>HG991997.1:3954154-8754154 GCA_905220435.1 Amphipyra tragopoginis | reverse complement strand
AGGAGCTAAAGTGGAGCTGAAGATGGTCAGTTATCGGTATAGACATATCTCGAAAAGTAGGAGCCAGCTGGAATAGCCTCCTTTTGGCAGAGAAGAGACACGCTTGGGTCTTAGCTGCATTCAACTTGACCAGGTTTGCATCGCCCCAATCGGAGACTGCCTTAAGGGACAAATTCAAGCGTTCGACCATGGCCTCTCTCAGAGATTGGATTTGTGGTCCACTGGTCCGTACATTGGCTACGTAGCTCTCTACAACAGTGCTGTCGTCTGCATACCCAAAGGTTCCGGGCTTTAGCACGTCGTTGATATGCAGCAGGAAAAACGTCGCAGAGAGCACTGACCCCTGGGGGACACCGGCATTAATAGCCATTCGATCGGACGAGCAGTCATCAGGTCATCATCCCAACAAGCTCATATCACTTTTTCGCCAGCAAATGAAAAGTTTTTTTTCAAATAAAGAGTACGGACACCAGATGTTTCAACCCAAAAAATCAGCAGAAGGAATGGTTGTAGAGACTAAGGCTGAGATCTATAGACCCAACTTGGACTTTGCTCAGACTTTACTTTAGACTTTTGACAAAGTCAGTATTTATAGAGCCGTCTTTGAATTCATCTGAGTGCGTGCTTAGCAAATGCTTAGCAAAGTCTAAGTTCACAAAATCGACGACTTAGCAAATACTTAGGTTACTATTATCCTAACAAAAAATAATGGTCCATAATTTACTTTACCATCATTATATTTACACAACTTTTTATTTTTTTAGTATTATCAAGTGACCAGGGGGCTTACCATGACGTCTTAAGAAAACGTTCAAATGCCAGCCAGTCAATATCCGTCCAAAAGCAGGCCTGCTTCTGAATCGCTAAAAATCGTACCATGGCAGTACAAAAGGTGAACAACTATTCAACCAAGTTGAACGGATAAGCTTGTTTATGGTACGAAAAGTCTATACAAAAAAAACAGGTGAACGGATTTCGTAAACGTCAACGTAGCAGGCCTGCTACAGGCCTGCTATAACGATGTCATAGTACAAAAAAGCAGGGCAGTTCAACTTCCAGGCAACTTCTGCCCTGCTTTAAGAGGTCATGGTAAGCCCCCAGACTCAACTCAGTAATACCAGATTAGAAAAGATTTCCTTGATGTTGAAAACTAATTCTGAATTAGTTAAGATAAAAACAATTATGTATATAAAACATCACATAAAAAAGCTTTTCTAAGTTTAAAATGTATATAAATGAATTAAAAGTTACTTTTTTCGACAAATTGCAGATGTCAAAACGATGCGATCCGTTTCAATGAATATAATATTGTGTTCGTTTATAAAAAAACACTTTTAAGCATGCCAATTTCTGCTTATTCTTATAATAATAATACATAGAAGAAATATGAGCATAGTTCTAGATTATTTACATGTTATTATTGTTAAACATTTATAAAGAAAAATCAAGAATGTAATGCTTGAAACGAAACAATAACTTGTATTTTGACATCGGCCGTCTTAGCGAATGCTTAGCCTAAGCTCAGCATAGTCTCAACGTGATACGTCTATAAATTCCAAATCTAAGATTATGCTAAGCATACACTTAGCAAAGTATTACGTAAGTAAAGTCTGAGCAAAGTCTAAGCTAAGTCCAAGTTGGATCTATAGATCTCAGCCTTAGTGCCATAGTAAAAATACTTGGACTGACTTCCCCAACAGTGGTGACACGTTTTTTTTCGTTGGCCGGCACTTTGGTTTTTGGGCCGAAAATGAATGATCTCCTTTCTAATATTTTTAAGACCAATTTATTATTTCAGGCAAACCAATATTTGTTCGGTAGCGAAAGTAGCAAAACTCTTCTCTTTACATGCTCCATTGTTACTATTGTCAGCCTTTACAGATTTACGGCAGAAACTACTCTCTCTGAAGGCACAGAGGAAGCCGTAGGTGTCAAGTATTTAAGTGCCAGATTCGAAAGAACTGGGATAAGATGTCTCGTGTCTATCCAAATTTTATAGGGTTTTCCTTGCGGGATAGATTTGGAACATCTAGGAATTGCTTCAACGCGTCCGGCATTCTGTTACTTTGGGAGGCTAAATTAGCTGCATTGTTACTGGCTGCAGCAGCTAGTACCAGTCATAGACAACACAGTTCCTTTTTTCCGTTCGTTCTTATCTTTTACGGCTTTGTTCTGCTAAATACCTTGGCAAAAAATTAAATTTAAAAAAAAATATCGTTTTTGATACGATTTCGATATTGAATATGTTGTATCGATATATCGATTAGATAGGTTTAAAATATATCGGTAAAAAATATCGAAATATCGAAACAAAAATATCGATATGTCGATATTTTTTCAACAAGCCTAGTGCTTGACTACCTATCCATAGACAAAGTAGAAATATAAATGTCTAAAAATTAAAATAAATTAAGTTTTACGTAGAAAAAAGGGCGGGAAATTTCAATAAGCGCGGTTGTGTTATTTTGAATTTCTTGAACAATTTTTTCATTTTAACTTGTAAATTAATCAGTAGAGTAGTTTTGTATATTTTGTAATTGTGTTGATAGTGTATATATTGTAGTGTTAGTGAAGATTTGGTAAGTTTTTAGTTATATTATATGTAAAATAATATGAACGAGCCACCTGATATTGATGATCCTGGGGGTACAAACCTTCAGGTATCACAATTTATTACTATTTCCAACGATGCGTCCAGCATGGATACGGATGGATCTGTCTCCACAATTAACAGGAAACGATCAAAATCCGTTAGGGTGTGTAAACATTGTAACAAAAAACGTAAAAAAAGAAACAATTCCGATTGTAGAACTCCCAATGATTGCATGTGTGAGGATAGCGAACTCAATCGTGACTTGAAACAAAACATAAAAGACAATATCCCAGAAAATACTGCTTCCACTTTGAATATAATGACAACCACAACCAATCCTAATGTTGGTTATTCCAAAAATATTAACTCGGACACTATGCAAAATGGAAGCAGTCCTAACAAAGAAAAAGTGTACATTCCGGTAGGCAGAAAACTTTACGAATCGTCGGATGCTGCCCCGTTTTCGGTCCACATTCAAAGGCAGCAGATAGAGGGGTCCACCACCCTTAATGCATTGACGTTTGGTCGATTTCTTAAAAAGTATTCATTTTCGAACATTGTTAACGGAAGTCTTAAAAAAATAGGAAGAAACAGATTATCAATCTCATTTTCGGCGTACAAAGATGCAAATTGTTTTGTTTCCTCTACTATACTACTTGAAAACAATTACAAGGCATTTATACCATCATCTAGCACTACAAGGATGGGTTTAATTAAAGGTGTTCCAGTAGAGTTGACCCCGGAAGAAATTATTAATAATATTAATGTTCCTATTGGCTGTGGTCAAATACTGAAAGCCCGTCGCCTCAATTATAAGGTATTTGAAAATAATTCTCCAACATGGAAACCATCACAATCGGTAGTCATAACATTTGATGGGCAGATACTACCCAAACGAGTTTTCATGTGTTATAACTCTCTGCCGGTGGTACTGTACACTTTCCCCACAGTGCAGTGCTATAAATGCTGTCGATTTGGTCATACGAAAGCTTATTGCCGAGGGAATCCACGCTGCTATAAATGTGGTCAGGGTCACACTGGCGACACTTGCACTGTGGAGGAGGAATTCACATCTTGTTGTCTATGCTCAGGCTCACACTTCGCAACACATAAGTCTTGCCCGGAGTATGTAAGACAAACTGAAATTAAAATGACAATGGCCAAAAGTAGCATTTCATATTCTGAAGCAGCTAAACTACACAAACCGGCTACAAAATCATACGTGGATGTTTTAGCATCCACTTCTAATCTTAAAACCAAGGATACTACTCCGCAATCATCTTTTTATTCATACAAAAAAACTGTATTTTCACAACCTCGAATCCCTCCTAAAACAGCGAAAGGATATGACAGAGCGGCTCACAAACAACTTATTAAAGAATATAATATCCCCCCTCCAAGTGATGGTTGTGTACTAAATGCACAAAAAGAGAACCCTTTAGTAACTGAAATTATTACTGCTTTAATAAAACTTTTAACACAATGTAATGTCATTTCACCGAACAACGTTGCCTCTTTATTTACTCAATTTATTAATTCTCTCAATAATGGATCCCAATCCAGCCAGATTGATCCAGTGGAATTGCCGCAGTATTAGCGGCAAGAAAAACGATCTTTTGTATTTAATTAAAAAGTATGATCCATTTATTATTACTCTTTCGGAGACTTGGCTTAAGCCAGAATCTTTATTTAAGATTTCTGGCTACGCCAGTCTTCGAGAGGATAGATCTGATGGGTATGGTGGTGTAGCTATACTCATCAAAAAATCTTTTTCTTTCTTTCATCTTCCTCTTCCTTCTCATAGCACTAATCTATCAGTTATTGCTACCAGTGTAAATAATATCTGTTATGTTTCTGTATATATTCCACACCCGTCAATTGAAACTCTTTCCGAAATTAATAACATTCTGTCGTCATTACCTAAGCCGTTTATAATTTTAGGGGACTTTAATTGTCATCACATGTCGTGGGGATGTTCATCAAATAATAGTTATGGCGAGAGATTAATTGATATTATCGATGACCACAACTTGTGCATTTTGAATACAGGTGTACCTACTCGTCGCAATAGTCCTTCTGCGGGTATTAGTGCAATTGACCTATCTTTTTGTTCACCTAACTTAGCATGTACTTTATCATGGGAAACTTTTTCTTCTACTTGTGGCAGTGATCACTTTCCTATTGTAATTACTTTTCCCTTTAAAAATAAATCACTTGCGAGGCGAAATCCTCGCCTAAAATATAGATTGCCTGATAGTAGTAATAACCTTTGGGAACAATTTAAATCTAGCGTTGAGCGTAATATCCCATCAATCCCAACCGTTAACAATAGTAATGAACCACTTTGTGCTGATACTTTAGCAAGGATTTTGATTAAGTCTGCTGATGAAGTGTTTCCTATTAAAAAAAGAACACCTAACTGTATTCCGTCTCCACCTTGGTGGGACAGTGATTGCACTGCTGCTATTCGGAGACGAAAAGTAGCTGAAAAATCATATTGTGAAGATTCTACGAATGAAAATTTTGATACTCTTACTCAAGTTATTAAGGACACACACAAATTTCTAAAAAAGAAGAAAGCTGATGGGTGGAAGAAATTTTGTTCTTCCATTTCACCAGAAGTTAGTTCGTCCATAGTTTGGCGTAACATAAGAAGATTTAGATCAGCGTTTAATGAGTCTTCTTCATCCAATTTGCCCCTTTCTTTAACGGATAATTTTTTAGACAAACTTGCCCCTCCTACTGCTCCTTCAAAACCTTTGTTTTGTGCTTCTATCTCCTCTTCTGTCTCGTGCTCCAGCTCTACGTTAGATTCTCCTTTTTCTCTTTCTGAATTAAAAGGTATAATATTCAATCTAAAAGATTCAGCCCCAGGTGACGATGGCATTCCTTATTCCTTTTTTGCTCACCTTAGTGATTGTACATTATCTGTTTATTTAAATATCCTAAATTCTATAATGATCACAGGTAATTTCCCTAAATCTTGGAAGTCTCAAAATATAATACCTATTCTGAAACCTGGTAAACCCCCTGATGACGCATCGTCTTACCGGCCTATAGCTTTATCATCTGTTCTTAGTAAAATTGCTGAACACTTGATTAAAATTCGTCTTGAATGGTTCATTGAAAATCATAATTTATTATCTCAGAGCCAATACGGATTTAGAAGAAGTAGAAGTACCATGGATTGTATTAGTATTCTAGTTACAGATATAAGGACATCATTTTCCTCAAATGAGTCGTTAGTTGCAGCATTTTTAGACATAACTTCAGCATATGATAATGTTATTTTAGACATCCTTTTTAAAAAACTCAACAACTTAAATGTCCCACAATTTCTCACTAATTTTATTATGAGCATTTTGTATGACAGGACTATAAATGTTTCCTTAGATGAATCAAATCATAAAACAAGACATTTATGGCGAGGACTTCCCCAAGGCTCCGTTCTTAGCCCTTTACTATATAATATTTATGTGTATGACTTGGAGTCTAGTATTAACAGGGAAGTTAAAATAATTCAATATGCTGATGACTTGCTTTTGTATCAGTCAAGTCCATCAATAGATAAAGCTTCTGCGACAATATCCAATTCGTTAATTCTTTTAAAAAATTGGTTAGATAAGAATGGCTTACAATTATCTTCTGCCAAAAGTACTATTGTTCTTTTCTCCAGAAAACGACTACCTCCCCCAGTTATAATAAACTATGGCAATAATCCGATCCCTGTCAAGAGTTTTACTAAGTACTTAGGTGTCATATTGGATAGCAAATTGTCAGGTGTTCAACATACTGACTACATAGTAGGGAAGTGCGAGCGTCTCCTAAATATAATAAGATGTCTTGCTGGCGTCTGGTGGGGCGCCCATCCCTTCTCCCTCAAACTTATCTATAATGCAGTAATCAGAAGTGTAATGGATTATGGAGTATTTGTGCTGGAGCCCTGCAACAATACAGCTCTTGCAAAAATAAACAGTATCCAACATAAAGCGTTAAGAATAATTACAGGCGCCATGAAATCAAGTCCTATAAATGCGTTGCAGGTTGAATGTGGGGAATCTCCATTACACTTACGGAGACAGTTTTTATCCGACAGTTTTTTATTTCGGGTTCTCCAGTTTTCTAATCACCCTTTGTTTCTTTCCCTTCAATATCTCTCTGATCTTGTTGATACTTCTAGTTATTGGACACATAAAAAACCTCCATGTTTAGTGATTAGCTTCCGAAAATTTCTGTCTCTCCAAGCACCTACTCACCGTTCCTTAGTTCACCCTCTATTTAGTTCAAATTATGAATCGTTGATATTAATTCCGGAAATACATTTAAACATCCGTATTGACAAGGAAGATAGTAATGCTAATGTAAGTTTTAATTCCATTGTTGATCAAAACTGGCATGATTGGCATCATATTTATACGGATGCCTCTAAAATAACATCTGATAGTTGTGTTGGGATCGGGGTATTTCATCGCCAATTTAACATTGTCCAAAAGATTAAATTTCCTAAGGAGACATCAGTATTCACAGGTGAATGTTACGGAATTTTTAAGGCTGTAGAATATATAATTTTAGTGAAATTAAATAAAACTATAATATTTTCAGACGCTCGAAGTGTTTTGCAAACTCTGGCCAAATTTCCATTCAAATGTCAATCTCATTTCCCTATAGTAATTGAAATTAGGAAAAAATTACAAGAATGTGCATTAAAAGGTTATAGAGTATCTTTTGCATGGATTCCGGGACATGCTGGTATAAGAGGAAACGAAAGAGCTGACCGTCTAGCAAGGGAAGCAATAGAGTGTGGTGATCTGTTTCCTTTTAAAAACTTCTGCCATGACTTGTCTGCTCTGCCTCGTATGTATCTCCGGAAATCCTGGGATAATACTTGGTCGGTCAGTGGTCAGGTCAAGGGTAGAAGCTACTACCAAATTCAACCTTCAATTCCATACAAACCTTGGTTCCGTGATGTGAAGTTTAGCAAGTTAGAGTCGAGCATTTTAATTCGCATGAGGCTTGGTCATGTTTGCACTCCTGCCCACCTTGCTAAGCTGCGCATTGTAGACAGTGCTGCTTGTGAGTGTGGAGCCGACGTGGCAGATCTGAATCGTATAATACTAGGTTGTCCATTATATGACCGTACATTACTATTTAATAAGTTAGTTTCTCTCCACATTCCTCTCCCTACTTCTGTTTATGTATTATTAATTAGTAATAACATATTAGTATATAAATGTATATCTTTATTTATTCAGTCTAATAATATAAAAATTTAGTTAGTTTCATAATTATCTATTGTTCTTTATAAAATATCGTTAAATATCTAATTTGTTTAATAATGTGTAATTTATTTATTTTTTAATCTGAAGTACTTTACTGATCTCAAAATGTCGCATATAATACAGTACTCTTGGTACTCTTGCTTGTTTCCCTAACTTTTAAACTCGTCATTGGCAAAATGGCTAAGGCTACAATTGCCAAATAGAAGAAAAAAAAAAAAAAAAAAAAAAAAAAAGTTTTACGTACCACATAGAGTGCACAAATAAATCTTCAATTAAACCTGAAAATAATTAAATAGAACACCTGACAGTTAATAAATATTATTTACTACAAGTAGTTTCGTTTCTGGGCCTTAAACAGAACACCAAAGTGTTCTAGACCCTCTCATGGAGATTTCATCTTAAAATCCTAACAAGATGCCTGCTGTAACTTCTACTACAGAGGAGCAAAATGAAGCAGATCAGAAGATGTGGAGTGCCCTGAAACGATATATAATACGCGAAAGACAAAGGAAGAAAGAAGGTGATCCTCTTGCTAACTAATCTCGAAACTTGCCAGATTCTATCTGTGACCTATTATAGCCTATTCGGACTTTTCTCAAACAGGCCTAGTATACTCAGCTAAACAATCACTACACTAAAGTCTATCCAAACTGGTGGTGTTACTGGGAATTTTGTTTTGTGAGAGTTAGAGATATGTCCTGCAGTGGACTCCATGAAGATGCTGATGATGTTTTCATTATCTTTAATGTTTCTTGTCTCTTTATGGGTAACTTTGCAAACGTAAGAAGCCTGTGAACCAATTTACTAATAAAATGTTTGCCAATCTGCAGACAAACTACAATCGTCAGTGAGTTTTTTCGTATACAAACACTGTCAAAATGTTTGGTTTTGTTTTTATTGTCAAACAATTTGACAGTTTTTGTAATGGAAAACTGTACGGTTCAACTTCGGTTCCGTTACAATTGATGAACATGGCTGTTGGTGGAATTGGCGCCCTAGTCTGTTGGAAGACTAGTTCAGAGACATCGGACAAACATGCTACATGTATATATACATGTAGTAGGATTGTATGATATGGAAACTAAAACAATTAGGTAAAAGGTCAACAATGAAATTCAATCAAATAGAAACTTAAGTTTAAATAAAGTATTAAAATAAGAATACGGATTATTCTCAAGCATTTTGATTCAATCATTTATTTCAGTTTTTTTAAAAAAACCTTTCTTTTCCTCTACAATTTCTCCTGTATTGTGTGTGCGTTTACAGACACAAATGTTCTCATGCACAAATACTCAGACCTGGAACCTATAGATCATACAAATATTTGTTCCAAGCGGGAATCAAAACTGTGAGCCGTAGTACAGAAAGCCAATTGCATATCCACTGTGCCAAATATGAACACACATGAGACTATGTACTGTTACTTGTGATTAGATATGAACAAAAAAAAACATATTTTGAAAAACTGCCTCATTGGTCTAGTGGTCGCAAGCGCAATTGCTGAGCATGAGGTCCTGGGTTTGATCCCCAGATTGTGCAAAGTGTTATGTGGAATTTCTCAATAGCAGTCCAGAGTCTGGATTTGTACCCGATTGACGGCAATAGGCTCACCTGCTATCGCCGGGTTAATTAAAAAACCAACTAACTGCCCAAGTGATGATTTCAAATTATGGCATTTTGAAAGTTTGTGTCCTAAAATTTCATATACTATCTTATCTAAGTGTGTCCTAAAATCTCATATACTAATATTATCTAAAATAGTATATTATGAAATTTGAGGACACAAACTTTCAAAACGCGTTAACTCGAAATCATGACTTGGGCAGTTAGTTGGTTTTTTAATTAACCTGGCGATACAAGGTGAAATGAGGGTCTAGTATTGGCGTGAAGTGAAAGTCATTTTTATACCCAAGCCCGGGAAAAGTGACTATACACAACCCAAAGCCTACAGACCCATAAGTCTAACATCCTTTCTACTGAAAACCCTCGAGAGACTCTGCGACAGACACATCAGAGACGGGCCTCTCTGCAGGAAGCCATTACACAAACAACAACATGCATACTCCACAGGAAAATCAACAGAATCCGCGCTGCATAGTGTGGTTTCCAAGATCGAGTGTGCGATAGATCACAAATGCTCCTCACTGGCTGTCCTCATTGACATTGAGGGCGCCTTCGATAAAACCATGTTCCACAGCATCAGCACGGCCCTCGAAAGACACGGCGTTGACTCGACGCTGGGGGGCTGGATCACAAATATGCTCAAACAGAGAGCTGTACAAGTTACAGTAAATGACACAACGAGAGCTGTCGTGGCGAAGGGCTGCCCTCAGGGAGGCGTCCTCTCGCCGCTACTGTGGAATCTTGTTGTGAACAGCCTCATAAAACAACTGAATGACAGAGGTTACTTTACCGTGGGATATGCTGATGACATAACCATCATAATTAACGGCACCCACGAAGGCACATTATGTAACCTTATGCGCCAAGCTTTGAAAATAGTAGAGGATTGGTGCAAAGAATATCAACTAACAGTGAATCCAACCAAAACCGAACTTGTCCTCTTCACCAGAAAGAGGAAGTTAGCGGGACTACAACCACCACAATTCTTTGGAACCACTCTAAGCCTAGCTTCTGAGGCCAAGTACCTGGGCATCTACTTGGACAAGCAGCTGAACTGGGCAAAGCACACTGAATACATCACCACAAAGGCCAGTATATCCTTATGGCAATGCAAGAGACTACTCGGCAGGAACTGGGGCATTAGTCCTAGGATCACCCACTGGCTTTACACCACAGTCATCCGACCAATTATAACATACGGCTCCCTAGTCTGGTGGCCCAGAACGGACTATAGCACGGCCCAAAAAACACTAGAAAAACTGCAGCGGTTCGCTTGCGTAGCGATCACGAGCTGTATGAGAACCGCACCCACCGCCGCTCTACAAGCAATGCTGGGACTGCCACCGCTACATCTTATCGTACGGGAGGAAGCAGCAATAGCCGCTCTCAGACTCAGCATAGCCGGCACCCTGGGAAGTGACTCCAGAATAAAACACATTCGTATAAAAGACGAAGCAATCAAAAGGCAACCCATGATAGCAGCACCCACCGACAGAACCAAAAAGACATACAACTTCCAGAAACACTACAATATACAGCTTGAGGAAGAATCACGTGACTACTCAGGCCCGAAAGAGATGAGAATTTACACTGATGGTTCGAAAACTGCCTCCGGCACCGGAGCCGGAGTCTTCTCGAACGACCTTAACATAAAAATATCAAAAACGCTAGGGGCACTCAACACGGTCTATCAGGCGGAATGTGTAGGCGTCATCCAAGCGGCATATGCCATAGAAGCCAGGAAAGTCACGGACACCCATATCCGTATACTCTCCGACAGCGCATCCGTCCTTCAATCCCTGAACAAGAACCATATTACTTCAAAACTTATACTAGAATGCCATAATGCACTGGAACGTGTATCGGTATTAAACCGCAACACAATAACACTGCAATGGATAAAAGGACACAGTGGATCACTAGGAAATGATGCAGCCGACGAACTGGCCAGGAGGGGATCTGGCACGGTGACCTATGGCCCTGAACCTATAGTACCCATCCCCTTCAACCAACTACGCAGGTGGCTCCAGGAGTTTACTCACATACAGGCACAGAGCTGGTGGACTTCAACCCCAGGCTGCAGGCAATCCAAGGAGGCCATGCCACTAATGGATAGCAAACTGACAAGGCGCCTGCTGCGCCTGGACAGGAGCAGCCTGCGAATGGTGACCGGAACGATAACCGGACACTGCTCACTAAATAAACACTTCCACACGATAGGCATAACGGACAGCCCTCTGTGCAGAGCATGTATGGGGGCCGAAGAGACGGTCGCACACGTGCTCCTGGAATGCACAGGGGTCACCCAAATACGAGAAGCAACCCTTGGCGCACCGAAATCACTCGCAAATGTTCTGAGCGGACTGAGAGCCCTAATCTGCTTCTGGAAGGAGGTGGGCTGGCTGGAATGATGGCCGCCATGGCCCACGTACAATGGTCCACTTAAAGGACTAAGTGCGGAAACCACATCTCCTAACATAGAACATAGAACATAGAGGGTCTAGTATTTAAACCTCTGCCTAACCCTTCGGGAATTACAGGCGTAATGTTATGTTATATTTTCAGAATATGAAGCTGAGGTGGAAGAGGAGAGACTCCGCAAAGAAAGAGAAGCTAGAGAGAGACAGGATGTCATGACCCTTGGTATGTTAATTTATTCAAAAATGTAAGAAGATTTTTGATACATTTTACAATTGTTCCTTTTAAGCTGAACTCCCTCTTGTTTGGTTTTCATCAAATGTAACTTTTACCTCTACGAGATCATAAGGATACCTAACTTAATGGCTAAGATTGGGTATGTTAGGCATACACAGGCAATATGTCCAGCACGTAACAATTTAAGCCTAGTTAGTATTGTTAAAATCAGCAATGATATATTGAATGTTTGATCCCTTATTAATTCCGTTCCAGAGGAAACAAAAGAACAAATAGAACAGTTGGAACAGAAACTCAAACAACTTGAAAAAGAAAAACAACAGCTTTTCATGCAACTCAAGAAAGTACTAAATGAAGATGAAATTAGAAAGAGACAACAACAGAAGGAAACTAAGTGAGTATGGGAAACCTGTATGTTTTGTTCTAACACTAACATTTCTTTTATGAGGCTACTTAGCCATTGTATGGACTTCTGTAGTGAGTGCCGATAATTAGCTATTAGAGACACAAAATTGTTAAACATTTCAGAAAAAGGATTAATATCCAAGAGTCAAAAAAAAATTTGCCCACAAAAAATATTTTTTTAATTTTGTTGTTTGACTTGGTTGCATTTGATCCTAGTTGCACCTGATGATAAGCATAGATAGGGTCTAAGATGGAGCACACAAATCTAAGTGACAGGGATAAAGAGGGATACCCCTATACACCTATGTCTAATATAAAAACTATTTATCATAAATATGAAAGTTGGATTTAAAAAAGGAAATGGGTTCTTGCCATGAATGTCGCAAAAGGCGATTAAAATTAATGTTTAGACGACAGGCAGCATTCTGTTGAACACTAATAACAACATACTGAAGACACCAATACATCATCATCATTCAGCCGAAAGACGTCCACTGCTGGACATAGGCCTCCCCAAAAGGGAGGGGGGTTTGCCATAATCGCCACGCTTGGCAGGCGGGTTGGCGATCGCAGTATGGTTGTTAAAGTACTCATAGAACGCTGCTGCCCATCCTCTAGAGCAGGGGTTTTCAAAGAGGGGGCGCGCCCCTCAAGGGGGGCGCAAAGATCTACAAAGGGGGGCGCGGGCCACCTGACTGTGTGTGTGTGTAGTCAAGGAACTTATTAACATTTACAGATTAACAAGAAACGTCCGTAGGTAGGCATAGAAACATTGACGAAGAAACAAATGGACCAAGGGTCTAATGCAAAATTCACGAGCGCGCGCCTAGGCACATCGCCATATAAACTTAGAAATACCAAAAAAACTAATTTAAATCATAAGTCGTCATCACAACGTTTAATTTAGCTTTTTACCATACTTAGATTCGACTGCATCGAAAGGGGATTTTTTGCTGTTGTAGCAATAAAAACATTGCTATCAATTAACGCGATTAAATTCTAATTTTAAGCCGAGTATCGGAAACCTCGTGAAAATCATAACATCAATTACATTCGAATAATTAATATAAGCAATAAACAAAACTATCAACTGTGAATGTTATTGAACAGTTTTGTTTTCTAACCTGATCGTAACATAAAATTATTTGGGAAGGGGGGCGCGGATATAATTTTTGCTAGAAAGGGGGCGCGTCATAAGTAAGTTAGGGAACCCCTGCTCTAGAGAATCACTTAGTCGTCATTTACGACAGCCACGAGAAGAGATGGGGTAGTGCTATTCTTTAAGCCCAGCACTACACGAGACGAAGACGCCAATACATGTGCCAATTTATCATTCTGCTAAGGAACCCATGGCCTACAGTAAATATTTCTATGCTGAGTCTATGAATAAACTAACAATCTACTAACCCAATTTACTAACCATTACCACTCTGTAGACACACTAATCATATACAAAAAAAACAAAACAGCGACTTTTCCAGCGAGATGCAATCGATGAAGATGCAGCCAATGGGCAACATCCAGATCCCCATGTTCCCGATGCCCACGTCGACCGGACAAGGCGAGCCGCCGCCGACGCAGGGCCGCCCTCCACCGCTCACCTCACACATGATGACCAAGGTATAAGTACCTAATTGTTATGGAAGTTTTTTATAATTAGATGCGTGTTTAACAAGATTAATGTCAAATTCATTCCTATACTGAGTTGGAAACGCACTTTAAAGAGTGTTTTTGATTAAATCCTTTCTGCACAACATTAACAAATATCAAAATCTCATTTTATTTTACCATTGCACGTATTTTGGTACATTCCCTATCATTCAGCAGTATTGTATGGAAAATGCGTGGGCTAGTTCATCTCGTTCTGTACAACGCCACGCTGCACGCACCGCGTTCATTTAAACGTAGCCTTAGCATAACAACCATAATAATATCACCTCTATATCCTGTATCTGAAACTAATAGAGATAGAATATATCCAAACCTGGCATTGACCCAGCAGTTGTGAACAAACATAACTCAATCATTTTATAATAACAATAAAAGGCATTTTCATTTGACTGCTAGTTCATTCATCATCACCAAAGCACCCCACTAGTTGCACCTGTTTGTATTATCGTGTTTATTCTCCTTTGTTTAAGCATAAGCACTCAAACCACATGTTGTTCCCACAACAGCAGACGATAGTGCGTGGTCCGATACAGTCGGGCGTCAAGAGACCACGAAGCCCCTCCCCGACGTACGCGCTCTACGCACATCGCTTGCACCAGCCTCCGATGAAGCACCAGCAAGTGTACTCCGATCACAGTAAGGATTGTTACCTCATCGAGTTAAATATTAATACATTTTAGTAGTGATGCCCAGCGAATTATAGCCAATAAGGTTACTATGTAAAAAAAAACTCTTTTCTATCATCATCATCATTCAGCCGAAAGACGTCCACTGCTGGATATAGGCCTCCCCCAAGCCATGTTGGGGGTTGGGTTTGCCATAACCGCCACGCTTGGCAAGCGGGTTGGCGATCACAGTATGGTTGTTAAAGTACTAAGAGAACGCTGCTGCCCATCCTCTAGTGGATCGCGTAGTCGCCTCTTACGACACCCATGCGAAGAGATGAGGCTATTCTTTACGTCCGGCACCACACGGAACTCTTGTCTATAACATGACATAATTATAAAAAAATCGATCGTAAGAGGTTGGCTTAAGGTACTATTCCGCACCGAGCTGCCAACTGCAACTGTCACCGTCGGCTGCTGCAGCGGCGCTTGGAAGCCATTTCATATAAATACATACAAACCAGTAGTGTAGTTGCGGCCGACTTCATGCAGTCGCTGCACGTGCTGTCGGCAGTTGCAGTTGGCAGCTCGGTTCGAAATAGTACCTTTAATATCAATCCACAGATACATATTGTCTTCTTTGCAGAAGGTATGTTTCCTGTAACCTTTTGTATAATTAAACATTTATTTATGACAAATTACGCAAATAAAATGAGTAAATACTCATTTATAACAAAAATATCTAGACCAACAATTGTATTTTAAATTGTATTGTAACATTTATGTATTATATAAATCTTTTACAGAGGTAGAAGATGGCCGTATGGGCCGTCAGATGGCCCGCGCAGTACTTTGGAACAGTGAGTTGTTTTAATTGGTGTCACTGTCTGTCGCTTCTCATCTTCATGCTTGTGGGACGTCCCACCTGCCTATCATGGAAGTGCAGCGTGATAACAATTGGAATTGGGAACTAAAGATGAATTAGATTTATTTTTATCTGAGCAGCTTTTTTTTGTATTTAAAACGAGCTCTCAGAAAAACCTTGTTGGATAACTGCAATTGACATTATAACTTGTGCAGTATGCCGCAATCCTTTGCGTCAATTACAGCATGAGAAAAGTCTTTGAAAGAAACTAACTGGTTGAAAACAAAAGTTGATTAATAAATTGCCAAAAATTTAACAGCATAAGATCTTTATTAATTATGGGGGCCAAAATTTATAAAGATCTTAGAATAAAAGCATAAGATCTTTATAAATTATGCCTCACGCTTGCACTTTTTCATACTCGTACATTTTTTTACTTTCAATGTTTTTGATGTTTATTTTGACCGCTTATTTTCATTTAGACTAACACCTCATTACTATTGATCCGTCATCCTATCAAATTATCTCTTTTTTGTATAACTAATTTTTCATTTGTTTTCTTTAACAGTTGCATGAAGTTAATATTGTGTTGTGTATTATTTGATTTCTATTTCTTACAAAAGTAGCTATTTTTAGTATAGTTAACAAACTAATGAAATAAACATTTTTTACGGAGTTATCTCGTTTGCTGTGCGTAGACGTGCCACAAATGCATGCGTTTTAATAAACAACGTTCACGCAGCATATTGCTGCGCGTACCTGCTGGTACATATCTTTAGATTCAAAGTTTGCGCACGTTCGGATGTAGATCAAATGTGAAAGACTCGCCTTATTGTTCATATACTTTAACTTAAAGCCGCAAAATAACCGCTATAACTAGAATCTCCAAAAGAATATACACTATTTCTTTTTCATAAATCAAGTACTAACCGCTATGAATGTTTGCAGAGCCATCTCAATACGGGTCAAACGTGGGCGGTTCTTCCGTATCGTCTACCGCGTACTACGCGATGCCGACCTCGGGGGTGGTGGGGGTCGTCGGGGAGCGCCCCCCTCCCCTCCTGTACGCGCACCACGCGCACACCCCCCACACACCCCACACGCCGCACCACGCCAACTTGATGTACGCGCCGGCTCCTCAGCCGCCGCAGTTGTACCTCGATATGTTGAAGAATAGAGATGGACAGCAACACCAGGAACAGAAGAAGGAAACTCAGGTATGTTTTTTTTACTTTTGATTACTTGGTCGTGTTTGACCTTCGTCGCACCTGATGGTAAGCGCAGACAGGGTCTAAGATGGACCACACGAATCCAAGTAACAGTGATTTATAGGGATACCCCTATACCCCCCTGGCTCTTACATACACACGACGGAATACAGTAAACTGCTTGGCGACTTTAAGCTGGTACTCTGGCGACTTTAGAGTGGTAGCTAGCCAGGCGGACCGTATAGATCCTATCACCAAGCGTGCTGGCTTTTGTTGAATCTTACAACAAGCATCTATTCCCAGCATGCGGTGAGGAAGTTTATATTCTAGCCCGTCCCCACACGGGAAAAACGTGTGTATTAGATGTACTCATACAGTTTTTAGTGTAATGTTTACTATTTGTATTCGAAGGACTCGAGGTAGGGGCTCGTGAGTAATTAAAAACCGCGCCGATCTGCGAGGTTAAGCAGCGCTTGCCACGGTCAATCCGTGGATGGGTGACCGTCCGTTACACATCGAGAGCCCTCCGTGCCTCGAAGAGCACTTTAATCCGTTGGTCCCGAGTGTCATGAGAATACCTATGACCGTCGTAATCAGGAGCTCGAAAGTCTAACAACTGGTTTAGACCAGTAGTACTTTAGGATATTGGCATTGCCCAGTAACTGAGTTGAGGAGGTCTGATGGCAGTCGCTCCGTGTAAAATACTTTTTCTTCCAACTACGTAGTAATGTTATCATTAATCGCTACAAAACCGATCACAAAATACGTATTTTCTGCTTAGAAGCAAAACAGTGCAGAAATGTTGTATGAAATCTCATTACTGCACTGCAAACAGTGCAGAAATGTTGTATGAAATTTCATTACTGCACTGTTTTTCATTAGTGCAGTTTTTTATTTTTTATTTAGATATAAATTTACCACAGAGGTTTAATGTCTCCCGTTAAGTTTAATATTAAATGTATGCATTCTTATGCATTAGATCGAAAAGATACTGGCTGAAAATAAAAATCGGCTGAATAAAACCGAGTTGGTGAAAAAAAAAAAACAAATGGTGCGCATTTTGTACCATTGTAAAACTTTGATACTTCTTAATTAGCAAGAAAAGTTTAAAAAAATGGAAATAGATAGCGATATGAATTCAAGTCCAGAAAGTATAAAAACAGCTGCAAATGATATTGTTAATAACCTTTTGCCGCAAAAGTCGCAGGATAACCTTGTTTTCATTAACTTGAGTTTTTATTTTGAGTAGGTATATTTTATCACGGTAGGTAAATTGGTAGTTGAAAGAAAAGTAGATTACGCACCTTGCTGAAGTGAGTGATTAATGCACTCGTGCTAATTTAGTGCCCTCGCTTGCGCTCGGGCACCAACATAACACTCGTGCATTAATGACTCACTTTGCGCTCGGTGCAACAATCTACTATTCAGCCGCATCTGGTTAGACTGAAAGATGACACTAACATAGATAGGAAAAGGCTAGGTAGAACGAACGCGAACTATTCGTACTTAAAAAAAGTTTTGTCGGAACTTATACAAGGTTAGTCAGAAAGGGGGTACTAATCCGAAAGGGTGTTAAAGTACCCATAATAATGAATAACTTTTGTTCTACCACTTTCCCCAAAAGTCAATAGTTAAAGAGAAATAGCTGTTCAAAGATTTCAAAAAAAAATGCTAAAATCTATCTATTCTCAGCTATGATCAGCTGAGTTTACATTTTAGGTCATATTTGGGATCACAAATTAGAAGCTCCATTTTCTGAATTCGTTACTAAAGTAGGGACGAAGAATTTTTGAAAAAACTAAAATACAAATAATTTTACATGGAAATAAAAATTTTCGAATTTTGAAATTTTAACACTTGATTTAAAATCGTCATCAGTGATACTTTAAGTGCCCTGCGGATTAGTACCCCCTTTCTGACTAACCTTGTAGATGTTATCAATGGAGCATAAGGTGTGGAAAGTTGAGTAGAGTAGGACCATTACTTAACAAAAGCATAACATAATCAACCCACTGTCGAACTTTTTCTCAAAATGAATAGGGTTCAGGCCTTAGTCCATCATGCTGGCCTGGTGCGGGTTGGCAGACTACACACCGTCGAGAACTATTTGAAGTATTTCAAGGACCATTATTTAAATGCAACTATAACTACTAAAGGAGTTTAGTTGCTAATTAATAGATCAATTTTAATATACTATAGAAACACAATACTTTCTTCTGACCTATAACAAAAGTGGACGAGAGATAGTGCCGCTAAAAAAAACTCCAAAAATAAATGCTGTGTAATTTTAACTACAATATCATAATCGGTAATCGAGTTTTGATATTTCAATCAATATTTCTAAATGTTTTCATTACAATAAACAATTGTAATTACGAATTCTCTCATTTAACAAAAATCCCGTCCGTTGTTGTCAGCCACAAGTGCTGATCGGTCTCAGCGAGGCTCACCACCCGTCGGTGAGCAGCGGCGTGGCGTACGCGCAGCCGCCCGTGTCACGTCACCTCTCCATACACCCGCCGCCACAACACAACAATATGCAGGTATTCATAATTTCAGTTTTAGTATAAATATTGAAGTATATAATATGGATATTTTTTTTGTTGTGAAAGGAACTTAAGCCTGCCTTATATTTAATGAAATGAGTATTTAATTTAATTATTTTGCCTACTATTACATAGTTTAATGTGTGCAATACTTACTGTACCTTTAATTTTGTTTCTATGGATTATTTTAAATATAAGCTATGTTTAAACCTTTGTCATTCACTCTTTTGAATTGCTTTTTTGACTGTAGACATGTATCATAATATAGTTCATCTATATTATCTATACTATTGAATATATATATTGACGACTAGTATTAATTATTATATCTATCCCTGTTTAATGTTTAAATTTTGCTACTTTTTAAGCATTACAAATTTTTTTTTTAGTCCTTTTGTATATCTATTGCTGTTGAAAAATAGTTGACGTCACGTGGATACCGCTAGCATCTATCGATGGTCTAATAACATCATATTGCAATCGCTGTGTTAATTATTTGAAAATAGAATAGAATATACTTTATTGTATACACCAAAATTGTAACACAGCTCTAATACAATATCATTTAGTGAAAGGTACAATGGCGGTCTTATCGCTGAAAATAATCATTGCTTGATCATTAACTTGTTATGAATGCAATTAGCTATTAAGTATATTGTATAAAATTATCTTAAGGTTTCATACATAATGGCGAGCTGTAGTGGGGTGCATGTACAATAAAATAAAATACTCCTTGTATTTTGTGTCAACAAAATATGCACTGAGTGTTCTTCTTCATTTGTTGTGCAAAGATTAGCTAGTCAGCAAAGATTGTCGCGGAGCTGACTGCCTAGAAGCGCCGAAGGTTCTTAGTACCTTTACGCGTGGAGGATCTTTTCCTGCATCCTAAGAGCGGTCACATCACGTAAATGTTACGTATAAAGGCGTAACTAAAAAAGAAGAGATGTTTGACAAATCTAATAATGTATCTATACGGGCTAGCCCTAGTGTGCCAAATAAGCTTCTTTCGCTGTGGCTCGTTGCGAGCCGGCTAGTTTGTGCCTACCTAAACATTTTCTTACAAGTTGAATATAATTTTAATGCTACTGGATAAATCAGAACAAAATAGACCGTAGCGGCTTGCCTTCTCGCAAACTTTGTAAGACTCTTTTATTTATCTTGACGTTCGTTGTCCTTTGCGAGGTGAGCAGATTAAGCTTAACTAACGAAACGAAGTCATGTTTAGAAGAATATTGGGTTTATCGATCACAATTTTGTGGGATATTATCTAGTGCTAGTCCTCTCACTTCAAAGGAGGAGTTAACTTGAGACCAAGGAGTTTCTGTTGTTCTTTATTTTTAACAAACTTCAACCTTGTTTCTAGTACTTTTCTATTTTCTTCTCGCGTGTCCGAGCTATACGAGAATAGCTCATGCCGAGGTGAAAAGATAAGCCAGACGGCAAGGTTGGTGGTGGGGTTAACTTGTGTATAATTGTGATTTATAAACCTAACATGTCGTACAAGTATGCTCCGAGTTTTTACATATTACCCCTCCAGATTTTGCTCACCCCGTAATGAAAGGGTGTGAAGGTACTATGTATGTACACGTAGAGCTCTATCTTTGAAAAGTTGATTAAGAGATTAAAAAAATATACGCATTCTCTAATATCGTCGGTGCACTTGCCAAAACCCATAATTATGTGGATTTTATCAACTTTTCAGGAAGCTGACTGTTTTATCTGATAATTAATAATAATAATAAAATAAATAATAAATAGTAGCCTGTAACTGTCCCACTGCTGGGCAAAGGC
The DNA here is from genome assembly GCA_905220435.1 of Amphipyra tragopoginis. Lineage (NCBI taxonomy): Eukaryota > Metazoa > Arthropoda > Insecta > Lepidoptera > Noctuidae > Amphipyra > Amphipyra tragopoginis. The sequence continues at coordinate 8,732,913 of HG991997.1, read as the reverse complement.
CTCTTCTCGTACAGAGAAGGAACGAGCATTGATCGCCACGCTTGCTCACTGCGGGTTGGCGATTTCAGACCATTAAAGTCCAGGTTTCCTCACGATGTTTTCCTTCACCGTATGTCAGTGGCGTCTTAGATTAACTAAGAAAGTACATATGACAATGAAAAAGTCACATTGGTACATGCCTGGGTTTGAACCCGCAACCCGGTGCTTAACAAGCGGGTCTGTAACCTCCGGGCCACCACGACATTTTTATTAATAATTAATAAGTTTAAGAAAAATCTAAGAATTCAAAACGCTAACAAAACATCTTGTTTTTATACAGTGATAAAAATACTTTTGTCAGTGTTACCTCATAAGCTCAAAATAAGTATACTTTTTTTGTATTTTTCGTTCACATGCCAGATTTTTTGGCCGTGCCGATAGGGGTACATAGGGCACAAGCAAGCGCACCGACGAATACGTCAATTAACTTTTTGAGTGATGTTTGCCACAGACCAGGAGCCCAATTCTACTAACAGAAACTTTTATCAATTGCAACTGAATCGTTTTTTCAGACAGTTTTCGTTTACAAAAACTATCAAATTGTTTGACAGCAAAAACAAAACCAAACATTTTGACAGTTTTCGTAAACGAAACTGTCTGAATTAGTGATATTCAAATCCGCTATAAACTGTAGACGTGTTATAAACTATAAAATATATTCATATAGTCTGTTATTTTATACGCTATCATTATGACGCGATGTTACAAAACTCGGGCGCAGTCTGAACGCGGAGACGCTATAATTTTATTTAACAACACGCTAAACGAACTTGATGATGCGCGGTAAATGTTATCTCGCAACGCGCTGTACACTAAAGAATATAATAATATTTCATTCCCTTACGCGCTATTGCTAGTCGCTACGCTATCTTGCTATCTCGTTCTGGCCCCGCTATGCGCGTTTAGACTTTTATTCGTTGAGTAGGTTGAGGCGTTATAATATAGCGCGAAGTCAGAGCCGCTATAGCAAACGCTATACGCTATGTAAACGTAGTCTGTTATATTTTGGCGCTATACGTTTTATTAACCACCACTAGTCTGAATGAATGATTAAATTGCAGTCAATAAAAGTTTCTGTTAGTAGCATTGGCCCGCAGGAGCCCAATTCTAATAACAGAAACTTTTATCAATTGCAACTGAATCGTTTTTTCAGACAGTTTTCGTTTACAAAAACTATCAAATTGTTTGACAACAATAACAAAACCAAACATTTTGACAGTTTTCGTAAACGAAAACTGTCTGAATGAACGATTCCGTTGCAATTGATAAAAGTTTCTGTTAGTAGAATTGGCCCCCAGTAGTTTCCCCAAAAAATGAATGTGAGTGTTTATATTCAACCTTTTGGCTGCCCACGACGATAATGACGTCGTAAACCATTCAAAAGTACAAACATTCTAATAATGCTTTTATTTGCATGTTGTATTCATGATTTCATTCTTAAAGCATCTTCTTGCACTTCAGCTTGATTTTTGTTACTCTATTTAACGCAACAATCGGAGACAATTGGCGAATTTAACGGTGGTCAAAAGGTCAGGGATCGCAAACATTCGGCTAATCAGTTTTTTTTCACCAGACGGCGAAACCGGGCAGTATAACCCAAGGTTATCCAGTGCAGCAGTCGAGCAACGTACAGAACCCCAACATATACCCAAACCGGCATCGTTATTAGCTAGTAATCATCAGGCAGGCCGGCAAGCAGCCGCCGTAGCCCCGCGCCCTCCACAGCTACACCACATGAAGACCATTCTCCTACGGGCACTAGTGCATGAGTTGTTGAAGTGAATTCCTTAACTTTGTGAGAACTACTTACTTTTTAACATGGCTGGATGCGATATTGTGTCTATATGTATCTATGTACAGTGGATTATAATATAATTTGGCGTTAATATAAACAATGTTGTGAAATTGTCCCATAAACAGGGAATCTCTCGGCTGTATTGTACGTCATTTTTATTTTGTTTTCGTTGTCAGTATTCGGTAGTGTTTACGCACAAGTACAATTGCTAGTCAGTGTTGTTAAAGTGAGTTCATACCGTAATATCCTCAAAAGAGGGAGATTTGCATTATCGGATGTTCTTGGCCTTTATACTGTAACTGTGCCAAAAAAATGCTGGGTGTTACGCAACGTTTAGGGAGGGGGAGGGAGGGTACAGAAAAACGTTACGGCGCATTACATAGGGGGAGGGAGGTTCAAAAATCTTCAAATATTGCTTTACGTAATACTTGAACGTCCCCTTATGATTGAATACGATCTTAAGAGATTATTAGATTGCAAATAGAATGTGATTATTGTGATCAAACAATTTCACTATATTGCTTTGTTGACGTCGTTGTAAAATACTCTCGGAGGAGGAGCTCGTGGCTAAATAATTACAGCCACATAGACCGATCTTCCGGGTTAAGCCACGCTTGCCGAGGTTGGTCTGTGGATGGGTGACCATTTACCATAGCGAGTTTCCTCCGTGCCTCGGAAAGCACGTAAAGCCGTTGGTCCCGGCTGTCATTTGTAGATCTTTGACAGTCGTTACTGTTGGTCAGAAGCCAGAAAGTCTGACAACCAGTCTTACCAAGAGTATCGTATTACCCAGTTACTGGGTTGTGGAGGTCTGATAGGCAGTCGCTCCGTGTAAAATACTGATATTCAGCTGCATCCGGTTCGACTGGAAGCCGACCCCAAAATAGTTGGGAAAAGGCTAGGCAGATGATGATGACGTCGTTGTAAAATGCTGTTATGATCAAGCATATTTTTATGAGGGGATATTATTTTAGTGAATTTAATGATTTTTGATGCATCACGCAACGAAGCTATTGTGTTTAGGAAGCATATTCCGTGCATTGTATATTATTCACGCAACAGATTTGTGTTAGGTACTGGTGGAACGTTTTATGTTGCATGCTCTATGTTATCGATGCTTATTATTATATAAAATATACGTATGTTAATTTATATATTGTTATTACTTTTTATTGATGTGTGATGACCAGTGATCGGAAAAAGGTGAGCTAATTTACCTAAACTTCAAAGAACAGAGACAAAAACTGGAGACTTCCTTACGACAACATTTTTTTTCGGGAGAATTTTCTCGGAGATTTTCTTTCATTTGTTTTCAAAAAATAAAAGACATTCTCCTTTTTTGAAAACAATAAACAATCTCTTTTTTGAAAACAATAAAAAACGTGTCATCTGGTTTTGTGTCAATTTTGGGAAACAAAAACAGGAAACGAATTCAATTGTTTTCTGAATTACAGTGTGATATCCCGAAACCCGGAATAACTTTCCCGAAAAAAAACGTTGTCTTAAAGTCAAAGTCAAAGTCAAAGTCAAATAGTTTTTATTTCAAGTAGACCAGATCCCTGGTGCTTTCAAAAGGTCAACACTAGGGGCTCGGTTCCAAGTAGTAGGTCCTTTGGAGAAGAACCGGCAAGAAACTCCATAGACACTCTTTTAAAAAAAGTAAATGGTTTGACAATTTTCATTGTAGTAATGTGAGAACAATGCAGAATAATGTACATGCAGTTAACAACATGAAAAGCAATGAGAAAGTTAGCCTTTTAAAATGATTGCCATATCAGTTACGAGCTGACCAGTCCCAACAGACAGCACCCGTTCACGAGCATGACGCATGCATCGGCGTCGCTCAGCTCAACCATGTTGCAGGGAACTCAACGACCCGATGCACAACGCCACCATCAGCGAGACATTTTAGTGAGCATGACAGACTCATACCGATAGACAATAGGCAGCCAAATATTAATAATGAAAGTGTAACACTATACGCTGCATGGTCCTCACATTTTACAGCCTTTTGTAGAAATAATAATAGAATAGAATAACATTAATAATTGCGATTCAATGTCAAACTAATATAACCAAATATTAGCAATAAATAAATTAAATGTCAAGAAAAAAAAACAATCAAAATTGGAAACATTAGAATAAAAAAACTAAGATAAAATGACATACTTATTGAGTCAATAAAATAAAAATAATTACAATAAGTAAGCATTTGAATAATATCCGTTTGTTCAGTTAGACGGTGCCAGAGGGTCGCAGTGTGCAGGAAGGAATCGTATGCCAGACATCTTTATCTTCGATGTACTGATTAAGGCTATAATATGCTTTAGACATTAGTACGCGTTTGATATATAATTTAAACTTTGTATCTGGTAAATCAGTGACACTTAGTGGAATTTTATTGTAGCATCTAACACTGTTTCCCATAAACGACTTACTGGTTTTTCTAAGTCTAAAACCAGGTACTGCAAGCTTGTCCTTATTGCGAGTATTAAGGTTGTGGTTGTCACTCTTCTTATTATACTGGGCAATGTTTTTCCGAATGTACATAATGTTACTAAATATATATAAGGATGGTAAGGTTAGTATATTTATCTCTTTGAATATTTCCCGGAGCGACTCACGGCAGCCTAGATTATAAATAGCTCGGACTGCTCTTTTCTGTAATATAAAAATAGTTTCAACATCAGCAGCCGATCCCCACAGTAAAATGCCATAGGACATAATGCTGTGAAAGTAAGCAAAATACACTAACCTAGCCGTAGGCACATCTGTCATCTGTCGTATTTTCCTAACGGCATAAGCAGCAGAACTCAGTTTACTTGCAAGTGCCTGTATATGGGGCCCCCATTGCAGTTTAGAGTCTACTGTTACACCCAGAAAGGTCGTTGAGGGAACCAGATCTAAGACTTTATCATCAAGTTTTACATTTGCACCTACATGCGATACATTTAGTGTAGAAAACCTAATACATTTGGTTTTTTTTGCATTTAAAAGAAGATTATTAGTAGAAAACCAATTAGATATCAAATTAAGAGTATGATTGGGTTCTACAAGATCCCTATCTTTCCTATTTACTTTAAATATAAGTGATGTGTCGTCAGCAAATAGGACTATGTTACACATTTTATCATTTATGGTGTGTGGAAGGTCATTTATATAAACAAGAAACAGAAATGGGCCCAGAATCGATCCCTGAGGTACTCCCATTTTAACTAGTGAGCCTGCAGAAGTGGCTTTATCAATAGCCACTCTTTGTTCCCGATTCGACAAGTATGAATTTACAAGATCAATAGATCTATCCCGAATTCCATAGTACTTTAGTTTCAGAATTAGCGTGCGGTGGTCGACGCAGTCAAATGCTTTAGAGAGATCACAGAATACCCCGATAGCATCGTGTGCCTCTTCCCAAGCTCCCAGTACTGTTTTGATTAGAGTGGAACCGGCGTCTTCCGTAGATCGTCCCTTCGTAAATCCAAACTGTTTGACGTGTAATATCGCGTTTTTGTTGAAATGTGCTAACATTTGATTTAATATTAATTTTTCAAAGATTTTACTCAAGGCTGGTAGTACAGATATTGGCCTATAATTAGATGCGTTATTTAGGCAGCCTGTTTTAAAGACGGGTACAATTTTGCTTGATTTCATGAGATCGGGGAAAATGCCATCCGTTATGCAAGTATTAAAGATCGCTGCCAAGATGGGCGCGATATTAACGATAATTGATTCGATGGCTTTTACTGACAATCCCCATAAGTCCTCCGTTTTCTTTACTGCTATAGTTTTAAACGCTTTAATTATATCAGTGGGAGTAACAGAACTGAATTCAAAAGTAGGTACATTAGGTACATGTAAATTAACATTTTGTTTCAAAAGAGTTTCAGCTGCTAAAGGAGACGATGGAAGACATTTAGTAGTCTCTATAGGTATGTTCGTAAAGAATTTTTCAAAGAAATTAGCGACTTCAGTTTTATCTGACACTAATTTATCGTCTATTTTTAAATTAATTGTGTTGTCCGTTGATCTACTACTACCCGTTTCTGTATTTATTATTTTCCACGTTGTTTTAATTTTATTATTTGCCTTTTTTATTTGATTACTAATATAGGCAGCCTTTGCTTGCATGCAGACTTTTTTAAATATTTTTGAGTAAGTTCTGACGTAATTATGAAAATCATTATGGGATGTATATGACTTTTTGTCATATAACTCGTATAAGACATCCCTGCTACGTCTTATACCCTCGGTAGCCCAGGCACTAAACAGGATTTTACGTTTTAAAGTTACTTTTTTTACTTGGCAAGTTTTATTAAATTCAGAACTTATAGCATCAAATAGGGTGCGATACATATCATTAGGATTGTCATTTTGAGGCTTCAGGGTAATTAATTGTGATTCTAGATTTTTACTGAATTTTTCTAGGCTATTTTTGGTTAGTGTTCTACATTGTATAATTTTTGGACTTTCTATTTTTTTGCAATTTATTTTAACTATCTGGCACTTGTGATCTGAACGAATGCCACTAATAAGACTCTTCTGTAATATTTTAAAGTTGGTCATAATATTATCTATACAAGTGGCCGACGTAGGTGTGATTCTAGTCGGCTCAGAGAACATATGTTTTAGATTAAAAGATTTAAATAAGGATAAAAGATTTTGCCTATCTGTGCTATCTATCAAGATGTCAATATTAAAATCCCCACATACCAATATCTTTTTATTTATTTTAATTTTCCTAAGTGCATCCTCCATCGTAAGGAGGAATTGGGAAGTACTAGAGGAAGGAGGTCTATAGACACATAAAATCACATACTCCTCCGTTTCTGCACACGCGAGCTCACATACTCGTTCGACAGAGAGGTCACGAACATCTGGTCGCTCTTTACATTTCAGGTGGTTTTTGAACATGATTAAAGTTCCCCCACCTGCTGCCGACTCTCTCTGGAACGAACTGGCTACTTTGAAATTATTTACATTAAATAACATTCTATCCGCCTTCAGCCATGTTTCTGTAAGGCATAAAATATCTACATTAAATTTCTCAGTAAATAATTCAACATCTAAGATTTTGCCAGAGAAGCGATTTATGTTTTGATGTGACAATATTAAACAATGACTATGCTTCTCTGTTGTCGAACTACTTAGTTTAAATGGTTCTGGCTAACCACCTTATCATTAGTACTATTACTAAATACAGTGGTAATAAAGGAAGACTTCGTCATACTACTTATGACTGAGTTAATATTGTAAGCTAACAGAGTAGCTATCTGACGTCTAGATCTAAGAGGCAGGTACACAGTATCCCTAGTCAATTTCAAGCTATCAACAAAACTGTTGGTGTCAAAATATGTAAATGTGTCAGAGTAGTGACTCACTAAGAAATGTATATGCTTGTTTAGCATATGTATATAATTATTCTGTGTGTATGACAAATGGTCCAAGTATGGAAAAGCACACAATATAATTTTGCGACAATTTAGGGTTAACATTTGAGTAACACTGTCTGTGATGTCCCTTTTTTTAACATATAAACTATTACCTAAAAATACTGTAATATCTGTATAAGGATTATATTTATTCTTCATTACAGATGCTATTATTTGTTTATAAGTGGTCCCCGGCATGCAATAGTTTTGTGTAGAATGACTCAGACTGTTACTTAGTAATTCCCCAAAACCTTTCCCTATGCTATCTGAAAACATTAAGGAGTTATAACCAAGTGAACTACTGCATGAAGTGGAACTGGTAATCATCTCCACAACTTGCGGTGAATCCAGAACAGCATCGGGTTTTTCTATAGAAGTGCTACAATCTAGAGATTTACACTCACTCTGGGATGGGCTTTCTGTTACCTGGGGTGAGTAAGCGTTATGGTTTGAGGCAGCCAAGCAAGTACACGGAGTGTTGTTGAGTGTCAGTGAGTCCACTCGGTCTGCGTTACACATATCAACTAACTTATTTGCAGCAAGGATGTGTTCGTCGATTTGTTTTTGTGAACTCACGAACTCACTTAAGGAAGTCTCCACTTTTTGTCTCTGTTCTTTGAAGTTTAGGTAAATTAGCTCACCGTTTTCCGATCACTGATGATGACGCTAGCTTTATTATTATGTGGTTTTCGATGTGTAATGCGTCTTAAATATAATCGGTTGACACCGAAGTCTGATTACTGTGATAACGCAAGAAAAGTTGAGTTTTTAAGATGATACTCGTTTTAACCGTCCATTGAAAGTCTCACTTGCCAATTAATAAATTCATAGTTTCTAAAATTTGCAGCTGTGGATGTATTCATAACTAGCTTACACCCGCGGCTTCACTCGCGTGGTATGTTGATAAAGACTATCGACATCTTCGGGTTTATGACTATCTTTGTGCCAAGTTTCATCAAAATTAGTATTAAATATTAATTTAGTTTCTTTCTTTTCTTTCTTTTTAACTAAAACGTTGCCCCACACTAAGATTTCTCTTGTATCGTGGGTGCGTTTACAGACACAAATCTCACAAACAAACGCCCAGACCCGAAACAACTATCTGTAGGCCATACAAATTTTTGTTCCGTGTGGGAATCGAACCCACGACCCGTGGCGCAGAAGCCAATCGCTTAGCCACTGCACCAAACGTGTCGTTAGTTGTGAAGTAGTAACAAATACAGAGACATAGACAAACTCATTTTCGCTTTTATCTATACATATAAAAGGAGAAGCTGACTGACTGATCTATCAACGCACAGCCTAAACCGCTGGGGTTAGAAAGTTGAAATTTTGACAGTAGGTTCCTTTTGTAACGTAGGCATCCACTAAGAAGGGATTTTTCGAAATTCAACCCCTAAGGGAGTTAAATAGGGGATGAAAGTTTGTATGGAAAATCATCACTTAACGGGTTCAAAATTTCACGCAAGCGAAGCTGCGGGCGAATGCTAGTATTTGATAAACATGGCCATAATACATATTGATCCCGGTAGAACTTTAGAACGTAACCTTATTTTAATTGACTGAAACCGACTTTATCGGTAAAAACGAAGGAACTATACCCAGGTATTTATAAATTACAGCACATCCGAAAATGTATTAAGCTACTATCATTTATATTGTTACAAAAACATTGTATCGCAGCCAACCAATTTTATACATGTACATCTATTAAAGACACACCTTGTTTAATTACTCTAACTATTATTACTCTTAATTATTTTAAATTTAACACTTCAACGTCTTATGCATCCCGTAATGTGTGCAGCAGTGAAAATAACTGGGTTACGTTGTGCAGTGTTTTAAACTGTTTTAGTGCAAATACAATATCGTGTACAGTGGACAGTGCGATGCGAGTTTGTTGGCAACAAAGTATACAAGTAACCTGTCACTAATTAGTAAGTGCTAGTTAAAGAAATAGTTCTAAAATCGCATTTCGTAGGCTCATATGGCGAAATTCACATACCGTGTTAGCATTTCATACGAATATGATTCTTATTGTAACACAAATGATGTTTATATTTGTATAAGCGAATATAAATAAGTGGTTCATATGAATATGAACTTTAATGTTATACAAATAAGGTTCATATGAATATGAACTTTAACATAATACAAATAAGGTACATATGAATATGAACTTTAACGCAATACAAATAAGGTTCATATTCGTATAAAACGCTAGTAAAGTCTAAGTGGCGTCTGTGAATTTCGCCCATATTAGTAGAATTTGCGCAAAAGAAAAACAAAATAATAAGTTATCAGTGACTATTTGACTAGATGGTGTTTTGAAATGTGATTTATCAATGCAGAAGGGAGAATTATACAGGGTGAACTCGAATTCGACGTACAATACGGCCGACGTATCTTGGCGAGTCTGAAGTTAGCTGATTAGCTGCGCAGTAGACAATTTCGTATCTAAAAGATTCATTGCGCAGCCAAACAACTAACTTCAGACTCGCCAAGATACGTCGGCCGTATTGTATTCCCTTTAAGGAGTGATAGTGTGTCCTTTAAACAACAATTAAATCAATAATAATTAAAATTTCTCTATATCTACTGACTTTCCGCCCAGGGTACATGGGGTGCTAATTTGTTGCATACAGGACACACTTCACGCCTGCCAAGGAATACGTGGAATACGAGTTTACCCCCTGTATAAATAAAAATATTGGAATGAAAACTGCTTGACTGAATTTTTATTTCAATGAATTATTTGTCGGGTCACTTATTATGGTAAAGGTTATTAGTAGGTATATTTTGTTGCCAATAAAAACGCTTACCTTTATATTTTTAAGTTTCGCAATGCATAAGTACTATTAGAGAATAGGGAATATGCATGTAACTTTTTTTTCTCTTAATCACAAGAAAAGTATTAAAAGTCAAATATTACTATTATTTCTTGCTCAAAACAATTATTAAACTTCAACAATTTTCTTCTACAGTTCAAACGTCCTTTATTGTAGCGGTCATAATGTGACGTCATAATCCAAGATACTGCTTTGTTTACATCTCTTTTTTAGCCACAAATCATATAATTAAATTATTTCTTGTGCTTTATTCAAGCAGAAATCGCACTTACTAACTTAACCTCAGTGAGAAATCAAACAGTTTGCCAAGAAAAGATTATTTAAAGATTTATTCATATGGATTTTGATGTCACTTCCGGCATTTTAGAAGACTACGCGTTTCGAGATTGCGTTCCGTTTCACGAAAAAAACGTAACAGAAAACAATGAATTGTAAAATAAGTAATGAGTTAAAAAATGTAAAAAAAATGCAATTTGTGTCTTGACCCCTGTACAAATTATCTAAATAATGAAAGAGTTTTGAATTACATGCATATTTCCTATTATAAATAAAATAGACAGAGAATCTAATAAAAAAGTTCACAGAATAGCAGAATCGACATAAATAAGTGTAATATAAATAATTTAAAATAGTATAAGTAGTAAGCCGAATAATGAACCGCATTGAAAAAATAAAACAATTGTAAATATAACTTCTGAAATAGCATGAATAATTTTGGTACTGATTAAAGAATATTAAAAAAAATAAAAATATAAACCTGCTTTTCTACTGTAAAATAATTACTTAAGAGATACCATTTTATTATTGTTTAATATAATTTTATTTACTTGGGCGTTTCTGCCAGAATATTTCTTTGGTTTACGGAAATTCTGAAAGGTGTACTTGTACAGAATTTAAATTGAAGTTTTTTTTTTCTTTTGTCGCTGTCTTTATAGGCAAGGCTGTTAGATATATTTTATGGTGTTCAGTCTTGTGTAATTTAGCATCTACGTGAACCCGTTACGCCATATACAGAATGACTGCTGATACACTAATGATCTCTAAAGTCATTGTACTCATCAGTATGAACAACTTTTACTAAAAATCAGCTGTTCCCTACATTTATGTTCGCATTACTCGTCAAAATGTAGGGAACAGGTAATTTTTTTTCCTCGATTTCAGATTTGGTCCCATAGTAAAAGTTGTTCATAATGATGAGTACAATGACCCCTTAAGAGATCGTTAGTGTCTCACCAGTCATTCTGTATACAAGGTTAGTCGGAAAGGGGGTACTAATCCGAAGCCCACTTATAGTAACGCTGATGACTGTTTGAAAGCAAGTGTTAAAATTTCAAAATTCGATATTTTTTTTCCAAATAAAATGATTTTTATTTTAGTTTTTTCAAAAATTCTTCATCCCTGCTTTGGTTACAAATTCAGAAAATGGTGCTTCTAATTCATGACCCCAAATATGACCTAAAATGTAAACACAGCTAATCATAACGGGGCATAGATAGTTTTTTTTTTTTATTGAGATTTTGGAACAACTGTTTCTCTTAAACCAATTGACTTTTGGGAAAAGTTGTAGAACAAAAGTTATTCATTATTATGTGTACTTTAACACCCTTTCGGATTAGTACCCCCTTTCTGACAAACCTTGTATATAGGCTGAAATTGTAAACACTCGACAAACCGCAATGGGAGATTGTACTCATCACTATGAACAATTTTTACTATGAGAACAAATCTGAAAGTGCGAAAAAAAAATCTGCTGTTCCTCTACATTTCGATAAGTTATGCGAACATAAATGTAGGGAACAGCTGTTTTTTTTCGCGATTTCAGTTTTGGTCCCATAGTAAAAGTTGTTCATAGTGATGAGTACAATCTCCCATTTCGGTTTGTCGAGTGTTTACAATTTCAACCTGTATATAAGGTTGAGTATCGCTGAGATCTGAAAATGAAGTAGAAAAAAAAATGCGGCGACACCCATGTAAACTAATAGTCTACCACTAAAGTTATACGTCTGTAATCATAGGAAAGTTCATAAAAATCGGAAAATAGGTATATTTTTATTAGAAAAGTAAGTCGATTTTTGACGTGGTTGTTTGGAATGTAGATGTTGACCGAGGGAAGTATACTTTTATGTAAACATTCAATAGATAAAAGATATAGAAAGATCTGTCCTGCAGGACGGGATAAATCAGGATTCCATGATTCCTACACTGTATTTAGTTAGTGTAGCTATGTGATCAATAGCAAATGAATGAGAAGGTCCTAGTTAGTGATTATGTTAAAGTTATTCAGTATGGAGTCCAGAAAAGAAATAAAAAGCCAGGCTTTCAGTATGGCAAGTTTATTAAATAAATGTCGCTGTATTCCTGAAACGATGTCTTGTGAAGAAATAGAAATATAAATGAGTACCTACATGAATTATTTTGTTTCAATTTTACTTATATGTATTAGTTTCACTAAAGTACTTGTCACACAGGATGCGTTTTGCGTCCTACGGTCCGGTCAAATCGAACGCAGCCCGCATCCTATGTGAACATCATTTGCGTTTTATATATATTTTATGTAATTACGATCTGACTATGCGAGCACAATCAAAGAACGTAGGGAACGCACCGGTTAGGCGGTCGGGGTAGGAAGGAAGCCGACGGGCTACCCGGTTGCGGGCAGGGGGGCGGCCGGGCGACACGCAATCAAATATAAAATGGCCGCTGTTTGCCCTGCCCGTCAGATCGCTGACCGGTTGCCCTGACCATGAAGTTCACATAGGATGCGGGCTGCGTTCGGTTTGACCGGACCGGAGGACGCAGAACGCATCCAGTGTGACAAGTCCTTAATTGTTACCCCAATGATGTTCATCTCCACTTCTGAATTGGACCATCTTTCTTCTCTCGTGACGTCACGAGATAAGTATAATGAGAATAAGCCCATGCCGTGGTGAATAGATTAATTAGCTAGTCAGATTGGTAGCAGGCTTGACTGTCCAGGGTGCGCCGGACGTACTTAAGTATATCGTCATTCGTGGAGACTCATTTCATCCACTGCAATGAACAGTGAAGAGTCGAGTCGTTACGAAATGTTGGTTCCAGATGGATTGGTGATTGTATGTTGTTATTAGCTGAAGGGAGGACGCGAATGACACAAAGGGCCATGGAGCGATCCACGCTTGGCTTAACTTTCTGAGTCCGCAGCAGGTACCTACATAAATCCGTCGTCGAATGAAAGTCTACGACGTCGGTGGCAAGGTGATTAACGTTGATTGGAGTTGGGCGAATATGTGACTAGACGTGGAGATGCCAGAGAGCCGATGGAACAGAATTGTGGCCGAGGTCAAGTCGAGGAAACTAGGACTGTCCGAAAGCGGGTTGGGTTTTTGACATCTTCAAAGACAAGATCGAGAAGACTGGTAAAAACGAGAGACCAATACCCAGTGGGGTGATTTCGGGTTAGTATTGTGATGATACAGACGCTGCTGAGCATCTTCATAATATAATAGTCTTTTAGTTGCCATATAGAAGCAACGATAACGATGTATGAGTTTCCAATTAATCTTTCCTGGTTTTTCATAGTCATGTCTTTGATTAATCACTTCTACAAGGAGATTCCCCCGTGCTTTAGACGGCACGTCCAGCTGTTGGTCAAGTTTGTTGTTTATTTTAATAGGGGAGTCGGATGTCAAAGGACTACTTTCCTATTTTTAGGGACAAAACATCGTAAATTCGCGTTTTAGTTACAGAAAATGGGAAATCTTAAAAGGGGTACAGGCCGCGCTTGCAACACAGTTCAGCCACTGTCTTACAATCCATACCTACAGTCCGGCAATGCTTTTGATGTTGGGGGGCGATGCCACCGTCCGTGTAGGTATTGCCCAACTGTACCTATGGATTTGTAAAATTGTGGCTACGGGTACGCTTAGGCTAAGACACACGATTTCACAGATGATGCGGATAATTGTGTCTTAATATGGTCTAAAACGCAGGCCACACCGCGCGAGTGAAGCTAACAGACTAAAGTCTGTCTGATTGGATACTAACAGTTTATTCACGTGCATTTTTCGGGATTGCCTCATTAGTTTCGAGCCCAAACGGCCACGCGGCGAGGTCGAGTTCGACTGCACGTGAGTAGGTAAACCGTAACTAAGTAGTCATAAATATGAATATGTCTCACGAAAGTTATTTAACACAGAGTTGTCATTAGTTTTCGGCGTGGAGTCCACTCTGTGGACCCAGATATTTTGAGCTGGTTAGATAAGCTAGCATAGCTGGTTGCACTCTGCTGGTTGCTGTTGCACTGCTATGTTTTAGCTCGTGGTGTGGCCTGTGCTCCTGCGCTTTAAACCATCCATGATGCCATGTTGCCGCATCCGACCTACATAATTACCTACCTACTTGTTTGAAGGTACCTATTTCCTTTCCTGCCAGTTTTGTTATGATGACAGAACCTATCATCTCCGAAAATTTCAACACAAAATCAATAAGTATTCTGTGAAATAATTCATCCAACCGGTCACATAAACTCAAGCCGATTCAGAAATCATTTCAAAAACTGTTAAGTGCCGTGGGTAAGTACAATCCTATTGGTATATAAATTGTTGTGTCAAAAATCAAGCCATTACCTACTGTCCCACTGCTGGACACGAACCTCTTCTCAATATGAGAAGGGTTTAGGGCTCTTTCAATTTAGACGTTTCGTGTCGGACCGCTGCGGTGCCGAAGCGGTGCGTTTGTCGTATTGCGCACGGACGGTCGCTTGTTTTCATACAAAGCGCGCGGTACGGCAACAGTGCGGCGTCGGCACCGCGAACGCTCGACAACAGGACGGCAACATCGCAAACTCCACGTGTTCTTTTTGCTGTTGAATAGTGCGGTGAATAGACGTGAGAGCTAATTTCATCGAATTTTCATTTATTTTTTTGCTTAAAATGGATGATATAAACGTGGAAGAATTTATAAATGAAATTTAAATACGTCCTACTTTAAGGAACTCGAAAAGCGACAAATACAGTAATCGCACGGAAATAAAATAGTTTTTTGCCGCTGAATTTTACTTTTATCTAATTCAAGTAATTCGTGGAAACATTCTATAGGCATTCCTAGGTAATTTAAAAAAAATGCTTGGATCTTGTTTTAACCTAGGGTAAAGATTATGGAAATCACCAAAATTACATGTTAACGAAAACATCGGTGATGCTCTTTTACGGGGGCGTCGTTTTTGTTTCTGTTTGATGTTTTTCAACAAGAGCATTAACAGTAATGTTTCTTCGTCAGAGTCCATGGCTTAACTGCTGTCAAATATATTTAAAACATCACTAGCATACAAACGCACGGCAGTCAGATACGCTTTCAATTTAGACGTTTCGTGTCGGACTGCAACCGTACTGCAGCGGCCCGGCAGCGGGTTATAACCAGCGGCACGGTAAACGTGCGGCAGCGGTCCGACACGAAACGTCTAAATTGAAAGAGCCCTTAGTGTGCGTCCTGAGTGAGAGCGCACCGCACAGGCGGAATGAACGGCGCATTAAATAAATCTTCGAAACGCTTGAATTTTGATATCGAAATTATTAAAACCGAAGTAAAATAAACGAAACACTAAACACGCGCGTACGCGTCAACTTTCTTCGCGTGCACTAAGGACAGGTGGACAGGAGGTATCTACGGTAAAGTCGCTCCGCAATCCGCAATACGCACGTGCGCCGTCACTCAGGACGCACACTTAGGCCTTAGGGCGTTCGCTATGTTAAGCGTGAGCACGCGGCGGGTACCCGCCTCGCGTGTGTGTATTGAAAGATAGTATGAGCAGCGCTAACTGGCGCGGACGCGTGCGACGGGTTTGTACATACTTACTATCTTTCAATACACACACGCGAGGCGGGTACCCGCCGCGTGCGCACGCTTAACGTAGCGAACGCCCTTAGGGGGCAACCACACAGAGCGGTGCGGTGCAGTACGCCGTCGCACGGCGACTATTTTGCCGCATCAGCGTGCACACGTACTTAGTACGTGGCGTCGCAAGAGCCACGCGCTGCGGTGCGGCGCCGCACCGCACCGTGTGGAACGGCTCTCCGTCAAAACATCAGCGGTCTGCGACGCCGGAGCGAGGCCGCTCCGGTGCATATCCTCCCCCCTGGTCTTGGTCCGGCGAGCGTGCGGCGCGACGCCGCACCGCACCGTGTGGCTTCTCCCTTAGTCAACCACGCTGGCCTGGTGCGGTTTGACGGACTGCACCCACCATCGATAACTTTCTGGAGCCCTCAGGTGTGCAGGTTTCCTCGCGATATTTTTCCTTCCCTGTTGACGCAAGTCTACGAATCAAATTCTGATCCGCACATGAATTCGAAAAGTCAGAATACCTACTTAATGCGTTGTAGGCAACTTTTTTAAGCCTGCGTTTTAACCTATAACGCACACGATACAAATTGTCAAAAAATAATGCAATAAATTGGAGCGATAGTTATTTCCCATTAAAAAAAGTGTTTTCATACATATTTATTGCCAGACAAACCGCGAACTGATAAAGATTAATAATTAGTTCAGTTTTTGCCGAAATGTAGTTATTATTTATTGGATATTATGTAGATAGGTACAGTCGCGGATTTGAAATGTTTACCACCCTAAGCGTTAAAACGCACTAGCGGCCAGCCGCAATGCGGCGTGCTGCTTGCGGTTGGCCGCACATCGATTTTTACATGAAACCGCATGATCTCAATGCACTATTTCCGGACAGCCGTCGTGCGCCAGTGCGTTTAGATCATGCGGTTTCATGTAAAAATCGATGTGCGGCTAACCGCAAGCGGCACGCCGCATTGCGGATAGCCGCTAGTGCGTTTTAAGTCTAAGGTCTATAATAGCTTGCACATTACTTTTTCATAAGGTTGCTCGGTCGCTCGCAAAGAATTGACAGGACAAAGATTTTTTTTCTTAATTGACCTAAAAATATTAATTTAAAGAGGCTTTATACTAGGTAGCATAGAAAAAGAAATCAAGCTATTTAGTAAATTCAATCAAATTCGCTCTATACAACTTTTGACTAGACACACATACCTACCTAAAAAGGAGTTCGTATCATCAAAAAGTAGTTAATAGCCTTTTTGCTAGAATCGACGCTTCACAATTTTAAAAACTGATACTTATGTATTGTTGGTATGACATCTTGAACCTTATAATTATTGCGCACAGTGTGTCATGGAATCCAATTTGAAATCTAAAACATTTCGAGTCCGCGGCTGTACCTATATCGGGTGTAAAAATACCCTTAACGATAACGAAAACCACATATTCTACCCATCATTGGGAACATTTTTTTCTATCAGACCATACCTGGGAAATCATTGGTTTTGGAGATATTGAAGGTCAAAGTTTACATTTTTTTTTGTTTTTTCCAAAAACGTATTCTATGTGATAATACCTACTTACTAAACTTTCTTCCAAACAATCTTATCAAAATTTTCAATTTTTCCTCACAAATTATGCATTTGAAGTTACAAAAACGCAATGAATATCAAACGCACACGACCGCCTTGGCTCAGCTGTGTGGCCGCTGCACGCATGCAAACGCGCGGCATCGCCACAACCACACATTGCACGCTACAAAAAAAAGAGTTTTTTTTATGCCATAAAATAAAAGTCGTTTCCCAGCAACTATTTTCGGTCAATGTAATTTAGTTTGATGTACAGAGTGCGTAGATTTCGGCTATGTGATGGGTCTTTTTACACCCTGTATAGAAAAGTTATTAGTAGATTCTTCTCGACTCGTTGACCACTTCTACTTCTTGGTTTCTACAGGTAGGTATTATCCAACGCCCGTTTTACACCCACCATATTATTGTAGTCTTGGATTGGAACCCTGCCATGACCTACACCACAATTTTCTTAATAACCTAGGTAGGTACCTTCATACACTAACATCCCGTTCCCACTTGTCTGCTATCGGGCCCGTATTCTAATCGGATGTTGCAGTGGCAGAGCATTTTATATGAAGCTATTCACACTTGTCTTACATCGATTTTGTATCGGCGCCGATAAGAAATATCGGGTGTTTTGCCAGCCCTCTACGCCCGAAAAAAATCGTGTAGGTCTCGCTCGCCTATGAGTTAGTATGACGCTGTTCACATTTATCGGTTGTCGGGGCCGACAACCCCCTACCCGCTACCCTTTGTTGCTCATGCTCACTGATATTCGAACGAATAGGTAGATCGTTGAATGTATTTATTGACATCCTATTGAAAACCTTAATTTCACATTTCTCAATTCTGTTATTAAGTTCCGAAATGTTCCCAAACTAAATCTTTCCCTTGGGATTGGGTGCACCCAATATTTTCTTTCCTTAGCTGTCTGTATTCGTTTTATTCTCAAATAATTATACATCACAACAAGACTTTGGTCGACGTCCATTGTGTACAGTAGCCTCGCGTAGAGTGTTAAAAATTGGCACCAACTTCGACCGTAGCCGACAACCGATCAGTGTGAACAGGGGGCCTACTCCCTAAGTCCGTCAACGAAGTTAGTCGCCCATCCGAAAGTAGCCCGAAACGTAGGAGTGAACAAAACAAGTGTCAACTTCAACTTTTCGGACGGGCAAAAACACATCGGTAGTTGGGACAACTGTCCAATCGTGTTGTCATTCATTCTTAGTTCGGGCTCCGAAATAATCGTATGTCCGTAGGTGATAGGGAGTAGGAAACGCTCGTAACTAAGGCCGAAACTTCGGACTTCGTGCTTAGGGAGTAGACCCACAGCGGCGCCGACACCCGATTAAAATCCGGGCCCGACAACCGACAAGTAGGAACGGGTTGTAAGAAGTTAATAGTAGGTAGGTTCCTAACCAACACAGGTACAAAACAACCTACTTAGTATAAAATAAATATCTCTCTAAATTATTAAAGTTAAATAAATATCTCTCTAAATTATTAAAGTTATTCTTCTTTGTTCATAAACCGGCAATCCAGGTCCTTTTAATACAATCTTTTGGCTAGGACTTTTTCTAGCCCGTATTAGGTACCTAAATCTGTCCTATTGACCTTGAAAGTCACGCAGTGCCAGTGGTAAGAAAAGTCGCATATATTTTCCCCACATGACTGCCATTGCATCTAGATTAAACAAATGAATGGAGGGTGGGCGTGGGGCAGGTCCAGGCAGGGGGTGGTGCACCCCTTTGCCCGTTTGACCTGCAAGTAGGTCGTGTACCGATCGATGCACCGCTGCATCTTATTCACACCGAGACCGGGGAAATAGCAATCCTGTACTACGCAGTTTATCTAGGTACCTAAGACTTAAACCGGTTTGAAATATTATTACTTATATGTAGTTGAAGTTCACGTAGGTAGTATTATATCAGATCCTTCCTTTACATACAAAAAAGGCTAGAATTAATCATCATCAGCACAAGCGTAGGTACTTATTTAACTTGGGTACTAAACAATATTGTATTAAAAATTAGCTGACCAGACAGACGTTGTCTGGTCATACAAAAACCCATAGAAAAATGAGCTTTCAGGTTTTCCCGAATTTGGCAATTTTTCGGGCAACTTTTCCAAATTTGCTTTCCATAAAAACCTAATTCGGACTAGGTATTATTTAACTTTGCCTCAAGCCAGATCTCGTTACTTATAAAAATGTACCTAATATTAAATACAAATAAATTTTACAGTAACAAGACCAACCATTTACGTACCTGCCTACTGTTTGTAGAATATTCATAGTCTTTTCGTTCGAAGTCCTGCGATAATGACAAGGATTAAGATTCATGTAAAGTGATGGTTAACATTATCTTAATAAAACAGCCTCGCATAGTCCGGCTACGCGATCAGTCTTATTTGCACAGATTCTTGTATGCGCAAATTCTGATTTGCACAAGAAAGCATGTACGTTTTCAATGTCTTTACATTTCATATGTAATTTCATATTTGATTTAAGACACCACTGACTACACGGTGAAGATAACATTGTGAGGAAACCTGGATTTTATGGTCTTAAATCGCCGACCCGTAGTGAACAAGCGTGTGATCAATGCTCGTTCATTCTCTGTACGAAAAGAAGCCTTTGCCAATCATTGGGACAGCTACAGGCTATTTTATTTTTAAGCATGTAGTTTAAGACGGCATAACGGTATACCGCGCTGTGCCATTAATTTATCGACAATACCGTTTGTGCAAACGTTTGCACAAGCCGTTTGCGCATGCAAGTCGTTCCGTGTAGCATAAGGTTAGTTTAAAATAAAGTACAAATAAATATGTAATAGTCCATTTACGCAATTATTTCGCTTACTTTCAAAAACATATATCACACACCTTTAACGACTCCCTTCAAGTGATCGGCTTACCGCCGATTCAGCACAAGTCCTAAGGCTTAGCCTGTCCCATTCAAATCGGATTAATAGTTGGCAACTCATAACAACATTAGTACCTATGCCTAGACAGCGTCGATTCGCTAATACCATAAAGGCCTCTAGCTACTACACCGTAACGTTATGGACTCGAAAAAACGCTCCGAAAATTACCAGAGACGAATTCATACCAAGAATGTGATGTGATGTCGGTCATGTCATGGCACGACCCGGTACGTTTTAGTCACCGATGAAAAGGTCATGGGTGCTATCACATGTGAATCCCTTTAAATAATATTATTTTGCATTTATATGTTACTGTGTAAGCCCGAATATTGGTAAATCTTAGGTTTTACTTGTAAATCTTAGGATTTAGGTACCAACATGTGTTGGTAAATGTAAGGTTAAATCTAAAATAAGACGATTTTTCGGACTTTTAACATTACAGTTTGGCACATGCTAGGTTTTACTAATGACGACTAGTAAATGCTAGTTTTGGGAATAAAACTATACTAATATAGAAAATATTTATTAAATATTATAATTACGAGTCAACAGCTGCAGGTAAGTTACCTAAATAATTTTAAAAACATTTTCAAAATGCTTTTTGTACAGTAAAATAAACAAAAATAAATCTTGTAACAAACATAATACCTACATTGGTTAAATTTGGTTAAATTGTTAATTAGTTGCTAATTTCATTTTTGGTATTATTAATTGTAGTTTATTTATGGTAAAATACGTATATTTTATTGCATACTGCCCGCGAGTATTATAATGCCCCAAACTTATCAAGACATGACTATTTTTCAACATTTACCATGTCTATTAGGTAAAACCTAAGATTTATGGACTAATTAGCTAGTAAAAGTCCGAAATTATACTTATTAATGAATATCTCGGGACGGTTCGGACTTTTATCATTATGACTTGGTAAATCTTAGGTTTTATTGGAAAATCTCAAAATTTACCGTAGTTTGAGCTTTTACAGTAACATATATATCGATACGGTTCCGATCATAATAATATACCTACGGTATTGTGCGCCTCTCATTATTTGTCGAACAACTCCTTGAAAACTTTCACGACGGAATTTGTAATACTTATTCATTGTTGATACCTACTTTCCTTCGATTTTCATTCTCGCTTTAGTTTCTAAGAACAAGGTCTCAGTTTCTAAGTGAAAATTACTTGTTAGGAATATTAATTGAGGGAAGTTTGTTGATTGAAATTGAAAGGAAATTACTTATTTAATACATTTTTAAACAGTATAAGTATCCGAGACACGGGGAGCACTTCCATCAGTTCCGGGTGTTAGGTATATGAATACCTATGTCAGTTGTTACGGGTAATCAGAAGCCCGAAAGTCTGACAATTGGTCTAACCTTAGGATAACGGCATAGCCCAGTACCTAACTGGGTTGCGGAAGTCTGATGGTATTCGCTTCGTGTAAAATACTGGCATTCAGCCGCATCTGGTTAGACCCCAACGTAGTTGGGAAATGGCTAGGCAGATAGATCAACATTATAAGGTATTAGAATGGGTGATTTGGCGATATTTGGAAGGGTCAGATGAAACATGCAGTGCAGAATTCATATGGAAGAGTATTTGTCGGCTGCGAAGGCTTTGTCGAGAGAGATTGGTGTTCGTAGACTGTCTAACAGTACTGATGTCCGAGACACGGGCCCCAGGCTCCTTTGCAGACCCTTCTTTTCTCATTGTTTTTTTTAGCTTATCGTGTTTTTGTAACAAAATTGACATTCAAACTATAATCAACAACAATAATCTCAAATAATTCCCGGGTATCCGGGATTCCCGCCTAATGATTCCCGGGTACGAAAATCCTCATATACCCGGGAATTCCCGGTTCCGGGTACCCAGGGCGAAAATATACAGCATGTAAGGGTAAACACCGTTATCACTCAAACCATGGGTAGTTGACTTAAACATAAAAATATAGGACCAAATAAACAAAAATTAAAAAATATACGCGCGAGAAATGAGCGGCGCGGCGGCGCTACGACGCGGCGTACACACACTCGCTAACGAGACAGCTAACTGACTGGGGTAGCAAACTGTGCGGGGCCGTGAGTCGGGCCACGCGGCGACTTCCCCGCGCCCCCTCCCGTAGCTTGTTGCCCCCGCGCATAAGTTGAAATACTTTTGAGGAAAAATGAAAATTTTATAAAAAAAGGTTTGTTATTTTGCATTGATTTTACGTTCTATAAACGAAACCAAACCACTGGTTTCAAGGATAACGGCGTTTACCCTTACAGCCTGTAGTCCAACACATCAACACATAACACGTTAATAAAACGGCCACACACGCTACCACCCGAATGTGCAGTCGGAGAAATAGGATATTTAATTTTAAATGTAAATAGGTACTGTATTTTTGATATTTTTGTTAAATGACCTTTATCAGCAGCGCCACCACTAACTGCAAAAATATAATCGTAACGTGATTGCGTTATTTTCGTGTGAATAAGTGTCCAAAGTAGGCCCCTCACAAGGTGGACCGATGATCTGGTGAAGGTCGTGGGAATCCGCTGGATACGAGAAGTACAGGACCGGTCGATGTGGCGATGCTTGGGGGAAGTCTATATTCAGCAGTGGACGTCTTTCGGCTGAATGATAAAGGGTATGGCTGTATAGTAACATAAAGCGAAAGCGAAGAGAAACGGCTAGGCAAAAAAAAATTGGAACCGCGTGTCGCGGTACGTTGCTACTAATCTATCTAATTATTAAGCAACTAGCTTTTGCTCGCGGCTTCGCTCGCGTTAATTTATAGTTAAAAAAAAACTCTTAACTTATAACTCACTACTTAAGTTTATTTAATAATGTAATTCAATCATGATTCGAAAGACATGTGGCGCCATCTATTATCGTTATTGTTGTTTTCCTCGGGAACAGTACTTTTTTTCGGGATGAAACGTACCCTATGTCCGTTTCTGTACAATAGACAACGTACCTGTATGAAAAATTTCAGCATGATCGGTTCAGTGGTTTAGGCGTGAAAAGGTAACAAACAAACAAACTTACTTTCGCATTTACAATTAGTTAGGCTAGGAAGTTAGGATTAACGTTTTCCCCAGCCTGTATTTGCTTATTTATTTAAATCTTATCATTCGTTTTAAGTAGCTATACCTATTATTTGGATTCAAACTTCTTCTCTCGTTTCGAGTTCCATATAGCCTATAGGTATCTATCTTGTGAACGAAAACAAACACTTAGTTAAGAATAGATTTAGTAGTACCTACGAAGCTAAGAGTAAACACAACTAAATTCAATTTAGTAAGTACTTGAGTCTAATATTAGACAAAACATTACAGCATGAAGCATTTGAGTAACCAGTATATTTATCGCATTGAGAGCGTTGTTTTTTTTTGCATTGAAACATACTGTAGGTAATAAATTACTTACTACGATACTGACCAGCACGCCAATACTTCTAACAATTTTTTTCTGAAATGGCAACTAAACCAGACATTACAGTTTTTGTACAAGTATGAAAACTGTTTTGATAATAGGCCCGGGCGCGCTGTTCTATATCGCGATCTGTTTCTCATTTCATAATGTCATTTCGTGCCATCCTCTATACGGCGCCCAACTGCCAACACAACAGCTTAAAAGCAGGCATAGTTTCGCGGCGTCCCTTTCAGGAAACCCGGCCGACGCCCGATGTAAACTGTGGAGAGATGCCTGTCCCCCTCCCACTCACTACTTACCGCCAAGTGAGCATATTCCTGCTGGATCTAAGTTTCCGTGGCCCATCTGGAAATCCCTGAATCGCCTCCGATCTCAAGTGGGAAGATGTAACTCCAACCTCGTCAAGCGCGGCTACCTGAGCCAAATAGCAGTGGGGTGTGGATGTGGAGCTGCGCTGCAAACTATGCCCCATCTCCTACCCTGCCCTCTGAGCCCAACAACCTGCAGCCAGAGTGATCTCTGCGCAGCCACGGATGGCGCCGTGGAAGTGGTGAAGTTCTGGGCTAACAAAGTACACACACATCAAAAGTGTCTAGGGATCAACATATATTTTTGCAATAACTTTTCTCCTGATTGATATTAATTAAAATTTTCTTTAAGGATTCATCAAATAAAGTGTTTTCGTTTGTCACAGTAACGATAAACCAAGTCACCTTTGCATTAATAAAGAAATTTGCCATTTTCCTAATAAAGGGATTTTTGACATTTGAACCACTAACACAAAAGTTCGAAAAAAACACTGAAATAACAGTTTTCTTTAAAATTTTATTGGGTAACTTAAACAATTAATAATCCGTGTTTCTACCGCGAACACTAACAACACAAGAACATCGGTTTGGCATACTCAAAATGAGTTCATCCAAATCACGCTGTGGAATGGCCGCCCATGTTCGTTGCAACAACAAAAAAAGGTCTTCTTGCGACTGGATACCCTCCATATTCGGCAGAGCTCTTCTCTGTAGCATATCCCATGCATGCTCAATCGGGTTCAAGTCTGGCGACTGAGCAGGCCAGGGCAGGACATTGATGTTAGCTGCGGCGAGAGTCTGTCTTACAACTCTTGCGGTGTGCGGTCGTGCATTATCATGCATTAACTGAAATAAGGGACCGATTTGCGCTTGTAGAGGAACGATGACGTCTGATACAATCGTCTCAGCATAAATTTGAGCGTTGAGGTTGCCTCTGATCCAAATCAACTCAGTTCTTCCGCCGATCCAAATACCCGCCCATACCATGATGGTTCCACCACTATAAGGATGGACTTCCTGGCAGGATTTTAATCGCTGTTGGCGTCCAGGGGTTCTCCAGTGTCGTATACGTCTTGTATCCGGTCTCATACCAAAACGAGACTCATCAGAAAAGCACACGAAACGCCATTGTTCTCTGCCCAATTTCTGTGTCCAAGAGCCCATTGATATCGAATCCTACGATTGTGCATTGCTATAGGTGGTACCCGTAGCGGTCTTCGGGAATGAAGGTTCACTTCATGCAAGCGGTTTCTGACTGTTTGGTCGCTAATTAAGTTCCCTGAAGAGTGATGAAGCCTCACGGCTAACATCATGGCGGTTATTGTTGGAGCTCTTCGAGTTAAGATTTGAATGTATCGGTCTTGTCTCCGTGTGGTGCAGCGATACCGTCCTCCATGGCGCTCAGCCACGGTACCAGTGCTTCGGTAACGTGTCCAAAGTCGACTGATAACACTCTGACTTGTATTCAGAGCTAAAGCCACAGTACGTTGCCGGGAACCTGCTTCTATCATTCCCACGGCTCTGAGCATTTCTTCCCTGCTTAAATGACGTCGCCGCTCCATAATAACGTTGGTTTTAATCAGTAGTAGGGAAACAGTAGCACTAATAATGTCTTCAATGCGTTGTATGTTTTTATAGGGAAAATATTGACAGCTGATTTTCATCTTTTACTCGAATTTGATTCACAGTTCCTGATTCAAATTATGAAATGCACCAAAAAGGATCCATATAAATTTATAAAATCATAAATTTATTACAAAGCCACATCTCAATCTCAAGAAATCCGCATAAAAATGCTTGATCCCTAGACACTTTTGATGTGTGTATAATGATTGTCGTGCCAACGACACGAAGAAGAAGAAGAATGTCATTTTAAATGTCATAGCGATGAATATGTTGACAGAGGGTCGGCGTCGTGCCTCTTTGTGGGTTTCCCTCATTTTGTATTGTTACTTACCCAAATGTAACAGGCCCGAGAAGGCGGTGCGCAGTGTTCCGTGCGCGCCTCTCAAGAGCATGTGGGGCAAGGCCCGACAGAAGGAGAGGTCCGCCAGGGGCTGGAGAATCGAGGCCTGGGGGGGTTGCGGTGCATGCAGCCGCGAATCCCGCGACCCCGGTCAAGGGTCAGGAGAAGGAACACCGTGGGTTTTTAGCGAGTAAGAGTCCGGCATACCCCTTCGCCTTCTCAGGGTGAAGGGCATCCAAGAGGAATTTCTTACGAAAAAAAAGGGGTCAAGTGAGTACATCACTGAGACTCCGACAATAGTCTTGTAACTTCATGAGTAAATTTTAGTGCTCGATGAAAAATATCTATTGGTTTACTGCCTAGCCTTTTCCCAATTATATTGGGGTCAGCTTCCAGTCTAACCAGATGCGGCTGAGCACCACACCATCCATATTACACGGAGCGACTACCTTCAGGCCTCCGCAACCCGGTTACTGGGCAATATCCTAAGGTTCAACCGGTTGTCATACTTTCGAGATTATTCCCGTAACGACTGTTTCGTTATGCGTACGACACCTGGGATCGACGGTTTATCGTGCTTTCCGAAGCCAGGAGGGGTCTCAATGTGTAACTAATGGTCACCCATCCACGATCCACGCGGTTGTTGATTAACCAAAAGCCCCTCTGTGTATGTCTATTGGTATTTAAACTAATCTATAACATATTTATTCATCATCATCATTCAGCCGAAAGACGCCCACTGCTGGACATAGGCCTCCCCCAAGCATCGCCACAGCGACCGGTCCTGTGCTTCTCGCATCCAACGGTTTCCCGCGACCTTCACCAGATCGTCGGTCCACCTTATGGGAGGCCTACCCACGCTGCGTCTTCTGCGTACTTAATCATAAATAACTTTAAATAAAAGTAAAAAACCGATTTCAAAAAAAAAAGTAAAATATAAAATTAACAGTTTCAGAAGTCGGTGGCTTTTATGTGCTTCAGTGTAGAATTGCACCGACTTCTGAAACTGTTAATTTTATATTATGGTAATTATTTTAATTTTTTTTGGAAGTCGTCTTTCACTTTCATTTCAAGTTATTTAGGTATTAAATACGTTTTAGTGCTATAAATTACACGGTTTAAGACTACAAATTTAAATAAAACGGTTGCGTAATCTTCCCAACAACTAGGTAGTTTTCTTTAAGAATAGGCTCTTTATAAATACATACAATCTTCTTTGTTCTTGGGTAATGCTTCTGTGATGACAGTTAAAACAGAGATTAAAAGTCCTCATCAAAACTTTTGTTGAAGGGAACCACAAACCAAAACATCATCTTAGTAAATATTATATTTTTTGTTATTGTTGATTTTTTCAAAAAAGCTCTAAATCAATTTCGATAAAATTTATATGGGACCATCTCTGAAGTATGGTCTACCAAACAAAAAAGAATAATCAAAATCCATTCATAATTGGCGGAGATATCGCGTAACAAACATACAAAAAAAAACATTCAGACGAACTGAGAACCTTCTTATTTTTAAAGTCGGTTAAAAAGGGTGGATATAAATACCTACTTAAGCAATTTATAAATAACTAATTCCAGTTACGGTAGGGCGTTTTCCAGGCCAATTCCTTGAAACAACGTTAGCTACGTATGTTGACATTATTGGAGTTTCGCCAGACGCCGAACAAGGAACAAACAATGGCCGTGCATTAGCGACAAGATTGACTAATGTTATTACATCGTCTCTGAGTTAAGGCTTTTTTGCTGCGAGAGAGAGTACTTAAATTGAGTGTTGAGTATAGATTTGCTTTGAGAAATTTGCTATATGAATGTCCTTCTGTAAAACCTATTGTTTGCTAATGACGGTATTATTTAAAGGAGATGCACCCCTAGCGATATCGATGGGTCTTATGTATAAGGGCTAAAGTGGAATTTTTTTACTTTCTAATGTTAACTAAATATATCTACAGTTAGAAGGTTCAAATCGGAAATTACTAAAATGCCACTTTGGCCCTTATACATAGGACCCATCGATATATCATTTTATTTATACATTTGAGAATCAAAAACTGAACGTTAGGTTAAACGAAAAAAAAAACCGGCCAAGTGCGAGTCGGACTCGCGTACGAAGGGTTCCGTACCATTATCTATAAAAAAAAACACGTTTGTTGTGTGGGAGCCCCCTTAAACATTTATTTTATTCTGTTTTTTAGAAAAAAATTTATAACGTCAACAGAAATACATCATCTGTGAAAATTTCAACTGTCTAACTATCACGGTTCATGCGATACAGCCTGGTGACAGACGGACGGGCGGACGGACAGCGGAGTCTTAGTTATAGGGTCTCGTTTTACCCTTTGGGTATGGAATGGAACCCTAAAAATGAGTATTTTTTTGTTATGACGGCTCAGCTGTACGACCAATACTTCTGCTGGTTTTAAAAGTCGTAAAATTATAATTTTCCACAAGTTTACAACATATTTTTTTTCAATTTTTAATAAAAAAGAACTGTTAAGTTTTGTTTCAGTTTTTGGTTCAAAATGAATGAGAATGTAATTTCAACTCCCGAGCTATCTTGACTAATAGATGCTAAAGATTTTTATGATCTAGTTTTGTCGTTGTTGTTCTTTAAATCCTTTGGCATCTCAGGACTTCAAATGGCCCTGACGAGTTTCTACCACGACAACCCGAACCATATGACTTCGGTTCAAAATCGTATGGTTACTAGATATGAACTTGCCTTCTTATAGTCCTGAATCAGAATTGCGTATCACATTCGTAATTTCAGTAGCTTTTACCATGACAATACAACAATATTCGTTGCGTGGTGCATAGCTGTGGAGAAGTCGGATTGTTAATACATAGTAGGTACTATATATACGTTGCTTTGGAAATTGTTGATCCGTCAAAACCGGCTGTCCTATTTCAATAAGGGCTTAAAACGAACTTTTACAGGAGAGCGCATAAACGTTAAATCGGTCAGCCTTTGAAAAGTATTTATGTTAGGTAAAACCATGTGGTTAAAGTGACTTACTAGGTTTTAAAATGATCAGAGGCATTGAATGGCACTTACTAGGTATCGATGCTTAAATAAATCTGCTTATTTTGTGAGTTTTCAACGCTGGCGTTTTTGTATTTGGTAGAGACTTTCTAGGTTAGCAAGATTATGCACGATTTTTGTAAAAAGTGTCCCTTAGTAGGTTTTAAAATGGGATAGCCGAATATTCATTGCGTGGTACATAGTTGTGGAGAAGTCGGATTGTTAATACATAGGTACGTTTCTATGGAAATTGTTGATCCGTCAAAATTAAAGCCATAGCGATTACGAGTGTTTTGCGCAATTAGGATGCTGGTCAGTGCATAATTATGATGTCTGTTCAAGTCTGGGACCTTACTTTTCGCAGCTATGCTCCTCGCAGCCACAGGACCAGTCATGCGACTGTGTTGTTTATTACAAAGATACATCGCCTTTTTATTAAATCATCTTTGGTACAAGAGAAAGTAAATTCGTTCGCGTGTTTTCGTATTCATACGGTTCCTTGCGGAATTCCTTGGAATTTGTTTTATTATATTATTGTAATTTCATAACAGTATGAGCCATGAGCAGACGACATTTTTTCTAGAGTATGGGAGGGTTATGATTCATTACTTGGGAAATCAAAAAAAGAAATAAAAAATCCTTCTCACGTAAAGATAATTAATTTAAATTATTTTATTTCTTTGATGGATGGTGTTGGTTTTCCTCTTGTTATAATCTCTCAATGCCCTTTAAGACACCTATGAAAAGTCAAGGGGTGAGGTTTTGACCTATTTCTTGCCGGAAACCGCATGGCTCGGTTTAGAGGATCAAAGCGGAATATATCGATAAAACACGATTTTGAAAACAAAAGTGAGTGCTCAAAGAGCTACAAAAGGGTATTTCACTGAAAAAATGTAATAAGTCCGTCAGTTAGATTAAAATATTTGACCCGTATTTTTCTTTTTTTACGTAAACCAAAATTGACGAAGATACGATACTTTTAAAATTGGCAAAACGTCACAAGCAAGTACAATTTTTCTGCTGACGTCACAAACCCCCACTCTCGAGTTTTGATGCGTTTTATCTTTCCAAATATTCATAGATTTAACAAAAGAAAAAATACGTGTCCATTATTTTTCAAAACTCTAACTGGCGGACCAATTAGATATGCAATTTATTGATGCTGTCAACATGCCTATTGAGGACTTCACTATGCATTGCTTTGCCTCACAACTAAGTAGTTGTACTCTCGTGTAGGGCTGTCATCTGTACGAGTTTCTCCGGATTTGTCCTAGTTTGGCGTCCAGGGGCGTCCGGGTTGTTCTCAGAAAGTGCCGCCCGGTCACGTTGTTAGTTTCGTTGTTTTCTATTACAGCAATTAGTTCCACGTAGCACTCGGTAGGTTGGAATACGAACGCACTGCTACCGCCAGACGCATAGGCATGACACGACATGGTACGTACCTCGTGACTTACTTAGCAATGCTTAGCTTATAAATAATAAATAAAAACTTGTATTATGTATTAAAAGTAGGGGGTTTTTGAAATCTACTCTCATGCGAAGTCAGACTTTCCTGTTTATTTCTGAAATAACTATTGCCTTTAAATTCATTTGCTTTAAGATTTTTTGTTGGCCTAACAGCATAGTGATAGACCATGCGTAACAGCGTAGTGGTAGACCATGCCTACACCTTTAATGAGAAATAAATGACACGTCTTACCTGACGGCGACACATTACACTCGACACTCAGTGTCGACACCGAGTGTCGTAGTGTGTATATCGCCGTTACACTGAGTTGCGCATTAGATCGGGTTTAATTTCAGTGTCGTGATTGCATTGTGTCGAATGTCAGTGTCACCGTGTATACGTAACCTTGCTTTGGGAACAATCTGAATGTCTTACAGATCTTTGTTTATTCTGGATATGTGTACGTGATTTGTAATGTAATGCTAGTCCAGATAAACTCTGGGCTACGAGACAGAAAGAATTATAAGTTATAATGGTTGAAAGAAGCATCGTTGAAATAGGGGGCTGTGATCGGCAGAAATGTTGATATCAGTTAATAACAAATAAATAATAATACATTTCTTTATTTCATAAAGTTAGGTACAGACTTAGATTTATAACTACAGAAGGTTTTTATTATGAATAGTCTTCTTGTTTCGGGTATTTGAAAATAGCTCATGCCGTGGTGAAAAGATTAGCCAGTCAGCGAGGTTAGCAGCGGGGCTGACTGCCCAGGGTAACCCAGAAGTGTTTAAGTATCGTCATTCGTGGAGGCTATTTTAATGCACAGCCCACCAAACAAAAATAGTGAAACGTTAAAAAGTAAAAAAGTGTGTGCAAACGTGGTGGGATTTAAAAACCTACTTCCATTTGTGCCCACTAAAAGATCTGTTATTGCAAAACTATTATTTACTCCGAAGAACCTTATCCTGCGGTTTCTTTGTTATCCTAGAATCTAGTATCCAGACACCTTTGTTCTCCTATTTCACAAGGTTTCACGAACACCTTACGTCGTTGGCATAAGGTTTAAATTAGCGCATGAATCAAATTAGGAAGATAAAGTGCGCAGGCGTGAAGCTATTGACTGTCCCCCTTCCCCCTCCTCTTAAAGCTGAATGTAGTGCTCACAGGACCTAACGAAAGGATAGATAGGTACCTATGATATGATGCTACCTCCACTATTGCGCCTTGAAACACTTTGACGTACCTAAGTGACAAACGTAAGTAGTACGAAACTCGGAACTTTTACGTCGAATTGACGTAGATTGATTTCTTTCTTTTATGTGTAGGTCTCACGTTACTTTCCAAACTTTGTAAAATGTATTATGAAATTATGAGTAAGCTTTATTGACTGAGTTTTCATGCCATAACTTTAGGAACAATAAAAGTATTAAATGAATGTTTTTGCTACTGTTATTGAATTTTGGACCGATATTTTTTATGTTCAAAGGGGTTGTATGAATTATGAAACTTATTGTTACTTTTTGCCCTTGCTTTGTGCTCTCAAAGCTACTATTATTTAAACGTATAATTTCAATATAACCTAACATCACGCCTGTATTCCCAGAAGGGCTGGGCAGAGGTGCATAGTAAGTATGGTCGCGGACTCGAAATGTTTATCAGATTTTAAATTCGATTCCTTATCACAGTGTGCGCAATAAGGTTTAAGATGTCATATCAACTTATGTCATATCGACCTTTTGAAAAAGTAATGTGCAAGCAATTATGGACCTCAGGGTGGTTAACATTTCAAATCCCCGATTGTACACCCTCATTTCGCCGTTATGTTTAAGCCTATGTAATAAGGGACGAGCTTATTGCCATTTTAGTAATAGCTATACTATTTAACACGTTCAGTGCCAGGTGCCCTCCAGGAGGGCACCCTGTAGTCGCATTCGCCATGCCAGGTGCCCCCCTCGTGGAGGGCTCATTTTAAATGCAGTCTTTTTGGAAAATACACCGTCATGAAACAAGCAAACACCTATTTTACTACGTTGTAGCGTATTTTTCACGGTTTTTAACCTAATGCCAAGAACCCTCCTCGAGGGTTGAATCTTAGCGCAAACATAATGCCGTGGACCCTCCTGGAAGGTCCACTAGCAATATGTATGGCAGCATGGCGTATGACCTCCATGAAAAGTGTGGTGGACTCGAATGTAGGGTTGCCACCTTTATTTAAGACGAATAAAGTATTTTTCATTTTGGTAGAACAAAAGTAAAGTACACAGCATAAAAAAGAGTATTTATTACTGTTTTTCATTATTTGTCTAATATTATCAAACGCCAAATTTTGTGGCTGTGGATACCAGTTTATTTAGTCTTATAAGTACTCATAACCAGTAACGAGCCAGTAACAATCAGTTTTACGTAAATAGAGTATTTTAGCGTACTTCATTGGTTTCGTAGATTATAAAGTACGCCTACATAAAAAAGAGGACAATACTCTATTTTAGAGTACGGGTGGTAACTCTACTCGAATGTGTTAACAGGGTTTCTTGAGAAATAATTAGTATTCTATGAAAAAAATTGTCATTGATTAGCCAATGCTTCTCTTGAATAAAAACAAACAACCTTCCTATATTGGAAAAACCTTGCTAGTCCATCCGTCACTATTTTGTGTTTATGTCCAATGTCATCATCATAAAGAACAAAGACGCCCACTACTGGACATAAGCCTTCCCCAAGCATCGTCACACTGGCCGATGTTCAATGACCGAAAAACAAAAAATTAATAAAAAAATCGGTCCCTTCAGTACCTTTATACAAGGTTAGTCGGAAAGGGGGTACTAATCCGAAGCCCACTTATAGTATCGCTGATGACTGTTTGAAAGCAAGTGTTAAAATTTCAAAATTCGATATATTTTGTTTTCCAAATAAAATGATTATTATTTTAGTTTTTTCAAAAATTCTTCATCCCTGCTTTAGTTACAAATTCAGAAAATGGTGCTTCTAATTTATGACCTAAAATGCAAACACAGCTGATCATTACTGGGGATAGATAGATTTTAGAGATATTTTTTTTAAGATTTTTGAACAACTGTTTCTCTTAAACTATTGAGTTTTGGGAAAAGTTGTAGAACAAAATTTATTCATTATTAGGTGTACTTTAACACCTTTTCGGATTAGTATCCCCTTTCCGACTAACCTTGTATATCTGTCGACAGGTTGCTACTATAATCGCTACGAGCTAATAATATCGCTATGAGCTAATAATATCGCTACGAGCATCACAAGTCACAACAACCTTTGTTAACTTGATTTGGTATCGCTTCGTTTTTTTGTAATCGAAGTTCAATTGTGTCTTCATTGAAGCAGTATCAATAGCATGAACGCTTTTATTGTTCCACCCTATAATTCGTTTCAAACATTGTAGTAGGCATTCATTGAAGCTCCTTTGGTTTGGAATTTCCCCATCAAAACTCATTTGTTCAAAATAGGCTAGTATTACTCAGTTCATTTTGAACGTCAGTGTTACAATAGACAGCCCCAAAAAACGACCGCCCTTCACCGCCCTAGAGTCCCAGTTAAATAAATCGTACCTACTGTATAATTAAAGGTCACAGCTCATTAGAGCCACCCGGCACCCGACCCGCATCGGCTCGTCGCTCGGCGTCCACTCGTTGTCAGCAGGTGATTCACGGGTGGACGCCGCGTTATCACCAGTAAACGTCGTGTGGTCAACCAGAAGACCGATGCGCGCGGTCTTGTGCGTTGGCAATGCGCAGCAACGCAAGGCAAGTATGCGAGCAGCGAGTTGTTACCAAGTGGTCAACTCGTCGTCCGCGCGTGGACGGTATACGCCCGAGGCGATCCGGTGATGCTACGGAGTTGATGTAGTGAGCGCACATCCATACAAGTTCATATAAAGAATACTAACCGCACGAGGCGAGGCGATGCGGGTCGGATGCCGGGTGGCTGCAATGAGCTGTGACCTTTAATCATTATTTCTTTTGATGCGAAGCTGGATAGCGATATTTTATTCCCTTGTTAGAAAAGTCCTAAGTTTAATAGTGGATTGTAATAAACTGAGAACATAAATACAAGTTGTAAGTAATTTTAGCGTTCCGAGTTAACTGACTGCGCGGAACGATATCGCGCTAGTCATGCTCGTCAGCTGTGTCGCTGTGCTTTCATTCATTTATGCATGGCACCGAAACGTTCGCAGAAATAAACTTTTTTTTTTATAAATTTTATTTGCTTTTTTTAACCTTATTTGTTGGTTTAGATACGATCAATTACCGATAAAGCAAGTTTTTATACACAAGGTTAGTCAGAAAGGGGGTACTAATCCGAAAGGGTGTTAAAGTACCCATAATAATGAGTAACTTTTGTTCTACAACTTTCCCCAAAAGTCAATAGTATAAGAGAAAGAGCTGTTCAAAATTTACAAAAAAAATATGCTAAAATCTATCTATCCTCAGCTATGATCAGCTGTGTTTACGTTTTAGGTCATATTTGGGGTCACGAATTAGAAGCACAATTTTCTGAATTCGTAACTAAAGTAGAGACGAAGAATTTTTGAAAAAACTAAACTATAAATTATTTTACATGGGAATAAAAATTATCGAATTTTGAAATTTTAACACTCGCTTTAAAACCGTCATCAGTGATACTTTAAGTGGCCTGCGGATTAGTACCCCCTTTCCGACTAACCTTGTATATATTTTTATCTATCTAAGTCCCTTGCGGTTTTAATCTATACCATTAAAAGATCATATGGTTTGAAGGAATTACACGAATTTGTTTACTTGTTTACTTAATAATTTATATAAATAAAAAGAAAAGTCCTGACTGACTGATTGACTGACTTATCAACGCCCAGCCCAAACCCTTAGACCTAGAAAGCTGAAATTTTGCACAGATGTTCCTTTTATAATGTAGACAGGGAATGAGGAAGGATTTTTAAAAATTTTACCCCTAAGGGAGTTAAATAGGGGATGAAAGTTTATATGGAAAATCGTCACTTAACTTCAGGGTTCAAAATTTCACGCAAGCGAAGCTGTGGGCAAAAGCTAGTTCGTAATAAATTATTCAATCTAAAATTATGTCCAAAGTTGATAACAAATCGTTGGTTGATTTTAACCTGTGTAGTACTGTAATTATAGACACAATAGATAAACAATGGCGGCCGTACCGTTTTCGGTACACTTGGACGCTTGTCATTAATCAGCCTTTCATACTCGTTGCAATACCTATCATATTCCAGTACAGAGGAAATTCAATAGCGGTATAGTACACGACAGTATAACACCAGCGGGTTCTATTTCTAGTCCCTCGCCGGGATTCGCTCGCGCACAGGTACTCGTCAATATAATATTGAGTTTGTGAGCGACTTGCAATATTAATTTATATGTAGGTAGGTTTATAGAATGTTGCAATTTATTACTTGGGTGATGCTGGGATTTGATTAAGTTGGGTTTCAATGTAGGTTTGTTGTTGTTGTTCTTGTGATTCAGGGTTGCTGTCCTATTGAATATTCCCGAGGGAGTTGAGATATTTTTACAAGCTTTTATTTAATTTGCAATGTATGTATGTTTGTTCGGGTGGAATCTTGCAACTGAATTTTAAATCAGTTATCTTTAACCGATTGAGCTGAAATTTGGTATACACGCTTAATTTGGATGACAATTCATGCTTAGCTATGTGACGTCATTCTAATTCCAATATGGCGGATCATCCAAGATGGCGGACTAGTTAGTTTTTCTGTACTACCACAGTATGTGTATCAAATGAAAGGGCTTGCTGAGGAGAACACGAAAACAGACTTAGAAACATTACCAATTATAACTAAAAAAACTTTTTAGGGCAATCAAATAAAAGCTTGTTTTTAAAAAGTTTTTTTTCCATTAATTTATTCTGCTACAAATGCATAAGAACTTTATAGGACCTTGTTTTTATGGGTCCCTACTACGCATACTTACTACTCCTTGTTTTGCCTAGCCTTTTACCAACTATGTCGGGGTCAGCTTGCTGTATAACCAGACGCGGCTGAATTATTTTTTACACTTAGCGACTGCTCAATAGCAGTCTTACTGACTCGGGGCTTGCGGAACACAAGTGAAACACACGGAGTTTGATGTAATAACTGGTTTAATTAAAATTTGGTAAAGCTTTTATACAACTTGGAATACAATAAAGTGGTTATTTAACGTAACATCTGTGTTTTAATAATGAATCAACTGTTACTAAGAGTAGAGAGCGGTCAAAAGTTTTCTAATCAGTGATTCTATTCATTTACAATGTAGTACAATGGTAAGCTATTTAGAATTTTGGTGACACAATGTAATTGATATCATAAAGAAAAAGGTTAAGGGTTTTCTAATCTGCTGTTCCATTCATTTACAATGAAGTACAATAGATTTAATGTATTTAGAATGTTAGTCATAATCATCTCTTGTTGTTTTACAGTGTATGAAAAAAAGACATACTTAATTAGAGTAAGAGTTGGTTACACTATCAGACCTCCGCAATCCAGTTACTGGGTAATGTCGATATCCATCACATACTACTCTATACCTAAAATAATTATATTTGTGTGCATCTGGATTGAGGGCCCATTTTTTAAATCCTTGCGAAACGAAATAAGACTTACAGGACAATTAGTTAAAAATAGTTAAAACTTAAAGCAATAGGCCATGAATTTCTTAAACGTGAATTAAAACTGTTATGATTAAATTACTTGGGCCCTCAATCCAGACGCTTGCATAAAGTGGCATAGCCTAAATCTCAGAAAGTACTATCTCTGGGTTAATCATTTTTATTTAAGAATTTAGTTAAGAACTTCTTAAATATATTAAGAAATTCCCAAATCTGTAGAATATGACATTACAGATTTATGGCGATATATTTAGGGCCCTCAATTCATACATGTCTGTACTGAGGAATCTGCAAAATATGAATTTATCTGCAGAAATACATAAATACGACTTTAATATATTTTACTTAGATACCTCTGTGAATTAGTTAAAAAGAAATAATGACACAAAAGTTAATTGTTTAAAAGAAAATGAATGTTGAATTTTACTAAAACGTCTGAACTGAGGGCCCAAGATTTTCGACTTTATTGACTAAACTCAACCTCATAGGTTACCGCAAATTATAATAAGTTTTTTTACTATTTTTTAACTAAAATTTAACATATCGTCCGTTCTTCTAAACGCTATACTATTATAAGAGAAAATGGATTTTCAATTTTTTAAAGGAGAAAATTTTGTAGGGTGTATATGATTTTGTTACTTTTTTGGACTGATCAGTATGTACCCTCATACAAGTTATTTTTTAAGCGACTAAGTAAATATTTGTTGCTTGAACTGTCGGAAGCGATTGTGTTTTGTGCAATGCAATAATTTAATAGTGTGGTAAATATTATTATTCCATTTATTCATTGTAAATACCTACATATTAAATTATATTTTTAAATACATATGTTATAAAAATATTACACATTTAAAAATATAAAAAAAATGTATTCCACCGGCATCGGGAACAGGGTCCAAGCTACCGGCGGTCAGGACTCCAGAGAGAAGACGTGTCCAGAAGAACCGCTTTCCTCCGCTCGCCTAACGATAGAGCCTCATCAGATGTTGGTCGAGGCTCTTGGCTATTAAACCATTGGCTGTAACGACTATCGGCACAATGAGTGCTGAGTCAACATCTCACGTGTACTTTTTTGGACGAAAAGTCATATATTTGCGAGAGTCGTCGCAATCCGCAAATCAATCAAATTCATTTCGATAAATAAAACACGATCGGTATAAATATAAGAATATAATTTACTTCACATAAATTAAATTAAACAAAACAACAAACACCTTTGATAATACACACATCAAAAGTGTCTAGGGATCAACATATATT
Organism: Amphipyra tragopoginis; assembly: GCA_905220435.1. NCBI lineage: Eukaryota > Metazoa > Arthropoda > Insecta > Lepidoptera > Noctuidae > Amphipyra > Amphipyra tragopoginis. Next base: position 8,694,425 of record HG991997.1, on the reverse strand, counting down.
TTTGCAATAACTTTTCTCCTGATTGATATTAATTAAATTTTTCTTTAAGGATTCATCAAATAAAGTGTTTTCGTTTGTCACAGTAACGATAAACCAAGTCACCTTTGCATTAATAAAGAAATTTGCCATTTTCCTAATAAAGGGATTTTTGACATTTGAACCACTAACACAAAAGTTCGAAAAAAAGACTGAAATAACAGTTTTCTTTAAAATTTTATTGGGTAACTTAAACAATTAATAATCCGTGTTTCTACCGCGAACACTAACAACACAAGAACATCGGTTTGGCATACTCAAAATGAGTTCATCCAAATCACGCTGTGGAATGGCCGCCCATGTTCGTTGCAACAACAAAAAAAGGTCTTCTTGCGACTGGATACCCTCCATATTCGGCAGAGCTCTTCTCTGTAGCATATCCCATGCATGCTCAATCGGGTTCAAGTCTGGCGACTGAGCAGGCCAGGGCAGGACATTGATGTTAGCTGCGGCGAGAGTCTGTCTTACAACTCTTGCGGTGTGCGGTCGTGCATTATCATGCATTAACTAAAATAAGGGACCGATTTGCGCTTGTAGAGGAACGATGACGTCTGATACAATCGTCTCAGCATAAATTTGAGCGTTGAGGTTGCCTCTGATCCAAATCAACTCAGTTCTTCCGCCGATCCAAATACCCGCCCATACCATGATGGTTCCACCACTATAAGGATGGACTTCCTGGCAGGATTTTAATCGCTGTTGGCGTCCAGGGGTTCTCCAGTGTCGTATACGTCTTGTATCCGGTCTCATACCAAAACGAGACTCATCAGAAAAGCACACGAAACGCCATTGTTCTTCTGCCCAATTTCTGTGTCCAAGAGCCCATTGATATCGAATCCTACGATTGTGCATTGCTATAGGTGGTACCCGTAGCGGTCTTCGGGAATGAAGGTTCACTTCATGCAAGCGGTTTCTGACTGTTTGGTCGCTAATTAAGTTCCCTGAAGAGTGATGAAGCCTCACGGCTAACATCATGGCGGTTATTGTTGGAGCTCTTCGAGTTAAGATTTGAATGTATCGGTCTTGTCTCCGTGTGGTGCAGCGATACCGTCCTCCATGGCGCTCAGCCACGGTACCAGTGCTTCGGTAACGTGTCCAAAGTCGACTGATAACACTCTGACTTGTATTCAGAGCTAAAGCCACAGTACGTTGCCGGGAACCAGCTTCTATCATTCCCACGGCTCTGAGCATTTCTTCCCTGCTTAAATGACGTCGCCGCTCCATAATAACGTTGGTTTTAATCAGTAGTAGGGAAACAGTAGCACTAATAATGTCTTCAATGCGTTGTATGTTTTTATAGGGAAAATATTGACAGCTGATTTTCATCTTTTACTCGAATTTGATTCACAGTTCCTGATTCAAATTATGAAATGCACCAAAAAGGATCCATATAAATTTATAAAATCATAAATTTATTACAAAGCCACATCTCAATCTCAAGAAATCCGCATAAAAATGCTTGATCCCTAGACACTTTTGATGTGTGTATTATAACATAAAAAATATTCACTGAACATCACCAAGAACGGGATAGTATAACTAAGAAAGTTGTCGTGTACATAAATGTTTAAAAAACTATTTGCTGAGTATTATATCGAACTTTGGTAAGATGCAAACAACTTTTCTAATGGAATATTAAACTTCAAAAAACGCAAAACCGGCCTTCCTAGCGGCCTGTTCCTTGCAAGCCTAAAATGTTTCTAATAAGGCCATAGAATAATCTGTCTGGATATTCTTGAAACCTGGATAGACTAAAATTGAACAAATGACCAACAAAAGCTAATGAAAACAGTAGGTAACGTAAGTAATAATAGCGGCTAACTTACACACACCAGCATAATTAGCGGAACGTTTACATTTTTTATTATTTGGTACTGCTATTGCTATGACGGTTTTTTTATTCAAAAGGACTGCATGTTGAATTAAAAAATGGTTTTTCTACACGATTAGAGGTAAATTGGGCCCAGTTTTGATTTTGCAAAGCTTTTGCCCTTTTGTGTTTTTGGTTCCATTCCAGCTGGCTCCTACTTTTCGAGATGTGTCTATACCGATAACTGACCTTCTTGAGCTCTTGGGCGTCACTCTGACGTCAACCCTCAACTTTGGCTCCTATATTGAGTCCAAAGCTCAATTGGCTGCTAAAAAGCTGGGTGTCCTCTGGAAGGTGCGGCGGTACGTCACATCGGAACAGCTGCTTCAACTATACAAAGCACAGGTTCGTTCGTGCATGGAGTACTGCACGCACCTTTGGGATGGCTCAGCCAAATACCAGCTTGAGGCGTTGGAGTCCATTGAGAAGCGTGCCAAGAAGCTCATCAGCAACGACTCCCTTTTTCAGACCAAGCTCCAAAGTCTTGAGCATCGGCGCAAAGTTGCTAGTCTATCGGTTTTTTATCGGACACATTTCGGAGAATGTGCTTCAGATCTGCATGATCTAACACCCCCGGAAGCACGAAAAAGCGCCATCGGTTCATGGTTGATATACCAAAAACCTGAACGAAGCGCTTTGATTCTACTTTCATTGTGATAACCGCCAAACAGTGGAATGCGCTGCCCGAGTGCAATACGATACAATCTGGGTGTCTTCAAGTCACGAGTGAATCGGTTTCTTCTGGGCAAGCGTGCTCCATCGTAGACCGCATCATCGCTTAACATCAGACAAGATGGCGGACAAACGCAGGCCTAGTAAAAGATATAAAAAAAAACTTTGTTTGTGTGGTGGTAGTTTGGCCTTAGTGTATTCGATGCATTTGGAGAACAAACATTATGTAGAGGCTAAAACACGTATTAAATTAAAATAAATATTTAAAAAAAACACGACTGCTCTGCCAAAAACACGAACTGCAGTCGGGGCACCTCTTAGATATTAAATAGTGTTCCATAGAACAGTCCCCCAAGTTCTGTAGTTTGTGATTTTGACAGCGCAGTCGTGTTTTTTAATATTTTTTTCTTATTTTTTGTCTTTATTCTTCAAAATTAGGATCAGCCAAACCGTAGGTCAGAATGTGTAAATAAATAGGCTGTTCTTCTCTACTATTGTAAAATCTATGCATTAAATCATCCTAACAGACCATGCGACCGTTTACAAAACCATGCCCTTTGTAGTGACCAAGATCAGCCGGTTTCAACGGGCCAAGCCAGCGTTAACCAAGAGCCTCGACCAACATCTGATGAGGCTCTATCGTTAGGCGAGCGGAGGAAAGCGGTTCTTCTGGACACGGCTTCTCTCTGGAGTCCTGACCGCCGGTAGCTTGGACCCTGTTCCCGATGCCGGTGGAATACAATTTTTTTATATTTTTAAATGTGTAATATTTTTATAACATATGTATTTAAAAATATAATTTAATATGTAGGTATTTACAATGAATAAATGGAATAATAATATTTACCACACTATTAAATTATTGCATTGCACAAAACACAATCGCTTCCTACAGTTCAAGCAACAAATATTTACTTAGTCGCTTAAAAAATAACTTGTATGAGGGTACATACTGATCAGTCCAAAAAAGTAACAAAATCATATACACCCTACAAAATTTTCTCTTTTAAAAAATTGAAAATCCATTTTCTCTTATAGTATAGCGTTTAGAAGAACGGACGATATGTTAAATTTTAGTTAAAAAATAGTAAAAAAACTTATTATAATTTGCGGTAACCTATGAGGTTGAGTTTAGTCAATAAAGCCGAAAATCTTGGGCCCTCAGTTCAGACGTTTTAGTAAAATTCAACTTACATTTTCTTTTAAACAATTAACTTTTGTGTCATTATTTCTTTTTAACTAATTCACAGAGGTATCTAAGTAAAATATATTAAAGTCGTATTTATGTATTTCTGCAGATAAATTCATATTTTGCAGATTCCTCAGTACAGACATGTATGAATTGAGGGCCCTAAATATATCGCCATAAATCTGTAATGTCATATTCTACAGATTTGGGAATTTCTTAATATATTTAAGAAATTCTTAACTAAATTCTTAAATAAAAATGATTAACCCAGAGATAGTACTTTCTGAGATTTAGGCTATGCCACTTTATGCAAGCGTCTGGATTGAGGGCCCAAGTAATTTAATCATAACAGTTTTAATTCACGTTTAAGAAATTCATGGCCTATTGCTTTAAGTTTTAACTATTTTTAACTAATTTTCCTGTAAGTCTTATTTCGTTTCGCAAGGATTTAAAAAATGGGCCCTCAATCCAGATGCACACTTATATTTTCGAGTAATTCTAAGATAACTTTTTAATAATCATATACTACCGTCTGCATTAAAAATGTTTCATTTTGCTTCATCATTGCCAAACACGTTTGTATCAATTGTTGATACGATATATCAATTGTCGAAAAATCTTTGAATGTACAAAAATTTGTTCCATGTATAAAGAAGTCAACATATTCTACAACTCACAACACATCGTAAATCCGTGCCACAATACGACGCCACTCGTACGTTTCTATTTCGACCAAGTTCACGGAGACTATCGAATCCGAGTTATTGCTCTTGTTGATCGAATGTGTTTACCCAATACGAACAGTTTGCTTCCTCTCTTTATTCTATTACATTACATCTTCTATGAAGTATGGATTATGTAGTATTTTATGTACATTTATTAATTTATGTTTTGAGAATAATCTGTATAATGTGAGGGGTGCTAGCAGAGTATGTAAAAGACACAACAACATAATCGTTCAGGGGTGTTTCTGTCATTACAGTTATAGCTAATATCGGTATGTCAGGATTACGAGCAAGGTAAATGTAGTAAATAAAACCAACATAGACTCTCCACCACTGAGAGTACTTGTATTTGGATTAGTGTTAGTAACGTGAACTAGATCACAATATAATACTTTACACAATTATTACAAAATCATAAAATAAGGACAAGCTAGTCAGATATAAAAGGTCAGACTTTTTCAGCTGTTCAGCACCGAATGCTCCCGCTTTATCGAATGACCACCGCCTTTATAACATCGGGTACGTTGATCCATATCGACGACTACCTTCCTTTGTCAACATTGCCCAGTGCTACCCGCTACCGATAACACGTATGAGGTACCTTTTAACTGATATACTTGAATTCGACCCTAAAATGAATCGTAACAAGTAAATCAAAGAAGAAAGCTTACTGAACATTTTCCGGGTGTTTATTTATGTGTGATTTTACGATGTAGGGCAAAACATATTGGCACATGATATTCTATAGCGCCTGTTGACCACATCCGTTTTTTAGATGGAGGGAAAGGATTTTTCTGTGATGGCTTGTGAATATTCGGTATATAAAAAGAACATTTGTTGATTTTTTATTGATATGGTTTTTGGAACATCGTGAGGAAACCTGAACTCAATGGTCTGTAATCGCCAACCCACAGTGAGAGAACATGGTGATCAATGCTCGTTCCTTCTGTGTATAAGAAGAGGCCTGTGCCCTGCAGCTCGACAGTTACAGACTGATTTATTTATTTTTCATTTCATTACTATGTCATCATTATTTTCAATACTAAGTACATATATCGTCGGCCGGGAGTGAAAACCTCGGAAATGCAATTTGGTCATTTTTATTTTATCACGACGTATAGGTAGGTACTATATCTTTTAAAGCTGGCTTCCCACGGTGCGTGGTAGCGCGCACCGGCTGCGCGTGGTATCATCTGTAAAATCACGCACTGTGGGAAGCCACATTATGAGGGAGCGTGATTCGAAGCTATTTTTTCATTCCAAAATACCAAGTGAAAGAGAACTCGCACCGCACCATTGCATTTACCGACTCGCGGCGGATACGGCGCACCGCTCCGCACTCGTCCGCGTTACCACGGACGAGTCTCTTCCCATGGTGCGTCGGTGCGAGCTCGTGCGTCGCGGTGCGCGATATCACGCACCGTGGGAAACAAGCATAAGAGAGCCGCTCTATGTGAAATTAGTTTGTAGGCACTGAAATTAGCCTTTACTGGGTATATAACATTCGCAATAAGTATAATTGACTAGCTTTTGCCCGCGACTTAGTCCACATCAAAGCCCACAGGAATCGTGCAATGACCAAATACATTCCCGAGGTTTTCACTCACACGATATGTATCTACATTATTATTATGTTGGAAGTGGAAAATTGCATCACGATTGCACTACAGTGTCTCCATGACATGACCTATTTCATCCAGATGAGTCATACAATTTATGATAGCACTTTCATATTATATTGCCAAACAACACTTAAATGCAAATGCAATTCCATAACAACTCACGCACGAACTAGAGACAGAATACATAATTTGAAACATGAACCCTCAACCAAATTACTTGTGTCTACGAAATTGTCGGTCTAGATTACTGAATAGGGTATCCAACTACTATTAAAAATGTACAAAAATTTGATATTATTTTAAAGAAGGTAAAGAAAGAGCACGGTATGTAAAAAAAACGGCCAAGTGCGAGTCGGACTCGCGCGCGAAGGTTTTCGTACCATTATTTATTTATTTATTTAAACTTTATGTACATTGGTGGTACACAAGGCGGACTTAATGCCATAGGGCATTCTCTACCAGTCAACCTTTGGGTCAAAAATAAAGCACTTCGAAAGTGGTACAAAAAAAGAGTTTAAAACAAATATTGGAAAGTTAAATAAAAATTATTGACTAATATAATACTAACACAGTTTATACATTACATACATATAAACTTATAATAAACATACATAATTATTATACTTATACATACATAAATACACATACACATTATACTTATACATACATAAATACACATACATATTTATAACCATGATGGACAGTTACTTCAGACTAGGGTTGCAGCGATTTTAAATAATATTCCCGAACTTTACGTTTGAAAATAAACTTACTCGGAGCTTTTTTCATATCGAGGGGAAGCGCGTTCCAGAGTTTGATTGCTGAGACAGCGAACGAATTGGACATGAAACCTGTGCGGTGAGAAGGAATGAGAAGAATTAAATTTTCAGAGGCACGAAGGCTACGACTGTGAGAGCCACCCAAAAGTTGAAAATTAGTTTTAAGATAATCTGGAGCACAAGGATCGTTCATAATAGTGAAGAGTGAGCAGAGAGACCTGAGGGATCTTCTCTGACGGATAGGAAGCCATTTAAGCTTAGAACGGTAAAAAGAAATGTGGTCATATTTTCGCAGCCCGAAAATGAAACGAATACAGTTGTTGAGAAGCCGATCCAGTTTGTTTAGAAGGTCTTGGGAAAGATCAGAGCAACAAACATCCGCATAATCAATCACAGGAAGCACAAGGGACTGGACCAGGAGTGTTTTAGTGCTAGAAGGAAGGAAATGTTTAAATTTATAGAGAGATCGCAGCATGGATGTAACGCTCTGACTTATCTGGTTAACCTGTTTGTTCCAACTTAGGCTGTTATCAATATGCAAGCCCAAATCCTTTACGTGTGGCGCCAATGGGATAGTTGCGTTATTAAATACAATCGGCATAAGGTGGCCGGTGTTGACGGTTTTCAGGTAAAACGGACTACCCAACAGGATAGCTTGACATTTGCTGACATTAACGGCAACACCGAACTTGCAAGACCATTCTGCTATCGCAAATAGGTCAGCATTGAGGTTTGAAATGCAAGCATCTAAATCGGTAATGTCAGCTTGAGCGTATAGTTGCAGGTCATCAGCATACAGATGGTAAGAGCATTTGAGAATTTTAGTAATAGAATTTATAAATAAAGAAAATAAGAGAGGAGAGAGTATACCGCCTTGTGGTACGCCAGTTACCAAGTTACACCAGTCAGAAAGTTTCTGGTCAACTCGTACAGCCTGTTGGCGACCACGAAGATATGATGAAAACCAATTCCGTGAAGACGACGAGACCCCTATTTGTGATAAGATGGCTAGGAGAATGTCGTGGTCAACGGTGTTAAAAGCATTAGAAAAATCAATCAAAACTAGCACCGTTAACTTCGAATTCTCCATGCCGGATCTTATGTCTTCAGTGACTTTAAGCAGTGCAGTCGATGTACTGTGTCCAGGCCGAAAACCCGATTGAAATTGGGAAAGAAGGCTATTTTTAAAAATGTAGGAAGAAATTTGTTTGTGCACTACTGCTTCAAGGACCTTGGACTGGAATGGAAGAATGGAAATCGGCCTGAAGTGATTAGCTAAACTGGGGTTAGAAATTTTGGGAAGTGGGATAATAAAGGCCTTACGCCACAATGTAGGGTAAACCCCAGTATAAAGAGAAAAATTAATGATGTGGGTGAAAATAGAAATAATATTATCAGTAATCAGCGATATCATCGTTCTGCTTACTCCGTCACAGCCGACAGCTTTTGACTGTATAGACTTTAGTATTTTAAGGATCTCGAGGTCAGTCACGGGCGAAAATGAAAAAGAATCGGGAGGAAATAATGGCATGGAAGAAATATCAAGCATGGTTTTTCTTTTTACATTATCTGCAAGTGTAATGGAAGTTGAGAAATGTTGATTCAGAGTATTGAGAGATAAATTTGAAAGTGCTATATTAGATGGAGACTTACAAATGCCAAGAGATTTAAGGAACTTCCATATATCAGCCGGTGAACAATTAAGAACATTTTCACTAATGTATCGGCGTTTAGATACTCTCACCATCTGGTTGCAACGATTTCTTGCTTGCTTATAAAAACACCAGTTATCCTCACTGCGATCCCTTCTATACCTTCTGAAGGCCCTGTCCCGTCGTCTCATCGCCATGCGGACCCCAGGGGTTATCCAAGGAGCTGGAGGGCGTTTTAATCTCACAGCCCTAAGCGGCGCATGAGAATCGATAAGTTTTAACACTGAGCTATTAAAAAGAGAAACTTTTTCATCAACAGTAGGAGCCTCAACAATATTGGTCCAGTCAAGGGATTGTGCATCACTGTCGAGTTTTTCTTTATCCAACCTCGCAAAGCTCCGAAGAAATACTATGGTAGGTCGCTGCTTGGGTGGTTTAATTTTATATGAGAGATAAAGCAAGTCATGTCTTGAGAGTCCAGGAGCCACGACCTGACCATAGCTTGCAACAAGAGCCTCCGAAGACGTGAGCATAAGATCAAGCCAGGAATCATCAGAATCAATGTTCTGATGAGTGGGGTTGAGGGAAAGGCAGGAGAGATTCGTCGACTCCAGGATTGACCTCAGCCCACGCGATCTTGGAGTGTTCTTCAAGAGGTCGGTATTAAAGTCACCCATAATTATCAGATGCTTGTACTCGGAAGAGATGGATTCAAATAGAGCCTCCAGAATGGAGAAGTAATTGATAGCGGGTGGACAGTAAACGACTCCGAGAACGGCTTTTACCCCTTTGACAGCCATTTCTAGCATCAAAAACTCGGGATTGCCATTATACAGTGGCGGTGAAGCCGTTAAGATTTTGAACGGAATGTCACTACGGAGATAAATAGCAACACCCCCAGCTCTTTTACCCGTGCGATCGTTGCGAATAAGAACGTAGCCAGGTAGACTATAAGAGGTAGAAGGAAGTTCAGGTTTGAGCCAACTTTCAGATACTAGAATAGCGTGTACCGAGACATTACAAAAAATCTCCAAAAGCTCAGAGTGGTGTTGGGGAATGCTTTGTGCGTTAATATGGCACGCATTAAAACAGTTTGGAAACCGCTGAAACTCATCATTTAACCGACTATTAACGGACAAAGATTCATTAAGGGATGAACATGAGAAATCAGAAATACTGCTGCAAGCCGAATAAAAAGAATCGTCGTCTGACATAATTACAATATACTAATATAATATAAATAAAATATATTATAAATAAAATATAATATAAAAATACAATAAAATAAGCAACAACAAAAAAAAAAAACCAAAATATTTTGCATAACCTGCCGGCCGACTGTTCACAAATAATTAAAATCAAAGTATCCGAACGCATTTTTAATCTATGGTTCGACAAAATGACAGCTAGTACAACATTGTCTGTGGAGGGTGGAATAAATAACTAAAGTGACATTTGAAGAAACCTGTCAAGTCAACACATTAAAAATAAATTATTACAAAATACGTCGGTACCTCGATAGGAATAATAGAAAAACAAATGTAACATATAATTATAAACATAGAACAACAAGAGAAACATACATTATTACGAAATTTGAAGGAAAAGTCAACGCGAGCGACAGTATCTTATTTGTTCTTCTGAATGTTTCGCCGCGACCTGGTTGAAACCTGCGCAGGCGCTGGACTTTTAATCTTAGAAGTGGAACTCGTAGGCTCGTCCAGCGACTTGCCGTGCTCCACACCCAGTGCTACAACCTCCTCCAAACCAAAGACGCGGCGACGTTTGCCATCAGGAAGCTTGATATTAATGTTCCCATCCATCGTCCACACGTTGGTCAAACCGAAGAGTTTGCGAGCTGTCGAGAAAGCCGTTTGCCTCTGGCGCGTCAGGAACTCGGACAGCACCAAGGAAGATCCCTTGAGCTTAGCTTTCGTCCTCCAAATGACAGCTTTAACCTCAGGGTCAGCAAAGCGAAGCAGGATTGGTCTTGATCGGCTATCAGAGGCTATACCTAATCTGTGACATACTGTAAGTGACGATGGTTGAAAGTCTGATAAGCCTAGCCTACCTTGCAGCTCCGAAGCAACAATGTCACCTACTTTTTCATCTGGCTTTTCCGGCACTCCACCAAGCAAAAGAAACTTTCTTCGATGACGCATCTCCATTACATCAACAGCTTTGCTCACCTCGACTATCTGCTGCTGCAGCACACTCAGGACGTTCCAGACGTGCTCCTTAAAAGCACTGAAGTCCTTGTGAATGGCACTTAAATCAGCTCCGGGAGATGATGCCTTCAAGTGGGCCTCAAAGTCAGCCATCCGCTGGTTGAGAGATGTAAGGGCAACACGCTGTATCTCCGCAATGTCAGCAACAGACGTCATATTGTTGAACGATGAACTCCGCGTTTAAGTGAAAGTGTAGTGAATGACAGTGCACCGGCAAGTATATGCAAGTAATTTACTTAGGACATATATTTCAATATGCCCACACAATATGTGTTCAAGACTACAATTAATAGTACTTTTCTGTAGAAATTATAATGAAAAGTTATGTTTATATTGAAAAAAATTAAATAATTTTTCTAAGCACATGTGTACACTTTTTATGCACCTACCCGAAAAAAAAAAAAGAAAAACGGCATTATCTATAAAAACGGCAAAAAAATCATGTCTGTTGTATGGGAGCCCCAGTTAAATATTTATTTTATACTGTTTTAGTATTTGTTGTTATAGCGGCAACAGAATTACATTCTCTGTGAAAATTACAACTGTCTAACTATCACGGTTCATGAGATATAGCCTGGTGACAGACGGACGGACAGCGGAGTCTTAGTAATAGGGTCCCGTTTTACCCTTTGGGTACGGAACTCTAAAAACAATGAAAAAATAGAGGAGATACACGCTTTCGAAGTTTGTGGGCATTTTCTGTCCTTATCACACGAAACGGATGTTACAGAGTGATATCAAATCATTATGAAGTTTTTAAGGTATGACGTCATTTTTAAGTAGTCTTGTCTCTGTCTCGTGAAGAATTTAAAATTGTTTATACCTTGGGCATTGTGTAGTGCTGTCTATCCTCCGGTTTCTGAATTGAGAATTCTAGGATAAGCACTACTTAAGTAACATTTGAGTACGGAGTTGTCAAAAAAAAGGCGGATTTTAAAGCATTTTTTTGACAACTCCGTAATCAAATACTACTTAAGTATTGCTTATCCCGAATTCTCAATTCAGAAACCGGAGATCTGTCTCGTGAACAATTTAAAATTGTTAATAAGTTGGGGATTTTATTTTTTCACTGTTGCTTAATATTTTTGTAATACTTTCGAGATTTGTAATAAAAAAATTCAGTTAAATACCCTGTTTTGCAAAACAGCCATTTATATTATCGACATTATCAAAGTTACATTATTTCCATACCCCTTAATATTCCCTGCGGGATCCCATCTATTAAGGTTTAAATATCCCCCACTGCCAAGGTCACATCGATCGGCATATCGCGAGAGAGGGATGCAGCTATGTAGTGTACTGTCTGTCCCTGTCCAGCGGAAAAATGTCCGATGGAAATCGGTGGGCAGACTGTTGGTAAACAAAGAAAATCCGGAGGCTGATAACGGTTATCTAAAGCTCCTGTTTTGGTTTAGTGCGGTTTTATGCAATGATGCACTACGATGATGAGAAAGTTGATTTTATATGTCTGATTAGGTGTCACTAGTGATGTTCGTTGTGGAGTCTTTGCAGAATGTAATCTCAAGTAAGTAGTTTTGTTTTTTATAAGCCATCTATACTCTTTATTATTTTTGTTGGATATAAAGTTCTTTAGACTATTTTTTAGATGCTGTGATAGTGGCTTTTTCTAATTTATCAAACACTATTTTTATAATGTTCGGCCTCCATAAAGGCAGTTAAATAAAATTGTAAGGAAATTAAGAAATAATCAATTCGACATTTTTACAAAACTGATATCGTAATCCTTATGTAAATAAATCCAATAGACATTGTCGTATTATTTAGCCAGGTAGTATAAAATAAAACTACATTCCATTCTATAGGTAATTATCTAATTCTGTGGCTATATATTAGACGGTGTCTACATTATGTACCAAAGTACAAAGAGTTCATTACGGCAGTACATAATTAGCGAGCAGCCACTTATCTGTACCACCCACTTCTTGTCCCACGATCCTCAGCACACCCACCTAATTACGGAACATGCCTTATTAACATTCTTCACTTTTTCAAGATTTCTCTCAACACAAAGAACGGAAAACCGCGTGAAAAAAATCTATTCAAATTCAACCCCTCTAAAGCGAATATTAGAATGTGTTCCATTTTATTTCAAATACCAATTTTACATTTCATTTAACTCAACACTATTGTAAAAGTACTCGTAGCTCACTGTCTACGAGTATGAAAAATAACGGGCGTGTTCACTTGCGTAGCTTTCGAGCCTTCTACGCCGTAGAAAGTGCTACGGCGTAGTTTCTGCTACGAGGCTTTCATTTTTGAGCTGTCCATTGCTTTGTTTAAACTGCAGCGTTTCTTAACCGTCTGAAGTCATGTTGCAATAGATGTTGCGTTTATAGATAAGTCGTTCATAAGATAGAAGGTTAAATTCTATACTTAGGACGGTGTGCCCCGCCGGCCGGCAAGCGTGCGCCTCGGTGTGTTTACATTGCAATGATAATGCGCATAATTTCAGTGTCCACAGATTATCTTCTTAGAAACTAGAAATTATAACTATTGCATACTGATATTAAATTACAGTGCTTTGTGTTGACAAGGTTTGTGTAATATTAGTCGATAGTAGATATATTTCTGCGGCTCTTCTTTTTGAAGGCTTATTTGCTCTAGTCGATAGGTAATAAATAAAATGAAAATGAAAAAGTAGGTATAAAAATTGATGTACCGAATCTATTACGCAGTAGCTATTACTTCGCTGGCATCAATATTGCATGATGCAACGCAATGAAACCACTGCATTTCCTAACCTTTTAATAGAAAAGTTGAACTTAGGCTCGCTTGTTAAACGTAATTGTCTCTCATTTCCTATCTCAGAAGTATCGATAAAATACTCGCTTGATCAGGCCGCCGGCTCCGCCCAACCTCCCTTCAGGCTTCAGTCTTCAGTCGACATCGCAGGGCGCGGGCGAACGGACGTCAACCGCCATTTTGAACCGCGGCGCCATTCCGTGCATTTCTAACACTTCCTGTTCATTCACCATTTTAGTTTTTAATACGGAAGTATCGTGTGAAATCGTAGTGTTTTACCGGTAAGTCTATTTTAATTATATTTTCTATTTGAAAGGCATGTTGTTTATTTTAAGATCGCCTACGTTGGGATGGTGCCTCAAGGACGGTTTTGTTCGGTGTCTGCATATATGCACATATATGACTTGTTTTTTTTTATATTCTACTTCCTACGTTTTGTTGACAGTTGTTTTGTTGATGTTTAGGCGGAAGTAAATAAATACTAATAAGCTGGGTGATGCTGACGTTAGGTTCTACGTTTTAAAACTGACCTAGGCGAACGAGGGAGGTATGCACCTACCTAGTAGGTGCATATGTCCGTGCTTAAAATAGATTGCTGCGAAAATGAGTTATGGGTAATAAATTAATGTTCGGATTGTTTGTGTAGTTTTTAATAATATTTTTTTTATTGAAAGATTATTTTAAAACAGAAGTTCATTTAAAAATAAATGCGTTTTACATTTTTTTTATCAGGTTTGTCGACAACCTTTGTTTAACTTCCTTGATATACTTTTTGTATTATACAAAAATTCAACGCAATTTTTACTAACTACCAGCAACCTAACTACGCATCAAAATGCACTCGCGTCACACCTTTCTATTAGTACCACAAGTACACAGACCTTCACCCGTTCCACAAACAGTAGAACCGTGAAGTTACATCACTAGAACAGGTCCTTCCTTACGGAATGTTAGTCAATGTGAACGGAGCTGACACGCCCACTCGCGATCAACGAACCCGCGGTAATCGGGTCAACCACCAAGCTGCTCCGATATCACTCACTCTGTTATGTAAGCATTCGTTTAATAACACCTTTATGGAATAAACTTGAGACGTTTTTTTATTTATGTGTATTGAAGTAGGAATATGGTTGCTTGAGCCGCGTCTGGTTTGATCGGATGCCACAGCTAACCCATACTTAAATGACATCATGGACAGGGCCGTATTTAACCTAATGGAGGCCCTAGGCACATTAGGATAATAGGGCCCCTATGACCTTGACAAAGCACTATTTTGTTACAATAGACAAAGAAATAACCATAAATAATGAAGTATGCATTAGAGATTGCAATTGAAAGACACAATTTTTTTATAAAAATAGTTGACTGATGATTTTTCTTTAAAACAGTGTACTTACTTAGTATACCATTAAAATTGTATGTTCATATCTTTAAATTTATCTAAACATGCTGAATCGGAAAGCCTGATTTTAGGGCGAGAGTAAATCAGCTTCGCGCATGCAAAAGCTAATAAGCCAGTAGGTATTGTAGTCAGTGATTATCGTTTGATTTTTTGGAACTAAATATGTTATCGGTAATAAATATCGGTTATCGTTTGGTGATCTGGCAGGAACTAGGTGGCCCCTATCTATCGCCCATGGGCACGTGCCCAGAGTGCCCAGTGGGAAAGAGAGCCCTGATCATGGATGGTTACAATTGATTACTGATGGAGTAGGCAGGGACATATTAGGGACATGTTCTGTTAATGTCAAAGTTAAAAAAATTAATTTCAAATAGACCAGATTGCAGAGCGTACTCCGAAAATCGAACTACGAAGTTTCGGCTGACGGATCGTACATTTTCCAACCAGGAAAATGTTTCGAATCCGACGATCGATTCGATTTTCGCGATTTATCTTTCGTTCGCCCTACTCCTAAATGTTATTTGACGTCTAACCTCCGGTTTCTGAATTGAGAATTCTAGGATAAGCTACTGCTTATCCTAGAATTCTCAATTCCTTATCTTAAGTAACATTTGAGTACGGAGTTGTCAAAAAAATGACGGATTTTAAAGCATTTTTTTGACAATTCCGTACTCAAATACTGCATTGCTTATCCCGGATTCTCAATTCAGAAATCGGAGGTAAGTAATTCGTTATTTGACAATACTTTGAACGTATATTTATTATATCGATGTTCCACTACGCAGTGTGAGAAATAGTATGAGAATAATGCAGGTTGACAAATAACCTCACATACTCGTAAGAGTAACAAGTAGAAAAATATGCCTTTTAGGATTGCATAGCAGTTAATAAGCATCAATGCGCAAAAAGCGAATGGTTTTAATTCATAATCTTTTTTTATGAGTAAAATGCCAATTGGAGCTGATAAGTGAAGTCCCTTATGGTTAAAATGTTAGAGAATGGATGATTGATGTTGTTCAGGCTCCTATCTGCTAGGGCAATTAAATATAGCTACCGTCCGCGAGGCCTAAGCTGAGCTTTGCATTTGTGTGAGGATGAATGCAGACGCGTCCTTTGCTTGGTTTAAACCGGTTTATACTGCTTTTTGGCAATCGATTCTATGTGCACTCACACAAATGCAAAGCTCAGCTTACGCCTCGCCAGTTATACAACTGCTACTGCAACTGCATCAATAGGCAGTTACCTGCTTATCGATGATATCTGGTTATTTTATAAACTCCACAAAAATAGGGGTATTATGATAAAGCCTTTGTCTGTCTGCCTGTCTGTAATTTTTAAGCACCCTAACAGAAGAACGGATTGCTATTCATTTTTTTTATTTGCAATCTCGTGTACTATACTTGTATATACTTTTTAGCTATGTTTGACCATCACCATTTAACACATTCGCGTCCACCACACTTTTCATGGAGGTCATACGCCCTGCCGCCATACATTTTGCTAGTGGACCTTCCAACAGGGTCTACGGCATTACATTTGCGCTAAGAGTGATCCCTACAGGAGGGTTCTTGGCATTAGGTTAAAACCGTGAAAATACACTACTACGTCGTAAAATAGGTGTTTGCTTGTTTCATGACGGTGAATTTTCCAAGAAAACCTACATTTAAAATGAGCCTTCCACGAGGGCACCCGGTACTGAACGTGTTAAATGACGGAGATTTTTTAAAATTCTTAATTTCATTTTATCGTTAATTATTCAAATAAGCTTTGCCTCGCTCAAAATCTTTTGTAATCGCACCCCCTTATTACCCTTTGCCTTAGACCTGAACTTTACAATAGCGGATTAGGCTCCCGTTTCAAAGCAAACTGAACCGGAATCCTATAACTCCGGTTCATATTGAATTGGAACCGGAGCCGACTAGCTGACGTAAGTCTGGAGCTCAGACTTTTAATTTATTTATGGAGGGTTCACTTTTGACCACTATCTTGCCTGATCGTAAGTGAAGATGCGGTCGGCGATAGTGCACGATTGACTAGAAGTAACCTATTAATTTTAGATTCGAAAACTCAAAGCCAAAACCTTTGAGTTTTCGAATCTAAAATGAATACTTAGGTTACTTCTAGTCTAGGAAATCTATCTGCTATCGGGAAACACAGACTCTGGCAGGGAGTTCAACATCTTAGCGGTACGCACAATTAACGTGCTACCAAAATATTTTGTGTAAATGAGTGGAATGTCCACCATAAGGCGGTGGCGTGCCGTTGAGTGTCTGAATATTTTAAAAGAAAGTCTTGAACTACTTTTCTCTCTTTTATTCTCGACTAGCTGTTGTCCGCGGCTTCGCTCGCGTTAATTTATAATTAAAAAAAACTTTTAACGCACTACTAACGCTTCTATAACAATTCAATCATGATTCGAAAGACACGTGGCGCCATCTATTATCATAATTGTTGTTTTCCTCGGGAACAGCACTTTTTTTCGGGATGAAAGGTACCCTATGTCCGTGCCTGTACACCTCACAATGTATTTATGCAAAATTTCAGGATGATCGGTTCAGTGATTTAGGCGTGAAATGGTACCAAACAAACAAACTTACTTTCGCATTTATAATATTAGTAAGGAAATATGGATAGTAAGGATTCGGTGTAAAACCATCCGCTTATACTCGTATTTTTGACCACTATTTGTCAATTCAACGCTGCTTGTCATGTCATACCTGTGCCATGTTATGAATCGATTGTCTTTGTTTGATGAATCATGTTGAACTTTATAAAACACTGTATCCGAGGCATTTTTATTGTCTTTCCTGGCAGTGTCTAATGACATTGGACAGCATTTTTTAGTTTACTTAGTACAGAGTTTAAACGGTCGCCACACCAAAAGGGGCGTGTTTTCGGCGGACACGCGTGCGTTGATTACTATGAAGCATGTCACAACAAATGCGCACGCGCCCCGCGTTTGGTTTGGTGAACGCTTAAACTGGCTTCCCACGGTGCGTGGTAGCGCGCACCGGATGTGCGTGGTATCATCCGTAAAATCACACACCGTGGGAAGCTACATTATGAGGGTGTGTGATGTGGATACGGCGCACCGCTCCGCATGCGTCCGTGTAACACGGACGAGTCTCTGCCCATGGTGCGTCGATGCGAGCTCGTGTTTCGCGGTGTGCGCTATCACGCACCGTGGGAAACCGGTATTAGATGGTCACAACCTAGAAACAGTCGAGGCAGATACAATGCAGCCAATATTCTGCCACCTCAGGTTAGACTGAAAGCCTCCAAATTACAGGAAAGGCTAGGATTACTAGTATTAAATATCGGCTGAAAAAAGTCTGCGTCTAAAAGTTAAAAAACTTCAAAAGAAATGGTCGCTTCGTTAAGTTCTAATCCAAATCTTTATGGCCGTCAATTTGAAATAGAAGTCAGCTTTGTAATTTACTTTGTTATGGAAAAATTACAGCGACGTCGTAAAAAAGACATTTGATATGCTAATGATATCTATTACGACATGGAATGTTATATATGGGTAGAAACGCAAATTATGACTTATGTCGATGGCCTCATTGGTCTAGTGGTCGCAAGCGCGACTGCTGAGCGTGAGGACCTGGATTCGATCCCCAGGTCGGGCAAAGTGATATTGGGTTTTCTGGGTGGAAAGTCTCAGCAGTAGCCCGGAATCTGGATGTGTGCTCGGTTGATGGCAATAGACTTGCCCCCTATTACATGAGACTTAAACATAAGGACGACATGAGTGTGCATACACTTCTGCCCAACCCTTCAGAGAAAACAGGGGTGGTGTTTTGTTATGTTATGTCAAATATCTTAAGTTTATCTCTTTACTATAGGGTACGAGGAAACTAAAGTACCTATAGGTAGAAGCACCCTTTGCTATACGTCTACCGCGCATCGATCGTTATATTTATAGCATTTGCCACAGCCAGTCAGAAGCCTGACAACTGGTCTGACCTTACGCTACCGGTATACCCCACTAGTTGGGTTATTGTCAGACCGCAGACACGTTGTGTAAAATAATGTTTCTACCCGCATCAAATTTTACTTGAACTAAAAAATTTAAATGGGAAAAGGCTGATGAAGAAATTAATTATAGTCTAAAGGTACTTTTCCACCGGCAAAGCAAGAAGCAAGAATTGAAAATTGTACAGCAACAATCTCTCCTCGCACATCTTCGGTGGAAATATTTTGGATTGGCAAGGGACATGAGACGAGTATTGAAATATTTGTTAGAATAACATTGAAGCGTATTGCTGCACACATAGAGTGCTTATTGATATTAATTGCCATCGCGAGCTCGCGCGAGCTCGTGTTGTCTTGCGATGGCAATTTATGGTGGACATAGGCTGGCGAGATTTCTATTCTCGACTTGCCTCGCCATTGGAAATGCACCTTCAAGTAAACAAGAGAGATAGGAAATGTTATTGTTTAGACATACTTACAACACCTTAGATAGGATGTTATCTAACCTCGCATCTGCAGTTATTTGCGCGTCTTTGCATTGATCTTCCATAAAATCAATATTGATGCTGCTGATGATAATAATATACTGACAGACATGTGTGTATTTTATTTACTTTTTATGATGGTGACATTAAATACCAGGTGTTGCTTGGATACCTTTCGAATACAGTTGCTCCAATTTTTTGGGTTTTTCAAAATCTAAGTAGGTACTTACTCTTTACTCCTCACGCTATCTGTTATACAGGGTGTTCCAAAAAGTAGTGTCAAGCGGGAGTCCGGAGGTAGAGCACCCTAAGAGGTACCTGAATCACCCCCATGTATGTTCCAAACTCTTACTTTAATGATATTTTTGATCCTAGTGACGCGAATAGTTTTTTTTTTTATAAATTAGACGAATAGAGAAGCCAATTTAAAAAAGAACACGCATTTCTCTCAACTGTTCACACTATGATTAAAAATGTCACGTAATGAAAAAAACAATACTCGAAAGCTATATAAAATCGCGCAAAATACATAGGGGTGACGGGTACCTCCAAGGATGCTCTATCTCTGGACTTCCGCTTGAGAGAATTTTTTGGGGCACCTTGTATATTTTTGTTTCTAAATGCCACATCCTCATCATCTGTTGACTCAGTTTGACTCAAGTTCTATAACTTTGTTTCACTTATCGCCGTTTTATGTACCTAATAAACCCAATCCTAACATTGTCGTAAATCTTCACATTAAATATACTTAGTACAAGAAGAATCAGTCATAAAATCAGCTGCAATATACTCAACTCTTCTTCTTTTTTATTGGGTAATAAAAACGTTTGATTTATAAATCCATGTGAATAAAAAACTAATTTCAATAAATCGTGTAGCCCACAGTTTATTTAGAAGTCAAAATGTGCCATTTCTTTTTGTCTCTTGGAAATAATGGTATCTGTAAACCATTAAGAGTTTGAATCCAAGCAAAACAAAGAGCTAATAACCAAAAACAATGAAAATTCGAGCAGCGATTCTTAAATTATTTAGGTAGGTACTAAAAACTATGAAGGCCAAGCGTTCAAAGAAACGTTCAACAAAGCTCTTTTATCATTAAATAATATTATGATGGTATTTCCTTAGTTCTAATTACTGCTTACAGCAACAGTAGTAAACTCGGTAAACCCTAAAAAGGGTTGAGCTACACGATGGCTGATGCAGGCGTGACGTCAGTTGGAACAGGTCAACTCAAACCTGCTATGACTCTTTCTTCAAAAGCCCATTCCAGACGTTGCAAAAATCTAATTAAGTAGTCTGTCAGTTAGATTATCAAAAAATATTTGACCCTTATTTTTTCTTTTGTTACGTAAACCAAAATTGACGAAGATACGACACTTTTAAAATCGGCAAAACGTCACAAGCAAGTACAATGTTTACTTGCTTCTGACGTCACAAGCCGACTCTCGAGTTTTGATGCCTTTTATCTTTCCAAATATTCATAGATTTAACAAAAGAAAAAATACGTGTCCATTATTTTTCAAAACTCTAACTGGCGGATTAATTAGATTTGCAATTTATTGATGCTGTCAACATGCCTATTGTTACACTCGCACAGTTTTTATACCACAATTTCTGGACTTTAAAATATACCTTGATCTCTGAGTTTATTCGGCATTTCTTCTCAGAGCTAGTCAAACAGAAAATGTCGGCGCCATCTAGTCTTAACAAAAACATTACATTGACTTGTAAAAATGTCTGTAACAGATTTATTTACAGAAATAAAAATCATTTATCATAAACAGCAATCCGCCTACCAAGCGTGATTATTTGTTGCCGACTTTTCTTTCTTCTTCTGATATACCGATGTAAGTGTGCGTCCTGAGTGACGGCGCACGGGCGTATTGCGGATTGCGGAGCGGCTTTACCTTGGCTTTACCGTCGATACCTGGGGCCTAATTCTCCTAAAATAAATCTTGATAAATCACAACCCAACCAAGGTCGAACCGTTCATTCAGACAGTTCTCAATTTCAAAAGCTATCAAATTGTTTGACACAAAAAACAAAATCAATCATTTTGAAAGTTTTCGAAAACAAAAACTGACTGCCGGTTGTGGTTCGATTGCGTTTGGCAACAATTTATTTTAGGAGAATTGGGTCCCTGTCCTTAGAGCACGCGGGAAAGTTGACGCGTACGCGCGTGTGTTGTTTTACTTTGGTTTTAATAATGTCGATATCAAAATTCAAACGTTTCGAACATTTATTTAATGCGCCGTTCATTCCGCCTGCGCGGTGCGCCGTCATTCAGGACACACACTTATTGGTTGAAATTAAGACTCTTGTATCTTTACCAATAATGAAGTAAACATAGCTAAAGCATAGTAGACTCACACTCTCATATCTACGCTAGTAGCTATCACAGGTAAAATTAGCTTACAAGTCTATTCAGTTTGGCAATTAAAAATGCTGCATTGGTAAGCAAAACGATTCATTTTTAGCCATTTTAAAAGCGAGCATAAATCCAATTAAATTTGTAACTGTCTCTAATCTCCAGTGAAGGAGAACTAACCTCATTAAGTTTTGAGAGGGAAAGTAGTCTTATGTTTATGTCCTTTTCCTTGGCCTAGTTTCTCTGATGTGTAATGTCGTTACGGACCATTGCTTTCTTAAGGCTTGAATAAGCAATAAAATATACTTGAACTTAAAAGGACTAGTAGACTGGAAGAGTTTTCAGCATGAGCTTCCTGGAAAGATCTGGATAGTTATTTATTTATTTTTCTTTAATTAAAACGGTCTAAGAACAATTACAATGATTAAAGATTAGAAGAAAATACAACATACAGGGTGTAAATGAATTCGTGTAATTCCTTCAAACCACATGACAATACAATTCAATACACGCTGACATTTAATTGGCTGTTTAACTAGAACAAACGTTGTTCAGACCACGGTCTACTACCATTCAAAAGCATAAAAAAAATACTAGGCGTTCTTAAAAAGTCTTATGTTGCTCAAACGTGTTCAAACATTAACATTTCTGCAGGTACACAAGAGGTACCAAATCTACTTATACAGTGTACTTAACTACATTATTGTAGCTAATAATAATGCAGTACACCCGCTGTTCTGACATCAAGATGGCGGGTGTACCTAATTTTTAAAATATCATTGTACGGGTATAGGTACACAGATTTTCAAGAGAGGTACGTAAAGGTACACAGAAGGTACAAATAACTGCAATAAATTTAAGCAAATCTGAAAAGTACACCCGCGATTCTGACGTTCACAATTAAATGTCAGCGTGTACGAGTATAATATGTATAACGAGGGTAGTTCACTCATTGGGGGTACCTCGTCATCAGAGTCCAAGTTCGACTTGGTGTAGGCAGGAAATAATAGTCACAACACTGATTATAGTCCTCTATTTATTCACTCTCGATAACAAAATAATAAAATCTCTAATGATCAAACCGATGGAAACTGATTAAAGTACCGAAACGCGGTAAGTTCGGTGCAGGCTGGCAAAACGACCTCTCGCCTTCGTGTCTCACTACAAAGTGACTTCACTCAAATCAAATGCATCCAATGTCAAAAGAATGACAGCTGACAGCCGACAGCTTACGGACAACCGTCAAACAAGACATGCCACGCCCCGCACCGACCTCACCCAAGCACACTGCTTGACGTTTCCGACAATAGATGGCGTCCTACTACATTAACAATAATCAATAGTCATTCTAATAGTTGTGCTTCTGTGTTGATTCTGCGACATGTATAACAATTAGAGAAACCTTTTTCCTATATCTCTCACAATGCTTCTGACATACTGACGGTATATTCTTCCACTCATCCGCAAACAGATAACAATTCGGACATTTATTTATGTAAATAAGCACTATCATCAATAAGATCAGCGCAGAATAGGAAATCTTGGCACAAAAGGCTAAACCCAGAACAAGCTGATAAATGAGTGTGATGATGATAAAGAATTTAGATGTCACAAATCTCACAAACACAACAATCAGCATCACCATCACCTAGATAGTCATGGGAGGTTCTAGTTCGCCCAATGCTTCAATAGTTACAACCTGTGTTTTTATTTTTTAAACCAGTATTTCCAGCGCATTTTTTTACCTGTCCTTACCTATTAATTATTCTGCTAGCCCACCCAGTGCAATGACCTCAGGAAATAGGGTCACTCGCTTTTGCTAGTACCTCGGAATACGCTACAGGCTTAATTGCTGCGAATTTTAAATTGACCGGCTTTTTTCACTTAGCTGAGCGAAACTCCCAGGTGGCAAGAATGTTCGGTAAACATAGATCTATATTTTATAAGTTTGTGGTTGGATTCTGTGGTTTATCTATATGTTCACACGATATTAAATATTTTTTAATGTGACAATGAGGTTGTTATGTGTCATATCGATAATCGTAAAGAAATTGATAAACATATGTTTAATACAATGCACTCATTAAACCGCAATGTAAAATTGTATTAAATTACTCCGTTCGTAGATACTTCAAGATAACGATTGTAATACCTATACTTAATGAGTTAAAAATCTATAAATTATTCAACTTACAACGATAATGCCCCAATTTTGGTTATTGTGTACAAAACTCATAATGAGTATTTTATGAGGCAACTGATGATTAGTAAAAATATATTCCTATATAAATTATTCAACTTACAACGATAATGCCCCAATTTTGGTTATTGTGTACAAAACTCATAATGAGTATTTTATGAGGCAACTGATGATTAGTAAAAATATATTCCTAACATTTAGTCAGCAACTAATGTTTAAAGGTGAAGGCTACAGTAGCCCTTGAATTCACGCATCTATGGCGATACTGAAAGCTTTTAAAGGTCACGTTAATGAATAAATAACGACAGGTCAGCAGCCTATCGAGGCTATCGATACGACCACCACAAACTACAATGAATAGACTGTGGGAGTAGACCATAGATTAAAGTATACTAACGAGTAGACTACCGTCTACTTACTTGTATCTAACTCCACGCAGTCAGTGAACGCAAGCATTACACAAAGCATTGTTTCGGGACACGGAATATAAAAAACAAGTGGAAGCGCCCTTATACTTCGTTAAGGTCACAGCCCATTAGAGCTACCCGGCATCCGACCCGCATCGCCTCGCCTCGTGCGGTTAGTATTCTTTATATGAACTTGTATGGATGTGCGCTCACTACATCAACTCCGTAGAGCCACCGGATCGCCTCGGGTGTATGCCGTCCACGTGCGGACGACAAGTTGACCACTCGGTGACAACTCGCTGCTCGCATGTAATAATTTATTTCTATTTAACTACGTAATATTTTCATCCATATATATATATGTATGTCTATATATATATGTGTATGCCCATGTAGATATGTGTTTCTTAAAATCATACTCATATATACGTATGTGTTATATATAATCATACCACACCCACACACATAGATACGTAGTATATGTATATTATGTGTATACAGTGCTAGGATATTAAGTAATTTATAGTAGTAAGTATAAAAACATAAATCTCAAAATTAATTAATAGGGTAAATGAAAATAAATAATATTTCATCAAATAGTATAATTTAATTCACCTTTGATTATAAAATTCATAGTACATAGGCGGAAGAAATAGAAATATTAAACAATAAGAGTTTTAATTTAATTTTTAATAAGTTAATATATAAACAATAATAATAATAACAATTTCATATTTACTCAACTTTTATGTGGTAGCGTAAACTCGGAGCTCCGTTCGGTTCGACGGCCGATCAAGAAGTGAGTCAATCCGTTTGACATGTGACCTTTTATAGCAGTAAGTAAACAAGTCGGGCGGTTACATGTTTTTAGAAAAGATTATATTTGAGCTGCTAGTTTTTGCTAATAATGTTGTTAAATCATAATTTATTTTTTCTTTATGTTTTAACATGTAAATAACCCTAAAATTGATTTTATTATTGTAACCTTAAAAACTTAACCTACAATCTAACTTATAAATAATAATGATATAAAATCTAGGCAGATTCATAACAGTTTGTTATTGGCACTACTATCGAGAAAAGTAAGTACTTACGAACAAGACATACACATATTAAAACGTGTTCATTCTTATATTTGTTTGAATATTTAGACAAAATATTTCGAATAATCTATCACGGCCAGACTGACCAGTACTTCGCTCTCGAAGTACCCTTTATATTAGTCTGTATATATATAATATAATATTTTCAGGTTTGTTTTGTACCTGCTGCATTAATGATTAATTAACCAGCAGTATTTTTTTTTTTTTGATCTTTGGCCTTGGCATACAAGCACCTATCACCCGCTGCAGTGTGAATTTCAGTGAAGTATCAGGGCAAAGATCGACCAGCGGTATATTTTTTGTGACTTCTAATCATGACATATCAACCCTATCACCCGCCGCAGTATGATATTCAGGTTAATATCTGATCAGAAGCCGACCAGCGGTAAATCCATTAAATATGTGTACGTCTTTACACGTGTTTACACGAAATAAAAATAAAAAGTAGATAAAAAAAACACATTTTATTTTATCCGAATACAATAGTCATAATCAACTGACAAAAATATTTGTATACAACATAATTACATGCAGAAATAATAATAATCACATCTTATATAATCTAACAATTGGCAAAAATATTTTTATATGACACATAATTACATTCAGAAATAATAATAATCATATCTTATAATAATCTATCATGGATCAAATTATAAAGATTCTTCAAAAGAAATATTTTGTTCTAGCCATTCGCCTGGCCAGGCTCGTAATTTCTCCTTAGCTACTGTAATAGCCCTAATATTATTTTGACCCTGTAGTCTAAATCTGTCATTTTCTAGTACTTCTATTATTTCATACGGACCTTTAAATTTAGGGGCAAGTTTGTCATGACGTCTATGGTCTTGGCTAACGTAAACAGTATCGCCAGCAGAATAAGTCTTATTATTTCGTCTAGTATTGTCAAAACGGTCTTTAAATTTAGTAGCGCTTTCATTAAGTCTTTGTCGTGCCAAGTCACGATCAGTATCTACATTAATATGGGGCTGACTAGATACATCTGCCACGTCATCTAAACAAGCTTGTATGGGAGGTATGTTTCCTTCTCTACCTATCAACAGTCTAAGGGGCGAAAATCCTGTAGTTTTTTGAATCGTGGTATTAAGGGATTGCTGTACATTCCAAAGAGCGTTTGGCCATTCTGCAGTATCATTAATTGTTGTAGTTAACATATTTATAACTGTCGCTACATATCGTTCAACTTGGCCGTTACTGCGAGGTGTACCGGTGGATATCATATGGTGTTGGATTTGTAATTCTCTAAATAGTGACTGTAAATTGTTTGAAGAAAAATTTGTTCCTCGGTCTGTAATTATCAGAGAAGGGGTGCCAAATAATGTTATAGTCTCACGTAAAACAAATACTAATTCCTGTCCTCCTAAATTCTTAAGTGCTTTTAGCATACAAAACTTTGTGAAACCATCGACAATTAACAATATGTGCTTATATCCATCTTCGGACTGTCGAAAGGGTCCGGTACAATCGAGATGTAAAGTATGAAAGGGGATAGTTTTTATTAAAGGGTGGAGCAGACCTTGTTTAGGTCCCGAATGACCTTTCCGAGAAGTACAAATCAGACAATGAGAGATATATTTTTTTGTAAAAGCTGCAATGCTGGGGAACCAAAAATGTTCTTTAAGTTTATTAAGTGTTTTATCGTAACCTACGTGGCAATTCTCGTCATGATAGAGTCGTAGCATACTCAATCTATATCCTTTTGGAATAAATAATTTTGGTACTTCGTCAGAGTCAGTTTTATAATGTAATAAATCGTTAATAATCACATATTGGTTAGCGTCAATGTCACCGATTCGAACTTTGTTTAATAAGTCTTGAGCTTCATGATCATTTTGCTGAGCAAGTCTTAACCATGATGGTGGACCAAAATTTAAGTTTTCAATAATATTAACCGAAGGTTTTACAGTTACTGGGTTGCGACTTAAGTAATCAACATGTTGCACAAATGTTCCTTTTTTATATGAAATTTGGAACTGGAAGTCTTGCATAAATGTCCACCATCTAGCTACACGAGGGGACAAGTCTTTTTTTGTCATAGTAGATTTGATAGAGTTGCAGTCTGTTACTATAGTAAAACTTATTCCCAACAAATATACTCTAAAATGTCTAAGGGCATTATAAATAGCTAACGTTTCTAAATCGTATGAACAATATTTAGATTCAGTGGGGGTGGTACGTTTACTAAAATAGGCCACCACTCTATTTTGATTATTAATTTTTTGTAGTAAAATGGCTCCGTAACCTATGGAGCTGGCGTCTGTATGTAGTTCAGTAGGCAATTTGGGATCAAATACAGTTAAAAGAGGTTTTGATATTAAGTGTTTTATAACGTATTCCTTAGCTTTCTCTTGGTCCTCACCCCATTCCCATTTTTGGTCTTTCTTTGTTAATTTAGTGATACAAGCGGTTTTTGAAGCGAACTCTGGTATAAACCTACGAAAATAACTGGCTAATCCCATAAATTGTCGTACCTCCTTGATAGATGTAGGAGTCGGAGAGTTGGTTAAAGCAGTAATTTTGCTTTGACTTGGTCTTATTCCTTCTTCAGAGACACTTCGACCCAAATACTCTATTTCATTTACAAAAAACTTGCATTTGTTTAGATTTATAGTAAATCCAGCTACACTAAGAGCATCTAAAGTGAGTTCTAAATATTGTAAACCTTCAGTTTCAGTCTTAAAGGGAATCAACAAATCATCAATATATACTAACAAAAATTTTAAGTGCTGGACAGCTTTGCTGATGGCTTTTTGAAAAACAGATGGACCATTACATATACCAAAAGGCATTTTTATAAACTCGTAATGGTTATCTGGAGTAACGAAAGCCGTATATCTAATGGAGTCTTCAGAAACGGGAATTTGGTGAAACCCACTTTTCATATCAATCGAGATATAATATTTAGAGTTACCCAATCTATCAAGTTGGTCCTCAATCAAAGGGAGAGGATATCGTTCCTTTTCAATAATCTTATTGAGAGCTCTAAAATCGACGCACATACGGTCAGTTCCGTCTTTCTTCTTTACAAGTAAAACCGGGCTAGCATAGGAGGAATCACTTTCTCTGATTATATTTTTATTTAAAAGATCTTTGCAAATATCATTGACTTTTTCTCTTTCAACGGGTGCTAGTCTGTAAGGCCTGTAATGTATAACTTCGTCTCGTTTTAGACGTAGATGCAATGCACCAGTTTTGACAGTCCCAATGTTGTGTTGAGAGGGTAATACAGATGGAAATTTATCAAAAACTGTTTTTATTTTAGTCTGAAGGCCAATATCTAAATGATTAACCAAATTATCCAATAGTCCTAAATCATCAGTACTCGAGTCAGTATGGTTAACAACGTCAGTCGATAATGGAGTTACTCTACGAGTCACCTTACAACCCATGGAATCCATAATAACTGAAATATCTGAATATTGTACAATATTACGACCTATCAAGCAATCATAATTGAATTCACTATCTCTAGCTACGTTAAATTCTATTTCGATACAGATTTCATTAAATTTTACAGGTACAGTGATTTTACCAAAAATATGTAAGATACCATTCCCAATACCACCAAGTGTTGTGTAATGGGGATCTAATTTACAATCCAGTCGTTTGGCTATGGAGTCTTTGATGATACTACATGTGGCACCAGTGTCGATAAGAGCGTCCAACGTCACATCTTTAATGTTAATCTTTGTTAATTTGAGATTGTCAACTCTAGCAAAACAATTCACATCATTTTTATTATCTGTTGTAGTGGTCTTACTTTTAGAATGATTAGCTCGTTGCTTAAAGAAACATACATTTTCAGCATGCCCTATCTTTTTACAGTATGTACATTGAACGGGGTGATGAGTTGACGATGAGGTAGAAGCTCTAGACGGATTGGTTTCGCGATTTGGGTTATAAAAACACTGAGCACGGGCGTGACCAGGTTTGTTACAAAGAAAACAACGTTTGTCTTCTATTCTAGGTCGTTTAGAGTAACTTGAAGTGAATAAGGAGTCGGTCTTGTCAGCTTTGTGTTCTAGTGGTCGCTTTTTGGGAATTTTGGCGTATGTCGTAAATAATGATATTAATTCGGCTGTAGTCTTAACAAGACTATTGTGTGCTGCCATTTTAACCGTAGTATCATGTATGCCCCCACAGATAAGTTCTACTAACTGTCCTTCAGTAAATGCTATTTTCGTTTGTTTAAATAGTCTTAGTTTTTCCCTGGCGTATTCACAGTAAGAGTCTGTATTTTCGGACGTCAATAATACTGCTTTAGATAGTTTTTCAGAAAGATTACGTTTTTCTGGGTATAAGTCAGTCAAAGTTGTCTTAAAAATTTCCCATGTTCTACCCTCTTCAGGATCCCAAGTCTCGTACCATAGTAATGCAGAGCCCTTTAGAGCTTTACCTGCTT
The DNA here is from genome assembly GCA_905220435.1 of Amphipyra tragopoginis. Taxonomy (NCBI): domain Eukaryota; kingdom Metazoa; phylum Arthropoda; class Insecta; order Lepidoptera; family Noctuidae; genus Amphipyra; species Amphipyra tragopoginis. The sequence goes on along the minus strand of HG991997.1, from coordinate 8,664,529 downwards.
TAGCAACTGTTGTTATGTCACTCCATCCCATGTCCACAGCAATAGAATTGATGGCGCGACACCAGCTGTCAGCACCATTTTCGTTTTTCTCTGGATCAAAAGGCGGTAGTACGACATCGTCGCCTCGGCGTTTGTCCGTCAATGCAGCTTGAATCGTCTTCAGTAGGCTTTCAATAACCGTAGGATCCATAATGAGACACGTTCAAAATTTCTGAAAACATTTAATAAAACATATTAGTCTTTTGTTCGTATCCCACTTCTGATAATAATTTATTTCTATTTAACTACGTAATATTTTCATCCATATATATATATGTATGTCTATATATATATGTGTATGCCCATGTAGATATGTGTTTCTTAAAATCATACTCATATATACGTATGTGTTATATATAATCATACCACACCCACACACATAGATACGTAGTATATGTATATTATGTGTATACAGTGCTAGGATATTAAGTAATTTATAGTAGTAAGTATAAAAACATAAATCTCAAAATTAATTAATAGGGTAAATGAAAATAAATAATATTTCATCAAATAGTATAATTTAATTCACCTTTGATTATAAAATTCATAGTACATAGGCGGAAGAAATAGAAATATTAAACAATAAGAGTTTTAATTTAATTTTTAATAAGTTAATATATAAACAATAATAATAATAACAATTTCATATTTACTCAACTTTTATGTGGTAGCGTAAACTCGGAGCTCCGTTCGGTTCGACGGCCGATCAAGAAGTGAGTCAATCCGTTTGACATGTGACCTTTTATAGCAGTAAGTAAACAAGTCGGGCGGTTACATGTTTTTAGAAAAGATTATATTTGAGCTGCTAGTTTTTGCTAATAATGTTGTTAAATCATAATTTATTTTTTCTTTATGTTTTAACATGTAAATAACCCTAAAATTGATTTTATTATTGTAACCTTAAAAACTTAACCTACAATCTAACTTATAAATAATAATGATATAAAATCTAGGCAGATTCATAACAGTTTGTTATTGGCACTACTATCGAGAAAAGTAAGTACTTACGAACAAGACATACACATATTAAAACGTGTTCATTCTTATATTTGTTTGAATATTTAGACAAAATATTTCGAATAATCTATCACATGCTTGCTTTGCTGCGCATTGCCAACGTACAAGTCCCGAGTGGACCGCGCACATCGGTGCTCTGGTTGACCACGCGACGTTTACTGGTGATAACGCGGCGTCCACCCGTGAACCACCTGCTGACAACGAGTGGACGCCGAGCGACGAGGCGATGTGAATCGGGTGCCGGGTGGCTCTAATGAGCTGTGACCTTTAGCATGGGAACCAGTGCCGCCAAAGTCACAACAATTCTATTGAAATATATTAAAGTTTCATACTTCATATATACATTTTACACGTTAAAATTGCACAATGAAGTATGATTCTAATATTTTACGCATGACTTTGAGACGTGCGTCGAGTCACATTAAGTAGCTAATCGCGTGAGCTAGTTTTGCGCATCTTCGTATAATTGTACCACACGCGATAGCTGCTTGGCACTTCCACTTGTTTTTCTATTCCACTTTTTAAGCTCCGAAACTAGCTAGCGGGGAAAGTAAATTAAGCTTATGTCCCAAGTTACCTTGTTGCAGATCGGGAGCTAGCTACATTCGGGCTTAGATGTTCTGATTGTAAATGCAGTCGTGTGTTGGATATTAAAGATAGTTTTTATTTCCAATCGTTAACCTTGTCACGATAAAAGCCTGAATAACTAACAAGAGCGAAGAAAGGATGGTGTAGGTATTTAAGCTGTAGAAAAAGTATTTCAATCAATCAGTTCCGCAAGTTAATCGCAATAGCGTTTATGTCGATACAACAATATTCATTGCGTTGTGTATAGTTGTCGAGAAGATGGATTGTTGACATAGACCATGCAATGGACATTGCAAAATTTGCCAAAATCAAAGGTATTGCGATTGCAAGTGTGTTTCGCAATAACGTTGCCAGTCCCGAAAGTATTGAGTATTAATACCTGGTAGTAGACAAGTAATATTAGCTATGCAGAACCCGTGTGGTCATGTTGCCATAATCCCTTAGCGTGCAACATCCAATTGGCTTCGTAAATGCGATTTTAATGCTAATGTACGTAAGCCATTCGTGTTGACAAAGATTTTATGGATGTATGATGGAGGTGTTTCACATGCAAAGTAAGTTTCTAAACAGCTATTTATTTCATAAAAGTTTTATTTCCTAAAACTCTCCTTTTATTTCGGCCTTGGTCCTAAAATTCTTCATTTAGCGTTCTCTTTACTAGTCCACTTCCAAAACGTTTTGGTCTTCAAAACCCACAAGTCAATACGTGTATATTGCCTCCTATTTTGTCAACTCGTTTCAACCTAGCGCTTCTTTGGGCAGCCACAAGACTTTGCGCATTAGACAAATTTTAAATTAACGAAGTATTAATCACATTAATCAGCATTAATTTGCAAAAATGCGGGATGGTTTTACACACCTGTCCATATCACCTGTAAAATCGTGTGCTTTCAGCTGCGAAACCATTCCATAGACTGGGTAAGCGTACTGAAGCATGCGAAAGCTTAATCGATGCGCAAAGGTGAGTCGTGCGTATACTCATGTTCGTACTAAATGCCCATTTTCTATAATGATATCCGAATTTATGCTGATAATTGTGTTTAATTCCTAAAGCTAAATCTAGCCTTTTGGATCTAGCGTTCACAAGAGCACGTCCACAAACGAAGTTACTGCAGCATAAATTATTCTTATTGCATTCTCATGGCGATCGATATTAAAATAGACTATGCGAGTCATAAGTGAGGTTTCTGTACAAACTAAATTGCATTTCATGCTATATAAAGTCGGAGAGTAATGTAAAATACTGCATAATAAAATATTATAGCTTGTGTAAAACAATTTTATTACAGTATCCACTATCCAAGTATACGTAAATAACTCGGCTATTGTGATACGCACATGAAGTAAATCTATTTATAACAATAATATTAAAATTATATGTACAAACACTTAAATTTTATCATATCAACATTGTCATCTTCTTCTCTCGTGTCAGTACGAGCTATACGAGCTCATGCCGTGGTAGATTAGCCATTATGCAAGGTTGGTAGCAGAGCTGACTGCCCAGGGTACGCAGGACGTTCTTAACAATCGTCACTCGGTGAGGCTCTTTTCAGGCACCTCAAAAACAAACATAAACACAAAATACCTTGTCGGTAACTATTTTTAGGGTATCAGCTGCGTTGAGAAGGACGCGCGCGTGCCCCCTCAACGCAGCGGTCGGTCCCGCTCAACGCAGCGGCCGTCCTTAACTCTATTTAAAGTCCTATTCCCGGTTTCTAAAAGGCGGATCAACGTAAAAATTAACTGATTAACTGTCAAATCACATGATTATACTTAAATGAGCTTCTTTAATAGACATACAAAAACTTATGATTTTGTGTGATTTCGTCATAATTTTTAGGCTGTTGAGGCCACTGTTCACTAGAGTTTAAGAGGATTCATCATCACATGTCTTCACTTGTTATTATCTTCCAGCAGTTTTATACATTATTTACATTAGCATTTTTCACACACAGACAACACTGACAAATTAAGTAGGCTAAGTTTTGTTTAGGATCGTTGTTATTCTTTACATACTCATTCCTGTAATACGCTAAACGGTAAAGGTGTTTTCCTATTACAGGAATCTATACACCTACGTTTCGCGTCTTGTAGGTATTAAGTCCCATAAAATAGGTGGCAAACCTATTGCTGTTTTTCGGGCAATATTATGGTGCCAGGTTCATCACCTCTTACGTCTCGCTTGCTTGGCGAAGGAGGGAAATTGCATTCTAAATCCGTCCCCCCCACGGATGATTTATTTATTACTAGAGGTCGCCAGCGGCTTCGCCGATGTTGTTTATCGAGTATTCAGCGTTTTTCTCTACTATAATATGCATGTATTGTACATATAAACCTTCCTCTTGAATCACTCTATGTATTAAAAAAAACCGCATCAAAATCCGTTGCGTAGTTTTAAAGATCTAAGCATACATAGGGACGGACAGCGGGAAGCAACTTTGTTTTATACTATGTAGTGATTATTCTTTCACTCAAAATGCTTTATTTACAAGTTCTTATCAAAGACCACGTTAAAAAGGTACGTCTCTTTGCCTCGGAGAACATGTTAAGCCTTCGGTCTTGGGTGTTGTACGAATACCTATGACAGTCATCACGGGTAGTCAGAAGCCCGAAAGTCTACCGGTCTAACCTTAGGATATCGGCATTGCCCCTTACGTAACTGGGTTGCGGAGGTCTGACGGCAGTCGTTCCGTGTAAAATACTGGTATTCAGCTGCATCTAGTTAGACTGGAAGGTGACCCCAAAATAGATGGGAAAAGGCTCGGGGTGTACCTATACACCGTGGGCCCGAGGTACCCGCAAGATTTAAACCTTTGATTCCGATGCCTAATTGGAGAAGAAAAGCTAGGATAATATAGTTTGTTGAATAAAGCTTAATTTTCGAAATATTCAATAACTACGGAAATTCACAAATCGAAAAATATCTATGGTAACAATCTTTCTGTATTCTGAGGGTAACAAGTCCTATGAACGCGGCGTTGCGACTTTTGTCATAAAATACCCCTCTCGCCGTATGTCTTATTTGTCGGGGAGGGTTGTGAAGTGAGAAGTTTCTTATCCACTGACACGATAATTTTTAAATGTTGCCAGTTCAACCTAAGGTATTGTTTACAAGGAAGTACTAAAGTTAATTGATTTATTAAGTACCGAAAAAAAAATACTGTATTGGACTTTCGTTGATATAACATTTGACTCATAATACCATCAGAAAGGCGTGGTTAAAATCTTTCAGGTACCTCGGGCCCACGGTGTATATCAAAGACCACGTGAAAACTTAACAATAAAACGTTGTTTAGTGCGCTTACCTACTATAAACTGCGTTTACTTTGTAGCCGTGACAAGTGATTTTACTTTCGATCACTCAAGCTATAACTCACTTTATCTGACAACGAAATCGTTTTAACTTAAGTTAATGGAATACCCAAAGAGTGGATATCAGGCTATTGATTAATATCGCGACTGTAAAACGCTTCGAAATTAAACAAGTTTTATGGAGTCGATTATCTGATGGTTTTATATGTTACAGGCTTTTAAGCGATTCAGAAGTTATTGCCTTAAATTCAATCATTAAATCTGGCAAGTTTTTTTTTCAGATTTATTTTAAAGTGACACTTCGACATATAAAACTGTAAAGTCCACTTCTTATTATTACCCTCCTAATCGACGTCTACGATGAATAATTATAATCACCACGTTTGATAAAGAGATCGGTGATCGCATTATACCGTTAAGCTTCAGCTACATACTCCTGTTTGCACAAATTCTAATTTGCACAAGTAAGTATGTACGATAAGACAGCAAAACGGTATACTGCGCAGTACCAGTACGAGTAATACCGGCAATACCGTCTGTGCACAGTTTTGCACAAGATGTTTGCGCATGCAAGTTGCTGCATGTACCCGGACTACTAAATAAGTATTATAAATTATAGTCGCTTTTCGCGTCTGTCTGTTTATCCGCTTACTTCTTAGAGCCATTACGCACTGTCGACTGGTCGCCGGAGTCTTGGTCTCCTGGCGACTAAAACATAAGCATAGTCGCCTGGGCGACCGGCGACCAAGTGCGTAAACACCTATTTAAACTATAGAAAGTCGCAGTCGCTGTCGACCAAGTCTCCGGCGACCAGTTGACAGTGTGTAATGGCTCTTATAAACCACTCAATGCATTTATGCGCGTTCCCATTGAGGGACCACTTTTGAATTTTGAGCTTTTGAATGCGTCAGCCCTTAGTAAAAGTTCTCAAACCATTGTAAATTCAGCCTCTAGTTTGTAAAAGTAACCACTCAAAAGTTACAACCGGTTAAAGGTGGTCCCTCAGTCGTGACTGACAGGCATCCATATCTCACAATATAGTTAAAATTTACAACTGCTATAAATGACTACTCTTAGTAAAAGATTTGTAAAACTAATTTACTGAATATCAACCCTTCCTGTGCACTGAATAAAAAGAACTAGCATGCAGAAGGTGGTCCCTCAATCGATCACCATAAGTTCACCGTGAGTGGAGACCCCAATGGAATTTGGAATTTTCGTATGGGTCTAGCGTTAGTAAAAGTACTTGAATGATTGTAAATTTAACCTCTAGTTTGTAAAAGAAGCCATTCAAAAGTTTCAATCGTTAAAAGGTGGTCCCTCAATTGAAACGTTTATCAAAAGAAAAAACTATTTACGTGGCATTCCGAAGTTAAAAAGACGAATGCTACGGTCTACCCCTTAGTAAATTTTTTTTACTAACGATTACTTTACCAAACAGTGTCAAAAACTGAACCGTTTTATTTTAAATAATAATCGAATTCCTGCGAAGTAATACTAAGATCGAGGTGACCACACAACTGGATTTTTTTTAGAGACTGTTACGTAATACAACATTTCATTGATATTTGACATCGCTTAGCTAATTTCAAACCCAAAGAAAATAATGAAATAGTGTAGGAGTAGTAAAAAAAAAAAATTAAACTCTTCTGAAAATTATTGTACAATATTATTTTTTATTAATCACATCACTGCTAATTAAAAATACAGACAGAAAATAATGCGTATGATAATAAAAAAAAAGGATGGTTCCCATTTCCTCTATGGAACATCACGTCAATAGAGAAAATGAAACATTTTTTTCTCGTTTTAATACATAGAACCGCATACTAGCACTTCATCCGACTTCACTTTTCGGTGACGTCATGGAACAACATGGGAATCATAATTTTTCCCAAATTTGACACAAAAAAAAAAACTTTTTACAATTTAAAGCGGCCGGCGGCGCGGCGCGGCGGTCGCGGCGATATAATTTTATATAAATAGAATAGTATAGACGGACAGAGACTTACAGACGTAAGCTTTAAACTTATAAAACATCCCTCTTTTTCCGTCGTGGGTTCACCTCTCACCTCTCTTTTTGAGTCGGGAATGAAAAATAAGAAATGCTTAAGTAATAGTTATGTTTTTTTTTTCTACTTTAGTAGTATATCATGCATTTTGATTGGTGCCAGTACCAGACTCCATACATTTGTGCCCATCATCCTTTGGGAAAAATTATGATTCCCATGTTGTTCCATGACGTCACCGAAAAGTGAAGTCGGATGAAGTGCTAGTATGCGGTTCTATGTATTAAAACGAGAAAAAAATGTTTCATTTTCTCTATTGACGTGATGTTCCATAGAAGAAATGGGAACCATCCGTTTTTTTTATTATCATGCGCATTATTTTCTGTCTGTTTTTTTAATTAGCAGTGATGTGATTAATAAAAAATAATATTGTACAATAATTTTCAGAAGAGTTTAATTTTTTTTTTACTACTCCTACACTATTTCATTATTTTCTTTGGGTTTGAAATTAGCTAAGCGATGTCAAATATCAATGAAATGTTGTATTACGTAACAGTCTCTAAAAAAAATCCAGTTGTGTGGTCACCTCGATCTTAGTATTACTTCGCAGGAATTCGATTATTATTTAAAATAAAACGGTTCAGTTTTTGACACTGTTTGGTAAAGTAATCGTTAGTAAAAAAAATTTACTAAGGGGTAGACCGTAGCATTCGTCTTTTTAACTTCGGAATGCCACGTAAATAGTTTTTTCTTTTGATAAACGTTTCAATTGAGGGACCACCTTTTAACGATTGAAACTTTTGAATGGCTTCTTTTACAAACTAGAGGTTAAATTTACAATCATTCAAGTACACACATCAAAAGTGTCTAGGGATCAACATATATTTTTGCAATAACTTTTCTCCTGATTGATATTAATTAAAATTTTCTTTAAGGATTCATCAAATAAAGTGTTTTCGTTTGTCACAGTAACGATAAACCAAGTCACCTTTGCATTAATAAAGAAATTTGCCATTTTCCTAATAAAGGGATTTTTGACATTTGAACCACTAACACAAAAGTTCGAAAAAAAGACTGAAATAACAGTTTTCTTTAAAATTTTATTGGGTAACTTAAACAATTAATAATCCGTGTTTCTACCGCGAACACTAACAACACAAGAACATCGGTTTGGCATACTCAAAATGAGTTCATCCAAATCACGCTGTGGAATGGCCGCCCATGTTCGTTGCAACAACAAAAAAAGGTCTTCTTGCGACTGGATACCCTCCATATTCGGCAGAGCTCTTCTCTGTAGCATATCCCATGCATGCTCAATCGGGTTCAAGTCTGGCGACTGAGCAGGCCAGGGCAGGACATTGATGTTAGCTGCGGCGAGAGTCTGTCTTACAACTCTTGCGGTGTGCGGTCGTGCATTATCATGCATTAACTGAAATAAGGGACCGATTTGCGCTTGTAGAGGAACGATGACGTCTGATACAATCGTCTCAGCATAAATTTGAGCGTTGAGGTTGCCTCTGATCCAAATCAACTCAGTTCTTCCGCCGATCCAAATACCCGCCCATACCATGATGGTTCCACCACTATAAGGATGGACTTCCTGGCAGGATTTTAATCGCTGTTGGCGTCCAGGGGTTCTCCAGTGTCGTATACGTCTTGTATCCGGTCTCATACCAAAACGAGACTCATCAGAAAAGCACACGAAACGCCATTGTTCTTCTGCCCAATTTCTGTGTCCAAGAGCCCATTGATATCGAATCCTACGATTGTGCATTGCTATAGGTGGTACCCGTAGCGGTCTTCGGGAATGAAGGTTCACGTCATGCAAGCGGTTTCTGACTGTTTGGTCGCTAATTAAGTTCCCTGAAGAGTGATGAAGCCTCACGGCTAACATCATGGCGGTTATTGTTGGAGCTCTTCGAGTTAAGATTTGAATGTATCGGTCTTGTCTCCGTGTGGTGCAGCGATACCGTCCTCCATGGCGCTCAGCCACGGTACCAGTGCTTCGGTAACGTGTCCAAAGTCGACTGATAACACTCTGACTTGTATTCAGAGCTAAAGCCACAGTACGTTGCCGGGAACCAGCTTCTATCATTCCCACGGCTCTGAGCATTTCTTCCCTGCTTAAATGACGTCGCCGCTCCATAATAACGTTGGTTTTAATCAGTAGTAGGGAAACAGTAGCACTAATAATGTCTTCAATGCGTTGTATGTTTTTATAGGGAAAATATTGACAGCTGATTTTCATCTTTTACTCGAATTTGATTCACAGTTCCTGATTCAAATTATGAAATGCACCAAAAAGGATCCATATAAATTTATAAAATCATAAATTTATTACAAAGCCACATCTCAATCTCAAGAAATCCGCATAAAAATGCTTGATCCCTAGACACTTTTGATGTGTGTACTTTTACTAACGCTAGACCCATACGAAAATTCCAAATTCCATTGGGGTCTCCACTCACGGTGAACTTATGGTGATCGATTGAGGGACCACCTTCTGCATGCTAGTTCTTTTTATTCAGTGCACAGGAAGGGTTGATATTCAGTAAATTAGTTTTACAAATCTTTTACTAAGAGTAGTCATTTATAGCAGTTGTAAATTTTAACTATGTTGTGAGATATGGATGCCTGTCAGTCACGACTGAGGGACCACCTTTAACCGGTTGTAACTTTTGAGTGGTTACTTTTACAAACTAGAGGCTGAATTTACAATGGTTTGAGAACTTTTACTAAGGGCTGACGCATTCAAAAGCTCAAAATTCAAAAGTGGTCCCTCAATGGGAACGCGCATAATGCATTTTCATGCGTTTTCCATCTTAATTTAGGTAATTTCTTCCGGAAGGTTTTAAATTGTAAATAGTACCCGATCGATGCCGGGACGGGTCGCTACATAAGATAATTAAAAAAAAAACCGACCAAGTGCGAGTTGGACTCGCGCACGAAGGGTTCCGTATCATTATCGGCAAAAAAATTACGTTTGTGGTATCGAAGCCCCCTTAAATATTTATTTTATTCTGTTTTTTAGTATTTGTTGTTATAGCGGCAACAGAAATACATCATCTGTGAAAATTCCAACTGTCTATCACGGTTCATGAGATACAGCCTGGTGACAGACGGACAGACTGACAGACGGACGAACAGCGGAGTCTTAGTAATAGTGTCCCGTTTTACCCTTTGGGTACGGAACCCTAAAAACAGTTTGGGATAAGTAAATAAAAACTGAACACAAATATGTGGGTAGGTACTGTTGCCGTAAGGTTTATGTAAAGATACTCTGTTTATTCCATTAAGAACTTTGAATATAATTGCCTCGTGGGCATTATTAATAACAAGACTAACAAGACAAGACCGCAGCCAGGAAACCCTTGACAGAATATAATATATCTTCTCTAAATAGTATAAATTGAAGTCGCTTTTCGCGTCTGTATGTTTGTCCGCTTACTTCTAAACTACTCAATGGATTTTGATGCGGATTTCGGATTTAATTTAGGTTTTTTTTTCCGGAAGGTTTTAAGCTCTAAAAACCACCCGAGGGACACCGGGGCGGGTCGCTTGTTCCTTATAAATTCTTAATATATGAATAGAATAAACGTGTCGACACGAGATATACTAGAATAGCTCAAGCCGTTTTAAAAAGATTAGCCAGACAGCAAGATTGGTACCGTCCGCGAGGCCTAAGCTGAGCTTTGCATTTGTGTGAGAATTAATGCAGACGCGTCCTTTGCTTGGTTTAAACCGGTTTATACTGCTTTTTGGCAATCGATTCTATGTGCACTCACACAAATGCAAAGCTCAGCTTACGCCTCGACAGTTGTAGCGGCTTCTAATAAACAAAAGAATCAATCTTATGTGCGATTTCTACCAAACGGGCCGCGCCGGAGTGCATTTCACACTGTGCTAAAGGAAATTCAGGCTTCTACACAATAGTTAAGTTTCATGTTTGCGTGGAATTTACACTGCTTGCAACTCGGTTAGATCCGCGCGTATGCCGCGGCAGCCGGTCGGCTCCGCTCGGCCACACCGCAGATAGAAACTGACTGCGATAAGCGATAACGGATACATGCGCCCGGGTTCCAGCAGATTGTAGCCGTCGGGCGGACGCGGTCGGCTGCTGGCGCGTGCTCGAGCATCCGCTGCGACGCGCTGCGCTGCGCTCCGGCGTGGCCCGGTTGGTCGAAATCGTATATTATACTAGTTTAGTAACACATACCATAAGCTCTGCCCTCTATGCGGTTATTTGTTTATTATTATTCATTTATTTATAAGTAACAATGACTCATTTCTTATTAAAAAAAAAAACTGCCGACGTCTATAGGTGACGTGCAAGTCACTACAACGTCTGATGTAAGGGCAGTCCAGCCTGTCGGCTATCATCATCAGTACGCCATTGGAGCTGCCGCGAACCCTGTGCACTAGGGATGCGCATCGATTACGCATCGTTGCAAAGAAGCAGTCGACGCGCGCCTCGGCAAACATGCCCGAGGCACTGCAGTATCGTGGCAGCCCCATCAGCGCTCTGAAGGCGTTGTTATATTGGACGCGGAGGGCTTTGTATGCTCTTTGGGTGTGATTCACCCACAGGCTGCAAGTGTAAAATGAGGTACAATTATGATACATCTCGAACTTCAGCATTAATAATCAGCATCGATCAATGCTGATGCTGGTGTTCGCAACATCCCTGGTTCATGTTAAATGAGAATTTGCGAACCTTAGCTTTGGCTGTAGTATGACAAACTTTTTCTCAAGGCTACGGGTACTATTGGCAGCGTGCCCGAGCTGGCAGCATTTCCTTTTAACACAGCCAAACACATTCTCACAGTTATTTACCGACACTTCAATTACCGTATTTTGAAAATGCTGTGACCAAACTAGGACAAATTTTAATAGTCTAGTTTCCTCTTGTGGCTTCGTAAGTGTTTAGTTTTCTTGTGTCTGATTCCTGTATCTTACTGACCGTTGTTGGTCGAATCTTAGAATTGTGTTTTCAAACATAAAGCGTAGTCTTTTCATAATTCAGAATAATGGGTTCTCGCATTCCGTTAGTAAAGTTTACTTGTAGTATTCTAAAAATGCTCAATTATTATCACAAGTCGAGCAAAGTGTTATTGGGGTCTTTCGTGTGGAACTTCCCAGTAGCAGGCCGGATTCTGGATTTGTCCCCGGTTAGTGGCAATAGGCTTATGGGACTTTAACATAACCGCGAAATGAGGGTGCACTCTACACCTCTGCCCAACCCTTAAGGTGTACAGGAGTGATGTTATGTTACAATTATCATCCTCCTCAAGTCCTACTCCACATTACTGAGAATCGTGATCCTCCCTTGAAAACATCTTTTCCCTGATGATGTTACGCCATCTCTGTCTATCCTTGGCCAAGTGAAGCGCATCGTGAAATTTCCTATCGAGAGAAGAGCTTATCTGGTCAGAACATCGCAAAGGGCTGCGACCTCTTGGTCGTTTACCGTCCACCTTGCCGGTAACCATCAGTTGTTCGAGGTCATTGCCATTTTTTCTCGCTATACTCGTATGGCCGAAAAATTCCAAAACTCTGCGGAGACAAGTCGTAGAGAGTCTGGTCTTTACATTGAGCTCGTGTAGGATGGACTCGTTGGTGCGGAATGCAGTCCAGGGTATGCGCAGCATCTTCCTCTAACACCACATCTCGAAGGCGTCTATACGAGTCATGGCATTGTACATATTCGGTACAAAGCATAAGATGGGATTTGACAGATCATGTCAAAATCATAGCTATTGCGATTGTGTTTCGCAATTCATCATCTGCCTAGCCTTTTCCCAACTATGTTGGGGTCAGCTTCCAGTCGAACCGGATGCAGCTGAATATCAGTATTTTACATGGAGCGACTGCCTATCAGACCTCCACAACCCAATAACTGGGTAATACGATACTCTTGGTAAGACTGGTTGTCAGACTTTCTGGCTTCTGACCAACAGTAACGACTGTCAAAGATCTACAAATGACAGCCGGGACCAACGGCTTTACGTGCTTTCCGAGGCACGGAGGAAACTCGCTATGGTAAATGGTCACCCATCCACAGACCAACCTCGGCAAGCGTGGCTTAACCCGGAAGATCGGTCTGTGCGGCTGTAATTATTTAGCCACGAGCTCCTCGATTAGATTGTGTTTCGCAATTATGGTGTAGGAATTTATTAATTGCATACCAGTTAATTTCTGACCTAAATTACTGTGTTTTCGGGGTTCCGCAAGACTCCGTTTTCAGCATTCCGCATCCAGTCTGCAATTAAATTAATAATTCTAGCAATTCTGTTTAGTGCTTGCAGCAGTGCAAATAGGAATTGCTGGTTTATAAATAACTCTCCTCATTTAGTTGCCTTTTATAAATTGAACGCAATGAGCAATTCATTCGTAGGGCAAGTCAATAGACCTCTATTACAAACAGTTCAGGTTTGTTGATATAAATAGTATATATATTTCCTGAATACTGTATATGTTTGCAGGGTGTACGACTTCATATCAGTCCTAAAAATCACATGATCTATTTATTACTGATATAGATTAAAGCGGCAAGGAATGAAGAAATAATTAAAAAAAAAACTTTTCTTTTTCAATAAGTGATCTTTTTAACCGACTTCAAAAAGGAGGAGGTTCTCAATTCGGCTGTACTTATGTTTTTTTTTAACCGACTTCAAAAAGCAGTAGGTTCTCAATTCGGCTGTAAGTTGTTGTTACCTCATATCTCCGTCATTTATGAACCGATTTGAAAAAATCTTTTTTTGTTCGAAAGGGTATACTTCCCGATTGGTCCCATATAAATTTTGTTATGATTAGAGCATGAACTTCAGAGATATGGAACGGAACTCCTTATCGGATAAAAGCAAAATTCTCAAATTACTAATATTGCTTTGTTTATTTATATTTGTTGTTGGGAACTGACTATTGGCTAGTGGCTTCTATTTGTCTCAGTGTAGAGTTGCACCGACTTCTGAAACTGTTAATTTTATATTATGGTAATTATTTTACTCCTTTTAGTTTTTCTTTGAAGTCAGTTTTTACTTTTTTTAAAGTTTATTTTTTATTTAAACCATCGAATAGGTTTTAATAAAAAAAAATGTGTTAGAACATTTCAATGCCACACATAAATAAATGAAAGCTGATGAGATGGTGTGCACGATAAGCATGATATTTCTCCGCGCTGCCAGTTAACTCAGGGCGCTAAAATGACTCAGAAATAGAATATAAAGGTTTTTTTTCTTTTCTTATAAAAACCCATGCGGGGTCAATCGTTGTCGCCAATAGATCACTTGGATTGAAGTAGTGACACGACTTCGGATGTTTGCCAACCAATTACCTACATTAAAAAAAACTTAGTAGACTTTTATACCCATATGTCGCGGTATTAAGGTTTAACGAATTTATTACTCATAAAGACCAATACATAGTTCACTTAATAATGAGCTTAAATTTATATAATTATGTAATGTAACATACAGCGATCGAGCAAATCTAGTTAGTCAACTTTATCAAAAATGTATTTTTTTTATCTTATTTTAAACACTGAAGTGATTTACTATCCTTTACATTATTTGGTAGATTATTGTATAAAATTGTGCTCCATCATATATAATATTTTTTTTGTCGTAGTTAGTTCTATGTCTTCGCAATTTAATTAAGGGCTGATTTTTCAATCGTCAGATAACTTTTATCTGGGGATTATTCACCACGTTTGACGTTTTGACAGCTTTTGTATAGAAAATATGTCAAACCATCATATTTATTCCTTGGATAAAATTTATCTGACGATTGAAAAATCGGCCTTTAGTCTTTTATAATAAGAATGCCAGCCTATTTTAGAATTCAATAACACTTTTCCGCAATTTGACAGTCGAACCGAACCGGTAGCCACACTTGCGACTACCTTACCAATAAATTGCCTTTTTCTTGAAAAAGCCAAAACGAAGCAAATGATAGAAACATGTTTTTCATCAGACTACGAGGCATATAATAACGTTGTGTACTAGATCATTTAGGCACGTATTCTGTGCCTAACTATATAGAGTAACGAGGTTTGTTTAATGAACTCCCACACGTTCGGCCTCTTTAACACAAGGGACTAATTTGTAACAACAGACATAAATATAAAGTTCACTGAGCCTAAAGGTACATTTGATGAGAACTGTATAGTGTGTGCAAACAAGGTGTTGATCTGTAACCGAGTCATATTTCTAGAGCAAATGTTCATCTAAAAAATTACTTTAAATATACTTGGGAGCAAATAAATCGAGCCACTTAAATTTTTCACGTAGGTATAATTGTTATTATTTTTGGTATTATGGAACAGATTAATTCGAAACATATATCGCCTAAAAGATTATTTGATAACCTTTACAATGAGGGTAGTTTTTTGTATTTTGAATTATACAGGGCGTCCCACGACTTTGCCACATGGAGGGGAAATACCTTAAATATTATAGACTAGCTTCTGCCCGCGACTTCGTACGCGGATCCGGTTGCTTATGCCAGCGACAACGGGGTCGTCAAAATCAAAGATCTGAAACGTCTGATGTTGAATTCTAAGAGCCCGGGGACGGGAATACATCGGGATGCGCGAGACGATTCGAGACGTTCCAGATCTTTCATTTTTGTAAGTCAACAGGAAATAAATGCCCATCAGACAAAACAACTTTTGCTAAGACGTCATTCCTATATAAGTATGTTATTGTGTCGCTGGGCTTTGGAGTTCCACAACCGGTGTTCCAGATCTTCAAATTTATTCTCACAGCAGAAAATTCTCTTCACATGGAATAATTTTTGCTATGGCACCATTTTTATATCTCTTATACTTTAGCTGGTCCACATCCGATTCTTCAGATGATATCGACATTCTGTTCAGAGAATGTCGAAGTCGATCAGAATTCAAACGTTCGTTGCGCTCTTCTTCTGTCTCTTCATGCCGTACTCCAGCAATTCTTTCTCTCTCACTTTCTAACTGATTATGAATATTTTGTTGTGTGCGTGTTCGGGACAATGTATGATAATCTCGATCAGCAGTTAGTCGCGCATTCCGTTCATCACTCGTTTCAAAAGACCTGTTAGTAGATGTACAAATACGCTGAGAACTCAAGCGTGATTCTGTATCGGTAAACGTTTCCGATTCGCGAGACAATGCATGTCTCTCACGATCAGCGGACAGTCGCGCATCACGTTCCGCACTTGTCTCTAGAGACCTGCTAGAAGTCAATGCGTAGATACGCTGAGAACTCAAGCGCAATTCTCTATCCGTGAACGTCTCCGACTCGCGAGACAATACGTGACGTTCACGATCAGCGGTCAGTCGCTACTCACGTTCCCCACTTGTCTCAAGAGACCTAGAAGTTAACGCGGAGATACGCTTCGAACTCAAGCGCAATTCTCTATCCGTGAACGTGTCCGACTCGCGAGACAATGCATGGCGTTCATGATCAGCGGTCAGTCGTGCATCACGTTCCCCACTTGTCTCTTGAGACCTAGAGGTCAATGCGTAGATACGCTTGGAACTCAAGCGCAATTCTCTATCCGTGAACGTCTCCGACTCGCGAGACAATGCGTGATGTTCACAATCAGCGGTCAGTCACGCATCACGTTCCCCACTTGTATCTAGAGACCTAGAAGTCGATGCGTAGATACGCTTGGAACTCAAGCGCAATTCTCTATCCGTGAACGTCTCCGACTCGCGAGACAATGCGTGACGTTCACGATCAGCGGTCAGTCGCACATCATATTCTTCACTGGTCTCTAGAGACCTGGATGTAGATGCGTAAATACGCTGAGAACACAGGCGTGCTTCGCGATCCGAAGAGGTTTCCACGGAGCGAGTTGCAGCCTGATGTTCTCGAACAGCATCAAGTCTCTCCTGATGCTCTTCGGTAGATTCTTGGGATCTTATGATCCTCAATCTTTTAGCTCCTTTGGAACATTGGGAAAGATTTGACCTCTTTCTAGGCATGATTATAGTTTTATTGTGAATATACCTGATCAATTAAAATCTAAGTGACTGCTAAGCCTACCCGGTAACGCAGGGGGCGTTACCGGGTAGGCTACCGTGTCACGAAGATAAATGGAAAAGGAAATTAAACACTCAAATAACATAAGCCCGAAGGCATATTTATTCGAAAAAAATAAATGGGAGTTTTGGCCAGTAGAGTCAAATTTTCAATGATATACCATCGTCATCGAAAATCAGTCCTTAACTGTTACCGCCGTCACCGCGTGGAGGTACTCCCAGCTTATGTTATTTTATAATTATACAGTGAAATTAGTGATAGCTTTTATTTCTACATCAGATGTGTCTGATCTTCGATTTTTATAAGTCAACAGGAAATGCCCAACAGACCGAACAACTTTTGCTAAGACGTCATTCCTATATGTGTTATGTATGATGTAGCTGGGCTCTTGGAGTTCCACAACAGGTGTTCCAGATCTTCGATTTTTATAAGTCAACAGAGAGTGCTCATTATATTGAACAACTTTTGCTAAAACGTCATTCCTATATATGTTATAGTGTAGCTGGGCGCTTGGAATTCCACATCAGATGTTTCTGATCTTCGATTTTTATAAGTCAACAGGAAATGCCCATTCAGACCGAACAACTTTTGCTAAGACGTCATTCCTATTATGTTATGGTGTAGCTGGGCGCTCGGAATTCCACAACAGGTGTTCCAGATCTTCATTTTTTATACGTCAACAGAGAGTGCTCATCAGTCTGAACAACTCTTGCTAAGACGTCATTCCGATATATGTTATAGTGTAGCTGGGCTCTTGGAGTTTCACATCAGGTGTTCCAGAACTTCAAATTTATTCTCTCATCAGAAAATGCTCATCACGTGAAATAATTTTTGCTATGGTACCATTTTTGTATCTCTAATAGTTTAGCTGGTCTGTTGCGGTTCTGCATCAGATGTTCAAGTTTCCAAAATAAATTATAGCCTATATGTTGCCCAGACTTAATACCTATAAAACAAAAGAAAAATCATTCAAATCCGTCCAGTAGTTCCGAAGATTAGCGTGTACAAACAAACAGACAAACAGACACACAGACAAACAGACAGACTTTTTTTTTTGGATTCGTGCTCTATTACTGTTTCTAAGCCCCCCTCAACTATTGTTTTTTTTAATATATTCAATGTACAGACACAGTTTTTTTACTGTTTTATTATATGTATAGATCAGAAAATGCTCATCACGTGAAATAATTTTTGCTATGGTACCATTTTTGTATCTCTAATAGTTTAGCTGGTCTGTTGCGGTTCTGCATCAGATGTTCAAGTTTCCAAAATAAATTATAGCCTATATGTTGCCCAGACTTAATACCTATAAAACAAAAGAAAAATCATTCAAATCCGTCCAGTAGTTCCGAAGATTAGCGTGTACAAACAAACAGACAAACAGACACACAGACAAACAGACAAACAGACAGACTTTTTTTTTTGGATTCGTGCTCTATTACTGTTTCTAAGCCCCCCTCAACTATTGTTTTTTTTAATATATTCAATGTACAGACACAGTTTTTTTACTGTTTTATTATATGTATAGATAGAAAAATTTACTGAATGAAGACTTCATTTTTATTTTAAAAACAATACGAACTGCATTCAAAGAATTTTAAATAATTACCCGTCTGAACCGGGAATCGAACCCGCTAAATGTGAAAACAAAAAAAAAACTGTAATTTTGTTGTATTAATCTAAAGGCTCGATCAGATACATTTATTTCTCCTAATTAACATAGCATCTAAAATAAAAGGAACACCATGAAATGTAACATTTAATTTAAAATTTTGTTCAGAATATTGAACAGCATTATCTCTGACTATGTCGTGCTTATAACAACTGACTTTATGTATCTGCTTTATTACTATTTCGAAGTATTATTTAAAATATTCACCATGAAAAATAAATAAATCAACGGTAAGCGAGATTATTAAAAAAGTTACAATTTGTATACAATAGGAAGAACACATTTTGAGCATTTAATAAATTAAATTGTTTGTAAGTTGCACAGATAAACGTGTCTTATTATTTCAAATAAATGTTAAATTTCATGGTGTTGCTTTTATTTTAGATGCTATGTTATTTAGAAGAAATAAATGTATCTGATCGAACCTTTCGATTAGTACAATAAAATTACAGTTTTTTTTGTTTTCACATTTAGCGGGTTCGATTCCCGGTTCAGACAGGTGATTATTTAAAATTCTTTGAATGCAGTTCGTATTGTTTTTAAAATAAAAATGAAGTCTTCGTTCAGTATTTTTTTCTATCTACGGTATTTAAGGTACTTACCCTCCATGTGGCAAAGTCGTGGGACGCCCTGTATAAGTCATGAAACCAAAACTAATAACCCGGACACGTGAAAAAGGAGTTGCTCGATTTCTTTGCTCCCAAATCTATAAAAGAAAAACCGACTTGCTAATCCACGCTCAACCAAATTGAAGGCACCGACTTCTGAAACTCTTAATTTTATAATCTGGTAATTACTTATATTTCTCTTTTTAGTTTTCTTGAAGTCGGTTTTTTTTTCTTTTTTAAGTAATACCTATTTGTTTCTATTTTATGTGGTATGAACAATATATTAACATGCAATTACAGCAATCGCGGGTAATTTGTTGTTATCCATTGAAGAGTTCCATTGTCAATCTCCGAGGGTCTGCATCAGATCTTCACCCGTGAGAATACTCTTTCAAACGAAAAAAGAATCATTAAAATCAATTCATAATTGGCGGAATATTGGCGTAAAAACGTACAAAAAAAAAACATACTGTCGCATTGAGAATCTCCTCTTTTTAAAGTCGATTAAAAATACATTTCCAATTCTACGGTTATTTAAAAACCCATAGGGCCGATTTTTCAATCGTCAGATAATTTTAATCTGAGGAATAAATATCACGCTTTTATAGCTTTCGTATAGAAAATCTGTTAAAACGTCAAAATTATTCCCCAGATAAAAGTTATATGAGGATTGAAAAATCAGCCCTCAGAAACATTAGCGAAGGTTTGCGAATAAATCACGAAGTGCCCGAACGCCGTCTGGAATAAGTCACCAGTGGCACGTTCGCCACGCCGAATTCCGCCCATTTTTTTGGTGGATTTGCACGCGTCGGTTTTGTCTTACGCGCGAGCGCGCGACACACGGTGGAAATTTGATTGTTAAAAAATTTTTTTTTTTTTTTTTGGTATTCCTGTTTTATTGACTCGTGTTCAGTATCGGTGGTATAGTCACCTCCTTAAATTATGGGGGATTTACATGGGTCGATTTTAGCCGTGCGGCAAGTCACCAGTCGCATCGCTTGTAAACATTGAATCGCCACTCCATTTATACCAGTCGACAAAAATCGCATGCGACTTGTTCATTTCTAGCGGAACAACGCAGCGCAAAACACACCTCATGCGGCGGGCGATCGCCTGCAACTGACCATTTACACGGTCGATTTTAGTCACGTGCTGCATGCGGCTTGTCGCCGCACGGCAAAATTCGGATGGCACCCAACTTTGGGGCTTACGATTTTAGTCACTTGCGGCCTAGTCGAATTGTCATTTAGACGGTCGATTTTCGCCGTGTGGCCTAGTCGTGCGGCAAAAATCGACCCGTGTAAATCCCCTATTAGGCACGGACACAAATCAACACCTTGTATAACGTAAAAAAGCTGTAGCATGACTAGTTAACCGCTTACATCTGAAAACCTTAAACTCTGCTCATCATTCTGTCAATTTTAACAAAGGAACAAAAACTATATTCGTAAAAAAATAACAGCTGTTCCGTACAAAATAATCAATGTTGTTTAATAAAATGTTTGGAACAGCTGAGTATTTTTTTACGAATTCAGAGTTTGTCCCATAGAAAAAGTTGTACAGTATGATAATAAAATGGTTTTTTTTCCTCACCACCATATTTACGATGACAAGGACATTGATGAGCAGAGTACATGGTTTTTCTTATTTTTTTTATTTGATATGGGTTTGCTCTTGACTCTCGTCAAGGTCAGAGGTGACAGAGACAAAGTCCACGATGCGATGGACCGAGCTGTTCACTCTAACTTTGAAGAGATCTTAAAAACTTCATAGTGACTTGACATCGCTCTGTATAATATTCCGTTTCGTATAACAAGGGCAGAAAATGCCCCTCCACAAGCTTCGAAAGCGTGTATCTCCTCTATTTTTTCACATACCGTGTTCTTTCTATACTTTGAAAGTATAGAAAGAACACTAGGCACTAGCAGTGCTACTGTGCAGTGCAACTTGGTATTATACTAAAGAAAGTATTACTTTCTTTAAAATAATACCAAGTTGTTGTACATTTTTAATGCTAGTCAGAAAACCCTATTCTGTCATTTACTTTTATTGTGTTTTTATTTTAATATTTGTATTTTCTTGTATTATGTTTTATGTAATTGTGCTTTTGTGTGTTGTTTTCTTTTATGTACCAAATAAACGTCTTATCTATCTATCTAGATGTATGAAGGTTTTCGGATTTATAGCGATTAACAATCATACTGTATGACAAAAAACCTAAAATAACGTAAAATTTAGTATATTACACTGTTACGTAACATTTTATAGCATCAATGTAGAAGCACCATCGGGATAAATCGATACTTTTATCAACGTCGCAAAATATCACGCTCAGTCGAAAACAAACAATAGAAAGTGGGTCAACGTGTTTTTGCGTACGGCTACTGAATACAACAGCCTCTAACGGACAGACATCAACATCCATCATTGATTCAGAGCTATCAGTACTGTTAGTAATCCATCAACAAGGAATATGAGGTATCAGACTCTCTTTGCAGCCCATTCGTTATTTAGGGACCAACCGTAGCTAATAATCCATCAATTAACGTCTGTAAGCTTAGCATAACCACCGTAAACGAGGGTTTTGTCGACAGAATATTGACATATTGGTGCCAATTATGTTCACCAACTAAACTAAAATTAGAGAATTGTTATCTTTTATTTACAGACTGCAAAAAAGGGCGGTAATAGATAAGAACTAAGTAAAAGATGTCAAACTAGTTTACGTCTTAAGTTTGTATGAAAATTTTAGTTCAATTAAATCTGCTTTTATTTACGTCCATCTCTTTCTTATTTTATCAGAGTGAAAAAGAAAGCAACAGCCTAAAGTAACGTTTAGTTTGGGCACTATGAATAAGTAATTTTGTCCATTCTTCTGTAGACAAAACCCTCGTCTACGGTGGTCATGTTACGCCTACTGCAGGTTTGTATGCAGGGTTATAAAATATTTCCGCTCTGAAATTTGTGCCATGTGGTCCATTATTACGTAACCGCTACGCAGTAGGGAGGGTGAACTACGCCGTAGCGTACTACGACGTAGCTTCTCTCCGCAAACACTGCAGCACTGTTTTTACGTTTCAATTTGGGAGCATATAGGTTTGGTCTTATGGTACGCGTAGTGTAACTATTACGCTTTAGTACTTGTCTAGGCCTACTTTATAAATATTTATAGGAAGATAAGATGTATAAAAGAAGTAATATTATTCCATAGTTCATGTTTACGAACTTTGCTCACGCAACTTGGGCCATTGAATATAAACTCCTGGAGTTTTCTGAAGACATCAATTTGGTCTTGTTGTCCGCAGTACGTTATTCTACTCCCCATGGTGTTATTCTACGTTCACGAGTACTTTTAAAATAATTAAATAAGAAAAACAGGACCATCAAAGTACCTACTAGTCTATCAACAGACACTAAACTTCAGTTCAGATATATTATTATGTAAATACACGATTGCAAAATTCCAATCCTGGCTCTCATATATTACCGTTCGTAGTCGGTAACCGCTACGCGGTGGCACTAAGCTACGGCGTAGTTTGCATCCCTCTACGGCGGTTACATAACATTTGTAATATAAATGTAGCATTTATCTCAGCTGAAATGGTTTTCGTTTCGACAGTTCTTCGCGTGCCTAAAAGAATAAATGAAGGAGAAAGGAGTATTATTATTCGCATTCTTTAAGTAATGTTCTTATTGAATTCATATTATTGTCTATATGCTGTTGTTTAGTATATTTTGGCTGTATTAAAACTTTGATTTTATTATGTGGATTTTTGATATCCATATTTTTGTTTCTGGATATTCAGATTTCGTTGGTTTAGTGGTCACAAGTGCGACTGCTGCGCGCGAGGTTCTAGGTATCCGCAGGTCTGGTAGTGTTATTGGGTTTTTCCGTGTGGAATTTCTCAGTAGCAGCCTGGAGTCTGGATTTGTGCCCGGTTGATGGCAATAGGCTCGCTCCCTATTACATGGGCTTTAAACATAACGGTAAAACGAGGGTGTTTTTTTTAAGTTATCTATTTCCCTCTGCCCTGTGACGGATTAACAATCTTCAGCGTAAACATACAAATTATTTAATTAATAATTACTTACTGAATGATATCCATGTTTGGATACATACCTACTTAGTATGAGAATTGTCAGTATATATAACTAATAAGGCGGACCCGCCGCATACCCGGCATACCCCTCGCCCGGAGAAGTCGAGGGGTTATGCCGGACTCTTACCGGCTAAAAACCCACGGTGTTCCTTCTTCTGATCCTTGGCCGGGGTCGCAGGATTCACAGCTGCATGCACCGCGACCCCAGCAGGCCTCGGTCCGTCAGCCCCTGGCAGACCTCTTCTTCTGTGGGGCCTTGCCCCACGTCCTCCTGAGAGGCGCGCGCGGAACACAGCGCGCCGCCTTCTCGGGCCTGTTACTGGTCGGGCGACGGGTAACAAGGCGGACCCTTGCAATTTCAGGACCAACAAGGCCAGGTAAATCAGTAATCGAACTAAGCGCGGTTATTATGGCCATGTGGCGGTTTGTTAGAGTGGCCCAAATTGATTGTAGGTTTATAAAATTTCGCTTTATCCCACAGTGATAACCCTTGACTTGTAGCTGGAAATTACTTCATTGAGGCAAATATTCCTTTTAGCCAGCTTGTCATCATACTAGCTTTGCCCAAACCTATTTCTCATCAATTCGAAATGATATTATACACCGTGGGCTCGAGCTACCCTAAAGATTTTAACTTTTGATTCCGATGCCTAATTGGAAAGGAAAAGCTAGGATATAGTTTGTTGATTATAGCTTAATTTTCGAAATACTTATTCATTATTTACAGAAATTCACAAATCGCAAAATATCTATGGTAACAAGTCCTATGAACGCGGCGTTTCGCCTTTTGTTATACCACACCTCTCTCGCCGTATGTCTTATTTGTCGGGGAGGGTTGTGAAGTGAGAAGTTTCTTATTCACTCACACGATAATAATAATTTATAAATGTTGCCAGTTTAACCTAAGGTATTGTTTACAAGGAAGTCATCATCTGCCTAGCCTTTTCCCAACTATGTTGGGGTCGGCTTCCAGTCGAAACGGATGCAGCTGAATATCAGTATTTTACATGGAGCGACTGCCTATCAGACCACCACAACCCAGTAACTGGGTAATACGATACTCTTGGTAAGACTGGTTGTCAGACTTTCTGGCTTCTGACCAACAGTAACGACTGTCAAAGATCTACAAATGACAGCCGGGACCAACGGCTTTACGTGCTTTCCAAGGCACGGAGGAAACTCGCTATGGTAAATGGTCACCCATCCACAGACCGACCTCGGCAAGCGTGGCTTAACCCGGAAGATCGGTCTATGCGGCTGTAATTATTTAGCCACGAGCTTCCTTGTTTACAAGGAAGTACTAAAGTTAATTGATTTATTAAGTACAGAAAAACAAACAAAAAAAAATTGATCGAATTGGACTTTCGTTGATATAACATTTGACTCATTATACCATCAGAAAGGCTTGGTTAAAATCTTTCGGGTACCTCGGGCCCACGGTGTAGGAGTAGATAATGCCATAGACGCGCCAAATGTGACGATTCAAAAAAGATAATTGGTATAGATCTTGCAGATAGCTATCTCTTTCACTCTCGTACTTTTCCGTATTTCCGTCTTTCTCATTAGACATACCAGTGAAAATAAAACAAGATCGAATTTGAAACGCGGTGTTTTATAAACACTGCTCTGACTCGTTGGTCTAGTGGTCACCAGCGTGACTGCTGATCGTGAGGTCCTGAATTCGGTCCCCAGGTTGGTCAAAGTGTTATTGAGTTTTTCCGTGTGGAATTTTTCAGTAGCAGCTTGGAGGCTGGTTTTGTGCCCGTTTGATAGCAATAGGCTCGCCCCTTTTACATGGGACTTAAACATAACGGTGAAACGAGGGTGTACTATACATTTCTGCTCAATCCTTCGGGGAAAACAGGCATGATTTTATGTTATCTAAAGGTGTGTACGCACTAAGTGTGCGTCCTGAGTGACGGCGCACGGGCGTGTTGCGGATTGCGGAGCGGCTTTACCGTGGCTTTACCATCGATACCTGTCCTTAGAGCACGCGGGAAAGTTGACGCGTACGCGCGTGTGTTTATTTTACTTTGGTTTTAATAATGTCGATATCAAAATTCAAACGTTTTGAACATTTATTTAATGCGCCGTTCATTCCGCCTGCGCGGTGCGCCGTCACTCAGGAAGTCAGGATGCACACTAAGCGTTCCAATGTACGCATAGTTGGTTACGCGTACACAGGAACGCTTAGTAATAGTACGGAGGTGCCTGTCTTAAGCCTTGTACGAACTAAGCGTTCCTGCGTACTCGTAACCGACTACGCGTACAAATGTACGCGCTGTCCGTACACACCTTTATGTTTTATAAACGTACCATATCTATTAGTTTAGGAAATCATTGGCTTCCACTAAGTAATTGCTGCTGAAATTTGATATTCCCACTGCCATCCAAACTAGATAGCAACAAAGTGTAGCTACTTTATTACTATTTCTCATTTCTTTACATTTCTATCCACAACTCGATGGTAACACATGCCATTAACCCTATGCCTACAACATAAAATTCCTCCCTTGTCATTACCAGCATTCTGAAAAGGATGTCAGATGACGTCACATAAAACATGCGTAATACTCCCCGCGGTGACCATACTGTGAACGGCTGAACCCTGTTCGAAACATAAATAAACATTATACAACATTGACAAGCGAACACGAAGCCTATTGGGTCTCGAATAAGCATACTTACTTTGGGACAAGTAACCTTAATTCCATTAGACACAGCTCAGTTTCTAATCTATCTATATAAATAAAAAGAAAAGTTCTGACTGACTGACTGACTGATTGACTGACTCATCAACGCCCAGCCCAAACCCTTGGATCTAGAAAGCTGAAATTTTGCACAAAGGTTCCCTTTATAAAGTAGACAAGGAATAAGGATGGATTTTTCGAAATTCAACCCCTAAGGAAGTTAAATCCCCTATTTAACTTCGTTAGTCAGTCAGTCACAAAATATATTTTTTTGCACAAAAAAATCTTGTTTTTTCACTGAATCCTTATTGGGTGGTGTAGATACGACCACTTACCATTAACGCATAAAAAAAAAGATTTTTTATTTTTGTTTGATCTAAATCCCTTGCCGGGCCAATCTACACCAGTAAGTAATAGATCGTGTGGTTTTAAGGAATTACATGAATTCGTTTACACCCTGTACTTAGTACGGGAACCAGTGTCGCCAAACTCACATAACAATTATATTGAAAGCTATTAAAGTCTATACTTTTTACACCTCCGTGAGATACATTTTTCGACCTGCTATCAATTTTACATGTTAAAATTGCACATTAAGACATGATTTTAATATTTTACGTATGAGTTCGAGACGTCATTTCACAGCAAGTAGTTAAGCGCGTGAGCAAAATGCGCACAATTGTGACACACGCGCGATAGCTGCGTGTTACTTTCACTTATTTTTTCTATTTCGTGGTTTTGACTAAGGGCTCACTGCCTGCACGGCGTGGCATGGAGTGGCTCGGCGCGCATCGGCATTCCAAATCATCCTGTGGCATCCCGCAGCATACTGAAGTATCCCGCGGCATACCACGTCGTATATCCGCGGTATGCTAAGCAAATACAAGAGCTAAATTTATTAAAATTCGTTGTCGCTGAGGAAGAAGAGAGACACCTTTAGCACTCACTTTCCTTAACGTACAACAGTAAGGCGCACTGTCCACGGAAACCGCACGTCATGCGCACGCTATCGTCAATTGACGATTGCTTGCATCTTGCGTAGAAACAAACAAAACTGTGTCCACGGAGCGGCAACGTCACGTCCGCCTCTCGTCTTGCATTCGTCATGCGGTGCGCGCGGCAGCATGTCACTACTCGACCGACTCGCAAGACGCAAACACCTATTGTTTTGTTGTTTTGTGTTACAAAATGGTGGGCTTGGCGGTGAATTTTGTTCACATTATTGAACAATATCCCTGTTTATATAATAATAAATTACCGGAATACTCCAGAAAAGATATAACGGATAGAGCTTGGAGTGAAGTTGCACATTCTACGCCTGTTTCGTTGTCTTCTAATAAAGTTGTATGCTATAATCACATCATCATCATCATCACTTGACATTTTCCTAACGAAAAGACGTGCTTTCGCGATGCTACTTGAAAGAAAACTGAGACGTTTTGTAGCGTAATTGACGATTGCATGAAGATAGCGTGGACATAACAAATATGCAAAATACGTCTATCGTCATCTGTAGGTTACATGCATTCGTCAAATGACGCGACAGTGGACAGTGTGCCTTACCTATGCGTCTCACGTGTTGCAGCGGTGTGCCGTGACATCTTGTGGAATGCCACAATGTGCCGTAGTATCCCGCGACGCGTCACAGTATCTCGAGGAATGACGTGACATCCCGCGGCATGCCGCGGTAAGCCGCGTTATCACGCGAGACGTTTTGATTAAAATAAAATAATGTCAGTGCTAAACTCATTGAAATAAGGTCGAAAATCATTTGGCCATGAAAGAAATCCTTTGTCGCGGCATGCCACGCCGTGCCGTCATTGAGCGCCGGCCCTTATGGTCCTTTATTTACTAGTTCCGCCGTCTGTCAAGATGGATATGTGGCTTATATTGTTACATAATTTTAAACGAAGTTACCCACGTGGGCGAGTTTATACTAGGCCGTATTGCCGTAATAGGATTGGTTCGGGCCACTGAATAATCAATAAGATAGCTTCTACAACCTGGACTGAAATAGGGTGTTAGTTAACGAGTATCTTAATAAATAATGTTGAGTACCTATGGTTCAGTTGAACGGATGTTTTCGTGATTTTTTAATGGGTTCTATTAAGCGCTGTTTTTTTTTATTCCGCCCTCCTGTCATATACATCATGACCAGTTAGCCGCTTTTAGGAGTGAGGCGTATTTATCGTAACAGCTAAATATAACAGGTATTATAAAATAACATACTGTAACTGTGACAAACTAACTGAAAAAACTGTCCCTGTTCCACAAGATATCAAAATCCCTTATAACGACAGTCACTTTTCTGTATTCATGCTTATGAGAGTTACCTTTAAGATAAAAATTTTCACATGTTATACTGTGACACCCTGTTACAGTCGTCACAAGCTCTTTCCTTTTCTCGCATCTGTTTAACACTTTAGTTAGAAATAGAAGTACCAACGTGTATGACCATCTAAGAACAGCTGTTACAGTAAACAGGTTAAACGTTTCTATCTGTGGTAACAGAAAACACATAATAGTTTGTTTCCACGTAGTATGAACCGTAGTATGACCACGGCTCTACCTTGACCATTTTTGTACCTATGAATTTCTGGATTTCTATTTGAATTATTTTCTTGTTTCGTTCTTTTTAGACCCCTTTTTTTATTTACGTAGTCGGGTTATAGTTTTTTAACTTTATTTTTTATTTAATACTTTTCCGTTTCCCGATCGGGCATATACACTAGCCGTGTAATATCTACATCGTCGCAATCTAAGATAGGGTATAGACCGCGGCACCCATAGGCACAAATAGGACTGCCGCGCGAACTGTACGACCGCATTTTAAACATTTGTTTTGACTTAAACAATATGATATATGTATACATATTTGTAATGTGCTCGCCAATACCTTTATTTTGATACCAAACACGTGATGATTATCTCAATTTTATTTTTTTCGAGGTTAGAATTTTAGGTTTAAATTCCGTCATATTAAATATTGATAAAATTTATGTAGCCTATGTTACCCAGGCCATTATTACAAATCTATTGACACCTCATTCATTAATATCCGTTCAGTAGTTTATGCGCTACAGTGGAACATACAAACATACATACAAACATACTCACATACATACATACATAGACTGCCAAAATCATTACCCTTCCTTTTGGCTTCGCCGTAGTCGGGTAAAAAATACAGAATGATGAGAAGAGTTCATGTTTTTTGGATGTCAAGCGACTAACCAGTCAAGCTGTACATTTAACACATTCGAGTCCGCCACACTTTTCATAGAGCTCATACGCCATGCTGCACTACATAATATGGTTAGTGGACCTTCCATAGGAGGGTATTATATACCTACTCGATATTAGGTTTGAGCCAACGCGGCGTCTTACGTAGGCGGTTCAAAGCGACGCGAATTGCGAAGCGGTCCGATGCGAAGCGGCGACTTTGTCCTACGAGCCCGCGAACCGCCCGCCGCGCGCCTCCGTCATTCAGTAGCACTGTACGGCACCGCATCCAGTTCGCGCGAAAATATCAAGCCAACTGATCGCGTTCGCTTCGCTTCGGGCCGCGCCGCACCGCACTCCACGTGGGTTTGGTCGCGTAAGCCACTTCAATAGGTATCGATTGTTTATTGTTTTTGCGTTGCACCGCGCTGCTTCGCGTCGCTTCTAGATCGCTCACGTAGGATGCCGCGTAAGAGTCAACCCTCGAGGAGGTTTTTTGGCATTAGGTTTAAAACCATAAAACACGCTACTATGTAGTAAGTTTTCAGGGCGTCTTGTTTATAATAATAATAAATTTATTTTCATATTATGTTTGGTTTACATTGCTTGTCGAGGAGTCTCCATTTAGGCATAGAAAATGCCTGTAGTTGAAGGCTCCGCACTTCCCTTACATTATAAACGTACAAAATTAAATAGGTATAAAAAAACCAACAAAAAGTTACGATCAGTTGTATGTGTGTGTGTGCGCGTGAGTGTGAGTGTGTGTGTGTGTGTGTTGTGTGTGTGTGAAAGTTGTTGCTTGTTTTATGGCGGTGTTTAAAGAAAAACCTACATTTAAAATGAGCCCTCCACGAGGGAACCCGGCATCGCGAATACGACTAGAGTGTGCCCTGGAAGGCACCTGGCACTGAACGTGTTAAGTCAACTTCAATTAATATTAATTTCGTGCATGTGACAATTAACAACTTCAAAGTTTCAAAAGACGAATTAAGTCAGACGTCATTTGATTTAATACGAGTAAAAATTGACGTAAAATTAAGTCTAGCCTTTAGGAATTATTCAACATGCTAATTTCACTACACTATTATTGATTCGGTCAGAATCAAACAGGCTTAACTTTCAGGCATAAATTAATACACGAAACTTTACTATCGACTGTACAGTCGGCGTCAAATATATCGGGACAAACAGACAGTTCATAATTAACAAAACAACTAAAGAAATTAAACTTTATCTCAATGGGATAACATTCTTATCAGAATGAGAGTGTTGTCGTGTACTGTGTTCACTCTGAAACCCCCTTGTTTCATTGAGATATAGTTTAATTTTCTTACTTCTTCTGATTATTTTGAACAGTCTGTTTGCCCCGATATATTTGACGCTGACTGTACATTAAAATGGCGTCACAGTAAATAACGTATTCAATTTACATATTATAGTGTAAGTAGTAAATAAAACTGTAAAGTCAATTACTCTGAAATTGACGGTGCGATTACGAAATAAATACACATCAATTTATTCTGTAACGCGAGCCAGCGTGACAGGCTATCGTATAATTTAGGTGCCACCGGACTCCTGACGGTCATGGTACTAACAACAATTAGCTAATAGTTCCCTGAATCGTATGTCACTCACTGAAAGTTATCTCAATTATCGTCGGTAGTTTTGTTCATATAAGTGTTACGTAACCGTGGCTGTGCAAGTCCAATTTGTTATTTAAAACATGTAATTATAATTGAAGTAAAATTTTATGGTTGTACGGCACTTTTGTGAAATATAAACACATTAAATGCCTAATTAAATTACTTAGGTAATTTAGTCATTAAGGCTATATGTAGTCAAATTCCTACACTCATTAATATGTATGAACAACATTAGGTACGCTGCTTTCAGCTTGTTAAGAATTTTAACTCAATCCGAGCCTTGAATTTGGAACACGTAATCATGTTCTCACCACCACTTTTATTATTATAACCACTGGTTTTCATTTCTTGGCATGTTTCCAACTCATTAAAAATTTGTTCTTTTTCATTTCAGATCCAAACTGCCGTAAACGAACCCGCCAACTCATTCAAACTCCAAAATATCGTGAAGTGTTCGAAAATGAACTTCAAAATGATAGAAGATAATTGACGACGCATTGTCGCCGCTAAAGTGAAACTTTCCACAATCTTGATAAATACTTTAAAAGTTCCGAGTATGAAGACGTCGCATTAACAGTGATTTAGAGCAAAACAGCTCTACCAACCCCATTCGGACCATCAATGCTAAATTACAGACTGGTTTCAACGCATTTTTTGAAGCAGCCGTAAATAGTTAAAAAACAATCTCTCCATTGACTGTTTGTGCCGTAACAATATGTGCCGTGATCGGGACATGTCGGTGCAGATGAGTGACATCATCAAATAAAGGTTTTATATAAGGACGACAAAGACAATCGTGTCTATAGTCTAGTGTCAAGTTTCCCGTCAAAACGGCGCGCGTATCCGCTCTGCCGTTTCGTTTTGTTTCTTTCAATTTGTTTTACATCAAAGGATAAGCAATAGCCCGGTTGTTTAGTGCTTGGTTGTGGATCATTGGTGGGGGTTTTGCCCAAGAGCGGGCCCCAGTGCGACCCTGGCCAGCCGTGCCCGAGAAAACATATCCAGAATCTTGGATTCCATAGTTGGTGCTGCTAGATATTGCATTGTAAGTATAATTATAATAAGTAAACCAAAATTTCTAAATTCAAAATTACGAGGGAAATCCGTTAGGTCGCATCTATGAAGGTTTTTGTTTGAGCCATAGACAATGAAGCTTTTTTTTAGATGCGTTCAGTTGCATTAGTCCAAAACATGATTTAATTTCAGAATCGTCCCATTAACGGCTGAAAACTTTTGGAAATTGGGTGATTTATTTTCCGAGTTAGCGAAAATGGTACAATTGGAAATTTTACAGGTATTTTTGAAAAATTAGATAATGGGGCTTCACATATCATTTTAGTGTCTATAACAAAATAGTTTCTCGTTTTATAAATATTAAAATTTTAGCTTATACCTATACATATACGCTTTGCAATATATACGTAAATACATGGGTACATTGAAAAATTGTACAGTAACTAACGCCTTTCTTTACGGTTAGATAACTAACAACTAAGTAGTAAATAGTTGCCTACCATTGAGTTGCTTTCCCAACAAACCTGTGTAAGTTTTTAGGCGACAGAGCCGTGTAACAGTAGTAGATAACCAAAGCTTTCAGCAACCCGTGTCCATTGATAGATTTAGTAATATAGCTTTAAGAAGCTTGCTTTCTTTAAGCAAGATATATCCTAACTTAATATGTACCTACGTATATATCTATACAATATACTGTACCTATCATACATGATCAACACTAATCATTCTCTTCACTATTCGATACGAATCGCAAACATCAGCTTAACCCACCCACTCCAATATCAACCTTAATTCTTGACACTAAAAATTTACATTTCTCCGCACATAACACTGACATTGACTCATCCATACGTTAGGGTTACGGACAGGAAAGTGAGCGCTCGAGCGACCATCGGGTAGTAATATCTGGGCTCGGGTGGCGTGCGCAGTGCTCCGAACGCGAGAGCGAGAAGGAGGCTGAAGACATGGCGGCGCCCGAGTGCGAGCGAGAGGCGAGGAAGCGACGCGAGCGCCGTGACTCGGGGTGCGCGCACGAGCGCAAGGAGCGCCGGCCGCACAGTGAGGAGCGGCCTCCTCCGCCCCCACCGCCGCCACCGCTGCACGACCATAACCGGCTCGAGGTGAGGGACTATAATAAACGACCACCACGACCACAACCTCATTAAAACTTAAATTACCGGTAATTTCATGCAGAACAGCATCAATTTATAAAACTTCAACAGATTATTACAGATTGCTGTGGTACTCAGTTACTGATCTTTTAAACATCTGTATTCTATTTCGTGGATGGCATGAAAGTCGTCTAAGAATTGGAGTTATTCCAGCACATGAATCTAGTATTATCAATCTCACGAGAAAACTAGTTTAAACCCCCAAGTAAAATCTAATAGTTTTTCTAAACCTACAAATCCTACTATTATCTTTCAGTCGGAACGTCGTGCCGAGCGGCTGTCCCGCGCTCGTCGTCCACAGTTCGGCGGAAAGCGACGCCGTCCACCACCCCGGATACCCAAACACCCGAAGGAAAATGAGTGTTTCACAACTTCCGAGGAGATCAGATGCAGCACACCGCCACATTTCGACTACGTCGTCGTGCAGAAACCACAACGTAAGTGTGATTATATTATGGAAAAGTGAAATGAGCAGCTGGGTTTTATCTTTCCACTAAGCCTAGTAGTCCATTGTCAAACCCCGCTGAGAAACCATGGGAATCGTAGACATAGTTTTCTAGCTATTCTGATGCGCATTACCGCTCTGTGGTGTTTGTGATGGCCAGTTGAGTTACGATTATCCCATCAGCCGTTAGTCGTCAGATCCTCGTCAATTGTAAGAAAGGTATACACTACGTGCAGCTGAGGTAGCCGTTGGAAGAGGCTGGATGTCGTGTGATTTCTTACACCCAAACAACTTATGCCAACAGTCAATGTACGGGTACAAGCAGACGGTACAGGTAGCAGATTGTTGCAGTATGCGAGGAACCGGAGACTCTGGACGCGGGGGCGCTGCACCGGGTGGTGGGACGAGTGGAGAGCGCCAGCGAGGAGAGCGCTACTCTGTGCTCGGAAGCCGAGCGAGCCCGCAGCGATGAGCGAAGCGCCGCTCCACTCAACGTCGTGCGACGAGAACAGCCCGTACCTGATCGACGGCTCGAGAAGATCAATAAGAAGGTAAAATTAATCACTTTAATAAGAAGACAAATTGAAAGTGAGGTCTTTGCACAAATAAGCTGTCTAGGCTTCTAATTATCCTGCGGGCGACGGGTTAGGGGACCCGTCGCCCGACCAGTAACAGGCCCGAGAAGGCGGCGCGCATTGTTCCGTGCGCGCCTCTCAGGAGGACGTGGGGCAAGGCCCCACAGAAGGAGAGGTCCGCCAGGGGCTGGCGGACCGAGGCCTGCCGGGGTTGCGGCGCATGCAGCTGCGAATCCCGTGACCCCGGCCAAGGGTCAGGAGAAGGAACACCGTGGGTTTTTAGCCGGTAAGAGTCCGGCATAACCCTTCGCCATCCCCGGGCAAAGGGTATCCATGAGGATTTTCCCACGATAAAAAAAAAAAAAAAAAAAAAAGGCTTCTAATTATACATTTGAAATCTGGTATTGAAGAATAACGGGTGCACTATTGTCTCAATTTCGCTCGATCATTTTATTAGGTCAATCAAGTGACTTCAGACACTATCTGTCAACACATAAGTGAACGTACACCTGTAAGGAAGGAGCAGTTTTCTTGTTTTATTTTTCATTGACTAAATCAATATAATTGAACTTTCAGATCTCCGTACTCAAGAAGAATATCTCCAAATATGAAAGCGAGTTCGAAGCCAAGAATGGTCATCCTTTGACACAAAGTGACAGAATTACAGACGTGGCACTGACGCGCATGAACGATACCTTGCGTAGACTCCAAACAGAGAAACGCCTCATCAAGACTGATCCCGTGGAGTATGCCCTGAAGGTGCAAGCAGCTAAGCAGCAGAAAGAAAGAGATGATAAACTTGAAGAAGCGCTGAAGAGCGACAAACCTATGACTGATATCGTTAAGGACATTGAAGAGGTGGGGTCAGGGGTTCATATTCCATTTGGAAACATTTTTGGAATTAGTTTTGTTTAAAGAAAGGCATACAAATTAACTTTTCAGTTGAAAAAGCATTGAATATTTTTTGTACAAATTGTTTATAAAAACTAACCCATTTCATGAATTCCCGTGTGGCAAAGAATAAGCCACCCTTTCCCCACCCATAGCTGTCGTAAAAGGTGACCATGAGAAGAGAATGGGCAGCAGCGTACTTATGTCTGCTTTAACAAAAAACTGCTATCACCAATTTGTCTGTCAAACGTGGTGATTATGGCAATTTCCCCTTTGACCGTTCAATGTAGCGGTTTTTGGAAGGCCCCCGTTCAAAAGTGGGGTTAAACGTTTTCGGGCTAATGTGTATTGTGAATTGAATGAAATCTTAATCCCAGATAGCGTTGTAATTTATCAACTTTCCCCGTTGATTTTCTGTTCAATAAAGGACTCAATTTAGACGTAGGTCGTCTAAATTCACAGTTATCGAATTTAGCTAAACATCCAGCCAGGAAAGAGTTTGCTTGCATTTATTATGGTTCTTTCTCCAGTGGCTAGAGGGCTGTCGTCAGGCGGCAGGCCGGTCGTCGGCGTCGGAAACGAGCTGGACGTCGGCGCAACTGGCGGCCGAGAAGCTGTGCGTGCAGCGAGTACTGCTGCGCCTCGAGGCGGCGCGAGGCCGACCGCCCGCGCATTCAGCCGAGCGAGGCGCTGCGAGGCACCTCTACGAGCGGTATAGAGCTGTGAAAAGGGTGTTAGCGTCTTCGAGGCCTGATGCTGTAAGATCATTGATTCGCTTTATCACAAGTTCTTATTTGGGAAAGGCCTATGTCCAGTACATTCTTTAATTTGGGGATCAACTGACAAAGGTCCGCTCCTGAAAGAATATTATTATTTTGTTTGGATTTATATTTATACTGTACGTAGAATTTCCATATACCCTACGTCTGAATCAGCTTAGGAAGCTAGCTAACTAGCCTCCGAATTAATCACTAATTAGGAAGAGCGCTGATGTCTGAAATACAGATTTTTTTATGTAATTCAGACACAAGTGTCATTATATAATGATTGGAAAAACCTTAAAAGTCATTTACTCTGCTTTAAATATAACCTGTTTTTGAGTCAAATAAAAATTATACTTAACTAGCGACCCGCCCCGACTTCGCACGTGTACGTTTTATAGCTTAAAACCTTCCTCTTGAATCACTCTATCTATTAAAAAAACCGCATCAAAATCCGTTGCGTAGTTTTAAAGATCTAAGCATACATAGGGACAGACAGCGGGAAGCGACTTTGTTTTATACTATGTAGTGATATATTTGACGTCAGATCCTAAAAATAGAGAATCCTTTGAATATTTATATCTTTATTTTCGTTACTAGGTAATAGGATGCACAAACGGCGAACTGGCGACAATCCACGAACACGAAGCAATGCTCTTTAACACAAGCGTCGATAGCTCGAGCGACTCTCAAGAGAAACCTTCAGACTCATCTCAGGTATTAAAATAAATGTTGCGGTTGCCCTCGATCTAAATCTTGTTGTCTAATTGTACTCGTAAAAAGTGATTGCATGATGTTTTATTTCGCGTTCAATATCTGTATCAATTGCAAGCCTTCGAAATGTTATAGAAAGTACTCTAAAGCTTCTGTCTTTGAGAACCCTCAGAGCAGACTAATGTCTGAATACAACAGTTTTTGACAAGCACCCATTTAAAGAGTGTAGTGATGTAGATAAAATATCTACACACTAAGAGCGATTACGCACTGCATCCGATCCGAATCCGTGAAAATACGGATATAGAAAACTCGGACCGAATTCGGATATTGCTTTACGCACTGCATCCGATCCGAATCCGTGAAAATACCGATCTAGAGTAAAAATCTCAGACCGAATTCGGATGTTGCTTACGCACTATTCCGATCTCTGATTCAAATTGAAACAATTCAGGGGCCATCTTTGGCATATCCGTTTGGCGTCTGATTTGAATCCGAGGTAATGCGAAAGCGTTCATATAAACAGTACTACGACTACTTCGGTCCGTCAATTGTTCTTCCGAATTAGAAACTCACGGATGACGGATAGAAATCGGATGCCGGATATAGTGCGTAAACTACCATACAAATAGTTCTATGGCTACTTCGGAACGTATTTTCACGGGTTCGGATCGGATGCAGTGTGTAACCGCTGTTACGATTGCCCGTGGTTACACTCGCATCCTAGGAGAACTACTTCACGTACTCGGTTAAGAAATATCCTATGTGCTAATCCAGGACATGGTCTATAAGGCTTAAAACGCACTAGCGGCCAGCCGCAATGCGGCGTGCCGCGCCGCAGCCCCAAAACAATCAGAGCGGTTGACGGCTGGCCGCAAATCAGTGCGTCGAAATCAGGCGGTTTCATGTAAAAATCCATGTGCGGCCAGCCGCTAGTGCGTTTACGGGCTAAGTGTGCCAAATCCGGTCAACCGTTTATGCGTGATTGAGCAACAAATATCCATCCATCCCTGTTCACAAACTTTTACATTTGTAATATTAGAAGGATTAATAGACATGCTAATAAACTAAGCTACCATTAACGTTATTTCCAGGAGACCACTGAGACTCCTCTCCAATCACCTCCCACACGTGAAGGTGCTACAGCGGGAGAGGAGGTCCCATCCTCCACATCATCAGCGCAATCTGGTGCCAGCGAGGAGGCAGCGCCATCTAACGAAGGGCTCCACTGCCTCGGCCTCGAGGAACTCAACAGAGCACTCATTGAAGCTAAGCTGCAGAAATCTGTAAGTTCAGAATTTGTTTTTTGATATTCTGGAATGCTTGGTCCTTTGAGGGTCTGTCTAGGTAAACAATGGGGTCTTTACCTGTAATAGATAACGCAATTATGCCATTCATTCAACGTAATGTCAACAGTTATAGAATCTCCTACAACAGCTGTTTGACTATAAGGAGAACGGATTAATATATGCCCATGTTTAGAACGAGAAGGGCGAACGTTTGTGGGGCTGTATTTATGTTCGATGTTCAGAAAGCGCTCATTTGCTTACCCTATTTAAACGATACATTTTTTGTTTTTTGAACGGATGGCTATACTATCCAAGTCTTGTGGCCTAATACTCAAATGTTATTGAATTTTAAGTTGTCGTTAATTTCGTGCGGTCACTGTCACTTCGCCTTTAAGTGAAAGTAAAATTAACGGCGATTAAAATTTAGTAGCACTTGAGTATTTGACAAATACCTAGTTACATATTTATTTCGTGGCTTGCGTCAGATAGCTATTAGTTTCGGTTTTAAAATTGTTGGTAGTCAGTTATTATTGCTTCTGATTGTACAGACGCCAGCACATCAAGCTGCCCGAAACTGTAAAATTTTCCCAATCAACCTTGAACCTTATGCTTTTGCGATAAAGATGAAAATCTATTAAATAAATTTGACAGATTGTATGTCTTGATGTGCCTGTACCTAACTAAGCAAAAATTTGTTGAAGCTGAATTCTTCAACTTCATCCCTGAAAACTCAACATAAGTTTTTGGTTTACCTTTAGCTGATTACAGCCCTAGCCGACTTCAATCTTAAAAAACCACATTAGCATAATAAATGTAATAATCATCTCTTACTCCATTCATAGGAATTCTTTCGTATTCCGCGCTTAGCTAGAGTCTCCACAAGAATGCCGTATTTGAGCCCATGTTGTATCATGTTATTTTAATGTTCCCAGATCTTACGGCGCTCCATAAAAGAGTACGAGGTAAGTTTCGAGCTCCAGAACAGCAGGAAGGTACAGCGAGACGACAAGAAAGGTCACGAGGATGAGTACTTCAGATACAAAGCGGTCAAAGCTAGGATCAAACTCATTAACGCGCTTATCAACAAACAGAAAACTCTGGCTAACAACTAAATCCCATACCATTAAACCAAATATTGTAGTTTAATAAGGCTTAAAACGAACGGGCCTCGATAATCTCTCCTTGCTTTGAAAAGCACTTCAAGTATTGTAAAGGACATCCCTATATTGTAAAAGGTTGATGTAAGGGTTGTCACTTTTAGACTGTTCATGTTTTATGAATATGATTATTGAATAGATTACTATATTACTGTCCATATTGATGTCATGATTACTTTCTCCCATACATAATACAATAAATATAATGAATAGTGTACAGACTAGTCGATGGTAGATTTTTTTTCTTATTTGGCATTTCCTTTTGTTGACTTCTAAAGAATAATTTAATTCTTAATAATTCGGCGTATAAAATCATTTTTGTATATTCAAAAATGACGTCATAAAAATCTAGTGCTTCCGAAATTAATTAATTGATGTATATTGACGAATTGATAATTATATATCTGTACTTATGCCCCATTGTCTTCACGGGTTGTTTAAAATATTTTCTATTGGGTATGTATGTATACATATTTCTTTTTGGTTACCTATTTGTGAAATTGTATAGTGCCAAATATTGTCATTCTATACAATTTTGTACATAATATTAACTCAGCAGATCAAAATAAGGTAAGCCTTGTTCGAATTATTAACAACTGATGAAGGAAGCAAATATGTAACTATATTTCAACTCTTATACATAATTATGTACAGAAAACTACACATAATAATATTAATTTGAAAATACTTAAGATGGTTGGCGCAAACCACTTATTGAGACTCTATGACTAAGATTTATCCACTGATTAACATGGCAAATACCCCAATCATTGTTGTACATAATATTATTTAATAGACATCGCTATAGTAGGTATTGGTACATAATTAAGAATATTTATATTAAATAATTATGATACGAACATCTTCTAAATCATTGACCGTTCACTGCCCTACACTTGACTTTTGACTCGTAACTAAAACAATGTAAAAAACACTGATTTTCAACACATTTGACCATAATAATGCAATCGGGTTCTTAAGCAAAGTACAAGCAGTATTTAACCTACATAGGTATTTATTAATAAAATAAATTCATGTTTGTATACATAATTAAAACGTTAAATGTATAAAATAACACTATTGTTGTACCCTGTACAGTACAATCAGTTGCAAAAGCAATCTACTTGAATTTTCGTAGCCGAACGTACAGTTCTTGTTATTATAGATAATTAAGATTTTAGTACTTTTGCATCTGATTGTACATTTGTTTAAAAAGAAAGAAATAGGGATGGGAAAGTATTACCACAATTTGGTAGTAAAAGGACTTGATAAGTTTGTTTGACAGTTTTTCAAATGGATTATGGATTATATTCGTGGAACAATTTGTGGCTAAATGAATGGCAATTGAATCTGTGTAAACAATGGCTAATGTACATAATACAAACTATGACAAAATCGATAAGGGGAAATTAAGAATTTTCGATCATATACCCCTATATTAAATCTTATTAATGTTATAACTACTTATATAAATAGTTATATAACTATTATATGTGTATAACTACGAGACCTGAAAAAGTAGATTAAAATCTCGATGTGGACGAAGCTTGACGCTTTTGATTTTTGGATTGACGATGTCGATAAAAATGGTGAAACAAAAAAGAAATCGAGTTTATGTATAACTTTACCGCCTAAGATTTATTAATGTGGTGATCTTTCTTTTTTCCTTTATGTATATTATATTTTTCCTTTTATATGTTTTTAATTCGTGATTGTGTAATATACTCGATCTCATTATGTGTTAGAAATATACATGTCCTTAGATGGGCTGAAATTTTCGTTCTCTTAAAGAGAATTATAGCAGTTAAACGTATTTAGTGATAAAGTACTTACCTGTGATTTTATTGTAAAAAAAATAATCTTGTGTGACAAGAACTTGAATGTTTTACTAATCGTTGTGGTAGATGTTAGTTGACGATTTTCCGTTAAACAAAATTCATTTGTATTATGTGTTGTTTTAAACAATATTATTGAAAAGGATGAGACTTGATTAATGGTTTATGGTGAACCTATAGTAATGTCTATATAACGTTATATTAATACGAGATAATTATGATGTTTAGATGCAAGATGTTGGTTCAAAGCATGTGGCATTCTAGGAGGATGTATTGATCTAACTATTATCTACGTAGTTGAGAATATCTTTATAGTACCTAATTAAATGAATTAGCAAGCCAATTAATAAAATACTACCGCATATTATTATGAAATAACGTTATTGTCTTCCAATGTCGCCACGCTTTAGCCAATATCTTGCTTTCGCTTGTCAAGATGGCAAGCAATTTTAATACCTAATTATTGCTTTGCAATATATTATTATATAAGACGTTCAGCGTATACAATTATGACAAATCAAAATGGATATCATATCAATGTTTAAAATGACAGTATGCGATTTGTACCAATCTCTGATAAAATTAGTGTTTTTTTAATTATTTGCCCTGAATGTCCCGCCTAACTATAGCCAAGCACGAAATGCCGTTTCAGCTAATTTAAAATTATAAAGCATTGACTGTGCAGTTTGGATTCTGGAAATCTGGAGTGCATAATATTACTTAATACTCAATCAGTAGAGTTCCACAAATTGCCACTAAATATTCATATAATGTTTAAAATAAAAAATAGAACAAAAGTAGTGTTTTATTTTCAGCTACCATACCTACCACTAAATAGTGATTTGACTACTTATTACTTTTCTATTAGAAATCTCGAAACTATTACAAAAATAATAAGCAACAGCGAAAAAAAACAATGAAATATTGAATATAATGCCCAAGTTATAAACGATTTAAAATTATACACAAAACAGGGACAACACTACTACCATATGACATCATACCTTAAAACTAAAACGTCATATGGATTTGACATCACTCTGTAGAAAATCCGTTTCGCATGACAAGGACAGAAAATGCCTTTTTTATCGTGGGAAAATCCTCATGGATACCCTTCGCCCGGGGAAGGCGAAGGGTTATGCCGGACTCTTACCGGCTAAAAAAGTTAGTAAAGAAGTAGTAAAAGACAAATTAATCTCAGACAAAATAACAATTTAATACATTTTCCTCTACGTCGTATAAAGCGTGCTATTATAAAACTTTCCTAGCATCGCCGTAAGTTATCAGGACCTGACTCATGTGTTGTGATAACCTTACAGAAGTTATCTGCTCCCAGCTAAGGTCAAGAGGCAAGCAAACAGTATCATCGGACGATACGTCGCCTAAGCTACGTGGGTTGGGCCACCATAAACTTTTGTTATTCTATGTTAGGTCATTAGGTCTTAGGGCTTCCGGTATGTTATCTAGATTAGATAAGCTGGTTTCCTACTTAAAAAATAATGTCTCAAACTAGTAGTACTCATATAAGGTGGGTGCGTTGACGGAAATGAATTTTCACATGCCCAAGCGTTCAAATAGTTACATATTATTATAATCATTATACAAAGACTTTATTTCAGAGGAGCTCGTGGCTAAATAATTACCGCCGCATAGACCGATCTTCCGGGTTAAGCCACGCTTGCCGAGGTTGGTCTGTGGATGGGTGACCATTTACCATAGCGAGTTTCCTCCGTGCCTCGGAAAGCACGTAAAGCCGTTGGTCCCGGCTGTCATTTGTAGATCTTTGACAGTCGTTACTGTTGGTCAGAAGCCAGAAAGTCTGACAACCAGTCTTACCAAGAGTATCGTATTACCCAGTTACTGGGTTGTGGAGGTCTGATAGGCAGTCGCTCCATGTAAAATACTGATATTCAGCTGCATCCGGTTCGACTGGAAGCCGACCCCAACATAGTTGGGAAAAGGCTAGGCAGATGATGATACAAAGACTTTATTTCATTAATTCTGTAAATTACAATTAGATACAGTTACGTGTAATAATATGTATACACACAGCGAAATTCAAAAGTGACTGCCTTCTAATATATTTATTAGAATTACAATATTTACACACATTTTCTACAAATACATACGAATTATGGTATCCAATATTTCTTAATTACAAACTATTCTCTAAAAGAATTTCACTTTTAAAGATTGCTATGTGTATGCATGCACAC
Source organism: Amphipyra tragopoginis (assembly GCA_905220435.1). Taxonomy (NCBI): domain Eukaryota; kingdom Metazoa; phylum Arthropoda; class Insecta; order Lepidoptera; family Noctuidae; genus Amphipyra; species Amphipyra tragopoginis. The sequence continues at coordinate 8,621,532 of HG991997.1, read as the reverse complement.
GTGACTGTATTGAAAGCTGGCTTATGCTATTTTTATTTTTACGAATATAAAAGTACGCCGAGGACTGCACCCTTGTCTGAGCTGGGTTTAACGCGTTTCAAACCTTCGATGGGCGACGTTCAATGGATCTTTATAGGCTTAATTAATATGACGCCTCGAAAGACATTCACCTGATCAATAACCGGCAATATAGACACAATAGATAAACAATAGGACCCGCCACAAATACGCGGCGTTAGTCGGGATAATCCCTTACTGCAAGGGCTATGCATACAAACAGACAAAAACTTAGGACATATGAAACTTTATAAAATCCAATTAAAAGAGTATTTAAATCAAGCTACTCGTGAAGAGTTAAGATTAATTAGGATTTTATAAAGTCATTAGTTCAATGAACTATAAAACTTATCAAATCCTCGACCTCTAAAGTTAACTCACTTATCTATTGGGCAAGTCCATTATGTAGGTATTGTGTAATTTTTTCCCTATTATTATATTAGTATTTTCATTTCACATCATAATAAACATAAACCCCCTTATTACAAAACATGGTTTAAACCAAGACTAAGGTAAACTCAGGTTTAAAACATACCCATCACTTTCTTATGTCATATAACAAAAAGAGACGGGGCTATTTCAAAACCTAGGTTTTTCTTAGACCATCTTTTGTAATAAGAGGGAAAGGGTCGTAGATAATACATTCGTTTAGACCAGCCCCCCGATTCAGACAGAACCTTTTCGATAAGCAGTTGTCGACCGAAGCGGTTTGTTATCTCATTCCGTCTACGATTCTCGTGACGAGAGAAAAATACATAGCATACCGTATCGTTCGTCAGCTGACTAATCGAATCGTTCAGAATCGGGGACAGTGGTGGGTAAACGTTTTTCATCATTAGAGCCACCCGACCCGCATCGCCTCGCCTCGTGTACCTAGTTAGTATTCTTAATATGAACTTTTGCGGATGCAGAAGTGCCATACTACAAGTATGTGCCCGACCCAGTTCTCGAGAATGGTCATGTCACATTGTATTAGGATCGATCTATCATCACCGACAAGATTATTGTAGCCAATAAGCCTGATATAGTGGTGATAGATCGATCAGAGCCCCGCGCAATGATTGTTGATATCACTGTCCCGCATGACGAGAATCTCGTGAAAGCCTAGAAGAATAAAGAAATTAAATATCAAGACTTGGTACACGAGGTTGTCGATATGTGGGAGATTGACTCAGTAGTCGTTGTGCCGATAGTTGTTACGGCCAACGGCTTAATACAGCGAACACAGCAATGCGGCAGAAATAGGTATGTAGGTTCCCCGGACGACGAACATAATACGAGAATAAAAATTTCACATAAACACTGCATTGCTTACATAATTATCGTTCAGTAATGAGTGTTTGAAACAAAGAAGTCAGCAAATCTTTATACAAACAATGCATAATCGTCTTTAACGATAGTACTGCAAGATAACGAGTTCACGGTTAAGCAAGTAGGGTCAAATGGGAATTACATTTGTATCTATCTCCTTCAATAATTCTATAATTTAATAATTATTTCATCCGCTATCACTTTCAAGCAGTGATGGCTTAGCGGTCGAAAGCTTGTCTTTTATGACGGAGGGTCTGAGTTCGAAACATGCTCGCACCTGGTGTCCCACGTCCTGTACCGACCAAATTTGGTACGTGGATTTAAACAATATGAAATAAGTGTACGGGTGCGTACCTTCGCGTACCTTGATTTTCAAAAGCGTACCTCTTACCATTTACGTGAAAATGCCAAATTAATTTGGTCCGTACAGAACGAGCACGTTCTGTACGGACCATACGATTTAATGATGATTGGTCTTTTGTTATGATATAAAACGGATGTACCTAGGATGTACTCCACATAACTGCAATCGATATTTAATAACTATTTATAAAATGTATTCAAATATGCATTCGAAGTTGGCGCGTACAGGACGAGTTTCGGGTACAAAGCAAACCATGTGATACATAACAGAAATTGAGATGGAGGCTGTATGTAACTTTAATGTACTCCCCGAATCGTAACTTTTCATGCCTGATAAATGTATGATATCAGATATAAATAATAATTTATATTTTTCTTCTACATACAGAGTTATAAAAGTCGCAGAAGTGACATCTCATAAAAAAGATGGCGAGATTTCATGTTATTTGGAACTCAGTCTTTTCCATAACGTGCTTTATAGAAAATTATTAATAGCTGTAGAATGAAATAAGATTAAAAAATAAATAGTAAATAGTGGACTTGTAAAATTTGGTAGAAAAAAGATATGAGAGGTTATAATTATTATTTTCCTTCAACTACGTAGTAATGTTATCATTAATCGCTACAAAACCGATCACAAAATACGTATTTTCTGCTTAGAAGCAAAACAGTGCAGAAATGTTGTATGAAATCTGATTACTGCACTGCAAAACAGTGCAGAAATGTTGTATGAAATCTCATTACTGCACTGTTTTTCATTAATGCAGTTTTTTATTTTTTATTTAGATATAAATTTACCACAGAGGTTTAATGTCTCCCGTTAAGTTTAATATTAAATTAAATGTATGCATTCTTATGCATTAGATCAAAAAGATACTGGCTGAAAAAAACCGACTTGGTGTAAAAAAAAAACAAATGGCGCGCATTTTGTACCATTGTAAAACTTTGATACTTCATAATTAGGAAGAAAAGTTTTAAAAAATGGAAATAGATAGCGATATGAATTCAAGTCCAGAAAGTATAAAAACAGCTGCAAATGAAATTGTTAATAACCTTTTGCTGCAAAAGTCGCAGGATAACCTTGTTTTCATTAATTTGAGTTTTTATTTTGAGTAGGTATATTTTATCACGGTAGGTAAATTGGTAGTTGAAAGAAAAGTAGATTACGCACCTTGCTGAGGTGAGTGATTAATCAGTGAGGCACCAACATAACACTCGTGCATTAATGACTCAGTTTGCGCTCGGTGCAACAATCTACTATTATTACATCTATAATTTAGTAATGAAACAAAATAAAATGTTATAAAAAATATTATAAGAGACGAGGTACAAAAAAAAGAAAATGTATGATCATAAAAAGAAATAAAACCCCCACTTTTATTTTTAAAATGCAAATCTCGCAGTTTTTAAAACGAAAATAAAAAATATTGCTCAACAGAAAAACAAGCTAAAGGCGGAAGAATAATCTATCGGGTGTAAAAAGACCCTTAACGATAACGAAAACTACATATTCTACCCATCATTGGGATATTTTTTTTCGACTAGACCATACCTGGGAAACCATTGGTTTTGGAGATATTGAAGGTCAAAGTGTACATTTTTTTTTTAGTTTTTTTCCATTAACATATTCTAAGTGATAATACTAAACTTTCTTCCAAACAACCTTATCAAATTTTTTAATATTTCCTCACAAATTACGCATTTGAAGTTACAAAAACGCAATGAATATCAAACGCACACGACCGCTTTGGCTCAGCTGTGTAGCCGCTGCACGACACACACATGCACAGTCGATTACGTGCATTACATTGCGCGCTACAAAAAAAAGCGTTTTTTTTATGCCAAAAAATAAAAGTCGTTTCCCAGCAATTATTTTTGGTCAATGTAATTTAGTTTGATGTACAGAGTGCGTAGATTTCGGCTATGTGATGGGTCTTTTTACACTCTGTATATAACATATCGCATCAACATAGAATCACATATTTACACCAACCTGTCTGGGTCTCACTTGTCTGCCTGTGTATTTGAAGGTAATCAGCTTATATTTTTGAAGTTGAATTTTGAAATTGAAATTTGAAAGTTTAAAGTCATCCCGGGATTTAAAGTTTGTAAGTTGACACGTAACTTAACCAACATAAACCTAAGACGTTCTTTGGAGATTTTAAAAGCCATAATATATAATAACCAGGCAGTACAGACGGATATGGGAAAACCATAAGAGTTCCTAGTTTGACTACGAAACTCTAATAAGATATGCCAATTCTAGGCTTTCTTAAGTCTATATTTTCAACAACATTTTCAATTAAATGTCTTTATTATGGAAATTTTACATTTATTAGGCATGAAAAGTTACGATTCGGGGAGTACATTAAAGGTACATACAGCCTCCATCTCAATTTCTGTTATGTATCACATGGTTTGCTTTGTACCCGAAACTCGTCCTGTACGCGCCAACTTCGAATGCATATTTGAATACATTTTATAAATAGTTATTAAATATCGATTGCAGTTATGTGGAGTACATCCTAGGTACATCCGTTTTATATCATAACAAAAGACCAATCATCATTAAATCGTATGGTCCGTACAGAACGTGCTCGTTCTGTACGGACCAAATTAATTTGGCATTTTCACGTAAATGGTAAGAGGTACGCTTTTGAAAATCAAGGTACGCGAAGGTACGCATCCGTACACTTATTTCATATTGTTTAAATCCACGTACCAAATTTGGTCGGTACAGGACGTGGGACACCGCACCTGCAGTGAGAGCAATAATGAACTGACTATATATTTCGTCCATTTAGTAAGTAGTTGACATTTAATATGCAAAATGTAAATAAGATTTTTAGGATGTAGTTACTTCTGAATATTTAAAAAAATATTCGAGTACGTCGTAACGGCTGTAATGATTATGGCTGGATTGCAAATGTCTTGGTAAATGGATTGCAATTGTCATGTCTTGTGACGCACAGTCCCTAAATCCAGTCTCTTACCATCATTCAGCTGAAAGACTTCCACTGCTGGACATAGGCCTCCCCCAAGCATCCATGTTGGGGGTGTTTGCCATAATCGTCACGCTTGGCAAGCGGGTTGGCGATCGCAGTATGTTTTTTAAAGCACTCAGAGAACGCTGCTGCCCATCCTCTAGTTATTAGTGTGCTGCGCATCCCTTAGTCGCCTTTTACGACACCCATGGGAAGAGATGGGGTAGTGCTATTCTTTACGTCCGGCACCACACGGACATATCACTAATTTATTATCACTTATCACCCGTCATCAAACACCATCACACATCCACCAATTATAATTCACTAATAGTCTCCCCATAGTATGGCACTTCTTCGATCAAAGCGTTATTCATATTATTTATCGTTTTAAAAAGGAGTCCGCTTGTCTGCGATGATCTTCACATCTTACGCGTCTTAGAAGAAGTCGACAGGGTGGTTTTTATCTAAAATAAAAGATGTTTTCTTTACGGAATCATGTTTCAGTTTGAACGTACCGCTTTACTCACGTGCAAACATGTTCGATTGCGACGGCGCGCCTCGTGGAAAGCTCGGTCAAGTTCAAAAGTTATCGGGCATCCCCCAAAATAATATGCACGTGAGGAAATGTTATAAATAATTATGAAATAGTTAAATTAAATTATTTGTTTACTAAGTTATCAGTAGCATTAAAAAACAAAGGCAGGTACCGAATTTCGTTGCTAGTTGGTTTAAACCACAAAGTTTACGATCTATTTCTTAAATATCTATAACATTCAAGTAAACGTTAATTATAGTGAAGTAATAAAATGGTTATACCAACTTTATTGTTACTTAAGTACATATCATTAAAATAACTTTAGAATTATTTTAACCGATAAGGACTCTGTCTATTTATGTAGAACTGGTTCTGGTAAGTTTATCGTTTAATCACAATATTCTGATGAAACTAGTATGTTTGTTTGTTTACAAAAAAAAGAAAACCCCACTTAAGAAAAACATAATTAGTTAATTACCATATTTTAAAATGTATAAGTTCCTGAAATCGGTGTTCATCCACCACAAATCGAAGGCACCACTTCTGAAAACGTTAATTTTAAATTATGGTAATTAGGTTTTTTTTTTATACTTAGGTAAATGCGATTTTCCAAACAAAAATAGAATCATAATATCGGTGCACAATTGATGAAGATATAATCGCTGAACAAACATAAAAAAATACACTTGGAATTGAGAACCTCATTTTTATTAAGTCTGTTAAAGAAGATTTTTGTATCGTTAGTAATTCTTCACTATTTAAGAAGAAACCCTGCAGACTGCACTGCGACAATCATTGTTAGGAAAAACAATGTTATCTTACTTTTGGGCTAATTTATTGTAGTTAATCGGTAGAAAGCCCGCATGGGTGTAAGGGAAGCCGGTACGTAGATAGAAATCAACACTCGATTTTATCTAGGGGTTTTCCGTGCAATAAACTAAAAAACGCTACGTGAAGAAGAACAGCTTTCCCTGAAATTCTTGTTTTCCTTTAAACTTATTCACGTTTCTTGTATTATTTGCGTTTTCCTACATTTTCCCCATCATAGCACGCACTGCATCCCAATTTCGCGTATATTGCCGGGTTAATTAAAAAACCAACTAACTGCCCAAATCATAACTATCTTAGATAAGATAGTATACGAGATTTTAGGACACAATAAGATAGTATATGAAATTTTAGGACACAAACTTTCAAAACGCCATAACTCGAAATAATGATTTGGGCCGTTGCTTGGTTGGTTTTTGAATTAACCCGGCGATATATAATACACACATCAAAAGTGTCTAGGGATCAACATATATTTTTGCAATAACTTTTCTCCTGATTGATATTAATTAAAATTTTCTTTAAGGATTCATCAAATAAAGTGTTTTCGTTTGTCACAGTAACGATAAACCAAGTCACCTTTGCATTAATAAAGAAATTTGCCATTTTCCTAATAAAGGGATTTTTGACATTTGAACCACTAACACAAAAGTTCGAAAAAAAGACTGAAATAACAGTTTTCTTTAAAATTTTATTGAGTAACTTAAACAATTAATAATCCGTGTTTCTACCGCGAACACTAACAACACAAGAACATCGGTTTGGCATACTCAAAATGAGTTCATCCAAATCACGCTGTGGAATGGCCGCCCATGTTCGTTGCAACAACAAAAAAAGGTCTTCTTGCGACTGGATACCCTCCATATTCGGCAGAGCTCTTCTCTGTAGCATATCCCATGCATGCTCAATCGGGTTCAAGTCTGGCGACTGAGCAGGCCAGGGCAGGACATTGATGTTAGCTGCGGCGAGAGTCTGTCTTACAACTCTTGCGGTGTGCGGTCGTGCATTATCATGCATTAACTGAAATAAGGGACCGATTTGCGCTTGTAGAGGAACGATGACGTCTGATACAATCGTCTCAGCATAAATTTGAGCGTTGAGGTTGCCTCTGATCCAAATCAACTCAGTTCTTCCGCCGATCCAAATACCCGCCCATACCATGATGGTTCCACCACTATAAGGATGGACTTCCTGGCAGGATTTTAATCGCTGTTGGCGTCCAGGGGTTCTCCAGTGTCGTATACGTCTTGTATCCGGTCTCATACCAAAACGAGACTCATCAGAAAAGCACACGAAACGCCATTGTTCTTCTGCCCAATTTCTGTGTCCAAGAGCCCATTGATATCGAATCCTACGATTGTGCATTGCTATAGGTGGTACCCGTAGCGGTCTTCGGGAATGAAGGTTCACTTCATGCAAGCGGTTTCTGACTGTTTGGTCGCTAATTAAGTTCCCTGAAGAGTGATGAAGCCTCACGGCTAACATCATGGCGGTTATTGTTGGAGCTCTTCGAGTTAAGATTTGAATGTATCGGTCTTGTCTCCGTGTGGTGCAGCGATACCGTCTTCCATGGCGCTCAGCCACGGTACCAGTGCTTCGGTAACGTGTCCAAAGTCGACTGATAACACTCTGACTTGTATTCAGAGCTAAAGCCACAGTACGTTGCCGGGAACCAGCTTCTATCATTCCCACGGCTCTGAGCATTTCTTCCCTGCTTAAATGACGTCGCCGCTCCATAATAACGTTGGTTTTAATCAGTAGTAGGGAAACAGTAGCACTAATAATGTCTTCAATGCGTTGTATGTTTTTATAGGGAAAATATTGACAGCTGATTTTCATCTTTTACTCGAATTTGATTCACAGTTCCTGATTCAAATTATGAAATGCACCAAAAAGGATCCATATAAATTTATAAAATCATAAATTTATTACAAAGCCACATCTCAATCTCAAGAAATCCGCATAAAAATGCTTGATCCCTAGACACTTTTGATGTGTGTACTTATTGAGGAAAGTTTTTATAGTAGTTATATTCTGCGTATTATATCCGTACCTCGTAGAGCACCTTAAACTGTCGGTCCCGTGTGTCATATGAATACCTATGACAGCCGTTACGGGTAGTCAGTCAGAACCCTGAAAGTCTGACAGCCGGCCTAACTTTAGGATATCGGTATTGCAAAGTAGCTGAGTTGCGAAAGTCTGATGGCAGTCGCTCCGTGTAAAATACTGGTATTCAGCCGCATCTGGTTACACTGGAAGCTGACCCTAACATAGTTGGGAAAAGGCTAGGCAGAAAATATTCTGCATAATTATTATAAAAACGGATTATTAATCAGCCAGATGTTCATTATGGCAAGTCTGGTTAAGGAAAAAAATGCAGAGTTATGGTAACACAAAGAACATTGTGACGAGTAGTGTTGCGTAAAATGTTGCAATCACTACATAGTATAAAACAAAGTCGCTTCCCGCTATCTGTCCCTATGTACGCTTAGATCTTTAAAACTACGAACGGATTATGATGCGGTTTTTTTTAATAGATAGAGTGATTCAAGAGGAAGGTTTATATGTACATTACATTGCACCCGGGCGAAGCCGGGGCGGATCGCTAGTTATTTTATAAAGGAGAATGGGCAAAAAAACCCAGATCCAACAGAAACGACTCTTATTGGTATTTATCACACTTAATATCCGAAACAACCCTGCATTTTTTTTTCTCTAAGCTCCGTCAGGACCGGGTAAAATCAGGTCAAAGTTTGAAAAATGTCTGTTCGTGTAGTCGGTGTAGTACAGAATTAAATGAATATTTATTCTAATAGTTCTACTTTAGATCACTGTTGAGTATATGCACCCTCTATAAATTGTCACCACACCGGGTGCTTGCTCAGAAAATGGGTTAATAACATTATGAAAGTAAAAAATTGGTGATACAATTAAAATTGAAATATAATTACTCAACATATTCCGTCTCTGTAGTGTGAGATGGTTCCTTTTTTTATTAACCTGATTATCCCACTGCTGGGCGACGGTTTCTTAGTATGATTATAAAGGTATCACAGAAGAAACGCACAATCCCCAGCTTCCCCAAACGGCAACTAATAGGGGGTGCACCCTTCTACTATTCGTGCAGACTCCAACAATCAGCATTTGGTAACATAACCATTGAACTAGTCAACCTAAACCCGTCAAGGGGTGTAGTGTCATAAAGATAGACAATTGACTCTGCAGTCACTGGTCGTCCTCTGGGCAAGCATCCACTGTCCCTTGACTATGAACGTTATCATTATATGGAGTAATTAGAAATATGTATAATGTGATGTGATAATTTTTCAATACATTTTCTGAACAAGCACCTGGTGTGGTGACAATTTATGGGACATGCTACATCCAGCAGTGAAGTGCGATACAATGATTGCTTTAAATGTTTGTGTATTTCTGTACTACACGAAAAAATATTTTTCAAACTCTGACCTCACTCTACCGTGTTCCGACGGAGCCTAAAGAAAAAAAAATGCAGGATTGTTTAGGATATTGTGACAAATACCAATCTGAGTCGTTTCTATTGGATCTGGGTTTCGGTTATATGAAATTTGCCCATTCTCCTTTACATCAAATCTTGACTCTCTTGACTATTAGCATAACAAGAATACAGAGCCCATTACTGTCCCACTGTTGAGGGCCTCTACTCAGAATGAGAAGGGTTTTAAACTTTAATCCTAACTAGAAACTTATGGAGCCCTCTAAGGTGTATAGGTTTCCTCACGATGTTTTTCTTCACCGTTAACGCAAGTGATAATCAAATTCTCTTGACTGTCACTCAGTGTAATTAATCTAAAGAATTTTAAGGAAAAGGTAAATACCATGTGGTTCCCTAGGTATTTTTTTTCCTGTTAAAATCCTCATGGATGCCCTTCGTCCAGGGAAGGCGAAGGGGTATGACTCTTACTGGGTAAAAACCCACGGTGTTCCTACTCCTGACCCTTGGCCGAGGTCGCGGGATTCGCAGCTGCATGCACCGCGACCCCGGCTGGCCTCGGTTCTCCAGCACCTAGCAGACCTCTTCCTCTGTGGGGCCTTGCCCCACGTCCTCCTGAGAGGCGCGCACAGGACACAGCGCGCCGCCTTCTCGGGCCTGTTACTGAGCTGCCTCTCTCTCAAACTCCGCACCCTCTTTGGTCGCCATCACCTCCTTGCAGAAGAAGGCGACGGCTTCCCACACACTCTCGCTCCTGACCATGGACAGAAATACGGCCGGAAGCAAGAGTTCAGCACCGACTGCCGCGACTAATTCGTGGCGCTGCGTCGCCCACGCAGGACACGCCTGCAGCGTGTGTAGCGCCGCGTCCTCGGGGCAGTCGACGCAGTGGTGACAACCGGGCATCTGCTCCCGTCCTATGCGACACAGGTACTTCCCGAAACAACCATGTTCCGAGATTACCTGCGTCAGCCGGAAGCTGAGGGCGCCGTGACGCCTCTCCAGCCACTCCTCCATCACGGGCCTTCCCGCCTCTATAGCGGACTTCCCTAGTATTGGTGATCCCAGTCTGTTGTCTTATAGCAGAAGGAGATGCTGCTACTCATCCTCCTAAGGATAATCCCTTTTACAACAGTCACGAGAGGAGTGTTGTTATCTTTATTTTGAACTTCAAAACTCATTTATTCAAAATATACTGGAATTATTTAGTTCTTTTTGTTACAAAAACGCCCCAAACAGTCCCCAAAAACGCTCGCCCTTCACAGCTTCCTAGTGTTGATGCTTTGAAGAAGAAACGGCGCAACAATCTCCCCAGCAATATTCAGTCTTATTGCTAAACAAAAGTCTCCCGCATTCTTTCACACCTATCTGAATCTGAACATTGTTAGCGTAAGTATGAGAATTTTATCATTAGATAAATCTACTTAATTATTGACGAATTCAAATATAGTTTTAAATATTTCCCATCCATCCAAAAAAATAATGAGTACATAATTTAAAATTATTCTTTATATCTAATATGTACCTAGTATGTGTCCACCAGTTGCTGTCGACATTACAGATATCGTCTCGGTTAATATGAAAACGGCTATTGTCATGTTAAGGTTATCTGCCGACTATGGTGTAACGGATCGTGCCATGAATTATTGTATGTTGAGGTATTTTGGGTTAAAACGTAAAAGTTCTGTATTTGTCTATTAGTTAATTCGACTTAAAGCAGGAAATATAACTTATATGAAATCACTGTTAAAGTTGGAGTGCATAAAAAGAGCCTCCACGAGTGACGGTATTTAAAGCGCTTCTCCCACCGAAAGTGGCGCCACTTCAGAAAAAAAACATTATTTCTGTCAACACACAACATATTACGTACGTACAACGTTTTAGTCAAGTGTTGTAGAAATTTTCGAACAAGGGGATGGGGCGGTTGGGGGAAGCGCCTTAAGTACCTACGTCCGGCGAACCCTCTGGGCAGTCAGCTCTGCTACCAACTTTGCTGACTGGCTAATCTTTTCAAACGGCATGAGCTATTCTCATATAGCTCGTGCTGTCACGAGAGAAGAAGACTAAAACAATACAGGAATTATTTATATCAAAGTGTTTTTCTGTGGCTGTTTCATGAACGCTTACAGAACCCGTGTTGGCAAATATAAAAATAAACGTAGGTAATATCTGTCGGATTTAGGAAATTGGATTAAAGTAGTAGAAATAGTAAAATTATATTTAAAACTTTACACATTAAAGTCCGGCGCCAAGCAGTTTACTGTGTTTCGTCGTGTGTATGTGAGAGCCAGAGGGGTATAGGGGAATCCCTCTATATCTCTGTTACTTGGATTCGTGTGCTCTATGTTAGACCCTGTCTACGATTACCATCAGTCGCGAAGAGGGTCAAACGCGACCAAGTCAAGTAAGAAAAAAATAACTTTACACATAGTAACTATCAATTGCAAAATTATAATATATTCAATATTTAAGGGCGCTTCCTCTTCCACTTCTCGTCTACTGGTTGTTCCTAGTTATTGTAGTTTCATAAAATCATCTATTATGGGATTCTGTTCAATGTAAGATGAATCCTGATTTAGCGGTCAGTTCGTAAATTGTAGCTGGAGACCGTTATCGAAAAAACGTAAACGACATCATCAAAAATAAATATCTGATATTATTTTTACAGTAACGTTTTGTGGAGAAACGTTAGGAAAACAGTGAAACTTACGGTGACAAGAGTATAGTTATAACAGGAGCCCGAGGCACGCGCCCAGTACCTAAGCAGCACATGATGCATAGAAAAATTCATACAATTTAATAGAGCGCCCAAAATGCAGGATACTTGGCGCGCGTCTCGGGCGCGTAAGTATTCATAACATCAGTGGAGCATCCGCTCGCTTTACGATGACGAGCGCTACTTTTGTCCACGTCGCATCAGTGAGCTGCTATCCTAAAGCAGTGTGTATATAACGTGACATAAGTTAGTCGGAGCTTCAGTCCGCGACCGACATTGGTTCAGTAACCACTATAGTATTAGTACAAAGTTTTACAAAATGATGCTGAAAACTATCGTTTTCGCCGTCTTGGCAGTGGGTGAGTTTTAATTACGGTTTTTTTACCATATTCTCTAGTGATTTTTAAATAGATTTTTGGTAGTTAAAAAATAATTAATACAGACGAAGATATTCGAAAATTCGCCGTATTTCTAATTTCTTTCGGGTTAAGCAGAGCTGCAAGTGTATTTTTTTTAAAGTTTGTTTTTAATGACAATTCAAGTATGAAATAAAACATTAAAGACCCAATTCCAATTACACTTGGTTGTTTACTCCAATTCGGGTCTCCAAATTTGACTTTACCCGAATTTGGGTAAACGACCAGTGTAACTGGGTACTTATAAAGATTTTCGAATACCTTCAGTGAATACCTATGCACATTTTATAATTCTTCTTCTATCGTGTCGGCACGAGCTATACAAGAATAGCTCATGCTGTGGTGAAAAGATTAGCCAGCAGTGGCGAAGGGTGAATTTTCTTAAAAGGGAAGCCGGACCAATTATTTGTTTAAATGATAATTGAAAATAATAGATATTAGTATTTGCCATATTTCGAAAGGGAAGCCGATAGGAATCGAGTTGTATGGAGCCTTCGCCACTGTTAGCCAGTCAGCAAGGTTGGTAGCGGGGCTGACTGCCCAGGGTGCGCCGGACGTACTGAAGTATCGTCACTCGTGGAGGCTCTTTTCATGCATCCCAACATTTTAAATACATTTTATAATGATATGACTTCATAACAGAATTTTTTTTTCTTTGTTTTGATGAGTTGGTCCCATTTTTGTTGATTATTCTTATAATATGCCATTTTATTTAAAAACAAAAATCTTATCACTATCTTGATGTAGGTATACCTAATCTAAGGGGAAAAAAGCTACTACCTATACGGAATGAAAAACTTCATTTGAGTTTTTAATTTAATAACTATTTTACCAGATTAGTTAGCAGGTAGAGTTCACTCTAAATTGGCCCTATTTCAACTCGCGCATCTATTTTGTAATGTTATCATTAAACCGCCTTTCAATTTTGATCTATCATCAATTGGAATATATCGAGTCGATACGGCGATACCAATATCATTCTATAAACAAAGGGTTTAAGAAGTACATTATACTTCCCCGCTACACACAAAAGTGAGTTTGCCTGTCTGTTCTTCTTCTTCTATCGTGTTGGCACGAGCTATACAAGAATAGCTCATGCCGTGGTGAAAAGATTAGCCAGTCAGCAAGGATGGTAGTGAGGCTGACTGCCCAGGGTGCGCCGGACGTACTAAAGTATCGTCACTCGTGGAGGCTCTTTTCATGCATCCCCTGTCTGTTTATTTGGTACTTCATTACGACTAAATTACTGAACCAATTTTCATGAAACTTGACACAGAGATAGCCTAAAATTCGGAGGATGTAATATACTTTTTATCGACAAACAAGCTACTGGCGTCATTTGTCCAACAACAACACACAATTCCAACTTTTTAAACAAATTATATTAGAGAAATTAATTTAAAAAAACAACGCTGAAATGATAGTGTAACACACTTCTGCCCATCCCTTTGGGGAATACAGGCGTGACGTTATGGTAACTATGTTTTTTTTAAAGTACTCACCGTTTTATGAAAAAGAGATATTGATTTTAACAATAATGCTTTTAAACGTGCTAGTCTTTTTATTATTGACGTGTATTGTGTGTTATCTAGGTATAGGGATAGTTAAGAAAAAAATATAAAATGCTGGCCACACCAACCGCCGCAGCTTTGTGTGCTCTCTCTCTAGGGTCGGTCCCTCATGTCCGAGGATCGTGGTCAGCACTAGGGTTGCATCTGGAGCGGATGATCTGCCTCCACCGGTTTCTGTCCAGCGCGTCTCTTACAATCGTATAGAATTTGGATGACGACGTGTCTGAGTTTGTGTGCTAAGCTAAAGTAGCTTAGCTCGCGGTATAGGCTGCGCGATCTTGGGCCAACCAATGACCTCAATCTTGCGAACACAGTGCACAGAACACAACAACAGTGCAACAGTGTTGATAATTGCAATGTTTGTCCACTAGTAGGTAACATTGATAACTAGATTGAGGATGATGATTCAAATGACGTTAGTATTAGTATACAAAGGTGCTCTGTTTGTTTTGTATGCAGGTTCGTTGCATCATTTGCCCTTAGAGGCTGATAGATAGTTTCAAAACACTTCACCTTTAAATATATTTATATAACTCTTGAAACAGCTTTTTAATTAAACATTTCGGTTTAAAGATAAGGTTTGTTTATTTTTCGCGATGTAAAAACATTGTGTTTACTTAACAGATTATCGATTAGGGATTTATTCTGTTTGTTTATTACTAGCTGTGCCAGCGACTCTGATAACTTTAAATTATAATATCTTTTGACTGAGCTAACCGATTAAGATGAATCAAAAACTAAATGTTATTCCGAAATACCTACGCACAATATTTGGTTATAAAAGTCAACTGCATTAAGTCATCGCACAAATACTTTTTACGTGATGTGTGCACAAACAAACCAACAAACAGACAAATAAATATTCCAAAAAATATCGAAATGGGGTCTGTTTGCTATCGGAAGGGGGGGGGGGGGGGCGGGGGGCTTCCGATATTAGTTTTTTAATATTTCCAATGTTCAGACACGTCAAGTCTACAGATTTATTCTTTTTATTTATAGATTAAAAAAGATTTTTTTCTGTATCGATTCCGGCAAATAAAAGACCATCTATCTCTTCCCCTTTCAGTGCAGTAAAAGGCTTCTTATGGATGCCGACAGGATATGCAGCAGCAAAGTTCTACACAAATGCACAAGAGAACAAATGTTCTCTTGTGTCGGCACTAACTAAACGAGCATAGCTTTATCTCTAGCTTTTTTCTTAACTTGTAGGTATAATTTTATATTTTTCTTATTATTTCTTGTTTAAATTCATCATACACCAGTTTTCACATTTTATAATTTAACATTGAAGAGCGTTGCCTACTAACACAGGTATATCATTTACTTAAAAGGAGGCCCCTATGTAAGATTTACTGTAAAAATTCAAACAAGTCTCTGCAATAAACCTTTTATTTATTTAAACTGTTGTGAAAAGATTAGCTAGACCGCATAGCTGTCAGAGGGTCAGACAGCCTAGGGAGCGCCGGATGTACTTGAGTATATTCACTCGCGGAGGCTCTTTTAATGCACCAATAACCACATACATACCCACTGCGATCGGTAGTTTGTTAGGGCCGAAACACATCTGCCGATGTTCCGTCGTGAAACGCCGGTTCACATAATTCCATACAAAAAACTCGCACCATACACGTTTGACCGAAAATGCGTTACTAAAAGCAGATGTGTTTAGGCACTTAGCCAAGCGTTGTGATCCCCCTTGACCTATTATTTTAGTACCGATATTTGGTAATTGGGAGGCCCATGATCAGCATAGAAGTTTAGGCTACACCGGCTGATGAGTTGAGAAGGCCAGATATCCTCTGCATCCATTAATATTTGAGTGTCTTTTGTCATAATTTAGAGTTTAATAGATAACGCAAGTTGACCTAATTTGCGTGTTATTCGGTAGGAGCAATCCTCCAACGTGTTATGCGCCAACTTCACCACCAAGTTTTGTTGCGCAAATTGACTTGACTGACTTGTCTTGACTTTACGAACGCAATAACTTGTGCTACAAAACTGTTAGGTTTTAGCCCTTTATGCTGCTAAGTCAGATCCCTATCGATCCGTTTCCGTAAGCGCCAATAGTTGCAGGATGCGCGAGCGCAAGACGCGCAAGGTGTGCGCAATGTTTACTTACCAGCACTAAATTGCCCTTGTTACGTAGGTGTACACTGTACAGTCGGGGACTTGAAATGTTTACCACCCTAAGGTCTATAATTGCTTGCATATTATTGTTTCATAAGGTCGATATTACATAAGTTGATATGACATCTTAAACCATATTGCGCACAGTGTGATAAGGAATCAAATTTGAAATCTGATAAACATTTCGAGTCCGCGACCGTACATACAGTTGGAACAAAAAATATGACACATTTGTTTTCATACAATTTGTCAAAATTCCGGTATCAATCAATATCTGTGGTGTCACTGCAATTCTTCTCCGCTTCTCTTGCAATTGTTTGTAGAAGGAAACAATTGTATTTGTTTAATGAAACTGTAGACAATAGTAAGTTAATTGGAAGATTGCAATAGAGCACATAGTAATTGTTAGCTGCGAGCTCATCGACCTCGAGATGCATTTTCGCTCGTTTCCCTTTGTTGAGTTGCGTATAGGAGCTAAGATAAAAATGATGATTTTTCCTTTGATTCTTTATGGCCCGCGAGTTAATAGTTATTCGGGTAAAATATTCTAACTTTGCTTGCATCAGCATAATCTAATGTACCATTATGCCCTTTTCAACGAAAGGTTACTTGGGGTCTTTCCACGAAACGTTACCCCATACAAAGAATATCAAATATTAAAAAAAAAGAAAACATGGGTAAAATTGCTATTTTAAGGTTTTTGATGATGTCGTTTACGTTTTTTCGATAGCAGTCTCCTTACGGCTACAATTTACGAAATGACCGCTAGGTGAGGACTCATCTTTCGTTGATCAGAGTATACTCAATTTACTCGTAATCGACGTCACTACCTGTAGGTTTTATGTGGTATCTCATTCTATTCACGGCTCATCTTCCGTGCGGAAAATGTCCGGTCCTTTGGAAGGCATACGGGGGACACGGGTCCAACGCGCAGAGGCCCTTTTGAGAACTTTAATCTAGAATGTGGTGGGGCACCAACTGGGGACTATCCACGGCTGCACTATTGGAGTACAGTCATGGACCGTCTCAGGTGGGTGCAAGACTATTGCAGGTACGTAAATACACTACATGAAAAGCATAGATAATAATTGAGGCAGAGTTAATTGATTGATAGTAATATTTTCCGGATCTTTTACCGTCACGGTACGGCACAGTTGTCGTAGCTAAACACATAAGTACTTATATGTAGGTATGAGGACAGGTAGTTGACGTCGGTCGTTAAAAATTAGCCCACTCAAGTGTCGTCATGTGCGATTCCCGGGAAACAACAATAAATTGTACATTAACGGTCTTTACTGCTTCATTGGTTCTCCTTCCGCCATCTTATCTGTCAAAAGGCCTTTGAACTTTGTCAATTATCGAACATTAGTAATGTGTTTTGTAAATAAATAACATTTAATTAGATAATAATTATTGATATTATTTGCAGTTTTGATAAACAATTACGAATCTAATTAATTTGTTTTTCGATATATTTTATTGTTGTCATTGAGTTTGTGATAGTGAAAATAAAAATAACAAAAGCAAAATTGTTGAAGATTCTTGGAATATTTTAAGAATAACAATTATTGTTGATATACTACATATCACTTTGGAGCTGAAATACAACAACAACGTTTAAAAACAACAAAAAAAATGCCTTGCGCCTGCATTCTTCAGTTGCCGATTGTGAATTTTTATAGTGACAAGGAAATTAAACAATAAACACGATAATTGATAGTCAAATACAAGATTTGATTCGTGACTTCACTCGATTCTTGTGTTTGGCAAAAGATTACCAAAGTAATTGCGATTGAAAATTAATTCCATTGTTCGTCCGACGTATTAACTTACAAAGCGTTATACATCTACGTCAAGAATCATAGGTTAATGTCGAGTTATTGGCTGGTAAGCTTATACCAGACGTACCTACTCAAAGTCAATGTAGACGACCGTAAGACACAAACCATAAAAAGGCAATGCATAGTTACTGTGTGTGATAACGATAGATTCAAATCTGCATTTTTAACAAGATAACCGCTTTAATTATTCCAGATTTTTTCGGGAATCCTTTTCCGAATAAAACCGGTAAGTGGTTTTTCGAGACTTCTTTGTAGGAACGTACCTCTTTCTGGATAGTTCGTGATTAGGACCGTGTAGAAATTCATACTAAATAACAACAACAAACGCATTAAAAGAGATTTGATTTTGCGCGGATGTATCGCATATTTTTCCCAATAGTTTTTTTTTGGTTTTGTTTATTTTAATTTTATTTTTGTGCGTCATTTCGACGCGACTAAACAATTTTTCTTTCTTTTCTCTCTTTCTTTCAGATTATACGACGGGTCCTACGTATACTAGGGCACGTACAAAAACACAACTTTACAGGAGAGCGGTTTAAAGATTCTAAAGCTTTTAACTTTGACATGAATCAATAGAAATATTTAAAATTTTCAAATGGTATGGTATCCATTTCAAAATTTCAAATAAGTATTATAAAGTTAAAAAAGACTTTAAAACCTTTAAACCGCTCTCTTGTAAAGTTGTGTTTTTGTACTTGCCCTATTATACGTAGGACCCGTCGACGGTCACAAAAATCGGTCTCAAAGTACTTTATGATGCGACTTTCTTCAAAATGAACAGCCACAGTCCTTTGTTAGGTCTCGTGTGTATTATAAGTCGTGTAGTTATGACCGTACAGTTGGCCACTCAACTCGCGCGTCCCCCACTTCCTGCGGGCTCACATCAGCCCATTTACCAATTTACTCGATCAAGACTATCCTTTGAACTCTGCTCAGCTTGACCGCTGTGTCGTTTTGAGACTTGGAGACACGTTGCGTTGCATCCGATGCACTGGTCAAGGATCAGGCATTAAGAGAGTTGATAAGGAAACATGTATCGTTTTTTTTTCTACACATATTAATGAAGGCGTCTCTATGAATATCAGTAGGCCTAGTACGAATGTTGTGACGTTCATTAATGTAAAAGTAACGTTAATGGGAGTGAATTTTGAATTGGAAATACTTACCTACTCGTTTCGCAAATAATATTTAATTAAATTTAAAACTTTATTCATATCTATATAAGGTCCAATCAAAATATGTGGACAAACTTTTACAGATCACAGTACCTACTCATGAATATGAACAACTTTTACTATGGGACCAACACTGAAATATAGCTGTTCCATACAAAAGTGCAATACCTACACGATCAAAATGTATGGAACAGTTTTTTTTTTTTTATATTTCAGTGTTGTTCCCATAGTAAAAGTTGTTCATATTCACGAGTAGGTACTATGATCTGTAAAAGTTTGTCCACCTATTTTGATTGGGCCTTATATACACTCACCGGCATAATTAGCGGAACGCAACAAAGAACCGTGTTTTTTCCATAATTTTGTATTGTACATTAATGTTTTTGTTTAAATATTTTATAATTAGGGTTAAATGCATTAGAAGGACAAATAATAAATAATCATTTAAATGAATTTGGCAATTTAAATCTTTAATTTGCTAAAATATCCATTCTGTAACTTCCGGCGCAAATTTTTTGGGATAATTAATTTGCTATTTATTTTACTTTTTTGTTTGTTTTATCACCGTTTCTGTACTGCTACAGTCCTTATCAGTATTATGACTTGTTTTTCCATCCAATTTTTTAATCCATTATCTTTTCCTAAGGCAAATTGTCCCCATACTCCCATGAAACACTTTTTAATCCTCTAATGTTTCTGGGTGGCTGGATTTTTTTCTCTAACCCTATTTCCCGTCAAGGCCAAGTCATATTCTATTGGACTCATATCCAGGGTCCACGTTGACCCACCCTGGTGGGTTATTACGACATATTATATGAAATTGCGGACCACCAATACACAGTCCGGCCACACATAATCGGGCATAGTTTTTTTTTCTTGTCTGGTAATTGGTCAAGTGGCATCGCATGAGGTTCTGGGATGTCTATCCTGCAAAAATAAGCAGCCCGTAAGCCTCCTTCAATAATGCCTAACTCCGTGTGCGATTCAAAACAAATGGCATCCCAAACGATTACTGGAGAATTTCAGTATAAGGCACATTCCTGTAAAATTTTACTGTTCAAAGCGATTCTCTTGACTTATCCATATTCTATGCCTCCCGTCCAAAAAATGTATACAAAAAAACAGCTTGTCCCTGAGAAGAAATCTCTTTCTAACTCCTTAGTCCGATCTCGGTGTTATTGAGCAAAACTTAATAATTATCACTACGCGATGACGTACAGCACGTTTTGGACATTCAGCAGTCCCGTTAGACATCAGATTACCTTCAATGAGACGTCGTCTTTCTTTCCGCATACTCACAAGCAAAATACGGACCACCTTCAGGATGCTACAGGTCCGAATATCAGCATTGCGCCAATTTTTCCGAGCCTTAACCGGTTTGAACTGTCATAAACCAATCATCAGAAGCGGTTTTTCCTTGATTTCTGCATTATTCTCATCTTTTAACGAAACATCCTGTCTGCTTGTACCGATGGACATTGCGAGGAATGACTAATATCGATACACCCAGTGCTTAACTTACTGCATGATAGGTTTGACTTTCATCGATCACTATAACATCCCTCGTAGCTTTTGGCACAGGTAAATTACTTCTTTCAGCCTCTACGCAATGTTTATTCTCCAAATGCAATGAATGCGCTAAGGCCGAACCACCAGTACTTAAATAAAACAAAGTTCCTATCAAAAACACAAAAGGGCAAAATCTCTGTAAAATCAAAACTGGGCCTAATTTACCTCTAATCGCTTAGGAAAACCAAATTTTTCTTCAACATGCAAGTCCTAATTGAAGGTTCTTTTGAATAAAAAAATCGTCGTAGCAATAGCAGTACCTACCATATAATAAAAAAATGTAAAAAATAAAAACGTTCCGTTAATTATGCCGGTGAGTGTAGATAAAGATTCATACTATCGCACAAAGGCCAATCATTATCGTGTAGCTCATCGTTTCATATTAATTCTCAGTGCAGCAGAAGATTTGTAGAGGTCAGCCGACAGATATTTTAATTATAATATAGTTAATATACCCCTCGTGTCCCCAATGTATATTAAGAAACTACCATGCTGGTGTACCGACCTATTGTTAAGGTTTTGATAGGATTTATAAAATAATACATTATAATTTAATCAAGATTTAAAAAATCTGAATCTATCAGAAGATTAATCTAGAACCAGAGAATTTTAGAAGAATCGCTTTTCTAAAGAAAATTCAAATGAAAAAAAAAAGAAAACTCACTCACCTCCGGTTTCTGAATTGAGAATTCCAGATAAGCAATACACGTAGTATATGAGCACGGTTGTCAAAAAAATGCTTTAAATGACTCCTACTCGAGTAATAAATAATGCTATTAATTCCTTATGTAGGCGACAGCGTAATGCTAGTAAACTTTCCTCTTTCGATTCTAAATTCTTTACTTATCATTATGTAAGCAATAAGCAGTAATCTTAATAAGTAAGTCTTGCTCAGTAAATGCGGTGTTAGTCCGTAATTGGCATATGTATTTATATTAGAACAAAACCGTGAACCTTAGTGTATCTAAAAGTATATGTACACTGTAGGTGAATCTATATAAATAAATAAATAAATCACAGATTCGTACCGTAAGGCAAGGATTTGAGGTACCTAAATTGACCTACTATTGCTGGATCTCTTCTGAATAGACCTAATAGCACATGTAAAAGATAATTTAGGCAGGATGATTAGGTTATCTACACACAGTACACACAATAACAAGCATTTCGACACGGGCGTCACACCATGCGGAAATTACGCGACGCCACACCATGCCGAAATTACGCGACCGAACTTCAGCATCTATGTTTTTTATATGGGTAAGACGCGACGTAATTTCAGCCTGGTGTGTCGCGGGTAATTTAAAAAGCAAAGCAGACGTAATCACGCCGAAATGACGTCGCGTATTTTCGGCATGGTGTGGCGCTACACTAAGAATGGAACGCGTTAAAGTGCGTCCAACATTGGCCATTGTATACGCCAATAAACATAAAATAATACATTTCTCGTAAATGATACGATAATAATGATGTGTTAATATTTTCTTGATTCCGATATTATTATAAAGAGGTTAACTCGGTGTCACTTGATAAGTGAATTCTAAGTAACAGTTATTGTTTGTAAACCTAGTGGGGCTTATCTTAAAATAAACAATATTATAGAAGTATTATGAAATTATTTTGTTTTCGCACGGGTATTTAATCTACTCTTTAGTCATGTATTAATAAAATCATGTTACAAAGTTAAGACAACTAAGAGATAAGAAACGACTAAGGCCCGGTATCCACCAAAGCGGATAGGAGAGGAGATGTCTCGTAAACGACCAATAGGATTTCTTATTGAGTTAAAGCTAAGCGGAGAGATGTTAAAATAACGCAACTCCATTGGCTGTTCGAGACATCTCCTCTCCTCTCCGCTTTGGTGGATAATGGGCCTAATGCTTTCGTCGCTATACTAGGACTATTAATTTCCTAGACTAAACTGACAGGTGCTAATGACAAACAACAATGGTAACCTGTCACTTTACTCCAACGAAATAAAAATCCTACTATAGTTACGTTAGGCGAGTCGGTATTAGAAGAGGGCTCTTACTACATATGCAGGGAATAGAAGCCCGTCTCTATCTAGTTTACTCCACAAAAACGCGCCCCACTCTTTGTCTAAACCGCTACAGTGCAAGTGAGCTTTATAAATTCCTGTTGTGTTAGCTCTATCTCTATACAATAGTTAGATGTGTGCATACGCACCGCGCGTCTTCGTGGATTGAACGCACTATACGAGTACTTCGATAATTCCTTCATGACAACTGCATATCAGGTTACTACTGGTTCACACTTCACCGTTTAAGATTTTATTTCAGCCTTAATCGGAATCGTTATAGCACTGTTCTGAGTATCACATGTCTATATTGCAACCTAATGGGACTAGTATTTCGACGCCTAATAAACCTCTAAAGTCTGGGTCGAAGTCAGATAACAAGAACTTTACAGTGTAATGAAAGTAACCTTATCATGTTCCGTAACGCCGTGAGGGCCGTGAGTGATCTTAATGCAATGTGTCTCACGTTTTATTACTGATTTTATGTTTCTGTCTTCAATTACATCTAGAATTCTATTATGGGGCTCCAGTATTTTTAATAACAGTCTGCCAACTAATTTTGATGATATAATTGTATAGCAAACGACGATGTTCAGAAATTTAAGTAGAGTCTTTTTATCTCAAGTAGACGCGTTGTGAGACCTTTAGTACAAAGACATGAGGTTCATATTGCAATGATTCACGCGTCTTGTTAATATAAAAATAATCTACTTACATTAATAAGTTTCCGTTTTGGGGTTTGGACAATGAAGTTCACCTTCAGCACCACTGCCACAAGAATAATTGAGACAGCTTAAAATTGATAAATAAAATATTGGAAATCCCTAATTCCGGTATTTGTTGATTCCAGCCGTTCTGGCCGACGACTACTCGGTGCCCGAGGACAAACGCGCGCAACTCCGCGAGATGCTCAGAGCACAATGCAAGAAAAACAACGCTGAAGACAAAGTTGACCAAGTTGAGGTAAGCCAGAGGACTTATTACTATGATAAAACGTTCTTGTATGAGTTTCATTCTAGTGTAGCTGCAGCCTAAAACTGAGGCTGCAGTTAGCAGTGACGCAGAATACGACAGTTAAGCGATCGAAACAGATGTTCGATTTACTCGCCTCCTGGAGGAGGGTTATATCGTCATCGGGTTCTAATAGTGTGTGCCTAGGACGGCGTACTTCACTGATAAGAGAGGGACTGTAGTCTGCCGCTGCGGCCACTAGAGCATTCGGGTGGCGCGAGGCAGAGTCAAAATCACACTTAAAAATGCGTTTGAGATGTTGCCTGATAGTCGGCATTTTTAGATCGAGATGGTTAATATTCAAGTGTGTGGCTACTTTATACACCGAAAATCGTGGTCGTGTTTATTGTAGCCAAACACGTGAATGTTACATTAACATTTGTATAAATTGCTTTTCACATTTCGTGCTGCTAATAAGAGTAGCATCAGCCTTATATCTGTATGTATTCACGTCAAGAGAACAGCAGTGCAATTCTGTAAAAATCTCACCTCGATCGCGACTGTCAATTAGACATTTAATTTTGTCGTGACATAGCGTGGATAACAAAACTACGCGTTATTGATTATACTGTCGATTATCTGTGTGTTATTTGCTTCTATTATCCATACTGTGACATTATGGATATCGAGCTAACCGTCGATATTGAGGTGGGTTTCTTACAGAATGACGCTACTGGTAGCATCCTCCTATGTTCTAATTACTACATACTGCCATGGTAGTCAAAATATCCTCGCCCAAAGGTTCATTGTAGCAGTTCATGAGGTTCCATTTTGAGAGAAAATTATCGGGATATAATGAATACCAGGGGGGTTACCATGATCTGTTATAGCAGGAATGTTTTAATATTATTACGAGAGTGGGAAAGTGGCAACTGGCAACGCTAGATAGCTCTCTAGCGCCATCTCTTACCCACTCTCGTAATAATATTAAAACATTCCTGATATAACAGATCATGGCAACCCCCCAGTATTGTACACACAGCGACAGGCGTCTGTGTCTGCTCTTAATATAGGCATATGAGGGGCAAAGGGCCATTTGTTTGTACTTCCTGGTATGCTCCAGAAGATAAATGCCATCTTCCCACAACGAACGTTTTAAATTTTTTCGCATCTAGGCTATTATCAATATGGCCGTTTTGTATACAATTAGAGTACAAAAATTCCTCTAATGATTGTCTTTCATGTAGATATACAGGGTGTTAACGAATTCGTGTAATTCCTTCAAACCACATAATCTATTAATGGTATAGATTAACCCCCCACGGGATTTAGATTGATTTAAAATAAATACAAAAGTTTATTTTCCAATTTTTTTTATTATTTTATTGAAAATTTCGATGCCATGCATAAATTAATGAAGGCATGGCGACATAGCTGACGGGCACAACTAGCGCGATATCGCTCCACGCAGTCAGTTAACTTGGAACACTAAAATTACTCAGATACAGAACGAGATGTTTTTTTTTTTTTGAAAAAAAAAAACTTGTTTATTCTGAAAAAAACTTGTGCAGGGTCAATCAGTGTCACCAGTAGATCACGCGGTTTGAAGGAATTACACGAATTCGTTAACACCCTGTATAGATTATACAGTTAATATTTCATGGCATTGTTGATAAATAAATATTAAAAACCCAAAATTGGCATACTAAATTCAATTAGCATGATAATAAGAAAAAACACCTGTTCATAGAATTTTAGGCTCTGAATGTATTAATTAACTCGGGTTACATCAAATACGGCGAATGGAATGCCAAAAGAGGTTGTTAGCCTATATTCGGTCAAATCGAAAAGTACATAGCACCTGTCACGTTTTTATTAATGCCATGCGAGCAACCAGTAAACAAACATTGTTATCACATCAGCCTGTATTTTAGTTATCCACTGCTTGAGCTTCCAAATAGGCTGTCATTAGGAAAATCCCATATATTATTTATCAATTTGCAAAATTATCTACTAACCCAGCAGTGGGATAGTACAGCTGCATCAATTGGGTACACTCCCACTAACTGGTGGAAGATCTTTTAACGAACTCTAGTACTTCTAGTAGATACAATTTTGTGTAGGTATTCATACATACATCAAATAAAATTTGCGATCACTTTGAAAAATCGAATTTTTTTTGTTACGGTAGATTATATATTATGATATGAGTTTTATTTTTTAGTTTCAAACTGGGTATTTCTATTTAAAGAAAACACACAAAGAAATTTCTTGATAAAGTTCAATTTAAAAAATTATATGAGCTTATGCTAGTGATCACAAACTTTTTTTGATGTGTGTACACTAGCCTACATTAATCCCTATTATATTCACAAAACTATAAGTGCCAGGATAAATTATAACACCCTCCAAAGTTACCACAATAATACAGTATTGTGCAACTGTCTGTACCTAATGAGCTGATTACTAATTATCCTACGCTATGTAACTTCTCAACAGTAATTACGATTCATTATTTCATACGAACATTTATTTATCTACTTGTAGAATGTTGGAAAGAGTTTCGTGGACTGCATCAAGGGGCTCATTGACGTGCCGACGCTGCAGAGAGAGATCGAGGAAGCCAAACCCAACGGTGCTCTCGATGAGGTCTTCAAGAAGTAAGTACCTAACCTACGTCACCGGTGGGCACGAACCCGCTTACCAAGGTGAATGCGAAACTTCCTCCTTCGTCCTTTCTCGGGTCCTCTGTTTTAGTGTGCCTTTCCACCAGAGATGTGCTATGTAACGTTGCTATGGATGCGTTTGATATCCACCAATCATATTCATTGGTCCACATAGCATAGCACTGGTGGAAACTGACTCAACTAAGCTACGTTGCTACGATGCGTGCTATGGATGCGTGCTACGGATGGTCATGAGTGGTGTAGCTATGTGCAGAGTACCGCATTGCCGCTCCCCGTGCCTTCCCTACTGTCGATAAGTCGCATAGTTCGAGCTGCGAATCTTCCTCGCACAGCTTCATAGCTTAGCATCAGTGGAAACGGTCACATAGTTCCGTAGCTTAGCTTTTACACTCCCGCAGCATAGTTGCATGGCACATCTCTGGTAGAAAGGCACCCTTATTATGGGTATCCAACAGAATGTTGCACTAATAACTTAATTCGTATGAATCCGCAAAATTGGTCGGTGGTTTTGGATGATACGGCATGGATGTGTAGGAATAGTCCTTTGGGGAATATCCCTTTAGATACGTACCATGTCAGGGCCGGGAGCGGACCGGAGCTCAAATCTTCTTCACTCTGATAAAATAAGAAAAAGATAGACGTAAATAAGAGCTGTTAAATTTAGTTGAACTAAAAGTTCCTTACAAAGACTATACGACAGAAAGTGTCGACTAAAAACACGGTAAAAAATTTGAATTTTAATCTAAAATGTGTCCGGTCATGGACTAGCGATATTCTAGGTACTTATATAACAACTATTCTAGTACACAAATACACTATACACTAGGGTTCAATCCACTTCCATTTTTTTGTTGAGATATTCTGTACATGTGTACAAAAAAGTCATATCTTTTAAAGTTTTGGTCCTACTGAGATAAAAGTAGGCTTATTCGGAGGGCAACAATATTGTCTATCGTTTACATTATGATACAATGGGTTCACATAAAGACATACAGTTGTAGCCAATATCTCAACAAAAAAGCAAATGGCTGCCAAATAGCGGGGAAGTGGATTGGACCCTACTGTGTAGTGTATTTTTGTGTACTAGAATAGTTGCTATACAAGTACTTAAAATATCGCTAGTCCATGACCGGACACACTGTAGGTACCTGCCTACACCAAGTTTTTTTTTTATTAGTTTCATAAACATTTGTGGGTATCCGCTTTCAAAGTTAAAATTAACTATCCCTAAAACCCAGGTACTGCGCCAAGACCCCTGAACTGAAGACTTGTTTCTACACGCTGATGGACGGCGTGGCTCCCTGCGTCGACCCCAATGTGCGCGACCAGATGAGCTCCTTCAAGAACGGCACCAACCAGTTCATTGACTTCATCTGCTACAAGGATGGCGACAGGATTGCCCGTAAGTACCTATACATACAGCTTAGCACGAGCTATACGAGAATAGCCCATGCGGTTGGAAAAAGATTAGCCAGTGAGCAAGTTTAATAGCGAGGCTGACTGCCCGGGGTGCGCTGAACGTAGGTATAGTGGATCAAATGTATGAGTATACATAACGTGACCATTATTTTTTTCCCTCTGAGCGGGACACCGGCAAATTTTAATATTTTTTACAAGAATGAAACACATGTATATGGTTTACGTAGGTATATTTATAAAAAACGAAAACTAGGAATTAATCTTGTGTAGTCTGGTGGGCTGGTTCTAGTACATTTTTCGGATGAGCAGTTTGCTTTAAAATAATTATCAGGTTTGGTTTTTAAACATCAATATGTGATATGTTGGCAAGACTTGTTGATGTTATCCTTGGCTATCAAAATGTTTTCTGATGCGATTAATAAATACGCGCCCGTTATATTGAATTCATGGACATCAATTACGTATTTTTCAAAGCGGGACATTTATGTGTTTTTGGGGACAGCGGGACACATAGCTCAAAAGCGGGACAGTCCCGCTCAAAATGGGACGTATGGTCATGTTAAGTATACAATCAACTAATTACATTCGTATTTTAACAGAGTTATACGTGTTTTGCGTAGTCAAGTCTTTGCCCTCGCTTATCTAAGCGTATCTTGCGTATTAAAAGTTATAACGCACATTTACAATGACAGTTGCTTGCGTAGTGTAATTAATATCCGTATCCACAAAAATCCAAACTTTCACATCTACCTTCTAATTTAATCTAATCTAACTAATATGTAACTAATATTACAAATGCGAAAGTATGTTTGTTTGTTACCTTTTCACGCCTAAACCACTGAACCGATCATCTTGAAATTTTGCATAGGTTTAAGTTGTCAGGTGTATAGAAACGGACATAGGGTACCTTTCATCCCGAAAAAAGGTATTGTTACCGAGAAAAACAACAATAACGTTCATAGATGGCGCAACGTGTCTTTCTAATCATGATTGAAATTATACTCGACATCCACGCGAGCGAAGCCGCGAGCGACCTCTAGTTTAATTAGTTATTAATTATTTATTTTCTTTATTCATTTTTTTACATTTTTAAATATTCTAATATAAAAATAAAAACATTTAAAAATATAAAAAATAGTATCCCACCGGCATCGGGAACAAGGTCCAAGCTGCCGGCAGTCAGGGCTCCAGAGAAAGGAACCTCCTCACTATGCGTGCCGTATCCAGGAGTACTGCTTTTTGTATCAAGCCCTTGATCCAGCCATCCAACGAGAGCCTCTTAGTTGATCGAGGCTCTTGGCTATGAGGCCATTCGCCGTAACGACTATCGGAACAATGACTGCTGAGTCCACATCCCACATAGCGACAACCTCGTGTGCTAGATTATTTATTTATTATTATTAGTTAGCTATGACTAGTGGTATATACACCCATTTATTGTACTCTTTTGTGCAGAGCTGTATCCTATTTACCTACATCAGCGACTGGTGAAATTGGCCCATTTGAAATAATCTAATGAATTTCTTTGCCAGTGTTCATTGCCGAGGGTGGACCCCAGTGCTTCCAGAGCAAGGTCAATGAAGTCAGAGACTGTGCCAATAATATCAAGGACAGTTTCCAAAGCATCGAGGCCGCTAAGGCCCTTAGCCTTCAAGTAAGTTTAAATCAGTAGGTATTTTATACAACGTGTTACATAATTCCCCATAAAAAAGAAAATGTTAATCAAGTAGTCTTTTATGGTTGTTGTCATTTACCTCTAAGAGGAAATTAGGTAAGAATGTAAATAACTTTCTGGGTAGTCTACTCTTTACTTTTATGTTTTCAGGGTTGCGTTTCTGTAATGATTTTATTTCATTATATGATTGTAGAATTTTTTTAAAGTATTGCCAATGGACTCTTTACAAGGGACCTTTTAATCCCCTTTCGGCTTTAGGAGTATTTTTGTAACACGTTGTAGGTATAGGTATAAGGAAAAGCTTCATTAAAGTAATCGTCATGAAAATATACTGCCGTGAAGGGTAGTAGGTATATTTTCATGACGATTACTGCACGTGTACTGGATATTAATTTGATTAACCCTCAGTTGAAAATGACATGATTGGGATCAACATGGCATATTTATAGTGATTATTGAAACGGTAAAAGTTTCCTTTAAGTTTTTTGGATTGATAGAACAGCTGCTTTGGACAATGGTGTCGATTCTGTCATGCACGAACTTAATTAAGGCTATTGCCATCTTTTTCACACTGATAAAATAAGAAAGAGAAGGACGTGAATAACAGCTGTCAAAAGTTAAACTACTAGACGAGACGTCCGAGCGAGTCGACTAAAAACACGGTGGTTTATAAGAGAATCGGTGCCAATATCGATTTCGTTTCAACTCGGTTTGGTCACCTGTAATTGGAGGAGCACACTCGTCATTGTCCCTGTAATTGCTATTTTGTATGTACTAGTCGCGCGCAGAAGGTTTGCCGATGAATGCGCCTCCCACTTCACCGACCGCTACCCGCGCTCGTCTGAATCGTACCGACCATCGACGCGTGACGTCATGAGGCCATCGGCAAACCTTCTCCGCGCGACTTATAATTGTGTAGCCTCTATTGGAGATCCAAATAAATAAATAAAAATAAACTCCGGTTTTAAGGCCGTTTGTCAACCGCCACCATCACCGAGGACGAGATGACGTTGCCGAAGTAGCGAAACATACATTACTATGACTGCGTGTCCACCGCACGTCATCTCGGCTGCCGAGATTGTGAGTACCTAGTTCGGCGCCACCGCTAGAACTCGGCCGAGATCGTGACGGACCGAAATGACGGCAATACAAAACATGTCTGCACTTATCCACTACATCCGAGATTACCGGTAGAGATAGGTACCTAGCTATTTTAATAACTAGCTAAATAGCGGCTATTCAAAAAATAGCCATGGCTATGATATCCGTCAAAACGATAACTAGCTATTGGCTAGCTAGAGTAGCTAGAATAACCGACAAGTTTACGGCACAGCGGGAAGCCACCACAGAGTATAAAACAACTTCGTTTTGTTTGCAGCCGCCCCGGTAGCCGATAACTGACTAGCTGGCTAGCCGGTGTAGCCGGAGTAACTACGTCCAATTCTAGCCGAAAGCTTGTTTTTTTAGTAAAAACCATACGAATAAAGAAGACAAGAATTTCTTTAAAAAAAAGTATCAATAAAAACGAAATCAAACTTATTATTATCAATTTACCTATCACCTGTAAAATAAAATGATTCAATTGTCAGGATAGTGGGTTTATTACTCATGCAATCATATTAAAACAGTAAATTAGATAAAGAATGCATTTATTTACATTTTAAATCATATTACAATCAACTAATATATTATGTCGTTCAATTACACAGTAAATAAAAATATATCATAATTAATACTCACTCTTTCAATACAGCGTAATAAACACTTGGAACTGTTGACCGTACAAAGGTCAGTTCGATAATGATCCATACACTCGGGCGACAACGCCTTTTATACGTATGGCGGCCGAGTGTCACAGATTAACAACTACCTACATTTTTGTATTTAGTAAATTAATGCTACGCCTTAAAATATACTATGATATAAATGTAAATACAATTACAATAATAAAATAAGCAGATATGATATTAACAAATAATCACACTGGTAAATCATTAATTAAACGTCACTTCATAACAACAACACATGACTCATAGTACTTGTATTGCTAACAGATTCGGCCATCCAAAATATTGTGTGTCCCCACACATACAAAAAAAAACAAAAACAAAATTAACAATCTAAAAAAATAAAAATAAAATAATATATATTAATCTCCTTGAACAGGTTTCTAACCATTAGAAAATAGTGTCATACAGGTTCACGGAGAATGGCATCAGGCCCCTTTATGTCCTGTATACCACATATATATAATAAAAATGGCATCAGGCCCCTTTATGTCCTGTATACCACATAAATATAATAAAAATGGCATCAGGCCCCTTTATGTCCTGTATACCACATATATATAATAAAATGGCATCAGGCCCCTTTATGTCCTGTATACCACATAAATATAATAAAAATGGCATCAGGCCCCTTTATGTCCTGTATACCACATAAATATAATAAAAATGGCATCAGGCCCCTTTATGTCCTGTATACCACATAAATATAATAAAAATAATAGTATCAGGCACCTTTCTGTCCTGTATACCAAAATACATTCATAATCATCGGATCAGATATCAAAGTCCAAACAGTGGTCAGTCTGATTCCTCCTCACTCAGAATATTATCATGGGGTCTTCGAAAGTTTAACCACGGTTTAATTTTATCGATAGCGACAACCGTGGTATACTTTCTATTACCCTTTCGTGTCATAGGAGTGTCCTCAATTTGATAGCGGTCATGCTCATAAACTTTGGTTATCTTATACGGGCCTTGAAATTTAGGAACCAATTTTTTACTGCTACCCGTAGCCGGTACCTGTCTCTCAACCCTAACCAAATCTCCTTCTTTAAACTCAATAGGTTTAGTGCGCGACTTATCATACCTATTTTTTTGGAGCTGTTGAGAAGTTTCTATAAATGAACTCATTTTGTCCCTGATAGTACCTATGTCAGTTTCACCGGTACTAACAGTGACACCGTCATCTATTGCAGCTAACAAACTACTATCACTGGGACCTTTTGGGCGAATACCAAATAATGCTTCAGCTGGGGTTCTATTGATACCCTTATTAAACGTATTATTAATACCCCATTGAATCTCTGGCAAGTGATCATCCCATTTGTTTTCAGCAGTTTCAACGCATTTTGCTGTCAACGCATCAACAATTACTCGATTGTAGCGTTCTACCTGTCCGTTTGCCCTAGGTGTTGCCACTGCATTAAGAACATGTCGCATACCTTTTTTTAAAACAAAAGACTTAAAGGAATCGCTGGTAAAAGATGATCCCCTGTCAGATATTATTCTTCGCGGTACACCGAAAATGCCTATGTATTCACGCAGTACTTTAATACTTGAACTACTTTTCGTATTTCGAACAGCTTTTAAATAAATAAATCTCGTAAATGCATCAATTAATACTAACAGATATATATTTCCTTTACTGCTTCGTAAAAACGGCCCAACATGGTCAAGATGAATGGTATCAAATGGTTCATTTACTTTCTCGATTGGATGTAAGAAACCGGGTTTTTTGCCCCCTGATGCTTTGGAATAAGCACATTCTAAACACGATGTTACATATTTTTTTACAAAACGCCGCATTTTAGGAAACCAAAAGTGGAGTTTTATTTTCTCTAAAGTTTTGTCCACAGCAAAATGGCCTATGTCGTCATGATTTTTCTTGACTACCTGCCAACGAACACCTTTAGGCACTACCCACCTATCTCCATCAGGAGTTATTCGAAACAATCTGCCATTTTTTAATTTATAATTACTTTTTATGTCAGTGACATCATCAAGACTTGGATCATGCAAAATGCCGATTATACGTTGAATATCTGAATCAGATTCTTGTACTGTAATTATCCAATCAGATTCTAGTATGTTATGAACAGTATACTCAGTTTGAGGATTCTCTAACATTGGATTGCGACTCAAAGCATCGACGTGATTCATGGATGTTCCCGGCCTGTATTCAATATTAAAATCGAACTCTTGCATTAGAGTCCACCATCGAGCTACACGGGGTAACATGTCGCGTTTAGAGAAAGTAGCACGCAATGAATTACAATCCGTTATGATTTTAAAAGATATACCGACGAGATATACACGAAACTTTTGAAGGGAAGCGACTACGGCTAGTGTTTCTAAATCGTATGATGAATAGTTTTGTTCTTCGGGTGTAGTTTGCTTACTGAAATATGCAATGGGTTTTAACATACTAGCATCCCCCTTTTGTAACAGAATTCCTGCTATACCTATTTTGCAAGCGTCGGTATGGAGTTCAGTATCAGCTTTAGGATCATAAATTCCTAGAATTGGTTTTTGTATTAAAGCATCTTTTAAAGTCTGAAAAGCATTCTGCTGATCCAACCCCCACACCCACACTGTGTTTTTCTTAAGGAGCTTTGTTAATGGTTTTGCGATAATTGAAAATCCCTGAACAAATCGTCGGAAAAAACTGGCTAAACCTAAAAATTGACGAATTTGATGCTGGTTAGTGGGGGTAGGGAATTTTTCCACGGCTTCTATTTTTCTTGAACCTGGTTTAACACCTTCACCCGAAATTTCAAACCCCAAGTAGTCTACAGAAGTGGCAAAGAAACAACATTTACTGAGATTAAGTGTAAGCCCTGCATCACCTAACAAACGCATCACTAGCTCTAACCGTTGCATGCCTTCTTCTATATTTATCGACGGTATAATTATATCATCTAAATACGCCAATGCCTCTCGATGACGCAAATTACCAAGTACCTGATGCATTAAGCGTTGGAAGGTTGCTGGTGCATTTGCTAATCCGAAAGGCATTCTATTGAATTCGAAGTGTCCTTCCGGTGTAACAAATGCTGTTATATGTTTATGCTGTTCTCGTATATTAATCTGATAATATCCAGAAGCTAAATCTAATGTCGTAAAATAGCGGTAACCTGAAAGTGCATCTATCTGGTCATCTATGAGAGGCAAAGGGTAATTTTCTTTAATTGTTTTACTGTTTAGCGCTCTATAGTCTATACACAGACGGTAATCGCCAGTTTTCTTTTTAACCAATACGATTGGGCTGGCGTAGGGTGAGGTGGACGGTCGAATTATATTATTCTCTAATAAATCGTCTACCATTTCCCTAACAACTTCTTTTTCCTTTACTGCCAACCGATAAGGTCTGTAAACTACTGGTTCGTTATTATGCAAATTAATTGTCATATCTGAGAGTGTACAGCTTCCTAATTCAGACATAGAAAAAGCGAAACAACTACGAAATTTATTTAAAAGCAATAACAAATTTTTCACTGTAGTTTCATTCAAGTTTTCCCCAACTCTTACATCTGAAACAGTTATTGAATTTAATTGATCTTTGTTATCTGGAATCGTCACGCTCAGAACACTGTTTTCAATGTACTTATGAGCGACTTTTCCTCGTGTTACAAGCAAATCTTTATTAAGGATGTAAGAATCGGGACCTAATCCGTTTACAACAATTTGGCCTGCTCCAATCTGATCAAAATGGTATATTCCGGTAAGGATGTAATACAGATTTCCATTCATGTTTCGCAAACCACCCTCAATATATAATGTTCCCTCAAATTTTGGTTCCGTATAGACATCTACAATTGAAATTCCCAACACAATTGATTGGTTTTGACAATGTATTTTAATTTTATTATGAGACATGATATCGTTATTGAGTTGTGAAATGTCAAGGTGATCACTAGTCTTTTGTATTAATACATGGGGTTGCTCAGTGAAAGTTTGACCAATCATTAATGGAATCTGCATAACATTGTCAGGTACTATGAGTAATTCAGTGTCAGCCCCAACTCCGTCAATCTCAACATAACAATTAATTCGCCCTAAAGTATTTACTGTAGAATTACCAAATCCTTTTAAGACGGGAAGACTGTCGGTATTCAATTCGTTAATCCCTAATTTTAAAAGTTGAGAATATTTAAGCATGGAACATTCGCTTCCCAAATCAATGAATGAGTCTACAGGAATTGTATTAATAAGCGCTGTTTTAAAATATTTGTGACTAGTTTGGTTCCCATGTATAATCATATTTACAGTTTTCTCGGTTGGTAATATATTGGAATAGCATTTTTCGGTATCATGACCTATCTTAAGACACTTAGCACATTTTTTATGGGTAGTTTACACTGAATAGCAACATGACCTTCCTGTCTACAATTAGCACACCGAATTGCTTTAAAACTCTTATAACGAGGTGGTTGAGGCTGTAAATCTGAGGTGGTTTTAGATGGTTGGGTCTTATTGCTATTCCTTTTATCAGGGTTTTGTCTAATGTTTCTTGAATTTCTCAAATAGGTTAACAATTTATCTAAGTTATTATATTGAGCTGCTTCGGCACCCAATCTAACAGAGCGATCATCAATACCGTGTAATACACATTCTACAGCCCGACTTCCGGAAATACTACATCTATTAATCAAAGCAATTTTATCGTAAAAATAATCTTCTAAAGAATCTCCGAACCGAGCGCGCCTAGCCAGCATATCACTTAGCATTTGACCATAATTCTCGTCGGAAGGAAAGGCTGCTATCAGCTTTGATTGCCATTCTTCCCAAGAAAAGAGTACAGAAGGTAGGCCCTCGTACCAACGCTTAGCTACCCCCTTTAATTTAGGCAGTGCAAAATGTACGGTCTGTTTTTCGGACCAACCGTAAATGGATGCGCATTCATTGACCTTGTGAAGCCACATGACCATTGTTTGTTCTTTTCTAGACGGGTCAAATTCGGGGATTGTATTATTAACAGAGTTAATCTTTATCGGGTCAGGAGTAATCGATTTCAGAGCTTGTACTAATAATTTTAGAGTGCTATTATTGGATTCTGGAGTGCAACTGTTTAATAATTCTAAATCATCCCCACCCATTTTATGGGTAGCGATGTTACCTGCTGTTTCCTTAGACGGCTGTCCCGAAGTGCAGCACGTAGGACGACGCGAAGACTGCTCGTGCCAACTGCCTTGTTGGCTGCAATGCTGACTGCTCGATCCATCATTCACTCGACCGCCGTCCCAAGTTTCGGCACCGCTCGGATGATGGCGCCCAACGCGAGATCTGGTCCGGGATCGGTAGTCCTGCGATTTGCGGTCACGCCGCCCATGTTGGGACCGACTGCGTGACTGCCTAGTATGCTGCCGGTTATGCGACCGGCTACGCGACCGTAAGCGCGACCGTCGGTCACACGGCAGGGCACGCGATCGACTGCGTGTCCGGCGACTACGGCGTTGATGCGATCGGCTACGCGACCTCGTGTAAGATCGGCGTTCGCATGTTTTGACACGCGACCGACTGCGTAGTTGTCGGCTGCCCGATCGGTGCCTGTTTGAGCTATACGCTCGATCAGGCGTCTGGTTGAGCCCTGCTCGTGACCGTCCAGTTGCGTGTACATTGCTTCTTTGTTCTGGAGCTTCACCAGCAGGTGGAACCAAGGACTCACGATTTTGCTGAATAGTTGGCCTTTTCCGTGTTGCTTGTCGACGATGTAAACCATCGGGCAACACGGGAGAACGATAACCTTCCATTATTAACCTGTAACAGAAATTAAATCACACAAGATTTTGTTTTCTTTTTATAACAAAAAACAAATAAAATAAAAAAAAAATATCTTTATATTTTTCTAAAACGATCCCACTTCTGAGATGTAAAATAAAATGATTCAATTGTCAGGATAGTGGGTTTATTACTCATGCAATCATATTAAAACAGTAAATTAGATAAAGAATGCATTTATTTACATTTTAAATCATATTACAATCAACTAATATATTATGTCGTTCAATTACACAGTAAATAAAAATATATCATAATTAATACTCACTCTTTCAATACAGCGTAATAAACACTTGGAACTGTTGACCGTACAAAGGTCAGTTCGATAATGATCCATACACTCGGGCGACAACGCCTTTTATACGTATGGCGGCCGAGTGTCACAGATTAACAACTACCTACATTTTTGTATTTAGTAAATTAATGCTACGCCTTAAAATATACTATGATATAAATGTAAATACAATTACAATAATAAAATAAGCAGATATGATATTAACAAATAATCACACTGGTAAATCATTAATTAAACGTCACTTCATAACAACAACACATGACTCATAGTACTTGTATTGCTAACACACCTAAACTTATTGCCGCGGTGAGGATCGAACTCGAATCGCCTAGCTAGTTTAGCTACGCCGCCGCAACCGCTAGTCGGTTAGTGAGCCAGTTATTCAATAGCCAAATAGCTAAATAGCTGGCTAGCTAGCTGGCTATTTCACCACAAATAGCCGGCTAGCTAAGTTTATTGGAATTTCGGCTAGTTACCCATCTCTAATTGCCAGCGCCGGTGCACGAGCTTTTGTCTTGTGTTGCTAACCACAGAGATCGATGGCGTCGCTCGTTCCGAACTCGGTCCGAAATAATCTCGTTTTTCGGTGACGGCGGCGGTGGACAAACGCTTTATGGCAATCTAAGTATAAATAATACATATATTTTCCATATCCGTAAACA
The DNA here is from genome assembly GCA_905220435.1 of Amphipyra tragopoginis. Lineage (NCBI taxonomy): Eukaryota > Metazoa > Arthropoda > Insecta > Lepidoptera > Noctuidae > Amphipyra > Amphipyra tragopoginis. The sequence continues at coordinate 8,583,272 of HG991997.1, read as the reverse complement.
TTTATTTCGGTAAACAGGAGAAGTGTGCCAAGTTCGACGAGCTGTCGCAATGTATCGTGACCAAGCTGGAAACCTGCGAAACGCCAACGCCCGCCAACATGGCCGAATCTCTGTTCAGATTTGTGCGCAAAGGATCGCCCTGCCCTGCTGCCTGGTAAGATTTTGAGTTTTTTAATTATATCGTTAAAATTCAATTCATAATGGTGCCGGGAAACGCAACTTTAACGACACTGCTGACGCATAAGTTTTGAATACTCAAGCGCACCATTGTATTAGCGCGGCGCGGCAGTCGTCTCCCCGCAGTCATACAGTTAGGTTGATTAATATGTAGTTAATAATTAATCATAAAGTAATTATGTATGTAGACACTGGTACCAGTAAAGTTATATATATCCTAATTTGTGACCTTCATTGAATAACCATGCATTGAATAACCATGCATTGAATAACCATGCAACTTCCTTCCCTACTACTTCCCCATACAACTAATAAATTTTAAACAGATGTACAGCAATGGCATAGGTAATCATTAAATTAGGATAGTGAGAACTGGTTAACCTTTTTTTTTCTTAGGCAAAAAGGCCCAAATTAATAAACAGTTTTCATTTGTAAGATCTCCCAAGAGGAGCTACCGGAAAGTCGAAGAGTCATCGTTGCTCCATGCCATATCTACATTTGACAACTTTTTTTAAAAGGACGCCTTTTCATAAATCATTGGCAAAAAGTAAAATTACGATAATATGCACAGACGGCCATCACACACACAGCATACCTTATCTTCAAATTAGGTCAACTCAAATCTTTGTGACCGTAGAGGGATCTATTTGACCGCTTATTTGCTACCAGAGCTGTGCGAGGAAAATGTGCGGTGCGGAAATGTGTAGCGAGGATGTGAAACGGTGTGGCCCTTTCCACCAGAGCTGTGCGAGGAATGTGTAATGCGTAATGTGTTAATGTGTACCTACAAATGATCATCTACCTCTTCCAAACACCATCTAGTGACTGACTGGTAGGCGCATATTTTCAAATCCTCGCACACATTCCTAGCAGCACATTTCTCACTCGTTTTGTATGAACAAAAACCTCGCTCCGCTAAGCCCATATCCACCAGAGCTGTACAGAGCGAAGCTAGGTAAATGAAGTGATTCTATTGGTGCTTACAAAACACATTCCTCGCTACGCAGCTTAGCACAGCTCTGGTGGATGCTCAGTCTTAGGGACTACTCCCACTTATTCAGCTCTATTCAGCTTATGTCCATAGAAAACAACGATTTTGTATGGAGACGCGTACGCATCCGTTCAGCTTTCCGCGTCTATTCTGCTTTCGCGGCAACCAAGTATAAAATGAGGAAAATGTGTTTTTATCATGCAAGTGCTATAGACAGAGTTCAGCGCTGTTCTGCTGCGTTCAGCACTGTTCTGTCGCATTCAGCGTCGAACGCAGCGGAACAGCGTTGTACACGGATGGTTCTCGACTCCCAATTTTGTTAAATTTTGCAATATCCATCCGAAAATGCTCTTTAAATTTAATATAATTTTCTTTTATTTGGGATACCAATGTCGCGTATTCTCCAAACAAATTTCTATTTCTCCAAAGTGGGTCGACCCACTGTCGTTTGCGTTTTAATTTTTACGTAAATTTTTTTCTATTTCTTTTGCAAGAAGCGAAACGATAATAATATCGCTCATAGAACTCTCCATGTTGAGGGCACAATACTAAATGAGTAGCTTACCGTCTTTGCAGCATATTCAGCGCCGTCCGCAGTAGATAGAAGCGTTTCAGCGGAGAAAACACGCTATGAAGGCTTTTCTCATTCTTACGACGCTGTACGCGGCTGATAGAAGCAGAACTGCATAAGTGTAACCAAGATCGTTCAGCGAAATGCGAATGGAGCTGAATAAGTGTAATTAGTCCCTAAAAGGGCAAATGGATAACTAACCATTTTTACATTGTTATGGGCTAGCAAAATAAATGGAAATATTAAAAATATTTTTTTCTTTTCCAACACAAATTTGGATTGAGCTAACTTGAAGATGAAGGTACGCGGGGTGTGTGGGGGCCGGCCGCCTACGCTTCCTGCAAATACATCCACCCTTTATCTGTGGAGGCCATCTTGCGCGATTAAGGGGGATCTCTGAAATAAAAGCTGTTTAAGAGAGGTTACGCACTGCATCCGATCCGAATCCGAGAAAATACGTTCCGAAGTAGTCATACAACTATTTGTATGGTAGTTTACGCACTAGATCCGACTTCCGTCATCTGATTTCTCTCCGTGATCCGTGAGTTTCCAATTCGGAAGAAATATTGACGGACCGAAGTAACCGTAGTACTGTTTGTATGAACGCTTTCGCATTACCTCGGAATCAAATCGGACGCCAAATGGATAAGCCAAAGATGGCCCCTGAATTGTTTGAATTTGGATTAGAGATCAGATAAGTGCGTAAGCGATATCCGAATTCGGTCCGAGTTTTTTAGACTCTTATTTTCACGTATTCGGATCGGATGCAGTGCGCAAAGCAATATCCGAATTCGGTCCGACTTTTTTACATTCTTATTTTCACGGATCCGGATCGAAGGCAGTGCGTAATCGCTGTAACGAGTATATCAACACAAAAATAGGTTTGGAAATGGCTGGCTCTATTGTTATTTGTATCTCGGTCACACACTTCTTCTACAAGCTAAAGGCGAATAGTTGAACCGCCATTTAAACCTACGTCCGAATCCGATTACTTTATTTCAAGTCCCGTGACAGCATTTGATAAAATAGGTACCTAATTATAATTGTATTTTGTTTCCTGTTTCAGAAGAACTGATATTGCCGCTGACAGTACGAAGAGTTGGGTGTGAACATATAAGTGCCAATAGTAATAAAATTATGTAAATCGTTGTGCAAAAACTGTATTTTTTAATATACATACATAAGACCGATACGTGTTACTTATTCCCTAAAAATATCTATAGGTACCTACTATTAGTTTTTCAGGAAGCCTGATTTGTGTGCTTTAAATAGACTGCGAAAATGACTACATTCTGCCTGCAATTGTACCCTTTTCCACGTGCAAGCAAAATGCCTTCCAAGCTCAGCATTTGCAGCACCGCGCAACGTCTCATCTTTGAATAGGAAATTGAAAAATGGACTGTAATATTACCCACTGTAGTACATTTTAAAGTTTCAAGTTAAAATTGTGGATGGTGCGGCAACTAGATATCCATCTTCGGATTAGCTCAGCAAAACTTGGACTAGATACGGAATGAGTTGTATATCTGACCGTAAGGGACTAGTTATAACAGGTGCCTGAGGCGCGCACCCCGTACGTCAGTTTCGGGCGCTTTGTATGAATTTCTATGCAACCAATTACACTAAGCGCTTCCGTCCGAAAGGGGCACGTCATGCTACATACATACACGAAACGCAGCGTATTGGGCGCGCGCTTCGGGCGCCTTTTATAACTTCCCTAAAGGTGTGTACGGACACCGCGTACATTGGTACGCGTGGTCGGTTACGCGTACGCAGGAACGCTTAGTCCGTACAAGGCTTAAGACAGACACCTCCATAAAGGTGTGTACTGACAGCGCGTACATTGGTACGCGTACGCAGGAACGCTTAGTCCGTACAAGGCTTAAGGACAGACACCTCCATAAAGGTGTGTACTGACAGCGCGTACATTGGTACGCGTACGCAGGAACGCTTAGTCCGTACAAGGCTTAAGACAGACACCTCCATAAAGGTGTGTACTGACAGCGCGTACATAGGTACGCGTACGCAGGAACGCTTAGTTCGTACAAGGCTTAAGACAGACACCTCCATATTATTACTAAGCGTTCCTGTGTACGCGTAACCGAGTACGCGTACACAGGAACGCGCAGTCCGGACACACCTTAACACTAGTTGAAACAAACATGGAGAGTTTATGACAAACAAATCACTTCTTCAGTGTTTGTCTCAACTGTAGTGTTAGCTCAATAAATTTATAATAAAATAGAATATCAAAGATGATAAAACAACAATATAAATAAAACAAATTGGTTTATACTTTCATCATTTATTTGCAAATATTGTAAAATGGTTATAAACCACGTAGCAACATAAATACAAATCACAATTCATCTACCGGACATCGAATCTACGTACCTTTGACATAGACAATATGGCTTCTATTAATTATACGGCCAAAAAAGCAACGGCTCGCGTTTGCATCTAAAATATATTGCTGCCATAAAACTATAATAACACCTTATTTCCTTCCCCTTTTAATAGCTTTGGGCACGAGCTGACTATAAATGGCAATTAAGATGATAGATCTGACCTATAAACCTGTATTAACAATTAATTAACCCGCTGTTCGTAAACAGATTGATCATGAACTAGGTCTTACAGGGTGGTTCCCATTTGTTCTACGGAACATAACGTCAACGGAACATAACGTCAACGGAACATAACGTCAACGGAACATATCGTCAACGGAACATATCGTGAATGGAACATAACGTCAACGGAACAAACGAGTCTATTCTTAAAGGTACAAGTCCGAGACGGGCTGCAGACCGTAAACTGCAAAAGTAGTATCGCTTGCGGTGCGATCTGCGGCTGCGGTCTGCGGTTGCAGTTTTGTAGTCGCTGTCGAAATAGCACCTTTAAAGTGCACACCTTAAAGGCGCTATTCCGATGGCGACTTGCGGTCTGCGGTTGCAGTCTGCAGTTTGCAGCCCGTCTCGGACTTGTACCTTTACTAACTTGTTCCAAAGAACTGTTCCGAATTCATTTTTCAGTGACGTCATAGTACAAAACTGGAATCAAATTTTTCCCATATTGTTCTGTGATGTTTGACAAAAAGATCTGACGATTTGTGAGTGATATAATAAAAAAATTGTTCCATAGAAAAAATGGGAATTAAAATATTACAATTATGTTTGGAATAAAACGAGAAAAAATTGTCTCATTTTTGCCGATGACATCATGTTCAATAGAACAAATGAGTACCACCCGCCTTACATATTACGATGTATGAAAACTGAATCTACAAATTGAACATGAAAATATATAGATAATAAAAAAGTGAGTTTAAAAATAATTTATTGTATTGTTTGAGTCTTTATCACGGAATGATTTGATCGTTGTGTCCCAATACAAATTATACTTTCGATGTGAGTATTTTCATTTACTGACTTCTATTTACTATTTAATAACTCTTTTTCTTTGCTATTTGTAAGAAAATATTTTAAAGCATCGCTACTTCCTTTCATAATGATTTTGAGTACCACGATTTTGAGGACACCGTTCAACTATCTGATATCGTAAAATTTTAACTATTGTAGTATGACGATCTACACAATTTTATACCTACTGTAACTATAACACCAACCCTTACACCTTATAACACTACAATGGACAGAAGCTTATGTAGTAAATAATTAAGCAAGACTATTCTTAATTTCCTATTTTCGACTTTAAAACTTACGTTTTAAAGTTCATATTACAGTGTTGCCGGTTTCTTTACTTTTAGTACATTTTGATGTTCATAAAATGTAGAAACAAAACACCTTTCGGACGGCCATCGTTAAAAAAATTAAGCAATAAGTAATTTATATTTATACAATTTAATGATTTTTATCCTTCTATCGTATAGGACTATTTTCTGATTTAGATATGATTATACATCACTATGTTACTAAGCTAAGCATTATGATTTCGTTGGCCACATTTTTTTGGCAAATATATTACGAAAATATGTAACGATATGTACTTTGCGATAAATATATCACTTTAATGTTTGTAAAATTATCCGAGCCCTGGTTACAGTTAAAATAAAATAATTTATAATAGTACACAAATAATGTTTCATACAGTCTATTAGTATCAGCAATAATATCCTTATATAAAAAATAATATAGAATTTATTTAAAGGAACAAAACTCACCTAAATAAAGTGCTAAGTAATGTAAATATGATTTTACAAAAATATTAAAGTACACAATTTTCTTATCACAATTAAAGGGCAAAATATCGTTTTTATACAATGTTATTCAAAATTTATTTAGTAAACCTTAAGAAAATTAAATGTCATAATAAATAATCACAAGAAAAGAAGAATAAGAAATTCGTAAAATGTTTAACTCATTCCTATTGAGCTTAGCAAGAGGAGATCCCAGACGTTTTAGAATATACACTTCTCATCAAAAAAATCGAAACACTTCCGAAATTATCTTTGTGGCGACAATTAAACAAAAAACTAGCATTAATTCATTATAGAAAAAACATAATTTAGTAGCTGGAAGTTTGGCCTTTACAATGGTGTACGAAACTTCCAAAAATTTGTTTTTTTTTTTTCAATTTTTATCCTTTAAATGAATGGAACATTGTTGTGAGATAAACGTGTGTTTAGAGTTGGAGTACATTTGTCGTGCAAAAAACGAAAAATAACGCATTACTTTAAAATTTTCTGTTTGTAATTTGTTGATTAGGCTCTGTGACGTCTGATGAAAAGTTTTTTTTCTAACACACATGCATACTTCACCCGCAGCAGCCGCCCAAGTAGTGGCATTGCTGGATTCTGGGACTAGTCAGCGTATTGTGGCTGCAATCTTGCATCTAAGCCACTTGTCTGTTCAAAGAGTGTACCAACGCTATCGGGAGACTGGTTTATTTACGCGCCATCCAGGATCTGATAGGAATCGGGTCACTTTTGAGTGAGACGGCCGATTTATTGCAACCGTTTGTTTGCAAAATCGACGCCTTCGCGCTTTTCAACTGCAGCAGCAGCTCCTTGTTGTTCGAAGGGTGACTGTAAGTGACTCTACGATTTGAAGAAGATTGAAGGAACGTAGACTGGTACCACACAAGCCAGCTAATGGGTCAAAATTAACAACAGACCATCGAACAGCTCACCAAAAAAAATCGAAACACCTCGCAAGTTTTTATTTTGAATGGATTATTAGAAAAACATGTTTTTTTAAAAAATAAATACTAAATGCCATTTAATAGTAGGTAGCATAAGGTTTAGAATTCCTTATGTTGATGTTCTATAATTTTACTTTCGTCAGAAAAGAGAACCTTGCTCATTTGTAGATTTGAACAATTTAAGTACACAAGTGCAAAGTTAAGGCGCGCTCTTCGATGGTCTGTTGTTAATTTTGACCCATTAGCTGGCTTGTGTGGTACCAGTCTACGTTCCTTCAATCTTCTTCAAATCGTAGAGTCACTTACAGTCACCCTTCGAACAACAAGGAGCTGCTGTTGCAGTTGAAAAGCGCGAAGGCGTCGATTTTGCAAACAAACGGTTGCAATAAATCGGCCGTCTCACTCAAAAGTGACCCGATTCCTATCAGATCCTGGATGGCGCGTAAATAAACCAGTCTCCCGATAGCGTTGGTACACTCTTTGAACAGACAAGTGGCTTAGATGCAAGATTGCAGCCACAACACGCTGACTAGTCCCAGAATCCAGCAATGCCACTACTTGGGCGGCTGCTGCGGGTGAAGTATGCATGTGTGTTAGAAAAAAAACTTTTCATCAGACGTCACAGAGCCTAATCAACAAATTACAAACAGAAAATTTTAAAGTAATGCGTTATTTTTCGTTTTTTGCACGACAAATGTACTCCAACTCTAAACACACGTTTATCTCACAACAATGTTCCATTCATTTAAAGGATAAAAATTGAAAAAAAAACAACAAATTTTTGGAAGTTTCGTACACCATTGTAAAGGCCAAACTTCCAGCTACTAAATTATGTTTTTTCTATAATGAATTAATGCTTGTTTTTTGTTTAATTGTCGCCACAAAGATAATTTCGGAAGTGTTTCGATTTTTTTGATGAGAAGTGTATATTTATATATATATTTATTCTAAAAATAAACCACATTTTTTTTGAATAACATTGCACATAGGTAATTTTGCTTTCCATCACAAAATATTGGAATGTAAATATAAAGTACGTATATAATATTATTTGCTGATCATACATATTAGGCCGTTTCTAAGACCCATAATTAAGAAAATCAATAGTCAAGACCGTTATACCCCTGGTCGAAAATCGATTATACTCGAGAGCGGAGGATGCCTGTAACTATACTTTCTACTCCTTGACATTAGCTGCATGATGTCGTCTAACGACCCTATAATGTACTTTGTTCTATCCCACGCCTTTCCAAAAAATACATATAAAATTATAGAAAAATATGCGACCTCATCTTTCAAAACTATATAAAGCTGTATACTAAAATATATTTATTATGTAATGGCCTTCGCTCACACAGGACGGCATCGCAAATTGTTTATTAAGCTCAAATAATTTTAAACCTTATTTTAATAACATTAGCACTCGTATTTGCTTGATCATCAAGCGATACGGTAAATATGAGTCCTAAGAGTATTAAAATAAGGTTTAAAATAGATTGCGCTTGAAAAAATCTTTGCCGTGCCCTCCTGTTTGTGAGAGCCAGCCATTAATTTGATTTGAATATCCATGCAACATAATTTGTTTCTATTTTACATAGATGGCAGCACCAGCGTTTGAGATCGCAATAACCTGTATTTTTGTACCTCATTAGGTATAATTTATGTTCTATTTCGCGTAGCGTTGTAGTAATTAAAGTTATAACTGTATGAGTGCTTAAGCTTATGTTAAAATGCGTTGCTTAGACAAGTAATGCAGCTGCTAAGGCAGCGATGATAGTTGCTGACGTCACAGCTAAGCCGCTGGCTGCACTGGGAGAAGTACGTGCCTCTTCCTGAGAAAAGAATAAAACTGTTAATAATGGACACGGAATTACATGTTGAACCCTTTACATAGAAATGATCCCTTGAATACATTGGTGATTTCACGGCACAAGTTTCCTAAATAAAGTGATAAGTGTATGGAAAAATGAAAGTACATACACAGTGAAGAAATGAGTAAAAGTACAGGAATAATATTGATTAAGCGAAAGTTGAGTGTACGAAAACTGAATTTAATACATTTATTTAACAGATATTTACCTCCGGTTTCTGATTTGAGAATTCGGGATAAGCAAATACTTAAGTAATATTTGAGTACAAAGTTGTCAAAAAAATGCTTTAAAGTCCGTAAATTTATTGACAACTCCATACTCAAATGTTACTTAAGTATTTGCTTATCCCGAATTCTCAAATCAGAAACCGGAGGAGTCTCATAGCCAATTACTCAAACGCTACTCAATTTTAAGTTACCTTAAGTCTCGTGCTGTCACTGTCACTTCGCCTTAAAGTGACAGTGACAGCACGAAATTAACGACAATATAAAAATTAAAAAAAAAAAAAAGTGCTGCTGTTATAGTCTAAAGTACCCTGCAGTAAATATTACATATCGACTTTTAGAAAGAGATATCGGCTAGCTTCATCTCTGTCGCACGAAGCACTAACAGTCGAGTATAGGGTATTTGACTGAAAAAATCTAATTAGGCCGTCAGTTAGATTATTAAAAAATATTTGACCCGTATTTTTTCTTTTGTTACGTAAACCAAAATTGACGGAGATACGACACTTTTAAAATTGGCAAAACGTCACAAGCAAGTACAATTTATACTTGCTTCTGAGTACTTGCTTCTGACGTCACAAGCCCCCACTCTCGAGTATTGATGCGTTTTATCTTCCCAAATATTCATAGATTTAACAAAAGAAAAAATACGTGTTCATTATTTTTCAAAATTCTAACTGGCGGACTAATTAGATTTGCAATTTATTGATGTCAACATGCCTATTCTATTACATAGGAATGAGTGACAGAGACGACGCTCTACGAAGCCGATATCTCTTTCTAAATCTCTATGTATAATATTTACTGACGTGTACTGGACATTATTTTGCATATCTCCTAATGTTTCCATGTAAGCTAGACTAAAAAGCGGCATCAACAAAATAAGCGTTTTTTTTTTCGCTAGCGACCCTTTTTTTTAGCCAACAGGAACTATGTTTATCAGTGGACGTGTACAGATTGATGTGTGACTGATAATGATGCTGGTGATACAACTTACAGTGTTTCGACCTCTGGTGTTGGATTTTTCACTGGCCTATCAACATATGCGTGTTAATATTAGTGGAAATAATATAGCTGTGGGATGCACAAGTGAGGAAGTGCAAAGAGTGCAAACTGATAAGTGTTTATAAAAATAAGAAAACAAAAAATAAAAAGAATAAAATAAAATAATAAATAGTGGTTAATAAAATGCAAAATGAATAAAGGAGATTACTAAAAAAACGGTAACTTTTATTGTATTCATATTCTAGGGAAATAATTAAAAAAACCTAAATGCCGGTATTAATACCGGTATTTCTTTAAAACAAAGGTTACCCGGTTTTGGTCCCTGATTGAAATATAATAAGTCATATATAACAGTGTTAGGCACAAGTTATATAACTGTTTTAGCAAGTGTATTAAAAGAGCTTTCACAAGTGACCATACAACTACAACTGCTAAAACTACGGGTACAACTGGCGCAACCTGGGCAGTCAGCCCCGCAACTAACCTGACGTGACTAATCATTTCATCGCGGCATGAGCTATTCTCATTTACGTCGTGCCGATACGAGACAAAACAACCAATTATTTAGTCAAAAAATATACATACAATTTCTTAACCTATTTTTATTTCATACAGAAGTCGCTCATGGCCTCGCCCGCGTGGATGTCGTTTATCACGTATTCCGTATTTTCCGGGATAAAAGTAGCCTATGTCCTTCTCCAGGTTCCAGACTATCTCTGTACCAAGTTTCGTCGAAATCGGTTTAGAGGATTAGGCGTAAAAGCGTAACAGACAGACAGAGTTACTTTCGCATTTATAATACATATTAGTAGGAATAAGTACTGATTCAAACCTGTATTTCACCTAGAAGTAACAAGTTTCTTATTCCTGATAACGGTACCGTTACACTACGGAACCGGGATATTTTATACCGGTCATCATCATCTGCCTAGCCTTTTCCCAACTATGTTGGGGTCGGCTTCCAGTCGAACCGGATGCAGCTGAATATCAGTATTTTACATGGAGGGACTGCCTATCAGACCTCCACAACCCAGTAACTGGGTAATACGATACTCTTGGTAAGACTGGTTGTCAGACTTTCTGGCTTCTGACCAACAGTAACGACTGTCAAAGATCTACAAATGACAGCCGGGACCAACGGCTTTACGTGCTTTCCGAGGCACGGAGGAAACTCGCTATGGTAAATGGTCACCCATCCACAGACCAACCTCGGCAAGCGTGGCTTAACCCGGAATATCGGTCTATGCGGCTGTAATTATTTAGCCACGAGCTCCTACTCGGGATATTTTATACCGGTAATAATATTATTTTATAATTTTTTAACCTTCTTCATAAGTAAACCAAGCATAAACAAAAGCGCTTACTTTAACGAAGTGCTTGCAAGGTGTAGCCTTTCTGATGAAGTTAAACAGTGACTCCACGATGTTGGCCGAGGTTGGCTTGGTACACTTCTCCAGTACGCTGACGACACACGTCTGCAGACTCGTCATCTGGTTGCATTGCTTTTCCTGAAAAAGTTTTTCTTATTAACATAACATAATATCATCACGCCTGTATTCCCCGAAGGCCTGTACACCCTCATTTCGCTGTTATTTTTAAGTCCCATGTAATAGGGGGCAGGTCTATTCCCATCAACCGGCACAAATCCAGACCCCGGATTGCTACTGAGACATTCCACACGGGAAAATTAAATAATACTTTGCCCGACCCTGGAGATCGAACCCAGGACATCATGTTTAGCAGTTGCGCTTGCGACTACTACACCAAAGAGGCAGTCAGTTAGTTTTTCTTATTAATAAAGATGTGTTTTTCTTTATTGATAGCCAGAGCTAAACTGTAAAAATAACTGACGACACGTTTGGTGTAGTGGCTAAGCGATTGGCTTCTGCGCTACGGGTGGTGGGTTCGATTCCCACACGGAACAAAAATTTGTATGGCCTACAGGTTGTTTCGGGTCTGGGCGTTTGTTTGTAAGATTTGTGTCTGTAAACGCACCCCGATACAAGCGAAATCTTAGTGTGGGGCAACGTTTTTATTAAAAGAAGAAGAACTGTTACGTTTTCATTACTAAGTTATAGCCCGACCGCTTATCTGAGACCGTTCCAGGGGGCCTACTCCCTAAGTCCGTCAACGAAGTTAGTCGCCCGTCCGAAAGTAACCCAAAACGAAGGAGTGAACAAAACAAGTGTCAAGTTCAACTTTTCGGACGGGCAAAAACAAATCGGTAGTAGGGACAACTGTCAAATCGTGTTGTCATTCATTCTTAGTTCGGGCCCCGAAATAATCCTATGTCCGTAGGTGATAGGGAGTAGGAAACGCTCGTAACTAAGGCCGAAACCACGGACTTCGTGCTTAGGGAGTAGACCCCTTGAGGTAGCTGCGCGGTGCGGCAGGGGTATGGTGACGCGACGCAGCTCACTGATTCGTTAACTTGTGACAACTGTCACCCCTCCCGCACCGCGCAGCTACCTCAGGAACGGTCTCAGATAAGCGGTCGGGCTGTAACATCAATCACCATCAAAGCCTGATTAAAGTAGGCATTTCCAATGTGAGTTGTGATCAGCTGATTCAGCTTCTAGTCTACCCAGCAGGCGTAGCATGACCACAGAAAAGTTGTGTTGACGAAGGAATAGATGAAATGACGTTCACAATGGCAATATGTCATTTTCCTCTCCTTCCATTGTCTGCGTTGATAATACTACGCCTGCAGAAGTGGCTTGGCATTTAAATCTTCATCTGGGCTTCATCTGTACTTCATGAAACAAACATGAATATTTCTTATTTAGGTTTTTTGTAAAATCAAAAATCTTTTATGGAAAGGTCATTGGGCATTTTTGAGCCGGTACCTCAAAAGTACGCGTCCATTATTGAAATGTGGTTTGTTTTGAAGGTTAACATTTCACGGAATGTATTTATTTTAATACAAATGTATGGGGGGAAAGAGTCATGTGGTTCAATAAACTGCGGGGAACAAGATAGAAAAGCTCCTAAACATTCTTGTACCTTTTTAGGAAGATCTTTGTGCATTTTTGTTAGAATTTTATATATTTAGAAGGATATACGAAAATCTTTTTTTTTTATATTAATCCATGTTTTGCTAAAAAAAGTCCCATACTTTTGAGGAATGCGACTCATCTCATTGGGTAGATTCATAGTCTTTAACATACTCCGAGTAGTTTCGTCAGTGGTCGCTGGTGGGTCACAGGTTCGAACAAAATGCCCATTTACGTTTACATTAACACCACAGTAGATATATAAGCTAAAGCAGTACCCCAACTGACTATAATCGCCTGAATTGACACACTCACACAGACACGCACTGTATAGCGAGTATAAAGCACTTTTTGTATGTGACTGTATTCCGAACTTACCTTAGAAGTCTTGTTGCAGTGCGTGTCTGTGTGAGTGTGTCAATTCGGACGATTGTAGGTAGTTGAAGTACTGCTTTAGCTTATATATATTCTATGACAGCACATTGTTTCGGTCATTGAAGTTGCATTTCTGGTAAAGCAGATTGAGACAATTCCAGTTCATACCTTGAACTCAAGCTCCATAACACTTTCAACGGAGATGTTCTGAATGCCTCCCTGCATCTCCGTGTCGAAGGTCGAGTTGAAGCAGTCCTGTATTCCCTCTTGCTTGTCCTCGAAACACTCCTTGCCGCCTTCTGCTATGAATACTGATAACAGAGAAAAACAAGATGGTGAATGTGTCAGGGATTTGGGCAAGCTGAATTTTCTACGTACACTAGAGCTAATGTAAAACAATAGTGAGTTCGCACACTATTGTAAAAACGAATTGAATTACATCCAGGACAAGGTCAGACGAGCAACGGCAGTCTTGCCTGCTCAGCTCATGCAAAATATCTATTAAAATGTAGATGTCGTTGGTGTGTGTAGGATCGTTCGGTTACCTACGAAATAGTTCAGCTGAGCGATGCTGATACATGCGTCATATTCGTGAACGGGCGCCGTCAGTTGGGACTGATCACCTCTAATCTGACATGGCAAATTAATTGTAGGTACTCTTATTAACATCTTACATTGTTCTCACATTTATTTTTCTTATTCACAATGTTACCAACTTTTTGTAAATATTTAATGAATAAGAGTAACCATGGGGTTTATTGCCCATTCTTCTCCATAGTTAATCTACACTTTGGAACGCGGCACAAACTTTTTTTTTTTATTTTGACTTTGGTTGCACACTTGTCTTAAGCCTCGTATTCATGGTAAACATTTGTTTAGCAACACGGTTGCATAAACATGTTGCCGAGTTGCTGTCAACATATTGCGGGCAACACTTGTGTTGCGGGGTTGATCACGCCATGTTGCAGAGTTGACGCCCGGCGAGCGTCAACATCAGTTTAGCAATTAATGTTGACGTCTGTGGACGTGTTTGTAAATAAGTTTTAAACATGGCAGTAGTGGGGAGCAATGAATATGATGATGATGATTATTTTTAGAAAGATAGAATATTAAATACGCAGAACACAACAGCACTACTTCCTCGGGCAACATTTTGACGCAAACGATCGTGTGGACGGGAAGTATGGCTGTAAACATTGTTGCCAGAAACTTTGATGTTGAGAAACTTTGGTGTTGACTACTGTTGTGCAACAAATGTTTACAATGAATACGGGGCTTTATTAGCCATCTATACAAATATGTGATGTGTCACGTATATTATACCCAAAACACATTTAGCTAGAGTTAAACGCTGCTTATCCTTACATTCCCGCTAAGAGGAGTTAGACCATTCAAATGAAGAAGCGATCTGAAAGAGGCGGCCGCTCGTTTGCTATCCATCCCACTTCAAATAAATCGGTGTCCACACGAAAAGCATGCGAGTAGTCACGCTCCTCAGATCGTTTCTTTATCAGCACGAGCTATGTTCCCATATAAACTCACATGCGATTCTGTCGCCATCCTTATAGCAGATGAAGTCGGCTAACTGCTCGGTGACGTTGTACAGAGTCTTGAAGTTCTTCTTCTCATCTGTCGAGAAGCAAGGCTTAACCGTCTCAGTCATGTTGCGGAAACAGTCCTTGAATTGGGGAGACTTGTTGCAGTATCTGGAAAAAAAATGTGAATATAAGTGTACAGATCCTAGTTTTTCATGATTATTAAGTAAACGCTCTGGATATCTTCTTATGACCATGAGGACCAGAGTGACATAAAGGTTTTTTTTTTATATGGATTCTATTATCTTTATTTATCGTAAATAATGAAAGTAGTAGAGCCACAATGGCCTAAAAGTGTTTTTCGATAGATGCCAACACACGCCCACTTAGGCCATTTTGGTTCTATTACCTACTTAAATAATAAAGAAAAAAAGAAACACTCAATTTAAAAAAAAGTCCGTTAGACCATTCTGGTCCTGATGGCCTCATTTCAGGGAAAGATTATGTTCAGCAATCGATAGGTGGAGTAGATAGAATTTATAACTACAGGGGTGCTGCTGTTAATGCATCAATCAAGAAACAATGGGTATGTAATATTGTCTAATGGTCGCAAACGCCGCTGTCAGCTGCGAGATCAATTAATAGGTCCTTCTGTGAGGAAATTATCACGAAGTCCGGAATATGGAAAATTGCCCGATTATTAGCAATTGGCTTGCCCTATACAGAATGACTGGTTATTCTGTATAGGGCATGGGTATAACCTATTATACTTATACTATACACACCACGTCTTTTTAACCCGCTGGCGACGTGCTTTTCTGTCATTGTGATTTTTATACGTATGTACGTGGCCCTAAGACATCTGAATAGGGCTGTTTTATAGAACAAAATATGAATTCGTGAAAAAAATATCTGCTGTTCCACACATTTTGTTAAGCAACATTAATTATTTTGTATGGAATAGTTGTTTTTTCTTTCGAATTAATAATAAAAGTTGTACAGAATGATGAGCAGAGTTTAGGGTTTTCGGCTAAAAAGTAACCAAGCAGTCATCCTAATAGACGTTCATAGATGGCGCCACGTGTCTTTCGAATCACGATTGAATTATATTATTATAGAAACTTTTGTAGTGTGTTACGTTTTTTTGAGCTTAATTAACGAGAGCGAAGCCGCGGGCAAAAGCTAGTCCTAACTAATATTATAAATGCGAAAGTAAGTTTGTTTGTTTGTTACAATCATCCTGAAATTTTGCATATACGTTGACAGGTGTACAGAAACGGACATAGAGAACCTTTCATCCCGAAAAAAATACTGTTCCCGAAAAAACAACAATAATGATAAATAGATGGCGCCACGTGTCTTTAGAATCATGATTGAAATTGTAATTATATTAGAAACTTTAGTAGTGTGTTAAGTTTTTTTTATTTTTTATTTAAGTACCTCATATATAGATAAATTCTAAATTAACGCGAGCGAACACGCGGGCAAAAGCTAGTATAAAATTATATAAGAGGAAACTGGATTTTGATTTTAATGATTGACTCCTAATGGAATAACACTACTTAATTAACAACGGAATTTAAACGTATTAATTACATTACGAGTTTTTTTTCATGCCAATGTCAGCCTTAGCAATTAGCAACATCATTGAAATCATTGTTATTGAGAAGTTATGTAAATGACACAACAACATAATCGTTCAGGGGTGATTCTATTATTACAGTTATAGCTAATATCGGTATGTCAGGATTGCGAGCAAGATAAACACAGTAAATAAAACCAACATAGACTCTCCACCACTGAGAGTACTTGTATTTGGGTTAGAATTAGTAACATAAACGAGATCACAATATATTACTTTACACAATTATTACAAGATCATAAAATAAGGACAAGCTAATCAGATATAAAAGGTCAGACTTCTTCAGCTGATCGACACTGAATGCTCTCCCTTCGTCGAACGACCACCCTCTTTATAACATCGGGTGCGTTGATCCATATCGACGACTACCTTCCTTTGTGAACATTGCCCAGTGCTACCCGCTACCGATAACAGTTATTAGTTTTTAGTTCGCTTTTTATGCAGGCGGGTTTTTTGATTTTTTAATTAATTATATGTAGAAAAACTTGGTTTCATTAGCTAGTAATATGACGAAGGTTACATTATGTTTATACTAACTTTTTAAACACTTCGTCGACCTGTCCATTAGGTTTGGCATCCTCTATTTCCTGTTGCAGGACGTCCATGTTCACCAGGTTTTGGAAACAAGTCATGACATTTGAAGCAGCAGCCTGAAAATAACAAAAAAATATAATTGAAATATATTTTGCAACAGTTATAGACTAGCAGTTGAACGCTTGCTTTCCAAGCAGGAGGATCTTAGTTCTATACCGGCCTCTTAAGCCGGCGACTGACCTGTAACATTTCGTCGTAACGTAACGTTACGTTACGACGAAATGTTACAGGTCAGTACAGCGAGCCGATCCGCTATAGTCAGGTAATGCCGTAACGTAACATGCTCGCCTTGAATGTTACGTTACGGCCAAATGCTCATGTCAGTCGCCGGCTTTACTTTTCAAATTCATATTTGGATCAGAATGATCATCCGCACATGAATTTAAAATGAATGATGAATGATTATGACATCGTGAGGAAACCTGATAAGGTCCCAAAAATTTTCTCGATGGTGAGTAGGCTTGCCAACCTTAATGTATGAATTTACCGGGACTTTGGCAATCAAAATGCGGGACGTGGCAAAAAAAAAAAGCGGGACCCAACTGTCAAAGTATAGAGAGGAGAAAAATACGATTAGAAATTATTTTAAATAGTTTTACTGAATGTTTTACTTTGGCATAAGTACAAGCAGCAGACTTTCAACAAGTTACTACATAACCAAAGTTGAAAAAATTAGGAAATATAATAAAACTTAATAGAGAAAAGTAGTGGGAGGGAAAGGGAGCGGGGCGACGCTGAGCGAGCTGCGCGAGCGGTGTTCGTTCGACGCGAAACTCGCGGTCGCGGTCTCCACTCCACTCTTCAAGTTAAACAAAACGTGCGTTCATTAAATTCCGACTTCTGCCCGAAGGTGTAGCCGTAGGTACGATAAAACGGAACAATTGGCGTCCCGCACGCTTCTTTCGCGAGATACATCCTCTAAGGCTCTAGAAACGGGACGACCCAGCTCTCGCGGGACGGTTGGCAAGCATAGATAGAGCCCAGTACCTCACGCTCAGAAGTCGCGCTTGCAACGAAAAAAAAACATTATTAGACTGTTTAAGACTTCTGCTTACACCTAAAAGCCTGAATGCTATTAATTATTATATAATATGGTGTTCGTTCGACGCGAGACTCGCGGTCGCAATCTCCACTCTTCTATTGAAACAAAACGTGCGTCCACTAAATTCCAACATCTGCCCAAAGGTTTAGCCGTAGGTACGATAAAACGGGACAATTGGCGTCCCGCACACGTCTTTCGCGGGACGCATCCTCTAAAGCTCTAGAAACGGGACGTACTGGCTCTCGCGGGACGGTTGGCAAGCCTAATGGTGAGTGTAGTTCACGAACCCCCACCAGGCCAGCATGGTAAACTAAGACCTAAACCATTCTCAGTCTTAGAGCGCTTACGCACTGCATCCGATCCGCATCCGAGAAAATACGGATATAAAAAAGTCGGACTGAATTCGGACATTGCTTTACGCACTGCATCCGATCTGAACTCGTGAAAATACGGATCTGGCGTCTAAAAATCTCGGACCGAATTCGGATATTGCTTACGCACTAATCCGTACTCTGACCTAAATCTAAGCAATTCAGGGGCCATCTTTGGCATATGTCCGATTTGAATAAGAGGTAGTGCGAAAGCGTTCATACATTCAGTACTACGGCTACTTCGGTCGTACGGATGACGGAGAGAAATCGGATGACGGAAGTCGGATCTAGTGCGTAAACTACCATACAAATAGTTCTATGACTACTTCGGAACTTATTTTCACGGATTCGGATCGGATGCAGTGCGTAACCGCTCTTAGAAGAGGCCCGTACCCAGCAGTGGGACAATAATGGGCTGATTATTATGTGACACGTTTTGAGGAAACCATTGGCGCAGTAGCATAAGAATAATTAGTAATAATACTCGTATTAATAAGTTATTGTTGTAGCAGTGGTTTGAACCTTTTATTTTTGTTCTGTTGGTCGTGGGTTGCAAACAAAACAAATATTAGTATGGCCTAAACATATTATTTGTTATGGGTTTTCCAAGTGGAATTTGGTATGCCAATGAATTTGGTGTGCTAATGTTTATTTACTCATTATACTATTTAGGAGAAATTATGTGATAAGCCACATTCGGGCCTGCTTCTGATCGGGCAGCGGACTGCTCGAAGTCCGTCACCGCAGGTCCACCAGACTCTATGGTGACCATAGGTCGACTGATGTGTCTACTGTGGGTGGGGAGAGGTGGTTGCCTCCCTGTCCTCTGCCGCCTCCTTTCCGAGCAAAACTCCTCACAAAAGGAGACATGTCAATGTGCCTCAATGACAATATATCACTTAAGGTGACACAGGTAGAACCGTACGGAAAGAAGTTGACATTAATATTACCTACTACGCAAGAAATATTACCCAACAAGCGAGTTTTTTTAGACGCATCAAGTTTGTTTTTTGCTTACTTTTTTATTGCGTATAAAGGTCGTTGGACTATACTGAACTGAGTAAACAATTTCGTTGACATTAAAAGCGTCTTAATATTTGTTTATAAAAGTGATTGTTTATAAAATTGATAAAAATTACGACTATTTCCGTTACGTCGTCTGTCTTCGGCTAGAATAGTCTAAACTTCTTTTTGTAGACTTCATAAAATGACGAATAACAGAGGGCAAATGGGGAACAATAGTCAATACATTCCTTTACATAAAATAAATTTTGGAAATAAAATGGTTTCCCCTGATGTCTTTTAAGGAGGTGAAAAGAATCTCGTTTTTTGAAAACACTAGCCAAAATAATAGATGAACGCAAGCATGATGAGCGATTATATGGCGCGCGGAATGCTGGCGCAATTAACAAATAAAAAGTTATAGTAAGTAGTGTCTATTCATACGGTCTAATAATGGGCGTCGAATATTATATTACTTAAGATGTAGGTACATAGTCGCATTTTTCACATTGTTTCAATGCATTTTAAGAGGACAACTGTATTTACGAGAATAATGCCTCCAAATAGCGCCACAGTTTAACAGGAGAAATGTGTTGAAATAATATGTAAATCTTCTATGACTAAATAATAATTATGTTGGCTAATGCATGCGAGCCGTCAATTGGGAGTTGGGACAGATCAACTCAAACCTGCTATGGCTCTTTCCTTTAAAGGCCATTCCAGACGTTGCCCTACATTGTTACACTTGCTTTTTTATACCTACCACAATGTCTGGACTTCAAGAGACCTTCACCTAAGACTTTGTTTCGACTTTTCTTCTCAGAGCTAGTCAGAGAGGAAATGCCGGCACCATCTAGTCTCAAAAACGTTAAATTGACTTTTTAAAGTGTCTGTGACAGATTTATTTACGGAAATAAAAATCATCAACTTTTTTTTTAAAGGCTAGCCTTTAACTTTTTTTCTACCATTCGCAATGCTTAATAATGAATGGGACAGCTCTGAATTCTTAATCGATTCTGGGAAAATAGAGAATCAAAACACTGTCTCCATATTTGAACAAGTTAGAACAATGAAGGCATTCATAACATCGGAATGTCACCTTAAATCATTTTGGGCAACAGGTCAACCTATTCAGTCCTTTGGCCATTGTACATTTATGCAGTTAATTGTATTAATAAATTGTGGTGTCAAAGATCACTCTGCCATTTCATGGTATCTAATCGGAGTCGGATGTAACTATTAATAGGAACTATTGCTATAACTTCGACTATGTACTTAGTAGGTACCTATAGGGTGATACTATATGTGAGTAATAGGAACAGATCGATAGCCGTAAACAACAAATGACTATAAATGGTTTTATAGTCTTTGACTATAAACAAAGGACTTTTGCACGGGCACGAATAACCATTGCGTTCTTAGTTGATTTATGTTGTCAATCTCAATACTTTACATTTATTTTATTTGTACATATGACGGAATTAGGAACTCCTTTCTTTTTGGCTCAAATTAAAAACAAACTATTAAATCGTCTTGGTAGGTTACGCTAGGTAGTTTAATATCTCCTTTTGCGAGGAGGTGATGGCAACCAAAGAAGGAGCGGAGAGAGGCGGCTGCCACTGCCACTCTATCTTCCCGCGCCATACGCACCGGGCGCCGCCGGAGAGCGCGCGACGATCTCCGCCTACCCTAGTGTGGGGCCTGAGGGCGGCGGGTTAGGGGACCCGTCGCCCGACCAGTAACAGGTCCGAGAAGGCGGCGCGCTGTGTTCCACGGATTCCAAAGATCAGGAGAAGGAACACCGTCGGTTTTTTGCCGATAAAAGTCCGGTATAACCCTTCGCCTTCCCCGGGCAAAAGGTACACATGAGGATTGAAGGACGAAAAAAATGTTGTCTAATAATAATTGTAACTTCTAAAGATCAACATTTTACTCATTGCTGGAACAGAAAACGAACGAAACTGCCAACGAGACGGGCGTCCAGGTTTCACCCGGACACTGTTTGAGAACCCTCGCGGAGCACCCGGACGCCCCTCCCCAAACTAGGAAAAATCGGGGAAAACCCGGACGGATGCCAGCCCAACGGGAAGTCCTGTGTGGCATACTGATAAGCTCGGTTTTTCGAAGTTTGTGAATCATGGCTTCACTGCATATCACACTGCATGCTTGTGGAAATAATTTCTTGTAATGATTTTTCTTAACCTTCTGTCGTCCAATATTATTATTTAGCAGCACATTCAAGTGGGGTTGGATAGGACATCCGGCTAGACGTGGCGGTGGCCGATGGAGCAATGTTTTGACCGAATTATGGCCAAGAAAATCCGGGCCGTCAGAAAGCGCGTTTGGTTGATGACATAGTCGAAGCCACGGGAAACACTTGGACGACTACGCACAAGATCGAGGAGGCTAGCAAAAACGAACGGAGGCCTATACCCAGCATTGGGTGATTCCGGGATAGGATAATGATGATATTGTTAATGAATTAAATAATAGTTTGGGCGTGCTATTGTAAGTACACTCGGGAGCAAAGAATCTGGGTCAAAATCTCGAAACCTAAGAATGCTAGCTTATTAATTAGCTTATTATTAAAAAGCATTTTAGACACTATTTAAGAAGTCTTATTAATTTTATTGTCTCGTTTAGTGCCGGACATAAAGAATAGCTCTACCCCATCTCTTCCCGTGGGTGTCGTAAAAGGCAACTAGGGAATTCTCTAGAGGATGGAGAGCAGCGTACTGCGATCACCAACCCGCCTGCCAAGCGTGGTGATTACGGCAAACCCCCCCTTTTGGGGGAGACCTATGTCCAGCAGTGGACGTCTTTCGGCTGAATGATGATGATGATTAATTTTATTTGATTAGGTAGTATTAAATAGTCTATAAATACTTTTTATTTGAATAAGCTCTCATTCTTAGTTTCCAAGATATGTATTAAGGTTTATGTTGGTGACCCGAATTCATTGCTCCCGAGGGCATGTGTCCGTATAACTCCGCCCTGTATATATCAGTTCGATCGTCACTATAATAGGCGCCTCGTGATTAGAAACTATGGGTCAAAAGTCAGAAGTGGTCGTACGTACGTCTTCCACCCAGTCAGACAGTCGACGACGTATAGTCAATTCATTACGGAAACTTACTCCTACTTAAGTAAACAAGTTTTCGATTTATGAATAGAAAATCTTTATATGAAAACTCAGCTTCCGTATCTTTGTGTCCGCAAAACTCGAAAAGTAGTCGATGGATTGTTTTTTTTTAAACGTAATGTGTATATTAAATCTTGCCGTTTTACCACAAAATCGTGTTTAACGGTTGTATAGAATGAAAACATTTCATAATAATTGCACGAACGAAATGTCGAATGTGGTCAAACCCAATTTTAACCTAAGACGAAAGAAATATTACCTATGCAAATAAATATAATTATCATTCATTCCTTAATCATTCATACATAAAAAATGTGTTTAAGTACTGTTTCGTCAAAACAACTGTTAAACACGATTTTATGGTAACTGTTGATGACTGTGATGCACCGATGCGTCATGTCCTTGTTTATGCGCCCTTTAAGTACTCATAAAATACAGCAATATTATGGAAGATTACGCCTGTAGGTATGGATGGAAGGACTAGGCTAGATATAATAATTATTTATTTATATTGTACAACAGTGGCGAAGGGTGAATTTTCTTAAAAGGGAAGCCGGACCAATTATTTGTTTAAATGATAATTGAAAATAATAGATGCTAGTATTTGCCGTATTTCGAAAGGGAAGCCGATAGGAATCGCGTTGTATGGAGCCTTCGCCACTGCTGTACAATTATATTCATAATTATTTATATAATTATGAATTGAATGCCTCGTTGGTCTAGCGGTCGCAACTGCTGAGCGTGAGGTCCCGGGTTCGATTCCCAGGTCGGGCAAAGTGTTACAGGGTTTTTCCGTGTGAAATTTCTCAGTAGCAGGTCGGAGTCTGGATTTGTGCCCGGTTGATGGCTTACATGGGACTTCAACATAACGGCAAAATGAGGGTGTACTATGCACCTCTGCCATCCCTTAGGAGAATACAGTGATGTTATTTATACAACACTTCTTTCAGGGCTGCTTTGTGAAAAACAAAAAGATATTTCCCAAAGAACGATCGTTCATTCAGAAACTTTTCAATTTCAAAAGTTGTCAAATTGTTTGACAAAAAAAAAACAAAACCAATCATTTTGTCAGTTTTCGTAACCAAAAACTGACTGAATGACGGTTGACTACAGGGGACCTATTAACGTCACATTTGGTTAATTATACGTTATACGTATTATACGTTTCATATTCGTAAACATAACTTCTTCTTCTATCGTGTCAGCACGAGATATACGAAAATAGCTCATGCTGTGGTGAAAAGATTAGCCAGTCAGCAAGGTTGATAGCGGGGCTGACTGCCCAGGGTGCGCCGGACGTATCTGCGTAGGGGTGCATGAAAAGAACCTCCACGAGTGACGATACTAAGTAATCATAACTGAAAGTGTAGCTTGAAGGCAATTAAGACGCACTCAGTGCAATTGCGTGATAACTGCCGTCTGGATGTGCAACCCACATGCATTTATGATTACGAATATGAAACATAATATTATAATTTACCAAATGACTGCCGCGTTGGGCTAATAGTCGCAAGCAGGACTGCTAAGCCTGAGGTTCTGGGTTCGATCCCCAGGTCGGGCAGTGTTTTTGGGTTTTTCCGTGGGGAATTTCTCAGAAGCAGCCCGGTTGAAGGCAATAGGCTCGCCCCATATTACATGGGGCTTAAACATAACGGCGAAATGAGGGTGTATTATACACACCCTCTGTCTAACCCTTCGGCGAATACAGCCGTGATGTCATATAATTTATCAAATGTTACGTTATTAGCCCTCCAGGTTATACGTAGCACGCATATGCAGTGCAGTCTAAAAATAAAAATAAAGCCCACATAATTATTATCGAACTGGAATAATGATTCCGCTTGGGAAAAGTTTGAGAACCAATTTGTTTGTACCCAGTCCCGGCCTCCCGGGACAAAGTTAATGCTTATACCTTCTACGTGTGTCCAGAAAGTTTATTTCACCGTACTGCATGAACTGCATCACATACCCTGCTAAGCATATTATACTCTGTTCAACGAAAGATGAGTCATACATAGCGGTCTTTCCTAAATATTTGACTGAAAAAATCTAATTAGTCCGTCAGTTAGATTATCAAAAAATATTTGACCCGTATTTTTTCTTTTGTTACGTAAACCAAAATTGACGAAGATACGACACTTTTAAAATTGGCAAAACGTCACAAGCAAGTACAATTTTTACTTGCTTCTGACGTCACTAGCCCCCACTCTCGAGTTTTGATGCGTTTTATCTTTCCAAATATTCATAGATTTAACAACAGAAAAAATACGTATTCATTATTTTTCAAAACTCTAACTGGGGGACTAATTAGATTTGCAATTTATTGATGCTGTCAACATGCCTATTGTAGCCGTAAGGAGACTGCTATCGAAAAACGTAAACGATATCATCGAAACCCGTAAAATAGCTTTATTATCAAAGTTTTTTTTTATATTTAACATGCTTTGTATGGTTGCGTTTGTAATTAGCGTCAGGGTAACTATTAATAAGGATAGATAACGAATTCTGTGTATTTTCCAAACAGATTTACCTAGAAATTGAAATTTCTCGAAATCTAGTGACTTTCGCCTAGGGTACATGGGGTGCTAATTTGTTGCTAGGTGTGTCCTATCACGCCTTAAAGGGAATTCGTCGAATTCGACTTCACCCTGTCTTTAGGCAAGCCCATGTTTATGTATATGGGGCGCGGCGGCATTTTGATAGGATTCAGGGAATTATAAAATTTAATTCCATGAATTCACGACACGATCACACGACACGGCAGAATGACGAACAATTTTTGCCAAGTAGCATGAGCCCGACCGCATATTACCTATCAATAATGTCGGTCAGAATTTTTTTGACGCGTGACTTTGACCCTACATTTTGTACTAGACCCGGCACACCGCCGGCGACGACTTTAGTACAAAATGTACGCGCAGAGAGTCTTCACGCACGCGTCAGAAGTTTTCTGACAGAAATTTCTGATAATGTGAGGCTGGGCTATATCAGCTTTTATCATTCTTCATTAGAATTACAACTAACGTTTTTAATGTTATCATCGAGGTTTATAATTATAATCTACATCCTTTTCACAAATGCAATTATTATCTAGACATATCATAACACTGATAAATCAAGGTTATCTCGTGAACTAATAGGCTACTGATTAAAGTTGCTTTACAGGCTTATACAGCTATCGTTGCCGTGTGAACGGGCTGTAAACTAATATTTGATCACAATGAGTACTTATTGTAACTATGAGTTACTCAATTTACGTTTTTTTTAAGATAAGATAATAATTTACTAACAATGTGTTACACATTAATAATATTCTTGTCAACTCCCTGCAAGAAATGGAGCACAAAATTGCCCTTTGACAATAGTGCAGAGATCAAGTGTAATTTTTTAATATAGAATATCAAACTTTAGTATTAGTTTATACGTATAAACTCACGGATAAGTTTCAATATTTCATATTCAATCAACTACCCTTTAGTACTGCATTTGAGGGTGCGTACACATCTAAAGAATGCGGCAGGAAAGATATACCTATTGCAGAGGGAGAGAATTCCAAAAAAAAAGTATTTGTTCCGCCAAAACTAACATATTTGGCTCAAATAGTTACGTTCTAAAATTACATAACTCTGGCTCTAAAAGGGAGAGTTGGCGAGCCGGATTAAAACCCTTCGCGGGCCGGAGTGGCCAGCAGGCCGTGTCCGACCATATCTGGAGAGTTACTCCCGACAGCTTCGAGTTCTAAATCGATCGAGTTTGATTCGAATTTGGGTCAGTAAATTCTTACTCTTGAAATCGACAATATTGCACGACAGTGCCGAGGTTCGTCTTCAAACTAACAAATATTTCAAACAGTTGTTTTGTCGATTTCAAGATTAAGAATTGACAGTAATTCGAATCAAACACCATCGATTCAGAAGTCGAAGCTGTCGGGAGTAAGCACCCTGGTCTATACCCTATACGCATTGTTCTCTAAAAATAATGAACTAATTGTAAGGAAAATACTGTTATGCTGATGAGACAGGTAAAATTCCATCACGCTATAACCTCGACCTCGTCAGTTCCAAGTTTTTCAGACGGTTTTCCCGGAAGCTTGATACGTCGGAACAAAGAGCATGTAAACAATTGTTGACAACTGCATTGCGACGTTGAATAATTATGTTAAATACCTGCAGATATTTCCGACAAGATTGGAACATTTTCATCGATACAAAAAAATGGTTGAGATATATATCCCAAGTGACAAGTGCATGGTGGACTGAGCATTACCTTGAGTTAAGCCTAGTCACAACCTTTTGTTATTATATCTATAAATTAAATAGTTATTATCAAGTCAAAATACCACAGCAAATAAAAAAAATGATTCAAGTAACTTAACTTACTGTGGTTTTAAACTGTTCAAGTATTTACTTACCTACTTGCTCATTACTCAATCCCCATTAAATTTAAATATATATTTTTATTATTTGTACATTCCAAGATTTTTATTTTTTTTATTTTTACACGAATAACAGGACGTAGGCCCTTAAAATGCAGCTTTAATTATTTTTCATATTCATTTCCATACTTCATTGATTTCATATTCTTAGTCCATATTTTGTCAACATTTTTAATTTAAGCGAATATTTATTCGGGCCGCCTTCATAGCGTTACATTAGAAGATATAAAACTTCTTTGCCCGAATCTCTAATTATACCTAACTCGTTTATAGACCAATGTACTTTACATAATTTATTTATAGACGGACAACATGCTCGCTTGACCAAATACGGAATTGCGGAGAAGACCCAATTTTCCGGGTGTTTTGGTACATCAAGAAAACATTTACGAGGGACGAAACAGCTTTTGTTCGAGATAAGAAGGAGATAGGCAACGAGACTTGAGCTAAATTATTAATCGATATCTTGTGACATAGGTACGGGCAGGTAGATTATTTGGTGAGGGCAGTATGTAGTACATATTACTTCTATGGGGCAGCTCTGAGGGGCAGCCTAAACTAATGACAGGCGACTAATGATGATGGTTAGTTCTTTTTCAATTTGGAAAACGTACTTATTTTTTTGTTATAGCACGACTTTTAGTCAAGAGAACATTTTATTCAGGTTTGTTACTTGTTTTGTACTGTTTCTTTTTATACGTAAAGAAAATCGGGAGGTTATTCTTTAGTATTATTATCGTGTTATCTTAATTATTGGCGTTTTATGGCCGATTCCTATGATTTGCCGAGCGTTATTGCTTAAAATTAAGACTTGTACAGACGCCAGCGCATAAAGCTACTAGGTACAATCTGTCAAAGGAGATCACCCATTCTGGGATAAAATTGGGATTTTTGGCGCCCATCAATAATAGTTACACAATTTTAATTAAAGCACGAGTGTAACGCATTATTTTTTTACTGTGGCGTCAAAGTCGAAAACTATTTGGGTTCGGAGATATATGTATACCAAGTAAAAATGCAAACGACGACTTGTATTAGGGGTTTTAAGAATTATTTTATTATTATTACAGCATTACCGCCATACAAAGAAATGTTTGTACTCCTACCACCATTTAAATAAAATATAATTCATTCCTGGCCGCCGACTTTTTTTTTTATCCGAAATCATCGAACAAAATGGGTGATCTCCTTTTTTTTAGTAGATTTTCATCTTTATCGCGGAAGCATTAGGTTCAAGGTTGATTGAAAATTTGACAGTTTCGGATAGCTTGACCTGCTGGTGTCTGTACCTTTACCAACAGTGAAGCAAAAACTCCGTACCTAGCTTTGCATAATACCTTCCCATACGTTAGTAGCTATTACAGGTAAAATTAGCTTACGAGTGTGTTTAAATGACTAGTTTGGTAATCAAAAATGCTACGGTTGGTGAGCAATACGTTTAGTTTTTGTTTACATCATCCATTTTTTTATTATAATGCAAAACGTTATAATCTACATTATCATTTATATATATTCTGAAATCAATCGCTATTCCTAGATAATCGAATGGAATGATGTATTGAATGTAATAAATTAAATAGAATAATGAAGAGATATCTATTTTTATGCGACTGCCAGACAGCTAAAACGGTGTTATGTTTTATTGCTTGGAATTGTCGTATCCTCTATTGTTTCTTAGAGTGCATTTCGAGTATGTTTTAGCATGTACAAAAACATATTTTTTTAGTATAAAAAATTGATTTGGAGTATGCAACTAAATCTTTCTGCCAGGAAATGGAACCGTACCGTCTGGAAATTAATTATGCTTAATAAAGACTTTTTACGATGTATGTAATATAAGCTAATATTCAATGTTTTGAAATTATTAAGAAGTATTTGAAATGTTTTGAAACTAATAATTATTGTATGCCTAGTAGGCAGGACGTAATGGTACTGTAATTTATATCAACATCTGTTTTAACCTACGCCCCCAATAAAAAGATTTGATTTGATTTGATGTAGTTTCGATACCTACTATACGGATATACCTACTCACATTATTCCGTTAAAAATGTATGTAATATTTCCTAATGATTCTCAATGACGACAAAAGCCAGTGTATCTCAGAAGAAAATCTTATGATCCTGAACTTTGGAACCTCGACCGCGTCGTCAACGAAGGTCAGTCATTATGGAACCGGTTGCTTACAATTAACTTCTCAGATTAACATGCCTTCTTATACGTTACATTGATGCTTTACAAAATTTGCATAGATTTTGACGATTTCCTGTCTTGCTAGCAAACTAGACTGGCCTATGATTTCCTTAGAGTCAAATTAGTGCGGCACGATTATCTTCCACAAATAAAAGGTTTATGAAGTAACCAATGATCAGTCATATTAGACAAATACAAACGGCTTCGAAGCCATTTCTACATACGGAACCGGTGACCATAGTCCATCTAATTAAAACCTACCTTTTTTGTTTTTTGATAATCTTCTTTCTCAATAAAAAATGATTAAAACATTGTAATGTGTTGAAATCATTAAAAATATTTGTATGCTCGTTATCCCGCATCACGATATGATAATGTGATAACGTTAACTCGGTCACCTAGATAAGTATTAAACATATATTTATTATTAATAATGAATTTAATCTTATCCACTAATGCCCCTTATTATTAGCTAATGTGATTATAATTGCCGCAACAGAAATATCAGAAGTTTTTAAATTTATAGTACGAGTCATCTGTTTCGAATAAATAGGTAGTATTTAAAATCCGGGTGATAAAAATCTTTAATACGAAATTAAATGTTGTTCAAATTAATCACGGAGCCACATATTTATGATTCATTACGGTTTACTCACGTGCATTTTTCGGGATTGCCCGACTAGTTTCGACTCGCGACCTCGCCGCGTGTTCAGCTCATAATTTAAGGGCTCCGTTTGGGTCCGAAACTAGTCGGTCAATCCCGAACAATGCACGTGAGTAAACCGTAAATAACCATAAATATGAATGTGTCTCACGAAAGTTATAATACAAAAATGGAGCCACATTATTATTTTCGTAATTCATCTATAGTTTTTTATTTCTTTTCGTCTGCTTGTAGGTGGTCTTAGCGGACCGTTTTTACGTAACCGGGCAGTTATTTTGTGTCCACCCAATGGCGGGGAATACTACACTAACATCACGACTACTAGCAACAACAGCACTAAGAACGGATTGTACCTCTGAGGGTCGAAACTCATATGCTCGACGCGTGCCCGCTCGAAAGTCTATGGGTCCGAATTCTATACGATCGAAACTCGCTGATTCGAAACACGTTGGATCGATGTTGCAAGCAATCGAAAATTGCAGGATCGAATATTCGCTGGGTCGAAAAACGTTGAGTCGAATACCAGACACTCGACACCACCGAAGAAATTATAAATTGTGGAGATTACTTATATAGTAAATATAGGAATTTATGCATGTATAAATACATTTGATAAAATGCGTTGTTTGTACTTTCTTTAACAGAATATGTAAATGATTGAGTTACTAAACCATTCTTTTACCACGGCATTAATTAGAATAGGTCGAATTTAATGATAATCCGACTCAGCACACCCCGACTCCACGTGGTTAGACTCTGTCCTCCCCTAGAGTGTTATTTAAAAACGTCTAGCCAGAAGCTCGCGAAGTAGGTCCTGAGTGGAACGAGTGCACGAGGCCGAAACGTAGCGAGCGGTGGGAGGTAACGAGCGAAGCGAGTCGGCGACCTCCCGAGCGTAGCGCTGGTCGAGTGTGCGAGCGAAGCGAAGGGACGACAAAGCGAGTCTTCTGGTGGAGCATGCTCAGAAACACTGGCCACTCCCAAACTGAATTTCGACAAATCGTTCTACAACAAGATTTTACTTCGACACTATGGAACTCCGACATTACGCTACTCCGACAATTATGGAACTTCGACACCTAATTTAGGGCACCCCGACACAGATAGGTTAGGTTCGAAGGGGATGACAGGGGCTAGAGTGAGCGAGCAAAGCGAGCGAACAAAGCCCTTGTCATCCCCTTCGTGTTAGGTTACTTTAAACCCCAGTGTCAAAGTTCCATAATTGTCGGAGTAGCGTAATGTCGGAGTTCCATAGTGTTGAAGTAAAATCTTGTCGTAGAACGATTTGTCGAAATTTAGTTTGGTAGTCAACACTGGCATGATTGCTAGCTTCCATGATACATGCTAGCTTGGATGCTTGCTTGCCTGTGCAGTTTTAATTTTATTTTGTCAAATGTCGAATTTGTTGTACGAAAGATGTAATATATTATTTTTATACTTTAACATTCAGCGCATTTAGCGCACAGTAATTGCAAAGTATTTGTCAAATATAAAATGATATGTTTAAGGAATAAGTTGTTTGTAGTATGAAACGTTGGTTGTAAACTAAACATGTGTCTACAGTGTTTTGGTGAAACATTAGTGAACGTACTTTTTTATTTAAATTCAAGATTTGGTAAAAATATGAAAACTACTATCAGGTACACACAAGTTCCTATATTTACTATATAATCTCCACAATTTATAATTTCTTCGGTGGTGTCGAGTGTCTGGTATTCGACTCAACGTTTTTCGACCCAGCGAATATTCGATCCTGCAATTTTCGATTGCTTGCAACATCGATCCAACGTGTTTCGAATCAGCGAGTTTCGATCGTATAGAATTCGGACCCATAGACTTTCGAGCGGGCACACGTCGAGTATATGAGTTTCGACCCTCAGAGGTACAATCCTAAGAACGACACCTAGTGGGACTCGGACCGCCTCAGGGCGTTACTGGCGAGCGGATTGGGAGACAGCTTGATGAGAGCTGAATTATCGATGAGAATGCGGAGTTTGACGAGACGACCGGCGCTACGACAGGAGACCTCGGTGTATCGTGACATTCGTGACCGGTCATAATCTACAACGTTATTTTTAATATATACAAAAACCGAGACACCCCAACAAGATTTTCATCAGAACTGCCTGAATATGTGTTTTTTTTTTAATAAATCTCCAAGTGTCACCGTAGTTTATCTCGCGTTAAGTTCTCTAGTAAAGTGTGAAATGCCTGAGATGTGCTATGAAGGGGTTGTCTAATACACGGAAACTGACCGAGCGGACCATCTCAAGCCTCAAGATGTCTATTCCCGTCAACTGTTAAGGGTAAAAACCTAATGAAAAAAAAATTAAATTTTTGAAAAAAAAATGTTCTAAAAAATATGTCAATCGATTTTCCTAGTGATTCTGAACAAACTATACTTGGGAGCAAATAAATCGAGCCACTTCTATGTATTACTACTAAAATATTTGATACCCTTTGTATGGTAAAGTTTTGTAGAGAAAAGTCAGGAATCAACTTGCAGTGAAAAGGGTAATAGATAAGTTGGATGCTGTGTGCTTTCCACTACCCTCTACAGATTACGTTTCCACTTCGTCATTTACAGATCCATTACATATAACTCACCTGGGCATTCTCATATAATTCAGGATGTCCATTTTGCTCGCATTTCTTCTTGAACCGGTCCAAGTACATGGTCTTCATCTTTTCTACATCAGATTCGTTGAATTTCTGCTGTAGTTCCGGTGGCAACGTTATGGGGCTTGAAAATAAATTGTCTTCATTGGCGGATTGAGCTACAGCAGCACCTATGAAAAAAATAAAACTGTGAGGGTATTCTTCACTATACGCTACAGGGGTTGCTCGTGGCTTCCATCGTGGATGTCGTTCATCGCATATTTCGCGTTTTCAGGGTAAGAGCGGCACTGCATACGATCCGAATCCGTGAAAATACGTTCCGAAGTAGTCGTAGAACTATTTGTATGATAGATTACGCACTAGATCCGACTTCCGTCATCAGATTGCTCTCCGTCATCCGTGAGTCTCCAATTCGGAAGAAATATTGACGGACCGAAGTAGCCGTAGTACTGTTTGTATGAACGCTTTCGCATTACCTCGGATTCAAATCGGATATATGCCAAAGATGGACCCTGAATTGCTTGGATTTGGATCAGAGATCGAATTAGTGCGTAAGCTATATCCGAATTCGGTCCGCGATTTTTAGACTCTAGATCTGTATTTTCACGAATTCGGATGCGATGCAGTGCGAAAAGCAATATCCGAATTCGGTCCGAGTTTTTTATATTCTTATTTTCATGGATTCGGATCGGATGCAGTGCGTAACCGCTGTTAGTGTATATCCTTCTCCGGGTTCCAGACTATTTCTGTACCAAGTTTCATCAAAATCGGTTCAATAGTTTGGTCGTGATGAGGTGACAGAGTTACTTTCGCATTTATAATACTAGTAAGGATGGACTCAATGCCGTGAGAGGAAAAGGTTTTGTATACTATGTATATGAGAATGAGAATCATACCTCAACAACAGTTCTTTTTTTAATTATTTTATACAATTAATGACACAAAGTCTAGAAGAGTTCCACAAGGATCAATATTAGGGCAATATACCATATTACCGTACCATATTACGATGAAGCGATTTTTTTATAGTTTACTTAATGAAACTAATAATGTTTCGCGATGGCACACCTAAATCTGTTACAGCTTATAAAAGAAAGGTTTGCAAAAATTCTGGTTAAATACCTACGAACAGCTTATTAATTATTATGGCCTACTACATGTACTGCTGAACAAGGACTGTCTCAAAAACCATACCTCAAACTGATTGATTGCAATTAGGGACTAATCAAAAGAATCAGCATCAATTTGCAAACTGTGATAGTTTTAAGACTCACATATCCACATTCTCCAGAATGCATAAGTCAATGCAACAAAATAATAGCATGCATACACATGTTCATACAAAATACCCATTTTCTATTCATTGAGTGAAATGCAAATGCTATGAAGTGTCTTGTGTGAGAAGCACAGTATTGGTTGTTG
Source organism: Amphipyra tragopoginis (assembly GCA_905220435.1). Classification (NCBI taxonomy): domain Eukaryota; kingdom Metazoa; phylum Arthropoda; class Insecta; order Lepidoptera; family Noctuidae; genus Amphipyra; species Amphipyra tragopoginis. The sequence goes on along the minus strand of HG991997.1, from coordinate 8,549,244 downwards.
TGGCGATGCTTGGGAGAGGTCGATTTCCAGCAGTGGATGTCTTTCAGCTGAATGATGATGTGTGTTTGGTCCCTTAGTTAATAAGTGCTACTAGTGATTGTGTCTTGAAAATCAGCAGACTGATTCTGTTGACACAATCCCCTTGTTGCCTACTACTACATACACAGGAAGTGCTAGGTTAATGTATTCTAATCTAGTTCAACAACTTTTATGTATAATGAATTCGTTTTTTTAAATCTTGATGTAGGTAGGTGCATAATTAAAGATACAAGATACCTAATTATAATTAAAGCAAGGTAAACAAGTTCTGAGTAAAAATTGACTCCAAAATTTAAATTTTAAAAGAGCAATGTCTCTTATGTTGTTATTTAACTGGTTATGTACCGTCCGTTGTCCCAGGACGACACTTAATTGTCTTATCTATTGTGTCTATAATTACCGTGCTTGAGGTTTTAATATAAGATGGTGTTTTAAATTGTTATGGGAACTTAACTGGTATATAGCTACCCTACAATAAATAACATGTTATTTATACTTAAATATGAAAAGAAACTTCTTTTTTCAAAATATACCATCACCATTTAATTTTATTTTTGCTTTGTTCTGTTTGTGCTCCTAGGTTTTTTTGTTCTAGATGAACATTGACCCTAAGGAGGAAGCAATATCTTTGCCAGCAACAGCAATTTATCCATGAACAGTTGTTATAACTAGCAAAAATCAAGGGTATGATTTGCAGTAGTGGCTATTTGCAGGGGTATCCTGAAACACCTTTTTTTAACCTTTTTTTGTGTCGACTCATTTAATTTATTCACTTGACAGACAGAACTGTTGCTGGGGAGTTTGTTATGCCATTACTTCTTCACAGTATAAACACTAGGAAGCGGTGAAGGTTGGGCGTTTTTGGGGGATGTCTTATGTAAAATTGAACTAAGTAATTCTAGACTATTTTGAATTAACGAGATTTGAGTTTGAGTTTGAACAATTACTGCTTCTCATTACAAGTTAATCTCTGGCCTACAAACTATAAAATACGCCGGCCGAGCGGTAGAAATATAGAATTAATTTTACGCGGGAAATCAAGCATCATATATGGTACTAAGTCTACCTTTCATTGAATCAGCATGAAACATAATTAAAATAAAACAAATAGGTTCGGAAACCGATTAACACAAACTCATTAACTTTTATCACATGGTAATTAGAATCTATTGATTTGATAATGTCGTCAACAACTGCTGAAATCTCATATTGGATATTTTCGATGCGATGTATCATTTACCCTCAAATATTAGGTAAGTTATACCTTCGTAAATGGTTCCTGGTTTTGCATTAGTAGTCTAGTAAATTAAAAGAATACTAGTACGGTCATTATAAGTATATAATGTCTATTGAAAGAACATCGATTTATGATAATTAAGATTTTTTGAATAATGTAGCCAGAAAACCGGATGGTAAAATGTATGAAGAATGCTGTACTTACTAATGAAAACGGACAAAATGAGATACATCCAAGCCATCGCGTGTATTTATTTTGTTTTTATAACAAAGAAACGGTCACTTTATTCACTTTGGATTTCACAATACTACACAAACAGAATGACTGAGACGGGCTGACAAGATTCGCGAAACGAGGACGTAACCGACGGTGCGATGAATCGTCAATGACTTTTATGACATTACAGAGCAGGGCTGTCAGATGTAAAAATGAGGACAGTAATAACACTTGTAAAAAAGTCGGACATTTGGGAGTTTTGAATGAAAACAGTTACAAAACCACAATACTTTTGAGAATAATTATATAGCTTTATGCATTTTTTGTTATGCTAATTTGAGAATTCCCTGATGATAAAAAAAGTTTCATTTGTTAATAGCATTCCCAAATCTACCGTTTAAGCGACTATCTTTTTAGCATTTGAATTTGGAAGGTCCCGTAGGTTTATTATTAAACGAAATGCATACATTACCGCTTGAAATAATCCAATTATATTTTATCACAGAGGTACAACAGCAGTGTAACAACACACTTTAATACATATAATGTACTGTTAGGTACTTCATTATAGTAGTCGATATATAGATAACGTTACAAGCAGGTATTTACATACTTATGATGGACATAAAGCTTAGTTTTCAAATAAATGGTAAGTTATCCAAACGATTTGCGTTTTGATAGTACAGAGAGGAAATTCTAAAAAAAAAAATATACAAATACTATTTAAATCGTTCATCTGACAACACCGGCACAGTGGAGCAGATTACACGAGATGTCAAAATGTCAATTAAATTGACATTGTAGTAATATTCTTTGACGTAGAGAGGCAAAGATCGTTGGACCATACAGCCAACACATATTATTCATTTTGTAAATTGCGTATAATATTGAAAGATTGTTTCAATGCATATTACTATTATTACAATTATTGTATAGTAATTCTAATGTTAATTTCTAAATCCAAATATAATTAGTCTCATACTGATAAATTAACATTGCGGGAGACACACTCGAGAAGTCGAGACGCTTTCATAAGCGGGGAAGTATGGTTTCTGTTGTGAACCTAACAATCTAAACTGAAATAAGCTGAATTAACATGGTTATTCTGATTATAGCTGATTGATACATCATTTTGGAGTTTGATTTGTGATGAATCCTGATGAAACCCTTGGCGAGTCGCCGACATACATAATGCTTACTAGTAAATAGCTTTGCTTTATTATGCGCTGTAGTGGGCGATAAGGAGCTGATGATAAAGTAGTTTTGCAGCTTCAAAATATTTAGCTTAGTTTAAATATGGCCCCAAATTCATTTTTGCCCCTGGCCCCTTGGTTACATAGCTACGCCACTGTTTAGGGCAAGTCTTTAGTAATAAACGAATGATTGTCTTTCCGTCATAATTCGTCTAACGCCCTCTTAATGCTTATTTTGTGAAAAGTGAATGCATTTAAAATTCGGTATTACTTGTGAATACTTGTGATGGGATCATAGCATATACCTATGGAGGGAGCAAGAATACGCTTACCCCTCTGACGTACCCCCGTGACGTATGCCCATAGACGATTATAAAAACTAGTTCTCTCGCGATATCTGGCCATTTCATATCGTACCGTGTCACGACACACACCTCGTAAAAATCGTTAATTGTTCGGTATTTTCGTGCAAAAAGCGGTCTGCTTCCTCAAACATGGAGTTTTCTGTCACTAATAAGCATTATTTCGGCAAACATGTATACATTTTGTTTTGCATTATTTTCAAAAATATAATTCACGTCTTAGCTGTCATCTTTTGTGACAGAAATTGACAGAAATATTTTAAAACGAGAGGCAGTGACGGGACAATGTGAATATAATTGAATGAACGAAAATTACAAAGAGGTTTACCGCTTCTCATAATGTTCTCTGTTATTGATTTTATTTCATTTTGCCGTGTTGATACTATTTAACAAAAAATTAAAGGTTTTTTTGCCTCCAACAACAATGATAGAACTAAGTTTCAATCAAGAAATTTAACTTAAATTAATATTTAAACCCTATTACGTGTGCAGCGAACACAATCGACTGAATCGTGGTTAAAATGTTCTCAAATACATTATACAAGATTAGTCGGAAAGGGGGTACTAATCTGAAGGGGTGTTATTGTTAAAGAACCCATAATAGTAACTTTTGTTCTACAACTTTCCCGAAAAGTCAATATTTTATATAGAAATAGCTGTTCAAAGATTTCATGAAAAATACGCTAAAATCTATGTATCACCAGCTATGATCAGCTGTTTATCTTTTAGGTCATATTTTGGGGTCACTCTTTAAAAGCTCCATTTTCTGAACTCATATCTAAAGCAGAAATGAAGAATTAAAAAAAAAACAAAATATTAATCGTTTTGCATGGAAATAAAACTGATCGAATTTTGAAATTTTTCTCAATAACACTTTGCCCCAGGTCGGGCAAAGTGTTATTGGATTATTCCGTGTGGAATTTCTTAGTAGCAGCCCAGAGTCTGGATTTGTGCCTGGTTGATGGCAATAGACTCGCCCCCCATTACAAGGGAAAGGAACTAAACATAACGGCAAAATGAGGGTATACGATACACCTCTGCCCTACCCTTCAGGGAATACAGGTGTGATGACCATGTTAACGAGGCAGTCACGCATGGGTGTTCTTAACGTGAGGCATTTAAGCTCCTCGAATTGACAGACCACGCGTAGCGATACCGCGATAGTACTTAATATTTATTTTCACCCGGTACCTATTTAACTTTTTGTTTCTGCCGTAGTCTCTGTGACTATTCTTTATTTTATTAAAAAACATGAAAACACTGTAGTTCTTATCCACTTGTAAGTTAAATTGCGGAAGTTGATTGCCGTGATTTTAAAATATTTATTATTTAGGTATTATTTTAGTTAAGTGTTGATTTTTTTTAATATTTGTTAATGGTACCTAACTTTAGCGAAAATAATATAAGACTCATTTTTATTATTATATCCCTCTGTAGTCACGGATCATCTTCCGTGCGGAAGGTGTCCGGTCCTTTGGAAGGCATACACGGGGATACAGGTCCAACGCGCAGAGGCCCCTTTGAGAACTTTAATCTAAAATGGGGTGGGGCACCAACCGGGGACTATCCACGGCTGCACTATTGGAGTACAGTCATGGACCGTCCCAGGTGGGTGCAAGACTATTGTAAAATATGGTGAAAAATATCTGGTCTATGGGAAGGGGTGTTAGGTGGACTAGATAACTTCTATTGCCGGAAGAAACGGCGTCTGCCTTTCAAGTTTAAATTTGAAATGCGTTGGTAGACAGTGACTCGCCGGCTCACTAGCTGGGCCCCCTGAAATGCCGCCAGTATATGTATAGGCGAAGGGGGCAACAAAAGTGTGAGCGGCTAGAAGTGTAGAGAAGTGTGGCCCCGGTTTCGCCGTCGCGGGTCTAAAAGACCCGGAGTGGGTTTCCCCGCTATTACACCATTAGACACCTGTCTAGTGGCCCTCTGGACGGCCGATAAAGGCAAGCCAGAGTTGAGAGTCCTGCGGGCACTCTTGGGGTTCCACTCCAGCCAGCCAATAAAGGCAAACTGAAGACGAAGCCCTGACCGACTGTCTGAGGCAATAAGGTACGCAGTGTCGCCACTCACCAACAGCTTGCCACAAGCTGCCCTGCGGTTTGTAAGCTTTTCAGTAGACCTCATGACACATTTTTTATTATATTATGGGGTTGTAGAAAGCTAGTCTAATGTTCCCTCCGGTTTTACGTTAATCTTATGGTGAGGTAACGCCTTTCCCAGAGGGGGTTTATTATTATCTTGTATCTCTTTGGACATCACGGCTCATCTTCCGTGCGAAAGATGTCCGGTCCTTTGGAAGGCATACACGGGGACACAGGTCCAACGCACAGAGGCCCCTTTGAGGGCTTTAATCTAAAATGGGGTGGGGCACCAACCCGGGACTATCCACGGCTGCACTATTGGAGTACAGTCATGGACCGTCCCAGGTGGGTGCAAGACTATTGTAAAATATGGTGAAAAATATCTGGTCTATGGGAAGGGGTGTTAGGTGGACTAGATAACTTCTATTGCCGGAAGAAAACGGCGTCTGCCTTTCAACATTTAAAATTGAAGTGTTGGCAGACGGTGACTCGCCAGCTCACTAGCTGGGCCCCCTGAAAAGCCGCCAGTACATAGGCGAAGGGGGCAACAGACGTGTGAGCGGTTATTAATATTATTATTATTAGCCTGTACTGTCCCACTGCTGGGAAAAGGCCTCCCCTTCGTTCCTTCCACTTGTCGCGATTCTGTGCAGCTTCATGCCAAACCTCAAGAAAGGCATCCAACTCGTCCCGCCATCTTCTGCGCGGTCTGCCGCGACCCCGTCTCGCTGTCTCAGGGCTCCATTCTTGTGCTATACGGGCCCACAGCTCATTTGGCATACGGCAGACATGCCCTGCCCAGTCCCACTTCAGCTGGGCGGCCTTTTCAGCCACGTCAACAGTTTGAGTTTTGGAGCGCAGTATTGTGTTTCGAACTCGATCAGTTAATTTAACACCAAGTATACTGCGCTCCATAGCTCTTTTTTAAAATAAATTATTGTTATTCTTCTTACAATTGTTTTATTTTAATTTTAAGAACAATAATTACATACAAATTGTTTTCCACGAGATGAAATTATATATTTTATTTGTTCATTCCTTTATCATTCAGTTTATCGGTCTTTTATCATACCACATCACTATATTTTGCGTTTGTGTTAAACGTCAACATAAATAAATACGACGAAGTTATTGTTAGTGTGCGTGTTTTTTGTTTGTATTCCGGCTTTTATTTTAGTGTGAGTTCATAGCTACACGATATTTATATGTGTTAAGCTGTAAATGTGTGCTGTACGTGTTTACCGCGTCCCCCCAAAATTTGGCAGAATAAAATGTTTGGGAACTTGCGCATTGCTACCTCCATAGGTATATGCTCTAAGGATGGGATGAACGAAACGCATTCATAGCTCGTCGAAGTTTTAATGTTTTGTTACTTTTGTTTGTTTATCTGTGGCTGTACTGTGGTCAATGTTTACATTTTTGAAGTTTGGGAACTTGAAACTGAGAAAGTTAGTTTTTCTCTGTACTTGCCCTAGATTTACAACTATATCAATTCGTTTTTGAGATATTTAGTTTTACTGGTACCATTTATTTTTGATATACTTATGTTCCAGAAATGCCAGCCCGAAAAATTCTGTCGGACGCCCAATGGGACTTTTTGCTTAATTATATGGAGTCCCACTCAGCTTTTGCCAAGGGCTCCGACACCAATTCCTTTGCAAAACAGACTTTCAGCAGCCAGTGGGAAAAGTTAGCGAGCGGACTAAATAGTGTTGGCAATGGCTGCACGAAGACCCCTGCCAAATGGCGAGAAGTATGTCTAATCAACACTTTAAATGTATCCTGAGTGTACTTACCTGATATGTGCCTACAGATTTCTCAATTTTGGATGATTTTGCATGTTATTCTATACTTTACACATGAATGTTGTTCAACTGTCAAAATTAAAGCTATTCCCCCTTATTACAAAAGATGGTTTTAAGGTAGCCCCGTCTCTTTTTGTCATTTGACATAAGAAAGTGATGGGTATATTTTAAACCGTGGTTTACCTTAGTCTTGGTTTTAACCATCTTTTGTAATAAGGCCCATTGTGATTGCGAGTATGTACGTACTCATGTCACGCGATTAGGCTGCTGCTCATGAAACGAAATCAAAATTAGAATGATATCTGAAGTATAAACACAATGTTTAACATCATTAAGGTGTAAACGAATTTGGGTAAATCCTTCAAACCACGTGATCTACTAGTGACACTGATTGACCCTGCGTAGGTTTTTTTCAGAATCAACAAAAAACAGTTTTCAGAAAATGAACCTATGGTACCTATTTTGTGTTTAAGTAATTTTGGCGTCCCAAGTTAACTCACTGCGTGGAGCGATATCGCGCTAGACGTGCCCGTCAGCTGTGTCGCCGTGCCTTCATTTATGCATGGCATCAAAATTGCCCGGCTAATAATAAAAAAAATGGGAAAAAAAAAGTTAATTTTTATTTTTAATCAATCTAAATCCCTTGCAGGGTGAATCTATACCATTAATATTTGTTTACACCCTGTATATTTTTAGCTGGCCCTTCTCCTTACAAACATTTATTTGTTAGAACATTGACTGAGCCTCGATGTAAGAACCTTATTATTATCAGCCTACATTGTACTACTCCTGGATAAAGGCCTCCCACTATTTCCTTCACTTTTTGGTATCCCTCACTATAAGTAAAACTAATTTAAAATAAAAACAGGAGGTCAATTATTTTACTAACAAAATTGTTGCCAAAACGCAAACAAACCACAACCGTCAGTCAGTTTTCATTTACATCTAAAAATTTTCCTTCATTGTTAATGACACCACCAAATGATACCCCCAGGGGTGTGGTTGCCAAAAAGGATTTGTTAAAGACACCACTAATGAATAGTGTAGAGTTAGTTTATAACTCTCATATTATATGTATTATTCCTAATTGTGGCATCCCAACATTACGGTGGTGTCATTAACAAATCCTTTTTGGCAACCACACCCCGGGGGGTATCATTTGGTGGTGTCATTAACAATGAATGAAAATTTTTGGTTTTGTTTTTGTTGTCAAAAAGTTTGATAGTTTTTGTAAATGGAAACTATGTTACTTACTACTTACTTTGTCTACTTTGGTTCGGTTGTGATTGATTAAAAGTTCCTGTTAGTAATAGGCCCACAGGCGTATTGAACTTGAATCGCCAGGTACCAGTCATGTAAATTTCATTTTATTATTATATTGCATTTTATTTAGCATTTGTTTTATCACCTTTCCAGTACTGGAATAATACCAAATACCTTGCTCGCAAGAAAGCCTGCATCATACGACAGCATATGAAAGGAATTGGTGGACCAAAAAGGTTTTTGAACTTATCAAAAAACGAGTTGCGGGTGCTTGAAATTTTGGGGACACCAGTGCCAGTATCATATATACGGGTGAAATCACCACCAATCACGCCACCACCGGCTACATCACCATCAGGTTCATCAACCTCGGGAACACCGCCACCAGTGAGTCCACTGCCAGTGAGTCCACTGCCAGTGAAACCACCACGGGTCAGTCCACTGCCTGTGAAACCAACACCGGTCAGCCTGTCACAAGCCAGACCTACCTGGGCCGGCGGCACAGGACGAAGAGGTATATTTAGATTATCAGTCTCCATAATTATTATCAGAGAGGATAGAAAAGATCGAGCATGATTCAATAAAGCATGGATATAAATGGCAGATGAAAAGTCATGCCCTCTCACTCCAACTGTATTTCTATCTTTGTTTTACTTCATATGGATGTGTGGACTAAAAATGTTAACAAAGAATAATTCATATTCATCTATATGAATCTAAACATTAACAATAAGAACTCTGTTCAATTTACTTAAGCAAATTAAAACTTGATATTCTACAAATATGCAATTAACACTAAATATTGTAATTGCATATTTGCAAATATCATGGATTTCAGCAAAGTAACACCTGATTCTGTAGTTAACTTGATATTATCATAGAAAATACATAAATGATATTAGCCAATAAATTATTTGTCGGGAGAATGTTACAAAAAAAACACCCTATTCATTACAGATGCCTTTCCTATATCCATTCCTTATTGGCTCGGCTATTAGTGCTATATCATGATAGAAGTAAATTAGGTACTCACTTGTTTTTTTTGTTTTTTAGTTATCCCTGGGTCTACAACATGGAAACAATGTAAGTAGTCAAGTTGACTTGCAAGTTAGTTTCACTTCACTAGAGTTACAAGAGTTGGGGATGTTGATTGGGTGAGCAGAAATAAAACTTGCTTGTTAACTTGATGACAAATAATAACTATATTGATGAATATGAAATTATAATAAAATTATACATTGAAGGTACACACTGCTCCAGTATAAGCTGACCTCATTGTATGGAAAGCTTAATCTAAGCAATGCAGTATAGACTTGGGCATTCTAGTTCACTTTACTGAATTAGTTCAGCAAATCTCGCTCAGTAAAGTGAACTAGTTCATCAAAGTAATTCATTTAGCTCCTTGAATCAGTACGAAATTAGTTCAGAGTTCAAGAGCTATTAACTCTTGAACTCTGAGCGAGAGCCGAGAACGAAATGAACTACTGAACTGCTTTGAGGAACTATTTATTCTGATGACTATAACTTTCAATTGTAAGAGCGCAATATTTTTAATTATATATTATGCTAGTTTAATAGTTAAATATAAAAAATCGACTTCCCTTCATACTTATACTTCATGTAAAGACAACTCGCCGAGAAAGCAATAATAATAAATGCGACTGGTCATGTGTGTGAGTAACTGAGTAAGCTGACGAATCGAGTCTCGTTCACGGCTCAGTAGTTCAGTACGGCTCACGGCTCAGTAGTTTAGTACGGCTCCCGACTCTCGCTCGCTGTGACTCGGAACGCGGAGTGAGTTAGTTGAACTACTGAACTAAAACGCTTCACATAGTTCATTCGGCTCACCTAAAGTGAGCAGTACATCTGAACTACTCGCTCATGAGTTACACAAGTCTAATGCAAGATCAGCTCATACTGGAATGTATAGCTTGATAATATGTAGCCATGGTGTACCTCTACCTACATAAAAAATGGTTACTAGAATGAAAGGGAGATAAAAGAGAATAACAGAGATTGTTACTTGCTTTTTATATACAGGGTTACTGGTAATTCGACGTATTCCTTGCACTACGTTATAGGGGGGCTAATATGCAACAAATTTAATCCCACATATGTTCTACGAAATTCAATGGATTTCGAGATATTGCAATTTTTATATTATTTTTAATAATACCCAGAATTCCTTCATAATTATTAAACTTTTACTGATTACTTTCAATTGGATGGTCATTAAAATCAGTTAAATACGCAGAAAGCTTCGTAAAAGTATCAGCTACAAGCTAATATCATAATCAAAGCCGATCAATTTGATATTTTAGAGATAAATAGTGTTTAAGAAGGAATTCTGGGTATTATTAAAAATAATATAAAAATTGCAATATCTCGAAATCCATTGAATTTCGTAGAACATATGTGGGATTAAATTTGTTGCATATTAGCCCCCCTATAACGTAGTGCAAGGAATACGTCGAATTACCAGTAACCCTGTATATAAAAAGCAAGTAACAATCTCTGTTATTCTCTTTTATCTCCCTTTCATTCTAGTAACCATTTTTTATGTAGGTAGAGGTACACCATGGCTACATATTATCAAGCTATACATTCCAGTATAGTAACTGAGTAAGCTGACGAATCGAGTCTCGTTCACGGCTCAGTAGTTCAGTACGGCTCACGGCTCAGTAGTTTAGTACGGCTCCCGACTCTCGCTCGCTGTGACTCGGAACGCGGAGTGAGTTAGTTGAACTACTGAACTAAAACGCTTCACATAGTTCATTCGGCTCACCTAAAGTGAGCAGTACATCTGAACTACTCGCTCATGAGTTACACAAGTCTAATGCAAGATCAGCTCATACTGGAATGTATAGCTTGATAATATGTAGCCATGGTGTACCTCTACCTACATAAAAAATGGTTACTAGAATGAAAGGGAGATAAAAGAGAATAACAGAGATTGTTACTTGCTTTTTATATACAGGGTTACTGGTAATTCGACGTATTCCTTGCACTACGTTATAGGGGGGCTAATATGCAACAAATTTAATCCCACATATGTTCTACGAAATTCAATGGATTTCGAGATATTGCAATTTTTATATTATTTTTAATAATACCCAGAATTCCTTCTTAAACACTATTTATCTCTAAAATATCAAATTGATCGGCTTTGATTATGATATTAGCTTGTAGCTGATACTTTTACGAAGCTTTCTGCGTATTTAACTGATTTTAATGACCATCCAATTGAAAGTAATCAGTAAAAGTTTAATAAGTGTATTAGAAAATCGTCGAGGTACACGATAAAGAATGATGTTTATCTCAAAAATTTACTATGACACTAAGTGTACAAAATGCAAGACAAACATCCTTATTTAATCAGCTATCCAACGAGGTATAGACGTTCAAAAAATATTTAGAAACTAATGTAAAAATGTCTTATAATACTGACAAAGGCGATTTCTGAAAAATCTCTACAAGCACGCAGGTAGCCCGTTAAGTGCAATTCATTGCATAATCCTCGCGTAGAGATTAAACAGCAGTCTGTCGGGCACCAACTGTCCTCTAAATGTCAGGATTAGATTAGGTCAAGTCGTTAGGTTATGTTTGGTCAGGGTTAGGTAGGTTAGGTTAGGACCTAAGTGTGCGAGGGAACACCGGGGTGGTTTTAGTCAGTAAGAGTCTGACAGACCCCTCTGCCCACCCCCAGGATGGAGGACATCCATGAGGATATCCAGAAGGCAGAAAAAAAAGGGTCAGGTTAGGTTAGGTCACGGTTAGGTTTAGGTTAGGTCACAACTTCGATTCCCTGGGATCTGGAGGCGAGGGCCCTCGCGCTGAGATATCGCCAAAGCGAGGAGGCGCTTGAGCGGAGTGGTTTCCGCCAGATCCTAGTGGCTGTGGAGGGAACGACTTGCGCAACCCAGCGCAGGGCACGCCGCAATAGTGGCGGTAAGACCCGTAATGGAGGAGTGGCTGGAGAGGCAGCATGGCAACCTCAGCTTCCAGATGACGCAGGTGCAGATATCTCAGCGCGGGGGCCCTTGCCACCACTCCGCTCAAGCGCCTCCTCGCTTTGGCGACATCTCAGCGCGAGGGCCCTCGCCTCCAGATCCCAGGGAATCGAAGTTGTGACCTAACCTAAACCTAACCGTGACCTAACCTAACCTGACCATTTTTTTTTGCCTTCTGGATATCTTCATGGATGTCCTCCGTCCTGGGGGTGCAAAGGCAGACTCTTACTGGCTAAAACCACCCCGGTGTTCCCTCGCACACTTAGGTCCTAACCTAACCTACCTAACCCTGACCAAGCATAACCTAACGACTTGACATAATCTAATCCTGACATTTAGAGGACAGTTGGTGCCCGACAGACTGCTGTTTAATCTCTACGCGAGGATTATGCAATGAAATGCACTTAACGGGCCACCTGCGTGCTTGTAGAGATTTTTCAGAAATCGCCTTTGTCAGTATTATAAGACATTTTTACGTTAGTTTCTAAATATTTTTTGAACGTCTATACCTCGTTGGATAGCTGATTAAATAAGGATGTTTGTCTTGCATTTTGTATACTTAGTGTCATAGTAAATTTTTGAGATAAACATCATTCTTTATTGTGTACCTCGACGATTTTCTAATACACTTATTTAACTTTTAATGATTACTTTCAATTGGATGGTCATTAAAAACAGTTAAATACGCAGAAAGCTTCGTAAAAGTATCAGCTACAAGCTAATATCATAATCAAAGCCGATCAATTTGATATTTTAGAGATAAATAGTGTTTAAGAAGGAATTCTGGGTATTATTAAAAATAATATAAAAATTGCAATATCTCGAAATCCATTAAATTTCGTAGAACATATGTGGGATTAAATTTGTTGCATATTAGCCCTCCTATAACGTGGTGCAAGGAATACGTCGAATTACCAGTAGCCCTGTATATTATTTTTATACTTAGTATTAAATACTGACATAAACATAACATAACATCACGCCTGTATTCCCCGAAGGGTTGTGTAGAGGTGTATAGTACACCTACATTTCACCGTTATGTTTAAGCCCCATGTAATAGGGGGCGAGCCTATTGCCATCAATTGGGCACAAATCCAGACTCCGGGCTGCTACTGTTCTTAATTCCTCACGGCTGTAATTCCGCACGGAAAAACCAAATAGCACTGTCCGACCTGGGGATCGAACCCAGGACATCATGCTCAGCAGTCGCGCTTGCGACCACTAGACCAACGAGGCAGTTTTAATACTTTATATTTTAATTACTATTTGGTACATAGTTAATAAAGGTCATTGGCCATTTTTGAGCCGGTACCTCAAAAGTACGCGTCCATTATTGAAATGTGGTTTGTTTTGAAGGTTTAGGGTTAACATTTCATGGAATGTATTTATTTTAATCCAAATGTATGGGGGAAGAAAGTTATGTGGTTCAAGAAACTGCGGGGAACAAGATAGAGAAGCTCCTAAACATTCTTGTACCTTTTTAGGAAGATCTTTGTGCATTTTTGTAAGCATTTATACATTTAGAAGGATACGGATATACGAAAACCCTTTTTTATATTAATTCTTGTTTTGCTAAAAAAGAAATCCCATACTTTTGAGGAATGCGACTCATCTCATTGAGTCTCTCTCTCTTATTCAACATCAACTCATTCATGGTCTGTAACATACTCCGACTAGTTTCGTTAGTGGTCGCTGGTGGGTCATAGGTCCGAACAAAATGCCCAATTACCTTTAAGGGAATTATTAAATACAAAGATATCTGTTTATACATATTCCAGACCGTCGTGCGGCACCCCCTGCGCCCGAATGGGTTCGACAAATTGAAGAAAGAAGAATCGCTGTAGAAGAGAAGTCAGCAAGAGCCCTGCAGGGTATACAGGCTAACACAGAATATTGTGCAAATACCTTGCGAGGCATTCAAGTTTCACATGAACAGTTGGCCAGAACCCTGCAGGGTATACAAACTGCGTTGGAAGCATCTGCGAGGGCTCTGCAGGAAAGATGCAAATAGTATGCCGGAAATAAAATCTCATTGTTCAAATATAATATCATACTTGATAGACAATTTAAAAAATAAGTTATAACTGTTCAAAGAAATACAAAAATTATGACTTAATGACTTATGACACAGTATGGCTGAAATCACTTGGCTGTCCTGAACTTCGTGTAGGTGGTTGAGCAAAAGATTTTTAAAGAACAAAATGGCTAATAGGTAACATTTAATTAACATCATTTTAGGACTGGCCATTTTTTATGCACAAATTATTTTTAGTTTTTACAGTTAGGCCGTGGGTAAACAAAACGAAAGCTTTCGTGCGTGCACCTTCACTGCACCGCCTGAAAAGCGCGCTATCATGTTCGTATTAATCTTTATAAATATGTATATAATATGTTACCGGTAATCTGTATAATTCAGGTCTTTTATACAATACCTAGGCTATTTATAAAATACCTGGGGCGTCCAGTCAATGTGTGAAATATTATGAATATTATTGTCCATTACATATTTTGCCTAGGTAATGTATATGTCGTGGCCATATCATAGAATTGATCACTTCATGATGTGGCCGGCCATTTCATGAAATGATTGTATTTCATGAAATGGCCAACTAAAACTGGCCATATCGTTTAAACGTCAATGTTTAATGATATGTCCATCCACGTTTGGCCATATCATTAATGTAGGGTTTCCATGATATCAAAGGTTTAATAAAAAATCCAATTATAGGAAGCACGTACCATGCAAGCAAAGGAGTAGACTACGGAATTTCAACGCACAAAATATCGATGCACGTTACCGCGAAAATTTTCGTTGTGTGGTTACCCTACTTTACTTATTATTATTAGCTTTTTTGTCAGAATAATTGTCCGCCGCCATGATTAGAGATGGTCGTTTAAATGATAAGCAAATAATGAAACAGCGTTATTTAATTTAAGCACTTAAGCACATTTTAAATTTTAAGCAATTATTGTTATTTGCTTTTTCTTAAAATTATAACTCATTCGTGTTTATATCATTTCATAGACATCAAAGCCATCTAGTGATAGTATTGCGAATTTGTGAGAGAGACTCTAAATGAGTTTTATAATAACTGATAGATGGCGCATGATACAATTTTAATCGATAGACGGACAATTATTTTACGATTACAGATCTTAAATGTATGAAAATAAGATATAAAATGAATCTTTCGATAATTTCGTTAAATCGCGATTCGTGAGTTTATAAACCTGCCGAATTGAATATCCTTACATCGTATTAAAATTGGTTGTAATGGTTGACGTTTAATTTATGTGGGTTATATCCACTTATTTGCTTATTTCGATAGTTGCTTTTTTAAGCAGGTAGGTATTGTTATTTCCGCGTTTGTGAAATATTATTTGCTATTTTGCCGTTCAATATTTGTTGGTTTTTGCGTGCGTGATCGCGTTATAAATTTACGTTTTGTGATGCAAACTTTGTTTATTATGAGTTCTTAAATCTGCATAGTACGAAGGGAAGTTCATTGAAATTTGTTAACATTAAGCAAACAACACAATTTAACTATTTTTAATGTAAGTCAATAAAAAATGAGCAAATAAGCAATTAAGCAAATAAGCAGATAACATAAGTGACTTTTGAAAAAAAAATAACGAATAAGTTCGTTTAAAGTTTTAAGCCGTTATGCACATCTCTAGCCATGATGCATCACAAAAACAAAACGATATCAGCGCCTCTAACAATGATAATGTAACTAATTTTATGATATGATCACTAAAGTTTGGCCATATCATGAAGTAGCCGTGCGTTTAGCTGATCATATCGTCAAACGCTGATTATTCATTGATCTGGTCAGGCCATATTATGATGTTGGCAGCGGGTATTGGCCATTTCATGAAATACAACCATTTCATGAAATGGTCGGCCACATCATGAAGTGATCAATTCTATGATCTGGCCACGTCATATACATTTCCCAGGGATTGTATAGAGTACCTGCTGGTCCACCGGCAATGTGTAAAGTAAATAGATTTGGTCGTTAATTTGGGGCACCCCGACACGAGGTTACTTTAAATCCTGCAGACAGAAATACCCTTTCGGATTACTTCCCCCTTTCCGACTAACCTTTTATAATCGTTGGTGCGTCTGTTAGTGATCGTGTAACTTCTGAACGACTTGACCAATTGAGGTCATAATTACACAATATATTAGTTTCGTCGAGACAATGGTTCATAGCTAGGATTGGCACATACACAGGTGGCGCTGTAGTCAAGTTATATACACGAGCACGCCACGGGAGAACAGCTAGTATATTTATATAGTTAGTATATTTATGGTACCTTTAACTTTATTAACATGTAATCTTAAACATAATTTGGGGTGCATTAAAAGAGCCTCCACGAGAGACGACGATACTAAAGTATGTCCGGCGCACCCTGAGCAGTCAGCCTCGCTACCAACCTTGATGACTGGCTAATCTTTTCACCACGGCATGACCTATTGTCTAATAGCTTGGGCGATATGAGAGAAGAAGAAGAACATTCATAATTTGACGGTGCTTCCGCGCCGCCTCTACCGTGCCGCAACCGCGCCGCGCGCTGTTACTCGTGGCAAACTGAATGCGCGAATGTTCGGAGAGCCTATGATTAGGGCGGCCAAGATATTTCAGCCGTACCATATGTACACACATTCTCTAGTAGTAAGTAGGTGAAATTTTTTATTTCGACGTAAATCTAGAACAATTTATTTTATGCCTAAGTTTAAAAATTAATGTAAATATTATTCCTATTGCCGCAATTACTGCAATAACACTAATCACAGTAGTAGTCACCGATTGAGACTTTTGTGGTGCGGTAGTTCCTGTACTCTGAAAAAAAATGTACATAGTTTGTATTAGTATTTAATATTATGAAATAAAAAATACGTGTATAATGTGTACTTTTAACGCCGCGCTGTAAGGACGTTTTTCCATACATTTAAACTATAAAAATCACTGCCACAATGAAGGGTTAGAGAGGATATTGTTATAATAATCCCGTTTGGTAGACAGATTGATGATTGCAGTGATCTTATTAATAGAAAAGAGGGTGCTACTGCACATCCTCTTGATATACTTAATCCCTTTACGACATCCAGGGCGATCTCTAGGTAATCTGGTGCCGGGGTGCGAATCTAGCTGAGGCGCCCCACGATGTCTAGGTAAGTTTGAGGTTACTGCTGAATATAATAATTTCTAGGGCCTCTGCGCCCTTAAAGCATCGGCACCCGCCTTCAGAGGCCGGCGCCAAGGCGCCAGTTATGCCCCGGCGCCCTGGGGTGCGAGGCACACCCCAGGGTAGGGACGGCCCTGACGGCATCTACGGTTGGAGAGGAGATGGCATACTTCACCAGAAACAGCAGAGCAGTATTTCATAACCAACTTCAAAAATGTATGGTTTTACTCACGGTTCCATTGAGTGTTTGTGCATGCGACTCGTTGCAATTTTTCAATGAAAAATCAAATAATGATGCGACGTATTGGCGAGTGGTCGGTTTACAAGTATATAAAACTTCCTCCGTACACTCTTTCACGTTCCTAGCGGAGGTACAAGTCCGTGTCTGTAATAATAATTGTAAATGGCAGTTAGGTACGCACAATAGCTGGCATTTAATATTATAATAATAGGGTTTTTGACTACTATTACAAAAGTACAACAATTTAGTATTATTTGATAGAAAGTATAGAAAGAACGAGGTATGTGAAAAATAAATGAAACTATGAAAAAAATTGAGGAGATACACGCTTTCGAAGTTTGTTTAGAAGGCATTTTATGTCCTCGTGTCATAGTAACCTGGCTTAAACGGTTCTGTTTCTCTGATACCTTCTAGTTTCGGGCTTAGTCCTCTTTTATCGTTAAATTAACATAACATACATCCATATCCATTAATTGGTATTCATTTCATTAAAACGACATAAGGTCTTTTTTCTTTTTATTGACTAGGTAAGTAGGTAGTTAACGAAGTTAGTTAGCAAACGACGCCGAGGGTATCTGCTACAAGCTTAGTTTTGGTATAGGTATACTAAATCTGAAACTAGTTTCGGTCCACTCGGTCACTTTCGTTGTATTAGACAACCCCCTGCATAGCACATCTCAGGGATTTCACACTTTACTAAGGAACTCAACGCGACATAAACTACGGAGTAACTTGGAGATTTATTAAAAAAAACACATATTCAGGCAGTGCTGATGAAAATCTTGTTGGGGTGTCTCGTTTTTTGTATATAATAATAACGTATAGATACAGGTAGATATTATGTGTAACATATTGAGAAAAGGCTAGAAAAGATAAATTTTAATGGAAACTTACATCATATTGCAGCATAATTTTACCAAGCCATGATGAATGCTTTTTCTTTTCCGTTATGTTAAAATATCCCACTTTCTTTTGTACACATAAGCTTATATTTTGTTCCATTTTTTTCACACATTCTATATCGCTGTAGAATTCTGTGAAAAGAGAGTTTTGTGTGCCTAACTATAACTAATTATGCGTAGATAGGTATACCTATAGAAAACCACCCTAAGCTTGACCCTTCCGATGGCCTGCGGGACGAGGGAGGAGAATGATTTGACAAATTCGTCCGCTGCTGGCGGCCAACAGGAGATTAGCAACTCGTTCCATTTCACATACCATTGGGAGGGCCAAGCTTACGGCGGTTTACCTTTAGGTACTATTTACGTCTAGAAATGGGCAAGCGGATAAATATTCAATCAAAAAAGTAAATACTCGGGAGTATTATTGCTCATCTCTAATTAATTAAGTCTATTATTTATTCTGTGCTATTACTGCTTAGAGCCATTACGCACTGTCGACTGGTCGCCGGAGACTTGGTCGGCGGCGACTGTGACTTTCTATAGTTCAAATAAGTGGTTACGCACTTGGTCGCCGGTCGCCCGGGCTACTTGGCGACTCGCAGCGTAGTGGCGACGCACAAGCGACTGCTGGTCGCTGGCGACCAATAGGAGCACGGTTCAAATGGAAGCATTCACACTGCGACCAACTGTCGAGACGACCGGACGTCGCGCACAAAAGTGGCTCCGGAGAAATACAGGGTCGCATATAGTATCTGTGCCAGTTATATGTGGTTTCAGAAGACACAATAGCTCATCAAACGAATGCACAAACAATCTTGCGTAGTTAAAAAAATTACGAGGGTACTTTCTAACGTCTTCATAAAATATTTTAAACGTACCTTTTAATCTCCGTTCTTGCAACAAAGGATGTACCTAATACTCTCTTGTATTTTTTTTTCTTTTTAATTAGTACCTAACGCTACTATTGCAGCTTCATCCACGTCCATTCTGCACGAATGTAGGTACCTACAAAGAAACACTACGCTCGGCTTTGGTCTCCTGGTCCTAGTTGTCCGTGTTTTGGTCGCCGAGAGACCAAGTCTCTAGCGACCAGTCGACAGTGCGTAATGGCTCTTAAGGCGGTTATTTCAATAACGAAACTTACCTTTAAAAGTCTTGTTGCTTAAGCTGAAATTTATAAAATCCAAGAGGTCGTCGTTATTCACCGTATATTTAGATTTGCATTCCTGATTCAGTATGTCAAAAAAGTTACTCATGTTTTTACCAAAACCGGAAACAGAACTGCAAGTGCTGAAAAAGATAACGTTATTAAAAACAATTGGACAAGTAGTAGAAAAGGCCGGACCTCCATAACAGGCATGGCAAGGATTTTTAAGGTCAAATAATTTTAAACCTTCTTTAAATACCTTTAGGACTCGTATTTACCATCCCGCGGTATGCTCGAGCAAATACGAGCGTTAAGGGTGTCATATTTTTCTGCTTTGGTTTTATGTCAGAAGAGGACAAACATAGTTTTTGTTTTGGGCAGTGTGAAAAAACGTTAATTTTACATTTTTACTACGAATATGTTTTTAGAGCTGCAAATCAGCGTCAGCCTTAGAGCATATACCTATATGCTCTTAGGCTGACTTACAAGCTGACGCTTGTAAATAAAAAACATTGAAGCCATTCACATTGCTTGATCCAACGATATAACATTTTAAATGAACATCTGCGTTACTGGGTTTGTCAAAGGTAAATCAAAATGTTCATAACAAGTCCCTTGCATAAGCATTAAGGGCCTGTCCACATCTCCACGTCACGACGTCGTCAACGTGGAACGGTGCGGTAACGTGGCGCGGTGCCTTGACGTAACGTGCAAATTTACGTTACTCTCTTCACGCCCGCGTGTTAGTCGCCGTCTATGTGCTCCGATGCTTTAAAACCATACCTTACTGTTTCTCTTATTAAAATTCAGGATCTACATGGTCAACGATAAATTTAACAATCCTATATACAATTGATCCTGACGTGCATTTTTACGATACGGTTACGTAGCACGTTACGTCAACGCACCGTGCCACGTCACCGCACCATTCTACGTTGACGACGTCGTGACGTGGAGATGTGGACAGGCCGTAAGAGGTTGTAAGTATCTACCGTCAAAGACTTATTTTATTTCTGTAGAAAACTTACAGCTAGAACACAATTATCACACACAGTATTAAAAGCTGGCCAATTACATTTTTTCACGGTTAAAAACGAGACTAGGACGATCTATCTAAACAAGATACTTGTGTAGGTGCAAGGACTTACCCAGCTACTGTGCCGTTGAGGTGTGCCTGAACGAGGGTTTTGAAGCAATGGCGCAACAGTCTTCGATTTTCCTAAAAATAAAATGAAGTATAGGTATTTAAGAATAAAGAGTAAGAGCTACCTATTGGTGATTTTATCGCGTTTCGGTCGCTGCATACCGCGACTATACACTTCACTCCGCACACATATGATAGCAGTGTGCGTTACCCCAGCAAAATGCTTTAGAGAGGTGAGACTTTAACAAATAATTTTAGTGTGGTGTCACCTTCGAAACCTAACCTTACAAACATCCCCTTAAGATTTTCATTTGTTATTAGTTATTATTGTGAAAATGTCGAAGTTCCATAATTGTCGGAATAGCGTAATGTCGGAGTTGCATAGTGTCGCAATAGCGCCTGTCGAATAAGTGTTTGTCGAAGTTCAGTTTTTGAGTCATCGCCAAGACGCGATTACCTGGACGCCAAATTGCCGATAGCCGCGCGCGCCGCCCCGCGGTCCGCGGTGCGGTAGACCTAACTTATCTAACTCGGGGCGCTAAAATGCTTCACGTTAAGAACAGGATGTTTTGTTGAATCCAAAAGAATTCCATGCAGAGTCAATCTGTGTAACCACGCCACGAAATTTGAAGGAATTACAAATTACAGAATTACGAATAGGGATACCTACACAATAAAAACCATGCGATAAGTACAAAATAACATAAGTTGAGTACTTACATTTATAATTGAAGAATTCTTTGGACAGTTTGATGCTCTTGGAGCCTCAGTCGTTGTGTCTGATAAGACTGAAAACGTTATATGGATCGATTAGTTTCAAGTCAAAAAAAATGTGGTTTAACGGACTATAAAGGTGCTTGCACACAGTGCAAGCTGGAGCAAGTACAGACGCGGGCTATATGCTTCTTGCTCGTTGTGTTGAGTTGCATTTGGTAGATAATGTGTGATTCATTGTAAAAGTGGTGTAACTCCATATTTTTTTGCTTAATTACATTCAGTCATATCTTTCATTACAGCTCGATATTTTAAAATTCTTTTACAATGAATGACACATATGCACAGTGTAAAGAGCGCCGCAGTTTGCGCGGGTGGTGGTAGAGGGCACTCGCGTCGGTATCCGTAAATTAACTCGGTCGTTTACACGATGCAATAAACTGGCTCAAGTGCTTGAACGTGCGCATGTTACATGCGTAGAATTGGCCTCCAATAATACTGACAGTAAAGTATCTCGATTCAGAAAAGTTTGGCTGGCTTCCAGATACCTAAGGCACTTGTCCCACCGCGAACGATGAGCGAGTAAAGCTAGAAGCTAGAAACGAGTGGGCGAGAAGCGAGTGTGTAGTTCCGATAGTTTTGTCGCTGGGCTTGCGAGTGCGATGGGCGATTACTCGCACCACTCGAAAATGACCGCTGCGCTGGTTGGTCTCTTGGCGTGAGTTCTGACCGCCAAGCGAGCATCGCTGAGCAAGTATCGCTGAGCGAGTATTAACTTTGATAGCTCTTGTCACTCAGCGACAAACTAGTGGAGCGAGTTCTCGCCGGCAGTGTGTACAGACGGCAGTCAGCGATGAACTATTAATATATGCATCTCTTTTGTTTACACGGAATGTATATCTATTGTACGTTTCTTGAGCGAGAAAATAGCCGACAGTTAAGGCTCATTTACACGGAGATAGTTTCTAGAAGCGAGTCTCATGTTATCTCTGTTTTCATCGTAGGGAAAGACAACGACAGAACGAGTCTCGCTTCGAGAAACTCTCCTCGTGTAAATCGGCCATTAGTCGCCTCCTCGCCGGCGGTGAGACAACTGCCTTAGCCTATAGGACTATTTACCAACCGTTATTGGGTAAAATTATGAAACGTCTATCTTTATCAATAAAAGCATTAAACCTTTTAAGTCTTCTGCCTAGCCTTTTCCCAACAATGTTGGGATCAGTTTCCAATCGAACTAGATACGGCTAAATACCAGTAGGTATTTTACACGGAGCGACTGCCATCAGACTTCCACAACCCAGTTGGTTACTAGGCAATGCCGATATCCTAAGGTTAGACCAGTCGTCAGACTTTCGGGATTCTGACTAACCGTAATAACTGTCATAGGTACCTATTCTTAAAACACCTGGGACCAAAGGTTTAAGGATGACTCACATTACAGCGTGCCGTGTCAGGGACGGGACCGGGCCGGAGCTCAACGTCGCATATATACTTGGGTGCAAATAAATCGAACCACTTCTATTTTTCACGTAGGTATAATTGTTATTATTTTTGGTATTATGGAACAGATCAATTCTAAACATATATCGCCTAAAAGGTTATTTGATAACTGTTAGGTACAATGAGGGTAGTTTTTTGTATTTTGAATTATATCATTCAATTCATGAAACCAAAACTAATAACCAGGACACGTGAAAAAAGAAGTGGCTCGATTTCTTTGCTCCCAAGTGTATTTTGTACAAAAGCAAGATCTCCGTCGATGATGTTTAATGACCAGGAATGAACGACGGGGGTCTAGCTTCGGTAAAAAATATATGCGACGCTGATCTCCAGCCCGGTCCCGGCCCTGATACGGCACGGTTTAGCGTGAATCATCCTTTAACGTGCTCTCCGAGGCACGAGGGGTCTCGATGTGTAACGATCGGTCACCCATCCAAGGACTGACCGCGGCGAACGCAGCTTTACCTTGCAAATCATATGATCCGCGCGATTGTTAATTAGCGACACGAGCCCCTTCTCCATTAAACCCTATAAGTAGTAAAGCAAAAGTGTACCGCTTTGATTTCTGATCAAACCTTATGGACTAAAGTATTATAATTAATGTACCTAGGTAAGTTACAGCGACACTCATTATAAGGAAAAATGATTGTGTAATACAATTAAAATGACGTAAACAACAGTTGGATGCAATGTCCTTATAATTATGCAAATCCTAAAGACTAGGGGTAAGGTTCATGGTTGCGGAATCTGTTCGAAAGAGTTACCGCGGCCCTGGAACAACAGAATAAATAGTACTTCTGGAACGCAAAGGGCACTAGGAGGAACACGGATTGGTTTTAGTCAGTAAGAGTCTGACACTCTCTTCCGCTCCACCCAGAGCGGTAAAAGTCATTTGATGACCTACCCTACCATCCTTAGAAAAAAAGTGGTAAGGCTCATCCTGCACTGATAGATATACTTACTTAATTAGAATTGTACACTTTATGCATTGCAAAACGTTATTTCTCCGATAAAAGTTATAATATATAATATTATTTGGGAAAGAAATGAATTAAATAACATACCTAATATACCTACTCTTCGGCATCGTCGTGTTATAAATGGCAAAAAAGAGCTGATTATTTCGAAACGACTGAACCGATTTTCGTATCATACATAGCTTAGCAAATATTAAACGAAAAAAAAACCTTATTGAAATCGGTTCACCGTTTGAGACCTACAATACCACAGACAGAAACAGACAGATAAATATAGGCTTCAAACTTATAACACCCCGCTATTTTACCGAGGTTTAAAAACTAGAATGCTCAATCAAATTGCGGAATTCTGTGCGACAAAAAGTTTCATATCAACAGCGGAATGGTATACGTAATATAGTGAGAACTGTCACACGTCCACAGTCCACACCCTTTACACACAAAATATACACCGTGGAACCTAGGTAGGTACCCGAAAGATTTTAACCATGCCTTTCTGATCGTATTATGAGTCAATAACGTTATGTCAACATAAATGTCCCATTCAGTTAATTTAACTAAGGACCTACTTTGTTTTTCGGAACAAAATAAATCAATTAACTTTAGTACCTACTTCCTTGTAAGCAATACCTTAGGTTGAACTGGCAACGTTTATAAATTATCGTGTGAGTGTATAAGAAACTTCGCACTTCACGAACCTCCCCGACAAAACACGGCATACGGTGAGTGGTATGATATGACCGAGGTATGACAAAAGTCGCAACGCCGCGGGCTTGTTACCTTAGAGATTTTTCGAGTTGTGAATAATTAATATCTCGAAAATTAAGCTTTATTAAACAAACTATATTCTAGCTTTTCTTCTCCAATTAGGCAACGGAATCGATGGTTAAAATTTTTCGGGTACCTGGGGCTCACGGTGTATATTTTGTGTGTAAAGGGTATGGACTGTGGACGTGTAACAGTTGTCACCCCATTCCGCTGTTGATACGTTCTTTACCGTTCTATAAAATCGGATGAAACTTTTTGTCACACAGAATTCCGCAACTTGATTGAGCATTCCTATGATCGCATCGCATTCTAGTTTTATAAAACATAAACTAAAAATAATGTAAGCAGCTTACCACAAGCAACAAATGAGAAAACAATAACCGCTACGATTCGACACATGTTAACGGCACTAAAGCTCTTCAACTAATGATGCTGTAATAGACAGACTATGACGAATTTAATTTAATATTTATACATATACTTAATAGTTTTGTATTATTTTCTTCCTTATACGGTACGTGCGGCGATTCCCATTATTTATCCTTCGTCATTTTAATTTCAAATACTTTTCCGTGTTTACTAAACGAATTGAAATTTTAATTGTCCCTAACCGTGGATCTCGTAAAAGACTAGGTACTATTAAGGGTCTAAAGGCTGATTTACACGACGCCAGTTTCTTGAAGCAAGATTCGTTCTGTCTTTGTCTTTCTCAGCGGAAAAACAGAGATAGCATGAGAATTGCTTGAAGAAACTGGCGTCGTGTAAATCAGCCTTAGGTATAAACCAGTGTTAGCGTAGCGGTTGATGGCTTGCCTTCCATGCAAGAAGGGTCGCAATCATGACTTTTTGAAATCTTATCACGGAAGCAAAAACCTGCGCTACGGAGAGGGCGGTTGTACCTACGTAGTACTTATTACTTCTATGGGATCATGTCGTCACCCTCCGCGCTAACTGTCATAACTAGCAATTGATAATTCATTTATTTTCATTTGAAGCAGATACGTCACTCTTTGAGAATTTCTCTGAAAACGCGCCATCGGTTCATGGTTGATATACCAAAAACCTGAACGAAGCGCTGTGATTCCACTGTCATTGTGAAAACCGCCAAACAGTGAAATGCGCTGCCCGAGTGGGTGTTCCTCGACAGCTACAATCTAGGTGTCTTCAAGTCACGAGTGAATCGGTTTCTTCTGGGCAAGCATGCGCCATCGTAGACCGCATAATCGCTTAACATCAGGCGAGATGGCGCTCAAACGCAGGCTTATTATCAAAAAAATAATATCAAAAAGATTTCAAAAAGCTTTGATGATACTATTTTTTTTTATTTTTTTTTTGCTATTCATTTGCTGTAATAGATTAGTATAAAATCATGTCATTCGGACTTAGAGCATACATTCGGATTAAAAAAAACCCCTATATATTAGAGGTCAGTGTCTCATAAGGTGTCTCAACGCCTCAACTTCTGGTTAAAGGTGTAGTAAGTAGGTAATAGGTACATATTACGTCTATAGTTATCTCTATGCGTAATCTTCCTTTAGTCTGTGGTGATATAATATGACAATATGTCGAAGAGTCTGTCAACTCGTCTATCAAAAAATGTTATAAGTGAATATTTGCAATGATTTAGAACTAAATTTACAGAGAAATGTTCAAAATTCTAGTATATTCAATATGAATACCAAATTAGATAAATACGTACATATTGGATTCTGTTGCCTTGGGTGAGATGTAGCAATTTAGATACTCTGTTCACCCAAAGATGAGCCCTGACAGCTCGGTCATTTCGTAAATTGGGGAGTGATAAGAAGATTCTAATGACGTTATTGCGACACACGCTATTTCGAAAAACTTTACGAGTAGTACGCCAGTTCGAAAACACATTGAGTCGAAAACCGCTATATCGAATGACGTTGTCACGAACACACGTCAGTTTTATCAACGTGGCGTAGGCAGTTCTTGGTAATCATTGGGTGGCGAGTTCGATCCCCAGACAAATTCAGATTGGAATATGCTATTCGCAACAGTGGATTTCGTACGAGAGTACGTAAGACTTTCGTACTAGCGTACACGTTGCGTAGCAAACACATTTTCGATTCAGCGTGTTCGCGACAACGTCATTCGATATAGCGGTTTTCGACTCAATGTGTTTTCGAACTGGCGTACCACTCGTAAAGTTTTTCGAAATAGCGTGCGTTGCAATAACGTCATTCGAATCTTCATATCACTCCCCGTAAATTGTAGCCAAAGGAGACCGCTATTGAAAAAACGTAAACGACATCATCAAAAACCGTAAAATAGCAATGTTATGGTAGTATTGTGTTTTTAAAAAACTACCAGACCTACTTGTTATTCTTTGCATGTTACCGTTTTGTAAAGAAACGTCAGGAATCACCTTACGTTGAAAAGGGTATATAATATGGGGACACGAGGGAAACATACTTTTGGTTTCTGTTGATTTTGAACCGCTACTTACATTATAACTAGGGAGATTTAAATAGGGCATGCAATTCGAATATTTGAAGATGCGTTAAATTCGATTATTCGCTTCATTTCAAATACACTGCAATTCGAACTTATGGACGCATTTGCAGAAAGCGTAGATAAAAAGTAAAATTACATTATTAAAAGCGGACGGCCCACACACACACACACACACGCACACACAGCGTACCTTTATCTTAAAAAAGAGGCGCTTATGAAAAGTTGAATTTAGGTGCACAGTTCCAATTAGTCGTTTCCTATGGTGAAGAGCCGGCAAGAAACTCCATGGTTACTCTTTTATAAAGTACATCTTTAACAATTTCAGTTAATACAGTAAATACTATGATTTAGAATAGTTAGGAGAGAATAACGTAGTCCTGACCACAGACCAGTGAGTAGTGTAGTATCAAGTCTCAAGTACAAAAATTAACAAAAAAAAACACAATATGAAATGAAATAGTAATTTACAAATTTATTGTGTAGGCCTCTAGCAAGTCTACAAATTTCTCACTTTTACAAAAGATAAAAGGTAGCTAAACTATACAAGGTTAGTCAGAAAGGGGGTACTAATCCGAAAGGGTGTTAAAGTACCCATAATAATGAGTAACTTTTGTTCTACAACTTTTCCCAAAAGTCAATTGTTTAAGAGAAACAGTTGTTCAAAAATCTAAAAAAAATGTCTCTAAAATCTATCCATCCCCAGTAATGATCAGCTGTGTTTACATTTTAGGTCATATTTGGGGTCATGAATTAGAAGCACCATTTTCTGAATTGGTAACTAAAGCAGGGACGAAGAATTTTTGAAAAAACTAAAATAAAAATCATTTTAATTGGAAAAAAAATATGTATATCGAATTTTGAAATTTTAACACTTGCTTTCAAACAGTCACCAGCGATACTATAAGTGGGCTTCGGATTAGTACCCCCTTTCCGACTAACCTTGTATATTAAGACAATTGACATAATTAGATGTCATTAAAACTTACAGAAAAAATCATTGTAAAATATGATAAAGATATCTTGAGAGTAAACATCAATAAAAATAAAAAATAATAATAATTGAGGATAGACATACACATACGTCGTTAATGAGGTTCCAGGGAAGCCACATGTGCAGGAATTAATGCCAAACATTCCTGTCGTCAACGTAGTCCTTAGTCATGTAGTATGCTTTTTGAGTGAGGACACGTTTTTAATAGGGGTTTAGAATTTTCCCTCGGCAAGATCACTCCCTACGATCCCACAAAATTCAACTCCCCACGACGTAAGCGTACAGTCTGTCCCTCAGTCCGTGTAAACTGTAGTTTGGTCCAACGCTGCTTTCGTTTCCTCGGCAGCTACGTGTAATAAAATTTTAAAGATACCTACATCCTATGTGCAATTAAAAATTTAAAAATTAAATGTGAAAAAAAAGAAAAAAAAACTAAATGTCGGTTACTAGATGGCTCCTTGAATTAGATAATGCTGAGACTGAAACTATCCTAGTTGTCATAAAATAAAATTGTCCATTGGATAAATCTACAATAACACATGGGTAAACCTCGTTTCACCAAAAAATACACACACACATAACGCATTCACAGACACTCATCGCACTCACAGACACGCAACGCACTCACACACACAACACTCACATACACACACAACACACTCGGAGACACACAATGTACTCACAGATACACAAAGCACCCTCCCTTTCAATTTTTTGTTTTGTATTAATTTGATTTTTGTCTAAATTCTCCCCTGAGTACTTGGACTTGTCCTGTTTCATAAATACCTTTACAGAATTTCTAGTATAATTTGAGAGGGTGAGAGCCTGGGGGCGTATTAAGATACCATTGTGGTATCCAGAACCGGAGCGTTCTGTACCACTCGATGGTTTATAATGTAATTTACCGTGAAACCATTGTGCGGTACAGAGCTCGGCAGTTCTGCATAACTCTATGGTTTTGGGCTGAAATTGCCGATAATCTAGCCAGAAACCATTGTGGAGTACAGATTGACGCTATAAAATTATCTCTTCAATTCTGAATAGCGCAATGTTTTATGTTTCTAAAAACATTGAGCTTCCCAGATCGGCAAACGCTCCGCACGCGCCACCCGCAACGTGAATGAGGTAGAAGATACAGTAAGTGGGTGAATTAGAGAAAGAGAAACATATGACTTCTACTGCAAACCATCATGCGCGAGCCGTTTGCCGTTTGCTTTTGTTTACTTAGTTTGACTCAGGTGATCGTTGCAAATTCATTTTTATGCAGAAAAAAGTTTTCTTTTTGTGTTAATAGTTGTAAAAGTGGTTTAAAATGTGTGAAACTGCAGTAAAGGACATATCATCAACATTACTAAGTGATTAAATTCGAAGACTTACGGCAAAATGATAGTGAAGAGCTTATGTATGTTGTTGAGATTCAAACGAAAATTCTGACTGGTGAAACATTAAGACGACATGTGTAATCTTTTTATCAAACAATTTTCGTCAAGCACAAACACTAATTGGCTATCAAAGAGAAGGTACCCTAATGCAATTCGATACCTTTTTCGTAAAGAATATATTTGTCAACATTCAGAATTACAAAGTAAAGGGGAAAAAAATGGATTTAATAGAAATTTCGGATGCAAAGCAATAATAAATATATGGTTTAATCTATAATATAAAAATGAATCGCAAAATGTGTTGGTAAGCGCATAACTCAACAACGCCTGGACCAATTTCCCTATTTTTTTTTTGTTTTGTTCGTAATTGTCAGGAAAAGGTTCTTATGAAAAAAAATTTTGATAAAAAAAAAAAAAAAAACTAAGTATCGGTAGGTAGTAGGTAGGTAGTAGGTAGGTAGTAGGTAGGTAGTAGGTAGGTAGTAGGTAGGTAGTAGGTAGGTAGTAGGTAGGTAGTAGGTAGGTAGTAGGTAGGTAGTAGGTAGGTAGTAGGTAGGTAGTAGGTAGGTAGTAGGTAGGTAGTAGGTAGGTAGTAGGTAGGTAGTAGGTAGGTAGTAGGTAGGTAGTAGGTAGGTAGTAGGTAGGTAGTAGGTAGGTAGTAGGTAGGTAGTAGGTAGGTAGTAGGTAGGTAGTAGGTAGGTAGTAGGTAGGTAGTAGGTAGGTAGTAGGTAGGTAGTAGGTAGGTAGTAGGTAGGTAGGTAGTAGGTAGGTAGTAGGTAGGTAGTAGGTAAGTAGTAGGTAGGTAGTAGGTAGGTAGTAGGTAGGTAGTAGGTAGGTAGTAGGTAGGTAGTAGGTAGGTAGTAAGTAGGTAGTAGGTAGGTAGTAGGTAGGTAGTAGGTAGGTAGTAGGTAGGTAGTAGGTAGGTAGTAGGTAGGTAGTAGGTAGGAAAAAGTGCATTGCAACGCATGCGGGTACAGCTAGTAAGTAAATAAAAACACTATCAAGAACAATAGATTGCTTGAATCTGGATTTTCAGTTCATATTATTATTAACTATCGCCATAGACATCGTGTGAAGGTTGCTGAGGCTTTTAACATGCTTAGATGTAACGATAATACACAAAAATAATATTTCAGTTATTTTCAATCAGGAATGAATCCATCTTTAGCACTTATGTACCATGAATTAAAGGGGATAGAACCTTTGTGGCATAGCCCCCCCCGCTGCCATTTTGATTTTTTTTTCAAGTTGCGGCGCACGATTACTCTACCATATATGGGTAGAGGACACTTAGACAAACAAAAAATATCGGGGTTATGGTGCCCTAAAGTGTCACGTTGTCGAGATATTTGGACTTAAAGATTTTTTTTCAAGATTGCAGCGCACTTTGTAACTGGTAAATATGGATAGAGAACACTCAAACAAACAAAAAATATTCAGAGATATGGTGCCCTAAAGTGTCAAGTTGCCGAGATATTTTGACTTTAAGTTTTTTTATTGCAGCGCACTTTGTAATTGGTAAATATGGGTAGAAGACACTCAAATAAATAAAAAATATTCAGAGTTAGGGTGCCCTAAAGTGTCACGTTACAGAGATATTGTATCGAGATAATCTTGAAAAAAAATCTTTGAGTCCAAATATCTCGGCAACGTGACACTTTAGGGCACTATATCGCTAAATATGTTTTGTTTGTTTGAGTGTCCTCTACCCATATATTTTAGTCTCATCGTGCGCCGCAACTTGGAAAAAAAATGAAAATGGCGGCAGGGGCCTATGCCAGCTTCCATAGAAAAATGTTGGAACCCCTTTGTTGAAAATATATGATGATAAGCCAGCTGTTATCTTGCGAATTCTTAAAAATTTTATAGCGTCGATCTGTACTCCACAATGGTTTCTGGCTAGATTATCGGCGATTTTAGCCCAAAACCATAGTGCTATACATAACTGCCGAGCTCTGTACCGCACAATGGTTTCGGGGTAAATTACATTATAAACCATCGAGTGGTACAGATCGCTCCGGTTCTGGATACCACAATGGTTTCTTAATACGCAGCCTGGAGACCTGTCATATAGGTCTCGAACCCAGTATAGACTCTAGCTCCCATAAAGGTTAGAAATTTCGCTGTAATTTGTGTATGAACCAACCATTGTACCTTTTTGAGAGAAATAAAAAAATAACTAAGTATTATTAGTTCGAATTATTGGGATAATTCCAAACACGAAATTCAAAAAGACCGCCAATTTTGCATGCCCTATACCCTATATCGGAATAGAGAAAGCAAAAAAAAACATAAATAATATTCTTTGTAAAAATGGTTGTACCGAGTGTCCACGTATCATAGCAATGACTCCATTTATTAATCTTTTAGAAACGCATCTCACGTATCCTGAGGGCAGAATAAATGTGAAAAGAAAAGAATCCAATTATTTAGTTAACATTCGGGATAAAAAATACTGATGAATTGATTTGATATGCCCAAAAACGACGAGGTGCAAACTAATGAAAACAAGGATTTATGTTTTTGCATCCTTAAAAAAAAGAAAAACTATCAACATCCTGTGAAACGTTCATTAGGAAAAAATATTTATGTGGACACAAACGCACAGACTGACGGAGTGCCTGAGAAACCAAGTAAAAGAAAAAGTATTCTAAAAAACAAGCATAGTGTGAAAGAATCGGAAAATCTTAAAACAAGAATCAAGTTTGCGTCGACAGCAAAATATAATGGTGATGAAATAGACATTTCGAAAAAGATGCAGGATACAAAACCTAGAATAACGAATCAAAATATATCAATTAAGCATAATGCATGTGCTAAGGGCATTTGTGCAGACGCATCTAATGTAAATCGAACTGATTTTGTTTGTAATTGTCAGAAAAAAAAACACAGGCTAAGACTATTTAGAAGGACTTCTCATACACCTGAAACAAAAAATAGTGGTCTTGGATGTTTAAGGAATACAATAAATGGTTTATGTCATAAATTTCGTCAGATATGCTTACCACAAGCAAAGGCCATACAAAACCGACCAGCAGAAATAAAACCCATACAAAACCTACCAACAGAAACAGAACGCATACAAAACCTACCAACAGAAAGAAATCCCATGTCTATGTCCACGACCATTAACCCATGCCCATGTCAAAAAGATAATGTTTTATGTAAATGTATTACAAAACAAAGCCGACCAGTAAAAATAAAACCACACGATGTCGCAAAGAGGCGTAAAAAAAACCAAAACCGAATCTGTGAATGTCCAGAAATGCCAACAATAAATGAATGCACGAAGGCAACCTGTCATGTATCTAAACCAAAAACGCTGCCAATAAAATCAACAATACTACAAACCAAAGTACAAGACATTTGTGAGCCGGGATGTAAGAGATCGTGTTTTCAAGATTTAATAAAAACCAATAAACGCAGGTCTAAAATGATAAGGAAACCCATTGACATAAATTTTAACGAAGTGCGAAATATAAAATCAAGGTTTTCTAAAGGTCGAATTAAAAGTAATTCGGAGATCCGGACTGCATCACGAAACAAGAGGCAAAGGCGACCAGGTGTGGCCCCGAACGTGTATGGGGAAGAAGGTTCTAAATTAAATGGAAATACAAATAATTTAGACCCCTGCACCTGTAGCTTGGCAAGTAAATGTAAATCGTTAGTGAGTGGTTCATTTAGTAGCCTAAGAAACAGACATAAGTATACAGTAAACAGAAGTCAGATTCACAGAAGGAAAGGGATAGAATGGCCTCCTCAACAGCGTCCTACGCGAAACGAACGAAACACGTATGATCAAACAGAAGGACCATTAACTATTGAGTTTTCTAACATGTGTGTGTTAAACCCGGAAGACTTAAAAAGCAAATTGGAACTAAGAGAAAAGACTTGTATTTGCCCTTCACACAAAAAGTATCTGAAACAAAGCAAAGCCAAGCGAAAGCAAATTAATTCATCTCAACCGCTAACTGTGGCCCCAGTAAGTATGTCTAAACCTCTGTTTGAAGTAAAGTTGGACCCGGTAAGAATGTGTGTCTTAAATCCTGATGAAATCCAACGGAAAATTATTGATCAAGAATGTAAAGACGCGGCCGGCTCTTATAACGCTCCCCGTGAGCGTAATAAGGGCCAGGCGGAATATTCCCCCAGTATTCCTCAGACTAAATGTGAATGTAAAAAAGTATGGCAAGAAGAAATGACTAAAGAGTATGAGGAGAAAATGGCATCAAAGATGCGTAAAGAAATTGCAAAAAGAAAAAGACAAGAATTAGAAGACAAGGAGTTTAGAAAGATACATAAAAAACAAATGGAGAGGAATAGAAAGAGAAAAGATGAAAAATTTAAACGGGAACTGAAAGAAATAGAGGCATTAAGCAAACAAGATGAAGCACCCGACACAAATTGTCTTGCTGACTGTGTGTCAGGAGTGTTTAGACTAGGATTTTTGTTGTTTTGTGGCATCATATCACTACTGACTCATATAATTTTTCATCCAGAAAAAAGTTATTTTTATGCCAAAGAAAGGATAAAAGATCGAAGAGGCACAACTGCTCGACTGAAGAAATGGTCTTCAAGAGCTTGGCAATCCCAACAATTGCGAATTAACAGATCACTCAAGGGCTCAAAAACTATGACCATTCTGAAGGACGAGCTAAAGGAATCTTCATTTTATGGCGCTATTGGAAATACAGGTAAAACAGACCAAGAGAGACTATCTTTTGAAGCCGCCGCCAAAAGAAGAAGAAAGAGAATTCAAAAAAGGCACAGCGAAGCTATTAATGAAAGATGTCAAGTGATGCTACTTTCTATGAGGCAAAGACCTTGTATGTGGGTATATTACATATGCCCAAACCTTTACCCTCAATTTTTAAGCGTGAGGAAGTTTTTCTTTGATTTTAGTAATGTGTGTGTTTTTTGTTTAGCTATTGTAGTTTGGACGCCTTGTGTATTGTGTTGTGAAGTAACTCGCGCTTTACTGTGTTGTATGCTGTGTACTTAGTTTGTTGTGATTTACCAAGAACAAAACGTAAGAATTAAATATGATTGACTGTATTTGCATTTATTATTATTGCATAATTATGCCTGATGATTACCTACAGTGTAAATCGTAAGCTTAGTTCACAAAAGTGCTAAGTGCAGAATACCTACTAAACTTTACAAGAAGGTATTTTATGATTCAGAACTATTGCTCTACAGTAGTGTATGATAACGGGGCTAACCTCCGGTTTCTGAATTGAGAATTCGGGATAAGCAATACTTAAGTAGTATTTGAGTACGGAGTTGTCAAAAAAATGCTTTAAAATCCGTCATTTTTTTGACAACTCCGTACTCAAATGTTACTTAAGTACTGCTTATCCTAGAATTCTCAATTCAGAAACCGGAGGTAATTCTACTAACAAAAACTTTTATCAATGTCAAACTGAATCGTTCATTCAGATAGTTTTCGTTTACAAAATCTGTCAAAATGTTTGGTTTTGTTTTTGTTGTCAAACAATTTGATAGTTTTTGTAAACGAAAACTGTCTGAATGAACGATTCAGTTGCAATTGATAAAAGTTTCTGTTAGTAGAATTGGGCTCCAGAGAGCGGAATCTAATGGCAAAACACGTATCATATGCGTATGATGACCGTACCATGCCTGTTCAGTACCCGTCCAATGTGCTTTCTGTATCCGTTATTTATATCGTTTGTTGTACATTTTTTCGAGCCAGGAAGGACGTTTTTCATACATTGCCTAGGTATTGTATAAAATTCCTGAATTATACAGATTGCCGGTAACATATACACATATAAATTATATTTAGAAATATATATGTCGCAGTCGGATTGTATAATCCGCCGTATTACATTACGGCTAGCCGTTATCAAAAACAGGGCCGTTTTGAAATGCGGCGGTTCAACGATTAGCCGGATTGTCATTGCGATACGTTCTTCAATAAGGCGGGCCACGTTTAGCCGCATCGTACTACTACTTAGAAACTACTTTAGAAATCCTTTAATTGCACCTGAAAATCGTTCTTAAAGTCACTGTTCACGGACATATTTAACACGTTTTCATTATTTTATTTACTTATATAACTTCGCAATTTAGCAAGGCTTATGTTTAACTTACCACCAGATCACCAAATTGTCACTTGTTTGGGTTTCCAAAGTAGAGTCGACGGAGCCCCGCTGGGCGGAGCTCCTATTTCTGTATGCAGGGTTTAAAGTAACCTAACACGAAGGGAAGGGGTTCCCTTCCAACCTAACCTACCCGTGTCGGGGTGCTAAGATTGTCAAAGAGGCGACTAATGTCTCGCTGTATTACATTATAGCTAGCCGTGTTGAATAACGTATGGCGGCGAATACATTTCGGCGGTTTTTTATTCAGCTGCATTCAATCCGGCTAATCGTTGAACCGCCGCATTTCAAAACGGCCCTGTTTTTGATAACGGCTAGCCGTAATGTAATACGGCAGATTATACAATCCGACTGCGATATATACATCACGCCTATATTCCCCGAAGGGTTGGGCAGAGGTGTATAGTACAACCATATTTCCGTGCCGTGTCAATGAGTACTGCTTTCTGTATCAAGTCCTTGATCCAGCTGCCTAAAGAGAGCCTCATGAGGTGTTGATCGATGCTCTTGGTTATTAGTCCATTCGCCGTAACGACTATTGAGACAATGACTGCTGAGTTCACACCCCACAACCTCGTGTGCTAAATTAATCATCATATATTATTATTATACACCCTATTGAGTTCTCGTTGTTGAATTATTTATTAGTGCATATACAAGGTGTAACATAAATAAGGGCACAACCTCTTAAGGGGTCACTGTACTCATCATTATGAACAACTTTTTAAAATTAATGTAGAGAACAGCTGATATTTTTCTCGCGATTTCAGATTTCTTCTCATAGTAAAAGTTGTTCATAATAATGAGTACAGTGACCCCTTAAGTTGTGCCCTTATTTATGTTACACCTTGTATATTATTAGAGCTAGGTCTACACGACTACTTAAAGTTGGATTTTGGAAGGTTCATTGTGTACCAATTAAACGTAATCCCCCTTATTACAAAAGATGGTTTAAACCAAGACTAAGGTAAACCCAGGTTTAAAATATACCCATCACTTTCTTATGTCATATAACAAAAAGAGACGGGGCTATTTTAAAACCTAGGTTTTTCTTAGACCAACTTTTGTAATAAGGGGGAATGAGTTTACTGCCACCATGCAACGGCAAGACGCCGATATAATGGCTATTAGTGCGACAAGGTTAAGGACTGGTGAGGAAGGATGCGCACCGTCTGTGCTTGGTGCCTGGATACCGACTGCGGCACATACCGCATCCACTGTCATTCAAGGGAGGCAGAGGAGACGGTGATGGTTTTTATATTAAGCGCGGCGTGAATGCCCCCCGTAGTCATCCACATCCTGTTAATCCATCTCACGGTGCGGTGGAACAAATGTGGTTATTCTAAGTGTAAGTGGATTTAAATAGGCAATAGGTATCACCTACCGCCCGCCCGTTACGGACCCACCATACCCCTGGCCATACCTCTGGTGGTACCGTGGGCCCCTGACCATACCCCTGGTGGTACGGTGGGTATTTTATTTTTTCAAACTATACCACCATAGTGAAGGACACACATGAAAATTATTTGCTGTGTGCATAATTATTTTTTTAGTATTTATCATAATGAGTGACCTTATTATACTCGTATTAGTGAATGAATCATTACTATTTTAAAGAAAGGACAATGGGACAAAATGTATGGACCCCGTCCCCACCCTTGTAGCACTATAGAGTGAGTTTGATTGAATGAACGAACGAATGTATAGTCGAGAATGAGTGAAGGAATGAATGAAACCGGTTTAAAATAAAATAAAAATGATATTTATTTTTTTATTATTTCCTCATTTTAAATCAATTATTGGCTGAAAAATAAATGCAATACTGACATAAAGAATGAGTCATTATATTCAAAATGAACGGTTTATAAAGTAAATGAATCAAAGATTCCTAAATGAAGAGTATTAATTACGATTCTTTATTTTTCTGGAGAGTTAAATAGTAAATGGAGTATTGTACTACACTAACACTCGGGATTGGGATGGGATTAGGACCTCGGCTTAAGGCGTTGCTGGCGGGGGCTCGGGGGTGGGGGGACAGCTGGATGAGGGCTGAATTATCGGTGTGACTGCGGAGTCTGAAGAGACGAGAGCTCGGTGGATCATGACCGGCAGCGGTGGGACGTCCTGTATTGTGCAGGTCGATTTACTCGCTTCCTGGAGGAGCGTAATTTCGTCATCGGGCTCTAAAAGTGTGTGCCTGATGGGCGGCGAACTTTACTTATGAGAGAGATACTGTAGTCGGCCGCTGCAGCGACTAGGGGGTTCGGATGGCGGGTATCCATGAATTGTTGTTTGAGGTATTACCTCATGGTTGGCATTTTTAGATCGAGATGGAGTTGAACGTTACGCATGAACCACGGGGCAGCCGCGGCTCTGCGCAACACTCGATTTTGGAGAGTTTGGAAGGATTTGAAGTGGGAAGGCTTAACGTGTGCGAACACGACGCTAGCGTAAGTCAAGATGGGGCGGATGCTCGTCACGTAGATTCTCAGCTTATTTCTAAGTGACAATTTACTACACGCTCTAAGGATGGGGTGGAGGCGACCGACAGCAAAAGCGGTGCGAGCGCGCACCGCTTTGATGTGGTCTCGGAAATTCAGATGGTGGTCGAGGATAACCCCCAGGTATTTGGCTTTCTTCTCCCAAGGCATCTGTTTGCCGAACATGAGGGCGGGACGGGTGTGGGAATCACCGTATCTCTCGAAAAGAACGGTTGCGCTCTTTTCGGGATTCACCTCTATTCTCCATTTCCGGAACAAAACCCCGAAGGCGTCGGGTGCGGTTTGGATGGTTCGAGTGATACTGTCGAGACTCATACCGGAAAAGTAGATGGCAGTGTCGTCTATGAAAAGAGCCAACTTGTCGAAGCCACGTTTGGGAATGTCGCTAGTGTACAGCGTGAACAGAAGGGGCGATAGCACGGAGCCCTGAGGGACTTCGGCGCGGATGGGGCGAGGAGACGAGAAGGTGCCTTCTAGGCGATAGCGGAAGGAGCGATCCGACAGAAAGTCTTGAATGATGAGCATGAGACGGTGATGTTGAATTGGTACAGATTGTATAGTAAACCGTTGTGCCAGACCTTGTCGAAGGCTTTTGCTACGTCGAAGAATAGCATGCCCGTTTTGTACGAGCGCATGAAGCGGGAGTTAATGTGTTCGACTATGCGGTGCAATTGTCGAATGCAACATTGCTTGGTTCGAAAACCGAATTCGTTTGTTGTTCGTCGGGGATGCAATTGTGGGTACGATGCGCAGGTAATGTAAACCCTATCGAGTGATATTACGTTTGAAAATGGTAACTACCGAACCGCTGCCTCGGGACGCGTGCGCCTTTCGTTCTCTCTTTCCCACATTGAACTATTGTTACACTAGCTTTGGAGCTCTTCAAATAACCCCATATTACTAACTAAAATAATAATATTCATATTGAAGTAATAATATAAGCATTTTTTTAAGGTAATTTTTATGTTACTTTCATATTAAATAACTTTTTTAATATACATTTTACAGATGAGCTGTCATACAATAAAATTAAGATATTAGTAAGGTCTTTCATAAACAATAGGTAAAAAAGTGCTACACTACTGGGGACGTTTTGTCCCATTGTCCTTTCAGTAGGTCATGCATTAGACAAATTGAGATAGTTTCGTTCCATTTTTCACATAAACCGTAGGCATTTTTGTTTTTTCTTTTATTTCTAATAAATTTTTGTGGTAAATAAGTTTTTTCTTTACGAAAAAGAAAAGAAGTATTTTTAACAGTTCGTAGATGGTAGATATTGACAACACTATTAGTCAGTGGTATAGTTTTAATTGATAGTACCCACCGTACCACCAGGGGTATGGCTAGGGGTATGGTGGGTCTGTAATGCGCCCGCCGTGGCAAGATAGATTATAGAAGACTAGAGGTCGCTCTCGGCCTCGCGTATTCCGTATTTTTCGGGATGAAAGTAGCCTATGCCCTTCTCCAGGTTCCAGACTATCTCTATACCAAGTTTCATCAAAATCGGTTCATCGGTTTAGGCGTGAAAGCGTCACAGACAGACAGAGTTACTTTCGCATTTAAAATTTATTTATGTAGGGATTAACATTTTAACTGAAATTAAATTGATTAGACAAGAAGATTTCTCGCGCGCGTTCTATTGTATTAAACATTACTACTCTGAAAGATGACCTTTTATGGGATTGATGTTGACACTGTGAAATGGTTCAGCAGTTACTTGAACGGGAGCACGCAGTTTGTTGATACATATCTCACGTATTAAGCTTATACGTCGCAGTATGTGGAATATGTGTAAATAATGTTTCGCTGCGCAGCTCCTATGAGCAATAGCGTGATGGTATAATATATAAAAGCAAAAGCGCAGCTCTTTATGTGCAACACATCAGCGAAAGTCGCATCAAAATCCATCAACGAGATTTTACGTGATTATACATCGCAGTATGTGGAAATAGTGTTCCGCTGCTCGGCTCCTATGAAGAATAGCGTGATGATATGGGTACCAGCAAAATCGTCGCTCTTTACGAAACACATCAGCGAAAGTCCCATCAAAATCCATCCACGGGATTTTAAGTGAGGCCCGGATTTTAAGTGAGACAGAAAGACAGACAGACAAACAGACAGACAGACAATAATTTAAAAAAATGGTTTCGTTTCTGTATCGATTGTATAGTACCCCCCAATCGAAATATTGGAAAAATATTTAAGGTACAGACCGTACAAACAATGTG
This sequence comes from Amphipyra tragopoginis, assembly GCA_905220435.1. NCBI lineage: Eukaryota > Metazoa > Arthropoda > Insecta > Lepidoptera > Noctuidae > Amphipyra > Amphipyra tragopoginis. Next base: position 8,508,738 of record HG991997.1, on the reverse strand, counting down.
CACTTTGAGTTTTATTAATAGTATACATGTAGGCAGGTCAAGATCGTTAGATTGTACAGCGAAATCATATTTGTTTTTCATTCTTTGCAATTTAACAATAAAATCCTGGGACACGGCATTTCATTGCAGTTAGTTTTTTGCAAGGAGTCAAGTTGAACGTAAGTAGTACATCATAATGACTTCTATCACTTAAGCGACGGTGACATAACTGTCAGACAGATTATAACTTTTTTCGACATGTTTTGTTAGTCTGATCACTAGGACCACTAGGACTGTCATAGGAACGAGTCAGTCACGGCAAAAAACGTCTCGTCCACTACTACACCCACTGCAATGGATCAAATGCGTTCTATACGGGTACCAACCGCGATTTATACGCGTATGATGACCGTATAATGCTCGTGGATACCCGTTCAATGGGCCTTCAGTGCCCGTCCTATCGGTTGTTGTACATTTTCTCGAGCCAGCCAGTATGTTTCCGTTCACCCTGGAACTCCCTGGAATTGGTTTTATTTTTGGCATCAACGCAACCGAAAACCATGGATTTGACACCCATGATGACTTATTTGCAAATTTTCATGCATTTCATGTAACATAAATACATACATTTCTAATTCCCACTACTGAGCCACGGCTGGGCACGGGCCTCTTCTCAGAATGAGAAGGGTTTAGGCCTTAGTCCACTACGCTGGTCTGGTGCGGGTTGGCGGACTTCACAGACCACAGAGTTTTTTTTTGAAGCCCTTTTAATTCTTCCACACATGAATTCTTAAGGTACCATTACCGTAATGTATCATTCGCAGCGAGCATGTTACGTTACGCCGTGTTCTAAACTCCGTGTAACATGCTCGTTTCGAACTCTTTGCTCGCCCGTGCTCCAGATTCGTTGCCACTCGTAGTCAAGATGTCGGACGACGAAGTTGTGTTGGAATCTTTGAGTTTACTCAATTATTGTAAAACCAATTCAAATTAAGAAAAAAAAGAAACGTATCTAGATATCAAACTTGTTTAAAAACAGAAACGTATCTGGTGGTTTGTCGTTAGTAACAATGCGCTCGTGACGACTCGCTGCAACGTACTGACTGAAGCGCGTAACACTCAAAGGATTCGCCAAAAAACCGACACCGGGGTGGAGCACTCGCAGTGAGCAACGAACCGCACGTTGCTCGTTACGAGCGCCTTGTTTCCCCACACTGAGCACGAACGCCCGCTTTGTAACACGTTACATTACGCCCCGTAACGCCGGTCAGTACCCAACTTTAAAGACAAAGGTGTGAGCCGCGATCGATCTCAGACCCTCCTTCATGAAAGGCAAGCGTTCGACCGCTAGGCTATCACTGCCTACTTGAATTTTTATTAACTGTCGTAGATAATATAAAACATATGCGTCTAAGTAAGGACCTTGATCTCTAGTATTTTTTAGAAGTCTGTTATAAAATAAACTCAATATTGATTCAATTTTTATTTTAACAAAAATACATTATATTTCTCAAAAGTAACAATAATACAACCCATGGACACCAAGATATAATAAGCAAAATAAAAAGACTGAAATTTAAAGTCCGTCTGAGAAAAGCGAGAGTTTGTATTAGGTATGGGTAGACGCCTGGGCATATTTTGTATACGCATAAAAAAGGGTGTCGCCTGAGCGTGTGAAAAAAAATATTACAATCGTAATTAAATACTTTGGGTCTAGCTACAACCAATTTGGGACTTACGAACCTTTTTACGCGTTTCGGTATAAACTGAATTTTCAGAGAAAAGTTTCGTTTATTTCTACTTTTGCAGGTTTCACCTTCGTCCAGTTGTTTACATTCAGATGGTTGCTCACCTTGTAAACATTTAGTACATGGGTGGTCACCATAAGATTTACCTTCGTCTAGTTGTTTCGCAAGACTTTTCATTTCAGACGGTTGCCTACGATAACACACACAATAATTGCTCTTGTATTCCGTTACATCGGTAGAATATCCACGATTATTTTTATTTATTTCATATTGTAAACATTTAGTACCTGGGTGGTCACCATAAGATTTACCTTCGTCCAGTTGTTTAGCAAGACTTTTAATTTTAGACGGTTGCCTACGATAACACACACAATAATTGCTCTTGTATTCCGTTACATCGGTAGAATATCCACGATTATTTTTATTTATTTCATATTGTAAACATTTAGTACATGGGTGGTCACCATAAGATTTACCTTCGTCCAGTTGTTTCGCAAGACTTTTACTTTCTGACGGTTGCCTACGATAACACACACCATTGCTCTTGTTTTCTGTTCCATTGGTAGAATGTCCAAGATTGTTTTTATTTATTTCAGATTGTAAACATTTAGTACATAGGTGACCACCATTAGATTTACCTTCGTCCAGTTGTTTAGCAAGACTTTTACTTTCGGGCGGTTGCCTACGATAATACACACAATAATTGCTCTTGTTTTCTGTTACATCGGTAGGATATACACGATTGTTTTTATTTATTTCAGATTGTAAACATTTAGTACAAAGGTGACCACCTAAACATTTAGTACATAGGTGACCGCCATTAGATTTACCTTCTTCCAGTTGTTTAGCAAGACTTTTACTTTCTGACGGTTGCCTACGAGAATACACACCATTGATCTTGTTTTCCGTTCCATCGTTAGAATGTCCAATATTATTTTTATTTATTTCAGATTGTAAACATTTAGTATAAAGGTGACCACCTAAACATTTAGTACATAGGTGACCACCATTATATTTACCTTCGTCCAGTTGTTTAGCAAGACTTTTACTTTCTGACGGTTGCCTACGATAACACACACCATTGTTCTGGTTTTCCGTTCCATCGGTAGAATGTCCAATATTATTTTTATTTATTTCAGATTGTAAACATTTAGTACTTAGGTGACCACCTAAACATTTAGTACATAGGTGACCACCATTAGATTTACCTTCGTCCAATTGTTTAGCAAGATTTTTACTTTCTGAAGGTTGCCTACGATAACACACACCATTGTTCTTGTTTTCCGTTCCATCGATAGAATGTCCAAGATTGTTTTTATTTATTTCAGATTGTAAACATTTAGTACAAAGGTGACCACCTAAACATTTAGTACATAGATGACCAGCATTAGATTTCCCTTCGTCCAGTTTTTTCGCAAAAATTTTAGTTTCTGACGGTTGCCTACGATAACACACACCATTGCTCTTGTTTTCCGTTCCATCGGTAGAATGTCCACGATTGTTTTTATTTATTTCAGATTGTAAACATTTAGTACATAGGTGACCACCTAAACATTTAGTACATAGGTGACCACTATTATATTTACCTTCGTCCAGTTGTTTAGCAAGACTTTTACTTTCCGACGGTTGCCTACGATAACACATACAATAATTGCTCTTGTTTTCTGTTACCGATGTAGAATGTCCACGATGATTTTTATTTATTTCAGATTGTAAACATTTAGTACACGGGTGGTCACCATAAAATTTACCTTCGTCCAGTTGTTTCGCAAGACTTTTACTTTCTGACGGTTGCCTACGATAACACACACCATTGCTCTTGTTATTCGTTCCATCCGTAGAATATACACGATTATTTTTATTTATTTCAGATTGTAAACATTTAGTACATAGGTGACCACAATTAGATTTACCTTCGTCCAGTTGTTTCGCAAGACTTTTACTTTCTGACGGTTGCCTACGATAACACACACCATTGCTCTTGTTATTCGTTCCATCCGTAGAATATACACGATTATTTTTATTTATTTCAGATTTTAAACATTTAGTACATAGGTGACTACAATTAGGTTTACCTTCGTCCAGTTGTTTCGCAAGACTTTTAGATGGTTGCTTATGATAATCCACACCATTGCGATGTAGATCTTCTGATAACGGGCCAATGTATGGAGAAGAATGCCTTTCCAATTGTGATGGTCTCATAGCTCCGCTTCTAAATGTGTTTATGTTACTTTTGTCTGTTTTACGTCGTTTTTTACAAAAACACACACCATTGTTACGGCGATTTCTTGATGCCGGGCCGCCACGTGCATGAGGATGCCTGTACAAATGTGGTGGTCTCGTTATACCGCTTTTATATGCATTTGTGTTACTTTTGTCTTTACTTAGGAATTCCGATTTTGTGTTATTTTTGGAAAAAAGTGTTTTCGTTATACTTGGTAAAATTCGAATTAATATCCATTTACCAATTTTTGTAACTAAAGATAATGTTTTTACAAAATTTGGTAAAAGCGTATAACGACAATAACAGCTTCCAATTCTACCAGGATGGGTTAGCCTATAATGGTTTTTAATTTGACCACTGATCGGTTCCTTTTCAAAGTCCAACACCGGACCGCAATAGACAAATGGTTTTATCGGTGCGATTTTTATCTTAACACCATCAGTAGATTTGTATTTACGCAAATCAAATATTTTTTTTCGTCTCATTTTGCGCGGTGATAAAGTCATAGTTCTGCTGCCACTAAAGATAGTGTCGAGAACAGATTCGTCAAGTCCATTGATTGTTTGATTAGATGCGGGACTAGAAGGTTCGTGAAATAGCTTTCCGTTCTTTGCCCCGTTTGGTTGCCACTCATCTAATTTCGGTTTTAAGTTATTTGTAGAACTTATTCGGCTATTTCCATTGTTTGACATTACACTGGAAGGGTTTTCAGATAATTTTCGTTTTATGCTTGGTGATCGATCGATGAGCTTTTCATAAATAGTAACGTCACTTTTATGGCCATTTTCGTAATTTCCCGTAATATTTGAAGGTTGAGAAAGTTCTTTAGATTTTATTTTCATTGGCTCGTTTAACAGCTGTTCGTCCGGTGCATAAATAAATCCAAGTTCTTTATAACTTTTATTAGTCATATAGGGTAGATTCTCAGATAATTTGTTTCTAACAGACAACTTTGACTGGGGTTTGTCTACGGCAAAATAATTGGTCTGAGCAATTTTATGATATTCTATTTTATTTGGAGAAATGGGAAATTCTTTATTCATATTTTTACTTATTGACAAGTTTGACTGCTGTCCATATCTTGCTAGGGATATAATGTTTTGATCGCAATTGTAATTCTTCATGTTATGTTTGAACTCAAATTGTTCTTTGAATACCGTTCTTCTTTTTGATACGTTTGACTGGTGTTCATCTTTTATATTATTATTTTTTTGGTTCTTGACGTTATTTGTTATTTTATTTGGAGTTTCAGGAAGTTTTTTAAATATTTTTTTTGTCATTTTTGCTTTTGACTGTTTGTAACTTGGTTTAGTCGTAACAGTTTCTAGGGAGTTTTCATGACTGATATTTTGTTTTGCAGTATCGGTAATTTGTTTTAATGGTTCTTTTTTTCTTGATATACGTGTTTGAAACTTATTTATTACTTGATAGCTATTTTGATTGCTTCTTGAGGGTTCAAAGAGATTTTTAAATATTTTAATTTTTCCTATTACATTTGAATGTAATTTATCTATTAAAGAAGAGTGGTGCGGATAGATTACTTTTGTCAGATCTGCTTTCTGATAGCTTTTTTTACGATCTTTTATTTGACTTTTAGTCACAGTTTTTTTTATAGGATTTGATGTATGAATTGTATGCTTTTCTTTACATGAGTTTTTAGGTTGCTTTTTTTGCAACATATTTTCTGACTGTTGATTGTTATTCTCACTTTTATGATTGTGTGCAGATCTATTAAATTCAGTCCGTTTAGGCCGTGATACTGGTGTTTCCGTTAATTTCGATCTAAATAATTCATCGCTTTCTTTCTTGCTTACTGCAGGATTTAAAATAATATTAGATAGTCGTTTCTTATTAATAGGCACATTCGAGTATAGTGAACCGTTTAAAGAAATACGTGTTTGACTTTTTATGTTCTCAACTCGTTTGTTTATTTTGCCCATTTTCACCACAGAAGATAATTGGTCAATAGATTCTTTGATTATTAATGAAGGCCTTTGATACATTTTTCGTTTATATCTCGTTCTAATAGAAGATTCTAAAGGGTCATCCCACAATCCCACCTGTGGTTTTTCTTTAAAATCTACACTTTCCGAATAAACCCCGATGGACTCATTCACAATATTATTTAAATTTGAAGTAAAATTTTTATATGTTTCATTTAAATCTGTGGTCTTAATTCTCTCAAAAGATGATCGTTTTTTCGTGTTATTTTCTTTCATCTTCTTGTATCTCCACAATTTAAATTTATTCGTAAGACTGTAATCTGTTATATTATCCGAACTTCGCACCCTACTGATCTCAGTTTTAATGCCGTTAGCATTTTGTTTATAGCTTTCGGTCGAAAAGTGATTGTTTGAAGTTTGTCTTCCGATTCTTATAGATGACTCAGGTCTCTTTTTATATTTATTGTAATTTTTCGACAACTTCAATTTTCCCCCCTTAACACAAATATCTTGATAAAACACTGCAGATAAATTGTTTTTCGCTATTTCCAAGTTTTTCCGTGCATCATTTTGAATCTGTAAATTGCTATTCTCAAAATTATCGAGTGTATCATTTGGATATTTTTTATTAGATTTAGTTGGTGTTAATAAACTATTTGGGATAGGTATTTTTTTCTGGCTCGTACTTAATTTGTTACATGAGCGTCCTTCATATTTTATGAGTGCTATTTGACATTTTTCGTCTAATTGTCTTCGTCTTGAGTTCTTTTTAGTTTTTTTATTATTCAGGATCTGGTTTTTTATGTCACTCTTATTCAAATTTCGTTTAAACTTATCGTAATTAGTAACAGATGAATGGCTTCTGCAAGCTCTTAATTCAAGTGATTTTCGTCTATGTCTTAAATTTGTGTCTGATAGCTGTTTAGACTTTCCAATTATCATATTTTTTATCTTTCTTACAAATGACTTTTTCACTAATGGTGTATTTATTGGAATATTAGGATCAGTTTTCCTTTGATGCTGTGATTTTTCTAGTTTGTTACTAATTTGTACACAGTTATTGTCACCCACCATATCTCCTTTAACTAGTCTTATTTTGTTTTTATGTGATAACAAACTTTGCTGGTGCGTAGTTATGTCAAATTCGTCTTGTTTCATTATGTTGCTATTTAAATTATGTGCAGACTTTGTTCGAGTAGCATAGCAAGATTGTTTGTCACCTTTATGGAGATAAAATTTTACATTCATCTTTGTTTTATCAGATTGCTTTTGTGATGAAAGGCATGATTTCAATGCAATTGGTTTGCAACCCTCATTAAATGAGTTCGTTAAATAAGTCATGGATTTCAAATCTTTTCGTCGTAAAGTAGCTGGATTTGATTCCGTAGGTTTTTTGACACTTAATACACTTGTAGATTTTCTAATTAAGGGTACTATCATGTTTTGTGCTCGTAGTTTGTAGAATGTACTACATAATTTTATTCGACTGCGTTCTGAAAATAATCTGCGGTCCTTTGGCATTTTATTAAACGTAAGTAAGATTTGACAAAATTATCGTTTGGATGCTAAGTAAAGAATAGATATATTTTCTTCTATGACCACCATTTCTTGGATCAGAACCTGCCAATTTTGTTTTTGCTGTTCCAATATTACTAAACTTATCGTTGAATTAAGGTATTTGAGTTAACCATGAATTCTGTATTGTTCCTTATTATCCTCCACATTTAATAATTGGCTTCAAACATAAGTTTAATCTGAAAAGCAAGCAATTTCTGAAAATATTTCTATACTTATTTGGTCAATGATTTACTACGACATTAGAAAAGTAATACAAAAAATATAATTAATATTAAATACGTACATACCAATAAATTAAAGCTAAATATCAAAACTTGTTTGCGTTAGTGGATAACGCATGATGGCACCTTCAATGAAGGGATAAATGATTCTCGCTGTTCGTAGGCAAATACAAAACTAGTTTGTCCAAACAACATCAAGATACATAAATAATATGAAGGTATTGTTCCCATTAATTATACCCACATTACAACGAATGTCAAAAATATAATTTTATTTGTCAAGTGCCAAACTTCACTTATGTGTCATAATGTCTTTTTTCGCAGTTTTTTTTCTAAACTCTAGGTTTTTTCTCATTATCACAATCTCACACGACACGACCCACACGATAGAAGCTTTATATTTTAATTCCTTTATTTATTTACTAGGGGTCGCTCTCGGCTTCGCCCGCGTTGATGTCGTTTATCGCAAGCAAATCGGAAGCAATTCTTGAGCATAAGTTCAATGTTAAATACACCTAGTGACCGTTTTCATCCTGACGAACACGCGTATTCCGCAATTTTTTCGGGGTAAAAGTAGCCTGTATCCTTCTCCGGGTTCCAGACTATCTCTTTCACCTAAATCGGTTCAGTAGTTTAGTCGGGATGAAGTAACAGACATAGTTACTTTCGCATTTATAATAGTAGGAAGGATATTGTATAATTTATGTTACCGGAAATGTATGAAATCTAGGAATTGTATATAATTCCTAGGAAATGTCTACAATGCCAAGCCAATTTAGGAAATGTGTAAAATAATTTGTCAAAGGTTCTTTGATACATACATTTCCTAGGCATTGAATGCAATTCCTAAATGGTACTAGGAAATGTATACAAATTAACATTTTACCTGTAATTTGGGGCACCCCGACACGGATGGGTTAGGTTTGAAGGGGATGACGGGGGCTAGAGTGAGCGAGCGAAGCGAGCGAACGATGCCCCCGTCATCCCCTCCGTGTTAGGTTACTTTGAACCCTGCAGACAGAAATAGGAGCCCGCTCAGCGGGGCTCCGTTGACTCTGCTTTGGAAACCCAAACAAACTTACAAACATCAGCGGAAGCACACCCTTGTTTTTTTATAAAGGCTGACACTGTGTTTAGTCTGAATAATCAGGTCAGAATATGAAACATAAAAATCTTTGAACACATTTCCGATTGCTGTTTAGGAAAGGAAATGTATAAAATTCCTAGGAAATGTGTATAATAAAATTTCTTTCACACATTTCCTGATGATTTTAAGCATCGTATACATTTCCTAGGAATTCTATACAAATATGGATTACATACATTTCCGTTAACATACATAAAGTAATGACGAGGACCATCCTGGAAGGTCCACTAGCAATAGGTATGGCGATATGGCGGCATGGCGTATGAGCTCTATGAAAAGTGTGGTGAACTCGAATTTGTTACAAATTCACGTGTTCGTTTGATTCCACTGCCACGTGTTTTTGCAAATCAACTTATACTCGTATCATGGGAACATGAAAAATAAGTAATAAATGATTTAATGTTTTTGTGTTCACTTATTTTCGTGGAATTCAATTATGCGTAGGTGGCAATTTGCAAGGAAGAAGTGTTATACGATATCACATGGATCGTGTATTATTTTGCCCAATGTAGCAAAGCTCGTCCTTAGCTAGAATCTGAAGAAGATAGCATAATATACTAAGCTAGCTAACAAATTAATAACACAATTAATTGAAATTAAAATAGTTATTTTCGTCGATTTGATATGCAACATCATCTTATCTCAAACATATAAAGCATCTACAAATTTCCATACATAATATACACGGACACCATACAACAATAGCCAATAAAAAAAATAACATTTGACTAAACTGTCGCCAAAATCCTAACAAACTAATACATTGGGGGTAAAACCACGGGCATACGTAATATATGTATAAAAATGGTTTTTTTGCTCGAGATGCCATATAGAGGTTACAATTAAAATCGAGCGGTATCCTCGTTCGTTTCTTTTTATTAAATTTCTTCATTCGTTTCTTAGGGTTTACATCCTGAGCGTGTAATAAATAGTTCGTATATGGCTTAGATTCCATTTTCGGAATTAAGGTCTTTGTCAGTACCATACCTATTCTATGCTTAATCCTTGCTGCCGGCTCGTATATATCTTTATCATTTAACATTTCATTTACGCTGCCCTTTCTACAACAGGGGTCTTCTAGGGTAGCCTTTAGATCATAATACCTGTCTTTAGGATGTAATATTGATTGAATGGTATATTTCAATAACTTGGAAATGGCATGCACGCCGATTTTGCCAACATCTAATAAAGATTCAGCTGCCATCATGCTGTGTGTTGCACCTTCACTACTCTTCTTTACCTGTTTGAAAGCACGTTCATCCATTTTCTTTCTAAGTTTGCGTTGTGGAGCTTCTTGACGGATACATTTTTTTATCATTTTCTTTTTTGTTTTCTCATTTTTTAGTTTAGCTTTTATCCGATCTTTTTCATGTTTCTCACTTTTGACCCGTTTTTTTTTATTTACTTTTTTATTCTTCTTTATACTTTTTTTCTTCGCTTTTTTAATTTTTTTAATCTCTTTTTTAATTTTTTTCTGCTCTTTTTTTATTATTTTCTGTTCTTTTTTTAGAATTTTTCCTTTTTTGGCCTTTTTAAGTGCTTTAAGTATTTTTTTAGTCTCTGTTTCACATATACCACTCCTACATGCACAGGATAATAGTTTTACTTCACTTTTAGTTGGTTTCATTTGTGATAATCTAATTTTTTCTAATTTTGCCCTACATGCTGCACTTCCACATTTACAAGGTTGCAATTTCGTTTTTGGCTTTGGAGGTTGCAATTTCATTTTCGGCTTTGGAGGCTGCAATTCTATTTTCGGCTTTGTAGGTTGCAGTTTAATTTTCGCCTTTGGATGTATTTGAATAGAGAACACAGGGATAGTATAATCTGGCATGCCATCGCCAAAAAGGTTGCGTGTTTGATACACGCAATCTTTTTGGCATCCAAATGTGTGTTCAGGAATCCTTTTCTTTCTCCAGTTCGCGTAACGCTCGCTTAGAGTGTGTTTGAGTACTGGCTCCTGTTGAGGAAACCTTTTCCTTCTTCTTTTTTTGCAGTCCGCGATACACTCACTTATGCCGAGTTTGAGACTTGGCTTTTGTTCAGGAAACCCTTTTCTTCTTCTTCTGCAGACCGCGTGACACTCACTTATGGTGTGTTTGAGTAATGGCTGTTTGCATGGTTCACTTGTTTTTGTCACATCACATTTAGGAACTTTCCCATAAACTTCGTCGGAAAATATAATACCAGTGTTATCTTTATCTAATAAAATTTTCATGACAGATGGTGATATTATACCATTTTCAATAGCTGAAATAAATATTCAGGTTAGTGTGATTGTGAAAAATATCAATTAATGCAAGTTTTTACGATATAATAATAATAGATAACAAAAGCTTCATCGCCTACTAATGTTTCTTAAATTTTATATTCATAATAGCGTTAAATTTCATAAAATTTTATTATCTAATGAGAGTGAGGTTGACAGATTAATCAGAAATACGGTATCGGCCTATATCGGCCGGGCTTCCGACGTGACCGTAACAATTTGCAATTATTTTAATAAAAAGTTTTTGTTCCTTTAAAACAGATTCAGTATACAACTCATTAAGTTTCAAGTTAGTCCCAATTCGTCAAGAGTCTAAAAATGTATTACTTTAGTTTCTATTCGTTAAGCATTGAAATAGTATTAAGTTGTCAAGCCTTTTTTATGTCTCAATAAGGTATTTACTACTATTAAAAATGTCCATCAATTTGGTATTATTTTAAAGAAAGTGTAGAAATAATTATGTATAACTAAGTGAAAAAAAAAACGACGACTTTATAGAGGAGATACACGCTTTCGAAGTGAAGGGGGCATTTTCTGTCCTTGTCGCACGAAACGGATATTGTACAAAGTGATGTCAAGTCACTATGAAGTTTTTAAGGTATGACGTCATTTTTAAGTAGTGTTGTCTCTGTTTCGTGAACAATTTAAAATTGTTTAAAACTTGTACATTTTTATTAAATATTTCATTGTTTTTTTCATTGTTGCTTAATATTTTTGTAATCCTACTATCTAGACATGTAATTAAAAAAAAAGTAGTCAAACACCCTGTTGGTCAAGTAGTCAAAAAGTGCTAATTAGTCAAGTGCCGATGGGTTGTATACTAAATCTTTATTTCATCAATAATGTGTAATGTGTCATTTACCTGCTTGTACCCTTTTTATTACTTGAGCCTCATTATCAGCATCGTTTATATATGCGGTTATATCAATCTTATCTATGCTTCTTTCTTTATTCTTCGAATCTTTCTTATTACTTGTCTTCAGAATCTTTTTCTTTAATTTTTTATTTTTTTCTCCAGATTCTTTTTCAGTTTCATATTTTTTTTTTGTGTAGCAGTCTACTGAACAGAAGGCTACATTGTCGATGAAATTTACATTATTTTTAATCATTTTTTTGATTGATGGCGATATTTCTCCTGTTTTTGCAGCTGAAAAGAACATAGTTTTTTATTTACTTATAAACAATTACGTACTCTTACGGCTTAAAAAAAAAGACACGTTGACGAAAGGTCTTTCAAATGACACTCCATTGTTTAAACGATTTGCGTCTGAGTGTCGAGACTTGTATAATCGACGGCTCTCGAAGGCCGTCTCTCGAATTCTAAACGATCAAAACTCGCTGGTTTGAAACGCGTTGGATCGATGTTGCAAACGATTGGAATTTACAGGACCAAATATTTGCTGGATCGAAAAACGTTGAGCTGGTCACTTGGCACCACCGGAGAGATTATCCTCCGGTTTCTGAATTGAGAATTCTAGAATAAGCAGGTAGGTACTTAAGTAACATTTGAGTACGGAGTTGTCAAAAAATGACGGATTTTAAAGCATTTTTTTGACAACTCCTTACTCAAATACTACTTAAGTATTGCTTATCCCGAATTCTCAATTCAGAATCCGGAGATATAAGTAAATATAGGAACGTGTGTACTTCATATAGTATTTTTCTTTTATTTACCAAGTCTTACCTCCGGTTTCTGAATTGAGAATTCGGGATAAGCAATACTTAAGTAAGTAGTATTTGAGTACGGAGTTGTGAAAAAAATGCTTTGAAATCCGTAATTTTTTTGACAACTCCGTACTCAAATGTTACTTAAGTACTGCTTATCCTAGAATTCTCAATTCAGAAACCGGAGGTAAGTGTTTAACATATCGTAAAATTTTCGGTAGTGCAACATCAAATACACTGTAGATTAACTAACCTTCATTGATAATTTTTATATCACTGGGGGTGAGAAGGCAAGTCTTAGCATTCTTATTTGATAATTTTGCCAAAATCTTCGTGAGCATTGGCAGTAATTGGCACCTCTTAGTAATAGCTGAAATAAATAATGCACGAAATAAATAGAGCCTCAGTGAATGATCTTTTCTTTTTTTTTCCTGTTTGGCTGCTGTAGATGGTCCTTGGGAACCCCTTCTACGTAACCGGGCAGTAATTGGCGAGACTTGAAGGGTCTCCAGCCAAAAATAATTATCGATTCGCCCTATCCCTTTATAGATCGGCAGTACATAATCAGTCCATTACTGTCCCACTGCTGGGCACAGGCCTCTTCTCAGAATGAGAAGGGCGTAGGCCTTAGTCTATCACGCTGGCCTGGTGCGGGATGGTGGCGTGCACACACCATCAATAATTTTTTTTTATTCCTCTGCGGTTTCCTCACGATGTATTTCAAATTCTGATCAGTCAGAGATGCGGGCCAGAATCAAACTCAGACCCAGAATAAAAATTAACATAATAATAGTAGGTAAAATTGATATCTACAACGCTTAACAGAATTAACCAGAAAATATAAACTTATTTGTTCAGAATCAAACAGTCCATTTTGATTATTTTTGTGTGTGTTAGTTTAAGGAGAATCATATTGTGAAGCCGATTAACTCGAAACTAGGTAATAATCTTTTAATGCAGTTAGAAATTACGTATTTTAGGGATTTTCGAAAATCAAACTCAACGGAGGTGGAAAAGGATCGTAAAGTTTACATGAAAAACAAAGTAGAGATTGTCTAATCTTAAAATGAACGCCCGTTCACTAATCGGGATTGTTACAATGTGTGAGAGGAAATTAACTAAGTACTTATTGGAAATTGCAACACTTTAGGTATGTACTTGCGTGTGTGCAGCGATTTTAATGTGAACTTATGTACTCGCCCGCGTGCTAAGAGGCCAACTTATGCGATCAGTCCAGGTAATAGGCATGGTAAGGTTTTTTTTTTATCTTTTGGTCTTCTTGTAAATGGTCCTTACGGAACGTTTCTACGTAATCGGGCAGTTATTGGCGAGACCTGAAGGTCTTCAGCCAATGGAGGAGCAGTAAAATACTTAATCTTCACACTAACATCATGACTACTAGCAACAACAGCACTATGGGTGACCTCTAGTGAGACACAGACCTCGGCTTAGGGCGTTGTTGGCGGGGGACTGGGAGGAGATAGCTTGATGAGGGCTGAATTATCGGTGTGACTGCAGAGTCTGAAGAGACGACCAGCTCTACGACGGAAGAGCTCGGTTGATCGTGACCGGCGGTTGGACGTCGCGACGGGCCTCGCTCGCTTTGTAGTGTGCTGGTGTATTTCCTCCCCTTCTGGAGGAGGGTTATTTCGCCATCGAGTTCTAAAACATTGTATGATGGGAAGCGCGCGCTTTGTATGGAATGATGCACCTGCTTTGTCGTTGTCAATGTACGTTCGCGTCATTTATGAATTTATTAGTTGGTCAACAGATACGGCCGTTCGGGCATGCAGAATTTAACAAGTGTGTGTGCTTAGGTCGAAGAGCAATTTGTGTGTATTGCGTCAATACGCCTATTTTGCATGTGAGTGTAAATAAACACACTGGAGGGGCGTTCATTTTTGAATTAGACGATATCTACCGGTGTAGGTAAAAAACATGTAAAACTCCCAACGCGGGTGGCATCTGATTCTTCAGGTTATCTGAATATTGCAATCCATTTTAATACATTGTATCGTAGAGTTTTTAACATTGTATCGTAGAGTTTTTAAGCTTTTAGATCTCATAACGTTACATTTAGGACGGGATATGAAATGAATTTCGTCGGAAAATTTATTACTTACCAGTGCTATCTTTATCTAATATCATTTTCATGGCAGATGGTGATATTTCATCTTCCATACCTGAAATAAATATTCAAGTTAATGTGATTGTGAAAACAAAACATTAATGCAAGTTTTTACGATAGCAAACAAAAATATTTCGTCGCCTACTAATGTTTCGTCAATTTTATATTCACAATAGCTTTAAATTTAACATGTCCAATGTTCCTAAACGTTTGTTATGATTTTACTTGAGTGTAAACCATAGATATATTATTTTACTAATAGATTGGCAATATGAATGACAAGGAAGATAGGATTGACGTGTGTTAGAGTGAGATAGGTTAATTTGTGGTTAATAGACTAATTTGAAATACTATATTGGCCTGTGTCGGCCGGGCTTCCGACGTGAACGTATGATTTGCAAATGTTTTTACAAAGTAACATTTTACAAGTTGTTATACCTTTAATACATAATTACGTGTGCAGTATTTTATTTTATTTATTTATTTGGGACTAACAAACAGTTACACATTAGATCATATGAGATAACTTACGAAAGAAATACTAAAATACAGTATGTAGCTCATTCAAAAAGAAAAACAGTTTAGACAGTGTTCAGTACATTTAACCAAATAGGTATTAAACAAAAAACACGAGATTCAAGTGTTTTTTTAACCTATAAATAATAACGTTTTAAATTGTTTGTAATCTCTAAGAATAAACTCATCCGTTTTATATCCGATTTCTTCACAAAAAGGAGGCGGTTCTAAATTCGTCTGTATATTGTTTTTAAGTATAATGCTCTTAATCTCGGCATTATTATAATATGCGCCTGTAGTTTTAAATAGTTTTTCCCGAGATGGTCCCGTTTAAATTTGGTAAAATCTGATGAAGACCTTCATAAATAGACAATGGAACTCCTTTATGAACAGTACAGAACAGTACACTAACACCGATTACGCACTGCATCCGATCCGGATCCGTGAAAAAAAGAATGTAAAAAACTCGGACCGAATTCGGATATTGCTTTGCGCACTGCATTCGATCCGAATAAGTGAAAATACGAATCTAGAGTCTAAAAACTTATCCGATCTCTGATCCAAATTCAAACAATTCAGGGGCCATCTTTGGCATATCCATTTGGATTTGAATCCGAGGTAATGCGAAAGCGTTCATACAAACAGTACTACGGCTAATAACTTCGGTCCGTCAATTTTTCATCCGAATTAGAAACTCATGTTTTACTCGTGTTTTATCTAAGCTGCGAAGTGAGGAATTAGCTGATCAGCTTGAATACCTCGCGACGCCGACACGATATCGACGGGGACTTCCTACACGTTTATTAAAACACCTAAACGGTGTATAGGTGCAAAAGTTCAGCTAATTGCTAATTTTTTCGCAGATTGGTAGTTTTTATATCTAAAATGACTGGCCTGGAAAATGTTGGTTCGATTAAACAATGTTATAAGAGATAAATATTAGGTTACCTAGAGTTTCTATATCACGTGATCATTTTATTAAACGTTTTCATATAATTAGTTTATAATACGGATTATAACTACCTTAAGAAATTATGTGCTTTAAAGTTATAGATACCAACTGTGTATTGTATCAAATAATAGGTATATCAAACAAAATTATAGAAACAGAATTTAGTATCTCCTAAATCTTATAATTTAGTAGTTATTTTAAATGTATATAACTTACCCATGAGTGATGGCGATATTGTTCCAGTTTTTACAGCTGAAAAGAACATATTTATGTACTTATAAACAGTTAGGTAATCTTGGCTTAACCAATAAAACATACACACGATGACGAAAGTCTTTAAAATGGTATGTTAACGTGCACCATATATACAGGATTTTAACGAATTCGTGTAATTCCTTAAAACCACATGATCTACTACTGATGTAGACAGGCCCCGCACGGGATTTAGCTTGATTAAAATAAAAAAATAAAATTATTATTTTTTCATGCGGATTTGTTACCGATTGTATCTAAACCACCTAGTAAGGATTCAGTAAAAAATAAGAATTTATTTTTTTGCAAAAAAAATGTTTTATTTGTGTGAACATTTCGATGCCACGCATAAATTAATGAAAGCACGGCGACACGGCTTCCAGGCACGACTAACGCGATATCGCTCTTTGCAGTCAGATAACTCAAGGCTGAAAATGACTCAGAAATAGAAAACCAAGATTTTTTTTTTACATTTTTTTTAGTTTATTTTCAATAATTCCCATTTAGGTTTAATCTATGTCAAAAGTAGATCACGTGGTTTGAAGGAATTACACGAATTCGTTAACACCCTGTATCTTAAAACAAACTGAATTTTACATAACCCCCTACTTCATCGTGGACCTGTACTTCGGGGAATACAATGATGTCGATATAAAAGAAACGATTACTAAACAAAACAACTCTATTGTTTAAACGCCTACTTTCTTTTGATTGTAGGTGCTTCGATTGAACTATAGATTCACTAACCTTCATTGACAATTTTTAAATCACTTGAGTTGAGAAAGTAAGTGCAAGCATCCTCATTTAATACTTTGATTGCAATCTTCGTTAGCTTCGGCAGTAATTTGCGCTTCGTAATAGCTGAAATAATTAATGCTCGAAATTAACAGAGCCTCACTAAATGAGTTTGTCGATTAGCCCTATGCTTCTACATATCGACAGTACATAATCAGCCCATTTCTGTCCCACTGTTGGGCGTGGGTCTTTTCTCAGAATGAGAAGGAAGGGTTTAGGCCTTAGTCCAGGAATGCACAGACTTATTAGGACTTGGGGCCCCTCGAGCGGACTACCATTGAAAACAAAAAAAAAAGTTGAAATTAGAGATCTTAAAAAATATAAGTATCGTAGTGTAGGCTTTTGATAAAATTCAAAAACTTTATTCAGAAGCTAAAGCTGGCCATTACTAATAGAATGCAGTATTTTCATACAAACGCATAAAAGAGTTTAATTCGGTGGCGGGCCGCATGTACACACGGCTACACATCAAGCTATACAAAACCAGTTTATCTTGGCGTCGCTTTGTATAATCTTTTCGCACAAGTAACGGTCAGCTTATACTGGTTTTGCATAGCTTGAAGTGTAGCCGTGTGTACATCGAGGAAGGGCCGCATGCGGCCCGCGGGCTGCGGTCTGTGCATCCCTGCCTTAGTCCATTACGCTGGCCTGGTTGGCGGCTTGCACACACCATCAACAACTTTTTGTTATTCAGTATTATTAACATAGCATGGTAGGTGTTTTTAACGACTCACCTTTTTGGACCTTCTCGATAACTTCAGGCTTTTTGTCTTTAACTTTTACGTTGTTGACTATGTCATCCATGACAGATTGCGGCAATTGTCCTTTGTCTACCGCTGAAACATTTTGTGTGAATTAGTGCTTTAAGATTAGTTTATTTAACTGAAAATAGGATTCGTACATATTTTACATTTAATACCTTTACTGTTTTATGTCGTAAAAGAAAACCAAAGCGAAAGTAACCAACTGGTCGGATTACAATTCATAGTGTGTCTAGAAGAAATTAGATACTGACTAGATGAAGCCAGAGTTATTAATTTCAAACTGTTTGTTTCTTCAATATTTTTGCGTTGAATTGTTTATACCTAGGTACTTATAGGTACTTACCTTTACGAAGCCTTTTCATGATGTCGGCCTTATTCTTACTACAATCTAGATGGTCGAGTACTTTATCCATATCTTTTGATTTCTTAGTTTCATCTATATCTTTTATCATTTGCAAGGTAGATGGCGTAATGTGACCCTTCTCTACCACTGAAATTATCATTTTCAATTATTTTTACAAACTCTTATACAGTATTGTATTAGAATTTATGATGTAAAATTCCATATCATATAGCTTTTTCTTATCGCGTCGTGATATGATTTTTCCAAAATTCATGCCTATTGTGTTTTCAGTGGCCTGATAAAGCTTTTCGTGCAGATTGTATACTTTTTCTATCTCACTAAGGCGGGTGTTGTAACTTTTATGTCTTTGTTATAAGGTTCAAATTGAAATAATTCATCCGCCTTCGTCAGATATAATACCTGTACATAATTTGTTCCAGGACACTACTCGCACTGGGTTTGGGTCGGGTTGATGGTATGATTGCAGAAGCCTACTTGAGGTTGCAGTAATTCTATAACCTCTAATACCTCTATACACCGTGGGCCCGAGGTACCCGAAATATTTTAACCTTCGATTCCGATGACTAATTGGAGTGGGTGTAAACTTGTCGCTGTCTAAGCACATTATTGCCCGCAACAATCTAAAATAAACATGAGTAATCTCGAACGTCATTTGTGTAACGTTGACTTTAACCCAGTTTACAATACTGCTGATGCAAATCCCTATCATATGTAACTACTAAAGTATTTTTATAAGATTGCTAATATAAAAAATATTGTTAAAAATGTATGTTTCCTCTAAGTACCTATCATACTTTAAGCTCCCCTGCCGCCTGTGATACAGGTTTATTCTAGTACAGGCACCTAACATTGTAAATACCTTTATAATTATTAAGATTTTTATTGAATTTGACCATTTAATTTTTAATAATTATTATTTGTATCTCTTTGGACATCACGGCTCATCTTCCGTGCGGAAGATGTCCGGTCCTTTGGAAGGCATACACGGGGACACAGGTCCAACGCGCAGAGGCCCCTTTGAGAGCTTTAATCTAAAATGGGGTGGGGCACCAACCCGGGACTATCCACGGCTGCACTATTGGAGTATAATTATAATTATTATTATTATTACTTCAATTTCAAATATTGTTTATTTATGTATAATAATATTGAATACCTAAATAATATGATTATGGAAATTGGGTTAATAATTACTCATATAAAAGATATATTTCCTTCCTATTCGCACGCCGTTATCAGACAAAACAAATAGAGGAAACATTTCGAAGAATCGCACTGCAAGTCAATGTCATTTTTAATTGTATTTAATGCAAATGTTTCCTAAATCGTATGCAATACTTACAGTATATATATTTTTGATTGTAATTTAGAATTGCTTTTTCCGTTTATTCTTCATGACACCACCAAAAATGGCAAAACCAGTAGTGTCATGGGGAATTCACTATTGTCCACGATCTACGAGCGTCACGACGGGACCGCAATGATGGCCTAATAAGGAGTTATTAATGAAATATCGACACTTTTAATCGAATATTATTTTGCAGAAAGTCCCATCAAAATCCGTCTACGGGATTTTACGTGATGCCCGGACAGAGGGACAGATTTGATTTGGCTTCTGTATCGAAAGTATAGTACACCCCAATCGAAATTTTGGAAAAATATTAAATGTACAGACAATGTGGACTTTGAGTTTTATTAATAGTATAGTTGTATATATTGTAGTTGACTGCCTCGTTGGTCTAGTGGTCGCAAGCGCGACTGCTGAGCGTGAGGTCTTGGGTTCGATCCCCAGGTCGGGCAAAGTGTTATTGGGTTTTTCCGTGTGGAATTTCTCAGTAGCAGCTCGGAGTCTGGATTTGTGCCCGGTTGATGGCAATAGGCTCGCCCCCTATTACATGGGACTTAAACATAACGGCGAAACGTGGGTGTACCATACACCTCTGCCAACCCTTCGGGGAATAAGGCGTGAAGTTATGAAGTTATGTTAATAGTATATGTAGACTAATCGATAATAAGTGTTATCAATACAAATAGGATGTATAAATAAAATATAATATAACTAATATCGATATCATCATGTTTATGCTTTGATGCATGTATATAATCAGGCCATCACTACCGTCCGGTGGTGTCATAGGGAATAGTGAATTCCCCGTAACACTACTGATGCTACCATTAGGCGTTGTCAAGGGGTCTTTTTCAATATTAGGTACTATTATTTTTGTGACCTACCTTGACGGACCTTCTTCATGATTTCCGAATTTTTTTCACCAGCAGGTATATGGGCGGCTATATCATCCAATACGGACGGTGAGAGCTTTTTCTGTTCCATCGCTGAAATTAAGGTTTTGAGTAAACAATATGGCTAAGGGTGGATTTTACCAACGTCAGATAACGTTATCTGAGGAATAAATTCGACATTTTGACAGGTTACCTATATAAAATCTGTCAGAAAGTTTCATTTATTCCTGGAACAACGTTATCTGATGTTGGTAAAATGCTCCCTTAGTTGCACAAAATGATTGGTTATTTCTCAAGGTAAAATTAAATACCGTAAAATGAGGTTATTAGTGAACCACAAGGCAATTATGAATTCAACTAAGGTACCTGCTTCTTAAACCATTACGGCTAAGGTGCTGTGTATTTACGATTTAAATTTTATTGTACATTTCAAAATTGAAATAGTAGATAGTTTAAAAAATATGTCGAAATGCTCCTATACCTACCATATTCGTGCCTATTAGACCCGTGGTTTCCTAATAACCTTATTTTACTCGGTAGATACAGTTCAAGTTTTAGGCTGGACAGCCACCAGAGCTGTGCGAGGAAAACTGCGGTGCGAAAATGTGTTGCGAGGATGTGAAACGGTGTGACCCTTTCCACCATAGCTGTGCAAGGAATGTGTAATGTGTTAATGTGTACAAATAATCATCTACCTCTTCCAAACACCATCTATTGACTGCCAATATATTTTTGTATTATAACTTTCGTGAGACACATTCATATTTATGATTATTTACGGTTTAGGGCTATATTTCACCGGGACACCATGGCGGCGCAACCAGTTGCGCCACCGTGGTGTCCGTAAGCTACCAAACTAGACACCACAGACACCAGAGTCGCCACACCACACTGAGACAGTATCAAAATGGACCTCGAAGAGATAGCACTACTGCTGTATGTACGTAGGAAAAGAGAGTTCAAGAGAAAAAAGAAACAGTGGTAGGTTCATCCTTATTTAGCGGATCGCTGTAAGAAAGGACAATTCGTCAACATATACGACGATCTAAGAAAATATCCGGATAAGTTTTTTAGCTATGTGAGGATGTCCGTGAGGTCCTTTGACGAGTACCGTTGACAAAACATAACAGTGCACACATGTTGCATGCAATGAGGTGGGGGCGTCACTGGCGGCCAGACTGGCGGCCAGACTGGCGGCCGAGTGAGTGAGACACCATACAGCGCTATAGTAATTAGTGGTGGCGCGACCAGCGTGGCGGCGCAACCAGTAACATTCTGTGCACGCGTCCGAGTTGGCCGCGCCACCAAATTGGTTGCGCAACCAAACGGACACCAGGTGAGTAACTCTCTATAGAGCTGTATACATTTTGTTGGTAGCGGCGACTGGTTGCGCCGCCATGGTGTCCCGGTGAAATATAGCCCTTACTCACGTGACACGTTTACTTTCGGACCCAAACGGAGCCCTTAATCATGACCTGAACACGCGGCGAGGTCGCGAGACGAAACTAGTCGGGCAATCCCGAAAAAATGCACGTGAGTAAACCATAAATATGACAATAAATATGACAATACATTCCTCGTAACACATTCCTCGCAACAAATTTCTTGCAACACATCCCTCGCTCGCATTTCTCGCTTGTTTTGTATGAACAAAAACCTCACACCGCTAAGCCCATATCCACCAGAGCTGCGCAGAGCGAAGCTAGGTAAATGAAATGATTCTATTGGTGCTTACGAAACACATTCCTCGCTACGCAGCTTAGCACAGCTCTAGTGGATGCTTAGCCTAACGTAACCTAATAGTACATATTTTGCACTAGTACATTATTTTAAAACACAATAAAATATACAAGGTGTCCCAAAAAATAATGTTAAGCGGAAGTCCAGAGGTAGAGCATCGTTAGAGATACCTGAATCACCCCATGCTATGTTCCGCGAATTTTTATAGTTTTCGAGTTATATTTTTTTTCATGACAAGACATATTTGATCATAGTGTCATGAAAAGTTGAGATAAAAACATGTTTTTTTAAAAATTAGACTGTAGAGGAAGCCCCTAAAATAGAAAAAAAAACTATTCACGTCACTGTGATCAAAAATGTAATTAAAGTTATAGTTTGATTAAAATCTGAAAAGAAATCATAACCACAAATTTATCAAACTACAAAAAATCGCGGAACATACATGGATGATTCAGGTGATTACTATGGGGTAGCCCTTTCACTGGATTTCCGCTTAAGACTACTTTTTGGGACAACCTGTATAATAGCGTACTAATTATTCAATACTTTCCAACAGAGTACAGATAGCAAATACTTTAATTTAAAAAAAATAGTTCTCACTTTAAAAAGACATCGCTAAAATTAATAAAAAAAAAGTAAAAAAAAATAGTTTGCATTTAATGTTAATTTTCTAACTTTAAAGTCCCCCGTAATAAGAAACAAAATGACAAACAGTAGCTGAAAGGTAGGTAAAGTTATTTTAGAACTGTGACTACGTAACGCACATGCCGAGCGAACGAAGCCAGCTGTGCCGTGGCAACGGCCGGTGGGTGAAACGATCCGCTTTGCCGATCGCTTTCAACAATCCGTATAATGGCTGCGTTCAGAATAAAATCTGAAACTTCTAGGCCCTATTATGCTCAGCATTACGACGTACAATACGCATGGTGAGTCCGCTCAGGAGAATTTGTATGTAGCGCGATGCATACGCGTAACGCCACTAAACATGAGTCGCGCATTCTACGTTCAGTGTGTCTGCAGCCTAATGTACGATTTCCACCAAACTGGCCGCGCCGGAGCGCGCCGGAGCGCATTTCACACTGTGCTAAAGGAAATTCAGGCTTCTTATTACAATAGTTAAGTTTCATGTTTGCATGGAAATTACACTGCTTGGAACTCGGTTAGATCCGCGCGTATGCCGCGCAGCCGGTCGGCTGTTCGAGAACGTGAACGGCGGCGCTCGGCTGTCGTTGCATCCGGTCGGCTCCCCTCAGCCACACCGCAGGTAGAAACTGACTGCGACAGCGGATACACGAACACGCGCGCGCATGCGCCCGGGTTCCAGCAGATTGTAGCCGTCGGGCGGACGCGGTCGGCTACGGGCGCGTGCTCGAGCATCCGCTGCGACGCGTTGCGCTGCGCTCCTGCGTGGCCCGGTTGGTGGAAATCGTACATAAGCCTAAGTGGTTCAAGAAAGAAAGACTTCTTACGAGTTTTTTTAGCATTCATTTTATATCTTACCTTTATGGATCTTCGTCGTGATTGGAATGGTATCAGTTGGTCGCATTATCTCAGCCATGACAGTTTGTGGCACTTGCCTTTTTTCTATAGCTGAAGAAGAACATTTAATGAAAAGAATTAAAGCGTGTATTCACAAGTAAACATTATAAACAATACAATAAAAACTCTTCATCCCTGCTTTAGTTACGAATTCAGAAAATAGAACTTCTAATTCATGATCTCAAATATGACCTAAAATGAAAACACAGCTGATCATAGCCGAGGATAGATAGATTACAGCGTGCTTTTTCTTAAATCTTTGAACAGCTATTTCTCCTTAACTATAGACTTTTGGAAAAAGTTGTAGAACAAAAGTAAAAAAGTATTATTATCGATACTTTAATACGTTTTCGGATTAGTACCCCCTTTCCGACTAACCTTGTATTGCTACACAGTGCAGTGAAACAAAATCATTTCAAATCATATTATTAATATTATGTTAAAATAATGTTTTATGTAAAACTTACCATTACGAACCTTCTTCATGACTTCTTCTTTCTTGTCATCAGGTTTTACATCGGCGAGGATATCATCTATGACGACCTGTGGTACTTGCCCCTTATCCACCGCTACAATTAACATTAGAATGATCGATAATCTTCCAGTTAGCGGGCCCAAACAAGATGGCCGATTATTTAATTTACGAATATAGGTATATTCTAAAGTGTTATATGTATATTTCAAACCCAAATGTAAGGTCACACAAAATCTTAGCCCAGTTGATTGACATAAAAAGCATAACATTTCGAAAAAAACCTTTGAGGGCTCGTTAGTTAGACGCTGCATTAAAACGTCACTATATCAAAAACTGTTGAGGTACCGAATATTTACAATTAATATTATTTAGGTTCAAAATAAGGTCTTAACGAAAACCTATCGCTCGTCGAAAAATCTTATTGGGTCCTACGAGATAGACATACACGAATGATCGTGGCTCAACGCAGCGGACAGCTTAGAGCCTATGCACACCACGTCTTTTTAACGCGCCGTCGACGCGCGTTGCTGTCATACTTCATACTTAAAAAACGTCATTGTGATTTTTTGTGTATGGAGTTTGACGGAAACGCGCGTCGACGGTACGTTAAAAAGACGTGGTGTGCATAGGCCCTTAAGGGGGGGGGGGCTAAGCTTTTAGTTATTTGACTTTTATCTTGACTGCCCATTCCAATACTTTAGGCTGGTTACACGGGTTCCAGCATCGATACAAGAGAACTGGTGCTGGTGCTATACTAAGTTTTGATAGGTCAATTTCCTACGCTTATATTTGGTACTTGTAATATTATGTCACTTGTTTATACAACGAGTAACAGAAATAACCAGAAAACTCAGACACTCAAATTAGAATATCAAGTTAAAAGTACATTATAATAGTTCAAATTTCACTTTTCATTCATTTTCTTTATGTCGATTAAAAGAAGAATAATGAAAAAATGGATCTTTTGAAAAAATAAAATAAACTTATTATAAACTAGCCTTTGCCCGCGACTTCGTCCGCGTGAATGTCGGTTATTGATCACTAATTTATAGATTATAAAATATAGCCTATAGCATTCAGGGATAATGTAGCTTCTTATTGGTGAAAGAATTTTTGAAATCGGATGAGTAGTTTCGGAGATTACCTCCTACATACAAACAAACAAACAAATTCTACCTCTTTATAATATTAGTATGGATTGCTGAAATCGGTTGTAGTCCATGATTCTAAACGGGGTCACTGTACTCATGAACTGTAATTATGAACAACTTTTACTATGGGACAAAACATGAAATCGCGAAAAAAAATCTGCTGTTCCCTACATTTTGACGAGTTATGCGAACATAAATGTAGGGAACAGCCGTTTTTTTATTGCGATTTCACGTTTTATCCCATAGTAAAAGTTGTTCATAATGATGAATACAGTGACCCCTTAAGAAGTTGTGCGTTATTTAAGTTACACCTTGTATAGGTAGGTAGATAATATCATCATCAAATCAGCCTATTGGACTATATTGCAGAACATAGGCTTCTGCCAACTTTCACCACAACCTTTTGAAATCCAACCATCCAAAATTTAAGTGCTGTGCACTTGTCGGTGTAATCTCCATCTTTCTCTATCCCAGCCTATAGACAATTCCTACACTTCTCTGTAGGTATGTTATCACTTTCGTCTTTTATCACCACATCATAATTATATCTAGGTAATTAAAACTTGATTATCTACTCTTGGAAGCAAAGAAATCGAGTCACTTCTTTTTTCACGTGTCCTGGTTATTAGTTTTGCATTCATGAATTTGAAATAATTCAAATACAAAAAGCTACTCTCATTGTAAAGGTTATCAAATAACCTTTGAGGCGATATATGTTTAGAATTGATCTCTTCCATAATACCTAAAATAATAACAGTTATACCTACATGAAAAATAGAAGTTGCTCGATTTATTTGCTCCCAAGTATATTTACCTTTACGCATCTTCTTTATAATTTTCTTTTTACTGTCTTTAGGCTTTATATTGGCGAGTACCTCTTCCTCGACGCCTGGTGTTACATACCTTTTAGCTACCGCTGGAACGAGATTGATTAAAGTCAGAGCTTTTGAATAACAACGCGTGCAGTTTCGAAATAATTATTAAAAATCTTTGTTTGGTTTGAAAAGACTGTAAGCAAGTTTTTAGCTTTTTTTTGTACTAGAGGGAAAAAGTGTATATAAAATTTTATTCTACTAGCATTAATAAATCATGTTTTTAATGATTTTAAAACAACAATTTTGAGCATATGATAAGAAAAATATTAGACAGTAAGTACAAGCGGTTGGTGTCTCTTTATAGCAGGCGCATATAGTAAAAGCAATTTTTAAAATGTTTCTAAAATTTCCTTAAAAATAATGTCCTACTACTTACCTTTTTTGACTTTTTTAATGATTTGTGCCTTAGAATCACCAGGTTTTACATCAGCTAGTACATCATCCATGACAGCAGGCGACAGATCTCCATCCTCTATCGCTAAAATGATTAAAAAACAAGTAAAGAAAAGGAAAGGGAATTAATGACAATATGTATATGTTACCGGCAATGTGTATAATGCAGGTATTCTATACAATGCCTAGGCAATGTATAGAATGCCTGGGGCCTCCAGGCAATGTGTGAAATATTATTATATATTATTGTCCATTACATACTTTGCCTAGGTAATGCATACATTTCCTAGGGATTGTATAGAATACCTGCTGGTCCACCGGCAATGTGTGAAGTAAATAGATTTGGTCATTCATTTCCACCCCACCATTTTCACCCCAACACGGATAGGTTAGGTTCGAAGGGGATGACGGGGGCTAGAGTGAGCGACCGAAGCGAGCGAACGAAGCCCCCGTCATTCCTTTCGTGTTAGGTTACTTTAAACCCTGCAGACAGAAATAGGAGTCCCGCGCAGCGGGGCTTTGTCGACTACCTTTTGGAAACCCAAACAACCTTCCAAACATCCCCTTAAGTTTTTCATTTGTTTTTATTGTGCCTCGCGTGGAGTTTACTGCCTGCTCGCACGTCTTCCCCTTCGCCGCTCTCGTCTTTTTCACACATTACCGACTGCGCATTCGGTATTGTATAGAATGCCTAGGCAAAGTATTATAAAATAAATAATATTTCATACATTACCTGAACGTTTTAGGCATTCTATACATTGCGTAGGCATTGTATAGAATACCGGATTACACAGATTGCCGGTAACATATCGGGTGTTAAAAGACCCTTAACGATAACGAAAACCACATATTCTATCCATCATTGGGATCATTTTTTTCTACCAGACCATACCTGGGAAATCATTGGTTTTGGAGATATTGAAGGTCAAAGTATACATTTTTTTTTTAGTTTTTTCCTATAACGTATTCTAAGTGATAACACTAAACTTTCTTCCAAACAACCTTATCAAAATTTTAAATTTTTCCTCACAAATTACGCATTTGAAGTTACAAAAACGCAATAAATATCAAACGCACACGACCGCCCTGGCTTAGCTGTGTGGCCGCTGCACGCATGCAAACGCGCGGCATCGCTACAACCACACATTGCGCGCTACAAAAAAAAACCGTTTTTTTATGCCAAAAAATAAAAGTCGTTTCCCAGCAATTATTTGTTTAATAATGTAGTTTAGTTTGATGTACAGAGTGCGTAGATTTCGGCTATGTGATGGGTCTTTTTACATCCTGTATATGTATAAATACATTTATATATCTTCTAACCTGCTTTGACGTTCTTTATGATTTCATCCTTATGCTCGCAGGCTCTGGGTTGACCGGCTATATCTTCAATGACAGTTGGTTGCACTTGTTTCCTCATTATCGCTGTAATAATTGTTTTGTGGTGAATTAATAGAATAACAAGTCAACCAACTTAATAGAATAACAATAAGTAGTTCGTGGAGCATTTTGACATTAAACATTTAGGTCCCTTCGTGATAAAATACCTCTCACTTGCCCAAGCCTGAGCCTAGTTGACAAAGCCAACTAAGCGTATAAGGGCCTGATAGATTTCAATAGGGTATTTGACAAATCATAAAAATGTACAACAATTTAGCATTATGTTAAAGAAAGTATAGAAAGAACACGGTATGTGAAAGGGGTTTGTGGAGGGGGCGTTTCTGTCCTTGTCACACGAAATAGAATATTGTACAGAGGAGGTATGACGTCATTGAAGGATGTTAAAATCAATGCGGACGTTTAAGGAGGTACCAATGTAGTTTTAAGTAGTTTTAAGTTGATACGGTTGTTTTATCGTGTCGGCACGAGCTCTATGAGGATAAAATGATTAGCCAGTCAGCAAGGTTGGTAGCGGGCCAGTTAGTACCCCGCGGGGTTGACTGCCCAGGGTGCGTTGGACGTACTTGTCTACATAAGTATCGCCACTCATGGATCTTTTAAAGGCAATTAAAAGAGCCTGAAACCAACCATTGATTAAGTAGTAGTAAGTAATGATTGGTACTTACCTTTACGGACCTTCCTAATAACGTCATGCTTCTTGTCACTGAGCTTAACATCGTCGACGATTTCATCCAAGACAGACATCGGCAACATTTTCTTCTTAATTGCTAAAAATAAGATTGTGACAAAAAAAAAGTTAATCTTTAAGCGCCGATTTTACTAACGTCGGATAACGTTTGTACGTATAAATAAATTAGATTTTTTGACAGCTTTTGTTTAGAAATATAATAACCAGTCGCTTAATTTTAAATACTCACTATTGAAATCCACGCTAGCGGTGCGTAAATATAACTTGGTTAAATGGTTATAAATATAGGAAGTCCCAAACCACATGATCACGGAGGGAAAGTACTTTAAATATTAAAAATAGCAAATTTTACTTAAATATGACTTAATTTTATTTTTTGAAGTTAGAAATTCTGCGTTCCTAGATTTTTTGCCTGAACCGGGAATCGAACTGATAAAATTGCGAAACAGTACCATCCCGTATTTTATGGCACCTGTGGAAATATATTAATAGTGTCATTAGTAAGGATCAATAATTAAGCACTCTTAACAAAAACACTGACTTAAATTGAAGGAAGTCCATGATATCAACGAATAAAATAAGGTGTTTTTCGAATTAGTAGTAGAAAAGTAGAATTTGCTGCCTTGGTGTCATCGAATTAAAGTTATTTTGTAGATCTTCTGTAGGTCTCTGTAGGTCTTCCATCAATTTAAGACACACTCTTTATAGGAGAGATTTGGTCACAATTATTGACCCTATCGGTTGATGAAATAAAAATACAGAATTATATTTTTTCGCGTTTGTATTGGTTCGATTTACCGCACAGGCAAGAGGCTTTTTGAAAAAAATTGAATGCAGTATTTCTTAATTTTAAAATAAAATCTCTTTAAAAATTTTGATTTTTAACATTTAAAGTACTTTTCCTCCATGACCACGTGTTCTGGGATATAATATTGTACCTAGGTTTTCGAACTTATTTATCTACTTACCTTTTTTGACCTTTTTTATGACTTCGGCCTTAGTGTTACTTTTTTCTACATCGGCGAGTACATCATCCACGACAGCGCTCGCCACGTGTCTCTTTGCAATTGCTGAAATATTTAAATCCCATAGAAAGCCAGTCTCGCGGCTCTTTCATTGCAAAAAAGACTGTGATAGAGTTGTGAGACAAGGCTAGCTTTCTTACTATTTTATGACTACATGTTTCTATATAAAGCTTAATTTTATTCAAGCTTTACGTGTAAAATTGCACATTTGTTGTCACTTTGTTGTACATCTTATTTTCAAATTTTATTATTTTGCTACTGAATTTGGTCGAGCTGAGTGAAGCTAAAACGAGGGATATTCTTGGGACTAGTATAAAAGCACAATTAATTGAAATTACAGTTTTTACTACTGGACATTGAATTTGACATTTTACTTCACGTCGTATTCAAAAATTAACAATTTGTTTCATAAAAGTGTTCTAAAATAAATTGCTAATGAGTGTAATTATATTTAATTGTATCTTTAAATTTAGCAAAAACAGATTAGATGGATGAATTGTGTGAAAGAGAGATGACGGTTGACCCCGTCCCGAAACAAATTGGGATAAGGATAACAATATTTTAAATTTTGTAACCTCTGTTTGAATTCTATTATGGATAATGACATTAAAATAATTATATTTGTTTGCCGCGAAGACTAACATCACCGATCTGTTATATTTACTGTTCAACCTACATGCTCTATATTAGATAAGTATGTATACTATTTTGTCCACAAATAAATGAATCTTGACGTTTCTGATAATTACAGTGATGATTAGCATAATAAACTGTAATTCTTTCAGACATTGCTGTGATAAACAATGCAAGATAATCACCAAAGGGGACAATTAAAAGAGTATTTCACCTTCGTAATAAAATCGACTTACATTTATGGACCTTCTTCATAATTTTGGACTTACTGTCACCAGGCTTCACATCAACTAGTATGTCATCCATGACACCGGGAGATAATTCCTTCTTGTCTATCGCTACAATGAAAAAGTGTTTAAATGTTTTGATGAAAATCATAATCTCAAAAGATGATGTTAGGAAATTGAATGATGTTCGGTCATTAAACTACATTCTTATGTTTTATGAGTAGATTTTTTATTTATTTGTTCGTTTGGACTGCTGTGTGTGGTGTTTGCGGACCGTTTCTTCGTAAGCGGTCAGTACCCCA
Organism: Amphipyra tragopoginis; assembly: GCA_905220435.1. Classification (NCBI taxonomy): domain Eukaryota; kingdom Metazoa; phylum Arthropoda; class Insecta; order Lepidoptera; family Noctuidae; genus Amphipyra; species Amphipyra tragopoginis. The sequence continues at coordinate 8,477,506 of HG991997.1, read as the reverse complement.
AGTGTGAGTTTTTTTCGTTAACTACTGTAGTTGCGTCACGACAAAAATGTATGAAAATTTAGACGGTGGCTCTGGGCGCCCCGTTCAATACTAATATTCGCGCGTAAATTGAACGGGGCGCCCAGAGCCACCGCCTAAATTTTCATACATTTTTGTCGTGACGCAACTACAGTAGTTAACGAAAAAAACTCACACTTGGGGTACAGTTACTGGAGAGACCTGAAGGGTCTCCAGCCAATGGTGGGGAAGTAAAATACTTACTTAACCTAAGCTTACTACTTATTCTACACTAACATCATGACTACCTGCAACAACAGCACTAAGGGCGACCCCTAGTGGGACTCGGATCTCGGCTTAGGTCGTTGCTTATTGGTGCGATATGATATGTTTATAACAATTTGTTGTTATTTATTTATACAAAAATATATCCAAGCTGTAATACCTAATTACGTTAGGCTTGCTTAGATGGTTACCTTTACGAATGTTTTTTATGACTTCTTCCTTATGATCAGGTTTCACTTTGGCGAAAACTTTTTTCATGACTTCTGGAGGCAGTTTCCTCTTGTTTAATGCTGAAAAGGATTTGTAATGTTACATTAACATTAGTTTTATTTTTTTGATGATGACTAGTTAAATGATAGTGATTTTAAAATTCAAAATAGACAATGCGAGTACAGTCAGCATTATTATTGAAAAATGGTAATTTTTAATTATCTAAGAGCCCAGTGTGACAGGTCAAGTTCTCGCAAAATAACCGCGCGCGCACTGCAATATTATCATTACTATATTATAATAGGTATATCGAAACTGACACAGGAACTATCTATTTTAATTTTAGAATACTATTATTTATAGTATTACATAATCTACCGTATTTATAGCATCCACACAAAATATACTTGGATAATTCAAATTCATACAATAGACTGCGTCATTCCATGATATCGCTGTATGTAAAACGAGAAAAAATTATTAACTTACCTTTTCGGAACTTCTTCATGATACCAGCTTTACTGCGTGGAGGCTTATCACCTTCGAGGATATCATCCAAGACAGCGGCGGGCAGTTGTTTCGTGTTAACCGCTACAAAATAAAGTGTTTTAATGCCAATTGAAGCAGTATTTTATATTGTAATATTTGATTTATCAAATAAAAGTTTCAGCTCGTTTGTTAAAACCAAAAAATCACAACTTATAATAATATTGTTGCGACAGCTGCAATCTTAAACCAAGTCGTTTGGGGAAAGTTGTAGAACTAAACTTATTCATTATTATGAGCACCGTAACACCTTTTCGGATTAACCTTGTATCTTGTATATTTATTTATTTAAACTTCATGTACATTGGTGGTACACAAGGCGGACTTAATGCCATAGGCATTCTCTACCAGTCAACCTTTGGGTCAAAAATATATACTTCGAAACTGGTACAAAAAAGAATTTAAAAACAATCAAAAAGTTCGATTAAAACTAAAAAAAAAAGAAAGATAAATAAAAATTATACAGAATACTATATACTAACAAAATACAATATGCTTTACAATATAATATATATTATAATAAAAATACATAATATATTATACCAATATACCTACTTACACATACATACATACAATAACTATGATGGATAGGCACTTCATATCTTTCTAACCCTTTGTCTGTACTATGAGCATTGTTCATCGACTTACCTGTACGGATTCTGTTCAAGACTTCCGATTTAGTATCACCAGCATCTACTTTTTCTATCACATCATTCATTGTGGATTCCGTTATGTGCCTTTTAGCTACCGCTGAAATAATTTATTTTGATTGAGTTACTTTGATGACGTGTAATGCATGTTGTTTTCCAAGCAAAACATACGTAAGCATGCTTTTCCATACATCAAAGTCCAAAAGCATAAGCTACGTTATTAAACTTTGATGCGAGATTTGAATCGCTGTGAAAAGGTGAAAACATACATATGGTATGTCTATGACGTCTTATGTGTATGAAAGCGCAAGATGAACATGAAAGCGCACTGGTGTACCAGTGCGCTTTCATGTTCATCTTGCGCTTTCAACTTTCAATTCCTCTTGCGTCAAGCGGATGCAATATTGATTGCCATAAGACGCATGCAGCTTATCGTCCACACCGGTGCGCCTAGGTCAGTCGTCAAGATGTACGCGTGTGAACTTGTAGCTATCTGTGCGGCTTATTTAGACGGATTAGCGTGCGCTAGGGGCATGCGCTTTTGTCGAACTAGTATTAAGGCATGCGCTATGGCACTTCACGCATGCTTCAGACGAAGACGCAAGATAATTATGAAAGCGCACTGGTGTAGACATAGCTATACGCATCTTGATGGCCATTTTCTGTGAGTAAAATGCTGATAAGTATGTCTAGTTCCTTAACGGACTAAGGTTTACATCGCTATGATATATGGTAAATTGAGGGCAATCGAGAACGTAAAAGTTTAATGTAGTTGGTCGGAAATTAGCATTATTTAAATATGTGAAATTGTTTTATACAATTTTGGTTGTATACAACTAAGATTAGACTATTAAGTTTTCATCGCTTTACCTTCTTCGACCTTCTTCATAATTTTAGAGTTAGTGTCGCCAGGTCGTACGTTGACGTCTATGTCATGCAAGATGTCGGGCGCCAGTTGCCCCTTCTCCACCGCTGCAATATACCTATCCATTAGTTTTAAAATGGCATATATTTTAAGAAATTTACCGTACTTTTTATTATTTACTATGGTTTTTATATGTATAATACTTGTTTATCGGGGTACCTTTACGGACGTCCTTCAAGACACGAGACTTGTCGCTGAGTGGACTTACATTGTCGACTACCTCGTCCAGGTCTTTCGGCGACAATTTCCTCTTTTCTAAACCTGAAATAATATTTTATATTGTCTATTTAACTAATAAACTATGTACTTACTATGCTTAGAGTGTATTATGATGATGAATCAAGTGGGTGAAGGGAAATTCTATAGGGGTATGTGACAGAATGTTTGTAGGAAAATAAAGATTTTGAAATATGTACTTATTACAAATAAATGTAAAATTTAAAATAAAGATAATACAGTTTTACTTAGGTTTTATTTAAATATTGCTGTAAGTTTTACTATCTTACTTTTACGGATTTTCTTCAAGGTTTTAGCTCTATTGTCAAATGGGGTAACGTCGGCAAGAATATCATCCAAAGCAACCTGTGGGAGTTGTCCCTTGTCTACCGCTGAAATGAACAGTCTATATTTACTAACAATGAAGTATAATTAAAGAATGATTGAAAATTTAAAAAGCCCCCGACATTGAAATGGCACAGATCATTATAATACTACGGAAATGGCCTCCGAGATTATCTTCAAAAAGATCCCTATTAAACCAGTTTTTAAACAAAAAAGCGCATTGAAATTGGGTCATCTGTTTGGGCGCTACGATGCCGCAGCCAGAAATACAGATAGACGAAGAGTTCAAAGTTGTAACACCGGTTTTTTCGTCGGACGTAGGGTAATTTTAAGCAAATGTTTAAGTAAAATTCAGTACGAGACGGTCACCAGATTGACGTATGTTAAATGGGGGTGTTTTAAAAGCGCCTTCACGAGTAACGATACTCAAGTACGTCCGGTGCACCCTTGACTGTCAGTCTCGATACCAATTTTGCTGACTGAGAAATCTTTTACCACGGCTTGAGCATGAATTATTTTCAACGCTAGGCCACCTGTATTCCTTGTATCCAAAGTAATGAAATGAAATGATTTTTGTATTATAACTTTCGTGAGACACATTCATATTTATGATTATTTACGGTTTACTCACGTGCATTTTTCGGGATTGCCGTGTTCGTCTCGCGACCTCGCCGCGTGTTCAGCTCACGATTAAGGGCTCCGTTTGGGTCCGAAACTAGTCGGGCAATCCCGAAAAATGCACGTGAGTAAACCGTAAATAATCATAAATATGAAATGATTTATTCTGCAAATTGTTTATTCATAAATCACTTTTACATGTCGGTTTGTCTTTTTAAAGCTAGATGTCGTCGACGTTTCCTGTCTGACTACTTCAGAGAAAAAAGGCCGAAACAAATTCAGGGATCAAAGTTTCTTTTAAAGTCCTGACATATTTTCTGTAGCAAAAATTTGTGTGAGGACAATGTAGCAACGCTTGGACTGGTCTTTTGTGGAAGGTTCCAGAGCAGTGTGAGACGACCTGTCCCAACAGATGGCATGCGTGTATCAGCCATCGTGTAGCTCAACCCTATCTTAGGGTAGTAAGTATACGAATGAATACTAGTATCAACTAACCTGTAAAAAGATTTTTCAGGATTGTACACTTATTTTTAACTTTGCGTGCATTCTTGAGTATTTGCTCTATGACGACTGGCGTCACATGATGTTTTGCGACCGCTGCAATTAACATTTCGAACTCATAATAGGTACCTAATGTACATAGAGCGGAATCTTATAGTAAAACAATTGAAAGGTGATAGAGACGGGTCATTATTTTTTATCGAGTATTCAAGCTATCGATACTTTTTAGTTATGAACTTTATTGTTAATTAACTTAACAAATACTTTTAATTTTTATTCTTTACACATAAATAATCTATAATGACGCATAAATATAACATTGGCTCATCCATTAAAAAAAAATGATAACCACCGCGACTCGGGACGTTTACCATATAGACACTATTATGATATTTGATCTTTTTGATTACGGTAATCAAGATGAAAAATGAGTTACGTCATATGTATTTCAATTTGACATATCGGGTTGATCTGTTATTTTGTGTTTCTAAAAAGTGGCTAGCATGTCTGTATTCTCAGCTGTTAAAAGGCTATCGATAGCTTGAATACTCCACAAAAATTAATGACCCGTCTCTATCACCTTTCAATTGTTTTGCCGTAAGATTCCGCTCCCTGGCTAATCTATACATATAAAAGGAGAAGCTGACTGACTGACTGACTGATCTATCAACGCACAGCCTAAACCGCTGTGGTTAGAAAGTTGAAATTTTGACAGTAGGTTCCTTTTGTAACGTAGGCATCCACTAAGAAGGGATTTTTCGAAATTCAACCCCTAAGGGGGTGAAATAAGGGATTTAAGTTTGTATGGAAATTCGTCATTTTTGAAGTAAGACGCATGAAATTAATATTAAGGTTTCTGGTTAGAAATAAAGCTACACGTGTTTCAGCGTTTTTGAAAATTCAGCCCCTAAAGGGGTGAAATAAGTGTTGAAAGTTTGTATGAGAAATCTGTTTCTTTTGAAGTAAGAAGCATGGAATTAAGAATGTAGGCTCTTGGTGAGAAATAAATATACACATGTTTGAGGGTTTTTGGAAATTCTACCTGTAAGTGGTGAAATAGAGGATGAAAGATTTTTTAGATTTTTAACTACATTTAACAAGGGCTCAAAATTCGACGCAAGCGGAGCTGCGGGCATAAGCTATCTATACGTATAAAAGGAGAAGCTGACTGACTGATCTATCAACGCACAGCCTAAACCGCTGGGGTTAGAAAGTTGAAATTTTGACAGTAGGTTCCTTTTGTAACGTAGGCATCCACTAAGAAGGGATTTTTCGAAATTCAACCCCTAAGGGAGTTAAATAGGGGATGAAAGTTTGTATGTGTGTGTTGTATAATTGAAACTAGACCTACTTTAGTATTTTTTGTTTTCTTCTTACCTTTTTGTATCTTCTTCTGGATTTCAGGCTTGGTATCACCGGGACTTATATTGGCGGCTATATCTTCCATGATATCGGGGGACAATTCCCCCTTTTCTACCGCTGCAATGAACATCTTGTCTAAACGATTAGTTGTTAAATTAAGTGCCCTATTATACTTATGTCTTCGGTTAGAAAAGTGCGGGCTTTAAGGACATGACGGACGCAGAAAGCAATGTTTGAAATCTTTTTTCTCCATATTTATGAGAGTGAAGATTCTAAAAACATATAAATGTTGTTACGTTATTCTTTGTCTAGTGAAAACTCTGATTAGTTTAATATAAATCAACTAGCTGTGCCCTCGCGGCTCCGCCCGCGTAATCATCGAAGATAAACAATTATCCAATACGACTCGCGCGCCACCTATACGCATACCAGTACGTTGAAGGTACCATGTCAGAAACATTCGTGTGAGTAACAACAACTATACAAAGTTTTAACTCAGTCGGATGAACGATGCGAATATTTGTTTAAAATCATCCGATACGACTCGCGCATCTTCTCCTATCTTACGTTGATGGTACAATGTCAGAAACTCTCGCGCAAGTGCCAAAAGAAATAAATTACTTTAAAAAAAAGTAAAAATCGACTTCCAAAAGCGTAAAATAATTACCATAATTATTATAAAATTAATAGTTTCAGTAGTCGATGCAATTCTACACTGAACCAAATGGAAGGCACCGACTTATAGATATTGATATTTTTTGTGGTTCAGTCTTGTATTCACGGCCACGGCAATTACTAACATCCCCGTTGGGATCGAACTACACGATTTCATCTATGTATAATGGACGTACCTAGTTACACGAAAAGGATCCAATACACAAAATGGTCAAAAATGAGTTATGTGTACCAAACTGATGCTAAATATCAATACTATCGGCCAGTAAAAAGATCCAAGCAAAAACAACTGTTTAGCACTTTTTATCAACCTCATAACCAACCCACATGTATGGCACGTCTAACATCTTCCAAACTTCAAACATCAATATCTCTAAAGTGACTTTGTGTGGATTGGATCCTTTTCATGTAACTACGTCCTATTATGATAGCGTTTCTTTACCGCAGATACCAGGTATGTTTTCTTTTCTAAAATTTTATTGTTTATGTCTAACTTAACAAAATAAAACTAGTTTGTTGACTTACCATTTTGGATTTTCTTCATAACTTCTCCTTTATTTTCACGAGGTTTTATTTTACCAATTGTATTATTCATGACTTGAGGAGACACTTGTTTCTTTTCTAGGGCTGAAGTTATTGTTAATCATTTAATCAATGTCGTAAATCGTAATATAAAAACAAAAAATGCAAGAATTTATTTAAAGTTAAAATAGGAAATTTTATACTGTGTATACCTACTTAATTGACCACCATAAAAAAACAACACAGTGGGAAAATAACTCATCAAATCTAAGTTTTATTTAGATAAACTATACAAGGCACTGTAACTTAAAAGTAAAAGTTTTTAACGTGTACAGTTACGAGCAATTAAATGTTTGTATGCTTACGTTGACAAATTTTTGAATTCAGTCAATACAATGCGTTGCAAAAAAAAGTACACGAGCTTCGCTTAAAAGTTATTAATCGTCACATCAAAATGATGTTTACATTTTTATCAATTCATTGCTAACAAAATGTAATCGGATATTAGTGTACACGTTTCATTTTATACGTAATGTAACCATGAAAATTTCTGAAAAAATTGCTGTCATTACGGTATGTCGGTTGCTAGTCAGTCCTCAAGGACTCAGATTATATTGTTTTCACGATAAGAAGATTAAAATGACACATGTCAATAGGAGTTGCTAGACATGTGACTGTAGTCGATTCAACTATCGATAAAAGTAAAATTTCAGCGAGAATTTGACAAATTATTGTAATGTGATTTTATGTACATTTCAAATACTTGTGATTTAAGTAATTAGGATTAAGTCAATTAGCATGCATATCTTCAACAACAGACGATTACGTGCTGATGTGATAATGAATCCAGCAGGTATGGGATGAGTGAAAATAAATGTTTATTCACATAACACCAATAATAAGCCCAGTAGCCGGGTCGCGAAAAAGAGGTTTATCTTGCGAAAGGTTCGTCGGTCCTGAATTTTGGATGTGTTATGTCAGGTGTTTTTATGAAAAGCCCACAAACAGACACACAGACAGAGAGAGAAATAGACAGCCAAACAGAAAGACAGACATGGGCTTCAAACCTATAAAATACCTCTGATTTTGAGTCGGGAATGAAAAATAAGAATTTAATTTTCTAAAAAATTGATGTGAATAATTTTTGGCATAAAACCCATAAGGAGTTATTTAATAAAAACTCATTTTTGGGTTCTTTAACCCAAGATGGCAGAGCGCGCCGAGGTCACTCAAGGTACAAAATTTGTAATTTTTATAAGAACACATATCCAGAACACGTATCCAAAATTTAGGACTGACCGACCTTTTGCAAGGCAACTGGGCTATAATGAGCCTTATTTATTATTCAATCAACTGAGCCTATCGTCTATAATTATTACGATAGTCAAAATATTCATTCTGTTAATATAAATTTATCGAAATTATTTTATCGATACGCACGTCTCTGGCAACTGGTACCATCTGACGCAAGTTTGAAAACGCGTCGGGGTTTTTTCAAAATCATTTATGTAATATATAATTATGGCGTTAAACACATATAACTATATTGTTTCTATGTTTCTGATTTTAAAACAACCTTTTGGGTAACGCTTTATTAATGTTTTAAATTGATTTAATACTTGTTGAATTAAATTGTCATACACAAGCGCCATTACAATTTATTTTCATGTCATGAACTGACATCTGCCAAATTAATCAACTTACCGTGAAAGCAATATAGCAACCGACATAACGGAACATCCGCTTACGTTTTGTTAACATTGAATTGAAAAAATAAAAATGTATGCATAATTTTGATACAATGTGACCATTACATAAATTTTAAGCAAAATTCATGCACTTTCTTTTGCAACGTATTGTGTTGATATTATGAATTCGAAAATTAGTCAACGTATAGGTACATTTCATTGCTCGTGACTGTACACTTGTAAATATAAGTTAAAATTAATTTGTTTGTAATTATCGTCGTTGCGACTTTAAGACCTCTATTTGTCACTTTTGGCAAAATCACTTTTTAAATTGTTTTACTATGACATTACTTTTCATTTCAACCAACAATAGTAAAGTAAAAAGCAGGAAATCATGTGGCTGATACCTCTACTTTTTGGTTTCATTTTTTTTTTCAGTATACGGTTTTTATCGATTTTCTCATAAAAGTGATTTTTACACAGGTCTTAAAGTCGCAACGACGCCGACGTTATGTTCTTTCGGTAGTAGTGTACTTAAAGCACTAAAATTACCTTGACGGACTTTCATTGCGACATTTTCTTTATCGTCATTAGGACTTACATTTACGAGTATATCATCCATGATAGCGGGCGGCAGTTTCCCATCGTCCACCGCTTAAATGAAAATAAGCATTAATGAAGAATCATGCTTTAAACCTTAAAATAGTAGTATTTAAAAACACATTGGTACGAATATTGATTTATCTACCTCTCTGGACAAGTCTCATGATTGCAGATTTATTGGCACTCTTATCTACATTGGCGAGTACTTCATTCTTGGTAGATTCAAACACGTGCTTTTTTGCTATAGCTGAAATAAACAGTTTGTGCTTATAATTCGTGAAAAGATTATGTGCACTTGATTTCTAATTAAATTGTTGAATGTATTCAACATTATTCTTTGACCTACCTGTACGGAACTTCTTCATTACTTGTGACTTATTATCATTAGGACCTACAGTGGCGAGTACGCTATCCAGGACAGCAGGAGCCAGCTGGCCTTGTTGTACCGCTGCAATTGAAATATTCTGTAAATTATTGTGTGGTTCTTCGTAGAGCATGGACCAAATAGCTTCTCGTGGATGTCATTAAAAAGGAATAAGTGATTATGTTAACAATATGAGGAACATGCTTCTTAGAGCTGATAACAACATTATGACGATCAGGTAAGAGCAGCAATCTATAAGGTGGCTCATTTCTAGCAGTGGACGGACGTGGAGTTTATGTCCTGCAAAATTGTTGACGATAAATCGTTATGATTCTAAATCAGAGGTCCTCAAACTTACTTGGTTTACCGCCCACTTTGAAAGTTAATAATTTTCGAGCGCCCTTATTTTTTTAAAAATTACCACCTTTTGAAAATCACAATCGCAATCATTACCTTTAACGCCCCCCTGTACAGTAGGCCTCTAGCGCCCACAAGGGGGGCATTATCACTCGCCCACTTTGAGAAAGACTGTTCTAAATGGGCTTTTTGTATCGTGTAATTTATGTGACGAGAAAAAAGATGATGTGTGTATTCGTCCATGTGTTGCCGGACGTAAAGAATAGCACTACCCCATCTCTTCCCGTGGGTGTCGTAAAAGGCGACTAAGGGATTCACTAGAGGATGGGCAGCAGCATTCTCTGAGTATTTTAACAACCATACTGCAATCGCCAACCCGCCTGCCAAGCGTGGCGATTATGGCAAACCCCCCGAACATGGTCGATGTGGCGATGCTTGGGAGAGGCCTATGTCCAGCAGTGGACATCTTTAGGCTGAATGATGATGATGATGTATATTCCTACAGTAAGTAGGTAGGTATTCGAATATTCAATATCAAAAATATCGTTCATCGACTTACCATGACGGATGTTCTCCATGAGTTCTATCTTGAAGTCATCAGTTTCTAGATGTTTTACTGTGTCATCCACGACTTCATGTGAAATTTGCCTTTTTTCTCCCGCTAGAATTGTGACCAAATATGAATAAGCGATTCACTTGTTATTTGAAGAGTGTGTGCAACGCCGATTACTCGAATATAGTAACGCGTACCTAATCTTGACATAACAACAAAGTGCACAAAACAAATGTTTTTATTTCAAGCAGTGACGAGTAGAATTAATGACTTTAACAAATTGTAAATTATTAAACACCCAAAGACGAATCCTGACGGCTCGTTCATTTCGTAAATTGTAGCCGTATATATAAATTGGGGACTGCTATGGCAAAAACGTAAACTACATCATCAAAAACCGTAAAATGCGCCACTTTGATTTTATAAAAACAAAACCTAGCCTATAACTAACGCACGACTCAGACAAATCGATAGACACCTCATTCGTTAAAATCCATCCAGCCGTTCGGATGCTTCAAGGGTATAAAGAATTACACATACTACATACAAAGATACATAGATACGCGTGAAAAACATAACCCTGTTTAATTATACTGTCGCGCAGTCGGGTGAAAAGAGATAACAATAGTTCAAGTTTGTATCCACATATTGTTGCTTATTGTATTATTTTTTACCTTGACGAACTTTCCTCACGACCTCAGACTTAGTATCACTAGGGCGCACATTGACGAGTAAATCATCCATGATTGCGGGTGGTAGTTTTCCCTTTTCTACCGCTATAATAAACATGTTTTTTAATATTAATATTTGATAACAGAGTAAAACTATTGTTATTAATACCTCGTCCATCCTATTATTTTCTCTACGACAGTTCCCTGGTCATTCATTGTACACCAAAAGAAAAAAGCAAGTTCGGTAACAGTATTAATTAATTAAAAAAAACAGTTAGTTCGCTTCTTACGAAATTCTTACGATCTTATGAAATGTAGTATAATTGTGCCCATTTTTAAAACAGGTTGCCTAAACAACGCATCTAATTATAGGCCAATATCTGTGTTACCAGCACTAAGTAAAATCTTTGAAAAAATAATTTTAAATCAAATGTTACTTAGTTTATTTTAACAACAATGGGATTCTTCACGAGAGTCAGTTTGGATTCACGAAGGGACGATCAACGGAGGATGCTGGATCCACCTTAATCAAATCAGTATTAGGGGCTTGGGAAGAGGCACGGGATGCGGTGGGAGTGTTCTGTGATCTTTCCAAGGCGTTTGACTGTGTGGATCACCGCACGCTCATTCTAAAATTAAAATACTACGGAATCCGAGGTAAATCTATAGATCTTGTAAATTCATATTTGTCGGATCGGGAACAAAGGGTGGCTGTTGGTAACGTTACTTCTGTAGGCTCATTAGTTAAAATGGGAGTTCCTCAAGGATCAATTTTAGGCCCCTTTCTGTTCCTTGTATATATCAATGACCTTCCAAACATAATAAAGGATACAATGTCTAACATAGTCCTATTTGCTGACGATACGTCACTTATATTTAAAGTAGATAGGAAGGACAGGGATCTTGTAGAACCTAATAATACACTTAATGTTATCTCAAATTGGTTTTCTGCTAATAATCTTCTCCTAAACGCAGGAAAAACCAAATGTATTAAATTCTCCACCCCAAATGTACCTCACATTAGTTCAAATGTAAAACTTGACGGGAAAGCGTTAGATCCGGTTCCCTCGACTATCTTCCTGGGCATCACAGTAGACTCTAAATTGCAATGGGGATCTCATATAGAGGCACTTGCAGGCAAACTGAGTTCTGCTGCATTTGCCGTGAGGAAAATCAGGCAGTTGACTGATGTAGCTACGGCTAGGTTGGTGTACTTTGCATACTTTCACAGTATTATGTCCTATGGCATATTACTGTGGGATTCGGCTGCTGATGTAGGTACTATTTTCATATTACAGAAAAGAGCAGTCCGAGCTATTTATAATCTAGGCTGCCGTGAATCGCTTCGTGAATTATTTAAGAAAATAAATATACTAACCCTACAATCTTTGTATATACTTAGTAACATTATGTACATTCGAAAGAACATTGCCCAGTATAACAAGAAAAGTGACGTCCACAACATAAATACTCGCAATAAACACAAGCTAACAGTACCTGGTTTTAGACTACGAAAAACCAGCAAGTCGTTTATGGGGAACAGTGTTAGGTTCTACAATAAAATACCATCTAGTATTACTGATTTACCGGATATAAAGTTTAAATCATTTATTAAGAGCATTTTGATATCTAAAGCTTATTATAGCATAAATCAGTATATCGAAGATAAAGATGCCTGGCATACAACTCCGTCCTGCACATTGCGACCCTCTGGCCCTGTCTAACTGGTTGGTTGTATGACCTAACATTATTTTTAATGTTTACCTACTTTTATTATTCTTCTTTTTTATTGACTTAAAATAACCTGTACATTATTTTATCAATTTTCATATTATTATTTTTTACATTCAAATATTGAAATTTTTATATCCCACTACAATTTTATTTGTATAATACTCTGCCTTAATACACACATCAAAAGTGTCTAGGGATCAACATATATTTTTGCAATAACTTTTCTCCTGATTGATATTAATTAAAATTTTCTTTAAGGATTCATCAAATAAAGTGTTTTCGTTTGTCACAGTAACGATAAACCAAGTCACCTTTGCATTAATAAAGAAATTTGCCATTTTCCTAATAAAGGGATTTTTGACATTTGAACCACTAACACAAAAGTTCGAAAAAAAGACTGAAATAACAGTTTTCTTTAAAATTTTATTGGGTAACTTAAACAATTAATAATCCGTGTTTCTACCGCGAACACTAACAACACAAGAACATCGGTTTGGCATACTCAAAATGAGTTCATCCAAATCACGCTGTGGAATGGCCGCCCATGTTCGTTGCAACAACAAAAAAAGGTCTTCTTGCGACTGGATACCCTCCATATTCGGCAGAGCTCTTCTCTGTAGCATATCCCATGCATGCTCAATCGGGTTCAAGTCTGGCGACTGAGCAGGCCAGGGCAGGACATTGATGTTAGCTGCGGCGAGAGTCTGTCTTACAACTCTTGCGGTGTGCGGTCGTGCATTATCATGCATTAACTGAAATAAGGGACCGATTTGCGCTTGTAGAGGAACGATGACGTCTGATACAATCGTCTCAGCATAAATTTGAGCGTTGAGGTTGCCTCTGATCCAAATCAACTCAGTTCTTCCGCCGATCCAAATACCCGCCCATACCATGATGGTTCCACCACTATAAGGATGGACTTCCTGGCAGGATTTTAATCGCTGTTGGCGTCCAGGGGTTCTCCAGTGTCGTATACGTCTTGTATCCGGTCTCATACCAAAACGAGACTCATCAGAAAAGCACACGAAACGCCATTGTTCTTCTGCCCAATTTCTGTGTCCAAGAGCCCATTGATATCGAATCCTACGATTGTGCATTGCTATAGGTGGTACCCGTAGCGGTCTTCGGGAATGAAGGTTCACTTCATGCAAGCGGTTTCTGACTGTTTGGTCGCTAATTAAGTTCCCTGAAGAGTGATGAAGCCTCACGGCTAACATCATGGCGGTTATTGTTGGAGCTCTTCGAGTTAAGATTTGAATGTATCGGTCTTGTCTCCGTGTGGTGCAGCGATACCGTCCTCCATGGCGCTCAGCCACGGTACCAGTGCTTCGGTAACGTGTCCAAAGTCGACTGATAACACTCTGACTTGTATTCAGAGCTAAAGCCACAGTACGTTGCCGGGAACCAGCTTCTATCATTCCCACGGCTCTGAGCATTTCTTCCCTGCTTAAATGACGTCGCCGCTCCATAATAACGTTGGTTTTAATCAGTAGTAGGGAAACAGTAGCACTAATAATGTCTTCAATGCGTTGTATGTTTTTATAGGGAAAATATTGACAGCTGATTTTCATCTTTTACTCGAATTTGATTCACAGTTCCTGATTCAAATTATGAAATGCACCAAAAAGGATCCATATAAATTTATAAAATCATAAATTTATTACAAAGCCACATCTCAATCTCAAGAAATCCGCATAAAAATGCTTGATCCCTAGACACTTTTGATGTGTGTAGTTCTGATATTGTTTTACATGTATGATTTTGATAATATCATTTTCTAAACTGTAAAGTTTGAGCATCATGCAGCAATTAATGATACACCTTTAATCATATCATATTACTGCCCATTGTCTGGTAGTATGAGTCTGTCATGCTCACTTAAATGTCCTGCTGATGGTGGCGTTGTATATCTGGTCGTTGGGTTCCCTACAATATGGTTGAGCTAAGCGATGCGGATGTGCACGTCATGCTCGTGAACGGGTGCTGTCTGTCGGGACTGGTCGGCTCTTAACTGCTACGGCAATCCTAGAAGGCATATTTTTCTATTTGTTATTCTTATGTGAGTTTATTTGTTACGTTAACCTGCATTATTCTCATTCCATGTCGCACACTACTGTAATGGAATTGTCATGAATAGTCATGATCTACTATTTTAAAAAGAGTATTCATGGAGTTTCTTGCCGGCTCTTCTCCATAGAACCTACCTTTTGGAACCGTGCACCTAGTTTTGACGTTTTAAAAGTGCCTGTAATCTGGTCTATTTGAAATAAAAAACTTTGACTTTGACTTACGCAGACGGTTTTTTTTATGAAATTTCTTTATTTACCTCTTTTTATTGTTATTTTTCTTTATTTAAAAAAAAACTTTGCCCCACACTAGGATTTCTTCTGTATCGTGGGTGCGTTTACAGACACAAATCTCACATACACAAACGCCCAGACCCAAAACAACCATCTGTAGGCCATACAATTTTTTTTCGTGCGGGAATCGAACCCGTAGCCCGTGGTGCAGAAGCCAATCGCTCAGCCACTGCACCAAACGTGTCGTCAAATTGGATGGACGAGGTAGTTACACAAAAATTTTAATGTATCTGATTACCTTTGCGGATGTTCTTCATGATTTCAGACTTATTGTCTTTAGCGCGGACATCGGCGATCAGTTGTTCCATGACGGACGGCGTCACATGCTTCTGTGCTATAGCTGAAATTAACAGTTTGTGCTCACATTACTTAAATAAAGTATCTACCACCAGTGGTGGAATTTGTATAAATAAAAAGAAAAGTCCTGGCTGACTGACTGACTCATCAACGCCCAGCCCAAACCCTTGGACCTAGAAAGCTGAAATTTTGCACAGAGGTTCCCTTTATAATGTAGACGAGGAATAAGGAAGGATTTTTGAAATTCAACCCTTAAGGGAGTTAAATAGGGGATGAAAGTTTGTATGGAAAATCGTCACTTAACGGGTTCAATATCAAATTGACATTTTGAACCTGTTAGGTTCAAAATTTCACGCAAGCGAAGCTGTGGGCAAAATCTAGTAATATATAAAATATATATAACACCACACCTGTATTCCCCGAAGGGTGGGGCACAGGTGTAGAGTACTTACACCCTCATTTCGCCGTTTAGTCCCATGTACGTTCGAGCGAACCTATTACTATCAACCGGGTACAAATCAAAACTCCGGGCTGTCATTGAAAAATTCGTCTCTGAAAACCCAATAACACTTTGCCCGACCTGGGAATCAAACCCAAGACCTTACGCCCAGCAGTCGCACTTGCGATCAACAACAGAACAATAAAGAAGTCCCACTTTAAAAAATTAAATAATTATTATTTTGATGTGTAAGAAAATGATTGAAGAAAATATAAGGGCACAATACAAAAAAAAATTTTTTTGTGAAATCGCATTTAAAGATTCTGGATTCCTATTCCAGCTTATTACGCTATTTCCCAAAAAACTACAATTTTTGTATAATGCCCTTATATTACTAAGGGTGCGATATGCTAAAATAGTTTCGAGAGTCATGAGAAGTTTGATACCGCCTTGTAAGCAAAATTCTTTGCGAACTACATGTAGACAGCTAAATGATAATAATTAGTATAGCTAGTTCACAGCAGCTTTCTCAGTAAAATAAGTTTATTAGCACGGGCATAGTCAGGATGGGGAGGATCGGGAAGATGGGGCGGAAGGGGCGTAGGGAGCAGGTGGGGCGGATGGGGCGGGTGGGGAAGATGGGGCGCATGGGGCGTTTGCCCTACCCTGGCATAGAAAAGAATAGTAGGTAAATAAATAGTGTAAATTAAGCCAACTCACCAATGCTTACTAAAATAGGCAGACCAATGCCCGGTTATATTTCTTTGGGCCTCAAAAAGGCGGGCACGGCCGAAATTGCTCAGTAACCTCATTCCGCATTTCAGATTTAGTGAAAGGATAAATATTTGCTGTTTGACTGAGCAACTTTGCCCCACCTAGTATAAAATCGTGGCTACGCCCCTAGAGCGAATTAATTATATTGATTACGACGGTTAATATAGTTACATTTCGTTAGTAGATATTTTTGTTATGTCAATTAAATTCTACCGTTGTAAATATGGAGTTTTACATGGTCTTACGTACCCTTTTGAACTTTTTTCAATACTTCAGACTTCTTGTCATTGGGGCGTACATTGGCGAGTACGTCATCCATGACGCCGGGTGCCAGTTGGCCGTTATCTATAGCTGAAATCATTATTTTTTGTATACATCGTGTCCGAGCACCCTTAGAGATAGAGGTACCCGAAATACCCCCATGTATGTTCCGCAATTTTTTGTAGTTTTCGCGTTATGATTTCTTTTCATGTGTGTGTCAAATATGCTGTATTTTATGAATGAAGGATGAAAAAACACTGTAATTTTAATTAAAATACTGTAATTTCAAATTTCCAATCTGGTAACACTGATTCATACTGAGATGGCAGCGGCTTGCTCGACACGGTCGACGCACCGCGACGCGACGCTTTCGGCATGGGCAGTGTTATTGACCTACCTTTTTGGACGCTCTTCAAGACTTCAGCTCTGTTGTCAGAGGGTATATTTGCCGATAAGTTATCTATAACGTGGGCCGGAATTTTCCTTTTGCCAATAGCTGAAATTGTGATCACTTGATAAAACAGATTATAAAACTTATAGGTACAGAGAGTTAATTTAAGATGGGGCATGAAGGGAAGTTTCCTTAACCATTGTAGCTACAGGAAAACGTTCTTAGAAGACCACCGTTAACTTTTGGGATAATTTCAATCGGCATTCAGACTTTGAAAAAAAAGTACACACCAAAGCAACCTGGGTTATGCCGCCGGGCTTGTTTTGCGTCATGTTCGCTCGCATAGTTCGCGATAGTTGACTTCCGGCATAACTCGCCGGGTAAAGCCGCCGGCGGCTTTGGTGTGTAGAGGCCTTAATATGTTTTGGTTCATAGCTATCAAAAGTATTTTAGTTCACTTTTGTATCTGGATTTACACGTATTAAGGTTTCTTTCATCGAATTACCTTTACGGATCTTCTTCACAATTTGAGGGTTTGTGTCAGTAAAACGTATTTTGGCTAGTATATCATCCAAGACGGCAGGTGGCAGTTCCCCGTTGTCTACCGCTAAAATTAACAAATTATTAACGATAGATGCTATACTATGTACTACTGGGTAAATATTCGAATTACCTTAACTTTTTTAACAAATCATTTTGCTCCCTGAGTTTTTAACATTATAGTAGTTTCTGATTGTTTATATTCTTGTCTCTTTCAGTTCTGTTTCAGTTTTCATTATCATAATGGAGTTTTAAACATCTGCGTTCTCAACTTTGGGGAGATGATAATGACATTCTTAATTTTGATATTTTTTTTGAAAATTCACTTTCGCTGCGCTACTAAATATCACGGAAGTTTACAACATATAAAACGTTCAAAACAACAAAAAAACTAAATTTGAGGTTTAGTTGAAATTTCAACCCAAATCCCGTGAAAGTATTCATATCTAACCATATAAATACTTACTTTACTAACCCCTGGTTTCCGAAAGGCTGATTAATTTAATCGGTTTTCCAATCTTATGTCAAGGAATATGATTGGTCGACCAAAATGCTAACAACCAATCTCAGCACCTGACAAGACATTTGACCGCTGATTAATAAATTTTTGTTTTGATCAACCTTTCAGGTACAAGTCCGAGACGGGCTGCAAACTGCAGACTGCAACCGCAGACCGCAAGTCACATTGGTTTGTATGAACCAGTAGTGTCGTTTGTCTGCTGCTGTCATCTGCGGTTGCAGTTTGCGGTCGCCGTTGGAATACTACCTTTAAGGTGGGCACCTTAAAGATGTTATTCGGACAGCGAGTTGCGGTCTGCGGACGCAGTCTGCAGTTTGTAGCCCGTCTCGGACTTGTACCTTTCAGAAACCCGGGGTACTAACTAGTATTTCTCACTGACAATGACATTAGACTTACCAATTAGGACTACGTAGTGATAATAATTACGTGATCAGTTTCGTCACAATAACTCCGCGTTCACACGTCGGTGGTACGGTTTTTAGAAATCACGTCCCACTCTTAAAACCCACAATGACAGAACATAATATACTCGTATATCGTTTTACCTTTACGGACGGTCTTGATGGTTTCAGACTTATTGTCACCAGCAGTTACATCGGCGAGTACCTTATCCGCAACAGAAGGCATTACGTGCTGCTTTGCAATAGCTGAAATTAATATAATTTGTGATGGCTAAGGCAGAAGAGCGTAATTTACTGGAAGGATTCAAACGACTCATTTTGCGTACGAAACGATGAGTGACACACTCATTGTTTGGTACGCAGAATGTGTCGCAATATTGTATGAAACCGAATTTGACGAAATTTTCGGGGCTACCATGATCTGTTAGTTCAGGAATGTTTTAAGACTATTCCGAGAGTGAGAAAGTGACAGCGCTAGACAGTTCTCTAGCGCCATCTCTTACCCACTCTCAGAATAATAATAAAACATTCCTGCACTAACAGATCATGGTAACTCACCAGTTTTCGCGGCGTAAAATATGCTCTCTTGGCCCCAGCCTTAAGTGTGTGGTTGCACTAACAGCATTGTCAGATTTATGTTTAATTTAAAGACATCGTAAGTCACAGAACCTAATGCACTGTGTATGTCCTATGTCAAGTCAAGGTCAGTCAAGTAGTAGTCAAGTTATTTTATTTTATAGAAATTCTAATTTTTTTTTTATAACTTATCTTTACGGATGCTTTTCATGTAAATCGGCGAAAATATAATAATTTTTAATAAGTTTAAATGAAGAACTTTGAGCATTTTAATGAATAAAATAACATGATATAAAAAAAAAATAGTATCTATAAGTAAAAGTGGTCGGTACTAGCAGCCGAGTCAAATAAGTAATGGAAACTATTAAAAATATTCTTAATTTTTTTCTCATCAAATTACTTTTCCTACTTACCTTTTTCGACTTTTTTCATGATTTTTGACTTAGTGTCATCAGGGTTTATATCGGTTAGCACGTCCTCCACGACAGCAGGCGACAATTTGCCGGCTCGTACCGCTAAATTGAACGTTCATTATTCAGATTAGTGTTATTATGGTATGTCATTACACTTACTGACGACGAATCAAATATTCAATCAAAGAAAAGAATTTGAATTATTCCACTTTGCCCCACCAGCCGCCCCACTGGTGGGGCAATTGCTATCTTATTTATTCCTTTCCGTTTCAATCAGATTTACAAAATAAAAAAATGGCCTTTATTGTCGCACTGCTTGACAAATGCCTCCTCCTAGTCCTTCTCTCTTTTCCTGCGCCACCTCCGGCACCGTCCACCTTCAAGTCACCCATCGTGTGGAGACTCTTGGCCAGCGGTCATTATGCATGCGGCTGACGTGACCCGCCCAATCCCATGAGCCTGGCAGCCTTTTTGCCTACGTCTATTATCCCCGTTTTGGAACGCAGTGTGCTGTTCCGTATTCTGTCTGTTCTTTTGACGCAAAGAATACCTACTGTTTTACGACCTGTCCACATCTCCACTTCACGACGTCGTCAACGTTGAACGGTGCGGTAACGCGGCACGGTGCGTTGACGTAACGTGCAAATTTACGTTACCGTATCGTAACACGTTCCGCCTCTAGCCGCAAGCGCACACGTATATATGCGCTCCGCCCGCGCTCTTCATGCCCGCGAGTTAGTCGCCGTCTATGTGCTCTAATGCTTTAAACCCATACCTTACTGTTTCTTTTATTAAAATTCAGGATGTATATGGTCAACGATAAATCTATCAATGATCCCGACGTGCATTTTTACGATACGGTAACGTTTTGCACGTTACGTCAACGCACCGTGCCGCGTTACCGCACCGTTCCACGTTGACGACGTCATGACGTGGAGATGTGGACAGGCATTTAGTCCATCAAAAAAACATTTTTTTTTGTTCTTTCTTGTATTCAACTTTCGATATCGCAAATCCGAACATCGATCATGAATGACTGTGAATGTGTTCGCCGAACGACGTTGTAAAATATCATACAACGTAACAGTATTGTTCGCAGGTGCGCACACGGCTTTAGAATTTATACGAATTATAACTCTTGATACACCTACCTTTCTGGATGTTCTCCATAAGTTTTTCCTTATTATCTTTTGGAGGTATTACTAGATGTGCGATTATATCATCAATGACAACGGGCATAACTTGCCTCTTCGCTACCGCTGAAATTTTTTTTGTTTCATGTTATGAGAGGTAGAAGAAGAAATTGTTGGTATAAAAAACAGTTCTTTATTCGAGTCAGCTATGTTAGAAAGCTTTTTCGACAAATTATTAATTAAAACGAACCTTTACGGATTTTCACTAAGACCTCACTCTTATTGTCAGTCGGAAGTACAACGGCGTGAATTTCATCCATAACATCAGGCGGTAGTTGCCCTTTGTCTATTGCTAAAATAAAACATTTTATGTAATTAAAGCAGTGTCATGTACTTACCTATAATGAAATAAAAAAACAACTTAACGAATATTCCAATCATAAAATTTTTGTATAAATGGTAAACTAACCTTTGATTGTGAAAAAATCATTTTGTTTAAAGAATATTTTAAATAATTAAAAAATAGGTTTTAGGATTTTCTAAAAATGCGTAAATACATTTAAAGGATTCTTAAAGCAAAATTAATATTTCATCTTCAAAGGTTTGTTTACCTTTTATACAATTTTTAAATGGCTGGACTATACAAGTAACAGGAATAACGCAAACACTAGAATTACCTTTTTTTGAATATTCTAAATGGGGTGCCATTTAGAATATTCAAAAAAAGGTAAAAAAAATGATGGAATATAAAGCATTTTTTTGACTACTTTGTACTTAAATGTTACTTAAATATTGCATAACCTAGAATTATTAACTCAGAAATCGCAGGTAATATTTTACTTTTGTGTGCTTAAAAATTGTTTAAGAAAATAGTCACACTCTTATGACCTTTAAGGCTCAATTTTCTGTATTTCAATTAAAAGAAGGATAAGAAAAAATCACGTTTAAAAAAAGTACGCATATTAAAAATGGCTGAAATCGATTCAGTAGCTGATTCTTAACAAACTACTTTCAGATGTTACACGTTGTATAAGGAATGATGTGTCAACTAACCTTTACGGACGTTCTTTATGATTGCAGACTTGCTTTTTCCCGCGCTTACATCTGCCAGGACTTGATCCATGACGGATGGTGTCACATGTCTCTTTGATACCGCTAAAATTTATATTTTTTAATGAACAAGTACTATCATCATCATCATTTAGCCGAATGACGTCCACTGCTGGACATAGGCTCAATAGACATATAAGCTAAAGCAGTACTTCAACTACCTACAATCGTCCGATTTGACACACTCACACAGACACACACTGCAACAGGACAAATAAGGTATTTTCGGGATACAGTTCCATACAAAAACAAAAAACGACTCAGTAAACAGAGCGTGTCTGTGTGAGTGTTTCAATTCTTGAGATTATAGTAAGTTGATGTACTGCTTTAGCCTATATTTCTACTGTGACATAGGCCTCCCCCAAACAATGTTGGGGGGGTACGCCATAATCGCCACGCTTGGCAGGCGGGTTGGCGATCGCAGTATGGTTGTTAAAGTACTCAGAGAACGCTGTTGCCCATCCTCTAGTGAATCCCTTCGTCGCCTTTTACGACACCTACGGGAAGAGATGGGGTAGTGCTATTCTTTAGGTCCGGCACCACACGGACAAGTACTAATGAAAGGTTATTTACACGCAAATAAAATACTCCGCTATACGTAAGAAATGTAGAGATCAACTACGATAACAGGGCACGCCGTGACACTGCAAGTAAAAATGTGTGTGATAGAATATTTATAACGTGTCATTCATTCACTTTTATTATGCACTAGCACATTCGAGTCCACCACACTTTTCATAGAGCTCATACGTCATGCCACCATACATATTCGTAGTGGACCTTCTTGGAGGGTCCTGGCATTACGTTTGCGGTAAGAGTGAACCCTCGAGGTTTCCTGGCATTAGGTTAAAAACCGTGAAAAATCCGCTACTACGTCGTAAAATAGGTGTTTGCTTGTTTCATGACGGTGTATTTTCAAGAAAAACCTACATTTAAAATGAACCCTCCACGAGGGCACCCGCACTGAACGTGCTAGTCGCGCAATAAATCTACTAAATATAAAACACAAACATGGTGACTCGTGGGCATACCTATGCACACACACATTGAAGACAGAATTGGAAGGGCGTGCCATTTTATCGTAGTTGATCTCTAATATATTAAAAAAAATATACACAGGGTTGTTGGTCAAGATCCCGTGGCAGGGTCAGGTGACTAATAAACCAGTGACCCTGTATATCACGACTGTGTGGAAAAGTAAAGTGACTTCTTGGTCACATTTATCTTCTGTTGACTAATCTTGTAATTAGTAATAACCAGGCTAGATTCGGCAATCACTTAATTGCCAAGCAAGACAGCGTAAAAGTACTCTATCTAACTCTTAAACCTCCGGTTTCTGAATTGAGAATTCGGGATAAGCAATACTTAAGTAGTATTTGAGGACGTAGTTGTCAAAAAAATGCTTTAAAATCCGTAATTTTTTTGACAACTTCGTACTCAAATAAATGTTAGGTACTTAAGTACTGTTTATCCTAGAATTCTCAATTCAGAAACCGGAGCAAAGTATTGCTACCTGTCGCTGTTACACCATGAACAACCAGATCCTTTCTTTTTACTTAAATGTGGGGGGGTGCATTAAAAGAGCTGCAACGAGTGACGATACTTAAGTATATCCGGTGCACTCTGAGCAGTCAGCCTCGCTACAAACCTTCCCGACTGGCTAATATTTTCACCACACGGCATGAACTATTCTGGCACGGCTAGTGCTGACACGAAAGAAGAAGACTTACAATGTTTGGCAGAACTGGAGGGAAATATTACCAGAAAATTTCAGGACTAAATTATTCATCAATGATGAATGAGATGAGAATGTTGAGATGGATACATGGAGTGAAGCGAATGGATAAAATAAGAAATGAGTGTATTAGAAGAAGTTTAAAAGTGGCGTTACTGACAGAAAAAATAACAGGAAATCGTTTGTCTTGTTACGGATGAGAGATAAAACACATGTGACTAAAAGAGTGATGAATATGAAAGTCGATGGATGGAGGGGGAGAGGGAGACCAAGAAAAGATGGATAGATTGTGTTAGGGAGGGTATGAAGGAAAAGAAGTAAATGATGAGGGTAACGGCTGACTGGGAAGAATGGAAGAGAAAAACATATTGCGCCGACCCCAAGAAACTTGATAACAGGGCAGGAAGAAAAATAAGGTCTAAATTATTCATCACATGATATTGTTGTCTACATAAAGGTTTTACTACTAACCTTTATGGAACTTCTTCACAATTTGAGACTTTGTGTCAGAAGAACCTACGTTGTTGCGTATATCATCCATAACAGCGGGTGAGATTTGTCCCTTTTGTACCGCTAAAATGAATATTATGTTAAGAGATTTATTTTAGCACTCTAGACCGAATCCAGTTGCGAATACCAGATATCGTCAGTGAAGTTCTAACAGTGCGGAAATAAAAAATGGCTTATACTTTACAAGAGAGTAAAAAAACTATTTAAAACGAGCGTAACCTACGCTGAACGCAATATTGTTTTTAATTATCATTACAAATGAACTTTTTGATGATTGAAACCTTTGAAAATCCTAGTAATCGTTTTCATTTCAAGTAATATTGTGACTTTCGCAGTGTCGTCTGTTTTTGTCACAAAATGACTTACGCACTGTTAGAACTTCACTGACGATATATAAATTACTGCGCACGCAGTTATAGGCTGGTGTGGTAGGTGGTGTTCAGAGCTTAATAGACTTTATTTTTTATAAATTTTAACATTGCTTGATTTTCAATATGTAATTGCACTTAAATTTGCTTTTCAACGTACCATCATGGATGTTCTTCATAATTTCCGCCTTGTTTTCACTTAGAGGTTCTATATCGGCAAATATATCATCCATGACATAAGGCGACAATTTTCTCTTTTCTAGCTCTACAACGACATATTTTTGTAAGAAAAAAGTGCTATAATCCTTACTAATATTATAAATGCCAAAGTAACTCTATCTGTCCGTCTATTACCTCATCACGACTAAACTACTGAACCGATTTTGTTGAAACTTGGTACAGAGATAGTCTGGAACCTGGAAAAGGACATAAGCTACTTTTCTTCCAAAAAACACACGACACCCACGCGGGCGAAGCCGCAAGTGACCTCTAAGAACATAATAAGTACTTTTCAGGTCGTGTACAACCATTATATTGATATTATTTGCTTCTTTATACAGGGTGTAAACGAATTCGTGTAATTCCTTCAAACTGCGTGATCTACTGGTGACACTGATTGACCCTGCATAGGTTTTTTTCAGAATCAACAAAAAAAAGTTTTCAAAAAATGAACCATGTTATTCTGTATCCGAGTAATTTTAGCGTCCCAAGTTAACTGACTGACGTGGAACGATATCGCGCTAGTCGTGCCCGTCAGCTGAGTCGCCGTGCCTTCATTCATTTATGCAAGGCATCGAAATTTTCTATCAAATAAAAAAAAAAATTGTGAAAAAAAAGTTTATTTTTACTTTTAATCAATCCAAATCCCGTACGGGGTTAATCTATACCATTAATAGATCACGTGGTTTGAAGGAATTACACGAATTTGTTAACACCCTGTATTTGTTTTTACATGAAATGGATTATACACCCTTACCTCTGATATCATTATTATCAACCTAATTGCATGTACTCACCTCTGTGGACCTTCTCTATGACTTTAGACTTACTGTCACCCGGACGGACATTATCCATTATGTCATTCATGAAATCGAGTGGCAGTTGACCCTTGTCTACCGCTAAAATAGATATTTTACATTAAAAATAAAGATTCCTGACATTATAAATAAAGTTTTATGGCATTCAAAATAAAGTCGGCTCCCGCTCTGTTTTGAAATCGCTCTATGAATGTTTGCGAGTGCTTTTTTGTTGTAATTTTTCAATTCGATGCTATTTTGAGATGGTGTCACCTTTTAAATTCATTTAATTGAATGAACATGTAAATTGTTCCAAGACAGATATTTTTATCATCCTATTAAAAACTGCTTATCAACTAACCTTTGAGCACGTTTCTCAAGACATCAGACTTAGTATTACTTTTGCGTACATTTGCGAGTACATCACCCATGACAGATGGCGATACATGCATTTTTGCTATCGCTGAAATGAATCATGATTAAATTTGTCCTCACAATAATAGAGTATCTAATTAGTATTTGCATTTCATGTTTAAAATAAGTAAAAACGCTTTAACACTGTTCTATGTACTCATTTGCAGTAGAGGCATTCAGGGTAAAATGACGCAGTGGGTAAAAGTACGCGAAGCTGAAACTCTCAGAGGGCTCGAGGGGGTTGAGATGACATAAGCTTAAATGGACGGAAGTAAGTGCGCTAAGATTACCACCATGTTGTATTATACAGCCCTACAGAGTGGTTTGCAGCGCGTTTTGTGAAATATGAATATTAGGTACAAATAATAAGTCAATTTAAAATTGACCTAATATTTGTTTTTTTTTTCAGACGAGAGAACAAATAGTTTATGGTTACTTTGCTTATGTTTTCTCAGAGGAAAGTTGTTATTCTTTATTTTATACGGTTGTTGAACAATCTATGCGTAACATATCTATGTTGTCGTAATTACAAGCGACGCTAGTACTTATACTCAATACTGTAAATTGTAATTTATTTCACCTAAATGTTGAATGAGTAAGGATTTTTACGACTTACCTTTGCGAACCTTCTTGACGAATTTAGATGTATTGTCATTTGGACGTACATTGGCGGCTATATCGTCCATGACACCGGGTGACAGTTGTCCCTTTCCTACCGCTGAAATAAACATTGAAATAATACGTAGGTATTCATACATAGATTATATATTTTTTTTACTATTGCTCACATTAATTGAGTGTGCGAGTGTGAACATAATCTCATAAAACAACGTCATACGTTAGGGTCAGTTCACATCGAGACGCGACAATACTGGAAGAGGCAAGTGATTTCGCGCTGCACCGCGCGCCGCCGCGAGACGCATCGCAACGTCGCGAGACGCATCGCAACGTCGCGAGACGCATCGCAACGTCGCGAGACGCATCTTAAAATCGTTGGGAGCACGACGCCTCGCTGAGGAGCGAGACGCCGCGCGGCGCAGCGGAACGTGTCTACATTCGCCGCGTGCCCCCGCCCCCCCGCCTCCACCCGCAGTCTTCCATTTGCAAGCGCATGAACGGCAGCCTCAGGCTGTGCCTTCGCGAGACGCAGCGCCGCGCGTACCGGCGATGCACCGCTGCGTCGCGATGCATGGCTCTACGACTCGAGGCATCTCGAGGCGCAACGCTGCATGGTGCAATGTATTCTGAATTTTCACAATGAAACGTGAATCTTTTCATGTAGTAAATAAAGTTATGTTTTGAGTTGCTCTATTAAAATGTGCGCGAGCTTTTTACCCATTTATACATCCTAAATTAATCACTGGAGCACTTTTAATTAATTATGTTTTTATTGTTTCATTATGTTTGACACTCACCTTGACGAATCTTCGCCATGACATCTTCCTTATTGTTACCAGGTTTTACATTGGCGACTATATCACCCAAGACATAGGGCAGCATTCGCCTCTTTTCTATGGCTGAAATTGTATTTTTTGAATTAATTACTATTACTGACAATTTGGGGTCCATTAAAAGAGCCTCCGAGGAAGCTCAGTGGAGTGGCAAAACACGTGCCATATCGGTTTGTTTGGTTTGCATTTTGTATTATATTAATCACGCCTTCTGCATGTGCATATATTTGCGGGCCGGAGGGCGGTTCTGCATACTGCATCCAAACTAGTGAACTAATTTGGCGGAATTAACACAGCATTTTGTAATTGCCCTATTTGTATGTCATGGATTTCCGCAAAGTAACGTCTGGTTCCATTATTTACACTGTCAAAAACCAGCTCCTTCCTTTTTACTTATATGTTGGGATGCATTAAAGAACCTCCGTGAGTAACAATACTTACTAGTCGCGCGCAGAAGGTTTGCCGATGACTGCCCCTCCCACTTCACCGACCGCTACCCGCGCTCGTCTAGCCTGCCTACTAATCGTACCGACCATAGACGCGTGACGTCATGAGGTTATCGGCAAACCTTCTCCGCGCGACTTATAAGTAGGTACGTCCGGTGCACCCGGGGCTGTCAGCCTCGCTACCAACCCTTGCTGACTGGCTAGTGTTTTCACCACGGCATAAGCTACTCTCGTATACCTCGTGCCGACACGAAAGTAAAAGTCTCACAATCAATTAATTTGTCAGAATTTCTAAGAACACGAAGTTATTTTTATTTCTTTATGCGTATCGTTACGTAGGGTTTAAGTTGACCTACCGTTGTGGACCTTTTCAATAACTCGAGACTTTTCGTCAGAAGTGTGTACATCCGCAAGTATATCATTCATCACACTAGGTGGCAGTTTTCCCTTTTTTACAGCTGAAATAAACATAGCATAATTAGTGAAAATAGACATAGAATGCCTTAATTTCGGAATAATTCGCATAGAGCTGAAAATTGGTACAGACCTTAAATACAAACAAAGAAAATGACAAAAGTCTCCATCCCTCTGTAAAAAAAGGGTTTATAAACTTTGAAATTGTCACAAACACTCTTAAAAGTAACTATACATATATATGTGTAATGATTTGATGAAACTACAAAAGTTATAAAGTTGATAAAGTTTACAACTTTTACCACCCCGTTTCTTCACCTTGTATGTTCATGTCCATATGTTCGCATAACTCGTGAAAATGTATGGAACAGCTGATTTTTTTTTCGCGATTTCAGATTTTGTCCCATAATAAAAGTTGTTCATAATGATGAGTACAGTGACCCCTTAAGAGGTTGTGCGTTATTTATGTTACACCTTGTACATAAACTTAGATATTTCCAATTTTTAAATCGCTATTATCTCATTAATTATATTTCGTCAAAAAATAAATTTAGACCACTTTTGTAGGTAATTGCATATTCTACAACTTTGTAGAAACTATTATGGCGATAATGCTTACTGTTTAAGATTTTTTTTAACGTTTGACATTGAATAACATTTTTTGCAAAAGCGGGACCGATGGGGGCTTTTGAAATTTTATTTTTAATGATGTATTTAAGGTATTCAATAATTTTCAGCTCCATGCAAATTATTTTCAAGTTGTGAAACCAGTACGTTTAAAATGTTATGTTTCATGCAGTAGGTTTCACCTATGATTTAAGCACAAAATGGCTAATATTCTGTGAAAATTGACAAATAAACTTACCTTCACGGACATTCTGTAATACTTGGCTCTTATTTTTACTAGTGTGTACATTAATGAGGACATCATTTATATCAGACGGTGAGATGTGGTACTTTCCTATCTCTGAAATAAGAAGTTTTTGCTTTCACTTCTTATTAATAAACAGTAATAGTAGATTGTTAATCAAAGTCAAAGCGTTTGTTTCAATTAAACAGACACTTTTGAATTCTCAAAAAAAAAGAAGTTACTGCCGCATTCCAAAGTGGAGAAGAATCTTATGGAGAAGAACGGGCAAACAACTCTACGGTTACTGTTTTTCATCAAATATTTATAAGAAGTTGGTTACATTGTGTGTGAATAAGAATATAAATATGTAAAAAAAAGGACATAGACAGAGATAGCGATATGAATTCAACTCCAGAAAGTATAAAAACAGCTGCAAATGAAATTGTTAATAACGTTTTGCCGCAAAAGTAGCGGGATAAATATTTTTCATTAACTTTAGTTTTTATTTTGAGTAGGTATATTTTATCACGGTAAATTGGTAGTTGAAAAGAAGGTAGATTACACACCTTGCTAAAGTGGGTAATTAATGCACTCGTGTTAATTTAGTGCCCTCGCATGCGCTCGGGCACCAACTTAACACTCGTGCGTTAATAACTCACTTTGCGCTCGATGCAACATCTGCTATTCTTCACAGGTGAAGAAAAGAAGCACTTTCTGCCCGCTTTTGAGGTAAACAATGACACACTTTCAAAGCATAAGTGATGAAAAGAATACTACATTCATGAAACGTATTCGATGTCAAGTTTTGAAGTGTGGGTAATAAATATTTGAGAAACCAATTTTTTTTTTTTGGTACTTATCAGCCTTTCACAAACATCGTTTTAGTTTTGTAGATTTCTATAGTATAGGTTACCTTTCCGGACCTTTCTCATGACTTCGGACCTATCATCACTGGGGCGCACATTGGCGAGTAAATCATCCACGACTCCAACCGGAATCTGTCCATTGTCTGCCGCTAAAATAAATATTTGTCATAAACGATTCGCGTTTAATTAAAAAAAAAAACGAATGCTAGTTTTGCAATAGAGTTTTGTAAAATGCAAATGGAGTGTGTAGAATAACTGAATAAATGAATGAAACAAATTCAAAATGTTTCCTAGATTCAACATTTTAAGCATGAAGCTTGTTTCTAAAGATACGGAGTAAACATTATTATTATACATCACCGACTTGCCTTTACGGAGGTTTTGTAAGAGTTCAGCCTTATTGTCAGTAGGGTGTGGCTCACCGAGTACATCATCCAAGACATACGGTGACACTTGCCTCTTTACAACCGCTGAAATTATATTTTATTTGATTGCTAGTTCGACACTATTGGTCAATTAAGATAGTCAGACAGTTTAGGAAATAAATTAAGTAGTGCTCAAGGTATTTTTTAATTTTCGTAAACACATGTTGTGAGTCCACTACACTTTTCGTGCAGCTTATACGCCATGCCGCTATACATATGGTTAGTGGATCTTCCAGGAGGGTCATCGGTATTACGTTTGCGCTAAGAGAACCCTCGATTCTTTGTATTAGGCTAAAAACCGTGTCATAAAACACGCTACTACATTGTAGAATAGTGTTTTTAGAGGGGCTCGTTTTATGACGGTATATTTTCGAAGAAGCCCTCCGGGAGCGCACCCGGCTCTGAACGTGTTAATCTTGACTTACCTTGACGGACTTTCTCTAAGAGGTCACTTTTATCGTCACTAGGACGAACATTGATGAGAACGTCATTCAAGACATCGGGTGGAAGACGCCACTTGTTTACCGCTAAAACGTTGTTTTGTATTAATTAAAATGTTTTTAATTTGCAGTGTAAAAGCTATAGTTAGGGAATTGATGACACTACTATCCAATTACAACAAAAAAAAATAAGGTATAGTGCGTTCAATCCACGAAGACACGCCCCGCGCTTTGTCTAAATTGCTACAGTGCAAAAGTGTCCTTTAAAAATTTGCTATTGTGTTAGTTTTATCACCACAAAAAAGTCAGATGTGACGGAAGATAATAATAAGACACGTGTGAATATCTTGATCTAGCACACAAGGTTGTGGAATGTGGACTCAGCAGTCATTGTCCCCGATAGTCGTTACGGCGAATGGCCTAATAGCCAAGAGCCTCGATCAACACCTCATGAGGCTTTCGTTGGGCGGCTGGATCAAGGGCTTGATACAAAAAGCAGTACTCCTTGACACGGCACGCATAGTGAAGAGGTTCCTTTCTCTGGAGCCCTTACTGCTGGCAGCTTGGACCTGGTTCCCGATGCTGATGGGCTATTATTTTTTATATTTTTAAATGTAATCATTTTTTTTATGATAAGTATTTAATTTGTGTGTTTACAATGAATAAACGAACAGAGATGCATACGCACCACGCGGCTACCTCTAACAAAAGGGAGTGGGGCGCCTATCCGTGAATTAAACGCACTATATTTAATATTTAATTAAGAAATTGACATGCGAAGAAGAAGAATAGTTGCTCCTGTTATCTTTTTACCTTTACGGAGGTTTTTCATGACTGCACTTTTATTGTTCCCAGCTTGAATACTGGCGAGTACATCATTCGTGACGTGTGGCGACACGTGCCGCTTTGCTATCGCTAAAAGTAACAATGCGTTATAAAATAAAACTGTAAGAGTATCATAATGATAGAAATTAAGTGCAATAGAATTCATTTCAATAATAAAATGATTTGTACAATGTGATTAAGCCATTATGGCTATTTATTTTTCAAGATGTGTTAATTATGAAAGTTTCGTTTCTAGTTTGACATTTTAAGGGGCTATGTCACCAACCTATCAATAAGTAGTCCGTAACTATTGACCAGATAAGCTAAATGTGACCTACAAATATAAGATTTGTGTGTTCAATAATCGTGTCATTATCACTTTTGATATGGTGGTGAAACGCAAATATTAGCAAATGAAAAGTTTTAAGACCGCATTAGCTTAATGAACAGTTAATTATAGATTGGTGAAACACCCCCTTAGTCATTTGTATAGATCATTTAGGTTCTTGAGCTTTGCCTCTATTCATCGTTGCACCACACTAAGACTTCGTGCGTTTACAGACACAAATCTTCACATGCACAAACAGTCAGACCCGGAACAACTATCTGTAAGTCATACATGATTTATTTATTGTAAGTCATACATAATTTATTTATAACTTACCGTTACCAACTTTCTTGATAACTTGAGACTTATTATCAGTATTGCGTACGTTTAGGAGTACATCATCCAGGACATCTGGTGAAAGTTGTCCATTTCCTACAGCTGAAATTAATTAGTGGTAGTTTTTGAAACTGTTACTTAATAAGGGTTATCAAAACACGAGTTTGGGGTTTTAATAGAATCACACGAGTGTTTTAATATCTAATTAAATGCAGTTTCATACACTAATTTATCTAAACTCATGCAATTTAAATAAAAAACAAAACAAAAACAATGTTATGGCGCCCAATCCCAGCAGCCCATCGCTCATGCGTGTGCTAGCGCGCGCGCATGCGCCTTAGCGCGAACCGTGACAGATAATATAATGTAGGTAGGTACAGCCGCTAAATAATAATTGAAAACTCCTTGGTCGGTCCGAAGTGTACTTTAATAGAAAAAAAGTTATTTTAGGGCTGATTTTTCAATCGTCAAATAACTTTTATCTGGGGAATAAGTTTGACGTTTTGACAGCTTTTGTATAGAAAATCTATCAAACCGTCATATTTATTCGTTGGATAAAATTTATCTGACGATTGAAAATCGGCCCTTAATGCATTATTTTGTTAAAAGGCTGTACTTTAATAAAACTTTTTTTTTTTATTAGAGATGCACGTGAATAAATGTTATTATGGTACCGGTAAACCGGGGTTACTTTCAAATACAGGGGCGACATTGATAGTTACTAAACATTTTGCATTTGGTTAAATATCTGTGTGAAAATGGAACTTGTGCATTTTAATTTAATATTGTAGGGAACGTTGACAGTTTTCCTACTTTACCATTCAGTATAGAGGTGTCTGCGATGTTAGATGGCGATGATAAAAAATATTAAATGACACCCCTGAATATGTAAAAAAAACGAGTTTTAGATTTTTCGATTGGGGCTACTTTGAAATTCAATGATAGAACAGAGATCATCAAAGTAGAAGCTCTACGGTCCAAGTTTGATAAGGAACATTTCTCCTTTTTGCTATCGAAAACTGTGCTCTATAGTTTTTTTTATCTAGTCTATGTGATTTTATATATCTCAGTTAATTGAGTCTACATAAAATATTTTTGATGTAGCAGCTAAAAGCGAAAATAAATAAGATACAAACACATGAAGCTCAAAAAATTGATCAAAGTAACCCCGTTCTACGGTACTATTTTTGAGTTCATAATTGGAACTTTACCTACGACATGGGTCATAGAGTAGATAAAATACTTTTTAAACGAATACTATCCCAATAAAAAGGATAATAACTCTTAAATATAAAAATACCACCGATAATTGTAATATGGCTGTCGATCCTTGTTAGCGATTATTATCTATTAATGCGGTGAGAAAATGCTTTCTATAAATATTGACGAGCTCAAACGCAATGGGTCTCAATAGTTATAACGGAGGACCGATCACCATCCTGAGCCACCTTCAAAGTCCTTCTTGTCAAAATAAGTCATGAGGCAAAATCGATTGGTCTGCCTGATTATTAGTAATTTTTTAAGTAAGTAGTTTTAACAACTTTCCCATCCAAACCCTCAATAAGATCAGCTCAATGGTACCCTAATATTGTATTGTCACTATGTTTGCATTATGTCATGTTAGTAATTTAATCAATCGAACGAGCGAATAAAGCTGATCGTTTTGAAACAGCTGAACCGATTTCCATGAAACATACCTAGCCTATAACCATTTAGATTAAACCAGCCATAAAAAAAAAACCCGTATTGAAATCGGTTCCATCCTTTTGGGTGTTACGGTGCCACAGACATCCCTCTTTTTTCGTCGGGGGGGTTAAAAACGTATCGGCCCACGTGGCCACCGTACATTTTTGGATAGATTGTTGGGTAGGCAACACAGTGGTAATTTAAGATATTTTAAAACCCACCAAAGAAGAAATACAATCATCATCATCATCATTCAGCCGAAAGACGTCCACTGCTGGACATAGGCCTCCCCCAAGCATCGCCACATCCACCGGTCCTGTGCTCCATGTTGGAGGGGTTTGCCAAAATCGCCACGCTTGGCAGGCGGGTTGGCAATGTGGCCTGCGGGCGACGGGTTAGGGGACCCGTCGCCCGACCAGCAACAGGTCCGAGAAGGCGGCGCGCAATGTTCCGTGCGCGCCTCTCAGGAGGACGTGGGGCAAGGCCCCACAGAAGAAGAGGTCCGCCAGGGGCTGGCAGATCGAGGCCTGCTGGGGTCGCGGTGCATGCAGCTGCGAATCCCGCGACCCCAGCCAAGGGTCAGGAGAAGGAACACCGTGGGTTTTTAGCCGGTAAAAGTCCGGCATAACCCTTCGCCGTCCCCGGGCGAAGGATACCCTTCGCCCGGGGACGAACGACGACGTGAGGACTTTCCCACGAAAAAATAAAAATAAAGGCGGCTTGGCAATCGCATTATGGTTGTTAAAATACTCAGAGAATGCTGCTGCCCATCCTCTAGTGAATCCCTTAGTCGCCTTTTACGACACCCATGGGAAGACTTGGGGTAGTACTATCTTCACGTCCGGCACTACACGGCACAAATACAATAGCATTTTAATATTATCAAAGTATATTTCGACCAGTTCATCATTTTAATTATTTGATTCGCGCACAGCGTGCATTGTTTCATATCAGGAAAATACATTTCTTTAGAAAGATGTCCAAATAAAAAGAAACAGTAATTTGTTTTATTACAAACCTTTTCGGATTCTCTCCACAAATTCAGCTTTATTGTCTTTTTCAGGGTGTAGGTTGGCGACTAAATCATGCATCACAGATGGTGAAATTTGCACCTTTTCTATTGCTAAAATAATAGTTTTGTATTATTAATATTCAAACATGTATAGGGACGCATTGATTAAATGCAATTTTTCGAAGTTCGTTAGTGTTTAATTACTACTATACAAGGTTAGTTGGAAAGGGGGTACTAATCTGCGCGCCACTTAAAGTATCACTGATGACTTTTAAAGGTGTTAAATTTTCAAAATTTGTTAATTTCATTTACATACAAAACTAAAATATGACCGAAAACGTAAGTAAATACAGCTGATGATATATTTTAGCGATTTCTTGAAATAGTTTGAACAGCAACTTCTCAAAAACTATTCAACTTTGGGGAAAGTTAAAGAACGAAAGTTATTAATTATTATGGGTACTTTGGCAGTGTTGCTGATTGGTAACCCTTTTCTGATTTATTGTAACTTATTGTTTAGTAATATGACTATATTTTTTTATCGATTTACCCTTTTGGACTTTCTCCACAATGAGAGACTTGGTATCACTTGGGCGTACATCATCGAGTATTTCTGCCAAAGCACCGCGTGGCAGCTGTCCATTTTGTACCGCTAAAATAATCATTTTCTCTATCACTGAATCAAGGTATATACTACTTAAGTATTACATATTATTTCTATTTGCGGTTACTAAACTGGAAGATTATGGTTGCTAGCAGGGCTATCCCTAGGGTATCTGGCGCCGGGGTGTGAACCTAGCTCAGACGCCCCCTAGCCATTTCAGCATGCCCTCCACCCGGTCAGTGCTATGTTTTAGCTGACTGCTAAGTAAAATAATTTCTCGAGCCTCGGCGGCCTTCAAAGCCTCAGCACCCGCCTTCAGAGGCCGGCGCGTAGGCCTCGACGCCCCTAGTTCATCGGCTTCCGGGTGTCTGTTGGTTCATCGGCGCCCGGGTGTCTATTGGTTCATCGGCACCCGGGTGTCTATGGGTTCATCTGCGCCCGGGTTTTTTAAACTAAATAATAATGAGTTCCACTCGCGACCTCGCCGCGTGTACAGTTCATGATTAAGGGCTCCGTCTGGGTCCGAAACTAGTCGGACAACGCCGAAAAATGCACGTGAGTAAACCGTAACTAATCATAGATATAAATAATAATACCTAGTAACTTACCTTTACGGACGTTTCTTAAGACTTGAGCCTTATTTTTACTAGCGCGTATATTGGCGAGGATATCTTCCTTAATAGATGGCAACACATGCTTTTTTGCTATCGCTGAAATAACAATTCATTATCAGAACTAGGGTTGTTTACAACCCTAGTTCTGATAATGAAAACAACCCTAGTTCCCTAGGGTTGTAAACAACCCTAGGGTTGTAAACAACCCTAGGGTTGTAAACAACCTTAGTTCTGATAATGAGTTTATGCGCCATATTAGTATGTCGATAAAATAAATACTCAGAATTTATTGACACGATAGTTAAATACATTTGAATGGCTATCAATAAATAAAATGTTCTTTAAAAGGAATGACTATTTAAACATTGTTTATCATAATAAGAGTATTATATTTTTAGAAATTCTAAACATCCTCCGGTTGCAGTTTTTCGACACAAAATAGATAGATAATTTTACTTCCTTGTTGCAAAGCCTGCAACTTTATTTATTTATCATTCTTGTTACCTATGTCCTGAACTCTAAATATTTATCCATATTGAGGACATAAAATTCAGTTTCTGTTTAATTCAACTTGTCATTTTTGATAAATGACCGAAAATGTCCTCCGATCACATTGAGAAAGTGTCTAATTTAATTGGTCACATTGGTGATGCACTTATAACGTAACGGTTACTTGACAACTCTACAACAACGAATTATTTCAAGAAGAAATTTACATAGAAACACACAGATGCGTTAGTTGCATAGAAAGTTATTTGAGCTCATTATTAAAAAGGTTCGTAAAAGAGAAAGTGTATCATGAAAGTGATGCTGGTTTTTGTTT
The DNA here is from genome assembly GCA_905220435.1 of Amphipyra tragopoginis. Lineage (NCBI taxonomy): Eukaryota > Metazoa > Arthropoda > Insecta > Lepidoptera > Noctuidae > Amphipyra > Amphipyra tragopoginis. The sequence goes on along the minus strand of HG991997.1, from coordinate 8,440,306 downwards.
AAATATAAGTAATATGAAACAGCTGCAATCAAAAAATATAGCCAGAGATAATAAAAAAATCTTCTCCACATCACCCAATCAATCAGTCTGTCGTAGTCCACTGCTGGAAGTAGGCTCCTTCATGTTGGGAATGCCGTAATAAAGTTAAAAGTCGAGCAACAGATTGTTTATATTATGATACATAAATTGTTAAGACTCACCTTTGCGGACTTTCTTCATAACTTGGGACTTGCTGTCAGTAGGTCGTACAGTAGCGAGTATTTCATCCAAGACAGCGGGGGACAGCTGCCCCTTTTCAACCGCTGAAATTTACTATTCGTTTCAATGTGATTCCCATTGAAGTCAGATTTTGAAGGCAATAAATTATTCAAGAAAGCTATGAACTGCTGGCTATGACCATCATGGATTAAGGTCTATTTGTTATTAGCTTACCTTTTCGAACATTCTTTATGACTTCCAACTTATTATCAGGAGGTTGTAGATTTCTAAATACATCATCCAATACAAATGGCGACACTTTTCTCTTTACTAACGCTGCAATATTTTTAAATCAATTATTGCTCTCGAGGTGATAATAATGCAGTTATCAAATTATCTGACTTACCGTCACGGACAATCTTCATGACTTCGTTCTTATTGTGACTTGGTTGTACATTGACGAGAATGTCATTTAAGACATCGCGGGGCAGTTGCCCGTTGTCTACAGCTAAAATAAACATTTTGTGTAAACTTATGAAGTTACTACTTAATAACTGATTTAAGATTTCTTAGTATAAGTAGGTACTTGAAATAGGGATACATATTTATGTTAGATCAATATTCAAAATATCTAAACCACTAGATCGACCATCAGAAGTCAACGGCTTACTACATAAAACATTTACAATAACAGCAGTTCATGAGATCAACTAATCATTTTGTCAAACGGCATTTACATCAAACGTTAATAACACAAACAGCTCATTAGATCAACAGCTTAAAATATTGATTACTAGTAATTTTAACAGATCAATGAGACTATGGGGGTATTTCACCAACCTATAATTATCTGTTCATTGTACTAATTCGGTCTCTAAACATTTCAATAACTAACATTTGCATTTCACCACATATCAATAGCGATAATGACAAGATTATTGAACTCATAAATGTCATATTTCTCGGTCACATTTACATAGCTTATCTGGTCAATAGTTACGGACTACACGACACGAGTGACGATACTTAAGTACGTCCGGCGTACCCTGGGCAGTCAGCCTCGCTACCAACCTTGCTGACTGGCTAATCTTTTCACCACAGCATGAGCTATTTTCGTACAGCTCGTGCTGACACGAGAGGAGAAGAAGAAGAACGGACTACATTATTGGTATGTTGGTGAAATATCCCCTTAAAGTAAATAAATAAAATGCTCTTTATGGAAATAAACCAACGTTTATAAAGCAACCAATACACATATTTGATAAGGGCCGAATGTTCGGTAATTATTCTGTATTTGATATTTCTGTACGATCGTATTTAGTTTAGTTGTAGATTAATATCGAACATTCGGCGCATATCAACATGTATTGGTTGCTATTATTAAACGTTGATCTTTATAAATATGTTACTAAGTTTGAATATTCATATCATATCAGCCTATTGCCGTCCACTGCTGAACGTAGGCCTCCCCCAAAGATCGCCAACCATCCCGGTCTTGGGCAGCCCGCATCCATCCGCTGCCAGCCACCTTTTTCAAATCGTCGGTCCATCGTGCCGCAGGGCGTCCCACACTACGTTTGCCCAAACGCGGTCTCCACTCTAACACGTGTCTGCTCCATCTACCATCTGTTCGTCTGCAGACATGGCCGGCCCACTTCCACTTCAGCGTGCTAATTCTACGCGCAATGTCGGTGACTTTAGTTCTCTGGCGAATGACTTCATTGCGAATTCTATCCACCAGAGAAACCCCGAGCATCGCTCTCTCCATAGCACGCTGAGCAACCTTAAATTTGTGGACCAGGCCCACGGTGAGTGTCCACGTTTCGGCTCCGTAAGTCATTACGGGTAGGACGCACTGGTTAAAGACCCTGGTCTTAAGGGATTGTGGGATCGACGATTTAAAGATATTACGTAGCTTCCCGAATGCCGCCCAGCCCAAGCGTATTCTTCTGCTCGCCTCTTTCTCGAAGTTGTGCCGCCCCAGTTGTATAGTTTGGCCAAGGTATATGTACTCTTGCACAACCTCGAGAATAGCGCCATTTACGACTACGGGTTTCGGGAAGACATGACCATTGTACATGACTTTGGTCTTATCCATGTTCATCCCGAGGCCCACCTGTCTTGAAGAATCGCCTAGGCCGTTTAGCATCACCTCCAGATCCTGCAGAGACTCTGCCATGATGACAATGTCATCCGCAAATCGTAGGTGCGAGATGTACTGACCGTTGATGTTTATACCCCGTCCTTTCCAGTTGAGCGTCTTGAAAATGTCCTCCAACGCGCTTGTAAACAGTTTCGGAGAGATAACGTCTCCCTGTCTTACTCCTCGGCGCAGTTGGATTGGTTTTGTGCTCCTTTCTTGTACTTGGACGGTCATTGTTGCGGCCTTATACAGACACCTCAGCACCTCGACGTATCGGCAGTCAACGAGGCATCTCTGCATGGAGTCCAGCACAGCCCAGGTCTCGACGGTGTCGAAGGCTTTCTCGTAATCCACATACGCAAGGCACAGAGGCTGATTGTATTCCTCGGTCTTTTGGATAATTTGCGTGAGGGTGTGTATGTGGTCCACGGTGCTGTAGCCTTTCCGAAACCCGGCCTGCTCCGGTGGCTGGAAGTCATCAAACTTTTGTGCGAGACGATTCGAGATAACCCTCGAAAACAGCTTATAAACATGGCTCAGGAGTGAAATGGGGCGGTAGTTTTTAAGGAGCGTATTATCACCTTTTTTGAAGAATAATACCACCACGCTCCTGCTCCATGCCTCCGGTGTAATGCCTGTGTGGATGACGGAATTGAATACCTTTACAAGTTCAGTCAAAACAGGCGTTCCTCCTGCTTTGAGCAGCTCTGTGGTTATCCCGTCATCCCCCGGAGCTTTGTAGTTATGAAGCTGTCCGAGAGCTATTCTAATCTCGCCCAAGTCAATGTCGGGAAGCTCGTCTGTAAGGTGGCGTGTGAGTCTGGCTCGTGAATCATCCGCGCCGTGGGCCTGAGGCGGGCATGTTTTCTGGGAGTATAAGTCCCCGTAGAACTTTTCGACTTCAGCGAGTATCTCTGGCTTCGAGGTGACGGTGGTGCTCTGTGACGTTCTGAGTTTCATCAGGTGACAACTGGAGGCTTCAGGCTTAGCGAACACCTTTGAGCCTTTGTTCCGGGCTATGGCTTGCTCGATGGCTCGGGTGTTCGCGCGCCGATTGTCGCGTCTGATCAGCTTCTTGACCTCCCTGTTAAGTACCTGATGCTCAGACGGTGTGGCATGCGTTAGTTCTCGTCGTTTCCTCATCAATTCCAGAGTCTCGCTGGTGAGTATCGACTTACGTCCATTTCTCACTGGTCGAAAGTGTTTATAGCCCACCTCGCGGATGATACGTTCCAGGCAATCGGTGACGTCGTTTATGTCCTCTGTAGTTTCCAACAAGGCGAATCGGTTCTGAAGTTCCAACTGGAAGTTTTCGCAACCAGCTTCGACCTGGGACAGCGTTGGTCTAAGAGACGACCTCGTTAAGCGCGCTCGTTCAATTTTGACATTTATATTCAGAGTGCCTCTTACTAGTCGGTGATCACTTCCGGTATTGACCCTGTTGATCACGGAGACATCTCTGAATATCTGTCGCTCGCTAGACATAACGAAGTCGATCTCGTTTTTTGTCACGTAATCGGGGCTTTGCCAGGTCCACTTTCTTTGAGGCTTCTTCTGGAAAAACGAGTTCATCAGAAAAAGCCCCTGAGCCTCGAGAAAGTTTACCAGCATTTTTCCCCTGTGATTTCTGCGCCCATAGCCGAATGGACCTACCCTTGACTCGCCACTCTCTTGTACTCCCACTTTAGCGTTGAAGTCACCCATGACAACAGTGTAGAATGTTTTGGTACGAGTCATGGCTTTCACTATGTCCTCGTACATGGCCTCGACTTCGTCGTCAGGGTGTGCGGACGTTGGGGCATACACTTGTATAATTTTCAAGGCATACCTTTCTGTAATCTTAAGTACAAGGTATGCCACCCTTGCCGACACACTGCCTAATTCTACAATGTTGCCCTTGAGTGACTTGTGGACCATAAACCCGACGCCACCTTGGGATGGTTGGTGCCCTTCTCGGAAGTAGAGTAAGTGGCCACTGTCGAGGGTTATCGAGTCCTCCCCCTGTCTTCGGATCTCCGACAGTCCCACAATGTGCCACTTGATACGACTTAACTCTACTTCCAATTCAGCGAGGTGCTCGTTCAGTCGCAGAGAGCGTCCATTAAACGTCGCCAGGTGAAGGTTATGGTGTTGGTACCCTGCCGTCGCCCGGGGATTCTTAGCACCCCCCACCGCACCGTTACCGTGGCCGGTACCATGGCCAGGAATAGTGCAGCTACCGGGAACTGGGGGCCGTGAATCTATAGTGCTACTCATTGGGGGGGATTTGCCATAGTCACCACGCTTGGCAGGCGGGTTGGTGACCGCAGTCCTGGAATGCTTTCGCTGATAGTGCTGCTGCCCACTATCAGGTTCGGCATTTGGGAGCATTCCAGCATAATTCATGGTTATACCGCCATGTATCGGTGAACCGCCATGTATCGGTGAGTGAATCCCTTAGTCGCCTTTTACGACACCCATGGGAAGAGATGGGGTAGTGCTATTCTTTATGTCCGGCACCACACGGGACTTTGTTTTGAAAGTTTGAATATTACGTTCGTTTATTTATCTAAGGACTAACCTTTTCTAATCTTGTTCACGATTTCAGGTCCATCATCACTAGCACATGCGTTAGCGAGTACATCACCCATAACAGATGGCGACACGTGCCTCTTCCTTATCGCTACATTAGACATTTTGATACAAAAAAATAATTTAATTTTATAAAAAACCGATGCAATTCTTTTATGTGTGTAAATAAAGTTCGAATGTGTTGAATAACAGAAGAGATTCATCACGTTTTATACTGAAGGTAGCAAAGTTTAAATATGTCTTCTTCTTCTTCTTCCTGCCCTTATCCCATGTTACTTGGGGTCGGCGCAACACGTTTTCTTCTTCCATTCCGTCCTATCACCCGTCATGATATCACTGACACCCTTCTCTTTCATATCATTTTTCACACCATCCATCCATCTTTTCTTTGGCCTCCCTCTTCCTCTCCATCCATCCACATTTATACTCAAAACTCTTTTTGTCACATGCGTTTCATCTCTCCTCTTCACATGCCCATACCAAGACAAACGGTTCCCTTTCAACTTTTCTGTCACTGGCGCTACTTTCAAACTTCCTCTAATATACTCATTCCTGACTTTATCCATTCTGGTCACTCCACACATCCATCTCAACATTCTCATCTCCGCTACATGCAATCTTTTTTCATCCGTCTTCTTCACGGCCCAACATTCCGATCCATACAGTACGACAGGTCTTATCACGGACTTGTAGATTTTCCCCTTTAACTTGAGAGGCATCCGTGAGTCGCAAGTTATTCCAGTGACCTGTCGCCATTTCATCCATCCTGAGTTGATCCGGTGTGTAACGTCTCGGTCTACTCCGCCATCCCCTTGGACAAGCGACCCGAGGTACCGAAAGTCGGAGCAGGTCGGTATGGGCGTTCCGGCGAGAGATATTGGCACAGAACTAGAGAGACCGCCAAAATCGCAAAACAGGTACTCTGTTTTGGTTCTGCTCAATCTCAGACCAACACTCTCCAGTCTTTGCCACCACACCTCCAATCTGCTCTGGACCTCTAGGCCACTCTCGGCAACCAGCACAATGTCATCGGCAAACAGCATGCACCAGGGGGCCTCTTCTTGGATGTCCGCCGTCAAAGCGTCCATTATTACCAGGAAGAGGTAAGGGCTGAGGGCCGACCCCTGATGCAAGCCGACAGCCACATTGAAGCTGCCAGTAGTGCCCACTGTAGACCGGACTTGGGTACTGCATCGACTGTACATTGCTCGGATCAACTGCACATACTTCCCAGGCACACCTTTCTCCTTAAGGGCCCACCACAAAACCTCACGAGGCACCCGGTCGTATGCCTTTTCGAGGTCAACAAACACCATGTGCAAGTTTTTATGCGCACTTCTGTATTTTTCGCATAGCTGGCGTATAGCGAAAATGGCATCTGTTGTACCCCGACCAGGCATAAAACCGAATTGGTTTTGTGAAATTTCACTCTCTTCTCTCAGCCGCCTTTCAATGACTTTCTCCCAAACTTTCATACTATGTGACATTAGCTTTATTCCTCTATAGTTGTTGCACTCCAGCACATCACCCTTGTTTTTAAAGATGGGCACCAGCGAACTGTTGCACCATTCATCAGGTATGGCTTCTTCCAGCAACAACTTATTGAAGCAAAGTTTAAATATGTATTGAAAATAAAAAAAATACAACTTTTTTTTTAAACCTAGTCCTTACCTTTGCTGAACTTCCGAATGACTTCAGACTTTTTGTCACCAGGCTTTTTATTGGCGACAATATCATCCAAGACAGCAGGTGCAATTCGACCTTTTTCTACCGCTAAAATGATAGTAGCACGTAAAGAAAATTCAATGAAGCATAATATAAATAAACTATAAATAAAAGAAAACAACTTCCAAAAACCGAAAAAGCAAAAAAAAATGACCATAATATAACACAATGAACGTTTTCTGAAGTCAGTACTAAGCCACGCTGTAAATATAAATTGAAAGCACCAAAATCACAAATTGATAATTTTATTACGGTCATTATTTTATTGATGAATTGAAAAACCTCCTCCTTTTTTAAATCGGCTAAAAAGAAACTGAATTAAAGTTGTTTCTGAAGCTATAACTAAAACTATTAATTCAAGCATTCTTTACCTTTGCGGAGGTTCTTAAGGACATCAGATTTTTTGCTACTAACACTATCCAAATCACTTATTTCTAATTTTTTTATCGATTCTAAAAGTGATGGCGATATTTTCTTCGTTGCCACAGCTGAAATGGACATTTCATAGGAGCAATTAGTGCTTTGCGAAAAACAATATACCTTCAACGGTTCTTTGAGTATAACTCATATCGACTTACCTTTACGGACCTGCTTCATGATTTCCTCTTCATCTTTGGGACGTAGATTTTCGGCTATATGTTCTATGATATGTGGTGGCACTTTGCTCTTATCTACAGCTAAAAGAATTACTTTTATGTTACATATTAACCCTTTACACCCGAATTAAAACGAGGTTTCACTTTAAAAAAAATCTGGCGCCAAACCGTTTACGTTATGCGAACGCAACCGGCATCGATTGATCGTGAGGATGTCTCGCCAGCCTCACGGCTGATCCATGCCGGTTGCATTGCAGAAAGTAAACGGTTCGGAGCCAGATTTTTTTTAAATGATTCTCTCTCTCATTTCAGTTTGGGTGTAAAGGGTGTTAATATAAAGTTTCTATGAGAACGGCTCGCTAATTAACAACCGCACACATCATAAGATCTGCAACGTAAAGCTGCGCTTGCCGCTATCAGTTCGTGGACGGGTTACCGTTCGTTAAACATCGAGACCCCTTCATGCCTCGGCAAAAACATGAAATGTCGGGTAGTATGAAATTATGATTATGCTAAGTTATGTCTTTCTATCCTTATTTTCCCCATGTTGTTTCTCTTTGTATTGTGTCCAAATTTTCTTTCTTTCTCCTTCTTGCGGAGTTTTGATGGCAGTTGCTACTTGTAAAACACTCGTTTTCAATTGCTTCTGGTGAGATTGAAAGCCGTCCCCAGTATAGATGGGGAAGGGCTAGGCCGAACAACGTTATTACATTTTGTATGACGACGTCTCATCTATCTGTGATACTGACAATACTACAAACTAATACGGAACATAGATTATACGATTGTTTAATATGACTTACCTTTACGGATCTTCGCCACAACATCAGACTTATCGTCATCCGGGAGCACATGTGCGAGTATATCATCCATGACATCAGGCGGTAGATGCCCCTTATTTACCGCTGAAGTCAACTCATTATATTAAACAACTTGAGGCCATCAGCCAAAAAAAAACGTGTCGCTTATTTTTTTTTTTTTTTTTTCGGGGTGGAAATCCTCATGGATGTCCTCCGCCCTGGGGTGGGCTGAGGGGTCTGTCAGACTCTTACTGACTAAAACCACCCCGGTGTTCCATCTCACACTTAGGCCGGGGGCCGCGGGAGCAGTACATTCGTCCGCAGCCCCCAACTAGTGCCGGCCCGCATTTGCAGACCTCAATCGCGGGGGGGAGTGAGACTCCCCCTGTGTCATCTAGGAGGCGCGCGTGGAACACTACGCGCCACCGCCTCTGGTCTATTTGGATGGGGGAGGCGGACGTCCCCAAGTCCGCCGCCCCTGGACCCGTTTACGGGGGTTGGAAGAGGGCGTTATCCACCCTCCGCTGACGCCCAGTGCGCCTTCTGCGGGCTGGAAGAGTGCTTGCACTCTCCCTCTCCCTTTCCGCAGTCTCCTTCTGCGAGATGACACTTTCGCAGAAGGACATCACCGCGTCCCAGGACTCTGCACTGCCGACCATAGAACGAACCACGGCCGGCAGCGACAGGTCGCTCCCCACCTCAGAAACAAGGGCGCGGCGCGGCTCCTCCCATGCAGTACATTCTGCCAGCGTGTGCCGCGCCGTGTCCTCTCCACAATGGACGCAGTGATGACACCGGGCGTCCGGCTCCCTGCCAATGCGACACAGGTACTTCCCGAAGCAACCGTGCCCCGAGAGCACCTGCGTCGCCCGAAACGTCAGGGAGCCGTGCCTCCTCCCGAGCCAGAGATCGAGCACCGGCCGGATCGCCTCAATGGTGACGAGGCCGGCGGTAGGGCGTGAAATCCTGTCCCGCCATTCCGCCACTAAGACCTGACGGAGCTCTGACCGACGCAGCGTGATCTGTCGCTGCACCAGTCTTTCGCCCCGCGTCCGCGCCTTCTCGCGCCACCTGTGAAGTGACGCAAGGGTTTTCGCCTCCAGGTCCCAGGGCGGGGATCCGGCCAGTGCACAAGCCGCCTCGTAGGAGATCGTGCGATAACCCCTGATGACTCTGACGGCCATCGCCCTCTGCGGTTTTCGCAGTATTGCGATACTACACGTGTACTGACCTGACTGAACCCTTGGGGTATTGGGGTAACGCCAATCCAAAATTCAGTAACACAGCTAAATAACTTGTTATTATATTAATGCAGTTAAAATTATACGTAACTAGATTTTGCCCGCGGCTTCGCTCGCGTTAATTTAGAATTTGACAATCAACTCTTAACACAATACTAAAGTTTCCATATTAATATCATTCAATCATGATTCGAAAGACACGTAGCGCTGTCTATCAACGGTATTGTTGTTTTCCCCGGGAACAGTACTTTTTTCGGGATGAAAAGTACCCTATGTGCGTTTCTGTACACCTGACGACGTATATGCAAAAGGATGATGGGCACAAATGTATGGAGTCTAGTACTGGCTCCAATCGGAGTGATCGATACACCGTTGGAAAGGTATTTTTGTGTAGATTAAGAATAACCATGGCGCTAGTCCCGATTCGCTGTCCGATCGAAGTAATTCTGCTTGAAAGTTATTTGTTTTTGTCACATCCTATTAAGTACACATACTTTTATTGTCATTTTTCTCCATTTTGGCATGTTATTACAATAATTATTATTAATATTTTTCATTACCTAGGTAAATAAAACAAGTTCGAAGTAAGTTTCATCGTTTATTGTATGTAAGTATACAGTGTGTAGACGAGTGTGTAAAAGACCCGCATAGCCGAAATCTACGCACTCTGTACATCAAACTAAATTACATTGACCAAAACTAATTATTGCTGGGAAACGACTTTTATTTTAGGCATACATTTTTTGTAAAATATATATATCACCCTTAACTGAAAAAATATTAAACCGATTTTGTTGTGATTTTCATCCGTTAACTGAATTTTATTTAGCTAAAAATCTGTGCAAATATCATCAAAATCGGTCAAGCGAAACCGGCGATATGATTTTTTAAAATTCTATTTCGATCTGAATATCCAGTATCTTCTGAAGACTATATTTCAAAACGGACAATTGATACGGGTTTGTCGCCATAGTAGTTTTTTGTACTCTTGAAAAGAGCTATCCAACGATGGTAAATTCATTTTGATTGGACATGAGTACCAAAACGCCCATCCTCCTTTCAGGATGATCGGTTCAGTGGTTTAGGCGTGAAAAGGTAACAAACAAACTTACTTTCGCATTTATAATATTAGTTAGGATAGTTAGGATTAGGATAATACTAACAGCAGAAGGTGGCGAGATGAACTCGACGCCTTTGATAAACAATGGCGATAAGCGGCCAGCAATAGAGGGTGGAAGATTAAGGGGGAGGGTCTTTGCTCAACAGTGGGACGATAATGGCTGAATATAAATTAAAAAACTAGACTGCCTCGTTGGTCTAGCGGTCGCAAGCTCAAGCGCGACTGCTGAGCGTGAGGGTTCGATCCCCAGGTCGGACAAAGTGATATTGAGTTTTTCTGTGTGGAATTTCTGTAGCAGCCCGAAGTCTGGATTTGTGCCCGTTTGATGGCAATAGGCTCGCCCCCTATTACATGGGACTTAAAACATACCGGTGAAATGAGGGTGTACTATACACCTCTGCCAACCCTTCGGGGAATAAGGCGCGATGTTGTATACAACGTGTTACATAATTCCCATGAAAAAGAAAATATTAATCAAGTAGTCTTTTTGGTTGTTGTCATTTACCTCTCAGAGGAAATTAGGTAAGAATCTAAATGACTTTCTGGGTAGTCTACTCTTTAGTTTTGTGTTCAGGGTTGCGTTTCAGTGATGATTATTTTATATTTTATACATGGGTCATGCTACGGTTTTCAAATATTGCCAATAGACTCTTTACAAGGGACCTTTTTAACCTCCTTTCGACTTTAGGAGTATTTTTGAAAAGAATACTAACCATTACGGACTTTCTTCATGACTTCCGACGAGTCATCACTATCGCTTATATCAGCAATTATTTTATTCATCACAGAGGGCGTCACGTGTTTTCTTGCTACCGCTGAAATTAATATTTTATGCTTACTATATGTAGACTCAGTTACATAGTCAATATACTACCGTGAGTCAGTAAAGATTTTCTAAACTAAAATGACGCGTCTTATTATCAAATTTTTCATAGGATTATTAATTTATTTGAGTCATTTTAATTGGTCTGTCGCCGGGCAAGCGACGAATCTGACACCATAATTATTGGGCTCGAAAAACGGCAATAGACTCGCCACCTTTTACAAGGAATTTAATCATTTAGCACAAGAGGCGAAACGTGGATGTACAGTAAACGTTCATAAGTGCATTGGCACGCTAAGGTTTGTATTGCTGTGAACACACGCGGTGCAGTCCGTATGTTTGTATGTGTAAGTGGTGTCTCGATACAGTACGCATACCACAGCCACAGAGTTCACACACTGACATTGCGTCGCACTACACGAAACAAAAATATATTTCCGTCGCTTTTGTTATACACGCAGCATACGCATGATCTTGCTTGGTCGGTTCATAGGATTGCTAAAATTCAAATGAAATTATTAGGCACCGATAGCGGTAAGCGTAAAGCATCGGAATTAGGTGCGTGTCGGTTTAAGTTCTGGTCTCGTGATGCATTTTTTGTCAATGTTTTATTTTTGTTTGCAACAATAATATTTACCTAGGTGATAGTATTGCTATCTTTTTATTATTGTTATTGCATTAAAGGGTTGAGAATAAAAAATGCGTGTTATGTGATAAGTGATAACAAAACAAAAATGTTTATTGTTTATTCATTTTAATTAATTAATTACATAAAGTTAAAAAACTGCTACAATTATTATATAATATATATTTATATAAATAAATAAACTTCTAGTTAAAACAGTTTATTTTCTCATAAAGAATGATTCATTGAAGTAAAGTAGCTAATCAGTGAACTATGACAATCAGGCTTAAAATATTGAATCTTAGTATTAAAACAATATTGTGTTTTAAATAGTGGGTACTCTAATAAACCACAACTAGCAAATCTACGCAAATCTACCCACGTAAATATATCCAGTGCGGACTCGTTGTCACAATACAATTAAATTACACAGTAATACTACTTTTATTTTACTGCGTGTGATCTCAAACCTCAAAGTTAACAAATCTTATTCATTAGGACTTATTGAGGTTATAGCTTAAGTATTCTTTTTCTTTACGAAAAGAATATTGAAACTAAACCTCACATTTTAATCCATAAATAATCACGGAAAATATAATATTCATATTTAATAATTTTATAATAAAACATTTAATATTTTGTGTATCCCCCATTATTCTTGATACAGTCAAGAAGACGTTGACGCATGGAGCCTATGAGATTAAAACATATTTCTGTTCCTCTTATATTTTCCCATATCTCCATGCAATGTGATTTTAACTGCTCAAGACACCTCTCGTCCCGTGCTTCCCATCTTTGCACCATCAAACCCCATAGATTTTCTACAGGGTTGAGGTCAGGAGATCGGGCTGGCCATGGAATGACAGTTATCTCCGGGTGTCTGATAAACCACTCACGCACAGTGCCCGCCCGGTGAATTGGACAATTATCCTGGACAAAAGATATCTCCATAATCTCTTCAGCTGGATAAACGTTACGCACAGTAGGTAGCATGACGTCATTTAATACTTCCATATAAGTGACGCTATTGGCGCGTGGAGGAATAAATACAAGTTCCCCTGGCCCTGCTGCACTCATCCATCCCCACATATTGACCGTGATTCGCCCTGATTCCGTGTTAGGAACTATGTTTTTTTCACACAGCGTGTATTATCTTTACGCCATAAATGAAGTCTTCCCTTTTGGCTCGATTTAAACGTTTTTTCATCTGTGAATATAGTAGTGGCCCAGTCGAAGTCTAAATATTCTTGTGCGAAACGTAAACGTTTTTGTTTATGTTTTTCCGTTAAAAAGGGTTTTTCAGCTGGTCTTCGGTGATGCAAACCTTCAGCGTGGAGTGCACGGCGAACAGTCAGTAATGATGTGTCGAATACTTCAGCAAAATGTCTCGTTGGTATGAAACCACTTCTTTCATATTCATTCACCATGTGACGTCGCTGCGCCTCTTTAATAAGCACCGGCCTTCCTCTTCGCTCCCGACTAGCAAGGCTTCCCTCCTCCTCATATCTCCTAACCCACCGACTCACAGTATTTCTCTAAAACAAAAAAAGGAATACTGTTAGGCATCCATAAGCAAAATACTAAAACTGATTAGTTTGCTATTAATAATTTAGAAACACAACACTATTAAAAATAAAATTATTACACATATTATTGTTATTCATCATTCATTAATCCAAATAAATAAACTTTAAAGTTATTTATTATCTTTTTCTTTTGTAACATCATGATTTTAAAACTTTATTTAAAAAAATATTAAAATAAATGATCGAATATATATAATCTTTGATGGCCCTTAGTTTGTTATCCAATAAAATAATTAAATCATAACACTCACACTCAGTCCGGTTTCATTGGATATTTGTGTTATATTGCATCCACTTTTACGCAGTGCAATAATATTCGCCCTCGCTTCGATATTTATATTTGCCTGCATATTGAAAATATTTAAACTTTAATAGATTCACACGTCACAAACCAACAATAACACCCAACCAACAACGTTCTATTCGATTTAGTTGGATGAGTCGTAATTGCGTCTGTCTACCTTACAGAAATCGAAATTATTTATTTAGTTTTCTGTGGTCTACCTACTAACTTTGCTACACAAGACGAAAGAGACAACAACTAATCATTATCGAACTACTACGAGTAATTATTAAAACTACAAAAAGTCACCCCGCACGTGAGGTCTGAACCAACGGATCGCCATGATACGTAGCTGAATGCGTTAACCGCTAAGCCAGGATGCTATCTGTTAAAATAATTGAAATTATGAACTACAATCAGTTGTAGACAATATTGAGTGTGTGTGTGTGCCTATAGTATAGAAATTACTAATTAAAGAAGGTCGTAAGTCAAACAAAAGTGTCAGTCTATTGCTTTGTGAGATTGCTAATGGACTTATGAACGCTACTGTAAGTCGGAGACTTGAAATGTTTACCACCGTAAGGTCTATAATTGCTTGCACATTACTTTTTCATCAGGTCGATATGACATAAGGTGATATGACATCTAAAGCCGGTTCCGCAGCGCCAATTTTCTAACATGTTATTGTGTTTTTACGAACAAAACTGTTAGGCCACGCCCCTATTCGGTTAGCAAACAATGTTAAGCCGGGTCCACAGCGCCAATTTTGCTAACAAAAATATCTCTATATATAAAAATATCCTGTTTGCAAACACGAAACACGGCGCAGCGGACCCGGCTTTAAACTTTCTGAAACTAAAACTTCTAAACATTCAAGTCCGTGACCGTACAGACTCCTGTAGCAGGAGAATACCTCTGCTTACCTATTTAATGTAGGTATGTAGTTTAGATATACCTTACCTAAGTTCGTAGTTCTACTGAAGAATAGTTTCAAGAAAAATAACACATTTTTTTTCAGTGCACTCAATTTTTTATGAAACTGTTGCAAAAGTAGGTATGGCATGCGAGGTTTTTAGTGTGTTTTAATAATTAGTTGTGTGCAGTTTTATACTCTACTTTATCTAAACCCATACAGTAGTTAGTTAACTATTTTAATTAAAAGACCAAAGTTAAAACAAAAACAATATTATGGCGCCCAAACTCAGCCGCCCACTGCGCATGCGTAGCACGCGCAACCATAGACAATGTGCAGCCGCTAATAAAATTGAATTGAAAACTCCTTGGTCGGTCCGAACTTCCGAAGTGTATTTTAATAGAAAAAAAAGGTATTATAAAGCATTATTTACCAACATAACACTCGTGCATTAATGACTCACTTTGCGCTCGGTGCAACAATCTACTATTATTCACGTGCATCTCCAATATATTAATAGTAGATTGTTGCACCGAGCGCAAAGTGAGTCATCAATGCACGAGTGTTATGTTGGTGCCCGAGCGCAAGCGAGGGCACTAAATTAGCACGAGTGCATTAATCACTCACTTCAGCAAGGTGCGTAATCTACTTTTCTTTCAACTACCAATTTACCTACCGTGATAAAATATACCTACTCAAAATAAAAACTCAAGTTAATGAAAACAAGGTTATCCCGCGACTTTTGCGGCAAAAGGTTATTAACAATTTCATTTGCAGCTGTTTTTATACTTTCTGGACTTGAATTCATATCGCTATCTATTTCTATTTTTTAAAACTTTTCTTGCTAAATAAGAAGTATCAAAGTTTTACAATGGTACAAAATGCGCGCCATTTGTTTTTTTTTTCACCATTTCGGTTTTATTCAGCCGATTTTTATTTTCAGCCTCTAATGCATAAGAATGCATACATTTAATATTAAACTTAACGGGAGACATTAAACCTCTGTGGTAAATTTATATCTAACTAAAAAAAAAAAAAAACTGCATCAATGAAAAACAGTGCAGTAATGAAATTTCATACAACATTTCTGCACTGTTTGCAGTGCAGTAATGAGATTTCATACAACATTTCTGCACTGTTTTGCTTCTAAGCAGAAAATACGTATTTTGTGATCGGTTTTGTAGCGATTAATGATAACATTACTACGTAGTTGAAAGAAAAGTATGTTATTATGTTACTTATGGTTTTTTTAGGAAGCCTACGTTTTTCATTAAATAATTTTCAAGACCAAGTCTCCACGGTATACAAAAATCTGTGAACGTACACGGAATATTCCCTGTTGTGTATTCCGTGGTTAAACATGTATGTTATACTTGGAATTACAGATTATAAATTATTAAGTATGTCAATTGCGATTCTGACGATTCTTACGTCTCCCTGGGCAGGCAGCCCCGCTACCAACCTTGCTGATCGGCTAATCTTTTCACCGTGATAGCTATGTCACGGTACACAATAGCTCATGCCGATGAGCTATTCTTGTACAGACATCGCCGACACGTGAGAAAAAAAATGTTATGTGCAATCTATGTAACAATATTATTATACGAAAAAAGTATTTTCCAATAATTACCTTTACGAACCTTCTTCAAGACTTGAGACTTACTATCATCAGGATGTACAGCATCGGCTATTTCCTTCATGACAGAGGGCGATAATTTCACTTTTCCTACCGCTGTAATAAATGAGGTTTAGGTAAATTACACTAAAGTAAGGTTTCATAATCAGGCTAGATACTCATTTAACCAGTGTGAGATAACAATACATTACTGGAACAAGTGAATGAAAAACCTGCGACGCTTTGGCTTTACAAGAAGAAGCTTTGTAATGCAAATTGACTATTTTTATTTCACGTAAACCATTACAGGCGCTTTCGAAAATTCAAATTTAGGTGCAGGGTTCCAATTTGTCGTTTCTTATGGAGTAGCGCCGGAAAGAAACTCCATGGTTACTCTTTTAAAATAAATAAATCAATCGGCTGAACTAAAATTAAGCGCGCTCCATCGAATTTATCATTCGATAATAATTATAGACGTTCTCTACAAAATTATGATACGATTATATTACGATATGATTGAAATATTATATTTTAACTTCTAAAGCTGGCTTCCCACGGTGCGTGGTTGCGCGCACCAGCTGTGTGTGGTATCATCCGTAAAATCACGCACCGTGGGGCTTCCCACGGTGCGTGATTTTTTGCACATTATGAGGGTGTATGATGTGGATACGGCGCACCGCTCCGCACGCGTCCACGTTACCACGGACGAGTCTCTCCCCATGGTGCGTCGGTGCGAGCTCGTGCGTCGCGGTGCGCGCTATCACGCACCGTGGGAAGCCGGTATAATAAGTAAAATGTGTTTTTAGAGCCAAACCCTCGCATCATCATTCAAATTACGTCGGAATCGAATGTTTATTTACTAAGGCGATTCTTGGCACAGATTCATAATTGTTGTTTAAAAAAGTAGGTAGGTACCTACTTAAATAGTAATCATACACTTCAAGACTTTATGATACTTTTTAATATTTTGCTTACCTTTACTTATGTTCTTCAAAATTTCTGACTTATTCTCAAAGTTTTGACTAGAGAATATTTTATCCATGACATGTGTAGGCACGTGCCTCCTTTGTAACGCTAAAATTAAATATTTTAGGAAACAATTAGTGCTATAATAATAATAATCTTTTATTTCGGACCAAAGAATCCATAGTGTTAGTTACATAAAATCGCTTATTACCTAGTGTTAGTAACAATCATCCTCCGCACATACTGCTTTATAATCGGGGAGCCGAAGCCCTCAACTATAGTTTTCAGAATGCTGTTGCGACTGTCTCTCACTCTCCTCAGCAGCGAAGCTGTTTTTTTGCGTATAATCGCGTAAAATCCGTCAGTACGAGCTTGCGCAAACATTTCAGACGCACTACAGTAACGAGGCAGTCTCAACAACATCCTGAAAGCATTATTATATTGGACGCGCAGGGCATCCAGCGATCGTTTGGTGTAATTGACCCATAGATTGCCAGTGTACAGGCTCTGGCAGTAAGCCTTGAAAAGTGTAATTTTTACTAGGTCTGTACACCGAGCGAACCTACGGGTCAACATATCGATACCGGAAGTATCACTTAGCGTAAGGGACATTTTGGCCAAAATGAGTTATATACATCGTTGGATTCGGAATTTTCTGCTCCATCGACTGGCGTACTCAGAATTTGGATTATCTTGAAAAAATGTCTCTTACGTTACTCATTTTTGAACAGCCAAGAACAATTTTTGTCTAAAAAAAGGATGTAAAAGACCTTAACAAATATTTCTTATACGAAAAGTAAAGTAAGTCACTGCAGTCAAATAGTTTGGTCCCTTACATTAAACTTTATTTCAAAACATTTTAACAAAATGTATAGAATTGTCTCTTATGTTAACGTTACATGTCTATTAATGTTGCATTTTGTTGTAAGTAAGACTTTCCTATTAAAGGTAATGGTAATATGGAACCGTATTACTATAGAGTTAAGGTCTATGACTTGTGAGACTTATTTTTCATTAGAAAAATAAATTCGTTCATTTTTATCAACACTTTTATTTTAGACTCATAGTAAATCAATCACATAAGTAATAAAATCAATCCAGAAAAACAGTAAATATTGTATAATTATGTGTGTATATGTGCATAAACCTTAAGGTTAATACAAAACTTGTTAAGTAAGTGAACAATTATTACTAAAGAGTCTCCCAATTCAAGTTGAAAAAACTTTGTTAATACCAAGATTTTAACACCATTTAACCGTGAGACAAAAATATTTAAAACATGATTTAAACTAAATGAACAGTCTTAGACTTACCCATAAAACGGAAACTAAACTTACACAAACTTTTACTTTTACTTTTGGTTTTAGGGGTAAGTCTGACTCCCTTTAGTAATAATTATTCACTTTCTTTATAATTTTTCTATTAACCTTAAGGTTTATGCAATGTTTACTGTTTTCTGGTTAATTTTCGTTTAAGAAGTTTATTTTCGTTTTACGAGTAAATTATGTTCTCATCATAACGTGTATTATGTACTTTCTTTGATTGGTATAGTAAAAATAGATAAAGTAGTCTCAATTACAGGGTTAGAAGGCTGTTAATTTAGTTTCAAAAGTTTGTGTAGTGTTCTTTCGGTTTTACAGGGAAAAAGACTGTTTATTTAGCTTGAATCATTTGTTTTAAATCAAAGTATTGATTAATATAGATGGGTTTATTTATTTCTTTTAAAAAAATAAGTCTCACAAGTCATAGACCTTAACTCCATAGTAATACGGTTCCATATCACCATTAACTACAATAGGATGGCCTTCTTACATCAAAATGCAACACTAACAGAGACCTTTACACTAAAATAACACACAATTTCCTTATCGTTCTTGTTACATACATCATTCACGTCGGTTTACATCTAAAATTTGTGTAGCGTAGGGCACAACTAAACATGATTTTTTAACGTAAGGGACAAGCTATTTTCGAAACCACTAGGTTTTCTTAAATTTTGTATTTTTAGTATGAAAGAGGCAAAAAATCTAAGAAACTTTGTCGTAGACCCCATCAAAATCGAACCATAAAATAAAAAGATACAGACAGTTTTCGAAAATAAAAACTGTTTTTTGGCTCTCCTGAAAAGTCGTGTTTTGTCCCTTACGCTAAGTGATACTTCCGGTATCGATATTACACCTGACGGCTAGGGCCCTGCGCTCTCTCTCAATATCCACATCGTCCCTAAGGTCGTCGGCAAGAAAATGCCCCAGGTACTTAAAAATGGAGATGCTATGCTAATGGATGCTATGGAGAAAACTTATTCCAAGATTTTTAATAGTAGAATATTTGATAATTCATTCTTCTTTCCGTGCAAATTATATTTGGTATGAGAAAACATAATTATCAATTATATTTTGACAGGAAAAGAATCAAACTGTTTATTCGTCTTCGGCTTACCTTGATGGACCTTCTCCATGACTTCATACTTATTGTCTTTAGGCGTTATAGTAGCAAGTATTTCACCTAGAATAGCGGGCGGTATTTGTCCCTTTTCTATCGCTAAAATATAAAAATTGTTTGTTAGAGAAAACGCGTTTCTTAGAAACATAATGGAGTCACATTATAAACAAGGTATAAGGGTTCATTCATACGGGTTCCATCATTGACGATTCATCATAAAACACAATACGTCATGACGGATGGACGTTCACATTGCATATGGAATCGTGTTTTATCACGATTCGGCAAAATATCCGAATTGATGTTCACATTCGTTTCGTGATTCAGAGTTTAGTCTTGGATGAACTATTGAACACGATGGATGTGAATACGAATCACGATTAGTGTTTTTTGACGAACGTGTTTTTAAAAGACTTATACGTGATTTAAGACGTGTCCGACATTTTTCACGATTCGTGATGCGGTAACGTAAATTTTGCACGTTGTGTCAAAGCACAGTGCCGCGTTACCGCACCGTTCCACGTTGCTGACGTTGACGACGTCATGACATGGAAATGTGAACAGGCCCAAAACTTGAATTTGTAAAAAAAATATATCAGCTTTTCCATACTAAACAATCAATATTGCTTAACCGGTATCGTCCCGCGCGACGATCCGGATCGTCAGTGCCATTGTTTATCTATTGTGTCTATAATTACAGTACTTGATAAGTTAACAAAATGTATGGAAGAGCAGTTTTTTTTTTCACGAATTCAGATTTTATCGTTTTTTTCCATTGTACTGCTTGTTTCTTGGGCAGTTATCGGCGAGACCTAAAGGTTCTCCAGCCAAAGATTTTGTCCTGTAGTAAAAGTTGTTGATGAGCTAGCTAAGTTTATAGTTTTTGGATGTAAAGTGACTAGTCTTGCTGTATATGTAGGTAGCTAGATACATTCTATACCTACCTTTACGGACGTTGTTTATGACTTCAGACTTATCATGACTACCCCGTACATTTGCAAGTACTTCTTCCAATACAGAGGGCGTAACATGCAATTTTGCTATCCCTGAAATTTCAAAATGCTCTTTATTATAGTATTTCTTACCTTTTTAAATAAAATAATAACCCTTGAAACTGGTTGATGGATAGGTTAAGTATAATGCAGTCGTACACTTTTTGTCACTATCCACGCTATTCACTAATTTTAATTTCTCTAAAAATTTCGTAACCTCTTCTTTTTTGTAGTCGGTTAACGTCATTTGCATCATTCTGTAAGATCAGCTGTAAAAATAATTTATGATAACCGAAAACATGAAAGTTGGAGGAAAGAGAGAAATCAAAATGTATGGATAGCCTGGATAGTGCCAAAAAGTGTACGATTGTACTATACTTATCCTACCTATCAACCAGTTTCAAGGATTTTAATAGGCCAATGAGTGTGTTTACAATCATTACTAAAAGCTATAGAGACAAGGCTAAGATTTAAAAAAAAACTGAAAGTTTGATTAACCGAAAAGAGGAGTTATGAGAAATTTTCGATTTACCTTTACGGACTTTCTTCAGGAGTTCAGACTTTCTGTCACTAGGGCGTAGATCGGAAATTATATTATCTAATACGCCAGGCGACAGTTCTCCGTCTCTTATCGCTGCAATGAACATTCCGTATATTGTAAGGCTAACAATTTTCACTATAGTAAGCTAACATAATTCAGATAAGAAAAGTTTTTTTTTTTTACTTGGTCGCTCTTCACCCTTGTCGCAACTGATGGTAAGCGTAGACGTCGTCTAAGATGGAGCACACGAATCCAAGTAACAGAGACGGAGTTCCAAGCAGTGTAAATTCCACGCAAACATGAAACTTAACTATTGTACAGAGGCCTGAATTTCCTTTAGCATAGTGTGAAATGCGCTCCGGCGCGGTCCGTTTGGTGGAAATCGTACATTAAGAGCGATTACGTACTGCATCCGATCCGAATCCGTGAAAATACGGATATAAAAACTCGGACCGAATTCGGATATTGCTTTACGCACTGCATCCGATCCGAATCCGTGAAAATACCGATCTAGAGTAAAAATCTCGGAACGAATTCGGATGTTGCTTACGCACTATTCAAATTCAAACAATTCAGGGGCCATCTTTGACATATCCGTTTGGCGTCTGATTTGAATCCGAGGTAATGCGAAAGCGTTGATACAAACAGTAAGTAGTACGGCTACTTCAGTCCGGCGATCTTCCGAATTAGAAACTCACGGATGACGGATAGAAATCGGATGACGGATAGAAATCGGATGACGGATAGAAATCGGATGACGGATGCCGGATGTAGTGCGTAAACTACCATACAAATAGTTCTATGGCTACTTCGGAACGTATTTTCACGGATTCGGATCGGATGCAGTGCGTAACCGCTGTAACGTTTCCACCCTATATAAATTTACCTTGACGGATATTCTTCAAAATTTCCAATGTGCTATCACTATGGATTGGACGCTGTTGACTAGGGAGGATACCATCCATGACATGTGGAGGCACGTGCCTTTTTACCACCGCTGAAATAATATATTTTTTAAATCAACTATTGCTAGGATTACTAATGAAAGATTTCACTGTAGAATATTTCATTACTAAATGAATTCCTCTTTATGACGTGCAAAGAATATTATTTTGTTTCAAGGAAAATGTAATAATCATTGAAAGGAGGATGGTCACAAATGTATTGAGTCTGGCACTGGCACCAATCGGATACACTGTTGGAAAGGTATTTTTGTGTCGAATTATGAATAACTATAGTGCTAGTCCCGATTCACTGTCTGATTGAAGTAATCCTGCTTGAAAGTTATTTAATTTTCGTTAGGTACATCCTATTAAGAACACATACTTTTATTGACATTTTTCTCCATTTTAGTATGATATTATGGTAATTATTATTAATATTTTTCATTATCTAGGTAAATAAAACAAGTTCGAAGTAACTTTTATCATTTATTGTATGTATGTACACAGGATGTAAAAAGACCCATTACATAGCCGAAATCTACGCACTTTGTACATCAAACTAAATTACATTGACCAAAAGTAATTGCTGGGAAACGACTATTATTTTTTAGGCATAAAAAAACGCGTCCGATTTGTTTAATAGGTAGATTCACCCCTAACTGAATAAAATACTATACCGATTTTGTTCAAAATCTGTGCAAATATCATCAAAACTGGTCAATCTAAACTGGAGATATGATTTTTTTAAATTCTATTTCGAACTAAATATCCAGTATCTTCTGAAGACTATATTTCAAAACAGACAATTTATACGGCTTTGTTGCCATAGTAGTTTTTTGTGCTCTTAAATAAAGCTATCCAACGATGTTAAATTCATTTTGATTGGACATGAGTACCAAAACGCCCATCATCATTTGTAAATAATCTACTTACCTTGACGGACCTTCTCCATGACGTCAAACTTATCGTCCTCAGAGTGTAAATTATCGAGTACTTCATCCAGAACAGCCGGCGGTAGTTGTCCCTTTCCTACCGCTGCAATAATAAAATGATTTTTTTGAGTATAAACAATGTCTTACAAAGAATTTAATGTTATTCAGTACCTATCACGCAAAAATATATCATTCAAAATAGCAGACTACAGGGTGTAAACGAATTCGTGTACTTCCTGAAACCACATGATCTATTACTGTTTAAAGTGACCCCGCACGGGATTTAGTTTAATTAAAATGTATTTTTTTTCTTACGTTAGCTTTAAGTGAGCGTCTCTAAACCACCTAATAAGGAACGAAGAAAAAAATAAACAAAAAAATTGTGCAAATTTTTTTTTTTTTTTTTTTTCCATTCAAACGTATCAACATACCAACACAAACCATCGCGGGCTTAACAGCGGTATTATGTATTTGAAAGAACACGTCGTTGCCACGCATAAATGAATGAAAGCACGGCGACAAAGCTGGCGGGCACGAATAGCGCGATATCGCTCTTTGCAGTTAGTAAACTCGTGGCGCTAAAGTTTTGATTATTTTGGAAAAAACTCATTCATGATTAATCTGACTCACTGTCAGTAGATCACGCGGTTTGAAGGAATTACACGATGTCGTTTACACCCTGTATAGTTAAATTATCGCTTTTCTACCGCTGCAGGTATAATAAAATCATATCAAGTAAAGAAATTAAATATCAAGACTTGGCACACGAGGTTGTCGCCATGTGGGATGTTGATGCTGAATCATTGTGCCGATAGTCGTTACGGCCAATGGTTTAATAGCCAAGAGCCTCGACCAACATTTAAAGAGGCTCTCGTTGGGCAGCTGGATCAAGGGCCTGATAAAGAAAGCGGTACTTCTGGACACGGCGCGTATTGTTAGGAAGTTACTCTCTCTGAGGCCCTGACCACCGGTAGCTTGGACCCTGTTCCCGACGCCGGTGGGCTACTATATTTTTAAATGTATTTTTTGTATGGAAATATTTAAAAATGTAATTTTATATGTCTTTAGAATGAATAAATGGAATAATATCATGTTAATAATATCATGCTTATTTTCATACCTTTACGAACTTTGTTTATGATTTCTGACTTATCATCACTAGTGCGTACATTTTTGAGTATATCATCCATCGCGGAGGGCGTAACATGTCTCTTGGCTATTACTGGAATTAAAATAACTCACAACTACCGAATCTTAAATTAATTGATAGGTTCAAGAGTCTCTAAAATACATCCTTTGAAATGGTGTAGCTATACCTACTACATTACAGAATTTAAAAAATTAAGTACTTATTTTTATTATAGAATTATATTCTCAGAAAAGTTACTTGGAAAACTCAGATTTTCCTTTACGGGTCAAGCTAACAGGAGGGATTATAAATTTATAACATGCCAGTTTTTTACAATAACTTAGTTAAATTACTAAAAGTGATAGAAATACGGTATAAAAACCGTCAAATTAATGTGCAACTTGATCAATATGATTCATTAAATTGCAATTAATCACAAATACAAGTTTAAGAATTTCTATTTACCTTTACGGACCTTCTTCAGGATTTGAGACTTACTGTCATTAGGACTTACATTGCGGAGTATATCATCCATGACAGTGGCCGATAATTGTCCCTTTTCAACCGCTGTAAAAAACATTCTGTGTAGGTACATGTTCAGGTATAGGTTGAGATAAGATGCCCACTGCATAGACTGATGACTTTATTGTAATAGTTAGTAAACTGTACGAGGAAAACTAAACGCCGACGAGAATTCAACAATTAAGGGAACCCACATAAAAAAATTGGCGTACAAGGGAAAGAAGAACAAAAGCTTCTAGATAATCGTTATTGAACATCTAATAAGACATGTTTTCCGTGTTTTCCAAGGCCAAATTGGCATATCATTCATCCAAATTACGTCAGAATTTCAACAGCAATTTAAAGACGAACAATCTTGTCGTATTTTATTAAAAAATATCCTAAGTGCTTGAAAACTTGATAATAATTACCTTTACGGATATTGTCGAAAACGTCTGAATCACTATTACTGGGCTGTTTACTAGCGAAAATATCAATTTTACCAAAGAATATCTCAGGCTGATATTCCACTTATCAAATATATTTGTCCAATGTTCGTTTGATCAAAGGAATTGTGCATTTGATCAAAGAAATTGGATGATTTTAATTAAGAATTTCAAAGAAAAGCAATTTGATCAAATAATGGACATCGATATTGGACAAAGATATTTGATAAGTAGAATACCAGCCTAATGCGCTTGAATACTTGATAATACTTACCTTTACGGATATTATCGAATACTTCTGACTCATGAGGTTGTTTTGTAGCGAGAATATCATCTGTGACATGGCACGGCACGTGCTTCTTTAACGCTGCCATTATACAATAATGTATCAATTGTTAATAATATTTCGTCAGTGAAGTTCTAACAGTGCGGAAGTCAAAACTGGCTACTTTACAAGAGTGAAAAAACTATTTAATACGAGGAGCGTAACTACGCTGAAAGCAATATTGTTTTCAATTATCATTACAAATGAACTCTTTGATGATTTAAACCTTTGAAAATCCTAATAATCTTTTTCATTTCAAGTAAAATTGTGGCTTTCCCAGTGTTGTCTGTTTTTGTCACAAAATGACTTACGCACTATTAGAAATTCACTGACGATTTGTTAATCAGTTCAACCGAAAAACGTCCACTGCTGGACATAGTCCTGTGCTTCTCGCATCCAGCGCATTCTCGCGACCGTCACCAGATCATCGGTCCACCTTGTGTGGGGCCAACCTACGCTGCGCCTTCCGGTACGCGGTCGTCACTCCAGAACCTTTCAGCCCTATCGGCCACCCGTTCTGCGAGCAATGTGCCCCGCGCACTACCACTTATGTTTAGCTATTCTTCGGCCTATGTCGGTTTCTTTGGTTCTCCTGCGGATCTTATAATTTCTGATATGATCCGATGAAAATTGACTAATTCATTCATCATCATCATCATTCAGCCGAAAGACGTCCACTGCTGGACATAAGCCTCCCCAATAGGGGGGTTTGCCATAATCGCCACGCTTGGCAGGCGGGTTGGTGATCGCAGTATGGTTGTTAAAATACTCAGAGAGCACTGCTGCCCATCCTCTAGTGAATCCCTTAGTCGCCTTTTACGACACCCCTGAGAAGAGATGGGATAATGCTATTCTTTACACGGCAATAAAAAAATGGCAACGGTAATGCATTCGTTTACCACAAATAATGTCATTATTATGGGATGGGAAATCATAAGTACAAGAAGTAAATTATCGACTTACCTTTACAGACTTTACGCATGACTTTTTGTATATTGTCAGACGGGCTTACACTGCCTAGTATTTCATCCAGAACAGCGGGTGGTATTTTTCCTACTTCTACTGCTAAAATTATACACATTTACCATTATATTTTGGAACATGACAAATCTTTTCAGAAATTCTTTACGATTTCCGACTTGAAGTTTAGATTGAAATCGTAAAGCTATGTGCGTTAAAAATAATGTACCATTAATTACATGAAGTCCGTGAAATCCTGTTGCCATGAAAAATGTTGACCCATAAATTCTATCTGCGATAGTAAAGGGTGCTTCAAAATATTCATATGCTTGTAAAATTGTGAATGATTATAAAAGTGGGTTTTAGTAATGAGAGACAGTGGTGCCGATTCTGTTATGGACAAACTAAACTTAATTTAGGCTATTGCCATGTTTTTCACTTTAATAAAATAATAAAGAGACATACGTAAATAAGAGCTGTCAAATTTAGTTGAATTAAAAGTTCCATACAAATTTAGACGACATTTAAAACGTGTCGACTAAAAACAAAAACACGGTAAAGTTCAAGGCGTAAACTAATTTGACATCTCTAACTTAGTTGTTGTCTATCACCGTCCTTTTCTCGCGCTATCTGTTAGTAAAAGATAGCAATTCTCTAATTTTAGTTTAGTTGGTAAACAAGAGAATAGGCACCATTGACTACTTATCAATAAAGATAATGGGTATCAAAACAGTAAGTTGACGTGTATTTATTTTTTCCGATTATAATATAATTTGGGTATATTTTAAATGGTTACAATGATTTTGATATTACCTATCGCAATAATCAGATATTGACCTACCATCACGGACTTTCTTTATGACTTCAAACACTTCATCACTAGGACGCACATTGGCGAGTACATCATCTATGACGGCAATAACAGTAGGTGAAAGTTGACCTTTTACCACACCTGAAATGAACATTCCGTCACTAATTCCTTAAAGAAAAAAAAATTGAACAATAAGAACTATTTGAGCAAAAGACAAAAGTTTTTCGAGCTATATCATCACGTGTACTTCAAACCTATGTAGGCAGTGAAGTAAATATGGCTCTACGTCCAATAGTGTGTAAACTACTATTAAAATTTACAACAACTTCAAACAAAGTCTAGAAATAACATTTTTTTTTAAATGTATGAAAAAATAAAGGAGCTACACGCTTTCGAAGTTTGTGGCTGAAGCATTTTCTGTCTTTGTCGCGCGAAACGGATATTGTACGAGTGTTGTCAAATTACTGAAGAATTATTGAGGTAAGTATGACGTTATTGTGACAGTAGTGTTGTCTCTGTTTAGTGAACAATTTGTAATCGTTTTTATCTATCGGGCATGTTACTCAGTATTCCGTTGATTTTTGCATTGTTGCTTATAATTTTTGAAATAGTTTCGGGATTTTAAATAGAAAAATACATATAGTTAAATACACTAATAATGGAAATTATTAATGGTTTTGCTTCCCACAGATGTCAGATACCTTCACGGATTTTGTTCATAACTTCTGAATTAACATCACTAGGTGGTTGACTAGTGAGGTCATCTATGACACCTGGCGGCACGTGCCATTTTTTTATCTCTGAAATTATTATAATTTTGTTAATAATTAATTTCATATCCAATACATGATTCAACAAGAAAAGAATGAGACTACAAAATTATAAACTTACCTCTACGGACCGTGTCCATGACTTCATGCTTGTTGTCACTCGGGTGTATTTTGGCGATTATTTTACCCATAACAGCAGGTGGTATTTGTCCTTTTTCTACAGCTGAAATAATACATTATATTCCATCTAAGTGAATTATATCATGAGTATATCTAAATTATCTTGTTTATCCTACACACCTTTACGGACTTTATGTATGATTTCAGACTTATCATGACTGGCGTGGACATTAGCGAGAATATCATCGATAGTAGGGGGCGAGACATCTGGCTTTTTTACTGCTGAAATAAAATGTTGTATTCAGAGAGGGATGGTAGGTATAGGATGATAATATTGTTGACTTAATTCGTATCGAGGATAAAGGCTCATTTACACGGAGATAGTTTCTCGAAGCGAGACTCATTCTGTCTTCGTCTTTCTCTACGATGAAAACAGAGATAGCATGAGACTCGCTTCGAGAAACTATCTTCGTGTAAACGAGCCTTTAGTCCTGCCGGAGATAAGTCGTGTCGTGTCGAAGTTTCCTCCTGTCATCGTTAAGATTTGATTTTTTTTTCAATGTTGCTTCTTGACCTTGTTGTCCTTGCGGACCGTTTCTTCGTAACCGGGCATTTATTGGCGAGACCTGAAGGGTCTCCAGCCAAGCTTGACTTAACGCAATTCCGTCTTTTGACGTAGTATCCGTCAAACTTCTATCTTACACCGGCCTAAGACAGCGGGTGATGTGGCCCTTTTTGAAAGCTTTTATTTAACTTACTCTGTTGGTATTTTACAGCTAAACAATACGTTTTGTGTGAACAGTACCATAGTTCTTGGATTAACTAATGAGTGGTTTTTTTGTATTATACGTGTCGTGAGACACATTCCTAATTACCGGGTGAAAGGGACGGTGGTGTACCGAAAACTGAAAAAGTGAATTCAGCACATAATTCTGAATTGAAAATAAGTGGATCTTTTTCTCGGAATTTTCTGTATTTACTAAAAATTTCACGGAATTGAAAATCCGTGGAAGATTTCGTTGAAATCTTCTGAATGTTCAGATTTATAAAAACATAAAATATTTTTACAACGTGCTATTTAATAATACTATTAATTATTTTACGCCAGATTAATGTATAATTAGTGAAAATCAAAATCGAAAATGTCGGAAAATTCCGAGAAAAATTTCCATTTATTTTCTATTCAGAATGACGGGCTGAATTCACTGTTTCAGTTTTCGGTACACCGTCCCTTACACCCGGTATGTTTGTATACCTACGTCGTGACCTTACCGCGTGTTCAGCTCATGATTGTGTGAACGATTCCATTTGGGTCCGAAACTAGTCGGGCAATCCCGAAAAATGTACGTGAGTAAACAGTAAACAATCATAAATATAGGGTGACTGGTAATTAGAGACAGATACTTAAACAAATGATTGTACTTATGATAACAAACAACTTTCCCGAAGAAACGTTTTTATTTAATTTAAAATTAATAAACCGCTAGGGTGTAAACGCGGCTCGACCGCCCCGCGTGCCGCGCATTGCTCTCGCGCACTGTCAAAGTGTTTCCAAGTATCCCATCACAGTTTTCTAAGCTTTGGACGAGTAGTCTACGATATTTTAGCGGTTAATTAATCAATTTTAATCTTTTAGGTTTAAGAACAACTTTATTTCTCATGAAGAATTGCATACATAATTTACTTACTGAGAAACAATGTTTAAAACTAAGATTCATATTCAGAGCGCACAAATTACTTACGTAAATAAGAATCAAAGCAAAATATAAAAAAAAAAAAAAATGTGGGTACCTAAACAAATAACATCTCGATCGTACGTTAACCAGGCAGAACATGGATGCATGAGTTGATTTTTACTAGATGTGGCATTGATGGCATAGTCTGTTAGCAACATCTTTGGAAATGTTATTTGTTATCATGACTACAATCATATTTTACGTATTTGGCAACAATTACTTCATCATCACCATCATCATCATTCAGCCGAAAGACGTCCACAGCTGGACATAGGCCTCCCCCAAAGACCAGGGTTAGCAGAGCCGCCACGGACTTGGGGCCGTTTTTTCTTTGTGCTATCCATGCTTGGGCCCCCAGGGTTTGCTATAATTGCCACGTTTTACGCACACCAATTAGTAGTCACTATACAAGGTTACTCAGAAAGGGGGCACTAATCCTAAAGGGTGTTAAAGTACACATAATAATGAGTAACTTTTGTTCTACCACTTTCCCCAAAACTCAATAGTTAAAGAGAAATTGCTGTTCAAATATTACAAAAAAATATGCTAAAATCTGTCTATCCTCAGCTATGATTAGCTGTGTTTACATTTTAGGTCATATTTGAGGTCACGAATTAGCAGCTCCATTTTCTGAATTCGTAACTAACGTAGAAAAGAACAATTTTTGAAAAAACTAAAATAAAATAATTTTCCCTGGGAATAAAAATTATCTAATTTT
The DNA here is from genome assembly GCA_905220435.1 of Amphipyra tragopoginis. Classification (NCBI taxonomy): domain Eukaryota; kingdom Metazoa; phylum Arthropoda; class Insecta; order Lepidoptera; family Noctuidae; genus Amphipyra; species Amphipyra tragopoginis. The sequence goes on along the minus strand of HG991997.1, from coordinate 8,409,734 downwards.
GAAATTTTACCACTTGCTTTAAAACCGTCATCAGTGACCCCCTTTCCGACTAACCTTGTATAAAGGCCGACTGATCGTTTTCAATTAAATTATGCATTTCACCTCCATCATCACCTTTACTGGGGTGCATGAAAAGAGCCTCCACGAGTGACGATACTTCGGTACGTCCGGCGCACCCTGGGCAGTCAGCCTCGTTACCATCCTTGCTGACTGGCTAATCTTTTCACCACGGCATGAGCTATTCTTGTATAGCTCGTGCCGACACGATAGAAAGAAGAGAGATCACCTTTACTGGCATTCTTCATAGCTTGAGGCTTCTGGTCACCAAGGCCCTTCATGTCCTCCGTATCCATTTTTACTAACATTTTCAAAAGCGATGGCGTTACTTCCTTACTATTTACCGCTGAAATTGTAGATACCATGGTTAACCCATACTTGGAGTTTGAAGGTAGCTGCTGTAGGTAGGATGCTGAGCGGCCTTCCGCAATGATTAGTTAGCGTCTACACCCATCGTGTTTAAGCTGTAAGCTTTGAATGAAATTTTATTGCGATATCGTAGAGACAGCTCGATGAAATTTACAGAGTAAATAGCTGATTAAATGGATAAGTTTTTAAAATACGTCTGCCAAAAAATGTGTAGGGACTATTTTTTTTTTAATTACTTTAAATATTAGGAGACATGCAAGATTTTAACTGATGTACAATTCATAAAAAAAAAGAATGCAATGGTTACATCTATGGTTACAAATGTTTATGCATCCGCTAGGGTTTCATTCGGTTAATTAAGAAAAAAAATACTCATGTACTTATCTCAACTATTCACGTCACTGTGATCAAAAATGTGATTATAGTCAGGCGAAAACTACAAAAAATCACAGAACATACATGGGGGTGATTTGGGTACCTCAAAGGATGCTCTACCTTTGGACTTCCGCTTGACACTACTTTTTGGGACACGCTGTATATGTTTTTTATTCATTTATAAAATCAGAATCTCACGTGCTTTCAAACAGACACTTTAGGAGGAAGCTCTCATTTTACAGTTTTTTATTGATACGGGCCTTAGAATAGCCGTGTCGTTTTATCGTGGTGCTTGGGTTTTGTTTTTATCCTAAAAAGTGACCTTGCGGCTTCGACAAGAATGGCTATAAAACCATTATAATTTTCGCATGTATATGTAATTGGAAGTGCCTCCGCTGCCGGCACCGGTTGCCATAACGAGTGCCGGCGCCGCGCCGACTATACACTTTTATTTTACACCTTCAAGACCTCTTCATACTCTTCTTGAGACGATTATTCGTCACCCACTTTCACTTTCACAATAAAAACAAATGAAAATCTTAAGGGGATGTTTGTTGGGTTGTTTAGGATTCAAAGGCAGAGTCGACGGAGCCCCGCTGCGCGGGTCCTCGATTTCTGTCTGCAGGGTTTAAAGTAACCTAACACGAAGGGGATGACGAGGGCCAGAGTGGGCGAGCAAAGCGAGCGAACGAAGCCCTCGTCATCCCCTTCGAACCAAACCTATGCGTGTCGGGGTACCCCAAATTAAAAAGCTCGCTTCGCTTGCTCTTGAAATTAGTCAGTTGGTAGACAAGTTACAGTGTTTGGCCCAAAATCTAACCTATCTTTCAACTAACGTGCCTACCAAACAACTTATTACCGTGGCCGGTGTCCATTTTGGGTGCTGGTAGCCGATGTTTTTAATCTCGGCTGCCGGTAGTTGTAGGGCCGATTCCCAATGGCGTTATTTTTGGGTGCCGGCACCGGCAGCGGAGGCACTCTCATACCTATGTAATTAATTGATTTACCTTTGCGGACCTTCTTCATTATTAGAGTCTCCTCGGCACTAGGGCGTAGTGGTATGAGTAAATTCTCGATGTCTTCTGCTTTTATATCTTTTAACAAACTATCTTTTCCTTTGGCTGAAAATGTTAATCATGAAAAACTGATAATTTGTTTCAAAGACATTAAAATAAATATATTTTTGTTTGTCTCTACTTTCGTACTGACGTTATTCTTGACATAACTATGCGCCGCGTTCATAATATCGGTTTTTTTCACTATTACCGGTATCATTGAGAGCGATTAAGCAGTATTTATTATTTAAACATTGATGTAGAATACGTATGGACCAAAAGTCAAGTACAATATCCACGAATAAAAGTGTTCAGGACACTACACTACTAAACAAAATAAGACTGTAAAATAATAAAACAATAACAACCAAACCACACCAAAAATAAAAATAACCAAAAATATGAACACAATCATCTTTTTTCAATTGCGCAGTTTTTATACAATCTCACTACACAGAACGGCATTGTTGACTTCATGTGCAGTTGTTCGGTTGTCCAAATACAGAGGGACGTGCGATAAGTCTACTTTTTCGAGTTTGGTCTACATTCGCTTTGGACATTTTTGAGCGCTAACCCAAGGTCAATAAATATACTACGTCGATGCTTTAAAAAATAAAATGAATTTAAATAGCTATTTTTAATATTTAAACTGCTTTTCCTTTAAGTGTCTGAAATATTTTTTGACTAATTCGGGTTACCCTTATCTGGTTCTTGATGCACAGCCGTTTTAGATATATATTTCTCCCAAGAATCCGTATTACTAATATCTTTTTTTCTTTTTAAGGATAATTCCATTGATGGTCTTGGAGAGTCTTCTTCTTGACTGGATTTTTTATTGTCCTTTGGCATCGCTTAAATAAAAATTGTGTCACTCAGTAAGAAAAATTTAAAAAAAAAACTAAGAACTTCTTAAACTCGATAACAACTGAGACCTCTGGTTTACGGGATCATATTTGTTCCAAATAAGCACTAGTTTAACCCGTTTCAAGGAACAGGTAGAACTTTTAATCGCCACGTAACTATCATATTTTTCGTATTTATACCTACAAGGTTAGTCGGAAAGGGGGTACTAATCCGCAGACCACTTAGGGTTGGACCTCATCTGGCAGCACGGAATCGCCTTTTTCCGTCGCCCTTTCTCTTTCTGTCGCTTAGAACTGCCATTTGCTAGACCGAGACAGAAAGCATAATGCGATAGCACGCGGCGGAATCCTCGAGGCGATCGGCATCACGGACAAAATGCAATGGTCGGCAGGGAGACTCCGGAACGCTGAAGCGCGCGATAGCATGCTAACGCATCCTTTCACCGCCGATCACTTGCTATCGCTATTATATTTTATTATTTTGATTTTGCATTTCTTGCAAAATACACGCTAGAATCACTGCTCTCTCTTCCGTGGTCCTATCCATCTCGCGCTTGAAACTAAACTGATCATGAAAGAACGCGGCAGTATGCCACCCATGCTGCAGCATGCTGACGATCGCCTTTTTTGTCTGCGGAATGCGACAGCGCGCATTCGCATGCGGCAGCATACTGCAGCACGTGGTAGCACAGGCGGAACAAATGCGATTCCGTGCTGCCAGATGAGGTCCAACCCTTAAAGTAGCACTGGTGACGGTTTTAAAACAAGTGTTAAAATTTCAAAATACGATCATTTTATTTCCATGCAAAATTATATTTATTTTAGTTTTTTTTTAAATTCTTCGTCGGTCGCTTTAATTACGAAATCAGAAATTAAAGCGTCCGTGACCTAAAATGTATACACAGCTGCTCATAGCTGAAGATAGATAGATATATTTTAGCGTATGTTTTATGAAATTTTTGAACAGCTATTTCTCTTAAACTATTGACTTTTGGGGAAAGGTGTAGAACAAAAGTTATTCATTATTATGGGTACTTTAACATCAATCAACCTCTTAAACAATTGCTTAGGGAGCTATGCAATATTATTTTATGTACATGTATTTATTTATTGACCAACTTATACTTACAGCTTAAATACTACACATATAAGTTATATATAATTAAGACATAATGTTTGTGCCATTACCTTCACGGAGATTCCTGATGAATTCCGAATTTCTGTCGCCAGTGAGATTATCCTGTGTTGTCTTAGAACTGACACTTTCTTTTTTTGAATTTTTTACTTTATCTCTTATAATTTTTGTTAATGACGGCGTTACTTCCCCCTTTTTTATAGCTTAAATAAATGATTTAGTTACACGAATGGTGTTTCGACAAAGATGATATAAGTCATTTGACATAGTATCATAGAGCATACCTTTTTCTAGCTCCTTCATAATTTCAGGATCAATGTCACTTGGCTTTTTCGTCATGAGTTGATCAACATACATTTTTTTATCCTCATTAATCATAATTTCTAAGAGTGACGGAGATACTTGCCCTGATTTAATGGCTGAAATCAAACAATTAAGCTTGAAAGAAAGTGATGCTGGTGCACAGTTTCGGTTATCCACCTTTTGTTTGTTTGTTTTTAATAACCACAAGAAATTTCTTTCAACGTACCTTTACCGATTTGTCGCAAGATTTCAGACTCACCATCACTGGTGCCTAGTTTTGCGAGTATTTCATTCTTGCACATTGGTTTAGTATTTTGTCTGCTTCCAAATCTTTTTAAGATTTTACATCTGTCTTTATTAACTATCTTTTCTATGAGTGATGGTGACACTTGACCATTCTTTATAGCTAAAATAATGAATTCATTAAATAACTAACTCAGGGTAAGTTGGAGTTTATCAACATAGAAGTGTATTATGTTGTGGGCATAACGGCTCATATACAGAAGGTCGACAAGTCGGCAGGATTACTTCGCTTGCCCACAAAAGCAAAGCAAAAACTTGTAAACGCCTAGTCGTTCGACGACTACAGTTTGCAGCCAGAGTCGACTAAGTGTAAAAGGTGTAAAAGACCGCAGTCACCCTGGTGAAACTGAGACATGACAACAATTATTTATTATTACATTCCGCGGATTTATAGGTGGAAAGCCACGAACACACCTGGAATACACCTGTCTACTCCCTAAGCACAAAGTCCGTGGTTTCGGCTTAGTTACAAGCGTTTCCTACTCCCTATCACCTACTGACATACGATTTTTTCGGTCGGGCAAAAACACATCGGTAGTAAGGACAACTGTCGAATCGTGTTGCCGATTCGGAGCCCGAACTAAAAATGAATGACAGCTGTCCCTTTTTTTATCGTGGGAAAATCCCACGGAGAAGAGAAAGAAGCGGAGATGCCGCAAGGCAATTAGGCCATGCGTCTTCAATTAGGTCATGACGTCACAGTGTGGGCGGGGCCACAAACCTTAGTTTCGAGTGAATCGTCATCGTGTTCGGGTCCGTTGTATTTGAATAGTTTTTTATTTGTTAAATTGTTTTAATAATGAAGTGCGCTGTTGTTGGATGCAAAAAATGTTCAGGATCAAAACTGAAACATATTGATGGCATAACATTTCACGTTTAAGTCCCTAAAATTTATATTTTCATTTTAAAACACATTTTCTCGTTTGTTCGCCAGATTATAGCTAGAGACATCTGTCGTCGAAGAGATGCATTCTAACCACTTCTCATCTATTCCGTGTTTTTATCATTATCAATGCATGTTATTGTGACCAATCTTCAGCACAAATAACTTACTTTGCTTGCTTTAAGTTATTTCATAGATAAATTAAATACCTTGACACAATATATGAAACAAGAAGAATTTAAAGTAAGAAAAAGTGCGCCATCTGACGGTAAGTAGTCGGTCCTAACTAGAGATGGGCGGTGGGAAAAAACCCGACGGGAAAAAACCCGGGTTCTTTCCCGTTTGGAAAAAAACCGGGTGTTTATGAGGGAAAAAACCCAATAGGTGGGTGCTTTCATTATCTAAAATAATACAATAAAGTTGAAGAGATTTTTTGTTTATTCTAACGTGGTAATCTGTGGAACAGATTACCAGAGATACCAGACGGATTGTAAAACATGTTTCTGCATAAAACAGCCCAGTCGCCAGGTAGTTTTCATTTGTAAAAGGTCCTTCAGTCCTGAATTTTGGATATGTGTTATGTTTAGGTGTTCTTATGAAAATATCAAGTTTTTGACCTTGAGTGATCTCGGCGTGCTCCGCCATCTTGGATTAAAGACACCAAAACTGAGTTTTTATTAAATAACTCCTTATCTATGGGTTTTACGCCAAAAAAAATCAGAATAATTTTGTAGACAATTAAATTCACTACTATTCTCGCCGCAAGTATTTTTTCTATAGCTAATAGTTTACGATATATTGCGCTTTATAGTAGGCAAAAACACAATTTTTCAAGCATTTTTTTAGTTTTCGTTCCCGACTCAAATATTGTCCTCCCTCCTCCTCTCTCTCCTTAAAAATAGGCTTCAAACGTATGTTTGAAGCCTATTTTTAACCCACGACGCAAAAAGAAGAATGTTTTATAAGTTTGAGACCTACGTCTGTAAGTCTGTCCGTTTGTCTGTATGGCTGTTTGTTTGTCTGTCTGTTTGTCTGTAAGTATGTCTGTCTGTCTGTTTGTGGCAACGTAACTCCGAAACGGTTGACTCGATCTCGTTAAGTTTTTTTTTGCTCAAAAGCTGTTTTCATCAGGATAATGATCAGGTTAATAATATGATGGAAATCGGTTCAGCTGTTGCAAAATTATCAGCTGTTTTCTCAGTTAGGTTAGATAGGTGTGTATTCGACGGCATTGCAGCCGATGCAAGATCATGGAAGTGAATTTGCTACTTAGCTTATGATTTTAGCACAGCTAGTTAGCTTTATTTAATCAATATAATGAATGATTTTTCATGCTATACTACGTTTCCGTCCCTACTTATTTATTACTTTACCGGACCATCTGAAAAATACTTGTACATTGCTTTATCACTTCATTCACTGAGTTATAAATGTTACAGGTTCTAATTCTAAGAAAAAAAAACATCTCATAACTAACTAGCAGTTAGCTTATCTAAGTTGAAATGACGTGACCCACTACTTAATTGTCCATACTTTAAATTTGTGTGTTTGCGTAAAATGTGGTAGTGGAGCGCGTCATTTCAACTTAGACAAGCTGTAACTAGTAGTAATAAAGTTCAAAAATTATGTACTATTTAACGCATGTGTATCTAAATATTACATAAGCTAAATTTGAAAAAACTCGAATATTTTCCCAATCGGGTTCTTTCCCGGGTTTTTTCCCTCGAGTTAACCCATTTTGGGTTTTTTCCCGGGTAGAATCCCATCACTAGTCCTAACTGACAAATAAAAATGTGTGCATCATGCCAGCAAGACCCTATTTTATCAAAGGACAATGGGACAAAATGTATGGACCCCGTCCCCACCCTTGTAGCACTATAGAGTGAGTTTGATTGAACGAACTGTTATAACCCTTATTACAAGGCAGTAAAGCTGACATCAGCACGCCTATTGTTTACAACATGAAGTGTTGACTGATGAATGCAATTCAGCACTTTGTTTACTTAAGATTTTATTAATTAATTAAAGTTCAGTTAGATTCTGGATACCACCGCGTGCAGTACCAAAATTTGGGAAGTCATCTTAAGATAATTCCGGTCTATGTGTATTATGTAGTTTGTGATTCTTTAATAAAATAGTGTTTGTGATAAAGTAGTTTTTTTTAAAAAGACAATCGGGGTCGGCCGTCTAACAAATTGGTGTCAGAAGTGGGATACCAGAGAAGAAATCTTACGACGTTGAGTCAAACAGATACTGGTATCCCGAACCTAAGCCACCCCAACCGTCTCTGATCGACAGTGAGACTTAGCCTAAGGCGAAGCCTGCGTCAGCTACGAGGACGACAGTAAATCACCGCTCTTCAGCTGTGTCTGCTCCAATCACACTACAAGGACGACGTTAAGCCTCCGCTCTCCAGCGTGAGCCCGCTCCAACTAGGATCACATTTTGGACGACAGTAAATCACCGCTCTTCAGCGTGTGTCTGCTTCAGCTACATCACAGGACGACGATCAGTCTCAGCTAATAGCCTGAGCCCGCTCCAGCCGGATCCAGTTCCAGCTCCATCCAGGTCTAACTCACCAACCAAAAGTCAAGAAATTCCACAGTTAACCGTGTGAACATTCCACCGACGACGTCAGCGTCACTGCAATAGGACACCGGTTCCCACCGCGGCGATGCACGTGCAATTCTTCGTGTTACTGTGAGTGTTTCTTGTGCTTGCAAACTTCATCGTTTTAAAAAGTGAAACGTATTTCTAAATCCTACATCGTACAATTTGTAAATCGTAAATACCTAGTACAATTTCTAAATCGTAAATCGTACAAGTTCTAAATTTTTCTATTTCTAAATCAATTGTACTTCTATACAAATATTTACACTGTTTCCTATTTCTAAATCAATTGTACTTCTATACAAATATTTACACTGTTTCCTATTTTTACATTGTTTTACATTCTTTTTACATTTAACATATTTTTACTTGTTTTAATATTGTGTGTTATTGACAGTTTCGTCCAGCACATCATAATCTTATGTCTCTTAAAAAAGAATCCTCAGATAAGAAAAGCGAAATGTCGGACAAAATTACCTTGTCCTTTTTAACAAAATTTATTAAAACATATAATGGTGACAGGGAGTTACTTCCCGCATTTTTAACAAATTGCGAAAATGCAATGAGCTTAGCTACTCCAGATCAGCAGTCTATTTTATGTAAATTCGTTATTACACAACTAGAGGGAAAAGCCCAAGTTGCGTGTAGTCTTAAAACATTTTCTAACTGGTCTGAATTAAAAACATTTTTAAGGTCTACATTTGGTGAGAAAAAGCACGCCACTCATCTTTTATCAGATTTACAACATTCCAAACAGTTGCCCAATGAAGATGTTACAAAATACTCACTTAGAGTTGAGGCAATTTTAACACGTATTCAGTCTGATATACATTATAGTTGTAAAGACGAGAAGGAATTACCAGGCAGAATAGCAGCCATGGAAGACCTTGCTCTCAATTCCTTTTTGCTAGGTTTGAACCCCTCTGTATCTATTATTGTCCGGTGTAAAAATCCAGCAACCCTCAGTGATGCTGTACAATATGCCACTGATGAGGAAAAATTATATAACTTATCTAAAAATATTAATAAAACTCAAAAACAGTGCTCAATCTGTAATAAAATCGGACATAGTTCATCTGAATGTTTCAGAAATAAGAAATCTAATAACAATAATTCACATAAATCTTATCATATTAATCCTCAACCTAATTCAAATAATACAGGTTTCAATTCTAATTCTAAATCTAATTCTTACGCTAAAACATGCAATTATTGTAAAGGCATTGGTCACACGATTGAAGAATGTCGTAAGCGTAAATTTAATATGCAGCGCCGTCAAAATACTGACGATGCGCAACGTGACCGTAACTCGCCACGTACTTATAACTCTACTAATGCACCTGCGCATACTTGTGAATATGAGGCCAATAATTATGATAATGAAACTGAGCCTCTTGATGATAATAATTTAAACTAAATTCGATTTTGGTGCCGTGTCTGTCAAAATCGACTCAAGGTCATGACACGATTAATGCTTACTCTTATACTAATTTTACTAAATCTAGATCTCAATCTAAACGATTGAGTCTTACTAAATCTCTACCTCAACCAAAAGAGTTGAGTCTTTCTAAATCGACACCTCAATCTAAACGATTGAGTCTTACTAAATCTTATCCTAACTCACCCACCAACGAACAGGGTAACCAGTCCCAAACTCACGGTGGTCATAATAGAATTTCTAATTCATTCACCAACGAACAGGGTAACCAGCCCCAAACTCACGGTGGTCGTAATAAAATTTCTAATTCATTCACCAACGAACAGGGTAACCAGCCCCAAACTCACGGTGGTCGTAATAAAATTATTATTTATAACTCATCCACTAACGAACAGGGTAACCAGTCCCAAACTCACAGTGGTCGTAATAAAAATATTATTATTTCTAACTCATCCACTAACGAACAGGGTAACCAGTCCCAAATTCACAGTGGTCTGAATAATATAAATATTATTCCTAACTCACCCACCAACGAACAGGGTAACCAGCCCCAAACTCACGGTGGTCATATTAAAATAAATCTTTTTTCTAATTCAGCCACTAACGAACAGGGTAACCAGTCCCAAACTCACGGTGGTCATAATTATCTAAATACTATTTTTAATGGTAAAATAAATTGCCAAAAATGCCTAAATAAAATCAAAAATTCTAATACTAAATCAATATCTCAATCTAAATGTTTGAGTCCTCCTAAACCTACGTCTCAGTCAAACGAGCTAAATCCTACTATTTCTAACGGCAAAGCAAAATGCAAAAGTTGCCAAAATAAAATTCAAAATACTTATCTTAGTTCTAAAGATAACTTACTTAAATCTAACTTACACACTTATTCTAAATCTAATTTACATACTAATTCTAAATCTAAACTTATGTACGAAATTAATGATTATAGTAAAAAAATATCCTTACCTCACACTTATTTACGTTCTAAGCATTCCTTGACCAAGTTATGTTTCCTTATCGATACAGGATCAACTATCAGTATTATAAAAAGGTCCTGTTTGCTGCAAATTCCAAAGCTTTCTGATGAAACTGTAAAACTGAAAGGCATAAACAGTTCTGAAAATCCTGTTGAAACACTAGGTACTTTTCAGATGGAATTTAATATATCTGACGCAACGTTTAAACATAAGTTTCACGTGACAAAAGATGATATCAATCTTAATAATTATGACGGAATTATCGGTAGTGATTTCTGTAATCATTTTAAATCAAATATTGATTATTTTTCTAAATCTATGTCTATAATGAATCGATCTATTCCTATCATTTATACGCAACCGACGTATATTATTCCAGCGCGTTCTGAAGCTGTTATCGAATGTACGGTATCAAATTACTCGCACGAGCTTTATCATAACAATGAAGCTCTCGTACTAGATCATACCTTAAGTGAAGGCGTTTATGTCGCTAATTGCATAGTTTCTATAAAATCAAACAAGAAAACAAATATTACTATTTTAAATACTACAGAAACTGATATTGAAGTAAAAGACTATCATGTAAAGTTAACGCCGCTTGAACGCGAGTGTCTTGTCTCTGAATCCTGTTATAATATTAACTCTATTTCTACTACTAAATCTGATCGTATAAACAAAGTATTAAATCTTATTCGTTGTTCTCATCTAAATGATGAAGAAAGAAAAGCTCTCTTACAATGTTGTTCCCAATATACAGATATTTTTCATATCGAAGGTGAGCCTTTAACCTTCACAAGTGCTATTGAACATACTATAACCACAGGTGATGCACCTCCTATTCATGTTAAATCCTATCGCTTCCCTGAATGTCATAAAGAGGAAGTAGATTCTCAAATTCGTAAAATGCTTGATCAAAAAATCATTCAACCCTCTATTTCGCCTTGGAGCGCCCCAGTTTGGGTAGTCCCGAAAAAAATGGACGCTTCTGGTAAACAAAAGTGGAGAATAGTCATTGATTATCGCCGTTTAAATGACGTCACCGTTTCTGAGACTTATCCACTGCCGCTTATCACTGATATTCTTGATCAATTAGGTCACTCTAAATATTTCAGCACACTGGACCTTACCAGTGGCTTTCACCAACTCAAAACTTGTCCCAAGGACGCCCCAAAAACGGGTTTCACAATTAGTACTAACTCAAGCATGTCTGGACATTATGAGTTCACCAGAATGCCTTTTGGGTTGAAAAACGCCCCTGCTACCTTCCAACGTCTCATGAACACTGTATTATCAGGCTTACAAGGCCTCCACTGCTATGTATATTTAGACGATTGTATCGTTTATAGCCAAAATCTACAAGATCATATGATCAAATTACAATCAGTCTTCGACAAATTTCGTGAATTTAATTTAAAACTTCAACCCGACAAATGCGAGTTCTTAAGACATGAAGTTACTTACCTAGGCCATATTATTACCGATAAAGGTGTATCTCCAAATCCTGAAAAAGTGAAAGCTGTATCGCACTTTCCAGTCCCTGAAAATCCTAAAAATATAAAGTCATTCCTAGGTCTCATAGGCTACTATCGCCGATTTATAGAAAACTTCGCTAAATTAACTAAACCACTTACCTCCTTATTGAAGAAAGATGCTGTCTTCCACTGGAACACTGAACAGCAACACGCATTCGATTTCCTGAAAGAAAAATTAATTACCGCCCCACTTCTTCAATATCCAGACTTCTCACAACCTTTTAACGTCACTACTGACGCTAGTAACTACGCCGTAGGCGCAATTTTGTCTCAAGGTCCTATAGGTAAAGATATGCCGATCGCATATGCATCGCGCACACTAAATAAACCAGAAGGAAATTATTCAACTACTGAAAAAGAACTTTTAGCCATCATATTCGCTGTAAAAACTTTTAGACCATATCTTTATGGTAACCGATTTAAAATAATAACAGACCATAGACCTCTTGTATGGTTATTTAATGTAAAAGATCCAGGCAGTAGACTTATTCGCTGGCGCCTCAAACTCGAGGAGTACGACTACGAAATAATTTATAAACAAGGTCGTTTGAATTCCAACGCTGATGCGTTATCACGGTGTCCGGTAAATGCTATTGATGTTAACAATTTAAATAATTCTACTTATGAAGCATATTTTAAGGCCCAATTCACAAACCAAATTACTAATTCAAATACTATTATAGAAGAATGCACTCAAGGTTTACATTTATCTAAATTAAACACAATCGCGTGTCCAGTCTCTTTAGACTTTGACTACTCCATGCCTCATTGCGAAGAAATATTATCTCAGCTTGATAATACTGCTGACTTACTTAATTCCGAGCGCGAGCCTCTTACAGTAAAATTAATTAACGATAAGAATAAAAATTACTATTTTCTATTTACTAAAGTTCATCATTATGATCAAACAAACTTTAGAGACGTTTATAATCTATTAATCAAACTTAGAAATATTTTAATTGATTGTCCAAATATTAAAGATCTTGCTTTACCCGACTTTTCAGATCCATTCTCTAAGTTAGCTTATACTAAAATATACAATATGATTTCCTATATCTTTCATGACACTCATATTAAAATTCATATGTATAAAAATCAATTAATTTATCCTACTCCAGTAGAAGTCCCTAAAATACTAAAAGAGAATCATGACTCAGCTATCGCTGGTCATCCAGGATCACAGCGCATGTACAAAAGAATTAAAGCCGCCTATTATTGGAAGGGCATGCGCTCTGACATTGAACAATATATAAAAAAGTGTAAATTGTGTCAAATTAATAAACCTTTAAGAAAATCTAACAAAGCTCCTATGGAGATAACCTCTACCTCTACTAAACCATTTGAACGATTAGCTCTTGATGTTGTAGGTCCTTTACCTGAAGCTGGTTTTCAAAAATACAAATTTATACTTACCTTACAAGATGATTTAACAAAATTTACAAGCGCCTATCCCATGGTCACAGCTACCAGTGAGGAAATAGCTAGAAGTCTCGTACATTTTATGTCTCTTTTCGGTTTTCCGAGAACAATATTAACAGATTTAGGTACTTGCTTTACTTCGGATTTATTTAAACAGCTGACAGAAATTTTAAAAGTTAAAGCCCTTTTTACTACTCCGTATCATCCGCAAACTAATGGAGCACTTGAACGCTCACATGCTACTTTAAAAGAGTACCTGAAGTCCTTTGTAACTGAAAATCAAAATGACTGGCATTGTTATTTATTTACCGCAATATTAGCTTACAATACTACTCCTCATTGCACCACTAATTTTACTCCGCATGAATTATTATATGGCTTTAAGCCAAGTATCCCAAATTCTTTGTATGAAACCTCCGGTAATACAACTTATAACGAATATATTCGTGCTCTTCAATACAGAATGCGTTTTAGTCGAGAAAAGGCTATTGAAAATATTATTAATAGCAAAGAAAAGTCTAAGCAATACTATGATTTTAATTCCCGCGAAATAACTTATAAAACAGGTGATATGGTGTACCTAAAACATCATCACCGACTTCGTAAATCTTTATCACCCATATGGAAGGGCCCATACAAAATCGTAAAGGTGCACAATAAACACAATGTAAGTCTACAAGTAGGTCGCAAACATATAAAGTACCACACTAACGAGATCAAGCCCGCTACTCCTTAAACTAATATAGTATTTCTTTTCAGAACATGCTGCCATGGCATATTATGCCACAGCCACACCGAATCAAGTATAATTCCCATAGCTCATAGCCCTGGCATCTATTTTGAACCAACTACTCATATTAATTTTTATAGTGATTACTGGAAGGTTGTAACACACGTCGACTTAATCTCTTTAGAGCCCTATCTTAATAAAATAGAAAAACTATTACAAGATACTCTTAATCTTTGTAACAAAATTCAATCTCAAGATTTAAATTCGTGCAAGGATATCTATAGCCCTATTGAAGTCCTAATTCAATCTAGTTATATTAAACTCCAATCCTTGTCACACATTATTGCTGATAGACCGATAAATAAGATAAAACGATCTTTAGAGTTTGGAGGCGAAATTTTAAAGTTTTTCTTTGGCACATTAGATGCAGATGATGCTAGAAAGTATGACGCTGCAATTGAATCGTCCAAAAAGAGTGAAACAGAAATATTTCATTTAATGAGAGATAATATTCATATAATCAAATCAACAATAAATAATTTTAACACTACTATTTACAAACTTAATCAAAACGAAATTAGACTAAATGCTCAAATAAATAGTATGAATGAAATATTTTCTCAAATTACAAAAACTGACAACCTATTACTTTATATTACCAAGTTAAATAACCTAATGAATATAATTGAAGGTTCTTTACTTACTATTTCTAATTTACTAGATACTACGTTAAACTCTATCTTATTTTCTAAGGTTAATGTGTTACACCCTAGTGTAATTAGTCCCTTAAGCCTTTATAAGGAATTATATAAGCATAGTAATCAAGTAAGCAAAAGACTAGATTTCCCAGTTCCTCTAAATATTCAAAACATTCATTCATTGATTGATATTTCTAAACTTAGTTCTTATTATTATAATAATAAGGTCATTTTTGTGTTGCACATCCCTTTAATAACACCTGATAAATTTATAGTCTATAAAAACATACCTCTACCTACACCTCACGATGAGTCACACAATACATTCGCTTTGATTCAACCTTCTAATTCATATATCGCCTTAAGCGACGACAGAATGCATTATGCTATGCTGGACACTCTTGATAAGTGTAAGATAATAAATAACAACTATTCTATTTGTGAATTAATTACTATATACTCTTGTATAAGTAACCCAAATTGTGAGTCTAAAATATTAACTGAGGTAACACTTTCATTGCCTTCAGAATGTAATGCCAAAATTCTATATGGCCAAATTGATATTTGGCAAAAGTTGCAAAACAATAGATGGATTTATGTTCAATCAAATACAAATAAATTAAATATTCGATGTGACGATAACATTAATGATTATTCAATTGTTGGTACAGGAATTGTAAAATTAACAGAAAACTGTATTGGTTATTCAAAAACTATTCAGTTATTGCCAACTAATTCTTATTCTTTTATAATTAAGTCTCCTTTAGACATAAGCTTTGATATAACAGTTGATGACTGCTGTAAAAAGGACATATTTAATAAAAGCTTACCACATTTATCGCCAATTTCCTTAAGTAAAATTAACTTAGACTCTCTAAAATATGCAAATCATCAAATGGATAATTTGGAAGAGGAATTAACTAATTTAGAAAAAGAATCCCATTTTATTAGATATGGTCCATACTATTCGACATTCACCTGTATCCTAATTGTGTGTTTATTTTTATATTTAATCTATAAGATTTATAGATACATTAAACGCAGAAATTCAACCAACTCTGGATGTTGTGTCCAAATATTTAATCAATGTTATAATAAAAAATCTGTTAAACAAAAATCTAGGATGTCTAATTCAGTAGAAATGGTCGAAATGTCTTCATCAAGTGATGATGATAAAAAATCTGTACAATCTTTGCCAATTCGTCATCAAAATTATAAATCAACTGTTTGTCATAAGGTTCAATTTCCTTCAAATAGGAATTTAAACTATTAACTAACTTAAGAAATAATTATAGTTTCTTTTACTTTATTTTTCTATGACGTAATGTTCTAAAATTTAAGTTTCAAAATAACTAAATCTTTTCAAATTTCTATATTTCAAAATCTTTGTAAATGACTCCCTAAATCTTCTATACTGCATCACTTCAATTTTCTTCGCTTCATCTAAACAAGATAAAGCTTCGTCAAAAAGGGGGAGCTGTTATAACCCTTATTACAAGGCAGTAAAGCTGACATCAGCACGCCTATTGTTTACAACATGAAGTGTTGACTGATGAATGCAATTCAGCACTTTGTTTACTTAAGATTTTATTAATTAATTAAAGTTCAGTTAGATTCTGGATACCACCGCGTGCAGTACCAAAATTTGGGAAGTCATCTTAAATAATTCCGGTCTATGTGTATTATGTAGTTTGTGATTCTTTAATAAAATAGTGTTTGTGATAAAGTAGTTTTTTTTAAAAAGACAATCGGGGTCGGCCGTCTAACAGAACGAACGAATGCATAGTCGAGAATGAGTGAAGGAATGAATGAAACCGGTTTGAAATAAAATAAAAATGATATTTAATTTAGGCAGTTCCGAACAGGTATACTAACGCCACTACGAGCAAGCGGGTGTAAATGTGGGTACTTTTTTTGGACCGCTGTAGATGGTCCTTGCAGAACCTTTCTACGGGTAACTGGGCAGTTAGTGGTGAGACCTGAAGAGTCTCCAGGCAATGGTGGGGAAGTAAAATACTTAACCTAAGCTAACTACTTGCACTACACTAGCATCATGACTACCTGCAACAACAGCACTAAGGGCGACCCCTAGTGGGATTCGGACCTCGGCTTAGGGCGTTGCTGGTGCGGGCTTTGGGGAGTGGGGGGAACAGCTTGATGCGGGCTGAATTATCGGTGTGACTGCGGAGTCTGAAGAGACGACTGGCTCTCCGACGGGAGAGCTCGGTGTGTCATGACCGGCAGCGGTGGGACGTCGCGTCGGGCCTCGTCGGCGAGGACGGTAAGCCGGACGGCGGCGGACGCTGTGTATGTCGATTTACTCGCTTCCTAGGGGAGCGTTATTTCGTCATCGGGCTCTAAAAGTGTGTGCCTGAGCGGCGAACTTTACTTAGAGACTTACGAGAGAGAGAGACTGTAGTCGGCCGCTGCGGCGACTAGGGGGTTCGGATGGCGGGTGTCGATGAATTGTCGAATTAACGCTTGGAAATGCGTTTGAGGTATTTCCTCACGGTTGGCATTTTTAGATCGAGATGGAGTTGAACGTTACTTATGAACCATGGGGCATCCGCGGCTCTGCGCAACACTCGATTTTGGAGGGTTTGGAAGGATTTGAACCGGGAAGGCTTAACGTGTGCGAACACAATGCTAGCGTAAGTCAAGATGGGGCAGATGCACGTCACGTAGATTCTAAGCTTATTTCTAAGTGACTACTGCGCACTCTAAGGATGGGGTGGAGGCGACCGATAGCGAAAGCGGCGCGAGCGCGCACCGCTTTGATGTGGTCTCGGAAATTCAAATGGTGGTCGAGGATAACCCCAGGTATTTGGCTTTCTTTTCCCAAGGGACTTGTTTGCCGAACATGAGGACGGAACGGATGTGGGTGTGGGAATCACCATATCTCTCGAAAAGAACGGCTGCGCTCTTTTCGGGATCACCTCTATTCTTCATTTCCGGAACCAGACCCCGAGGACGTCGGCTGCGGTTTGGAGGGTTCGAGTGATACTGTCGAGACTCTTATGGGAAAAGTAGATGGCCATGTCGTCGGCGAAGGATTTGGGAATGTCGCTGGTGTACAGCGTGAACAGAACGGGCGATAGCACGGAGCCTTCACGGACTCCGGCGCGGATGGGGCGAGGAGACGAGAAGGTGCCTTCTAGGCGATAGCGGAAGGAGCGATCCGACAGAAAGTCTGGAATGATGAGCACGAGACTGTACGAGTTTGTATAATAAACCGTTGTACCAGACCTTGTCGAAGGCTTTTGCTACGTCGAGAAATAGCATACCCGTTTTGTATGAGCGCATGAAGCGGGAGCTAATGTGTTCGACTATGCGGTGCAGTTGTCGAATGCAACAGTGCTTGGTTCGAAAACCGAACTGTTCGTCGGGGATGCAATTGTGGATACGATGCGCAGGTAATGTACACCCTATGGGGTGATATTACGTTTGAAAATGGTAACTACCGAACCGCTGTCTAGGGCCGCGCGCCGCGTCTCGCCTCCGGACACGTGCGCCTCTCGTTCTCTCTTTCCCACATTGAACTATTTTTTGTTTGCTTGTTTTATTGTTACATTAGAGCTCTTCAAATAACCCCTTATCACTAACTAAAATAATTATATTCATATTGAAATAATAATTAAAAGCATTTTCTAAAGTAATTTTTATGTTACTTTCGTATCAAATAACTTTTATACTATACATTTTACAGATGAGCTGTCATACAATAAAATTAAGAGATTAATAAGGTCTTTCATATACCATAGGTAAGAAAGTGCTACATTACTGGGGACGTTTTGTCCCATTGTCCTTTAATATCTTCATGTAATTTATTTGTTTTTTTTAATCCTAACTTATTTTTTTTTATCATTTTAAATTCCCTGTTAATACAGATATTAGAAATGCATGGATACGTACTATAAATAAACCTAACAACTGGACACCAACAAAGTACTTATTCGAAAATCTGTTCATTTCGCTGAAAATGATTTCTATAAAACAAAAAACGATTATAAGAAATTGCATCAAGGAGCGTTACCAAAAATGTTTATACCTAATCAGGTATTACAGGTTATTTTTACTGATATTCAGCTGCATCCGGTTCGACTGGAGGCCGACCCCAACATAGTTGGGAAAAGGCTAGGCAGATAGATAGAATAAGGATGACTGGTATATCGATTCAGGTGCCACAATGCACATGACAAGACTTTCAGACTGGATGTATGATTTGCAAACACCCCCGATTCAAAAAATAAGGGTGGCCAACAATGATGCTGTCTCCGTACAAAAGATGGGTAAAGTAAACATTCATACCAATTTATGTAAAGATGAGTATCCTAGCCAGGTGAGAAATGTTTTACTTATTCCTGAACTAAGTGCAAACCTGTTATCGGTCAGTCAGTTAACAAAGAATGGCTGTAAAGTGGAATTCACTGATTTGGGCTGTAACATATATAATGTCAATAAGATCCTTTAGCAACTGCAACACTGATCAATAATATGTATAAACTTAACACTGTTACTGGCAATGCTTATGCTGTTTCATGTGATAATAAGACAGATATTGTTACATGGCATAAAAGGATGGGGCATTTAAATATGGCTGATGATTATAGGCTTAATTTTTCGGATAGGTACCTATCCACGGATAAGTTTAATACATGAGATATGTATTCAACAACGTGTAACATATTAATTCACAATAAATATCAATTTACAATTATAATCCATTTTAGCGAGGAAATGTATAGAATTAAGCAATACGTGTTCTTCCAGTAGGAATTCAATGCAGTATTATGATTTTATAAACCTTAACGGTCAATCAAGATGAGCTGAAACTCTACTTGAAGAAATGGTTCAAAAGATATTAGTGCCCAGGTGGGCCACTTTTGTCTATTGTTATATTAAATTGAGTACCTACATATACATTTAGTTGCTGCGACACAATGTTGTTTTCCGAATTCCACCCGGACGAAGTCGCGAGCACAGCTAGTTGTCCAGTAAAAATTGATTATTTATCATTTTTTTGATTTTACTACTTTTGATACCCCACATGACACTATATTTTTTATGTTTTTTCAAACTTTGAACTCATTAATTAGCCACCTTTTGGGCTTTATCAGCAGTTGGGTAATAAATAATGTAGTCCCGCCTTACTAACGCACATAGAATGTTCTAGAATAAAGTGTCATGCTGTGTTACGCCAATAGTGGCCAGTAGACGTACTAAAATGAAAAATAGCTAGTTTAGTTACACTGTAATAATCCTTTCACCGCTAGATGGCTTTACAAATAATAGGCGGGTTTTCCATCGTGGGGCGGAGCTATCTCCGTACCTCGTCCCCCTGTCACCCGCATTCAGGCGACGCTTCTTTCTAAAGAGAATTTTCCTTGCAGCATCTCCGCTTCTTTCTCTACTCCGTGGAAAATCCTCATTGACAACCCTTCGCCCGGGGAAGGCGAAGGGTTATGCCGGACTCTTACCGGCTAAAAACCCACGGTGTTCCTACTCCTGACCCTTGGCCGGGGTCACGGGATTCGCAGCTACATGCACCGCAACCCCGGCAGGTGACAGTTGTCCCTACTACCGATGTGTTTTTGCCCGTCCGAAAAGTTGAACTTGACACTTGTTTTGTTCACTCCTTCTTTCGGACGGGCGCCTAACTTCGTTGACGGACTAAGGGAGTAGGCCCCCTGATACGAGTCGCGATATATGTGTCTAACTTGTATCAGGGGTGTGATGCATGTGCCATAACTTATAATCGGGTAGAAGTTGTGATACATGTCACGCGACTTTCTACCGGGCATATGTATTCGCATTTCGCGTTTACAAACACTATACAAAATACTGTGCGGCATAAGTGTCGGCTTTTGTCGTGGAACTTGTTGGGATCAGCTTTCAGTTCAACCAGATGCGGCTCTGAATACCAGTATAGTTTGTAATAGGCTGTATTTTACCCGGAGCGACTGCCATCAGACCTTTGCAACCCAGTAAAATACTGGGCAATATCCATATCATAAGGTTAGACCGGTTGTCAAACTTTCGGGCTTCTGAATTCCCATAACGACTGTCAAAGGAATTCGTATAACACCTGGGACCGACGGCTTACAGCGGTTACGCACTGCATCCGATCCGAATCCGTGAAAATACGTTCCGAAGTAGCCATAGAACTATTTGTATGGTAGTTTACGCACTACATCCGGCATCCGTCATCCGATTTCTATCCGTCATCCTTGAGTCTCCAATTCGGAAGAAATATTGACGGACCGAAGTAGCCGTAGTAATGTTTGTATGAACGCTTTCGCACTACCTCGGATTCAAATCGGACGCCAAATGGATATGCCAAAGATGGCCCCTGAATTGTTTGAATTTGGATCAGAGATTGGAATAGTGCGTAAGCAACATCTGAATTCGGTCCGAGATTTTTACTCTAGATCGGTATTTTCACGGATTCGGATCGGATGCAGTGCGTAAAGCAATATCCGAATTCGGTCCGAGTTTTTTATATCCGTATTTTCACGGATTCGGATTGGATGCAGTGCGTAATCGCTCTTACTGTGCTCTCCAATTCACGGAGGGGTCTCATGTCTAATGAATGGTCACCCATCCACGGACTGACCGCGGCAAGCACAGCTTAACTTTGTAAATCGTATGATTCGCGCAGTTGTTACTTTGCCATGACCCCCTCCGACCTAGAGTCTACGTAAGATTATAAATAAACTGTTAAGAATTTATTCATTTCTTACCTTTCCCGACTTCTTTTACAATTTCAGATTCACCGTCACTAGTGCCTAGCATGGCAGTTATTTGTTCTTTGCTTATTGGTATCTTACGTGCCCTTTTTAATAATTGTTTACATTTGCTATCCTTATTTATCATCGTTTTTATGAGAGACGGCGATACCTGGCCATTTTTTATTGCTAAAATGAGCATTTGATATAAAGTTATGTTAGTTTTGTGTAAGTAGTCGTCTTCTTTCCGCAGACACTTTCATATTTTTTTCACTTTTCTTAATTATTGCATACTAGCTGACCCGACAGACATTACAAAAATCCCATAGAAAAAGAACTTTCAGTTTTCCCGAATTTGTCAATTTGCCGGGCAACTTTATCAATTTTACTTTTCATAAAAACTCCGAAAAGTACGAAGATAAAAAGAATATAGCCAAATCGGTCCAGAGTCCAGCCGTTCTCAAGTAGTGCCAACCGAAGAATGTCATTTAATTTTTATTTTTATAGATTAAACATACATAACAATATGGTCAGGAGATGCTGCAAACTCACCTCTACCAACCTGCTTGATGATTTCATGTACACCCTCAAAGCTGCGTAATTTGGAAATTATTTCATCCTTCTTTATTGGTTCCATGTGATTTTTGCTTCCTAACCTTTCTAAAAGTTTACTTTTCCCGAGCCCGGTATATGCATCGTTATTAATTATCATATCCAGAAGTGATGGCGATACATCTCCTCTTTTTATAGCTGAAATTGTAAATTTGCTGTCTCAACTGGTAAACTAAAAATTTACAGTTATGTGATTGATCTCAACTACTTAGATATCATCGTAGGGCAGGTGGATATCTGCCAGGGTTGCGGAATTTGTTGGAAAGAGTTACCGCGGCCCTGGAAGGCAAAGGGCACTAGGAGGAACACGGATGGGTTTTAGTCAGTAAGAGCGATTACACACTGCATCCGATCCGAATCCGTGAAAATACGGATATAAAAAACTCGGACCGAATTCGGATATTGCTTTACGCACTGCATCTGATCCGAATCCGTGAAAATACAGATCTAGAGTAAAAATCTCGGACCGAATTCGGATGTTGCTTACGCACTATTCCGATCTCTGATTCAAATTCAAACAATTCAGTACTACGGTTACTTCGATCCGTAAATTGTTCTTCCGAATTAGAAACTCACGGATGACGGATAGAAATCGGATGACGGATGCCGGATATAGTGCGTAAGCTACCATACAAATAGTTCTATGGCTACTTCGGTCCGTCAATTGTTCTTCCGAATTAGAAACTCACGGATGACGGATAGAAATCGGATGACGGATGCCGGATGTAGTGCGTAAACTACCATACAAATAGTTCTATGGCTACTTCGGAACGTATTTTCACGGATTCGGATCGGATGTACCTAGTGCGTAACCGCTGTAAGAGTCTGACACTCCCTTCCGCTCCACCCACAGTGGAAAAACTCATTTGATAAGTATCCATACTTAAAAAAAAGGGCGCAGGTGGAGACAAGTAAAAGATTGCGATTTGTACGTATCAGGAAAGAGGTAAAAGACGAAATTGAAGTCTCCGTGTT
Organism: Amphipyra tragopoginis; assembly: GCA_905220435.1. Taxonomy (NCBI): domain Eukaryota; kingdom Metazoa; phylum Arthropoda; class Insecta; order Lepidoptera; family Noctuidae; genus Amphipyra; species Amphipyra tragopoginis. Next base: position 8,386,672 of record HG991997.1, on the reverse strand, counting down.
GTAGTGAATTATTTGCACAGAAAAAACAAAGACATTATTAAAATCATAGTAGAGATTAACTGCGACAACATGACATGCCCATCCAACATCTGTCTTCAATGTGTGTGTGCATATTCCAATGAGTCACCATGTTTTTGATATTTAAGGTAAGACCGCACTAGGCGGAACTGCACCGCAGCGGAACTGAGCGTCACGACGCGTAATTTTTTGGTAAGCCGCACTTGAACTGCAGCGGCGCTACAAAGATATATTCAGTAGCTAGGCAACCTCTGAGCAAGATGTACGACGAAATGGATAATAATATGATTATTATTTCCTTGTTGTGCGAGGAAGAGGAAAGGATCGAGCAAGAACAGGCAAGAAAAAAGCAAAGAATATGGCTACATGACATATCAAACGCGCGATATGAATAAGGCGAGTATTTTACGCTTTTGCCACGACTTAAGAAGGATCCAATAAGATTCCATACTTATTTAGAATGTCTCAATACAAATTCAATGAGTTTTTACAAATTATGCAGCCGCATATACAAAGGATGGACACACTATTCCGAAAAGCGATAGGAGTGGAATGAAGTTTTTCGAGCCGCACTCCGCGGCAGCGGAACTACACGTAGCGACAGGTTGCGACACTTTTGGTCAGTTGCTCAACTTTGCCGCGCAGTTCTTTTGCAGTGCAGTTCCGTTGTCGCTTAAACTCAAACTCAAACTCAAAACTCATTTATTCAAAATAGACTAGAATTACTTAGTTCTTTTTGAACGTTAGTTTTACAATATTATAGACATCCCACAAAAAGCCCTCCCTTCACCGCTTCCTAGTGTTTTTGCTGTGAAGAAGAAACGGCGCAACAAACTCCCCAGCAACACAGATATGTCTGTCAAGTGAATAAATTAATTGACTCTATACAACAAAAATCATCATATTTTTTACAATAATAAAATTATGCAAGTACAGGTAAAAACAAATTAAAAATAAAGTATATAAATCAATTCTGTATGAATTGTGTTAAATCATAATCGTATCTAACTAATATAGATACATCATAAACCTACATCTAAAAACTATTGGTTACCAGGGAAGCCACATGTGCAGAAAAGAACTAGCGCCACACGTCCCTATCGTCAACATAGTCGTTTATCTTATAGTATGCCTTTTTAATGAGAACTGATTTAACGTGAGATTTAAATTTGCCCTCAGTGAGATCCGTAATTGATTTGGGAAGCTTGTTATAAAATCGGACACAGTTTCCTAGGAATGACTTATTCGTTTTGGATAATCTAAATTTAGGGACTACTAATTTGTGTTTGTTCCTAGTATTTATATTATGAACGTCGCTTTTTACACTATACATTGGCAGATTTTTACGTACAAACATAATGTTTTCAAAAATGTAAAGGGAAGGCATCGTCAGAATATTAATCTCTTTAAAGAAATCTCTAAGGGACTCCCGAGGGCCCATATTATAGATCGCGCGGATTGCCCTCTTCTGTAATATAAATATCGAGTCGCGATCGGCCGCTGCCCCCCACAGCAGAATACCATAAGACATAATGCTGTGGAAGTACGCAAAATAAACAAGTCGGGCAGTAGGTATGTCAGTTAGCTGTCTAATTCTTCTGACTGCAAAAGCAGCAGAACTTAACCTACTAGAAAGGGCAGTTATATGAGCTCCCCACTGTAATTTGGAATCTATTGTTATGCCTAGAAATACAGTTTGATCTACTATATCCAGTTTACTGCCGTCAAGCGTTATGTTTACTCCTACATGGGGAACGTTTGGCAATGAGAACTTCAGACATTTCGTTTTAGTCGCATTTAATAAAAGATTATTTGCCGCAAACCATTTCGATAGAGCGGATAAACTACTATTTACATTTAAAAGATCTATGTCTTTCCTATTGATTTTAAAAATAAGGGAAGTGTCGTCCGCGAACAAAATTATGTCAGATAGTGCCGACATCATGTAAGGAAGATCATTAATATAAGCAAGGAATAGAAAGGGGCCCAGAATCGAGCCCTGTGGCACGCCCATTTTTACTAGAGACCCTGAAGATGTTATGCCAGATATGCCTACTTTTTGCTGTCTTTTGGAAAGATAGGATAACACCAGTTCCAGAGGACGTCCACGAATCCCGTAGTGACTTAACTTACAAATGAGCGTTTTATGATCCACGCAATCAAAAGCCTTGGAAAGATCACAGAAGATGCCAACAGCATCCTGCGACCCTTCCCAAGCCTCGAAGATATGAGTGACTAATTTCGCACCCGCATCTGTCGTCGATCTACCTTTCGTGAAGCCAAACTGTCGATCGTGTAAAATCCTATTTTTATTAAAATGAGACAACATCTGTTCAAGCATAATTTTTTCAAAGATCTTACTTAATGATGGAAGCACTGAAACAGGTCTATAATTAGAGGGATTATGCTTGCAGCCTGATTTAAAAATTGGGATAACTTTGCTGTGTTTCATCAGATCAGGGAAATTACCGCTATCTATACTAAGATTAAATATTTTTGCAAGAGTCGGGGCTATACAACCAATAATGGATTCAAGTACCTTAATAGAAATACCCCACAAGTCTTCAGTGTTTTTAACATTTAAGCTTTTAAAAGTTTTTACAACTGCAAATGGTGTAACATGTTTAAACTCGAAATTTGGAATATCTTTAGAAAAAAATTGTTTCAACAACGATTCTGCTGCTGATGGTGACGAGTCAAGTGACTTCGTGACTTCGATTGGGATATTTGAAAAAAATAATTCAAATGCATTAGCAACTTCTACCTTTTCCGATAAAGTTTTATTTTCAATTTTCAAAGATATTTCAGGATCCCTAGGATTCATTTGACCAGTTTCAGTGTTTATAACTTTCCATACCGCTTTTATTTTATTTTTAGTTTTACTTATTTTACTACTGATTAATTTTGATTTTGCAAAATTACATACCTTCTTAAATAATTTTGAATAGTTTCTGACATAATCATGAAAAGATTTATCAGAATTAAAAGACTTTTCATAATATAGGTCATAAAGCACATCTCTACTTTTTCTTATACCTTTTGTGGCCCATTCATTAAAGCTACATTTATTGTTAAATTTAATATTCTTTATAGGGCACGATTTATTAAATTCTTGGCATATTATATGAAATAACTTATTATAATTTTGGTCAGGGTCATCTGATGTAAAACGAGTAAGACACAATTGAGTTTCAATATTATCCTGCAATGATTGCAATTTATTTTTAGTCAGTAATCTAATTTTAATATTTTTGGTTGATAATAACTGTTTATTTATTTTAAAGTTAACAATTTGACCCATGTGGTCAGATCTAACGCCACTAATCACGGATGTGTTGTTTACTACACTATTTGTAAAAATATTATCTATACATGTACTGGTAGCGGCAGTAATTCTAGTGGGTTGATTTATAATATGTTTTAAATTAAAAGAATTAAATAATGCTAAGAGTTTACTCTTGTCGGGTGAGTCCACTAAAATATCAACATTAAAATCACCACAAACAAAAATTAATTTATTGTTCCTAAACGCTTTTCCTAAAATCTCTTCCATAGCAATTAAAAAAGAAGAAAAGTTTGAGCCCGGCGGTCTGTACACACATATTACAACACGATTTTCTATTTCCGCACATGCTACCTCACATAAGCGATCAATAGATAATGAAGTAATGTCTTTTCGCTCTTTAAATTTTAAACTATTATTACATAAAATTAAAGTACCACCTCCCACAGCGGATAGTCTATTGAACGCACTGGCAACCAAAAAGTTATTTACATTAAAATGCATTTGATCTGGTTTCAGCCATGTTTCACAAAAACATAAAATATCAATGCAATATCTGTCTACTAATAATTCTATATCTAATATCTTGCTAGAGAAACGATTAATATTCTGGTGGTATAGCAGAACATCATCGTTATGCTTCTCTATTGTCGGCTCTAAAAGTTTAAACAATCTATCGCAGTATTGTTAGAAAAACTGGACAATACTGAGTCGCTACTTAACCTAGTCTGTGTTATATTTGCTTAGTGTGTGTTGTCTCATATAATTTCATATAAAGAGTATTTTGACGCGTCGTGTCGCTCAGTTCCGCTGCGGTGCAGTTCCGCCTAGTGCGGTCCTACCTTTAGTCGATTTATTGCTTGACTTTTGAATAATTAAAGTGACCGCTCGACAAGGCGCACGTGTATCATTCATACAAACCTCCAAACGGTACCATACTGTTAATTAGCGAGGTCAAATCTGTCGAGCGACTGATACATGTTTCTGTTTAAGTTTGGCCTACAGTTGCAAAATGCACACGTCTGCGTTGAACGAATGACGCGTTGTAAATATTCTTTCTCACATTTTTTTATTATTATAACTTTCGTGAGACACATTCACATTTTTGGCTAGTTACGGTTTACTCACGTGCATTTTTCGGAATTGCCCGACTAATTTCGAACCCAAACGGAGCCGGAGTTAACTCTAGAGTGCGACACAGTAAGCACGGTATACACCGACACTCAGTATCTCAACAACACGGACATGACAAATGACGAAGATGCACGAGCAATACCAACACAAAGCGCGCCCCTCTCGTCGCGGGCGCAACGCTACGCGGCGCGATGCAGCGCTAGTTCGACTCGCGACATCGCCGCATGATCAGCTCATGATTAAGGGCTCCGTTTGGGTCCGAAACTAGTCGGACAATTCCGAAAAATGCACGTGAGTAAACCGTAATTAATTATAAACTTTCTCACATATTTTTACTTGCAGTTTCAATGGAGGTCCGTACCATTTTATCGTAGTTGATCTCTACTTATTATGTTTTTAGTGTTTTACCTTTACTGATCTCATCAATGATTTCAGCCTCACCATCTTCGGTGCGTAACTTGGCGAGTATTTCTTTCACGTTCATTGGTTTCTTTTTTGTTTCGCTTTTTGACCCGCGGTGGGCGAAGTCACATTTAAGAGGTAGCTTTTTGGTACCTTGTACAAGGGCACACAGGTAGGTACTTTAAATTCCAGAAAATTGAAACTTTCACCGAATAAGCTCATATTTACCGGTAGTCTTACTTAATTAGAAGTCGGTTAAAAAGAATTTGTTTGAACTTTAAGATGCGATGTTATTCCTCAATCACGCTTCTTTCTGGCGTAAGAGCTGAACAGATCGAGATGAAAGGACAAAGACCAAAATTGTATGAGCAGTAATGCTTTTTTTTCGTGGCCATTGATAACACTGTGGGGTAATTATTTGAAAACTTATCACAATTATACATTAAGAAACAATTCTCGTGCGAATGCAATCCCAGCCGTAGCTTCCAGCAACAAAAACCCATCTTACCAGATGCGGTTGAACCATCATTCAGCCGAAAGACGTCCACTGCTGGACATAGGCCTCCTCCAAGCCAAGTTGGGGGGTTTGCCATAATCGCCACGCTTGGCAAGCGGGTTGGCGATCGCAGTATGGTTGATAAAGTACTCAGAGAACGCTGCTGCCCATCCTCTAGTGAACCGCTTAGTCGCCTTTTACGACACCCATGGGAAGAGATGGGGTAGTGCTATTCTTTACGTCCGGCACCACACGGAACAACCGTGCGGTTGAATATCAGTGTTAAACACGGATCGACTCCCATCAGACCTTCGCAACCCATTGACTGAGACATTGGCTGATAAGTAAGACCGGTTTTCAGACTTTCGGGCTTCTGACTATCCCGTAATGACTGTCAGGTATTCATATGACAAGCGAGACCGACGATTTAACGTGCGCCGAGGGGTGTCGATCCATAACGATCGGTCACCCATTCACGGACTTATCGATGCAAGCGCAGCTTCACCTCGCAAATCGCACTAAAATATTTACAGATTTTCATATATTTAAGCCACGGTATCATAGCGCGCATGTATAGGTATGCGGCCGCGAAAAAAAAGGCACCAGTTTTGAAAAAAAAACGACACACGTACCGGGTGTAACCAGAAAAGCACCCTTAGGGGCCGTCTCCACGAGCGAGAGAATCGCGGCGATATTATCGTCGTGCCACGAATTTCTATACAATTTCTTAGAACGTTTCTCCACACGGCGATGTTATCGCGGCGATAGTTAGTATTGAATTTGATGGCACGGCGAGAATATCGTCGCGATTCACTCGCTCGTGGAGATGGCGCCTAACGACCTGGCTACTGCGCTTAAAACCAGAAGTTGTACGAAGAGGTTAAAAAAGAAAGACATTACATAGTCCACCGAACTTTTGTGACTAACAATAATTCGGAGTAAATGAATCGCTGGAGTCACGCTCTTTCCGCCCATGTATACTTCCAGCTCATCTGCTGAAAATCATGACTACTGACCGCAGGAGGAAAAAAACAAACAAAATAAAAATTTTGGTAATTGGCCTTTGGTATACCTACAGAAGAAGACAAATAATGTTCTTAATTATAACTACAAAAAGTACTTACCTTTACGGAACTTCTTGAAAGTTTCAGATTCACATCTACAAGTCCCTCGTTTGGTGAATATATCATGCATTTTAGTTTTTGATTCCAAACAAGGTTTCTTAATACCATCATTGACATCTTTGTCTTTATTTATCATCAGTTCTATCAGCGACGGCGATATTTTCTGACTCGCGATAGCTGCAATCAACATTTTGTATTTCCGTTCAGATTTTTAATTATAATAGCGATCTCTTTTTATGTTGTATATGTTAACGGAAATGTATGTAATCCGTAATTGTATAGAATTCCTAGGAAATGCCTAAAATCGACCGGAAATGTGAGAAATAAATTTTATTATACACATTTCCTAGGAATTCTGCACATTTCCTAAACAGCAATCGGAAATGTGTTAAAAGATTTTTATGTTTCATATTGTGACCTGATTATTCAGATGAAACGCAGTGTAAGCCTTTATAAAAAAAAAGTGAGTGCCTCCGCTGATGTTTGTAAGGTTGTTTGGGTTTCCAAAGCAGAGTCAACTGAGCCCCGCTATGCGGGGCTCCTATTTCTGTCTGCAGGGTTTAAATTAAGTAATCGGGATGCCCCAAATTACAGGTAAAATGTTTATATGTATACATTTCCTAGTACCATGTAGGAATTGCATACAATGCCTAGGAAATGTCTACATTTCCCAGGAAATGTATGAATCAAAGAACCTTTGACAAATTATTTTACACATTTCCTAAATTGGCTTGGCATTGTATACATTTCCTAGGAATTTTATACATCTTCTAGGTTTCATACATTTCCTGTGACTTAAATAGGCAAACGAGCCGGCAACAAAACTGATGGAGAGAGTTTACTAAAAACCTATCCATGGATACCTACAACATCTACGGGATTGCCGATGTGTTACCGACCTTAGAGACAAAATTTAACTATTTTCATGTGCCTGTAATTTAAGGACGCATTTCGTCGGGGATAGTGCAAATCCACGGAACTAGCATTGGATAATTCCGCATATCTGCCAAATTTAGCCAATCTTTAATTTCACGGGCAATGCACGCAAATTAGGATCTTGCGTGCATTGCCCGCGAAATTAAAGATTGGCTAAATTGCACTATCCCCGACGATTTGCAGAAAGCGTAGGTAAAAAGTCAACGTTCAATTTCGATGAATTTAAATCTCTATGACCGTGGGTGGATCTATTTGACCGCATATTGCCAAGTAAAATTACAGATGGAAAACCAAACTTATTTTCACAACGTTATTTTTTATCTATCTAACAAACAAAATATGTTATAAAAAAACATTTTTTCTTTTCCTATTCGTATTCCAACATTTTCTTATTCTTTATTTCTGAACTTTTAAAGTTGAATAGATCTGCTAACTAATGTCATTGTGTTTATGTATTAAAACCCTTGAATTCTTTAGAAATATGTACAGAAACTCGTTTTCTTTGTTTTCTTTGTTTTCGTGGGAATAGGCTACGGAAAATTAATTTGAATAACAAACTGGGGTAAATAAATGAACTTTAAAAACAATAGTTCTCACTTAAGGCTTAGCTTTAAAATTAAGACTGCACTTTAATTTAATGCTTCTAACTTTAAAAACACCTCAATTCGTCTTTTCGTAATCGCCTGTAATGGTTTTTGTGATTTTTTGTTTACATGTGGGTGTTTACTACAGTATTCATCATCATCTACAGCTTGAAATTTCCCACTTCTGAGTTTAAACCTCCTTTCATTTACGTCCACTGCATAGTCTATGTATATCGTGCTATCACAAAGTATTTTTTACTTACCTTTAGCGATTTCCTCCATTATCTCAGCCTGACCGACTTTGGAGCCCAGTTTTTCAAATATTTTATTCTTATCCATTGGTTTTTTTAATTTTCTAAAGAAAGTACTTTTTGACTGTTGTTCGTATTTTGTCAGTCCAGGATCTTTATGTTTATTAATTACCAATTCTATGAGTGATGCAGATAATCGCCCCTGTTTCATAGCTGAAAGTTTTAAAAGAGCAAAAAAATCATTGCTTTATAAAAAGTATCTGATGGAATTTTGTATTAAATCATCCCTAGTAATATTATAAATGCGAAAGTAACTCTGTCTGTTACGCATTCACGCCTAAACTGCTCAACCGATTTTGATGAAACTTGGTACTGAGATAGTCTAGAACCCGAAGAAGGACATAAGCTACTTTTATTCCGAAAACCGCCAAATATCAATGCGATAAACGACATTCACGCGAGCAAAGCTGCGGGCGACCTCTAGTAAACAATAAAAAAATATAGACCCCATTATAAATGTTTTGATATCATCTGAGTTGATTAATATATTGATTGATTGAATTATATCGAGGTGGTAGGATTATTGGGTCGAAGTATTTGATCTTACCTTTACGGACCTGCCTCATGATTTCAGCGTTACCCTCACAAGTACCAAGCTTGGCGAGTATTTCATACTTGTTCATTGGTTGTTCATCCTTGTTCAATACCTTGTTCAATATCATTTTTGTGAGTGATGGAGATATTTGTCCCTCTTTTATAGCTGTAATTCAGTCATAGTGATTATAAAACTACCGTTTAATCTTTGGAGAAAAGGAAACTTTGGTTTCGAACCTCTAAATCCAAAGTAAATTTTAAGTAGGTTTATCATTGACTTACCTTTACTGACTTCCTTCATGATTTCAGCTTTACCCCCAGGAGTTTTAAGCTTAGCACGTATTTTGTTCTTGTTGATTGGGTTAAAACATCTTAAAAATGATTGTTTTTTTCTATTTATAATCTTTTCAATGAGTAATGGTGATACTTGCCCCTTGTTTATAGCTGAAATCAATAATTTGAATCGTTATTGATCAACAGTAATAATTCTGAGATTTTTAATTTTAACTTATAGTATTCGAATAGGTACTCATAATAAAAGGTACCACATGCACGATGGTGGGCATGCAGGTTGGGTGGTCATAGAGCGAGCTTTAATGATAAAATTATGCACTTTCATCCAACACCATTAGATCTAGAACACAATTCTCAATGTCCATGGAAAAAAAACCCACCAAGGACTGTGCGGTTCTCTTTGTAACTTCCAAAAAGTTATTGACAAATATTATCTACTACGTAATCCTTGGCAGGTCCAATTATTATTGTTTATTGAAGATAAAAGCTACATTGACTCATTTTATTAGTAAAGCTTACTTCTAAGTGCTAGTAGTTATAAACAGACTATACACGACTGCACGTGGCGTGCAAGCTGCAGCATTGTGTGAGCAGTGATGTAAGGACAGTCCAGCCTGTCTGCAATCATTGCTAGAGCACTGTTGGTGCTGCCGCGCTTTCTACGCACCGGGGACGCGCATCTCTTGCACATGGTTGCATAAAAGCAGTCGTCGCGCACTTCCGCAAACATGCCCGAGGAACTGCAATAACGCGGCAGCCCCATCATTGCCCTAAGCGCGTGATTGTTCTGGAGGCGGAGGGCTCCTTAAGATAATTGCGTATGATTAGTTGTAATTTTTGCTCAGGTACAAAAAACTTGTATGCGTTCTTTTCACCCTGTTTCTTTATATTAATTTGTTCCAAAGAGATTGAGACTTCATATGAATGTGCCTAACTATGTCAGATTTCATAGTTTCTTTGTGTACATTTGTCATAAAAACAGGGATTTTTCTAGCATCATTTTGTCACAGTTCTTTATTCTTCATATTCACAGTTTGCTAGCTATTACTCGTTACGGCATCTTTCTATAAATTCTTATCATTCGTAGCCACAATTACTTCCATGGCCGTAGTAATTTTTATCATTGCCACCGCACATAGTGTGCCGCTCAGCCGACGAGTTGTCGTTGTCGTACCAGCCGGGTCATTCCGTGATTACATTAATAGAACATTGGCGTCGTCGTTCCACCGTTCTGCCAGTGTAATTAATACCTATTTTTTCAGAGAAAAGTTATATAGTTTTTTTTTACCTTTTCGGATCTCTGTAAGGATCCTAGGCTCATCTTCGTCAGTGCATTCGTCAGTGTTGGCGAGCTTTAAAGTATTAATTTTTGGAGCCATACGTTTACCTCCATGCTTTTTCTTTGCTGAAATAAACATTTTGTTTTACTAATTATATTTTAACTTGGAATAACATAAAGTTTGGTATACAATCTTCTGAGATATTTTACAAGTGTTTCACTAACAAATAATGCGTGCCAATAAATAGACTTCTTTTTAATAGCATTTTTCGCATCTAAAAATCTACATTGCCTTCTAAATGCCAATCGCTTTCCATTATTATTTTAATGGGTGCGTCCAGAAACAAATGGTTTTTCATTGATTACAGTGCGAATCATGAATTTGGAGTGGAAAGCATTATTTTTGAAGTGTGCCTTAAACACTTTTAAGTGCTCTAAGATATATCTATTTTTCTTTATACCTGGAGGTAAGTCCTTCAACTTCGGTTTTGATACACCTTTGTTTTTTTTAGGTTTCATAGCTTTTCCATTAACGCCAGCTGTTTTACCTGGTTCAGCTTTAGCTTTGCCCTTATTTTTTTTAGCAGTTGCAGATGCCGTTATGTTTTTAATAATTTCTTCAGTACTTAAAGTAGTGCCAGTTTTTTCATCTATTATCAGTTTCATGATCGATGGTGTTATATTACCATCTATTATCGCTAAAATAAAGAAAGCAAAAATCATTAACTTTTTCTGATATATGGTTTTTGAGCCCACCACGCCTGCGTGGTGACACAGACACAGATCAACCGACTACTTGGAAAACGATTGTCTAAATTACTATTTTTAAGTTGCGTTTCGACTTTTTTAAATAAATCTTCTTTCAATCGGGTTTCAGTCATTTTTATTAAATTATTTCAAAAATACAAAAATTTAGATTAAGTGCCGATTTTTCAATCGTAAGTTGACTTTTATCTGAGGAACAAGTCTGACATTTTTGTGTCGAAAATTTGTCAAAATCCCTATAAAAATCGACCCTAAATCGCGTTGGAATATTCGATCGATATATCAGTTATCGATATTTACGTGAATATAAATATCGATATTCAAATTGATATTTCCATAACTTTGCATCTCTTGTGGCTGGCGGCCGACAGTCTATCATATGAACTTGTGTCTGTGCCATGTCTGTCACGCTACGTGTCTGCCACGTACGGTGGTCTGTAGATGTGAATGGGGCTTACGGGCTAGACCAATGCTAAAATTCCATGTTTGAAACCTTTCCTGTCCATGTGAAGGAGAGTGAAAATTCAATAATGATTATGATTGAATAATACCACAAGAGCTGTTGCAGCGATACGTTCTCCTTTAATTGGTACTTTTCGATGACAAAATAGCTCCAAATCACGCAACCACACAAACGGACATGCACGTTTGGAAGAACCTCGGTGCGGTGCGTGCATATCATCCGTAAAATCACGCACCTTGGGAAGCCACCTTAAGGCCTGTAGGTATGTTTTAAGGTGGGTTCCCACGGTGCGTGATATTGTGTACCGCGACTCACGAGCTCGCAACGGCGCACTATGGGAAGACTCGTCTGTGGTAATGCAGACGAGTGCGTAGCGGCGCGGTGTATCCGCCGCAAGTCGGTATCTTCAAAGTTGCGGTGCGAGCTCGAGCAGCTACAGCTGCAGCGATACGTTCTCTTTCACTTGGCATTTTGGAATGACAGAATAGCTTCGAATCACGCTATTCACACAAACGGACACGCACCGTTGGAAGAGCCTCGGATCAATAGCGTTCATAAGTTCATCTAATGTGCAGGTATCTAGATGTGCATATACAAGGTTAGTCAGAAAGGGGTACTAATCCGAAAGGGTGTTAAAGTACCTATAATAATGAATAACTTTTGTTCTACCACTTTCCCCAAAAGACATTAGTTAAAGAGAAATGGCTGTTCAAAAATTACATAAAAATACGCTAAAATCTATCTATCCTCAGCTATGATCAGCTGTGTTTACATTTTAGGTCATATTACGGGTCACGAATTAGAAGCTCTATTTTCTGAATTTGTAACTAAAGCCGGGATGCAGAATTTTTGTAAAAACTAATTTAAAAATAATTTTACATGGGAATAAAAAAAATCGAATTTTGAAATTTTAACACCTGCTTTAAAACCGTCATCAGTGATACTTTAAGTGGTCTGCGGGTTAGTACCCCCTTTCAGACTAACTTTGTATATGAGATGGCTAATATTGAACAGAAGACGTTTATGGACTGATAATAATTATGATGATATTCTTTTTGAATACAATGAGTCCTTTTTTGACTTAATTAATTACAAAATTTAACTCAATTACCTTTGAGGGTCTTTTTTATGGTTTTTAACTCATCTTCTTGAAAGTCCTCTATATTAATATATTGCCTTTTTGGTAATAGGCTTGAATATGCGCACGTCTCAGGCTTAAAATAATTTAGTGAAGATTTATTTAAATAATTCCACGATTTCAATCCTAATTCCTTTATCACCCGGCTCAGTTTATTACTCAATGTGATAATGCTGGAACTTGTTTTTTCAACATCTTTTCCATTTTCCTCGCACTTTTCAAGACATATTTCGTTATCTTTTGGGTCTTGATTTAATACATCTTTTGTAAAAATCTTTAGATCTGGTGAAACTTTTGTTTTGCTGTAATGTCCACACAATGGAGATTGTGTTTCTCTTTGCCATTGCTCAATTTCACTTTCTTTTGTGCAGGGAGAGTGAAGGACAGCGATTTTTTGTTCAACTGGATTTGAACCATGAGTTTCCTTACTTTGCAATTTTGGCATAATGGTACACCCTGTCTTATCGCATTTGATTGATATTTCATCTGTTAATGTTTTTTTTTTCTGTGTGAATTTTATTCCTCTATATGGCTTTAAAATATTATTTTTTCTATAAAGCGTTATTGTTTCTTTATCTTTTTCTTTTTCTTCTACTGACTTTTCTAAACTACGTTTTTTAATTTCCAATTTTATAAAGTATTTTGAAGGCACAAGATGATTAGGAGCGGGGCTTTCATCTAATTTGTCTTTACTGTCATAATCTTTAATTGTACTAGTACTTGAGTCATGTATTGACGATTCCAAATTTTGCAACATTTTTGTTCGTGTATCATACTTTTGAAGTAAGCTTTTCAAGTGAGACATTATCTCTTCCTTTTCTTGATCAATTTCTTCTTTTGTTTTATTTTTTTTCCGAATTATTGATTTTAAAACTGATGTGCTACTCTGTGACATAGGCAATGGCGAGACTTCGAAAGTTTTATTTTGATCATCATCTTTAATATTATGTGGATTTATTTTTGGCTCCAATTGTTGGTTTCTTCTAAGAACTTCTAAAGCTTTGTGTAATAATTCATTTACATTTGCTCGCTCCTCTTCAAATGTTACGTGTGAAATTTTAGTTGAATGTTTATTTCTTCCATCACCGATAAAATGCATAAGGATTCCTTCTCTTTTCTGATCCGTACCAGCAGATTTGGTTTTGTGTAAACTTCTTTTCCGTTTCCACGGTAATTTCGATTTTTTTGATTTAGGCTTAAGTGTACTCAATGACTTTGATTTCATTTCAGATTTCAAAGTTGATATCGAAGTTTGGTAAATTTTTTTTGTTGCCATTGCATCTACATCTTTTCTTTTTAGCCGTAACTCTTGAGAATTCAATTTCAATAAACAATCCAGTGGAATACATTTGTTTGATGTGCAAATACAAGTTTTATACTTGAAATTACGTGGTGCCCGATGTCTTCTATTTTTTTTGGATCTAAGTGGTTTTTGGAAACGTTTATACGAGTCACACTCATCGGGGACACATGAATCAGATTTACATTCGCTCGACTTCAATTTGTTATAGAATCTTGTTCTAGTAACTATATTCATAATCACTGACTTACTATTACCAAACACTGGATGTTTAGCTCTATGCATTCTTGTAGATTTTAAGCGTTGTTTTTTAACACATTTAATGTTACTATCACACATATTGGGAAACTGTGTACAATATTTTGCATGCAGTAGAGTTTGAAAATAGTCTTTTTTATATTTTAAAGTGCATAATTACGTTGTGATGCTTAACAACTTTTAAGAATTTGTATCCTATTTTAATTGGAATCTTTTTCGGCTTTAAGCAGACGGCTTATATAGCAATGTAATTAGTAATAATATCATCTCTTGAAGTTCCGTTTTGTAGAACTTGTTACAGAATTAATCCACTCGCCTTCTAAAATCAAAAAATAAATAAAATAAAAATTCTTATTTAATTTCGAGTACTTACAAGTTTTAAACAAAGATCGTGTGTCATAGTTTGTAATTTATATTATTATGTGTTAATCATACACAGAATAAGTGGAATGCTGCTAATAAAAATGTTTTTAAGTGCTATTACTATTTTCATTTATGATTAGTTACGGTTTACTGCTTTAAGCTGATACCAGGTGAGGTACCCTTTATACAACTGCATACATTTTGTTGGCGTCGCGACCGGTGGCCGCCATCATGGTGTCTCAGTGAGATCGGGCCCTTAGAAATCACCGTGAATTTTAAAATTATAAAATGATTGCTTTTCTTACGATATATTTATATCCAAATATTGATATCTAAACTATATTTATATCTGAAATAAGCAGAACAAGCAACCAACAATAAAATAAAAAATATTACATACCAATTTATGACAAAAACTGATTATTTTGCGCAAAATGCAGACGCATGTTGCACCTTGATGAAGTTGAGTTGATGCGCACAGTCGACGATACCTACGCTAGGAAACTAATTTTGCCGTATAGCATCAAGGTACCTACATAATATTAGTACTAAATAAGATAAATTGAGCCCTTTTCAAACAATTAATTATCATAATTAATATCATACTCATAACACTAAACTGAGAATCAAACTAATGTCAAACCCTTGTGTCAAAAATTAGAACCTCAGATTAGAACCAAAGAGCCACAGAGAAACGAGGTTGACGCAAGGAGTACTTATCCAATACAAAGCGATGCCGAGTGACTACGTTATTATGTTGTACGTATAAGGTACATAGAAGTAATAAGTAATGTTGGGCGTTATAACATATAACAGCTAATATAATTCATTATACATTTCTAATATTCTAACCATTATTTATTTACAACAAAGACTGTTATAATATATATTATTGTCTATAGGTAGTAGTCGCCCGCCACTCGCGTTGAGTCGTTAAGTCGGCCGAAAGCGTCACACAATTATGAACTTTAACCCACAAATAACAAGAGCAAATTTTTACCACCGTTAAAATAACATAAATATTTATATACTATTAGTGTGAACTTGTTTCATATTACTGGTAAAATAATATTGTCGTACTTTACATCGTATTAAAGCGTCACACAATTATGAACTTTAACTCACAAGTAACAAGAGCAAATTTTTATTACCGTTAAATTAATTTTATATTAGTGTAAACTTAGTTTCATATTACTGCAAGTCTTCTGCTCTATTGATAATATAATTAGTGTTCCTTCAATACAATACAATATAATATATATTACAACAGTTAAAAACAACAGTTTGAAAATTATAATATAATGTATAATGCATTAGGAAAATATATCAGTTACGCCCAACATTAGTAATAAGTACTACGTAATAAGGTATAATAGTACATATTACTTCTATGATATTATATTACTCTTTGCTTCTATGGGTTAACGACTGAGACGTCGACCGCGTTGCTCTAAGGGCCCGTCCACATCTCCACGTCACGACGTCGTCAACGTGGAACGGTGCGGTAACGCGGCACGGTGCGTTGACGTAACGTGCAAATTTACGTTACGGCCTGTCCACATCTCCACGTCACGACGTCGTCAACGTGGAACGGTGCGGTGACGTGGCACGGTGCGTTGACGTAACGTGCAAATTTACGTTACGGCCTGTCCACATCTCCACGTCACGACGTCGTCAACGTGGAACGGTGCGGTAACGCGGCACGGTGCGTTGACGTAACGTGCAAATTTACGTTACGGCCTGTCCACATCTCCACGTCACGACGTCGTCAACGTGGAACGGTGCGGTAACGCGGCACGGTGCGTTGACGTAACGTGCAAATTTACGTTACGGCCTGTCCACATCTCCACGTCACGACGTCGTCAACGTGGAACGGTGCGGTGACGTGGCACAGTGCGTTGACGTAACGTGCAAATTTACGTTACCGTATCGTACGTAACACGTTCCGCCTCTAGCCGCAAGCGCACACGTATTTATGCGCTCCGCCCGCGCTCTCCCCGCCCGCGTGTTAGTTGCCGTCTATGTGCTTCGATGCTTTAAAACCATACCTTACTGTTTCTCTTATTAAAATTCAGGATCTATATGGTCAACGATAAATCTAAGAGCGTGTCCACATCCGCTTCCGGTGAAAAGGGGAAAAGGTAGATCACCAAGATATCACTAATCTGTGGATTGCAATTAGGCATGTAACATTATAATGTTAACATCTATTAATTTTTCGTGTTGTTTTAAGGCAGCCCCAGCGAATCAATCACCTATTTCCTATTTCTCGATTAATAGAGTAAATATGTATGAAACCTTTTACTATGCCACTACTTATTTATGCGTAATAACGGTTTTGTTTGGGTTGCAGTTCAGTTCCAAATCAGGTTAATTTCAGTTCAGCAAATATTCGAATTACTTTTTTGGTTAAGATCGAACGACGCCTGTAATCGAACGTTGATTGAGATAGTACCGTTTGTCAAACATTGCTAATTAGCGGAATTAGCCCCATAATGTCGTTGCTGCAGCGGCGCTACCAGATGCTATATGTATACATATGTATAAAGGCTATGCACAATCAGAGCGTCTTCTTTGCATTAAGAATTTGGGCAAAAAAAATAATACCTATTGTCTGTATGATTGTTAAAATGTATAATTTTTTTAAACAAAACTGTTGTACATAATAGTATTGTATTTTATTAAATAAGTCTTTTAGCTCACATCAGAAGTGACCAGTAACTTTAACGCTATGGGTAAACGAGGGGGTGGTAGTAAACTCACAGGCAAAAACGTGCTGACTTCACTACTTCTTCAAACTCCAGTGCCAGGACACCATCTCCGCCGCCAAGACGGAAGAATACGAATAGAATACGGTATTACGTGAATATACCGAAACTGTGTTTAACCCAAATGCAACTACTACTACATGACAGATACCTTTTTTTTTTGTTTTGCTGGGTGGAATTCCTCATGGATGTCCTCTGCCTTAGGGCGGGCGGAGGGGTCTGTCAGACTCTTACTGACTAAAACCACCCCGGTGTTCCATCTCACACCTGCGCCGGGAGTCGCGGGAACTTACGATACTTCCGCAACCCCCGGCTGGTGCCGGCCCGCCACAGCGGGCCTCCTCGGGCTAGCGGGGGGAGTGAGGTGTTAGACTCCTCCCGCGCCGTCTAAGAGGGGCGCGCTTGGAACACTTCGCGCCGTCGCCTCGGATCCTGGTGTGTGGGGGGCGACGGACCTCCCCAAGTCCGTTGCCCCTAGACCCGGAAGAGGGGAACCGGAAGAGAGCGCCGTCCGCCCTCCGCCGACGCCCGGTGTGTCTGCTTCGGGCCGGGTGAATGGAGGTAATTTCCCTCTCCCCTTCCGCATCCTCCCTATGCGACATAACCGTGTCGCAGAAGGACACCACCACGTCCCAGGACTCCGAGCTGTCGACCATGGACTCGACCACGGCCGACAGCGACAGGTCACTGCCTACTCCTGAGATGAGGGTACGGCGCGGCTCCTCCCAAGCGGCACACCGCCAGCGTGTGCCACGCCGTATCCTCCCGGCAACATGATAGATACCTGGCTTTACATTATTCGATCTTACGCAAATACTTTTGCATGATCAATTACCATTTGTAACTTTATAACCACTATACCCTTTTCACTATAAGTTGATTCCTGACGTTTCTCTACAAATCGTTACCATACAAAGAATATCAAATATTTTTAAAAACAAAACATGTATAATATAGCTATTCTACGGCTTTTGATGATGTCGTTTACGTTTTTTCGATAGCAGTCTCCTTACAGCTACAATTTATGGAATGACCGAGCTGTCAGGAATCATCTTCGGGTGAAAAGAGTATAAAATCAAAAACCAAACTTTATTGTGAGTGGATGGAGTGGATTAAAGAATTAGAATGTAGATCTAAAACATTTGGAAATCTTGGAAAAATAATCAGTGTCGCGAGCTCCTGTTTAACTTCAAGTAAATTACTCAATAACGTAAACCCACCAAATACCGACCTCCTAAGGACCATCATTTTTGTTTTATTCAGACATAGCGACTGATAAGGGAAACTCTGGTGCTGTAGGTCTCATATTAAAGTAAAATTCATATATTTATTAAATCTAGCAAGAAATATAAAATTCACATTTAATTCGTTTTGATATGAAGTAATCTTAGATCGTACTCCATTGTAACAACACGTCTGCGTTGTGAGATGTCCAAAGACGACTGGCAAAACCGGTAGAAGATGCGGTGTCCGCTGCGGCGGCTGCGGCGGACACTGTCATTCCCCACGCACCGCAACGATTCGTCGATCACTTTCCATAGTTCGTTTAAGATGCGTTGAGAAATAAATGGTTTTTGGTTGATTGTAGTGCGAACAATTAATTTTGTTGTGAAAAGCATTATTTTTGAAATACTATATATACAAGGTTAGTCGGAAACGGGGTACTAATCCGAAAGGGTGTTAAAGTACCTATGATAATGAATAACTTTTGTTCTACAACTTTTCCCAAAAGTCAATAGTTTAAGAGAAACAGTTGTTCAAAAATCTAAAAAAAAAAACTCTAAAATCTATCTATCCCCAGTTATGATCAGCTGTGTTTACATTTTAGGTCATATTTGGGGTCATGAATTAGAAGCATCATTTTCTGAATTTGTAACTAAAGCAGGGATGAAGATTTTTTGAAAAAACTAAAATAAAAATCATTTTATTTGGAAAAAAAATATATCGAATTTTGAAATTTTAACACTTGCTTTCAAACAGTCATCAGCGATACTATAAGTGGGCTTCGGATTAGTACCCCCTTTCCGACTAACCTTGTATATATATATATTTTAAAGATATTTTTTTTTTTTTTGATATATGGTTTAAACTTATTGAAGCAGTAACAATTTTATTTTTATATAATGCCTTAAACTAATAATTATGCATTATTAAAACGTGATATTATATTATTTACCGCTAATACCACCAGTATTATTAGTAATTGATTTAATGGAAACAGAAACTGGAATCGATGCCAGTAACAAATTTACTAATTCAGACAAGTTTTTATCACTATAAAATCGTAAACGCTTTAAATTCTACATATTCTTTTATTGACATAACTATATGTATAACAACACAATTTCACATTATGCCTGGCAGAAAAAGAAACACATCAAAAATCTGAAAACTTCCATAGCCAGTATGCACGGACTCCAGACCGCAATTGCCAATATAAATAGAACTACTTCAACAAATTGTTTCCACAGTGTAACCATACTCATACAGTGAGGGTAAAACCAGGGACACATGTAATATACCCACAAACACGGTTTCTTTCTCATAGATGCCATGAAAGCACTACATTCGAAATCAACCGGTTCTCGAAGTCGTTTCTTTTTCCTCCTTGTCATCCGTTTTTTAGGATCTCTATCTGGAAGGTGAACTATAAAGTTCGTAACAGGATGACCTTCCATTGTATTGACAAACTTCTTTAGAAACATCATGCTTAATAATCTTTGTTTAATTCTAGCCATTGTCGCAGAGAAACCCGCGCCTTGAGCAGTTCTTGAAATACTTTTCACTATACGTTCAGGGTCTCGTATGGCTTTTTTGATGGTATGAACACCATCTGATGGATGTCTTGCCATTCTAAATGCATTTAACATTAAGTCGCAGAAGGCTTTAGCGCTAAATTTGCCAAGATCCTGTAAGGATTCTGCTACCATAAGTAAATCTGGGGCATTTTTATATGCCATTATTTGTTTCATATCTGCCTGATCTTGTAGCTTTCTTTGTTTATATCGCTTCGCATCTTCCATTGCATATAATTTTAAACGTTTCAATCTTTCTTGTTTGAGTCGTGCCTCATTTCTTAGAGCGTGTTGTCGCTGTACCTGTGTCGTTTCGTTTTTTCTCGCAGCTTTAAGGAGTTGTCCGGGCATTTTTTCCATCTCCGCTCCACAAACAGTACTGCCACAAACACATTTTTGAA
Organism: Amphipyra tragopoginis; assembly: GCA_905220435.1. Taxonomy (NCBI): domain Eukaryota; kingdom Metazoa; phylum Arthropoda; class Insecta; order Lepidoptera; family Noctuidae; genus Amphipyra; species Amphipyra tragopoginis. The sequence goes on along the minus strand of HG991997.1, from coordinate 8,366,026 downwards.
ATTTTACACTTCTAGCTGATCTATCTTCCATTTTCAATCTCTCCAAATCCTTTTTGCAAACAATACTTCCACATATGCAAGGTTGAAACCCGCGCTGCTGTTTTATTTTGCGACACTCGCAATGCTTACATATACAGGCTGGAGATTTCAAAAAGGCATTGCGCTGTTTGTGACACTCGCAATACTTACATATACAGACAGGAGATTTCAAAAAGGCCCTGCGCTCACTTCGCGTCTGACGTGTTTTTTTACCAGTAACTGTATATAGAAACTCTTGTGGCTTCATAATATTTGCTTTATTTTTGTCTATTACCACTTTCATGACCGGTGCCAGTACTTTCCCTTGCTTAGCCGCTGAAATCAAATATAGTTTCACAAATTAATATTCAAACAAAAATAACCGACACAAAATTTAGAATGTGTTAAATTCTTCTTTAGTGCTTTTACAAACAATTATGTAGTATAAATCCGTACTAATATTATAAATGCAAAAGTAACTCTGTCTGTCGGTCTGTTCAAATCATGACTAAACTACTGAAGCGATTTTAATGAAACTTGGAACAGAGATAGTCTGGAACCCGCAGAAGGATATAGGTTACTTTTACTTAATACGCGATAAACGACATCTGCGCGGGCGAAGCAGCGAGTGACGCCTGATAATAATATAACATTACATACAATAAATGTATAAAATATGACAGCTTAGAGCCCAAATACACGTCCAATACTTGCCTCCGATAGTCGGTTCCGATAGTCTGATCAGACTATCTGAAGGCCTCCTCGTCATACATTTGTTTGAACATGAATTACACGTTCGATCAAACTATCGGATCGGATGTCAGAATCGTAAGCATCGTCCGGGCGTCGTTGTCGTCCAGAAAAAATCAGACACGAGAATCGTACGTGTATTTCATGAATCCGATCAGATAGTCTGATCCGGCTCCCGGAAGCAAGTATCAGAAGTGTATTTTGACTCTTATGGTTGTTGCCATTTACCTCTCAGAGGAAATTAGGTAAGAATGTAAATAACTTTCTGGTTAATCTACTCTTTTTATGTTTTCAGGGTTGCGTTTCAGTGATGATTTTATTTTGTGATTTGTCAAAATTTTTTTTTGGGTCTTTCTTTTATTTTAAAATATTACCAATACCCTTTACAAGGGACCTTTTAATCCCGTTTTGGCTTTAGGGGTATTTTTGTAACACGTTGTATATAAATAAATATATATAAAATAAATAAATAAAATATAAATAAGAAGAAGAGACCAATCACAGAAGTAGTAAAACGGGCGTAATTCCAATACTCCCAAATCTCAGTAACAAACCTTGATAAAAAAAGTATATTAACGAACTGAAACGGAAGAACCTATTTCGAGTCAGAACATCCATTTTGATGATCTTGATGATGATGATGATTAATTCTATTGAAGAATACCACAAAACAACAACGTGTTTAAAAATCATTTTTACACTTGCACCTGTTTTTTTTTTAGCTAAACACCTGAGAAGCGTAAGAGCCTAATCGTTGAACATGGTGAACGCTTCCATCAAGATTTAAAGTCCTATGAATAGAGGTACCAAGGTTTTTGGGATAATAATATGTTGGCTAACTACTGATGGTCTACATTAAAGGTACAATTCTGGTATACACCTGGATTGCAATCGCCCACAAAACATACATAAATCATTTCCCTGCTCCTGCAACTCCGCCAGGTGTTCGTCTGGCAAATCATTGCTGAGCTCGATCGTGAAAGATCCGTTGTCCAGGATGTGCTCGTCATAAAAGCTTCTTGCTACTATCTACCCGCTAACAGCCGGCCGAGTCAAGTTTTAAGATTACCTTATATTGTTTGTACTTTGTTTGTTATTTTTTTTTTGGATAATAGAGGTTGTAAATGTACGACAATAATTTGTGCCTCACAAAAACTTCAATGTATTCAAAACGTCACATTCTGACAAGATAAATCATTTGTTTTAGTTAATCATTTAATCGAAAGTGTATAAAAAGACAGACTTTTGAACTCAATTAAAATCAAGTACAGCGGTGCTACAACTTCGGTGCCCTAATAAGAAATGCTCAGGCGGAAAAATTCTATCAGAATAAAGCACTTTTGTTTTTTGGCCGGCACTTTCACACTTGGACCAAAAATGTATGAATCGTGGATGATGTCCTTTCACTTTTAATAACTGAACATTTAATAATTGTAAGTTTTAAATGTTTGAGGAGAAGATGAATTAAACCTTGTTTTCATTAACTTGAGTTTTTATTTTGAGTAGGTATATTTATCACGATTGTTATCTGACCTCGGTTGGTTTAGATATGCTTCGCTCTTTCTTATTACCTACCTATAATGTCTATTATGATGATAAAAAAATAAAATACCTTTTTGAGCATTTTTCATTACTTCAGAATATTGGCCCTTTGAGCCCAGATTGGCAAATACTTCATTTCTGTTCACTATATTCATATTATTTTGGTTGACAACCATTTCAAAAACGGGCTCCTGTTCCTTTTCCATTTTTTTCATTTCCATTTTTTCATTAAGCATTTTCATTTTTTTTTTACTTTTATTTACGAAACTACAACATTTAAGTAACATTTTGCCTATCAGTTTCTTGTCACACGGTTGCTCAAAAAAAGAAGTGTTATGATTTTCCTTTTCAGGTGTTAATTTAACTTGTTCATCTCTTGCATTTTTTTTAAATTTTTTCTTTGAGAAAGGCATTATAGTTTCCATTTCTTTTCCCCCTTTTTCCAACTTTAATTCCGGTGTTAGAATCTTGGTTTCTTTTAATTTGTGTTTTTTTTTCATATCTGTAAACTTTTCTAGAGTCTTGGTTTCTTTTAGTTTGTTTTTTACATCTGTAATTTTTGCTATGCTTTTTTTTGGTGTTAACTTGTTTCCTCCTTTCTCAATATCAAATGTGCAAAGGCATTTGTATACAAATTTATTTAAATCTGGTCGCTTCTTAAGGCCCGTATCTGTAGTTTTTGCTACGTCTATACCAATTATATCTAGCGCTCCACGTTTTCCTTCAATGTTAACTTTTGTAGTTTCAGGAAGGCATTCATAATGTTTCAATATGCTTTTAATTTTTGTTGGATCTTGTTTCTTTTTAACTTTCTCACTTTTACTTACACACTTACATTTAACTGCACCTGTACCTGAAAATATAAAATAATGTAGTGCATGATAAATACACCCGCTTATAAAATCACCGCAAAAGAATGAAGGACCGACCATAAGAATTACCACATCTTCCATTGTCTCCTGATCCTTTGATTGCACTGGATCTAATAGGTGCACCAGATCTATCAGACTGTGAACGAGTTTTTCTTCTGATGAATCCAATATCAAAACTGATATCAGAACCAAATGTGACAGCATGTTGTTGCGAAGATCTTTTTTCATGTCGTTTTTTTGGCATACTGTATTTTAAACGAGCTGACCCATCTACAGGCTTAGATTGAACTCTCTTGGATTTTAAGTTTTTTTTATTATTCACAAGATTTGATGTAGACTTGTATTTTTGGTGGTCTGTATGAACTGCAAATATTTGAAGGCTTTTCAATCTTTTTTGTTCGTACGGCTTCAAATTGTCTGTTACCATTTTTTTATTTTCGCTTAAACTGTCAGGTTTTTTAGCCATCGTATTTATATCCTTTTGTGCTTTAGTTTCAGTGGCTTGTTTACTTTCAGATTTAATATTTAATGTGCATAAACACTTTGATAACATTTGTGTCAACACTGTGGCTTTTTTTTTACTTCCATAGCTCATTTGTGAAGCAGCGGCCATTTTCGGCTTATTGGTTGTGGAAATCATTATACCATCGGTGCGTGATTTCGTTTCTTTCAGAAAACCACTGCCAATATTTAAATCTGGTTCCACACGCAATTCTTTGCTTTTTGGTTTATTTAAGTGATAACTTGCAGTTTTGTTTTTTTTAGTGTTTGCAATGAACCCAGTTTTAGGACGTTCGAAATTATTGTTAATTCCATTTAAATATTCGCATACACATTTATTATGCCTAGATTTAGATAATTTTAAATTTAAAAACGGATTAGTCTTCTGTGGACCTTCATTAACTGAATATCCAACTTGATATTTGTCAATATTAAAACCAATATGAGACCTGAAGTGGCCAGTTTTTCTGAATGAACTACTTTTTGCTAAATGTTGTGGGACATAGCATGTATTTCCCTTACAATTTTCATGCATGTTTCTTCTAAAAGGATTACTACTTTCTGGTAACTTTAATTCCCAAGATTCTCCATCACATAAAGCCTTGTTAAGAGCACTACACCTTGATTTTATTATATTATCAACGTTTATAATCTCTGAATATTTTCTTTTTTTAATATGTGGAATTACAAAATTACATGCCGTTTTTTTATTTTGGTCCTCTTGTACAACTTGTAGAAATTGGGCAGTTATTGGGTGATTCCTTAGAAATTTATGTTTGTCTTTCTTTAACTTAGGAGCAATATGTTTCTTTTGAAGGCCCAGTGTACAAAAGCACCTTTTCAGTAAGAACCCTATGTTTGAGGCCTTGTCTTCTTTAGTAATTAAAACTTGAGAAAAGCGATGTTTTGGAACTAGTCGTTTGTCTCTCGTGCCTTTGTCTTTTATTTGATTGATCGTTCTCGTATCGCTAAATGTGTTATTTTTTTCGCCTCGAACTTTGTATGTGGTTTCATAAAAGATAGGAACAGACCGATCTTTAAAAAAATCTACGTTGAAACTAAATTTAGAACCTATTCGAACAGCCTGACGAGAAGGCGAAAAGGGACGCCTAGATCTCATATCTTCTTGAGCTGCCCTCACTTTCTGTTCTTTTTTTGGTGTTTGTTGTAGGAATCTGGATTGAGTACTTTTTGTTTTCGAATTACCACTAAAGTCGTTGGTAGTCATGATCGATTTATTTCTATTTCTATCTGTGCCGATATGGCGATCGTGTAATCGTTTATTCTCTTGTCGTTTAATTTCGTCATAGCATTCAAACGGATCGCACATTCCAGGGATACAAAAATTTGGAGCACACTCGTGACTTCTTAAATCGTGCATGGGTTTATTTATTTTTGTACTCGTGCTTTTAGAGTCACTTATCTGAGGATTTGGCAAAGGAAATGAAGCTTTTGTACTTTTACTGATTACGTATTTTTTTTCCTGTAGTTTCGTATTTTTCTCTTTTTTATGGAACTTCAAAGTACAAAAACATCTTTTAATAGCGGAAGTGACATAATTTCCCTTTTCTTTACGTTTTGCTTCTGCATCTATTGCTGTATGGTGGAGACGAGGCTTAGATTGTTGTGACCCTACTGTTTTTAATTTGCCTATTTTATGTTTATGTTTCTTAATTGGCTTATCATGAATGCGTTGACGCGGTATAACTTCATTTGTTTTTACATTTTCTTGTCTATCGTTGGCCGAAGATTTTTTCTTATAGAATTCAACATCAAACCTGAATGAGGACCCGATTCGCACTGCTTGCCGTTTGGAGTGACTAGGTGTAACATTCATTTCATTTGTATCTATTTCAGTGTCTTTTTTCACATTTGCTTTTTCTTGAGACCATCTCGGATACGATCGAGTATTTTGAGACTTTGAAGAAGTTAATGTTCTTGATGTTTTACTAAACGTTGCTCTGGTGGTAAGATCGCCTGTGTTAGAATAATTATGATTTAACTTCATGTGGCGTAATTTAATAAGCTTGTCGCATTTATATGGATCACATTCATTAGGAACACATATGCCTGGCTCACATTCATAAGGTAAAAGTTTTGAGTGTCCATAATGATATCTAATATTTGCTCTGTTAGTTGTTATTGATTTATTTTGCATTTGTACAATATAAGCATTTTTATATCGTAATGGAGTTACAGTTTCTGCTTTCCCTTTGTTTTTTTTAAATAACTTTAGAGTACAAAAACACTTTTGCAAAAATGGTGTCGTATTTGTTTGTTTCGCTTTTACATTTTTGGTTATTTCCGAAGCTGCATGACGAGCACGTGGTTTATGAACCTTGATCCCTTTTTGTTTCATTCGCTTTCTTTCTTGTTTTACAAGCTTATCGGACACTGATGCACTTTGTTGGTATTTTTTTTGTTTGGAGAATTCGATATTAAAAGCAAAACTTGACCCAATCCGCACTGCTTGTCTTTTTGCTGTATCGGATTCTCTAGATTCTCTTCTTAAAGGGTGGGAACGTTTTTCTCTTTGTTTTTCTCTTCGTTTTTCGTTTATGTTTTTACTAGACTGTATCTTTCTCGATGAAGATTTAGATGAGGACTGAGATGTAACAGTAAATGTAGACTTTCTTGGGATACTAGCAGTATTTGTCTCTTTGGAAAAACGTTTAGCTCCTTTACGATTCCGTTCTTTTATTCTCTCTATGCATTCATACGGGTTGCACTCTCCTAGCGTACAAAAGTTTGGTTCACATTCGTATGGTAGAAGCGATGCTTCAACACCAGCATTTATAGATGTTGCTTCGTAAGCAATTCCTGACGACTTCGTTTGTGTTTTTCTTATTCGAGCTTTTCTTTCAAGATCTTTATTATGCAGAGATGCCATTGTTTTTCTTGATACAGTTTGTCTGACTTTTTGTTTTTTCTTTTGTAATAGTTTTAAAGTACAAAAGCACCGTTTCAATCTGTGACCAACTTGGATATTTTTAAATGATTCTGATGACCTCGATTGAGACGATGTATGTCGAGAATTGATATTCCTAGTTCCCTGGCCTCTTTCTTTGTATTTTTTTCGATGTACTTTTTGTCTAATTTCCTTTTTTGGTTCGTATGACAAATCTTGGGTTTTAACAGTAACCGCGCCGGGAGACTTGTCTTTGTAAAATTCAATGTTAAAACTGATACTAGATGAAATTTTGACAGCTTGTCTTTGTGGGTGTGAGCTTTCTACATTTATATCTTTTTCCACTACTACAGGTGGTGGTTCTCTTAATACTTCCCTTGGTTTTGTTACAAAAGTTGCTGTACTCTTTGACTGAATATATTTTGATTTAGAGCTTGTCTTCTGTGACGAAGTTGTACTTCCTGTCGACTTACGTCTTAACCGATTTGTGGTTGACATAACAGATCTGCCTCGAGATTTCGATCGCGACAGTAATATTCGGGCACAATTTTCAGGATCACACTCATAAGGTATACACATTGATGGTTCACATTCTCTTGGAAATGGTAGAACTACTTCCCGTGAAGATTTGGATGTTTCATGATATTTGTATGGTTCTTTTATAGGTTTATAACGGCGTATTTTAAAAACCTTTTCCTGATTTGTTGATTTAGGTATTTTTGCTTTCATCTTTGTTTTCGATTTTGGAATGAAAGACATTGAGGAAGTGGATTTAGTAGGCCTAGTTAAGGCTTGCACGGGCTTTGTTTCATTAAATTTGTAAGATTCGGTGCGCTTTGGCTTTTGTTTGGGTGATTTAGACCTTTTTTGCTGTAATTCTGTTGTCGTGGATTTATTTTTTAATATTGATTTTGACTTTGATGATGAAGTCATTGAAGAAGCAGATTTAGTTGTAGGCTTACATTCACAGATATCGGCCTTCAAGGTAGAGCTAGGCGCTGCTTGCACACGTGAATCAGTTATTTTAAGCTTTTTAGGTTGTGTGCTTATTGAGATACGGGTGGCTCTCAAGGTAGAGCTATGAGCTGCTTGCACCCGTGAATCAGTTTTTTTTACCTTTTTATGTTGTGTGCTCATTGAGAAACGGGTGCCTCCCAAACTAGAGCTAGGAGCTGCTTGCACCCGTGAATCAGTTTTTTTTACCTTTTTATGTTGTGTGCTCATTGAGACACGGCTTCTCTCTCTACCTGTCCCGGAAATTCGGCTATGATATTTTCTTTTTCTCTTTTCTCCGACTCCTCTAGCTTTTATCTTCTTTAAGCATTGTTCAGGTATGCACTCATCTACAACACAAATTCCAGGTTCACACTCCCAATCTTTCAACGTTCGTTTTTTCAATAACTTTTCTCTAAACAATGTTAAAGAATCTTTTTTTATTTTAAAAACTCTTTGACTACTCATTTGTGTCCCACTGCTTTTTGTTTTGCTTTTTCGTATATTCTTGATTTTCTGAATAGATTGCATGGGAACTTTGGCAATTTTAAAGTCTTTTAAAGTTTTTCTTTTGGTGACATCTCTTTGGGCTTGTGCATTTGCTATCGCCTTATCTTTTGATCGAACTTTTTTTACTAGTGCTTTTGATGTGCGTTTTATCACACTGTTTAGCGAAAATGTACACGTGCAAGGCTCAGATCGAATCTTCTTCATCTTAAAACGTACGGCTTGTATTTTCGAACTTATTTTTGTACTCAGTTTTCTTCGCCGTCTCCTACCTCTTTTTTCAGCTTCAACAGTATACCTAGCTATGTCTTCATAAGGCACATGGTGTCTATGCACACGGGGATGCTTTTCCATGTGTTTTTTAATTTTTCTCATTGAACTGCAAGAGCAACAGCTACAGCAACTACTTAATTTACTGGATTTTGACGATCCAAGTTGCCCCCTATCTACTAGGTCAACCATTTCTAAGACCGCGCTGCTTTTTTTGGTACTGTCATCGTCTCGTCTTTTCATTTTGTGTTCTGATCTTTGATCACTGCTGCCACTGGTAGATAACAATCGATTTCGCACGTCATCGTAGACAGCGCGAGTTCTAATCAATTTTTCAAGCAATTTCCTTTCTCTCAACGGTAAATATTTACCGTAATAAAGTTTGTCAATCCTGGACCCATCTTCTATTAGCTGTTGAACGAAAGGTTGCTTTGACCGGCTTCGATATACACAACTAGTGCAGGAACAAGTTGCAGAATGTAGTTTCTTCATTGTATATTGCTGAACATTAATTATTTACAGACGAAATTACACATTCACAAAACAATGTAGCAGGCTTAATAACACACTGCATTCCAAAAAAAAAAAAAAACATCCAAACACAACAATAACAATACAAAAACAATTTACTGGCGACGTCACGTTTTTTGAACGAACATAACCTGCAAAAAAAAAATCGTCGAAATATATTTTACAACAAGTTTAACTATAATATTTAACTATGTAAAGTTATAAATTACCACTACTACCCTACTGAATAGTAGCGGCGCTTATCCCTTCACACTCGCACTAAAAAGAGAGTGTTTCACTTTTAAAAAAATCTGGCGCCAAACCGTTTACTTTCTGCGCACGGCGCACGCAACCGGGATCGATCCATGGCGGTTGCATTGCAGAAAGTAAATTATTAGGAGCCAGATTTTTTTAAAAGTCAAACTCTCTCTCATTTCAGGCCGGGTGTAAAGGGTTATGATTTGATGAAAGCAAGGTGATGGATTAAATGTGGTGATGAATTTCGAAAGATTTAAGAAATAAAAAAGTCGTGACGACTTTATAGCGGCCACCTGGGATATCCTTTCCTGGGATAGTACAAGGAACACGTCCTGTGTGCCACTTCAACGGTGAGAGGTTATTATCGTTAATATAATTAATCACTAAAGGGTTTGGGTTAAGCTCGTCTTTATTTGCCGTCTATTTTTTCCGCACATGCAGCTCAGAGATTTATTCCTTCGCCCACGGGTTCCAAGTGTTGGCGAAGTTTTTCCACCCTCTGGTACCGCTTGAGACAACTAGCAGGAACATCGTGTAGGTCATCGCTGACTGGCGCACTCAGCAGTCGGCCAATTAGGAAGTGGCCGAGAGTGAGCGACGATAAGTCTTCTGGATTGGGAGAAAGAGGAGACAGAGGTCGGGAATTGAACACGGCTTCTTTTTAAGCCAATAGTGTGTTGTACTCTTCGAACGTGAGGTGCGCATTCCCTATCACACTACAAAGATGTTATTTACTAGACTTTACTCTTTCTTCCCACAGACCACCAAAATGCGAAGAATAAGGAAGAATGAAATGGAATTTAATATATTGACTAGTTGCAAATTCTAAAATACTTACCTGAACATCTGTTCCAAATTATAAAAAACGAATAATATTGCAAATGTTCCGCTTATTTGAATCAGAATCGCAACGACGGTTTTTATATTCAAATAAAACGATGAAAAAATAGCGGAGATACGCTTTCGAAGTTTGTGGAGGGGGCATTTTCTGCCCTTGTCACACAAAACGCAATTTTACAGATTGATCATCATCTGCCTAGCCTTTTCCCAACTATGTTGGGGTCGGCTTCCAGTCGAAACGGATGCAGCTGAATATCAGTATTTTACATGGAGCGACTGCCTATCAGACCTCCACAACCCAGTAACTGGGTAATACGATACTCTTGGTAAGACTGGTTGTCAGACTTTCTGGCTTCTGACCAACAGTAACGACTGTCAAAGATCTACAAATAACAGCCGGGACCAACGGCTTTACGTGCTTTCCGAGGCACGGAGGAAACTTGCTATGGTAAATGGTCACCCATCCACAGACCAACCTCGGCAAGTGTGGCTTAACCCGGAAGATCGGTCTATGCGGCTGTAATTATTTAGCCACGAGCTCCTCTACAATCACGAAGAGAAATCCTCAACATAGCCCTTTGGATGACCTGCAGTTTTGTTATAGCCTGCTTTGTGAGCAACCATGTTTCTGCTCCATAGACCATGATTAGGAGGACACGTTTTTCAAAAGTACGACGCTTGAGATTTAGCGGTATGTTGCCTTTAAACACATCAGACAAATTGCCAAACCCTCTCCCACCTCTCTTAATTGAATAAAACGCTTTATTTCGCGTTCTTGGCTGTTTTTATCCAGGCCATGTAAACCACCCGACAGGGTGGAAAAATTGCTTTTTTTTTAAGCGGTTGAACATTTCGATTCCACACATAAATGATGATAGAATTAATTATAATACGAGTATAAGCCCGGCCAGACTGCTTGCAGGGATGACAAGCGCGGCATCACTCCTTGCAGTCAATTAACTCAGGGCGCTGAAATGCCTAACGTTAAGACTACCATGTTTTCTATAGGGTCAATCTGTGCCACCAGTAGACAACGAGGTTTGAAGGAATTAAAAGAATTCGGATACAGCCTGTATGATGGGTTCTAAAAATAAGCGAAACTATCATCAACGCATGACCCTTACATTACAAACGATACAATCCAAACATTGAAGTGAAGACTCCAGAGTTACATATCTTTTCAACACACATATTGATTTTTTTTATACAGTCTTTGAAAACACAAAGTAACGAATCACGGGACATCCGGTTCAATCACATTACAACACAATTTAGAATAAATAATTTTAGTTTTAACGTTATGTCACCTCATTCTAAAAAATCTATTCAATGATTGTAATGGATTCATGTCAATAGTGTCAATGATAAAACCGTTTTATTTTTTATTCAGCCAGTGGCAGAATTATTTCAACCACCAGTTGACCTTATTACAGTCTGTTGTTGACCTTAATATTAGGTATAGGGTGGGATCTTAGAGCATATACCTATAATAAAGAGATAAACCTCTTTTTCGCGACCCGGCTACTGGGCTTATTATTGGTGATAAATAAACATTTATGTTCACTCATCCCATCCTTGATTACGCCGATGTCAGCTATCCTGATCTTACTGAAGTGCAGCTAGATAAGCTTGAACGACTCCAAAACTTTTGCATCAGATTCATATTTGGTTTACGCAAATATGATCATGTTTCAGAATTTCGCATTAAGCTCAACTGGCTGCCAATCCGCCTTCGCCGGAATGCTCGTGTCTTATCATTGCTTTACAGTATTCTGTTCAATCCTGCAACCCCTTTTTATCTCAAAGAACGTTTTAAGTTCCTTCATGACACTCATACTAGAGACTTAAGATCATCGGAAGATTTGAGACTTTCAATGCCCTCGCATGCTACCAAATTCTATGACAAATCGTTCACAGTCCAGGCTATACGTTTGTGGAATGCGCTGCCGATGCCAGTAAGACAAGCTCAGTCACTAGATTCTTTTAAAAAAATAGTCAAAGATCATTTCTACTCTCAACACATTTCTATTTCTTCATGATATCAATACCTCATCATCAACCTACCTTGTTTTTCCCTATCGCTTAATTATGTAACATATGTATATAAGCAATATATATAATATATTTTTTATATGTAAGTATTATGTCTATGTATTGTGTGTAGTATATAGTATATATATATTTTCCAGCAGTACACCACGGACTATCCCCCTATCTTATTCATTGTTTTCCTGTTCATCCAAAGGTTGTCTGGTAGATATCGCTATCAGCGATAAGACCGCCATTGTACCCTTCACTAAATTATATTGTATATGAGCTATGTTACAATTTTGGTGTACAATAAAGTATATTCTATTCTATTCTATCCCATACCTGCTGGATTCATTATCACATCAGCACGTAATCGTCTATTGTTGAAGATATGCATGCTAATTGACTTAATCCTAATTACTTAAATCACAAGTATTTGAAATGTACATAAAATCACATTACAATAATTTGACAAATTCTCGCTGAAATTTTACAAATTTTATCGATAGTTGAATCGACTACAGTCACATGTCTAGCAACTCCTATTGACATGTGTCATTTTAATCTTCTTATCGTGAAAACAATATAGGTGGGATACACAACTTCAAAAACCAAAACATCAACAATCAAAATATCAACACCACATAATCAACAGTTTAATTTTTCAATGAATTAGAATAACATTAGCTTAAAACATAAACGGTTCAAAATGTCAATACTTCAGATGAGCAACGAATCTGAATGTCACTGATTTATAACGTAAATTGTTCACTTGACAAAAGCGCACAATTGTGCACCGGCTCGAATAAAAATTAACGACTGTTTTTGATATTTGTTAGTTTTAAATCAAACCTCAGCACGGTTGTGCAGTTTTGTCGATTACAAGAGTAAGAATTGACACTAAGTCGACTCGATTCAAAACTCGATCATGTCGGGAGTAAGGGCCCAAGTCTCCAAGTACGATTTTGTAATTCGATCTTTGGGTGATTTTTATAGTTTGTTTTCTGCTTTCTTAAAATTCTCAATGCCTCTTTTTGATAGGCCAGCAGCACCTCTACAGAGTGTAAACAAATTCATGTAATTCTTTCTGCGTGATTTACTGGTGACACAGATTAACCCCAAATGGGGATTTTTGAAAATAAAGTAAAAAAAATATCTAAGTAAAATCTTGGATTTCTATTACTGAGTCATTTTAGAGCCCCGAGTTAACTGACTGCAAAGAGCGATATCGCGTTAGTCGTGCCTACCAGCCTTGGCGCCGTGCTTTCATTCATTTATACGTGACATCAAAATGTTCACTCACATAAAATAATAATTTTATTATATTGCAAAAAAAAAACATTATTTTACTGAAGTGGTTTAGATACGATCACTTACCCCTACCGCATGACAAAAAAGAATTTGTTTTTTTTATTTTTAATCAAGCGCATTCCCGCGCAGAGCCAATCTACACCAGTAGTAGATCATGTGGTTTTAAGGAATTACACGAATTCGTTTCCACCCTGGATTGTATATAAAAGTATGTACGTTGAATCTCGAAAATCCTAAGAAGTTGATACAGATTTGAAAGATTATTTTGCAAATGACTATCATAACTCTCGATATTAGCAAGATAATCCGCTCAAGAATGCTTTTTTCTCACGGTTAACGGCGATCGGATTTATTGAGTTATATATATATATATAAATCCAGTTCGATTTGGACCACGTGTTAAGGGAAATAAGGTCTATATTTGTGGGTGATGAAAACATTTCAAACACGTCTATAATCAAAGATTAATTTATTTGTACTAATTAGTAAAAAGCATTATTATAGTGGACTGTATGTCTATGAGACAGTAGTTTTTTTTTTAAGTTACTTTTGCTCAATTTTTACAAAAATATACATAATACCGAAAAGTCTGACTAACTCGCTAGGTTTTACGGAAAAATGGTTGTATTTCATGAAATGGAAAATACCCGCTGCCCACATCATGATATGGTCTGGCCAGATCAATGAATAATTAGCGTTTGACGATATGAACAGCTAAACGCACGGCTACTTCATGATAATTATGGTCAAACATTAGTGATCATATCGTAAAATGGTAACATTATCCACTGTTAGAGGCGCTGATGTCGTTTTGTTTTTGTGATGCATCATGGCGGCGCGGCGGACAATTATTCTGATAAAAAATCTAAAAATAAGAAGTTAAGTAGGGTGACCACGCAACGAAAATTAATGGACTATTATTGGATTTCTGGTACATTGGACTGCCTCGTTGGTCTAGTGGTCGCAAGCGCGACTGCTGAGCGTGAGGTCCTGGGTTCGATCCCCAGGTCGGGCAATCGGTTATTGGGTTTATCCGTGTGGAATTTGTCAGTAGCAGCCCGGAGCCTTGATTTGTGCCCGGTCGATGGCAATAGGCTAGCCCCATATTATATGGGACGTAAACATAAACAGTGAAATGTGGATACTATACACCTCTACCAACCCTTCGGAGAATACCCATCGTGTTTAAGCTCGTATGACTCGTTATGGAAAGCACTTTTTCAACGCATTAATATTAATCGTTAACAAGGATCGACAGCCACATTACAATGTCAGGGCTTTTACACCACGGGGGTATTACACCATTACAAAAAAGTTTTCAAAAACGACCTTCGTGCACGACCTTTGTAATATATGCAGGTACTGCATCTTCTAAAAAAAAATCCTTTGTTAAGATTAGCGATTAATATTAATTCGGTGAATAAGTGCTTTCCATAACGAGTCGTACGAGCTTAGACACGATGGGTCCACAATTAGTCATTGCGGAGGGCCGATCAGTACCCTACCTACAGCAGCTACCTTCAAACTCCTTTTTGTCATTACAATTTACAATAGGCACACAATATCTCTGCTGTAAGTTGGGTATCATGCTGTTTCAGATGATGCTTGAGTATCAGGTCAAGGTTACCACGTTCCTGTGATATCTTTGAAGTCACAGGATACTAAATTTCAAATCGATGAGACTAGGAGAAGTTGCTCACATCCCTTCAACAACCAGAAAAGAGCTGATGATCTTCAAACGGCTAAACAGATTTTTTTGAATCATGGCTAAGAACACTCTCGATCAAGTCACCTTTCAAACAAAAAAAACTAAATGAAAATCCGTTTAGGAGTTGCGATGCCACAGACATACACACAGCCACACACGTTAAACTTATAACACCCCTCTTTTTGCGTCGGGGGTTAATAAAATAGACGTTAATAGTTAGTCTTAATCAATTTTTCATTCATCCTTTTAAAACTGGATTTTAGATATTGTATGCTTTGAATGAAATTTTTATTGCGATCTCATAGAGACAGCTCGATGAAAACAGGGTAAATGGGTAAATAGCTGATAAAATAGATAAGTTTTTAAAATACGTCTGACAAAAAAAAGTTTAGGGATTTTTATTTTTAAATCACCCACAAAGATTTAGAAAACATGCAGTATTTTAAATGTATAACAATTCTTCAACGCAGTGGTTACAAAATTCAGGACTGACGGACCTTTTGCAAGTGAAAACTACCTGGCGACTGGGCTATTGGTCCGGGAGAGTCGTTCGATTTTTATGGGAATTAGGATCGATTGGTATGATAATTATATACTTGGGAGCAAATAAATCGAGCCATTTCTATTTTTCACGTAGGTATAATTGTTATTATTTTAGGTATCATGGAACAGATCAATTCTAAACATATGTCGCCTAAAAGTTTATTTGATAACCTTTAAATGAGGGTAGCTTTTTGTATTTGAATTATATAATTCATGAAACCAAAACTAATAACCAGGACACGTGAAAAAAGAAGTGGCTCGATTTCTTTGCTCCCAAGTATATTTTTGAAAAGTGACAAAATATAAAAAAGTACAGCCACCTAAGAACGTTTTCCTTTAGCTGCAACGATTAAGGTAGCTGCTTTTACTGCCCCATCTCTAATTACCTGCCTGTAGTGGCTTAAACATTTATGGTTATCATTTTCATTAATTTTTAAGTGCTTTGAAATATATCCCGAAAATAATTATGCATTATAACAACGTGTAATTTTGAAATGCTAATACTGGTCTAGTTGATATAATCAAACCAGAAACTGGAATCGATACCAGTATCAAAGTTACTGAGTCAGACAAGTTTGTATCACTATATAATCATAAATACTTCAAATACTCTACAGATTCTTTAATTAACATAACTATAAAACAATACAATTCCACATTATGCTTGGCAGAATAAGAAACACGTCAAAAATCTGAAAAGTTCCATAGCCAGTATACACGGACTCCATACCCTTAGAATAAGTACTAAAGCATAGAAGCCGCCTCAGTACTTGAAAAACGTACAGGGGCATCTGTCAAATAAGAGCAATTTCGAGATTTTGAGCCAAAGCCTAGCTACCAAATTAAATTGCCCGCCACTAGTACCCCCTGTCAGACGGCAACGACATTTTAAATTTTGTTGTATATTACTTGTGTCAGTGGCGCGGTGATTTGAAAAAATATTTTAGTCTAGAATTTATATTTAATTAATTGTGTTTTGTATATGTGCACATTGTTCTTATAAATAAGAGTGTGCGCTACGTCCTGAATAGTAAAAAAATGTAAATCTCGCAAGGGATGTACAAAAAATCAAAGTGAAAATATCAGTTTCCACAAGTACGTAGTATTTTTATGTTTATTCATAGATTTTCCTTTAAATATATTTCATTATACATTAAATAAGTAAAAGTAAGACATTACCTTTTAGAAGAAGTAAAATAAATAAGTATAAACTATCTAAATCTTATCTATTTATCAATATGAATATTCGCCAAAGAAATTATTAAAGGGGTGCGAAAATTGTATCGATAAATCTATCGACAACGTGATTTTTGTGTTAGGTTTAATTAATAAGGTACCTATTTATACTTTTTTTTTCATTTAAGTTTCCCTGTGACGAATATTTTCGAAATAAATTGATTGCCGTGGTAGCTCACGAAATTGGTTGGGTTCCAAGAAAGCACCACAGAATTTGCTCCAGCCATTTCACTTTATCTTCTTTTACTCGTTCTGGCAAATGGCGGAGACTGAAGGAGGACTCTATACCAACATTATACCTTCAATCTAAATTTAAAAGCCTAAGTTCTTATTGAATTGCATGTCTACAGGAAATAAAAGAATTCGAGTAATTTCTTTAAAAAAAATTGGGACAGATTAACCCCGCACTGGATTTAGCTTGATTGAAAATAAAAAAATAAAAATCTTTTTTTTCTTGCAACATTACGTTCGACATCTTCTTTTCCATGCCATGCCATTCATACAATAGACTATTTCAGATAATATTTCATTGTCTTGTTTATCTTTCAAATAAATGCTGTTAATACAGTCGTAATCTTCAAGTCTGATAGATTAGGAGAACAGTGAATCTAAACAAAATTAACGTAGGTATTAAATAAACGATGATTAACTTACTTCTCAATCAGTTTGCATTTGGTGCCACTAAATTTTACACCTCTTTACCGTAATTATCTTTAAAATCTTGTATTTTTAGGGATGCCGTTTTTTTATAGATAGAGTGATTCAAGAGGAAGGTTTTAAGCTATTAAACGTACACGTGCGAAGCCGGGGCGGGTCGCTAGTTATATATAAAACAATCATTATTTTGTTTAAAATTTCCAGCGCCTCGAAATAGACAACTTACCTGAGACCACGTGGCGCCGTTCTAGTGACAGAAAAAAACGTGCATGTCCAAGTACATTACAAGGAATACTCAATAATAATGTATTTAACTTTTGTGAAGCTTTTAGTAATTGCAAATTAAATAATAGACATTTATACTTAAACGATGACTTTATTTATTGATAGCGATAATAACAGGACCAGTCGAAATGATGATGCTCGGGAGAGGCCTACGTCCAGCAGTGGGCATCTTTCGGCTGAATAATAATGATATTATGACTTTACTTTTGTCATTATAACTTTCTAAGAAGTAAGTATTTAAATGTACTATGGCAATATCCGGCATGGCTGTTATTTGGTTAACACAATCATAGTCACCTTCTTTCGGTCTTACAATACCACTTCAGATATTTCGTAATATACATTATACGATGACTTTATTTTATCGATAGCTATAGTCTAATAGTGTGAATACCCTCATCCCTAGTCTCTGTACAAAAGGTTACAAAATTAATTTTTACGGCCTGTCAAAAGTTTATCTTTCCCGCTCTGACAACAGCGAGTCCGCCATATGAGTAAATAGCATGGCTATATTTTGATTCGTTTATGCTAAGTAGCGCTCCTTCTATGCTTTAGTACTTATTCTAAGTCCATACCGCAACAGCTAATATAAAAAGAAATATATCAAGGAATTGTCTATACAGTGTAAGCATACTCATAAAGTGAGGGTAAAACCAGGGACACATGAAATATATTCGCAAACACGGTTTCTTTCTCAAAGATGCCATTAAAATACTACATTGGAAATCAAGCGGTTCTCGAAATCTTTTCTTTTTAAACTTCTTCATCCGTTTTTTAGGAGTTGTATCTGGAAGGTGAACTATAAAGTTCGTAACAGGATGATCTTCCATTGTATTGACAAACTTCTTTAAAAAGAACATGTTTGACAATCTTTGTTTAATTCTAGCCACTGTCGAAAAGAAACCCGCGCCTTTTGCAGTTGTCTTAATAGTTTTCATTAAACGTTCAGGGTCCCGTACGACTTCTTTAACATTTTGGACACCTTCTTTTGGATGTCTTGCCATTCTAAATGCGTTTAACATTAAGTCGCAGAACGCTTTAGCGCCAAATTTGCCAAGATCCTGTAAGGATTCTGCCACCATAAGTATATCTGGTGCATTTTTATATTGTTTTATTTGTTTCATATCTACCTCATCTTGTCGTTTTCTTCGTTTATATCGTTTCGCATCTTCTACGGCATACATTTTTTGACGCATCAATCTTTCTTTTTCGAATTGTTTCCTCTTTTTCATGGCTTGTCTTGCCGTTATCTGTGCCGATTGTTGTTTTCTCGCAGCTTTAAGGAGTTTTCCGGGCATTTTTTCCATCTCCCTTTTGCAAACATTACTCCCACAAACACATTGTTTTAATTTCACACTTCTGACTGATTTATCTTGCTTTTTTAATTTCTCCAAATCCGCTTTGCAAACAATACTTCCACATACGCAAGGTTTAAACTCTTTTAGCTTTTTTTTGCCACACTCGCAATACTTACATATACAGACACGAGATTTTGAAGAGGCTATGCGCTCACCTTTAGCAGAAACTTTATGCACAAAATCTCGAGCCTTAATAATACTTGCGTTATTTTTGTCTATTACCATTTTCATGACCGGTGGCAATACTTCCCCTTGCTTAGCCGCTGAAATCAAATATAGTTTCACAAATTAATATTCAAACAAAATTTACCGACCCAAAATTTAGAATGCGTATAATTTTTTTTTTTTAAGTTTTGTTTTTTATGGCGTGTGCTTACAAATATGATGTATAAATAATATTTAAACTTCTTAAAAAATGTATGAAACATTATGTGACAGCTTGTTTTAATCTACAGTTGGCAGAATTACACGGCGCGGGGCTGTAAACGAATTCGTGTAATTCCTTTAAATCGCGTGATCTACACTGGTGACACTGATTGACCCTGCATAGGTTTTCAAAAAATGAACCATTTTATTCTGTATCCGAGTAATTTTAGCAACCCAAGTCAACGGAATGCGTGGCGCGATATCGCGCTAGTCGTGATCGTCGGCTGTGTCGCCATGCCTTCATTAATTTATGTATGTCATCGAAATTTTCTATCACATAAAATTTTC
Organism: Amphipyra tragopoginis; assembly: GCA_905220435.1. Lineage (NCBI taxonomy): Eukaryota > Metazoa > Arthropoda > Insecta > Lepidoptera > Noctuidae > Amphipyra > Amphipyra tragopoginis. The sequence goes on along the minus strand of HG991997.1, from coordinate 8,346,214 downwards.
ACTGAGAAAAAAAAGTTTTTTTATTTTTAATCTATCTACATACCGTGCGGGATTAATCATTAATAGATCATGTGGTTTGAAGGAATTACACGAATTCGTGTACACCTGTATATACTACATATACATAGATCCTAAAAAGTAAACATAACATTTTGTCCATTCAAGTCTAGCCTAGCCTTCTCCCAACCTTGTTGGGATCGGCTCCCAGATTAACCAGTTGCGGCTGAATATCAATATTTTACATGGACCGGGTGTCATCTGACCTCGGCTGGTTTAGTTATGCTAAGCTTTTTGAGATTACCTATGTCTATTATGTTATGATTCATGGTTCAAAAATAAAATACCTTTTCGAGCTTTTTTCATTACTTCAGAATATTGACCCTTTGAGCCCAGATTGGCAAGTACTTCATGCCTGTTCACTATATTCATATTATTTTTGTTGACAACCATTTCAAAAATCGGCTTTTCCTTTTCCGGCTTTTCCTTCTTATTACATTTATTGAAGAAACTAAAACATTTAAGTACCATGTTGCCCATCGCTTTCTTCACTTCCTCTTGTTTATATACTGGAGGAGATGGGGGGCGTAAGCAATTGTTTATACCTGCAAGCTTTGATTTACTTTTTTGTTTTTTAAATTTTTTCTGTGAATAAGGCATTATAGTTTCCATTTCCTTTCGCCCTTTTTCCAATTTTAATGTTGGTTCTTTTTTCTTCTCCTTCTTTTGTTTGTTTCTTACATCTGTAATTCTTGCTCTGCTTTGTTTTGGTGTTAACGATTTTCCTCGTTTCTTATTATAGAATAGGCGTTTGCATTTGCATTTATTTATATATTTATTTAAATCTGTTTGCTTCTTAACGCCCGTTCCTGTAGTCCTTGGTCCAGACTTAACGCCCGTACCTGTAGTCTTTGGTCCAGACTTAACGCCCGTACCTGTAGTTTTTGGTCCAGACTTAACGCCCGTACCTGTAGTTTTTGCTACGTCTGGATCAATTACACGTAACGCTCCAACTTTTCCTTTGATGTCAGCTTTGTTCAAGTTAAACTTGTTTGTTTGGGTAGGGCATTCACAGCGTTTCAATATGCTTTTAACTTTTTTATCTCTTTTACTTGCACACTTACATTTAATTGCACCTGTACCTGTAAAATATAAAATTATTAAGTGCATGATAAATACACCCGCTTATAAAATCACCGCAAAAGAATGAAGGGCTATAAGAATTACCATATGTTCGATGGTCTCCTGATCCTTTGATTGCACCAGATCTGACAGGTGTACTCGGTCTGATAGACTGTGAATGAGTTTTTCTTCTGATGAAACTGATATCAGAACCAAATGTTACAGCGTGTTTTTGTGAAGGTCCTTTTTCAAGTCGTTTTTTTGACACACTGTGTTTTAAACGAGCTGACCCATCTTCAGGCTTAGATTGAACTTTCTTGGATTTTAAGTTTTTTTTATTATTTACAAGATTTGGTGTCGACTTGTGTTTTTGTTGGTCTGTATGAACTGGGAGTATTTGAAGTTCGTGCAGCTTCAATTTGTCTGTCACGTTTTTTTTATTTTCGCTTAAAATCACGTTACTGAAAGGTTTTTTAGCCATTGTATTCATATCCTTTTGTGGTTTAGTTTCAGTAGCTTTTTTATTTTCAGATTTAATATTTAATGGGCATAAACACTTTGTTAACATTTGTTTTACCGCTTTAGTTTTTTTTTTACCTTCGTTATACATTTGTGAAGCAGTGTGTTGGTGACGACTTTGTAAACTTTGCGTAGGTACATCTTTGGAATGTTTCGGTTTATGTAATGCAGTAACGTGTGATGTGATAACATCACCATGGCGTGAATTTGTATCACTAATGATTTTGTTATAAAATCCCATGCCAATGCTTACATCTGATCCAACACGTATATCGTTACGTTTGGCTACATCTTTGGCCTTTTTCGATTTATTTGATGTGGAGAACGTTATACCATCACCACGTGGATTATTTTCTTTGAAGAAATCCATGTCCGTGTTGAAATCTGATCCCACACGCAATGCTTTGCTTTTTCGTTTTTCGTTTTTTTTAATATTGAAATGATAATTTGCACTTTTGATCTTTTTAGTGGTCATAATGGACTTTGTTTTAGTACGGTCGGGCCCAGATAACTCTGACCGTTTGGAGCGTTTAGGTATAGGTTTAGATACTTTAAAATTTAACGCATGGAAAGATTGATAAAACGGATTTGTCTTTTGTGGACCATCATTAACTAAATATCCAACTTCATATTCGTCAATATTAAAACCAGTACGAGACTTGAAGTGACCACTTTTTGTGAAAGAACTACTATCTGTTAAATGTTGGGGGACATAGCATATATTTCCCTTATTATATTTATGCACGTCTTTTCTGAAAGGACTACTTTCTGATAACTTTAATTCTAAAGATTTTCTCCCAAATAAAGTGTTGTTAAGAGCACTACACCTTGAATTTATTATATTATGACCGTTTACAATCTTTGAATATCCTCTTTTTTTTATATGTGGAATAACATAATTACATGCTGTTTTTTTATTTTGGTCCACTTGTACAGCTTGCAGAAATTGGGCAGATATTGGTTGATTCCTGAGAAATTCACATTTAGATTTCTTTACTTTAGGGACACTACTTTTCTTTTGAAGGCCCAGAGTACAAAAGCATCTTTTGAGAAAGTACCCTACGTTTGAGACCTTGTCTTCTTTTGTATTTTTTGCTTGTGAAAGGCGATGTTTTGGAACCATTCGTTTTTCTTTCGTGCCTTTGTTTTTTATTTTCTTTTCCGTTCTCGTATCGCTAAATGTGTTATTTTTTTCGCCTCGAATTTTGTATGCGGTTTCATGAAAAGTTAGCAAAGAACGATCTTTATTAAATTCTACGTTGAAACTAAAGTTAGAACCCATTCGATTAGCCTGACGAGAAGACGATAAAGAACGCGTAGATCCCATATCTTCTTCAACTGCCCTCACTTTATGTACTTTTTTTGGTGTTTCTTGTAGGAACCTGGATTGAGTAGTTTTTGTTTTCAAACTACCACTTAAGTCGTTGGTATTCATACTCAAGATCGACTTCCCTCTATATCTATCTGTTCCGAGATGGCGACCATGTGATCTTTTATTCTCTCGTCGTTTAATTTCTTCATAGAATTCATCACACACTCCAGGGATACAAAAATATGGTGCACACTCGTGACTTCTTAAATCGGACATGGGTTGACTTATTTTTGTACTCTTGCGTTTAGAGTCGCTAATTCGAGTATTTGGCAAAGGATATGAAGTTTTAGTATTTTTACTGATTACGTTATTTTTTTCCTGTAGTTTCGCTTTTTTCCCTTTTTTATGAAACGTCAAATTACAAAAACATCTTTTAATAGCGGAAGTGACACAATTTCTCTTTTCTTTACGTTTTGATTCTGCATCTTTTGCTACATGGTGAGGGCAAGGCTTAACATTTTGTGACCCTACTGTTTTTAATTTGCCTATTTCATGTTTCTTAATGGGATTATCACGAATGTGTTTACGCGGTTTAACTTCATTTGTTTTAACATTCTTTTTTCTATCATTTGCCGAAGATTTTTTCTTACAGAATTCAACGTTAAACCTCAATGAGGACCTGACTCGCACTGCTTGCCGTTTGGAGCGATTAGGTGCAATATTCATTTCATTTGTGTCTCTTTCAGTGCTTTTTATTATATTTGCTTTTTCTTGAGACCATCTCGGATACGATGGAGTATTTTGAGAAGAACTTAATGTTCTTGATGTTTCACTAAACGTTGTTCTGGTGGTAAGATCACCTGTGTTGGAATATTTATGTTTTAATTTCATGTGATGTAATTTTATAAGCCTTTCGCATTTATATGGATCACATTCATTAGGAACACATATATCTGGCTCACATTTATAAGGTAAAAGTTTTGAATGTCGATGACGATATCTAATATTTGCTCTATTAATTGTTCTTCTATTTTGCATTTGTATGTCATAATCATTTTTATTTCGTAATAGACTAACAGTTTCTGCTTTCCTTTTGTTTTTCTGAAATAACTTTATAGTACAAAACCACGTTTGCAAAAATGGTATCCTATATGTTTGCTTCGCTTTTACATTTTTGGTTGTTTCCGAAGCTGCATGACGATCACGTGGTTTATGAACCTTGATTTCTTTTTGTTGCATTCGCTTCCTTTCTTGTTTTACAAGCTTATCGGACACTGAATCTTTTGCACTTTTCTTTCCATGTGCACTTTGTTGATATTTTTTTGGTTTGAAAATTTCTTTATTAAAATCAAAATTTGACCCAAACCGCACTGTTGGTCTTTTTGTAGTGTCGGATGCACTTCTATATTCTCTCCTTGACAGATGACAACTTTTTTCTCTTTGTTTTTCCTTTTGATCTTCACTGGACTGTATCTTCCTTGATGAAGTTTTAGATAAGGTATGAGATATAGAAGTTAACGTAGACTTTCTTGAGGTACTAGCAGTATTTGTCTCTTCGGAAAATCGTTTAGCTCTTTTACGATTCAGTTCTATTAATTCCTCCGCGCATTCATACGGGTTGCACTCTCCTGGCGTACAAAAGGTTTTTGGTACGCATTCGTATGGTAAAAGCGATGCTTCAATACCAGCATTTATAGGTGCTGTTACGTAAGCAATTTCTGATGGCTTCGTTTGTGTTTTTCTTATCCGAGCTCTCCTTTGAAGATCTTTATTATGCAGAGATGCTATTGTTTTTTTTGATACAGTATGCCTTTGTTTTTCCCGTTGTTTTAAAGAACAAAAGCTTCGTTTCAATCTTTGACCAACTTGGATATTTTTAAATGATTCTGATGACCTTGATTGAGACGATATATGTCGAGAATTGATATTATTACTTTCATGGCCTCTTTCTTTGTATTTTTTTCTATGTACTTTTTGTTTAATTTTCTTTTTTGGTTCGTACGACAAATCTTGGGTTTGAACAATTTCCGCGCCGGGAGATTTGTCTTTGTAATGTTCAAAGTTAAAACTGAAATTAGATGCAATTCTGACGGCTTGCCTTCGTGGGTGTGAGTTTTCTACATTTATATCTTTTTCCACTTTTACAGATGGTGGTTCTCTTAATAATTCCTTTGATATTGTTAGAAACGTTCCTGTACTCTTTGATTGAATATATCTTGATTTAAAGCCCGTCTTCAATGACGAAGTTTTACTTCCTGTCGACTTACGTCTTAAACGATTTGTGGTTAACATAACAAATCTGCCTCGAGATTTTGATCTCGACAGTAATATTCGAGCACAATTTTCAGGATTATCTCTCGGAAATGGTAGAATTACTTCGCGTAAAGGATTGGATGTTTCATGATATTTGTATGGTTCTTTTATAGGTATATAACGGTCTGGTTTAAAAACCTCTTTTTCCTGATTTGTTGATTTAGGTGGTTTTGCTTTTATCTTAGTTTTCGATTTTGGAATAAAAGTCATTGAGGAAAAAGATATAGTTGAAGGTTTGCAATCACAAATGAGATGTCCCAAATTAGATTTAGGTGTAGCTTGTGCTAATTCTATTTCATGAGTTTTAGAAGTTTTTATTTTATTTGATTTATGGTGACTAGTTTTATAAGCTTTTTCTTGCATTACTGGGTCTTTTATCACTAATTGTGGCCGTGGTTTAAGTTTTATCGTCTTGGATCGATATTTTGTAGCTTTTGATTGTGGAATAGAGTTCATCAAGGCAATCCTAGGTAAAGCTAGCACCCGCTTTGTTTCATTAAATTTGAAAGATTCGGTTCGATTAGGTGCATGTCGGTCTGCTTTATAAGCTTTTTTCTGGGTACCTGTTTCTTTCAACATTAATTTTGGCTTCTGTTTGGGTGATTTAGGTTTCTGTACAGCACAAGTTCCATGTTCACACTCCCAGTCGATCAAAATTTGTTTTGTCAGTAAATTTTCTCTAAACAATGTTAAAGATTTTTTTTTTATTCTAAAAGCTCTTTGATTTCTCATTTCTGTCCCACTGATTTTTGTTCTGATTTTTCGTATATTCTTGGTTTTATGAAATGATTGCATGGGAAATTTGGCAATTTTACATGGGCAGGAGTATAATTTCTTTTTTAAAGCTTTCCTTTCGGTCACATCTCTCTGAGCTTGTGCATTTGCTATCGGCTTATCTTTTGAGCGAACTTTTTTTAATAATGCTTTTGATGTTCGTTTTATCATACTGCTAAGCGAAAATGTACACGTGCAAGGATCAGATCGAATTTGTTTCATCTCAAAAGGTACGGATCGTATTTTCGAACTTATTTTTGTACTCAATTTTCTCCGCTGTCTCCTACTTCTCTTTTCAGCTTCAACAGTATACCTAGCTATGTCTTCATAAAGCACAGGGTGTCTCACACAGGGGTGCTTTTTAATGCATTTTTTATTTTTTTTCATTGAAGTACAAGAGCAACAGCTACAGCAACTACTTAATTTACTGGTTTTTGACGATCCAATTTGCCCTCTATCTATTAGGTCAACCATTTTTAAGACCGCGCTGCTTTTTTCGGTACTATCATTATCTCGTCTTTTTATTTTGTGTTCTGATCTTTGATCACTGCTTCCACTGGTAGATAACAATCGATTTCGCACGTCATCGTAGACAGCGCGAGTTCTAATTAATTTTTCAAGCAATTTCCTTTCTCTCAACGGTAAATATTTACCGTAATAAAGTTTGTCAATCCTGGACCCATCTTCTATTAGCTGTTGAACGGAAGGTTGCTTTGACCGGCTTCGATATACACAACTAGTGCAGGAACAAGTCGCAGTGTATAGTTGCTTCATTGTATATTGCTGTACATTAATTATTTACAGACAAAATTACATATTCACAAAACAATCTAGCAGGGTTAATAACACACTGCATTCCAAATATAAACTTCGAAACAACAATAACAATACAAAAACGATTTATTGGGGACGTCACGTTTTTTTATTAGATTATAATCTGAAATAAAAAAATCGTCGAAATATAATTTACAACTAACAAAAACTATGTTGCGTTTTGTTATATTATAAACATAATTACTACTATTAGGTAACCTGTGCAAAGCCCTATAGGGTCAAAATAGACGTCCGATAGTTGCTTCCGGGAGCCGGATCCGACTATCTGATCGGATTCATTAAGGCTCATTTACACGGAGATAGTTTCTCGAAGCGAGACTCATTCTGTCTTCGTCTTTCTTTACGATGAAAACAGAGATAGCATGAGACTCGCTTCGAGAAACTATCTCCGTGTAAATGAGCCTTTAAATACACGTACGATTCTCGTGTCCGATTTTTCTGTACGACGATGACGGCGACGCCCGGACGATGCTTACAATTCTGACATCCGATCCGATAGTTTGATCATACGTGTAATTTATGTTCAAACAAATGTATGACGCGGAGGCCTTCAGATAGTCTGATCAGACTATCGGAACTGACTATCGGAGGCAAGTATCGGACGTGTATTTGGGCTCTAAACATCCACTGCCGAACATGAGCCTTCCAAAGAACACATTCGATATTGATAGAAAGAAACACGCACACCGGCAAATTTAACGGAACACAAAGATATTAAAGATGGTGTAATAATATATTTCACCAGGTATACTCTTCCCGTGACAGCTAGGCCACGTGGCCACGTGATTGGCCCAAAACTACGTCATCGGCTGGGTGTACTGCCGCTGTTTAAATAAATTACCAGAGCAAAATGCGTGTTTTCAGTTATTTGCTTCTACAAAGAAGCAAGGTTCAAAAAGTAATTTAATACCGTTCACTTTTTAGGGTTAAGTACCCAAAGGGTAAAACGGGATCCTATTACTAAGACTCCGCTGTCCGTCCGTCCGTCTGTCACCAGGCTGTATCTCATGCATGAACCGTGATAGACTGTTGAAAGGGGAACGCCCATAAAATGCTTGAAATGAACGGAAACTACTAATAGTCCTAAATTCTAATTAGAATTAAATATGCATAATGAATAATTCTCAAGTTTGTAAACGTAGGAGGAAAATATAACGATCTTTAAAATATTTCGCTTGATATCCGTCTAATTCATTCTTATTTTTTAATGGACAACTGTGTTTAATCTGACATGTGTAATCGACATTCAGCCAAACAAGAATTTTCAAATAATTTATCGAAGTATTTTATAGAATTATTGCACAGTTATCGTTCATTTAGAATAATTCGACCTAATTATAACGTTTATCTAATGAAAGTAATATTATATGCATGTCAATATTAATTAAAATAAAATTATTTTCAAATAAGAAAAAGTATCGTAGGCTGCATGGATAACATGTCCTTTGCCTTACTGACAGTTTGATATTGATTACTGCATTTCATTTTTCCGTTGAATTGTGGTTTTGAATTGATCGATTCACATTTTGCGTTTGCGACTTGAGTATAACTTAATAGGATATAATAACGACGACTTTGGCCATTTTTAAGGATTTTGATTTTACTTCTGCACACGTTACCCCTTTTCGAACTCGACTTAGATTGAACCCGCCTTGACGACGACTCGGCTTTTTGACGACGGACCTGGACCTGCTTTTTATACGACTCTGCTATTGTTTTGGACTCTTACACCGTGTACATTTAAAAATGGATGGAAACGTACACTGTGTTAATTGCTATCTCGATCTTACAGCGATGAGACGTAATGTCGTATCAGAGCAAAATGATGAAGTACGTCGTTTAATACAGGCATGGATAACACCATTAGCTGTAAGTATATTCATTCCATAGTTTTTGTGAATAATTATATTGAACTGAACGCACTGACATTGAACAATTAGTACATTGTTTTTTGTTCTTTCTCACAGGTTGAACCAGGTAGTGTTGTTTGTGATGCATGTCTTAGATTAGCGGTTCACACTATCACCGAGACACCTGGAACCAGCCGGCCAGGTAGACAAGTAGGCCACCAACATGTGTGCGTTTGCTGTGGACAGTCTGTTCTACGACAACGATCACATGTTGTAAGAAATAGCAGTGATCGTGAGAGGCACATAATGAATGTAGTAGCACACAGAATCCAACCACGCCAGGTAAGTTCATTCCTCTGCCCTAATTCTGTGTAATTCCCTCTTATCCCGTGCAAATAACGTCACTATCATGTCTTTTAAAAACTTATCACAGAGTACTTTTTTATGCATAGGTTTTCGTTCATCGAGCTTGAAGTAAAACAAAACCAACTTTTACTTTTCATTTTGCTTGCAGCTACGTTCTTCGGATTTGATCTGCCACCCATGTTGGCAACGATGCAGCCGGGCTACCTCACCCCCTACTACTCCTTCACCAAGCCCGAGTCCGGTACCCAGTCAGGCAGGTAGTTTGAATATACCTCTACATGAAGAACCTCCTCAAATAAGATCCAGCGTACTGTTACCTAATTACGGAAGAGCAGTTGATACTCAAAGTCATTGTTTCTATCCAGGATGTAATATGATTGATAGACATGTGGTACCACTTTCATTAAGGGTGTGGCTCTTCAAGGACTACAAGTTTTATATACCAAAGAATTCAAAAATATGTAGTCATCATTTGAATAGTGACTTTTGGCATGAACTCCCTGCTTTGGAAGATATGAATCATGAATTCACTGTGGACCACATTGAAGACTTTGCATCATTTGTGAATTATGAATGTCGTGCTTTGGACTTCGAAAATATACACTTAATGGAAGAACATATGGTGTGGTACTTTTTAGGAATGAGTAGAAATAGTTTTGGTACTCTAATGGGAGAGGTGCCCCGATTGGCGCAAATGCATAGAGGTTCTACTGCCCTTGGAGCTTACCTGATGAAATTGAGAACTGGAGATTCTGATGAAAGATTATCATCTCTTCTACAAATACCGAGAAGTACTCTGGAACGTCTAATGGCTAAAGCAAGGGAAAAACTGCATCAAGATTTTGTTCCTATGAACCTTGGAATTGGACATATAACAAGAGAACAAATAGCAGCAAGAAACCTTGTTCTACCAAATGGGCTGTTTGGCGAAGTCGACGGAATAAGGAAGCCTGTCGTAATTATTGATGGAACATATATCTATGTACAAAAAAGCTCCAACTATTTGTACCAAAAAGAGACATATTCTCTTCACAAATATCGAAACCTTGTGAAGCCATTTTTGCTTGTTTGCTCCGATGGCTATATAATCGATGTGTTAGGCCCTTATCCAGCAACAACTTCCGATGCTCAGATAATGATTAGTGAATTTGATGAACCCAGTAAGCCATTGAGACAATATTTTCAGGATGGTGACGTATTCATTCTTGATAGAGGGTTCAGGGATTCCATTCCACTTTTGCAATCTTGCAATTATAGTGTTCACATGCCATCAACACTGCAAGTAAATGAAATTCAATTATCCACTCTGGAAGCTAATAAAAGCCGAAGAGTTACTATTTGCCGCTGGGTTGTGGAAGCCGTAAATGGAATATTCAAGCAGCAATTCAAATTATTTCGCCAAGATTTTTTTAATAGAGCTTCGAGACATTTAATGGTAGATTTCTCTATAGCAGCAGCATTAATTAATAGGTTTTATACTAGAATAGTTGACAGGCCAGATGCTGTTGATATTTTGCAAATAATACATCAGAATATGTATACAGAAAATATACTAGCTGATTATGTGATCACAAATAATTTGAATCGTCGCAGAGCGCAATTCCAAAGCATTAATATAAATCCTAACAATGTTGCTGATTTCCCACAACTGACATACAGCGAAATGGTTTTGTTGGCATGTGGTACGTACCAAATAAAACAGGCTCGCTCATACTATGGCGAGCACACACGAGCGAATGGTATTTATAAGATTGAAATATGTAGGGAACTGGATAACGAATTAGTTGAGCATTTATCTCTTCCGGGTAATTGCTTTTTACTTCGAGGAAAAATACAAAGCAGACATATTTCTCAAAAAATATATTTTGTTTATATAATAATTAACAATTCCTTATCAGGGATAAGGGCTTTACAGCATCGCTATTGTAACTGCCTCGTGGGACGGCGAACAGTTGGTACCTGTGCCCATACTATGTCAATAATATGGTACTTAGCATGGGCCCGGTACCAACCCAATATCAATCCTCCTGCACAGTTTCTTGATGATGTGTTAGTGGTTTTTAATGATGATTAAAACATTTAAATGCAGTTTTGTTTATTAATTATTGCGTAATAATCTTAAACCTTGACTTAACCTATATTTTAGAAAAAGATGTTTGGAACAAGTTTTGCCGAGTTTTTTTGTAATTATTGAAAATGATATGGGTTCCCTACGACTTATAGTGCAATTTGGCGTATATTTCATTGTTGTTTATTTCAGGCATTTTTATGTGTGGCATCTGGGCATTTCCCTTTCACAGATGATGTATTTCTGTTGCCGCTATACCAACAAATACTTACTAAAAAACAGAATAAAATAAATATTTAAGGGGGCTCCCATACAACAGACATGATTTTTTTTGCCGTTTTCTATACTAATATTATAAAGAGGTAGAATTTGTTTGTTTGTTTGTATGTAGGAGGTAATCTCCGAATCTACTCATCCGATTTCAAAAATTCTTTCACCAATACGAAGCTACGTTATCCCTGAGTGCTATAGGCTATTATAATCAGTAAATTAGGGATCAATAACCGACATTCACGCGGACGAAGTCGCGGGCAAAGGCTAGTTATAGATAATTGTACGGAACCCTTCGTGCGCGAGTCCGACTCGCACATGGCCGGTTTTTTTTTTGTTTTGGTTGTTTTTTTTTTATTATACAGCATGTAAGGGTAAACACCCCTATCACTCAAACCATGGGTAGTTGACGTGAACACAAAAACATAGAAGCGAGTAAAAAAAAAATAGTATACACGCGCGAGAAATGAGCAGCGCGGCGGCGCTACGACGCGACGTACACGCACTCGCTAGCGAGATAGCTGACTGACTGGGGTAGCGAACTGTGCGGGTCCGTGCGTCGGGCCACGCGGCGAGTTCCCCGCGCCCCCTCCCGTAGCTTTTTGCCCCCGCGCGTAGGGTGAAATGCTTTCGTGGAAAAATGAAAATTATATAAAAAAAAAAGTTTGTTATTTTTCATTGATATACAATACATGAAACCAAACCACTGGTTTCAAGGATAACGGAGTTTACCCTTACAGCCTGTGTATGGATGCTATAGTATTGCTGGTTAACGGGAACGCCTTCCGTTAGTTAACGTGATGTATACATACCTAAGTTAATTACACGAATTCCGATACATCTGGTATAATTGGTACTAAAAATAAACAAAACTATCATCAACACATACCGACCTTTATAAACAATACAAATAATACACTCCGAATATAATACTGAAGTGTAGACTCCAGAGTTACTCGTTTTAACATACATATGGAAATTTTAATACCATCTTTGAAACCTTCACAAAGTAAGGAATCACGGGAGTTCCGAATCAATCACATTACAATACGATTTAGAAAAAATTATAATTATTTCGTTTTCCCCCTATGTCATCTCATTATATACGATAATATAATGGATTCATGTCAGTAGTGTCAATGACAAAATTGTTTTATTTTTATTATTCTGCCAGTGGCAGAATTATTCCAACCACCCCAACCACCCTTAAGAGCATATACCTATTAACCCCTTAGAGCATATACCTAATTAACCCACGAAGCAAATAATTTGTATTTGTTATTTTTTTTGTCTATTGTACTGCTGTAGATCGGCCTTGTGGACCCTTTTTACGTAACCGGGATTGGCGAGACCTAAAAAATCTCAAACCAATGGTGAGGAAGTAAAATATTTAACCTAAGCTAACTACTATTCTCACTAACATCATGACTACCTGCAACAACAGCACTAAGGGTAACCCCTAGTAGTAGGATTCGGACCTTGGCTTAGGGCGTTGCTGGCGGGTGGCGCGAGGAGGCGCGGACGCGGGGCGAAAGACTGGTGCAGCGACAGATCACGCTGCGTCGGTCAGAGCTCCGTCAGGTCTTAGTGGCGGAATGGCGGGACAGGCTTTCACGCCCTACCGCCGGCCTCGTCACCATTGAGGCGATCCGGCCGGTGCTCGATCTCTGGCTCGGGAGGAGGCACAGCTCCCTGACGTTTCGGGCGACGCAGGTGCTCTCGGGGCACGGTTGCTTCGGGAAGTACTTGTGTCGCATTGGCAGGGAGCCGGACGCCCAGTGTCATCACTGCGTCTATTGTGGAGACGACACGGCACGGCACACGCTGGCAGAATGTACTGCATGGGAGGAGCCGCGCTGCGCCCTTGTTTCTGAGGTGGGGAGCAACTTGTCGCTGCCGGCCGTGGTTCGTTCTATGGTCATCAGTGCAGAGTCTTGGGACGCGGTGATGTCCTTCTGCGAAAGTGTCATCTCGCAGAAGGAGACTGCGGAAAGGGAGAGTGCAAGCACTCTTCCAGCCCGCAGAAGGCGCACCGGGCGTCGGCGGAGGGCGGATAACGCCCTCTTCCAACCCCCGTAAACGGGTCCAGGGGCGGCGGACTTGGGGATGTCCGCCTCCCCCATCCAAATGGACCAGAAGCGGTGGCGCGTAGTGTTCCACGCGCGCCTCCTAGATGACACAGGGGGAGTCTCACTCCCCCCCGCGATTGAGGTCTGCAAATGCGGGCCGGCACTAGTTGGGGGCTGCGGACGAATGTACTGCTCCCGCGGCCCCCAGCTTAAGTGTGAGATGGAACACCGGGGTGGTTTTAGTCAGTAAGAGTCTGACAGACCCCTCCGCCCACCCCAGGGCGGAGGACATCCATGAGGATTTCCACCCCGCAAAAAAAAAAAGGGCGTTGCTGGCGGGGGCATGGGGGGGGGGCTTCGTGGGTTGAAGTTATCATAGTCTGCCGGATAAATGTGTTTACATCAACGTTGCAAAGGAAAAGCTTAAAATCTCGGTCTAGCAACACTTTCAGAACCTTTTCGATAAGCAGTTGTTAACCGATTTTGTTTTTTATCTCGATCCGTCTACGATTCTCGTAACGAGAGCAAAAGGGATAGCTTACCGTATCGTTCGACAACTGACAAATGGAATCGTTCTGAATCAGGAGATTGGTTCCTCAATTACATTGACAGTAACGGGTTAGTCCTCGCTCCGTTACCGCCCCGTGTATCTGTCAAAAGCTTAGAGCATGTATATGCTCTAAGGTCAAAAGTAACGGAACGTGGACTATGAGTTCCACAACTTCGTGTTCCACAATGTCTTTTTGAAACCTTACCTCGACAAGCGTTTTTTTAGCTTTTACATTTTTTACAAGATCTACACTCGGCCAAAAACGTGGTTTACCGGTTTACCACCCTAAGTTTGAAATTCGTTTGCACGTCATAAAACAATAAGGTCGATTTTCACATGCAAAAACTATCTGACAACAACCTTGGCGATATTTTCATTTGATAGGAACTGTTGTCAAAACTGGTAAACCACTTATTTGGGCCTCACCGTACTTAAATGAATACAATGCAAATAAAAAAAATAAGCCCTTTCGTATTTCTCTCTGAAGATAATTTTAATGAACACGCACGTGAGCAGGGTCAACAATCTTAGTCAGGCTGCCATTCAGAGGGAAGGGGTTGAATTATTATAATTACGGTAGTATTTCTTTCCTTATTATTTTAATTAAGAATTCAATTGAGGATAGTTCAATAGGTAAGTAGGTACTTAGGGCGATATTCACAGACCGCACTTAGGCCCGGTTTTCACCAAAGCGGAGAGGAGAGGAGACGAGAGGAGATGTGTGTAGTCTCCAGACCCCACGCACCTAGTCTCCTCTTGACTGGTTTAGTTTCTAAATTCGGCAAGGACACTCGTGTGTTTGGAGTGAACATGATGGAATTGGTTATTATAGCACTTATTGCGGAAGAAGAAAGAAACAATCAAAGAAAAAAAAAGGGATATATGGGTCCACCTAGGGCGGCCTCATGACCTTTTCAAGCGATACTGGTCTTTTAAGTATGTAGATAAAGTTTAAAATTATTTCACACTGAAAGTGCTCGCCGCGTCGCTGCCATTCCGGTGTGACTCGGCCCTTAAGCCCGAGCCAAGTCCGTCCTCCTCTCAAACCGCTTCCTGCGTGCCAAAGGCTTACAATATTAAAATACAAAATGAAAACAAATAATTTTTATCACTTCATTTATTTTTTATTATTTTTTTGCAGACATAATAACTTTTTACATAACGATTTCTATGTAGTGTCCCATCGGATTATGGCTTAAGTTAAAAATATCTTCAAATATTTTTAATGTGCTACTTTCTTTAGAGTTAGATAGATCATTAATTGCAATTTCTTCTAAAGTTGCTTCTACCGTAGTCGTTACATCTAGTTCAGTTGATTCTTGTTGGTCAATTGGTTCTAGTTCATCTGAACTAGAACTGTAGGTTTTTTCTTTTAAGTGGGCTAAAGAAGAGTAATCTATGTATTTTTTTATTTCATTTCTAAAATCATTAGAATTTAAGGACTTCATTATTTGAACAGGATTTATGGGTTTAATTGGTTGAATACGTTTTCTGCACTTAATTGATTTTTTGTCCGTAAATGGATATTTGCATTTTTTATCTTTGTATCCACGACTACAGCTGTGTGAACTTTTGGTACTTTTATGAACCGACTTTTCATTCGTCAATCGTGTTACATCTTGTTCAGTTGTTTCATTTGAACTAGTCGTGTGGGATTTTTCTTTTAAGTGGGCTATGTAAGAATAATCTAAGTAATTTTTTATGTCATTTCTAAAATCATTAGAATTTAAGGACTTTATTAACTGAATAGGATTTATGGGTTTAATTGGTTCAATACGTTTTCTGGGCTTCATTAATTTTTTATCCGTAAATGGATATTTGCATTTTTTATCTTTATATCCCCGACTACAGCTATGTGAACTTTTGGCACTTTTATGAACCGACTTTTCATTCATCAATCGTGTTATATTTTTATTTGTTTCTGAAAGTAAGGTATTCTGTTCTTGTTTCTGAAATATACCAGGAAATTTTATGTTAAATCTTGCAAATAGATCCTCCACCCAAGAAGTGTATAAGAGTACAAGAATTATGACTGTGATCATTATTATGGATAACGTGCAGCCACCGCCACCGCAATTCCCCCCTCTGTTAGGATACCATCCTGGAGTACAGCTACTGGGAGTAAAGCATAATGTTGTACAGCAGTAAATCATGCACAAAGGTATCAGAGTTAGACTCTGGAGACACGTTGATACAAAATTGTATACTGCGGCAATAAATAACCGCAACAGATCTTCTATAGCAAGTAGTACTGTCATAAAAGTGCGCGCTACTGCCTGAAAGACGCACACAATTGGCATGAACAACGTTCGGCACTTTTCCATTGGTAGAGGCCTACTGTGCAAGTTTAACTTAGTTATTATGTTGATAGTATTTTACTTATTTTTAAATGCATCACAATGCTATATTTGTATTTCCATTGAATTTTATCGAATTTTATTAATATTTTTTAGCTCATTAGCTATTTTTCTTATAAACTGACGTTTTTTTACCAGAGACTACACCAGAGACTCGTCAAGTTTTAAGTAGTTCTTATTACTATACCATGCTTACATCCTCATCAAAGAGTTACCTACAGTCATTGACTTAGAATAAGTATGGACCTCGGGCACTGACCTCTATAATTATATGTCAGTGACCTCGGGTCATCGCTCAAAAATGTCCGAACCGAAAGAGAGTTAAAACACGATAGATTTGAAAAGAGCTACAATTGCGCGCGTCATTCTTCATTTGGGCGAACAAGCAGCTACACCTCAATGTCACATGTCAACAATGCCGTTCTGTGTAGTAAGATCGTGTAAAAACTTAAAAACTACTCAAAAAAGTGAAAAAAGTTGATGGTGTATCATATTTTCAGTAGTTATATTATTCTTTTACAATTTTAAAGTATTATTTTGTTATGGAACATTGTATTTTACTTAAAATTGAATTAATTGCAAGAGCAAAACACACAATAATCCAACTAAACAAAAAGTATCTTATTTTCCTTCCTTTGTTTGACCAATTATGTCAACTTCATTTAGTTGGATTACCATAAGAAACTTGACATATTTGACAGAATTTAGAACAAAGATTCCAAAGAGTCGTTATTTTTACGCGATGTTTTTTTTTTGTATTGCGATTTTGAACCAATTGCAATTTGTTTTGTTCTATTCATTTAAACAAGTTATTTTTAAACTTGCATTGTATGCAAACATATTATGTATGAAAATATGTATGTTATCCTTCCGTTTCAAAATTGTATTGGTTTTTCGGTCACTACCAAGTTTCCAATCGAGTTGAAATTTTGCAGGTAAATATGTGCATATTAGATCATTAAAATGTCATTGAACTAATTTGATGATAGAGCCGAAGATTAGGCAGGCACAGGAACAAATGGTAGGCTCTTCGAGTTTCAGCTCATGTATTTTGTCATTATAAGCACTTTTCACTACATAAATAATGACGTAGGTCCGATGGTAGAGTCGAAAAACGGGCTTTGGAACTTCCTAATGGCAAATAGTGGACACATGACCTTTGGGCTCGTTTGTTTAGTTATCGTGAACTCTTTTAAATACACATACCAAAAGATTGTTTCTTTCAAAAAAAAAATATGCTTCTGATTTAATTTCAGTTTTCCTCGAGATCAATTAGATGATGATGATGCTGACGCTGATGGTGATACTTCAGCAAAGGAAGCGAAATCGCGTTTTCGAAAATGACGATTTTGTAATTTTGCAAGAAATGTTCTATGCTCTTTCAGTTGGATTAAATATTTAGCGGTCGCAATAAATCTAACAAATTATAAAATGTTTTAAAAATTAAGGTTGCTCTATTACTCCTATGTTCTCCAAATTTTTGTTTAACATTAGATGAAGTTTCGAAATTTGAAAAATTGAGCAGTGCTGTCATGTTTTCGTGTGGTAAAAATTGTTGCAAGCTAAATTAGGCATTATGATAACGACATAAGATTTCGTCCATCGTAAATGAGCTTGTTGGTATTTCTAAGTTTATACTATGTCAATTCAGGACACTTTTATCGTGAATTTTGTACTACACTCGTTGTCCATACTTATTCTAAGTCAATGCCTACAGTCAAAATAATACCACGATAATACAGTCTGACACTAATTTTGGGAGTGCCTCCGCTGTTGGCGCCGATTGCCATTACGAGTGCCGGCGTCGGTTACCAAACTGGCTGCCGCCGGCACCAGGTTAAGCGCTTATTACACTTGGCTGAATTTAGGAATCCTAATTAGGATTTAGGAAAGTGTAATAAGAGTTAGGACGGTTAGGATCCTAACTAGCCAGTCAGAATGTAAAGTTGCTTCTGAATTTAGAAGACTGAATTCAGCCAAGTGTAATAAGCGCTTAAGCCGTCACCACGCCGACTACATACACTGTTTGCGTACACCTTCAAGGCCTCAAACTCTCTTCATGAGTAGATTATTCGTCACCCACTTTCATTTTCACAAAAAAAAACAAATTAAATTTAGGATGTTTGTAAGATTGTTTGGGTTTCCAAAGCAGAGTCGACGGAGCCCCGCTGAGCGGAGCTCCTATTTCTGTCTGCAGGTTTTAAAGTAACCTAACACGAAGGGGATGACCGGGGCTTTGTTCGCTCGCTTCGCTCGCTCACTGTAGTCCCCGTCATCCCCTTCGAACCTAACCTATCCGTATCGGGGTGCCCCAAATTATTGAGTTCACTCTTGAAATTAGTAAGATGGAAGACACGTGTTTGGCCCAAAATCTAACCTACCTTTCAACTAACATAGTTACCAAGCAACTTATTGCCGCAGCCAGTGTCCACTTTGGGTGCCGGAAGCCGATGTTTTTAATCTCGGCTGCCGGTAGTAATGTACTGTCGATTCCCAATGGCGTTATTTTTAGGTGCCGACGCCAGCAGCGGAGGCACCCTTTAGCTTGTATAATACAGTACACATAAAATACCTTTGCCGCTTTGACACCAGGCTTTGAGTGTTCTGTTCCTCACTTCAGATGGGCAAAGTTATTTTCTACTCGTAAAATACCTTTGCCGCTCTGACACCAGGCTTTGAGTGTTCTGTTCCTCACTTCAGATGGGCAAAGTTATTTGCTACTCGTAAAATACCTTTGCCGCTCTGACACCAGGCTTTGAGTGTTCTGTTCCTCACTTCAGATGGGCAAAGTTATTTGCTACTCGTAAAATACCTTTGCCGCTCTGAAAACAGTCTTTGAGCGTTCTGTTCCTCACTTCAGAGAAGCAAAGCTCATCATCGCTGCTGTTTTTTTTTTGTTGAATCCTTATTAGGTGGTTTATATACGATCACTTAACCAGACCGCAAGAAAAAATAAAATTATTTGATTTTTATTTTCAATGTTAATATTGTGCGGGGTTAATCGATACCAGTAATAGATCATGTGATTTTAAGAAAATACACGAATTCGTTTACAACCTGTATACAGGGTGTTAACGAATTCGTGTAATTCCTTCAAACCACATTATCTATTAATGGTATAGATTAACCCCGCACGGGATTAAGATTGATTGAAAATGAAAAGAAACTTTTTTTTTCCCAAATACTTTTTTTATTTGATAAAAAATTTCGATGCGATGCATAAATGAATGAAGGCACGGCGACACAGCTGATGGGCATGACTAGCGCGATATCGCTCCACACAGTCATTTAACTTGGGACGTTAAAATTACTCAGATACAGAATACCATGGCTCATTTTTTGAAAACTTTTTTTTTTGTTGATTCTAAAAAAAACCTATGCAGGGTCAATCAGTGTCACCAATAGATCATGTGGTTTGAAGGAATTACACGAATTCGTTTACAACCTGTATAAAGTATAGCTTCTTTAAGAACAAGAAGCAGTGGAGATTTAGCAGCATCAATTTGGAAAAAGTTGTATGGATTTTAGATGCACTTATCCACATTACCTGTGGAACATTGCTCAATCATGTACTTTCGAAAGTATTTTATAGTACGCGAAAGCGTAGGAACTGTAGCATGCAAAAGTTGGATCGATGCGAGAATGTTTTGTTCATATCTACGAGTTGATAAGGATAAATCTGTTTAGTCTTTAGCCGGCGTCACCGCTGGCGGCCGCTGGCGGCCTCGCGCGACCTCCAGACCCCACGCGTCTAGTCTCCTCTTGACTAGTTTAGTTTCTACATTCGGCAAGGAAACTCCTGTGTTTGGAGTGAATATGATGGAATTGGTTTTTATAGCACTTATTGCGGAAGAAGAAGAACAACGTATCCCGTCGCTGGACTACAGAGAAATGGTGCGCTCAGTGTTGCGGTGGGGGTGAGGAGCACGCGGCCGCCCGCGGTTCCGCGAGCGGCCTCGCGTCGCCGCTGGCAGCCGCGGGTAGAACCACTGACAAGACGCGCGTGGCGCGCGGCCCCTCGCGTCACCGCGGGCGGCCTCGCTACCTTTTCAAGCGATACTGGTGGTATTTAGATAAAGTTTAAAATTATTTCACACTGAAAGCGCTCGCCGCGTCGCTGCAGGCCGCTGCCATCCCGGTGTATCTCGGCCCTTACGGGTTGACAATATCGACGAGGCGCTTAACGAGGCGAGGTAAGAGGTGACCCCGCAGCGCATAAAAAATGGTAACTATATCGTTCTGCATAGCCTTTTCCCAACTATGTTGGGGTCAGCGTCCAGTCTAACCAGATGCGGCTGAATACCAGTATTTTACACGGAGCGACTGCCATCAGACTTTCGCAACCCAGATACTGGGCTACGCCGATATCCTAATGTTAAACTGGTTGTCAGACTTTCGGGATTCTGACTACTCGTAACGACTGTCGTAGGTATTCGTATGACACCCGGTACGAACGGTTTGACTTACTTTCCGAGGCATGGAGGGGTTTCGATGTGTAACGAATGGTCACACATAGACGGACTGACCGCCGCAAGCGCAGCTTAGCCTTGCAAATCGTATGATCCGCGCGGTTGTTAATTACGCGGCGTGGCGTCCTATGTGAGCGATCTAGAAGCCGGCTGTCCCATTTCGAAACCTAGTAAGGGTTTAAAAATAAATTTTACAGGAGAGCGCATAAACGTTAAATCGGTCAGCCTTCGAAAAGTATTTATGTTAGGTAATACCATGTGGTTAAAGTGACTTACTAGGTTTTAAAATTATCACAGGCAGTGAATGGCACTTCTAGGTATCGATGCTTAAATACGTTCTGCTTATTATTTGAGTTTTCGACGCTGGTGTTTTTGTATTTGGTGGAGACTTTCTAGGTTAGCAAGATTATGCAATAACGATTTTTATAAAAAGTGTTCCTTACTAGGTTTTGAAATGGAACAGCCGAAGCGACGCGAAAACAACAAACAGTCGTTATCTATTGAAGTGGCCTACGTGACCAAACGCACGTGGAGTGCGGAGCGGCGCGACGCGAAGCGAAGCGAACGCGATCAATTGGCTTGATATTTTCGCACGAACTAGATACGGTGCCGTACAGTGCTACTGAATGGCGGCGGCGCGGCTGGCGGTTCGCGAGCTCGTAGGACAAAGCCGCCGCTTCGCACCGCATCGCATTGAATTCGCATGTCACTGCATCGGATCGCTTCGCAATTCGCGTTCGCTTTGAACCGCCTACGTAAGACGCTGCGTTAGTCACGAGCCCCACCAAAACGATAACTATAACTTCTTAACTAAATAAACAACAAGTCAAACGACTCAAATTTAATTTGTAATTAAATAATAAAGTATTGTTGTCCAACTATTGTTTCGAACTTCAGTCTCTAGAATTGCAGTTGTTCCTGGAATATCCCAAGTCATTTCAGCATTTAACATCGTCGTTGGGGTAGTTGAGTAAGTTGAGGTTGCAAAAATTTCGTCTGAATTATTTGAATTCCTAAGAAAGTCGTCAAACTTATAAAATATATCCTCATCCAACATCTTGGGACTGCTGCTGGTATCGTTCCTGGTGCACTCAGTGACATCCCCCGGAGTGGGCACGTACCTCGTGTGGCCCAATGGTCTGGCTTTAGCATAGCCCATTTTGTAGAATACTTTGTCAAGGACTCCAGTGGCTCTGAATATGACAAAAATGATGATGATAGCGACAGCGGACATGAGGCAGTCGCAACCCCCTCCTCTGTTGACTGGACAGGGCCCTCCACCGCCGCACATAAAACACTTAAGCCTAGCCGTCAGTAAGAACACTACACAGATAGGTATGAGTGATAACATTTGTAGCATAAATGATATGAAGTTATACAAGGTTTGAAGGATCATTCTTATCAAGTTTTCTATCATGAGGATTATGGTCATAAAGACCCTCACTAACATTTGTATACCACATATTACGACCGATAGTAGCGCGTGCACTGTTCGACACATGGTTGAAGGAGTAACTGAAAAAAAAAACATATCGGCTTAATAACTAGATCAAAACACTCAATATGGCGGTCTGGGAGTAGAATGCTAAGTGGAGCTGGCTTCTCCATTTCTTCCTGGAGGAGGAAGAGAAGCTCTTCTAGGAAGCTGCTTCCAAGTCGCCATGTTGAGCCAATCAAAAAAGTTACTTTAAAAAAATCTCAAATATCTTGAGGTTAGAATTGTGTGTGATTCATTGATAGGATCATATACACACTATTTCCTCATCTATATAAATAAAATGAATCGCTATTTCCCTTGGTCATCGCATCACGCGTGAACGGCTCGACCGATTTCGCAATTTTTTTTTTGTTTTTTCGTAATTGTCAGGAGAAGGTTCTTATGAAAGAAAATTTTGATATTTAAAAAAAAAAACTAATTATACCAGTTAATCCATATTCTTAATCTGTTTACCGCATGCATGAAAATGGTTTTAACTTTTTGTTACTATTTTGATTTTGTTTCTGAAGGTAGGTAGTAGGAAAAAGTGCATTGCAACGCATGCCGGGTACAGCTAGTGAAAAATAAAATTGCTTTGTCCAGAATATACCAAGTATTGCAATATAATATATTGTTGCTGTAGGATTTGTGACAGTGAACTCAGGGACTTCAGATTATACAAGGTTAGTCAGAAAGGGGGTACTAATCCGAAAGGGTGTTAAAGTACACATAATAATGAATAACTTTTGTTCTACAACTTACCCCAAAACTCAATAGTTTAAGAGAAACAGTTGATCAAAAATCTCAAAAAAAAATCTCTAAAATCTATCTATCCCCAGTTATGATCAGCTGTGTTTACATTTTAGGTCATATTTGGGGTCATGAATTAGAAGCACCATTTTCTGATGTTGTAACTAAAGCAGGGATGAAGAATTTTTGAAAAAACTAAAATAAAAATCATTTTATTTGGATTTTTTTTTTATGGAATTTTGAAATTTTAACACTTGCTTTCAAACATCATCATCAGCCATCAGCGATACTATAAGTGGACTTCGGATTAGTACCCCCTTTCCGACTAACCTTGTATAAAGAGGATAGCCAGTAGTGTCCTCATTATGCAATACCTTGGCAATAAGATACCTAATAATGGTTTTTGATTGTGCTGATTTTCGGTCAGGACCGTTCATTTTAATGGTTTATCAGAAAGCCTTTGCTCAGCAGTAGAAGTTTTTGGCTCGTAAGGCTGGACATTCACCAGAGCTGTGCGAGGAAAATGTGCGGTGCGAAAAAGTGTAGCGAGGATGTGAAACAGTGTGACCCTTTCCACCAGAGCTGTGCGAGGAATGTGTAACTAGGTAGGCGCATATTTTCAAATCCACGCACACATTCCTAGCAACACATTCCTCCTAACACATTTCACGCAACACATCCCTCGCTCGCATTTCTCGCTTGTTTTGTATGAATAAAAACCTCGTTCCGCTAAGCCCATAATCACCAGAGCTGCGCAGAGCGAAGCTAGGTAAATGAAGTGATTCTATTAGTGCTTTCAAAACACATTCCTCGCTACGCAGCTTAGCACAGTTCTGGTGGATGCTTAGCCTAAGGCTGATATAAAAACAGCATATTTGCAACTACAACAATAATGCCCTGGTTTAGAAAAAAAAACATGTTCACCTCTTCCTTATTTTGATCCGAAAATATTTATTTGGTCGTAATGGTTTTATTCGTTTAATAAATTGTGTTAGTAAAAAAACACATAAATAGGTGTAAAAAAATAAAATAAAATATCAAAATACGTATGACATTACAAAAAGAGACATGAATACATATGTCAAATATGTCTAAGAGAATGTCAAAGAGAATATAACACCAAAGAGCAGAACTACCCTTTAAGGAGAAGCTTATTACATTTGGCTGAATTAAGACGTCTTAATTCAGTCGTTACTGAATTAAGTCAAGTGTAATCGCAATAAGCAACCTAGGATCCTAAATTCAGTAGCAAGGATGGTTTCTGACTGACTAAATCATTTAGAAGCTTATTTAGAAACGCATTTAGGAAGGTGTAAACGCATTTAGTTACTAACTTCCGTCCATAGACCGTCGCTGCGTGAGGATGTATAGTTTTATTTTGACCAAAGAGTATAGTAATATATGGGAATAGAGAGCCCTCTCGCGAGATTCTTTGTAGATTTTTGCATGGTATTAACACAGTCTACTTAAATCTAACTCCTTACAGTCGGTCAACGTAGAACATTGTCGCAGAGCAATCGTGCGGGGGGTTGCGGGGTAAAGGAGCGAAGGTTATGTCCTGAGTAGCCATACTGCATACCTACTCGGGACATAAATTCCAGGGCTCGCACTTTTTGATTTCGAATTTGATTGACATCGTTCATAGAAATTATATTAATTGTATGTATGTTGTACCTATTACGATAATTTTATTACAAAGTCTGTTTACTAATCCAAGATGGCGGCATACATACACATACATTTTCAAATGATTGTTCGTGGGAAGTCATTTCCACGGTTTTCGGGGTCACTGATGCCGAAAATAACGTCAAAATCCAAATCCAAGATGGCAGCCATGAAAATTAGTAAATTGGTGGATATGGGTGTCAAATCCATTGTTTCCTGGGGTGCGGATGCCGAAAACGAAGTCAAAGTCGAAATCCAAGATGGTGGCAGTAAAAATGTCAAATTAGTCGTCATGGGTGTCATTTCCATGGTTTTCGGGGGTACTGATGTTGAAAATGAGGTCAAAATCCATTTCCAAGATGGCGGCTTTTAAAATTTCAATTTAACCACCATGGGTGTCATTTCCATGGTTTTCGTGGATGCTGATGACGAAAATGAGGTCAAAAACTATATTCAAGATGGCGGACATGAAAATTTTCAAATTAACCGTCATGGGTGTCAAATCCATGATTTTCGGGGACGCTGATTACAAAAACAAGATCCATTCTCAAACACCAACATAGGGACCACGTTTTACCTGGCAAATTACATTTAACAGATAATTTTTTTTGACCGCCGTATATGATCGAGGAATACTTAGACTTTATTTCCAGCATCAGCATCCACGAAAGCCATAGAAGTAATAACCATGAATAATAAGTAATTTTCTATGGCTCCTTCTTGGATTTGGGAATATTTTATGACTCTTACCTACCCCCGCAAGCGTTAGTCACTGCGACTGTAACCTCGACAAAATTTGTAGTTTTAAATATTGTTAGAAAATTCCAGGATAAGATGGCGAAATTGCTGCTACATACCTTTGCATTATTTTGTCAATCGTCAAAATTACGCATGCGTGGTTTTCTTTTTGCGTGTCACTGTTTCTATAAAACGTTAATTAATTTGGACGTTTGTTTGACAAAGTTTGTGTAATTTGTTTTATGTGACAACCCTATGACAAGTGTTACCAATTTTGACATTTCATAGGACCTGTCAAATGTATGGGTGGGCGTTGACCCACTGTATGTAGTAAGTAGGTACACTGTGGTATTAATATGTGATTTTTGTATTTGCGAAAACTGATCGCCTACGTCAAGTACGTCACCCCCCCCCCCCCCCCCCTTGAGTTTCTGTCGATGCGTGAGGACGTATAGTTTTATTTTGTATTCCCGAATAAAAAAGTGTAGTGCGAGTGCGGTGCGCAGCGTGGGTACCTACGAAATGACGAAAGAAATAGAAGTTATGCTCAATATTTTAGAGCTGTATAAAGATATGCCCTATCTTTGGGACAAAAATGACAAAAAATTCCTGAACAAAAATGTACGAAATGAGGGCTTCCAAGTGCTACTGAGTTTATATAAAATATAGACGAATCGGCTACAATAAAGGCCAGGGCTAGGCAAAGGCCAATTTTTTGTTGTCTGGATAATACTGGAGCCATCCTCGCACACGACACGTCCGACTCCGTCGCGCTTTAACTGCCAACTTATTCAGTAACTAAAGTGTGACCATTTTATAAATGGCGAATCTGCCACAGACTGGGCAAAAAATCTGCCAAAATCTGCCACACTTTGCGCCAAAAATGCCAAAAATATGCCTTTAAGGAAACTGAAAAAAATACACAATGAATTCAATGAAATTTCTTTAATCAATAAAAATATTTAAGTTTTCTTATGCGTTATTATACTTAAACACTACTTACTCTACGTATCCGCATTTGCCTTAAAATTTTCGGTATACATAGATTTTGACGACATCTTTTTGATCATGTTTTTAGTTGGTTATGTAGGAGACACAATCGCCGTGTCTTTTGTTGTAATTAAAGCTGACACATGTTGATTTAGGAACCTATTCTTTATTTTTGTTTTGTTTAAATTCACCAGACAAGATTCTTTCGCACAAAGCGTTGGACATCGGCAAACATAATAATGCTTTCGCGAAATTTGTAATATTTGGTTTTGGATATTTTGTAGCCCCATTCGCGTCCAGGATTTTTCCAATCGCTCCCCAAAATTTGTCTACACTCAAAATTGTGCTGGTGGCGCTACTTCCACCTGATTCTAACAAGTCTCTTGGAAACCAAATCAATAAAGAAGTATTCCAGTTTGATTACAGTACATAATCATCTGAAGCACTTGTTTAAATAAGCGGGAAATCCCCGTATAATTTGGCCATGAAACAGAAGTTGCCAGTTCGAAAAAATCATTTGTAATCTCATTATACATATATAAAACCTGATGTACTGTATACTTTTAAAAAAGATAATTCAAATTATGTAATGTGAATTGTCATGAAATCATTTAAA
This sequence comes from Amphipyra tragopoginis, assembly GCA_905220435.1. Taxonomy (NCBI): domain Eukaryota; kingdom Metazoa; phylum Arthropoda; class Insecta; order Lepidoptera; family Noctuidae; genus Amphipyra; species Amphipyra tragopoginis. The sequence continues at coordinate 8,319,108 of HG991997.1, read as the reverse complement.
TCTGCCGAAATCTGCCACTTTTGTGAATCGTCAGCAGGATCTGCCACAGATAAAATTTTGGAGCGAAATCTGCCAAAATGGCAGAAATCTGCCACAAATGGTCACACTGACTAAATTTAGGACAGTGTGATCAGAAGCTTCTAATTTGCCCTTCTGAAATAAGACGTCTTATTTCAGCCAAATGTAATAAGCTTTTTATTATCTCTTACAGAATGAATTTATAATTCTGAATTTCGTGATTATAATCTTATAATCACTATTATACATTACCATCTGAAAATCTGGTTGAGATAATGGGTTAAGAATATAAAATCTTATAAAATATTAACCTTATTATTATTAAATTATTCTATTAGTAATGGTCAGCTTTAGCTTCTGAATAAAGATTTTGAATTTTATCGAAAGTCCACACTACGATACTTATATTTTTTAAGATCTCTAATTTCAACTTTTTTATTGGTTTTATTGTGGTGGCCCGCCTTTAGCTCATAGTCCGCTCGAGTGGCCCCAAGTCCTATTAAGTCTGTGCATCCCTGCTCTAGACCAAAAATTACCTACTGTGCCTTGCGCAAAAATTATGGCAGCATTCGTCCCACTGTCGCGCGATGCAACAGTCCGCGAGCCCTAAGCTGAGCTTTGCATTTGTGTGAGAATGAATGCAGACGCGTCCTTTGCTTGGTTTAAACCGGTTTATACTGCTTTTTGGCAATCGATTCTATGTGCACTCACACAAATGCAAAGCTCAGCTTAGGGCTCGCGAACTGTACGTATGGACGGCAGCCAAGATTTGCTGCGCCCACTCATAGAAGTAATATGTACTCGTAGCTAAACTCTGGCCAGCAAATTCCAGCCCCTACAGCTAGGTTTTGGCTCCAAAGAGGGCTGTGCGGCTGCCGTACACGCGCTATCCACGTACGTCTATAGCAATGAAGGTTCATCCTTAAGGTTGACGTTAAGAATGTCTTAAGTTCTGTTTATTTATTTATACGTTAATTTGTTCATACAAATATGGCTTTGTCCCACTAAACCGTGTTGTCGGTTTGATTGTGGGATTATAGATCGTATCGATCCGTAAATTATTCACGGATTTAATAAAGGCACCATAGTGCCTGCACGAAGTTAGACGACTGCCGTAGAACAAATTGTTTGAAAAGACTATTTATTTGACCAACTTCTGCTTAAAATCTTACGTGAAACTGGGTCGATTATTGAAATTAAAACAAAATGCCAACTTCATTAATTGTCATGGAAAGTACACGCTTGAACGAAAATTTGTATTTGCCCGTATTGTTTTCATAAAATATTAGCAATGTCTCCAAGAAAGTCTTCCTGTAGCTCCTAGCTAGGTTTAGGATTTCCAAATATAGTCTCAGTTAAATAAATCCCACTGTATATATACACATATCTATACACAGGGTGGATCCGATCCGAGCTCGTGTACATGAGGTCCTTCAAACCTCGTCGTCTACCGATTACACAGATTCAATCTGCATGGGATTCTTGGTTCACCCAGCACGCTGCCTTGGGGAACCTCGTAGGAGATGGGCTATTCGTTGCTGATGAAAACACTTCATGAAAACACATCTTAACATATTGGCTTCTTTGAGATATGTAGTAGCGGAAAATGTCAAGAACGATACCTCTAAATCCTATGGTTTGAAGTCTATCGACAAGAATGGAAACATAATATGTCCATGGGAAATAGAGACGGTATCAAAGGTTTTAGACAGATCAATAAATATGCCAATACTTTTTTTTAACTTGAATTTTAGTTCTTAATAACATGTTTTGTCAGATTAAATACCGCATCCTCTGTTTATATGTATACCCTTTCTAAAACCAAACTGATTGCCTGAAAATTTTTATTGGTAATTAGAAAGCCTATTAAACGTCTGTTCAGAGAAGGTTCAGAGCATTCTCGACGTTTTTATATAGCGTGGTTAGGACTGAGATCGGCATTGTGATACCGTCCTTGTTGCCACTCTTGTAGATAGGATGCACAACACCATTATCAACTATCATCTTAGTTTATAAATGGTTTACCGCGACCAAAGCTAAAGTTGATTCCAAGATCATGTTAAGCTATCGGGTTCTATTAGGTTATCTGACTAGCAGGGTTTACCTGCTAGTCAGATAACCCAATAGATAAATTAGGATCGAAAACGTGTTGAATTAACGACTACCACGTCGCGGTCTGTAGCTTTTAAAAAATCATGAAAAAGGCCATGATTATTTGCGAAATAATAGGTTTATCTAGTTCCTAGATGATACCCATAACCCGTTTAATAGAAAGACGCACTAATAGTAATCCACACGAATATTACAAATACGGAAGTAAGTTTGTTTGACTGTCTGTTTGTTACTTCTTCACGACTAAAGGCTGATTTACACGAGGATAGTTTCTCGAAGCGAGTTTCATGTTGTCTGTTTTCACCGCCGAGAAAGACAAAGTAAGAACGAGTCTCGCTTCGAGAAAATATCCTCGTGTAAATGAGCTTTAAACGTCTAAACAATTGTTTACTAACTTGCAACGTATAAGAAAATATGAACTATCATATCTGATTAAAAAAAAAAACAAGTCTTTCGTACTCAAACGGTATATTATACCAAATAATAAAGTATTGTTGTCCAAGTGTTATTTCGATGGTTAGCTTCTGAGTATGTCTTGCCTGGAATATTCCAATTTTCAGGACTTAATAGCGCCTTTAGAGTAGTTGGGGACGAAGAATTCGAAGGAGTTAGTTCTGAAGTCTGATGTGCGAATTTTGAATTCTTAATAAAGTTATCAAACTGATAATATATATCCTCTTCTAACTTCACAGGAGTGAAGGTACTATCTGTCGTAGAGTTCTCCATGATGTCCTCCGACATATCCACGAACATCGCACTGTTTGGTTTGGCTTTGGAATAGCCCAATTTCACTAATATTTTGTCAAGGGCTCCAGTGGCTCTTAATATGAGAACAAGGATGAGGATACCGAGAGCGGACATAATGCAGTCGCAGGTCCCTCCTCTGTTGACTGGACAACCTCCACCTCCACCGCCACACACTAAACACTTAAGCCTGGACGTCAGTAAGAAAACTACACAGATAGGTATGAGTGATAACATTTGTAGCATAAATGATACGAAGTTATACACAGTTTGAAGGATCATTCTTATCAAATTTTCTATCATGAGAACGATGGTCATGATGACCCTCACTATCATTTGTATAGTGCATATTATGGTTTGTAGTAGCGCGTGCAATGTTCGACACATGGTTAAAAGAGTATCTGAAAAAAAAAGGATAACAAACAATAACTAACTCAAAAACAATGACTAGATCAAAACACTCTCAACATGGCGGTCTGGGAGGAGAATACTAAGGGAAGCTGCTACTCCTTCTGGGAAGCCCACACCAAGTCGCCATGTTGGTCTCTCATAAAAAAATCTCAAATGTTTTGACGTTGGAATCGTGCATGATAAACGATGATAGGCTTGCATACTACTGCTTTCTTATGATACACTAGCTTTTGCCCGCAGCTTCGCTTGCGTGAAATTTTGAACCCGTTAAGTGACGATTTTCCTTATAAAATTTCATCCCCTATTTTACTCCCTAAGGGGTTGAATTTTGAAAGATCCTTCTTTATTCCTTGTCTACATTATACAGGGAACATCTGTGCAAAATTTCAGCTTTCTAGGTCCAAGGGTTTGGTCTGGGTGTTGATGAGTCAGTCAGGACTTTTTATTTATATAGATGAAATTGCTTTGTTTGATGTCCAGAAAAGACCCATGTATATATATGTCGCTGTGGGATTTGTGACAGGACTCAGGGACTCCAGGATTATGTAAAGAGGCAAGCCAGTAGCGCGCTCATATCATCATCATTCAGCCAAAAGAAGTCCACTGCTGGACATAGGCCTCCCCCAAGCATCGCTACAGTGCGCTCATATTCAATACCATAATCGTTTTTGACTGCGGCAAATTTCGGTCAAGACCGTTCATTCTAACAGACAGAAAGCCTTTGTTCAGCAGTAGAAGTTTAGAGTCTGATATAATCATTATTAGTACCTGCAGGGAGAAAGAATACAACACTTGTTTAGTTATGTTCGCATGGAAGCTATTTCGGCTTGATAATATTTGCAGTTCGTTTCGTCGGTTTAATAAAATATATTAATAAATAAAAACGTATAAAAACAAAGCTTTTTATCAAAATATGTATAATGACATAACAAAAAAGCTACGTAAAACTGTAAACCATAGACCATGTAGACTACCTAGGTACAAATCATAGACTACACTATACAGGGTGGAATCGTTGAGTGTCAACAGGTGATTATTCCGACAATTTAGGAAATACACACATCAAAAGTGTCTAGGGATCAAGCATTTTTATGCGGATTTCTTGAGATTGAGATGTGGCTTTGTAATAAATTTATGATTTTATAAATTTATATGGATCCTTTTTGGTGCATTTCATAATTTGAATCAGGAACTGTGAATCAAATTCGAGTAAAAGATGAAAATCAGCTGTCAATATTTTCCCTATAAAAACATACAACGCATTGAAGACATTATTAGTGCTACTGTTTCCCTACTACTGATTAAAACCAACGTTATTATGGAGCGGCGACGTCATTTAAGCAGGGAAGAAATGCTCAGAGCCGTGGGAATGATAGAAGCTGGTTCCCGGCAACGTACTGTGGCTTTAGCTCTGAATACAAGTCAGAGTGTTATCAGTCGACTTTGGACACGTTACCGAAGCACTGGTACCGTGGCTGAGCGCCATGGAGGACGGTATCGCTGCACCACACGGAGACAAGACCGATACATTCAAATCTTAACTCGAAGAGCTCCAACAATAACCGCCATGATGTTAGCCGTGAGGCTTCATCACTCTTCAGGGAACTTAATTAGCGACCAAACAGTCAGAAACCGCTTGCATGAAGTGAACCTTCATTCCCGAAGACCGCTACGGGTACCACCTATAGCAATGCACAATCGTAGGATTCGATATCAATGGGCTCTTGGACACAGAAATTGGGCAGAAGAACAATGGCGTTTCGTGTGCTTTTCTGATGAGTCTCGTTTTGGTATGAGACCGGATACAAGACGTATACGACACTGGAGAACCCCTGGACGCCAACAGCGATTAAAATCCTGCCAGGAAGTCCATCCTTATAGTGGTGGAACCATCATGGTATGGGCGGGTATTTGGATCGGCGGAAGAACTGAGTTGATTTGGATCAGAGGCAACCTCAACGCTCAAATTTATGCTGAGACGATTGTATCAGACGTCATCGTTCCTCTACAAGCGCAAATCGGTCCCTTATTTCAGTTAATGCATGATAATGCACGACCGCACACCGCAAGAGTTGTAAGACAGACTCTCGCCGCAGCTAACATCAATGTCCTGCCCTGGCCTGCTCAGTCGCCAGACTTGAACCCGATTGAGCATGCATGGGATATGCTACAGAGAAGAGCTCTGCCGAATATGGAGGGTATCCAGTCGCAAGAAGACCTTTTTTTGTTGTTGCAACGAACATGGGCGGCCATTCCACAGCGTGATTTGGATGAACTCATTTTGAGTATGCCAAACCGATGTTCTTGTGTTGTTAGTGTTCGCGGTAGAAACACGGATTATTAATTGTTTAAGTTACCCAATAAAATTTTAAAGAAAACTGTTATTTCAGTCTTTTTTTCGAACTTTTGTGTTAGTGGTTCAAATGTCAAAAATCCCTTTATTAGGAAAATGGCAAATTTCTTTATTAATGCAAAGGTGACTTGGTTTATCGTTACTGTGACAAACGAAAACACTTTATTTGATGAATCCTTAAAGAAAATTTTAATTAATATCAATCAGGAGAAAAGTTATTGCAAAAATATATGTTGATCCCTAGACACTTTTGATGTGTGTATTTCAAAACTTAAAGCTAATAACAAAACTAGGTCGCCTACTTACTAAAATAACTTAAATATTTTTGGAAAAATAACCGCCATATCGAGAATTTTGATTTTACCTACTTCCATACATTTAGTATGACGTTTTTATTCATGAGATGTTCAAGGCGCTTATAATTTTTTCGCATTTAATTTTCGAGCTGAATTGATACTGAATGACAGGATTGATAACTCAATGAAAACAATAGATAATACTTATTTCTTTTTTGTACTTATTGACAAAGTATGCAACATTTTTAATTAAAAATTTTAATGAATTGAACTGGCTGAACACGAAAAATAACAAGTTTCAAATTCATTTGTTTTTCATCTTATTGATTCATATTTAACTAATAAAAACCATAGAAGTAATAAGTACTAAAAAACACACATAGTGCTTATTCTCTTAAGACGTAGGCAGGGGTACCTATTCTGGTATACAGCCACAAGTTCGTCATAAGGATTTTTAGTACCATGTAATAACGAACATTTTCATTGAACTATTAGTATTTTTATTAGTTAAACAAACTGGTTGCAATATTAATATTATTTACTAGACGTGAAAATAATAAGCTATCGCATTATGTAGGCAATCGATAACTACAAAATTGACTGTTTCCTGTTCGAAATCCCAGGATAGATTTAGGTATTTTCGTAGTAGTCAGGAATCTGGTGATTATGAAGTTTTATCACACAGATGACGAAGATCGAACGAAGTCGAATAAGTTTGTCTCCACCGCCATATTGGATAGTAAGGAAAGAGAGAGATTACGTTGGTATGATTGGTATGATCAGTTGAAATAAATTCTCATACCAAATGTATGGAGGGAGCGAAAGACAAAATTTTCGATATCTGGCTTTTCTTTTTCCTGAAGTTATTTATATTATTTTACTCTCCATGTAGCCTAGTTTTGATAATAGCCTTAACTTTTTAAATATCTCTTAAATTGACGAAAAAATCGTCTGTTGACACTTAACGATTCCACCTGTATATGGAAACAAATATGCATAGAAAGTACGTAATAAGTACCTACTACGCAAACGCATTCCACAAGAAAAACCCAATAAGGCGTTGCCCGACCTGCGGATCGAACCCAGGACCTCACACTTAGGGCCGGTTTTTTGATCGCTAGTTACGTCGATCAATGGTTAAAAATTGCAACAGATGGTTAAATTTCTATGAGATCTTTCTGAAATTTAACCATTTGTTGCAATTTTTAACCATTGGTCGACTTAACTAGCAATCAAAAAACCAGCCCCTGAGCAGTCGCGCTGCGATTCACTAGACAAACGAGGCAGTAAAAAAATTCACTATAAATCCCCAATCATTTGCCAAACATCAACACCACATAGTGTACATATTACTTCTATGCAATACCATAAAAAGGTAGTCTCAGCCTATGACAGCCAGATCACGTGGCTGGTGGCTACTCCGAAAATCGAACTAACGAAGTTTCGGCTGACGGATCGCAAGTTTACCAACCAAGAAAGTGTTTCGTATTCGACGATCGATTAGATTTTCGTAATTTAACGTTTTTTCCTTTGGTCGCCCTACTCCCAAATATTTATTGAAATCTAGTAGTTCGCTGTTTGACAATACTTTGATCATTTGATCAGCTTTGATCGTAATTATCACAGAACAGATAAAGAGTATCTGTTCTGTGGTACTTATATTCATTAAGAAGTTCGATGTTTCGTTTTTCAGAGTAGGCCGTGGTCTCAACTAGACCACATCTTACATCATGGCTATATTAATGAATCAATATGATTTGACTTTGTTATCAAACTTTGTTGTTATTGGTGGGAAAATATTACAAATCGTAAAGCTGGCGCGGGAAGTGAATATTTTGTAGGAGTTGTTATAACAACACCTACAAAATATTAAAGACAGTGGTATACCACTGTCCGGATTCATCTGCCATTGACCAACGGCAACGAGGTCTGATGATGCGAGATAATCATTAGACTTGCTTGTCCAAAGAATCATAATAATTAAGATACCACCTCCCTTTTTGGGAGAAAACTTCCAGCCTGTGGCTGTCTTGACTTAATTTGAATTATTTCCAATTTTCACTCACCAAATATTTCGTCTCTTACAGTTATTTTGAAATAAAAAAACGACCCGTGGGTTTTGAAATTAATACAAGTACTTTATTCAAATTAACGTGAATATAATAACAAACTATTATAAATTACTATTAAAAAACTCGTAACTGATATTATATTACCTTGCAATCACATTTAGCCGTATAGTTTCCGGCACAACAAATCCAGCGACACCTCTCTCGGCATGAGTTTTGTAAAAAGAGACAAATCTTTTGTAGCAGTTCTTATGCCTGCTAATAACACACTTCGATCATAAATTAGTCTGCCCACGCCTGGTCTAATATGCTAGCGTGGACATTTATGGTTTAACTAGCTTTCGCCCGCAGCTTCGCTTGCGTGAAATTTTGAACCCGTTAAGTGACGATATTCCATACAAACTTTCATCCCCTATTTAACTCCCTTAGGGGTTGAATTTCGAAAAATCCCTTCTTAGTGGATGCCTACGTTACAAAAGGAACCTACTGTCAAAATTTCAACTTTCTAACCCCAGCGGTTTAGGCTGTGCGTTGATAGATCAGTCAGTCAGTCAGTCAGCTTCTCCTTTTATATGTATAGATGAGACTTATGTGCACACTAGGACATCGAGCCAGTTAAATTACCTTTTTTCAAATGATATTAATTTTTGTTAATAAATCTGTCACAGAGACTGTTACAAGTCAATGTAATGCTTTTTTTTAAGACTAGGTGGCCCCGACGTTTCCTATCTGACTAGCTCTGAGAAGAAAAGCCGAAACAAACTCAGAGGTCAAGGTCTCTTTTAAAGTCCAGACATAGTGGTATAAAACTATGCGAGTGTAACAATGTAGGGTAACGTCTGAAATGGCTTTTTGAAGAAAGAGCCATAGCAGAGGGTAGAGAGATACAGAGGTTAGTACCTATTGTGTTATTAATACGTTTATGCGGGATGCCTATTTCGAACTGAGTGCTACGTCTTGTCTTTTTACTTTAGGCACTTGTCCCACCGCGAACGATAAGCAAGCAGCGAGTAGAGCTAGAAGCTAGAAACGAGTTGGCGAGCAGCGAGAAGCGAGTGTGTAGTTCCGATAGTTTTCTCGCTGGGCTATATGCGAGTGTGCAAGTGCGACGGGCGATTACTCGCACCACTCGCAAGTGACCGCTGGTTGGTCTCTCGACATGAGTTCTGACTGCCAAGCGAGCATCGCTAAGCGAGTATTATCTTTGATAGCTCTTGTCGCTCAGCGACAAACTAGTGGAGCGGCTCCTCGCCGGCAGTGTGAACAGTCAGCGATCAGCTATTAATATATGCATCTCTTTTGTTAACACGGAATGTATATCTATTGTACGTTTCTTGAGCGAGAAATTAGCCGATAGTAAGTCGCTTCCTCGTCGGTGGTGGGATAACTGCCTTATGTTACAAAGTAATATTCTTAGCTCGAATCCGAAACACAATAATTAGTCCTATTTTGTTTTTTGTAAAACCAAAACCCATCAATGAAGAGGAGTGTTTTCTTTTTTGTCCTAGTATCCATAAGGCTTAGCACGGCAATAACTGTCTTCGAACTTTCGTGAAACTCTCTGCTGCAAAAGCCTTAAGCCATCAGCCAGATTATCATCAGATTGAAATAGCTATCGTTGTCGGAAGACATGCTCAAAGCGCAATATTTCATGAAATCCAGTGACCTGCGAAAGTAATAGAGTGACGTCATTAGGTCCTTGAAGATCTCGTTTTTAAGGTTCCGTACCCAAATGATAAAACGGGACCCTATTACTAAGACTCCGCTGTCCGTCTGTCACCAGGCTGTATCTCATGAACCGTGATAGTTAGACAGTTGAAATTTTCACAGATGATGTATTTCTGTTGCCGCTATAACAACACAAATACTAAAAAACAGAATAAAATAAATATTTAAGGGGGCTCCTATACAACAAACGTGATTTTTTTGCCGTTTTTATAGGTAATGGTACAGAACCCTTCGTGCGCGAGTCCGACTCGCACTTGGCTGGTTTTTTATTTCTTATCGATCAATCAAGCACTAACGCGCTACCTTGTTCCAAAAGGCTCACAGTTAACCTTAAAATGTGAATATTAAATTAGCCAGAATAACAATATTTACTACAGTAATACGCTGAGTTATGAGAATCAAAAAATTATAATAACCTGAGCGATTGGAACATTCTAGTTTCAGAGTTAGTAGCTTTTGAAAATAGTGTCTATTAGGCAGGGACTAGTGGGGTTCGTTTATGGGGAAATTTCACTAGCATTCCAGGCTCTTAAAATCAGCCACTGGTTGACGAGGCTCTAACGACTAATGGATGAGGGAATAACAAAGCAGTGTGAACACTCACGGCGAATGTGTCCGCACGACGAATCTAGCGTAGTTTTTTTTTTTTTAATGTTCCTTTGCCCCACACTAAGATTTCTCTTGTATCGTGGTTGCGTTTACAGACACAAATCTTCACATGCACAAACACCTAGACCCGGAACAACTATCTGCAGGCCATACAAATATTTGTTCCGTGCGGGAATCGAACCCACGCCACGACCCGTAGCGCAGAAGCCAATCGCTCAGGCACTGCACCAAACGTGTCGTCAATTGTTTTAAGCCGGCAATACATGTTGGACAAGGCTAGGCCAACGCGAGCTTGGGCAAATTGATACAAGGCGAGTGCTACTGTCTACACGTTGGCCACGTTCGAACGAGACTAATGCCAACGAAGTCGACAAACATGTGGACATGACTTGCCGATTGCAGGCGAGTCGCTTTGATTTATTTATGCAGAAAAACCGACACTGTTCCGAAGTGAGACGATTCGTGGCGAGCGATGCCAAGTAGTGGCAAGGCATACCAAACGAGCTGTATACACGTTGGCGCTCGGTCAGCTAGGCGAGCAACGTCGAACAATGGCGAGGCTAGGCAAATGGACTGGCTTTACGTTGGTACTGACCTTCGCTCGACGAGCTATGGCCAACATGTATTGCAGGCTTTACACGCACGTTGGCATAACTCACGGTAATCCCAGCAGTAATGGGCTGGTTATACTAAGCTGCACTCATAGGCCAAAATACCCATTGTCCTTTCGTTGGCATTTTCTGTCATTCTTCTCGATCATCGTCATCAGAACCATTCTGGCTACAAATGTCGCAAAATACTTGTTCGGTACGAATTCATCATTTGGAGGACACCAACCTGGTGAATATTATTAAAAAATGAATGCTGACATGCTGACATTAACATTACTTGATCTGACTATTTTATTGAAAATGTTTTTACTTGAAAAACAGTGGAACTCAAAGATCTCCTTTTTTGCTTTGGTGTAACCTTCCTCTTTTCTTAACCCTTTCTTTTCTTTTTGACTGCTTTTTTGACATAACCCAAATTTGCAAACAGTTTATCGAGCATGCCATTTGATTTCATGTAATAGTAAATGATTACCAAAACAATGAAAGCCATAATACAGTCGCAGCGTCCTCCCCTGCGGACCGGGCAGGCACCACCTCCACTACACAGTAGGCACTTCAATTTGGAGGTCAGTAAAAACACTAAACACACTGGTAACAACGATATTATTTGCAATACGATTGACAAGAAGTTGTATAACGTGCTTAGGATCAACTTTAGCACGTTTTCTATCATCATAAGGCAGATCATGAAGATTCTCACAATCATTTGTAACGCGCATATTATGGTTTGTATCACTGCGCTTACTGTACGACACATGGCTGGGTGTATCTGAAACATTCACAATCTTTATATCGGCCGAAAGTATAAAAACTTGTATATAAGAGTGGATACGATCAGAAAACTTCAAAGACAATGATTTTAATTGTTAGTCCATTGCCGCGCGATCCCGGCCCGTGGTCCCAGCAGAGTCAGCTCCTTTCTGTTCCAAAGAATTTTGATCTACATAGTTTGAATCTTTAATCTCTATCTCTAGGTCTACGATGACTGGACCATTGAGCGTCACATTGAGGGTTACTCAACAAAGTCTACGTCTTCGTCAACAACATAACTGTTCGATGACACTGTTGGATAAAAAACCTGAATTCGTTGTTAACGCTTGCAAATTTTGTTACTGACCGTACCCTTTCCTATGTTGAGGTCCACTTCCAAACTATCTACATCAATCAATATCTACTACTCTACCTCAGTCTCTATCGCAGACTACTGCTTGATATAGGCCTTTCCCAAGTTGCACCATAACACCCAGTCCTCCGCCTTCCACATCCAATCCACCACAGCTACCATCTGTCCATCTGGCTATGGGGCGTTCTACGCTGCGTTTGCCAATTCTGATTATCCATGTCTGTATTATTCTATTTATTAAGGATTGTAAGTATAATTATTATTCGAACCTGGTTACTTTTGTCACTCTATACCTCAACTCTCTCAATTCCGGTTCTACTCATCAAAGATATAAATCAACATCGTAAATAACATTATAAAACATTCAAATCAAGTAAAGGGGTGAATTGATTTTCAGGTGTGATTTACATGGATATCACCACAGATTGGTGGTAAATGTCTACATACGACATGTCTATGACATAATACCGTAGACTTATAACGAAAAATCCTAGATAAAATCCTAGTCTATGGATTAGACACTATAGGGAGAAGCCACACGGTGCGGTGCAGCGCGGTGCGCCGCAGCACTGCGACCATTTTGCCGCATCAGCGTGCACGCGTAGTACGCAGCGTCGCAAGAGCCACGCGGTGCGGCGCCGCTCCGGCGCCTACACCCTCCCCCTCGTCTTGATCCGGCGAGCGTGCGGCGCGGCGCCGCACCGCTCCATGTGATAGGTATGAAAATTTGTATGTATTACACCGCAGTGGCACCGCGCCGGAGCCGCACCACATCGTATGGCTTCCCCCATAGGGAGAAACCAATCGGTGCGGAGCGGTCACAATTTTGCCGCATCAGCGTGCACACGTCGTACGCGGCGTCGCAAGAGCCACGCGGTGAGGTGCGACGCTGCACCGCACAGTGTGGTACGGCTCTCCGTCAACACATCTGTGGTCTGCGACGCCGGAGCGGTGCCGCTCCGCCGCATACACCCTCCCCCCTCGTCTCGGTCCGGCGAGCGTGCGGCATGCACGGCGCCGCACCGCACCTTGTGGTATACCATGGAGTATTACGCCGCAGCGGCACCTGCGAGTCCTAATTGGGGTTACTTTGACACTGAGGGATAAAAATGACCATTTCAACCGCGCGGCCAAGTCATAAAATTTGATGAAACTTCGCCAGGAATTAGTGGTAATTTGTTACTATTCACACCCCTTTTCCTGAATTTGTTGCAAAAAAAACTAAGATGCTATGACCAAAAATAGTTGGCCGCTAGAACCGCCACTTGCCGTACTCATCGCCTGAGATTTCACAGAAACTAAATAATGCAGATTCGCGAATGATGCATCAAAAGGAAGGTCTTTATTTGTTGTATTTGTTGCAAAAATAAAAAAAACCTCAAAACGTAAATATACAAAAAGTTATTCAATATTTGGTTTCCAGGTTAAGGGTACAAATTCAGGAAAAGGGGTGTGTATAGTAACAAATTACCACTAATTCCTGGCAAAGTTTCATCAAATTTTATGACTTGGCCGCGCGGTTGAAATGGACATGGATAAAACAGGGATTATCAAAGTAAAAGCCTACGGTCCGACTTTGATAAGGAACTTAGGTCCTTTTTTTTTATCGAAAACTATGTTCTGTAGTTTTTTTTTTATCTAGACTATGTGATTTTATATATCTCAGTTAATTCAGTCTAACAAAATGGATAATAAAGTTATGATGACAAACAACTACATAGTATTATTGTACGAAACATTGTGAAAGATTGCACGGCGGTCGCGGCAATATCGGAATTGTCTCTACACACTTTGAAATTGTCCCTGCTTGCCTATACACATCACAATTAAGGTGTCAATTAAGGGTCATCTCCACTTTTACACCCTAGATTGCCCCTGCGGCAGGTGCGTGAGTAGCCCGCTATAACATCATGTCACCATAAGGGAGAATCCTTACTTATTCTAAGGGGAGAATCGGAGAATCAATCCGCCAATTTAATCTCCGGCTGTCATTGTGCCGATAATCATTGTAGCCAATGGTCTAATTCCTTTTTCTTCAGATGTTTATTTAAGAGCTTAGAATAAGAACAGAGCCTAGACCAGGGGTGGACAAATTACGGCGCGCGCGCCAACTCCGGCCTGCGCAGGATTTTATTCAGGCCCGCCAACCCTCCCTTTTAGAGCTAGTGTGTGGCCCTCGGCAGTATATTTTTGCAGCGTCATCGACACAAATAAATAATTAGAAAATGCCATAACAAATAGCCGTAATTATTTGAGACAATAATTTTAGTTTTGGCAGAACTTTTTTTTTAATGTTGTCCTTCGATTTTTCTTGTTTCTAGCCCCTGATGAAAAAGTTTGCTCACTCTTGACCAAAACCAACATCTGAAGATGCTCTCGTTAGACAGCTGGATTAGAAGGCGGTACTCCTGATTTGGTGTACAAACTGTAAACTTATACTTAATCAACATTTAATCTCCAGTCCGACTTCGGACATACAACCCACATCAAAGCCGCATTAATAGTAAATGTTCAAAAAGAGGTTCTAGATGGTGATTAGAAATAAAACACAATTTCAAATCAAAATAATTTCATGAAATCAACATAAATATCATACCACACGATAATAATTTATTAAATAAAAATAAAATACTGTATTAAATTAATATTAGAAATATAAGTGCAAACTAGGAGGCCGAAATGGCTCCTCACAGAGTATGGTGTTAAGAGCGATGCAAGAGCCTACGAAAGTACGAGACAACGAGTATAATAATATTATGGAAATGAGGAATGCCGAACAGTGGACAGCAACAAGTTAGATTGATTGAAGGAACTACTATAAGGTATTATTTTACAATATTAAGCATACAATTTGAACGAGGAACTGTAGATTTATTAGGACGCTAAAATAATTCAAATACTGGCTAATTATTAGATAGATATAAAACACTTTCTATAAATGGACGGTCAATCGGATGGACATGCCAAAACAAGAGAAAAACATCAGCGGTAACTCTCCTCTAACCCGCAACTTAATAATTTCCAATTACAATTCAAAGTAATATATTTTTAAATAATAACGTCTTGTCAATTTCACAATCAAATTGATTCAATAAAAAATTAGGCATAGAGCAAAATTACTCTAATTGTTTTTCAACAAATAATCAGAATTTGAAAAAAAGCCGTTACTTCTTGATGATTTAGGCGTTTGTAGTAATCTGATATTATATTGTTAATGTTGTACGTAGCGTTCGTACTCTCGTACAGGCGTCTGTGGATAGCTTAAAGCTTGTAAGCTTGGCGCATCATCAGATCGAAGTAGCAGTCGTTGTCGATGGACACGCTGATGCCGCTGTAGTAGTTCATGAACTCTTCCAGAGTCACCTGCGAAACGTAATGATTATTACTTTTGAACGAGGCAAAGGGTTTTCACTTTTTTACATGTAGGATTCTAGGTTCTAGGATTTGTACGTAAAATGTAACCTAATCCTTTTACAGTTAGAGGGAATATTTTTCCCACCAACTTTTTTGGAACATGTCGCGAAAACCCCCTTGTTATATTTTTATTTTTAAACCTGATGATATCATTTTTTTATATTTTCTTTCATAGAAAACAAAAATTTTAAAAAACTATTTGAAAAAAAATGCCAAATTATTTGTTATTTACTTTTTCTTAAAACCTTAGAACCGATTAAGGGTATATCGTATGTTAATTATTCAAGAAGAACAAAACGCAGAAAAGTTAGCTTTATTTTATGGATGAAACCTTAGGCCAGGATACATTCTAGAAAGGAAAGGTATTTCGTAATTACGATAAATGTATTTTCTAAGATAAATATTTAACAAATTGAATCATAAACAAGCGAATCTAATATTGCACTAGCATTTTATTGAAAATAAAATCGAAGAAAACAATATAATAAGTAGACGTGGTATTAGTAAACTGGTATGATCAAATATAATTTCTTACTTTTCCATCCACAGTTCCTTCGGACTCGAAGTTGGCGAGGAACTTGTTTAGAATGAGGTCAGCTGTCTCCTCGCCGCTCATGTACCTGAGAATCAAATGAAAATACCTATGAAGATCGTCATATTGGAGTTTTAATCGCTCTATTACCAGAGATGTCGAGGTATGGTAGGTGAAGGGCGGGTGTTTTTGGGGGCTGTTGCAACATTGACGTTCAAAAAGAACTGAGTAAGTAATAGTATTTGACTACTATTAAAAATGTACAACAATTTGGTATTACGTAAAAGAAAAAAAACAATTAGTCAGGTCCGCCAGGCTTGTTTTGCGCCATGTTCGCTCGCTTAGTTGGCCGCAATAACCCGCTGGCAATAAATAACCCGCCGGGTGAAACCGCCGGGCGGGCTTTGGTGTGTAAAGGCCTTAATGGTGCACAGCATGGCGGCACTGCCAGCGGCTTGACCATAAGCAAAGTCGCCGGCAAGTGCCGCCGGTAGGCGCCGGCAAGCGCGGCTCTGAATCGATATTCGCAGTTTTCAAAAACAAACGACACTAGCACTAATTGAAAGTCGCGAACGAACTGTCTCCCCGCTGCCGGTGGCCTCGGCGGCAACATGGTCGCCGGCTTTGTTGCGACTGCCGCTCACAATGGCGGCCGGGCTGTGTGGATCCACCGGATTCACTAAGAAAGTATATCTGCCTAGCCTTTTCCCAACTGTATCGGGGTCAGCTTCCAGTCTAACCAGATGCAGCTGAATACCAGTATTTTACACGAAGCAACTGCCATCAGACCTCCGCAACCCAGTTACTGGGCAATACCGATATCCTAAGGTTAGACCGGTTGTCAGACTTTCGAGCTTTTGACTACCTACCCATAATGACTGTCATGGGTATTCGTATGACACCCGAAAGCGACGGCTTACCGTGCTCTCCGAGGCATGGAGGGGTCTCGATGTGTAACCAACGGTCACCCATCCATGTACTGACCGCGGCAAGCGCAGCTTAACCTTGCAAATCGTATGATCTGCGCGGTTGTTAATTAGCCACGAGCCCCTCCCCTCACTAAGAAAGTACAATGTCATTGAAAAAGTCACATTGGTACAGACATCAAGCTACCCGAAACTGTAAAATTTTCCCAATCAACCTTGAACCTAATGCCATTGCGATAAAGATGAAAATTGTAATGTAGCAGACGGCCCCAGGATCTCCTGATAACCTAGGGACACGTCTGCTATGTTACAGTTTGGCCCCACGTTGGGCGCCAAACTGTAATGTAGCAAAATCAATTAATGAAAAAGAAATTTGACAAATTGTAATAGCTTTATGTGCTGGCGTCTATACATGCTTTACCACAACCCGGTGCTTGAAACGCGGATCCGTAACCCACGACCACGGCGGATAAGTTAAAGAATATTCTCCTGACCTTGGATGTGCAGTGACATCGTAGACTCCTCGTATGTCCTCAACAGAGAGGGCTCCGTCGCCAGTCTTGTCGAGCTTCTTGAAGACTTGCTCCACTATGGCGCGACGGGAGTCAGACATCGGAGGCTGGAACCAAAAATTAATTCTATTATTCAATATGAACTATTTTTCATACATTGTCGCCCGTTCTGTTGGGCACCGAAAACGTAAGATTTTGAACAACGCAAGCGAAGCCGCAGGCGTCAGCTAATATAAAATGATTTTAACATACATACACGAACATGTACGAGGAACTCGTCGAGGCTGATGGAGCCACTCTTGTCAGTGTCGAATCTGTCGAACAGTTCCGCTGCGTCCTGTAAGGAAGTCAAATAGTTGTTCTAAATATTAAGTTAGAATCTATGTATACAAAAATGAATCTCTATTTTCCTTGGTTACGGCATCACTGTCGACTCTTTACCCCTAGTAACTATCTAAGAGGTCATCATCTGCCTAGCCTTTTCCCAACTATGTTGGGGTCGGCTTCCAGTCGAACCGGATGCAGCTGAATATCAGTATTTTACATGGAGCGACTGCCTATCAGACCTCCACAACCCAGTAACTGGGTAATACGATACTCCTGGTAAGACTGGTTGTCAGACTTTCTGGCTTCTGACCAACAGTAACGACTGTCAAAGATCTACAAATGACAGCCGGGACCAACGGCTTTACGTGCTTTCCGAGGCATGTAGGAAACTCGCTATGGTAAATGGTCACCCATCCACAGACCAACCTCGGCAAGCGTGGCTTAACCCGGAAGATCGGTCTATGCGGCTGTAATTATTTAGCCACAAGCTCCTCCAGTAACTATCTAAGAGGTAGGAGACATAAATTGCTTGCAGTGCCAGCGTGCCGTACTCTAAACCAAGCTAAGTCCCCGATACCGCGCACCCTCTCCGCACTCAACGATCTCCTAGACTATACCCAGACACTGATTTGTTTGAGGATGGATGGGCGAAGCTGTTGACGGGGTGCTTGAAGATGTGTGAGAGAGATGTATGATCGGTTTCAATTTTAATTCGTAATATTTGTTGTCTGTGATATTTTATGTAAATGAAATTCATAATGTAAGTAGTTAGCGAAAATTGACAATTATTTAAGGGATTATAATTCTATTTAATTAGTGTAATTGGTCTATGACTGTTCTAGTTAAATTGTTTAAATAAATAAATCACGCATGAGCGGCTGGACCGATTTCGCAATTTTTTTTTTGTTGTCTTCTTAATTGTCAAAAAGAGAATTTTGATATTTAAAAAAAAAACGAAATTATCTCAGTATGTCCGTATTCTTCATTTGTTTACCGCATGCATGAAAATGGTTTTAAGTTTCTGTTACTATTTTGATTTTATTTCTGAAGGTAGGTAAGTACCTAGTAGGTACATACATAGGTAGTAAGTAGGAAAAAGTGCATTGCAATACGCATGCCGGGTACAGCTAGTAGAATAAATAATTAAGTAAGACGAGTTAATATTATTTTTATTTCTTATTGGTTATAATAATAAAATTATCAGCCCGCCAACATCCTTAAGATACGTACATAACAATATCGCTACACTATACGATTGTGATGGCCATAGTCAAAACGCTTGGCAAACAACCAATAATAAAGTGTTTTGGTTTTAGCTTAGAAGATACGATGGATAGTAAATAGTGTACCACCTTAAAATACTTTTTTTTAATTCATTTAGCTTGTTGATTATTACACTTAAGTGTGAAACGTCGAGGGTGAATCGTGAGGGTCGTGGGTTCGATTCCCACACGGAACAAAAATTTATATGGCCTACATATAGTTGTTTCGGGTCTGGGCGTTTGTGTGTGAGATTTGTGTTTGTAAACGCACCCACGATACTGGAGAAATCCTAGTGCGAGGCAAATGATTTTTAAAGAAAAAAAAAGAAATTAAAATCTAAAGAATTGTGTATGGTACGGTACGTAGGTACTATACTATCAATTTTGGAAGGTTGGCACCATATACTGCGCGGCCTGTAAGCAATTCAACTTCGCTTGTTTTTTATAACTGTATTGCGCTTCTTGTTGGTTTTTCATTATATCTCTTTAATTATGAGTTTATTGGGCTAAAATTTTACAGATGGATAATTGAACTACCACGCCAATTATTGGAACACCTTTTAATTTGTTAACTCATAGAAAACTCATCCAATCGAATGTCAATTGGACGAGTTTTCTATCATTGAACATTGTGGCCCAGCAGTGTTGCCGTATGAAGAAAAAAATATGCACTAAACCCTTCTCAAAATTGCGCTATATTTTACGAAAATCCTGTTTCTAAAATCCACTAAATTCCGCTAAGTTTTGTTCAGAATTTTAATCGAAATAAGAAAAAAAAAATGCGATAATTGAAATACTTCTTCGTTTATTTAACTAACCTTAGGTACTAAAATCAACTAAATTAAACAATTCTACTTCGTCTTCATGGTCATCATCACCCCCAAATGCCGATGATGAGCCTACACCAGCTGCTGTTACTTTTTTCACAGTTTTGGTAATTTTGTCGAGGACATTTTCAGGTAAGACATAAGTGTGGCAGTTAGGCTTAAGAATTTTCAACTGATGACGTATCATTATAATTGAGTTCATTGTTTCAGCTGACATCCGGTTACGTAGCTTACTTTTGACTATGTTCATAACGCTGAAGATTCGCTCTACTTCGGCATTTGAGTGTGGAAGCGACAGCACGGTGATAGCCAAGTCCACTAATTCTTGAAAGGCATCCCAGCCGCATTTTTATATTTATAGACTTGAGCCCAAAACTTCACTGTATCATTACCATCATCTTCCCATTTGACGAATTGAATTCCATACCACTGTGTCAATATTTTATCAATCTTTTCATCGTCAAATCCCAATTCTTTAGCTAATTACCTTTTTTTTTTAGCGAGCAACAATAGCACATCTGTGCTATTTTGATCCTTTTAACTATTTTTTTTAGTTTCATATTTCACATTTTAGCCACGAAAAAGAGCGGGAGATAAAACAATAAACACATCAGCTATTTTTTTAAATCACATATTGGGTTGCCAATTAATGTTAAATTTTCCGCTAGATTCCACTACATATTTTTTAGCGCTTAGTTATGAAAAAAAAAGCGCTGTAGACCCTAGAATTGCACTAGATCTAGCGCCAAATGCGCTAAAACGGCAACACTGTGGCCCAGTTGTAGTAATATTTTCATAATTCATAAATTACTTACAATACTACACTAACTTGACATGAAATTGTTGGCAGTTTAATGTACAAATCAATGTTAGAAGTTAGTCTTTAGAGTTCATGTTTGAAGTAGGTACCTAATAGAACCTAATCTTATTTTTATATTTATAGATTCTGAATGTTTTTTTTCGTACCTACGTATTCTCTATTTTCACAAGAATTACACACAAATTCAATCACAACTCTGCGCCTAACCGCTTAAGATATCCAGCAGACAGCCAAACGAAATCTCATAGCATACACATTTACCTGTTGTTACACTCTGATTCTAGCACCAATTTTTTGCCGTACTTCCTTTGTTACAAAAAATTGTCGCTGACGGATGACGTCATCCCAGCCGAAAGTGTTTTTGAAGAATACTTATATTAAAAACGGTTGGGACTACGCACACTTTTTTGTGTAACTTTTTCAAACATCTGCGGGGACGACGAGGGCTGGCCGGGTGGCCGTTTTATTTCGAGAACCACCAAAAGGGTACAGGTAGATAGATGTGTTTGCGTTGTAATGCATGACGATCGCTCTCTTTTGTTTAGCATTTGTTTTAGCGCTTAGCTTTTATACAGCATGGTCATCGTCTTACTGCACTCATTGTTTTAGGTGGCATCACTAACGCGACGTCTTACGTAGGTGCTTCAAAGCGAACGCGATTGCGAAGCGATCCGATGCGGTGACTCGCGAATTCAATGCGATGCGGTGGCTTTGTCCTACGAGCTCGCGAACCGCCAGCCGCGCGCCCCCGCCTCCGCCGTTCAGTAGCACTGTAGCACCGTACATTTGTCATGGACGGACGGAAGCGAATATTATTGGAAAAAAAAATCTTGAATATCAAATACTCAAGAAGTATGTACGGCAGAGAAGTGAAACTAATATTGTATACTTAGAAAGGTATAAGGTACGATAATAACCAATTGTGATAATTTTTGTTCCTTTTATCCCATAATATACGACGTTCTTGGATAGAATTAATTAAAATTTCTACTTCCGACATTAGTACCAAAAAAACGACGGCACCGCATCCAGTTTACGCGAAAATATCAAACCAACTGATCGCGTTTGCTGCGCTTCGCGCCGCGCCTCACCGCGCTCCACGTGCGTTTGGTCACGTAGGCCACTTCAATAGATATCGACTGTTTCTTGTTTTCGCATCGCGCCGCGCCGCTTCGCGTTTGCTTCTAGATCGCTCACGTAAGATGCCGCGTAAGCAACTTATCTAGGTATGTATATGTACCAATGATAAATAAACCGGGCTGATTCTAATATTTCACAATTCGTTGATCGCGGCCGAGAGAAAGGGCTTGTAGGTATATTGTTAATGAGGTGTATGTAGGCTGTGTAGTACAACTTTTGACACCCACCAATGCCCACCATGTTTATGCTAATCGTGGTTTGAAGGTTCTGAAGAAACCCATTTTAAGTATGTCTGCCATAATAACATAACTTTTAAATCATCATTATTCAGCCGAAAGACATCCACTGCTGGATAATCTGGATATAGACCTCCCCAAAGCATCGCCACATCGACCGGTCCTGTGCTTCTCGCATCCAGCGGATTCCCGCGACCTTCACCAGGTCATCAGCCCAACTTGTGGGAGGCCTACCCACGCTGCGTCTTCCGGTACGCGATCGCCACTCCAGAACCTTTCGGCCGATAGGGCCATCTGTTCTACGAGCTATGTGCCCCGCCCACTGCAACTTAAGTTTGGCAATTCTTCGGGCTATGTTGGTTACCTTGGTTCTCCTGTGCATCTCATCATTTCATATTTCAACATTTTAAGTCAATTAGTTTGTTTGATACCTATTGATATATTCTTAAATTTGCCAAGCTATTTCCATGAAATCTATAAAATAATTTCTGACCCAGATTTTTAAGTACGCAACAATTGTTTTACCTCATGGCTAAGTTCTAGCCCAGTCTCCTTGATTCCCTGGAAGAACTCTTCCCGGTTCAACTGCTTGCTGCCATCGTCATCCATTTTTCGGAAGACCCTGTAAAATTATAAGAATAGATCGTTTAAAAAAACCTAACTATACTTCCCAAGTTTTTTTGGGGTCGGCCCAGATGTTTTTTTCTTCCAGTCTTCCCTATTACCCGTCCTGCTATCATTTAATTTCATTCGTATCATCTCTCACACAATCCATCCATCTTTTCTTTGGTCTGCCTCTTCCCCTGCATCCATCAACATTTATATTCATCACTCTCTTACGCACATGTTTTTCGTCCCTCCTCATCACATAATCGTAAACACATCACATGATATAAAATCTCATCTCTGCTACGTGCAATCTTTTTAGATTGTACTTAGTTTAAGAAATCTTATACGCGTAAAAAAGAAAGTTCTATCGAAAATCTAATAAAACTATCCATCAGAACTAGGTAAGATTGGTATTTTAATCTTCTTTTTATTGATGTTCTTTAGCTAAATCGTACTAAGCTTTACCAGATCGATTACTACGCCGACAAATTCACTCAAAAGTTTTATTAAGAGTATTTCTACAACGCGGCAACGGTCAGCTCCAGATTCAGATAAAATTTAATTAACCTAGTTCTATCGTAGGTACTATCTATCTACAGGCTGTTAACGAAATCGTGCAATTCCTTCAAACCGCGTGATCTACTGGTGACACAGATTAACCCTAAATGGGAATTTTCGAAAATCAAACAAAAAAAAAATTAAAAAATTTGGTTTTCAATTTCTGAGTCTTTTTAGAACCTTGAGATACCTGACTGCAAAGAGCGATATCGAGTTAGTCGTTCCTGCCAGCCGTGTCGCCGTACTTGCATTAATTTATGCGTGGCATCGAAATGTTCACACTAATAAAATTATTTTTTTGCAAAAAAAAAACTTATTTTTTTACTGAATCCTTATTAGGTGGTTTAGATACGATCGGTAACAAAGCCGCATGAAAACATAATAATTTTATTTTTTTATTTTTAATCAAGCTAAATCCCGTGCGGGGCCTGTCTACACCAGTAGTAGATCATGTGGTTTTAAGGAATTACACGAATTCGTTAACACCCTGTATATGCCCACAAAATAACGTATACCTTGCAAGACCCAGAATGCCAGAGGCTCCTCGCGATAGGCAGAGCAGACGCAGCTTCTCCAGAGGATCAGTTGTAGAAGACAGCGCACGAGCAGACTTCTGCATTAACTCCTCCTCCTGCCGCGACGTCGCTGACATCGGTCTGTGCCATGCTACTGTAAGTTTTAATACAAGAAAATGTTAGAAGGCCTCCTGGCTAGATAGCTTCAAGAAACCTGTGTTTCGGACGACACGATAAATCGAGTACGTACTCGGAAACCCGAAATTCTAAGAACCGGTGTAATGTACAAGGTTAGTCGGAAAAAGGGTACTAATACACGAGCTACATAAAGAATCACCGATGTCTGTTTAAAAAAAAGTGTTAAGATTTCAAAATTCGATATTTTTTAAGCCATACAAAATGTATTTTTATTTTTAGGGTTCTGTACCCAAAGGGTAAAACGGGACCCTATTACTAAGACTCCGCTGTCCGTCCGTCTGTCACCAGGCTGTATCTCATGAACCGTGATAGTTAGACAGTTGAAATTTTCACACATGATGTATATTTCTGTTGCCGCTATAACAACAAGTACTAAAAAAGTATTGATAAACTGATGATGAAACTTTATGATAATTTTATTATTGTAAAAAATATGATGATTTTTGTTGTACAGAGTCAATCAATTTATTCACTTGACAGACATATCTGTGTTGCTGGGGAGTTTGTTGCGCCGTTTCTTCTTCACAGCAAAAACACTAGGAAGCGGTGAAGGGAGGGCTTTTTGTGGGATGTCTATAATATTGTAAAACTAACGTTCAAAAAGAACTAAGTAATTCTAGTCTATTTTGAATAAATGAGTTTTGAGTTTGAAAACAGAATAAAATTAACATTTAAGGAGGCTCCCATACAACAAACGTGATTTTTTTGCCGTTTTTAGAGATAATGGTAAGGAACCCTTCGTGTGCGAGTCCGACTCGCACTTGGCCGGTTTTTTCTAATTTCATCATCCCTGCTTCAGTTACGAATTCAAAAAATGGATCTTCTAATCCATGACCCCAAAACATGACGTAAAATGTAATCTATCATCCGATTTTAGAGTATTTTTTATGAAATCTTTGAACAGCCATTTATCTAAAACTATTCACTATTGGAGGAAGTTGTAGATTAAAAGTTATTCTATTCCACTTCGGATTAGTATCCCCTTTCCGACTAACCTTGTATAACATTTGTTATCACCTCCTTACTGAGTTGCGGAGGTCATGGAAATTGAATGGAATAACAATATCCAGTCATATCTAAGACTGTAATCTGACTCCAATATATTCTAGAAAAGGCTAGAATGACGAAGAAATCTCGTGAGAGAGAGAGAAACGTATAGTTTTGTTTCTGCCGCTTACGTTCGCGCCACGCTGCTACGCGCTTTTACAACCGTTAGGTCTATAACCTCGCTCAGTAAACAGAATGAAATAAAATAGGTATTTTCTAGTGATAAGCTGTATTACGTCTATATCCGCCCCCATTGAGTAAGCATTGTTTTAGGTACTGCTGTATCTATTGGCGGTTACTTAGTGAACCTAGGTACTTCAAACCGACTGCATTTATTTTTTTAGCGTTTAAACGTAGTTTGAATATAAGTACATCGTTTTAATGCAGCTTTCAGAATAATTACATTGGACTTCAAGTACACAGCATTATTCTGAACAGCGGCTATGCTGAACCCACTGCAAGACTATCACTGCATTGCGGCTACAACGGACGACACTACATTTTCTCCGACTGCAAGCTAACCGCATTGAAACTAAATAAAGACTACAATTTTGTTACTACGCTTTTGATTTAAATGCGGTTCGTCTGTCTACACTCTTTCTTTTTCTAGAACCATTAACACCAGTGGACCCAGTGGTTCTCACGTTCTCACCGTGGTCTGCAAAATCACCACGAGTGAACCGCAAAGTTCTAGAAATCCCATGCGCATATTTGTAAAAAAAAACGTTCTATCGAAAATCTAATAAATGAGGATAACAAACATAAATACATACGCCTGTGAAATAGCTTCGTAGGTGTTTTATTTGTATGATTGATAAACATTTTATGTTACCGCCAAAAGATTGACGGCCCGTCACAAGCTCACAAGTTACAACACAAAAATTTCATCAAATGGTCCACTATAATAATTAAAAGATTAAGAACCGCTGATCTACACAACTAACTGTCTAATAAATACGACTATACGAAAGACCGTTGCAGTTTCGTTGCGGTCGAGAGAGAGATACTGCCACATGCGATAGAAATAAACATAAAAACACTTCCCCTAACTTGTGTTAATAATAATTTTTGGCCCTTTTCATTTTAAAGCATCCCTATCGTCGCCTGCCTTACTATGAATCGTCTACCTGACTAACAATGAAAGAATAATACTTAGGTACACCCTTATTCATAAACGATGGTGAAAGGTTGTTTAAACAACCGTTTACCTAGAATTCTGGTACTGTTGGTGAACACCAGCTTTACGCGCCAAATCGACTATTCTAGCAAAATAGATAGCGGTAATTGACTTCTGCAACCGACTTTTAGCTGAAAACAAATCCGCATTGCCGTGCCAGTCTAAAATGTAGTAAAAAGTGTTTTTTTTTTTTTCAAAATAAAGAATTGCTATTGTACCTTATTCGTCTGCGTATAAACCGCACTAAATTGCACTTGCTGCAGTCTTCATTGCGTGGGCAGCGCAGCAAGTCTACTTATACCTTGCGAGCGAGGGCTTGCTGCAATAACTTGCTACTGGATTGAAATTTGCGCTTAAAGTACCTAATACGGTACCAGAACCACATAACCAATACACACATAACCATCAACAGACGAATTTATTAAGGAAATTTCCGTCAACCTACAGCCCTTTAGTGAAACATTATTACCCAATTTTCAAAACAAGCCGGCTTGACACGCGATCACGAATGATAAAATCAAAAACAGTTCCATGACCTACATTTAACCAGTGTATTTAAATAAAGATTTGCATCGCAGTACCATCTCGTGAAATTAAAGCAGCAATTGCAGTTTTGATATACAAAAATTTTGCTTTTGATGAAAATATCTGAATAAACCTAATACGGAACAATTAATGAAAAAACAAAGAATGTACCTAATATGGAACAATTAATGAAAAAACAAAGAATGTACCTAATATCAACTAATATGGAACAATTTTATTTGTGAAAAGTCGAAATATAAATTTCTTTTCCCCAAAATATCTTTGCTTGGCAACAAATGCCGCGTTAGTAATTTGCTTGATATGTTTGTTAAGGAGTTATTAACTTAAAATTATGTTATGAGGTGACAAAACTGAATTACCAAAAGAATACCCTACTGAAACCTATTAGGTATCTATTAAAAAGACAAATACAATTTTATTAAACGAGGTTACAACAAACATTCGATTAGTACTTGACCTCGACGCCCGCGCCCTATTATTAATTGAATGAAAGAAGCTAACAGAACCTTCCTTGAGTTTATGGGGCTTCGATTTATAGTGGAACAATTAAATCAATTGTTTCTATTAGCTGTTAAATACCGAGATATAGATTAACATTATTTAGTAATTATAGGCTTATTTATAACTACCTATCTATTCCACACGTGTCCAGGTAGTGGTAATTTATTGTAGTTCCCGCATGACCCGGCCGGCGCGGCGTGCATGACACATAATATTTGTCGTGTATCATAGGGGTTGCCAAGCGAGTCAATACTTACAAATCGATACTTCACGACAGTTCGTTGAATAATTTACCTCATCAAATTAGAACTATCATTACATCTACAGACAGTTGCTGTTACGTACTTTAATTAATATATCTCACTCTAGTTAAAGTTGAGATTCGCTTGGATTTTATTCCATGTCAAACTTAACCTAAAAATAGTAATAAAAATTGCTGTTTTGATGAATTGGGAATCAAAACCCGGTTTTATTTTAGTAAGAATTTTAAAAAGGGATTGTCCATCTATTAACTTTGCTAATTTAACCACTGAAAACATAACCCTGCCTTTGCCGTCGTGCAGTCGGGTAAAAAATGAGATGTTGTTGTGTGGCATAATAAAAGTCGCCGTAAACAATAATACTATGTCACTTATGTTATTTTACGAACTGAAGCTATTTTAATCAAATTAAACGATAAACTCGGTAGGCTTTTTTATAATGTATGCTAGCAAACGTTTCAGACTAGCACATTTAAAAAATAACACCGCAAAACAACTAAACACTGTCATACAATAAAACCGACTTACTGTTTGATGATGTTTTTAGTTTGCCAAGATACATTTTGTCCAACACTAACTAGTAAGTTCAACACACAACAAACGTGATCAGATCCTTGCACACAACATGTTTATTATAAAGTCAGAGGAGTACGTCTTCGAGCCTTCGACTGTAGCTATCGACTGGCGCCGGACGCCGGACTCCGGACTCCGGAGGCAGAACCGTCTAGCAATAGGGTGACGACGAAGCGAGACGGGACATTTCCGATTCAAAAAGCAAACGTTATAAATACCTTTTAGTAGAGAGAAATACATGGTACTCTTTTAAAGTTACTATCATAATATTTTACATACCTACTTAGGAACAATGCAGTAGATTACAACAATGAAAGCCGGTAGATTTTAATGCAGTTATGTTTTTAATTGTCATGCCGTTATTTCATAATTGTCATGCAATGCAATGTGAGCAAGCAGCGTTATGAAACAATTAACTTATAATTGCTATATGCACCACGGTAATACATAATTGCTACATTTTGCTTTAGAACCCAAACAATATTAACTTTTAATT
Organism: Amphipyra tragopoginis; assembly: GCA_905220435.1. Taxonomy (NCBI): domain Eukaryota; kingdom Metazoa; phylum Arthropoda; class Insecta; order Lepidoptera; family Noctuidae; genus Amphipyra; species Amphipyra tragopoginis. The sequence goes on along the minus strand of HG991997.1, from coordinate 8,290,558 downwards.
TAATTTACTTTAAATAAGGCAAAGGTAAAATATTTCCCACCAACTTTTTTGGAAGCCGTCGCGAAATTCTCTTTCATAAGTATGTTTTTATTTTTAATCGTGGCAATTTTTATTTTCTTAATTAAAAAATAAAAATGGTAAAAAAAAACTTTTTTTTCAATTACAATTTATTTTTTTAGGTTTAAAATTCTAGGTAAACAAGTAATTACCCAGGTGTAGATTCTAAAAGAAATAACTTTTGCCTAATATTTACTGACACCCGAATTATGAACACTATCTTATCTACTGATAAAGTACATAATAAGTACCAACAGTGTATGGAAGGAAATAGTCTCATTAAAGAAGATGTCAAACGTCTTCGACATGAATCAAAACAATAGGATGAAATCATACCGGAACATCAATCTGATAGTAAATGGACCGTAATAAGACCGTGTACTTATACAGATTTAAATTGTAAACTAGCGAGTTACATAATGTTGGCGACCAATGGAAACCTCGTTATTGCCAAAAACAAAATTTTACAGGAGCCGGAAAAAACCTGAAAAATGTTGTAAGGAATTTTACTGCGTTTTTTTTATTTTATTATAAATGAGCCATGTACTAAATCATGTATTCATATTTGAACATTTAACCACGACAGGATATTTTTAATACTTACTCGATTTTTTTTTTATGAAAACCTCATTTCGTCAACTGCGAATTACGAGGTTTTATTGGAAAAAATATGATTTTTGTCATTAAATACGGGGTTATCAATAGGTGCATTATTCATGATCAACTTCTTATTTGCATTCAAATTGAACTCAGGCAGTCGTAAATATAGGTTGATAGATATTTTCTTGCTAATTAGGACATAAAATGTGTTGGACCAAAATTATTATTTACGAGGTTTGGTCACCGACGATAAACAGTTGAATAATGTATAGGCTCGTCTCCATGGGGTTAACTTTTTGGTCCGTGCAACAAAACTCTAGAAGTTTCTTAAGAGCATGTAATGTGCGTGTTTGAAATAAAAATGTTGAATCTTGAATCGTGGTAGATAGACTTAGGGCTTCCGGAAATTATTGATTTTTTAGTCTCACTGCGTAGTTCTGTGCTACTCGTTACATCACACAGTTTATCTGCCAAGTTGAACCACTACCCGTGTTTTCTAACCGTTCGTGTACCAGTATTTACATGGTACAGAAATCATTTTTTATTTCATAAAGTTGGGTAGGTACTTAATTAAAACAGTTACCTTTTATATTTTTTTATAATAAAAAACAGGTATTAAAGTTTGAATACCGTAAAATTAGTGGAAACATCGCCAAACACAACCACTGAGTGAATTTATTGTTATAGTTGAAACAGTTCAAGGTAGCCATTTAGGGTTGGCAGATGTCACCAGCATACATATGTCAAAAACTATTTAAGTACCTACCTACTTTATCTCCCTACTTCACTAAAATAACTGAGCCTGTGGGGAGGTAACTGCTACAAGTAGGTCTCTGCCGAGACTACAATTAATCATACAGTTTTTTTTCTTATCTCATTGTAGCCAATAGATTGTTATATTTGCCTAAGGGCTGATTTTTCAATCGTCAGATAACTTTTATTCGATGAATATTTTTGACGTTTTGACAGATTTTCTATATAAAAGCTGCCAAATCGTGATATTTATTCCTCAGGTAAAAGTTATCTGACGATTGAAAAATCAGCCCTAAATATAACAATAAAGTTTTTAAGAGTTCGACTCGCGACCTCACCGCGTGTTCAGCTCATGATTAAGGGCTCCGTTTAAGTCCGAAACTAGTCTGGCAATCCCGAAAAATGCACGTGAATAAACCGTAACTAATCATAAATTAACAATAAAATAATATTTTCGGGGAATACTATTTGCGTTTGTTGATATTACTTCAATTAAGACAAATGACTCAGTATAACGACGACCATGGAGTGCCAACAAGTGAGCGACAGCCCTACTCCGGCGCTATTTTGATTAATCAACTTAGAATTCTTATAAAAACTTGATGGATGGTATCAGCAACGTCATGAAACTGTAAAATATACGAAAAAAACTGTTATACTTTTCAACACAAAGCTTTTGACTCAGCTTTTGATACATGTCAATGACTAAGAATTTAAATTATGTTTCAACATGTTTTTATTATTTTCGTTTTACTTGAGATATGAAATTACTTTAATGGATTAACATTTACATAACTATTATTTTCTCTATATTTTCTTAAGTGTCTATTTATTTCATCCTGGTATGCAAAAGACGCAGGAGACACCAGTAGGCGTAGCATGACCACCGTAGATATGGGTTTTGTCGACGGAAGAATAGACAAAATGACGTATACACAGTGGCAATAAGTTATTTTGTTTATTCTTCTATCGACAAAACAGACAAAATGACGTATACACTGTGGTAATATGTCATTTTGTCTATTCATCTGTCAACAAAACAGACAAAATGACGGATACATAATGGCAATATGTCATTTTGTCTATTCTTCTGTCACAAAACTTTTGTCTACGCGTGCTTCATTGATAAAGTGTGATACCAATACTATAACTATCTATAAAACATCATTTAAATATCTATAAAATCAACTTTCTTTCATAAACTGCCACAAATTGGCCTGTAATCTGTATTTACCATGGCTGTTAAGGGGTCATCGTCCTTTCAGTGAATAATGAAAAGCCCGTACCTGTGCCGTGCTGTAAGGGTCGCGTGATACTGCCCTTAACACGTAATCAAACTAACAATTACTACAAGGTACTTCCATTAATACTGTGCCAGTTACTTTAGTTTACCCGGAGTGAAGTTTAAGGGAAGTTGTGAAACTTGGCACGGCATGCAATTAGATTAGTTTTTGTTTTGGTTGTTTTATGCGTTTTTCTCTGCAGCATGCAGTAATTCTCAAGCTGTTTCTACACTGCAGCAATGGGTTAATCAGCATCGCAAGGAAAGATACGGCAAAGCTGCACGCTGCAGCTGTATATATAGGATGTTTGGTAGAAGGACCAACATATTTTTTTCGGGGATTGGGGAGGTCATTGGCTGGTTATTACCCATAGACCCCATGTCTCAAGTGACACGGTAATGAAGATGTTTTTTTTTAAATTACCCAAAATCTCGCCTTTAAGTCGTCATAATTTTTTTGTTTGTCGCACAACCACACTAAATAACTTTTATTGTTTTCTGCAATATATTTTGATTCTAAATAAATCATTATTTGATACAATTGGTTTCAAGAAAATGATTTATGCGCTTCCGTAGTCAAAAAATGTGTAGTACGAAAAAATTATAAATTCTACTTTTTTTTTATAAATTGTTCGTTTTTTTTTTTTAATTTAGCTTTAGCTAGCCAAAGAGCTCCGTAATCCCTCAAAAAATTATGTCGGTCCGTCTACCAAACAACTTGTATATCTATGTGTAAATACATTCGAATTCTTTTAATTTATGATCTAGGTATTTCTGCGATGACAAAAAAAACCTAAGTACATATTATTATCAGAAGTATCTACGATTTAATAATTTTAGCATGTCTAGTGTAGGGCACAACTTCAACTTCCCTGAGGCTTGTCAATCTAAATATACATAAGAGGCAAGCGATGCCACCTACAAGCACAGGGCCAATCGATTAGGATAAATAAGTACCATCGCATGGGCCCATTAAAAAGGAGATACAAAACAGACTCTCAAAATCCGAGAATAAAATAGTAGTAGCATTACCTACTAGGGCGATAGCGGAATGAATAGAAACGAAGATATTTAGGTACATTTATTATTTCTTGAACAGCGAATGTTGTTCCAAAAACAGTATGTTTGTATTAATTCTTGACTATAGTGAAACAAACCTATTAAAATTTATCTATTTAATTCATCACTGCCTCGTTGAGGTAGTGGCAATGATGTATAAGCTCATTCGGTAGTGGTAGCAAGCGCAACTGCTGAGCGTGAGATCTTGGGTTTTATCCCCAGGATAGGCAGTGTTATAAGGTTTTCCCTGTGGAATTTCTCAGAAGCAGCCCGGAGAAGCTGTGTTTAAAAAAAAAGGCCTTTTCCTTTAATTATGCACAGATGATGGCAATAGGCTCGCTCGTTCACACCGATAATTCAGCCCTCATCAAGCTGTCTCCCCGAGATCAGAGTCCCACTAGGGGTCGCCCTTAGTGCTGTTGTTGCAGGTAGTCATGATGTTAGTGTAGTACAAGTAGTTAGCTTAGGTTAAGTATTTTACTTATCCCCATTGGCTGGAGACCCTTCAGGTCTCGCCAATAACTGCCCGGTTATAGAAGGGGTCCCCAAGGACCATATACACCAGACCAATACAAAAATAAAAAAATAGACTCGCTCACTATTACATGGGACTTAAATATAACGGCGAAATGAGCGGCTGTCCCATTTGAAAACCTAGTCAGGGACACTTTTTACAAAAATCGTTTTATTGCATAACTTGCTTTTGCCCGCAGCTTCGCTTGCGTGAAATTTTGAACCCGATATGAGACGATTTTCCATACAAACTTTCATCCCTTATTTAACTCCCTTAAGAGCGGTTACGCACTGCATTCGATCCGAATCCGTGAAAATACGTTCCGAAGTAGCCATAGGACTATTTGTATGGTAGTTTACGCACTACATCCGGCATCTGTCATCCGATTTCTATCCGTCATCCGTGAGTTTCTAATTCGGAAAAAAATTGACGGACGGAAGTAGCCGTAGTACTGTTTGTATGAACGCTTTCGCATTACCTCGGATTCAAATCGGATGCCAAATGGATATGCCAAAATGGCCCCTGAATTGTTTGAATTGGAATCCGAGATCGGACAAGTGCGTAAGCGATATCCGAATTCGGTCCGAGATTTTTACTCTAGATCGGTATTTTCACGGATTCGGATCGGATGCAGTGCGTAAAGCAATATCAGAATTCGGTCCGAGTTTTTTATATCCGTATTTTCACGGATTCGGATCGGATGCAGTGAGTAATCGCTCTAAGGATTGAATTTCGAAAAATCCTTTCTTATTTCTTGTCTACATTATAAAGGGAACCTCCATGCAAAATTTCAGCTTTCTAGGTCCAAGGGTTTGGGCCGGGCATTGATGAGTCAGTCAATCAGTCAGTCAGGACCTTTCTTTTTATTTATATAGATCTTGCTAACCTAGAAAGTCTCTACCAAATACAAAAACATCAGCGTTGAAAACTCACATAATAAGCAGATATATTTAAGCATCGATACCTAGTAAATGCCATTCACTGCCTCTGACCATTTTAAAACCTAGTAAGTCACTTTAACCACATGGTTTTACCTAACATAAATACTTTTCAAAGGCTGACCTATTTAATTTTTTATGCGCTCTCCTGTAAAATTTCGTTTTAAGCCCTTACTAGGTTTTGAAATGGGACAGCCGTGAGGGTGTACAATACACCTCTGCCTCACCTTTCGGAGAATATAGGCGTGATGTTACGTTAAGTTAATTCATTATTATCAATTTAATCAGGTATGAATTCACTAGCGTCTGTTTTCGTTTTAGTTTGAGCAGAATTCTTAACAAAGTTTTGCCAAAACCATTTTACCTTGAAATCAGTGCATCGAAAGATTTAAATTTGGATGAGATTAATCGATTTCAAGTTGGAGCAGCTTCCCCCTGAACTGCGCAATTCAGAGCAACCGGATAAGAAGTTCTCTGCAATGCGGAAAATCTTTTCGCAGTAGGTATTTTTCAGGAAAAGTTAAATAAATTTAAGTTTTTTTTTATTAATGCGACCAATGATCTGTCCATTTAATTTTAGCTATTAATAATGACCTTACTACTTAACTTTAATTATTAATAATCCTACAGTTAATCACAAGCTGGAAATTTGAATGAAAAATGATAGCTTATGTGACAGTTATGATTTCCGATTCATCGGTAAACTTGACGATATCTACCCTTGTTTGGCTCATTGGGTTCATTATTTGCTCGGAACAAATATTCATAAATAGAGCCTTCAAATAAAAAAAAAACACTATTTGTTTTGAGAATGTACCTACCAGTGGCGAAGGCTCCATACAACTCGATTCCTATCGGCTTCCGTTTCGAAATGAGTAGTTTTTGGAATTCACGCATCACACTTGAGCAAGGTAAGCATTTTTTGGTCCGGCTTCCCTTTTAAGAAAATTCACCCTACGCCACTGGTACCTACGTATGTAGGTAACTGAACCCGCAACAATAATGCTTGGCTGGGATGGGGGTTTATTCCACTTTGTTCACCTGGGTGATATCACCTGGGTGAACAAAGTGGAATTTTTTGTGTCTTCAATTCACCTAGGATTTATTTCACCTGACAATATCACCCAGGTGAATTAGTGCAACATATTTGGTCTCCTTTGTTCACCTTGGATTTAAATCACCCAGGTGAACAGTTGCGACTTTTTTTATTAATGTTGTCGACTTTATTCACCCACATACAACAAGCTAGACAAAATCAAATCCAAGCCAACTTAATATTTAGATCAGTTTAATGTAAAAATAAACAAAAAAAAAATACAAAAAATCAAAATCAAAATCAAAAGTTTTTATTTCACATAAACCATTACAGGCGCTTATGAAAAGTCGAATTTAGGTGCACGGTTCCAATTAGTCGTTTCCTATGGAGAAGAGCCGGCAAGAAACTCCATGGTTACTCTTTTAAAATCCATATCTTTAACAATTTGAGTGGGTACAGTTATGACTTAGAATAGTTATGAGAGAGCAGAGTAGACTTAAGAGCAGGAACCACACACAAAAGCAAAATGAAAAATATGGTCAGAAATTAACTAGGTATCCAGGCATCTAGCAAGTCTACAAAGCTCTCACATTTACAAAAAGTAAAAGGACGCTAAACTATATAAAACAACTGACATGGTTAATTGTCATCAAAACACATTACAAAGAAAATCACTGTAATAAGATAAAGATATCTTGAGAGTAACGTTAGTAATAAAATAAAATAAAGCTAATAGTAATGAGGTTAGTTAATAGACATAGGTACACATACGACGTTAATGAGGTACCAGGGAAGCCGCATGTGCAGAAGGAGTTATTGCCAAACACCTTTATCTTCAACGTAGTCCTTAGTCTTGTAATATGCTTTTTGAATAAGGACACGTTTAATATGGGCTTTAAACTTTCCCTCGGTAAGATCAGTTACAGATTTCGGTAGCTTATTATAAAAACGCACGCCATTTCCTAGAAATGACTTATTAGTTTTACTCAATCTAAATTTGGGAATCACAATTTTATGTTTATTACGTGTATTTTTGTCATGAAAATCGCTTCTAACATTAAACATATGCAAATTTTTCCGAACATACATAATATTTTCAAAGATATAGTGTGACGGCAAGGTAAGTATATTAATATCTTTGAACACGTTTCTGAGGGACTCGCGGGAACCCATATTGTAGATTGCACGGATTGCTCTCTTTTGTAAAATAAAAACAGAATCTACGTCAGCTGCTGAGCCCCACAACAGAATGCCGTAGGACATAATGCTGTGGAAATATGCGAAGTATACTAACCTAGCTGTAGCTACATCAGTCAGCTGCCTAATTTTCCTAACTGCGTATGCAGCAGAACTTAACCTAGCCGACAGGGCAGTAATATGCGCACCCCACTGCAATTTTGAATCGAGAGTTATACCTAAAAATACGGTGTCATTAATTGTATTAAGATTATTGCCTTCAAGCATTAAATTTAAACCTACTTGGGGAACATTTGGTAGTGAAAACTTAAGGCATTTTGTTTTGTTTGCATTTAGTAATAGATTATTGGCTGCAAACCATTTAGAAAGAACAGTAAGGCTCTCGTTAACATGTAAAACGTCCCTATCTTTTCTATCTATTTTAAAAATAAGGGAAGTGTCATCGGCAAATAAAATTATGTCTGATAAGTCGGTCATCATATAGGGTAGATCATTTATATAGGTTAGAAACAGGAAAGGTCCAAGAATTGAGCCTTGAGGCACGCCCATTTTAACTAGAGAGCCCGAAGATATCGCACCGTTAGCACCAACTTTTTGCTGTCTATTAGATAAATAGGAGAAAACAAGGTCAGCAGCTCGGCCACGAATTCCGTAATGGTGTAATTTACAGATGAGGGTGTTGTGGTCAACGCAGTCAAAAGCCTTGGAGAGATCACAGAAGATGCCAATAGCATCCTGAGAGCTCTCCCAGGATTCCAAAATATGAGTGACTAGTTTCACTCCTGCGTCAGTAGTCGACCTACCTTTCGTGAAACCATACTGGCGACCATGCAATATCCCGTTCTGGTCAAAATGAGACATCATCTGATCAAGCATGATTTTCTCAAAGATTTTACTTAGTGCTGGAAGCACCGAAATGGGTCTGTAATTTGAGGGGTTATTCTTGCAACCTGATTTGAAGATTGGTATTACCTTACTATGCTTCATCAAATCAGGAAATGTACCGCTATCTATACATTGGTTAAATATGTCTGTAAGTAAAGGGGTAATGGTGTTAATGATAGCTCCAAGAACCCTAACAGAGATGCCCCATAAGTCTTCAGTATTTTTTATATTAAGACTTTTAAAAGCTTTTACAATCGAGGTAGCAGAAATGTGCTTAAATTCAAAGATAGGTATATCTTTACAGAAATTCTGTTTAAGTAAGGATTCAGCTAGTATAGAGGACGAAGCAAGGGATTTCGTGACCTCTATCGGGATATTCGTGAAAAAGTTTTCGAGTGTCTGAGCGACTTCAGACTTATCTGTAATTAATTTATTATCTGATTTTAAAATTAGTTCGTTATCCCGTTTTTTTGTGTTTCCGGTTTCTTTATTTATTACCTGCCACACAGTTTTTATCTTATTATTAGAGGCACCTATTTTGTTACAAATTAATCTAGATTTAGCTTGAGTACAGACTCTCTTAAATATCTTTGAATAATTTCTTACATAATTATGAAAAGCTTGATCAGATGTCAATGATTTTTCATGATATAGACTGTACAAAGTTTCTCTACTTTTTCTTATACCTAGGGTGGCCCATTCACTAAATTTTGATTTACAATTAATTTTACGTTTCTTGACTGGACATGTGTTGTTAAATTCTTGGCAGACTGTAGCGAACAATGTACAATAATTTATGTTGGGGTCCCTTAAACTAGAGCAGGATGTAGGAAGATTACTTAATACATTTTCATTAAATTTTTGCAAATTACTTTTAGTTAGTGGTCTTAATTCAATGATTTTGTCTAGCTGAAGCTGCTTATTTAACTGAAAGGACACTAGTTGGCCTGTATGATCAGACCTAACGCCACTAATTAAAGAAGAGTCTTTTATTTCACAGTTTGTAAAAATATTGTCTATACATGAAGCTGAGGTAGCAGTTATTCTAGTTGCTTCATTAAAAATATACTTTAAATTAAAACATTTAAACAATGACACAAGTTTACATTTTTCCGGTGACTCAATTAAAAAATCTATATTCAGGTCACCACAAACAAAAATTAAGTTATTATTCCTAAAAAGTTTTCTCAGTATGTCTTCCATTATGATCAAAAATGATGACAAGTTTGATGCGGGTGGCCTATAAACGCATAATATAGTGTGGCCCTCTACCTCTGCACATGCTACCTCACATAAGCGATCAACAGAACAGGCAGTGATATCTTTTCTTTCCTTATGTCTAAAACAACTATTACAAAGAATTAAAGTACCGCCCCCTAGCGAGGATCTGTTGTACGCACTGGCAACCGTAAAATTATTAACATTGAACAGCATTTTATGTGGTTTCAACCAAGTTTCACAAAAACATAAAATATCCATATGGTACTTATCTATTAACATTTCCACATCTAATATTTTGCCAGAGAAGCGATTAATATTTTGGTGATAAAGTAAAATATTATCACTATGCTTCTCTTTTGTCGGCACTAAAAGTTTAAACAGTCTATGACAGTATTATTAGAATAACTAGTTAATACTGATTCAACACTTAACCTAGTCTCAGTTAAATTACCAATAACTGCGTGTATATTATAAGCTATCAATGTAGCTAATAAATGTCGACATTTCTTCGACAGGAACATAGCTTCCTGAGTTAAAACAAAACCTCTAACAAACTTGTTAGTATCAAAATACAATAAATAGTCACTATGACGACATGTCAACATGTGCATTAAATTATTTAAACTGTAGATGTAGTTATTCTCTTGCTCAGACAGAGAGTCTGAATATGGCAAGGCACACAATATTAATTTACCTATCTTTAGGTTAAGAAGGGCACCGATACCATTAACTATGTCCTTTTTTCTAATGTTTAAGCTGTCACCTATTAGCAGAACCACAGTGCTATGCTCGTCCAGTTTTGAATTTAATATTTTGTTTACAATTTCATTAAAATGTAGGTCATGGTAACAATGGTTAATTATGTTGTGGTTCATACAATTATTTAACAATGATCCAAAGCCTATTCCTAATCTATCTGAGTATAATATGGTCCTACTTGGCTTGATGTTTACATTTTCTGCCGGTTGAGGTACTATGGGTAAGGCTGAAGGAGCAACATACTGGGGCTGGGGAGGTGGTGGGGAGCGGGCACAAGTACAAGAGAGATTATTAGTTAAAGACTCATATCTTTCTGCATTGTACCTCACTAAATCCACCAGCTCACCAGCCGTCTGCAAGCGCTCACTTAACATTTGTTGGCACAATTCATACTTATTGTATATTTCCTTTAAAAAGTTTTCCCTGCGCAATAGCTCTTCCTGCAGGTTTACAGTGTCAACATCATACAATTGCCTACTTAGATCTAATTCATTATTGCAGGACTTTAATTGTTTCAGCAAGTTAAATCGTTCTTTCCTGAGACTAATGTTACATTTGTACATATTATATTTTTGAAATAATTTCTTATATTTTCTAATAGATTTGTTTATCTTAATGTATCTCTTTATGTTCTTGTGACTAGATAGCAACGGACGTCTAGTTATGGTATCATCCCCAGTTAAGTCTATGGTTACCGATGGCTTCACTGACCCCAGACCGGATTCACCGACAACTAGCTCCTCATACATGCTGTGGGTGATAGCATCCTGCTCGCTGCATTTGAGTGAGTCTGTGTGAGATATGATGTTGTGGGCCTCACTCAGTTCGTGTTCCAGTTCCGATATACGTCTCAACGCCAACTCGTGAGTGCCCATGCACTGTTGAAAGTCAGACACTACTTCACGGAGTTGTTGATGCTGGTTGAGTATATCCACGTGTTGGATGTGGAGTTCTGCCAATTCATGCTTGAGCTTGGTGTTTTTGTCGATTATTTGCTTCACTTCAACCTCGCTGTCATCTCGTTCTTGGAGCAGCTGGTTGCAGAGATTTTTTGAGGACTCCAATTCCTTGAGCGTAGCCCTCAGTTTGTCCTCCATGTCACGAGATACAGCTCTGCGGGTCATCATCTTCAGTATTTGCCCCACGTATCACCTGAAATGTGACAGGAAAACAACTAAGTGTACGAAAGGAAAGTAAGTGGGTTGAGAACACAGAAATCCAGATAAATATTTAGATTTCTGTTACTGAGACACAGAAAGTTAGACAAGCAGAAAAGATAAAATAATAGATTACAGTAGTACAGAGTAGAATAGAATAGAATGTACTTTATTATACAACAAAATTGTAAAACAGCTCATAAACAGAGTAGTATATGGATATGAAAATAAGAAATAACATTAGATAGGTAAGTGCAACTTAATTAGGACAAAACAGGTCATTAACTTAAAATATTAATAATTGACTTCTATTTAGGGAAAGGGAGGGTAATAATTTTATTAATTATCATTGAATTGAAGTTAATATAATTCTATCTGGGTCCAGCTGTTTATATTAATGTGAAGTTAGTATTAGTACATACGATAAGGTGGAGTAAGTATTGCAGTGTTTTATGCCTGGGCGAATGTTTTCGTCGTCGATTTTGCTTCCACAAATTGTAAAGCAAAAGGAGACATAAACCGAGCCAATATGTATGTAATTGACGTAGCTCAGAGGACTGAGCAGTGTTATGGGGTGTTGTACAGTATGTAAGAATAAGTACTAGAATTAAAATTAAAAGAAATACTCCCCCGGATTGACGATTTCAAATCCGTGATCCGTTCGTTGACAGCCGGTGTAAGATTCCTTTGTTAAACGCAGATTTTGCAACGAAGACACCGCGTATGCACTGGATACATCACTTATTATACAGTTCAGTTAGTTTTGATGATAATATATGAATTTAAACACTATTTATGCACTTAAAATAATTTTTAAAACTAATTAAACTACGAAGTCTTTACGAAGAAAAATTGTAAGTGTTGATTAAATTGTGTAAAAAATTTGTCAACTTGAAAAATGGTTGGAATAATTAAAATATAAAAAGATAATGTTTGTCAATTATTAAACACAAATATAAAAAGTTATTTAAAATGCTGGGTCATCGTAACTTTTCGAGAAAATGGCCAATCGAAATGCGTCCGTCTACTAGTGCCATTTGGCACTCTTCTATGAAATTATTGCGAACTACTGCAGGGGTCAGATTGGATGAGGACGAATACTCGCCGAGATTAATATTTATTCTTTGTTTTAAACGCAACATGTAAAATGATGCATCTTTGCTCAACGCATCTATTAAATGTATAATACCTATTATTTTTACGACGACGTACAGAGGAATTTAGCCCATGGTGCCACCCTTCCAAATAATTTGTCGTAAGTTGGCTTTGATTTGATTTTTCTAGCATGTTGTATATGGGTGAATAAAGTCCACAACATTAATAAAAAAAAGTCGCAACTGTTCACCTGGGTGATTTAATTCCAAGGTGAACAAAGGAGACCAACTATGTCGCACTAATTCACCTGGGTGATATTGTCAGGTGAAATAAATCCTAGGTGAATTGAAGACACTAAAAATTCCACTTTGTTCACCCAGGTGATATCACCCAGGTGAACAAAGTGGAATAAACCTTATTTTTTACATGGTATGTGGATTTTTTTGTGTTTTTCAATGTGGAATTTCTCAGTAGCAGCCCGGAGTCTGGATTTGTGCCCGGTTGATGGCAATAAGCTTGCCCCCTATTACATGGGACTTAAACGAAACGGCGAATATGAAGGTACTATTACACCTCTGCCCACCCCTTCGAGAAATACAGGCGTGATGTTATTGTGGATTTTTGTAACTCGTCCCAAAATCCCGTCCCTACTCAAAAAGCTAGTTTAAGTAGCCTCTTAACAACCAGTGTCGATAGCGGCTTGTCTATACCAAATGTATTACGGCTGCTTTGAAAATGGCCCGCACTTCCGAACCATTTTGTTTCATTACCGTTAACATAAACGTTACTTATCTACCCAATAACTGTTGTACTGACTACGGAATATACAACGTTAGTCGGAAAGGGGGGTACTAATTCACGGGCCACTCACTGATGACTATTTTAATGCAAGTCTTAAAATTTCAAAATTCGATAAAAAAAATCCACAAATATTATTCTAATTGGAGTTTATTATTTGTTTATTTAGAGCATGTCATGCTCACTCAAATGTCCCGCTGATGGTGGCGTGTGTGTTGGATCGTGCGGTTCCCTACAAAATGGTTGAGCTGAGCGATGCTGATGCATGCGTCATGTTCGTGAACGGGCGCCGTCAGTTGGGACTGGTCATCTCTAATCTGCCATGGCAAATGAATTGTAGGTGCTCTTATTAATATAGCATATCTTACATTGTTCTCACATTTATTTTGTTATTCACAATGTAACCAAATTTTTGTATAAATATCTGATGAAAAAGAGTAACCATGGAGTTTATTGCCCGTTCTTCTCCATAGGAATCTACACTTTGGAACGCGGCAGTAACTTCTTTTTATTTCTCGACAGTTCAAAAGTGCCTGTAAATGGTCTAATTGAATTAAATGCTTTGACTTGTTTTTTCAAAAAATCTTTTTCCCTCCTTTGGTTATTAATTAAGAAAATAGACCTTCTAATCCGTAACCTCAAATATGGCCTAAAATATAAACACAGCTGATCATAGCAAGATAGAAAGACTAGCGTATTTTTATGAAATCTTTGAACAGCTACTTCTCTTAAACCATTCGATTTTGGGAAAGTTGTAAAACAAAAGTTATTCATTATTATGGGTACTTTAACACCATTTCGGATTAGTAGCTCCTTCCGACTAACCTTGTATAATACATCAGGGGGCCTACTCCCTAAGTTAGTCAACGAAATTAGTCGCCCGTCCGAAAGTAGCCCGAAACGTAGGAGTGAACAAAACAAGTGTCAAGTTCAACTTTTCGGACGGGCAAAAACACATCGGTTGTAGAGACAATTGTCAAATCGTGTTGTCATTCATTCTTAGTTCGGGCCCCGAAATAATCGTATGTCCATAAGTGATAGGGAGTAGGAAACGCTCGTAACGAAGGCCGAAACCACGGACTTCGTGCTTAGGGAGTAGACCCCCAGATTAGTATAAAAATAAACTTTAAAAAAAAGTAAAAACCGACTTCAAAGAAAAACTAAAAGGAGTAAAATAATTGCCATAATATAAAATTAACAGTTTCAGAAGTCGGTGGCTTCTATTTGTTTCAGTGTAGAATTGCACCGACTTCTGAAACTGTTAATTTTATATTATGGCAATTATTTTACTCCTTTTAGTTTTTCTTTGAAGTCGGTTTTTACTTTTTTTTAAAGTTTATTTTTTATTAAATACGTTTTAGTGCCATGAATTTAACTCCCTCCTCTTCATAACCCTTCTTTTTGGCTTTGACGTAGTCGGGCATAAAAAGTCCTTTCAAATGATACCTTACACGATATAATGAAAACATTCCAAAGGGGGGGAGGGAGGGACACGCACCCCCTCCTCTTTTCCAGTAGTCAGTTCCCAACAACAAATATAAACAAAGCAATATTAGTAATTTGAGAATTTTGCTTTGATCCGATGAGGAGTTCCGTTCCATATCTCTGAAGTTCATTGTCTAATCATAACAAAATTTTAATGGGACCAATCGGGAAGCATACCCTTTCGAACAAAAAAAGAATTTTTCAAATCGGTTCATAAATGACGGAGATATGAGGTAACAAACATAAAAAAAAAAAATAAAAAAAAAAACATACAGCCGAATTGAGAACCTCCTCCTTTTTGAAGTCGGTTAAAAAGAACCTAAAATATGCAGACCATTTGTCTGTGAGTTGTGACATATTAACAACCTACTGTTGCTAACGCGGCATCAACTTGGTGTCAAGCCAATATGAAGGTCAGCTTCAGTTCAGCTAGCCTTGACCTGTCCTGAAAAATTTGGGAAAGTCCGAAGTCACCATGCTGGAAACGTAGATACCTACGTTGGTGACTGTAGACCCAGTTCTTTCGAATTGGTGATACCACTCAACAGCTTTGGGTTCATTTAGCGGAACAGGCTATCGGTGGTTTTCACCCCATCATTCTTCAATTGCAACTTATTTTCTCCAGTACCTCGTTAGTCAGAGGCAAACGCACGGAGCGCGCGCGCTGGTGAGATTGACGTTTAGGAAAACTAAATCTTGTACAATCAGCTAAAGGATTAGGTATACGGGCAGGCAAACAACGAATGTCAATACACTACTGAACTCATGCAACTGTCATCGTAATTGTGTGCATAGCTTTTTATACAGTACACGCTTAAGGTACAATTCCGTGCATCGCGGCCGATTTGCAGCCGCGATTTGACGCGCGCAGCTAATGCTTCAATAGACGTGTCTATAATATACTGACTAATCTGTCGTTAGCCGCACGCGTCTGTCGCAGACTTCGGAAGCGGTGCCATACATTTTCATCTGACTATTGACGCGTAAGCCGCGCGCGGCTGCGATCGGCCGCGCCGCGATGCACGGAATTGTACCTTTAGACAATCGATGGCAAAATATTGGCCACTCAACACTCGCATAACTCTGTTATTATACGAATGTACTTATTGGTTGACTGTACGTTACCCTTGTTTCCTTATTTTCTCGAGAGATATTTTAATTATTCCGTGTTTCAAGCCGCTAGTGTTAGAAAATCGAAAGCAGTGCCAATATTGAACTTACCACTGTCCATGACGTCGTTTTTATCTCCTTTTCCTTTGGAGGAGGCGTTTTCGTAGTTGAAGCAGGCTGTGGACAAAAAATAAAAAGTTATATTCAAAACTTTATACAAACAAAATAAGATGAAGCATTTGATTCCAGTTAAACGTAATGGATAATATAGTTTTTGCCCCCTTCATAAATGCTACCTAGCCTTGAAGACAATTGATTTCGTGGGAACTACTACGTACGGTAATACGATGCATTACTAATAAATATTAAGTATGTTAACAACAGAAAATGATCAATAAACTATCATTATTTAAACCTGTTTTGTAGAAAAGTAGAGTATACATTTCAAACCGATTTTTATCGATATTTAATATGAATTTGGCTCCCAATATGTGTACTAATGTAAATGACAACTCAAAACTCCGTTTGGCACCTAGACTATATAGCCCGACCACTTAACTGAGTCCGTTCCTGAGGTAGCTGCGCGGTGCGGGAGGGGTGACAGTTGTCACAAGTTGACGAATCAGTGAGCTGCGTTGCGTCACCCCTCACGCACCGCGCAGCTACCTCAGGAACGGTCTCAGATAAGCGGTTAGGCTATTTAAGGTTGGTCAGAAAGGGGGTACTAATCCGAAAGGGTGTTAAAGTACCCATAATAATGAGTAACTTTTGTTTTACAACTTTCCCCAAAAGTCAATAGTTTAAGAGAAATAGCTGTTCAAAGATTTCCATAAAAAGTACGCTAAAATCTATCTATCCTTAGCTGTGTTTCAGCTGTGTTTACATTTAAGGTCATATTTGGGTTCACAAATCAGAAACTCCATTTTCTGAATTCGTAACTAAAGCAGAGAAGAAGAATTTTTGAAAAAAATAAAATAAAAATCATTTTTATGTTTTTTTTTTCGAATTTTTAAATTTTAACCTTTGTTTTAAAATAGTAATCAGTGATACTTTAAGTGGCTTGCGGATTAGTACCCCCTTTCCGACTAACCTTGTAGAAGCCAACTGAAATAATTATACTTGTGCCTTTCAAGTTTGTGGATTCAGAGATTTCGGCTAGCTTTAAAAAATAAACTACTTATAATTTTTCACATAGCGTCTCTTTTAAAATCAATATCTTTAACAATTTCAGTAAATACAGTAGATACGGTACTTTGATTTAGGATAGTTATAAGACAACAATGTAGTCTTTGATTGGTATTTTGCAGTTATTAAATACATTATTTGATTTGATAAATACTTATTGTTCGATCAATGCAGATGCAACAATGGCTATGCTATGGTACTGGAGCCAGCTTGAAACTACTGTATTTTAAATCAAATTATACATAGTACCTACACTGATTACCTACCTACCGCATTACCTTCCCATGGTAGGTCAAATAGGAAATTAGAAGATAATTATATCACATAATTATATGTAGGTATACACAATTATATGTGTACCTACAGATAAATATCTACATAACAAATATTCGTATTCAAACTAAGGGAATCGATCGGTTTATAAATTTCATGTTAGTAACAAGGCTGCATGTATTGTATATCACCATTAGGTACGTGTTATGGATAATATTCCCAATAGAATAGGCACAGCGAACAAAAGGACAGAAATTACCAACGTAATTATTGTTCTACAAAATGTAGACACACCCATTAGACCTACTTTGACCTGGCTGCGACGAATTCAAATGAAGGAGTGTTTTTCACTGGATTATATAATATCTGGTGGCCTACAAAACAGATCGCCGGTGTCACCCAGAAAGCTGCCATGCATAAATGAGGCTAGGCCGGACACATTTATCGCATGTCAGACGAGCTGTGGACAATGACGGAGTTCTTTATTTTACTGAGGATAAACTGGTTGCAATTATGACTCATGGTACATTATGGTACAACATGATACAAAACGTAAGCTCCATAGAGTGCCGTAGACAATTTTCTCCGTCCGTAGCATCTCTATGTAAAAACTAGCTTTTGCCCGCAGCTTCGCTTGCGTGAAATTTTGAACCCGTTATGTGACGATTTTCCATACAAACTTTCATCCCCTATTTAACTCCCTTAGGGGTTGAATTTCGAAAAATCCCTTCTTAGTGGATGCCTACGTTACAAAAGGAACCTACTGTCAAAATTTCAACTTTCTAACCCCAGCGGTTTAGGCTGTGCGTTGATAGATCAGTCAGTCAGTCAGTCAGCTTCTCCTTTTATATGTATAGATTTACTACCGCGACCCAGCAATGGCTTAATCGTTTAGACCAAATTAGGTTAATAGTTCATGTGTATCATTCACTACATAGTAAGTATAAAACAAAGTCGCTTCCCGCTGTCTGTCTGTCCCTATATATCTATAAATCTACGCAACGGATTTTGATGCGGTTTTTTTTAATAGATAGAGTAATTCAAGAGGAAGGTTTATATTATAATACATTGCACCCGTGCGAAGGCAGGACGGGTCGCTAGTGTCCTTATAAAAGACCGAATTTGACCAGAAGAAGTTGCAGCAAAGGCCTCAACATTATTTAGTAATACCTTGTCTGAAATGCGTATTTTACTTAACCTCTTTCTCTCATTCCTCTAGTACATTATTAATTCCTATTTTCTCTAATGTTGTTATCGTTCTCTATCTAAGGGTGGGTTTAGATCAAACGAGCGACTGCTCATTCTGTGCCAACTCTACCAAATTCTCTTTGTGAAAACAGAGACAGAGCATTCTTTCGTGGGTCTATGTTTTTTCGCGGGTATTCTATGGAATGTTCTAAGATTGCTCGGTCTCTTGATGTAACGGCGCACGAGCGTGTGAACAGTTGCGTGTTCTAGCGACTTGTTCTGCACGAATTCTCGATCTTTTGTGCTCGTTCCTTCATTATGTGTAAATGGCGATAGAATATTTGGTTGTCAGGAAGGTTGTTTACTCTAAATTATCAAGAATATCAAGAAAATAATGCTCTTACTCTTGCTCTGGATCTATGTTCGTTCGGTCTAAATCCACCTTTACAATAAACATAACATTCTGTATTTCTGACATCATTTCATTAGCTAATGGAGTTGAATAATTTTCACCATACTACTTTGTTTGTAAGTACGTCAATTACCTCAAATTTAAGTCTCCGTGGGTATGTCACATGGGTATATTAGGTACGTGTACAAAATGAGTCACCGCGCCTACGCTAACAATTATGTGTGTGTTTGTCGTCATCCGCGAATAACCAAACCGTTTAGCCTATAATAGTAAACGGTCTAGATACATCTACGGTTTGATGTAAGTATTTTATTCAGATAGTTGAGGCAATAGGCAGTTAAGAATTACGCTGAGTTATTCAATTACATGCACCGTGTCTCGTGACCAGTGTTGTCAGACGTCCCGCCAAAAGCCGAACGTCATATTTTTGAACCTTGTGGGACACGGCAAATCCCGCTGTTTCATTTAAGTAAGTGATATGGGCACGGTAATTTAAAAAGTAACTATCAGCAAAGGAAGGAGTGCTCGAGACGAGCGGGCAGCTAATGATGGGTGACGGTGCGACAAGCGGTTTCTATGTCTCGAATTTTCCATCCCCGTCCCGCTTTTTTTTTCATTGAATCTCTTTATTTGTAAAAACGGATCTGGCAACACTGCTTGTGACGTACCTTTGGTACTACCGTTTAGTACCTATGTAGTTTGATTGCAGATGTTGCTTGCGCAGTGAGGCCGTCTAAGCCCTAGTGTAGTCCCGGTGTACCGGAACGTAAAGCAGACCTAGTCTACGGGGACTTAAAAAAGGAAACCAGTGGGCTAATTCACGTAATGTTCATGACGCGATCAAGTTGCAGTGACGTTGCAGTTAAATTCACGCGAGCGTATCTATGGGGGCCTACTCCCTAATTCCATCAACGAAGCTACTCGCCCGTCCGAAAGTAATCCGAAACGTAGGAGTGAACAAAACAAGTGTCAAGTTCAAGTTTTCGGACGGGCAAAAACACATCGGTAGTAGGGACAACTGTCAAATCGTGTTGTCATTGATTCTTAGTTCGGGCCCCGAAATAATCGTATGTCCGTAGGAGATAGGGAGTAGGAAACGCTCGTAACTATGCTGATAACTGCTTAGGGAGTACACCCCCTGACAGCGATGAAAAGCGTTGTTTTGATCGAATCATAACTGCAACTACATTGCAACTGAATTTCTTTAATTAGGTCAATTAGCCTACAGATTGGTTAACTTAAGATAGGTAAGTAGTAGTTTGCTTAAAGTCAGAAATATTGTTTGTATACTAAATATTTACTGAAAAACACCGCTATGTTTACTAACAAGATTATCATAACTATAAAATTACTGTATTAAGTAGTTACGTTTACAAATAAATAAGCACGTTAATACTTTAAGTGCCCGTGTTAAATGCCTATCATTTAGTAGGTCTAACGATCACTTAAGAACGCCTTTTGAACGTAAATAATATTAAGTAAGTAGTTCTAATAAGCTAATAACTACAACTAAACAAAATACTATGCTGATTAATAACATTGTAGGAAAAAGTTTCGCGCCAATTCGCTTAAAGATTTAGTCTATGGCGGGAATTTTTTAAATGTTGTTTAAAAATAATGTAGTACCCAAATATTATAATGTTATGTCAACAGCAGTTCATAAAAATAAAAATCTCAACATATTACTACGATTTAAGCATATTTTAAACTATTAGAATTATAGGTAGGTAATAATTTTCAACATACCTAATAATTCCGCTGGTGACAAGTTGAAAGTGAGGGAAAGACAAGCGTTAGGTACGGTCGACTATCACCGTCCACCCGTGACTCTATAATGCTTATGCCGTTACCAACAATGCTTGTCACACATCGGACGCAAAAATCGATCAACAATCAAATTGACTTTAATTATTTATGAACTAGACACGGTGTTGTTTTTTTAATAAATTATTTTAAATAAAGGTACTTAAACGCAACAGTTTAGTCAGCCAAGATGAGAAAGAAAACACAATGACGCAGAACGCAGAGCCCGAGCTGCATTGAACGAGAGATCGTCCTTGTTCCTTATTGGTTAAATATGACTAAAGGCTGCATGCTTGCTGCAGTATTTTATTCATAACACACCTACACGTATTGTCCAGTTTGTATTTTAATGAGACATCTTTGCCAAATGAACTACAACAAATCCCATCTACACTCATAAAAGATGGTCGGAAAATACTTTATTAAATGATCAGCAATTCAGTTGATTGTTAGACATGGGCCCCTCATAAGTTGCACCATAAATTAATATTAAATAATTATAAAACATCCTGTTTCCTTTTAGAATTTTCATAATGATATAAATACTAATCGATAAAACTTCACACACTACACTACATTAAAGAAAACACTGCTTTTCTTTTATAAGAGCTATAGGTAATCACTACGTAATAATGTAAAGAGTTTCTTATCGAGCATAAAAACCCATCCATCAAGTCTTTAATCTAAAAAATAGACAATTTGTGAACGTCCACGGTCATTATAATGAAAGCAATATTGGTAATTATGGTACCACGGTATGATAGTTTATTCTATCGATCGGTGCCTCGTCTGGTGTCGACAAATGTTTTCAAGGACAGACACTTCATGCATAATTTACCTACTGACAGACATATCTAGGGTGTGACCTCAAAGACATCTGCAGCGCCGCAGTAGGGGGTACCTTCGAACGACATTGTATGTTTTAAGTCTACTTCCACTTGTCGTCTTTATTAACATATCACTACATATTAATAAAACAAAGTCGCTTCCCGCTGACTGTCCCTATTTATGCTTAGATCTTTAAAACTACGCAACGGATTTTGATGCGGTTTTTTTAAATAGTTTGATTGATTCAAGAGGACGGTTTATATGTATAATACATGCATAATATGGTAGAGAAAAACGCGGAACACGCGTTGGCGACCTCTAGTTTAATATAATACTTTATGCACAATTGGGAGGAGCTCGCTTGCCGCGGTCTTTCTGTGGATGGGTGACACGAGACACCTCCGTGCCTCAGAGGGCACGTTAAACCGTCGGTCCCGGGTGGCATACAAATACCTACGACAGTCGTTACGGGTAGTCAGAAGCCCGAAAGTCTGACAGTCGGTCCAACCTTAAGATATCGGCATTGTCCAGTAATTGGGTTGCGGAGGTCTGATGGTAGTCGCTCCGTGTACTGGTATTCAGCCGCATCTGGTTAGACTGGAAGCTGACCCCAATATAATTGGTTAGGCTGAACTACTTTAACGTACAATGGTGGTACATTTTTTTTTTGCTTAATTCTTGCGTAGTAAATGCCAGGCTTCACTCCTAAGATGCATCTCCAGGCTACTCTGACCTCCACTTTTTAATAGGCTTTTTAAACTTGGAGCGAGGTCAGGAGTGCCCGCAGCCTAACTTGCGCAACCCTTGGGAAATTGTTATTACATGAACATGACACTACATAAACGAAGAAGACCCTCCCACAGGCTAAACCGCTAAAGGTAGAGGAGGGCAGTTGTATTTCATAATAGGGTATTTGACTGAAAAAATCTAATTAGTCCGTCAGTTAGATTATCAAAAAATATTTGACCCGTATTTTTTCCTTTGTTACGTAAACCAAAATTGACGAAGATACGACACTTTTTAAATTGACAAAACGTCACAAGCTAGTACAATTTTTACTAGCTTCTGACGTCACACGCCCCCACTCTCGAGTTTTGATGCGTTTTATCTTTTCAAATATTCATAGATTTAACAAAAGAAAAAATACGTGTCCATTATTTTTCAAAACTCTAACTGGCGGACTAATTAGATTTGCAATTTATTGATGCTGTCAACATGCCTATTATAACTAGCTGTACCCGTTGCAATGCACTTTTTCCTACCTACCTACTACTACCTACCTACCTTCAGAAACAAAATCAAAATAGTAACAAAAAGTTAAAACCATTTTCATGCATTCGGTAAACAAATGAAGAATACGGACATACTGAGATAATTTCGTTTTTTTTTTTAAATATCAAATTTTTCTTGCTTTAGAACCTTCTCCTGAAAATTACGAACACAACAAAAAAAATAGCGAAATCGGTCCAGCCGCTCACGCGTGATGCCGTGACCAACGGAAATAGAGATTAATTTTTATAAACACATAGATAACCGATAACACACTACGAAAGGTTTTTCGAAAATAAACCCCTAAGGAGGTAAAACGGGATGTAATAACATTTACCTATATTATGACAAATCTTAGGTATTCCCTGGCTTCATAAAATAGGCACAAATAGTCCTAGAAACGAATGTTGTCGGTAGCTAGTAGGTAACACAATGTAAGGAAGCTAGTCGCCGATATTCATGAATCAACGCAACCAACGTTATAAAGGCGGTTGTTATTTGACGAAGCAGGGCATTCTGTGTCAATCAGTCTTTTTTTCTCACTATTGAACGAAGTTGATCGACAACAACCACCTTGCGAACCGTTGCCGCGTTGCTACGTAACCGGGCAGTTATTGGCGAGACCTGAAAGGTTTCCAGCCATTGTCAATCAGCCGAAGAAGTCTGACCTTTTATATTTGACAAGCTTGTCCTTATTTTCTGATCTCGTAAATTAATCATATATTGGGACCTAGTTCATATTACTGACCACTAACCCAAATATAAGTATGTTGCCTATGTTGGTTTTAATTACTATTGAATATAAATGTGGATGGATGGAGAAGAAGAGGGAAGCCAAAGATAAGATGGATGGATTGTGTGAAGAATGATATGAAAGAGAAGGGAATCAGTGACATCATGACGGTTGACAGGACGGAATGGAAGAAGAAAACGTGTTGCGCCGACCCCCAGTAACATGGGACAAGGGCAGGAAGATGATAATGATGATGACCATGCTTGCAATCTTAACGGACCCATATTAGCTTTATGTAGGTAACTATAATGATAGATTCAATCTTTCACGATTTTCCAAAACTAGAGGGCTCTTAAAGTTTGTATGAGAGAATCTTATTGCGCGGATCGATCGAGTCCAAAAGTCCAAACTTATAACATATTAAATAATCTCTAAGTAAAAATCTAGGTGTTAAAGGATGTTTTGATAATCAAAGCCTAATCTTTAACGAAGCGGAATAGTTGTTAAAATAAGTTGTAAGTATATAATATACATATTTTTTTCTAGAGACCTTTGAAAGTGAGTGGATAAATTACAAAAATGTTCATGAAGATATTCTTTTACATGGAGATTAGTAAGTTTACAACTCAAAACGATATAATGGTTGGTTAAGCCCGCTATTGAACTAGTTCCAAGAAAACAATCACAATCATAGAGTCAATAGTTTAGCTACTCGTTTTTGGAAGAAGCGAGACAACTCCAACACAAGTATTGTTTATTACTTACTGGGGCTGCCTCAACTTTATTATGTTTTGTAATCTTTTGAGACCGTAAATATTTTTAGATTTCAACGAAATTTTATCTAAAATCGGATGTTTACTCAAATTACATGAAAATCCATTTAACTTTTGAACCACTGAATATCGCGGAACATAAGTAAGTACACGGATGGGGGTTAAATCGATAGATATTGAGGTCCCCCATCGCCCTGCTTCCGATGATCCACCACTCGTTATACAACGTGTATAATATGAGAACAATACTCGTTACTGCCCAAGGCCCTTCCTACAGTAGGTACCTACTAAAGACAGGCTAATTTTAATTTTTTTAAATACTTCTTAACATTACCTATATCAAATATGCCCTGAAATTCTCATTTCAATCCAATCGCTCTAACACAGACTATTTTGCACTAAAACTGGTGGGCGTGAGCCACTTTTTAGCTAGTCCTTTAAGTAGGTCCACTGGACCGTAATGACTAGAGGACCAGAAAATGCCCTGGGCCTTACGAAAGTAGTCAACGAAAATATTTTATTAAATATATTTTATACCTATCTATGTATTTTTGATTAATTTTCTTAAACGTATTTATAATTTTCACAGACAAATTGCTTTATCATTTGTTTGATAACTGGAGAGAAACCATAAAAAAAATCTGTGAAAAAAATTCTAAGGTCTCCGACCGAGACCTGTGAAATATTACGTTCTTATATTATCATTTTTTGAACTTACCCGCCATAGAGGCGCTGCTCATTCTTCCGCGTGTAAAATCAATCTTGATTAATTAATTCAGCTCAATCTAAATAAAATCTAGTTATAACCTAATATTTTGACTAGTAAACGATTGACCAAAGAGCATAATAATTGAATTTATTCACTACTGATGACAATAAATCTCTTTTTTCAAAGTAATGACGGGCTTCATAATTTAATTAAGCTACCAATAGTTTTACGGGTAATATTTTCAAATGCTTTGTGTTCGACTTTTATTTCTTAATTTGTATACTAAGATGAACTTAAATCATTATAAATAATCTTTAATGAAATAATAAAAAAAACAACATAGCTTTTAATTTGTTGGTTGCATTTTTTCAGCGCAAACAGCGGAAACGACATAAAATGAGTACGCCTCAGAAACAAATTTAGAACACGCCACGCGACTGACCAAATAGAAAATAATAATAATGTAGTCTGCGACCTGCGAGTCCTGCGACTGGCCCATGCCCATTGGTTTAACTTGTATCGGGTGTTAAAGTATTATACAACAAACACCACACTAATCTTAGAGTATACAATTACAGTAGTGTAATTGTATACTCTAAGACATTATTAAAGAGTCAAACGACAAATGAGTACTTATATTTTTAAAAGAGAAGTTTATAATCTTTTTCTCTTATTTATTTCTATGCATGTATATTTACATTTTTAAATATCTCTATTATATTTATGATTATTTACGGTTCGTCTCGCGACCTCGCCGCGTGTTCAGCTCATGATTAAGGGCTCCGTTTGGGTCCGAAACTAGTCGGGCAATCCCGAAAAATGCACGTGAGTAAACCGTAAATAATCATAAATATGAATGTGTCTCACGAAAGTTATAATGTCTAAACAAAAAACATTTAAAAATAATAGCCCACCGGCATCGGGAGCAGAGTCCAAGCTACCGATGGCCAGGGCTCAGAGAGAGGAACTTTCTAACGATACGTGCCGTGTCCAGAAGTATCGCTTTCTGCTCCAGCCTTGATCCAGCCGTCTAATGAGAGCCTCGTCATATGCTCGTCGAGGCTTCTGGCTATAAAACCGTTGTAATTGACCAAAATACTTTACTTAAGCTAACTAGTGGGACTCGAACCTCTGAGAATAAGGCGTTGGTGGTGGAAGATTGGGAGAGAGAAAGCTTGATGAGGGCTGAATTATCGGTATGACTGCGGAGTCTGAAGAGGCGACCGGCTCTAAGTACAAATTGGATCGCTTCCCAAATATATAATCTTGTAGTGCGACAAGTTGTGCCACAAGTCGCGCCAGTGTGTGCGCGCGACTTTATACAAAATGTACTAGGAACAATGGCGTTTTATAAATAGACGCGTCATACATCATTGCACTACAAAACAGCGCACATTTTACGATATCTCCTTCAGTTGATTTAATTATACAGTGCAAATTATACAATTATTTATACAATATAATTCGTAAATCTTCGGTACCTAAACACAAGATGGCATTTTTTTTCGCATACTGTTGCTAATGTAACACTTCATAATACGCGTATAACCGCGACACTGGTTGGTGCGTGATTAGGTAAGTGAATTATCTTAATTTAATACTGCCAATATTGAACGCAGGCAACGCATCTAATATACCTATTTATAATAACGTTGACTAGGACTCTACGAATAATAATAATGTGAAGCAATGTGAAGAAATGTCAATCAGGTTCAAAACGGAACCACGCAAACTGTACCGCGCGGCGCTGTCAGTGTCAGTTCGCCGTGACGCTCGAGTCATGCAGTTGGGTCGCGGGGAGTTTCGACTGTGTTTAATAATGTGTTTTTCCGTTGTTTAATTCTTCAAATATCGTGTTGTTAAGTGATGTAGAAGCCATAAGGATAGGTATGAAGAATTAATTCTGGAATCACTTTTCATATAGTATGAGTAAATAAACATTTGAAAACCCATACTTGATGACTCTGGAAAGTGTTATGCGATAGGAAAGCTTATTTACCCGACTTGAAATTAGAGGTTTTTGTTTTTAGTTAGAAAGAAAAGGGATATTTTGCATAAATACAAAATGCTCACACTCTTTCAACGTCAATTTATTCCTGAATAAAAATTATTACTTGAATACATACAACTTTAATTGTCATCGGGGGCGATTTGGCGCTTAAAAATGCTCGCACGTGATTGGTCGCATCAAGATTGATGATGGCACCAAATTGTGCGCGCGCCAAATTGTACAATAGATTGATATCGCAAAGTCGCGTAGTTGTGACGAGCCTCTGTGGGGGAGCCTTGTCTGTGTTGGTAGAACACATTGATAAAAGAATAATAAGTTTTATCAATGATAGTACATGGCATCACTTGGCGTAGCGTTTGAGAAGTATGGTTTGTTGTATAGTACGTTCCTGGAAGTGTGTTCGGTGTGTTCCTGACTTATGTATCTGTCATTGTCAAATATGTGAAAATATGTCAACGTCACGTCACTCAATACAAAAACAAACTTAGAGGTTATGTATGTTCAAATTTCAGAAATCAGAATCCTTTGGATAGTGTATATTTGTGTTCTAGGCACAGAATCCTATTACCTTCAAGAATTCTAGTACTCTGTGACTATTACTCTAACAAGATTCGAACGATTCTCTCTATAATTTGAAACATAATAAATAGCTGTAGTACACACTGTGTTTAACTTAAATTTATTTTGTTGTAGAATTACAATGGCACCGAGGAAAAAAGGCGCTGTACACGGCAAACGGTCAAATCATCATGTAAAACGGGATTATGCAGAAACATTGAACGACTTGAGTATACAAACTTCTGAAGAAAGTGATTCTAATGGCAGTGAATCCGACGACGAAGGTGTTGAGGCTGCATTTCCTGTCAGCATGTGGGACCTGAACCACTGCGATCCCAAGAAGTGTTCTGGCAGAAAACTTTTGCGACACAAACTTATAAAGAATTTAAAACTTGGTCAGCGATTCCAAGGCCTTGTTTTGTCACCTGTTGGCACTCAGTGTGTCAGCCCGAATGACAAGGACATTATTGAAAAGTTTGGACTGGCTGTAATCGATTGTTCATGGGCTAAAATTGATGAGACCCCTTTCGGTAGAATGAAATCACCACATCCAAGGTTATTACCATTTTTAGTTGCTGCAAATCCAATAAATTATGGAAAACCTTATCAATTGAGTTGTGTAGAAGCCCTAGCAGCAGCGATGGTAATCACAGGACATAAAAAAGAAGCTCAGTTTTACCTATCTAAGTTTTCATGGGGGCATTCATTTTTAGAACTCAATTCCGAAGCACTGGAGCTGTATGCAGCATGCACAGACAGCAAAAGTGTGTTAGAAGCACAAAATACATATTTGGAAACTGTTAAAAATGAGAAGGATGACCGGCAAATGTGGCCGCCAAGTGAATCTGAAACAGAATCGGAAGAAGAAGATGATAAATCATAGTTATTTTTTCTAGATTTGTAAATGTGTACTCTAAATATGAAGTAATTTTCCAGAATATAAGAAAGTTGCTATTGAAGATATGAATTATTAAGCCTGAACAAACTAAATGTATGTATTTATTCTCACAGTAACGTGAAAATTCACAAAAAGAAATACAAAAGTATTGCACATGGGTGTTTTTAGAATAACAATGCCAGGCATTAATGCCCCACTTATAGATGCTGTGTTATGTTGAAATTAGATGCTGGTGCCATTTAGCTGTACCTCTTGGCATTGCTTGTGTTTTTAGATGTGTGCATCAAAATCAACATCATATTGATAATGCATCATATTGCAATCTAATATACAAATTAGACATGGGCATTATTTGATACTTTTGTTATAGGATGCGGCATCCAACATAAGCATTGTTATTTTTGGCATTGATGCCTAATAGTATAATAACATTGTTTGAGCCGTCAACTGCGATTCAATGCTAATATTGTTGACAATATGCATCCAACTACAAAGCATTGTAATATTTGAAATATGGTTTACCACAAATTAAATTATTAAAATATATTTAAGTTTAAATGTTACAATTTAAAAATACAAGTTTTTGGAGTTTTGAGGTTTTAAATTTTGTACAACACGTTTAGTGCAGTGGCTAAGTGATTGGGTTTGATTCCCACACGGATCAAAAATTTGTATGGCCTACAGATAGTTGTTTCGGGTTTAAGCATTTGTGTATGTGAGATTTGTGTCTGTAAACGCACCAACGATACAGGAGAAATCCTAGTGTGGGCCAAAGTTTTCGTAAAAAAAAGAATTATCAATGTAATTTATAATCGATATTGTACGATGAAATCATACACCTTAATGCACTAATGTTGATTCGTGCATTTTTACCTCATTTTCACTAATTAATATTAGCTAAGCGTTCAGTACCTGACTAGCGGTCATCGCGTGTGCTCCCTCGCTCCTTTATATTAACTAAACCTTTGGTCCGGACAATATATTTAATTTGACATAAGCAGCAGTATTATTTAACCATCTTCTTCCAAGCTTTTACATGGTCCTTCGAGCCATCGGGCGGGCCTCGCGAGTTTTAGTATTCGTTTTCTTTACAAAATAACGTGTATTAAGTAACTTGTGAGTGAACTCGTCCAGAAATCAGCATATTGGATTACAGTGACACGTGTGAACTGTGAACGTACTTTCGTAATCGCAGAACTTTAGCAAAGCTTTTGTAGCAAAACCCTAGCAGCAAAGGGTGGCGTTGCAAAATTAGTCAGCAGCAGCACATCGGTATTTAAGCAGCAGTTACACTCCGTATCTACAGCAGCAGGGCGTCTGTGCCCAGCTACATCAGAGCAGCAGCATTTGGAGTGCAACAGCAAATCAGCGGCAGTCGAAAGCCAATTTCGTACAAGTAAGATCTTTCCTTTTTTTCAACATAAACAAACCAGCAGCATAATGGAGGATCTTTACTACCAGCAACTTGAACTTAGCGAGTCAATCAAGAAAATACCGATAAATATAAAAAAGGATAGCGCCGATAGGAAATCGGACGACTATTTTAAAAGGCGATTAGAGTTGTTAGAGAGGTATTGGTCAGATTTTCAGGACAATCATTTAGCTATCTGTGAATATGGGGTCAAAGATCATGCATATTTTACAAATTCCGAGCCTGAAAAGGTTAGCAAACTTTATACAGCAGCCAAGTCTCTCATCAATGAACAACGCCAGCAGTTATCAAGCAAGCTAACGCCTATGAAATCCGTTATGGGTACTCAACCAATACAGGAACAGCAAGAGGAAGCCGAACTAGCAAAAGCAGGACCATCGGGTTATGAGCAGCCAGCAAAAGCCAGCATGTTACGTAAAATGGAGTCAAAAGGCTCTACCAGCAAATTAGATGACATGCTGCGTAAGCAAACAGCAAATTTTAAAGCATTCAAGAGATCAGCAGGGTTTATCGACCTAGACTCCATATCAGAAAAATGGGAGATGGAGGACGCCTTGAAAACACTTCAAGCGCGCTGGACGCAAATTGACTCCCTCCATTGGGAAATAGATAGCGAGATAGGTGGAGAGGAAGAGTGTTACGAAGAAATGTATACTCAGCATGAGCGATCATATATTCAGTTAAAGAAAATGATCAATAAAAAGCTATGGAGTGTATCGCATAGAGAGCACTCCACACCAAAAATAGATATACCTGTGTTTTCAGGAAGCTACCAACATTGGACGTCATTCAAGGACCTCTTTAGCGAAGCTATTCATAACAACCCCGCCTTGTCGCAAGCGCATAAAATGCAATTTCTAAAAGGGAAGGTCAGGGGCGAAGCAGAAAAACTTATTCAGCACCTTCCTATAAGTTCCGATAACTATCATACCTGTTGGGAAATCTTAAACCATCGGTATAACAATAAAAAGCTAATATTTACGTGGGTTATCAATACTTTACTAGGCTTACCGAGTTCGCAGCAACAAACGCTAGGTCATATTAAGAAACTGCATGACGTAGCACTAGAAAGCTTGCATGCCATACGGAACTTGGGAATCGATATCAGCACCTGGGATCCGCTTCTTGTGCATTTATTAGCGCAGAAGCTGGATAGCGAAACGTACGGAGATTACATAGACTCCCTTAAAAATTCTAGAGAGCTACCGGTACTGCAGGAATTCTTAGACTACTTAGAAAGTAAGTTTACCAGTCTGGAAACTTCTCGCAGGAAGCTAGATCAAGCAACGCCGAAATCAACTAATCATACAAATAGCGATGTTGCGGAAAACCAAAAGGCAAGGCGATATAACCCTAACTTTGCCAATAATTACAATAAGCCGCAGCCATATTCAAAAGCCTTACACGTGTCTACCTCAAAATGTCAATTTTGCAGTCAACAACATGCCATGTTTAATTGCGTAAAGTTTTTGCAATTGCCTAACGAAGCGAAATTGAAATCAGTAGCAAAATTGAAATTATGTCAAAATTGTTTATTTGATCATAATGGCCAGCAATGCATTTCCGTTAGGCGATGTCGCAAATGTGAAGGAAATCACCACTCCGTTTTACATGACGCTTGCTCAAAAAATATAGCGCATTCAAGCAACGTAGCAACAACAACTGATCCAAATCCAAAAGACAATGTCGCAATGACTGCGCATGTGTCTCAGAACGATCCAGGGACGAATGAAGTATTGTTAGCAACAGCCTTAATAAAAGTCGCAGCGATGGATGGATCGTGTCACATTTTAAGGGCTCTCATTGATCCTGGATCACAAGTGTCTTTAATAAAGGAAAGTACAGCAAAGAAATTAGGATTACGTAGATCTAAATTCAATGGATTGATATGCGGAGTAGGTGAAGTCGAACATAATTGTAATGGTGTGGTCACACTAAGCTGTTTTTCAACGTACAACGACTTTTCGTTTACTACTGACGTACTTATCATGAACAACATACTTAAGGATATTCCATATAAATCCTTTGACACATCGAAGTGGTCATACATAGAAAATCTTAAATTAGCTGATCCATATTTTAACATTAGCCGTCCAGTGGACTTATTACTAAGCGCTCAAGTCAACGGCTTGATATTAAAGGGAGGATTGATCCGAGGAGAGAGTGTATATCAACCAGTGTTGCAAGAAACACAGCTTGGGTGGATCATATACGGTGGTGGCCAAATAGCATCACTACAGTGTAACGTGATCATGAATAATATCCACGATATTCAGCAGTTTTGGGACATCGAGGATATAAGCGAAAATTCAAACATATCATTAGAAGATCAAGAATGTGTCGATTTTTATTCATCAACTACAAAACGTCGCGAAGACGGCCGATATATAGTAAAATTGCCAATAAAAGCAGACATCAATGAAAAACTAGGTTCATCTAAACAGATGGCAATAGCACAGTTCCAAAATCTGGAACGAAAATTTAGCAAAAAACCTGTTCTAGCAGAACAATATAAAACATTCATTAGTGAGTACATAGCCTTAGGACATATGATGCCTAGTTACAGCAATAAAAACAAACAAGCGCTATCGTGTTACTTGCCGCACCATTCCGTGCAACGAGCAGAATCAGCTACTACAAAGCTACGGGTGGTGTTTAACGCGTCAGCAAGAACGACAAGCGGATATAGTGTGAATGACCTGATGTATAAAGGTCCTAATTTACAACAGGATCTACAAGAACTGATACTGAAGTGGCGACAATATCGTTATGCTTACACGTCAGATATCGAGAAAATGTACAGGCAGATAATGGTGGATGAAGCAGATCAGCAATATCAGCAAGTCATCTGGAGGGATGCGCCAGATCAACCACTACAATCGTACCACCTTACTACCGTCACATACGGTACAAAGTCAGCACCATTTCTAGCGATGATGACTTTAAAACGTCTAGCCTCGGATGAACGAAGTGCATTTCCGGAAGCAGCAAAGGTTCTAGAAGAATCATTTTATATGGATGATCTGGTCCATGGTTCTCACTCTATCAACAGAGGAAAACAGCTCATAGAAGATCTCAACAGATTATTAAAATCAGGAGGTTTTACTCTAAGAAAATGGTCCGCAAATCATCCGGAACTTCTAGAAAATATAGAGCAGAGCAGCAGCAATGGCGAAATCATTTTTAATTTCAAATCAGAAAGTACGTCAAAAACATTAGGCCTTCGTTGGAACTCTTGTGATGACATGTTTACTTTCAAATACAGCATAGATAATCCAAACGCCAAAATTACTAAACGACTACTTTTGTCGGAGATATCAAAAGTATTCGACCCTTTGGGGTGGTTGTCCCCACTCACAACAAAATTAAAGCTGATATTCCAAAAGCTGTGGTTAAATAAAATGCATTGGGATGAAGAAGTTCCTGCAAACATCAAAGATGAATGGGTAGCGCTAAAAATAGACATGGAATATTTGAATCAATGCAAAATACCGCGCTGGATCGAGTATCAACCTAATAACGTCATAGAACTGCATGGTTACTGTGACGCATCGACTAAAGCCTACGCAGCAGTAATTTACGCGCGATTACAGAAAAATGATGAGCCATCTGCGGTACTAGTAGCTGCTAAGACTAGACTAGTACCTATTTCTAAAAGCGTATCTTTACCAAGATTAGAATTAAGCGGAGCGTATTTACTAGCCAAGTTAATGACTAAGGTTATTAGTTGTTATAGCGAAATGGATATCCGGATATATGGATGGACGGATTCCATGGTGGTCCTAGGGTGGCTACAAGGCGATCACAGCCGATGGAAACCCTTTGTTGCGAATAGGACTAAAGTTATCACAGCAACAATGAAACCAAGCTGCTGGCGATATGTTAAGTCGGAAGACAATCCGGCAGATGCAGCCAGTAGAGGCCTTTCAGCCTCACAATTGAAAAATCAAACTCTGTGGTGGCAAGGACCGCAGTCATTGAAAACGTTTGATGAAAAATTAGAAGCTAAGCAAAGCATTTATTCCACAGATCAAGAGATAAAGGCAAAATCAACACCAAGCAAAGTGAATGCGGCCCAAACAGATAACAAGGAAAGCATCATATTACAATTGTTACTTAAATTCAGCTCACTTAATAAAATAACTAAAATAGTAGCATGGCTTTTACGAGCCATCAAAAAGATACAATTTAAGCAAATTCCAGTCACATTAGGTAAACATAGTGGTTTGCCTGAATTTCTTACCTTGCATGAATTGCGGAAAGCAAAGTTACTCATTATAAAATATGTACAAAGAACTGAGTTTGCAGAGCAAATCATGTCATTACGAAAACATAATAAATTGAGTAACAGAAATAATAGCAATTTACTAAAATTAAATCCTTTCCTTGACCACGAGGGGATTTTACGAGTTGGAGGCCGTTTAACCAAAGCAAACATGAGCATGGAAATGAAGCATCCTGCCATATTGCCTTATAGCAGTCGGCTGACTACTCTAATAATTCAGCAAGCTCATCAGTTCACCTTTCATGGTGGACCGCGATTAACTTTATATAATCTTAGGCAGAAATATTGGATAATCGCTGGAAATAAAGCTGTGAGGAAAGAAGTGCGAAACTGCGTCACTTGTAGAAAACATGAGCCCAAACTACAGCATCAATTGATGGGAGAATTACCCGTAGCCAGAAGCAATCCCGCCCCGCCATTCTATCACACCGGAGTGGATTATACAGGCTTCGTAGATGTTAAAAGCAACAAGGGGCGTGGAATTAAGACCACAAAAGGATATATTGCGTTGTTTATTTCTCTAGCGACTAAAGCTGTACATTTAGAGCTTGTATCCGACCTAAGCAGTACTGGGTTCTTAGCAGCATTACGGCGGATGGCTGCCAGAAGAGGAGCGCCACGCCATCTTTATAGCGATAATGGGACGAATTTCGTAGGTGCAAATAGAATGCTACAGGAAAGCTATCACGATTTCGAAAACATATATGATCGTAACTTTTTCGCAGAGCTAACAGATTTAAATATAGAATGGCACTTTAACGCGCCATCTTGGCCAAGTGCAGGAGGTCTATGGGAGCGAGCCATTAGAAGCTTAAAGCATCACCTCAAGCGAGTAATTGGAGAGCAGAAGTTGACTTTCGAAGAGTTCAGCACTATCTTAGCACAGGTAGAGGCTTGTCTGAACTCCAGACCTTTGTGTGCCTTGTCTGAAGATACCGAAGATTTGAACGTACTTACTCCAGCGCATTTCTTGACCGGGAGGTCTGGAGCTGCCATAATTGAAACGGAAACAGATGCTCGAACTAGATGGTATTTATCAGCTAAGATAGTAAATGACATATGGAAGAAATGGAGATCGGAATACCTAACGCAGTTATCTGTAAGAAGTAAATGGCGAAGCATTGAGCAAAATATCAACATCGATGATTTAGTGACCATCCAGGACGACAATCTGCCACCTGGAAAATGGATGATGGGTAGAGTAGTAAAAACTCACCCAGGTCAAGATGGATTAGTTCGGGTAGTAACATTAAAAACAAAAAGCGGAATAATTAAAAGGCCGGTTGTGAAACTCTCAATTTTGCCGATATCGCCTGCTTCAAGCAATATGACGGAAGATAGGAAGGTTAATCAAGAAATCGACATCAACTTAAACAAACCTAACGAGCGGAAAACAATCAGTAAATTCAAATCTAAGTTTGTATCAATAGTAATGTCGTTAACCTTTTTTATGTCATTGATAACATCATCTTACGCAGCTTTTAACATATCAACATTGCCAAACAACAATTCACTATATTTCGAAACAGTGGGCAACATGCAAGTTATTCGAGACAAATGGAACCTTATTGTTTACTATGACATGAGCCCTTATTGGGAAGGGAACACAGCTGCCACAAAGTCTTTGGATTATTTACAAAGACTCTGCGCATCCTTAAACGATAATAGTCAATGTAATATGATAAAGCTTCAATTAAATCACGACTACAAAGAAATACAGCATTATAATCAACTTATGATTAATCAGCACTTTGACGCGCGCACCAGACAGCGTCGCGGCCTCATTAATGGTATCGGTTACGTAGCCAACAGCCTGTTCGGAGTATTAGACGAACGATTCGCAGAACAGTACAAGAAAGATATACAGCTTATAAAACAAAACGAGCGTCATCGTGATAACTTATTAAGGAATCAGACTTCCATCATCGAAGCTGAATACAACGTATTGAAAAGAACCGAACAAACTATCCAATTACAGCATAAAACTATCAACAAACACTTGAATCAATTAGATAATGCAGCCTTTGTTATTAAGCAAGAAGTTGAAGGCTTAGCTAAAACACAAGAATTTACCCTGTCGGCACTCACGACTATCAACTTGCTACAAAACCTAAAAAGGATTCAGGATACTCTGTTAGATATCATCACGGATATCTACCACGGGAAATTCAACACTCACCTGTTAACACCGGATCAGTTACAGCATGAGTTACAGTTTATTTCAGGACAATTAACAAAAGATACTACATTGCCCGTGGACAACCTACAGTCTGATCTAAAACATGTTTATAGTATGCTGAAAGTAAAAGCGAGAATGATGCAAGAATACTTCATTTTTGAGATTACCTTTCCATTAACCAGCAGAGATAGCTACAAAATCTATAAAATCATACCAGTTCCACAGCAAGTTCAAAATGATATGATTAGCGTACTACCAGCTGCAGACTTCGTAGCGATTAGTTTGAAAAAGGATGCTTTCTTCACAATGTCGTTTATAGAGCTCCAGTTATGTCTGCACAATGATATTTCATATTTGTGCCAAGCTAACAAACCGATTAATCATTTAAGCATTGATGAAAAATTCTGCAAAATGGATAGCAATTTAAAACAATGCATTGTAATTAAATCCCCTTGTAAAGACAGGTGGCTTGAATTAAATGAGCCAGCGAGGTTCATGTACTTTTGCTGCAATACCTACGGGGTGAGGATTATATGTCAAGATCAAGTTGCCTTTAAACAGGTGACAGGAGTCGGTATCATTGACCTAGATTCGAAATGCATAATAAAAAGTAACGAGTTTACTTTATATTCTCATGCCCTATCAGCTAATACAATTAAATCTAACTCTGAAATTGTGACCCCTCAGATAGCAGAATTAAATCATATCGTAAATATATCGTTATCTCATTACACCCCATACGAAGACCCAATAAACAGCACATTAGTCGATCTGGGAGAACGAATAAAACAACTGAAATCTGACAATACTAACTCACCAGATTACACTCTGTCTACGCATGACATACATCAGTATATTATTTGTTACTGCCTGCTGGGTGTAGCCGTCTCGGTGGCATCGTACTTCATATGGAGGAGGTGTCGAGCAGTTTCTTCAGTGGAACTACCCCAAAGTGTGACAAATAGTGTTGTGTTTTCGCGAAAGCAGAGTACGGCTGACCGTCAGCCAAGTGAAGTGAACTTAACTAGTGCGAGCACTGATTGTAAACGGGACATAGCTACGTCGCCTATATCTAAAACATGTCGCTTTAGATTAGAAGACGTGTAACATTTTTGTATCTTTTTGGCCCGGGAGCATGTACGATGAAATCATACACCTTAATGCACTAATGTTGATTCGTGCATTTTTACCTCATTTTCACTAATTAATATTAGCTAAGCGTTCAGTACCTGACTAGCGGTCATCGCGTGTGCTCCCTCGCTCCTTTATATTAACTAAACCTTTGGTCCGGACAATATATTTAATTTGACATAAGCAGCAGTATTATTTAACCATCTTCTTCCAAGCTTTTACAGATATAATTATATTTTTACACTGTACAACATTTCTAATACTATACTTGGGAGCAAATAAATCGAGCCACTTCTATTTTTCACGTATAAGTAATTGTTATTATTTTTGGTACTATGGAATGGATCAATTCTAAATATAACGCCTAAAAGGTTATTTGATAACCTTTACAATGAGGGTAATTTTTTGTCAACTTAGAATTATATAATTCATGAAAACTAATAACCAGGACACGTGAAAAAAGGAGTGGCTCGATTTCTTTGCCCCCAAGTGTAGTTGTAGGTAGATAAAAAAGCGTTGAAACTTATTAACCAAAATATTCAAAACAGAACTTTGTGACAAACAGATGAGGGAAATATAAGAAAAAAAAAACTTCTTGATTTTATTACGTCTGATATCTTCGCTGT
Organism: Amphipyra tragopoginis; assembly: GCA_905220435.1. Taxonomy (NCBI): domain Eukaryota; kingdom Metazoa; phylum Arthropoda; class Insecta; order Lepidoptera; family Noctuidae; genus Amphipyra; species Amphipyra tragopoginis. Next base: position 8,252,319 of record HG991997.1, on the reverse strand, counting down.
ATGAACCGATGTGATTATCCCAAGCTGCACTGCTAATCCAGGAAGACTGACGATAACATGATACGTCCCTCCAACATCCATCTTCAATGTGTGTGTGTGCTAATGCCAACCGTCACCATGTTTGTGTTTGGTATTTAGTAGACAGCTACAGTTGCAGAATGTACCTACATAATCAGCGTTGAACGAATGACGCGTAAAATTCTTTCTCACACATTAGTTAGGCATGTTGGCAGCATCAATAAATTGCAAATCTAATTAAGTAGTCCTCCAGTTATAGTCCGGTCAAATTAGATATTTCAAAGTGCAAAAATTCGCATAGAGCTGAAAATTGGTACGAATGTTCGGAACACCATTATAAATCAAATGTAAAAAGTCCCCATCGATCCCACACTTGCAAAAAAAAATATTCAAGTTCAAAGTTCGAAAATATGGGTATTTTGCGTTTTTTAGCCAAACGGTAAGTTTTATGATAAAAATAGGTCAGACAAAAATTGTAGATTATGCAATTATCTATAAAAATTGTCTACAATTTTTCTCCTAAACATCACCGTTTCTGAGATATAGTGGTTGAAAAAGTTGTATTCTTCATAATATGCGTTTCCACGCCACCTGGGAGGTAGTGTACTTGGCGCGTTTTTTTAACGTGGTTTCCCCGATAGGCCTATCCCACAATCACCATCAGAAGAGGATTCGTACAATATCAGTGAGGAGACATCTGATACATCACTGTTAGAACAATTTACTTACACCCAGCAGGAAGAAGAAGAACAAGCAGAAGAAGAAGTACAAGAAGACGAACAAGAAGAAGAGGATGCAGAATTATCAAATGATAATGAATGAGACGGATAATTTTACCTATTTTTTTAGAATTCACACGGCTTTCATCATTTCCAATAGTACCAGTTTTTACATATTTTGGAATAGTATTGAATTAAACAGGATCACAATAGATTGTGGGATAGGCCTATCGGGGAAACCATGTTAAAAAAACGCGCCAAGTACATTTCCTTTCAGGTGGCGTGGAAACGCATATTATGAAGAATACAACTTTCCCAACCACTATACCTCAGAAACGGTGACGTTTAGGAGAAAAATTGTAGACAATTTTTATAGATAATTGCATAATCTACAATTTTTGTCTAGACTATTTTTATCATAATACTTACCGTTTGGCTAAAAAACGCAAAAAACCCATATTTGCGAACTTTAACCTTGAATTTTTTTTTTTTGCAAGTGTTGGATCGATGGGGACTTTTTACTTTTCATTTATAATGGTGTTCCGAACATTCGTACCAATTTTCAGTTCTATGCGAATTTCTGTTAACCTACCCCTATTTTTTGGGCTAACTTGACCGGACTATTAGTTTTGAAAAATAATCGACACGTATTTTTTCTTTTGTTAAATCTATGAATATTTGGAAAGATAAAACGAAACTAGAGAGTGGCGGCTTCTGACGTCAGAAGCTAGTAAAAATTGTATTTGCTTGTGACGTTTTGCTAATTTTAAAAGTGTCGTATCTTCGTCAATTTTGGTTTACGTAACAAAAGAAAAAATATGGGTCAAATATTTTTTGATAATCTAACTGACGGACTAATTAGATTTTTTCAGTTAAATACCCTTTTTTACTTGCAGTGTCAATGGAGGGGCGTGCCATGTTATCGTAGTTGATCTCTACGTAGTACCTCATAATCAGCTCATTACTGTCCCACTGCTGGGCATGGCCGCATGGGCCTCTTCTCAGAATGAGAAGGGTTTAGGCCTTAGTCCACCACGCTTGCCTAGTGCGGGTTGGCGAGCTAGGCAGGGCCGTCTTAGCGCTCTTACATACGAACGGCATGTTCCCAATGGCAGAGGTAACTGCAGCCGTCGACGCATGTCGGCGGCAACCGTCGACGCGTCGACGGCAGCAGTCGACCTATAGCGACACTTGCAGTTGTTGCCGCTGCCGCTGATCTTCGAAGTTGAAATGTCAACGGCTGCCGTCGACGCGTCAACGGAAGCCGTCGACGCGTCGACGGCTGCAGTTACCTCTGCCGTTGAGAAAATGCCGCTCGTGTGTAAGAGCATTAGGCAATGTAGGGGCCCTTGGACACCCAGAGTTTAGGGGCTCCTTTAGAATGCCAAACAAACGTGAATGAAAACTTCATATTGTACCTTTTGTTGAGTGACTTTATTGGTTATTAGATTGGCGCCAACTTGTGAAACATTTAAAAGTTTGAAGTTAGCAGCACTTTGTCTCAAATTAATGGAAACTTGCTAAGCAACCCTGGCTATCTGGATGCTTTGTTAAAGCTGGCGTCCACTAGGCTCGCCGAGTCGAGTCCAATAGAACCGCAATAATTCACCTATACATTTACTATAAAACTGCGTCGATCAGCGACGAGCCGAGACGCGCCGAGACGCATAACTCGCCCGCATCGCTTGTCACGCGAATTTCTGTTTTAACGATTACTGTCGTCAACTCGATTCGACGCGTTTCGGCTGTAGTCGACGTCAGCCTTTAATGATGCGTTGAACTAAGAAACAAGGGGGCCCTGGACCCGTACCCCACGTGCCCTAAAGACGGAACTGGAACCAGGCACACCATCGAGTACTTTATGGAGCACTCTTAGATGTGCAGGTTTTCTCGCGATGTTTTCCTTCGCCGCTAATGCAAGTGATACCTAATCAAATTCTGATCCACACATGAATTCGAAAAGTCAGAGGTGCGAGCCGGATTCGAAATCGGATCCTCCTATATGAAAGGCAACCGTTCAACCGCTATTTCACCTAATACCTACTATACATATTTGGATAGGTAAAGAATTGCTAAGTATCTATTTGTAATTAGTTTAATAAACTTTGCAGTGGCCTACGTCCAGCAGTGGACTGCGGTAGGCTTAGCTGACTGATTATAATTAATAATTTTATCATTTTTTTCAGCCCGTAAGTATGTAGGTATCCACTGCTAAACATGTGCGTGCCTATGACGACCAAAGAAGACATTGCCATAATTACCATGCTTGGCTTGGATGGTGAACGCAGTTTAACTTGATTGTTAGCAGACAGGAAGCTGCTACTCAGTGGCGTAGCGTGGAGTAACCTAGACGTGGGCGAACTCGCATCGGCGAGGCCCTTTTGTCAGTAAATAATATGATATTAGGGTACTAGTACTATTTAGAGTAGTTCATGGCGTTCGGCCTCAGGTCAGCACCTGCGACCGAGAGGCCCCCTTGATGTTAAGATATCGAGAATATCATTCGATTGTGTAAGATTTATCTATGGCATCATCATTGTATACAGGCTGTTAACGAAATCGTGTAATTCCTTCAAACCGCGTTATCTACTGGTGACATAGATTAACCCTAAATGGGAATTTTCGAAAAAAAAAGAAAAAAAAAATTTTGGTTTTCAATTTCTCAGTCTTTTTAGAGCCTTCAGTTATCTGACTGCAAAGAGCGATACCGCGTTAGTCGTTCCTACCAGCCGTATCAGCGTACTTTTAGTAATTTATGCGTGGCATCGAAATGTTCACACAATAAAATTATTTTTTTGCAAAAAAAAAAAAACTTATTTTTCTACTGAATCCTTATTATGTGGTTTAGATATGATCGGTAACAAAGCCGCATGGAAAAAAAAGATTTTTATTTTTAATTAAGCTAAATCCCGTGCGGGGCCAGTCTACGCCAGTAGTAGATCATGTAGTTTTAAGGAATTACACGAATTCGTTAACACCCTGTATATACTCTCTTTCTCTTCTGGTTGCCTCGCCTGTTAAGATGAACTTGTTGTTAAATAACGGTGAGACCCAAAAAAATAAAATAGTTGTGAACATAATACGAGACTATTATTCAAGATATCTAAGCTGCATGCTACCGACGAATCCCATAATATGGGAATATAACATTAATACTTGAGTACGAGGCCGTGGGCGAAGGGCCGCTTCGCCCACGCCTAGCTACGCTACTGCTGCTTCTGCCCATCCTAATCATATAATCCCTAAGTCGCATTTTACGATAGCTGTTCTAGTCTACCTAGCCTTTTTTCCAAAACTATGTTGGGGTCAGCTTCCAGTCTAATCAGATGCAGCTGAATGAGAATGAATGCAGACGCGTCCTTTGCTCGGTTTAAACCGGTTTATACTGCTTTTTGGCAATCGATTCTATGTGCACTCACACAAATGCAAAGCTCAGCTTGTGCCTCGTGGACTGTACCAGTATTTTACACGGAGCGACTGCCATCAGACCTCCGCAACCCAGTTACTAGGCAATGCCGATGTCATAAAGGTTAGGCCAGTTGTCAGACTGTTGGACTTCTGTCCGTGACCCCGGACGTTGGACGCCCGTGGCCGACGGTTTAACGTGCTCTCCGATTCACGGAGGGATCTCGATGTGTAACGAACTACGAACGTTACCGCATTTTACGATAGCTGATACCAATAAATATAATTTAAAAAAAAACAGCTTTTTGTTTGAAAGTTTTTTTTTCTGTTTGGCTGCTGTTTAAGATCATTGGAGACCGTTTCTACGTAACCGGGCAGTTATTGGTGAGACCTGAAGTGTCTCCAGCCAATGGGCGGGTTTGGATGAATTTAGTTTTAAATTCTTAAATAGCTGCGCTGAGTACCACAAATGGACCACCCGACAAAATAGCGTCTCTCGAACAATTAAAAGCATAATTATCACGATAAAAACTCACTCTTACTGATATTTATTTTGCAAATAACAAAACTTTAAAAGCTTTCGAATCGTTAGAGATTAGGTACTATCGATAACTTGTCAAAGTTGCAAGTCGTACCTATTTCAAAAACGCAAAGAATCACTCGAAAACTGCCTTCGTACACTTCGTATTCAAAACTACGCTGTCAAATTACTCATTCTGCCGAATAATACTGTCGTGCTAAGCGCAAAAGCGGAATCTCAAAAACAAACGTAAAGTTATTCTTATAAAAGGCATCGGATAGTTTAAAGAAATACGCATCCAATGAACTAAGCCAAATAGCGGTATCTTATTTAAAACATTCTCGCACAACACAAAAAAGTTTTCAAATCACTAAAAGGTTACGGAAACTATATTTACAAAATATTTTCTCGAAATTAGCTTTCCGTGAGATACCGCTTTTGCGTTTAGCACGGCAGTATCTAGTTCCTCCACGTTTCCGCTAAGGGCGCTGCTAACTTTTACAGCTTTTGAAAACTATACAACTCGTACCTACAGTACGCGAAAAGAAACTTTGTCACTCTGAAACAGGCTTTCAGCGTTCTGGTCTGTTCCTCACTTCTGTGGGGCAAAGTTACATATTTTATTTGCACTGTACTAGGAGAGTTTTTCATTAGTTGGCAGTTATTGAAAAATGCAGCCTCTACCGCATCCTACTAAAAGCTTTTAAGTTATTTAAAAATATAGCCTCTATCGCATCCTACTAAAAGCTTTTAGCGAAATCTCTTCTGCCATATAGCGCCATCTATTGAACTTAACACGTACTAATAAAAAGTTTCAAATCAAATCGGATAGAGGGAGCTACCCGTCATCCATTTAAAAGTTTTTTTACAAGTTTGTGATGTGCCCGCTCTGTCTGCTCTGCTCTTCGCTTAGTTAGTTTGCTTTTGCTTTCCGAGTGTGTGAGTCGGTTATTGTTCGGTGCAGTGGCTATTGAAACTCGCGGATAACTTATTTCTCACGTACTTTATGTGTGGTATGTTGGTGAATGTAGTAGTGCTGTGTTTCGTGTGTGTGTAACTATATTTGGAACTGCGAACTTTTGGAGGCTGTTACTTCTAGAACTTCGGTAAGTTTGTCCGTTGACTTCATGCAACCTGTCACGCAGGTGTCTCGCAAGTCGCAAGTCACTAACCTTTGATGAATACCTAAATGCTGTCTTTGAATGCATCGATTTGTGCCTACTACATTTAAGTTTTGATTTACAGATTTAATATCTAGTTGTCTAATGAATCTAAGTTCCGTCTTCAAAGTTGTTTTCGTATTATGGTACTTACCTATTCAATTATTCTTCTTTAGGTACATGGCCTCGGATTATTTTGAAGTGTGTTCAATCGTCAGTTATCTTATAACTGAAGAATAAGTTTGACGTTTTGACAGCTTTTGTATGGAAAATATATCAAAATGTCAAGTTTATTCCTTAGGTAAATGTTAAGTAACGAACAAAAAAATTGGCGCTTAATGAACACAGGTAGGTACCGAGATAAAAAAAACAGCAGTAAAACATTTGAGGACGTAATTACAACCCTGCTAACAGTGCTAAATCTGTTACCTAGGTATCTAAGCTGTAAATTTTTTTTTTCGGTATTTTTATTTTCCAATGATTCCGTGAAACTTACCTTGATGTTAGCCTGATTTACACAGGGTAAGTAACTGACTCCAAACTCGAGATAAGTCAGTGCTGACCCGATATTTACCTAGTGTAAATTGATCGCGACAGCGCTGTACTGACTCCAAATCAATTTACTTACACTAGGTAAATATCGGGTCTGCACTGACTTGTCTCGAGTTTGGAGTCAGTTACTTACCCTGTGTAAATCAGGCTTTATGGTAAGCTACGCTTAAATTACTCCTTTGTCTAGAAAAGGTGGAGAAAACATTTTTAACAATTTTGTCAATTTATAATTTGACGAAAATAACGAAAATGGGGTGACTTTCGATACGACTCCTAAAGAATTCAAGGGTTAAAATACATAAATATACAACCATATGAGACATATTTAACTTTAAAAGATGGAGAAAAAAACAAAATGTTTGGAATACGCACAAGAAAACGAAATGTTTTTTTTAATATTTTCACATATTTTGCTCATAGAAGTAATAAGTACTACGTTTGCTGCACAGATGAACCTGAAAAATAGAGTCGGTCTTCCATCTGTCATTTTGCTGTCGGCCATCATCGTGAGTGAACTCGAGTAGTTTGACAGCAGAAATAAGCGGTCAAATAGATCCCTTCACGGCCACAAAGATTTGCATTGACCTAACTTGAAGATGAAGGTACCCTGTGCTGTGTGTGCGTGAGCCGTCCGCATTTCGTAGTACACCGTAGTTTTTTTACCTAGCTACGCTTCGAATGCGTTCGTAAGCACTGGAATCAAGATTTTGTATTAGTAGTTTCCAATAAAGGCCAATGACCAATTTTGGTGCCATTTTTCTTGGCGACGATTCTTTTAACCGTGGCTTATTATATGTGAAAATCTATCACAATTATGAATTACGAAATACGAAACCATTCTTCTGCGAACGCAGTCTGAGCCGAAATAAGTATAAGTACTTCTCATCAAAAAAATCGAAAAACTTCAGTTTTTTTTCTGGCGACAAGTATTAATTAAAAGACAAGATTAATTCCTTACAGGAAAAAAATTATGAGACTTCTCATCAAAAAAATCGAAACACTTCCGATTTTTTACACTCGTTACGGATAGACAGAAACCCGCAAGTCTGACAACCGGTCTAACCAAGATATCGACATTTCCCACTAAATGGGTTGTGGAGGTATGATTGCCATCATCGCTCCATGTAAAATACAGGTACCTATTCAGTCGCATCTAGTAATACTTGAAACTAACTCCGAAAATGTAAGGCAGAACATTTTGTATTTTGAAGACAAAACATAGGTATTTTGTGTTGGTATACGTAGATGACGTCATTACTAAACTAGTTTCACAAAAAAAACTTATATTTCGGCTCGGACTGCGTCCGCAGAAGAATTGTTACTTAATTCATAAGTAATTGTGTTAGATTTTCATATAATTAAGCCATGGTTTCATGAATGGCCACGAAAAAAACAAAAGACACCACTGCTCATAAAATTTTGGTCATTGTTCTTTGTGAAACAAATATTTTAGGGTCTTAAAAAATCAGAAAAGAAAGCCATAGGTACCTATTTTTATATAAAAGTTCCAAAACAAGACTTCAGGATTATAGTTCTACTCTTCTTTGGAGATTTTGCAATAGTAAAATATAATTTAATAGTGGGAGTTGGGTATCGAAAACAGTTTTGTTGGCTATTGGAAAACAGTTAGAATTTCTAGTATCGTATACCCAAAGACTTTATAAAGGTACATTCACGGACTAGAAAAAAAAGAAGGACTCCGCGCCACGCATATCAAAAGTGAAGCACCGTACCGATCTATGTGTGCGTGATTTGAGGGATACCAGATAAATGAAAATTTCCCCATTTTTTTTTTATATTTTGAAAGTTTCATTTCTTTAAATGAAGCCATATAAGAAGTCCGCTTACATTATTTAATTGGAATTACAAACATATACTTAGTTAAAACTTAAAATTAAGTATTTATTTTGTATGAGTGACAAGAAAAACGTTTTCGACGGAATTCAATGTTCTTCATCTCTGCAGGCTCTTATTATTTTAATCCAATCATTATTCCATGGTTGATTTGCTGTAGGTAATCTATAAAAATAATCATATATCATATCGTTTTCGTCATACACATCTCTTAACACAAAATACACAAACGCTGATCACAACACACAATAACAAAACAATCATCGATTACTTAATCAGGTTAGGGACACCATTTTGAAATTACTTATTATCATTGCGTAGTTATTACGTAAAATAGGCGGTCTATATTTGACAGTTGCGCGCACAGAGAAGGTAATGGTCATAGACAATAGATTAAAGTACGACTTATGCCTGCGTGAGCGACGATGTCGATGCAACAAAACGTTGCCATATTTTAAAATATTATATTTCACAGTCTATTTATTTAAGTATTTATTTTTTCTTGTATTTAATTTATTTGTATTGCTGTATTGCTGCACAGGTGGACGTCATCACGTCAACGCCGGCTTTCGCTGAAAACCAGCGCTGTGGCTCCGTCTTGCACGAGTCATAGCATTATGCTGAGCGATGGCCGTTTTGCGTAGATGTGACGCATATTTTTCCCAAGTTTCATTGTGGTTTTGTTTATAATTTTTTTTTGTTGTGTGTCATATCGGCGCAAATAAATATTTTTTCTTCTTTCTTTCTTTCTTCTTCTTCATATTCAATACTTGCAAAAAACTCACAAAGAACACAAAAAAATGGATTACCCAATCTCTCGGGAAAATTACCCATTTATTTTCCGACAGCACTTCTATGTCTTTTGAGGTTTTGTGTTCCAATAGTAATGATTTTAAAATGTCAAAAATACAATAAATCAACAGGTTAAATAAGTGTCTTACTTGTGAATGTTATTCCTTGACACTTTTTCTGGGATGTAGAATTATTTTTAAATCATTTCACAACACAAGAAGGCATTATTTTATTTTATTACTTGACGTAAACAGTACCTACAATGACGGCGCGGTGCCGCGTAATGGCGGCCAGTCGGCACCTTATGATGTGAATGTGTGCGTGAGGCTTGTTTGTACAAACGGTCCGGCATACTTATAGTGCTTCACTTTCGATACACGTGGCGCGGAGTCCTTCTTTTTTTTCTAGTCCGTGGGTACATTATTACTTTTATGAATATCCCTAGGTCAGTGCTTGGAGCTTTGAGCTGTTTTCGTATAGCTCTTGCTGACACAAGAGAAGAAGAAGAAGTGCTTGGAGCAAAAAATTCGTCTATCTTATCTTTGATTTTCAAAACGACTGTCATTTTGACATTTTGGCACTTGTGTCATATTTTTTTCCAATAATGCGGTCACAACTTAGAAATTTTAAATTTATTCAAAATTAACAGATGAATATTTAGATGTTATTGCGAAATTTTGTTGTTATTTTTTCAAGAAGGCGATATGCATTAAAATTTTCAGGAGTGAAATAAATAAAAATGATTTTTCTGAATAACTCTCGGTCTTTAGTGTTTGACTGGTGTAGTTTCTTGTTTTAAACAAGTATGTTTAAAATTGTAGATACTTATAAGAAGATTAGTACTCTTGTTTGTGTCCTAGGGACATCAACCTGGGAATAAAAGGAAGGAATACACCAGCAAATAACCATCGAGTTCAACTACTCAAACCACCGCTTTTAGTCAAATATCACTACACCCAATGATATTAAAAAGTATTGATATATACGTTATACGCTCACGTAACGGACCGGCATTTTGATGCCATAAATATACGTAGTTATGTACGTATTGTTCACACGAGGACACAGGTGATAATTGGTGCTTTTTGTAAGCTTCATTTTCAGCGCGCTAGTAACGTTTCTACCTCTTTTTGTAATGATATCATTGACTACACCCCCAAACTTAGGTTTACAGCTGCGTGACACTTCCACTTGTTTTTTTCTATTCAGTGATTCTGACAGTCAAAAGTTGATAAAGTTGATATCCTAAGTATGTGAATGATATCTACGTTTATTCTCTTTACTACGACTGGACGATAATAACCACAATTTGTAAAACGGTTGCTTTTCAAATATATAACCTGACACCAATAGTTTTTTGGGTATTAGCCCAGTAAAGGTCGGAAGTAACATTGGTTTCAATTTAAAATTAATTATATCATAAGTATAAATGGTACTAATCAAACTTATCATTGGTATTGATCAAATTAATTCCTAATTTAATGGGGTCAAAATATGAATCGCTGATTATGACGTTTCAAATTTTAGAATACAATATGACTTCGTTATACTTTTCAGGTAAATCATGTTATGACGCGGTGTATGAAGTCATTTAACTGTAAATGTGAAATCTTGTTCGTTTGAGGGTTCGAGCATACTCGCCTCTTTTATTCAATGGCTTTAACAAATCCTTCAAACAAAAAAGGCAACACAACAATGAAGCCATTACATGGAGACACTGTTTCTAACGATAGTTGTTCTTGCACTTCATGCGATTATACAAGTGAATCAGATCGTCTAACATTAAGGCAATTACTTGAGCAAGGACTTCAAATTAATAGATTATATTATGGTAAATATATATCTTTAATGGATAGTAAATTATTGGAGAAACTTATTAGAACGAGAACATTGTATGATGCCCTCAGGAGTCAATTGCTTTCAAGTAGCATAAGTGTAAGTAGCAAAGCTGACTTAAAGCAAACACAATCTCCTACAGAGAAAAGAAATGCTCTTGTAGAGGACAAGAAGAGTAATGATATTCTGGATTTGGTTAATTTTGTGGATAAAGGTGCTGTTCTGGGATCGAGAAAATTAAGTGAATGCTGTAGTTGTTGTAATTGTAATTCAAAAGCCGGTTTCCATGAACATGTTCAGAAAGGACGAAGAAACAGACAAGCCCGCGCGGGTGGGTATATAACTTCAAAATCTAGTGTAATTTCAAAGCAAGGAGTCAGTGAAGAATTACGGTTAGGAAGAAAGTTTAAAGCTAAGAATATTAAATCTGACCCTTGTACATGTGCTTGTAAACTTGAAGATTTAATCAGATTACAATCCAGGGTAATTTTTAAGAAAATCCGCCCTGAACAACCAATTAATGAACGTGATCGTCTTTCGAAAACTATAGATAAACATAAATTAATGAGATTTAATAATGAAAAAGTAAGGAAATCATATCATAAACTTAAGCGGTCTAAAGGGAATCCAACTCAATATATTGAAAATATGGGAGAAGGTGGCATTAAAATAATCACAAGATTAAAGAAAATTCGAGATAATCCTGATGATAAGAATAATAAATCTGTAAAACAGTTAAAGCTTGCTCAGCAAAAAATAATAGATAGTTTCAATGATGACCGAAAAGCAATAGAGAAATCTACACCAGAAGAAGTTTCAACGGTTAAAAATATAACAGTTAAATTAAAAGATAGAGTTAGTGGCAACCGTCAGCTACAAAGTTGGGAATTAAAACAAAGAATTCTAGGTAAACCTGGCAAGCTTCTAAAATCAATTTCTACAAGCTCGATTGAAATGAATTCTTCGATTGTTAAGAAAGATAGCAAAAACAAATTAAAACCAACTCCATCAATTTCTAAAGATAAGAAAATTAAGTTGTTAGAATCACCTTTGCCCTATGGCCCTAGAAAACGTCGATTGTCTATAAAACCTCGGTTGCATGAAAGAGCTGATAGAAAGGAACACATGATGAAAAGTATACAGGCTGGCAGCTACGCTCTTAAGCGATGTCTCTGCAATTTAAAGATTAAAGTAAAAAAAACCAAATCCAGAATTACTAAAAACGGTACGAGAGAGATGCCAAAAATCAAAGTAACGCAAAGTCTTCACTCCAAGAACTTAGTGCCCTTTGCGAAAAGTTTTAACAAGAAACCGGGATATAATACTCGCCAGGACCAAAAATATACGTCGAGTGATGTATCTAAATGTGAGTGTTCTGATTACATTACTAATACTGAAAAACAAGTAACTCCATATCACCCTGCTCAAGTAAACACTCGCGATGATACAAGACCCAAAACTATGGGAACTAAGAAACAAAGAACTAAATTAAAACCTGGTCGAACCAATACTTACTCTGAAACAAAATCCGTGTCAAATGATGCATCTAAATGTGAATGTTTTGATGCCAATGTTACCACGAAAGAAAAAGAAAAGTTATCTAAATGTGAGTGTTCTGATTACATTACTAATACTGAAAAACAAGAAACTCTACAGCATTCTGCTCATATTGATAGTTTCCCCAAAACGAAACCAATTGTTAAATCGTCAAGCCATGCATCCAAATGTGAGTGTTTTGATACCAATATCAATAGCAAAGAAAAAGGAAGATCTAAGCATAAACCTAGTCAAACAAAGATGCACTCTGGGCTAAAATCCACACTGAATACTGCATCACTTAAAAATGAGGAAAAACGGGGAGTTCAAAATCATTATGTTCAAACAGTAAATAATATGACTACTAAAGAAAAACTAAATGTTAAGAATTATCCGATTCGTACAGGTAATCAACGCGAAACCAAATCAATCTCAAACCATGCATCCAAATGTAAGTGTCCTTTTATCAATGTTAACACAAAAGAAAAAGAAAAGTTATCTTCAAAACAACGAGAAAATAATGAAGGCTATGCCTCAAAGCCAAAATTTTACAGACTCAAACATATAAGAAATAAGCAATCTCAAGTAAGCAGTTCCACGGGAAAGTCTAAATATACAACAAGAAAACACGGTCTACGTAGATGCACATGTACATTAAAACTGAGCAAACTTGAAAAGAAAAAAAAGAATTCTAGAAAACTGTCTAAACGAACAGGGGGCCCTGTGAGTAAAGCTAAAGATTCTCAAACACAAAATGCAGTTAAGAATGTATCAATATCACCAGAAAGAAGAGAACCATATCAAATTGAGTTGGGGCGCGTTATGCTACCATACGGATGTGGATTTTGCGTCCCCGGAGTTTGTAATCCACGGAAATGTAAGGTATTATTAACGAAAAGAGAATCTATATCTATTTGTGTGATTGGAAAAAGCGACACTTATAAATTTTTAGAAAAAATTAAATACCGTGACGTTCGACATTCCAAGGATTTTGAAAAACTCACACAGAATACTAAAATGATATCTAAATCATGTGATACACGAGAATTAGGGAGCGAACCAAACCCTTCATTTGTAAAGTCTGATTTGAAACAACGAAATAGTTCATTACAGAAGTTTAATAATATGAAAAAATACCCTGAATTATCTCACTTACCTAAAAATGCCAGCGAAATGTGTTCGGAAAAATCCATAAAGCAAGGCGTTAGAATAGGTTCTAATTTTAGCTTTAATATAGAATTTTACAATGATGTAAACCCCGAAAATAACGTAAATACAAAAAGTTCAAAAAAAAGTAAAGCTCAATTTTTAAAAAATAAACCGTTTGTTGACCAACTGACAAACGAATCTAATAACACACAGAAATTTCGACTGAAAACCACAGGAGTTAGTCCGGTGCTAAGAAACTGTTATTATACATTACAATTATTAAAAAAAGAGGAACAGCGTCGGGGTTGTAAATTAATAACACCATTTGTTATTAAGAAACCAACACAAGTTTACGCCTTGAGGACAGTTGCCAAAAGTAAAATGAACTCACCCGAAATATTATTATTAAATGAAGATAACGTTGACCCTCACTGTGTCGGTTCTTATTGCCCTACCAGTTACACAAATAAAGCTCCAAGCCACACAAAACAATGGCAATATTTCAAGAAAAACTCGTCATCGAGTGTCATCTCCATATCAACAATTGCATTTAATTCTAAAAAAATGCAGCAATATATTCATGAAAGCAATTGTACATTATTGCAAATCAGTCCTACAAATCAAAGCTTACTTGATTTTACTTCAAAAGAAACAATACGGTTCGAATCAAAATTTAGTTATGAAATTAACTATCTAAAAAAAAACCGTCCTAAAATACAACGAAATGTAAAGAGTGCACACTCAAAAATTTACTCATATGCACAAAGACAATGTAAACAGCAAAATTTGGAAATTCAAAAAAAAATAGGTGATCCCAAAATAATCAAGGATATAACGAATCCTTCTCAACTTACTGGTGTTCAACCCTTACTAAGAAGGTGTTTTTGTACTATGAATGTACAAAAAAGTCCAAAAAAGAGACGCTATCGCCATAAGCTGAAAGATTACGAGTGTGAGCCAGGAGTTTGTGTCCCGTACGAGTGTGACCCGTATGAATGTCAAAAAATGATAATGAAGCGATTAGCAAAACAAGTTTCTAGAATGTCTGGTACTGACAGAAGATTAAGAAATAGTTCGAGTTTCACATCTACAATAAGTTCAAGTTCAAGAAAACATCAATCAAATTTAGCCCGTGAACATCATCGTTATCACAAAGCAAGGCCTAGAGGCATACAATACCAGACATTACCACAATCTGTTGGAAAACAAAGGCAAGCTGTCAAAGTTGGTTCTGCTTTTAATTTTGATATAGAATTCTCTAAAGGCAGCGCAAAATCAGCACCTGCTGAGTATATCAAACGACCTTCAACCATCAGACCTCCTAAAACCCACCACAGATCTTCTAAAACTCATCACAGACGTCGAAAGGATAGAGGTACAAGAGGTTTTAGAGGAGGCAGACGCGATAGAGAATCTCAATCATTGACGCAACAAATGCGTCATAGAGCTTCTAGTGTCACACCAATGTTGAAGAGATGTTTTTGCACATTAAAGTTACAAAAAAAAGGAAGACAACAAAAAGAACGGGAATTACAAGTACTGCATCAAGGTACATCAACACCTCCTAAATATAAAGACGAGAAATCAGTTCTTAGAACTGCTGAGACAGGTCAGAATACGAAGTCAAAGAAAATTTTACCGGGTGATACTGTGAGTTCAGAGTCATCAAGCATGACAGACAGCCAAAAACAACCAAAAGGAAAACACACACAGTCAAAAAGAAATATTCGTGAAAAACCTATACAATCAAAAAATATTCATGCAAAACCCAAACAAGTAAGAAAAATTCGTGCAAAACGTATACACTCAAGAAATGATCGTGCAAAATCTATACAATCAAGAAATATTCGTGTAAGACCTGATAGATCGACATACAATACCGTGAGATCTAAGCCTTCCGTAATGACAATAGAGAGACAAGACACACCTAGAAGATCGGCAGTTCGCATAAGTTCAAACTTTAGCTTTAATGTTGAATTTTATAAAGATAAGACTCCTGCTTCGTACGATGTTGATAAGCGGTCACCGGAGATCTATGTACATAAGAAACCTAAGGAAGTTAGAAAAGCCGAAAAATATACACACGCTCAAAGAAGAAAGAGGGAAAGTTCTTCCCAAGGTGGAAAATCTACTCGTGATACAGAGTCACAAATGGCTTTATTACAGCATGGTCAATCAACAATGACAGATTCGTTACTAAAACGTTGTTTCTGTACACTTAAACTTATGAAAGGTGCTAGAAAAAAGCGCGGTCACGCTGCTAACATAGGACCTGAGAAATTAACTCAAGTATCAGAAACACGCGTTGTCATGACGCAAACACGTGTTGTCATGACGCAAACACAGGCACGTTCTCCTGCACGTTATCCTGTACTTGAACCGTATGAATGTGAACCTGGTGTATGTGTTCCTGGCTTTTGCGATCCATATGAATGCGAAAAATTAATTAGAAGAAGAAGAGCAAAAGAAAAAATGACTGGCACTGCAGGATCAAGAACAAAATCAACATCGTCTGGTTTCACGTCTTCCAGAACATCAAAAGGATCGATGGCACATTTATATGAAAAAGCCAGAAGGCGAGACCAATCCTCCCAAGACACGCTTATTAGAGAAAGGCTAGGCCTAGCCCATCAGGCTAGGCCATCAGCGTTACCGCAAAGACAAGCCGTCAAAATTGGTTCAAGCTTTAGTTTCAATATAGAATTTTATAAAGATAAAACTAATGACCAAGGACAAACATCTGCTACAACATTTAAAAAGCCTCGCCCCACGAGAGACCATGGTCAGGGAGGAAGGTATGGAAGAAGAAATAGAAATAGGGGGATAGGGGGAAGGCGCTCTTCATCATATAGTAGAGGGTCTCAAATGCACGCAGCAAGAAAAAAAGACAGGGCTTTAGGGCCAATATTGAAAAGGTGCTTTTGTACATTAAAACTTCACAAACAAAAACAACAAACTAAACCTATTGAGAGGGTGATATCAACGCACGACACGGGTTCCACAGCATCACGTACTATCAAAAATATACCAACTTTACAGACTAGAAGCATGTCGACAGTAAACAATTATAAAGCATGGCCCTATAAATTGAAATCATATGAATGTGAACCCGGTGTTTGTGTACCCGGTGAGTGTGATCCCTATGAGTGCGCGAAACTTATTAAAAAACGACACCTGAACCGATCTTCGGGAACGTCAACAGATCGACATCGAACAAGATCGTCGTCATACGGAACCGGGCATCGCCGTAGACACCGAGATAGTGGATCTCAATCTATGCGACACAAAAAACGGTTGAGGACAAGAGATATGCAATATAACGAAAGAAGACCAAGGTTGAGAAGTTCAGTGGTTGAGAAACCATCAAAACAGGGAGTGAAAATAGGATCAAATTTTAGTTTTAACGTAGAATTTTTTAAAGAGAGATCTGGCGGCTCCAGTATTGCAAGCTCAAGGCCAATAGAAAAATATGCTACATATGAGAAACCCAGAAGGGCCGCAATACGGAGCCGTAGTAGATCTACAGAACGGCGATCGGTTTCTTCTAGAAACAAGAGAGGTCAACATAGAAGAAAAGTGCGTGATATGGATTCTCAAGTTTTATACCGAAAAATGCGATCTACTATGACAGGAGTAGGACCTTTCTTAAAACGATGTTTTTGCACGTTACAATTACACAAATCGGAGAAACAAGGAAGACCTTTCGAGAGTATATCTGTTACCAAAAGAGAAAAGGTGAAAACCAAACCAAAAATGGAAAGTAAACCTAGCATAAAAACTGCTAACAAACAATCTAGTGCAATAGACAATAAAGAAGAAATTATACCTACAGCTCGTGAAATTGGCACTAAAACAAAAAAGCATAACCTTGCTCTGGCATGTGAACCGAACGTTTGTGTACCCGATCAATGTGATCCTCACGAATGTGAGAAACGAATAAAACTGAAAACAAAAAAGTATACCCATGCTCTGGAGCCATACGAATGCGAACCGGGAGTTTGTATACCCGGTCAATGTAATCCTTACGAATGTGAGAAACGAATAAAACTTAGGAATATGAAAACCTTCGGTACACGAACTACTAGCGCCTCAATGAAGTCAACGCCTAGTATGACATCAAAGGATAGAAGAACCAAGGGGGTGCATACTGCTTTGCTGAAAGACAGGGGTGATAAAATGACAAAAACTTCTACAGAGACAATCCAAAGAGTTAGAAAACCACTTCCTCCATCACAAGCAAATATTAACCGCCAAGCCGTGAATTTGGGTTCCAATTTTAGTTTTAATATTGAGTTTTTTAAAGATAAACCCTCAGATCAGGGTGCTTCGTATTACGATGAAACTCAAAGAAATTACAGGCCACGCGCCATAATACCTGCAAAACATAAATCAAAAACAAGATTTTCAACAGCCGCTATAAAAAGAAAAAATCGAGGTACACATGGCAGAGAACGATTATTTTCTCATAGAAATTCACAGGCAAATGCACCAACGCAGTCAAGAGGTTCTGGCATGGGACCATTACTAAAACGCTGTTTCTGTACTTTGACGCTCCAGAGAGCAGAAGTGCAAAATACTCTTAACACAGCAAAGGATACTCATGTTAAAAATACAAAAAAAGTTAAAAATAAAGCAAGTAAGATAAAGGAAAGTAAGGTAAAGGAAAGTAAGGTAAAGGAAAGTAAGGTAAAAGAAAGTAAGGTAAAGGAAAGTAAGGTAAAGGCAAGTAAAGTAAATAGTAATTGTACTTGTCAACCTGAACCTAAACTTGAACCTGCAAAAGTCGAAACCAAAGAAAAAAAAATGTCAACTGAAAAGAAATACCGACATTCGACTCCAGCACAACAGTTAGACCCTAATGAATGTGAACCTGGAACATGTACGCCAGGAAAATGTAACCCATTAGAGTGTCTCGAGAGAATAAAAAAAAGAGAGATTAGACCAAAGAAATACCAACATTCGACTCCAGCACAACAGTTAGACCCTAATGAATGTGAACCTGGAACATGTACACCAGGAGAATGTAACCCATTAGAGTGTCTCGAGAGGATAAAAAAAAGAGGGATTAGACGAGTGTCTCGAACAACGGGCACACGTATGAAACGAACTTCACGAATGTCTGCTTCAAACATGGCTGCCCAACTCATACCCCATAAAAGTAAAAAAACAAAATACAAAGAAGAACGTTATTCACCACAGCATGTAGAAAGAATCGTAGAAGAACCTCGATTTCCATTTCTAACGGGTAATTCTAAAAAACAAGGCGTTAGAATTTCTTCAAACTTTAGCTTTAGTGTTGAATTTTACAAAGAAGATTCACCTGAGATGATGAGGGATGAGAACATTAATCCACCAAATGATAATTCAACAATAAAAAAACAAATTCGAAAGACAAAAAGTACAAAAGCGGGGCCACACGCACCTCTAAAAGAGGTGCCACACGCACCCCTAAAAGAGTTGCCACACGCACCTCTAAAAGAGGTGCGTGTAGAAAGCAAAAAAACAGGTCCAGGTAAATTAAGAACGAAATATAAAAATCATGGCACTACAAATAATGAACTACCGAACGTCGAACAGCAATCAGAACCTGTTAAAACAGAAGACAAATCATCTGCTGTTGCGATGTTAAAAAGATGCTTCTGCACTATGAAATTACATAAATCAAAAATAAATCGATCAGTTCAGCCTCAAGTCCATGCTGTTTGCCGAATGGAAGAAATAAGGCCCTTACCATTTTTTGGACCAAATAAATACTGGGTCCAATACCAAATACAGAAGCATGTTGAAACAAAAAAATCCTTCCAAACGGAATCCACCGCAATAAAAAACAGAAAAAAAGATTCTTACAAACTCGAGACCATAATGTCTTTCACACCTAGTAAGTTTAGTAAAAATTACGGTACACATTTCGGCAAAACATCTCGTTCTACTTGCCAGTGTAAGTTTCATCGAATGCACAGTCCAGTGGATCCAATGAACAAAATAAAAAGCAAAAATTTTATCAAAACAGTACAGAAAATACCAGAAGTAAAGAATTACAATAATTCTATTTTAAAAAAAATGTTGTGTCCATTTAAATATTTGTTTATAAAACCTACTAATCAACTTCAAAACTATAAGATTATTGAAAAGGAAGACTTTAAATGGACAGGAATTAAACAATCACGAACTGAGGTTTTGAAAACTTCTAAAAGTGAACGTCATCCGAATAATGCAGCTACTGCAGGTATAAAAACATCTAAAAGTCTCAAAGTTGCAAGAGTAAGCGGAATGGATGATAACACAAAGAAATATTCTCGATTTCAGTCTGGAGACGCCGAACAAGGGTATAATTTTACCAATAAACGACAAAAAACTGGTATACATTTTGTAAAAAAAAATTGTCTGCACTGTCAAGCTCAGTTTAAACAAGTTAATCCAATACAAAAACAAGTTCATTTTGCTTTGCTTCGTAAAGATGAAACATTGAAGCCTAAGAATGTTCAGGTAACCGAACCTAAAACAGAATCAAAATCTGTTACGTTTTTATTTAGAAACTCCAAATTTAAAAAGTCGGGAGATTTAAAATGTCGTAAGTTATGCATTTGTTGTGGAGGCTTGGAAAGAAAAAGAAATTTTGCATGGACTAGCCATAGCTTAGATTCAAAGAAGAAAATATTGAAACACGGTGAAGATACGACAAAACTTTCACCTAAAGAGATAGTTGTGTTACGCAAGGAAAATAAGAAAAAAGATAAACAATCCTATCCTTGTTGCATCTGCAGAAAAAATAACAAAGATGCTAAAGTTACGAATAAAGTAGAACAAAGACAGCCATGTGGAAGTGTGGCATTTAAAGAAAAAGTAGAAAAAGTCACAGGTAACTCGGGCTTAGAAGTCAGAAAAGGTAAAAATAAGAAATACGTTTGTGGAACGAAGATTTGTGCCGCCGAATCTGTGAAAGAAGCACTTTCGGAAGAATCTAGATTCAAGCGGGCTCAAGGAGAAAAGAAAACGGAGATAAATCTAAAACAGAAAGCAAAATTTCGTGGAATAAATTATAGAGAAGATAAAGAAATTATAATAAGACACAAAATAAATCATAAACACATGATGAAGAAGGTTAAGAAATATAAAGATATACCTGACGTTACGCGTGTTGCTGAATCAGTCTTGAATATTCGTAAATTAGAAATTACGAGTATAGGAGACATTTTACGTAATCTGCGCAGGGCAGTTTTTAATTTTAAACGCACATATAGATATTTGAATATGTATTTGCAATATCCAATGCGTGCATTTAAAAAGTTTCAAAATGCGCCTAACGATGGCTTCGGAGTAGCAACATTTAAGCGTTTGAAATTAAGATGTCTAGAAATGACTTGTGTAAAAAAAGGTAAAGAAAAACTTGAGGAACACAGGATGGCGAACTTCATTATACATTCTAAGGACAGAGATTTAAAACATAGACTGCATGCAAAAAACCTAAGCCTGCGGCGTCATCCGGACACTTTCAATGGATGTAGTCCTCTAATGCTTTCGCTAAGAAATAGACCGTGCGTATACCACAAGTGTTCTTGGTTTTCCCCACGTTGTCTCAAACTACTGCAAGTGTGGGGACAATTTATGGATTTGTTATTATTTTTGTTGGCAGTTGCAGTGTTGTCTCCTTGTATAGTGAGCATGGAGTTGTATAGGGCCATGATGTGTCGCTTTTTGTGTACGGGCTAGTTTGGTTTCCGGAATAAATTATTTCCATATTTTTCGACATGTTTTATTTAAGTTTCCCTCATATTATATGGTGTTTGAGGTAACTAAGACCCCATCTTCTTTTTCTCTTCCGAGTTACTCTCAAATAGCTCATGTCGTGATAAAAAGATTAGCCAGTCAGCAAGATTGGTAGCGGGACTGATTGCCCAAAATGCGCCGAATGTATTATGTTACGTTATGTACGCCAAAACACAATGTATCTTGCGCCGCGTACTACGCAAGATACGCGGCGTAAAATATCCTTAAGTGTATTAATAAGTGTAGCTGTAGCCGCTGAAAATACGCCGAATAATATAACGTCGCATAAAAAGGCCAGCAGTGTGCATTCTCAGCTGTTGTTTTTATTTTTTTAACATGAAAAGTATTAGTAATAAAAATACCGGCTTTTCATTAAAAAAAAACAACAAACATTAAGTGAAGTTATGCCCATTTGTCTTAAAATATCTTTAAATACAAACTTGAGCTTTATTACATAGGTAGACTAAAAAGTAGTGTTTTTCTTTGCTCATTCCGAATCTGTATTTTTTTTTTTTGGACAAAACTTATAGTTACGGTTACGGCCATAGAAATATACTACGTACAACATAAAATCTTTGGTTGCGGCCTCTCTCCATATGATGGCAGTGCCGGCGTTACGCAGAGACTGGCGACTGGCTGCAATGATCGAACGCAAGATGCACACGAGACTTCTAAGCCCTATTACGCTCGGCGAAACGACGTACAATTCCTCATACGCGTGATGAGGCCGCGTATGAGGTATTGTACATAGCGTGATGTATACGCAGACCCACTTGTGCAACTAACGTATTTGTTAGCACCTCCCCACACTTGACGCGAAATCGACTTACGGCCGTTTTCAATAACCTATCTATCGGCGGTTTCGCCTACTAGAGATAGAAATTTGACATAAGCTCCATAGAAGTAATGTCAAAATTCCATCTGTAGTAAGGCAAACCGCCGATAGATAGGATATTGAAAATGGCGGTTAGGCCGGTTGGAAAAGGCTTTACGACGTCGGTTACACCGTTATGCCCGTAGACATTAAGCTTTTTCCTAGCAGCTTCTGGGCTTTTGACTGGTTAGCCCTAGGTTATGACGATGTTGACGATGTTGATATCGTCAGTGGAAAGGTAAAAAGACTAAAGCGCCAATATACCTACTTTACAGGAGAGCGTTTCAAAGTTTTTTTTTGAAGAAAAAAATTCATTATAATTTTTCTTTATGAGGTATCTTAATGAAACTTACATACCGATGTAATGTGATTTTTTGCTATTTTTTGATCTTTGAATGAAGCTTCTATCTCTACTGGTTCGTGAGATAGATGTCGCTTTAGTCAATATTCACTCACAATTTCAAATAACTTGGTAAGGCCAAAATACTAATCCACCCTAGATGCTTTTGTACCCACAATCGAAAATGACTAACAAACCATCAAGTACTAAAAGATAACCAAGGAAATATACTTATAGTTCTATGTGTTGCATAAAATGGAAAGCATAAATCACTAACAAGAATATTTACATTTAATCTGGTTCAAGTAAAATTACTTACTACTAATTAAATACCATTCCGATTAACAGACACAGAAGAGTAGAATTACTAAAGAGCAAAAAGTTTCATGTACCTAATACCATGTGGTACCATTCCTATCACAGAAAATAATGCCTTTTTTAATTTTAATGTATTTAATTACGGCTTACTAGCATGTAATTTTACTTGAACATATTTTTTTTTGTGACTTTTCGATATGTTAAAATCCTTTAAATACCAATGCAGAAATATTGTTAAAACCTAAACAACGGATTTAATGATTTTATACAACGCAACCACGTCGGTCGGCTGCCCCATGCAGAAATCCAACCATTCAAACTTTCTTATTTAGGATATCGGCAGATTTTGAAGAGTGGAGAACCGATCAGGATCGAGTATGATATATTCCAGGGCTAATGTTTCTTATGGTTTTGATTGGCCTTAAGTCCTCTAAGTTGGTACATTGCTGAAGAAATCACTCCTGGGCTATCAGGTAAGGAGAAAAGGTCAAGTAATATCCCAACTCCTTTACATGGTAGACCCAAAACTGTATGCCCCCACCGATTTGCAACTGATGGAGTTACTGAAGGTAACTGAAAATTTCAGTAATTCTGTGGGAAGATTGTGGGATTCGAGGGACTCCAAATAACTTAGATCCCTCTCTCCAACTGAAATCGATACACACTTGGGTATATCTAGGTGATAGGCATCAGGGAGACCGACATGATGCAATAGTTGCGGGAGAGCTTCTGGCCGCCTGAATATGTTCTGGAACATATCTTATCGGGCGGAAACAAGGTCTTTAACGGTTGGGTCATGCCGGTCTTGATGAATCCTTTGGCATACTCAAGTGGACTCAAACGAATCTTGATGCTTTGGATAAATGGTCCGTGCACTGCTGATTGTATCTCGGAATGCATCACTTCCGTTTGTCGGTGATGTGGCTGTATATTCCGCGGAAGTGATCTAGGGATCGAGACTTTTTAAACGAAAATACCCCTCACAACCGCCAAATGTACAGTTTTAGGGAGATGTGGTCGCCGTGGACAAGGAACTGACCCCGCTCTCCTGGGCTTAAGAGACTGGTAGAAACCTACAATACATAGCACCAATGACCGCAAAGAAGTATGGCAAAGAAAGCGTTCGTATCCTAGCATTTTTTTATGACGACTTCGAAGGTCTTATATGTGCAATTGTGAACAAAGTTATTACGGCGAACAGGTACTGGAAATATTGTGAAGGATAGAACGGTTGACATTGTGGAGCATGCCACTGTCTGGGAAAATCTATTCGACAAATTATCTCCGGTTGTTCTTGTCTTACTAATGACGAGTATTTGCACAGATATAACCTGAAGGCCAAAATTATTCACCAGCTACTTGCTCTGAAATACAATCTTGTACATCATGTACCATACTTCAAGCATGTCCGACTCAGTTCTTGAGAATGTCAAATTGTACTAGGATCAAGCTATCATCACCCACAGGACTGTTGTTCTCAATAAGCCTTATTAGTAATCGGCCAGAGCGTCGCACAATGATTGTATTGATGTATGGTTGATATTATTGTCCCTCATGACGAGAATTTCGTGAAACTTGAAAAAGATAAACACATCAAGTATCTTGATTTAGAACACGAGGTTGTCAACATGTAGGACGTGGATTCAGTAGTTTTTGTGCCGATAGTTGTTACGGCTAATGGCCTAATGGTCAAGAGCCTCGATCAACACCGCAAAAGGCTCTCGTTAGGCGGCTAGATCAGGCTTGATACAGTGCGGGGTACTCCCTGACACAGTACGCATTGTGCAAAGGTTTCTTTCTCTGAAGCCATGACCACAGGTTGCACTCGCGCGCACGAGCCATTCAAAGATTGGCATCTTAACTCCCAAACGAATGAACCGATTACAATACGGTTTTTTTTGTTTGAAGGCTGGTTATATCGGGATAATTATAGGCTGTTTAATGGAAATCGGTTCAGCCGTTTCAAAATGATCAGCTCTTTTCACAGTTGGGGCAGAGATTTCAACCAAGCAATAGATTATCACAATAGATACCTATTTGACTTTCGCTCGTCCGATTGAACTTATATTTATGCAAACCTAGTGACAATATTAGGGTACCATTGAGGTGATTTTGTTTAGGGTTTGGAAGGTTGTTAGCACTACCTACTTCGAAATAGCTAATAATCAGGCAGACCCAGCGATTTTGCCACATTTACATTTGTTTTTTTGGCAAAAAGGACTTTGACGGTGGCTCAGGGTGGTTAGGTAGTGGTGATAGATCGATCAGAGTGTCTCACAATGATTGTTGTATCACTGTTTCGCATGACAAGAACCGTGTGAAAGCCGAGAAAGATAAAGAAATTAAATATCAAGACTTGGCACACGAGGTTGTCGACATGTAGGATGTTGATTCAGCAGTAATTGTGCCGATAGTAGTTACGGCGAACGGCTATTAGCCAAGAGCCTCGACCAACACCTAAAGAGACTCTCCTTGGGTGGCTGGATCAAAGGCCTGATACAGAAAGCGGTACTTCTCGACACGGCGCGTATTCTTAGGAAGTTCCTCTCTCTGAGGCCCTGACCACCGGTAGCCTTCGGACCGCCGGGAGCTTGGACCGTTCCCGGTGCCGGTGGACTACTATTTTTATATTTTTTAATGTTTTTTTTAGAGAAATATTTTAAATGTAAATTGTAAGTTAAATTTAAGTATTATTATTATGTTAAATAAGACGTATAGTCTTTCGTACTATTAAATAAAATTTCATACCGACTACTAAATAGACTTCCTTATTGAACTTAGGGATATTTTTGTTACTTATTCGCCATTCATTACAAATACTTGTAAAACGATTTTTACTAAAGCGCCAACGATACTATAACACAATAATGCAGATTTACTAACAAACCACTGAAATGGATTTAGTCTGAATGGTTAATTACTAATAAACATTATTTAGTTTAAATGAGGAATCGAATAATACTGATAAGCCATCTTTTCTCTTAAGTACTTAGATAAAAAGTATTTAAGCGACGTCAACCTATAAAACATCGAAAAAACGTCGCTTTAGTCACTTATCAATGGACTTACAGGCAAAATTTTGGAAGACTAAAGCGCCAAAAAAGTGCTCAGATCACCACGAGACCTAGACCAATCGACGCAGAAAAAAAATTGCAGTCGAACTGTATATATAACTCATTTTGACCAAAAGTGGCGCTTTAGTCTTTTTACCTTTCCACTGACGATATTAACGATGTTGCGCAAGAACACTAATACCCCGTGCGTTATTAGAAATGTAAAAAAAAAAAACTATGCTTATGCCTGATTTTTTACTTTTTTTTCGTTGCTCATTTTGTTGCTTGTAATTACTTTAGCTACCGCGAGCTGTTTTATTATTTTGTATCCAGGCAATTTAACTGAATACGAACGGACAAAAATATGCTGAATACCGAATAATTATCGAACATTCGGCCCATAACTAAGTAATATTATTGGTTGCTCTATGAATGTTAATAAACCTTGATTTTTTACCCGACTACGGCAAAGCCAAAAGGAAGGGTTATGATTTTAGCAGTCCACATACGTAAGTATGTATGTATTTACGTGTGTTACACCGTAGCGTCTAAACAACTAAACCCTTTTGATGATGATGTATCAATAGTTCCATAAAGAGTTTGTGTTTTGTTACTTTCCTTAATTCCCTTTGATCTGTTAAAATTAGTAGTCATCGATATTTTAGTCTGTTAATCTAGTGAACTGTTTGTGTTACAAACTGCTGATGTAAATGATGACTTGTTGTTTTCGACAACTATTGAAATTGTAAATTATTGATGTAGAGATAAACTACGATAACATGGCGCGCCCTTCCATTGACACTGCAAGTAAAAATGTGTGAGTAAGAATATTTACAACGTGTCATTCGTTCAATGCACATGTGTGCATTCTGTAAACAAAAACATGGATCAGTCGCTCGACAGATTTGACGTTGCCAAATAACATTATGGTAACTATGGTACCGCTTGGAGGTTTGTATGGATGACACACGTGCGCCTTGTCGAGCGGTCACTTTAATTATGCACTAGTCGAGCAATAAATCTACTAAATATCAAACATGTCAAATACTGTCAAACACAAACATGGTGACTTGTTGGTATATGCACACACACATTGAAGACAGATGTTGGAGGGGCGCGCCATGTTATCGTAGTTTATCGTAAACCGTTGACTTCTTTAACGGTAAATCTAGTGGTATTGATATTTTGAATGTTGATCTTGTGATTGTTGATCTAACGTTTGTATCCCCCACATATACGGAGCCAAAAACAATCGCAACTGAAGCGAAGCCGAACCGTTCATTCAGACAGTTTTCATTTACAAAAACTGTGAAATTGTTTGACAACAAAAATAAATCCAAACATTTTGACTGATTGGAGTTTGTGGTCCGTCTTTTTTGTAAGCGAAAGCTTGATGTGAAATTTTAATCATGATTAATAAAGTACAATGCCCTATATCGTGTCCATAGACGCATTGATGATTGCACCCCAAAGTTCAATGACCACGAAGCCCCTAAAGTTTGAGGGTGGTCTGACTAGACTATCTAAGCGCAAAGAGTGTGCCAGGCCAACCTCTCGCAAAACCGAATGCGCGCGTACTGTGATAATTTGGTGTAAATACTCCAACCATTTCGAGGATCTTTTGACCCTTGCTATATTCGAGGCTAGTTGTGTTACAGGACAATTTGTTTTCGGGTTGAATTAGTCAAAAAGATCAATACTATAATTTATATACATTTAGGTCGAGTACTTAACAAGATACGAGTGACAAAAAATAGATCTCCATAGGCTATGTCTACAACAGTGCGCTTTCATGTTCATCTTGCGTCTACGTCTGAAGCATGCGTGAAGCGCCATAGCGCATGCCTTAATACTAGTTCGACAAAAGCGTATACCCTTAGCGAAAGGTAATCTGTCTATTGTATGTCGACTGACGACTGACCGAGGCGCACCGGTGTAGACAATCAATATTGCATGCGCTTAACGCAAGAGGAATTGACAGTTGAAAGCGCAAGATGAACATGAAAGCGCACTTGTAGCACACACACCAATAAGGGTGCTTTCAATCGAGCTAGAGCTTGGTATTGGTAATAAATACAGAAAAAAAAACAAGTGGAAGTGCCACGCAGCTTTCGCGCGTGTGTCACAATTATACGGAGATCCGCAAGCCTGGCTCACGCGAAAAGTTACTTTCTGTGACACGACGTCTCGAACTCATACGTCAGTATCTAACGATTGAAAAATCGGCTCTAAGTTTTACAAGTATCTAAACTAAAAGTTATCCCACCAAAAGCATAAGTGTAAAAAAACAGGCTGACTTCATCAGGACTGTGTGTTTTAATATCTGTCAGGAATGTAGAAGTTCATTGCTTGATAGCAGTGTTTTGATAATCAAAGAAAAAGCGTGTAACAATTTTGTTTTTCAAATAATAGTACCCATGTACTATAAAAGTATAGATCGGGTCTACTCGCGTAAAAAACTAAGAGGCACAAAATACCTAATTTATTTTCAATCGTCAGATGAGTACCTAAATACCTAATTTTGTGCCTCTTAAAGTTTTTTACGCGATTAGACCCGATCTATACTTTTATAATGTGTACAAATCGAAAAAGTTTAAAAACACAAATGGGTACTGTTAAAGTTTATAAAACAAAATCACAGTCATGAAAATAAAAGATCTGAATACTTCAGTTACATTGTTTCTATTAATATGATATAGTGATTGATCTACAAATCAATTAGCCGGGCAACTGAGAACTCTATAACACTGGGCATTGCACAGGAAATATTGACAAACGTGTGTCCGATCTTCCGACCCCTCTGGGTACATTTTCTAGGGAGACTGTTTTATTATTACGCAATATTTTAAGCGTGAATTAAGTTTAGCACTCATACACATATTATGTGTATAAATAACATCCGCATTTGGGATGTATAACTGAAATATAAATGTAAATAAAGCATTTTTGTCATTGAATTCAATTAATTATTTATGGTTAGCCATCCGTCCTACTCTTTATTAGTATGCCATTTATTTTTTACTGAATATTGGACATTTGTGCATTAGAGATCCTAGTTTCGAAATATTTACATCTCTTATCTCTTTCAACTTAATTAAAAGTTCTCGGTATACGTAATATAATATTCAAGCGAACGTTTGAAAAGATAGTCTGAAGTCTGAATGTAATCCACGTGTAGATAATAAGAAATAATATCAAAGCTACCCATCGGACCTTTTAAATAGTTAACATAGGTACTATCACGGAGTCGAGTTTCAACGGTACACATTGCGTTCAAAGTGCGAAAACAAAAGAGAGCAATATCGACCAAACCCTCAAAAGTGAGAGGGAGAGCCACCCTCTTTATGAGTCAGAGGGGAGGACCCTTGCACGTAGATATTGCGGTACCTACCCTTAGTACAGTACGAACCATGCACTCCACACACATATCTATCGATCTGGGGTTTCGGCTGATCTGCTATTAAGTTTGTTTTTATATTTAATGAAAGTAATACGAGACGTGTAATCGCAGTACCTTATCCGTATATTAATATTTTCATTTATGATTATGCAATGGAGAACAAAATATAAATAAGTACATGAAATCATATTACAGCTGTCTATTAGAATCGTGTGTAAATATTAAACGGGTCCTAAAAGCGTGCCCTGCACAATCCATTAGATTTAGTCGACGCGGACCGCGGCGGCAGTGTATTGTCGATTTGATCATTAGCATATTTTTCGTGTTTATGTCGCAGCTGTCACTGTACCGGCGTAAACCTACACTGGAATTGTTTGGTCCTAGACACAATATACATAATTATTATATGACGCAATCGAATGTTTGAACGAGAATCCAAAACTGGTAAAAACAGTTGAAAATTAAAAAGAAATTCTGTTTACTGGATTAAGGTAAAAGCACTAATGCCCGACAGTGAACTAAAGGATGACACTTTCGAATAAAACTTCTTCTACTAAGAATAATAATCATTGAATTTACTTCAAGATTGCTGTAACAGACACCTAGATATCTAAGATACGCGGTCAAAAATTTTCATTCACGTATTTTAGCAAATTTAAAAACGACGTCAGTTGGCAGTAGACAATGTGAGAAAGAGAACAAATGCAATGTGATTGTATAAGAAAATGTTAACGACGCCGACATGTAGTTGGTATGATTTTGTTCTACATTTTTACGATTTTTGCTGCTTTTTGTATTGTTTATAGAAATGTATTAAGTTATTGACATACCAGGACCATTGCCTTCTTATTTCGGTTAGGTTTTCTAACAAATTAAAGGGTGTCTACTATTAGTACCAGAAATTAGTAAAAACCTAAAAGCCGACACATGTCGATGGCCCCACCGAATAAACGTGTAAGAGAAAAATGACAACTTTTCAGGAAAAAATAAATACGTTTAAACTTCAATAACGCTCATTCCATTGTAAATAGGTATAAATAATGTATTAGCGAATTATAGGTAAAAAAATAAACTGTAGACTTGTGTATTTACTTTTTTTAAAATATCAACGAGTTTCAGGAAATTCATGAAAAACTATTTAATGTTAATACTCTTGTGAAATTTGCGTGACTAGGTCACAGCAATATATCATTACACGTTTATTCGTGTAATAGTACACAACGAATAAAATGTACTGTAATGTTACACTATTATTCTCCGTAATTCAAGTTTATTTTGAACCCAGCTATAACTATTTACACGCTTGTTTACAGTACGTTGTTCTGCTTCTATATGATTGGAAAGATCGTATGCATTTATATTAGTGTTAATAAAATCAGTTTTAATCTATGTAATACACCTTTGATAATGCAAGGTATAATAAATTATAAATAATTTCGTAAAACCAAAAGTATGAAATTCTCCACCTCAATAGTGTACATTAATTCAAATGTGAAACTTGACGGGAAAGCGTTAGATCCGGTTCCCTCAACTGTCTTCCTGGGCATCACAGTAGACTCTAAATTGCAATGGGGACCTCATATAGAGGCACTTGCAGGCAAACTGAGTTCTGCTGCATTTGCCGTCAGGAAAATTAGGCAGTTGACTGATGTAGCTTCAGCTAGGTTGGTGTACTTTGCATACTTTCACAGTATTATGTCTTATAGCACATTACTGTGGGGTTCGGGTGCTGATGTTGGTACTATTTTCATATTACAAAAAAGAGCAGTCCGAGCTATTTATAATCTAGGCTGCCGTGAATCGCTTCGTGAATTATTTAAGGAAATAAATATACTTACCCTACCATCTTTGTATATACTTAGTAACACTATGTACATTCGAAAAAATATTGCCCAGTATAACAAGAAAACTGACGTCCACAACATACATACTCGCAATAAACACAAGCTAACAGTACCTGGTTTTAGACTAAGACAAACTAGCAAGACGTTTATGGGGAACAGTGTTAGGTTCTACAATAAATTATTTATTAAGAGCATTTTAAATAATTTCTTAAGAGCATTTTGATATCTAAAGCTTATTAAAACATAAATCATTATATCGAAGATAAAGATGCCTGGCGTACAACTCCGTCCTGCTCATTGCGATCCTCTGGCCCTGTCTAACTGGTTGGTTGTATGACCTAACATTATTTTTAATGTTTACTTCTAGTATTCTTCTTTTTATTGACTTAAAATAACCTGTACATTATTTGATCAATTTTCATATTTTTTTTTTATTCAAATACTGAAATTTTTATATTCCCATTATAATTTTATTATTTAATGTATAATACTCTGCCTAAATAGTCTGATATTGTTTATAATTATAATTTTTATAATATCATTTTCCAATCTGTAAAGTTTGAGCATCATGCAGCAATTAATGATACACCTATAATCATATCACATTACTGCCCATTGTCTGGTAGTATGAGTCTGTCATGCTCACTTAAATGTCCTGCTTATGGTGGCGTTGTATATCCTGTCATTGGGTTCCCTGCAATATGGTTGAGCTAAGCGATGCGGGTGTCCACGTCATGCTCGTGAACGGTTGCTGTCTGTCGGGACTGGTTAGCCCTTAGCTGCTATGGCAATCCCAGAAGGCATATTTTTCTATTTGTTACTGTTATGTGAGTTTATTTCTTACATTAACCTGCATTATTCTCATTCTATTTCTCACACTACTGTAATGGAATTGTCATGAACTACTATTTTGAAAAGAGTATTCTTGGAGTTTTGAGCTCTTCTCCATGCAACCTACCTTTTGGAACCGTGCACCTAGTTTTGACGTTTTAAAAGTGCCTGTAATCTAGTCTATTTGAAATAAAAAACTTTGACTTTGACTTCAAAAGGATGAAATAAAATACAGATATTATAAAGAATAAAGAAAATATAATTATGTATTTGTCCACGTGAACAGAAAGTACAGTTACAGTTACAAAGAAAGTAAATTTCTTGATTAAAAAAAACTAATTCCGATATTAGAAACACTAATCCTCCTCCTCACTGTCATTGGAGACCAAGATGGAGTTTTCCAATGGCAGTAGATTTATAATATTTATAATTGAATGTAATTGCGCGAACCAGAATTATGTAATAGCGCGCATAGAATCACAACAAGACTGTCCTTCCGAGCTAGTCACCTTTTATTTTTTATTTTTTCGAGGGAAAATCCTCATGGATGCCCTTCGCCCGGGGAAGGTAAAGGAGTATGCCGGACTCTTACCGGCTAAAAACCCACGGTGTTCCTTCTCCTGACCTTTGGCCGGGGTCGCGGGATTCGCAGCTGCCTCGGCCTTGGTCCACCAGCCCCTGCCGGACCTCTCCTTCTGTGGGGCCTGGCCCCACGTCCTTCCTCCTGAGAGGCGCGCACGGAACACTGCGCACCGCCTTCTCGGGCATGTTACTGGTCGCAGGCCAGTACTAGTACTACCCGCAGGCCACACACTATGGTGGCCGGAGATCGGCACGCTCCCTCCAGCGCCCGGTGCGTCTGGCGCGGGAAGGGAGAGTGGCAGCTGTCTCTCTCCCCCTCTCCGCTCCCTCTTTGGTCGCCAACACCTCCTCGCAGAAGGAGGCGACGGCTTCCCACGCACTCTCGCTCCCGACCATGAACAGAACCACGGCCGTGAGCGAGAGGTCACCACTGACTCCAAGCTAGTCACCTTATTTTACTCGCATCTTACCCCCCGTACCCCTTTCTAACGTTACGTACGATTACAATAGAATTTATCGCGTAAACATTTGTTTATTTACCGTTACTAGGTATAAACTTAAATTAATATAATATGCAATTAATGCACTTAATGTTTGAATCTTTAACACAATTGTTAGAAAAAAATAATTATAGTAAGAGATAATGCAATACTTTAATTTTAATAACCTATTTATATTCAAACTTCCATTTTGTGGAATGAAACATTGGTAATAAAATTTGCATACATTTCTACGCGAATAAACGTGTAAGAAGACGTTACCCAAATTCGGAAACAATCACAAATCTTCTCAAACGTCTGTAGGTTTTAACATGTTTATTCTTGTGTACTTGGCGACTCAAAAAGCATGTAATAATAGCATAAACTATTATTCGTATAATTTTAAAATTAATTATTTCCCTAGAATAAAGAAATTCACTATTATAATAGGCGTATTTTGAGTCTAAAATTCATAAAAAAAATTAAGTAGGTGCTGGATAGGCAAAAGAAACGAAAAATGAAATAAAAAAAAATTCGTGTAAGAACTCTTGCACGTTTATTCGGTGGGGCCATCGATGTGTCATCTACTGGTATCTCACCAAACAGATTTTCTCAGCACATGTTCATGCAATTATTGTCTTTATATCCTGTCAATAAAGTGCTGTTTAATTTTTGATCGTTTCAAACGATCCTATCCAACAGTAGACAGGGTGTCAACTATTGGGGTATACTAGGTGTCAACTGTTAGTTCTTTTGATTTCAGATTTATTTTTGAGCACTATGCCGCCGTACGAGTTTAAGACATGTCAAAAATTATTATAACAAGTGATAGGATTAAGTCTAAATTGAATTTTCTGTTACAAGTTCACGGGTAACTTCATATTATAGTATTTCAGTATTGATTTTTTTTAACTTGATAATAATAATATCAAACCACTATTAATAGACATCTATTAGCACTAATAATAGACACGTCAAGTATTAGCGCTAAGGGATGTCTACTATTAGTGGTTTCGTTTTTTTGTGATGTCATTTAATAGTTCCTACGACAAAGTGTAAAAGAATGTAAATTAAAGTATGAAATATGTTATTAGATAAAGCTTTTATGTTGAAAACTAAATATCTAAATGTTACTTTAGCATTTAAAAAGATTTAACTGTGTTTTGTGATTAAATTACATTTGTTATTGAAGAATTAAATTTGTGTTGCTCTTATACTGTCGGGCATTAGTGCTTTTACCTTAAATCTACCACTCACTTCTTCATGATAAATCGTGATTTTGTCTAAACAAGAAACGTATGAATTAGCAAACAAAATAAGGCATTCAGTAATTTGTTGGAAGTAAACTAAAAATTGTCATATAAAGTCTGATCTCTATTTAAAGTGTGACAGTTATCCTTTAATAAATCTGTATCCTTATAAACCAGTATAATGCCTTCACCGGTGAGTAGACGACCAGTTCTGTCGACCGCTCATTAGATAATACTGATGCAATATTATAATTATGTTGATAGTTATTTATTTTAAGGACTTAATTTAAACATACAGGTTTTATTAATATTTTTTAAAGCATTTTATCTTTTGACTATTTACAGGTAAGTAGTATCAATTGAAACTTATGGTATATTAGTGACTGGACTGTGTGTATTTTTGAAAGAATATCTAATTATTTCATTTCATGAAGGTGCAGGAGTAGTTTGGCTAAAAAAAAAAACAAAAAGGCCAAAGAACCAACTTAACGAGATAACAAGCAATCAGTGAGATCAGAATTCAACTGTTTCTTATCCAAATTGTATTCGTATATTTCTACATTCTATTCTGCATATTCTATTACGCAAAGAATATTAACACCAATTCAATATTGTTTTTCTCCTGTCGACACTAACATCAAAGTTTAAAAAACCGCCAAATCAAGTTGCTTCCCGCTTTAATGTCAGCTTAAAGACCCCTCTAAAAATGTTGGCAAAAAACTTTTTTCGCGTGACTCAACGAAATGCCTTGTCGCAACTTAAGGGGAGCTGAATTGCATTGCACTTTACAATATTTCACTCGCGAGACCACGGATATCGTATATTTTTATTATGCAATGTATTTTAATGTTATTGCAAAAATATAATTTATGGTATGACATCTACAGAGGTTTTCTGTTTTGTGTACTTGTTGCATCAATTACGTAGGGATAAAATTCCACGAATTCTCTAGTCTATTAATAGTAATAGTACTATTACTGTACATATACTAGTAGTACTATCGCTTGTTCGACTATGTGTAGGTCATGTATACCAATAAACGCACTTCAGATTCTTTAGCACCCAATCTTTGCAACCGTGTTACGAAATCACACAAAACTGCGAGCCTTTAATTCTTCATCAACGTAGCCATCTACTGCTGCGTTCACATTATAAATAACAATGCGTACAGGATAGTCATAGTATAAATAACGCACTTCACTGCCCACGTCATATTAATATGGATACAACACGTAAACCCCACTTTGTTCAGCCATTCCAACAGCTCATTTAAATAACTATTGTGGGGTGTATTCCGAGAACTGTGTAATATATATGCTTAAGTCAACTACGAATTTACATATTATTATAATCATAAAGTTTATCTACGCGCTTGACCTATGCAGTCTGAGAACAATGAATAAGTACTTAGTAGAGATAGTTTCTTCTAAAGATAGATCTGTGATGATAGGTAGAAGATAGAACTTCGAATTTATTGTCAATCAACAATCATCTGCAGTGTGTTTCTACTAGAATAGAATCTCATTGCTGATTTTCTATAAATAAGTGTCAATCTTTATTATTCCTAGAACCGTTCATTCAGACAGTTTTTGTTTTCGAAAGCTGTCAAATTGTTTGACACAATAAAGAAAATCAATTATATTGACAGTTTTCGTAAATAAAAATTGTCTGACGGTTGTGGTTCGTTTGCGTTTGGCAATCATTTTGTTAGTCGAATTGATCCGCAGATTAATTATTGACGTTAAACGCAATAAGGAGTTGTTCAATAAAAACTCATTTTTGGGGTCTTTAATCCAAGATGGCGAAGATCGTTCCAGGTCGAAAAATTTAAATTTTCGTAAAAACACCTAAACACAACTCATCTAAAATTCAGAACTTTACCTTACCTTTTAGAAGGTATACCCCTTTTTTTCGACCTGATGACTGGGCTACGCTTCAACCTTGATTTGTTCACATTACTCTACTTACAATAAGGTAATAGATTATGATTTGTTTCCTGATAGTTACAACATCGGGGTCTTTAAGTCAAGAGTGAATAGGTTACTTCTAGGCAAGCGTGCTTCACCGTCGGACACATCATCGCTTATATCATCAGGCGAGATAATGGTCAAACGCGAGCCTATCGATAAATAGAAAAAAAACATAATTTAGTCTGAATTGCATCAAAATGATAATAGGTATTTTCTCATAATCACACTTTTTGTAGAATTACCTCTATCAACCACACAGCATCATTGGTATGATTGGAAACCGCAAAGCTAGTTCTCTCATTCATAGGTATAAACCTCAAATATTTGGAATAGTAAATAATATACCTACTGTATGTTGTGTAAACAGTAGATAATAATACGAAGCAATTACAAATTAATTTACTATAGGAATCATTGACTAATAATATTATCTATGTTATACGCTTTCAGTTTATATTTAATTGCCTTTTCGGGTCGGTTATTACGGACATAACATGGAATTCAGTTAACTGAATTAGAGAAAAGTTCTGTTACACTGAAGTTTAAATTTTATTTGATGTGGTCCTCTATTGTTTGGTATTGTTTAGGAACACTGTTTCATATAGGTATTAACGTTTGAACAAGTATTTCTAATCGTACTATAAGGTCTTATCTAACTACAGAAATCTGCCTAATCCCTGCAATTTCAGAAAATAGCTTTCTGTTAACCTAACACGATTACGTTACTTCGTTTTTATCAAAGAAAACACGACATTGTTAGGTTGTCAGGGTTTCCCGCCAAAACACACGCCATGTTTTCAATATGGCGAACCGGGCGAGCGAGTCTCTTTACGACTTCCGTGAAAATTATAGCCGCATACGTACGTTAAACTTTTATACCCGCCGTGTTAGCTCGCATAGGATATAATAATATTATTACCGCTAAAAAGCACGAACATCACACATGTTTTGTTTTACTTGTTGTGTTCTTTTGTCATGTTGCGTGAGGTATTTCATTGTAATACCCGCTTCATGTATAACATGAAGATAGTAAAAAGATAAGTAGTAAATTGTGTAGAAGTTGGTATCAGTCATCATACTATAACGGTACTATAAATATGGATAAATTAATATTGGTACGATATAATACGGATTTTATAAATGCGATAGTAACTCTGTCTGTCTATCTGTCTTTTACCTCATCACTATTAAACTACTGAACCGATTTTGATGAAACTTGGTACAGAGGTAGTTTAGAACCCGGAGAAGGACATAGGTGACCTTTTTTTCCAAAAAACGCGGTAATCGCGATAAACGATATCCACGCAGGCGAAGCCGCGGGCGACCTCTAAAAGCTGAAACTCTACTAAAAAAAATGGTTTAAAGAATATAAGTGCCTTGGCTGGACACCTTTTTCTATTATTATAATAAATGGAATACATATACATTATTTAGTTGCTGCGACACAATGTTGTTTTCCGAGTTCCACGCGGACGGAGTCGCGGGCATAGCTAGTAGGCATCTAATAAAATTAATAAACTCAACTTATTTCGATTAATATAAAATTGTAAAATATACTTTCAGCATTCAAGTGGTACCATTATTTTGATTACCCAGCCAGTCAGCACGAGTGGGCTCTGCCTTCTAAAAGTATCACCCATCAGGATATCAGCTACAATTACATTAATATAATTACAAAAGCCTTCTGCATGGACAGATGTTTATTTGTTTATTGCACAATGTACACACAGTTGTAGACTAACCTAGACTATGCTAATGAGTACATTTCCAATACAGCATGGCTGGTAAATCAGTATACGAAAACCATGAATTCTGCTCATCATTCTAAACAAATTTTACTAAAGGACAACACAGAATTCATAATTAAAATATCTGATATAACATAAAAAATAATCAGTGTTGCTCAACAAGATGTGTAGTGTAGCCTCTACGAATGAGGACACATAAGTACGTCCGGCGCACCCTGGGCAGTGAGCCCCGCTACCAACCTTGCTGACTGGCTAATCTTTTCACTACGGCATGAGCTATTTTCGTATAGCTCGTGCTGACACGAGAGAAGAGAAGAAGAACAAGATGTTTGTATGGAACAGCAGATTTTAATTTTGACAAATTTATTGTCTATCCCATAATAAAAGTTCCACAGAATGAGCGCAGTTCATGTTATTCGCATGTATAGTGAATTACCAGTCATGTTGTTATTTGAAGCCGCTTAAATTTTTACTTGATAACTTCCATTCTCAAAAATAACTATTGGTTTGATGATTCAGCCGAAAGACGTCCACGACTGGACATAGGCCTCCCCCAATAGGAGGGGGTTTGCCATAATCGCCACGCTTGGCATCTGGGCTGGGAATCGCAGTACGGTTGTTAAAATACTCAGAGAACGCTGCTGCCCATCCTCTAGTGAATCCCTTAGTCGCCTTTTACGATACCTACCCGTGGGAAGAGTTGGGGTAATGCTATTCTTTAGGTATGTTCGGCACCACACGGAACACTATGAGCCTTATTACAAAAGATGGTTTAAACCAAGACTAAGGTAAACCCAGGTTTAAGATATACCCATCACTTTCTTATGTCATATAACAAAAAGAGACGGGGCTATTTTAAAACCTAGGTTTTTCTCTAACCATCTTTTGTAATAAGGGGGTATTGGTTTACACTGTACAAAAACAATAGATAATGTGCTATATTGTCTAAAGATAGCAACACCAGCAACCTATCGCTACGGAAGCTACTTAATCATTATGCTCGACGAGTTGTCTATGCTGTACGTGACTTTATGCATCTCGCCTTGGTAATTATGTTTGTCTGAATCTTTATCCAGTGGCGTTTGATTAGGGGACTAGAAATAAGCATTACAACACGAATCAACCATTTTTAAATTTCTGTCTGTTACCTCTTCACGTGAGAACGGATGAACAGATTTCAATGAAAGTTTGCAGTTGTGTAGGTATTACTCTAACTTAAAAACTGAGGCATGTTTCTTATCAATAGTAATAATGTAATCATATAAATTCAGTATTATACTCTTTTCATCGAAACATGAGTCCTGACGAAGCGGTCATTTTGTAAATTGTACCCGTAAGGAAACTGTTATCGAAAAAACGTATACGACATCATCTAAAACGGTAAAATAATTGTGACGGGCATATACCTACATCCACTACCTTATTTAATAAATGATTGTTGATGAAAAAAGGTTTGTGTGTTAGCAGTCTTTAACCACCTTAACTATATTTGTCACAGATAGAATAGTGATCCTTTTTTTTAAATCTTTTCTTATTCTTGTATTTCTCCTGTATCGTGGGTGCGTTTACACACCAAGACAAATCTTCAAATGCATAAACAACCAGACTCGGAAACAACTATCTGTTATGCCACACAGATATTACAGACTGCCTCTTGGTCGATCCTGAGTCTGATCCCCAGGACGCGCAAAGTGTTATTGGGATTTCCAAGTGGAATTTCTCAGTAGCAACCGGTAGTTTGGATTTGTGCCCGGTTGATGGCAATAGGCTTGCCCCCTATTACGTGGGCGAAATGAGGATGTATTATACACTTCTGCCAAACCCTTTGGGGAATTCAGGCGCGATGTTATGATGTTACAAATTGTTCCGCGCAGAAATGCAGAAGATTAGCTTATAAGTCCCACAATACAACATACATCCTTCATTTAACTGACTGCAGCTAAACAAAAAGATTAGGTTAACTCATAAAGTTGAGTTAACAACATATCGTCGGCGAAACGGATCGATTGTATGATTCATTCACAGGGCTCCCCTCTTGGCAACTTTCGTTTTGTGGTGCAAATCATAAGCGTTTATACTTTACGAACAATATTCATGCTAAATTATGGTCTGTGAATAACTTATGTATCTTATTGTCCTATTGTCCACTCGCTATTAAGTTTCTAACAAATAATATTATGTTGAATGAAGTTTTGCTTTTAGAAACTTACATGTTTTCAACGAATAAATCATTTTAAATGAAATATTTTACTGGCAAAACATTTGATGTTGCACAATCACGATGTACTGGGGCCCAATTCTCCTAAAATAAATCTTGATAAATCACAACCGAACCAAGGCCGAACCGTTGATTCAGACAGTTCTCAATTTCAAAAACTGTCGAATTGTTTGACACAAAAAACAAAATCAATCATTATGAAAGTTTTCGAAAACAAAATCTGACTGACGGTTGTGGTTCGATTGCGTTTGGCAACAATTTATTTTAAGAGAATTAGGCCTCTGGTTTTGGTCTTTCTTTTCGTTTCAATCGTTCATTAAATAATTCCTGAAGTGCCTACCTCAATAGCATTAGGAGTGACGCAGAGATCGTCCCACGTGCAGATGTTTGGGCACAAGGAATATACCAATAAGTGTGACATGGATTGCTCTGGAACACCGCAGTCACATTGAGCAAGATCGGGATCCCCGAACCCCCATTTACACTACATTTACATTTGGTCCACAGAGACGAACCTGCGTGCGAAGTCGATTTAACGACTTCCACATTGGCCTCTGTAAGTCGTGTCCTGGCGGTAGCTTCTCCTGTGGAGTAATAGTCAGGAGATGGAGGGTTCTTCTCGGTCCATAACTTGCATCTTGCGGTAGCTTGTGTGCTACATAGGTAGCTATTGCGGTTTTCGAGACGACATGGAGTGATTAGGTGATCGTATAGGAGATGTCGGCAGTCAGACTCCTGTTTTTATTTTCCTATGGATCAGGCCACATCTCCTCCTCCTCGGTGGATATCCCCGTTATACTATATTGAGCGGTATGGGTTTATGGCAGCCAGTAACGATACGGCAGGCGTCTTTGCGTATGCGTATTTTTCAGCGGAAAAACACAACGCTATTCCTGTCGTGCGGAGAACATCTGGTGTAGCTCCCCATTTTGTGGATGTCAGGCGGCGAAGAAAGTTATTGCGTGCCCCCCCCCCCCCCCCCCCTTTTCATTTTAGTTTCTTGGCAATGCGATTTAAAAGTGACCGATCCAATGTTATTCCAAGATATTTTAGGTAAGTTTAGGGACTGGTTTTGATAAGTTAATAGTAAGGTAATAGCCAAGAGTGAACCCGGTGCTAAAATAGGTAATGACGAACCCAGCGTTACTACCCGCAAAACATGTATGTACGAGCTTTCTCATTTTCTTGTGATATTAGTAGTTGCCCCTTATATAGCAAATAAATTCTCTATTTCCACCTTATACCATACATATTAATTGCAAGCATAGCGGATAAACACATTTGTCAGTGGCTGTCCGATTTTATTACGCTTCCTAGTACGTCGGGGGCATTACTAAGAACTTATGTTTTGCTTGCCAAATAATTAGCTCAAGGGGAATATCTTTCAATGAATATAGAAATAGGTATTTTATTTAACACAATTAGATTTTTTTGAAGTTAAGTTTAGCTGTTGTGTTGCTGAGAAGTTTTATAGCTCATCTTACAATGATAATTTTTCACATTAAATTCGAAGAACGACAAGAAATTATTGCCAATGAATTGAGTTACTCGATGAATTGAACCAATAACAAAAAGATATTGATATACTTAGCCTTCAAAAACTCAAATAAAAAATGTTTATTAAAATACTAGCTGTTACCTGCGGTTTCACTCGCGTCTAACGGAAACCACTTCATGTACCCGGATAAAAAGCCTAATATAAATCCTATGTGCTAATCCAGGTCGTGGTCTACGTTTGTGCAAAATTTCGTCCAAATCGATCTAGCCGTTCTCAAGTGACGCGCTTACCAACGAACAGCATTTAATTATTATTTTAAACAGATTATAATTATTCTGTCAATAGACTGTTTTCAATCTTTACAAGTCAGTGTTAATAAATCTTTCTCAATTCAAACGTGAAATAAACGTAATTATCTGCTTTCACTTGTAGGAAACCAATACAACACCCGGCGTTTCATACCCAGAGACCACACGTAGACCAATAAACTGTTCTGTTTACAGGCAACATTAGTCCATATAAATCCCATCCCTATAGTAACAGGTCGCTAGTACATTACTTACGTGTTCTTCGTTGACTTTTACTGCTACGATAAGTCTGCTACATTTTATTTTATGCCCAGCAACGGCCAATGTAATTACAAATGTAAAAGGTAATGGAAAAGGTTATGTTAGTTTTCAACATGTGCATCTGAACTGAGGGATCAAATCTGAAATTCTTGCAAAACAAAAAGGCAGAATTAGTACCTAAAAGATTGTAAAAACCTGATGGGATACTCCAAAAAGGAAAACCGGACAAAATGGTCTACATGACCAATAACAACCACACATAAATGTCAAGATATTGTTCTAGAAGTTCTGGAGACAATTTATTA
Organism: Amphipyra tragopoginis; assembly: GCA_905220435.1. Lineage (NCBI taxonomy): Eukaryota > Metazoa > Arthropoda > Insecta > Lepidoptera > Noctuidae > Amphipyra > Amphipyra tragopoginis. Next base: position 8,209,732 of record HG991997.1, on the reverse strand, counting down.
ATGTGATTCTGAATGACGGCGTATAATTATAACGTTGTTTACTCAATCTACTTGTTTTTATTACATAACAATATAAAAGAATAAAAAAACCTGACCTAACTTACGAAACATCGCCGTAACTTTTTTCACACGGCGATTCGAAATGAGCCGCCATAGTAGTTATTGCAGTATATTAAAATACCTATCTAATGACATGTGTGGTTGTTATTGGTTACTAGACCAGCTTCCATACATATTTGCCGATTCTCCTTTGTTAAATGGTCGACTAACTTGATCCCTCAGTTCAGACGCCCGAATTAAGTGTCAAAGCATGATTCTCAGAACATACTGCACGTGTGATTAAAATTTTATTGTTATTAATTTGTAAAGTATTTGTAAAAGCTTTTAACAAATTCTCAGCTCATTAGAACGCTGCATCATAAAATTATAACAGTTTAACTGGATCCCTCAAATCATTACACGTCGTAACATCATAACGTATAACATTAAATATGACAAAAAGAGACAGACATATAGAGAAGGTGTATCATAATAGCAGCCCGTAAACGTTGAACATGGACCAACCAATAAACGGTCACATGGCAAATTGCCATAATCACCACCCTTGCCAGACGGACTGGTGATCCCAGTTTAAACTTATTAGCAGATAGGAGAACGCTGCTGCTACTGTTGCCAGATTTTTTCCCCAAATACTGGGACATAAATGTAAAAAAAGCTAGACCGGTACGAAAAAGAATGTAGAGGAAAAGCATAACAATGGTTAAAATCATTTAATTCTAATAAGACACCCTAAACAAAATCACTGATAAAAATGTTTTTTTTTTAAATTACCACTTCAAATAGGCGAAATAGCGGGATTTTAGGCGTCCCGCTAATGACTCTGGAGAGACGCGTCCTGAGAAGGCTGAAAAACGGGACATACCGCCAAAAGCGGACATCTGGCAACACTGGCTGCTGCCCATCCTTATGACGTAATGCCTTAACCGCCTTTTACGATACCCACGAAGAATGTATCTAAGTTCCTTACCTAAACATCTCTTCCCTCGGGAAATCCAGCCTGATGTAGGCACCAGGTACCAAGTGACCGATCTTGATATTGCGTTAGAATATTCCCCACTCTAATATGACGTGACAAGAAAGCTATGGAGCTTGCGTTAAGTTTTATGGTCGCAATCTATATTAAAGTCGTCGTAAATTAAGTCGATAGTTAGATAAATATGGTTTTACAGTGTAATGATCTGGGAATAGATGAAAGTATACTAAATTACCTGTAAGTACTATCGGCTATTTGTATCGTTCATTTTGCAAATTATTGCATAACTAAAAGCAGATCAATGACGCAGGCATGTGAGACCAGTTTCTAACAGACTTCAAAAAAAGAGGAAGTTCTTAATTCGACGTGTATTTTATGTTTAGCGATATTGTCACCAATTACGAACCGATTGGAATGATTCTTCCTTCTTTTTGTTTGAAGGAGTATCCTCCCGAGGTCCCATTTAATGTTGGTGAATATCTGATAAAGAACTTCGGAGATAGAAAATGGAACTCTTCAATGGATAACAGCAAATCACTCGCCATTGGTGTAATCGCAGTTTTATGTATTGTTAAAGCCACACAAAATAGAAAAAAGACTTAAAAAAAATGAAAAGATTAAAGTAGTTACCATTTTATAAAATTAACACTTTCAGAAGTCGGTGCCTTCAATTTGGTTCAGCGTGGATTAGTACCGACTTCTGAAGCTGTTAATATTATAAGTAATAGGTCTGGTAATTATTTCACTCTTTTCAGTTTTTTTTAAGGCGGTTTTTAATACAAGTTTAGTTTTAGTATACACTAAACCTGAAACTAGTTTGTTCAGAATCACTAGGAGAATCGATTGGCATAGTTTTTATACTAGGTACGTTAAATCTTGCATATTTTTTTTCATAAATTTCAGTTTTGTTTCATTAGGTTTCTATGCATAACAGTGGACGGGAATGGACACCTTGAGGTTTGAGACGGTCCGCTCGGTCAGTTTCCGTGTATTAGACAACCCCTGCATAGCACATCTCACGCATTTCACACTCTACTGGAGAACTTAACGCAACATAGACTGAGGTGTAACTTGGAGATTTATCAAAAAAATACATACTCCGGTAATTCTGATTAAAGTCTTGTTGGGGTGTCTCGGTTTTTGTGTATACCTACTAAAAATAGTGTTATATATATTGTGTATTTTTTGCTCTTTGTTTTTTACTTATGGCTTTGATACAGCTTCTTTATCCAATACGTTATTTCCTTTATTTTCCAAAACATCAACGTTCCCTCAATTAACATTATGGATACCAATGAAGCATCACACATCAAAATCAAAATACAAGCCCTTAGCAGTAGGCAATTCATCAAAATTCAAAAATCAACAATATCGCCGTCGCGCTGTCAGACACACGTGGTCCCTTCGCTTCACTTCCATATTTAATGGTGTTCATCACACTCGGTGACTTGATACGAGCCGTATAATGGTTATTGTATAAACTTATAAGAATAAAATAGTAAAAACCTTAGTAAATTACAATGTTTTTGCATGGTGGGCTCACAAATCGTTATTACTTTAAGTATGCATTTAATAACGTACCTATATTTTATGTATTAAATGTATCGATTTCGTTCGCCTGTTGTAACTAGATGGCGCTGTAGCTATTTTTGAATCGTGATATGGTTTCGTTACATCTTTATTGTTTAGTTATTGCGACATAATTTTGTTTTCTGCCTTTCATGCAGTCGCGGGCACAGCTACTGACTTCATAAGATTGTGAAGTCTCAATATTATTTGCAAAGTTCATGTCGTTTCAAACAGTGCTTTGGCGCTATGATGTTATTAGGTACTTTGCTAACCTCGTTAGGCATGATAAGAAGGTTTGCAAGGCCAGATATACCTTCAACAGGAATGAAATATTCTAAAAATAATATGAAAGAATTTCCATGAAAAATTAAGACACTAAGGTAACATGGCATTGCTTATTTCCCTGTTGTCTAATAACAAGATGGTCGTTGTGGCATCCTTATTTAAAGTGAAAAATGTAGAATGAAAATGTGAAAAATTCTTAGTTTTCCGGGATGTGAAGAAACATGAAGCTATTCTAGTCTATCTTATTTCGTTATTGAGCCCGGCACGACGAACATCCAAATGTGAAAACATTCAGATGTGAAAACAACAAAAATTTCACATTTCTCATATAACTAAGAGGGTCTGTTGCAGTGTGCACTTGGTAAAATGTGTATTTCAATAGGTGCACTTCTCATAACGGGCACTTCTCAAAATCAAATAAAAATAATTTGCTTTTTGATAAGTATTTTATTATAAAATTAAAGATTCGGCTCTAATCGCGTAGAAACTTAAAAGGCACTAAATGCCTTTTTTATCCCGACGATTTTATACGAAAGTATTTTATTATTTAAAAAAAGCAAAAGATTTTAATTTGGAGGCCATTTTCCATATCCCGAACCACAAATTACAAAACGTGTACATTTTGAAAAGTGCTCATTATGAGAATTGACCATTATCAGAAGTGCACCTACTCGTATAGCCAAATGCATATTTTGCATTTTGAAAAGTGCACATTATGAATTAAGATAATATTTACACCGAGTACCCAGTACCTATTAACATTTCCGACATTGCTTTTATTTTTAACAAACCTTAAAAATCGTTACATACCACATATTCCCCAGTATAACCCGTCACATGCATCATACAAGTCACACAATTTAAAAAGCCAGCCAAAAAAAAGCCGAAAGAATAATTTATCAACAACGTGGCCGTTAATCAAAGAAATATTATCTTTTTCATACGTGACGCTGTGCCTGTAAAAGTACTGAAAACGTAATTAATGATTATTGGAGTCACGTCCCTGGCCAATGCTCGATTAAATTCTACCGACGTAAAATACCGTGTCACCGACAAATAAATTCGAAATATTATGTGGTTATTATTACTACTTTTATTAGTACTTATTTGTTGATGTTATTTGCTTTTATACAGTATGTAAACGAATTTGTGTAGGTAATTCCTTTAAACCACGTGATTAATTCTGGTATAAATTAACCATAAGAGGATTTTGCTAGTTTTTTTTTCTGTTTTATTTTGCGATAGTGGGAAGAGAGCGTAGGTATCTATAACAGTTGATGACGTTTGCATTAAAAAATCGAGAAAGTTTTTTTTAATTAATATTTTTATGCCGCTCTTAAATTAATCAAAGTACGGTGACACACACGATATCGCTCTGCGCAGTCAGTATAACTCGGAGCGCTAAAATGACTCACGTTAAGAACACATAATTTTTTTTTTCTAATTTTTTTTTTGCTTCTTCTTGTTGAATCACCATGATAGGGTCATCCATCAGGCAACACCAATAAAAATGCGCGAATAAAGCGTACTACTAAATTATCTGTTTTGTTGGCACGATGACGTCATTTCTTATGCTAGTTTCAACCAATGGCGCCACGTGGATATTGAATACCCAATTACCTACCTTCAAAATTAGGTATTTCTAGAAAAAAAACATAATTTGATATTCATACAGCATAATTAAATTAGCAGATATTGTCAGAATTAGAGCAACAATTTTCGAGATTAACCATTCAAAACAGGGAAACATCAATTACCTTTATAAAATAATCATACTGAGATACTGTAGATACAAAAAATAGCAATAAAAACACTCTTATGGATACAAATAGCGTAGTTCTTTCTGAATAAAATATTCATTTGGATATTTTATAGTTTGAAGGGTGTGTAAGACCCTCTCTGGCATGGGTTTTCCATTTGTAAATGGATTTTAAAATTAAAACATTCACCTAAGGGACTGTCTGAACATTTTGATTAATTTAAACGTTTATCTATACGTGTATTTATAGATGCTGGTACTGTCGATAGCAGAAGGCAAAAGCGTATTTCGAGAGAGATTTTTTGGTGATATTTTTCTGATTGATATTTTTGAGCTGTCAATATCAGGATATATCGGCAGTCACTCTACGCACAGTATCGAAAGTACAACTTCACGGGAGATATATCTGTATTTAAACGGATATAAATAATCTTTTATTTAATAGTAAGTTTTTAAGAGCCACCTAAAAGCTCTCTTAGTTGAGCAAGATGAGCACAAACTCTAAAAGTTTACTATATACTGTTGCTGAGTTCTTATAATGACCACCTTTCGGCTCAGATCAGATCATCTAAGTAATAAGTAATTTAATTTCGCATACCTTGTACAGGTGAGATGTGTTAAGCTCTATAACTTTTTGTAACATCTACTATGTATTTCATATCTCCTGCGAATATATATTTATATTTCTATATATTTATATTTCTAAATGGTCATCACATTGTATGATCACTATGATTATTATTTACATAATGTATGCAAAATTTTAGGTCGTTTGAATAACAGGAACTGACGAACTGAATAAAAGCTTTTAATAAACTTTACTAAACTAATGTACCTAACTTTTATCTGCACTTCTATAATGCAGCACTATTGCACTTTCGATGTACGATGTATAGCACAGTCAAAAGTGGAGACATTTGATATATCGTCACCCTCCGCGCTAACTGTCGTAACTAGCAATTGATAATTTTTCAGAGAAATTCTCACAGAGTGACGTATCTGCTTCAAATGAATAGAAATAAATAAATAAATACCTTAGGCCTTTAGGGCAACTACTAACCAAGCCAAGAGTAAGCCAAGAGCAATATAAAAAAGTTATTAATTCATTAACAAAGCCACAGCTAACGCAACTACTGAAAAATTATCAATTGCTAGATACGACAGTTAGCGCAGAGGGTGACGATATATCAAATATCTCCACTTTTGACTGTGCTATACATCGTACATCGAAAGTGCAAAAGTGCTGCATTATAGAAGTGCAGATAAAAGTTAGGTACATAGTTTAGTAAAGTTTATTAAAAGCTTTTATTCAGCTCGTCAGTTCTTGTCATCCAAACGGGCTAAAATTTTGCATACATTATGTAGATAAATAATCATAGTGATAATACAATGTGATGACCGTTTAGATGTTCTGATCTGAGCCGAAAGGTGGTCATATACCTATAAGAACTCAGCAACGGTATACAAGGTTAGTCGGAAAGGGGCTACTAATCCGAAGGCCACTTATAGTATCACTGATGACTGTTTTATACATATAGCATGTGTTAAAATTTCAAAATTCGATAATTTTTATTTTCATGGAAAATTTATATTATTTTAGTTTATTAAAAAATTCTTGATCCCTGCTTTAGTTACGAATTCAGAAAATGGAGCTTCTAATCCGTTGACCCTGAATATGACCTAAAATGTAAACACAGCTGATCATATCTGAGGATGGATATAATTTAGAGTATTTTTTTTTGAAATGTTTGAACAGCTATTTCTCTTATTCTATTGACTTTTGGGGAAAGTTGTAGAACAGAAGTTGTTCATTATTATGGGTATTTTAACACCCTTTCGGATTAGTACCCCCTTTCCGACTAACCTTGTACATATAGTAAACTTTTTGAGTTTGTGCTCATCTTGCTCAACTAAGAGAGCTTTTAGGTGGCTTTTAAAAACTTGGTTTAAAATAAAAGATTATTTATATCCCATTAAATACGGATATATCTCCCGTGAAGTTGTACTTTCAATACTGTGCGTAGAGTGACAGCCGATATATATTTGAACGTATTCGCATCACTAGAAATCATAGAGCCTAAATATTTTACGTTTCTAACATGACAGTTATATACAAAGCATAAAGGCCATAAGTGCGGCAATAATCGTAAAGTATCAATGTTTATGGGCACCCCTGTGCGTGACGATTTGAATAAACCACGTTTGGTACAATTTTACTGCTGTTTTTGATGACATAAGTAATTGCGCATTACAGTTTCATGTCACATTTTAATTATGTTTCGGTTCTTAGTTACGCTTCAGGAGGTGCCATGATGCTTAAGCGAAGGACGCCTACCTACCAAAAGGCTGTGTTTTTTTTTTTTTTGTAAAATTCTAATACTTGTGTAGTATATATATTTTCCAGCAGTACACCACGGACTATCCCCCCTATCTTATTAATTGTTTTCCTGTTCATCCAAAGGTTGTCTGGTAGATATCGCTATCAGCGATAAGACCGCCATTGTACCCTTCACTAAATTATATTGTATAAGAGCTATGTTACAATTTTGGTGTACAATAAAGTATATTCTATTCTATTCTACAGTTTTTTTTATATCTAAACAGAAGAAATTTTAATTTTAAATTTCTACAAAGTTAATTTCATCATCATTAAGCCGAAAGACGTCTACTGCTGGACATAGGTCTCCCCCAAGCATCGCCACATCGACCGGTCCTGTGCTTCTCACATCCCGACTATTACTAGAGTCAAAATAACATGCTGATGTAACCCTAACTTAGACTTAAAAACTAATTTAATTAAACAATTCAATGATTCGTCACAATATTCGCATTATAACAGGCCTCTTCGACCTCGGGCAGCGAAACGGTTAAATCCCTGAAACATTAGGCTCCCCGTCCTAATCCGACCTATTCCCGTTTGGACCCGATTGTCCAACAAAGAGTTGTACGGGTTGGCACGATAAAGGGATTAAAATTTATAACATTTATGGCGCGGGATTAAATGCGTCGGCGTGTGAAGGGTTGCTCGTGTTCGCATCTATATATATAAAAGAAAGTCGTGTTAGTTACTTCACTTATAACTCAAGAACGGCTGAACCGATTTAGCTGAAAATTGGCAGGGAGGTAGTTTAGAGCCAGGAGAAGGACATAGGATACTTTTTATCCCGTTCGACATCATGTAGGTAGGTAGTAGGTAGGTAGTAGGTAGGTAGTAGGTAGGTAGTAGGTAGGTAGTAGGTAGGTAGTAGGTAGGTAGTAGGTAGGTAGTAGGTAGGTAGTAGGTAGGTAGTAGGTAGGTAGTAGGTAGGTAGTAGGTAGGTAGTAGGTAGGTAGTAGGTAGGTAGTAGGTAGGTAGTAGGTAGGTAGTAGGTAGGTAGTAGGTAGGTAGTAGGTAGGTAGTAGGTAGGTAGTAGGTAGGTAGTAGGTAGGTAGTAGGTAGGTAGTAGGTAGGTAGTAGGTAGGTAGTAGGTAGGTAGTAGGTAGGTAGTAGGTAGGTAGTAGGTAGGTAGTAGGTAGGTAGTAGGTAGGTAGTAGGTAGGTAGTAGGTAGGTAGTAGGTAGGTAGTAGGTAGGTAGTAGGTAGGTAGTAGGTAGGTAGTAGGTAGGTAGTAGGTAGGTAGTAGGTAGGTAGTAGGTAGGTAGTAGGTAGGTAGTAGGTAGGTAGTAGGTAGGTAGTAGGTAGGTAGTAGGTAGGTAGTAGGTAGGTAGTAGGTAGGTAGTAGGTAGGTAGTAGGTAGGTAGTAGGTAGGTAGTAGGTAGGTAGTAGGTAGGTAGTAGGTAGGTAGTAGGTAGGTAGTAGGTAGGTAGTAGGTAGGTAGTAGGTAGGTAGTAGGTAGGTAGTAGGTAGGTAGTAGGTAGGTAGTAGGTAGGTAGTAAGTAGGAAAAAGTGCATTGCAACGCATGCGGGTACAGCTAGTTAGTAATAGATTAGAATATTTAGAACACAGTGGATAAAACTATAGAAAATATAATGGAATTAAAAATTAAGCCTATTCTTTTAAATTATTTGACGCCGACGCAAGGAATTAAAATTGGGGCGTTATACCTTTCTGGCTGATGCTTGTCTTTGTCTGTATGTTTATTATGAACATAATGACAGAGATTAACGTGCGGATTTTGCAAAATAATTATAAAATTTAATGGTTCTCCGGTTGTAGGTACATATCTACATATTCTATTCACGCGCTCACTACACTCTGTACACCCAAAGAGGATTCCTGACAGCTCGGTAATTTCGTAAATTGTAAACGTAAGGAGACTGCTATCGAAAAAACGTAAACGACATCATCAAAAACAGTAAAGCAGCTATATTATCGAAGTTTTTTTTTATATTGTATTTTCTTCATATTGTACAAATACGTCAGGAATCAACTTACGGTGAAAAGGGTATATTTAGATTAGTGAACAAGACTTTCATGGTTTATTACAAAATCAAATTATTAATTAAAACGGGTGGTCTGAGGCTAAAAGCTATTTTGTTTTATGAAGTCTAACTATATTCATGAAGTAATTTCATAAAGTTTACTGGGATGGCATATGTTAGCCAGACACCACTAGCGTTCGTAATAATACTTAATTTACAAACTGACCCTAGAAATCTAGGCGCTCCTCTAATGTAGGCAGTTTGTAACAAACCCCAAAGTCAGGGATTAGGGGCACGTTTGTAAAACTAAGTTAGTCCAAGCCTGGAATAATTTAGATTTTATGTCGTGTGTAGATGACCCCTTGAGATGTAAGTTTCTTTAGAGTATTTACAAACTGAACGCGAAGTGAAGAAATTATAATTCCTAGTTTGTACTCCCTGTTCTGCTACCCTTATCCCAACTATGTTGGTGTCAGGAGGTCTACTCCCCTAAGCACGAAGTCCGTGGTTTCGGCCTTAGTTGCGAGCGTTTCCTACTCTATCACCTACTGACATACGATTATTTCGGGGCCCGAACTAAGAATGAACGACAACACGATTTGACAGTTGTCCCTACTACCGATGTGTTTTTGCCCGTCCGAAAAGTTGAACTCGACATTTGTTTTGTTCACTCCTACGTTTCGGGCTACTTTCGGACGGGCAACTAGCTTCGTTGACGGACTTAGGGAGTAGGTCCCCTGATGTGGCTGAATACCAGTATTTAACACGGAGCGACTGCCATCAGACCTCCGCAACCCAGTTACTGGACAATGCCGATATCCTTAAGTTAGACCAGTTGTTAGATTTTCGGGCTTCTGACTAGCCTTATCGACTGTCATACTGCCGCGCTAACGGAGAATACATCTCGATTTTGCCGCTTCCGAAAAAAACGCGCTCAACGCGGTCTAAGTTTTGAACTGTTTTAGTTATTGCATTCTTGCTTACTGAAAAACCGACTTCCTGAAGTATTCCAAAAAGTTACGTAGAGAGAGTTAATAGATCTCGATTGGCTGATCGTCCAAAATCGAGTATTTGTATTTTTCGTTAGCACGGCAGCATAGTTATTCGTGTGACACCTGGAACCGGCGGTTTAACGTGCTCTCCGAGGCACGGAGGGGTCTCGCTGTGTAATGAGTGGTCACCCATCCAAGCGCAGCTTAACCTTGCAAATCATATGATCCGCGCTGTTGTTAATTAGCCACGAGCCCCCTTCCTTGAACTTTGTACTCCCTGTTTATCATTTAACTAGCTTTTGCCCGCAGCTTCGCTTGTGTGAAATTTTAAACCCGTTAAATGACGATTTTCCATACAAACTATCGTCCCCTATTTAACTCCCTTAGGGGTTGAATTTCGAAAAATCCTTCCTTATTCCTTGTCTACGTTATAAAGGGAACCTCTGTACAAAATTTCAGCTTTCTAGGTCCAAGGGTTTGAGCTGGGCGTTGATGAGTCAGTCAATCAATCAGTCAGTCAGGACCTTTCTTTTTATTTACATAGATATACAAGTTTAGTTTTAGAATACACTAAACCTAAAACTAGTTTGTTCAAAATCACTAGGAGAATCGATTGGTATAGTTTTTATACCACGTTAAATCTTGCATTTTTTTCATAAATTTCAGTTTTGTTTCAATAGGTTTCTATGCATAACAGTGGACGGGAATAGACACCTTGAGGCTTGAGACGGTCCGCTCGGTCAGTTTCCGTGTATTAAACAACCCCTACATAGCACATCTCACACATTTCACACTCTACTGGGGAACTTAATGCAACACAAACTAAGGTGTAACTTGGAGATTTATTAAAAAAAATACATACTCCGGTAATTCTGATTAAAATCTTGTTGGGGTGTCTCGGTTTTTGTGTATTAACTAAAATAAAAATAGTGTTGTATATTTCTTACAAAACGTTCCTACGTATAGATAGACCATTAGACATTTCTGTTTTGTATTTTAAAGGAGTAGGAGAATTAATTCAAACAACACAGTTCTTAAGCATGACTGTTCCTTCTGTTCTCTGTTCTGATAATAGTAGCCTATACAATTACGAATCAGAATTTCAATCCCTTTTCATCAATTTTGGAACAATGTGAGCATCCCACTCTCATTGTAAAAGTCGATTACGAAGTGACTGTACGTAAATAGGATATTATTCACAACTTCTGTGCTAACGAGACGTAATTGCTTGGAATGATTTTATTATCCTCTTAAAATTAATTTGGTTGTTATGAAATCAATATTTAGTTTCAGTTTGATATATCTATCACCCAATTGACGAAATCACAGAACAATTTCAATGCGTCAATTTGGAAGAAGCAAACGAGTACAAACAAAATTACCGAATCACGAAGCATTAATTGCCTACAAGTCGACATTATAAATGTATTTTAGCTAATACTACAAGCACTAGGATGTACAGTTAATTTGCGGGTTCGAGCGCAGACCTCACTCGTCTTTGACGCGGTTGCGTGCCTAAAAGGTGTCTCGCGTTCCTAATTAGTTTAGTGCTCGGTTTGCTTTATGAATTCTGGATCGGATGAACACCGACTTGTTGAACTTTGTAACTTAACTTTAATTATAGAACATGTATCTATAGTTATGTTGTTGCCTTTAAAGCTACGTCCACATTTGTAGCATTTTGGCGTATCGTATCTTCGTCGCGTGGCACTGACGTGTATCATGATCGCTGGTTAAGGTACGTCTACATTTATATGTGTGTTCGTCGCCAAAATGCTACAAATATGGACGTACGTAGCTTAAAGAAATCTGCATCTGTTTCTGCCATAGAACACGTATGATCATCAAAACTTTCTTGTTTTCTTTTGTTGACTTTTTGTCATGGCATCCATGAGCTAAGATCCAAGAAATTATATTCTATGACTGGTATGTATTAATTTTATTTGGACACATTGATATAGGAATTAAAATTCAAATAGGAAACGATAAAATAGCTACCTGTCCATCGAAAATAATAAATAACTGTAAAATAATAAATAATTATAAAATAATAATAATTGTAATATTCCGGTCCACTAAACACTCCTTTCCATAAACCAGATATTTTTTTACCATATTTTACAATAGTTTTGCACCCACCTGAGACGGTCCATGAGTGTACCTACTCCAATAGTGCAATCGTGGATGGTCCCCGGTTGGCACACCATCCCATTTTAGATTAAAGTTCTCAAAGGGGCCTTTGCGCGTTGGACCTGTGTCCCCCGTATGCCTTCCGAAGGACCGAACATCTTCCGCGTGGAAGATGAGCCGTGACTAAAGAGTGATACAATTGTAATATAAGGCGATAGGTTCCTAAATCATGCATCCAAACTATATACAACACAAAAAAAAAATACTAAAAAAGTATCTCAATTTAAATTTTAAACGGATTTCTGTAAAGATACCCAATACCCATAGCTCATTTAACAATCTAAACGATCTACTATCACGTTAAATCTGTTCTGGTTAGTAATTAACTTTGATTTGGGTGCGAATACGAACAAAAAATGTTTACCTGGAATCTGGGGAGATTAATAGAACCCAATTTTTATAAGGTATGCTTACGTAGGCGAGAAACAAAGCAAAAATGTTATTTTTTTAGAAAATTTCTCTTTAACGAACACGTAATCTCGTTTAGGCTTAAATAAGTAAATACTAGCTTGCTGCGAAGATATTTTAGGTGTGACTACAGCTAAAAATATTACAGCTATACTGTTTTTGACTCTTGTTTTTTTTTTCGTGTAGCCTTGGCGTTGTTCCATTCATCCACATCTTTCCGTTGTGGCGAAAAAAGGACAACATCACAATGATATTTGACATAAACAGAAATCAGCCTGCATGTGTCATTGGTTGGTAAAGCAAATTAACAAGTGAATAGTTTGTCACATACTGAAACACTTTATTAAGAATTAGCTGTGCCCGCGACTTCGTCCGCGTGGAAGTCGGAAAACAACATTGTGTCGCAGCAACTAAACAATGTATTTGTAATCATTTTTTAAATCTAATCACTTTTATTGCCAATAAGCTCATCATCACCCACTCTCAATAGCGTGATAATTTGTACTCTATAACCCGCCCCTCTCTTTAACGGACATCTTTGCCAAATTTGAACTAAATCTGTTCAGTAGTATTGGCGTGAAGCTCCGACATACAAACAGACAAACAGACAAATTATAAAAATCGTATTTTTGGCATCTGAATCGTTTTTAAGTAATAGACGTAGGAATCATTTTTGTCCAAAAATATTGAATGTACCGTTTTTGCTTCGTTACGATTTTATTATGTGTATGTATAGACAAAGATGAAGCTAAATAATACTTTGTATATAGTAAATTAAAGAACAAATAAATTCCTCGCCCCTTCGCGTCATATTTTGACACTTATTAGTCGATAGCTGAACTTGATTGCCTCGTTGGTCTAATGGTCGCAAGCGCGATCGCTGAGGGTGAGGTCTTGGGGTCGATCCCCAGGTCGGGCAAAGTCTTACTGGATTTTTCCGTGTGGAATTTCTCAGTAGCAGCCCGGAATCTGGTTTTATGCCCAGTTGATGGCAATAGGCTAACCCCCTATTACACGGGACTTAGACATAACGGCGAAATTAGGGTGTACTACACACCTCTACCTAATCCTTTGGGGAATACAGGCGTGATGTTATGTTATCGTCTATTAGATCAGATATAAACTTCGGACCCCTTATTACAAAAGGTGGTTCAAACCGAGAATAAGATAAACCCATAAAATATACCCATCACTTTCTAACATAATATAACAAAAAGAGACGTGGCTATTTTAAAACCAGGGTTTTTCTTAGACCATCGTTTGTAATAAGGGGGCGGGTGTTTATTATAGTTACCATAAGCAAAACGCTGTGCCAATAAGTAAGAAGACAATTAATGCCATACACATTGTGTAGCTCTATTATGACTTCAACAAACCTTTTGACGAACAAATTAAGATGTTTATCATTTTCTTCCATCACTTATAAGCGTACAGGTAACTCACAATAATGAGTTCATAAAACTTATCTCTATCACTTAAACCTATCTAGATTATCTTTATTACATCTTCAAAGAGTGCTCTATTCAACTGCCTCCGATGCACTCCGGCTGCATCGCATCAAAGTCAATATGTTATTATGTGTACCTCTAAATTATCTTTTATTTTGTACCCAATAATTACAAAAGAATGTACGGCCGGACGCGCCAGCGCTGCTTTGTAAAAAAGAAACATAAAATTAAGGTGCTAAGGTAAAAAATGAATTGTACGTATTAGTTGAATCAATTATAAGGCCATCTTCGTACCTCGGATAAACTGGTTCTGGAGCAGTTGCGATGGATTGGACTAGCTTCTGTAGGACTACTTTTTTGAACGAAATATTTTCATTAATTACTCTTTACTCTGCCGTTGTTTGATTACAAACTTGGATCTTTAAGATTAGTTTTGAGCCGCTAAGATGAATAATCTAAGTAGATTAATTATACAGGTAAAACATCAATCTAAGTTTTGATTAATTGTGTTATTGTATAAATATTTAATAATTTTGTTTAAAAAAAATCCAAATCGCAATATCCTAAGACGAAATACTCTTCACAATACTTTGTATGCTAAATGACTAAATTACTATTTTTAATTATAAAATGTTAAAAGAAGTAGGCATTAAAGAAAACACAGCATTGATCATTCAATCTAAGTTTAACACAAATGAATTTTAAAGCACAGGCGCGCTACATAGGGTTTGTCGAAATTTCGCATTACAACGAGGTTTCGCTCGTAAACCTCGTGGAGTCTACGGTGGAACAATTTATTTGGCGTTAGACCTGCAGACTTTTTATGGGTATCGGCCCCGGGGTGAGAACAACCCTTTTCGCAATAACGAACTTGTGCATTGAAGAATTGGTAGGGAGAGTAAAATATTTCTCTATCAAAGGCTCTATGGTGTGTGCAAATAAAGAAGTGAATGTTTGAGGTTATCTCGCCCTCTTCCGCTAAAGTTTTCATCAACTTTTTCAATACACCCTTTGGCTTACGGTTCGTTGAAAATACGAGTTTGTCAGCATATGTGGTTAATTCACTATGGTTTAGTGCACGGTGTGACGCGACTACGTTCAATGTTATTATTCAGATATCAAATATTTTGATCTAAAATTTGGAGCGGATATTATTAGTACGGCTACATAATTTTCCAGCACGTGAATTCACATAAATTGCCACGGTCACCTTTCAATTATTTTCGATTTGGCATAACGTATTTGCAAACACAGAAGAGATTTTATATGATACTAACTAACATTTACCCGTACTACGCCCGTTTGTATATGAAAAAGAAGCAACAAAATTGTTAGTGAACAATCAATTGTCTTTAAAAGCATCCACGCTAGAAATACGGTAACTTTGGGCTGTAAAGTGGCCATCATGTTCTCGGATTAGAAGAACTCAATTTTAGCAACTACATATTGGATTTAACTGAGCAATTCAGAAGTCATTACTTCGTCATTACCAATTGCTTCCATCGTCTGCGAACACCGTTAAGCAATTCAGGTTACTATTTATAAATTGAAGAGTACATTCGCGTGTGAAGATAGAATCAGGCTCCTCACCTCTGAGATGATATTAAGAATTAAATTGGTGTTATTTAGATCTTTATTTTCCCTTTATTTATTTTAGTTACCTACTCGTACCATACGTACATTTGTTGCAAATGTTGTAGTATCGCAATTCCTGAACTGTTTCTTTTAATGTCAAACAGACTAACAGTATTCCTACCATGATTTACATTCGAATCTGAAATTGCCAGAACAAAGAAATACAACTCTTTTGTTTTATTAAAAGAAAAGTCACTGGTGAGTCTCTTGGAAAGCGACTCAGTTCACGTAAAATTTCCCCAGTTTATTTATAGACTTCACGGGTTTTTAGCATCGATCCTTGACTTCGTGCCGAGTCCTTACACGGTTTCGCTTGATAGGATAAAGTTTAGGTTTAGATTCTAAATTGCTTCCTGCTTACTAGCAACAAAAGTTAACTTATTATCTGAATAACAATTTAGATAACAAATTAACTTTTGTTAATTATTATCTAAATAACAATTTGAATAATAAATTAACTTTTGTTGTAAAAAACTAATTTAGTATCGAAATGAATTTGGTATTAACTGCTCGTTATTATTAAGGCCTACGAAAATTGTTTCGTTTCTACTTACTGGGAGTAAGTAGAAACGAAACAATTTTCGTTGATAAAATAAAATTCACTTCTTTACTGAAAATTCTAGGTTTTTGAATTCTGATTCAGTAGCTATGCAAAGGACACTAAATATTTTAGCAGGTAAACTTCTTCCAGTTAAAATTTATGTCGGAATGGTCACGTCAGCCCCATGTCGGGAAGCTCTATCCAATCACAACCGAGGCATACCTCAAACGAGATGAACCTCCACAGAAAGTTTGTTGAAGCGTGCTGAATAATAATATTCTACGCAATTTATGATACCAATAAATGGTATAGTTTGTATGTTATTTTAGTACAAAGTTATCTGTAGTTTGATTTATTAATTTGTTGTGCAATAATAGGCTTAGCTTTAATATAAAGTTGTTGAACCATCACATTTCATTGTTTGCCAGAGGCGAATATAAATTGATTTGCAATGGCATGACTATTTAAAAATCTACCTTTTTTTAGGTCTCTTTCAAATTGATCTGTGTTTCTCGTCGGAACTCTTTCCCAATTCACCGTTCCAGTGTTTTGTTCAGACCAATAAGTACTTGATCCTTTTGTCCCAAAATTTCTTTGTACATTGTCAGTATCAAAAACACTTACGGTCGCTGGGCGGCGCCGCGACGCTCCATCCCATCAGCACTCCGACGAACAACACAGTAACTGACAGTAACGCCATTTCTGCACTACTTACAGTAATCTATTTAAACAGGTTTATATAGGGTGACCGTGGACGCCCACAGTCCATCATACGCTTCATACGACACGGCCTTGGCAATTGAATAATGGTATCAACGTGCTACCATTCAAATCTGTAGCATTGTAGTACACCGGCAGTGCATGTTAGTACTAGCAGGCTTTTTGTTTCATCAATTGTTGTGGTGCGGTCATCAGTATAATGTGCATTCCTTGAAGCTTCTGTTTTTGTTTCCCTATCAAGTATACATAATTTATGTGTCGGTTGACCATTTGGTCCTTGATAAGATGCAAGGTCGGTGTTAGGATGTAAACAGGCCCTTTGTTATCTTTAATATTAATTGCAAGTTTGTCACTTACTTTTTTGATAAGATTGGCTTCATAATGTTTATTGGTTGTTTGTTTTTCCTTTTTGTGTGTTAAAAGTGAACCCATTTAAACTATTTTTAGAGAATACACAATAGCCTAGGTACAAATAAATCACGTTTTATATACCTATTTTTGGAAAAGGATGTAGCTCTAAAAAGGAATCAGTCAACTCCTAGTATGTCAACGAACCCGTTGAAAATTATTTATTCATCGAATAATTAACTTTCTTACGCCGTCCTAGGGTTTATTTAAGAAGTTCAAGGCGAGCACTTCTATTATTAATATTTTTTTCAATGTCATAGGCGTTGAGTAATCTTTTTGTATCATTGAACGAGGTTTATTTTGTCAAGTTAGAATTTAATGAAGCTGTCTTTTCCCAGAAAACTTTTATATTGGTTAGATTCATTAATTATTCTCATACACCACTACGGCGTTAGTCCTTTTATGTTATTTAACTACCAAAGTTTTCTGCTTTGGGTTCAACAGTTTATTACTATGTAGTAACGGCCGGCTCCGCGTAAATCGATACAAATGCGTTGCCAACCGTCTTTGTTAGGGGATGTTACCCCTAAGTGCATGCCACCCTAACTGCACGGTGGTTACAATCACTTTTTTTGATGCAAAATGCTTTTTAGTAATTTTTTGAACACGAGTTTGTGTAAACTGAAGTGTTACTAAACTTTTTGTTAGACGTCGTTAAGTTTTTTTTGTTTGCAATTTTATTTTTTGTAAGCTATATGTATAATTACGAGAAAAATAACAAGACGCGCCTTTTCTCGTATATCTGCAAGTCTATTAGTGATGGTACGTGCGAAGATACAATCCGAAGTCGGCGACACCGATCAATATACAACTTGTGTTTAACAAATTTTGTAGTAACTACTCCAAAATACATACGTTATAATTTTAAAGTTATCTTCCATCTTTCTACCTAACTAAAAATAACTTGACGTTTAAGTTAGAATATCAAAACATCAGCGTGAAAACACTGAGCTTAACGGCGTCGATATAACAACTTCCCCTTATTACAAAAGATGGTCTAAGAAAAACCTAGGTTTTAAAATAGCCCCGTCTCTTTTTGTTATATCACATAAGAAAGTGATGGGTATATTTTAAACCTAGATTTACCTTAGTCTTGGTTTAAACCATCTTTTGTAATAAGGGGGCTTGTGTTTAACAAATTTTGTAGTAACTACTCCAAAATACATCTATCTATATAAATAAAAAGAAAAGTAATGACTGACTGATTGATTGACTGACTCATCAACGCCCAGTCCTAACCCTTAGACCTAGAAAGCTCAAATTTTGCACAGAGGTTCCCTTTATAATGTAGACAAGGCATAAGGAAGGATTTTTCGAAATTCAACCCCTAGGAGAGTTAAATAGGGGATGAAAGCTTGTATGGAAAATCGTCACTCACACCGGTTCAATATTTCACGCAAGGCAAAAGCTAGTACGTTATAATTTTAAAGTTATCTTCCATCTTTCTACCTAACTAAAAATAACTTGACGCTTAACTTAGAATATCAAAACATCAGCGTGAAAACACTTTGAGCTAATCGGCCTCGATATAACCACTTGCAATGTGCTCAGGTGGATATAAAATGGTGTGAAATATAACACTTGCTTGCAACCTGCGCTCACATTGTAAAGTCATTTAGTTATGGCTGTCCCGCTTAAGTAAACTCTATAGCAAGTATTTAGATTGCAGCTTTGCCGTACAAAATCGTTGCAATAAATTTTAATAACGCACAACCCTGTTTTAATGCGTTTTCTTTGTTATTCGTAACTCCCCTAGAAAACAAAAAGAAATCGTGGTTCTCGCGCAACATTATCGGACATTATAAATCAGAGATGCCATTATGCGCCTCATCGAATGTTTTATTATACCGTTCAATGACTTGAGCATTTTAAGATGTCCGCCATTAAAGTTGCGTACCTATTTACTTAAGGCAATATATTTTTGTTTTCTCCCCAGACTACTTTCTGCAGTTAACCGTAAACTTGGCTCATAATTCCGTCGTACACCGGAAACTCTTTACAAGTTAAACTGGATGTTTTCAGTGGAGTTCCCGAAGAGTTTTTGTACGTTTTACGACTGAGCATCCGGGTACTGAGCATGACTCACTGAATGATGTAGGATCTTGTCATGTCGGCAAACATGCCCTACCCTCCGAACGAGGAAGTATTTGGGACAAAACCTTTCGAATGCACAAATTAAGCAAGGTTTTCTTTTTGAATGAAATACATTTTTTGAACATAGTGTTTTTTTTTTAAGTTTTGTAGAAAAAAAAATATCATAAAAAATTTACACCATAAAAAATAGATGCTTAACTTATCTAGAATTTATCAAGCAACGCAGAAACATTCATTGCTAATTTAATATTCTCAAAAATCAAGGTGCACGGAAATTAAAAACTCCTAAATCATAAATCTCAACCTGTAGCCACTTTAAAATCAAGAAAAATAGCACAAACAAAAAAAACAGTTTACAAATACAAAGCAAAACCCTCGGTAGGCGTTAATTTGCCCCAGTACACCCCTGCTGAACATTGCGCTAATGTCATTAGCGTCCCGCGGGTACATTCGCTCAAATGGACCCCCTTCGTCTGACGATTTGACAAAAGACTTCCGGCACATCTAGTTTGACAACCCTGCCAGTCTGCCAACTCAGGCGGTTTGAACCTGACGGTCTAAATGCGATTATAGGGTGAAAGTCGGTGGGTCTGAGTTTATCTAAAGTGGAGATGGGAGCATGCTTGCGTAATATGTTTAACAAAAATCATTAGAATAATGTAGGTTGACGACTTTGTTGTTGATAGAGAAAAATAACCCAAAAAATATGTACATGCTGATGAATGAGAGCTGTTTGGTTCAAGAAGACTCGTCTCTGAGAATTTTGGGTAAATATACAAGGTATCCCTGGAAGTATGGATCAAATCGAATAGGGGCGTGGGCAAGGTCATTTCAAAACTTGTAGTAGTAAAAACTTGAGTAAAATTTTTGCCAGACCAAAAAAGCCTTTGCAGTAAATGTTTTTTTCTTATTGAACACATGTTTTCTAGCTATGTAAAAGTATTACCACAAGAAAGGCGTACTGTTCGCCAAAGTCCTGAAAAAAATTGATAGCTCTGATAGTTTTTTTATGATTTTTTTCTATGCGAAGTGATTGAAAAAAAAAACAATAATTGGTCATAACTTTTGAACCGTAAAAAATTCACCGACATTCTCAGGGTTAAAAAGTTTGGAAATGACATTGCCCAGGCCCCTATTCGATTTGATTGATCCATACTTCCAGGGACACCCTGTATACGTAGACTCTTAATAGACGACTCTAAAGCTTGAGTACTTTTGACAACACTAAACTTGGGATTTAAACTAAATGCAATTTTGTCGGGTAGACGTAGACGTGTAAATGTTAAAATAACTTGTTATTTAAACTGAAGTTGCGAACTCAATTCCAAGTTCGCAGTCGCAATCATGAATCATAACACATATGTGTGAATTTAAGCTCTTATTAACGTTGATAAGCAACAACTTTCTGCAACCGACAGACAGTTTGTCTGACTGTCTGAAAAACTTGTAAATACGATTATCGAACGGGTAGGGACGGGAACCACTTCAGAATTTAAATGAGGTTGTCAACGTTTTTTTTTTTTAACGAATCTGAGGATTTGTATTTGGAAGTTAAGGTAGTCTATTTTTGTTGATTTGACAAAACTAATTGATATTCTAAAGCCGGGTCGCAGCGACGTGTGTGAAGTTAGCATCTCAAATGCTGGCATCTCACAAATAATCTCCAGATTTAGTGGCATCCCGCATAGTTCCACAGTTCTTGATAAGTTTTAACAATAGTTCCGTCGATTTTAATATCGAAATCGCATTTTGAAAAAATGAGATGCTAACTTCGCAAAAAAAATTTTAGCATCTCACAAATAAACATCAGATATAGTGACATCCCGCATAGTTCTATAGTTCCTGATAAGTTTTAACAATAGTTCCGTCGATTTTACTATCGAAATCGCATTTTGAAAAAATGAGATGCTAACTTCACAAAATGTATCATAGCATCTCATCGAATTTCTCAAAATTGACCATTTCAGAGTTGAAAGCAAAAGAGTTCTGCATCCTAAACCTATTCTGTTGATAGTTCTATCGGTTGAATCCAATTTAAATCACTAACAATTGTTATAAACGAAATATCCGTACACGAGTGAGATGCTGAGGTATAACTGGGAGTTCTGAGTCGTATGAAGCTTTTAAACGATAATTAGAGGGATCACTCAAGCTCGGAAAGAGTTCTGGTGTTTAGAACATCCAAAATAATTATAAATCATTGTTATAAACAAAAAAACCGTATAGACGTGAGATGCTGAGGTATAACTGGGAGTTTTGGGTCGTATGAAGCTTTTAAACGATAGTTAGACGTCTCTCACTCAAGCTCCGAAAGAGTCCTGGTGTTTAGAACCTCCACAATCATTATAAATCGTTGTTATAAACAAAAAATCCGTATAGACGTGAGATGCTGAGGTATAACTGGGAGTTCTGGGTCGTATGAAGCTTTTAAACGATAAGTCGACGTTTCTCACACAAGCCCTGAAAGAGTTCTAGTGTTTAGAACATCCACAATAATTACAAATAATTGTTATAAACAAAAAATCCGGATAGAAGTGAGATGCTGAGGTATAACTGGGAGTTCTGGGTCGTATAAAGCATTTGAACGATTAGTCGAGCTTCCGTGCACAAGCCCCGAAAGAGTTCTAATGTTTAGAACATCCATAATAATTATAAATCATTGCCATAAACAAAAAATCTGTATAAAAGTGAGATGCTGTGGTATAACTGGGAGTTCTGGGTCGTCTGAAGCTTTTAAACGATAGTTAGAGGTCCCTCACTCAAGCTCCGAAAGAGTTCTAATGTTTAGAACATCCATAATAATTATAAATCATTGCCATAAACAAAAAATCTGTATAAAAGTGAGATGCTGTGGTATAACTGGGAGTTCTGGGTCGTATGAAGTTTTTAAACGATAAGTCGACGTTTCTCACACAAGCCCTGAAAGAGTTCTAGTGTTTAGAACATCCACAATAATTACAAATAATTGTTATAAACAAAAAATCCGGATAGAAGTGAGATGCTGAGGTATAACTGGGAGTTCTGGGTCGTATAAAGCATTTGAACGATTAGTCGAGGTTCCGTGCACAAGCCCCGAAAGAGTTCTAGTGGTTTAGAACATCCATAATAATTATAAATCATTGTTATAAACAAAAAATCTGTATAAAAGTGAGATGCTGTGGTATAACTGGGAGTTCTGGGTCGTATGAAGACTTTAAACGATAAGTAGAGGTCCCTCACTCAAGCTCCGAAAGAGTTCTGGTGTTTACAACATCCACAATAATTATAAATAATTGTTATAAACAAAAAATCTGTATAGAAGTGAGATGCTGAGGTATAACTGGGAGTTCTGGGTCGTATGAAGCTTTTAAACGATAGTTAGACGTCCCTCACTCAAGCTCCGAAAGAGTTCTGGTGTTTAGAACATCCACAATAATTATAAATCGTTGTTATAAACAAAAAATCCGTAAGAAGTGAGATGCTGAGGTATAACTGGGAGTTCTGGGTCGTATGAAGCTTTTAAACGATAAGTCGACGTTTCTCACACAAGCCCTGAAAGAGTTCTAGTGTTTAGAACATCCACAATAATTACAAATAATTGTTATAAACAAAAAATCCGGATAGAAGTGAGATGCTGAGGTATAACTGGGAGTTCTGGGTCGTATAAAGCATTTGAACGATTATTCGAGCTTCCGTGCACAAGCCCCGAAAGAGTTCTAATGTTTAGAACATCCATAATAATTATAAATCATTGCCATAAACAAAAAATCTGTATAAAAGTGAGATGCTGTGGTAGAACTGGGAGTTCTGGGTCGTCTGAAGCTTTTAAACGATAGTTAGAGGTCCCTCACTCAAGCTCCGAAAGAGTTCTGGTGTTTAGAACATCCACAATAATTATAAATAATTGTTATAAACAAAAAATCTGTATAGAAGTGAGATGCTGAAGTATAACTGGGAGTTCTGGGTCGTATGAAGTTTTTAAACGATAAGTCGACGTTCTTCACTCAAGCTCCGAAAGAGTTCTGGTGTTTAGAACATTCACAATAATTTTAAATCGTTGTTATAAACAAAAAATCTGGATAGAAGTGAGATGCTGAGGTATACTGGGAGTTCTGGGTCGTATAAAGCATTTGAACGATAGTTAGATGTCCCTCACTCAAGCTCCGAAAGAGTTCTGGTGTTTAGAACATCCACAATAATTATAAATCGTTGTTATAAACAAAAAATCTGTATAAAAGTGAGATGCTGTGCTATAACTGGGAGTTCTGGGTCGTATTAAGACTTTAAACGATAAGTAGAGGTCCCTCACTCAAGCTCCGAAAGAGTTCTGGTGTTTACAACATCCACAATAATTATAAATAATTGTTATAAACAAAAAATCTGTATAGAAGTGAGATGCTGAGGTATAACTGGGAGTTCTGGGTCGTATGAAGCTTTTAAACGATAGTTAGACGTCCCTCACTCAAGCTCCGAAAGAGTTCTGGTGTTTAGAACATCCACAATAATTATAAATAATTGTTATAAACAAAAAATCTGTATAGAAGTGAGATGCTGAGGTACAACTGGGAGTTCTGGGTCGTATGAAGTTTTTAAACGATAAGTCGACGTTCTTCACTCAAGCTCCGAAAGAGTTCTGGTGTTTAGAACATCCACAATAATTTTAAATCGTTGTTATAAACAAAAAATCTGGATAGAAGTGAGATGCTGAGGTATACTGGGAGTTCTGGGTCGTATAAAGCATTTGAACGATAGTTAGATGTCCCTCACTCAAGCTCCGAAAGAGTTCTGGTGTTTAGAACATCCACAATAATTATAAATCGTTGTTATAAACAAAAAATCTGTATAAAAGTGAGATGCTGTGCTATAACTGGGAGTTCTGGGTCGTATTAAGACTTTAAACGATAAGTAGAGGTCCCTCACTCAAGCTCCGAAAGAGTTCTGGTGTTTACAACATCCACAATAATTATAAATAATTGTTATAAACAAAAAATCTGTATAGAAGTGAGATGCTGAGGTATAACTGGGAGTTCTGGGTCGTATGAAGCTTTTAAACGATAGTTAGACGTCCCTCACTCAAGCTCCGAAAGAGTTCTGGTGTTTAGAACATCCACAATAATTATAAATCGTTGTTATAAACAAAAAATCCGTATAGAAGTGAGATGCTGAGGTATAACTGGGAGTTCTGGGTCGTATGAAGCTTTTAAACGATAAGTCGACGTTTCTCACACAAGCCCTGAAAGAGTTCTAGTGTTAAGAACATCCACAATAATTACAAATAATTGTTATAAACAAAAAATCCGGATAGAAGTGAGATGCTGAGGTATAACTGGGAGTTCTGGGTCGTATAAAGCATTTGAACGATTAGTCGAGGTTCCGTGCACAAGCCCCAAAAGAGTTCTAGTGTTTAGAACATCCAAAATAATTATAAATCATTGTTATAAACAAAAAATCTGTATAAAAGTGAGATGCTGTGGTATAACTGGGAGTTCTGGGTCGTATGAAGACTTTAAACGATAAGTAGAGGTCCCTCACTCAATCTCCGAAAGAGTTCTGGTGTTTAGAACATCCACATTAATTGTAAATCATTGTTATAAACAAAAAATCTGGATAGAAGTGAGATGCTGAGGTATAACTTGGAGTTCTCGGTCGTATAAAGCATTTGAACGATTAGTCGAGGTTCCGTGCACAAGCCCCGAAAGAGTTCTAGTGTTTAGAACATCCATAATAATTATAAATCATTGCCATAAACAAAAAATCTGTATAAAAGTGAGATGCTGTGGTATAACTGGGAGTTCTGGGTCGTCTGAAGCTTTTAAACGATAGTTAGACGTCCCTCACTCAAGCTCCGAAAGAGTCCTGGTGTTTAGAACATCCACAATAATAGTAAATCATTGCTATAAACAAGAAATCCGGATAGAAGTGAGATGCTGAGGTATAACTGGGAGTTCTGGGTCGTATGAAGTTTTTAAACGATAAGTCGACGTTCTTCACTCAAGCTCCGAAAGAGTTCTGGTGTTTAGAACATGCACAATAATTATAAATCATTGTTATAAACAAAAAATCGGTATAGAATTGAGTTCTGGTGTTTAAAACTATCCATCGTTTAAAACCTTCATACGACCTAGAACTCCCAGTTATACCTCAGCATTTCACTTCTATACGGATTTTTTGTTTATAACAATGATTTACAATTATTGTGGATGTTCTAAACACTAAAACTCTTTCGGGGCTTGTGTGACGAACGTCGACTTATCGTTTAAAAACTTCATACGACCCAGAACTCCCAGTTATACCTCAGCATCTCACTTCTATACGGAGTTTTTGTTTATAACAATTATTTATAGTTATTGTGGATGTTCTAAACACTAGAACTCTTTCGAGACTTATGTGAGGAACGTCGACTTATCGTTTAAAAGCTTCATACGACCCAGAACTCCCAGTTATACCTCAGCATCTCACTTTTATACCGATTTTTTGTTTATTGCAATGATTTATAATTATTGTGGATGTTCTAAACACTAGAACTCTTTCGGAGCTTGAGTGAGGGACGTCTAACTATCGTTTAAAAGCTTCATACGACCCAGAACTCCCAGCTATACCTTAGCATCTCACTTCTATACGGAGTTTTTGTTTATAACAACGATTTATAATTATTGTGGATGTTCTAAACACCAGAACTCTTTCGGAGCTTGAGTGAGGGACGTCTAACTATCGTTTAAAAGCTTCATACGACCCAGAACTCCCAGTTATACCTCAGCATCTCACTTCGATCCGGATTTTTTGTTTATAACAATTATTTATAATTATTTTGGATGTTCTAAACACCAGAACTCTTTCGGAGCTTGAGTGAGGGACGTCTAACTATCGTTTAAAAGCTTCATACGACCCAAAACTCCCAGTTATACCTCAGCATCTCACGTCTATACGGTTTTTTTGTTTATAACAATGATTTATAATTATTTTGGATGTTCTAAACACCAGAACTCTTTCCGAGCTTGAGTGATCCCTCTAATTATCGTTTAAAAGCTTCATACGACTCAGAACTCCCAGTTATACCTCAGCATCTCACTCGTGTACGGATATTTCGTTTATAACAATTGTTAGTGATTTAAATTGGATTCAACCGATAGAACTATCAACAGAATAGGTTAAGGATGCAGAACTCTTTTGCTTTCAACTCTGAAATGGTCAATTTTGAGAAATTCGATGAGATGCTATGATACATTTTGTGAAGTTAGCATCTCATTTTTTCAAAATGCGATTTTGATAGTAAAATCGACGGAACTATTGTTAAAACTTATCAGGAACTATAGAACTACGCGGGATGTCACTATATCTGATGTTTATTTGTGAGATGCTAAAAGTTTTTTTGCGAAGTTAGCATCTCATTTTTTCAAAATGCGATTTCGATATTAAAATCGACGGAACTATTGTTAAAACTTATCAAGAACTGTGGAACTATGCGGGATGCCACTAAATCTGGAGTTTATTTGTGAGATGCCAGCATTTGAGATGCTAACTTCACACACGTGTCGCAGCGCCAATTTCCTAAGATGTTATTGTGTTTTTGCTAACAAAACTGTTAGGCCACGCCCCTATTCGGTTAGCATACAATGTTAAGCCGAGTCCGCAACGCCAGGTATGCTAACAAAACTGTTAGGCCACGCCCCTATATAATGTTATCGTGTTTGCAAACACGAAAACACGGTGCTGCGGATCCGGCTTAACATGTTATTGTGTTTTTGCTAACAAAACTGTTAAGCCACGCCCCTATTCGGTTAGCAAACAATGTTATCCTGTTTGCAAACATGAAAACACGGCGCAGCGGACCCGGCTTAATATCATGATTTATTAACGTGTTAAAACTATTTCATACCTTCGAGTTTATTTGTATGTCTCTTAATAATTATTTTTGTTTCAGGTCTCCATCAAAATAATTCAAGTGCCTACACTAAACGTAAGTTAAAGCTTATTTTACATACAAATAATGGTAAATACATCTCAGTAATGGATCTGTGAATCAAATTGAAGTCCCACGCTGGGCGCCAATTGCTATGTATTCGAATGTTAGTGCAAATCTGTAATTAATGTGAATACATTGCTAAACCATTAGTACTCACAAAGCAATTAATTGTTGGTTTAACATAAATAATACACATTTACAACAACACTATTATGAGATATTTAAGTTAAAATATTATTTCGAGATGAAAGATCTGTAGAATATTAAATTGTAATTAATTATTAATATTCCATTTGGGAAAGTAATTCAAAATCGTAGTCATAAATGACAGATACTAATTGACTTTAATTTTTTAAACATTTACGCGTAATATAGATAAACTCCGAAACTGGAATATCAATAAACATAGGTATAGGTACCTATACCTATGTTTATTGATATTCCAGTTTTGGGTTTCCAAAACTTATCGTTCAGGACCGCTAGCGCAGTGCGTTATTCTTCCAGTCATCCTTTATGAACATCATTCAGCCGAAAGACGTCCGCTGCTGGAAATAGGCCTCCCCCAAGCATCGCCACATCCACCGGTCCTGTGCTTCATGTTGGAGGGGTTTGTCATAATCGCCACGCTTGTCAGGCGGGTTGGCGATCGCAGTATGGTTGTTAAAATACTCAGAGAACGCTGCTGCCCATCCTCTAGTGCATCCCTTAGTCGCCTTTTACGACACCCATGGGAAGCGATGAGGTAGTGCTATTCTTTATGTCCGGCGCCACACGTTTACCACATGGTCTTTTATGATACCCATGTCAAAAGAACGAGCTTTATTTTAAAACTTTGCCTCAAACTAAGAATACCTTTTCCTGTATCGTCGGTGATTTTACAGACACAAATCTCCTCATATCCAAACACCCATAACAATTATTTGTAGGCCATACAAATAAATGTTTCATGCGGGAATCGACCGCGTGATCCTTTGTGCAGCAGCCAAGCACTCATCCACTGCCTCAAATCACAGCTACATACTATAACTACCTAGAGTAGCTAATATGCATGAGAGTTTAAGTTTATACAGGTTGAAATTGTAAACACTCGACAAACTGAAATGGGAGATTTTACTCATCACTATGAACAACTTTTACTATGGGACCAAAAGGGAAATCGCGAAAAAAAAACAGATGTTCCCTACATTTATGTTCGCATAACTGGTCAAAATGTAGGGAACAGCAGATTTTTTTTCGCGGTTTCCGGTTTGGTCCCATAGTAAAAGTTGTTCATAGTGATGAGTACAATCTCCCATTTCGGTTTGTCGAGTGTCTACAATTTCACCCTGTATATGTGTAAGAGAAAATACTACATTACATCACGCCTGTATTATTCCCCGAGAGGTTGGGCAGGGTCACCCACATTTCGCCGTTACGTTTTTTAAGTCCCATGTAATAGAGGGCGAGCCTGTTGCCATCAACCGGGCACAAATCCAGACTCCGGAGTGCTACTGAGAAATTCCACCCGGAAAAACCCAATAACATTTTGCCCGAACCAGGGTTTTTTTTTATTACTTGGTCACGTTTGACCCTCGTCGCACCTGATAGTAAGCGCAGACAGTGTCTAAGATGGAGCACACGAATCCAAGTAACAGAGATATAGAGAGATTCCCCTATACCCCTCTGGCTCTCACATACACACGGCGGAACACAGTAAACTGCTTGGCGCCGGACTTTAATGTGAGGGTGGTAGCTAGTCAGGCGGACCGTAAAGATCCTACCACCAAGGTAGGTAGGCAGGTAGGATCGAACCAAAACCTCACGCTCAGCAGTCGCGCTTGCGACTACTAGACCAACGAGGCAGAGAAAATACTACTACCATATAAATCCATACATATCTATACATATAAAAGGAGAAGCTGGCTGACTGACTGACTGACTGATCTATCAACGCACAGTCTAAACCGCTAGGGTTAGAAAGTTGAAATTTTGACAGTAGGTTCCTTTTGTAACGTAGGCATCCACTAAGAAGGGATTTTTCGAAATTCAACCCCTAAGGGAGTTAAATAGGGGATGAAAGTTTGTATGGAAAATCGTCACTTAACGGGTTCAAAATTTCATGCAAGCGAAGCTGCGGGCGAAAGCTAGTTTAAACATATTACCATGTTTATTAATGTATTCGGTAGCTATAGTTACAAGCGAGTGACTCGCCCGGTGAGTCATTTACAATTATCGGGTAGCGGGGTCAACCAGGGGGAGTCCACCCCCGAATCCAAATTAAAATTCCAAGCGTGACTCCGAGATAATAGATGATCTAAAATTTGAATACATAATGAATACGTAGATTTTATTAGTTATGTAAAAAATCTAATAAGATTTGGTGTAACGATAAGGGAACCATGTTTCCTTTTTATCCGTGCGTGAATCAAGCACGTATTTGCCAATTTTATATGTTGTTTGAGTAAGTCTACAGTTTGTTAGCATAATTTGCTTGCGACTGAAGTTCTGAAATAATGGTCTTAATAGAGAAACATTTGTTTAGGTAATGTCTAAAACAAAATCTTATATAAAAAGCGGTTTGAACATTATAGCCATTACATTTTCTTAATTGTATTTTCTTTAAATACATATTGTCATTGAATGCCGTCGACTCGGCAGCAATACCTCATAAGTTTTTTTAATTATACAAGGTTTGTCGGAAAAGGGGTACTAAAGGGGGTGTTAAAGTACCCATTATAATGAATAACTTTTGTACCACAACTTTTCCCAAAAGTCAATAGTTTAAGAGAAAAAGCAGTTTAAAGATTTCATGAATAATCTATCTATCTTCAGTTGTAATCAGCTGTGTTTACATCTTAGGTCAAAAATATTTGGAGTCACGGAGTAGAAGCTCCATTTTCTGAATTCGTAACTAAAGAAGGGACGAAGAATTTTTGAAAAAACGAAAATCATAATCAAGCATGGAAATAAAAATTATCGAATTTAGAAATTTTAACCTTGCTTTCAAACAGTCATTAGTGATACTTAGTATTCCCTTTCCGGACCAACCTTGTATTTGTATAACTAGCTTTTGCCCGCGGCTTCGCTCGCGTTAATTTAGAATTTGACAATCAACTCTTAACACAGTACTAAAGTTTCTATAATAATATAATTCAATCATGATTCTACAGACACGTGGCGCCATCTACCTATTAACGTTATTGTTGTTTTCCTCGGGAACACTACTTTTTTCGGGATGAATGGTACCCTATGCCCGTTTCTGTACATCTGACAAAGTATAATTATGCAAAATTTCAGGATGATCGGTTCAGTGGTTTAGGCGTGAAAAGGTAACAAACAAACAAACTTACTTTCGCATTTATAATATTAGTTAGGATTTACACCTAGGCATTATTTGACTTCCAGACATCGCACCACCTACATTTCCAAGCAATTTTCAAAAATCGTGGCCATAGAACATTAAACCCTATATTTTCATAACTCTTTCTTTCTCATAAATATTTAATACTTATCTAGATCTAACTTCGTCTGGATTAAACGAATGCATAAGCCACACGACATAGCGTGCGGGGTGTACGGGGGGCGGGGGGCAATATGGCGACTAATTGCAGCGATTCACAACTACCGCCCAACCGTAGAGACGCCACTTGATTGATTATTATTGTCCGTTAGCGATATGGAAATCGCTTAAGCTTTTAGACTATTATGGAACCAAAGCCATTATTGTTCCCCGAAATTATTATAATTTTAGGTGCTTGCTGCTAAATAACGATAAAGACGGTTATTACGCTTGATATAAAATGTTCGGCTTTTCAATTATGGTTGGTAATAATAGTTTAACCTATTAACGTATTCATGTTAACCTCCTTTACATTGCAGTGCATAAATAAGATGTAACCAACGGTTGTGGCAATGTAATAATAGATCGGATTTGACACCTGTCAAAATACTAGGAGTATGGTCAACATTAGTAATAATTACTCCAATGCATGGCGTTTATTTTAATTTTAGAAAGAGTGCGCTATGTTTAGATAAAAAGGCGACTTTCTTTAAAATCAAAGGCGTGCATCTGCTGTAGATATTTATTTTATGCTTTTATACAAACGTCATATCTAATTTAAATAAATATTAATAAATTAAAGCCCTCCACATCCGCATTGCAATACTTGTAAAAGGCCGCTAAGTTGTAAGTACACTAAAATTTAATGTAACACCTATTGTGTACACTTAGTATGCAATAAATCTTTAAATCTTTGAATCTATCTGAACTATTACGTTGGTTGAACTATAGCAAATACTTATGTTATATACTTGGGAGCAAATAAATCGAGCCACTTCTATTTTTCACGTACAATTGTTATTATTTTTGGTGTTATGGAACAGATCAATTCTAAACATACATCGCCTACATCGCCTAAAAGGTTATTTGATAACCTTTACAATGAGGGTAGTTTTTTGTCAACTTAGAGTTATGTAATTCATGAAATCAAAACCACAAAAACACACAAAAAGACACGTGAAAAAAGGAGTGGCTCGATTTATTTGCTCCCAAGTGTAGAAACAAAACAATCACGCTTCGTGTATAAAATTAAGTAGTTATCAAAAACATTTGCAGCTTACAGAGAATCTATGAAATAACCGTCACGAATTCCCTCGAAGTAAAATTCCGAGCAAATAAATCAAAGCAATTCTAACTCGGGTGACTAAGCAACATCGACCCGAATGAAATGCTTTATCTTTTCAGACAGTCGGCGCCCTTACTTAATGCGTTTCCGATTAAATCGTTTAAGCGTATGCTCCATCACTCTCGAAGACTGCAACGAAGAAACAAGGCTACTTATGCGAAGAACAGAGGAATATGTGGAGTCGTACATATCGCATGCCCGCATACCCGTCCAACGTGCTTCGCATGCTAAACGCCCATTGTCCTTGCCTTGGGAATCTGTTCGTTACTTATGTTTGAACCACAGTATCGATATAACACGACGTGAATTATGATTCATGTGTGAAGATAAATGCGTGGTGGGTGCCATCAGAAATGTAGATTCAAATAAGTTACTCGCATTGCTTATGGTTGAGTAGTTAAAAATAGACGCTGATTTAATTATTTTAAGAATATAGGAGCAAATAATATTCAGATTTAAACATCTTAAATCACAAATCGCATCTCTATTTACAAAGACTTCAACATAATCATGCGTTTAAGACAGGCAGCAATTAGTTACTTATTACAACTTTATTTTTATGACGTAGGCAACAACTTCTTCTTCTTCTATCGTGTCGGCACGAGCTATACAAGAATAGCTCATGCCGCGGCATGCCATGGTGAAAAGATTAGCCAGTCAGCAAGGATGGTAGCGAGGCTGACTTCCCAGGGTGCGCCGGACGTACTGAAGTATCGTCACTCGTGTAAGCAACAACTGAGGCGGTATTTCGAAAAATTCCGTCAGGACTACATAAAAACTGTTCAGAAAACATACCGGATAGTACTCGAAAATGACTAACCACACACTTTAAATCTTCACGCGCAGTTGATTTTTACAGCTCTCGTGAGAAGCAGCTAATAACCTGCTCTTTCATCTTTGAATCCACCCGAAATGAATCCGTTCCTAATACTCCTTAATAAGTCTCTCCTAATTGCATGAAGTTAAACCCAAAACACTTTTTGGTGAAAGGCGTTAAAGGTCGAAAGGGAAGAGAGTTTAATAGGAAAGCAAATCCTGGTCTAATCCCGGATTATACGTACGGGGGAAAAGAAAAATCCTTACGAGGAAGTGTGAGTCTACTGAGACTCTTTGGAACTTATCGCGTGTGTGTTCTAGACTTTAATTAGACGGCGGTCGGAGACGTAGCCTCAATTTAGTGTTCGAAACTACACTTTATTTCCTTTTTGTAAAACACTAGAGTGGTTCGGAGTAGCTGCTTGTCGCGTGTTCATGTTTTGTTTAACTAGTGTTGTCATGTGACGAAAATCGTAGTTAAGTGATGTGTACTCGGTATGGATAAATCAAACACTGTTACTATTCATAGAAAGAGTTAATGTGTACTTTTAAACATTGGGAAAGAGCTTTTAAGCACGGTACAAAACCATTGGAAACAAATAATTCTGATAGGAATAGAGTTCAGGACCTCTGAAATGAAAACGTGCCTTACAAATGTTTATTAGCGTTAGATCAAGAAGAAGAAGCAATTGGTATATAATATTAACCATAGCAACTGTAGTACGCTAATATGTCATTGTAACAATATTCACTCAGGTCTAAACGCGGAAAATTACTACAGAAAGTGTTAAAGACCCAATACACCTTTAGACTCGAGTCAGAATTGTTATTTGTATAAATCGCAAAAGTTTAAAAACATTTAGGTGGTATTTCGCCAACCTAACAATAATGCACCAGATAAGCTAAACGTGACCTAGAAATATGACATTTATGTGTCCAAAAATCTTGTCATTATATCGTGAAATGCAAATGTTAGCCATTGAAAACTTTAGAGACCGAATTAGCTTAATGAACAGTTAATGGGGATGATCTCCAAAATCAGCGTATTTGGTTGACCTCTCTGGTGCATTTTATATAATTATTGATATTAATTGTGTTCCGTAATTTTATTTCGAAAAGAAAGTGTCTAAATAAGCCTATTTTTATGTTGGCTTCGATTTTAACTAAGCAGTTTTGGAAATATTTAGGTTTGAAATTTTAGAGACCAGAGCGATCATTTTTTTATTTTGGAGATTGAGCCAATGATAGGTTGGTGAAATACCCCCTTAATATGTCATTATCTTACATTGAAAAGCAAACTATTAATTCCAATTATACAACTCAGTACCTAAAACACGTTCACCAAAACACTATTTTAAGGGAATTCCATACTACGTGTAAGTCACAACAGAGAATTCATTACCTATGTGTACTGAAGCGCGAATTTTTCGCCAGTCAAAGTTGAGGGCAAAACTAGGTTTTAATTAATGGTCTGTTAAACGAATGTTCGTTTCGAGCTCCGCATTTTATTTACGGCTAGTTGATCAGCTTTAATTTGATATACGTTTTGGTAAAGTTAGTGGTTGCTCTTGTACTGAATAAAACGGTTTATCGAAATAGATTTAAGTCGGAGCCATGCATTATTATCGTATTTTTAATATTGATCTATGTCCGAAATAGAAGATATTTATTTATATGGAATATCCAACAAAGGATACACATATGCAAAATAAATCACAATACTAAACAGGTTCTTTTCCGTGTGCTCCTTCAATTACAGGAGACCACAGCATGCACATATGTATAACTAGGTGTAATCAGGGTAATAATAAAAATAGAGAAGTTAATCATGAACTTTGAGAAAATAAAATTAAACATATCAAGATTGAGCATTCATATTAATATTGTTTGGTAGTAATAATAATTATTATTTCATATGAATTATTGACTATTGTATATTAAAGTATTGTATGCGAGATCCCTCCGTGCCTCGGGGAGCACGTTAAGCCTTTGGTCCCAGATGTCATACGAATACCTATGACATTCGTTATGGATACTCAGAAGCCCGAGAGTCTGACAACTGGTCTAACCTTAGGATATCGGCATTACCCAGTAACTGGGTTGCGGAGGTCTGATGGCAGTCGCTCCGAGTAAAATACTGGTATACAGTCGCATCTGGTTAGACTGGAATCTGACCTCAACATAATTGGGAAAAGGCTAGGTAGAACATACGAGAAAGATTAAGTGGTCTCCAGTTATTATAGGCTACGGAATTCATTAGCGTTTCCCAAGACAAACCCATATTATGCCCTGAAAATGGCAATAGGCTCGCCACCTTATATGACTTAATACCAGCGAAACGTAGGTGTACAGACTCTTGTAATTGGAGAACACCTTTGTTTAGCCCTTTGGGGATTACATGACTTTGTATTAAGTATTCCAAGAATAATAGCGTTCAATATTTCATGCGTCTAAAAAAGATTTCTCATTAATTTATTTAGGTTTTTAAAACTGACAAGACTGTTTAATTAAACGATGCTAAATGCGTATTTAATTACAAAAATTACCAAGAACTGCACGAGGCGTAAACATGGGCGGCGAGCAGGAGAGAGCACGAGCTTAGTAGCGAGAAAGCTATACATGCATGAGAGTCTGACGCAGATGAGCACTTCTCAAAATAAGCACTTGACGGAAAATGTGCATTTCACAATAGGTGCATTTATTATAGGTATAACGGGCACTTCTCAAAATGGGCACTTGTAAAAATGAGCACCTCTCGAAATGCGCACATTTTCTAATTTGTTTTGATAAGTATTTTACGTGATTATTGTTTAAAGAAAGAAAGAAAGAAAATACATTTATTTAGCACAGACTAAAAAGGCACACAATATAAAATAAAGCAGAAAAAAACAAACAAAAGAAATTAGCAGGAGAGTGTGCCTCACGGCTGCGCCAAAAAGGCCCAGTTCAGCAAAAATGCCAGAAAAATAGTGCCTGACGCTGGTTTTTAACTGGACCTGAAGTGTGAGGTGACGGATGTAAGTCAGCTTTATGCTGCAACGTGTGTATGCTTAATTAAATAAAATAAGATTTATAACAACGAACAAGCATACATGTAGGTTGTGATTCTGATTGTGATAACAATTTGCATCAAAGAAATCAAAAGATTTTTACTTGGAGACCATTTTGTATTCCCTAAACACAAATTACAAAACGTGCATATTTAGAGAAATGCTCATTTTCAGTAGTGCCCATTTTGAGAAATGCACATTTCGCGTCAAGTGCTCATTTTGAAAAGTGTGCATTCTGCGTCAGAGCCATGCGTGACAACCTTAGACGTCAAGTTGACAAGGCGGCAAAAACATTATAATTTAACAAAAACAAAGTAGTTTTCTTTATATATTTTCTTTTTCCATAGCATCACAATGGAGCTTTCACAAAAACCATAACAAATTCCATTACTGCTACAACAGTAAGTAAAAAATAAGCAGTCTCTAAAGAATTTGAAACGAGTAAATGAGCCGTTGACGCATTACGTCGACAAAGCCGATGTTATGAAGAGGGTCGTCAGCTGATTTGTGACATGATGAATACAGGCCGCACAAAGACGACGAAATGATCTCCACCCTATTCCGTCTTGGGAAAAGGATTTTTATGAGCAATTTCTTTGGTTACCTTATTAGAATATCAGCGGTTAGTAAGAATACTGTATGATCTGCTGATGAAAGAAACAGTAACTATTAAATAATTACCATTTCGTTTCTTAATTAACCAAAATAACCACGCATCCTCCTCGTCAGACTCACCTTACCCCAATATTGTAACCTCCACCCGTTTTATCGTCATCTAATAATTAGGACGGTGTCTAAATAAAAAAAACGAGTGTGTCCAATAATACAAACGTATAATAATAATATAAAATTGACTATGCGGAGGCACACAAATTTGTAAGGTCGTGGGTTTACGGCCGTCTGTTGTCACACCTGCAGTGAAAGGGACTTCCCTGCAGAAATTCGGCAGCAGTCCTCCCAGGCCGGAGATGGTGGGTGGCCGATGATGCACGATGGCGCGGCGAGATTGGCGGGAAGGTGCAGCGGGCGACTTGCTCAGCGCGCCACGGATGTTGTTTCTTCGCCGTATGCCGTAATCTTGTACGATGAAGGTTAATTGGGCAGTATTAACCTGGCCGTAGTTCCTGGAAACCACCGTTCCAGTTCATTAGAATTTTATAATGCTATTCCGTTCTGGGGTAGGTAGCACCGACGACAACAGGAAAGTACCCAATTTAATGTAGTAGCTTTGTCGCGGTGGTACTTATCAGAACGGAGTTTACAAGAATAAAGCGAAGCAAGCTTGAGAAAAAGCAAGCTTGAGAAAAAAAGAAATGAAAGCCGCAAAACATTACCCTCCTTTGGGTTTGCCGCAGTCGGTTAAAAAAACTAAATTTGAAATATACGTTAAACATAAGCAACGTTAAGAATTTAAAAATTACTACAATATTAATTTTTTTTTTTTATATGAAGGTAGAAGAAAACCGAATTGCATGATGAAGCATTATTAGCAACTTCGTAAATTATTGCATCTAAATAGCGGTTCCATATTGAACTGAATGATTTAAATGCTGTTAAAAAACACAATGTGAACAAATAGAATTACACATAAAAAAACACAGAAAAGTAATTAGTAAACATGAGATGATATTATGTTAGTAATTATTTGTGTGCTATTCAAAACTTACCCAGAATCGGGAATTTAAAACTTTCACTTTTAATTAAGTACTACTTAATATGTACTAATTTAACTTATTACGTCCGTCTCGGCTAGGGCGCTTCAACGGGACGCGATTTAGTGATAATTGATACGTGCACTCAGGTTCAGCTTAGTAGCGACTGCGCCGAGCTGCGCAAACGTATCACCTTATAAGGCTATGAAAAAACTCCCCACACGACTAGATGCGCCGCGCGTTCGGAAATGCATACCTACTATACTCAAAGAACGAACATTAATTTATTGTAAATGTGTTCCTTTATTTTTAAATATTGGTTTAGTTAAAATTGTTATTATTTAGATTTAGTTTTAAGAATAGATTTTAATTAATTAATAGTTTTAAGGTTTTTGAACTACATCAATTAATAAAACATGATTAGTCATGTAACGTTTCGTTACAATATCTCGAATACGTTGGCGACAACTGTTAATTTTTAATCGTTGTGCTGAATATCATTATTTTACTAAGAGCGACTGCCATCTGACCTCCGCGATCTAACTAAAAAGCAAAGCCGTTATTCAGGTCCTATCGAAAACCCCCGTAATCAGCCATAGGATATTTACATTGTCACCACATCTAGAAGATCCTTTATTTATCAAGATTACGTTACAATATTCACATACGTAAATATTAAAAAAAAATCGTAACCTAATATCAAACTCATTAGAACTTAGAATGGGATATTTACCATGTTGTGTAACATGGTAAATATCCCGTTCTAAGTTCTAATGATTGTGTTAGTGACCATGTCAGTTTAAAAACTTATCTGTATATAAAAATGAATCCCTATTTCCCTTGGTCACGGCATCACGCGTGAGCGGCTGGATCGATTTAGCAAAAATTTTTTTTGTTGTGTTCGTAATTGTCAGGAGAAGGTTCTTATGAAAGAAAATTTCGATATTTAAAAAAAAAACGAAATTATCTCAGTATATCCATACTCTTCAGGCATGAAAATGGTTTTAACTTTTTGTTACTATTTTGATTTTGTTTCTGAAGGTAGGTAGCAAGTAGGTAAAAGTCCATTGCAACGCATGCCGGGTATAGCTAGTATAATATAAAACTGTTACCTAAAAGAGA
The DNA here is from genome assembly GCA_905220435.1 of Amphipyra tragopoginis. NCBI lineage: Eukaryota > Metazoa > Arthropoda > Insecta > Lepidoptera > Noctuidae > Amphipyra > Amphipyra tragopoginis. The sequence goes on along the minus strand of HG991997.1, from coordinate 8,171,042 downwards.
GCATCAAAATATTCCACCGCATCGCTGGCAACCGGTAAAGTGCCCAAAAGACTGGCAGCATTGCCACGATGTATGGCAATCCCTATTCCTAGGAGGCAGGTTGGTGATTATATTCACCCTAATCCTCTCGACGTAACGGGATGTTCTCCTCGTAGTTGAGGCCACACACCTTTGCGTGCAATACGACGCAGATAATATCATCTCATGTTAAACTGGAAGTGAATGAGAAGCAGTTGCATCCCACGCAAGTTAGAATCAATGCTTAGTAATCAATGATGTTCTAAAACGATTATTCGTAATTATGTGGCTTGTAAGCCAACTAGTCGTCCGTTTGTTCACTCTCTGAATATACAGAATGATTGGTTTAGTCACTTTACATCCGAAAACCATGAATTCTGTACAACTTTTATTACGGGACCAGATTATGTAAGGACGATGTGCAGTGTGCAGCATTCTTTTCTGTGCTGGCAGCATCTGCGATCATCGTCCCTTTGAGAAGAACGATACTGCCAATTTTCCCTTTCGACCGTTCATCCTTGCAATCTTGGCAGTCTATGTAGTCATACTTTAAGCAGTGGCATTTCAATGCTATCTTCTCCTAATTCTGATCTCCTAGTACAACCAGCGATAAAGGTAGCCAAATTTGAGTATGGCAAAATTGGCTTTAATTGGAAAAATAAAAACGAACTAAGTAATTGTTATCCAATAAATGCTTAAAGACATACTCAGAATGTACTCTTTTACAATTGAAAACTAATTTTATTTTTTTGGAATAAGTATTCATTTGGCTCAAATTAATTTGCCTCTATCTACTTGTTTACCAACTTATGTCGTCGAATGTACCAAAAATTCCGCAAAATTCAACAACATAACAGCTAAAAAGGAATGGCTCACTTCACAGCTCCGGTTTTAAGGATAAATAACACACAGGACGGTTCCAGGGCAACTTGCTGAGACAAATACCTCCCTCGTGGCGTATTGTGTTTTCACTCGCAAGCTTGCCCACGATTTACGCGTCTATTCAGGGAAACTTAAACTACCCGCGTTAAAAATTTGAGCGAAAAGTTAGCGAGAGTTTAGCCTACCCTAGGTATAATATGTTATACATAGATATACGGAAGTTCAGAATTAAGACATTTTATTTTATCACTAGCTTTTGCCCACGGCTTCGCTCGCGTTATTTATAATTTAAAAAAAAAAACTTATAACACACTACTAAAGTTTATTTAATGATATAATTCAATCAAGATTCGAAAGATACGTGGCGCCATCTGTTATCGTTATTGTTGTTTTCCTTGGGAACAGTACTTTTTTTAAGGAATGAAAAGTACCTACCCTATGTCCGTTTACACCTGACAACATATATGTAAAATTTCAGGATGATCGGTTCAGTGGTTTAGGCGTGAAAAGGTAACAAACAAACTTACTTTCGCATTTATAATATTAGTTAGGATTATTCTGTTTAATAATATCTTCAAACCGGAAATTACGGAACTTATTATGTACTTCGTCGTATTTCTAACAGTTGTAGTACAGTCAGCATCAAAATCTCGATAAACAGACTGTTCAAAATGACCTGAACAACTAAGAAAATCAAACTATAGTTCAATGATACGAGGGATGTTTCTGAACACAGTCTACGACAACTGTCATTCTGACAAGAATTTGATTCTGAAGATAAAGTATAATTTCTTTAGTTGTTTACAATACAGCCGACGTATCTTGGCGAGTCTGAAGTTCGTTGTTTGGCTGCGCAATGAATCTTTTAGAAACGAAATTGTCTACTGCGCAGCTAATCAGCTAACTTCAGACTCGCCAAGATACGTCGGCCGTATTGTAAGTAGGTAATTATGAACAGTCTGTTCATCCCGATACGTTTAATGCTGAACATACTTGCTCTCACTAACAAGTATTTTCAATACACTATTTCGAAACTATTTCTATAAAATATATGCTTAGGTTATAAAATTTACATTTCAACATTTTTGATACGGAAATACGCAAACTTCGCGCTTTCCGCAACTCAAGAACTATTCAAAGAACTTCAACTGAATATGGAATCCATAACAAACTATATTCAAACTCAAAACATTTGACGTTTGCACATTTGTGAAATGTTAACATCTCCACATACTTATTTGAACTTAGGTTTTATAGTTCTGCCTACCCTTTTCCCAACTGTGCTGGGATCAGCTTCCTGCCTAACCAGGTGCGGCTGAATACCAGTATTTACACGGAGCAACTGCCATCAGACCTCCGCAACCCAGTTACTGGGCAATGCCGATATCCTAAGGTTAGACCAGTTGTCAGACTTTCTGGCTTCTAACTACCCGTAACGACTGTCTTAGGTATTCGTATAACACCCGGGACCGACGTTTTAACGTGCTGTCCAACGCACGGAGGGGTCTCGATGTGTAATGATCTGAATGGTCACCCATCCACGGAACGACCTTGCCAATCATATAATCAGCGCAGTAGTTAATTAGCCACGAGCTCCGGTTAGTAACACCACAGTAGATATACAGGGTGGAAAAAGGCCCATCACAAACTACATTGACCAAAAATAATTGCTGGAAAACGACTTTTATTTTTTGGCATAAAAAAACGCTTTTTTTAGTAGCGCGCAATGTGTGGTTGTGGCGATGCCGCGCGTTTGCACGCGTGCAGCGGCCACACAGCTGAGTCAAGGCAGACGTGTGCGTTTGATATTCGTTGCGTTTTTGTAACTTCAAATGCGTAATTTGTGAGGAAAAATTGAAAATTTAATAAGGTTGTTTGGAAGAAAGTTTAGTATTATAACTTAGAATACGTCTTAGGAAAAAACTAAAAAAAAAATGTATACTTTGACCTTCAATATCTCCAAAACCAATGGTTTCCCAAATATGGTCTGGTAGAAAAAAATTATCCCAATGATGGGTAGAATATGTGGTTTTCGTTATCGTTAAGGGTCTTTTTACACCCGATATAAGCTAAAGCAGTACCTCAACTTACTAATAATCGCCTGAATTGAAACACTCACACAGACACTGAGTACTTTTACTGTACTGTACTGAGTAGTTTTTTGTTTTTGTTTATGACTGTATTCCGAACTTAGAAGTCTTGCTGCAGGGCGTATCGAGTGTGTTTGACACACCCAAACAGACACACACAGCACATTCGGACGATTGTAAGTAGTTGAAGTACTGCTTTAGCTTATAAAAGGTTAGTCGGAAAGGGGGTACTAATCCGCAGGCCACAAAGTATCACTGATGACGATTTTAAATAATAATAATCATTTATTTCAGACTTTCATCCATAGTGGTAATTACATCAAACATGGAAAATAACTAAAAATAACCAAACATAAAACAGTAAAATAAATTACAAAACACAACAAAAAAAAAAGTTAAAGTAAGCGTTAAAATTGCAAAATTCTCAAATTTTTATTTCCATGTAAAATTATGTATAGACTCAGGATGGCCTATATCAGAATCTTCCATATTTTATGTGGGTCAGAAACTCAAACAAGGTCTCAAACTAGTCTTGAAATGATTTACTTCTTCTTAATTCACAAAATAATAGTCAATTGAACTTTAAATAGACAAAAACAGTTGAAGATGGCGTCGGTGCTTAGCGATCCGTCGAGCGCGTGGTGCGTTGGCGGCTCTCCATTTAAAAGTGAACAAGATGGCCGCCTCGCTACCACCAGTGTGACGTTCCGCTAGAATGACAGCTGACATCTGTCATACTGCCATTCTGTCCGACGTCAACGACAGCAAACGTCAAATGTCATGTGTCGCGCCGTCATATGTTTATTTTAGTTTTTTCAAAAATTCTTCATCTCTGCTTTAGTTACAAATTCAGAAAATGGTGCTTGCAATCCGTGACCCCAAATACGACCTAAAATGTAAACACAGCTGAATTATAGGCAGATTTTATCGTGTTTTTTTTTTAGATTTTTGAACCGCTATTTGTCTTAAACTATTGACTTTTGGGGAAAGTTGTAGCACAAAAGTTATTCATTATTATGGGTACTTTAACACCCTTTCGGAGTAGTACCCCCTTTCCGACTAACCTTGTATATTCTGTGGTAATACGTAGCTTTTATAACTTAATAAAATAACTGTCGCAACTCGTAAGAAGTTTTCTTATAAAGGTGATAAAAATAGAGATAATTAACTCAATGTTCCCGTGAACCGCCGGGGTCGGGTGTTTCCCATGCACCGGACCGAGACGGCTGCCTGCCCCATTGTATCGATACACACACCGATGGGATATCTCCTGTTACCTTTATAAGAGCTGAGAAGTTTATTATAGCTAATGTAGATGTGTGGTTAGGTTTTGTGTTTTTATAGAGTATGGTGCGAAGATATTAAGAGATCTTATTCTCGAAAAAAGTACTTAAAGCTATCGTCTTACATTATTAACATGTTGTAAAGTTGCCCAGTAAATACAATTTTACATGCAGCATAGTACAGCCAACGACAAAGGACGATGAAAATTTTGGTATTTTGAAATTAAGGCGAGCTGAACCCTGGCGCGGTAATCGGGTAAGCGACGACGCGCGGGCCGAAAATCACTTTAAAAAATCGATAAAAAATATATAAATGTAATAAAAAAAAACGATCGGGTAGAATCGATTCCAAAATTAATTACCCATAAATTAGTATTAATTATAAAAATGTATTATAGTAAGTACTTGTTTAAAATGAAATTTGCTTGTAAAAAAACTGCAAATCGAAGTAACTTCAGTATTTTTTTCTATCGAGAAAACTATATTGCATCGTGTATTGAACGGGTACATGGTACAGAAGGAATGTATCCTAAAATATAAATTTATTTTGGGTTCTAAATGTTTTAATTTGCCTATCAAAAATGAGTTCTAAAACAAGCAAAACCTACCGCGCCAGGGTTCAGCTCGCCTTAAGTATTTTATCGTAGAAAACAATCGTTGTTGCTTGGTGGTAGGATCTATACGGTCCGCCTGGCTAGCTACCACTCTCACATTAAAGTCCGGCGCCAAGCAGTTTACTGTGTTCCGTCGTGTGTATGTGAGAGCCAGAGGGGTATAGGGGAATCCCTCTATATCTCTGTTACTTGGATTCGTGTGCTCTATCTTAGACCCTGTCTGCTCTTACTATCAGGTGCGACGAGGGTAAAACGCGAATAAGTCAAGTAATAAAAAAAAGTTGTTCTTTTATAAACTAATCTAAATAGTTGTATCTATTCTATCATTATTTTCTTCTAAATCACGGCTCATCTTCCGTGCAGAAGATGTCCGGTCCTTTGGAGGGCATACACGGGAACACAGGTCCAACGCGCAGAGGCCCCTTTGAGAACTTTAATCTAAAATAGGGTGGGGCACCAACCGGGGACTATCCACGGCTGCACTATTGGAGTACAGTCATGGACCGTCCCAAGTGGGTGCAAGACTATTGCAAAATATGGTGAAAAATATCTGGTTTATGGGAAGGGGTGTTAAGTGGATTGGATAACTTCCATTGCCGGAAGAAAACGGCGTCTGCCTTTCAAATTTAAAATTAAATTATGTTGGCAGACGGTGACTCGCCAGCTCACTAGCTGGGCCCCCTGAAAAGCCGCCAGTATATAGGCGAAGGGGGCAACAAACGTGTGAGCGGCTAGAGGTGTAGAGAGGTGTGGCCCTGGTTTCGCCGTCGCTGGCCCCGGTTTCGCCGTCGCGTATTATTATTGTATCAAACTTACTAGCAAGTTTTCATTAATGAAACACTTTTGAAACTTTCAGCCATCGTCACTTACTTTTAATGTTGACTGTTAGTACTTTCTTATTCATAAGTACTTAAACTACAAGCTTGTCTCTTGTGTTGTGTAGCTGTTATGCTTCTCAAAAGAAACAAAAGTGCGAAACGCTTGGTTTAAAAAAATTACAATAATAACATTGGGCAAGATTCATGAATGTTAAGTTCCAATAAGTAAGGGCGGTTCTGAAAGATTACATTAAAAAAAACTGTGTCTCCTCGCCCTTCTTCTGCAAACTTCTTATACAAAGTTGTAAAGTCACTTCATTTGCTTATAGATTATTTATTTATTCAATCAATTACAACGGTTTTAAACCAATGACAGTATTTAATTTAAAATTCATTAATTTACATAAAACAACACAAAATTAATGAAGCCAGTAAGTACGTAGCTAATGCATTTTTCCCTTTTTCGCAATAAAGTTATTAATTACTAATATGGTGACAGGCAATAATGATGAAGCATCAATGCAATAAGGATCTAACGCATTGCACTTTATCAAAATTAAAATTATCCAAGATAAAATATTTCTATCGCAGGTAATCTTCAGTTGAAACCTGTTTAGATCTTCAGTTTATTCCAGTATATCTAGTAATAAGTTATTATGTTCAAGCATGTAGATGATTACATAATTATTACAGACTGTTTTGGATACAACTAGTCTCACGAGCGTGGGAGCGAGCAAAAAATGCTATTGGTTTCTACGCAATGTCATGATAATATTAGGTTGCTGGTTCTTAAGGAGGCGAGGAACATAACAAGTCAGCATTAAAAGTTCTCCGCCTCTATGGGAACGTTAGAAAAGTATAGAGGTAATACAAAGTTTGTCGTGTCACTCATCGCAAGTCAGATAAGGAATGATGGATAGACCACTTTGGACTAGCTGCCAACTCAAACTATTATTATGATATAAAGACACCTGTTGGTTTTAGGCGTGGATCCTTGAAATTAGATTATGGTCGCGGCTGGTCGGAGGCACAGACAAGATATCTTACCAATACAGACACGGGGCAAATTAATTGAAAAATAATAAGTAATATGGAATAACAAAAAAAAACAAATGACGAATTCATGTTCTCTTCTATTTTACATACGCAACAAACGTAGCTGGTGGTCATGTCTTTATTTTTTGGTATAGTGAATCTAAACTTGGATTGGATAAAATAGGAATGTGCCCGAGTTTTCGATCGTCGACCAACGCGACGACCTCCGAAAAGGTTTATGGTCATGACTATACTGACCATATATTATGCACGTGTATACATCCGCCACTGAATGGTTCTTCCTCCTGTAGTTCATTAAAAAACCTATGTGGTAACAATGTCAAACAACGTCATTATTACCGAAAAGGAACTGAAAATTACAATCTAAATAAGGCAAAGTCGTTATAAAGGTCAATACTACTTAAGAACTTATTAATAAAATTTCGGAAGAAGAGCATATTATCTCACAGTTTAGGCCACTTAAACTTGGAGCGTTTTAATTAGAAAATTTAAATTTATTTTCAAGTTGAGATTCCGAGTGTTTCAATCGAGTCAATTAGTCGACTCGGGTAATTGGCGCCGTCGACTGTCACAACGAGATTTCGAGAGCTCTGGAACGGATAATTATTTTAGAAGATTGATCTTGGAATCCATTGACCGATTTATTAAGAATTTTACGTTCACTTACCTTCGTTATGGTAATCTGTAGGAGGTCTGTGGCAGTTTATAAAAGAATGTCTTCGAGCTAAGATGATGCTTATGAACTTCCTTCGTGAGTCTTTTGGGCTTCTACGTCTTCTCAAGCTTAATTTAAAATATACTGAATAACATTTGAAAAAATAATGTTATCTGTAGGCCTAGCACGAATTTTATGACGTATGGTAACGTTGACGTAACGTTAATGTAAGTGAATTTTGAATTGGAAATACTCGTTTCACACATAACATTTAATTGAATTGAAAATTTTATTCACATCTATGTATGATACAAATTAGGCTTGTCGCATAAATTCAAACCAAAATGCTATAGGATACTTTTATTTTGACAGAAGGCTAGAATAGCACTTGTTCTTTATTTCAAAACAAAAGTCCAGTAGCGAAAAGCATTAGACAAAAGACAATCAATTCAATTCGTGCATTTATTAAAGGTTGATTCAAATCTACCAATTATTAACCTAATCCAGACCACATATCACTTTGAAATAGCAAACTGAGTTGAACACCTAGACATACGCATATAATGGTGCTGGACTGAAAGCCTATTACGCTCAGTGGGCGCTGATTATCCGATCAGCTCGTACGACGTTAGGCATTATCGTATTACCTGCGCCATGTCAGTATTTCACAATCAATGTGCACTAATCTGCGCAGTACTTAGAATTTATGCCTTTACTGACCACTGGCATACTTCTGTTGCTATTTCCACACTAATATTATGAATGGAAAAGTAAGCCCTGTCTCTGAAAGCCTGCATTCTTGCGCAAAACATTCGTAATCACTTAGATTTCGGCAGGTCAGCAATTTCCATAGCGACGTTTGTATTAACAATCCGACTTCTCCACAACTATGGACCACGCAATGAATATTGGTGTATTGTCTAAATCAAAACCAAAGTGATGACGACTGTGTTGCGCCATTAGAATGCAGGGCCTGTAGACAACATGACAATCGATTCTATGATCGCCAGAAAATAGATGCGCTGAATAAATGTATGGAATTGACATTACAGTGGCTGTAGATAAATGGCAATCGATGATCGCTAGAGAATAGAAACGACAGTGAGATGTACTGGATTGACATAAGCTTTCGACCGGTCAAGCGATCTGTTATGTCATTTCCATACATTTAATTGGCGTATCTGTTCTCTGGCGATCATCGATTGCCATTTGCCTACAAACACAGATCGCTTGACCAGTCGAAAACTTATGTCAATACAAATACATCCAATACATCTCATTGATGTTTATATTAGCGATCATCGGTTGTCATGTTGTCTACATAGTCCAGTCAAAACAGACAAAAAAACTTACATTTATATAATGAAAGGTCAAAAGTCTCCATCGATGCCATGACATTTCATTTCATGATATATTTAAGGGGTCTTTGCCAATTTTCAGCTCTGCGAATTATTCGGAAGTTAAAAGTCTATTTAGACTGAGCTAACAGGCCAAGCGGTAGATAAGTCTGCCCGAAGCCTCTCTGTTAATTTGCTATACTTTTACGAGTGAACTACGAAACTATTTTAATCCATTTTGTTAGTGAAGCGACTTAGAAACCACTTGGAACAAGACGAGTACTTTTCGTTCCGGAAAATTAAAAAGTTTACGCGCGAGCTTGACCAGGGGCAGTACTAGTAACATGTAAATGGGTGCACGGCAAGAATTTACTTACGTTCGAAGTTGTAGCAACAGCTCGTGCGTGTTTCGAACTTAAAACATGCAGGAATAATGTATTGAGTGTATAATATCGTCCTGCAGAAATAGTAACAGTAGTTTATAACATGCACGCACTGGAATAACCTGTCAGCTTGCAATAAATTAAGCTGGATCATGCTTTTAAGCTGATGCATATTTTGTTTCCATTTCCAAAAATACTATATCGATAACACATTCATTATAATATCACTAATACACTGTCCACTGAAAGATGAGCCCTGATTTAATGGTCATTTCATAAATTGTAGCCTTAAGAAGACTGCTATTGAAAAATCGTAAACGACATCATCAAAAAACGTAAAAAAGGCTATTGTTATGTCTACACACGCGCGCTTTCATGTTCATCTTGCGCTTTCAACTTTCAATTCCTCTTGCGTCAAGCGCATACAATATTGATTGCCATAACACGCATGCAGCTTATCGTCTACACCGGTGCGCATCGGTCAGTCGTCAGTTGACATACAATAGACGGATTAGCGTGCGCTAGGGGCATGCGCTTTTGTCGAACTAGTATTAAGGCATGCGCTATGGCGCTTCACGCGTGCTTGAGACGAAGACGCAAGATGAACATGAAATCGCACTGGTGTAGACATAGCTTATAATATAAATGGTTTCTTTAAAAAAAATATTCGTTATTCTTTGTATGGTAACGTTTTGTAGACAAACATCAGAACTCACCTTACGATATAAAGGTAGATTAGTATTTCTTAAATAAGGCTCCAAATAAGCATAGCTGGTTGCTAAAAATAGAATACTCCTACCAATCATGAATACATTTCAATAGTTCGCGAAGCCACTGGTCAAATACCTTGAATCGTTCGTAATTATTCTGTACGCTGGATAGTATAAAAAGTTTAATGGAATTCCCAAGCCCAAAACCGTTTTCCGGTTGTGGGTGCTCGACCAAATTCTAGGCGATTTTCAACAGAGACATTTTAATGTCGTTTCGGGGATAATTTATCGATGTATTTGTGCAGTAACTGTCTGTAATTAATGCCAATTTAACGTAGTGATGACAACATGACTTATGCGATATAATGAAGAGACTATGGTTTTATAGTATAACTCCGCCTATACCGTGGGAGCGGGTGACCTTAAATGTAAATTCTACTCTGTTATAGTGAATCGTGGTACACAGTCAATGTTCTAATCTTTAGCTTTTATAACCATTTTTCCCTCTTTTTATTTTTATTATATTTGCTTTTATATAATAAATAAATAAATACACTCAAACTACAAAAAATATGTTTATATGTTACGTTTTTAGTGCGCTTAATTACTTATCCTCCGGTTTCTGAATTGAGAATTCTAGGATAAGCAGTACTTAAGTAACATTTGAGTACGGAGTTGTCAAAAAAATGACGGATTTTAAAGCATTTGTTTGACAACTGCGTACTCAAATACTACTTAAGTATTGCTTATCCCAATTTCTCAATTCAGTAACCGAAGGTTTGTCATTCTATAGAACAAAATTGGTACATCCTATTATAGAACAGCACTTCCAATCCAATAATCGGGTACAACCTTTTGGGAATAACATTCGGATAACACAAAATTGGTATTCCTTTAAATTGCGGTACAGTCGAGCGCAGCAATATGTGTGTTACGTTTGATCAAATATTCAACACATTCTATTAGTGACGTTGCTAGCTTGGCGTGCATATTTCATGAGCGAATTACTACCGATGCCCGATTGATTAACAATCGCGGACATTGCTTATTAACGGAACGTATGAGTTCCATCCGCTGGAATTTAAACGCCACTGTTTAGGTTGGCTATTATCCGTGATTGATTAATAATGTCATAATGATCACCTGTTTTGTTTGGAGTTTCGCTACTGCAGTCAGATGTCAGTATTCACTTCGATGCTAATCAAAAACTTGATATACCTAATTATTGAGTCGCCTCTAACGACACAGCAACATTTACTCGATATACGTTTTTAACTGTGCTATTTTTAGACTAACTAATCGTTAGTGTTTTTAACCAATGAATCAGTTACAGTCCAATTTTTTTTTCACCATAGCATATTGTTTCCTGTATTTTTTATCTCTTTACATAGACACTATTGAACAAAATACGCATGAAATTGACTTTGTCTTTTATCCTTTTTGAATTCGTTTACCTCCCCAATCCATCAACGCGTTTGTTCGTTATTTCCAGCTACATTTTAGTAGTAAATTTACTTTTTCCAACAACCCGTATACCTCTATATTTTCGATATCCATTTCATTGAATTTATAGGTAGTGAATATTTGTTTATTAATTACTCCGAAACTGTTGTTTTATCAATTTTCATGTTTTTGTGTACGAACTAAACCAAACGCTAAACAAGAACCTATTGTAATTCCCCAGGAAAATTTACCCAGAAAAGTATTTTTATTATGAATACACGGAAATAAAGTCATCTTCAATTCCACATATCACAGTCTGATGAAGCTTATTATACAAAAGTTTAAATTCAAAATTGTCAACGTCCCGATAGGACTGCGTTGTCTGCGCGTATACGTGTGGCATACAAATGTTCTGATTGTGTATAATGGGACGACGACTACGTCGAGGCAGCCGTCATAACACAATAATGTGCCTGACTGTACGCACGCTTCCAGACTCTTCAATAATTTATTGAATGGACACCTTGTGATGGTAGTTTGTGTTAACGCTTATTCGGTCAAGACCGTACGATATATTATTCCACTCACACTCATTACGTTTATTTTCGGCATACCTACGTAACTTAATTTTATACAAGATGTATATTGTTAAGATCACTACTGAACATACCGGTTTTTTTCTTCAAATAAACTACTTCTTAATGTACTTAATTTATGATGAACTTTTGCAATTAATAGTATGATAGACGGCGATTCGCACACTGCACCGCATCACGCAGCGTAGCGCGGGAGTGCGTGTTCTTATGTTGTTTGCAAGTATCTGTATTTGTATAGAAAACACGCATAGTGCAACACACTGAAAACACTGCGCGTGGATGCATCCACGCGCAGTGTTTTGCGGTGTGATGCGATGCAGTGTGTGAATCGCCTAAAAATGGAAAGAAATAATGTTATTTTCTTAAAATATTGTTACTTTTCTTTTAGTACTAATAGAGCTCCTTGTGAAAAAGTTCATCTGGGGAAGCACTACCACCATACCTTTTTGACGCCAAGCAGCACTGCTGCATTTTAGTTTGAAGAGTATGGATTCCAGTGAAATAACGGGTGAAATAAGGGGTGCAAGAAAAGAGCCTCCACGAGTGACGATACTTAAGTACGTCCGGCGCACCCTGGGCAGTCAGCCCCGCTACCAACCTTGCTAACTGGCTAATCTTTTCACCACAGCGTGAGCTGTTTTCGTGTAGCTCTTCCTGACACGAGAGAAGAAGAAGGGTGAAATAACAGGTACATGAGACTTTCGACCTTTGTCTGTAAAGTTGGCAACGCATTACCAATCCTCTTGGTGTTGTTGGTGTAAATTAATTAATCTATGAAGAAGCCTGAACACGATGGTAACCACTTACCATCACGTGGGCCGTCGGCAAGCATGCCAACAACACATAACTTCACGCCTTATTCCCCGAAGGGTTGGCAGAGGTGTATAGTACACCCACGTTTCGCCGTTATGTTTAAGTCCCATGAAATAGGGGACTGCCTCGTTGGTCTAGTGATCGCAAGCGCGACTGCTGAGCGTGAGGTCTTGGGTTCAATCCCCAGGTCGGACAAAGTGTTATTGGGTTTTTCCGTGTGGAATTTCTCAGTAGCAGCTCTGAGTCTGGATTTGTGCCCGGTTGATGCCAACAACACATTTAAAAAAAAGTCCATCCTTTAGAACGCGTGGAAATGGCTCGCGTTATCTTTTTAGGATAGGTGTGTCCTATGCTAGTTTGCAAAATCATTCATATAGACAACATTGAAGCTATCGAGTTTCATGACATAAACAATACAACTGCAACAGTTGCTAAACTAACTGTAGACTTATCATTTGTTAACTACAAAGCATTACAAGATTAAATCGTGAACTGAACTCGTCAACTCCAACAATGCAAGTCTCAAGATGCACAATTTAATAAACAGAACAAGACCGAACTTGGGGAACTAGGCTAAACATCGGCTAACTCGTTTAGGCCAGTCCACTGCGCAATATTGTAGTTTTGTTTGTGATCTCCAATGAAGGGGAAGTTTGTGTACTCCTGTGCTTAATGGCGATACTTGCAATGTAGATATATTGCATGAGCTTATTCAGTCTTGCAGTAAGTCTTTGTGCTCCAAGAACCTTGCTAATTTAGGCGTATCAGTTCGAATTGAAGGCTAGTTTATAGCGTAGCAAGTTTCAGATTTTATGCGGTGTACCTTATGTATAAATATAACGAGTTGCCAGATGATTTGAGCAGCGCCTATGAGTGTCTCAAAATTTAGAGAAATACAGATTATGTAGAGGAGCTCGTGGCTAATTATCAAGCGCGCGGATCATATCATTTGCAAGGTTAAGCTGCTGCAAGTCGCTCCTTCCATTCGGTGACTAGGATCTGGCGGAGCTCGCTCCACTCAAGCGCCTCCTCGCGCTGACGATATCTCAGCGCGAGGGTCCTCGTCTCCAGATCCCAGGGCACGGATCCGGCTAAGAGGCTTGCCACCTCGAAGCAGATCGTACGGTACCCTCTTATCACCCTGACGGCCATCGCACGCTGCGGTCTCCGCAGGATTGCGACGTTGCGGACCGTCAGGGTGTCCGCCCATATTGGGGCCCCGTAAAGGGCCATGGACCATACAACCCCCGCGTAGAGCCTCCGGCAGGAAGCATTGGGCCCTCCCAGATGGGCAGCAGTCGCGACAGTGCAGCCGCGGCGCCCATCAATTTCGGCGTTAGTTGCCGAAAATGGGGCTCAAAATCCCATCAGCCGTCGAGGACGAGTCCCAGGTACTTCATCGGTGTTCAGCCACATCTGGTAAGACTGAAAGCTGACCCCGACATGGTGGGGAAAAGGCTAGACAAACAACAGATTTTATACTAAGATAGAACAGTCTCGTATCAGAACGAGTTATATTTTTAAAATCATAAATTCTGCTTATTATTCTGTACAATTTTATTATGAGACACACTCTGAATTCGGATGTAAAGCGACTAACCAATCATGCTATATAGACAATCAGTATGTAGGTATTAAGACGCTTATATTAAATTCCCAGCAAAAAAAATGTAGATAGCATGACTTGTAACATTCTTACATCCTTTCAACACTTCACAGTCACACAATAGGTAATGAAACTTACACAAAACTCTCAGAAAATATTTCATTGTTATAACCTAAAAAGCGTCGATACAACTCGTAAAACTGTTGATAGACATCTCTTAACTTGTTTGAAGTTGTCTCGAAATAGCAGACAGACTTGTTCTCATGTTCTCGAAATACAAGACGACATTGTTGACATCTGGACAACTTTGTTTGTCAATCTGTCGGTAGCAGTTACGATTGAGCTGGTGATAAAGTGTATAGTCAAAATAAATAGAGCTTTCGGATGATGGACACTGATTTGTTTGATATATTGAGGGGTACAACAGGGCTTAGATGATTAAAGTAGGTAATACATGCGATAATCCAGGATCCAATCTGACCAGGAACTCCAATAAGTGACCATATTGGTCAGACTAGACACTTCACTATCGGGTGCAGTTGCTTGAGTTGCTTCCACGGTGCGCTGCGGGGAGGACGTCTTCTTCTTTCCTCGTTAAATTAAGGAATACAAAATTATAAAGGCTACATCATAAATAAAACCAATTAAGTTCTCGACAGCGTGTCTTTTTGTACCTACTTTTAAGGTAGCGTCGGTGTCGCGTTTTAATGCGGCAGTCATTTCGTAAGTTGAAGCCGTAAAGATACTGCTATCGAAAAAACGTAAACGACATCATCAAAAACCGTAAAATAGTAATAAAGTAATATACTACACATTTTTGTTTAAAAAATATATTTGATATTCTGTGTATGGTACCGTCCGCGAGGCCTAAGCTTTGCATTTGTGTGAGAATTAATGCAGACGCATCCTTTGCTTGGTTTAAACCGCTTTACACTGCTTTTTGGCAGTCGATTCGGTGTGCACTCACACAAATTTAAAGCTCAGCTTACGCCTCGCCAGTTGTAACGTTTTGTAGAGAAACGTTCAGGACTCACGTTATTGTGAAAAGGGTAGGGTACTTATACGTGAAGACATTTTACGTATATCTATTTTAAACTAGAGGTCGCCAGCGGCTTCGCCTGCGTGGATGTCGTTTATCGCATACCTAATCCGCGTTTTTCTCTACCATATTATGCATGTGTTATACATATAAACCTTCCTCTTGAATCACTCTAACTATTAAAAAAAACCGCATCAAAATCCGTTGCGTAGTTTTAAAGATCTAAGCATACATAGGGACAGACAGCGGGAAGCGACTTTGTTTTATACTATGTAGTGATGCATCAATTCACTCTACGATTCCAAAGATCATTGACCAAATATTATGACGTCAATCTGCTAACAAAAAAAGAAACCATAATCTCATCAGCCAAAGCTAACAACCGAAAGAAAGGCAACAACGCTATTGCTCGGCGTGACGCTTCAATAACCATAGCACAAAAAACTACCCTTGTCACACCTGTCGGTGCTGACAAAGAATGATACGATGTTTCATACACCATTGATTTATATTGCGAATAAAATCGTTTTAATATTGATAGCATGTTTTTTTATTAAACTGGTTTTAATCGCTACGTGTAATTTGTTAAGACTTGCATCGTTTGTAAAGTGTACGATGAATTAATTGGCGCATCTGAATGCAAATTAATCTTTTCTTTTTTATTCGTTTATTTTTATTTCGCTTTCAACAAGCTGCATATAATGTATGTTAAAGCGTTCCGCTTTTTTTTGGAAAGCAAATGTATGTTTTTCATTTTAATTTAGTACCTACCGTGTATTATTTGTATATGAAACATGGTAGATTTTTTTGATGTACAGACGCCAGTAGGTCAAGCTGCCCGAAACTGTAAAATTTTCCCAATCAACCTTGAACCTAATGCTTTCGCGATAAAGATGAAAATCTATTAAAGAAATTTGACAGATTGTAGTAGCTTGATGTGCTAGCGTCTATACATCATCACCATTATCCTCCTGCCCTTATCCCAACTTATTTGGGGTCGGCGCAGCATGCATTTTTCTTCCATACATCTCTATTATCCGTTATCTCAGTAGTCACCCTCTTTCTAGTCAAATCATCTTTTACATTATCCATCCATCGTTTCTTTGGTCTTCCTCTACTCTTAAAACCATCCACATACATACTCAAAACTTTCCTCACGACATGTTCCTCATTCCACCGCATCACATGCCCATACCATGATAACCGGTTTCCACTAAATTTCTCAGTCACCGGCGCCACTTTCAGGTTTGATGTTTTTGATGTACCTAATAATGAAAAGATTGTTGTATACTCTTAAACACATCTTGAAAATAGACACAAAACCGTCTTGAACTCCACCTGGCCCTCTAATTCTTTCCTAAGTCTACGTAGCTCGCTTATCTGGCGGCGTAGTGGCAAGCCCGACTTGGCAAGCCGCTTATGTCCTCCCTGTGAAATTTGCACAAACTTGAAAATTTAATGAATAAGACTCCATGTTCTGGGGACCGCTCTCTTCATTTTAAGCCTTTGAGTTATATTAGAAGGTGTACTTGTGTCTCGTTATGTCGCAGTTTGACTAATATGTGGTTGTAATATCTTGTTAAGTTTGAGTGGGTTGACGATAATTAAAGTTAGTTTATTTGCCTCTTTTGTTGGCAGTATATGTAATTGCAAGCTTTCTGTGGTCCGATTCCTTTTTATTCTTATCTTTTGTCGTGTTTTACGCTCATCACACCTGATCGTAAGCGCAAACAGGGTCCAAGATGGAGCACACGAATCCAAGTAACAGAGATATAGAGGGATTCCCATAAACCCCTCTGGCTGTCGCATACACACGACGGAACACAGAAAACGCTTGACTTTAATGTGAGGGTAGTAGCTAGCCAGGCGGACCTTAAAGATCCTACCACCAAGCAAATCCTGCTAGTCTAATATGCGTAGCGCGAGATAATTTTGGCGTCGGATTATCTCATGCTGATACGAGATAAATTATGGCTTATCTCGCATCGGCACGAGATCATGCACCGACAAAATTATCATGTTAGCCCGGCTGATCAGGCAAGAGTGTAAATGCGGTAAGAATTATGCCCGTATATGTAATTATAAGAATACCTTCAATCCAAAAGGAGCTTTCTTTGAACCTTTACCTAATTCTTCTGTAATCACAAGAGTATATATGCTTTAATATTCGTTGTCGTTTCACTGCTGGGCACGAGCCTCTTCTCAAAATGAGAAGGGTTTAGGCCTTAGTCCACCATGCCGGCATGGTGCGGGTTGGCGGACCCTATCCATACAACTAATGTCGGTTCCACTTATTCTTCGCCACGATCGTAAAAAGACTTACTTAGCATACATTGCACACAATCACATTACTACGAAGGGTCTTTGTTCATTCGCACCTACCATTAATAATTCAAATTCTCCTTTTAGAAACATTTGTTTAATGTTACCTACATGTATGTAAAGCATTATGTTCCTAGAATAAGAAAAAGCCATGAGCATTGATGAGATCTCAACATTACATTGAACTTATGAATTAAGTTTAATGTGATGTTGAGTCCTTATCGAAACTTAAACAGGTATGTATGGCATTAAAATAATTGATAATCTTATCTCCTAATATCCTAATTGGGAGGTTCATAATTAAGCAGCGATTTTTTTTTTGATTTTTTTAATAAAATACTAAAATAACATTTATTCCGAATAAAATAAATATTTAAATTCTCCTCACTTAATCGTGTACCTAAATTCGACTTTTCATACGCGCCTGTAATGATTTAATATGAAAAAAAAATTCCGAATGTCAAAATTTTTCATTTGTTATTAATGTTTAATATTAAAACGAATAGTAGATCTTTGCGATAGTAAGAATTTTAGTAGGTATATCAAAATGATATTACCACAATTATTTTATAAATTACATGATATGTTGTATGAGATGTCGCACTATCGGGCAGTCTTCATATCGGTCACTCATCGTCGGTTGCCAATGGTTCTTAGGAGGCTGTTGTATCCTTCTAATGAGTGTCTTCCTATATCTATCCTCCTAGACTGAGCTAGTTGCTACAACGCTCATAAATATCATTAACGTATCATTTTTGCCATTCCAAACGTAGTACACGGTAGTCCCGGATATAAATACAACCTATATTATTTTGTTACGCCGATGTATTGTCGACAGCTAACTTCATTAATTTAAATTTATCCGTATTGAGCAGATACTCTTGAATGGAAGCTAGATGAATGGTCCTATTTATAATCATAATTATAGTATGTTGATAAGCACAGCTTTGAAACGCTACCACATCGATAAAGAAACTGGTCTCGGGCATACTATTAAAGGACCTGTCCGATCAGTTAATAGTATGCTCGAGACTCGAGCAATTAAGAATCTAACATAGGCCGAGAAATGTTTGAAAAGAATAGAGCTTATTTAAACCTGCGGCTATCGGAAATTGCATGCGATTCACGTCTTTTAAATTACCGGATAAGTAGGTGAGTAGGGTAAATATTTAAAGCCGTATTGATGATGCTATAAAGCGGATCTTTTGGCATTGATTTACTATCTCTATAAACAGTTTTCTATAAATTACTGATAATTTATTCGTTACTAATTTAGCTAATTTATTATTTATGTATTAATTCACGTGTGAAAAATGTTCATTTGGAAGTCGAGAGTTGTTTGTAAATAAATATTTGGTTTTAAGAAAGCAATAAATAAATACTGGTATTCAGCCGCATCTGGTTAGACTAGTAGTATGAAGAATGAACACGTTGATGAATGAGTCTTTATTGTTCTGTTATCAAAACCCGTGTTAAAACCATAATAAAAATAACAGATTAAATAATATAACACACTAAAATTAGCATGTTAAATAAACGTTGAACGTAACGTTCACGGTTCAAGGACGGTTCACGGGCAAGGTCACATTGTAAAGCTGGGAGTAGACTGATGGGCCATGGTTTGTTAACGCCCCGTCTGTCATTACCTCACTGACGCCATTCATTTGTCAGACTAATGGTACTGTTTGCATATAAAACTGGATGTACCTACGCTATTATTTGTGTAGCGATATTTGTTGTAAAAGATTAATTTATGATTATGTATGTGGTGAAAATACTGACATACACCATGACTGGATAGTCACTTTACACACAAAAACCATGATCGCATTGTACGCTACCTAGGGTCCTGATTAACTTATCTTTTATATTTTCTTTCTTTTGTTCTTTTATATATCTTTTATATTTTATTTATTTTTTATATTATACAGAATTGATTTATATACCTACTTACTATATTAATTTTTACTTTTCCTTTACTTGCATAATTTTATTATTGTAAAAAATATTATGATGATCTTTTTATAGAGTCAATTAATTTATTCACTTGACAGACATATCTGTTGCTGGGGAGTTTGTTGCGCCGTTTCTTCTTCACAGCATAAACACTAGGAAGCGATGAAGGGAGGGATTTTTGGGGGATGTCTATATTGTAAAACTGACGTTCAAAAAGAACTAAGTAATTCTAGTCTATTTTGAATAAATAAGTTTTGAGTTTGAGTTTTATTAAGTGTTGTGTGTACGTAAATTATTAAATAAATAAAATATATCTGCTCATCATTCTATAAGACTTTTAATATGGGACAGACTGCGAAATTGTGAAAAAAAAAACAGATATTTCAAACTTTTTGTTAAGCATTTTAAGCACCAGATTTTTTTTTCATGAATTCACAATTTGCCGCTATAAGTCGTACAGAATGATGAGCAGAGTTCATGGTTTTCGGATGTAAAGTGACTAACCAGTCATGCTGTATAGACTTGTATTAATATAAACAGCTCTCATTTCAAAGATCTCCCAAAAAGAGCTACCACAAAGTATACTCCATACATTTGGCAACATTTCTTTTTAATTGAAAGAAAGAAAGAAAGAAAATGATTTATTCTGGACTCACACAGGCAGTTACAATCAATTCAATATAATTCATCTCAAGTCATTTTAAATGGACACTTTTAAGAGGGTTCTTTCAAATGACAGCTGTTTATTAAGACGGGCCATAGAGTCGTAGAGTTATACTGAAATCAGACGTCAAAATACTTGGAAAACTTTATAATACGTCATTGTGGAAAACGGCTTCTTCTTCTCTAGGAGTAAACTCTTCTTCTGTTGATGCGATTTTCTCGTATAGGTGGTCGTAGGTTGTTTAGGTTAGCTACTCAGCAAGATTAGTAGCGGGATTGACTGCCCAGGATGCGTCGGAGTATCGTCACTCGTGACGGCAGATGTTTTTATAAAATTTGGGATTGAAATAATATCACTTTTAGAGCCAAAACACACTTAGTGTGTCTTGCGTCGCGTATCTTGCGCTGTATTGCGCGCGCACGAAACTTTTAGTTCCCATTAAGCTCGGCGTAGTGACGTATAAACGCGTGGTGAGGTCGCGCAGGAGAATTCGTATGTAGCGCAATGCATACGGGTAACGCGACGAAACACGAGCCGCGCAAAATACGCTCGATGTATCTGCAGCCTTAATAGTGACGTAGATGTCTTTCATCTCACCGTTTAGCAGGTTATTGAATTTAAAACGTCCATTTATCTTAAAAGGAACTCGCGCGCTCATTGGAAAGCTCACGACTAGTTTGTTCATTCATGATATGGCTATTTTACCCTGGTAATTGATGCCTGACCTGCGCAACCTTCAGGGAAATTAGGTTTTTGCAGTAAGTAGTCTTTGTTGTGATGGACACTGCTAATTTACCTCCTGATAGCTGAAGTTAGGGACTTATATACCAATGGGAATTCGATGGAATATTTTCACACCGATAATTCAGCCCTCATCAAGATGACTCCCCCCGAATCATACCCTCCACATCGCTAGGAGTCGCCCTTAGTGCTGTTGTTGCTAGTAGTCATGATGTTAGTGTAGCATAAGTAGTTAGCTTAGGTTAAGTATTTTACTTCCCCCCTAGTGGCTGGACTCGCTTCAGGTGTCGCCAATAACTGCCCGGTTACATAGAAACGGTACCCAACGACCATCAACCAGCAATCCAAAAAATAAAAAGATGAAATATTCGTTTAGCATAAATCTGTAAGTATATAAAAATATACCTGCAAAATATAGTTTGCCACACAAAGGCCTAAAAAAAGAACCCCATATTTTATTTCCTATTGCTGACTCACGCAAAACGTGACCGTGTTATGTTAACGAATTTTAATGAACCCTGACTTTGCAGGTGCAAAAAATGCTGCTATCTATTAAAAATTTCGTAGCACGAAGTTCCTAGAAACTTTTAATGTATCCTTTACTAAGAACAAGGATAGTTTGTATTGAACTATTAACACCTACAATGCCTAAACAATGTTTTATTAGCGTTGAAACCGTTGTAATACCTGCAATCTATACATATAAAAGGAGAAGCTGACTGACTGGCTGACTGATCTATCAACGCACAGCCTAAACCGCTGGGGTTAGAAAGTTGAAATTTTGACAGTAGGTTTCTTTTGTAACTGCATCCACTAAGAAGCGATTTTTCGAAATTCAACCCCTAAGGGAGTTAAATAGGGGATGAAAGTTTGTATGGAAAATCGTCACTTAACGGGTTCAAAATTTCACGCAAGCGAAGCTGCGGGCGAAAACTAGTCTATATATATAAAAGGAGAAGCTGACTGACTGACTGACTGATCTATCAACGCACAGCCTAAACCGCTGGGGTTAGAGACTTGAAATTTTTACAGTAGGTTCCTTTTGTAACGTAGGCATCCACTAAGAAAGGATTTTTGAAAATTCTACCCCTAAAGGGGTGAAATAGGCGATTGAAGATTGTCACTTAACGGGTTCAAAATTTCACGCAAGCAAAGCTGCGGGCGAAAGCTAGTATCTTTATAATTGTAGATATCAAAATTTTTGAAGAAAAAACAAAGGTTTGATATAAGCACATTTAGGGCGCTTTCAATTTAGACGTTTCGTGTCGGACCGCTGCCGCACGTTTACCGTGCCGCTGGTTATAACCCGCTGACGGACCGCTGCAGTACGGTAGCCGTCCGACACCAAACGCCTAAATTGAAAGCCTATCTGACTGCCGTGCGTTTGTATGCTAGTGATGTGACATCAGTCAAGCCATGGATTCTGACGAAGAAACATTACTGTTAGTGCTCTTGTTGAAAATTATAAAACGGAAACAAAAACAAAAACGACGCCCCCGTCAAGGAGCAGCACCAATGTTTTCATTAACATGTAATTCTGGTTATTTCCATAATCTATATATATATCTAATTTATCCTAGGTTAAAACAAGATCCAAGCAAATTTTTTAATTATCTAAGAATGTCTAGAGAATGTATCTACGAATTACTTGAATTAGTTAAAAGTAAAATTCAGCGGCAAGAAACTGTTTTCGAACATACTATATCAGCTGAAGAAAGACTGCTGATAACATTGAGGTGAGTAAAGTAAACAACATATTTGTGATATTATTTATTTCTACAATTATTTTCATTGGTTATTTTTTTATACAAAGTTTTAGTAAAAAGCATAATATTAAGAGGGCTATCACATTTTATCACCTCTCTCGAACAGAACATATTTTTAAGAATGTTAAATGCAAAGATGCAGTTTTGAAAAATGTACATTTTTATTGTGTTCCATAATAAACACAGCTTGCTTGTGTTTGAGAGAGGTGATAAAAGCAAACAAGTAATGAAAATTTTATGAAATTAGCTCTGTCGTCTATTCACCGCACTATTCAACAGCGAAATGAACACGTTGTGTTTTCGACGTTGCCGTCCTGTTGCCGAGCGTTCGCGGTGCCGGCGCCGCGCTGTTGCCGCACCGCGCGCTTTGTATGAGAAAAAACGATCGTCCGTGCGCAGTGCGACTAACGCGCCGCTGCCGCGCCGCAGCAGTACGACAGCAAACCGCTAAATTGAAAGAGCCCTAAAGGAAAGGGATTGATAGCCTTTCCGGCAACCGAGAACGTTAAAAAGCCTTCCACGCATATTACACAACCTAAAAACCATCCAATTCCTCCTCGCGACACGACAATCTATCATGAAAATCCACAGGATCTCCTTATCCATCACTCAATATAGGAAGGATTACTTGGTCTGACTCCGAAATTGGATCAACATCAGAATGAATAGTATTTCTGCAAGACATCTTAAGCACAATTCAGACTATGCTACACTATTTCGCTATATAGTGAAGCATATTGCGTCATAAGGTGTAAATATATAGCGTGGCGTTCACACTATACGCTACATCGCAAGCCCGTCTACTATGTACAGCAAGTTATTTGACGGCAATCCGTCGGGCGACGGACGGGGTAGAAGTGAGGCGGAGCGGGGACCGGAGAATCGTACGATATAGCTCTGAGAATCACTCAAATTTATCGCGTACAGCAAGCCAATATTTTATAGCATAGCGTTGTGTGAACGTGTTTATATAAAATGTATGCTGAGTGAAATCGTTGCGCTATACAATATTTGTTATCACTATACATAGTATAAAACAAAGTCGCTTCCCGCTGTCTATCTGTCCCTATGTATGCTTAGATCTTTAAAACTACGCAACGGATTTTGATGCAGTTTTTTTTAATAAATAGAGTGATTCAAGAAGAAGGTTTATATGTATAACACATGCATATTATAGTAGAGAAAAACGCGGAATACGCGATAAACGACATCCACGCGGGTGAAGCCGCTGGCGACCTCTAGTATGCCATATATTATAGCGTAGTCTGAACTGCGCTTAAAATTCCCTCAGTTACCTACAGAATCTTTGTAAGTACGACTTTAAATCCTTAGTGAGTTATACTCTGCTGATTTTACTAAAATAGAAGCTTGAATAAAACATGGCGAAGCAAGCACATGGAATAGCTCACACCCTGAACCGTAAAGTATCACAATACAGCGAACTGCCTCCGAACCGGTTGTCTAACTGTATTCCGCGATAAATCTGAATTAGTGATGCGACGTTGCAACACTCGAATAGCTTTTGGTGATGGAGTGGAATAGTTGAAACCTGGATTTTATGTTAGAACGTTAGCGTTCAATCCACCACAGAGTTGTATGAATGTTGATTTATTATATTTTCTTCGGGGTTACTGGAAAAACATTAACAACCTCTTAAGGGGTCATTGTACTCATCATTATGAACAACTTTTACTCTTCTTCTTCTTCCTGCCCTTATCCCATGTTACTTGGGGTCGGCGCAACACGTTTTCTTCTTCCATTCCGTCCTGTCACCCGTCATGATATCACTGACTCCCTTCTCTTTCATATCATTCTTCACACAATCCATCCATCTTTTCTTTGGCCTCCCTCTTCCTCTCCATCCATCCACATTTATACTCATAACTCTTTTGGTCACATGCGTTTCATCCCTCCTCTTCACATGCCCATACCAAGACAAACGGTTCCCTTTCAACTTCTCTGTCACTGGCGCTACTTTCAAACTTCCTCTAATATACTCATTCCTGACCTTATCCATTCTGGTCACTCCACACATCCATCTCAACATTCTCACGGCCCAACATTCCGATCCATACAGTACGACAGGTCTTATCACGGACTTGTAGATTTTCCCCTTTAACTTCAGAGGCATCCGTGGGTCGCAAGTTATTCCAGTGACCTGTCGCCATTTCATCCATCCTGAGTTGATCCGGTGCGTTACGTCTCGGTCGTCTCGGTATGAACAACTTTTACTATGGGACCAAATAAGAAATCGCGAAAAAAAAATCAGCTCTTCCCTACATTTTGTCAAGTTAAGGAGCTGTTTTTTTTTCGCGATATCATGTTTGGTCCCATAGTAAAAGTTGTTCATAATGATGAGTACAATAACCCCTTAAGAGGTTGTTAATGTCTTTCCAATGACCCAGTAGATTGATAACAAAATAATTCTTCATGTAGAGAACGTAGTTTCATGAATGAAGGATTCATGAAATGGTACTAAACTCATGTAGTATTCAACATTTAAGCGATTTGGTGAAAGAAAGCCCTTACGTCTTAAAGGTACTTTAAGCCTTTACTAGGCTTAAGACACTCGAGTGAGTAAGAAGACTCAGGCATAATCCGATTCCGCCTGCTCTACATGAATAACTACGTTCGAAATTCGAATGATCTTTCTACACGAACACGCATAGATGCGATTGCAAAAAATATCGTCTGACTCAGTCACAAATAGTTTTATCGATTAAAATTGTTAGTAAGTTGCACATCACTATCAAACTTTATGTTCTAGGCAAATAATATAGACAAAGTTGCTGTAATAGGACGCTCAACAAATATTTGCACTAGCTTTTAAGAGGAATTCGTTGAATGAAATTACTACGCCATTTTTTGTGTTTACATACTAGCATTATGTAGTATTCGCGTGCAAATAGGCGCACATTAAAAAACTTTGTTGTCAAACAAGTCAATTAAAGTTGGATGATTTAAAATAATGTGTGTAATATTCATATTAGTGTACTCGTGGCCTCGGGTAATGTAAAACAAACAAAAACTTTACCAACAAAATGGAACAGTTGATATTATTATAATATCAACTGTTCCATTTTGTTGGTAAAGTGTTCACGTTAAATAACAATAACATTCATATTGATATTATTCATCCCTACTAATATTATAAAAGTAACTCTGTCTGTCTGTCTGTGACGCTTTTACGCCTAAACCGCTGAACCGATTTTGATGAAACTTGGTACAGAGATAGTCTGAAACCTGGAGAAGGACATAGGTTACTTTTATCTCGAAAAATACGGAATACACGCGGGCGAAGCCACGAGCGAACTCTAGTAATAAAATAAATTAAAAAGCAAAGTAAAATCTAAGCAGAAAGAGTTTTTTTTTCTAACTGCTTGATTAATTTGTTAACCTTTTTCTGCCAAAAAGGGAAAAGAATGCCAACAATTAAAAACACATCACGTAGATTTATGGTCAAGAACGGCCGTGCAACATAAAATTATCGTTAGCCTTTACCAAAATTAAAGTCCAATTCCAAAATGCAAAATGGAAAGTTGTTTTCCATTTTCAAAATGGATTCCCAGTTTGTAGCAGTAAGGGAATTGGAATAAGTGTAAGCATTGCTTGTATAATTTATTTTATTCACTTCGCAAAGCAGACTATGTACTTAGCGAGGTAAATCTTGCTAACTGGAATACTTGGCTGGTAATATATAACCCGTTCACAGCCACATCGATGTTTAAAGTAGGGTAAGGGTAAGTTTAGACAGACTGTTTTAGAATTTACGTCCGAAAGGCAGTCGGTATATCAATCACCTGGGATTTAGTTGGATTTTAATTGTAGATTCGGAGAGTTTTGCTGTTGTAAAATTAAACACATGTGGGAATTCTACACAGCTTATTATACCTAGATGTCTGGTTACCTATTGACGTGCACATAGTCGGAGGTTAGGTCCTAAGATTATCACTTTAACAGCAACGAACGAACTAACGGTTGCATTGGTAAAGAAAAGACAGGCTTGATATATTGACTTAACTTTATATTGAAAACTAACACACAATGATTTGAAGCGCTTACAATTCGTCATATTAAACGGGTCTTAAAATATTCAGTCGGTTATTTATTTATTCCCAAAACCTTTATACAATAGGAATTTATCTATCTTTAAAGAAATGAATCTTGGTTAGTTATATTTCCAAAGTGATACCGAGTACCTGTTACGAAGTAATTAGTAATCGATGTAATATTGAGATACGTAATCTGTTGTAAGAGATAGCGCGCACTGCGTGCGGCGATCTGCGGTGCGCTTTTTCACCTCAAAGAATAAAATAAATCCGTATGCGGTAAATTATTCGCAGTGTGCACGCTTCCAGAGGGTTGTATACTACGCAGATTTTGCGTGTAGTACGCGGTAGCACTTTCTTGCAATTTCAAACTGCAAGGCCGATCGGTAGGGTCTAATCTCCCGACATTGGAAATAACTATTCCAATTTGCCTTTCCAGGTTCCATTTTCAGGGTTACCAGTAGCCTGACCAATTAGCCATGTCACCTATAGCGAGAGAAATTCAGATTTTGTGATACTTTTGACGTCATCCCCTCACATGAACAAAGCCTTAGGATGTTTTTCCGCGCTTCACGACACGACGGAATGTAGTGACGACTCCGAATACGATACAAATCGTAAACGGTTCATAGAAATACAGCACGACTGGTTAATCACTCTTAATCTGAAAACCATGAACCCTGCTCATCGTTCTGTACAACTTTTACTATGGAACAAACTTTGAATTCATGAAAAAGAAGCTGCTGTTCCATACAAAATCATCAACAATCCTTCAACAAAATGTATGGAACAGCAGATTTTTTTCACGAATGACGTGACTTACCTGTCATGCTGTATATGGAGTTCGGAGTCGTCACATTTTGTCGTGTCGTGTCCCGTGGAAAAGCGGCCTTAGTAAATATGTAGCACAGATTATAATAAGAACGATTTAGTTCGTTCAATGGTCCAACTAGTAACAAGTTTGTCAAGACAATAATTGTCGTAGAGCAGTATTGTCTCAGCTCCTTTATCGTTAATTCGCCTATTATTTCCTCAAATGTTGCTTGTTTCGTGACTAACTTAATAGTGGCCTTGAAGTCAAAGTATAACAGTTTAAAGCCGTGTGCTGCAAACTGTGTAGTCGTACCCTAGCTTAAAGCAACATGGTCATGCTCATTAGAAAGTACAAGGCACACCCCAACACATACACAAGAAGTTCCTTTAAGCCCTAAAGCAAAGTGGAATTTAGTTAAAATCTAAAGAAAGGTGCGCTGAACTTTAATGAAAAGACTTCCTTCTATATTCTTTTCTGAATCGGCCTGCCAATTCAGAACCTTTTCGGTAAGTCAGCTGCCAACCGATTCAGATGACAGTTAGTTCAAAAAGATTCGATTTGGGAATACTGCCGCGCTAACGAAAAATACAATAACTCGATTTTGAGTTATATAGGTATATATTCGGAATCAACTAATCGAGATCTATTAAATATCTTTATGTAACTTTTTGGAATCCTTCAGGAACTCGGTTTTTCAGTAAGCAAGAATGCAATAACTAAAACAGTTCAAGACTTAGAGCGCGTTGAAAGCGTTTTTTTCGGAAGCGGCAAAATCGAGTTATTGTATTCTTCTTTTGCGCGGCAGAATAGTATACAATCTCTATGTAGGTTTGAAACGTTATATACAGACCACCCGTCGCTTCATGTCATTGCTTGCGACATCGGCTATAAAAGGGCTAATGACAAATACAGCCGTATTATTTCACCCCCTCGCAATTCGAATTAAAGTCATTGCATCCGACCATACTAAGGTTTCGTCAACGGCTTCACTTTAATTAACCGATACTCCACACGTTTTTACTCCTCGTACTTCCAAAGAAGCAGTCTGCGAACCTAATTACATTTAATTTTAAACCCTAATTTAATATATTACGGTATAAAATACCTTGGGGGTTGAATTAGGGAAGGCCGGAGTCAATTTGCATACGAGTAAACCAGTTCGCGCGTGTCCATTATACAACGGCTTTTTGGCGAAATGCTAGTGTAAAATATTTACATGATTGTAAATAAATTTGTATGATTTGCATAATAAAGTGATTCGATTTATTTATTGATTTAAGTATTACCTACCGAATAAAAATCTAATTTTTGTCTAGGTTATTTATATGAGTGTTATGCAGTTAACGATAATTTTATTCATAGTTATACATAGAAATGTTTATTTTACATTATTATTTTGCTAATAGGAGTAGGTTTTATCCGTGTAAGGAAACAATCGCTTATTCCGGGGCCACACTAACTCCATTAATTAACGCATTAGGTGACAAAAATACAAGCGATTTGTGCAAATGAATGCGTTAATTAATGGGGTTGGTGTGGCCCCAGCGTTAAGAAAAATAATGACGCCATCCATAATTCATCAGTAAACGTATTAGGTATCACATTATTATATGACAGATAAAAGGTGACCACATCACTATTCCACCGCTATTAAAATCTCCTGGAACAGACAACAGAAGTGTGGTTAATATTCACTTTTTGTCCCATCTGAGAACCACAACATAGCAGCTTTCATTCTGATTGTAGCCGGCAAAACAGACAAGCCAAACCTGCCATTATTTAAGCCATTATTTATAATATCAATTTCGTATTGACTGAGGTCATATTGATATAAAGTCGCTCCAGGACGTATTATTTACTAGTCCATCCAAAAGTTGTCTGAAAGATATCGCTATTTAGCGATATGACGCTATTGTACCCTTGTATTAAATTGTTTTTGTTTTTTTGCTATTGTTGTGGTGTACATTATAGCATATTCTATCTATACAAGGTTAGTCGGAAAGGGGATACTAATCCGCGGGCCACTTAAAGTAGCACTGATGACTGTTTTAAAACCTCAAGCACGGTAATTATAGACACAATAGATAAGACAATTAAGTGTCGTCCTGGGACGACGAGCGGTACACAACCGGCAAGTGTTAAAACAAAATTCGACAACAGTTATTTCAATTTTTTCAAAAATTCATCCTTCTTTCTTTAGATACGTTTTTTTTTTTTTTTTTAAAAAAAACGTTGCCCCACACTAAGATTTCTCTTGTATCGCGGGTGCGTTTACAGACACAAATCTCACAAACATACGCCCAGACCCGAAACAACCATCTGTAGACCATACAAATTTTTGTTCCGTGTGGGAATCGAACCCACGACCCGTAGCGCAGAAGCCAATCGCTTAGCCACTGCACCAAACGTGCCGTCAAAATTCAGAAAATGGAGCTTCTAATCCGTGACCGTGTCTACATTTTATTTCATATTTGGGACCTGAAATGTAGACACAGCTGATCATAGCTGAAGATAAATAGATTTTAGGTTTTTTTTTTTTTAATCTTGGAACAACTATTTCTCTTAAACTGTTGACTTTTGGGGAAAGTGGTAGAACAAAAGTTATTCATTATTTGTAATCGTTAATACTCACATGATCAATTGATCCTCGTGGCACAATGGACACCTGCTCAGCTCGCGGGCAGCCGGTCCGCTCCCTTTGCTTTTGTATCAGTACTCCTCTTTTGTTGCCAGCCGGCTTGTACTCTTTGCTGGACATTCCACTCGTTAGAGCAGGGTTCTAGGGAAATTCGACTGGGCTATTTTGGGTCGATATTTCTTTTTGTTGTAACACTGCAACTGTGTTACTGAGTTGAAATATACAAAGTCATTAAATTGATGGGAATATTACTTTTGCGCTGTTTTTTGAATTTATTCTGATATTATAAGGATGCACTACTCGATTTAGGCTCCCTTCATACATATGAGTCGTATAGAATCAAAGCGGCAATCTCACTTTTTAGCACTTGAGTTAACTATGCAGGAAATTCAAATACATTCAAAATAAACTGCTTGTTTGACACATCATAACTAAACATGACCATATTCTTTGCTAAATCGACACAAAATCTGAATTTAGTGCCAAAGACGCCAATCTTCTACTAGGGCAGAGTTGTTTATTTTTTAACTTTTTCGTTTGCTCAAAACTTGCTAAAAATGAGATTGCCACTTGCCACCTTTGATTATACACGATTAAGTACATGATTCTTATAGCGTCAATAAAGATACATTTTCATTTAAAAATATTCCTATAAAATACTAAACAACAGTTGTCAAGAACTGCAAGCAAAATATTCCCTTTCGTGCGAATTATATTGTAACTTCAAATCGTCAGTTTAACTTAGCCAGCTAACACATTAGAGCAACCAGGCATGCTAACCAACCCGACGGCTGGTGGCCGTCTGTGTTAGTCAACCCGACATGGCTACGGTATGTCACGGTACATCTAACTAGTACAGCTGCCACAACTTGTCTGCCTCGGGCGTCATCTGTCTCATTGAAATTGTCAGAACATAGCCAGCTATACATGGACTCCCAATTGTCGGATGTCGAAATACATTGATCATTAAAAACAGAGTGTAAACGAATTCGTGTAATTCCTTCAAACCGCGTGATCTACTGGTGACACTGATTGACCCTGCATAGGTTTTTGTCAGAAATAACAAAAAAAAGTTTAAAAAAAATGAGCCATGGTATTCTGTATCTGAGTAATTTTATCGTCCCAAGTTAACTGACTGCGTGAAGCGATATCGCTCTAGACGTGCCCATGCCAAAAAAAATATTTTGGAAAAAAAAAAGTTTATTTTTAATCAATCTAAATCCCGTGCGGGGTTAATTTATACCATTAATAGATCATGTGGTTTGAAGAAATTACACAAATTCGTTAACACCCTGAATAATACTATTTTGTCCACACATATGAACCCAGCAGTCGACTGCTAAATAGACTGTTAAGTATGTCCGGCGCACCCTGGGCAGTCAGCCCCGCTACCAACCTTGCTGACTAGCTAATCTTTTCACCACAGCATAAGCTATTCTCGTAAAGATATTACCAACACGACAGAAGAACTCGACTGCTTGTCTTCAAACATTCTGTCTACTTTCGGGCTAAATAAAAAACCTCCACCATCAACTGTAAGAAAATTCACGGCATAAAAGCTTTACAATTTTCTCCTAATATAAAATTACTGTATTCAGCCTGATAAAAATGGTAAGACGGAAAATTGAGCCAGTATTAAAGCACTTCATGTTCACATTTTCCATTGTTTCAGCCATTTTAATTCTCAATTTCCTTGCATAACTCGGTAAATATTAGATTTTATATTACAAAAAGAGCTCAGTTGAAAGCTCGACTATGTATTTTCCATCCAAGTTTGTTCCCGCTACCTGGATTTCTGTTTTAATACATAAAATAAAAGGTGCCAGTTTAATTTAGTGGCCGTTTTGGTCCAGAACTT
This sequence comes from Amphipyra tragopoginis, assembly GCA_905220435.1. Taxonomy (NCBI): domain Eukaryota; kingdom Metazoa; phylum Arthropoda; class Insecta; order Lepidoptera; family Noctuidae; genus Amphipyra; species Amphipyra tragopoginis. Next base: position 8,138,891 of record HG991997.1, on the reverse strand, counting down.
CAGAGTTAAGGGGCGTGTAATAGGAGGCTCGGCCTATCTGCGGATACAAATTACTCGCCAGTGACGTCACGTTGTTCAAGTTGGTAATACAGAGAGCCAACTCTATTAACAAAATTGTTGCCAAACGCAAACAGACCACAACCAGTCAGTTTTTGTTTACGAAAACTGACAAAATAATTGGTTTTGTTTTTTTGTGTCAAAATATTTGACAACTTTTGAAATTGAAAACTATCTGAATGAGCGGTTCGGCCTTAGTTTGGGGGGTCTACTCCCTAAGCATGAAATCCGTGGTTTCGGCTTTAGTTACGAGCTTTTTCTACTCCCTATCACCTACGGACATACGATTATTTCGGGCCCGAACTAAAAATGAATGACAACACGATTTGACAGTTGTCCCTACTACCGATGTGTTTTTGCCCGTCCGAAAAGTTGAACTTGACACTTGTTTTGTTCACTCCTACGTTTCGGCCTACTTTCGGACGGGCGAAGGGAATAGGCCCCCGGTTGCGATTTATCAAGATTTATTTTAGGAGAATTGGGAGCCAGGTTCAACTCTAGATAGTAACTAACGAAATTTTCACCGAGTTGATTAAAGTTAGGATAGATAACCTATTGTTGCAAACTAGATTGCCTTTTGTGGGCACTAATTGCGAAGCGATGAAACTTTAGTAGGTATTTAAGCGTAATGATTACGACTCATGTAATTGAACTTTTTAGTCTCGTGACTTTTTAGTGTTTTGGTAGAACAGAGAACTATAGAGTTGTTTTGAAGAGAATTTCATAACAAGGAAATTAATTCCTTGTACTTGAATTAACTTAGTTAATTAAATCTTCTCAAGGTAACGCAGCTATAGAGAAAATTATTGTTCGACAATTGTTTTTGATTCCAGCCTCGAATATACGGGCTGTAAACTAATTTGCGTGATTCCTTAGAACCGCATGATTTATTACTGGTATAGATTAAAACCGCACGGGATTTAGAATGATTAAAAAAAAGAAAATTCTTGTGTTTTCTTTGGGTAAGTGATCGGATCTATTACCTAATAAAGATTAAAATAAAAAAAGCAAAAAAAATTTTTGCTCATTATACACTTGGGAGCAAAGAAATCGAGCCACTTTTTTCACGTATGCTGGTTATTAGTTTTGGTTTCATAAATTGTATAATTCAAAATACCAAAAACTACCCTCATTGTAAAGGTTATCAAATAACCTTTTAGGCGATATATGTTTAGAATTGATCTGTTCCATAATACCAAAAATAATAACAATTATACCTACGTGAAAAATAGAAGTGGCTCGATTTATTTGCTCCCAAGTATATATTTTACACAACAGATAATTTCGATGCCACACATAAATTATTGAAACCATGGCGACACAGCTAGCGGCCACAACTAGCGCGATATCGCTCCGCACCTTCAGTTAACTCGGAGCGCTAAAATGATTCATACACAGCACATCTTTTTCATTACACACATTGTAATGTCTACTTTATCCTCTTTATATGTATAGCGTTAGACAAAACGATAACGGTGCTAACTATCAACATTCTTAGAATATCTCGTACTTACTCTTTGATGCCTGTCATTGATCTTCCATCGCCTCATCATCCATACACTATCATAAAAAGTAGCAATAAATTGTATATCATTACTCCAGCGGTCCTCAACCTGTGGCCTTACGCCTGGACTTACCTTGGCTTGAATATTTAAAGGTATTACGATGCGTTGTAAATGAGATTGACAGAAGAGAGTAATTTCATTACCTAAATCAAAGACTTCATTTTCAAAACCAGAAATATAAGAAGAAGTTTCTAAATTATCATTTAGAATTTTAGTGAATTCCGATGACAGAATATTGTACTGACTGATTAGGTTACCAACATGTAACGGTGGGTCCAGATTTTGCGAGGCATGCGCCACGAACGGCGCACAACGAATGCCTCGGAGTGAGGCGTGCGTGTCGAAAAAATATACCAAAGTATGCTCGGGTCGAGCCATCGCGTGCGAAGCAAATGCTTCGTTTGTCTGTCTTCATGTTTGTGGTGAGGCATGTGCTGCGCCCAGGCTGAGCATGTGCGAGGCGAGCCAGCGTGTGTCGGTAGGGATTAGGGTTTTCGCGTTCCCGGCCTTTTTGAGTTCCCGGGAATCGGGAATTTTTTCTCGAAATTCCCGGGAATTCCCGGGTACCCGGGAATTTTCATGTTATTTGTATAAATATAGTTTTTCTCGTATATTTCAACATGAAACTTATGTAAGTACTTTAAACATGTTATTTTGATAAATTGTCTAACATACCATTCGACTTTTCTTACTAAAATAAAAAATCATACACTTATTTAAAAAAAATAACTAGGAACAATTAAAGTAATTTATTGTGCGACGTCGCGAGCTTTTTTAATGAAAAAAGTCTTCTCTTCATTAAATATGGCAAAATATACGGAATAACAATAGAGCGTATGACTATAAAGGGTGTTACCAAATTCGTGCAATACCTTAAAACCACACGATCTACTACTGGTGTAATGACCAAGCACGGGATTTAACTTGATAAAAAATAATTGTTTTGTTTGCGACTGCGATATGTGATCGAAATTTAACCAGCCATTATGGAATAAATAAAAAAATACTAAATTAAAATTTTATGCGTTGGAACATTTCGACGCCACTTATCAATGAATGAAAGCACGGTGACACAGCTGGCTAGCACGACTAGCACGATATCGCTCTTTGCAGTCGGTTAACTCGGGGCGCAAAAGGGCTCGAAAACAGAACTTTTTTTTGAAAATAATCTATTTTATATTTAAAATCAAAACCATTTAGTGCTAATCTGTGACCATTAGATCACGCTATTTGAAGGAATTCGTGTACGAATTCATTTACATCCTGTATAATTTCATTTTGAATCTCGAAACTATTACGAAAAAGTAAGCATTGTGAATAGTTTCTACAAATGAAACATTTACAAAAAAAAAAATCAAGCGTTTGGAATTTGTTTACTAGACAGAGACAACAGTACTGTGTGCTGACATCACGATACATTTACCCCATTCTAAGTTCACACTACGCAGTACAATGTCCGTTTCCCGCGAGAGAGACAGAAAATGCTCTAAAATCTTCCGAAGCGTGCAGACCCTTAATTTTTAATCATCATTTCTTCATTTCAAATAATTCCCGGGCACCCGGGATTCCCGCCAAATAATTCCCGGGTCTTAAAATCCACAAATTCCCGGGAATTCCCGGTTCCGGGTACCCGGGGCGAAAACCCTAGTAGGGATACGCATGCGTTGTGCGCCGTTCGCGGCGCATGCCTCGCAATGTTTGGATCCACCTTTATGTTGGCAATAAAGCTCACCTCCACCAGTCCACCTTTATGTTGGCAAATAAGGCTCTTGAAACTCAAAGTCAAGCCAGGAACAAATGATAGGGCAGACTATAAAAGAACAGAAAAAAAAAGTTTTCTGGTTATCGAGTTTCAAAGTTACCATGAATAAAACTTTACCTCATAAATCTAACAATTAATTGTTTTTTTTAATACTTTTTTCTGATCTGTCATCAACTGTCCTATCATTTGTTCCCGGCTTGACGTTGAATTTCGTCACATACTGTATGCATTTTTAACTTACAAAATAATATTCTTAGCAGTCGAGGCTCATTTGCAACACTCACACAACATTATCTGATTAAAGAACTGTTTCCTCAAAAAATGTACTAGTATACAAGCTTCACCAGAGATTTAATGTTGGTGAACATCGGCCTTACATTGTTAACAGGCTGTTATCTTATGAAAATTCAAAGCGCACGCGCGCTTCATAAATCGCTGTAATAACAATTATCACTATTACCATATAGTTCAATGGAGTAGCTCCGGGTTCGTGCCTCGTCTTGTAATTTGTTGTAAGCTTTCAGTTACTTGCGGTTGGTTGGTCTTGCGTGTAATATTCACTTTCCTATTCTAATGAATACACTGATAACTGTGTTTTGTTTAATTTGGTGCAGATCGTTTGTCGATCTTAGTATGCACGTGTTTGCATTGCACGAATGTAGTGTGCATGTCTGTTGCACGCAAGAATATAAATTTAATAAAAATATATGGTTTTTGTAGGTGTAATAAAATATTTTTTTTTTTTTTAATTCGTTTTTGTTTTTGGTGTAATTTGAGTCGCTGTGTTTTTATAGCTCTTTTTATACCATCCTTAGGGGGTGTTTCACCAACATATCAATTAGTAGTCCGTAACTATTAAACAGATAAGCTGAATGTAATCCACAAATATGATATTTATGTGTTCAATATAGGCACCCGCTGATTGTGATTTTTGTCACGGTGACTTTTTGTTACCAAGTCTAATGCTATGAAGAAATATGAGAATGCGCTCACTGTGGTGACGTGACATTACGGTGACAAATATATCTTAAAATCTTCATAGCATTCGACTTGGTAACAAAAAGTCACCGTAACAAAAAATCACAATCAGCGGGGGGCCTAATCTTGTCATTCTCACTATTAACATGTGGTGAAATGCAAATGTTATATAAGGTCCAATCAAAATAGTTGGACAAACTTTTACAAAAAAATATCAGCTGTTCCATACAAAAGTGCAATACCTACACGATCAAAATGTATGGAACAGCTGTTTTTTTTTTATATATTTCAGAGTTGATCCCATAGTAAAAGTTGTTCATATTCATGAGTACTGTGATCTGTAAAAGTTTGTCCAACTATTTTGATTGGACCTTATATAATATAATCTTTTGAAAAGTTTAGAGATCGAATAAGCTTAATGAACAGTTAATGATAGGTTGGAGAAATACCCCCTTATTATTGTACATTGGGTATGTTACGGTGAAAAACTTTTTTTCTATTTTAACACCTGTATTTTTCAATTAACACATAAATACAATTCTATTTTATTCTAAAATTATTATTTTCAATATAATTATATTTATAATTTTTTAATTAATTTATAATATTTAATAAATAAACTTAATATCAGAAATAAGGGTACAGTCAATATGTATGTTATGGGAAAAACTTTTAAGTTAGGATCATATAATAATAACTACATCGTGTTTAAAAGTACTTTCGATTCAATGGGCGCGATTAACTTCAATTTCAATAATCGAATTGTACATTCGACTGACTATTAAGCAGAGGGTACAAAAATAGGAAATACAAAAGGTTTTTATGTAGGTCCTCTAGGTTTAGTGAGAGTTAGAATGCTAGGTCTGGGCTAGGTTACATGAAATGGCACGAAACCTTTTCTAAATTGCTTATTCAAACAATGTTATTATGTAAACGAAATGCCAGATAGAAACATCTCTATTCATACTGCGAAACAAAACTGTTCAAAACTTTTTTAGTAAAAATAGACTTGTATAGTTTTTACGATCCGTTTTTTCGCAACATCCATACAATTCGAACAAGATAACTGAAATTACATCAGTTTTTTTTATTACATTACTTTTATCCTCTGTAATATCAATGACGTCATCAGCTTAGGTGCCTTGTTCACTCGAACATCAAATTAATGTATATAAAAAAAAAACAAATTTGCCTGTAACTTCCCACTGCTGGGCAAAGGCCTCTTCTCATACAGAGAAGAAACGAGCATTGATCACCACGCTTGCTCACTGCGGGTTGGCGATTTCAGAACATTAAGTCCAGGTTTCCTCACGATGTTTTCCTTCACCGTATGTCAGTGGTGTCTTAGATTAACTAAGAAAGTACATATGACATTGAAAAAGTCACATTGGTACTTGCCTGGGTTTGAACCCACAACCCGGTGCTTAACAAGCGGGTCTGTAACCTCCGGGCCACCACGACACCTTAAATAAAAAAAAACTTCATCTAAAATAAAGTCAATTTTAACAAAAACACGTAGAATTAAAAGCACACGACATAGAACTCTGCAGTACACGCCTTATTAATTTTTCTGTTGGAAGGTTTTTACATCAGTCAGCATTGCCTTTTTTCGTGAGAAGCCTATATCCAGCACTGGACAGTCTTCATCTCTCGTGTCAGCAAGAGCTATACGAAAACAGCTCATGCTGTGGTGAAAAGATTAGCCAGTCAGCAAGGTTGGTAGCGGGGCTGACTGCCCAGGGTGCGCCGGACATACTTAAGTATTGTCACTCGTGGAGGCTGAGTGAAATACTTATTGTGCTGATAACCCTAGGTTAAATTGTACCCGCTAAATCGAGACAGCCTCTAACACACGCACTAAAATCGTAATCAGCGAAATGTACATCTTTCTACAGTACCTTTACCCCAACCCTTCTGAGATCCCAAGCCTCACCCATAACCGTCACCGGTAATGGCAAGATCCATTGTCCTAATGACGTCATCAGCTTAGGCGTCCTTCGCACTCGGACACGAACTGTACCTCTACTCGTTACGCAGTCGGTCTCGAAAGCGAGTTGTTGTGGTCCACTGCTCAACCATACACCACGATTGTAAAACATGGTGTCTATTAAGTAATTACTTAACGACGATATGCTTCACGCGTGCTGTAAGGCGAAACGAATGTGATTACTTTATTGAGTGTGAGTTTCATTGTGGAAATGGTAGAAAAACAAATGGTAGGGTATCATTTTGCTTTTGTAATGAGACTAACTTGGAGGGAAATATAAAAATAAGTTGCTAAGGAAAATATTGATGATCGTAGAACGTTACTCATGCCTTTTTCCCATGAGAGTAGGCAGAAACTGTAGGTGTAAACACATTCTACGATCCTTACTACTCCTTTCGCTTCGTCCACGGTAATACATCTTGTCATACACGCACGCCGATTGAAAACGTTGGTTTAGTAACCTGTATTTTTTGTTGTTGTACATACAATGCCCCACAATAAGTATCCACGTAATTGACCTTATCGTTTTAATCAGCGATAACACTATCGAATGCCGCACGTTATGCTTAGAACTAAAAGGCCAGGGACCATGGTTACCATGGCCTCTTAGAGCAGGAATGTTTTAATATTATTACGAGAGTGGGTAAGAGATGGCGCTAGAGAGCTATCTAGCGCTGTCACTTTCCCACTCTCGGAATAATATTAAAACATTCCTGCTCTAAGAGATCATGATAACCCCCCAGTTAGGTGGATACTTTTCGTGGGGCACTGTGTGTTCCTGTAATTAAAAGAAAACTACATAATTCTAAAAATAACGCAATAAAGTTATGGTTATATTGCCTGAGCCATTTCTGAAGCATCAGGAACGTACAGGATGTATCTGAGACAGTCCATTGTTAAGGTATTGCATAACTCCCTTTGGGAATTTAGCTTGGTCTGTCTTGCAGTTCCGGGTCAATTCAGTTACGTTGATCATGTTATCGTGCACGCAAAAACCGCCTAAACGTGCTACCTAATGGTAGCACATTTAGCCTCAATTCATACCAGTAAAGATTTGGCTCAGATATCGATATGTAATACTTAGTTGTACAGACGCCTGCATATACCTAAAGCTACTACAATCTGACAAATTTCTTTAATAGATTTTCATGTTTATCGCAAAAGCATTAGGTTCAAGGTTGATTGGGAAAAACTGACAGTTTTGGGTAGCTTGACGTGCTGGCGTCTGTTCGTATTATGTAAAGTTTTATGATTAGTTACGATTTACTCACGGGCATTTTTCGGGATTTTCCGACTAGTTTTTTGATTAAGGGCTCCGTTTAGGTCCAAAATTTGTCGTACAATCCCGAAAAATGCATTTGAGTAAACCTAAAATCAAAAATATGAATGTGTCACGATAGTTTTAAATTATAATACAAAAATATGTAATACTTATTCTGTCAAAAAACAACATCCACTCGGTCGTTACAGAAAAAATCTAATTTTTTTTCTCATAACATTACTTTGACCGAAATAGTAACAGATTCAAAAAAAGTCATGCTCAAGTTGCTTTAGACAAGAAGTTAAAAATATATGACGAAATCATAAAAGTATATCATCCTGAAAAGATAATAAGGAACGAAAGAGGTGTTCAATCCCGATCAAATGAACTAGATTATCTTGTACAGCGTGAATGGAATTGTCAAGTGCTCTATTCTTCTTACATCTGGCTCACTAAGCGGATTCTTTGAATAAGGCATTGGCTTAAGACGAAGGACTATCATTTCATTTTGATAAAACAATATAATCTATTATAATTATAGAGTAGCCTACGGAACACAGAAAGATGTACCTCTTTCTAATATTCCGTGGACTAGCCTTATAATTTAACAGATTTTATAGAAGAGTGCGTTTATAGTTTAATTATGACTAACCATTAAACCATCTCTACGATTGATATAATCTTAGAACAGTTACTAGCATCTAATTGTTTAATGTTATAGCGCACATAATAATTATCATCAATCACTATCATGAATCATAAGACATTCATTCGTGAAACCTTTTCCATATTATCAATTATAAAACTGTATAACTAAATTATTATGATGTTTTTGAACAGCATAAATCTATTAAATTATTCAAAACAAAAATAAGGAAGCCCACAGGACACCATCAAAAGGGAGTTCTAAGAAGTGGCTTTGCATCGTGACCTCAGGCCGTTTATAAATTGCTTTTTGTGTGGATTTGTTCACAAAAATCATTTAACTTCGCCCGAAGTTACAATGTAAACTGAAAGAGAGGCAGAAATATACCAATAAGTAGGTACTGTTAAATAGAGGGATATAATAGAATTGAGGTGACTTCAAAGACAGTGAAAGAGGGACTCTCAATGGCAAAATGTAGGAATTGAATTCATTTTATTTATCTGTATTAAAATAAAAACTAAAAATTATTTCAAATTAGATTTTCTGAACACTTTCGAACAAAATGGATCGGGTTTTCATGAAAACTGCTAGGTTTATAAGTTTTACAACACTACTGGAAGAAAAGAAGACAATTACAAAACATTTACAAGGCATAATGTAAAATTTAATCTATATGTTTGGTGCAGGCCAAGAAAACTACACAGATATCGGATGAAACATACATTCGAGCGAAAGCATTTTAAATGGAGGACATATCTGATTCACAAGGGGGTTGAAAAACAGAATAAGTATTTTAAGAATTGTTTTAATGCCGACGTGGGAATGGAAGAAAAACAGTTTACCAGATTTTATCAGTCCTCGCAGCTTGTTTGTTGTGCGAAACGTATTATTATGTTGTTCGTAGATGATAAACTACGCGGAGTGGTGGAACGCGTCTTGTTATGCATTACTACTGGCCGCCCGGCCACTTCCTTCGCGTTAAAGTTGCCGCAGGAATTTTGAATAATGCTGTCATAGTGTTTGCTATTCACGTTTCTTGGATCCTTAGTTAGATTGAGTATTCAAAGTTGGTCATATTTTCTATATTTACATTGTACAATGTTTCAACAACGTTTACAATATTAGCTATATGTTAAAATCGTTTGATGTTATCTACATATTTTGGACATTAAAATTGCAGATATGATTAAATTCCATTATGCACGATCCTTTTGCCATGGCTACCAAACTTCGGCGAACTCGGAGCATGGCCTAAGGCTAAGAGTTTAATGTTGAACCAGAAGGATAATCAAAGGCTAACTTTGATTGATTGCGTTTCATTTCCTTGACTTGAATCATGAACTGGACGGCACTTTGAAATCTGTTTATTGAGTTTAAATACAGGTTAAGCTTCAGTTTATCTTTACGCAGATAATTACTTACAATCATTGCGGTTTGCGGTAACTTTAATTGACTTTTAATACTTTGAATTCTTGGTTAATATTTTGCTCTATCCTCAGTATTATGAGTTGAAGTAAGTACCTGTTTCTACTTATAAAACTGAGTACATTAATACTTAAAAAAAATATCAGTTTTTGCAACTCTATCTAGACTCTAAATAGACAGTTTTGTTTAAAATCATCTAGATAGGCAGTAGCAAAAAAGTGGTTTAGAGGATAGCACTATTTCATAAAAGGCAATATTTGTTCATGGGTCTTCAGCGAGGTGTCAGCGTGACGTTATGATTTATAGTGTGTACTTAGAATATTTAACCCGTGAATTCTGTTGTACCGTCGAGATTGAACGATTTTTTATCGTTCGCTACCAGCCCTAGGGGTTGTAAAAATGTGAATCCTCTTAAAATCCGGCCATTGCTATTAAGTGACGCCTGTTCAAACACGCGAAGACTGTAAAACGATGTTGTATTAATATTTAATGATGCCACGTAATTTAATTTTGTTTGCGAAACGTTAAGAATTCACAGAGTAATCAAAATAAATTCAGACTTTTTATTACGGACATAGAGAGATGACGTGAAGACTGAGTTGAGTATGTTTGTAAATAAGTTTCTTTAAAAAACAAAGGTTGCAAAACAAGCTTTGTGAATGATACGGGTACGTTAAATATCCGAACAGATGTAGGAAACCTTGGTAACAATGTTGAAGACGTGCAAACTTTAAGTAGAGCGCTGGGTACGCTTGTAGCCGCAACTTTTGAAATTTCAGTTAACAATTTATTACCGGAGAAGCAATTTAACAAACTTAGTAAAGACAGTTTTGTCAGATCTCAACAACGTACTATTGCACTGGGGATAACATGTTTCCCTGTACCTTGAAAAGTGGAACACAGCACTGAACTATATTTGAGTTTAAATCTTCGTTTCCTTACCTGAAATTTTAATAATTGATTATAGAAGAGTTTTTAGGGTTCCGTACCCAAAGGGCAAAACGGGACCCTATTACTAAGACTCCGCTGTCCGTCCGTCCGTCCGTCTGTCACCAGGCTGTATCTCATGAACTGATAGTCAGACAGTTGAAATTTTCACAGATGATGTAGGTATTTCTGTTGCCGCTATAACAACAAATACTAAAAAACAGAATGAAATAAATATTTAAGGGGGCTCCCATACAACAAACGTGATTTTTTGCCGTTTTTGTAGATAAATGGTACGTAACCCTGCGTGCGCGAGTTTTTTTTTTTCATTTCTGAAATCTTTCTCTCTAGACGATACTGTGCACTCGCATATTTTTTTTTTATTGTTCAATGTTAGTTTTATTATTTTCTACATCGCCTGCGTTTGATAATTCAAACATTCTAATGGATCTCTTCGTTAATCGTTTAATATTGTAGAACGCATATTGCGTAGCTGCATTTATGTTTTATTTTTAAAACGTTGAATATTTGTATTGTTTTCCTCGTCTGGTCATTTGCATCCACTTTTTCTCCATAACTAGAGGACATTTAGTCTGAATTCGACTTTCCTAATTGTTTCATTCCGCCATTGTCTCTCCTATTCTCTATTTAGGCTGGAAGAAAATCGACGCATTATCAGATAATGTTTGCGAAATCCAATTCACGTTAACTGATATGTGACTAATGAACCGGGCACGACTGTTATCCGGGAATACGGCCGGATAGACGGGAATATCCTGCGAAAGGAGATTATCCTCGCCTCCCCTAAGGATAAGTGCGTGTGTTGATACGTATCGAGTTTCTTTTGTTTACTACTTGATTTGTCTAATGCTATTTGATGCACTTGTTTGAAGATAAAAGCCTGTCTACATAAGGTTTCACGGTTTTATTGTTTATACGATAAGTGACTTAAATTACTACAGTCCAAAAGTAAAATCTCATCACGCTCTATTATTCCAACACGCATGCTATTAATTTTACACGTTATTCCATTAGTTATTAGAAACAGATTTGATTTCGATGGATTTGTAGGAACTATTAAATTAACAATCAGTTTATTGCTCTTTCATCGTTCAGGGTCAAACTTTATCAAACCCGTTGTCCCAGGACGACACTTAATTGTCTTATCTATTGTGTCTATAATTACCGTAATTGAGGTTTTAATTGTAATCCAATTCCAATTATTTTCAGGAAAGAAGAAACATAATATAGTAGGTTTGCCTAAATTCCTTATTCCGTTTCAATGGATCGACTTAGAGAAACTTGGCCTACGTCAAAGGGGTCTAATTTTGAACTTGATATTGAGTTGTCGTCTACCGTCTGCCAGCTTACGGGTAACACACGGTATTCGATGCAACCGTGCCGCCGTAATACCGTCCCGTTCCGACCGGTTTCTGCAGAATTTAATAAAGTCTTCGTAGTTTACGATACCAATCGTAAAAGTTTTGTGACCGTACTCCGAGACTAAAATGTTTCGGATTTACGACACCAGTCTTTTTCTTGAATTGGCTATAGGTGTTATTATGTTTAATAAGATTAAGTTATGGATTTGTTTTTTAGATTATATATTAATTTAAACTGAATATTTTGTCTGTATTTTCTTTCGATGACTGTAAAGCGGATTAGATTTGATAATCTATTTGTTCATCAAAATAACTTAATTGTTCGTTTTGGATAAAAGCACAAATCTGCTACCACGTCATGACTTATTTCATTTTACGCATATTATTATTTTATTTATACCTCTTTTGAATAAATTATTCTGTCAACATCAGAGAGCCGTGCACTTAATTGGCAACTGCAGCGGTAGCAACAATAATATTTCAATAAGTTAATAATAAATATTCCACTTTTACCGTGTTATTTACAGAAACATCGATCGAAAATCTATAAAAAATTCATTCACCCACTAAAAGTCATCGAGAAGAGTGGCGAATTTTTACCAAATATCGTGCTCCCGGGAGGGGAATAAACGTACATTTTATACGTACGGGGGGCCGTCTGTCCCGGCATAATTCAAATTAAGCTCATGACAGAAGGGTCGGACCAACGGGGTAGTACTCGGAGGGTTGAAACTGTTTGGAGAAGGCTCTCGCGTTTGTATAATTTATCTGAAGCAACGTCTTCTTGCTTTCGTGCTTGTCGGATTCTGAAGTGGTAAATGTTTTGATGTCTTGAATAATGAGAGGACTCTTGACGTTGACGCCATCTTAAGTTGAGTGTGTCTTTGTGATTATAATTCGAAGCTAAATCAGGGAACTCTGTATGTCAGAGAGCGAAATTGAAAGCACAATAAATAAATAATTAATTTTCTTTCTTCTTGATTCTTTTGACTATAAATCATGCCTGGTTGTCGCTTTATATCCGAAAACTATGAGCTCTGTTCATCATTCTGTACTACTTTTACTACAGAACAAACGCTGAATTAGTAAAAAGAAAAACCGGCCAAGTGCGAGTCGGACTCACGCACGAAGGGTTCTGTACCATTATCTATGAAAACGGCAAAAAAATCACGTTTGTTGTATGGGAGCCCCCTTAAATATTTATTTTATTCTGTTTTTTAGTAATTGTTGGTATAGCGGCAACAGAAATACATCATCTGTGAAAATTTCAACTGTCTAACTATCACGGTTCATGAGATACAGCCTGGTGACAGACGGACAGCGGAGCCTTAGTAATAGGGTCCCGTTTTACCCTTTGGGTACGGAACCCTAAAAACTAGCTATTCCATACAAAATAATCAAGGTTGCTTAACAAAATGTATGGAACAACTGTTTTTTTTTGTCCCATAGTAAAATTTGTATATAATGCTGAGCAGAGCTCACAGTTTTCGGATGAAAAGTGACAAACCAGTCATCACTACATAGTATAAAACAAAGTCGCTTCCCGCTGTCTGTCCCTATGTATGCTTAGATCTTTAAAACTACGCAATGGATTTTGATGCGGTTTTTTTTTAATAGATAGAGTGATTCAAGAGGAAGGTTTATATGTATAAGACATGCATATTACAGTAGCGGAATACGCGATACACGACATCCACGCGGGCGAAGCCGCGACGACCGACCGGCGACCTCTAGTGCTGTATAAATGCGAGGAAAAGAAGTTATACAAGCTTAGTTTTAGTATTTACTAAACCTGAAACTAGTTTGTTCGGAATCGCTAAGAGAATCGATTGACATATTTTTTACGAAACATTTAAAAAAAAAAGAAAACATAAATTTATTTTTTCTTTCAGTAGGTTTCTACCTATAAAGTTGACGGGAATAGACACCTTGAGGCTTGAGACGGTCCGCTCGTTTCCGTGTATTAGACAAACCCCTGTATAGAACATCTCAGGCATTTCACACTTTACTAGGGAACTTAACGCGACTTAAACTACGGTGTAACTTGGAGATTTATTTAAAAAAACACATGGTCAGGCAGTTCTGATGAAAATCTTGTTGGAGTGTCTCAGTTTTTGTATATACTAAAAATAACGTTGTATAAAAATATACCTTATCGGGAGTCATTGTTCTCATTGTTCCTAGAGATTTAGTACCATAAACAACGCTTACATGAGTGTATCCACCTGCGCTCAGCAGTGACTACGGATGAGTCCGTAGACACTGCTGAACGCAGGTGGATTCTGTTGCCCATCCACCGTCCACCAAAGTACGGTCCCTTAGTCACTTCTGTACTTCAGCCATAGGAAATAATAAGGGCAATCTAAATTAGTGGATCCCTATTCAATAAACGTCTTTGAATCTTACATGTAGCTGGGGAGCTTCTTGCACTGCTTCTTCCTAGCTTAAATACTAGGAAGCGGTGAGGGTACAGATCATAATCTGTGGGTGATAGCCAGGTAGTTTTGAGTGCTTTAATTATTTGACATTAAAAAAATCACTTATTAGTTTCAATACTTTCAATGACAGGGTATTTTGATTTGGAACTTACATTGTAGCGAGACATTCCATTATTAAAATTCGACGATTAAAACATCTGTCTTTGTAAAACAAATATATGACACTTCTGACATAGAAAATATACTGCTAGATCGTCTTTGGAATTTTCATTTACCAACTCCGAATTAGTTTATTAATATCAGAGTAATATTATATAGAGAGCTAATAGTACTGCGAAGCCTCTAAAACATAAATGTTTGAATAAATTTTGCATTGCAACGACATACCCTTTATTAAACTGTACACTAAGATCAAATAATATAATAAAAATACTTACATATCAAAGAAAAATTACATCCTAAACTAAAACTACCTATACAAACTAAAGGAGTGCATCAAAATATTCCTCCGCATCGCTGTTGACTGGAAGCGTGCCCAGAAGGTTGTATTTATTTATTTTTATTTATTTTCGTTTATCTGATACATACATTTACAATGCATAAATAATACATCACATAAACCAAACGGCATGGCAACGCTAATACTTTGGCCGAAAAACAAGCCAGCCCTCTGATCACGTGAAGTGTCGACCAGTCTTTTCCCTATTTCCTTTAAAAGGAGACGTGCACTCGGACCCCTTGACCCGAGCGTTTCCACCCCAAACGGCTCAACAAATTATATTTTGATTTTGAACTTACCTACAATTTTATTATTCCATGTCCCATAGTCCATTGTGATTGGGAATGCGACTCCCGTGTCGAGCATGTGAAATAATAATCCCACTCTAATGAGTATACAGTTCTCAGATAATTATCTCTTTAATTAACACAATTCATCAGAATTGCTTACGTGAATTTAATACTGAACCGTTTAGTAGTAAAACTATAATATGCATAAAGGATTCGTCCCAAGTTGTCGTTTTAATTTCATTAATAGTACTAGGTAAAGTGTATGGCTATCCAATTTAATAGAAAGGTAAACGATGTTAAAGTGACTTATTTAAAAAATTAAGTATTTAAAAATAGAACTTACATGGTTAAGAAAAAATCTGCAAACGTAGGATAACAAATGGACGTACGTAATAACAACGTAATAACAAATGGAAATAAAGATTTAATTTAAACAATACCTTAATTTTAAATAGCAGTTTTAGATAAAAACACTCAAAAAGATTTTTTACCTTTCTATTAAATTGAATTGACATACACTTTTATACGCTGTCTTTCAAATCACAAACGACTTGTGCTTACTCCAATCACGCGTATAATTATTATTAATACCTAAGTACGGAAATATTTAAAATCTACGCAATCAAAAGACATTTTCTGACAAATCAAAATAATACTTCCACTCGAACCAACACCAAGTCCATTTTCATACTATAATTTTTACCTTACAAAATTATAGTTTTTACAAATGAAGGACGCTCTGTTTGTGTTGTGACACAACTAAAAAGTCAACGTGTCAATCTACTATATTCTACTGTATTTTTCGGTATCCTAAGTAAATGAGTGAGACTTAATTAACTGTTGATTTGTTGATATCACCAGCTGTTACTGTGCTTCCTACATGATCGCTGACGGCTCATATCGTCAGTCGACTCACTTATTATCATCCTTTGAAATGTCCATCGCTCCATTCATATAAAAGATGTCCTAAGCGTCTATTATTGTAACAATACAACGATGTATTTATACTCTGTTCAACGAAAGATGAGTGACATATGTCACTTCGTAAATTGTAACGTAAACGACATCATCAAAAACCATTAAATAGTTATATCATCTTTTTTTTATTATGGTTACTTTTTGCAGAAATACCCCAGGACTTACATTACGTTGAAAAGGGTATATATAATTAGAAAAGTTAATAATAAAAATGGATTAATGGCTACTGAAAGTTTTCTATCATTATCGCCTTAGGCCTACGTGTAAACCAAGATCACGTTTTTGTTTCTAATTAGTGCTGAATTATCTATAAAAGTAAACATCTAATAATGTATATCATCCACAACTTACCCATTTAATACATACATAGAGTCGTTGATACAATTCTTATTTATTATTACATTATTCTGTATTTCAGCAAGTCTGGTCGTGCACCCATATATAATTTTAATCCTAGCTTAAATTATAAGGGTGCAGGCAATTCCCTAAACCTGCCAAAACTCATAAATACTGAAACATATCTGGACATTGTACTGGATATAATGTAGAATATAACATAAATATTAGGGCGCCACAATACAGGTTTAATCTACGCCGACATTGTTTCGCTTCACGAAGGGCATGATATTCGAGAATCATAAAATTTTCAACAACAATAACCGTATACACCTTTTTACAACTATAGAATTTATTAAAGCCCTTAAATAAATTTTATAGGTCTAGGTATAGGTTATAGATAGGTATAAAGTCGACTGGTAGAAAATACCTGAAGCATTAAATCCGCCTATGTACAAATTTTGTGCGAAAGTATTAAAAAAAATCGATAGCTGTTGCATAGTTACGTTCTATTGTTGTTAGCAACTATAGTTTTATTTTATCCAGCAAAATACTATCTATTGAATTTAACTGTAATTTGATTACGAGTTTCGGACCCCGCGTCACAAATATTCCGTTCGATTTCCGAATCACTCGTATAAAAGTCATCACTCACAAACGCCAAATTCCCGGCAAAATCACTCGTGAATTCAGAATATGCAAGTGATGAGTTTTACCCGTTTTACCCGAACGATTTGAAACTTCGACCGGTCCTCTAAATTGTAGAAAGCATTGCTGAATAAAATCCTCTTAGTGAATTCATTCGGAGAGCGGAATAGACAAGCCATTTATCCACTAAACCTGCCACAGTTTAAGCTTAATGCAATGCTAAAGAGCAGTGGATGTAACTCCTCGCACACGTTTAATCTCCTCTAAGCTGTTTTGCATCAATTGTTCTGCCTTTAACCGCATAAACGTGTACCATAATTCCTCTTTAGTTTTCGTCCACACATTGTCATCCCTGTTTAATTAATCTCCACTCAGCCTTATCTCCAGTCGCACCCAATCATGGTCCAGAGTAGGTTTGACATCCAATTAACATCGTTCTGATGACAAATCATTAATACGCTTGTTGTATAAAACGGAATAAGTACAGTGAGCGACGATGATGGCTATGAATAATTCATCGCCGGCTTCAGTTAACGTATACGAACAGATTTCGCTATCAAGGGCGCAACCCTTACCAACGAATTTTTTTCACTCGTCACATTCCACGAGTGGTTCGTTGACGGAACGGTTTTAATTAACGAAATGCAAACTGATGTCCAAACCAAGTGTTTTCGTTGCGACTGTATTTTGTTTTTGAAAAATTGAAATGTCTAGTGAAGTGGCTTTTACTAGATTTCGTGGAAACGACGAATTTGGAGTAACATTTTGTTTTGGAACGGCTATCGTTTACATTTAGATTTTACCTAAAAATGTTTTTAGCTTCTGCGTACTCGTAATGATTTTAAATGCTCTTCGAAATGGAATCTGTCGAAATATAATAAAGATTCGATCTTCCGTGTAGACATGAACAATAACGAGTTTTTCATATTTCATTTTAAATCAATCCTTCTTTAAAACTCTTCTTTAACTCCATAGGAGTCTACACTTCAGCAGTAACTGACAGCAAATCGATGTGTGACGTAACAGTTGAGTACTTAGGCCTCGCCACTAAGCCCTGGCCTCCAAGCCTAGGAAACGCGGCTCAGGATATTAATGGTCGTCGGGAAATCTTACGTCATTTCATCGGGCACCTAATTAATCAGGACCCTCCTCATGTGGACGATTAGTCTTTCGTTCTGTCGCCCGTAATGATATGGACTGGACGGGTTATCAATCGCTTTCAATTTATTACGCTCACCTACGCAGGACCTTTTTGGGTTTCCGATGTATTTCGTTTTACGGGTATGGTTGTTTTAAAATAGTTTTTGGTTTGAGTTTTTATGGTCTATTGGACTTTCTTTGGTTTTATGAAGTTTGCCTTTTTTTGCATGAAATAAAAATAATTCTTATAGGGAACACTTCTGGCTTTCTAGATTGAATGTTATATGTTTGAATTTACCTGCCTACCTACGCGTAACTAGTAAAACATATATGAGCATAAAAAATATCGCTACGTGCAAACTTGGTTCACGCATGGAGATTTTTATACTGTCAATATGTAACAGGAAAAGTTCCGGATACAACTCCGGATGCTCACTTTCTCACATTTCCCCCTTTGATATTTTCTAAAACAAAAAAGGGGAACGCAAAAAAATCACAAGTTTTGCTATAAAAACGTTGGAAATCGCGATATTTATTTATAAGAAATAATTTAACAGAACTAGCACCAATTTAAATCTGGTATATAGCCAAGATACTGAATATGTACCTATTAACAAGCAGTGGCATAAAATTCTAATCCCATTCCGAAAAGTAATCAACGCGGCCGTCGATTAAAACCAGTTTTATTATATCACATAAACAGAACTAGATATTAAATTTACATCTAATTTATATATCATTCAGAATACAGACGCTAGTTAAGAAAATGAAGTTAACTGTGATTACAGTTACCTGCATTTACCTCGGCTGCGCCCGCGTTAAAAGCTCTAAGTTTTCCGGGATGAGAACTGCTATTTGTACTTTGGAAAAGAACTAAAAGTACAGGATATATTAATTACTACCTCAGTACAAAATTTCATCCAAATCCGTTCAGTTGTTACAAACAAAATAAGTTACAACCATAAAAAAAACTAACTTTCGCTCTTTTTATAGCATTATTAATGTATAGAGATAAACAACTAATAAGCAGTAAATCCACGTTAACATCTGATTTATATTTTGTCATATAGACGCTAACCAAGAAAGTAGAGCGTGGCAATTTTCTAGACCCCGACCAAACCAGTTAGGACGACTCCCGGAGACCGCATCGCTAGCATTATCTTTCATATAGACGGCTTTTAAATTATTGTTTCTCGCAAATGTCAACGTGAAACAGCGCTTAGTCCATCCATCTGTGCCGTCGCAAAATTATACCCTGCGGGAACCGTAATTTTTTATTTCTTTATTCACCTTTATTCTATTTCCTATCATTATCTAGAATTATAGGGATTATAGGCAGAGTGAGGAAAAATAACTACGCCACAAGTATTATAATTTTGTTAGCGTAATTCTCACTGAATGCCGAAACAATCAATGTTTTGTGCTGCAATTTCCCTCTAGAATAAAGAAAAGAAAAATAAAAGCTTGTTAAAACTAGGAACTACCGACCAAAATTTTAGCCTTTGACTTTGACTAACCCAATTTCAGCGGCGTATATAAAACTTCGTGTGTTTTTCTTATTTCACATCCTCTCGAATACCAACCTGACAGTCTGACAAAAAGGCAAAGAGAAATCCCGTTATAATGGTTGAAAATTATCAATCATGAACATGGGCCAAAAGCGAGTCTCGTCTATCGAAGCCTATCATAGATTGTACCTTTACCATTATTATACCAACTACATTATTATCGGAAGATTGCATTATAGGTACTGCTTCGGATACTCCAAGTTTTATAGGAACGATTTGAGACAGTCCACGATAAGGGACAACAATATTTTTAACATTGGTTTTATTTGCCAAACGTTTCCGAACATTGTGTCCGTTGTTATTCGTACTTGTGAAATATAGTGATTGTTTCGTTTTCTACCTCAGTTGCTGTCCCTTTTATTTAGGGACTCTTTTCAGATTACGTTTCCCATTTGATCTTTATCGAAGTGATTGGAGTATATTTTTCGTGTTTCTATTTGTCTAATAATATCACGAACTTATTTTTTGGGTTTCGTTTTTTATCTCTGATTATTGTTGCTGCAGGGTAAGGTATCAGATTTTGATAGAATTTTTGGATATGATTATTATAACCTAAGCTCACTGTAACGTGATACAATCTCTTAATTTTAGGAATTTTATCTTTACTGGTCCTTTAAATTCATTCAGCTCTTTATCACCATGGTCCCATT
Source organism: Amphipyra tragopoginis (assembly GCA_905220435.1). NCBI lineage: Eukaryota > Metazoa > Arthropoda > Insecta > Lepidoptera > Noctuidae > Amphipyra > Amphipyra tragopoginis. Next base: position 8,118,354 of record HG991997.1, on the reverse strand, counting down.
CCATGGCTTCCCTATCCAAAAGATGAAGACATTCAAATGTATCCTTATCTTCATTGTAATCTACCCTTGTGGACAGTTAATAGAGTCGAATATCAAACTGACACTGTATAATATTACGTTAGAAATTCCTCCGTCGTTGTCCACAGACATGTTAAACAAGTAGATAGAGACATCAGCTACCTGTTTTAATAGATTTTTACTGCCAAACGTTTGTTTTATAGGTAGAATATACGGGTCTAGTTCTTCTTGTATATTTCCATATTCGCCAAAATTTATGATACCTCTACATAATTTAAATACTAATTAAACTGTTGACATGAAATTCTAAAAAATAACCTTAATTTTTACGATTTGGTGACGGCTATGTATTGTAATAAAAATGTAATAAAATTTTATGAGCCCGGTAACAAAAAACGAAGTCCTAAGTGATTTTATATCTTTCTAATTTTGTTAAAATGTTATCTGAGCTTCTAATAAAAGTACAGACGCCATCACATCAAGCTACTACAAATTGTAAAATTTCTTTAATAGATTTTCATCTTTATCGCGAAAGCATTAGGTTCAAGGTTGATTGGGAAAATTTGACAGTTTCGGGTAATTTGACCTGCTGGCGTTTGTACATTAAGCAACTAATGTTATAAGGATGGAAGGCGCTGACAGCTGTCATACAGTTTTATATTGTTTTCACGATAAGAAGATTAAAATGACACATGTCAATAGGAGTTGCTAGACATGTGACTGTAGTCGATTCAACTATCGATAAAATTTGTAAAATTTCAGCGAGAATTTGACAAATTATTGTAATGTGATTTTATGTACATTTCAAATACTTGTGATTTAAGTAATTAGGATTAAGTCAATTAGCATGCATATCTTCAACAATAGACGATTACGTGCTGATGTGATAATGAATCCAGCAGGTATGGGATGAGTGAACATAAATGTTTATTTATCACCAATAATAAGCCCAGTAGCCGGGTCGCGAAAAAGAGGTTTATCTTGCGAAAGGTTCGTCGGTCCTGAATTTTGGATGTGTTATGTTAGGTGTTTTTTTATGAAAAGCCCACAAACAGACACACAGCCAAACAGAAAGACAGACATGGGCTTCAAACCTATAAAATACCTCTGATTTTGAGTCTGGAATGAAAAATAAGAATTTAATTTTCTACAAAATTGATGTGAATAATTTTTGGCATAAAACCCATAAGGAGTTATTTAATAAAAACTCATTTTTGGGTTCTTTAACCCAAGATGGCAGAGCGCGCCGAGGTCACTCAAGGTACAAAATTTGTAATTTTTATAAGAACACATATCCGTATCACGTATCCAAAATTTAGGACTGACCGACCTTTTGCAAGGCAACTGGGCTATAATGAGCCTTATTTTAATTATTCAATCAACTGAGCCTATCGTCTATAATTATTACGACAGTCAAAATATTCATTCTGTTAATATAAATTTATCGAAATTATTTTATCGATACGCACGTCTCTGGCAACTGTTACCATCTGACGCAAGTTTGAAAACGCGTCAGGGTTTTTTCAAAATCATTTATGTAATATATAATTATGGCGTTAAACACATATAACTATATTGTTTCTATGTTTCTGATTTTAAAACAACCTTTTGGGTAAGGCTTTATTAATATTTTAAATTGATTTAATACTTTTTGAATTAAATTGTCATACACAAGCGCCATTACAATTTATTTTCATGTCATGAACTGACATCTGCCAAATTAATCAACTTACCGTGAAAGCAATATAATAGAATTTAGTTCAGATGTCAAAGTGATCCAAATATTTTTTTTACAATTATTGTTCACTTATTCTTTTAGGTCTTGTGTAGTGCCGGACTTAAAGAATAGCACAGCCTCTTCTCTTCCCGTGGGTGTCGTAAAAAGCGACTAAGTGAGTCTCTAGAAGATGGGCAGCAGCGTTTTCTGAGTACTTTAACAACCATACTGCGATCGCCAACCCGCCTGCCAAGCGTGGCGATTACGGCAAAACACCCTTTTGGGGGAGGCCTATGTCCAGCAGTGGACGTCTTTTGGCTGAATGATGATGATGATGATTCTTTTTAGACTGGCTTTTTGTCGGTCTTCTACAAACTGTACTTCGGGAAGTGTACGCGGAACTGATCCCGCCATCTCTATTCTACCACCGTAGTTCTAGGCGTACTGCAGGTTGCCATTCGTTCTTGGTTCATAACCCGACGTGTCGTACTAAGCGCTTCTCCTCACCCTTCATTGTGCGAGCAGCCAAGGTGTGGAACTCCTCGCCAGCGTCAGTGTTCCCCACTACCTTTAAAGCAAGATTGAATAGGCATATTCTGGGTGCTCTTGTTCTTCGTTTGTAGACCTCATCCATCTCTTTCCATCAGGCGAGATCGACCTAAAGAGAGGAAGCAGGTACAAAAAAGAACAACAAAATACTAAGCGATTTCACTGAAAACCTGTCTTGAAATCAATAAACTTTTTATTTATTTTTTATGTTTCTTTTAGTATAAAAAATAATATCATTATGATTTTAATTAGGTTTTTAGTAGGATGTTAGTTTCAAAATTAATAGCATAGGTAGCCTATCAGTTGGATCAAAACTGCGTTCATTCTGCTTTTGTTTTTATTGCTGTAGACCTCAACTTTACAAAGAGTTGGAAACATATTTTTTTAGGTTATTTTTTTTATGCGTACTACTTCTTTCCACAATTTTAGTTTAGCTTACCAAATTATTTGATTTGAAGATGACTTCACGTTATTAACTTGTTTTGCCACCAATGTTTTCCCACTTCCTGGTTTTTCTTCCTTACTCTGTGTACAAAACTAAAATACCCATATTGCGGGCCACACGGCCGGCACAGGCGTTTATATGCAAAACCCTGTCTACATGGAGCAACAGCTAACAGAATGCAGCTAAACAATTCACGTCGGCGTCGCTCGCTATTAGGCGGCCGGCCAAAATGTCTTCGTCTGTATTTGTAGTTTTGTCTGTATTTTCATGATATTAAAGTTCGAAAGTCATTTTAAAGTTAGGATTGCTTTCAGTGCACCGTGTGATGAGTTTTTTGATTGGGAGATTTAATTGAAGTAACTTACCTTTTTTTAAAATGGATTCATTCTGGATGCATTTTGTATCTTCCAGTATCTTCTCATGAGGGCTGTAAAAAGTTTTAAAAACGTGTCATTAATTAGATGAACATGCAGTTATAGTTTTCATACTAACTTGATGCTACGTAAGCTTAGATACCATGAAGGTCGCAGCAGTCAATCCGCATGAAACCAGAAACTCACATGAAGTAGCTGATCGTTCACTTGTTTATTGAGAGCAGGATCATTCTTAACTTTAACTTCAAATGAAGAAGAAGGCACTATATCTCATTCCTTCTCTTTCTTTTGGTCCATCTTTAAGTGCCTACCTTATCTTAAGGATCAGACGTGCCATTTAAAGAGCAATAAGCAGTTATTACGCATAATATTACGGCCACCATAAAGCCTATATCCTTTTCAACGATATAATTATACACGAGGAAATTTTAATGGCTCCCGGTCCGAAACTGGACGATTATGCCTCGTCAAAGTAAAGAAATTTTATTCTACGGGCTTTTGAATGTCGCATTTAAGGAGCAAAGCTCCGTTTCGTGTGGTACTCGGCAAATAACAGAACTACTTTCCCGGAGCAGGTGTAGCATGAACACCGTCAACAAGAATTTTACCAACGGAAGAAATTGACGAAATAACATATTCATAATGGCAATATGCCGTTTAGTCTATTCTTCCGTCGACGGTGGTCATGTTGTCCCCTGATTCAGAAAGATTCAATTAGTCAGTTTTCGGAAGATTCGGTAAGCTATCTATTTTTCTCTCGGTATGAGTATCGTAAACGGAACAACAAACCGAATCGGTCGACAACTGCTTATCGAAAAGGTTCCGAATCGGGGGGCTGATGCCGTAAAAGACGAAAATTATTATAATTACAATTATTATAAACTACGAAAGATGACGTTTAAAAAACAGCAGCGTCGTCCTCTCTGCTAATAACTACAAACTATGATGACCAATCTGGGTGCCAAGCCTGATGATGACTATTTCCCCTTTGACCGCTACAATTTTCGGAATATGTGGAAGCTTGTTGGGTGGCCTAAGTTCAGAAGTCGACGATAATAGGATGAGAAGATGACGAGGAGCTAAGCGGTTGGTAATATGAGGTCTATTCAATAATATGCCCTACATTAAAATGGTTTCTAATTTAGGGCACAATGAAGACCACAGTCCTGTGACTGTGCTACCCTGATATTTTTGATGCTGAGGGGCTACGCTGTTGGTAATATGAGGTGTATTCAATGTACCCTAGATACGAAACAGGACTGTGCCACCCATTAGGTGCACTTGACAAATTACCTATGAAACCTTCATACACCTACAAAATTTTCATCACTCACACGCTTACTTATACCTGCACAACCCACCTAAATAGTCATACCTGTGTACTAAGGTACTTGTGTACATGACCACATCTACGTGCAAAATGTGCGGTGCATACCGACGGCATGCGGCTAGGTAAAGACACCTCTTCCGTTGAATAAAGCGACAAGTGTGACAACTATTGTTATTCAGACGTCGTTTATAAACAGGGAGCGTTGTAAAAATAGCCTATAAAGCTGCTTTATAGATGCTGGCGACGTAAATACTGACAGTGCGTGTGTGTCATATCATTATATTATTTTACAACTTTTGACGGAGAACGACTTAACACGTTCGTTAAAGAAATTAAGGTAAAGGCAAAACAATCATTCTTACATACGTAAACTTACGCCTTTTTTTCTATTATATGTTACGATCCCTACATGCTCCTTTCGCTGCGTCCACGTTCATAAATCTTGTCATACACGCAGGCGCCGGTTGAGAGTACTACGCACCTGTCAGGGCTGTCAGTTTTGTAAGAACATCACCAATAACATCGATGTATATCCTTCTAGGGCGTCCTCTACAGGCGCTTCCACTAACAACCGCCTTACAAATTCCATACAATCATTCTTATACTAAGTTAATTAAACGAAAAGAGAAATGGCCTCATAAACTTCGCTAAATGCTTTGAAATCGATCTGTTGGAAGCAACAGAACATTATCTCAAATGTATTAAGATCTAGTAACCTGTTGCCTTCAAACATTAGTACCCATTGCCCTTAATTACCTCTTACGAGAGCTCGAGAAGATAGCTGAGTGACTTACATTTAACTATATTTCTTCAAGCAGCTTAACGAACCACTACCACCCTAAGTACCGCGTAGTTTCTTGCTTGTTTTTCTCTTTTGAAACTTCTTGAATCGCGGCTTGTAGAGTCTGCACTTATTTAATGGATTACTTCATTATTTTAGGAACATTTGTGCTACTGCTGGATGATTTAGCATAATCAACACATTTCTGTCCCACTGCTGGTCACGGGCCTCTTTCAGAATGAGAAGGGTTAAGAGCTTAATCAACTACGTAGGCCTGGTGCGGGTTGGTGGACTAAACACACCATCGAGCACTTTATGGAGCTCTCTCAGCTGTGCAGGTTTCGAAACGACGTTTTTCCTTCACTGCTAATGCAAATGATAATCAAATTATGATCCGCACATGAATTTAAAAAGTTAGACGTACGAGCTTGCAAGATAGTGATGTCTGCAAAGCTAATCCCCTCGCACTATTGACGTAGAAACATATAGACCAGGGGTCTAGTACAAAATTCACGAAAAAAATGTCCACCGCCACCAGAGCGCGCGTCGAGGCACACCACCTTAAAAACTTAGAAATACCAACAAACTAATTTAAATCCTATATCGCCATGACAATGGTGCCGATTCTCTTGTTCACCAACTAAACTAAAATTAGAGAATTGCTATCTTTTACTAACAGATAGCGCGAGAAAAGGACGGTGATAGACAACAACTAAGTTAGAGATGTCAAATTAGTTTACGCCTTGAACTTCACCGTGTTTTTAGTCGACACGTTTTAAATGTCGTCTAAATTTGTATGGAACTTTTAGTTCAACTAAATTTGACAGCTCTTATTTACGTATGTCTCTTTCTTATTTTATTAGAGTGAAAAAGATGGCAATAGCCTAAATTAAGTTTAGTTTGTCGATAACAGAATCGACACCAATGCCTAGTTTAGCTTTTCACCATACGGAGATTCGACTGCACCTATTGCCGTAAATTAGTCTTCATTTCCGCGTTTTAGTCTGCATTCGGTACGGTCATTTTTGAGCGCTGGCCCAAGGTCCATCTGTTTCCACGTCAGTGCTTTGCACCAACATCACTGCTTAATGTTAATATATAAAAAAATACCAACATTTTCTTACCAAGCTTTAAAAAAAATGTTAATCACTCCTTTTCGCTTGAAGACTCGCTGAATTTGCAGAGTACAGTTTCTCTCAGGAAAGTTAATTCGCAGCGTTGATTTTATTATCGTGTTAAATTTTACGCTCGCACTTGCATCTATAGCACTTTTTATTATTGCTTCACTCTTGATATAACACCGACTTCAAAACGACGAATAAAATTCAAATTAAAAAATAATTACCATATTATTATAAAATTATCAGTTTCAAACTTTTTATATATTATGTTTGTGTAATTATTGATATGTATTTTATGTTATTATGTCTAAGTAATATTTTGTACGATACGTACTTGTACACCAGAACTGCCCGTTATCTCTTTCCGTTCTTCCAATCCATACTAAGGTTGTCTGGAAGAGATCGCCTTGTGCGATAAGACCGCCCATTGTACATATATTGTGTAAATGTTTGTATTTCTTTATTTTTTTACCGGTGTATTATGTATAATAAATAAATAAATAAATAAAAGTCGGTGCATATGTGTTGGAGTTATGCCTGTCATTGAGGAGTACCATTGTCTGGCTCCGAAGGTCTTCATCAGATCGTCACCTCTCGGGAAAAAAACTCGTTCAAACAAAAATATTATCATCCATATCGTTGCATATACAGGGTGTAAACGAATTCATGTAATTCCTTGAAACTACGTGATCTAGGTACTAGTGACACAGATTGACCAAGCACTGTTTTTTTTCAGTTTCAGCAATAAAATATTTTTTCTTAAAAATAACCTGATTTTCTGTTTCTGAGTCATTTTAGCGCCCCAAATTAACTGACTGCACGGAGCGATATCGCACTAGTCTTGCCTGCCAACTGTGATGCCGTGCTTTCATTAATTTATGTGTGGTATCAAAATGTTCTATCACATAAAACAATTTTTTTGCAAAAAAAAATTTTGCTTTTTTTTGGAAACCTTATTTGGTGGTTTACATACGAAGACATAACGCTACCGAAAGAAAAAAAAAAGTTTTTTTTTTCAATCAATCTAAATCCCGTGCGGCGTTAATCATTAATAATCATTAGTAAATCATGTGGTTTGAAGGAATTACACGAATTCGTTAAAACCCTGTATGTCGGACATATGCCAGAACAAAATATATTACGAACTAAAACCTCCTCCTTTAAAAAGAAACCCGTTAAAAATATATGTCGCGATGTCGCGTCAATTAGGAATTGAAAATAGAACCATTAGCTTAAAAGGAAATGGTGACATGTTTAAAAGTAAGCATAGAACTTTCAGTTACTCCACCCATATTTTCTCGTAGCTATTTTCATGTCATGATCTAATTTCAGAGGAACAAGGATTTCGCGAAGTTTCCCAAATCCTTGTTGTTGTTTCCTTGTTAGGGATTATATCAGCTGATAATCCCGTTCGGGGATTATAGCGGGTAATACCCGTTGGACACAAGGCTAATACGCAAACCAGTGTGGTTTTCACGGTGTGGCTGTCTTGAAGTTTCCATCGTGTTAAAGATATTTCAAGGACAATCCAATGACTATAGGATGTTTTTTTTTTTGGACAATGACTGTGTCATTCTGTCAGTGCCTCGGAGAGCACGTTAAGCCGTCGGTCCCGGGTATTATACGTAACGAGGGTAGTTCACTCATTGGGGGTACCTCGTCATCAGAGTCCAAGTTCGACATGGTGTAGGTAGGAAATAATAGTCTCAACACTGATTATAGTCCTCTATTTATTCACTCTCGATAACAAAATAATAAAATCTCAAATGATCAAACCGATGGAAACTGATTTAAGTACGGAAACGCAGTAAGTTCGGTGCAGGCTGGCAAAACGACCTCTCGCCCTCGTGTCTCACTCCAAAGTAACTTCTCTCAAATCAAATGCATCCAATGTCAAAAAGAATGACAGCTGACAGCCGACAGCTGACAGCTTGCTGGCAACCGTCAAACAAGACATGCCACGCCCCGCACCGACCTCACCCAAGCACACTGCTTGACGTTTCCGACAAACGATAATAGATGGCGTTTTACTACATTAACAATAATCAATAGTGATTCTAATAGTTGCGCCTCTGTGTTGATTCTGCAACATACGAATACATATGACAGTCAATACGGGGAGTTAGAAGCCCGAAAGTCTGGCAACCGGTCTAACCTTAGGATATCAACATTGCCCAGTACCTAACTCGGTTGCGGAGGTCTGTTGGCAGTCGCTCCGTGTGAATTACTGGTTTTAAGTCGCATCTAGGGGTCTACTCCCTAAGCACGAAGTCCGTGGTTTCAGCCTTAGTTACGAGCGTTTCCTACTCCCTATCACCTACGGACATACGATTATTTCGGGGCCCGAACTAAGAAGGAATGACAACACGATTTGACAGTTGTCCCTACTACCGATGTGTTTTTTTCCCGTCCTAAAAGTTGAACTTGGCACTTGTACTTTCGGACGGGCAACTAACTTCGTTGATGGACTTAGGGAGTAGGCCCCTGGTTAGATTGGAAGATGATCACAACATAGGTAGTTGGGAAGAGGGTAGGCAGATAGACTAGTCATGTCTCAAAACTCACTGTATTGTCTAATTACTGTCTTTATTCTGTGTGTCATTATTTTCGATTCTCAAGTCGCTCACGGGAGAATTTGGCCCTCCATACTTACTTAGCCATCACGTTGCTAGACCCAAACCACAAGGGTGCATTTCCACCAAAGATGTGCTATGCATCGTTGCTATGGATGCGTTTGATATCCACCAATCATATTCATTGGTCCACATAGCATAGCACTGGTGGAAACTGATTTAACTAAGCTACGTTTTTTATATGGAAGGATGCGTGCTATAGATGCGTGCTATGGATGGTCGCGAGTGGTGTAGCTATGTGCAGAGCAGTGTACCTACAGTAGGCTGCCGCTCCCTGTGCCTTCCTCATTGTCGATACGTCGCATAGCTCGAACTGCGCATCTTCCTCGCACAGCTACCTTGCGGCGGCGCATTTTCATAGCACATCTTACTCGCTCCGCTACATAGTAGCTTAGCATCAGTGGAATCGGTCGCAGTTTCGCAGCTTAGCTTTTACATTCTGGCTTAGCTGTATCTCTGGTGGATAGGCACACTAATACTCTTAAAATATTCAGTTTCCTTTTCCCACAACTTACAAAACAACACTCTATAAAGTCACGTTATACATTTTATCGAAAAAGGCAGCAAAGCCGAACTTAAATGTTAACCCCGCAGCGAGCCGGTCCGACACCAAGTTATCTCTAAGTTGCTGCTAAGTTACCTCGGCTTATCTAAGTGAGCATCGAGGCTTGATAACGCTCAACTTGTTACAACTTTGATTGTGGAACTGTGGGAAAAAGAAAGGGGAGACGGCGATAATTTATGTTTTAATAATTATTTAATTTAGAATTTCAATTAAAGTTAGGCCGGGTTATCGTATTTTGTCTTCAAAGAATTATCTCGTGTTCAGCCATCATTGTTTTTTTGTGGTGATATCCTCATGGATTCCTTTCATCTTGGGGATGGCGGAGTGTTATGTCGGGCTCTTAGAGGCTCAAACCACCACGGTGTACCTCCGAGGACTTAGGTATGACTGGGATCGCGGGATTCGCTATTCCTTCTTTGCAACCCCGGCAAGTACCTAGTGCATGGTTTGTCCGCTGTGAGAGGGCAGAGAGGTGGTTACCTTTTTTCCCCATTCTGCCGCCTCCTCAGTGACCATCACCTCCTCGCAAAATGAGGCGATAGGTTCCCACGCACTCTCGCTCCCAACGATGGACAGAGCCACGACTGGGAGCGAGATTATCATTATCCAAGCCTTTACCCAATTATGTCGTCGTCTTTAAGTCTGACCATATGTGACCAAATTATAACTTGTGATCTGTACAATACACTCAGGAGCAATGAATACGGGTCACCAACATAAACCTTAACTCGGAAACTAAAAATGATAACTTATTCAAATAAAAAGTATTTTATAGAATTTTTCATACTACTCAAATCAGGGACTGAATTACCGAAAAATTGGGATATCTTAATTTAGCGGTATGACGTCATATCGATTTAAAACGGATAACCTAAAATTCCGGTATCCTAAAATTTCGGTATCCTATAATTCCGGTATCCTAAAATTCCGGTATCCTAAAATTTCTGTATCGATACATTTTGATACCGAAATTAAATGATATCGAATAATAACGATTAACCGAAATATATCGGTTAAATAACGGTATACATATTTTAACCGCGCGCTCCATAGGTCGATAGTCGAGACGTCGCTCATCTCTGTTATTGTTGTTACTTACTAGCGTTAGCATCGTAATTCGAACTACCTACTCAAAAACAAAAGTGAAAACTGAAACAAGTAAATGTACAAAACTATAAAATGATTAAAAGGGTAAGTTTTATTAAAAAAATATATATAACTTGCTTGCCTCGTATGTTTGTATGCAGATCAACGCGTAATTTTTTCGTCATTCTTGATGGACAGATTAATAGACTGAGTATACACTGTAGGCAACAATTTTTTTTATCGTGTTACTATCCTCAATGATTCCCTCCGTCCAGGGAATGTGAAGGGCTATACCGGACTCTTACTGGCTAAAAACCCAGGGTGTTTCTTCTTCTGATCTACGGCCGGGGTCGCGGGATTCGCAGCTGTATGCACCGCAACCCCAGCAGGCCTCGGTCCGCCAGCCATTGGCGGACCCCTACTTCTGTGGGGTCTGGCCGCATGTCCACACGCGCGGAACACTGCGCGCCGCCTTCTCAAGCCTGTTACTGGTCGGACGACGGATCGGCGAGTACTAGCATGAGACATATATGGGGTGAAAGAGGACATGTCATTTAACGTGTCATGCTGGTACTTGATGAGGTAGGGTTTGCCAACAGGGCCCGCTCAGTCTGTAAGTACTGATTCCTTGTTATGTTTACGATAACTCTGATGTTAATTAGTTTTTTTTTAATAATTATTATAATTGTGGCGGCATCTATCCACGCCACATGCGAACTACGCAACACATCGGTGGTGTAGACGACTACAGCAACAATATCGACAACTCTCATAGATGACAGTTCCTACATCGCGCTATCATGATTTAACACGCAGATAGTATAAATACAACCTCCCAACATCAACCGTTGGGCAGTAGCCCGCCAGGCATAAGACTCCGCCTGGTTGGAGTATCCTCCCTTTGGATGGAGGAACACCACACCTCGTTCCTCCACATAATCAATAAGAAGGCCTACGACTCGGTGCCACATATCTACATGGCTCATGAGGGTGCTGGAATTGCATAAAGTAAATACAACTTTATGCGCCTTCCTGACGTCATGTATGGGGCAATGGAGGACGGTCCTTCGCTATCCAGGATGTCGGCAAATTCAAGGGATAGGAGAACCAATCCTATAGTCGATATATAGATAGTCTGAGCCCGCTGGGGTTTTGCCTGGCCTTGAACCCTCTAAGCACACTGCTGGAGGGATCAGGGTTAGGCTATCGATTGAGAAGAGGTGGTCAGGTAATATCCCACCTCCTTTACATGGATGATCTGTAACTCTTTGTCCCCAACAATTTGCAACTGCTGGAGTTACTGAAGGTAACTGAAACTTTCAGTAATTCCATCAGGATGGAATTTGGTGTGGACAAAATAATGGGTCTTGCATGTAAAGCGAGGGACGATTATGGAATCCGTGGGAACCCCCGACTCTCGGATTCCATACACCTTAGATCCCTGTCCTTAACCGAAACCTACAAATACTTGGGCACGCCGGAGGTGTTAGGTATCAGTGAGGCTGACATGAAGCAATCGTTAAAGGAGCGCTTCTATGGCCGCCTGAAAAAAGTACTTAAGTCTTTTGTCAGGCGGAAATAAGGAGCGCGCCTTTAACGGTTGGGTCATGCCGGTCTTGACATACTCCTTCGGCATACTCAAGTGGACTCAGACCGAACTTGACGCCCTGGATAGGAGCGTCCGTACGCTGCTGACTGCATATCGAATGCATCACCCACGCTCATCGGTAATGAGACTGTAAGTCCCGCAGAAGTGTGGGGTTTGAGGCTTTTTAAATGCTAAGACCCTCCATAACCGCGAGATATTCAGTCTCAGGGAGTACTTCTCCCAAGCCGACGTGGGGATGCATCGAGATATAGTAGCAGTGGACAAAGGACTCACCCCGTTCTCCTTGGCTAAAGAGAACTGGCGCAAGACTGTAGTACTGGATACCAATGGCCGCAAGGATGTATGGCGGAGCAAAGAGCTTCACGGATGATTTTACCGGGCCCTTCATGGGCCCGATGTAGATTTCCAAGCGTCCGTGGCCTGGCTACGATTCGGTGACCTCTTCGGGGAAACCGAAGGTTTTGTTTGTGCAATTAGGGACGAAGTTATGATGACGAACAATTATACAAAATATATTGTGAAGGACGGTACGGTTGACATCTGTCGGGCATGCCACTGTCCCGGTGAATCTTTCCGACATATTGTCTCTGGTTGTTCTCGTCTTTCTAACGGTGAGTATTTGCACAGGCACAACCTCGTGGCTAGGGTTATCAACCAGCAACTTGCTCTCAAATACAACCTTGTGGACGCAGAAGTACCATAATGATACTACAAATATGTGCCCCACCCAGTTCTCGAGGATGGTCATGCCACATTGTATTGGGATCGATCTATCATCACTGACAGGATTATTATAGTCAATAAGCCTGATGTAGTGGTGATAAATCGATCAGAGCGCCTCGCAATGATTGTTGATATCCCGGTTCCGCATGAAGAGAATCTTGTGAAATCCGAAAATGATAAAAAAAATCAAATATCTTGATTTGGCACACGATTTTGTTTACATGTGGAAGATTGACTCAGCAGTCATTGTAGCTATATTCGTTACAGCCAATGGCTTAATAGCCAAGAGCCTCGACCAACATCTGATGAGGCTCTTGTTAGGCAGCTGAATCAAGGGTTTGATTCAGAAAGCGGTACTTTTTTTTCAAAGTTAAAAACATGTAATCAAATAATAGAATTGCTGGTTAGAAATAAATGTATGTGATTGCGAGTTTTTTTAAGAGTCACCGCAGACCACAGTCGTTCTATCCGCCGATAGTTTGGTCGGGTTGGGCTACTACCGCACACACTTTTTTTTTTCGGGATGTTTGTCCTCATGGATATCCTCCACCCTTGGGTGGGCGGAGGGGTCTGTCAGACTCTTACTGACTAAAACCACCATCTCACACCTGCGCCGGGGGTCACGCGAACTAACGATACTTCCGCAACCCCCGGCTGGTGCTGGCCCGCCACTGCCTGGGCCTCCTCGGGTTAGCGGGGGGAGTGAGGTGTTAGACTCCCCCCGCGCCGTCTAAGAGGGGCGCGCTTGGAACACTTCGCGCCGCCGCCTCGGGTCCTGATGTGTGGGGCGTCGACAGACTTCCCCAAGTCCGTTACCCCTGGACCCATTTAGGGGGGCTGGAAGAGGGCGTTGTCCGCCCTCCGCCGACGCCAGGTGCGTCTGCTGCGGGCCGGGTGAGTGGAGGTGATCTCCCTCACCCTTTCCGCATCCTCCTTCTGCGACATGACCGTGTCGCAGAAGGACACCACCGCGTCCCAGGACTCCTCGCTGTCGACCATGGACTCGACCATGGCCGACAGCGACAGGTCACCGCCTACTCCTGAGATGAGAGCACGGCGCGGCTCCTCCCAAGCGGCACACTCTGCCAGCGTGTGCCACGCCGTATCCTCCCGGCAATCGCCGCAGTGGTAACACCGGGCATCCGGCTTCCTGTTTATGCGACACAGGTACTTCCCGAAGCAACCGTGCCCCGAGAGCACCTGCGTCGCCCGAAACGACAGGGAGCCGTGCCTCCTCCAGAGCCAGCGCTCGAGCACCGGCCGGATCGCCCCAACGGTGGCGAGGCCGGCGGTAAGGCGTGAAAGCCTGTCCCGCCACTCCGCCACCAGGGCCTCGTGCAGCTGCGACCGACACAGCTCCAAGTGTCGCTGCATCGGCCGCTCGCCCGCGTCCTCGCTTCCTCGCGCCACCGATAAAGTTACGCGAGTACTAACGCTTCGAGGCCCCAAGGCGGAGATCCGGCCAGTACGCAAGCCGCCTCGTAAGAGATCGTGCGATATCCCCTGATGACTCTGACGGCCAGCGCTCTCTGCGGTTTTCGCAGAACAGCGATGCTGCCGGCCGTCAGGTCAGCTGCCCAGATCGGGGCCCCGTACAGGGCCAGCGATCGCACGATCGTAGAGCCGCCTGCAGGCGAGGCTCGGGCCCCCCAGATTGGGAAGCAGCGTTGACAGCACCCCAGCCGCGCCCAACAGCTTGGGACAATCGCGCACACTAGGCCAACTATCTTCTTCCATTCCTCTTCTTCCTATCTTTAATTATTTTAATTGGTCTAAGATCGTTTAAATTAAAGTAAAATAAATAAACTAAACAGTCGGGTGAGTGCGCATACCAGATACCAGTTGAGTTTGAAGGCAATCGTGTAGCCCATCGAACTTTTTTATCGGCCGATACTGAATCGTTATAGTCTGCGCACTTGCAAACATCTTCATACTCGTTATAAAACCGACCAAACTATCGGCCGATAAAAAGTCTGTGGTCCGCGGGGGCTCTTATCTGTGATAAACAGCCAGTAATTAGACATGTTGATATGTTTGTGTCTTTTTACCTGACTGCGCGACAGCAAAGACAGGATTATGTTTTTCACGCGTATCTATGTAACTATGTATCTAAGTATCTATACCCTCGAAGCATCCCAACGGCTGGATGGATTTTAAAGTATGAGGTATCTATCGATTCGTCTAAGTCGTGGGATGGTTATAGGCTAGGTTTAGTTTTTATAAAAACAAAATGGCGTCCGAGGTAAAAGAAAAGGTAGTAAAAAAATTAATAATAAAACGTACCATAAGTTGTGGGGTATCGCTGAATAGATCTTTTAAAATTAACATGATGTTTCCTTGACCATTTTACAGGCATAAGTGGGCATAAGCTCCGTTTAAGAATTTGTGTAATTCTGACCTGAAAGTTGTGTAGGATCTACATTGCGGATTAGAGCGATTGATGGTAGGTATTTATACGTGGTGTCTGTAGATAGATTTATTTAGGCCTCATTACAACGGTGGGTAATTCAATTAAAATAGGTACAATACATTGATAAAATAAAAGTAAAAATAAGTACATAAAAAAATTAAATTACAAAAATCTAAAAACCCGCCTGCATAAAAAGCGAATACTTACAATGTCAGTTCAGTACTCGAGCGACGAGATTGTTATGATTAGGTATAGTTGCGTGCGTCGCCGTAGGTAATTTAGAAATTCGATGTATAACGGTACCGAAATAAATATGGGTTAAATAACGGTATAAATGAAAAGGGTAGAGAAAATGGTATCGGAAATTTGGGCTGGTTAAATACCGAAATTTAACAACAGTTTTCAGTCCCTGACTCAAATAAATAGTGACCCAGATTAATTGCTGCCGAGTGTACACAGTTACGTCATTTAGTCCACGCAGTTTACTCCAATGTTGGATGGTTTCCATACTAAGCTTAAGTTATGGTGATTTACGAATAAATAATAATACGGGTTTATAAGTAAACATGTAAATATAGTGCACTACGGTTCATGTATGTAATTTTCTCACGCCAAGTGCAGTGAAATTCCTTCTCGTATAATTATTTTATTAAGAGCGTGTACGCCGTTCGGCACTTCATACAAATTTTCAAGTCCTTATTTTTCGATATGACTGAACCGAGTTTAATGAAACTTCATACCCATCAGCAGGATACATAGGTCTAAAAAGTTAGTAGAAAATATTTTAGAAAAATAGTGTTACAGTTAAATTAGATCGATTTAAAA
Organism: Amphipyra tragopoginis; assembly: GCA_905220435.1. Taxonomy (NCBI): domain Eukaryota; kingdom Metazoa; phylum Arthropoda; class Insecta; order Lepidoptera; family Noctuidae; genus Amphipyra; species Amphipyra tragopoginis. Next base: position 8,102,168 of record HG991997.1, on the reverse strand, counting down.
AATTTCATACAAACAGAAATTTCCAATTATCTTTTTTTGAGTAAGGCATTTCGAAAATGTTTTCTACTAACTTTTTAGACCTAAGTATGCTGCTTATGTGTGTGAAGTTTCATCAAAATCGATTCAGTCATTACGAAAAACAAAGACTTGAAAATTTGTATGAAATGCTGTTCGGCGTACACGCTCTTAAGCTCTTTCAAATATTTTTGTAGAAACAAGAGCTGAAGCTCTAATTTCTTTATTCAAAGGTGCCAATTCAACTAACAACATTGTTGCGCAAACACAAACGAACATCACAACCTTCAGTCAGTTTTTGTTTACGAAAACTGTCAAAACGATTGGTTTTGTTTTTTGTGTCAAACAATTTGACAGCTTTTGAAATTGAAAACTGTCTGAATGAACGGTTCGATCTTAGTTCGGTTACGATTTCTTTTAGGAGAATTGGACCCCTGAGCGTGTGAATACCTATATTTTTCAGAATATAAATAAATATAAAATGTACTGTAGTACAGCCGTGGGAATAGTCTCAATTGTTGATTGCTTTATGTTACATGGATTTTATCCGATTAAATTCTGTCAGAGTACCTATACAGGGTGTAAACGAATTCGTGTAATTCCTTCAAACCATATGATCTATTAAGAGATCTATTGCTAGATTAAAACTAATAAATAAACCTTGCAGTAGGGGTAAGTTTTCCTGTCTAAACCACCTAATAAGATTTCAGTCAAAAAATAAGCAAAAATATTTTTCTAAGGACAAAGTTTTGTTTGATCGAACTTTTCGGTGCCATGCATGAATGAATGAAAGAACGCGGACACAGCTGGTGGGCACGACTAGTGCGATATCGCTCCGCGCAGTCACTTAACTCGGGGCTAAAATTACTCGGATATAGAAAACCGGGTAATGTATGCAGAATGCATAAAGACAGATGGGCTGGAGTCGTCACGCAGTGGGTGCCGGAAGACGGGCGTCGTCGCCGAGGGAGGCCTAGGAAACGCTGGCGTGATGACTTAGAGTCGTTTATGGGAGATTAGCCAGAGAAGGCAAGGCATAGAGATGAGTAGAAGGCTATGGGGGAGACCTTTGCCCAGCAGTGGGACAATATAGGTCGAATAAAAAAAAAAATAGAAAACCACGTTTTTCCCTGAAAACATTTTTTTGTTGATTCTTCGAAAAAATCCCATGCAGGGTCAGTGTCACCAGTAGATCACACGGTTTGAAGGCATTACACGAATTCATTTACCTACACCCTGTATAATAATCCAGCACGCAAATCAAATTTATACCTATAATGTAGGTACAAACCTATATATCAAATAAATGCATACGTGGCATGTATTCGAATTTTGTAACAAAAATATTTCACAAAATTCACTACTGAAATCCTTTTCATAATTTGAGTTCCATAAAACAGACATGAGAGCATTGAAACGTACTCAAACAACGTAATTCAAAGGAACTCATAATACTGTATTCCCATTAATGACGGTGCAATGCACCCCGTAACAAAGGTTCACAAAGTGGGTCGTGAACTACACTAGTAATAAATAGTCGCGCCACATCAAACTGTACACGAGATTATAAGACGATAATAGTCTAGACGTTTTATTTAGTACGATAAATCATTTTGCTATTACTTTGCCTGACACTGCAAATACCTGAGTCTATTTTCCATTACTTGAAGCTACAATTACAATTCTTAACAATCAAAATGATGTGCTTAATGCGGGCTCTACATTCGCGCCGCGAAAGCCCGCGAAGGCCGCGAACCGCGAGTGTGGATGGTTTCGCGGCATCGCGATCGCGCTTCGCGGCGTTCCCCGTCTGGTGGTTTTTTGGTCAAAGGGTTTGCGAAGCGCGAACGCGAACGCATCCACACTCGCGGTGTGTTCGCAGTTGTGTTCGAGACGCAGTGACAAGTGGACGTAACAAAAAATGAGCATCGAGTGGAGTAACAATCGCGAACTAGTGTTCCTTGGGTGTTATCAAGCAGAACCCGTGCTTTGGCAAGCCCAACATGCTAAAGCTCACAGTATCAGAGCAGCAGCAAGAGTAACTTTCACGTCCATTTCAGTCAAATGCGCGAACGTAAATGCGAAAGGTTGTTCAAGCGCGAATCGCGGCCGTCATTCACGGCCGCGATTTGCAGGCGAGTGTAGAGCCCGCTTAAAGGATGTATGCTATGGTTTCAAGATATTTGCCTATCTGGCCTTTTCCCAACTATGTTGGGGTTAGCTTCCAGTCTAACCAGATGCGGCTGGAATACCAGTATTTTACTCGGAGCGACTGCCATCAAACCTCCGCAACCCAGTTACTGGGCAATGCCGATATCCTAAGATTAGACCAGTTGCCAGACTTTCGGGCTCCCGATTACCCTATTATCATAGGTATTCGTATGACACCCGGGACCGACGGCTTAACGTGCTCTCCGAGACACGGAAAGCACTTTGCCTGCCTACATTTGCAAGTATTTAAACAAAATTTTGTTCCGTTATTTCCTTAGAACAACAGAACAATTAAAAACAAGTCTAATTAATTTAAAATATATTGTGTTAAATATATTATCTCTCCTCCGCGTGGATTAGAAGAGAAACAAGAACAACAATAAATTTTAATCACTTTAGAGCGGTTTACTTTGGAGCAATTACTTACACAACTTTTAAAGCGAACAATATTAAAATTAACAGGGTAAAGCCCGCTACAGACTTAACTACGTACTTGAAAAGCATACATGTAAACATGTGAAATGTTATAAGTATATTTCAGCGTACACACTCGTTCGTATATTTTGAGTGTACAATAAAATGTTACTTGCATTTTGTATAATCTCATAAACATGCTGAACATGGGCCAATGGCCGCTACAATTAAGTCATCGGGGATTGCCATAATCATCAGGCTTGACACACGAATGAGTGATGGAGTTTATTGTTAATAGCAGACAGGAGGCTGCTGCTGCCCATCCACGTGACAAAATCCCTTAAGCCGTGGTCTATTACAAACTTAGTTACAAATGTCTGACACCTGACGCGGCGTCATGCGTATTAGAGAGACCACTTTACTGCTTTTTCATAAGCATTCGTCGGTCGCGTACAACGTCACGCCGCACACTGGTCCCAAATTAAAAAAAAGTGGACATTGATAGTAGACCGCTGATATTTTTTTTTTATTGTTGATACAATGATAACAGATAAGGCAAAAAAATATTATTGTCCTACTTCACATACTTTTCTGTAAAAAAAAATCCTTTTTTTTTGTATGGGAATGATTACATTTTATTCAATTTCTCAAAAACCTTAAGCGATGTCGAGATGGCAATCACGTATGTTAGAAAACTAATAATTCTGAGTATTTGGCTCGAAGAAACTTATTGCTTATCTCTGCGTACTTTCGAGATAATTGTGACAGAAAATAACTTTTTTTTTAATGTTAATTGTTTTCTTTTTTTTTAATCATAGCCTTACTTTAGCACATATAATGAATGCTAAATGTCAAATAAATATTAATCTTTCACCATAATTTTTATTTTTTATTTGGGACCAGTGTGCGCCGGACGCAGCCTACAGCAGCGTTTGTAGCAGAACTCGGCCTTAACCGCGTTTTTCACATCTTTTGGTGAAGGGTTGTCTTATTATTTTCCTAGAACCACGCGGGTGAACATTGTATAATTGTCAGGTATTTAACTAAAATGTAGTTGACAATGATCTTTAAAACATCGTAATATTGACAATGAAATGTAATTCTTTATATCATTGAAACATAAAAACGTAATTGTCGTGCATCTCAATAAAGTGAGATACCAATTTAATTCGGGTCTCTATTACCTCGACTTTTACGGTCGGTAAACTCGAGATTACAATCGTAAAACCGAAAAAAAAGACGAAAGTGCACTTGACGGTGATATTTGTATTCAAGGCACGTCGAGGTCCGCTTGCATGGGGTCAATAGCGATTACAGTAAGACGAGTGACACTTAGATTAAAGGATACGTTTGGCGTTTCGGAGTTTTTCTACATTGCTGTCTGTTTGTGCGGTTTCCTGTTAAATATGCTTTATATGGTGTCGATGGCGTTTAGTTTTTTTGTTACCGCACATTTGTAATATACTGGGGTGTAAAAGAATTCGTATAATTCCATAAAACCACATGATCTATTCATTAGGATGATAAAAAAATTAAAACTGTTTTTTTCTTGCGGTAGGATTAAGTGATCGTTTCTAAACTACCTAATAAGGTTTCAGTAAAAAATAAGATATTTTTTTTAGCTGAAAATATATTTTATCTGACATTTCGATGAAAACATTAATGAAAGCACGGCGACACAGCTGGCGGGCACGACTATTACAATATCGCTCCGTGCAGTCAGTTAACTTGCAGATCTAAAATGACTCAGAAAGAGAAAATAAAAGAAACTTTAAAAAAAATTGCTTTATCTGATGAAAAAAATAATGTATGTGTTTGCAATTGTGAGCACGCAGTTTGAAAAAATCACACGAATTCGTTTACACCCTGTATAAAATAGTTTTTAATTACGGAAAGACAGTCCGTCAGCCCATTTTATAGCTATCGCTAAAAGCACTTAAAATTATAACGAGAGGATTGTAATTACCAGCATCTTTAATAACCTTTATCATCATATTTCATATAACATCCACCAGTTAAGACAGCTATTAAACCAATAAAATAAACCTTTAAGCTTTAATAGTGAAACAAGTCACTCAAAGTAAACCTGAAGGAACCTAAAGCTCAGTGAACTGCGCTTTACGTTCCTTCAGGTTTATTTTATATAGCCATACAATAGTAAATCATATTGCGTCATTGTCATGTCAGAAAAGTTGAAAGGAAACCGTTTGTCTTGGTATGGGCATGTGAAGAGGAGAGATGAAACGCATGTGACCAAAAGAGTTATAAATATAAATGTGGATGGATGGAGAGGAAGAGGGAGGTCAAAGAAAAGATGGATGGATGGCGTGAAGAATGATATGAAAGAGAAGGGAGTCAGTGATATCATGACGGTTGACAGGACGGAATGGAAGAAGAAAACGTGTTACGCCGACCCCAAGTAACAGGGGATAAGGGCAGGAAGATGATGATTGCGTCATTAACTATACACCCGAGGTACCCGAAAGATTTTAAACACGCCTTTTTGATAATATTATGAGTCAATATTGTTACGAGTATATCAACATAAGTCCATTTTTTTTTTTTTTTATTTATTACTAGGCCTGCGTTTGGCCGCCATCTCGCCTGATGTTAAGCGATGATGCGGTCTACGATGGAGCACGCTTGCCCAGAAGAAACCGATTCACTCGTGACTTGAAGACACCCAAATTGTAGCTGTCGGGGAACACCCACTCGGGCAGCGCATTCCACTGTTTGGCGGTTTTCACAATGAAAGTGGAATCAAAGCGCTTCGTTCGGGTTTTTGGTTAATTCCGTCAATTGAACTATTTTGTTTTTCAGAACACAATAATTAACTTTATTACCTCATTGTAAACAATACCTTAGGTGGAACTGGCAACGTTTATAAATTATCGCGTGAGTGGATAAGAAACTTCTCACTTAACAAACAACACGACATACGGCGATTGGGGTATGGTATGACAAAAGTCGCAACACGGCGTTCAAAAGGCTTTTTACACATTTAACAAACTATATCCTAGCTTTTCTTCTCCAATTAGGCATCGGAATCCATGGTTAAAATTTTTCGGGTACCTCGGGCCCACGGTGTATAGCATGACATTCACTCTATACGCTGTATCGCAAGCCGGTCTACTGTGTATAGCAAGTTATTTGACGGCGATTCATCGGGCGACGGACGGGGTAAAAGTGAGGCGAGGCGGAAACCGGAGAATCGTACGATATAGCACTGAAAATTGGTCAAGTTTATCGCGTACAGCAAGCCAATACTTTATAGCATAGCGTTGTGTGAACGTGTTCATATAAAATGTATACTGAGCGATATCGCTGTGCTATATAATATTAGTTATACACCGTGGGCCCGAGGTACCCGAAATATTTTAACCACGCCTTTCTGATGGTATGATGAGTCAATAATGTTATATCAATATAAGTCCAATTCAGTCAATTTAACTATTTTGTGTTTAGGAACAAAATAAATCAATTAATTCTAGTACTTCCTTGTAAACAATACCTTAGGTCGAACTGGCAACGTTTAAATTATCTTGTCAGTGTATCAGAAAACTTCTTACTTCACGAACGTCTCCGACAAAACACGACCTACGGCGAGTGGGGTACGGTATGACCAAGTATAACAAAAGTTGCATAGCCGCATCCCTAGAGATTTTTCGACTTGTGAATTTCCATAAACAGTGAATATCTCGAAAATTAAGCTTTATTCGACAAAGTATATCCTAGCTTTTCTTCTCCAATCAGTCAACGAAGTTAGACGCCCGTCCGAAAGTAGCCCGAAACGTAGGAGTAAACAAAACAAATGTCAAGTTCAACTTTTCGGACGGGCAAAAACACATCGGTAGTGGGGACAACTGTCAAATCGTATTGTCATTCATTCTTAGTTCGGGCCCCAAAATTGTCGTATGTCCGTAGGTGATAAGGAGTAGAAAACGCTCGGACTTCGTGCTTAGGGAGTAGACTCCCAGCCTTCGGAATCGATGGTTAATAACTTTCGGGTAGGTCGGACCCTCGGTGTATACTATACATATATTATAGTGTAGTCTGAACTGCGCTTAAACACTCTTGTTTAAAAGTTATTCCCGTCAGGAATTGTCTGCGACATTTTATAAAATATATTTATTCTATGTTCCTGTGTCATAAAGATCTAGACTGTCAAAACGAAACTTATACACAAACAAGGAAAAGCTCTTCAGAATATTAGTTATGCGTTTTCGAAATAGTTTGAGTCAGTTTTCATTTGCCACTGGCGAGTGTCGCTCGAAGTAATTTATTTATTCAAATTGCTGCCTGAGTTTTTAATCTGCATCGTAGCAAAATTAATCCGGAAATAAAATACTAGTTTTATGTTTTTATTTTTGTAATTGAAAATTCAATTAAACCTAAATGAATGTTACTTCTCAGTTCTAAAACATGAAACTTACATTGTGTATACCGTGTATATAAAGAAAACTCTCCTTTCACAAAGAAATATCACTTCAAAGAATGAAAACAGCAGACAAAGGTGGAACCAAATGGAAAAATATGCCACACAGTGTTTTCAATTCCTTTATGGTTTCAAAAATGTAGATACGAGTATCTCATATTTTACGAAAATTCAAACCGCTCGTTTTTTTTGCAGCGTCTTTTTAAACCCACTACGTTCGTGCTGAAAACGCATGCTTATTATTTCAAACTACCCGGCGACATGACAAATTGGGGTCGTTAAATCGTTTTCATCTCCTGTATCGCATTTGGGGTCTCTTATGACATGGACATAGAGTGTTTTATTACTCGTAATTTTGTTGGCGCCATCTTTGTGCCCGAAAAATGGCAATAGGCTTGCCACCACATAAGACTTAATGCGAGAGGCGAAACGTAGGTATAAGGAATCTTATAATAGGAGAACACCTTTGCTTACCCCTTCGGCAATTCAGGCGTGAGTATAATGTGTTACGTGTCTTCATATGCTCATTAAACATTTTTGCAAACGTAGGTTTTATAATAAAAGTGGCGTGCTTTGCCTTCATAAAGAACATGTAGTTTAAAAATATCTCGACTCTTTCCTTCTTCATTTTATGCTTTTAACTTTCTTAAAACCAGATCGCTGCTTTAATAAAATCACTTAAGTCCAAAACTTGAACACTTACAGTCGCAAGCATGTAATGAAATTTAACTGTAGGAAGCAGGAGCCAAATCGGCAAGGCACACGTGTTCCAAGTTCCCTAAGTATCGTCTCCAATACCTTCATTATGCTCCACCAGCGGGGAAACTGTATGAAATATAGCTTCGAAGGGGAAACTGTATCTGCGGGCTGCGATAACAGGTGGACATACGGAGGTGGAGTTTGGGCAGCAAGTTGGCGAGCAAGCTTGGGAAAAGATGTTCAACCAGAAAATTTAATATTTTCTAATACTTTTGCCATTTTGAATATTTGAAGTGTCAGTCAGTGGTGTATTGGTACACCTACAGTAAAAAAGATATGCTATCAAGTCCCTTGATATAGCGGCGAGTTCCTAGTAAAACGCCTTTTACGAATGAGACGACGGATATTCAACTTCAATATGTTATTGCCTCTACCAATAAGGCGGCGGCATTCTGAAGGTAAATTTAAATATCTCTGCATTTCAAATCGAATAAAATTGACTCTAATCAACGTTAAACCTATTATTGGATAGTTATTGCTGTTGTAGAGAGGGTATAAGCTTATGCTAAATGGATATGCAACAACTGATTGAAAGTCTCAATAAATATTACAGTGATAAAAAATATGCTTGCTTATAAAAGGAAATCCAATCATCTTTAAACACACACGTAATTAACCCTTTTAAAACCCATGTACAGATGAAATTGTTCACTATACCACATAGCAGTGTGTCGCCAAGACGATGTCCCGTTGCGATTACGGCACGAACAACTTGATAAAGGCATTAAAATATGCAAGTAACCGCCTTGAAAGCTCTTTATAACCAGCCATCTAATTAGTGGCTAAATTACTGGCAGACAGCACAAAGCAACCCCTTACAATTATATCGTAAATAACGTCTTTTAGCTAATAAACGTTGAGATATAAAGGTATGATCCCAACAATGTTGGCGAACATTTCTTGCTTCGGTTTTTTCGGAATCATTACAGATTTTGTATAGGTGGTCCGAAATAATGAATTCCTCTGTTAAAAGAGGAAATATAGGTAGATACTAAAGAGCATAGCTACCAAAATGATTGATGAAGTAGAAAAGTTTCAAGTAAAACCACAGATTAAATAAAACATCGCGTACGAGCAGTTTGTCCGTACACTGAAATGTTGATGTGTTGTATGTTGAGGATGGGATGTTCACAGAAATAAAATCACTGTCTGGTGTCCGTACTTGTTGAGAGAGTTTATTGTACTTATTGTATTACAGTCAATTAGGTAACATATTTACATACGTGATTGCATATTCAGTAAAACAATATAATTCATGTGGCGATGCACGTACATTTCGTTTATTAAGGAGTTCACGCGAAAAGCATAACTCCGTTAAAATTTAACTTTTACCGCATAATCAATGACGGAACTAGTTCTTAAAACCGATTTATGTAATTTAATCAACATTATTTTCATGGAGTTCTCACTTAAACTCTACCGTACCTCTGATAGAAGGTACGATAGAGCTTAAGTGACTTTTCAGTTAATCTATATATATAAAAGAAAGTCGTGTTAGTTACTTCACTTATAACTCAAGAACGGCTGAACCGATTTAGCTGAAAATTGGCAGGGAGGTAGTTTAGAGCCAGGAGAAGGACATAGGATACTTTTTATCCCGTTCGACATCATGTAGGTAGGTAGTAGGTAGGTAGTAGGTAGGTAGTAGGTAGGTAGTAGGTAGGTAGTAGGTAGGTAGTAGGTAGGTAGTAGGTAGGTAGTAGGTAGGTAGTAGGTAGGTAGTAGGTAGGTAGTAGGTAGGTAGTAGGTAGGTAGTAGGTAGGTAGTAGGTAGGTAGTAGGTAGGTAGTAGGTAGGTAGTAGGTAGGTAGTAGGTAGGTAGTAGGTAGGTAGTAGGTAGGTAGTAGGTAGGTAGTAGGTAGGTAGTAGGTAGGTAGTAGGTAGGTAGTAGGTAGGTAGTAGGTAGGTAGTAGGTAGGTAGTAGGTAGGTAGTAGGTAGGTAGTAGGTAGGTAGTAGGTAGGTAGTAGGTAGGTAGTAGGTAGGTAGTAGGTAGGTAGTAGGTAGGTAGTAGGTAGGTAGTAGGTAGGTAGTAGGTAGGTAGTAGGTAGGTAGTAGGTAGGTAGTAGGTAGGTAGTAGGTAGGTAGTAGGTAGGTAGTAGGTAGGTAGTAGGTAGGTAGTAGGTAGGTAGTAGGTAGGTAGTAGGTAGGTAGTAGGTAGGTAGTAGGTAGGTAGTAGGTAGGTAGTAGGTAGGTAGTAGGTAGGTAGTAGGTAGGTAGTAGGTAGGTAGTAGGTAGGTAGTAGGTAGGTAGTAGGTAGGTAGTAGGTAGGTAGTAGGTAGGTAGTAGGTAGGTAGTAGGTAGGTAGTAGGTAGGTAGTAGGTAGGTAGTAGGTAGGTAGTAGGTAGGTAGTAGGTAGGTAGTAGGTAGGTAGTAGGTAGGTAGTAGGTAGGTAGTAGGTAGGTAGTAGGTAGGTAGTAGGTAGGTAGTAGGTAGGTAGTAGGTAGGTAGTAGGTAGGTAGTAGGTAGGTAGTAGGTAGGTAGTAGGTAGGTAGTAAGTAGGAAAAAGTGCATTGCAACGCATGCGGGTACAGCTAGTACACAATAAATACTCCTTCCATCAAGCATTACTATTGGTATTATCCTACCTATGCATAGAAATATCCGACATAAATACTGGGAAACAAATAGAAAATTAAATTAAGTGGGGTACATAAGTGATGAGTAATTAATACATTTAGTTTTGACTACCGATCCCCTGCGACTTGGTCCGTGTATGCTAGTGTTGTGTATGTGACAATGTGACGTGTATATAATAGTGATGTTCCGAACGCGGTTCACTCTAGAGTCCATATTTTTATTTAGAATGATAAAATATTTCTTTATTCGTTTTAAAAGTTAACTAAAGCATGAGAGGAGTGGCCTATGTCCAGCTGGCAGCAGGCTGAGTTATTGCGTATTTGCTGCGTAATGTAAATTTCCCAAAAATAAAGATTTTCTTATAAGCTATGCCAACAACAATAAATTTTCTCTTTGTAACATAAATAATGAATATGATTATATAATTCACACTGTACCCGAATAAAATATCGTACGAAACAGACAATATTATTCACAAAAGTAATTTCAGGACTACCCACAATACACTATTTTATTCGTAAACCTAATTTTATTACTACCCTCTGGTTGTTAATTTTAAATTTGTGCTAGCAAATATTACAAATAATTTCGACGTTAATTAACAAAGAGAATGTAAAGTATGTAGCTTAAGTAATTTATGTTAACTTAAAGTAGTATATATTTTAAGTGTGTTTTGTATAATGAGATTAAATGTGCGCAAAAAAGCTGTCTGGTTGTTTATATGAAAATATGGGTCTGTAAAAACCTGGTAATAGAAGAAGAGCTTCAATGCTGTGTGTTATATCTTGTAATACAGAAAGATAAGTCCGAATCCGAAATCTTACATTTGAGTAAGTTATTGGAGCAAAAAACTTTTTTTTTATAATTGCCCCTCTCTAAGGTTTCTTCTATATTCGTGGGTGCGTTTACCGACACAAATCTTCACATGTACAAACGCCCAGAACCGGAAAACGATCTGTAAACCATATCGGCATCGAACCCATATCCCATAGCGCTAGTAAAGCCACTGCACTGAACGTGTCATCAACTTTATGGACTTTACGGATTATATCGCGTTCATTTAAAAAAAAATTAAATACGTACCTACGTGCAACATCTTAACGTGCAATAAAATATAGTGCACATGCACATCAATATATCGTGGGGTGACAAGAAAAACTTACTAAGTACAGTTTTCGAGAAAAATAACTTTTGTTCACGAAGTTCATTAGCTTTGCATAACCGTTTGCAAGAAAAAGTCACTAAAAACATACTTTCCTACCAAAATTCCTATGGAATAGGAAAGTAAGTTCAGTGACTTTTTCTTGCAAACGGTGCAAAACTAATGAACTTCGTGAATCAAAGTCCAATTTCTCAAAAACTGTACTTAGTGAGTTTTTCTTGTCACCCCACGATATTACAATGAGCTATTATTTAATTAATTGACACATTTCAATACTTAAAAGAAAATAAACAGATATTAATAAGCCATCTCGAATAAAACATCATCTTCCGAGTTAATAAGAAAAATCTATGAACAAGAGTTCAATTTGTAAAATCATATCTAACGATTACAAATTGAACGCAGTAGCAATGGACATTGACAAACGACATGTTTTCCATCAGATATTTAAAGGGAGGGTCCCGGGTTCGAGTTCCATCTGGGGCCACAGATGGTCCCTACTAATTGCGCGATCAGTGTAATAAATTACAATTTGTAATGTAAACTAATTATCTTATTGACCGAGTGCTTTTACAATCAGATAAAAGCTTTTTGTTTATAGAATAATTACATTATTGAATCGTGTACTTAAAACTGATTGCATTTATTTGTAACTAGAGGTCGCTCTCGGCTGCGCCCGTCGTTTATCGCGTTTTTCAGGTTAAAAGTAGCTTATGTCCTTCTCCGTGTTCCAGACTATCTCTGCACCAAGTTTCAACAAAATCGGTTCAGCGGTTTAGGCGTGAAAGCGTCACAGATAGACAGACTTACTTTCGCATTTATAATATTAGTAGGGATGGAAGTAGGTATCGTAACAATCTTTTAAAGAAGTTAACGAAGCGTTTTGATTCCACTTTCATTGTGAAAACCACCAAACAGTGCAATGCGCTGCCCGAGTGGGTGTTCCCCGACAGCTATGATCAGGGTGTCTTCAAGTCACGAGTGAATCGGTTTCTTCTGGGCAAGCGTGCTCCATCGTAGACCGCATCATCGCTTAACATCAGGCGAGATGGCGGTCAAACGCAGGCATAGTACCTACCAAATAAAAAAAAGAGAAAACAGAAGAAAACTCTTACATTTTATATATTTTTTGTTTATAGTTTAACATTTCATTCCAGCGAGCACTAAATTATTTTAAAAATTCAGAGAATTGTTTTAGTAATAGAGAATCTCGAGATTGCGGTGTAAATATTTTCGCTAGCTAGGTTATACCGGTATACCTCATATGTCTATAGTATACTCATACTGCGTTAATATTAAAGTACGTTTTGTAGTATTTAAACCGAATTTCTGCACGTAGCTTGCATGCTGTTATGACGACACACTTGCGTGTGCATAGCAATTCAATGTTATGTTATGGCAACTTGCATGCAATGTCTTCATTACGCTACTTGTGCCATACAGCTTGTGTGTGCTTGCATGTATAATGAAAACGCGCCTCCACTAGAAACTCGCCAAAATTACGCTCAAAAATAGTTAGATACAGCAAAAACCGCTTTGATAACTACAGTCACCAAACAACACCCACAAAAAAATGAGCTTACTAAAAAAATCTAAAAGAAAACAAAAAAAAGTTTACTCGACGCGTTTCGTTAAAAAACCTGCGGCCAACTTTGATTGCAGAGGCGGCGCGCCGTGGCAATTCTGTCCCGTTCCCAAAGAATATAATAAAGTTGCCAATTTGCGCTTCGCCCCTCGCACTCGGAAGCCCCCGAATTAACCTGAAGCCCAGTGCTGCCTCCCGAGTTTCACTTACATCTCGTATGTTTTTACCCAAGTTTAACTAGGTGGAAATGTTTTGCGAAGCTTTGTTTGGCAACAGGTGGGTTAGTTCCTTATGAGGTATGGAGAAGTTTGTGGCATAATTAGGTTTATTGTTGTTGTTTGCGGATTTGTTGGTCGATTACATTTCCCCTTCAATATAATACAACCATTATCAACAGAAGGACTGGCCCTTATTCTAAAACAATGGTTCTCAACCAGTGGTCCGTGGACTACCAGTGGTCCGCAGAAGCCAAAATATGGTCCGCGAATGATTTTAAAGGAGAATGACCAAAAGTGGTACCAAAAAGTCTCATGCATCAAGATCAAAATATTATAGTAATTATTTTCATATTTTTTTACGATATTACGCGTCGGGGTTTTGACTTTTGAACAGGGAATTTAATTTCAAGTAATAAAGTGTTGATATTGTTTTATTCCCTTTACATGACGTTCCGTTTTACATGATTTATGATTACTATAACCTTGAATTTTGAAAGTGTCATGATCACATCTTTCAAAAAACATGTAAAATAATTATATTCTGCCGATTCTATATTAATTAAAAACAATTAGAATAGATTAGAATTTTTATTTAAACGATTACCTATCATTTTTTTATCTATGGTTAACTGGCTGTTCACAGCCGGCCATAGAGATGTAGAATGCAATAGATGCGGATTACTGTTTTTTAGAGCAATAATAAATCGTGTATGACATGTCCACATTGTCAGGTTATTTAGATTATTTCTAAAATCTCCGAAACTCGCGTTTTGTTTACAAAAAGAACTTTTGTAGGAGTTAATATGATAAGTGTAGTCTGTAAAAAACAAAGTTTGACTTTGATGCAGCATGGTACGGGACTCCATACATCCATGAGCATTGTCCTTTAGCGGTGAGCCGTTGGTTGCCGTGCAGTGAGTGAGAAGAGCGCGGGTGGTGGGTCATACATCGCCAGGCGTTAACTTCTAAGACTCTTCCTGGGTGCCTTAATGATACACTGCAAATGGCCATAAAAGTTGTTAATGTTATCAACAGCAGCGCCTTAAATACACGCCTTTTTAAAAATTTGTACACTGTAACAGACTCTGACCATGAGGCACTTCTCTTTCACACAGAAGTTCGATGGCTATCGAAAGGTAATATGTTGGGAAGATTATATGAACTGAGAGCAGAGGTTGAGATTTTTCTGGTTGGTCTTATCTTGTGGATATTTTCACACACTACATAATGGTCCCTGCTAACAAGAATAATATAAAAGTGGTCCCTGACCAAGAAAAGGTTGGGAACCCCTGGTCTAAAACAACGTCAATTCTCTCCCTCAGCATCATTTATAATACTTAAATAAAAGCATTCAAATAAATTACACTGCAGCTTCCTATTAAAATAAATCTACTCAAAGCCAAGTCTCCCTTTGTATGAAAACCTCTTCATTGAAATTCCCGACAATTTCCTTAGTCTAGATAATTTTCAAGATGTGTGGGCACATAAATTCAAGAGGTTGGCAACACTGTTCCGTCCTAATTAAGAATAGGCCACAGCAGCAGCACTTAAAACGTAAGGTCTGGTGGAATGGGAATCTTCATATTATGTAAATTTCGTAGATTATGTTGTACCTAATTTATTGAGGTACTAATTTCGGGCGATGAAACGTTAGCTCGGTGTAAAATTAATCACTCTTATAGCTCAGGTTGATGTCTTCAAAGCTGCAGCTATTAAACTCGTACGGTAGGTAGAACGGTAATTTCTAAGTGTTAAAATGGCTTCTTGATTGCGAATAGACATCTTCACTTCCTTAAGGCCGTAAGTGGCGATTAAAAGATTATCTTGAAAGACATTTATGGTGTAAACGGAAAATTATAATTATATAGGGTTTCTGTCGTTTCTATTAATTGGTAATCGTCTGTTGTTTAACGCATAGAACTTTATACATATAATAATTTACCTAAACTGTACATCCATTATTTAAGATAACACTTAACATAAAATAAATTATCACGCAGACATCTCTACTACTAGCTGTGCCCGCGGATTCGACCGCGTGGTAGATAATATCCCACCCTAGCCTATGTCCATCCTGAAGGTCCATTTTAAACATTGGTGAAAGAACTTTTGTAATCGAATGAGTAGTTTCGGAGATAACCTCCTACATACAAGCTTTACCTCTTTATAATATTAGTGTAGATATTATACTAGACTTTTAGTAAAAAAAAAAGAACAAAAGCAGAGCGGAAAGCAATAATTCTATACTTCAAAAAAAAATTGCCAATGTAAAATGAATACTGCAACTATCATTTCCTCTCTCAACTATTAAAACCATTCAAACTCCGATTTAATAAAGATTGCGTATCACAAAATCAGGATTAATCCATTATTTTCCAGCAGGAAATGAAATAGTTCCCTGGGTGCGGAAATAGAGTTAATAGATAACCGGTGGTATTAATACCTGGCTGTGAAACAATCTAATTGAGAACGATCGCGCAAACAATGCAGTGCAAACTGGCGGCGAGTGTGATTGCGTTGGATTTTTATATACGGTACACTGGCTAGCGTAAGTAACTCATTAGATTTAACTTGCCATTAAAGTAAATAACTCGGTTGGCAAGAAAACGTGTCTGAAAGAATTAAAATTAAGCGGAATTCAGAATGTCTTTAACTAAGGGTGGATTAACTTTATTTTTTGTTTATAATATACAAGGTTAGTCGGAAAGGGGGTACTAATCCGCAGACCACTTAAAGGATCACTGATGATGGTTTAAAAGCAAGTGTTAAAATTTCAAAATTCGATAATTTTTATTTCCATGTAAAATAATTTTAATTTTAGTTTTTTCAAAAATTCTTCGTCGCTAGTTCACTTACGAATACAGAAAATGGAGCTTCTAATTCGTGACCCCAAATATGACTTAAAATGTAAACACAGCTGATCATATCTGAGGCTAGATAGATTTTAGCGTATTTTTTTTTGTAATTTTTGAACAGCTATTTCTCTTAAACTATTGACTTTTGGGGAAAGTTGTAGAACAAAAGTAACTCATTATTATGGGTACTTTAACACCCTTTCGGATTAGTACCCCCTTTATGACTAACCTTGAATAAATAAAAATGAAATGCAATTCGATGGTAAACGCATCACTTGAGAACGGCTGGACTAATACGGCTATATTGTTTTTAAATAATTTATAATATAATAAACATTTTGTTTGGGATTTTTTTCCATAGATTAAATCTACGTAATATTTCGAATTAGGTTTTTATAGAAATAAAAATTCTAAAAGTTGCCCGGAAAATTGGCAAAAATATTAAAAAACGATCACAAACAAATTTATTGAAATTTGGACAGGACAACGTCTTTCGAGTCAGCTAGTTTTAAAACAAAACTGAATTAAATTAAAATATAATTCGTTACTGCAAGCAACCTGAAGTTCAATCTAAAATAGCAAAAACCTGGTATTCGTGAAGACATTGTCTTGATAATGACTTTTAATTGTTGCAACAAACAAAATTATCATTTTCGCGTCAGTAGTACCTACATAAACAAAATTTCACCTAAAACTTATTTGATTTGTAACAATTACGAACACAAACATGTAACATATAAAATCGTAACTAAAAAATGTAATCATAAAGTTTCGGCCAACTGTCGGCGAGTGTACGGCCGCCAGGCTGGCGTGTTTGTATTGTATTTCATGGCCCGACAATTAGCTAACATCACAGCATTGTTTGTTTGGGATACTCTCCCTACAAATTTTAATTTCAAGCGTGTTCACTCATACATTTTAATATTTTTTCTGCTTGGAACTCAAATTAATACTGTAACTCGTGCGATGATAGGTATTTTCTTTGTATTTATTTTTTCTTTCTGACGTTTTATCAAGTCTATTAATAATATATTGTTTTCTTTTTCAGATATTCAAAGACGCAGATTGGCGTAGATAAAGGTAAATAGTTCATATATTTTAATTAACCACATACGCGCACATAGCTATCTTTTAAACAGCGGCGATACAGTTGCAAGATACAATTTTATTATCTTAGTGGAATTGATTGAGTAGCCATAAACGGTAAAGTGCATTACGTATCTTTAAAGAGGCTACATGGGAGTAATATCTTTAAAAGGTTTTTCATCATAAAGTAACGGAGTAGCACCATTCATCACAATTTGCAGAAAACACCGCACGGTTAAGCAGTAAGATGTTATGGGATTACGTTGCCGGTATACCTGAAAAATACCCTTAACTATCTACTAGGACAGTACAGGACAGAAAAGATGAACTATACCCTTTTCATCGTAGTGTGAGTCCTGAAGCCCATTTGCAGTAAGACTGAAGGTTGACTGAACTGAGATTAAATTATGAATTGAATAAAAAATTGTATTCTGTTACACTTAAAGTTCGGTCCGGTTTCAGTAGGTATCATCTCAGTCTATCTCGATTTAACGTCAATTCAGTCAACTTAAAATCTATTACCGATAGCATACCGATACCAACAGTCATAGACTAAAATTCTAGAAATAAATGATAATTCCAACTTGCCAAAATGGCTCAGTACATAATGTAACCAGAATACCCTTTTGGCTTCAGTCAACTTTCAATCTCATTTCAATACAACCTCACGTTTGACGTTGCTTGTTAACGAACAAGAATACCATTTGTCATATTTATGAGATTGAGACTAGATCGAAAGTTTATTTTGAATTTTTAATTACGAGAATTGAGCTTCAGACGTTTGTCTACCAATCGTTACCATACAAAGAATATTAAATATTTAAAAAACACAAATAAAACATGGATAATAATGCTATTTTACGGTTTTTAATGATGACGTTTACGTATTTTCGATAGCAGTCTCTTGACGGCTACAACTTATGAAATGACCGCTATATCAGGACTCACCTTTCGGTGAACAGAATATAGTAGTTAGTCCAATTCTGAGACAAATATAAGGCATACGACAAAACAAGCTTTTTTCACCTGAATTTTGTGGAAATGGGATTTCCCATTAAGTTTGTATGCATTATACATTATCTATTCTTGAAGGAATCAAGTTATATTCAAAACAATGACAGTTTTTTATCTCCTTTATTCATTTAAACGCATATTAAATTACATTTTTAAATATTTTCATACAAAAAAAAACAAAAACATTAAAAAATATAGTAGCCCACCTGCACCGGGAACAGGGTCCAAGCTACCGGTGGTCAGGGCCTCAGAGAGAGGAACTTTCTAACAATACGCGCCATGTCCAGAAGTAGGTACTGCTTTCTGTATCAGGCCCTTGATCCAGCTGCCCAACAAGAGCCTCTTTAGACACGACACCCTCGTCTGCCAAGTCTTGATATTTAATTTCTTTATCTTTCTCGGCTTTCACAAGGTAGAGTTTTTTTATTGTTAGTATTACAATGCAATATACTTTATTGCACAAACATGTTAAATACAAAAGAACATGTAAAATAAATTGCACAATGAGTGGTCTTATCGCTAAAACCTCTCACTTACCAGTAGGTAACGCATTAGAAATTAATGTTACCAAGTTCTCGTTTCAATAATTATACTGAAACAAGAACCTGGTAACATTAATTTCTAATGCGTTTCAAAATAATTTTCCTAAGTACTACAAAAATAAGCTCAAAATACCACAAACATTGTAAAAAGGTACAAGCTTAGTTACGTGGTATCAAAAACATACGCTAGGACTTACATTATTCATAGAAGCTTCCCTCTGGACTTGGCTACTCGCTACTTTCGTATTTCTACCACTTTCTACCAAAGAAAAACATCGTGTAAGGGATATTGTTAACAGCTAGTGGTATGTTTCAGCTTTATTGTGTTAGTTTTAGTGCACTCTTAGAATTTTGAAGCAGGCATGAATAACTAAAACGACTAGAGTAGATTATTATGACAACACAAGTTATAAAACTTGTACATGGACTTAGTAATTCATATAGTTACATTGACTTTGTCTAAGCGCTAAATCCACTAGCAAGTTTATTGCGCAAGTATACATTTTATTTAAACAATATTTAGTTCAGTGCAATTCTGTAAGAATCTCACCTCGATCGCGACTGTCAATTAGACACTTGTCGTAATACAGCGTGGATAACAAAACTACACGTTATTGATTATACTGTCGATTATCTGTGTGTTACTTGCTTCTATTATCCATACTGTGACATTATGGATATCGAGCTAACCGTCGATATTGAGGTGGGTTTCTTACAGAATGACACTACAGATAAAGAAAAATAGGGCATCAAAATATTCTTCCGCATCGCTGTCGACTGGTAACGTGCCCAGAAGACTGGCAGCAATGTCACGTTGTATGTCAATGCTAATCCTTTGACCAAAGTAAAGGCTATCCTGCAGGTTACGGGAAGTGTCGACTCTGTATAGAAGTTGGGCACTCGAACCCTACAATCCTATTGTTTCGACCCCAAACAGCTGGGAAATATAGTTACTAATAAAGTTATTATGTTTTCGCCGCTTGAGAGACTCCGCTGCAGCAGCAGCGCCAGCACAGCCTGCTGAGCTAGGAAGACAGGATAGCGCAAGGGTGTCGACGCATCTTGCGTCCCATACCTAACGTGACCATACGTCCGTTTTGAGCGGGACAGTCCCGCTTTTGAGCTATGTGTCCCGTTGTCCCCAAAAAAACACAAACGTCCCGCTTTGAAAAAAAGGCAATTCGTGGCAATCATTCAATATAAAACGGGCGCGTATTTATAATCGCATCAGAAAATATTTTGATAAACAAGGTATAGATAGATAACATCATCAAAGTCATGCCAATAACACATTCATATCTGAAAACCTCATTCGAAAATTATAGAACCAGCCCACAAGACTACACAAGATTTTTGAATTTTCTACGGAGTATTTAAAACTGAAATGCAGTAGCAAACTATATCAAGATAAATGTAGTTTAACTTCAGACTCCACAGTTTCAGGTGTTTGTCGTTCACGGCACACATGGGCTCCGTTAAACTTTGTGTAATTCCTTATGGGATTACTGAAATCCTGTAACACAAACTCTAACCAGAAACGGCATTGATTATTTGAATGGAACGGCAGTTTTTTTTCACGAATCAGATTTTGTCTCATAGATAGTTGTATAGAAAGATGAGCAGTGTTCATGGTTTTCGGATATAAACCGACTAACCAGTTAGTGTCTAAGCATACTATGCCGAAGATACGCGACCGAAGTTCGGCATGATTACGCCTGCAATGCTATTTGAATTACTGACGACACATTATGCCGAAATTACGTCGCGTTATAGCGTACAGCCGAACTTCGGTCGGGCGTACGTTCAGCGACAATTCGGCAGCAACGTATTCTGTAGAGCACACATTATACGCGACCGAAGTTCGGTTAGATTGCCGAGGAAGATCCGGGGCGGGTAGCAGCGGGAGGCAGGCATGCCTGCGCCCCGCGTGTCCGCCCATAAGTTTGCGCAATTGAATTTCTGCCGCGTAAGATCGGCACTTATGGTGTGTCATATCAGCCGAATACGTCGGAACATAAAATCAGCCGCAGAACTTCGGTCGCGTATCTTGGGCATAGTGTGTTTGGACACTTATGCTGTGTAAAGTTACTTCAAATTAGCTGACGAAACATCACAGACTTACTAGGTATCATAGAACACATTGAAATAGATAGCAAGGTACCTACTACATACGCGCTCTTCGCTACTATTAGAAGTACCTTGTCATCTGACTAAAGCTTAGGGTATGTTTACACACACTAATGTTCTATTATTGATACCTAGTAACTAACCGGGCTGAATTGCGCAGCGCGAGATAATTTTGCCATCGCATAAGCCGTACATTATCTCGTCAGCACGAGATAATACGACGACAAAATACGAGACGCTGCGCACGCCAAGTTTTGCCAATTAATTTGAAGTGACCGCGTATATTTTATCTTTACTTAGATATCTTAAACAGAAAATGTAATTGCTTCAGATTTAATATCATTCCAGATAAGGCTACATCATCACATCACTATTAACTTATCAAGTACTATAATTATAGACAATATAAATAAACAATGGTACTGACGAACCGGATCGTCAGGCGGGCCGCTACCGGTTAAATTAGTACGATTATCTTACAAATACGCGTCGTGTGACTTTTATTACAAAGATTTAAGTTTCATATTGCAATGAATCACGCGTCTTTATGAGACAAAAAGACTCTTCATGATTATTATTTTGGTGTCCTGCATCCACAAGCGTAACTAATGACAATTTTCCTTTCATTCACTGTTCTCGTTGCCCGATAAGTAAACAAAACAAACATCGGACACGACTCATTAACTTTTAGTACAATGAGAACCAACTCTTTTAAATTAAACACTTCTGCTTTGCAACAGGAAACAAAAATGTAATTCTTAAATAAACTTTCATTTAAGGCTCGAAGTCGACGAATTGAAACGAATTAAATGATCTCAGGAAAGCCAGACAGCATTTTAGGCTAAAGACCAGGGTTTCTGCAGACGAAAAGTACATTTTGAAAACTTTTAGTTCTGTTGTTGTTTTCGGCCATTTTGATATTTTATTCTTGTCTAATCAAGTGACAACCGGTCGGCGCCTGCGCCGATTCCATTGTCGTTTGTCTATGGATTCATAGACAACCCATAGACAAATGATGTGGATGCGCCGAGCGATGGATTCGTCCGTATTAGATTATTTATTTTTCTGGCTAACGTTTATTTATTTATTTTGTATAATATTATTGAATATTACTACACACACACGGAACACTTATGTTGATGATAAACTATTTATTGTTTTTATCTATTAGTATTTTAATATTTACAATAATTTATCTATTTGTTTCGTTATTGCCCGTGGCATCACTAAGGTCCTGTCAGAAAACCAGCGTTGCGACATTTTGTTTTTTTTAAATGTCGCAGCATTATGCTGAGATAGGAGCCTTTTTTGGCCTCGTGCAGGTAGTTTTAAATTTTTATCCTTTTTCCTTTTGTATATTGTTTTTGTTCTGTAACTGCCTGTGTGAGTCCACAATAAATATTTTTTCTTTCTTTCTTTCTTTCTTCATTTTATTAACGTCTTACCTTTTTAAGAAACGACCCAAGTTTTAATTTCTATAGTGCAACCTTCATAACAAAGTTTCTTGAAATTAGATTTCTGTATTTCCCGAAGTGTTGGGCAGAGGTATATAAAGGGTGGTCCAACCATAACGCACGATGTTAATTGTAAATAAAACAAAAAGTTTTCAGAGAATTATCTTATTTTTTTTATTATTATAGACAATTATGTGGGAAACAAAATATCGGCAAAATGCGCGCCACGACTTCGGTGGCATACCTCTATCCGATGGTCCATATTTTCAATGACGCTGAGGCATAATAGTTAATTACTAACCTTTTTGTGGCCAGAAATTGAGGATGTGGAGCTGGACGATATGTGGTTCCAACAGGACGGTGTCACTTGCCACACAGCCAACGAAACAATGGCTCTTTTGCGCGAGAAATTCCATGGCCGTGTTATCTTACGTCGTGGCGATGCCAATTGGCCGCCACGATCATGTGATTTGACACCGTTGGACTTCTTTCTTTGGGAATATTTAAAAGAAAAAGTATACGTCAATAAGCCAAGAACAATTCAAGAGCTAAAGGATGAGAAAATTCGGCACATTAACGACATTGAACCTCAATTATGCCTCAGCATCGCTGAAAATATAGACCATCGGATAGAGGTATGCCACCGAAGCCGTGGCGAGCATTTGGCCGATATTTTGTTTCCCACATAATTGTCATAGATCTTTCTATCATAATAAAAAAATAAGGTGATTCTCTGAAAACTTTTTGTTTTATTTACAATTAACATCGTGCGTTATGGTTGTACCACCCTTTAGTACACCCCCATTTCGCCGTTATGTTTAAGCCCCATGTAATAGGGGGCGCGCTTATTGCCATCAACCGGGCACAAATCCGGACTCCGGGCTGCTATTGAGAAATTCTACACGGCAAAGCCCAATAACATTTTGCCCGACCTAGAGATCGAACCCAGAACTTTACGCTCAGCAGTCGTGCTCGCGACCACTAGACCAACGAAGCAGTAATAGTTTTATCAGTGCTTGGCTCTTAGAACACTGATGGCAAAACAATTATAGCCTATATTTAGCAGGCTATATAGCTAAATAAGAGCTTGCATATTCATCGAAATATGTATTGTCTTTCTTTCTTTATAAGTATACTAGCGACCCGCCCCGGCTTCGCACGTGTAGGTTTTATAGCTTAAAACCTTCCTCTTGAATCACTCTATCTATTAAAAAAACCGCATCAAAATCCGTTGCGTAGTTTTAAAGATCTAAGCATACATAGGGACAGACAGACAGCGGGCAGCGAGTTTGTTTTATACTACGTAGTGAAAATCTACTTACTTATTATATTAATTTGACTCTGATAACTCAACATTAGGTACTACATATAATCAAATACGTCGTATCATAAACATAATCGTAGATAAACTCATAACTTGAGATTGTCAAGCACCATGCGACAATTATTCCCATGGTAATGTTTAATCGATTCGCGGACTATCTCATTCTAAAATAACGACTTTCGCTCCTACCATTTATCAAGTTATTCTCCTATCAAAGCGACTATTTCTTTGCGGTACCTTAGTATCGGATAGTATCAATCACATCGTTAAGCCTGACATTTATGTATTCCACTTATTCATTCCACGTCACTTTCTCTTCAAAACTACATTTCACTACGTACTTTGTTGAGTCAGAAATCTATGAACGTAATTTACTAAAACAAATGAGTCGGTGAGTCATCGGTTTTTACGTACCTGGGAGGTACGCTTGCGCCGTACAACTTTTGATACATACCTACGTAGATAATAATGACGTTTCCTTTCCACCTATATTTTGAACAAAAAAGTGACGCCTTAAATGCATAGGTACTGCCAAAAGCGTAATTAATAATCCTGATTTTTGAAATTATTATTATAGACGCTAATTATTGTTTTACTGTCATAATACTAATAGGTGTTTTGTCCCGTAGGTATATTTGATCCCGTAATTTAACATAAACAAATACCAAGTTTTCATTGAAACACTTTCGTAACTTCGTACAATGATCATACTTTTATTGACCGATATTATTCAAAAAGTCAGAAATATCTTTCAATATGTCCACACAAGTGGTCCAACAAGTTAAGTGGCAATTTATCGGAAGCTTTTAAAATCATCACGAAATCGTAACAAAAAATTCATTACTTGAAATGTCTTCTTTCATCCAGACACTATACCTACAAATGCTAGACATAAAATACATGTGCAAATGAATTACTTTCTGCCGTGAGAATAAAAGAAAGTGATGTTTCTACTTTTTGTTGCAAGCCAACAAGAGTAGTCATAATCTATTAGTTTTAATCGAACTCTCTAGAAAATAAGTCTATTATAAGCTCTACGCGGATGAATATCATGTTCCTCGTACCGACGTCTACTGTTGGAGTCTTTGTTACCTCAAAATGCTCGTAAATATATCGACAAAATCATTATGGATATGGCAAGATTCCTGAAGGAAACTGTGGGAAGAATGCTCTTCAAAGAATCCAAATCGTCGCAATCAGTCGTTGTCAATGTCCATTTATCTATACTGTAGCCGACTGGCAACAAACAATTGCCTTACGGACGTTTTCAATACGCTATCTTTACTTCTATGAAGGTTATGTCAAATTTCTATCTCTTGTAGGGTAAACTGTCGATAGATAGGTTATTGAAAATGACAGTTAATCAACTCCTGTAACGCTTATGTACCAAGGAGGCACGCAACATCATGTTCCACAGTTAGGTTCAGCACGGTATTGAATATTACCTTTATTAACACATTAATCGAGAAAGCAGAAACCGCTACTTCGAATAATTGATTAGATAAATTCTATTAGGATTATTTCAAACAAATTGCTCCAGAGATGTATGCGAACATTAATCTAACAAGATTGAGATAAAGCAACTTTGGTTCTGTTACATGCAAATCAGTCATGTCTTACCCCATTTCAGGAAACCGGATTCAAATGATATCAACAAGAGTTACCGTAAGCCGGGGTTTTGTGTGCAAAAGATTAGCGTTAAATAGGATCATACTTATGTGAGTGAAAACATATAAAATTAAGTAGGCTTTTTTCTTTGTTGTGTGTTTTTTTATGTAACTAATAGATTGCCAAACAAGCCGACGCGACGTCGCACTTGATGGTAATTGATAACCGCCACCAAGAGGATTGCTAATGCATTGCCAACCTTAAAGACTAATGGTCGATTGCTATGATTTACCGAGCGTTATTTGTTAAAATTAAGCATCTTGTAACTTTACCAATAAAGAAGCAAAGACCCCATTGCTTTGCATAGCACCCTCTTCCACACTTAAGTACCATACTATCACAGGTAAAATTAACTTACGAGTCCATTTACACTAGCGAGTTTTGCAATAGAAAATGCTACCTTTGGTACCTATTTATTCTGTGCCTTTGGTAAGAAAAAAAAAATACTCTGTTGTTTTTAGATAACATATTCGGGTGGTAAAGCGGCGGTGTTATTCTGTTAGTTTTTAATGTTTCATAGTGAATAAGGCACCAATAAAGATTTGCATGGAGTGCATGAAAAGAGCCTCCACGAGTGACGATACTTAAGTACGTCTGGCGCACCCTGGGCAGTCAGCCCCGCTACCAACCTTGCTGACTGGCTAATCTTTTCAACACGGCATGAGCTATTTTCGTATAGCTCGTGCTGACACGAGAGAAGAAGAAGAACAACTATTTGCATCAAAATGGAAACCTTTATTTTCTACTTGCGTGTTCATACACGATACAATGTCCTAACTAACAGCTCTACGCAACTGAAATCAAGTCATCACCATACTTAAATATTGTATCTCTTCATTCACAAATCGGCCTAAAAACCACAAACGCATTGATGTCACATGGGAATTGTAACAAACATGCCACCGCAACATTGTAAACAGTTAAAGGATTGGTACTGATACATTGTACTTCTTCCTATGTATAATCTTAAAGACATAGCCATAACCTTCTTTATGAAGAAGATAAAAGGGGCTTAGCTTTATTCTCATATGGTGTGCTCATAAACATTTATCCGTTAATCTAAGCATACAATGATAAACTTTTTTATAAATCTTCCCGTATTGTCATGTCTGGGAGAAATAATTGACTATTACTAAAGATTGGGGAGATGTACAAACATAATAATCTGTATACGAGTACGTGAGTATATACTTGATTACCGGATACGTGGTTCTTTTTCTAAAAGATTGTCAACCGATTTAATCATTTTGCGTAATTAAGAGAACTAATAAAAGCTAAATGATTAGGTATAATAAGATCAACTAAAGGAAACGCGTAAGTGCGCCAATTTCCTTAGCTCTGTTAGTACAAGCGCGGCTCGAGAATCAACAAGTAACTTCAACAAGCTTTCAACAAGATTTTCTATTATTACAAGAAGGTAATTTTCAAGATTACAATTCAATGGAATGAAGAAAATAGAAAGAAGAAAGTGAAGGAATTTCGGAAGTCCTGCAGCAAGATGGGTTAACGATATCAAGCCTGCACCCCGATTCAGAACCTTTCGATAAGCAATTATTGTGATCTCGACAACAATACGCGTAATGAGAGAAAAAAAGATAGTAAACCGAGTCGTTCGACAACTGACTAATTGAATCGTTCTGAATCAAGGGTCTGTTGCGACTAACACCTGGATATGACTAGCACAGACCAGGGTGGTTGGCATACAAAAGAGGAGGTCAATACCAAGCAATGGAATTGTAATCATGTTATTTGATGGATTAAGCAGTAATTTAATTATTGCCTGTAAGTTTCATGAAACACTTAAATTAAATTCCACTGTCATTATAATCACACGAGCCTCCTCTTAGTCAGACCGTGGGCTACATTGCCATTTTACCACGCTTAGCAAAGAAATCGGTGATAGCCGTAAATTGTTAAATAAAAGTTCACTAGATAGATTCAGAACACATTGTTTTAACCTTTTGTCTTTCGGAGAGTAGGTTCATTGAGGTTCAAGCTTTTAATTTCGTTCTCACGAACGGACAAGAGCCTAAGACATTATACAGCATGACTCGTTAGTCCCTTTAAGGTACGAGTTCGTAGGTGACGGCAGACAGTAGCAGCTGACGACGTGACGTTGCGACATGTCGCAGCGTTATGTCGCTGCAGTCATGATTCCGAACCCAACTGCAGATGGCTGAAATTTATCAATTTTTCTTCCTCGGAATTGTAAAAACTCATTTTTAGGGTTCCGTACCCAAAGGGTAAAACGGGACCCTATTACTAAGGCTCCGCTGTCCGTCTGGCCGTCTGCCCGTCTGTCCGTCTGTCTGTCCGTCTGTCACCAGGCTGTATCTCATGAACCGTGATAGTTAGACAGTTGAAATTATCACAGATGATGTATTTCTGTTGCCGCTATGACAACAAATACTAAAAAATAGAATAAAACAAGTATTTAAGGGCATGGGATTGCATGGGAGCCGCAACTGACATGATTTTTTGCCGTTTTTATAGATAATGGTACGGAACCCTTCGTGCGCGAGTCCGACTCGCACTTGGCCGGTTTTTTAGAAAGATTCAACGTGTTGTCGCTCCAGCGTAGATGGCACTACTGGAGCCCAATTCTACTAACGGAAACTTTTATCAATTACAACTGAATCGTTCATTCCTATAGTTTTCGTTTACAAAAATTATCAAATCGTTTGACAACAAAAACAAAACCAAACATTTTGACAGTTTTCGTTTACTAAAACTGTCAAAATGTTTGGTTGTTGGTCTGAATGATCGATTCAGTTGCAATTGATAAGATAAAGTTTCTGTCAGTAAAATTGGCCCCCTGATCTGCGGTCGGACGACACGTGGTCTGCGATCGTGCGACGTGTAGTCGGGCGATGTGTCGCTAGCTGCGGGAAGGTATTTCATAAAAATACATAGAAACCAGTAGTGTCGCAGCGACACGACGTCTGCTGCCGCTGTCTGCAGTCAGCTACGAACTCGTACCTTTACATCCGAAAACCATGGACTCTGTTCATCATTCTGTACAACTTTTACAATGGGACAAAATCGAAATCCGTGAAAAAAAGAACAGCTGTTCTATGCAAAATTAGCAATGTTGCTCAAGTATGGAACTCAAGTTTTTTTTTCACGATTTCTGCATTGTCCCTTCGTAAAAGTTGTACATGAGATCATGTCTTTCAGATGTGAAGTGACTAACTACTCATTCTGTATATTGTGTCATATCAATCTAGTAGAAGAATTATCATTGTGCAGATGCGGGTTCTCCGTATCATATTGCATAATTGCAGGATATGCTAATAATTGGCTAAAGAGTCTAAAATTGGCTAAATTCGTTGTTGCCTCTCATGTGACTGCAAGGGTCTCAGTTAAAAATATTATCTTGTTTATTCAAGTGCGTTCGTTAATGACAGCAGCTGGGAACAAATGGTTCACTGTGTAATTGCATGGGTATGCAAAATAATACGAGATAAAGTACGCTGCAAACGAAGGATTAATCTAAGTCACTGATTCTTACTGGTACCTATTAAAACTGTAATTTTACGAGTATGTTTATGACTTCAGAATAAAGTCTACACCTGAAAACGGCAAAGATCGCGATGATTGTGATGTAAACTATATTCAAAGTGGGGATGATGAATTAGTTTCACATTATAAGGTATCATGAATCAATCAAAATCAAGTACATTCAATAATATAGTCACGGGAATTTGCTTACGATTTAATAATTTATGGGTACACATCCCAAAATCTCTACGCGAAGTTATGTAAGTCTGTCACATGTTCAAATCAAAATGATCTTTATTCACTCGTGTAGGTATAACAGATTCTCTGACACAAGTTTCCACTCCGAAGTCCCTAAACTGGCCTAAGAATAAGTGAAATTGAAAACATGTTAGAAAAACTTTATAAAAAACTGAAAGGAGTAACATAATGAAATATTATAAAATGAACAGCTTCAAAAGACGGTGCGAATCTTCGCTGAACTAAATTGAAGGCACCGACTTATGAAACTGTAATTTTTTTTTTAAGTCACGACTCTCCAGACTGCTCCAAAATAAAACACAACAGAAGGATCAAGCCACACCAATTTATCTTTACCTTAGCTAATAAAACACCCCAACTAGCACAAAACTTCCGTAGTAATGCAGTTCGCTGTTATATTCATGTATTCGCCGTCTACCCCTATTTACGAGGCTATAAAATGATAACTTTAGCGCCTCCGTCGCTCGTGGCAGAACACATACCTAATACATGTAAACTGCTCTCTGTAAAGTCATTACGATACGTTTATATGGAGTACGAACTCGAGATCCAGACAATCCTGTTAGCAATGTTGGTAAAGTTCATATTTGCCTTTAGCAGATTGCGTTCACTTTATCGTGTATTGTGCTTTCGGGATCGTATGTAAATTGTAGAATTTATCATCATCATAACCCGATAAACGTTTTCTGCTGAACGGGTCAATTGATTAGAATAAAAATCTGTTGGGGTGTCTGAGGTTTAGCGTTATTTAATAACACCTCGTATACACCGAGACTCATTAGTCGCCTCACAGCTGAAAACATCATAATTCTGTACAATTTTTACTATGGGACCAACACTGAAATCGTGAAAAAAAGAACAGATGTTTCATTCATTTTTTTGAGCAAAATTGATTATTTTATTTTGTAGGATTTGTAACATAGTAGGATATTATAATTATATGGAAGGATTAGCAACCCAATATATAACCCTTCGAAAAATCAGTTCGGGTTTCATTCAATCTGAAAACTCCGGAGTTTTATTTGTTAACACATGGCAGCTAAACAAAGCGTAACGTAACCCGATCATGATCATTTCTTTAATATCTTCAAAGGTAAATCAAAGGTAGGTTAGTCTTACAATTTCAATTTCGATTATACCCATACGTACTTAATTTCTCCTGTAGAAGCTTACGCGTTCAAAATTTAACGCTCGAGTTTCTACAGTCATAATGGTTTTTTTCACCCGTCTTCCCTTTGTCCCTGCTGACAGAAATCAGATTATCACCACCATTGGTAAACGTATTTGTGTAACCGTCCCAAAACGTCACTAGCAGTGGCGTAGATATGTAACCAAGGCCCCGGGGCAAAACTGAAATTATGGCCCTAAAAATAAAATAAAAAAATAAATATTACCCTGTAACTGTCCCACTGCTGGGCAAAGGCCTCTTCTCATACAGAGAAGGAACGAGCATTGATCGCCACGCTTGCTCACTGCGGGTTGGCGATTTCAGACCATTAAAGTCCAGGTTTCCTCACGATGTTTTCCTTCACCGTATGTCAGTGGCGTCTTAGATTAACTAAGAAAGTACATATGAAATTGAAAAAGTCACATTGGTACTTGCCTGGGTTTGAACCCGCAACCCGGTGCTTAACAAGCGGGTCTGTAACCTCCGGGCCACCACGACTACTGATGGTGATGGCCCTATTTAAACTAAACTAAATACTTTAAGAAAAGACTGCCTCGTTGGTCTAGTGGTCGCATGCGCAACTGCTGAGCGTGAGGTCTTGGGTTCGATCCCCAGATCGAGCAAAGTGTTAATGGGTTTTTCCACGTGGAATTTCTCAGTAGCAGCTCGGAGTCTGGATTTGTGCCCTTTTGACGGCAATAGGCTCGCCCCCTATTACATGGGACTTAAACATAACGGCGAAACGTGGGTGTACTATACACCTCTGCCAACCCTTCGGGGAATAAGGCGTGAAGTTATATAAAACTTTAAAGGTGCAAAACTACTTCATCATCAGCTCCTTATCGCCCACTGCAGGGCAAAATAAAGCAAAGCTACTTACTACTAAGTATTATGTGTAACGCAGCAGAATATTTCTGGCGGTGGGAGAAATTTTTGTGATTTCAGTTCGAGCCGTTCGAGATTTGTTGGTCAGATCAGAGGCCATAAAGTTAAAAGTAGAAAATTCGTTTTTCAACTACGATATTATACACCGTGGGCCCGAGGTACCCGAAAGATTTTAACCTTCGATTCCGATGCCTAATTGGAGAAGAAAAGCTATATATAGTATGTTGAAAAAAGCTTAATTTTCGAAATATTATTGAATGAAATTCATAAATCGAAAAATATCTATGGTAACAATTCCTAGAAACGCGGTGTTGCGACTTTTGTCATACCATACCCCTCTCGCCGTATGTCTTATTTGTCGGGGAGGGTTGTGAAGTGAGAAATTTCTTATCCACTCACACGATAATTTATAAATGTTGCCTGTTCAACCTAAGGTATTGTTTACAAGGAAGCACTGAACTTAATTAACAAAAAGAAAAAGTTTTTTTTTTCTTTTTTCAACTTTTTTTGATATTACATTTGATTCTTAATAGCATCAGAAAGGCCAGGTTAAAATCTTTCGGGTACCTCGGGACCACGGTGTATAACTTTTTCAAACGTCGTTCATGGAGGCCGAGGGGCCCTTGAGCTTGGGGGCCCCAGGACACTGCCCCGCCTTGCCCTACGGTAACTACGCCACTGGTCACTAGTTATCATTAGCCTCTTTCGTAAACCGTATTGCACAGTGATAATTAAGCCTCGTCCCCACTAGGAACATTTGTCGAGCGACATGTGTCCCCGGTGACATCGGGCGATGTCGGGCGACGTCGGACGACATCGCCGCGACATTGTTGAAACTGTTCCTTGTCGCACAGTCGGTGAAGAGTAGTGATAGAAGCCTCGTCCCCACTAGGAACATTTGTCGAGCGACATGTGTCCCCGGTGACATCGGGCGACGTGGGGCGATGTAGGGCGACATCGCCCGATGTCTCCGGGGACACATGTCGCTCGACAAATGTTCCTAGTGGGGACGAGGCTTTACGCTTATCAGGAGCAATGATAATTATTGTAATTTTCGTCTCTCGGCACGTGCAGTATGAGAATAGCTCATGTGATGGTGTGAAAAGATTAGCCAGTCAGCATGGTTGGTAGCGAAGTGAGTGCCCAGAGTGCACCGGACGTACCTATCTACTTAAGTATCATCGCTCGTTGAGACTCTTAATGCACCCCATGTTGTAGTTAGATACCTACCCCAATGTTACTATTGAGCATTCCCAAATAGTAGCTACAAGCATCATCACAACATAGTATAAAACAAAGTCGCTTCCCGCTGTCTGTCCCTATGTATGCTTAGATCTTTAAAACTACGCAACGGATTTTGATGCATTTTTTTTTAATAGATAGAGTGATTCAAGAGGAAGGTTTATATGTATAATACATTACACCCGTGGCAAGCCGGGCCGGGTCGCTAGTTGTAATATAATCCGTTCGTCACGTTCCAACGACGGAATAAAATTTATCTTGGTGGGACTAAACAGCGGCTAAAGATTCACAAAATCAAAACAATATCTAGCTCCAAATCACCATTTCACCATTTGTCTTGAAATAAATTCATTAATCTACGCAAACAAAGCATAAATTTCCGATTCAGATGCGGTGCAAAGATGCAAATAAACCTTTATTCCGCGCGATTGCTTTCGTCCCAAATGTTGCGATGTCCCGAGCGTCAAGCGACGCGACGCCAAACTTCTCTTCCGGAAATTAAAAATACCATCTGTTCAGCGATCAGTGTTGCCATGATAAATATTGAAATATTACCATTTCTTTCGAATATAAATTCGATAAAAACGTCGGAACGATTGATGGTACGTTGTGAAAGAGTTTACGGTAAATTAAATTAGGTAGCAATGAATGAAGTACGGGATATAGAAATTCTTTACGATATTTCATGACATCTATATAAATGGGAGAGAAATTATTTAATATATACTCCCTACTTGTTAAACTATTCATCTGCAAATGAGTCGTGATATTCAATCCAGCCACAATTTTTCATTAAATTTTATGCGATATTAAATTTCCCTTGACCATTTACCATCAAAATGAATAATTGTATACAGCTGTTATACTACACTGCATAAGATGAAGGAACATCAGTGTTATGTGAGAGATACTAACGGCCTACCCATAAACCATTGATGGGCCCCATGGCACGTGACGGCCCGTAATTGAATCTTCCCTGTAGACCAGCAATGTATCCTGAATGGACTACAGTTTCAAGCTAATTTATATTATTATACAGGATTATGTATAACATAGCTAATGTAACTTCATGTAAACTACTCAACAGTTTGTTTTCGTTGCCTTTATTATCATACATATCTAAGCTGTCATTGTGGTGATATATTTTTTTTGTGCCTCATTTTCTTGTGCCTCTCCTATTACTGAAGACTGGCCATCAACTTCGAATACTTCTCCTTGTCCTTTGCCAAATGGAACAACTCAGCAGTACTGGTGACTCCGATCCACTCACGAACAATCCTCAACCAAGACGTTTTCCATACGTACAGCCGTGGACTCGAAATGTTTATCAGATTTCAAATTCGATTCCTTCTCATACTGTGCGCAATAAGGTTCAAGATGTTATATCAACTTACATAACTATTAGTTTTTAAAATTGTGAACTGTGAAGCGTCGATTCTACTAAAAAGGCAAATGTATTGAGCGAACTTGATTGTTTTACTAAATAGGTTGATGTCTATTTCTATGCTACCTATTACATAGCCTCTTTAAATTAACCTTTTTATGTCAATTAAGAAAAAAAATATCTTTACCCTGTCAATTTGCGAGCGACCGAGCGACCTTATGAAAAAGTAATGTACAAGCAATTATAGACCTTAGGTTTTAAACATTTCAAGTCCCCGACTGTACATAAATATAAATCTACTTATTTATTTCAATTCGGTTTTCTACCTATGCGTAACAGTACCGCCTTATTTTCACATAGCACAGAAACGTGTCTAATTTTTCGATGCATTAAAATCTACAGGTTTTTTCCGCAATTAAACTTTTATATTACCACTACTTTACTTTGTATCTTTATTGTTGAAAGACACACATTACATTTTAAATGTCATGTAACTGTCATAACTGAATAAATAAATACTCGTAGATCTCGATAGACTTTTCATGCATAAGTCTATATTTATTTCTGTCTGCTCAACCTAACGCTTGGCTAGTCAAACTTTATTGTTCTGCAGATTAACAGGAGTGGTTCAAAACAAGAGGTAGCCAAATGTCATGTCAGAACATGTCAGAAACAACACACTTGTACAAACTGGCAAAATGCTTTCACTGCATTAGACTAGAACTTAACGCACACTAAAACATGCTGTGCTTTTGCTAATGCATGCGATTTTTTTTCTTTAATCGTGTTGTAAGTTTATCGCACGACATTATGAAAGAGTTAATTACTCAAGTACTATAATTATAGACACACTAAATAAACAATGGCAGGTGTCGTCCTGGGACAACGGCAGGCCGTTACCGGTTTAAGTTTTTCTGCTATACCATACGTAAAAAAGATTTCAAGAAAGTCCACGTAAATAGGTCAACCACCTTCCAAGCGTCATAATAACCCACTTTTCTTGAGTTGACACCCACAGCTTCCAAGAGCAAATTACTCGAAATGCATTCTATTTTCGCAAGTAAGAATTTTCCCAAGTAGCGAAGAATGGAATAATAAAATGCTTAATGCTATAATTTTTAAAGTCTACATTATAAATGATGAGAATTTTACTGTGTATAAAACTTAATTGGTTTTTCTTTTTATTGAAGCACAAAAGAAAGTGAGTGATACTATTTTATACTACCCGCATAAAATAGATTTTTATGAATTCATCTAAACTTTAAAACTATCCAACGTTTACCAACTAAAACAACGTAAACTAAAATTACGTTATATTTCCAATATCGCATCGCAATAACTCTATAGCACAAACTTTACTTAGTCCCAAAATATAACCAAAACCGAGATACCACGAGTGTTCGTGTCTTCATTCATTCACACGATCGAGACGTTCCGATATTAAAACGATACAACACGCGATTTTACGCTCCGTTCGGGTTTTCAATCACAATAACTCTTAATTATCTAAAGATAGAGTTAATTATTCTGTGTGTGGCTTCGAATGCTGTTGACCGAGTAATCGATTACAACCGATATATAGATTATGTAACTTTTGCGTGATGCGTTACAATGTTCAAGGTTAATTGACGTTTTATTAAAGAATTGTAATAGATGTGATTTCATAATTTTCTTAACGTTCGAGCACGTGTTATATTTTATGACCGTATCTACAATGTAATTGTTCGAATCAAAGAAAACCAAATTTTATTAATGAATCAACTCTGGCTTTCGTAGTCGGACAAAGACTCTTTCAAGATATGCCACAAATTCAATATCTTTTAATAGCAAACGCAAGCGACAGTGCCTAAGTAAAACATTAAAAAGTTATCACTAACTTGTAAAATACCCATACACCGAAAGTGCTACACAACAGTTTAGTCGTGTGACAATCGCACTTCGATAACTATCGCTTAACGAAACTCACAGAAAGAAAATCACTGATCATCTATATAAATGAAAGTCCTGACTTACTGACTGACTCATCAACGCCCAGCCCAAGCCCTTGGACCTAGAAGCTGAAATTTTGCACAGAGCTTCCCTTTATAACGTAATCAAGGAACAAGGAAGGATCTTTCGAAATTCAACCCCTAAGGGAGTTAAATAGGGGATAAAAGCTTGTATGGAAAATCGTCACTTAACGGGTTCAAAATTTCACGCAAGCGAAGCTGCGGGCAAAAGCTAGTTGCAAATAACAATAAAAAAATATTCCAATTATCGGTAGTCTGAATAACCGCCAGGCCTCAAACGCAGGCAGGCGTTTGCTGAGCTACTTAATTATAGACGCAATTAAAGGATGAAGGCCCTCTAATTCCGACATGACTGTCTACCACACATATCCAACACAACATGACCTCCCATGCTCCTCATTTTAGTTCCACCGGTTGGTATTTCACTATGAACGTTGTGAGTGGTTGGAGATCTAGTTAGTTGGTTTGTATGGGCGAAAAGTTTTGCTTTTAGCTTAGCACCGTGGCGCGGTTTTCAGCAATGTGCTTCTTCTTCAGCATATTAGTACAAGCTTTTGTTTTATGAAGAATATTGTTTTATGATTTAAGGTTTCATAATAATTAACTCTTGTTATTTAGTTTTTCTGTGTTATTGTCTTTTTATTAATTAGACTGCTACTTATAGCTAATCAATTGATGTGGTATTGAAATGACTCGTGCTTGCTGACCAAAGAGGTAACAAAAAAAAAGTATTAAATTAATCTACAAATGTATTTACCAAAATAAAAATAATCCTCACAGTATTTTTTTCATATCTACCATTAGCTTTGATTGGATATTTTTATAATATTAGTTTGGTACACTGCAGTCTGATTAATAAACGGCCGTGACTCACGGCCTTTTATTAATCAAAAACTAAAATCACTGTACTCATCGTTATGAAGAACTCTTACTATGGGAGCAAATATAAATCGCGAAAAAAAAATCTGCTTTTCCTCACATTTTGACGAGTTATGCGAACATAAATGTAGGGAACAGCTGTTTTTTTTTTCGCGATTTTACGTTTTGTCCCATAGTAAAAGTTGTTCATAATGATGAGTACAGTGACCCCTTAAGAGGTTGTGCGTTATTTAAGTTACACCTTGTATAAAAGCTTAATAACCTCGTAAGACCCAATATTCTCAGCTGAGAACGAAATATTAATACAAACTTTTCAAAACCTACTTCGAAACTGTGTCCATCTAATTTTGAATGAATCTGTCTAGTCTGAACCAGACTCAAACAAACCTTATAAACCATTCATTGTAATATTCACCCTGACGCGATGACGATACAAAGCTAAATGGTTCTGCCAGACACTGCCATGTGTGTCGATTACATGTTTAGTTTATGGTGCGTGTAACGGAATAGAAGCTATTCTGCCATTTGATGTCACTTGTGTCTGGCTGAAGCGTCGGCTATCTCCGACAATACATGAGATTTGTTTCCTCGAAGCTTGGACTGAATCTGTTGGGTTTACAGAGCAATTGTCGTGACCTGAAATATTTGTAGAAAATGGCAAGGTTCTGTTTACTTCTTGCTATGTGTATGATAGTTTTAAAAAATCTAACGTATTCGTACGTAGACGTATCGGTCGAAAGCAGGCAGGTACGAGTAACAGATTTATACAAAAAAATTACTTGAACATTTTTTTTTACAAATCTTTTATCTATTACATCCTAATCCTAACTAATGTTATAAATGCGAAAGTAAGTTTGTTTATTTGTTACCTGTTCACGCTTAAACCACTGAACCGATCATCCTGAAATTTTGCTTAATATACCTACTGTCAGATGTACAGAAACGGACCTTTCATCTCGAAAAAAAGTACTGTTCCCGAGGAAAACAACAATAACGTTCATAGATGGCATCACGCGTCTTTCGTATCACGATTGATATATATATTATTATAGAAACTTTAGGAGTGTGATAAGAGTTTTTTGAGCTTAATTAAGCAAAGCGAAGCGAAGCCGCGGGTAGAAGCTAATAAATAATAAGCAACAGTAAAAAAAACAATGAAATATTAAATAAAATACCCAAGATATTAATGATTAAAAATTGATCACTAGACGGAGACAACACTACTACCACATGACGTCATACCTTAACTTTAATAGTACTTTTTTATAGTTGCTTTTAATAATAGTCAAATACCATATTCAAGATAAAAGTTCTTTGTTCAAACTGGACTTTTACGGTTTTCACTGAAATACATACAACAACAACAGTCAGTTCGACTCGCGACCTCGCCGCGTGTGCGCTCATGATTATGGGCTCCGTTTGGGTCCGAAACTAGTGGGGTAATCCCGAAAAATGCACGTGAGTAAACCGTACCTAATTAATCATAAATTTATATAGGTACAGTAAACGTTCATAAGTGCATTGGCACGCTAAGGTTTGTATTGCTGTGAACACACGCGGTGCAGTCCGTATGTTTGTATGTGTAAGTGGTGTCTCGATACAGTACGCATACCACAGCCACAGAGTTCACACACTGTCATCGCGTCGCACTACACGAAACAAAAATATATTTCCGTCGCTTTTGTCATACACGCAGCCTCAGCACGCAGCATACTCATGATCTTGCTTGGTCGGTTCATAGGATTGCTAAAATTCGTACACAATTACTAGGCATCGATAGCGGTAAGCGTAAAGCGTCGGAATTAGGTGCGTGTCGGTTTAGGTTCTGATCTCGTGATGCATTTTTTGTCAATGTTTTATTTTTGTTTGCAACAATAATATTTACCTAGGTGATAGTATTGCTATCTTTTAATTATTGTTATTGCAATAAAGGGTTTAGAATAAAAAATGCGTGTTATGTGATAACAAAACAAAAATGTTTATTGTTCATTCATTTTAATTAATTAATTACATAAAGTTAAAAAACTGCTACAATTATTATATAATATATATTTATATAAATAAATATACTTCTAGTTAAAACAGTTTATTTTCTCATAAATAACGATTCATTGAAGTAAAGTAGCTAATCAGTGAACTATGACAATCAGGCTTAAAATATTGTATCTTAGTATTAAAACAATATTGTGTTTTAAATAGTGGGTACTCTAATAAACCACAACTAGCAAATCTACGCAAATCTACCCACGTAAATATATCCAGTGCGGACTCGTTGTCACAATACAATTAAATTACACAGTAATACTACTTTTATTTTACTGCGTGTGATCTCAAACCTCAAAGTTAACAAATCTTATTCATTAGGACTTATTGAGGTTATAGCTTAAGTATTCTTTTTCTTTACGAAAAGAAGATTGAAACTAAACCTCACATTTTAATCCATAAATAATCACGGAAAATATGGCGTAATATAATATTCATATTTAATAATTTTATAATAAAACATCTAATATTTTGTGTATCCCCCATTATTCTCGATACAGTCAAGAAGACGTTGACGCATGGAGCCTATGAGATTAAAACATATTTCTGTTCCTCTTATATTTTCCCATATCTCCATGCAATGTGATTTTAACTGCTCAAGACACCTCTCGTCCCGTGCTTCCCATCTTTGCACCATCAAACCCCATAGATTTTCTATAGGGTTGAGGTCAGGAGATCGGGCTGGCCATGGAATGACAGTTATCTCCGGGTGTCTGATAAACCACTCACGCACAGTGCCCGCCCGGTGAATTGGACAATTATCCTGGACAAAAGATATCTCCATAATCTCTTCAGCTGGATAAACGTTACGCACAGTAGGTAGCATGACGTCATTTAATACTTCCATATAAGTGACGCTATTGGCGCGTGGAGGAATAAATACAAGTTCCCCTGGCCCTGCTGCACTCATCCATCCCCACATATTGACCGTGATTCGCCCTGATTCCGTGTTAGGAACTATGTTTTTTTCACACCAGCGTGTATTATCTTTACGCCATAAATGAAGTCTTCCCTTTTGGCTCGATTTAAACGTTTTTTCATCTGTGAATATAGTAGTGGCCCAGTCGAAGTCTAAATATTCTTGTGCGAAGCGTAAACGTTTTTGTTTATGTTTTTCCGTTAAAAAGGGTTTTTTAGCTGGCCTTCGATGATGCAAACCTTCAGCGTGGAGTGCACGGCGAACAGTCAGTAATGATGTGTCGAATACTTCAGCAAAATGTCTCGTTGGTATAAAACCACTTCTTTCATATTCATTCACCATGTGACGTCGCTGCGCCTCTTTAATAAGCACCGGCCTTCCACTTCGCTCCCGACTACCAAGGCTTCCCTCCTCCTCATATCTCCTAACCCACCGACTCACAGTATTTCTCTAAAACAAAAAAAGGAATACTGTTAGGCATCCATAAGCAAAATACTAAAACTGATTAGTTTGCTATTAATAATTTAGAAACAAAACACTATTAAAAATAAAATTATTACACATATTATTGTTATTCATCATTCATTAATCCAAATAAATAAACTTTAAAGTTATTTATAATCTTTTTCTTTTGTAACATCATGATTTTAAAACTTTATTTAAAAAAATATTAAAATAAATGATCGAATATAGTTATCTTTGATAATCTTTGATGGCCCTTAGTTTTTTATCCAATAAAATAATTAAATCATAACACTCACACTCAGTCCGGTTTCATTAGATATTTGTGTTATATTGCATCCACTTTTACGCAGTGCAATAATATTCGCCCTCGCTTCGATATTTATATTTGCCTGCATATTGAAAATATTTAAACTTTAATAGATTCACACGTCACAAACCAACAATAACACCCAACCAACAACGTTCTATTCGATTTAGTTGGATGAGTCGTAACTGCGTCTGTCTACCTTACAGAAATCGAAATAATATATTTAGTTTTTTGTGGTCTACCTACTAACTTTACTACACAAGACGAAAGAGACAACAACTAATCATTATCGAACTACTACGAGTAATTATTAAAACTACAAAAAGTCAGCGCACGTGAGGTCTGAACCAACGGATCGCCATGATACGCACCTGAATGCGTTAACCGCTAAGCCAGGATGCTATCTGTTAAAATAATTGA
Organism: Amphipyra tragopoginis; assembly: GCA_905220435.1. Lineage (NCBI taxonomy): Eukaryota > Metazoa > Arthropoda > Insecta > Lepidoptera > Noctuidae > Amphipyra > Amphipyra tragopoginis. The sequence continues at coordinate 8,061,242 of HG991997.1, read as the reverse complement.
AATTATGAACTACAATCAGTTGTAGACAATATTGAGTGTGTGTGTGTGCCTATAGTATAGAAATTACTAATTAAAGAAGGTCGTAAGTCAAACAAAAGTGTCAGTCTATTGCTTTGTGAGATTGCTAATGGACTTATGAACGCTACTGTACATACAACGAGTATAACAACCAGATTCCTTTCCAAATTCATATGAATGCCTTATGGCATTAAGTCTGCCTTGTAATAATAATATAATAATAATAAATTATTTATTATCAGACTACTTAGGCCCATAGATATATGCCTTACAAACTACCATAAATATTATAATAATACATTTGTATTAGTATAGAAACTTAAGCCTATGTTAGTAAAACTTCACTTGTGCGATCATGTGACACTTGTCCGCGGAGGCAACGGAACACCACTCACTCCGGCCAAAAGTTCTCTTCCATAACGAGGTGCAGAAGATACTTTGGTACTCGCACCACGAACGCGTTGAAGTTGGCGTTACGGCGCGATTCCAGCAGCTGCACTCTCATCGTGGACTTAGAAGAAAATTTAGAAGTATAAATAAATAAATAATATGATATATAATCCTGATAATCTTCAACGTCAACCAAAGGATATCAAACAAGTCTAAGTTTGCTTTCAGCTGAAACATTGACCTTTAATCTTCACGTAACCTAGCGCCTACTTCCGATGTTATACATATTTGGTCAATCTTGTCTCGTACTAAAGTCGCAAAGTCGTAATGCCTAAGTTTGATTAAGTTACCAACTTTACGCAGAAACTTGTGTTAGTGGAGAGTAATAAACTGTTTACGTGTACCTAGTTCATATTTGTTTGTGGACTTGGGAGAAGGTAAGGAGAATTTCCATAAGTTGACGATTCTTTTTGCGTCGTTTTTGTGATTTCATTGTACTATTCACGTTCCGGGTTCGAGGTCAGGTACGGTAAGTTTCCTAGTAACAGTTAACAGTGTTTACAACTTGGTCGTAAAAATTATAGGTATGCAGTGAATGGGCACAAGTTTATTTTTACTTATTATTTTATTTTTTTATCTTGGGAAAATCCTCTTGGATACCCTTCGCCTGGGGAAGGGAAGGTGAAGGGTTATGCCGACTCTAAAAACCCACTCTCTAAGTCTCTCTAAGTCCGTCAACGAAGTTAGTCGTCCGTCCGAAAGTAACCCGAAACGTAGGAGTGAACAAAACAAGTGTCAAGTCAACTTTTGGGACGGGCAAAAACACATCGGTAGTATAGACAACTGTCAAATCGTGTTGTCATTAATTTTTACTTCGGGCCATGAAATAATCATATGTCCGTAGGTGATGGGGAGTAGGAAACGCTCGTAACTAAGGCCGAAAGTACGGACTTAGTGCTTAGGGAGTAGACCCCCTGAACGTCAGATCACGTAAATATGTTTGACTTCTTACAGGCTTATGCACCCTTTCAATCATAAAACATGATTATCAATCATAATACATGTCTTCACTTAGAGAAAAAGAAGAAAATAAAAATTGTTCTTTCGTTTCAATTAGATCTAAGCTTCTTGGCACTATTTCTTCCAATCCCGTGTCAATAACACTTTCCTAGATGTCTAGCTCAATACCTACCCCTTCCATTCAGGAAGTAGCATAATATCAGACATTAATTTAAAAAAAAACCGGTCAAGTGCGAGTCGGACTCGCGCACAAAGGGTTCTATACCATTATCTATAAAAATGGCAAAAAAATCATGTCTGTCCCCCTTAAATTTTTGTTTTATTTTTTATTTGTTTTTAAAGTGAATATATAATTAAATATTCTGTGAATATTTCAGCGTTTTTAAGCGTCTGTTGCCGTTATCAATATCGAGCAAAAACGAGCAAAAAAATCACGTTTGTTGTATGAGAGCCCCCTTATTTATTGTATTCTGTTTTTGAGTATTTGTTGTTATAGCGGCAACAGAAATACATCATCTGTGAAAATTTCAACTGTCTAACTAGAAATACATCATCTGTGAAAATTTCAACTGTCTAACTATCACGGTTCATGAGATACAGCCTGGTGACAGACGGACGAACAGCGGAGTCTTAGTAATAGGGTCCCGTTTTACCCTTTGGGTACAGAACCCTAAAAATCAGGAAAAAAAAACAAGGAAACGCACCAATGTTTCTTCAAGTAACTCGATCGATTTTTTAAATCAAAGCAATCTCCTTTATATTCAAAACCACAGACTAAAAAAAACTAATTCAAGCCATAACTAGCTCACGTCCTCAGTCAAAGCAAATAAACCATCATGACTTACAACGAGATCTTTACAAAAAAAGGGAAGGAAAAGACAGGGTGTGCGTGCAGGTAAATACGAGTGCAACCGGTCCCTGAGCCTTGTATTAGCGTAAACAGTTTACCAAATTACCCCCTTCACACATCAAACTAAAATTAACGTACTGAATCTGTTATTAAGGTTGAAATTCGTATACAGATCTCTCATCCCGCAGGACTCGCGTGCCCCAATCGCCATGTTTTCGAATGTTAATTTAAATGTAGTCTAACATGCATCTTATAATGTGGCATCATCCCTCTGGAATGTAATAGGTTTCTTTTAAAGTTTCGTGCAAAAATATGGAAAACGGAGTTCTGAGAAATGTAGTACCAAGATAGGGTTGTCAAATGTAATACCTGATGAATATAAATGAAGTAACAGATACGCAAGCATGGGTGGAAAATGTTTCCTTCTTCTTTTTATTATGGAGGAGACAAGTGTGAAATATATTTGTAATTCAAAATCGGCGGGGTCTGGCGTGTTCTAACATTAAGGAGGCACGAAGTCCACGGTTCATTTCCTGTGAGACCCTATCCGGGGCTTTCGCCGGCCATTTTTATACAAACGACATGTCGTCTATAATATTAAGTTGGTGTAAAGTATAAGATGAAGCGTAAGAAGTAGAAGATATGGTGGTAAGTAATAGGTAGCTGAAATTATATTTTTTTCAGTATCTATTTGAGTTATTACTTACTACAGTTATAAAAAGTTGTATAAGTAAATACTCTAAACACTAATTTATTAAGTAAAACTACAAACTTTATTAGTGGTTAAAAAAATAAGAAAATATAAACCGTAATAAATATAATGAAAAGAATCAGTTAAATAAAATACACTTCTCATCAAAAAAATCGAATCAATTCCGGTTTTTTCTTTTCTATATGGAATTAATCCTCTTATTTGAATAAACAATTGTCGCCAGAAAAAAGACCGGAAGTGTTTCGATTTTTTTGATGAGAAGTATACAGGTTAGTCAGAAAAGGGGTACTAATCCGAAAGGGTTTTATAGTACCCATAATAATGAGTAACTTTTGTTCTAACACTTTCCCCAAAACTCGATAGTTTAAGAGAAATAACTGTTCAAAAATTTCATAAAAAATCTGCTAAAATCTATCTATCCTCAGCTTTGATCAGCTGTGTTTACATTTTAGGTCATATTTGGGGTCACGAATTAGAAGCTCCACTTTCTGAATTCGTAACTAAAGTAGGAACAAAGAATTGTTGAAAAAACTAAAATAAAAGTAGAGATAAAAATTATCGAATTTTGAAATTTTAACACTTGCTTTAAAACCGTCATCAGTGATACTTTAGTGGCCTACGGATTAGTACCCAATTTCCGACTAACCTTGTATAATGCAAGAATAATAACAGGCATTGTATGTTTGCAACAACCACTTGTAATGACTTTGCCAATAAGCTACTATAACGTATTCAATAAAATAAATTGAAAGGACATACCTAGCACCAGTTGCGGCACTAAACGAGCGTCATTATTTTCATGAGTTTAAATATGCATAAGATAATTGCTTTTTCTAGTATCGGCTGTTATAAAGTTAGGTTTCTTCGACGCATGCTACACCTTCATCGTGATATTTATTCTGATCATCATATCGTGATATTTGTTGAGCATTTAAACAATAAACGATCAATGAATATTACGATCCAGGATCGCGATCCAAATATCGTGAAAAATATTGAACGTGTGTCATGAAATATGGAGAGCTGACAGTCTATAAAAAATGTGGGTAATATGTCCTGTGCTCGAGTCACGACATCAACGACTGCATCCCGCACAGGACGGGTAAAGCTCATTAAAATGTAAATACAAGTTTCCGGCACCGAATCTTAGGTACGTTTTCGGCACTTGCCGAATATACAGCGAGTCAAACGATAATAAAACACCATAATATCATGGAGTGCTCTACGTATCGCGCCATCAAAAATTTACTGTTAGCACACCGCATATCAGATACAGCAATTAACTTAAAACATGTTCACTTTCAATCCACTATCACACCATTATCGCTCTTCGCTTATAGTTTACACGGAAAACACACTCTTGCACGCCTCACATTTATTTCGGATTTTCCATTTTTCCTGGATAAAACAGTGAAAAATCGTCTGTCATTTTTATATTACGAATTATTGGATATTATCGATCATACCTACCATATAAATAACTGGCTATAAATGACTTTTTTATGAAGAAACGAAAATCAATCTTTTAATTTTGATAAAGGTTACGCACGCAATGGTTTATCGGACCATATTAAAAGTGTAGCAAAGGTAAAAAGTGTTTTGAATCAACTCATAGCGTCCCAAAAAGAAGACAACGAATACGAAGAAGAGAGCAAAATCATAATAAATTATTTCAATCCCGTTTACAGCAAGTGAAAAATATAAACCCGCAATGTTCCACCGAAAACCGCGTGTCAAAAATCACACGTACAAATGTCCCGAATTAAACCGCACCCAATGAAAATAATCCCCCGGAATAATCCCGCTCAAAAATTGGCGGGACCGTTTAAAAATCACGAGAAAATGTAATGAAACAAAGCGTGGCACTCGATTGCCCCTATATAATTCTCCCCGGGACTCGTAATATAGCACATTGGAAGGATAATCCTGGGACTCCAATTTGTCAAGCTCGGCCTGCCACGGACATTCATGCACTATGTGTGTCCCGCTTACGATGTTATTTCTTTACCGTAATTTTGTTTCATTTATCTTGTGTTATGACTTGGGTATTTTTCTCTGTCGTTGCTTTGATCGTTGCTGGAAGAATATAGCGGCTGTGCCTGTTTGGAAAACGCAAACGAAGACGTTTTATTTTTAAGCCCGTATTAATAAAGGTCTAAATTGCGAACTATTATAGAGCTCCTTCATAAGCACCGTTTTGCTAATTTAAGCAAATAAAAAAGTCATATTGATAAGATTCAAATGAAGATTATATTTTAATATAGATAGAGTAACGCGGCCATGAGTCGTCGACCGGGCTGCTCCCATCTCCCATAGAAGTACCTAATATGTAGGCCTAGCCATTCTTAAAATATGGCTGTTATATGATCCTTACGCGCTTTTTATTTTTTCTAAATAAACTTAACCTACATTCCTTATCCACTTTGCTCGCGCAAGCCCTTGTTTCGTTATACCATAAGAAGCCATGTAAGGTTAACAAAAAAGTATTATCTTTTCTTTTAACCTAACTTCCTTGGAGATTAAATAACCTGTCGTAAGGCCGTATAACTTCCTGCGGTTTGGTTTCCAACAGTTCAGTGAACAAAACTTTGTCTAATATTCTGGATGAGGCTTATTATCAAAAGCTAGGAACTTATCACCACTAACAGGTGTTTCTTGCGAGTCAAGTAATATAAATTATTCAGTACAAAACTTTCTCACAACTAATTCAGAAAACGGAAGCCAACCGAAAGTAATATTTATCAAGAACGTAATGGATACGACTATAAACTCGGTAACATTACACTCTAATTCCTGAGTTTTGTCTCAGCATGCGTAATTTGATAATCTGTGCTCACATGAGCTTCATCAAGACATTCCCGACCGGAACAAATATTTGTACGGGCGCACAGACGTACCGGGACGGGTTTTAGATGTTCACCTTTGGGAAGCATTAAGTGCTACTGATTTACTGTGTTAGATAGAGATGGATAAGTGCTGCTAAAAAAGATTAATGAATGAATTCAGATTCACTTCACAGATATTCTTATACAGCTCTTCGGGAAATTGTATTTTATTTGAATGAATGTCTTTAAAGACAAGATAAAGAGCAAATAGAATTTATAGTAGAAGACGTTCTTGGACCGGAACAAATATTTGAAGACTTTGAAGTCCGAGTGCTTCTGATTTACCGGGTTGATGTAATAAGTGCTGCTAACAGATGCAAGAATTTAGATAGTACAGACTACGTTTACATAGTCAACGACGTTTATATCGGTTATATAGGGTTGAATAGAGATACTAAAATTGTGTACTGCAGCAACTATAGTAAATTCTCCTGTAACAATTCATTTGTTATTGCTTAGACAGGAATTCTAAGTAGTGTTTAAAGACAATACCTTAATTATTCCCTGTGGGGAGAGGCGAGAATATAAAACTTCCTCACCGCACGTTCCGTACATAGACGCGTGTTGTTATAGATTGTGTGCTTTTGTGTGCGTTTTGTTATAAATTAAACAAAATCCAGCACGTTTGTTGGTAGGGTCCATATATACAAGGATAGTCGGAAAGGGGTTACTAATCCGTGGCCCACTTAAAGTATCACTGATGATGGTTTTAAAGCAAGTGTTAATATTTCAAAATTCGATAATTTTTATTTCCATTAAATTTTTATTTTAGTTTTTCAAAAATTCTTCGTCCCTGCTTTAGTTACGAATTCAGAAAATGGAGCTTCTAATTCGTGATCCCAAATGAGACCTAAAATGTAAACACGGCTAATCATAACTGAGGATACATAGATTTTAGCATATTTTTTATGTAACTTTTGAACCGCTATTTCTCTTAAACTATTGAATTTCCGGGAAAGTGGTAAAACAAAAGTTACTCATTATTATGGGTACTTTAACACCCTTTCGGATTAGTACCCCCTTTCTGACTAACCTTGTCCGTCAGGCTAGCTGCCACCCTTACATTAAAGTCCGTTGCCAAGCAGTTTACTGTGTTAGCCGAAGGGGTATATGGGAATCCCTCTATATCTCCGTTACTTGGATTCATGTGCTCTATCTTTGACCCTGTCTGCGCTTACCACCAGTTGCAACTCTCAAACGCGACCAAATCTAAGAATAAAAAAACACAGTACCTTTTATATCCATGCTGTACACATTAGGTTCACCAAGACATCTCAGGACAGGTTTCCCGGTACATCTGCGTACCGTGTAAAGTATTGAATAGCTTTGAGTTCTTAGCTGCTACTTTAATGGGCTAGATAGAGCCAGATAAGTGCTGTTAAGTAAGATTAATGAACGCAGGTACAGAGGCATTTAAGTGATTGCATTTTTATTGTTTGGCTTGAGATTTACTTTTATCGTATTGTAGTCTTTGTAGATACGTAATAAATTATACATGGGTTATTTCAATGCGATGAAGGGTAAAGTTACAGAAAATTTATACAAAACCAGCGGACTCGTTAATGCTGCTCAATTTATTATAAAAGTTAAAATTAAATCCATGGTACAATAGTTGGACATAGTTTCGGGCGGGTTACTGGTTAAGTATTACAATGTAGTTTCACCAACTAAAATACATTTGCAGATTTGAATGATTAACAGCCCAATGCAAATTGTATAAAAAATCATAAAGTGTAATTTTTCTAAATGAATTGTTTGTTTCGCTAAAGGTGCAAAAAATTTAATTAATGATAAATCCATGGTACTTATTTAATTTCGAGTGAGTTGTGTAGTGATGTAGTTCTACGATCTACAACACGTATTTGTAGATTTAGCTAGTCAACCATACTGCAAATCTTTGACTTAGCGTCTCCCGGAATATTCCCTCCTAAAATTTACATTTCTTAAAGGAGACAGTCTTAGGTTGCTCAGCAAGCGTACCTTCCGTATATCCACCTCCAAGCGTATATCCATAATATATTCATATCCAAAAAAAACAAGCAAGCATAACCATCTTCAAACAAAAAAGATTTTGCAAAGAACATCATCCAAAACCAGATCATAAACCTGAAGTGTCGACATCGCAAATGTTAACATTCTCAATAGACACTCGTTCCACTCTCACGACACAAGGGGACTGTCGCAGCCCTCGGCGAGAAGCGTGAACCCACACTTGACATCACGAGGACCTCTCAATACTTGGAATCCTTGAATCCCTTCTCCAGTGTCCCCGATACTTTGTAGCTGTAACATTTGAGTACCAGTAAAAAGTTTATGCTAATAATACGGCGCCATTGAAAATTATTTATTTCTACAGCAATTAAGATGGAAGTGCATTCTCATAAGATTTATGGTCTGAGACAAAGTCGTTGCTTTTATGATGGAGTATTCCATTTCAATAGTTACCGCATTCGTGGAAGTCTGGAAAGTAGATTCTAAAGCTTTCATTCGACTGAATTCATTCGTCAATCATTAAGTATTAAGTTGTTCCGAGAAATGCTGGACCGATTTGGAGATACGCTTAAAGGAAAAATGAAATAATATTTTAGTTTGTCTGTTTCTGGTATGAAATCAAAGATGCAGATAAATTCTGCTGCAAGTCTATACAAGAACATAAGTTATTTCCAGAAAATAAAGTACAAAGAAAATGAGGTATGTATTTAGAAACAAGTAGACATAACACAATTGTTTATGAGACAGAATTATTCTCATATTTCCTTCCCGACAGTCACAAATTCTTACTTGAATTAGCCAGCGTCTTTATCATTAAATATTTCTACATAAGAATGTTTCATTGCACATTCTTTGTTGTATTAACAAAGACGAGAGATATTATCAAAAAAATTCATTCAATTTGTAGAATAGGAACTGCCCGTTTGAAATTCAGGAGTCCTGTAATATTTTTCATTTTGCCCGCGAGCTTGCAACTTGTTCTCCTGTAACGTTACCAAATTTCTCACGTAGGAAATTTAAACTTTATGGCTTTCTTATAAGACACAAATTCGAAATAAAACACATTTCCTTGTTAAGCTACGTATTTTTGCTATATCTCTCGCCAAGGAAGATTCCTTGGCTAGGTTTCGAATCATATTTTTGAAATCTTGAAGCTTTTTATTGCAAACGATAGAAGTCGACAAAGACATTACGATATTTTTATCGTCTTTTCGCAATTTATTTCAGATCAGAGCTACGACTTGGTGCCATTTACGACGATGATATTTTTATTTTTTATTTATAATGTATCTTTAGACAGATCTTTGTCTGCGAACAAATTAATCATAGTAATGAGACGTTGTATTGATTAAGTTTGAACGGAAACAAAACAAGGCGTAACGTGCGAGAAAATGTTCCTTTGTATTGGATCATCAACGCAATTCCCGAAGACTTTCTTTGTTAAAATAAAGTTTCCTGATACTCCGCTTCGATGGCAAATTGCTAAGTAATTTGACTTCGCTCACTTTCCCTGTTCGACTTTACTACACACTTTTTCCAATGTTAAACAAAAAATATAAATCTCCACGGAACTTAGTGTTCTAAGAAGGGCAATAAAATATCAAGCTAACATATGTTCGTTCGACCCTAGAAAACATTTTCCAACTTTTCTTTCACCGTATGGTGCAAACTCGCGTTTCTTCATTGCAGAAAATACATGTATTATGTACCTTATTGTAATAAGATACGGTTTAAATTACAATATCATTGAGTAATGTTAATTCGCACGGGTACGTGAAAGCGGTAAAACAACCAATTAAGCGAGATACCCAAGTGCTAACATATTAGATTTAATGAAAGCTCAGTTTTAATTGGACTTGAGGTGTAGCATATCTAGGTTCATTATTTCACTTTCTGGTTATTATTTTAGCGTTTTATGTTTTTGTTTGCGCCGTATTATATTTGTGGAGTGCAACTTCCGTGAATTTGTTCAGATAATTGTTTAGTTATTCTTTTGTCTATCTAGTTTTCTGCGCACCTACATTACTACTAAGTATTATATTCTTATCTATAATGATAATCTCAAAAACTGCAACCAGCAATTTGATATTATATTTAAAACCTTAGAACCTTCAGGAAGAAGTTATCTAAATTAAAATGACAACCACATCAAAATCCATTGAGTAGTTCGACAGACAGACGCGAAAAGCGACTTAAATTTTTACTATTTGGAGATTTTAGAAGGGTCCAAAGAGCAATACCTTTTTTGTAAAAGTTTCTCTTCATAGAATTCATTTATTATTTGAATTGCTGCCTGTTATCTTTATCCAACAAACAAGTAAACAAACTTAATACCTAGGTCCAAAAAAGATCTCACAATATCAACTAAAAATATCTTCGAAAGCACTTTGTGGATTTCAGCCATTGTGTATTGTATAAGGTTCCATTGAGCGTATTGTCCGTCCGTGAATGCGAGCAATTCGTATTGCCACCACCACAAATGACCTCCCCCGCCCCTTCATACCGCGACACTTCGATACAAAGAGACGAAAGTGAACATTTTATGAGGGGTCTATTTATACTGGTCAGGTGATATGGGCATGTAATTTGTCCAATCATTGCGGATCGAGGTGCGAAAGATTTATATGCGTGTATACTTCCTTTGTTCGCATAACGTGTGTTATTAGACTATATCGTTTTTACTACGACATTATATTTTATGGTCTGTATTGGTTATGGGCGATCGCGTTGTGCTGTGGATATGGCGATCTGTTTTATGTCCGGTCATTGTCCACATTCAGTTTGATAGTTTAGCAACGACATCATATAATTAGCTGTTATAATACAAAACGCATTATAATTATCATTTTCACGGTAAGGTGCGTCCTAATTTTTCCCTGCAAAACGTTACCAAACGTTACAAAAATAAAAAAATAAACCAGTGCGCTTTCATGTTCATCTTGCATCTTCGTCTGAGGCATGCGTGAAACGTCAAAGCGCATGCAATAGCGCACGCCTTAATACTAGTTCGACAAAAAGGCATGTCCCTAGCGCACGCTAATCCGTCTATTGTATGTCGACTGATGACTGACCGAGGCGCACCGGTGTAGACGATAAGCTGCATGCGTAACGTGACCATACGTCCCGTTTTGGGCGGGACAGCCCCGCTTTTGCGCTATGTGTCCCGTCCCGTTGTCCCCAAAAACACAGAAATGTCCCGTTTAAAAAGTGTCCCGAAAAAAAGCCAATCCGTAGCCACAAATTCAATATAAAACGGGCGCTCATTAATTAATCACATCAGAAAACATTTTGATAATCTAGGATACGATCAACAAATCACGCCAATACATTTTACATATCATACATCTGAAAACCAAACCTGATAATTATTTTAAAGCAAACTAATTGCTCAAAGATTAATTTCAATTTTCTTGTTTTTATAAACGACATTCTTATAAAAAATATTAAACTTTTCAGTCGTCCCGCTCTGAGGGAAAAAAAATATGGTCACGTTATGCATGCGTCATGGCAATCAATATTGCATGCGCTTGACGCAAGAGGAATTGAAAGTTGAGAGCGCAAGATGAACATAAAAGCGCACTGGTGTAGACATACCATTACGGTTTTTCGATAGCCGTCTCTTTACGGCTACAATTTACGAAATGACCGCTATGTCAATGACTCATCTTACGTTGAACATCACTACATAGTATAAAACAAAGTCGCTTCCCGCCGTCTGTCCCTATGTATACTTAGATCTTTAAAACTACGCAACGGATTTTGATGCGGTTTTTTTTTAATATATAGAGTGATTCATAAGGAAGGTTTATATGTATAATACATGTATATTATAATAGAGGAAAACGCGGAACACGCGCGAAACGACATCTACGCGGGCGAAGCCGCTGGCCACCTCTAGTAGTACAAAAGAGTGAAAAGGTATTATGTTATTATATCAAGTGTTAGAATATAAAGGTATAATGTTTATATTTATTACTCAACGAACTATCGTGTCTCGCCGCCATAACATACAAGACACAAAAGGGTCGCGATTAAAAAACTCCAGTAACACCCTAAACACTATCACCTTAACTCGATATTTTCCTGTTCTTTCACAACACCATACATTATCCCATTGAACTCACCCCACGACACAGCATTGGTTTTACGTCGGCAAGTGTAACTAAGGCATGAATGGGACGGTCTAAACCCTCTTACAACGATTCAAAAGGAACCCCCTGATATGATTTTCACAGAAAATTGCTTAACACAAAGGAGAATTGGACGCTTTTGTTGATATCCCGGATTTATCTCGTCAACATGTAGGTGGTTACTTGGGTTACATGAATATGATACTATGTTACGCCTTCTACAGTCTTGGTCGCGCTGACAACCCGCAATATATTTTGGAGGGAAATATTTTACCTGTATTTTCTCATATTTTGGGTTGGAGCATCTTATCAAGTAGGAATAATAGCTCTCGTCTTAAAGCAACTTTACTCTGTTAAACGTAATATGAGTTCTGACAAAGCGGTCATTTCGTAAATTATAGCCTAAGGCGACTGCTATCGAAAAAACGTAAATTACATCATCAAAAATCGTAAAAAAGATGTTTTTTTTTTTAAATATTTGGTATTCCTTGTATGGTAACTTTTTGTACTTACTTCACGGTGAAAAGGGTATAAAGCCTAAACAGACTAAAATGCCACTTTTTACACTAAAAAACGGAAACATAAAATGCTTTAAAAGAAACCACAAAACGATTGGAATATTTTAACTCCCTCCCACACGTTACCATAATATTTAGGAACGACATTCCAGCAAGAAACCAAAACAAAAATCAAAGCAGTTTTTAAAATTGCACACCTCACACAAAAAAAGGTCTTCGCAATTAAAAATAATTGCGAGCATCTTAACAGCCGTGGCTAGACACACGTAGTAACTACGTACGTTCACAAAACTCTTTGTAAAGTCAAACTAGAGGCTCACTCCAGGTGGAAACGCGAGCGATCCAAGAACAATAAGTCCCTCTCAAAACAACCAGGATGCCTAGGCATTGTGCGCCGTCAACGCTTTCAAACCACTCTTCTTCCCTCTTAATTAAGGGGGGCAATACTCGAATGCTTCTCGCTGGCGTCAATGGAGGCCATTCAGACGTGTGCCGTCTGCGCCGAGATAACGAACCTCTCTCGGTTATTACCGCATGCTTTTTTTCTACTTAAAACTGTATGTTAAACATTTTGTTGCTTTTTTAGGTGCGCGCGTGTCATTTGTTTCAAACCATTTCGAATGTTTTAGAGTCTGGCAAACGAAAGTAGAGAATGAAAAAGCGCGGCAAACTTTTAAAAATATCTGTTGGCCTAGCACGAATATTTTAACGTATAGTAACGTAATCGTAACGTTAACGCGAGTGAATTTTGAATTGGAAATACTCGTTTCTAACTAACATTTAATCGAATTGAAAACTTTATTTATATCTATGTATGATACAAATTGTGGTTGTCGCATAAATTTAAAGTAAAATGCTATAGAATAGTTGTATTTTCGATTTAAAATTCACTCACATTAACGTTACGTTTACGTTACCATACGTCAAAATATTCGTGCTAGGCCTACAGCATAGCAACCACAAAATTAGTATGAAATACCTGAAATAACCTAATTTGATACTTTAGAATTATATGTTTTTTGTTGAAAAAACATTGCCTTATAAAAGTTTGCAAATAATTCGAGAGTCTACTTTCGTTTGCCAGATTAAAGCTGAATATTTTACATCGAAAAATGTCATAACATTCTGTTTATGATTTGTTCAGAATATGCAGTTCATAAAGTATTCTATAAAAGTCACTTTTGCTCTTGAAGACTGAAAGAGCGAAAATTTTAAAGCGAAAACTTACTTCGCCCTTATATTTTATTTATAACAGCACTACACACTTTTCTGTTGCTGTTGGCTTCCAACTTTGTCAACTTAAAAATAACGAAATCAAAATATACTCGGTTGACTGTAGAATGTACCAAATAACAACGTTGCTTGATTAAATAGCAAGAGAGGCTGAATAACTTACTCCGTTGCCTTCATGAAATTGGTATGAAAAAGATGATTGTAAAAAGATAACGCCGTTCCCGCCATTTATCTTTTCGCATGGCGGCCTCTCTGTAAGATTAAATGTGTTTCTCTCTTTTTAATCATAAGTAAAAGAAAGTAAAAGCTTTATTCACAACCTTTTACTTATAATTTAATTTAGAAAAAATACTAATTCTTTAGAAGTTTGTAGAAAAATCACGATAGAAAGCTGGAAACACGGAAAACTAAGAAAATATAGACAATTTATGAGTAATGTACCTATAATAGGTTTTCATCAGTAGGTATATTTGCGTTTTGCTTTTCACAAACATGACAACTTACATGAAGATATCATTCGAATTCATACCTCACCTGTTCTCCATATTATGAGCTACCTACAAACTTATCCATTACAGTTCTTATGGAGCTTATTACATCTCAATTAAGTTTAAATTACTTCGACTTATTAGCACGACTAGTGGCACTGGATTCCGAACCCAGTATGGGAATACTGGTTGCGATACCGTTATGACTAGCCTTGGGAAACGGGATTGGCACCAGTTGTTGTACCCATAAAATAAGAGTATTGCTAGCATGCCTTAAATTTATGACTTTATTTCCTGTCAGGATACTTGTGTGGTCATATTTTTGTGGATAACTGTGAGTGTTTGCAAAATTTGTGTATCAGCTGCCTGCTTTTGCGCATGATCGCTTTTCTCTCCTGTGTAGTGGTAGCATGCCACGCTACGGAGCTGTAGGTCTTTGATGCGACTTCGAAGTTAAGCAAAATAATAAGTAGTTAAGAAAATTGCCTACAATTACGTCCATTGAGTGTAAAAAGGGGCTGAGCGATCGACTTCTGCGCTACGAGTCGTAGGTTCGATTCCCGCACTAAACAAATATGTATGGCCTACAGATAGTTCCGGGTCTAGGTGTTTTGTGCAAGTGAAGATTTGTGTCTGTAAACGCATCCACGCACGATACAGGAGAAATCCAAGAGTGAGGAAAAGTTTTTTAAACAAAACAAAAAAATGGTTTATCTTACTTTGAAATTAGAGTTAAGTAGTGAATTCTAAACAAAATGGGTACAGACTACAGATTAATCTGTGTGATGTGATGATTGTGGTTAATGTTTTAATTAAAAGTTAATCTTAACTGTACCTCATTTATAGGCATTGGCTTGTTAAAAACTGTAGAGATAATTACTCCTTTCCTTGGACTATAAAATATGCATTAAATACGCAGTGCAAATCTTACATATTCTAGTTATTAACATAGCGGGAGACGGTCGACGTAATCAGTGTTTTACCACCGATCTGATAATATGAGATAACTCAAATGAAGTTATCTGGTTTTTATAACAGGTGCGACATACTTTGTACATACATATAGGTATCATAATTATTTGTTTTTTTAATACATTATTTTTTTGTTATTCCCTCCCTTTCTCTACTCTAGGGTATGTCCTTTAGCGTGGATGTGTTGACATACACAAATCACACTTACTTACACAACTTATACACCCAGACCCGGAACATTTACCTGCAAGTCAAACTAAGTAATATTTGTTCTGTGTCGGAATCGAACCCGCGACTCGCAGCGCATAAGCCAATCGTCCAGCCGAGCACCAATCGAGCCGTCAAACTTAGAAATCATTCAGAAAAATCGAATTTAGAATTAAAGCGGACTACTCACTTACCTGCCACAGGGTCAATCTAGGGCACCCGGCGGTCGCGGCAATATCGGAATTGTCTCTACACACATTGAAATTGCCCCTGCTTGTCTATACACATCACAATTAAGGTGGCAATCAAGGGTCATCCCCACTTTTACACCCTAGATTGCCCCTGCGGCAGGTGTGTGAGTGGCCCGCCACAACTTTGAAAACAATTTAAGAACGTCAGAATACCCGAAAAATAAAACAATAAATTAAAAAGAAAAAAAAGCTTAAGTTAAGAAAAAAACATTTAGCAAAGATTACATAAGTCTCGTCTCTAATTAAACAAACTACACAAACAATGCCTGAATTATTAATTAAATAATCGAAACCACAATTCCTGAGAACAACCTGAAATAAGCAACATATTTGTAATCCATCAAATGTTTTCCCTTTCCGGTAGAGGATCAAAGGAATTGCTAACAACTGTCTAACAACACTCCACCGCACCGGTGAGCTTCATGAAATATTCTGAAATAAGTTCCTCCTTGGCTGCGATCAAGATAGAATCCGTGTAAAATAACAAATGGCTTAAAATTACTTAAGGAGTTAATGTATCTGGTTGTACGAGTACTGACGAGTTCGCTAGTTTTGTCATGATTATAATTAGTGAAATTCCAAAATGTAGATTTTAGTAACAGTTCTGGGCACGGTCCTGGATGACAGTGATGTGGATGAATATTTCGACGCCAAGTGCACCTTCTAAGAATTTTATTTTCGAACTGTATTTTTTTGTTTCTATTCGTATTTTGTATAAATATATAGGCAGTTAGTTTCTACTTTAGATTATGCTATGTAGGTTAGTTTTATATTCTAAATATTAGGATAAAAATACTTAATAATGTTTATAGCTCTAGTTACAATGAAAAAAGAAAGTTACAACTTTCATTCGGCAATTACTAATTACCACAGATCTTATCAATCTGATATTATAATGGTTTTGGTTTCCGACTTTTGGCAAGACCAAAAATCGGGGATCGGAAGATAAATATTTAGCCAAAAAATAATTTACGAACCAATCATACAGAATATACAAGAAATAATATTTTAACAATTTGCAATTTATTTTCATGATGAAAACGCATTTTATCACCACATTTTAAAGAGAATAATAAGTTTTCGGAATTTACGTCGCTTTATTAAATACTCGGCTATAGCACAGTCTACCTATATCTTACTCCTTACAGTCGGTCAACGTAGAACATTGTCGCAGAGCAATCGTGCGGGGGGTTGCGGGGTGAAGGAGCGGAGGTTATGTCCCGAGTAGCCATACTGCGTACTCGGGACATAAATTCCAGGGTTCGCACTTTTTGATTTCGAATTTGATTGACATCGTTCATAGAAATTATATTAATTTATTAATAGTATAAGTTGTATGTACCTATTATGAGATTTTTAATATAAAGTCTGTTTACTAATCCAAGATGGCGGCATAAATACATTTTCAAATGATTATCATTACCAAATCCAAGATGGCGGCCATGAAAATTTTCATCTAATCATCATGGGTGTTAATTTCATGGTTTTCGGGGTCACTGATGCCGAAAATAACTTCAAAATCCAAATCCAAGATGGCGGCCATGAAAATTAGTAAAGTAGTCGTCATGGGTATCAAATCCAAGGTTTTCTGGGGTGCGGATGTCGAAAATGAGGTCAAAATCGAAATCCAAGATGGCGGCAATAAAAATGTCAATAAGTGGTCATGGGTGTCATTTCCATGGTTTTCGGGGGTACTGATGCCGAAAATAAGGTCAAAATCGAAATCCAAGATGGCGGCAATAAAAATGTCAAATTAGTGGTCATGGGTGTCATTTCCATGGTTTTCGGGGGTACTGACGCCGAAAATGAGGTCAAAATCCATTTCCAAGATGGCAGCTTTTAAAATTTCAATTTAACCATCATGGGTGTCATTTCCATGGTTTTCGGGGATGCTGATGACGAAAATGAGGTCAAAATCTATATTCAAGATGGCGGCCATGAAAATTTTCAAATTAGCCGTGATGGGTGTCAAATCCATGATTTTCTGGGACGCTGATTACAAAAACGAGATCCATTCTCAAACACCAAGATCACCACCACGTTTTACCTGGCAAATTAAATTTAACAGGTAAATTTTTTTGACCGCCGTATATTGTCGAGGAATACTTAGTCTTTATTTCCAGCATCAGCACCCACGAAAACCATAGAAGTAATAACCATAAATAATAAGTAATTTTCTATGGCACCTTCCTGGATTTGGGAATCATTTATTACTCTTACCTACCCCCGCAAGCGTTAGCCACTGCGACTGTAACCTCGAAAAAATTTGTAGTTTTAAATATTGTTAGTAAATTCCAGCATAAGATGGCGAACTTGCGGATACATACCTTTGCATTATTTTGTCAGTCGTCAAAATTACGCATGCGTGGTTTTCTTTTTGCGTGTCACTGTTTCTATAAAACGTTAATTAATTTGGACGTTTGTTTGACAAAGTTTGTGTAATTTGTTTTATGTGACAACCCTATGACAAGTGTTACCAATTTTGACATTTCATAGGACCTGTCAAATGTATGGGCGTTGACCCACTGTATGTAGTAAGTAGGTACACTGTGGCTATAGTAAGATTTTATTAAAAGCTTTTATTTAACGTATCCGTCCGTTCATCCTGTCAGTAATGCAATTTTACAAGTCGACCCATTTTCCGTGATCCGATTGAGCTGTAATAATTATGCATACAGAGTGCGATCTCGTTAAGAATATATAATGTATTTATAGTATTTTTTTAAATTCTTAACATCACAACAAAGCTTAAAATAATGATCATAGAATATGGTTTCAGCTCAATCATCATAGATCGATATTATTCATGCCAAAAGGTTAAGAACATTACCCTACTTCGAATATAATCAAAGTACTGTAATTTATCGAGGCAATCGATCGACTTAAAGTTAAAGCATTCCTAGTCTGCCATACAGCTCGAATGTATGGTAATAGAGGGAAATATTTCGTGGAACAGTCGAAAGTCAGCGAGCAAACAGTTATTCTACTGCTTAACACCTCGGCCATTAGCGGCCACAGATAATAAAAAATACTCACAGAATGATACGTCATTCGGTCGTTGACCGCATCTCGATTATGTAAAAAGTTCAAGGTTAACTTAACAGATTTGCGGGATTCTGATTACATCATACATTGTACGTACAGCTGTTGTTTTAATAAAATTATTACGATAAAATTCATTAAATACAAATTATGTAAATAAATACTTTTTCAATATAGTTATATTCGTTTCCCGCCAAACAACACTTTTTTTATCTATGGCTATCCTTAATATTCTCTGTAGAAAGCTTGGGCATGACTGGTTATTAATAAAAAAACTTAAGTTGTTTTACATAATTATACATATAATCGAAATAAGTTTAATAAATAACTAAGTAACTTTACTACCGCCTGAGTAATTTAATAATTCTTTGATATTTCTTTACCTTTCACGGTCACGATGCGTAATATAGTGGCACGTGGTAGCTCCAACGATTTGAAGTAGGTACTCCAATCAAGACCAGGCTCCGCAGACAAACTCCTTCATACGGATAAACGTTTGTTGAGAAAATACACTTGTAACATTGTTATAAAGAAGAGGATTCAGTGAGTAAACATTCCACTATTCACATTCTTTACAAGAATATATGTACCGCAAATATAATAGATAGATACCTACCTACCTTACTTTCAATCGATTAAATCATCAAATCTTTAAAATTCAATATCTCCATAACGGTTAAGTTTCGGACACCATATTACAGAATCAAATCCATCAGAAATGACCTGAATAATAACGTCCTTTAATATTCAGTACGACTTTCCCTGTATATTAAAAATTACAATATATTTACACCAGAAATGGAATACTTTAAGAGATTTCAATATATTTAACACCTACCGTATTATATTTTAACTAATAAATTTCAGCTAATAATTTTCATTTATTTTACAGATATTTCTTCTTTTTTTAGCGATTCCTATACGTTATATGAAAATACTACTATGAATAATATGAAATACTGTAGAAAATAAATATAATGCAATAAGTGTCAGTTTGTTAGACTTTCTCCCACAAAGACTGTATTCGTAAAACATTTAGTCTAATACGTTCCTGAGCTTGATTGATTTTCTGAACGTCAACAGTCAAGTTGAAGGCTTCACTGTGTTTACACGATCGATTTTATTGGGTTACTGTTTGCCAACATATATTTTATTTAGGCACCAGCATACCTGGTATGTAACTGTACATGTCCAATTCTCAACATAGCCCAGGTTCAGCTGTGGACGTTTGCGGTTTCCCGCATAATTCTGCGTAAACTTGCAATCTTTGATGAGATAAATAACCCTATTGAAGAAAACGGAACCTTTGGGACTATGATCCAAAAAGGGTAAGTCAAATGCATTCGGACATGCAAATTAGATGCCATTTAATAAAGCTCCTATCACCGGTTAATGGGCACTAATCCTACCTCGGACTAACTGTAACTTTCAATTTTTCTAACAGGAAAACCCAATTTAACTTCGGTCAAAGTTTCGGAGTCTCGCTAGCTTTACAGTAACTAGAAAATCTAGAAATCCTTAAATTTCGGAATAATTCGCTGAAAATTGGTACACAGCACAGACCTGATTATTTTGACGTTTGAAATTGAATAACTTTTTTCGCAGAAATGGGATCGATGTGGACTTCTGACATTTTATTTGTAATTATGTATTTAAGGTCTGTACCAATTTTCAGCTCTATGCGAATTATTCCGTAGTTGAATGTCTATTATGACTGGACTATACAAGGTTAGTCATAAAGAGGGTACCTACTAACCCGAAAGGGTGTTAAAGTACCCATAATAATGAATAACTTTTGTTCTACCACTTTCCCCAAAAGTCAATATATTAAGAGATATAGCTGTTCAAAAATTACACAAAAAATACGCTAAAATCTATCTATCGTTAGCTATGATCAACTGTGTTTACATTTTAGACGCCTCGCCCGCGGCGACTTTTTGTAGCGATGCAGTAGCGATGCTGTCGCGCATGTGTATCGATACAGCCACGATGCTGTCGCTGGCTGTGTACCTTCGCCCAGATTCTGTACACGATAGTAGCGATACAGAAGCGCGTTTGCAAAACGCGCGACAGCATCGCTACAAAAAGTCGCCGTGGGCGAGGGGCATTAAATCATATTTGGGTAAATGAATTAGAAGCTCCATTTTCTGAATTCGAAACTAAAGCAGGGATGAAGAATATTTGAAAAAAACTACTGTATATAAATTATACATGGAAATAAAAATTATCGAATTTTGTCACTTGCTTCAAAACCGTCATCAGTGATACTTTAAGTGGCCTGCGGATTAGTACCCCCTTTACGACTAACCAATATTTTAGAATCAATAATTATCCCAACAATAATGTTTATACAATACCTTAGTTAAACTGCAGTCAAGTCATAACTAACAAATCCTTAGTTTGAATTTAAAATTCTCGTTAAGTGCCAACACTGAGTCACCGAAGCCAGCAATCATAGGCCGGCGACCTCTTGCGGTCGATACTGCTTTGTGTTATAGTGGTTTTTTCCTTTTCTACACCACTATGCATTGTCTATGAGACTATGATCGAGTAACGGATAACTATCGATTGATTATTATCGATTAATAGTCGAAACAAATCGATTGTTGTTTCAGTTTCGTCACACTATTTGGCAGTACCGAGAAAAACAACATTCTTTCGAGTTTTCTATAGAGCCTTTTACTTTACGATATTTCTTATCTGTTTTCTACTACACCATCATGTTCGTAAGTTATCGATAAATAGTTTATAAAGTATAGGACGGTATCTATCGAAGACTCGTTCAAGAGATTACAGAATAGATATCGTCTAGTATAAATTGACAAGGCGCTCCACGTAGGTGGTTTCTTCGCTATTTCTCACACATTAATATGAGAAATATTATGTAATAACCCACATTGATGCCACTTGCAATATATGTATAGGGAATTTATGCTTTAAAGAATAAGGGATAAGGGCAGGAGAATGATGAAGCTTTAAAGAAGTATGAAAGAGCTTGAAAGTAGTAGGTACCTAATATATTATAAGGCAAATAATTTATAATTTTAATACACACAATGCCATAAATAATGTTTCTAATAGTTCATACGTCCCATTTAAGGTTATCAACGGCTTTTTACTGTAATAGAGGCGATCTTAATAAGCTTTTTAATAACAAACCTGTAAGAAATGCATGTGCGCTGCCAGCGCTGCGTATAGGCATTCTGCCGGAGGCTGGAATCTTGCACAGAAAGCCGATGATCCGCGCAACGAGCCAAACGGGTCCTCTGTTTGATCTACATAAGTAAATAACTGGTATAGAGCTGCGATATGTAGAAAGTACAAACATTGTATCATTGTAAAACGTTTAACAGATATTTATCAAGAAGAAACTTGGAATTGCGTTGCAGGAACTTGGCTGTCTTTTTTATGCTATCGGTTGACAAACAAGCTGTCATTTGTAGATCTTTGACAGTCGTTACTGTTGGTCAGAAGCCTGAAAGTCTGACAACCAGTCTTACCAAGAGTATCGTATTACCCAGTTACTGGGTTGTGGAGGTCTGATAGGCAGTCGCTCCATGTAAAATACTGATATTCAGCTGCATCCGGTTCGATTGGAAGCCGACCCTAACATAGTTGGGAAAAGGCTAGGCAGATGATGGTTGACAAACAAGCCGATGGTCCACCTGACAGTGAGTGGACTCACTATCAGGTGGACCATCGTTATGGTTACCGGTTATTCTGGTTATATGGTTACCGCCGCCTATAATATACTCCTACAACTCCAAAAGGGTAGCTGTTGCGTTGCCATCCCTAGAGACAAAGTTGAAAAGTCTCATGTGCCTGTAATTTCACTAGCACCCATACCATTCAACCGGAACAGAGCAATGTCTGGACGGTATGGTGGAGTACTTCCCCGGTCGAACTGATTTACAAAGAGCTCTGAGTCGTTCGTCATTTCGCCCAAGAACTTTACGTCCCAAATGGACGAAATGACGAATTGAATAGGAACGTGATTTTGTGTTCTGCAATTCGTCCGAACGTCTTTATAGTTAGTTTAATTCATCAAAGTAAAGTTAGCTAGAAAAGTGTTAGGTAGGTTTTATTAATTACTAGCTTTTGCCCGCAGCTTCGCTTGCGTGAAATTTTGAACCCGTTAAGTGATGATTTTCCATACAAACTTGCATCCCCTATTTGACTCCCTTAGGGGTTCAATTTCGAAAAATCCTTCCTTATTCCTTGTCTACATTATAAAGAGAACCTCTGTGCAAAATTTCAGTTTTCTAGGTCCAAGGGTTTGGGCTGGGCGTTGATGAGTCAGTCAATCAGTCAGTCAGTCAGGACCTTTCTTTTTATTTATATAGATTTATAATGGTATTTTGTATTTGAGGAGTACAACTGGCAAGGCGTAAGCTGAGCTTTGTATTTGTGTGAGTGCACATAGAATCGATTGCCAAAAAGCAGTATAAACCGGTTAAAACCAAGCAAAGGACGCGTCTGCATTTATTCTCACACAAATGCAAAGCTCAGCTTAGGCCTCGCGGACCGTACCTAACAATTAACGTGTTACGTGGGTACGTACGAGTTACTACTACTAAGCCTTCGATTATTGTGCATTTAATTTTAGTTTTCTCAATTGTCAACTCAGTTGCACTATGAAAAAGATATACAATGCTATGAAATATTCTGTAGAGGAATGAGCAAGACATTTAATGAAGCTTTAATACACTAAGGCTCCTACTAATAACTAGAACAGCGTAAGCAAGGCAAATTACTTTAATTAAATACTTGCCTGTACTAGCCAGTTTCGAAATGTGCCTGTCATGTGCATAAGCCAAAGTTATTATAAAACTGGAACAAGTACATAAAGCTATAAAAATATCAGAGCGCAATAAAAACGGTGCAGAAGTATGAAGTCATCAAAATATCGTATTTTTTTACTGTTAGGTGCTTGAAATAAACGAGCCAGTTTAGTTCCCAATTAAAATGCATGAAATAATTATGATATCCTGTTTAATGATTTCATAAGAAACGCAAATATTATGGGTTAAGACGGGTTTGCTTATCGCTTGTAAAATATTTTTTCATATCAGTGTTTTGGGTTCGTCTGCTGGTATTATATTGGTTCTGATGTACAACCATACAGAGTTAAACCTTAAATGTGTGTTTTATTTTGTATGAAAACTATTCATTGCTTAGAAAGTCAATGAAACTACTAGATATTTTATCATTTATTAATTTAGGGACAACAAACAGCAGTGTAATAATAAGTAAACATTGATTAGAACTTAATAATAGAGGTAACAAATACACTACTCACAACGTTATCCACATATTACTAAATACTAGTTGTTAGAAAGAACGATATAAAAATAAACAGAATAAAAGTAAACATTACTTAGTTATCATTTTTAGCATGCGTGTATGACAAGATGTAAGAATGTGGACGAAGTGTAAAGAGTATGTAAGGATCTTAGCGTGTGGTTCTCTGCAGTTTCTGCCTACCCCATGGAAAAAAGGCGTGAGTTTTGTGAATGTACCTACAGTCTTTGTAACAGGAAATAGAGCAATAACATTGGCTGGATTTATTCATTCAACCGGACTGTTACATGTAACTGAATCCATTCTTTAGCAATATTAAAACTTAACATAGCGATAACTATCAAATACTTAAACATACATAAACTCACGCCCTTTTCCCATGGGCCATCGCCTACTTACTACTAAATACGATATAATTAGAGGATACTTGAATCTATAGTTAAAACTAGTTTAGAAACTTCAACTTCAACAGGGAACGACAAAAAATTTCATCTAGAATCTCATAATTCGATTATCCAGTCCCGCCCAAGTATTATAGTGAGGAAATGAGGAAGTAAATCAAATCGAGAACTCGAAACTTTGTCTCCAAGATCGTTAAGAACCTCGTCCAAAGGAAACGTCCCTATTCATCAAACGTACACGTGAGCGTAAATCTCTCGGTTCGTACGAATCCTACGATCCACTGCGTTAGAGAACTTAGTGCGTGCTCGGCCTAACAAATCACGCTGTATTTTTAAAACCGAAAAGATTTAGAGCTGGGAAAACGATTTCGATGTGTGCTTCGAAAATAACTGTAGGTAAGCGTGCCGAATGCACGTTGTGCTATCTACATTTTTGCTTTTTGTTTTGTTTCGAAAAGTTAAATTGGGATTTGTGTAAATGAATTTTGATGCATGCAAATAGCACTAAAACAGAAAAAAATAATTTATTGGCCTTCTATATAAAAAAAAAACAGAAAATCTTGTATTTTTATAAAATGTTAATGCCAGCATTTTGTATTTTTGATACAGTAACATTCCTACACAAGCATTCATTATTTCATTAAACCTAATTTAAAATAAATCCGTGCACCTGCTCTCGTTTTACAAGCCCAAATCGATGATCAAAAAGAGAGGCAACCTCAAATGCACCTTGTTAACGATCTATTAAATAAAATAACAATAATCATTAATTACACAAATGCTCCTATTTGGAATCGTTACTGCGAGCTGATGGCCATAAAAATCTTTAATTAAAGCAATCTTACAGACTTTACTACCTTAAACATTTAATGTTATATGAAACAATTAACGATTTGTATTGTATCGCTATAATAAATTTAAATGTAATTGTTATTAACACATATTATTCAAGCACAATTTAACTGAGTTTTTTTTTTACCACATGTTAAAAGTAAAATTAAAATGTGACATTTTCTCGTTGTTCCAACAAGTTTTCTCAGTAAATACCATTATAACAATTATGTGTGCAGCGACAATCAGTAAACCAGCGCGGCGCTATATTTTTTTTTTATTAATAAACTAGTAAGTATGTTTTTGTAAATTAAGGATGGATCGAATTGAAATAGAAAGGGGACTTAATGGTTATATTTCCCACAAGTCGTAGCATTATAGCGACTTTATTATCATGCTAATATTGATTCGTTCATTTTATCCACCTAAATTGCTAATATGTACCGAATCCTTTTACTATATCAGTTTCATATAGCTCAGTCATTAACAGAGAAAACCTTATATTGAACACGGCTCACGTGCATGAATATTGAACAGGATTTATATTAAAAAAATGTAGCAAACGTAAAAAATTTAGAAATAAAAATAAAACGTTTCGATAAAAGTTTAATATCGAAATGAAACCGTTTATTCGGCGTCAGAATAACGCGTGGAGCTCCACGTTGCATGCAGATTAGGCTGATTCCCCTTTTTTATTCGCCTACGTTGAGAATACTGTCTTTCAAACACGTGTGAGAGCGGTAAAACGATATTAAATTTTCTTAGTATTGTAACTGAGATCCGGATATAAAATGGCGACGTGTCATACGAAAAATGTGTTAAGAATTTTCCTTCAGGTAATGTTGTTTAGAATCGAGTTTAGAATAAATTAATAGTAGTTGGCAAGGTTTAAGAATATTTATTTCTCAAAAAGAATACATATATAAAGAATACACTTCTATGAGAAAACAAAGGAAAACAAAATTAGGTAAATGACGCAACAGTTTCGCCACAGCAGGTAAAATTAAATTACCTACTTAAATAAAAATTATAACAAAACAAACAGTAAACATATCAAAATCATATAAATTTAATATATTGAAACAATTTATATTACTATTAACTATTGAGTCATGAACCCAAATACAACAAATTACACCCATAATCTGTTCAACGTAACATAGAGTCCTGACATAGGTCATTGCGTAAATTGTAGCCGTGTTATCGAAAAAACGTAAACGACATCATCAAAAACCGTAAAATAGCTACATTACACATGTTTTTTCAAATCATCAAATGATCAAAAAATACCCACTAAGTGTCTGTATTCTTATAGCCATACTCATAAATCAGTGCTTTATTTAGCAGTCTAATGCAAATTATCGGGAATTGTATAGAAGTGTGCGAGTGTTTGTGAATGAGGAAGACTGACCTGCCGTGATACAGTTTTCACTAGTACGGAGGTCAGTGTGAATTAAGTTCAAACAACCGCATAACGTACACTGGGGCCCAATTCTCCTAAAATAAATTGTTGCCAAGCGCAATCGAACCACAACCGTCACTCAGTTTTTGTTTTCGAAAACTCAAAATGATTGATTTTGTTTTTTGTGTCAAACAATTTGATAGCTTTTGAAATTAAGAACTGTCTGAATGAACGGTTCGGCCTTGGTTCGGTTGTGATTTATCAAGATTTATTTTAGGAGAATTAGGCCCCAGGTATTTATAACGACATACGTAATTATATTCTTGTAGGATTCTTGGGATTTGTCTGTAAGGTTTGTTCATTTATATTATCAATAAACTTTTTTACTTTTACGTTTTTTTTTTTATATTTGGTTTTCTTTGTATGGTAACGTTTTGTATAGAAATTTCACGACTCACCTTACGTTGAAAAGGGTAGGTATAGTTAATTTCATGCTCACATTTCACTTTCGCTGTCAAGTGAATGACTATTATATTCCACAATATATTACCTACCTACTTGATTATCATAACAATAGTTTCATCGTAAATGAGTTTGCATTTCAAGCAAATTAATTACAATGTATCGTATGATATTAATTTACAAAACCTATGATGTAAGTATCCACTTCTAGGAGAAAGGCATCGAACTCGAACCCACTATTATATTGATTTTGTTGCGAGTCTGACTAACTGCAGTTATGGCACAATTAGTGTAGGGTGAGTGTACCGAGTATTTCCATCCAACTTTCCACAGCAAATTATGAAGCGACTGTACCTGGAAAATGTGTAATGAATCTCAAAATCTGAAAAATGAGGTATGAAGTCGATCGTTGAGTTCCCTGCAACATGGTTGAGCTGAGCGATGCGGATGTGCACGTCATGCTCGTGAACGCGTGCCGTCTGTCGGGACTGGTCAGCTCTTAACTGCTATGGCAATCCCAAAAGGCGTATTTTTCTATTTGCTACTATTATAATATGAGTTTATTTCTTACATTAACCTTCATGATTCTCATACTTACAATTTTTCTCACGATACTGTAGTGAATTTGTCATGATCTATTATTTAAAAAGAGTATCCATTGAGTTTCTTGCCAGTTCTTCTCCATAAGACCTACCTGTTGGTGCATCTAGTTTTTGACGTTTTAAAAGCACCTGTAATTTGGTCTACTTGAAATAAAAAAAAATTGATTTATTTTAATTAATAATATTTTTTAACGAATGTATATTATATTCGTATTTTAAATATTCATATTTTGCGTTTTTATTGAGTCCAGGTACACTCTCACTGGTTTTATTGTTGAGTCTAATGATTTTCGTCTCATTCAGAACTGACTGTATTTTCTAAAGTTACCATACAAAGAAAATTAGTGATGTCACAGAAAAACAAAGTACCCATTAATCAAAATCCGTCGCTCGCCTTACCGATGCCGACTGAACAATTCATTCGTTCTTTCATTCATTCATCAAAATTACTAGCCTTTGTGCGTCAAGTAATTATTTTCATGACCGCCAATTTATGAACAAGTAAATTAAGAAACCCTCAACTTGCATAAAGATTTCAAAAGAACACCGGCCAATTTTCTTTTTATTTTAACGCGATTTTAATAACTGGACTTGTACAGCTAGCATCTTAAGTCAAGTTAGTTATGGTAAAAGGCAATTATTTTGCAAAACATCATAATGAATCATGAAAAGTATTTCTTCTTATTCTCTACACTATCATAATTAGTTACAAGAATGTTTTTAAACTTTCGCGATTTGTAAACATTATAAAAATAATGATTCGGGTACATACATACAAAATACTTTTAGGGTTCTGTACCCAAAGGGTAAAACGGGACCCTATTACTAAGGCTCCGCTGTCCGTATGTCTGTCTCTCTGTCCGTCTGTCACCAGGCTGTATCTCATGAACCGTGATAGTTAGACAGTTGAAATTTTCACAGATGATGTATTTTTGTTGCCGCTATAACAACAAATACTAAAAAATAGAATAAAATAAATATTTAAGGAGGCTCCCGTACAACAAACGTGATTTTTTTTGCTCGTTTTTGCTGGATATTGATAACGGCAACAGGTAGACGCTTGAAATATTCACAGAATATTTAGTTATATATTCACTTTAAAAATAAATAATTAAATTTAAATAAAACAAATATTTATGGGAGGCTCCCATACAACAGACATGATTTTTTTGCCGTTTTTATAGATAATGGTACGGAACCCTACGTGCGCGAGTCCGACTCGAATTTGGCCGGTTTTTTTTTTATTTAAGAAGTAGAAGAAGAATTTCAGTCGGGAAATAATTAAATATACAAACTACCAACATCATGGAATCCGGTCATCGACAAGTGTTATCGTCGACGGGACGGGTTAGGCGACTGTAATGAAGTCGTTAATGTGGTGTGTTGAAGTACGGACGATAACATTAATAAAAATCAAGATCAACTGAGGGTGGATGAAGATACCCTTGCTTCACGAACATGACAACTGCTCCGCCATGACAGTTTACCCGTGACTCTCTAGTATATAATAATGGTCTATGCCCGCGTGACCACGGCCGGTGTAATTCGGTCGAAGGGTCGGGATAAAAAGGTATTTTGTGTCTTTTAAAATAGTCGTTACAAGTAAATAAAATTACAAACTTTTAATTTATATTCAGGCCTATACAATTATTGTCAATCTCCTTTAATTTGATTAGGTTTGACTGAGCTGATTGTACCAAATTCAAGTTGTTGGTATTCGTTTGCACATTAAATTTATTTTTTTAAAGAGTAGTATCCGTTCGGAATGGAAAATAAATATGAGTTCAAACAAATACCAGTGGTATTAGTTTATGGTATTAGATCGGAATAAATCATTTATTTGCATTGGATAACTAATTTTAATGTAGACTAAACTTTTAAATAAAAAATCTTAGCGATTCATCCTCTTACAAACTTGGCAGGCTCAGTCAATACTCGTGGTTATGGTTTTGAACTTTGAAGATTTACATAACTTGAGATAAAGTTCTTGAAGTTTATCTAAACTATGTTAAGCTGCTTCTTAGCTAAATGTTTTACTTAGGATATTTATTACAAAAAAAGAGCCGATATTTTTTTAATGACCGGACAAATAATTCACACAAGTCAATAAAAATAATACCTTAGATGTCAATAAAACTTTTACGTTTACCGCCGATATAGCCTCAAAAGTACCCCTCGAGTCTGACCGATAACAAGGTTGTAAAGTTTAATAACTATCACATGTTTTTCCGACACTTTGGTATATTTTGACCATAATCATTGAAACGCGGGGAATTTCGAAATATAACCAGTAGCCGACAATTAAACGCATATAAATACCTTCTATATCAGCTAGTTGGGCTGGTCACACTATTTATAGCACCAATTTGATGTTATAAATAGCCAATTGAAATAATAGTGATAGTTTCGAAACATTGCCGAGCCTTGAAACTTTGATAATTTAATTTAGTTTTATCATTTATTACGTCGTAGGTTTCTCGAATAAAAAGGTTTTATTACTCATTTTAATAAAAATGTATCGGGAATGCATTTTGAAATAAATAAATTGGTGTTTATTGGTAATTAAAGGGAACAGACTAGCTGATTAGAAATAAATGTTCATTCATTTCGTTTGTGAACACCTGTTTTTTTAAAGATACGAACATTCAATTTTGTTTGGCGCTACCGCCTGTGTCCGGAGCTCCACGTTCGCCATGTAGGCTTTAATTTTCCGAAATGAGAAGTTACTTTTTTGACAAAACACATTAAAATTGGTTAAAAAGTACGCTGTGATAACTTAGCGAAGAGATAACTCTTTCGCATTTAGAATATTAATGCGTTTTCCTGTACCAGTTCTGCCTAGTCTTTTCGCAACTATTTGGGGTCACATTCCAGTTTAACCAGATGTGGCTGAATACCAGTATTTTACACGGAGCGACTGTCATCAGACCTTCGTAACCCAGTTAATTGGGCAATGCCGATATCCTAAAGTTAGACCAGTTGTCAGACTTTCGGGTCCGTACCGTTCCGTAATTTGACTACCGGTACCGACTGCCATAGGTATTCGTGTAAGACCCGGGACGATGTGTCTCGATGTGTAATGAATGGTCACCCATCCACGGACTGAGCGCGGCAAGCGCAGCTTAACCTTGCAAATCGCATGAACCGCACGGTTTTTAAATAGCCACGAGCCCCTATGTGTTTTCCTGTACCATGTTAAAGAATTCTAGAAACTAAACGAAGTTAACTATAAGTACACCACAATATTCCAATAAAATAAAGATTAAGCCAAAGCAGCATTATCCTTTTCACATAAATACGCCCATACATAGCTAAAGGGTGCCAAATCGAATGACCGGCCAAAGGGACGCGATGGGAATCGAGTCGGCTATTCGTGGCACGTTTAATTGATAGCACTATTAGCACTGAAGTGTCTACACCGTTGTGTAGATGTCGGATACGAGGAAATAAAACGTAATATGTGGTTTCCTCTCCATAAAAAGATAGCACTTAAGTATTGAGAGTTGCGATAATTATCCAATGTCGGGAAAGGCTTAGTAGTGTTAGGACTGGTCTGTGGGTGCAATTTCACGTCTACAAATTATTGCAAAGATTAAAAGAGATTTCCTTCTTTTCCAAGAAGTGCCGGTAACTGGCAACACTGGGCAACTTTTATATGATAAAGAAGGTAGGTAAAGATAGGGTAGGCGGCGTCATGGATCAACGCTCTCGATGTTATAAAAGCTGTTGTCATTCAACGAAACTCGCTTTTCTGTGTCGATCAGCCGAAAAAGTGTGATCTTTATTATCTGTTTAGCTGGTCCTTATTATTTATCTGTTCTTGAGTAAATTAATATAATATGACCTAGCTCATGTTACTAACCATTAACCCAAATAAAAATAATCTCAGTAGTGAAGACTCTATGTTAGTTTTATTCTCTGTATTTCTATATTTCTATGCCCGCATTGTACATGTCGTACAGGTATTAGCTGTAACTGTAATGATAGATTCACTCCTACACTTTTCTGTTTGCTCTCTATAACATTATCTGAGTTATGAAATTAAAACAGAAAGGTAAATAAATGATTCCGTAGTTTACACTTTTAATTGTCTACTTCATACAATTTCGTAAAACCAAAAGTTTGTAAATTATTTTCCGACCTCTAGTTGTACTTTGCGGTTTAAATAACGATTAAACAGTTTATAAACGGTTACCTACTGTAGTTTCCCGAAATTCCGTAACTGAAATGAACAAAACAATTTATTTCCTGTGATATATCCGAAACCAGTCGTTAAAAATTGTTGCTTTTTTTACAGACAGAGGGTTAACTCTGAAACAAACTCGTAAATAAATGGCGTATCTACATGTTACTAGAGAGAGAGTCCGAGGGTTTCTGTTTGTACATAATATTCACCATGATATTAAAAAGAACTGCATTCTAAATGCGCAACACACTCTTTATCGCTATGGCTTTGAATTTGACAATACAACAATATTCATTACGTAGTACATAGTTGTGGAGAAGTCGGTTTGTTAATATTTACGTTGCTATGAAAATTGTTGACCTGTCAAAATCAAAGCAATAGGGATGCCGAGTGTTTTGCGCAATCAGAATACTGGATGGAATTCGAAACAGCTTTCATTACTGCTCAAAGCGCTTTTCGAGGAAGGCTTCAATATACTTTTCTACGTACAAACCCCGTCGCCGCGTCGTCGTAGAGCAGCTAGTAAAACATAATTATGTCACCCTACTAAACTCGGCCCTTACTCCCATACCAAAGGACTAGTTGCTTCGCATTTCACCCGGGCTATTTCTCAATGAGTTCCCTCAGATCCATTGCAAGCCCAAAGAAAAATACGCTTTATTTTTATGTCCTGCGGTCTTTGTAAAAGCATTTGCAGTTGAAACAACACAGGCTTTTAGGTAAATGGGTCTAGATAGGTAGATACAGAGTTTTATGGGAATGTCTGCTGTGAAAGGTAATATAAGTTGATGATGCCTACATATTTTTCAGTGTTGAGAGGCCGTTTGTTCGAAATTATTTCTGAGTGCACTTTTTGAGGCACGCTAATTGAAATGGAACGGAATATTCAAAAAAATACATAAAGCTCTCTGCGTAGCAAAATATTAAATATCATCTATGATTTCCGTACTTTCAAGTTAAATAAAACGTTTTTATAAATACTTTCATATATAAATAAAAAAACATTTATATTTCTCACATTTTGACCATATCATAAATCGTTTAGCGTGCAAAAACCCTCATATATTAATTAAAAATGTGAACATTATCGAAAATATCGATGCTCAGGTGTAAAATGATCTCCCCCTCGTGGAAAATTGGAAAACGCGGAAATTGGCGGGAACAGACCGGCTCCATTAATTGAAGCCATTAATCTTTTGACCGTAACCGACACCTCCGCACGACCGTCCCCGGAAGCGCCCGAACGGGCCCGAACACGCGTAATTGCCAGTATGAAACAATGTTATTAGGTAGCGCTTTCTTAATAGCAAATTAGGCATGTTTGTTTAGGAGTGTTTATTCGGTTACATAATATATGAAATAGTTGTTATAGCTCCATTATATATCGTGTGTTCCACCATAATCTGTATAAACAATCCCTAATCCTCGGCGTACGTAGTTGAACCCAAACTAGATTGTTTCAATGCGCAGGTGTCCGTATTTTCTTTCAATTTCCTACACAATAAACAAAACATGTTGAACTTGCGTTGTTTCCAGGCGATTTACCTCGCGTTTCTGTACACTTTTACTTTACCTGTAGTATTAGAAAACTTTTATGTATTGAAGAAGCTATGCAAGACCTAAATAATAAACTTTTTACAACAATCTGAAATCGACACATTTTTTTCTTTTATGCGTAAACGTATTCTCTAATACATCTCTTTGACGATCGTTTTACTCGTCATAAAGCTGTATCGAATGGCAATAAAAGTTGGATTATTGTGTCTACTGACTTTCTGTTGTAATTTTCACCTCTGCGCAAAATCAATAAAATGTAGATTAATATTCGCTTTTTGTTTATTCGAATAATAAACCGATAGATCTCTGCCGTTGTTTACTGAACTCTTTGCCGTCATTGTAGAAATATGTATTGTCTATTATAAAACAATTTTTGTTTTGTTCTAGATGGACAATCGAAGCGGTTTGTGGACGCGGCGGCACCGCTGTAGGTGAACAGCGACCAAGATGGCGTTGGCGTGGGCATACGCGGTGGTCGCCGTCCTGATGCTGGCGACCACTCGCGCCTACCTCATCCTCATCCCCGACACCGCCCCACCGGGACACGAGGTCCTCGACACCGCCGTCTATAAACTAGGCTCCGAACGAAGCTACAACATCGATGTCCACCGAACAGCTAACTTCGTCCATCACATCCTCAAAGTCAACAGAACCAGTGGCCTTGTCACTTTGAGAAAAAGACTAAGATGTGACGGAGTCCTCTACCCAAACCTCTTCACTTTCTACGTAGATTCTACATCGGACCGCATCCGCGATATCGACTACTACAGTCTACCTATAAGGGTCCTGGTGACCGGCGAAGATTGTAGTAGGAGACACGCTGATCTCTATGACATAGACTTCGATCGCGTCTACGACCAAAACGATGCTGCACTACAATATGAAGAGGAACCGATCAGAGATAAAAGAGAGGCAATATATCAAGAGAGTATAGACTGGAGGTTGTTAGAAGGCGAGGAGTTAGTATCTAGTCAATATAATGTCCTTTCCACGGCATATCCGTGGTCGAACGTGATGTTCGAGGAATTCGTAGCGAGAAATAGCAGTAGGAGAAAACGATCTCACAGCTTAATACCCTTCGATATGGCCATAGATGTAAAAATAGCTGAAGCGAAGCAATGGATATCGGAAACATACGCTAGTTTCGGTATCCCGACAACGGATCGATGGCAAGGGATTTGTCTGAAGCAATCGCAATTTGTGAATTCCCTTACAGCTTTCTTACCTAGAACGGTTCAGAAGATGTGTAAAGTGCAATTTTTGGATGTCAGTGACCCGAGGTTTATGATAGAAACAAGTCAAGGTGATTTGGTTGCCAGTGGAGATATTTGTATACAGGAACCTATGTGGAAAGTGTCAATACTCTTTACGTTCAACTGCGACAAGATCAACATCGTGGATTCGGATCATAGGCTGAAGATAGTGTATCACCATCAAGAGCTGAACGACACTGATATTGCGAGAAGAGTTAAGAGAGAGCTTCGGAACCAATCGCCATATTTCGAGCAGGCGTTATACGTAGCATCTGTAGCTGAGGAACAACCTCCTGGCGTTACTGTTACCACAGTTAGAGCTCGGTAAGTACTTAAGAATTAAGGCATTAACATAAAAACATAAGTTACGACTGAATTGGATTTTCCTGGCGCTAAAAGGAGTCTTTATATTACACCACGGCAAAAGTAAACCTCACCACTATCACACGTTTATCTTCACTAAGTAATAGAGAGTCAAGCAGTCTAGTCTCTAATGATGACTAATGACTTCTAAACCTCTTAATTCGAAGTTCCTTACTTGATCATGTCAACAAACAGGACGTGGGCATTATCCTAATCAACGTCAGGACATAACACCTAGTCACGAAGCATCTGTCGTTTTAATTGACCTTAAGCTGGGTCTTTTATGGACTCATCTATTTTATGCGGTCCGGAACCGCTGTCATGGGCCGTTGAACGTGTCGGCGAATACAGGGACGCGTATGATCACACAATTTACAATGATGACGTTGTCATTTTAGTTTTTGACGAGATCATTACATGTCGGATTTACTGCAATAAGTGTTCAATTATAGTCAATGTGTTTCTTTGAAGAATGTTTTATTAAATCTTAAGCCTAAACTGTATTACTGATATTACTGATCTAGGTATTATGTTGCCACAGACGTATTCTGAATATGAAATGTCTCTAACAGAATATCGAAAATGCTCGAATAGCGATACATTCTAAGATTTACTAGATAATTATGAGACAATTCAGTCCATGAAAGTTAATGTAGATTCACGGAATAAATAAAGAGTAGAGTGTTTAATAAACGATAGTTATTTTAAAAGTATTACTAGTTACAGAAGTTTAATAACGTTTCCTCTTCGGTATAATACTCTCGAAGTAAATCACGTACGAGGAATCGAAGTAATAACACGTGTAATCAGACGTTATTTGCTCTGAACATTTTTAAATTGCTACCCTCATGCATTTTGTACCCACAAGACTAGTTATTGAACACACTTTATAAATTACATGCCGTATTACGTAATTGATGCACCGAGGCATTCCTACCGTTTGAAAAAGTTTTGTTTTTCTTTTTAACTTTCCTGTCATTAAATTCCAATGTGAAATGTGTTTTTTTCTTAGTTGTTACATTAGAGTACATTTTGGCATGTAGTTTGTTGCTTTTTATTTAGATATCGATGCCTTACAGCGAAAAAGGGATAACCGCCAATTTACAAACTTTACCGGAGAGTAATTTAAAGTTCGTTTACGACGAAGTAATTAGGCTAAGGACCTTAATTTACATACCACCTAAGCGACAACGAGAATGTCGTAGAGTCATGAGACTGATCAATCGACGCAGAAAAAAAGACGATTCCAACGAAATAAATAAGTCCATTTCGCAAAAAATGGCGCTTATCCCCTTTTGGCTGTTAGGCATCGATATAAATAAACTAACATTATCAATGGATCATCCCTTGTACATGGAATAGACCTTAAATACGTGGGAAAACGTAAAATAATATGATTTCTATCAGTTCCGTAGGTATTTGTTTTTGTCAATGTATATGAAAGTAATTTTAACTACACTTGCTCCTTTACACTACTGACTACCGATCATGTAGTACTTTGATAATCAGTCAAGGTTTTTAATAAGTTTTTCTGTTAAAACACTATAAACCCGCCCCCACCTTACCACACGAAAAAAAACAGCACCATTATCGATTTGCGGGTGAACGACAATGTATCATTCAACATTTCAGATCTTTCTAATACTTTTATAGATCTTACGAATATATTATATTTGCAGGGACCCAGAGAACAGTCCTGTAACCTATTCGATGTCGAGTCTCCTGGACTCGCGGTCTGCGGGCATGTTCGCGGTGGACTCTAGGTCCGGCGTAGTGACCACACAAGCAAGGCTGGACAGGGAACGACTGGATGTGCATTATTTTAGAGTTGTGGCACAGGATGACACGTTTCCGCCTAGGAGTGGTACTACAACTCTTCAGGTGAGAAATTAATGTACATATTCTTAAAGAAAACTCTTGGAGTTACTTTTTTCGATCGTGAGGTTTTAATTCATAGTATTTAACGCTCTTAATCCCCTCGGAGAAGTTAACAGTAAATCTATCTTAGTACTTGTGTCTATAGAAGATTGTGTGAAGTTTAAAAGACATTTTGTAGACGATTTTCACATTTTTCAAGACGCAAACAAAGAGCAAATTATGATCTCCTTGCCTGCTATGATTTAAAACTACTATAATATCAAATATTTAATCTTATCACCACCAGATCAACGTCCTAGACTGCAATGACCACTCGCCAGTCTTCGAGATGCAGCAATATGAATCTTCAGTACGCGAAGGCGCCAGTCCTGGGACCACTGTGCTTACTCTCAAGGCCACTGATCAGGATATTGGGAAGAACGCTGAGGTAATTGATAACTGCGTTAAATGAAAAACGCGACACAGGCACGCAGTCTACTTCTTGAATCAGCGTCTCCAACCGAAATTCTTTTGTTTCATAAAACTCCGTTTGCAGGTGGAATACTCAATAGAAGCAGTGACTGCTGAGACCCTAGACCCTGAAGACACGAATGAGTCCATCGACAATTCAGAGCAGATCGACACCCAGGACGTGTTCCGGATAGACGGCAGGAGTGGAGCCTTGCTAACACGATCTCCACTTGACAGGGAGAAAGTGGCACGATATACTGTGATAGTGAAGGCTACGGATCAAGCCAGTCCTGTCTCTGATCGACTTTCTAGCACGTAAGTTATTGCCACAGAATAAAAAAAACAAGTGGTAGTGCCACGCAACTATCGCGCGTGTGTCACCATTATGCGGACATCAGCAACACTGGCTCACGCAATTAGCTACTTTCTGACTTCTGTTACACAATGGTTCGAACTCATACGTAAACTTAGTACCTATCATACCTTATTGTGGAATTTTAACGTGTAAAAAGGATAGCAGAATGAAAAATGTATCTCACAGAGGTGTTTAAAGTTTAAAACTTTGATATTTTTCAATATAATTTGTACACACATCAAAAAAAGTTTGCGATCACTAGCATAATTATGTATGTGAAGATTCCGAATGCAAAGTCCAACTGAAATCTGATTTATATTTATCTAGATAACTATCAATCTATATTTATCATGATAATTATCGCTTTGAATCCCGATTAAAAAATTCGCCTTCAAAAAGGCTACATAATTTTTCAAAGTGATCGCAAACTTTTTTTGATGTGTGTATGTCAGTTTGGTGACACTGGTTCCCGTACTAAGGAAGTATAAGGACACTTCCACTTCACAACGATCATTCAGCCCTCATCAAGCTGTCTCCCCCCCAAGTCCCCGCCAGCAACGCCCTAGACCGAGGTCCGAGTCCTACTAGGGGTCGCCCTTAGTGCTGTTGTTGCAGGTAGTCATGATGTTAGTGTAGTACAAGTAGTTAGCTTAGGTTAAGTATTTTACTTCCCCCCCGTTGGCTGGAGACCCTTCAGGTCTCGCGAATAACTGCTCGGATAAGTAGAAACGGTCCCCTAGGACCATCTACAGCAGTCCAATAGAAAAAAGGCACTTCCACTATTATTGCACTTTTAAGAAATTCTCTGACCGTTATAACACTACATTACACATTTTTTTGTCAAAGTTCTAGTGTACAGTGAACTCAGTTCTTTTATGAACCTACGACAGTTCAAACCTTTATTCTTTTTGAGGGAGTTGAAAAATACCTTTACTAGCGTCATAGCGGCCGGGCCACACATGTGTCATAATTATTCCCTGCAAGATTAGTCTGTTATCCAAGTACGAAAGTACTACCCACTGAAAATCCGATATTCCGTGTACTAGAATTTAAAACTTCCTCAACACACGCTGGGAATAGACACGTGTTGTAAAATTCAACAAAATCCAGCACGCTTCCTAGTAGGATCTATACGCTCCGCCTGGCTAGCTACCACCTGAACATTAAAATCCGACGCCAAGCAGTTTGCTTTGTTCCGTCGTGTGTATGTGAGAGCCAGAAGGGTACAGCGGAATCCCTCTATATTTTTGTAGCTCGGATTCCTTTGCTCTATCTTAGACCCTGTGTACGTTTCCCATCAAGTGCGTTTAAAGTCAAAGAATAAAATAAAACCATACATAAATTAATTGAGGTTGGAATCAGATAATTGCACCTATCAATTTCCTGGCTGGTAGCCAAACCAAACGTATAGTATTGCTGGTTAACTTGTTACTGTATATTTTTATATTTATCACATTATTTAATTGACTTTCTCGACTTGCTAAGGTCCCGCCTAAGAGCGATTACGCACTGCATCCGATCCGAATCCGTGAAAATACGGATATAAAAAACTCGGACCGAATTCGGATATTGCTTTACGCACTGCATCCAATTCGAATCCGTGAAAATACCGATCTAGAGTAAAAATCTCGGAACGAATTCGGATGTTGCTTACGCACTATTCCGATCTCTGATCCAAATTCAAACAATTCAGGGGCCATCTTTGGCATATCCATTTGGCGTCCGATTTGAATCCGAGGTAGTGCGAAAGTGTTCATACAAACATTACTACGGCTACTTCGGTCCGTCAATATTTCTTCCGAATTGGAGACTCACAGATGACGGATAGAAATCGGATGACGGATGCCGGATGTAGTGCGTAAACTACCATACAAATAGTACTACGGCTACTTCGGTCCGTCAATTGTTCTTCCGAATTAGAAACTCACGGATGACGGATAGAAATCGGATGACGGATCCGGATGTAGTGCGTAAACTACCATACAAATAGTTCTATGGCTACTGCGGAACGTATTTTCAAGGATTCGGATCGGATGCAGTGCGTAACCGCTGTAAGGGTGCTTTACCACCAGAGATGTGTACTGCGGATCTGTTTCAAACCAGCCAACAGGATTGCTTTATTTTACTAACCTTGACACAACAAATTTGAATGTCTGGTATGCTGGATGATGTTCAGCACACTCTTGCAGAATGTGTAAAACACCATACGGTGAGACAATCATTGGTGCAAAAATTTTACATAAACACATATGATCAAGGGGCGTTTTTAAGCATATTAGCAGAACCAACATCTGTTGCTGCAAAATTTATAGTGAAGCAAATTGACTTTGCATCAATGATTCTTTCCCTTTTTTTTAATAAATCATGTTTATGTTGGATGTTAAGTTTAGGTAACGTTGGGGCTATTTTATCTTCAGAGACAAATGCCCCTAAATAAATTGAAAAAAAAACATTTGAAAATCAAGCGGTCCTATTGGTTGGTTGATTTGACACTATTCTGTAGCTCTGGTGGAAAAGCAGCCTAATTCTGTGCAAACCTGCCTGTACACACTACATCTATTCCGAAACGTGTACTTGACGTGATTATGCGGTATATTAGGTACTATACGTATTCATGCGTTTACCTCGTAATCGTGATTAATTATTAGGCACTAATTACAAACTCCAGAAGTTCCACTTAATAACGTGTTCAGGGCATGAATACATCATAATGCATGGTCCTTTGAGTAGTTAACCATTATGGACTGACCTTAAGGTTACTGGTATCCCTAGTAGTTGCATTACGAAGAAATCTTTGTCTTTATTTACGACGAGGTCTTTGTAAAAAGAGAGTCGCATTTGGTAGTCTTGAAAATCAACAACAGCTTTGGTTAGGAGTTAATTAAAGTAGTCGGAGGTGTAAATAGAACTTTAAAAAAAGTAAACAGCTTCAGAAGTCAGTGCAATTCTACGCTGAGCAAATTGAAGGCACTAATGAAACTGTTAATTTTATAATATGGTAATTATTTTACTCCTTTCAGTTTTTTTGAAGTCGGTTTTTACTTTTTGGTTAAGTTTTTTATTTAAGACTTTTTAGTGACATAAATTACCTACAATTACAATAGTGTACTAATTCGTGAACCACTACTACAATTAGAACGTCATCTATATCGATAATTCATAGTAAAACTATTAATAATATTGTAAAAAAACTGCTCAACCTAACTTAATGAAATTCATATGGGACCAACTCGATAAAAAAGAACTACTGAAATTGGATAACAAATCACGCAGAAATCGGATAAGAAAAGAAAAATGTTTTTACTCGAATTGATAACTTCCTCAGCATCATTGGTACAACGTGTCTGGTGTACGTTGACCATCCTGCATAAATAAAATAATACCTACAACTTTATTGTCTACAGTGCGACAGTCCACGTGAACATTCTGGACGACAACGACAACTACCCGCAGTTTAGCGAGAAGACCTACACCGTCACAGTCGACGAGGACATTAGTGCAAACGACAACCCTATCATTGCAAGGATCAAGTAAGTCCCGAAATAGAATATTGTAAGCTAGGGGAAGGTGGAGGAAAATGGTCGACATGTATTCAATCCATTAGCAA
Organism: Amphipyra tragopoginis; assembly: GCA_905220435.1. NCBI lineage: Eukaryota > Metazoa > Arthropoda > Insecta > Lepidoptera > Noctuidae > Amphipyra > Amphipyra tragopoginis. The sequence goes on along the minus strand of HG991997.1, from coordinate 8,019,886 downwards.
ATAAGATCCATGCCTCTGCATTTCTTCTTATGATTCTCTTTACCAAAAAAATATTAACCATTGGAATACCCATCCGTTCATGGTCAAACTCACACTTAACTAGGGTCACCCAATTCTACTAAAATAAATCTTGATAAATCACAACCGAACCAAGGCCGAACCGTTCATTCAGACAGTTCTCAATTTCAAAAGCTGTCGAATTGTTTGACACAAAAAACAAAATCAATCATTTTGAAAGTTTTCGAAAACAAAAACTGACTGACGGTTGTGGTTCGATTGCGTTTGGCAACAATTTATTTTAGGAGAATTGGGCCCCTGGACTACGGGCGGACTTTGAAAATGTCGTTGTTTTGTTTTTTTTTTTAGTGATATACTGAATAATATACAACATGACTGGTTAGTCACTTTACATACGAAAACCATGAACTCTTTTCGTCATTCTCAAAAAATAAGCTATTCAATACAAAATAATCTTGCTTAGCAAAATGTATGGAAAGCTGATATTTTTTTTCATAAATTCCGATTTTTTCCCATAGTAAAAGTTGTACAGAATGATGAACAGTGTTTATGGTTTCCGGATGTAAAGTGCCTAACCAGTCATACAGAATCAGGCCATTTGTCGGGACTTATCATCTGGTACATGATGGTTTTACATCTGGTAACCCTATACATAACCGGTTTTATTTGTGCTATATCGAGTCTGATATCAAAGCTCAACTGCGATCATTGTTGGCATACTTTTTTTCGCAGTCTTTTAGGGAGCAGTTTCTCAGTTCTATTTTATTATTGTACCATAATTGTGGAAGCTGCTGCCCCCGCACCGTCAGTTACAACTTATGTTATCCACAAAAACATAATTATAGTGTAGCGTATTCATTGACTGAAACTATAATAATATTTACTTTATCATATCTTACTGTTATAAAACTAAACGTTTTCCAATAAAACGTTGTCTCGATGTCTTCCAAGATCCAATAGAGTAATATTTTCAACTTGGCAATCTTCCCCTGTTCTCCGGAGCACCGTCTGGTGTTCAAATTTGTATCGTCATAAATCGTTATATAAATTGTTGTAAAAGCCGCGCGTTCATATTTATTGTTTTACTTGCGACGCCTAACTGCAACTATCAATATTTCATACCGGCATTGTGGTGAACCGTTAGGAATTTATATTTGTGCACAAATGCGGCCAAAATTATTAATTTTATGAGCGTTAAATACTAAAGTGATTTTAATTGATTCATTACATAACAATGCTTGTTAAACAATTAGCTCTTTGTTACCATTTAAGGCTTTTAAAATAAAAGCTTTCATTGTAATAAAGGGCTTAGCTTTTGTTTTGTAGATTTTCGGTGTTTTTTGGATGGTCAGGCTTGTTTCCGAAAATGCTAGAAAGTAAAAAAAGGCTTTTTTTTAATAAACGACTCTCATTTAAAAGCTCTCCTAATCCTAAGCACAAATCGAAAGGGGTATTTAAAAGATAAAATTGTCTTGAATTTTATTGTAATATCTATTTATTTCAGTATTGTATTATTTTGTGTATATATTTTATTATAATTTATAAATATTTATCTTATGAATTTGTAGTCTGTTGAGTACAAAATAGTCAAATCATCTTTTTTTACCTATTTCGATGGTTTTCTTTTTGACCCAAAGTTTGACTGGTAAAGAATGCCTTATGAATTCCGCCTCATGTACCACCATAGTGCAGAGAAGTATAAAAAAATAAATTCTTCTCTAAGGCAGCGCCTATTGGGAGCTAGCTCCCAGGCCGCCATATTGAGAGTTGTATTAATACAGGCCTAAAATTCTAAATAACTAGAAAGGCATCTAAATAACTAGCACACAATCAAATCAAATCTAAATAATAACACTACTTTTTTCTGTATCGCTAATCTATTACACTTTCTTGCACAGGGCGACAGACGCAGACGTGGGGGCCAATGCAGCGATACGCTACGCAATCATCGGAGGAAACACACAGATGCAGTTCTCTATCGACAGCCTTAGCGGAGATGTGTCGCTAGTAAAATCACTAGATTATGAGCAAGTTAGGAGCTATCGACTGGTGATTAGAGCTCAAGGTTAGTTGAAAGTTAGGTATATTTCCTACGCAGCGTAATATAGCCCACTGCTTGATGAAGTCCTACCTATCGCAAAAAGGATCCGAAGTGTAACATAAGTACAATATCGAAACGAATAGACAGTTCATAATTAACAACTAAATAAATTATTAATAAATTTTATTTCAATAGTATACAATTCTTGACAGAATGACAGTTGTCGCGTACTATGTTCATTCTTAAACACTCCTTATATCATTGAGATATAGTTTAATTTTCTCAGTTGTTCAGATTGTTTTGAACAGTCTGTAATATTTCGTCAGTTTGACGACACGTTTGGTGCAGTGGCTGAGCGTTTGGCTTCTGCGCTACGAGTCGTGGGTTCGATTCCCACACGGAACAAAAATTTGTATGGTATACAGATAGTTGTTTCAGGTTTGGGCGTTTGTGTATGTGAGATTTGTGTTTGTAAACGCACCCACGATACAGGAGAAATCCTAGTGTGGGGCAACGTATAAAATGTTCGTCCTTGCTGACTCGCTAATCTGTGCACCACGGCATGAGCTTCTGGTAGGTATAGCTCGTGCCGAAACTAGAGGAGGAGACCACTTTGGGTAAGCGAGAGAGTGACTGTTCAGCCTTCCAACCGCTGGCACTAGGAAATTGTATGGTCTTCCCACCATCACCACCATGCGTCTTCTCTCAAAGTATTAGCAGTCAGGGGCAGGCACAGCACGCGATACATGTGTAATTGATGGTTTGCGAATAATTATTTGGCAAATTAAACAATAACCAAATAAGTATTCGACTAAAACAAAATTTCTGAATAATTTTTTGGCCAATTGATTATGGTGGCTAGTAATCATTCGGCGAAAATGAAGTAGGGTAAAAATCTTCAAACAATTTCTTCGGCAAATTCTTCTTCTTCTTCGGGAAATGCTTCGGCAAAGATTACATCGGCGAATCGTTGTCGGCGTAATGAAATTCGGTATAAAATACTTCGGCAAAAACACGGGCACCCGTAGTTGATAGGTACCTATTAAATTTTTAAAAAGCCTTCACACTTCCCTATTAATGAATTTGGTAGACTTGAATTGTTGAATAGTGGCCAATGTTGTGTAACAATCTTATTATTTTCTAGATGGCGGTAGTCCCTCCAGATCCAACACGACTCAGCTCCTAGTAAACGTGAAGGACGTAAACGACAACGCGCCGAGATTCTACACTTCGCTGTTCCAAGAGTCGGTTAGCGAAAACGTTCCTGTCGGATACAGCATAGTCAGGGTAAGTGCTCCTTAGAGACGGATCGCAATAATAAATGGGTACGAGGTTAGTTGGAAAGGGGTACTAATCCGAAAGCGTCTACTACTATCATAATTTCATGTACGTACCTATTATTAACACCAATATAGGGTTATAAGAGTAGAGGAAGACCAAAGAAACAATGAATGGATAGTGTGAAAGATGATATGGATAGAAGGGGGGTGACTACTGAGATGACGGCTAATAGAAAATTAAATATATGGAAGAAAAAGACATGCTGCGCCGACCACAAATAAGTTGAGATTAGGGTAGGAGGACGATGATGAGCTATGATTAACACCCTGGGGCCTGATTCACCTAACTAAACAAGTTCAGTTGCAGTATAAAGGTCTGACTTTAATAATCCACGATATTTTGCATAGTGCCTTAGTAGATGCTAAAGATGACGTACCAACCACAAAAAAATAAATCTGATGGTATAAATCAATATAGTTTCCGTAAAAAAAAAAAATTATAAATCAATCAATTCATTAATTGATTGGTTCTTTTAGGTGTAATAGCGTGCACGGCGCTAGCTATCAGCGCGGGGCCATTTTCTTGCATGGATGTTATAACAACTTAGAGCACAAGTTATTATATAAATTAATTCTAAAAAAATATTGACAAAAAAAAATTACAACTGATTTCATTTTCAGTGATACCTACCTATGTTATTTATGATTAGTTACGGTTTACTCACGTGCATTTTTCGGACTGAGTTCGACTCGCGATCTCGCCGCGTGATCAGCTCATGATTAAGGCCTCCGATTGGGTCCGAAACTAGTCGGGCAATCCCGAAAAATGCACGTGAGTAAACCGTAACTAATCATAAATATGAATGTGTCTCACGAAAGTTATACCTATATTATCTTCAGCATTCACTAAGAGGCTATGCAAAATATCGTGGATTATTAAAGTAACACCTTTGTGTTGTAGTTAAGTTTCGATCAAAACAACGCTTTTCGTATTCTCTTAATAGGCCATATCTTCCGTGAACTTAACTGCAGACTCACTGCAACTTGACTACTAGTCATGAATTACGTGAATAAGCCATAGTAAATAATATATATACATGGACATAGTAAATAGCTTTTTTGTTCAGTATGTGTAGCAACATACAAAACAATTAAAATTAAAAGAATAAAAACAAAAAAAAAACAATGAAAAGTTTTACCACAGTTTCACAATACATATTCTTATGATTCTTAAACTGTGGTTTTACTGTTCTGTATTCAAACATAACAAACGACGTCATAAGATATTATGCATTTACACCAATTTTTCATCAACGGAAGTACCATTCGTTATTAGATTGCTACGTCGATCGATCTAACCACTCGTTGCACTTCATACGACCGACCGACGCGACGTATATAATTACAGGACTATCACCGCTTATTATAGAGAATGATACAGAAGTTCTAGTTGTCGGTTCAATGTACTTTTTATGTAGTATTGACCTCACAATGTCTCATGTATAAAGAAGTTTTTTTTCGCAAAACAAATATTGTTTTTTTTTGCCGTTGTAGCGTTTCGTGTGCATTTGAATTACAGGATCAAATCTTAACTCCTTACAAAACGAAAAGATAGAATTAGTAAAAAAAAACCTGATGGGATACTCCAAAAATTGCATCTTGGATGCGTTCACAGACCTTAATATTCAGAGCAGAAATAAATACCATGCAGATGCTTGTTTAGTTCAGAGATTGAATACTCGACTCGTATTGCAGAAAGCCAATATTACATACAAAGGTATACTCACGCCTGTAACCCCCCAGAGGGAAGGCAAAGGTGTTCTCCTATTGCAGGAGTCTGTAAACCCATGTTTCGCTTCTGATTCCCGGTTCCTATGACAAAAACAATCCGTTTTGCTTACCAATGGTACCATTTTATTGCCAACCTGGATACATAAAAACACTTTTAAGCTAATTTTACCTGTGATAGTTACTAACGTATGGGAGGATTTACTATGCAAAGCTATAGGATCTTTACTTCACTATTGGTAAAAATACAAGTCTTAATTTTAACTGATAACGCCCGGTAATTCATAGGAAACGGCCATTAGTCGCGTGATCTCGTCGAATTTAGCGTCCGTCGTAATTTTTCGAGCCTAATTATTATGGATATTAAATCTTATGTCGTCCAATACTGTATAGGTACCGAATAATTACTTATTAGCCCAGGGCTGCATCATTCAGCCGAAAGACGTCTACTACTGGACATAGGCCTCCCCCAAAAGGGTTTGCCGTAATCGCCACGCTTGGCAGGCAGGTTGGCGATCGCAGTATGGTTGTTAAAGTACTCAGAGAACGCTGCTGCCCATCCTCTGGAGAATCCCTTAGTCGCCTTTTACGACACCAACAGGAAGAGATGGGGTAGTGCTATTCTTTAAGTCCGGCACTACATGCCGGCACACATAACAGGCCGTAAACGTCCACTACTAAACAAGGGCCTCCTGATCAACCGCAATGAATGTTCGCGAGGGAATATTTCCATAATCCGATGTAAAATATTAATAGAAATGGTAATGTTTATTACTCCATACGGGCCATACATTGTAACGTAATGTTTTATGGTTTTCGCTTTTTTATTATCAAGATGACTTCGTTTATAGCCTATTGTTTTATATTAGAAATCCCCTGTATTATTGATGAATAGTTTTAGTACTTATCTTTAAAGTCTCAAGTACTGTAATTTGTGGTAATTATGGACACAATAGATAAACAATGGCACTGACGAACCGGTTCGTCGGTCGGGCCGCTAGCGGAGTACTTTCATATTTTCTTAGGATTAAAGAGAGTTTAAATTCACACCTACACAACATTCTAATTTTAATATCATTTTTTTTTGTTAACAGTCGACATAAAAACAAATTGATAGCAGACAGGTTAAGTTTCACAACCTATTATCCAAATTATGATTAGTTACGGTTTACCCACGTGCATATTTCGGGATTGCCCGATCGTAGTCGGAAACTAGTCGGACAATCCCGAAAAATCCACGTAATTAAACTATTACTCATCATAAACATGAATGTGTCTCACGGAACACGGAACTCATAAAAGTTCAGTAAAATCCTTGAATTTAACAAGTTTAGAATCATAAGATCGTCGACAGGCAGAGCCATCTATCGCGTTGCGTATAAACTATACCAACCATTTACTACAGGATACTGTGAGGAATACAAAATGTATAGGGATAGCATTTACTTCGGACCCTTTATAATTCACATAACCCAAAGAAGAACCAGAATACCTACCTGAAGTACCTGAACAAAATTCACTGTACCATGTTTTGTATTTTTGCAGGTGCAAGCTTACGATGCAGACGAAGGCATGAACGCCGAGATAACATACGCGCTGACTGACAAGGAATATAACAACAACAATGATCTACCAATCAGTATAGATCCGAGGTCCGGATGGGTGTATACGTCATCACAGCTGGACAGAGAAGTGCAAGCCAAGTATCAGTTGATGGTAAGTTTTACCTGTTTAAAGTATTTTTTTCTGTACCTACCTACTCAAAATAAGTTCAAGCCGTTATCATTGCTTGGAATCAACGAAAAGGGAGAGTAGACCTTCTTAAAAACGTCTCAATAACTTATTCAGGTACTTACCCTCAGTGGATCAGCAGAATAGGTAAACACAATTCCACCAATGCAATGTGATGCTGTAGGCCAATTGCACTAACCGAACCGTTCATTCAGACTGTTTTTGATTATAAAAACTTTCAAATTGTTTGACAACAAAGACATTTTAACAATTTTCGTAAACGGAAACTGATTGACGGCTTACGGTTTGGCAACATTTTTGTCATTCTTACACACCTGTTAAATTGGAGCTTCGGAATAAAACCACAGCATACAGGAGTTTGTCAATGGGCGAGAGGTCTTCATTTATTAAAATCCTTCGACTTATTACATCTTTCATTTTTAATTTTCATAATATTTCTTTCTTTCGTTTTAGGTAACAGCAACAGACGGCGGTTCCCCGTCTCGCTCAGCGACGGCCTCCGTGGTGGTGGTAGTTCAAGACGTGAACGACAATGACCCGGTGTTCTCTCCTCCGCAATACGAAGTGGAGCTGGCTGAGGATGAACCGCCCGGCACTCCTGTAGTGACACTCACTGCTACTGATGCTGATGAAGATAATAGGTTGGTATTAACAGTAGATTCTGTAGCCTTAGAGTAATTGAAGGAGTAATAAACTATGTTTGAGAGCTCGCCAGGGGTAGTGACTAGCCGAAATGAAATTGAAACGGACGTAAAATGTCGTCCGACTCTGATACGGCGACAGTGTCCTATATCAGACTGGTTTCATTGTGAGCAAAACATTGTGGAATAGCCCACCTCACTCCGTCTTTTGTGCAATTCAGGGTTTACCATAAGAAAAATTATTTCAATCAGTCATATGCCTTACTAATTCATTAGCATTGTCAGCATCAGGGCCTGAAAAAAACATGACAATCTATGATCGCCAGGGAGTAGATACGCTAACTAAATGTATGGAAATGATATTACATATCGCTTGAGCAGTCGAAAGCTTATGTCAATCAGCGTTGACAGTTTAGGGGGTTGTTTTCGCAATTCTGACAAAAAATTTTGCTCCTGGAGAAGTTTTGGAGAAATATGAAATCTTTGGAGTAAAATACCCCAATCTGGCAACGCTGATGTCAATCCAGTACTTACATCTCATTAATATTTGTATTCGCTAGCGATCATCGATTGTCATATATGTTGCCTACAGGCCCAGGGGACATGGGGTAATATGAGCACCTCTCATTATTTTGTTATTCGTGGAAAATAACAACTTTCAACAGGCAATAAAAGCTCATAAAAAGGCCCTAAATACAGGTTTGTTAAATAATACTTCATTTCCTTTTGTCTAGGTTACACTACGAAATAACAGGTGGCAATACTCGCGGGAGATTCTCAATAACCTCTCAAAACGGTCGAGGACTCATCACTGTGGCTCAACCTTTGGACTTCAAACAAGAGAGACGATATGTACTGACTGTTACTGCGACTGATAGCGGAGGCAGAAGCGATACGGCGATGGTTCATATTAATATAACTGACGCTAATAACTATGCGCCGGTGTTTGAAAATGCTCCTTATACGGCCTCGGTAAGTAATGGTAGAAAGTTTAGTAGCCAACCATATTTGCTATAGACATCAGGTACGGTCTTAAAATAAATGAAAAAGTTTTAGAACTTTATTTACGTGCCAAGATAATAATAATAATAATAAAGCCTCATTTATTCCTTAATCACAGTTTTGTTTTACATAGTATTAAAAAATATTGATTTAAATGTAAAAGTTGTATTTAATTAAGGACCCCTCTTTGGGTAAAGGCCTCCAGAAATAAAATAGAAATATGTCAGCGCGCCATGGAAAGAAAGATACTCAACATTAAACTTATAGACAAATGTAAGAACATAACTATCCGAACAAAAACCGGAATAATAGACGCCTTAAAACACTCCCAAAAATTAAAGTGGAAATGGGCAGGACATGTGGCCCGCTCCAACGCTAAGAAATGGGCCAATAAAGTTACATTATGGACGGGACCAAAAGGAAAGAGACGGCAAGGACGGCCCCAAGAAAGATGGGCCGATGAAATAATCGAAACAGCGGGACAAAACTGGTTAACAACAGCACAAAACAGGAAACAATGGCAACTGGTGGAGGAGGCCTTTACGTGCCAAGATACTAGGAGCAAAAATGAACCGTATCATAATTAATAGCTGTAAACATGTTCCAAAAGTCATAATTATAGTTTTTAATTAAATAGAATTTCTTTAAAGATTTTTCCAAAGACGTATACCAAAATAGAAGGTACTTAAGTGACCTTTTTTTCAAATCTACAATCACATTTCCTACAGGTGTTTGAAGATGCGCCAGTCGGTACAACAGTGCTGGTCGTCTCCGCAACGGACAGCGACGTGGGGATCAACGCGCAGATCACATACAGCCTCAGCTCAGAGATATCCAACGAGGCGGTTGCACATCATGACCAGGAGTTTCTTATCAACCCACAGACAGGAGCTATTACGACCAATAAGTTGCTGGATAGAGAGACTATGAGCGGTAAGATATCTACTCAAACTATATGCTGCAGAAGAAGGCGATAATATCATCACTAGCTCCGCCTTTTCCAGTCTGTTTTTTGAGTTAGGGGTATACAGATGTCCTTAGGTTTAGGTCAATTTTTTGGGCTTCTAAGTGGACTTAGCGACTGTCTTAGGTATTCATATGATAACCGGGACCCACAGCTTAACGTTTTCTCCGAGGCACATAGAGGCGTCGATTTATAGACAGTTGGTATCGAATAGTCTCCAAGCCACAGCTTGATCATGGCAAGCACTTACAAGTTAATGTTTCTTCTAGGATATCTACTAACCGTAACGGCAAGGGATGGAGGTGTTCCATCTCTCTCCGACACGACAGACGTGGAGATATCTGTAGTCGACGTCAACGATAATGCGCCAGTGTTCAAACAACAGCTTTATACTGCTACTATTATGGAGGATGCTTTAGTTGGTGAGTACGAGAATTGTATTTATATTGTACGCATTATATTGGTAAAGCCAATCCTCGCCCAGGTAATTTCGTCCCGGATTCAGATCTAAACCCTTCTACTACTCGCACTGAAGAGCCCCTCGCTCTGTTTATACATATACATCGGGAGTTTTTTGCATGTTTACCTTGATAGTCGTGGCTTAAAAACTCCGGATTAGTCGTAGATCCTGTCAAGCACTACGCAGTAGGAAAGTGGAAGAGGGGTTACTTATGTTTATCTAAAATAAGCCACGATGCTATGCCAGCTAGTTTATAACATTTTGTTAAACTGTAAATTGATTAGCTGGGTACTCACTTAGCAGCGTAGCACGTAACGTATCAGATACGGTATCAACCTGCAAGTGGGTACGGCTCGTCCACGGTCCACCGCGTATCTAGCTACGAGCTGCCGGATCCGCAGTGCTCGCAACGACGTCACGCCGACAACATTCGTGCCCGCGCATACGTACTCACCTACACAAGCGATCGTGACGCCGTCCACGAGCACACTGCGAGCCGCCTTTGTGTTCGCAGTGAAACCGCCACTCGGCGGGTCGCTGCGAGCTTACAGCGCTCCACGCGCGAGCGGCTCGCAGCGGGCTCGTGCCTACGTACTCACTTGATACCGTATCTGATACGTTACGTGCTACGCTGCTAAGTGAGTACCCAGCTATTGAGATCATGAAGGGACATGCAAGTTCAGCATTCCTGTCAAGTTTAAACCAAACAATCACACCATATCTCCCCCAGGCACGTCAGTAACGCAGGTGAGTGCGACGGACGCGGACGTGGGCCTCAACGGTCGCGTGCACTACGAGCTGGAGCCGCGCGACCGCGAGGAGGGCTCCTTCGTGGTGGACCCCGCGTCCGGCGTGTTGCGCACCAACAAGGCGCTGGACAGGGAGTCCGTCGCTACTTATGACTTGAAGGCACTGGCCATCGATGGAGGGACTCCGCCGTTGAGTTCTACTGTAAGTTACTAATACTCCTTATAAACTTAAGCATTTTAAATTCCTCTGTAGACAATTCAAAATGCTTTAGTTTCGCATATGCGCGATTAGTAAAATTGATTCTTTATGGGTCAATTTGAACTTCAATTTAACATGAACGTTTGTCCATCCTTGACATTGTACTTTTTAAACTTTTATCCTTTACTTTTCATGAAGATCTTAAAAAGGTGGGCTATTTATGCAGAAGAGCCGCAGCATCTACTATATTATCATCATATCAATCAAAAGACACCAATGTTGAACAAAGGCTTCCCCATATATTTCCGGGAGTTGTTGGATGTAGGCGGCATGTAACCGGCCGTTATAGAAATCCATTTTATACTAAAACAAAATTCTACGATGCCCAAACTGAGTACAATTAAGGACCCTTCCTACTCTAATTCCGGTCTTTGAAATGCTCTATGGAAAGCTCTTTAACGATATAATTAAATTTTTAGGTGATTGTCCACATAAAAGTGGAAGATATTAACGACTCCCCACCGGTCTTCGAAAGTGACTGCCTCACCTTCTACATACCTGAGAACAGTCCAATAGGCACCACTGTTGGAGAAATATACGCGCACGACCCCGATGAAGGACCGAATGCTGTGGTACATTATTCTATTAAAGGTAAGGAAATTGTTGAAACATAAATTAAGCATACTGTTTTTGGGCTGTTGAGGTACCAAAGTTCAAAAAAATCTTGGACGAAAACCTACTTTGGGTCATTGGGCTAGTGGGACAAATAAGGTTTATAATGATGACAAAACTCTTCATAAAAGATTTTAACTTCATGACACTTAGCTAAAAAGAATCTATAAAAAAAATGCGAAGAGTTGGATCAGTCCTCCTGATCCAACATTCGCATTTTTTAAACATTTATAAATGTTGTTTCATAAACCAAAGTTATACCGAAAGTGAACTGCTTTACTCGACAATATTCTCATCGAAATACCTAATTACCAATTTACTCCAACAATGACTTACTTTTCATCAGGTGGCGATGATTCAAACAGCTTCACCCTCGAAACTCGCCAGGGCTCCGACAAAGCCGAACTAGTGACCATGGTGGACCTGGACTACGAGAGCCCTCGCAAGAAGTACGAACTGATCATCCGCGCAGCCAGCCCGCCACTGTGGAATGACGTCAGAGTCGAGATATTAGTAACAGATGTCAATGATAACGCGCCCATGATGAAGGACTTTCAGATAATCTTCAATAATTACAAGGATTGCTTCCCGGTTGGACCGTTCGGTAGGGTACCGGCTTATGATGCTGATGTTACTGATAAGGTGAGAATGTTCTCTTAAAAGTCGTTTAGAATCCAGTTTTAGGATGAGGAACAATTGCCATAAAAATGCAAGGCATCGGAAGGAGTTACTCAACTTTTTGCATAGTTCCAAACTCCCAAAATCTATTGAAAAGGAAGCTGTTTGCCGTAATCCTCTTTGCCACGCCGGAAGATGATCTTTTTTTAACTATAGAAACACGATAAACCTTTACATGTTAGTTTAAGTTTAATTCAGTACCAGTTCTACATAACCTCTGTTTTGTCTACCAGCTTCAATACCGCATTCTGTCGGGCAACAACGCCAACTTAGTACTGCTGAACGAAACAACCGGAGAGATGACGTTATCACCACAACTGAACACAAACGTACCCAAGCTGGCCACCATGGAGATATCTGTTACAGGTCAGTTCCTAATCACTGATATGTTTTCTGTATGACCTCAGCCCATAGACTGTCCTGTCATCAAATATAATCAATCATCCAGTCATCAGAATAATTATAAGTATCAATATTATGGTGCAAACAGCATCATACTATGACCACAGTGCACCTACTTTATAATAAAAGTCTCCTAACATACATTTAATAAATTATCCTAATTTCTATGAACGATATTAACCAAATTCGAAATCAAAAAGCGGATGCTCTGGAATTTACGTCCCAAGCTGCAGTATGGCAGCTTGGGACATAAGCTCCGCCCACTTTCCCCGCAACCTCCCGCACGATTGCTCTGCGACAATGTTCTACGTAGACCGACTGTAAAGAGTAATATTATTATATAGGTAGACTGTGCTATGACCATCATTCCGCCTTACAAACAAGGTGATTATTTCAATACCTCTTCAAGTACAATCTACACTGTAGTGAAGCTTTGTGGCAATACAGCTAGCTTAATATATACTTTCTTTCAACAGACGGAGTAAACGAAGTGAAAGCAATGATGCAGCTCTCCGTTCGTCTCATCACGGAACAGATGTTATTCAACTCCATCACCGTACGACTCAACGATATGACGGCCGAACAGTTCTTATCACCTCTACTAGGATTCTTTATAGATGGACTGGCAGCGATTATACCGTGTCCTAAGGAAAACATTTATATCTTCAGTGTTCAGGTATGTAGTTTGAGACGAAAAATTATGTACATGTTCGTTTACAAAAGATTTACAAATCGATGAAATTGGTTCAAGTTTAATTTTCCCACTGTATCTCAACTAAAACGAAATGTTTGTTTGTACATGAACTCGCTTTATAGTAGCGCTTCCTAGAAGTCTTTGACGTAGATACACCTTAGCAAAAATGTTCTGGTATGTTCCAGTCCCATGTGTCAGCTTAAATATTCGTTTTTGTCCCCGCTATGTTTAACAACTTGACACAACGTTTAAATTTTTATTATGTCTTTTGAAAAAATTATCGTATAAAACTTATTTTGGTTTATCTATTTCTCCAGGACGACACAGACGTGACAGGGAACATCTTAAACGTATCATTCTCGGCTCGACGGCCTGATGCCGAGATAGGTGTAGCCGGCGATTCGTCACCGTACTACTCGCCGACGCACTTGCGGGAGAGGGTGTACCTGCATCGAGCAACGCTGGCGAGACTTGCTACTGTGCAGGTTTGTTGAAAATACTTGCTTAAAGTCGCTTAATGAACTAGGTTTATAGGTTTAATTATAATACGTTAAGACTACTATTTCTGTAAAGCAAACACAGATTAAGCTTGAAGATAAAAAATAAACTTTAAAAAAAGTCAAAAACCGACTTCAAAGAAAAACTAAAAGAAGTAAAATAATTACCATAATATAAAATTAACAATTTCAGAAGTCGGTGGCTTCTATTTGTTTCAGTGTAGAGTTGCACCGACTTCTGAAACTGTTAATTTTGATAATATGGTAATTATTTTACTCCTTTTAGTGTTTCTTTGAAGTCGGTTTTTAGTTTTTTTAAAGTTTATTTTTTATTAAATACGTTTTAGTGTCATAAATTTAACCCCCTCCTCTTCATAACCCTTCTTTTTGGCTTTGACGTAGTCGGGCATAAAAAGCCCTTTCAAATGATACCTTACACGATATAATGAAAACTTTCCAAAGGGGGGGGGGGGGGGGGGGACACGCACCCCCTCCTCTTTTCCAGTAGTCAGTTCCCAACAACAAATTAATATAAACAAAGCAATATTAGTAATTTGAGAATTTTGCTTTTATCCGATGAGGAGTTCCGTTCCATATCTCTGAAGATCATGCTCTAATCATAACAAAATTTATATGGGACCAATAGGGAAGTATACCCTTTTGAACAAAAAAATAATTTTTCAAATCGGTTTGTAAATGACGGAGATATGAGGTGACAAATATAAAAAAAAAACAGCCGAATTGAGAACCTCCTCCTTTTTAAAGTCGGTTAAAAATGGATTTACCCAGTTATATCGGGCTATAAGTATTCACCTTTCTTTTTGCTAGACCTTATTTCCGTGACCCGCTTCGCTAGTCCTCTATTAATATTTAAAGTTCCAAAGGAACGACCTACCAACAAGTGTTTCATAAGACCTCTTGTGGAACAGCCAGACTTAGTTGCTAATTGAATAAATATACTGCTTTCATCCCGTCCAAACCTTGAACAACACCTGAATAAACGCCTTTCTATTCATAGGTCTTACCATTCGACGACAACATCTGCGTTCACGAGCCCTGCCTGAACTACGAAGAATGTCTAACAGTGCTTAAGTTTGGCAACGCTTCGGGATTCATCAACAGCGACTCTGTACTGTTTAGACCAATATATCCTGTCACTACCTTCACCTGTCAGTGCCCACATGGATTCACAGGTGATTACTGCACTTTATAATTAGTTTCTATTGCAATTAGAGAAGACCTACTCAGTAACCGCCCCACAGTCAGGTATCTTCCACGTGCCCCAAGCCTCGAGGAATCTGAAGTTGTCACTAAATTCATGATTGATAAGTTTGATATTTAATTGAGAAGTGATTCTTAAAAGAGTATTTTTGTGTTCGTTAGGTTCCCGAGAACATTACATGTGTGATACAGAAGTAGACCTCTGCTACTCTTCGCCGTGTATCAACAACGGAACATGCGTCCGTCGGGAAGGAGGATACACTTGCGTCTGCGCACCTGGATATACCGGTAACTATTTTATTGCTTTTTTAAATAGATGCAGCACATTGATCCCTGAGCTGTTTTTTAAAACATATATTTGTATCAGAACGGTATTTTTGTAATCCTGACCAATTAATTTATTCCTGCTGGAATCTTTTACTTTTGTCGTACTTTTGTTACCTACTTTTCAGCTATACAGTTTAACCGTTGCCTTCATCGACAGGTGTAAACTGCGAGACAGTCCTAACTTCAGCTACCTGTGCCTCCCAATCCGCGGTTTGCCGGAGTGGTTCTCAATGCGTGTCAGTTCGAGAAGGAGGCTTCGTTTGTCAAGGCTGTGCTATAGACGCTGATCACACTACACCGCTTTGCGAACTTAGAGCAAGAAGCTTTCCTACGTCATCGTTCCTAACTTTCCCTGGGCTGAAACGGAGGAATAGACTGCACTTGAAGCTGAAGTAAGTGACGGTTTTTAAACACTCGTTCTTGATCGATTTCTCAATACAAATCAGATCGGGGGCACCTTTGCACCTCTCTCTCTCTCTATCTCTTACTGTCCTTTTATTCCGAGAGATGGTTAAACCCAGATTTAAAATATACCCACCACTTTCTAACGTCATATAACAAAAAGGGACGTTGCTATTTTAAAACCTGGGTTTTACTTATACCATCTCTTGTAATAAGAAGGTTGGGGTCGTTTCAAGAACTCGCGCCTTGTGACCTATCCAGCTGCCTAGTACTGGTTCACAATATAGAGTGTAAAACAACAAAGTTGCTGATCATTTGAATCTTGAACACTTCTCAACACTTCTGAACACTTGAATCTTCTTCTTTCTCACTGTTTGTTAATTCAACTTTCTCCCATTAGGTTCGCGACCCAATCCCCCAACGGCCTTCTCCTCTACAACGGCCGATATAACGAACGTCACGACTTCCTCGCACTCGAGACAATCAGCAGCGGCGCCGGTGTTACGGGCGGGGCCGGGATAAGGTTCACGTTCGCGCTGGGAGGGGGGAAGGTCGATGTCACTGTGGCGGGGAATGTGGCTGACGGCACGTGGCATACTGTGGAGATTGAATATTATAACAGAGTGAGTATTCTTACTTATTACTTACACCTTTCGGTGGTATGAATATGGGAAAGCCATATAGTAAAGACACCAATGGACTATATGTATCGTTACGAAACTCATGAGAGTTCTGGAGACGAGTAAAGTTGTGTTTAAATGTTTTAAAATATACTTTCTTCTAGGAAGTATAATGTCTTGCTTGTGTAAGAAAAATTACAACTGTTTCGTAATAATACTAATGTCAAATTAAAATTCACCATCCTATCTAACCTTTGCTTAACTTTCTAGACTGCTACACTGATACTGGACGACTGCGACAAAGCACTATCACTAGCGGGTGCAGCAGACTTCGGCATCAAGTATGCGTGCGCTAACTTCTCCAGAAAAGTGTTACCACCACGTTGCGAAATAGCCACCGAAACTTGCCACAGGTAAAAATAGAATTTTCTTCCACTGACCCAAGCTAAATTGTAGAATTTAAATAGCTCATCGCTAACATTGAATAGACTGAAGCTAAAAAAAATGAGAATGGTTTGCTGCAACTTCACTTTTTGACTTCAACTTTTCTTCCAGATTCCTTGACCTAACAGGACCTCTCCAAATAGGCGGCCTCCCCAACATTCCAAGCAGCTTTCAGGTCAAGAACAAGGACTTCCTAGGCTGCATATCCGACGTCTACATCGACCATAAATTCATAGACCTGAACGGATTCGTAGCAGATAATGGCACGTTAGCAGGGTGTCCTGAAAAGAGGTCACAGTGCAGTTCCGCGCCCTGTTATAATGGAGCCGACTGTAAAGATCTGTGGGATACGTATCTGTGTGACTGTACGGAGGGATATACAGGGAAAGATTGTGCCGATTGTGAGTTTTCTTTAATTTTACTTGACCTTTTCGAAAATTAGGTCTGTTTAATTCGTAACTGAAAGAGTGCAATTAAAAGAGAAAGACACAGACAAGAAACTTTAAGTATGTCCGACGCAAAGCCATCAGCCGCGCTACCAACCTTGATGACTGGCTAATCTTTTCAGCACGGCTTGAGCTATTCTCGTGTAGCTCGTGTTGAAATCAGAAGAAAATTTGTAACTAACTTCCAAAACTAGTTAACTGATGCTTCAAAAACTCTTTCATTCAAAATAACTTTGGTCTCTTTGATGTCTTAAATTATTATCAGACTAATGACCCAAAACGCATCCTAAGAATATTTCTAAGCCTTTTTTCAATAGTACAATCTCTCACTGTGTCTACATATTAGTCATCTACTTGGTTCATTTAAGTTTCTTATATGCTGATTATTCTCTAGCAACAAACCCACCATGGCGATTCAGCGGCGATGGCATGCTGTCTTTTAATCCACTCCTGCGACCTATACAACTACCGTGGCTCAATGCACTGTCACTGCGAACTAGACAGCAGGATGCCTTCCTCATGTCCATACAAGTGGGACAGAACAGCACTATACTGATAACGGTAAGTTTTAACATTATGATACAAGTTCAGGGAGTTCCCTAGTAGCAAAGAGTTAACCGCTTTACAACACGTAGTTCACCTTACCCCTCACTAATAAATGTACAACAACCAACAGAGGGCAACTATATCAAACAAGTCTGAAGCGCCAAAATAAGAGAACTCTGTAATCATCAACCTGCTTTCTCAGAGGGTGATTGATTTTGAGTATTAGGTATTTTTTTTTTTTTTTTTTTTTTTTTTTTTTTTTTTTTTTTTTCTTAAAAAAACGTTGCCCCACACTAAGATTTCTCTTGTGTCGTGGGTGCGTTTACAGACACAAATCTCACAAACAAACGCCCAGACCCGAAACAACCATCTGTAGGCCATACAAATTTTTGTTCCGTGTGGGAATCGAACCCACGACCCGTAGCGCAGAAGCCAATCACTTAGCCACTGCACCAAACGTGTCGTCAAACTTCTATTTATTACTTCCTTAATGAAGTACTGGGGTGTATAAAAAGAGTCTCCACTCCTGACGATACTTAATTACGTCCGGCGAACTCTGGGGTGTCAGCCTTGCGACCAACCTTGCTGACTCCTTAATCTTCTAAATCTTTCCACCACAGCATGAGCTAATCTCATATAGCTCGTGCTGACTCGAGAAAAGAAGAAGATCAAGTACTGCGTGCTTAGCTATCAAGTATACCTTGTACTTACTAATTATTTCATCAACAGCTAAAATCCGGGCACCTTCACTACTCATACAACGGCGAGTCCATGTTCCTCCCCACAACTACTCTGTCTGACGGCGAATGGCACCGTGTCGACATCAAATGGCTCGGCACCGATATATCAGTCAGCGTGGACTATGGACTGAGGACTGTGCTTCTGCCGATGAACGCGAATAAGATTCAAGGACAGTATATAGGGAAGATACTGATTGGAGGGCCTGATAGTACAGCTGGCTTGTTGGCGTCGGAGGTTGGGTACTTTGAAGGTTGTATTCAGGTGCGTGTTGGTTTTATTCTATGCAAAAGTATTTCAAAGAATTTTATTATCAACTTCTTTCAATATACATACTTTTTTCAATGACTATTTTTTCCGAAATATGGTTAATTTCCAGAATAATCATAATTGTGATACGTTTTATGATATAAAACGTTTTTTTATCTCTGCCTCTTCAAAATATGCCGTAAATGGTAATAAATACTCATCTCCTCCACTACACAATGGATTCCGTTCTGAAATTCAAGTCATAGCTGCTGTAAATGTACTTTGTGTGAGATTAACTCATATTACTCTTTCAGGATGTGAGAGTTGGAACA
The DNA here is from genome assembly GCA_905220435.1 of Amphipyra tragopoginis. Classification (NCBI taxonomy): domain Eukaryota; kingdom Metazoa; phylum Arthropoda; class Insecta; order Lepidoptera; family Noctuidae; genus Amphipyra; species Amphipyra tragopoginis. The sequence goes on along the minus strand of HG991997.1, from coordinate 8,000,724 downwards.
GCTCAGTCTCTCCTCAACCGGCCGACAGTGAAGGAAAATGTGAGGGACGGTTGTCAGTCGCGTTCTGATTGTATGCTGTCTGTCTGTCCACCTTATGTAAGTACCTGTCAAACTTGGTTGAAACTAGTGTATATTTTTATTTGTCATTTATTCACAGTCAGAAAATTACATTCATTTTGAGCCAAGTCTCTCATCAGAGCGCTTGTGCACTTCAGCCGATGCGAATCCGAAAAAAATACGGTACGAGAAAACTTGGATGGAAATCTATGTAGGTTGAATCGGAGGCTTTGCACAAACATTCATAAAAATACTACTACAGCTAGTTAGGACCGAATTTTCTCGGATTCGGAGCACTGCACAAGTGCTCTCATTCTGTTACTTCGACAACATCGCCCTAACGTTGATAATATTTGCAGAGTACATGTGAAGCGTCATGGGACAACACCGAATGCGTATGCTCACGTGGCCGTGTGGGCCCGCACTGTGCACCCGCGTGCGACCTGCAACCGTGCGGCGAACACGCCACGTGCAACCACGGGGATACAGACAAGGGGTACACGTGCAGCTGTGACGAAGACTACATGCTCACTGGTGAGTGTTAAACACACTAGAATGTGAATGCTCTGCTGACCTGCAACCGTGCGGCGAACACGTTATAGTTTGAAGTGGGCACTGCGAGGTCTGAAGAGCATTCACCAAACGTTTCTATTTTATGCCTCTCTCTTGACGGCAGTCTTCAACCCCCCGATTCAGAAGGTTTTCGACAAGCAGTTGTCGACCGATTCGGTTTCTTATCTCGTTTCATCTACAATTTTCGTAACAAGAGAAAAATAAATAGCAAACCGAATCGTTCGACATTAAATTATCAAATCGTTCTGAAACAGGGTAGGTCGATTCGCAGTGAACGCTTCCGGGAGTGCCTTTGTCTGCCGCGAGTACATTGTCCGGTTGTCATTCTAGCTGCATTGTCCATACCGTTTGGGTTACTTAAAATTTGCCCTGAGGAATATTTTGGAATAACTCAGATTTATTATGAACCACCTATATTTATACAAACTTAAATAATAATTAATCTAATTAAATCCTAAATGGCTAAACACAGATTACTGGATTCGAATAGTCAATCAGCGTCGAGCTCGCATCATAAAAACTAGTTTCGCTGAGCGGACCGTTTACCAGTCTACTCAAGCTTTCGTCGCAAGCGCACGTCCGATTCTTCCAGAGCCGCTGGCTGCGTAGTGTAAATATTCGTGCGCCCCGTCTAACGTACTGCTCACACCGATAATTCAGCCCTAATCAAGCGGTCCCCCCCCCCCGCCCCCTTAAGTCCCCGCCAGCAAAGCCCTAAGCCGAGGTCCGTATCCCACTAGGGGTCGCCCTTAGTGCTATTGTTGCAGGTAGTCATGATGTGACGTGTAGTACAAGTAGTTAGCTTAGGTTAAGTATTTTACTTCCCCCCATTGGCTGGAGACCCTTCAGGTCTCGCCAATAACTGCCCGGTTACGTAGAAACATTCCCCTAGGACCATCTACAGCAGAGGAATAGAAAAAAAAAAACTATCTCACTCAGTCTTGTTCCAGCAGCGGCGCGGATCAGCTACGCGCTGAATGTATGCTTGTGCATGTCTCACACCCAATATACACATACAGCCAGTTCCTACCGCTTTTTTTTTCTAACATTGGCTTTGCCATAAAGTCAATCAGCCATCCATACATTTGAAGGATCTCATGTAATATGAACGGCCTTTGTTCTGGAGTCGTAACCTGTGTTCATTCCAGCATCGGGTTGTGTGGAGGCGGGCATAGAGGAGTGTCCGGGCGGCTGGTGGGGCGGCGTGGCCGGCGTGTGCGGCCCGTGCGACTGTGACGCGGCCAGGGGGTACCATCCGCACTGCCACACTACCACCGGACATTGTCACTGCAAGGTAATATCACTCTATCTATATCTTACTCCTCAGTCGGTCAACGTAGAACATTGTCGCCGATATGGAAGGAAGAGGGCGGAGTTTATGTCCCAAGCTGCCATACTGCTACTTGGGACATAAATATCGTTCATAGAAATTAAGATAATTTATTAATAATACGTATTAAGAGGATTTTATTATAAAGTCTGTTTACTAATCTAAAATGGTGGCCATATACTTTTTCAAATTATTGTTCATTGGAAGTCATTTCCATGGTTTTCGAGGTCACTGATGCCAAAAATGACGTTAAAATCCAAATCCAAGATGGCGGCCATGAAAATGTTCATTTAATCATCATGGATGATAATTCCATGGTTTTTGGGGTCACTGATGCCGATAATAACGTCATAATCCAAATCCAAGATGGCGGCCATGAAAATATATAAATTTATAAAAATACAGATTCGGGTCTAGTCGCGTAGAAACTTAGAAGGCACTAAATACCTTTTTTATCCCGACGTTTCGGCCGAATTACACCGGCCGTGGTCACGGGTAGACTGAAGTTGCGGAGCAGTTGTCATCTTCGTGAAGAATCAAAACTTCAGTCTACCCGTGACCACGGCCGGTGTAATTCGGCCGAAACGTCGGGATAAAAAAGGTATTTAGTGCCTTCTAAGTGTCTACGCGACTAGACCCGAATCTGTATTTTTATAATGTGTACAAATCGCGAAAGTTTAAAAACATATATAAATTTGTTGCCATGGATCTCAAATCCATGGTTTTCGGGGGTACAGATGCCGAAAATAAGGTCAAAATCCATTTCCAAGATGGCGGCTATTCAAATGTCAAATTAATCATCATGGGTGCCAAATCCATGATTTTCGGGGACGCTGATTACAAAAACAAGATCAATTCTCAAACACCAAGATGACCAAGAAAACAAATTTCATTTAACTGGCAAATTTTTTTTCGCCGTATGTTGTCGAGGAATAAGGCTTTATTTCCGACATCAGCACCCACTAAAACCACAGAAGTACCTAATAACCATGAATAATAATTAATTTTCTATGGCTCCATCTTGGATTTGGGAATAATTTATGACTCTTACCTACCCCCGCAAGCGTTAGCCACTGCGACTGTAATCTCGACAAAGTTTGTAGTTTTAAATATTGTTAGAAAATTCCAGGATAAGATGGCGAAATTGCTGCACATACATTTGCATTATTTTGTCAATTGTCAAAATTACGCATGCGTGGTTTTCTTTTTGCGTGTCACTGTTTCTATAAAACGTTAATTACTTTGGACGTTTGTTTGACAAAGTTTGTGTATTGTGTAAATTGTTTTATGGTGACAACCCTTTGACAAGTGTTACCAATTTTGTCATTTCATGGGACCTGTCAAATGTATGGGTATTGACCCTCTTGTAGTAAGTAGGTACACTGTGGTAATATCATAATATTGAGTAGGTACGACTAACCGTTAGCATATCACTTAACTTCCCTCTACTATTAGACAAACGACGATTTCACGCGGGCGCAATCTCATTTGGCTATAAGTGAGATTACACCCGCGCAAAATCATCGTGTACACAGTGTTATTTCTTCTGTCAGCCTGTAATTATACTAATTGACAGAATTCTATACACGACATGTTAATTTTATACAAATATCGCAAACCAAACGCTCAACACTTGAAATCTTTGGTCTAAGCTCAATTCTGAATCGCTTCAAAAAATTATATTTATTTGAATCCTTTCACACAACAGGAGAACCACTACAAACCTGAAGGTTCAGACGACTGTCTCCCATGTCAGTGCTACGCAGCAGGGTCACTCAACAGTTCATGTGAAGCTAGCTCAGGGCAGTGCTACTGCAGACAGGGGGTCATAGGGCGCGCCTGCGACTCCTGCGCCAACCTGTACGCTGAGGTCGCACCTAACACCGGCTGCGAAGGTATTTATTATTTCTCTCGTATTGACATGAGCTACATTAGATTAGCTCATACCGTGGTGAAAATATTATAATAGCCAGTCAGCAAGACTGGTAGCGAGGATGACTGTCCAGGATGCGCCCCACGTACTTACGTAATGAACTATTAAATGTGCGTCGACCATCTAAGTTCTTCAAAGACAGAGCTACAGGTCAACGAGACTTGTGACACTGAAGGCAGGACATCATTTAACATGCCAGCTTGAATACTCTGGATTTGTGACGGACATCAGCGTCACCACTTTAAGAGAACTGACTTCCCGCTAGTTTCCTACCGTGACTACTACATACCCAAAATGATATCTCTACCCCTACACTACACTTTGCAGAAAACGCAATTTCCAAAAATACAAATTCTGCATTCCTCCTTACGGAGACAGTACGAGCATCACCCCTATTTGTAGGGGAGGACTATTCTGCCGCGCTAACGAAAAATACAATAACTCGATTTTGGACAACTTTGATAGGTGGTATATATTCAGAATCAGCCAATCGAGACCTAAAATATGTACTAGATGTAACTTTTTGGAATCCTTCAGGAACTTGGTTTTTCAGTAATCAAGAATGCAATAACTAAAACAGTTCAAGACTTAGAGCGCGTTGAACGCGTTTTTTTCGGAAGCGGCAAAATCGAGTTATTGTATTCTTCGTAAGCGCGGCAGTATTGTCTCACTTATTTCTTGTAGTTTAGGGAGTATATTAATCAATGCATATTCTTTTAACAGTTGTGTACGACGGGTGTCCGCGATCATTTTCGCACGGTGTGTGGTGGCCGCGGACCAAGTTCGGCATTGAAGCTATTGCTGACTGTCCTGCTGGTAAGTTACACACAAATATAGACGTAAAGCATACATAATTAAGATAAAAAAGAATGTTGGATAATTTCTTCGCTTTTCTTTTAGGAACAAGTGGTAAAGCTACTCGTATGTGTGACGAAACTCAAGTAGTGCCGTGGCAGGAGCCCGACATGTTTAACTGTACTACATCTACCTTCTATCAGCTAAGGAAACAGGTATACACGAGTTTATTACATCAATATTTAGCATTCTTCTTCTTTTCCGGTGCACTGCTGGTCTTCATCGCATATTCCTTTTTTCTCACGTATTATGTGTAGGCATACAAAAATGTTCATATTCTCAATTGCTATACACTAGCTAAAATGTAGGACAAATAAATTAATGGATCTTCCTTTCGAATGATCAGCTTAAAAAATAATAAAATAAAATAAAAATAATAAAATAAAATGAGAAGTGCCTTGGAGGATGCGCTCCGGGAATTTCGATCCACACCACCCGAGCTTAGGCCGCGGTTACCGCGTTTGCCTATGCATAACAAAAACAGAGCGCTGGTGTGTGCCCTGGATTTGCTGCTGTCAAATGTTTTTGAGAGCAGCGAAGATCTCGGCGATACACACTCAATCCTGTATTGTGCAGCTGTTGCAGCGTGTCGTGTAGCTCATGTGAAGTTCCCAAATGATAACAGAGCTACACGACCAAAATCTGCAGTGCCAGCTTGGCAGTGCAGGATTGAGCGTCGTATCGACGAGGCCAGGGTGCTCATCGGTAAGCTCACCTGCTTCAGGGAGGGCAATAGACGGCCGAGAGTGATGCGCTTTGTGAGGCGAGCATTCTCTGGGACTGATATCGGTCCTGGAGAATACGTATCTCGTATCACAGAGCGCATCGACTTCCTGAAGCACAAGGTTTATGCATGGGCGAACCGTATACGTAGGTATAGACGGCGTGTGGATCGATATACCCAAAACCGCATCTTCCAAAGTGATCAAAGGTGGGTTTATAGAACGTGGGAACGACCTGATCAAGGTGTGAGTGACGCGCACCTTCCGGATAATGATGTCATGAATGCATTTTGGCGCAATATCTGGTCGGTGCCTGTCACTCACACTGAGGGTGACTGGATGCAGGAGGTCCAGCGAGCATGCGAACCAATCCAGGAAATGGGGGCTATAACTATTGGCCCCCAAGACGTAGCCAGTGCAGTCCGTCCAATGCCGAATTGGAAATCTCCTGGCCCGGACGGACTGCACAACTTTTGGATAAAATGGTTGCGCAGTTCGCATGCTCGTTTGGCCTCACAATTCCAGTCATCACTGGAATCTGGGTCGTTACCATCGTTCTTGACGACTGGGGTAACCCACCTGCTCTTTAAATCAGGTAGTACCGCGGAACCCAAAAATTATAGACCGATTACGTGTTTGCCAACGGTCTATAAACTTCTTACATCCATTCTGAGAGCAAAACTTAACCATCATATTGATAGTAACGCTATTATGTGTGCTACTCAGAATGGATGTAAGAATGGCTCCCGCGGTACTAAAGAGCTACTTCTCATTGACATGGCCATCAGCCAACAAGTTCGTCGGTCCCGAAAGGATCTGTCGACATGTTGGATAGACTATAAGAAGGCCTATGACTCGGTGCCGCATACATGGCTCATGAGGGTGCTGGAGTTGTATAAAATAAATGCAACTCTACGCACCTTCCTGATGTCATGTATGGGGCAATGGAGGACGGTGCTTCACTATCCAGGATGTCGACAAATTCAAGGGAACGGTGAACTGATCAGGATTGAGCGGGGTATATTCCAGGGCGATAGTCTGAGCCCACTGTGGTTTTGCCTAGCCTTGAATCCTCTAAGCACATTGCTCGAGGGGTCAGGGTTAGGCTATCGGTTGAGAAGAGGTGGTCAGGTTATATCCCACCTCCTTTACATGGATGATCTGAAACTCTTTGCCCCCAACAATTTGCAACTGCTGGAGTTACTGAAGGTAACTGAAACTTTCAGTAATTCCATCAGAATGGAATTTGGTGTGGACAAATGTGCAGTCATGCATGTAAAGCGAGGGAGGATTATGGAATCCGTGGGAACCCAACTCTCGGATTTCATACACCTTAGGTCCCTCTCCTCAACCGAAACCTACAAATACCTGGGAATGTCGGAGGCGTTAGGCATCAACGAGGCTGACATGAAGCAATCGTTGAGGGAGCGTTTCTTTGGCCGCCTGATAAAAGTACTTAAAAGTCTTTTGTCGGGCGGTAACAAGGTGCGCGCCTTTAACGGTTGGGTCATGCCGGTCCTGATGTACTCCTTCGGCATACTCAGGTGGACTCAGACCGAACTTGACGCCCTGGATAGAAGGGTCCGTACGCTGCTGACTGCATATCGAATGCATCACCCACGCTCATCGGTAATGAGACTGTACATCCCGCGGAAGTGTGGGGGTCGAGGCTTTTTAAATGCTAAGACCCTCCACAACCGTGAGGTGTGCAGTCTCAGGGAGTACTTCTCCCAAGCCGACGTGGGGATGCATCGAGATGTAGTCGCAGTGGACAAGGGACTCACTCCGCTCTCCTTGGCTAAAGAGAACTGGCGCAAACCTGTGGTATTGGATACCAATGGCCGCAGGGATGTATGGCGGAGCAAGGAGCTTCACGGACGCTTTTACCGGGCCTTTCATGGGCCCGATGTAGATTTCCTAGCGTCCGTGGCCTGGCTACGATTCGGTGACCTCTTCGGGGAAACCGAAGGTTTTGTTTGTGCGATTATGGACGAGGTAATGATGACGAACAACTATAGAAAATATATTGTGAAGGACGGCACGGTTGACATCTGTCGGGCATGCCACTGTCCCGGTGAATCTATCCGACATATTGTCTCTGGTTGTTCTCGTCTTGCTAACGGTGAGTATTTGCACAGGCACAACCTCGTAGCTAGGATTATACACCAGCAACTTGCTCTGAAATACAACCTTGTGGACACAGAAGTACCATACTACAGGTATGTGCCCGACCCAGTTCTCGAGAATGGTCATGTCACACTGTATTGGGATCGATCTATCATCACCGATAGGACTATTGTTGCCAATAAGCCTGACATCGTGGTGATAGATCGATTAGAACGCCGCACAGTGATTGTTGACATCACTGTTCCGCATGACGAGAATCTCGTGAAAGCCGAAAATGATAAAAAAATCAAATATCTTGATTTGGCACACGAGGTTGTCGACATGTGGGATGTTGACTCAGCAGTCATTGTGCCGATAGTCGTTACAGCCAATGGCTTAATAGCCAAGAGCCTCGACCAACATCTGATGAGGCTCTCGTTAGGCAGCTGGATCAAGGGTTTGATTCAGAAAGCGGTACTTCTGGACACGGCGCGCATCGTTAGGAAGTTCCTCTCTCTGGAGCCCTGACCGCCGGCAGCTTGGACCCTGTTCCCGATGCCGGTGGGCTACTATTTTTTATATTTTTAAATGTTTTTTTGTTTTTTATAGAAATATTTAAAAATGTATTTAATAAGTAATGGAAATGAATAAACGAGAATATAATAATAATAAATCAATTTATTTTCTCTTCACAAATTTACAGTGGTATAATGCTTAAGTTAATGTAAATGGATAAATATAATTTGTGAGAGACTGGTGCCTGAAATAGGCACTGCATCGCAATGCCTGTAGTACAGGTCACCAGGGCCTCCCACTCCTCTAGTTTATACAAGCTCTGCACTGTGATCAGTACAAGAAGTATTAATTTTTGACATTTTTGAGAATCAAAGCTTAAAAAGCTTAAAAAATATCACAGCTGTAGTAGGTCTTCCTATGAATTTTCAGATAAATTATACAACTTCTGTGTATCCCACAGCTAAGCAAGATAGAAACAGGCGAGTTATCTGTAAACACATTCGTTGGTGTCCGTTTGGCCGCCGACTTAACATCTGCGTGCGCTAATACACCCCAACTTTATGGAGCTGACGTACTTGTGGCTGAAGGAATATTGCTGGAACTGCTGCAGTATGAGATGAGACAAGCCGGGCTGAACCTAACGCATAGCCAGGATAAGGATTATGTGCGGGTAAGTCGGTTAGGTGTACCTAGTATAGCTGGCAAGTCAACTGTATTTAAGAAAATGCTTGTAGCTACACGAGTATTGTATTACTCCGAAGGCGTGTAGAACTTCAAATACCTATATGCAATCTTAATTTAATTAATCTTCCTTTCACCTTTTTGTACCTTGTAATACGTTGTTCTCGTCAAGTTCATTGAAAATCAGACTTCGCCAGATTTCATTTCCCGAGTTGCAGTATAGCAGCTCGGGATGATCATGACTGTTTAAAAATACATACTGTAATTATACCATAACAATTTTAAAACAATACGATAACTGTGCTAATAGCAAAAGTAACGTCTTCACATGCTTATCTGGGTTGCGTACGACTACAACCACATACCAACTCCAATGATTTCAGAACGTAATAAAATCAGCGAACACGGTCCTAGACGCGCAATACTCCAAAGAATGGCGTCGTATACGCGAGCTGACGGGTCACGGCATGGAACTGTTGCTGCAACGGTTCGACAAATACATTGCGGTGCTAGCAGAGAGTCAACATGACACGTACACCAGTCCGTTTGAGATTGTTACTAGCGATTTGGGTATGTATGGTTTACTAGAAAATGTGTATTGACCTGAGGTTTGCCAACGTCCACTTTCGAGCTTTGCTGTATCTTCTCAAGCTCTTGTCGTAATTCTAATCAAATCCTAATTGTCAAAAAAATCTACATTTTACGAATTAAATGTGCACCAATTTCAGTATACGGACTGCGGGGATATAGGCCTTTCCCAAGTTGCGCTACAACATAAGGCAGAGACCTTCCGCATTCCATCTATTCTAGTAGTCTACTTAAGATCGTTGACTTATTCAGGCTCACGCTTCTGTAGAATTCTGAAAACTATTGAATATAGACATTATATTAAAGTTAAAATAGACTGCCACACATAATTCACATTATAAGTACAATTAGTAAATTGAGCAATTCGCAAATTAAAAGTTGTTATTTAAATTCTCATTTTCTTCCAGTTATCGGCGTGGACATAGTAACAGCAGAATCAATATACGGCTTCGAACCATCCCAGCTAAACCGGTACAACATCGACTCATACACAACCGAACGCGTCGTCCTACCCGACACATCGTCCTTCCTACACTCTCCAATACAAACGCCCATATACCATGCCAATGGGAAGATCAACAAGCATAGGAAACCGTCCAGTCCTACCGTGTCGTTCCCGAAGTATAATAACTATGTGAAGAGCAAGAATAAGTTTGATAAGTATACCAGAGTACTGCTGCCGTTAGATCTGATTGGAATTACTAACAATAATGTTCAAGGTGAGTTTCTATATAATTTGATGATTCAGCCGGAAGACGTCCACTACTGGAAATAGGCCTCCCCCAATAGGGGGGGGGGGGGGTTTGACACTATAATCGCCACGCTTGGCAGGCGGGCTGGCGATCGCAGTATGATTGTTAAAATACTCAGAGAACGCTGCTGCCCATCCTCTAGTGAATCCATTAGTCGCCTTTTACGACACCCACGGGAAAAGATGGGGTAGTGCTATTCTTTACGTCCGGCACCACATGGAAAAGATTTTGAAAGGACCTTTGGAAAAGATAAGATTCAAAAGATTCCCAAAGTAATAGACGGTTTGAGTTACTTCTTGTAATGCGAAGTTGTATTTGTGACCCTATAGTATTACCTGCCGCGTTTGAATGTATCTGACTCTAAATCATTTCATTTATTTTTATTTTTGCCATCTCCCCCCGAAGTCTACACGACCATTATCGCGTTTCGTTAAGACGAAACTTTTCTTCCAGAAAACCTTGAAACCAACTACGAATCGCGCGCCGTGTTCTCGTACCTCCAATACTCTCGCAACACTTCCCAACTGATGCCGCTCCGAATGGATGAGTCAGTCAGTCAGCGATGGGGCGTCAACATCACTGTAGGCTCGCCTATACTGCAGCTAGCCTTGTTCGTGCCCGAGTATGTGTGGACCAAGGAAGCCAGCGACGAGGATAACTCGCTAGAGAACAATCTGGACGATGTTGAAGGTATGTTGAGTCCCTTTCTTCCAAATGGATTTATGATGAAAGGGATGATTTAAGTGAAAGTTACCCCATAACACTCGGTCCTCCACCTTTTTTATCGTATACAGCCATTGACATAGAAACACATGCACCAAGGGTTCAATACAACATTCAGGAAAAAAGAGTCCTGAATTTACTTAGAGCACCAGATCGCACACCAAGGCACACCGCCATATAAACTTACAGATACCAACGAACTAATTTAAACCCTATGTCGTCATCACAATGTCTAATTTAGTTCTGCACACATTGACGTTTAGTCTACTTTTTCGCGTTTTAGTCTACACTCGGTGCAGACATTTATGAGCGCTGACCCAAGGTACATGTGTTTCTGCGTCAATGTGTACAATGTAAGCTTTTAAACTTTGCCAAGGTTTTCAATAACCAAATCTCAAACTAGTTTTAAGAGATCAGTTGGTTCACCTTCATTGTTTCACACAGGCATCGTCTACGCAAACAAAGGCAACCACCAAACGCACACAAGCAACCATGTCAACCCGAACTCACAATCGAAAAACACATGGCCACCCGACGAAAACCAAAACCATGACAATCATGGCCCGATTCTCATACAACCAGCCTTCAAAAAACAGGAGAAATCTTACACCAGCGACACCCTTCAAGAAAACGAGTCGTCCTACGTAGCAGAGAAGTTAGAAACCAATGATGGACCCAAAGTAATGGCTCTGGTCATGGATAGTGGGAATTCTACCAAGGAGGGTGTGAAAAAGAAGTTGGTATACAAAAGTCTCAGTGGAATCAGACTGAAGAGACCGATTCGGTTGCAGATGTGGTTGGATATTAATAGGGAGACGTTTGGGTCTAGAACGAATCCACAATGCGTGCATTGGTCTACGTTAAGAGGGTAAGTGAACTTTCCTATCACATGTTTGTTCCATGGAATTTTCTAGTACAATTAATACTTTTAAAAAGTGTTTTCTTAGTCTGCTGGGGGGGGGCTTGTGGTGAATTATACGCTTAGCGAGGTTAAGCTGCACTTGCCGCTGTCAATCCGTGGACTGGTGACCATCGTAACACATCGAGACTCCTCCGTGCCTCGGAGAGCACATTAAATAGTCGGTTCCAGGTAGGGATACCATTTAGAAATTTGAAAAGTCCTGACAAAAAGCCTGACATTTCAATAAAAGTCCGGACATTTTAGTCACAAAATGCAAACATACTCACTTAGTTACAGTGGTATGATAGGCATGGGACGGAGGTTGCACGGTACGGGGATCACCCGCCACGCCAAAAAATCCGGACAAATTCAAGAGCTGGACAAAGTCCGGACAAAACTCTAGAAGTCCGGACGTGTCCTGACGAATCCGGACGAATGGTAACCCTAGTTCCAGGTGGCATACGAATACCTATGACAGTCGTTACAAGTAGTCAGAAAATCGAAAGTCCGATAACCGGTCTAACATAAGGATATCGTCATTGTCCAGAATTGGATTGCGAAGGTCTGGTGGTAGTCGCTCCGTATAAAATACTGGTATTCAACCGCATCTGGTTAGACTGGAAGCTAATCCCAACATAGGTATTTGGGAAACGGCTAAGCAGAACTTTTTCTTAGTCTGCCTTGGAGGATAAATTCTAATCATTGTTTGCCATCCGCCTTTCCATTCTTGATCTTGATCTCGTTACTGTTTCTTTAGAACTAGTTACCGTTCTCTTGTGTAAATTCATAGTTTTATTTTGGTACAGATCTGGGGAATGGTCCCGAGTTGGTTGTCACACTGAGATCGACTACGATTGGTCGCCGTATTCCAATGAACCGCTCCTTATCAACTGCACGTGCAATCATCTATCTACCTTCGCTGTACTGGTCGATGAAGTTGACATTGAGGCAAGTAACTTATTTTACTATATTTTTCTAGAACGCGACCGTATAATTAATATTCACTTGTAAACGCCGTATAACTAAAAACATACGAATTACAGGTTGTTTCTGAATAAAATAGAGTTCGAATTCGGTTAATATAAAAAAACGGCCAGTTTTTTGGGAGCACTTAAGAATTGATACAATATTTAACTGGGAACTTGTAACAGTAGTGACTTCTAAATACGAAATACTTCTAAAAATTACCTCTTTTTATCCCTACAGTTCATCCCAGAGCCATCTCTGCTAGAATCAGTAACATCTTACACGGCGTTCAGCATATCCCTACCACTTCTTCTCGCAACCTGGGCAGCTCTATGTCTGATGCGAGGCGGCGCTGCCACAGTCTCCAACTCCATTCACAAGCATCTCATCTTCTGTGTATTTATGGCTGAACTGCTGTACCTTATAGCTTTGAAAGCGAGGAGTTCGTTGGTACAGAATGAGGTAAGTGGAACTAAAGATTTAACTAAAACATTATATCTACCGGTCTACTATTGCAACAGTTATGAGCAACAGCATTTTTGGTCCTAGGAGTCTAACTTCTTCGTTCACTTGCGTATTATGGTAATTATGAGCATAACCATCCACTTTGAGAGAGGCCTTTTTCATTGTCTCAACGCAACAACTGATAGTCACATGAGCAACTCATTGCCTGATTCGTAGCGATACGGCAAATGTGTTTTATTTTATACACAAGCACCTTATATGCGTGCCTGTCTATCTACAAGGTTAGTCGGAAAGGGGGTACTAATCCGAAAGGGTGTTAAAGTACCCATAATAATGAATAACTTTTGTTCTACAACTTTCCCCAAAACTCAATATTTTTAGAGAAATAGGTGTTCAAAGATTTCATTAAAAAAATCGCTAAAATCTATCTATCGTTAGCTATGATCAGTTGTGTTTACATTTTAGGTCATATTTGGGGTCACGGATTAGAAGCTCCGTTTTCTGAACTCGTAACTAAAGCAGGGATGAAGAAATTTTGAAAAAACTAAAATAAATATAATTTTGCATCGAAATAAAAATGATCGAATTTTGAAAGGAGATCATTCATTTTGGGTTATATCTGAAAGTATTTCCCCAAACAAGAATTTTATTATATTCCGTTAGAATGTGTTATTCTGTTCATTTGTTACTATGGGACCAAATCTGTAGGGTCATTCTCCGCCAAGTTACATAGGTTCGAAAAAATCAATTTCTCATACTGTTTAGTTATAGGCATAACAGTGATGTAATAAACATTATTGACTTTTATACAGGGAAACATCATCATGAACATGTTGTATTAAGTCTCTGAAGTTTAAGCCCATTGTACTAGTTATATTCGTAATAAAATGTGGCTTTGAGTTCATTTAAATGGTTTTGACGGTGGATACCGTGTCCTAAAACGTATAGAGCGTGAATGATCTCCTTTGAACACTTGCTTTAAAACAGTAATCAGTGATACATTAAGCGGTCCGCGGATTAGTACCGCCTGTCCGACTAAACTTGTATAGTTGTTGTAGTCTAAAAGTTTCCCTACAGTTCCTGTGCAAGCTGATCGCCATGTCCCTCCACTACTGGTGGGTGTGTGCCCTCGCGTGGTGCGCGTGTGACGGCTGGCAGCTGCGCCGCCTGGTGCGGGAGCTGCGTGACGTCAACCATGGCGGACTGTGCGCGCAGCTAGCTGCTGCGTACGCTGCGCCTGCAGTCGCACTTGCGTTGGCTGCCAGCCATCATCAGCATCAGTATGGAAATGCGTTGTTGTAAGTATTATTTTTGTCTTTACTAAAATATTCGCAATTTGCAGAAAATTGTCTGCGAGATATCGCTATTCGGAAGACCGCCATTGGACCGTAATAAAGCATATCCTATCCAATATCAATCGAAAGGATATGGGGAACCTATGGACCAGCAAACAATATAGATTAAATTAATAGAAATAACCTACCTGTTTCCTAGCCCATCGCCGAAAATCGTATTTTTACCAGTTCTTTCTATATGATGTGTCAAGTTTTCCGCTTTATTACGGCAACTGATCCATAACCATTTTGCTTGGTGGTAGGATCTATACGGTCCGCCTGGCTAGCTACCACCCTCACATTAAAGTCCGGCGGCCAAGCAGTTTACCGTGTTCCGTCGAGTGTATGTGAGAGCCAGAGAGGTATAGGAGAATCTCTCTATATCTCTGTTACTTGGATTCGTGTGCTCCATCTTAGACCCTGTCTGCGCTTACTATCAAGTGCGACGAGGGTCAAATGCGACCAAGTACAGTAATAAAAAATAAATAAAAAAATAACCCGTTCAGCTCTCCGATATCGCCCAACATCGCAAATGACAAATATAGGTAGTTTTTTTGTGTTTCATAGACTCGATTCGTCTTCGAAAGCTCAATTTTGCAGATTCCAGAGTTACCCACTATTATTTGCTTTATAACTAACTATGGGGAAGATTTACAGCATTAAAATGATAATCTGTGTCCAGTTGCTGGGTGAGCTGTCACGAGCCCGTAGTGTGGTGGGTGGTGATCCCGGCCGCGGTGTACGCGGGGGCTGCGCTGGTGTTCCTCGCGGGGGCCACACGAGCCGCCTTCACTGTTAGAGACCATGTTATAGGGTTCGGGAACTTGAGGTAAGCACGATCAACTGTTACTAAGACTACGTGATCATACTATGTTGGTATTTTATAATACTGACTTCTTATACTTCATTTACTTCTATTTAAGGTCTAAATTCCATAAAAGTAAATCCGAATCTCAACAACTACTGTGAACGAACAAACTTTCGTCAAAAAATATGAAGAATAAAACTGTGAACTCTGATCAATAATATGTGAACCTTCAACACTGTGTGAAATAGACACATCAGCAATATTGCTGCTCGTCTATAACTAAATAAATAAAATAATATTCTGTGCCTCCCATCTCCCTTCTAAATTCAGAAATGTTTCTACAGCATTAATTAAATTCAAATTATTTAAGAATCACATGAAATAGAGGCAGTCCCATTAAGTAATGTTTAATACATGTGTTAGGACTCTCTCGCTCTTCCCTTATTTGCTATAGACCTTAGATTGTAAGACACTGATGAATTTAATAAAATAGGTACAAAATTAGCTTCAAAAGCATACAGTAAGAAGTATAGCATGTTTTTGTAGGCGTGTGAGTGTGTGTGTGTGTGTTAGTGTGTGTGTGCGCACGCGCACGTGCGTGCGCACGCGCACGTGCGTGCGTGTGTGGGTGCGGAAATTTAATATTGCCATCGATTCTTGATTGGATTTTTTCTATCCATCCCTAAGTGCTCACCTGTTAAAAATATCAACTTGTTAATCGACAAAATATTGTTTCCATCCAGAATGTTATTGGGCGTGAGTGTGGTCTGCATGCCGTTAGTGTGCGTCTCGTGGGCGAGTGCCCTCCTGCTGGGCAGCGAGGCAGGCTCGCGGCGGGACGCGCTGAGCGCTGCACTGGCCGCAGCTGTCGCAGCACACGCGGCGGCCGCCAGTCTGGGGTACATCGCCTTCAATATACGCGTACGAGACAACCTGAGGAGGTCAGTGATATGAACTGAGTACGGTAAAGGAAAAAATGGTTCACTGTTACACTTTGTTTGCTTCCTAGAAATATTACTGGAAATTAAAAAAAATTGAACCGACTTCAAAAAGAAGGTGGTTCTCAATTCGGATGTTTATATATTTTTTTTATTTTTTTTTATATGTGTTCGGGCATAACTCCGTCATATGTAAACGGATTTGCAAAATTCTTTTCTTGTTTGAAAGAGTATTCTTCCGAAATGGTCCCATTTAAATTTGGTGAAGATCTAATGAAGACCCTCGGAGATTGTCAATGGAACTCTTCAATGGATAACAGCAAATTACCCGAGATTGCTGTAAATGCATGTTTGTGCATTATTTATGCCACTAAAAATAGAAAAATAAAATAACTTCAAAAAAAAGTAAAAACCGACTTCAAAAAAACAAAAAAGAGTAAAATAATTACGATAATTATTATAAAACTAACAGTTTCAGAAGTCGATGCCTTCAATTAGGTTCAGTGTAAAATTGCACCGACTTCTAAAACTGTTAGTTTTATAATAATTATCGTAATTATTTTACTCTTTTTTATTTTTTTTGAAGTCGGTTTTACTTTTTTTTAAAGTTATTTTATAGTTTACAATGTCATTAACCATAATGTTTTGCAGGACGGTACTAAGATGTTTGGGCAAGAAAGTGCCTCTAGTCGACACATCAGTCATAATCAGCAGCAGTGCTCAAAACTTATCTCAAGTCAACAGGTAACTGACACATGCCATTTTGAATCTTATAACATCCAACTTAAAGCCCAAAATTATTCAAATATACCAACACAGGGCAATATATTTTATGCAGATCAAATTATTATTGCTACAATATTCAACGATGCATCAGTAATCCAAATTGAACCTTATTATGTAGGCGTAAAGGTTAAATATTAAATGTTTTCTGCGTTTTCTCAGGTCAGCCTTGGCGTATCATAGCAGCACGGAACCAGGACGTCAGCTGAGGAACATAGGCATATCCGCATCTTCTACCACTTCTAGATCTACTACTAAAACTAGTTCTAGTCCTTACAGGTAAGATTCATTTTCATTAAACTTTTTTTTTCAATCCAATTAAAATTTTGCTTTAATTTTTGTCAAACCGTTTCTTTTAGATGAAGAATAAGAATTATTTTAAAAATAAGATTAAATAAATGGCATTGCATTTTTAACACATAATTAGAAGAATGAGAAAACCATCCACCATCATTTCTTATGACTAGCCTTTCATCTTAAACGTGAAAAGAAAAATAAAGCACACAGCTGGACCAATTTTAGTATGAAACTGCACAATATTTGAAAGTTATTTATCGTTTTATTTAATTTCATCAGAAAGAAGGCACTCTTATGTAACAATGTTACCTATTATGGGTGTTAAAAAATCAACTCCAAGAATTTTGTGGGTTTACTCGGTATCGGCAATTGAACAACTTTTGTTCTACAACTTTTCGAAACTCGCCAATTTTTTTTTGCCTGTCCATACAAACCAATTAAAATATTTTTTTTTAAATACGAAAGTTATAAAAAAATACGCGAATTTCGAAAAGTTGTAGATCAAAACTTGTTCAATTTCCGATACCGAGTAACCCCACAAAATTCTCAGAGTTGAGTTTTTGACACCTTGTATAAATTCTGATGTGTCATATATAAGTACATTGTGCATTGATATCTTTTCATACAGTCGCAGTGACGGACAGTTGCGTCACACAAGCACGTCGACTTCAAACTACAACACGAGCGCAAGCGATATGCCTGCATACCTGAGAGGATTCGACTCTTCACTGCACACTAGAAAAGACGGTAACTACTTAAATACTTTACCTTATACAAGGTATAGCTTGTAAAAGCAATATGCTAGCTAGACGTTTCTATCACTGCTCGAATCAAGTTAAGGTGACGCTGTTCAGAGCCTACTGTCAGTCGTTATACACCAGCCAACTTTGGTACCGGTACACGAGGAGTGCGTATAACACTCTTCGTGTACAGTATAATAATGCTTACCGGGCTATGATGAACTTGCCCTGGCGGTGTAGTGCGACTGACATGTTCGCCGAAAGCAACGTTGCTGGCTTTTATGCGCTGCTAAGTAAGCTCAGAATATCATTCTACACAAGGGTAACCCTGAGTAGGAATGACATTGTAAAAGCTGTGTACCGTGTCGTCCATCTTGCAAGAGAGGCAAAAGACTTTTAATTTATTTTTTTAATTATTGTATTTTATATTCTATCTTGTTATGCCTATAGTATGTAAGAGTATGTGTATGTATGGTATGGGTTTAATAATTGCCTGAAATAAATGATATTTAATTTAATTTAATAGGCATTGAAATGGGCAATTTCGATCAAAATAAGCGTAACATTACATTGGTCCGTTACTTGAATATTGGCATAGCCGTTTTGGGTTGTCATTAAAAGCGTCCATGCTGCAAGGCCATCTACCCTTAGGCTGAGCATCCACCAGAGCTGTGCGAGGAATGTGTTAATGTGTACAAATGAGCGGTGCGAGGATAGGTAGCGGACTCTTTTCGAATGTGAGGGAGAATAAAACACATTCCTCGTAACACATTTCTCGCAACACATTTTTCGCAACACAATCCTCGCAACACATCCCTCGCTCGCATTTCTTGCTTGTTTTGTATGAACAAAAACCTCGCACCGCTAAGCCCATATCCACCAGAGCTGCGCAGAGCGAAGCTAAGTAAATGAAGTGATTCTATTGGTGCTTACAAAACACATTCCTCGCTACGCAACTTAGCATAGCTCTGGTGGATGTTCAGCCTTGTGCGCACACTGACTTTCAGCATTAGGTAAATCAGACACAGTAGCTTTGTTATTTAAGTCTTACCTCAAAATGTATGATACAAGCCTCTTTCATTTAAAATAAACCAACAAAATGATGGCAAAAAATCCTCTTGACAACTTGCATCCTCATTATATATCTTTTATATCCAGACGAAGGCCGTCGGCGTCGCAAAGCGGCAACCGACGGCGAGACAACAGGAGAGACCGGTGAAGAGGCGACAGAGGCGACCGACAGCGACAGTGACGGCAGCGCGCGCAGCCTCGACCTCGCCTCCAGCCACTCCTCTGATGACGACGAGACCAGCACGCGCCGGTCCAGTCACCCGCCTTCCGCTAACAGTCAGTATTCAGTCTTTTACAGCCTAGCACAGTGCACTGCTGGGTAATGGCTTCTAGATAGGTCGTCGCGCTAAACAACCAGCTTTATCCATCAGAACTAATTACATTACTCCAAACTGTATGACTTCTGTAAGCCAACATAGAATAATATACACCAACAAAACGAGAGCTATCGATATAGCGATGGTCATTCCATCAGCGTTTCCAAGGAAACTAAATTAAAGTCAAACGCCACTCTTTTAATAAAAAAGACCAGTATCCATTTGAGGTGGATTTTGCTTTTGCTTTCCCTTACATTGGTACAGACGCCAGCACATAAAGCTACTGCAATCTATTTATTTATTCCATAAGGCACACCAACAACTTATTTACAATTAATGAGTAAACAATACACTTAAAAAGAGGATTCTGTGTAAATAAGTCAATTACAGGCGTGCACATCATTCACAGTGAGACGATTTTTATAACACTCGTTTACATTATTTATTTAATATTAAGACAACTTTATAAATTATCAAATAGAATACCTAATTACAATTTAAAAATATTAGTCTTTACAATATAACAGTAGGTAAAATTATTTTATAACATTAATAAAAATCATGAAAAAATTAATTAAAATTACATACAATTTAATATGTTACAATTTAATTGCATTACAATTTAATCTGTCATTAATATATTTTCATCTTTATCACAAAAGCGTTAGGTTCAAGGTTAACTGGGAAAATTTGACAGTTTCGGGTAGCTTGATGTGCTAGCGTCTGTACATACCGCTAGACTGTTTTTTTTTTGCTATTATTGACCCTCTATGGGACAATGGCATCCCTACTCTCCTTCCACTCCTCTCGAAGGCAGATAGATTAATTGCTTACTTGTTAAGACAGAAGAAACGATCGGACTCTATAATTTTCTTTATAGGGGATCGTGCAACAAGTGGTAGCGGCACGAGTTACCTGCCGAATATTACTGAAGGAGCACCACTAGCCATGCAACCAAGATGGCCTTCGCATATACGAGAAGGTATCAATATCAACTAATAGTTACTGTTTTTGATGTTTCCAGCAAAATAGATAATCGAAGATAAGCAATGATGACACGGCCTACTGTTGTAAACTAACCAAAACGTGGCTTGGTGACGAAACAAGTTTAAAAATTTGAGCCGTATGGTACATATTTTTTTACCAACCTATGCTGTCTCACTGCTGGGCAAAGTCCTCCCCCAAATTCTTCCATATTCTCTTTTCTTGCGCCACTTCAAACCAGCCCTCATGGTACGCGTCTAGGTCATCTCGCTACCTCATTCTGGACCGACCTCGGCGGCGCCGTCCATCTTCAGGCACCCATTGTATGGAGACTCTTGCCCAACGGTCATTATGCATGTGGCTGATGTGACCCGCATTTTTAGCTCTTGTTTCAAAACTTGGTTTCATCACTAAGGCGTGTTTTTAGTCAGTCTACAACTCATAATCAAAAGATAATGCCTTGATCAGGCCAATAGTAGTCACAATATTAACAGTATTAGTGTTATCAGTACAGGTAGATACTGCCACCCTGATTATACAAGACAAGGCAAGACCCTTCGGAAAACAATTGGATGCCAACTGCCAATGCAACGGTTGCCTCTTCAGACTTCTTTGATTCCACGTTAGCCATTAGGTACAGGCGCTTACAAAAAGTCAAATTTGTTTGAAATCACAATCGCATACTTTTCCGCCAGACCCAAATCGTCCGGAAATGGGTCGCTGGTCGCAAGAGACGGGCTCAGACAACGAGGGGGGCAACACCGGGATGGCTTCACCTTCACCCAACCCGCTACCCAACCCCGACCTCACGTCAGACGTGTACCAGCTGAGCCGGCACAGGATGAAGCCTTCCATACTGGAGAATGTACACGATACGTACGTCGCGAGTGTTGATGCATCCAGATTGCCGCTCGATAACAGGTTTGTACTGCTAAACATCTCATCAAATCTCGCCTGTATTCCCCGAAGGATAAAAGGAAGAGGTGTTTAGTAAACCCTCATTTCGCCGTTATGTTTAATTCCCATGTAATAGGAGGTATGCCTATTGCCATCAACTGGGCCACTCCCAAACTGAATTTCGACAAATCGTTCTACGACAAGATTTTACTTCGACGTTATGGAAGTACGACATTACTATACTCCGACAATTATGGAACTTCGACACCTAATTTGGAGCACCCCGACACGGATAGGTTATGTTACTTTAAACCCCAGTGTCGAAGTTCCATAATTGTCAGGAGTAGCGTAATGTCGGAGTTCCATAGTGTCGAAATAAAATCATGTCGTAGAACGATATGTCGAAATTCAGTTTGGTAGTTCAACTGGGCACAAATTCAGCCTTCGGGCTGCTACTGAAGAAGTCCACTCGGAAAAACGCAATAACACTGCCCGACCTATGGATCGAAACCAGAACCTGTTCCAATAGGACCATCAGAACAACAGCTTTAAAAAGAAAAACCTACCTAAATTGCCTACCCTTCTATTCTTAATCTAACATTCTGAATCAAATATATGAGATTTGATTTCATTACAAACCCTCATTTCGGAAATCCAAGTCAACCTCCTAGGATCCTTTTATCTACCAAAGGACGGTGCCAACGCTGGCGGACCAATACCTGCCGGGATTGTGTATGCACTAGCAAATCCCGTGATCCTGGCGAGGCCATAGGTACAGGGAAAACATCGTAATGGTTTTAGCCGATAACACTCCAGATTAAAACTCCCCGACATCCCCAGGGTGTAGGGTATTCCATGAAGACTTCCCCACGTATAAGAAAAGGGTTTTTACTAAATGGCCAAATAAAATAATATGCCAACTGAGTCCCTCTGAACGTCACTATCCGAAACATTTCAAAGAAGACAGTGACCCTATTCCGAGACTCCTATAGCCTCTAACCTTACCACATCATTTTCAGATACGGCGTAATGGAAGACGAATTAATGTACGGAGTTCTACCAAACGATACAGAGAAACAGATACCCTACGATCCGAACTACCCGATCTCACCCACCATGTACCGTCTGCCGGGCAATCCGTACGGCTCCAAGACTTACTTACCATCACGAACGTCTGACTATGGATACAGCCCAACAAAGTACCTAAACTCCGACACAAACGTGTATGGGTCCAGGGATTTCAGGGATTCTGGAGTTTCCACAAGAGAACATGACGGGTACCCACCGAGGGATTTCAGGGATTCAGGGATAGCGACCATGTTGAAGAATGACTATCAAAGGAAGATGGATAGTCATTATGGCGGGGACTACAATGATAGAATGTCTGAGGGATCGGATAAGCATCCACATCATGATAAATATTTGTTCCCTTATACAGGTATGTCAAAAAACTGTTGTTTTGTGTGTGATTGATTGTCCTGTATTTCTTGTATTAATAGATACTGAATTTCACGGTCCACGGCTTTATCTTCGATTTTAATAGATTTAATACAGAAACGTTCACGGATATGAGAGACTAGATCTTCCAGAAACCAACCTGTCTCCTTGATTCATTTTGATTCAATCTTCAAGTTTATTTATTGCCCATTTCAAAAGTGGTTTAACTGCCTCACAAAGTCCGTTTAGCGTGCGTCCTGAGTGACGGCGCACGGGCGTATTGCGGATTGCGGAGCGGCTTTACCGTGGCTTTACCCTCGATACCTGTCCTTAGTGCACGGCTGCACGCGGGAAAGTTGACGCGTACGCGCGTGTGCACGTGTTTCGTTTATTTTACTTTGGTTTTAATAATGTCGATATCAAAATTCAAACGTTTCGTACATTTATATAATGCGCCGTTCATTCCGCCTGCGGTGCGCCGTCACTCAGGACGCACACTTAGTCTTATTAACATCATCAGCCCATTACTGTCCCACTGCTTGGCATGGGCTTCTTCTCAGAATGAGAAGGATTTTCGCCTTAGTCCTCCACGCTGGCCTGGTAAGGTTAGAGAACTACACACCATGGAGAACTCTTTGGAGCCCTCTCAGGTGTGCAGCTTTCCTCACGATGTTTTCCTTCACCGTTAACGCAAGTGATAATCAAATTATGATCCGCACATGAAATCAAAACGTCAGAAGTGCGGGCCTGGATCGAAATTAGATCCTTTTGCCCAGAAAATAAATATTAGCCTGTACCTAACTATCCCACTGCGGGGCAAAGGCCTCTTCTCGTACAGAGAAGGAACGAGCATTGATCGCCACGCTTGCTCACTCCTGGTTGGCGATTTCAGAACATTAAAATCCAGGTTTCCTTACGATGTTTTCCTTCACCGTATGTCAGTGGCGTCTGATTAACTAAGAAAGTACATATGAAATTGAAAAATTCCCATTGGTACATGCCTGGGTTTGAACCTGCAACCCAGTGCTTAACAAGCGGGTCTGTAACCTCCGGGCCACCACGACATTATCGACAGATCATCACAATAAAAAAAAATTGAGCGGGTAATTGTTTAGTGATCGGGCATAATAAAACTCACTAACATAATTAAGTGGACTGTATTTCTAACACAATGTACTAATATGTTAATTATAACAAAAGGAAAACAGTCAACTGCATTATTTCTGCGATCCACAGATAATCAATAAGTCTTATTAGTGTTGCTACACATAAATAATTTTTAACTTTAATATTATTTTAGAACGAGATTCGTACAGTAATTCTGAAATAGACCAAATAAACCCTTTTGTTTATATTGTGTATGTACTTTGAGAGTGTGCTTTCCTTTTTGTTTGACGTCACCAAAGCTTCTCTAGCGTTTGAAAGTTGTGAACTGCTTTTGACCTTATTATTTTGCTTGCTTTAGCTGAGGAAGACCACGCTCACTTGCGTGGGATGAACCAGGCACCGCAGGTCCATAGTAGTGAGATGGCACATTCAGGTAATTGTACCAGCTAAGGACACACTTTGGCAATATAACAAAGTATGTTTAAACGTAGTTATTGTCTTTTTTTTATGGATTCTTAAAGCAATGTTGCATGATCTAAAGTTTGTTTACCTTTTACACTAAATTTAAATGGCCGGACTACCTGTATGTAGTATTACTTTCAAACATGGGCGTAGCCCGAATTTCGTCCAGGTTGGGGCAAAGCAGCACAGTCAAATAGTAAATCGTCGGTGCGCTTGCCAAAACCCGTATGTGGATTTTATCAACGTTGCCAGAAGCGGACTGTTTCCCCCATAAGTCAACTACTTTTACAGCTACAGGGTTGCCTACTGGGAATACATTAACAATCTCTTATGGGGTCATTGTAGGTACTCATCATTATGAACAACGTTTACTATGGAACCAAACAAGAAATCGCAAAAAAAAAACAGCTGTTCCCTACATTTTGAAGAGTTACGCGAATATAAATGTAGGGAACAGCTGATTTTTTTTCGCGATTTCCGGTTTTGTCCCATAGTAAAAGTTGTTCATAATGATGAGTACAACGACCCCATACGAGGTTGTTTTCCAATAATCCTGTATTAGGGCCCAGCCGCCACTATATGTATAAAATGGCCATTGCAGAAATTTTTGTGGTGTAGGGTTTTCACCTCTAGGTACAGTCTTTATTTTTTCTTTATAAAGTCAAAGTATGTTGTCGGCTTTCTTCTAAATAGGTAATTACTTACAGATTCGAACTATGCTTTCAGCATTACATTATTTGCAGTGTTTTATTTTTATATTGTTCGAATGCATAGAAGAGATTTATACCTACATTAACTTATCTAACTCCAGTTTATATTTTTGTTATCTTCAGGCGAGAATCAACAACAGATTGGGGCGCCACTAGCAAGTATGGGAGAGACGAGCGAGTAAGTGAAAAATTACAATTTAATTTGCATGATTACTAAACTTTATATGCTTATTAAATTAATTCATTATTTTCGTTAAACATTTCACAGAATTCCGTATATAAAAAACATTTTTTCTTGTTACTGTGCTAATCGGTACCTATCTTGTGAAATTATTGTAGACCCACTGTTTTATCTTGCCCATTATGTTTATGTACCTACATAGGTACCTACTTCCCCAACAAGTCTTAAATACGGAATTCTGTAAGAAACGCATTTCAAGAATCACTTATTTAAGCATTAGGTACATGAAAAAAAGGCTAAAAATAAAATAAAAGGAACGTTGACATTAAAAAAAATTACCTTACAACGATTATACCTACCTAAATGACTCCTGAAATACGTTTATAGGTTTTAGGTATTTCATATTATTTTTCAATAAAATCCAGCCATAATAATAAAATTGTCAATAGATGGTGGCGGTTGTATGAGAAACACTCATTGTAATCATCTTTTGCTTTGCTAACCGGTGGTGTTTGGTGTTGCCGCGCAAAATCATCTTCAACCATTCTAGGGAGGAGGTAATCTAATGATCTTTATTCATACTCTTGACCACATTTATTTCGTATCCCTCAATCCAAAATTAACGCTGTATAAAAAAAGTATTTTCTGGTCAATAAAACGTGATCTAGACAACATTTTACTCGTATTGTTAATATTTTTCTATTCTGAAATATATACTATAAGTTTTAAGTACATAAAGGAAAATAATTTTACAGATGGATAATAGCTTGTTGTGTAATACATTTAATAATTTAATTTCCCTTCTTCTCTTCAAATAACACATTTTTTCACGAACAATTGATGATCTGTTTCACAAGAATACGAAATATTACAGGAAATCTACTACTGAAGACGATGCGGAGACGAGAGTATAACAACGCTAAATACTTAGTACAAGATTTCCAATGAATCTCAATTAGTTATTAGTTTAATTTAAAACTCCTTAGTAATTTTATAATGATTAGTGTTAATTTACGCAAAGACTGTCGTTCAATCAGTACCCACTGCCATAGTGTAGAATAACGAGTATTTATTTTGAATTTATGTCTATGCTTTAAGTAGGAACTATAGTGGAACTGAAGTAGAGTTAAATGAATTGAATACTCATTTTTTGTCGGGTTTAGCGTTTGAAAGTCTGCTCTTAGATTTAAATTTGTAAAGAAATGCAAATATCGACATCTCACTTTGTGTATCCAATCCACTGTGCAAATATTTTTAATGTGCTCAGCAACTGGGTGCAATGCTACAAATGTATGATCACATACTTCTACCAATATAGATGTGTACATAATAATATTAAAATCTTATACATACAACTCTAATAATTATAGCAGAAAATTTATAAATCAATTTATTTGAGTGTGTGTTGGTATCGAGACGAGATATAATGCATGCCTGAATTAAAAATGACATCCAAAGTCAGTCATGTAAATACCTAGTTAAGTTAGCTTATGACTAGATGTTTACCGGTTTAACTTCCACTAATAATTCTGAATTATCCACTAAATAATAAATGTAAAAAACATGCAAATTCATACCAAATATCTAACATCTCTGATGGGACATAGAAAATACTTTTGGGATTTAACTCGGTAAATACCTAAACTTTGAATATATTTTAGTGCAAAACATGAATTACTTTTATTTTTATAATTGAAAACCAAAACTATCGTTTGTAAACAACGTATTTAGGAATAAGAGTAGGTAATGAATGACTGAATGACATGAATGTGTATGAATGAAAGTTTCATTTTGTGTGAAAGCGATTTAGTTAATACTTCAACTACCCCAGTTTCATAGTTAATGTGAAGATTTTTGAAAAACCTATGTTTGTTTCATTGTTTTGGATTGTTATTATACTTAATTGTGTCGATGATTGTGCTTTTGAATTTCCACTCGAACTTTTGTAAATAGCGTGTTGTGTGTATTTCTAGCGTTTTAACGAAGAGTCCACCTATTTTGTAAATAATAGATTTTTACACTTTTAGTAGTTAAATTAGGGACTACGATAATAGTGGAATATTAAGTGAAAGCTTTATTTAGATATTCTCTAGTGTCAGATTGCCATAATTAATATTTAATGAGTTCTTAGAATGCACTATGAATATGAACAAAGTTGATGAATATTTTATAACTAAACTGCTACTGTTTGCTGTTCAATCGAATCAGGCGTTTCTTCATAACTTTTATTCATGTTAAAAGTGGCAATTTATCTTATATCGCTAAGTAAACTTTTATTATATTGGTGTTCAAGTAGATATCTGATATTATTTATTCATGCTTATGTAATTGGATGACTACATACATTATCAATGCTAAAAACATACTAAAAGCCAACAGCATGAAATAAATCGAGCTATGACAGACTACAGACGCCTATTTAAAGATTGACGCTTTAGACACTTGGAAGAATTTTCGATTTAAGCAAAATAGATTGCTACCGTGCGTAGCCAGAATTAGGTAACTAGTATGTTGATTGACTTCTACATAAAATATCATTCTAATGACATCGTGACGCCCTTTTGTTTTGATCAACGGACATTCTATAGGTTCCGTTATTCCGTTTATTTTGCTCAAAATTAAATGTAATGCTTTACATTATTTTAGATACGTAAGCAGTTCGAAATTGCTTTGTATGTAGGTACAACTTCTATGCATTTGCCACTTTTATAAGTAAATACATTTGGCTAATTTTTATATCTTACATTCCATTTTGTGATATTATGTATCTTTTTCACCATTTTCTATGTACTTTTACAGGCAATGTTTATAAAATAGTGGTACAAACATTTTAATTGTTTTATAAGTAATGAAATAAAATATTTTATTGCTAAATTTCTTAGTTTTATTTTTGAACTCATTGTATTGGTAATTGCGGCTAATTATCGTGGAGTTTCTAGTTCCTTCAAATATTCCGCTGTCCAAAGGAACTTTAAAGTCCGAGTAGAGCTTGGTGCTGTGGCTGAGCGTCGCGTCGTGCTTTCTGCGCTACGAGTCGCGGGTTAGATTCCCGAACTTAATAAATACCTACCGGAGTTGTACTGGGTCTAGGTGTTTGTGCATCTTCTCACGTGTCAAGCGAGCTATATGAAGAGGGCTCATGCCGTGTTGAAGAGATTACCCAGTCAGCATGGATGGTAGCGGAGCTAACTGCCCATGGCGCGCCGGATCTACTTAAGTATCGTCACTCGTGGACTATTTTCATGCACCCTAATGTTTCTGCAGACTTGTATTTGTATAAACCCCCACGATGCAAGAGAAATCCAAGTGCGGGACAAGGTTTTATAAAGAAAAAAATACATATCCCAGGTTGGTATAGGTAAGTTGTTACCGGTAAGACTAAGAGCAAGCTTATTCTGTTGTCACTGGTTGTCACCAATAGTTCTCCAGCTCGGTGATGACAGGTTACGTCCTTTTTGAGAGGAGTTTGCGTGTAGGAACAACAAACGGTCGGCGATTGTCTGCAAATCAATTCTGCTGTGAATAGCGGACAAGATAAGATAATGCTGCCTATCCTCTTGACATTAATACCTACACTTATTAAGAAATAATAATAAAAACATCTCCCGACATAGTAAATAACATCTTAAGCAGTTGCGTACCGCCAGTCGTCCCAGGGCGACACTTACGGCCGTTTTCAATAACCTATCTATCGGCGGTTTCGCCTACTAGAGATAGAAATTTGACATAAGCTCCATAGAAGTAACGTCAAAATTCTATCTGTAGTAAGGCAAACCGCCGATAGATAGGATATTGAAAATGGAGGACAATTGTCTTATTTAATGTGTCTATAATTACCGTGCTTGAGGTTTTAAATAGAGACTGGTTTCTGAGATAGGTAGGTAAAACTGCTGTTTACGAAAATAATGTAGTTCTTATGTACAAGCAATGTACTCTGTGGCTACAAGCGCTACTTACATATTTGTCTACGTAATAACTAACACAGGCGCAGATATTCTTATCGGCCGCAACAGCTACCTATAGGCACCACTCACGCGCATTCGTGATATGCCGAAATCAATATATTGATAACACCAGCTGACTTATTATTTGTCTTTCTCTATTCTAGGTCATATTTATTAGTGCAACGAATACACTAGCCCTAAGATCACAAAGTAGGTACCTATTCAAAACAAATCAATTTTTAAATCACAGTACCTAGGTATCTGGGATGGACGCGTTGTAAGATTAATTTGCAATTTTTTATCGATTGTTTAATCGTTAACTGAAATGACGTAACATACCACTGATTCACACCCAGTGGTCTATTCGTGAGATAATTCAGGGCCAATGAATCTTTTTTCAGGGCTATTTCCGTCTTTTTTGTTTCATAATTATACCTTGTATAGTGTATCATCTATGATGCCTATAAAATGAATGGAAACAGTAGTTTGCTAGAGCTCTCTGACACTACCCAAAAACATGTATTATATGCTAAGAAATAAAACCAGAATTGTAGTGTATACAGATATCTAACTGTGGACTTCATTGTTTTCAGAATTATTTCAATGAAACGTTCAGTTTAAAAAACAAATAGAATCGTTCATAGGACCCTCAACCATAAATCTATATGAGAAATAAAATATTACAACTTTTTATCTATTTATTCATCAACATACATAATATCTACATTTGCACAAATAAAATATATTTAACTTAGAATTACATCAGTTAACTGTTTTAAAGACTGATATAATACTTTCTCGTTCGATTTGTTCCGAAATGTGAACACTGTGCCTAATGGCCAATGTCGATTCTAGATTGATATTATTCCAAATATCAACAATATGTGGCATCACATAAGACTCCTATAGTTCAGTTTATGCAGATGAATTTACAAGTACGTACAATAAATTAGTAAAGAAAGCACACTAGTATTTACAATGGGGAGTTATATTTTTATATTATAGTTATAATTTAAATGGGAAACAGTGCTTTATCGATACCAGAGAACATTAACAATTTAGATATTTTCCAAGTAGACACAGATAGCTTTTACAACAAAAATGTATATAATTATGGGTTCTTTTTGAGCTAATCTGTTGCCAATGTTTGTAAGATAAATGTAACACTTAATGCTTTGCAATTTTAAGTTAATATGGGTGCCATTGATGTCTGTGTATAATGTCATCAATGTACCCACATATTTTATCCATGTCCAGTGGAAAATAACATATCACACCAAATACGAAATTTATGTACATTATAATTTATTACTATGTATAACATGGGTTACAGACTGACCGATCAAAGCTTTTACAAAACTTGAAACAAGGTTTTATGGAATGTATAAGCCCCAAAAATGACTAGGTACGGTGCTGTAGTTATGACAAGGCAGAGCGACATTAGGCCACGGAAACTCTTAAAACAATGTGTACCTAGTCATTTCAACATTAGGACACTGTTACGGTTCAATACAACACAATCTCGACTGGTTACTATAGAGTTGTCAATAAAATACTGCAATACAATCCAAACCTCAGCTCAAATATCTGCAATCTCAGCACAAAATGCTGTAATATATGAAATAACAATTAATGTCCATTTATAGTACAGTAATAACATCAAAAATTTAATTTTACTTTAATCTACTTTACTATGATGTGCTAAGAACAGATATTTTATTGTAAACTAAGATTAAAAAATACATTAGATAAAACACATCAACAGAGTGTAGGCAGGAAACATACACAAGTTCAACACTGCAAAGATATAACTTGAAGCTTCTTCGGTGATAAATAAGTATTTGTTTGAGCACTGGATACTCAAATTGTTAGGGTAGGTCAAGGCTGGTAACATCCAGTGCTGGTGTACACTGAAAATATAAAAAAAACTCACATTAGCGTTTCAAATATTTTTTATTCGGTACTCAAGTAAAACTTTAACAATTTGTTTTTATAAATCTATTTATTATGTTGTATATGTTTAGCATAAGCTTAAGGAAAACTATAACATGAATTATTTTAATTATAATAGCCGTGTCTTCTGACTTAGTGACTAAACATGTTGTAACCAATGTTTAGTCTTCCATACGTTCAAGATCATGTGACCCAGATTACAAAACCTATTTTTATAGCATCATCTAAAACATTTTAATACAAAGTAATACTTAATAGGGTCTAATATTCTTAATAGTGAAGTTAAGATGAGGTATGAACTAAAATTAAAGAAAAAAATATTATAGTCTTATTAGAAAATGTACAGAGTATTTTAGAAATTTTACAAATGTTTCTAGTTTTCATATTGACATGAGAACAGTCTATAGAACTTTATATCTAGTATTATTATGACTTAAAGATATACAATCTTTGCTGAACCACAAGATATGTTTTTTTTTTCATATTTTACACAATATAAATATAATGAATCAAGCTCAGAACTTCAATAAATGACACATCTTTCATGTTTCTAGGTTTCTAACACATGATTTAAATGCAAAAATTAAATTGATACTTACACTCAGATTCAAGTTTTACTTTATTCTTAAATTACTGGTTGCCCATTTTGCACTTTGACGTCATGTAGATACCAACAATGAGACCGAAGAGACCAATGGCTGATCCGAAAATCTCTACAATTAAGATTTTGACGAAGAGAGCAGCATTGGCCGCATCAGCCAGGGCAGCACCAGATCCGACGATACCGACGGCGATACCACAGAACAAGTTGACGAGACCCACAGCAAGTCCAGCACCGAACATCACATAACCAGCCATCCAGTTTTGTTGCTTGATATTTATATCGGTCAGTGGCTCCGTGTACCTCTCCAGCATCCCCGACAGCACGATGGCAGTGATCAACCCGTAGATGGCGACGGCTTCGCAGAAGATAACGGAGATCAAGTTCTTGGTCTTGATTCTGGGCGCTTTGACACCTCCACCGACTATGCTCACTCCGACCGTATGGATGCCCATGGCTGCGCCCACCACGGAGAACGAAACGGCGAATGCGATGCCCAACGTACCCCACATGTAGGGGGATGTATTCTCCAGGAACCATCCGAGACTTATTTGCTCACCCTTTCCTTGGAGGAGATAGAACATGGCAAATGTTGGAATCACCAGCAGCAGCAGCAGCGCGAACAGGTAAGTTAGGAAGTACCTCATCTTGAGATATTTTTTGAGCAAATTGGAGCTGTTTTACCCGATATTCCCGAAAGGGACGGCCTTTTTTCGCCCAATTTTTGCCTTGACAGAAAACTCAAAAACGGAGAGGTCTTGTGATCACAAGTTGTCATAGACAATAAAAGGGTTGCTATACTAAAATTATGCTAAAGTCAAGCTCTTGTGACCTTTTAAGATAATTACTAAAAATACTGAAAACCGGCAAACAAAAAACTTCACGAGAAACGAGATAAAGTAAAAGGATTAAAATAGCTTTACCTACTACTAGAAGTGGCTTAAATTATTATAATCACACATAAGTATGAAAATAACGCATTGCCAGAAGAGAAAATTATCATCATCGTGTCTTTTTATTTGTCTATTGGCTTGTACAGAGCAACCAGCTAACCAAACGAAAGCGAACGAACGCGAACCAGTGGATATGGACCTAACAGCCATCAGCGAAGACGAGCGAACGTTCGGTACCCATCAGCGAAAGCCAATCGTTCGCCTTCGTTCAGTTGGTCTGTACAAGGCAAACGTTACTTTACGTAATAAAGGGTAAAAAAACAAGGGTAGGGCAGCGGGGCAGAGTAGTGAACAGTATAATACCTACTGCTACTATTTGAACGCGCGTGCTTCAACCATAGAAGTAATAATGTAGGTACTACTGCAACAGAACAGGGGGCTTACCATGACCTCTTATAGCAGGGCAGAAGTTGCCTGGAAGTTGAACTGCCCTGCTTTTTTGTACTATGACATCGTTAGTGCAGGCCTGCGGCAGACCTGCTACGTTGACGTTTACGAAATCCGTTCACCTTTTTTTTGTATAGACTTTTCGTACCATGAACAAGCATTACCGTTCAACTTGGTTCAATAGTCGTTCACCTTTAGTACTGACATGGTACGATTTTTAGCGATTCAGAAGCAGGCCTGCTTTTGAACGGAAGTTGACTGGCTGGCATTTGAACGTTTTCATAAGAGGTCATAGTTAGCCCCCTGGGGGCTTACCATGACCTCTTAAAGCAGGGCAGAAGTTGCCTGGAAGTTGAACTGCCCTGCTTTTTTGTACTATGACATCGTTATAGCAGGCCTGCGGCAGGCCTGCTACGTTGACGTTTACGATATCCGTTCACCTTTTTTTTTGTATAGACTTTTCGTACCATGAACAAGCTTATCCGTTCAACTTGGTTGAATAGTCGTTCACCTTTATTACTGTCATGGTACGATTTTTAGCGATTCAGAAGCAGGCCTGCTTTTGCACGGATATTGACTGGCTGGCATTTGAACGTTTTCT
Source organism: Amphipyra tragopoginis (assembly GCA_905220435.1). NCBI lineage: Eukaryota > Metazoa > Arthropoda > Insecta > Lepidoptera > Noctuidae > Amphipyra > Amphipyra tragopoginis. Next base: position 7,967,051 of record HG991997.1, on the reverse strand, counting down.
TAAGACGTCATGGTAAGCCCCCTGCACTCGGCAAGTCGTGTCCACATGTTTGTCGCTTTGTTGTCATTGGTCTCGTTCGAACCTGACCAAAGTCTTGACTGTAGCATTCGCCGTGTATCAATTTGCCTACCTAGGCTTGTCCAACATGTATTGCCGGCATAATAGAGGACTGCCAAAATGTTTGAAAATACTGACAAAGGTGGAGAATTGTCTCCCCGGGGTCCCCTTTCTTCTCTTAATAACTATTCCCTAGTCCTAAAATCATAATCCCGAACGTGCTTCTGATAAACATCACTAGTAATTATTTGAGTCTTCGAATTTTTGTTTGTCATCACCGGATTTAAGCCATAAATCTTTATGATAGTTCGCTTTTCGTGTCTCTTTTGTTATCTGCCTCAACACTTCTACTGAGACCACATCAATGATAATTATATTCTTCTATCTTCCATCTAACTATTATTAATAATAATAGGCCACATGCGTCAGTGTGGAGTAGACTAATAAGAGACTATCTTTAATGTGGCCCCACAGACTCTTAAAGCATATACCTACACAGACTAGATAGGGATACAATGTGGCCCCAAACCTAAAGGTCTGATGAAATCTTTCTGGTAACTTTGATGGCCGCAGCCCACTTTATTGGCCCTCCACACTAACAGATCCAACGATTGAGGAGACGCTCTGTGTAGAACAGATGTTCTTCGTTCTCCGGGCAAAAAAAAAACATATTAGCCACCCGGTACCTAGAGCCTGAGATACAAAACTTTAGCACCGCACCTGGCTACGTTTTGGGCCGTCGTCTGTTCCACCATTTTTCACTTTCAGCAGTTTCAGCTTTTATTAGACACACTCCATGGCTACTTAACGCCCACCACTAGAACGACAACGAACGAACGTCCACCATTTGACTTTTGACATTGTTTATAAATAATTTTATTATCTGTGGCAGGTTAATTAAAGTTGTTTCAGTATTTTGTACAGCGGTAAACTTTTATTCCTTCCATTTTCCCAATTTGTGTTGAGTATTTTGTTTTGCAAAATGTGATCCCTTTTTAGTTTATTTACATTAGCTTAACTAAGTTGGGTATGTGCTACGCTGCTATGAGAAGATGGTGCAGTGAAATAACTATGAGGCCAGTGAAATCATTACATAAAGATGATTTCAGCTTACGCCAGGTTTATCGTCCGCCACTCCTACTTTACCCTTTTCACTGTTACTGTGATCTCAACCATTCTTACTGTTATCCCGCTAGTATGTCATGATTTACCATCATTTTCTGATCCCATAGTTGGTTTCGAAACGCGCGGAACAACCCTAGCACATAGGTTTATTGCGTGGGAAAACCTCATTGATGAGACGAGGCCATCCAAACGGCTCGCAGTAAATCCCAAGGAAATTGAAGATCAGATACGCATGAACCAGACATACTACAATAGAACCAGGCAGGACAGACCTAGATCTGGTCGCGGGCGCTCTAAAAATAAAGGACGTAACAAAAAGAAAAAAGTTAACTACAACAACAACACTAATTTCGAAAAGAACTGGTTAGCAACAGAACCCAATATATCTAATGCCCATGTCCACTGGGGATTTGGGAAAAACAAGACATTTGAAGATGAAAATACAGTGTTTCTAAAAGATCACACAAGAAAGCAGTGGGTATCGATAAAAGAAATGCAGCGAAAACCAGACCAACCTATCCACCACAACTATGCATCAGGTACCTGTGGGCCACCCATATCAGAATATGCTCATTTAGTTATTGTAAATACTGACAACACATCTTTGTTAACATTTGAGAATGTAGAAAGAATGTGTAGACTACAGTCAATGCTCGTAGAATTGGGAGGAGCAGAATACTATAAAATGTGCCAAAGGGATCTACATTCTGAAGAACTTTGCTGTCCAGTGTGGAGTGTGCCAAATTACATAGCTTTAATATCTGGCAAGACTTCCTGTGAAAATTTAAACAAAGAAGATGTAAGCAGTATTGTTGCTATTTTGAAAAAATGTGCCGGTTATTTTCATAATTTCACACTAATGGCTTCTTGTGATTTAGATAGGTGTAAAGTCCCTAAGTATTGTTCCCAGTATGATGCTATGTACAATTTATTATTTTATTTAATAGATTCTGATGCATTCTCACCCACCGATCTCTCGCAGACTTTTGTTAAAAATGTCATGCTCTTTTTACCGTTACCAAGGAGTAGCACTGTGTTACCTTATTACAAAAAATTGCAAAGTTCAAATCTATCTTATGAAACACTTGTTATACCTGCCATGGACTTTGGACTGAAAAATGCACTGTTCGACTTATGGGTAATACAAGATACCTGGTTAATAGGTTTAGGTGGTGTGTTTGTATTTGTATGTGTGTGGGTCTATACAAAATCTCTTATTCTCACTGTGCTGTTGTTTATAGCTATAACATATTCACTTGGTATAGCATACTTCTTGTATATCTATGTGTTCAAATTGGAATTTTTTCCTTTTATGAATTTATTAGTAATAGTTGTTGTGATAGGTATTGGAGCAGACGATGCATTTCTCTATGTCAAAGTGTGGAATATGGTTAGCAAACAGCTCATTCGAGACAATGTTGTATGTCAAGAGAATGGTCTGAGTGATATAAAGAATGTTTCTAGTGCAGGTGAGACTATATTAATACAAATACTTGGGGAGACTATGAAGCACTCTATGACGACTATGCTCATCACCACCATGACTACTGCAGTCGCATTTATGGCCTCTTTGGTGAGCTACATCCCGGCCATAAACTGCTTCAGTGTCTTTGCAGGTACAGCTGTTCTAGTCAACTATTTTTTAATGTTAAGTTGGTTGCCCGTATCAGTATTTATCATAGATGTTAAATTGTGTACAAAACAAAGTAAGTTTTTAGATGTAATTCATAAAAGTATTAATGAATTTTGGGAAGATATCAGAGTAATATTGAATAGATTTATTATAACATGTATCACAAGATTGCACATAATGTTTGTTATAGTATTGGGTGCTATTGGAATTGGCAGTATTGTCGTAGTTTTCTACTCCCCAGGGCTTCAATTGCCTGATTCTAAACAGTTTCAACTTTTTCAAACCTCCCACCCTTTTGAGCAATATGATATGCTCTATAGTAGTAAGTTCCTATTCGAAAGATTCGCAAAAGATATTGGCACAGGCAGTAAGATGCCTCTTAGGTGGGTGTGGGGTGTAAAAGCTATTGATAATGGAAATTATATGAATCCAGCATCAAAAGGCCGCTTAGTGTTTGAAAAAAACTTTTCAATATCCGATCCTAATTCCCAAAAGTGGTTGTCAGGATTTTGTACTAGAATTAAAGCTCAACCATTTTTCCAACAAACTTTGGGTCCCTTGCTTCCTAATTGTTTTATTGAGAGTTTTAGAATGTATATGAGTAGACGGTGCATTGACCATATTGACAAAATAAACAGGACGCCATGCTGTGAAACATCAAGATTCCCCTTCAAAAAAGAGGTGTTCGAATTTTGTATCATAAAAGCTGTGGAGTCCTTGTATCGAACTCCCCGCGAACTGTTTATTCCGGGCGTGGCGGGACCTAAATTTCTTAGAAGTGCTTCTCCCCCAACAGTCTCTGCTATGGTAGTAGAATTTGAAAGTGTTGTGCCCTACTCTATGTCGTACACAGAAATGGATGATTTTTTCACCCAGCTAGAAAATTGGACTCAGCAAGAGTTAAAAAATGCGCCACCAGGAATGCGATGTGGTTGGTTTTTATCGGATTTACAATTTTATGACCTACAAAAAACATTAGCTAGCGGAACTGTGATGGCCCTACTCCTATCGGCTGCTTTAGGTTTTATAGTACTTGTACCGGCAACTTTAAGCCTCGTGGTCAGCACGTGTGCATTAATAGCCATGATATTCTCAGCGACTGTAACTATAGCTATACTAGTACTAAATGGTTGGAAGCTCAATATTTTAGAAAGTGTAGCAATATCGACGTCGGCAGGGTTAGCTGTGGATTTTAGTCTTCATTATGCGCTTAGCTATTCAAATGCCAACGGCGCAAAGTCTGCGAGAGTCAAATGTGCATTGTCATCGTCTTCAGGTCCAACTGCTGCCGCCGCGCTAACTACTGGCTTTGCAGGCATATTTTTATTGCGCTCAAATCTCTTGCCTTATTCTCAAATAGGTACATTTCTAGCTCTGATTATGGTAGTCAGTTGGTCTTATGCAACCTTTTTCTTGTGTTCTTTACTCCACTTAGTTGGACGTAGTTCTACGAAAGAGTCCCCGACGCAGGAAAGGAAATCAGTATCGCGAGTGAGTTCTGTGTGTTCAGGGGTACCCAATTTGGAGAGCCACGAACTAGAACATCTAGCTGATAGCAATCGAACGAATCTCACACACTCTCACAGTCCCTCTAATGTTAGTGCCACTACTGTTGTTTTGCATGACGACTACGAAAATTCTCACAATAAAATTGTTAAGAAGTCTAGTGATACGAGTACTTAATAATAAATTTTCCGAAAATGACTGAATGTTAGAACTAATTAAATAGGTAGATAAGTATTTAAGTAGATGACTAAGGCATTTTTTGAAGTATTTTTTTATGATTAACAGTATTATTTTTGACTCTTACTTTACAAACGCTGTTTCTATTTATTTATCAAGTACTTACTGTAGTTTTGTCTTTGTAAATACTCGTGACTTATCTGATATAAAATCAATTTATAGGAATGATCAATGTGACAATAATTATCACATAAATAATCACATGGGACAATATAAGATCTTAACGAGCTTAGCTTGCATGTTGATTTGGTTTACATTTTTATAAATTGTTTTACTATTCTTACGTGAAAAACGAACTACTTAGTATTATGTATTTCTATAAATTATACCTAATATCATGATCTGGTGTACTTAATTTTAGATTTTACAATGCTATAACGTTCTACTAAAATACCTACTTAGGTAGGTATCTGCCCGAACCTTAAGTGAGGTTTGTCCAGAATGTGTCTAATGATGTCTCCTAAAAAACAAACTACGTAAATAACTTAACACGACTTAAGGACGGACGTACCTATTTACAAATCTTTTCTAAGTTATAATTAAGCAGTATTTTTAACATAATATGTACATTTTGTCTATTAATCTTTGTAACTTTTGTGTTGGTTAGCTACACGACCAGGTACTCCGTTGGTGTCTATAAGCCGTAAATATTTTTCCTATAGATATTTGCCGATTTTAATACAATAATTTTAATTTTCCCTAGCCGCCTTCTACGAAAAAAACGAAAATGGTATACATTTCTCAACAACGCTAGGCCCACAATCAATCGACCATTAACGTAGAAGAAACAAAAAAAAAACCAAAATATTATATTCCAAACGTTTATGTTTTCGATCCTAAGTAGGTATTCCAAATGTTTCTAATGCTGGCTTCTCACGGCGCGCGATATCACAAGTCGCGCCGCGCCGGCCGATTTGTACGAGCGAGCACGCGCCAACAGGCGAGCCCGCGCTACCCGTTCTCACGGGCGCGGCGCGGCGCGCGTTATCCCACTCTGTCGACACCACAGTCCGAGACACGCAGCGCATCATGTCGCAAGAAGAAGAGCGATCTCACCGAACTTGTTCACCCGCGCCACCAAGCGCCAACCCGCGCGCGCTCGAATCGCCACGAGTGCGCTCGCGCCGCGCCTTTGAAGTACCGACTCCGAGCGGATCGGACGTGCTTGCACGCGCTAGCCCGCGCCTCCTCGAGCCATTACCTTCACACGGCGCGTAGGCGCGAGCTGGCGCGGCGCGACTTGTGATAACGCGCGCCGTGAGAAGCCAGCATAATGCACACTGGAGGAAAGAAGAAAATAGTGAAAATAGGTACTATTGCTGATTAGGAACGCGCCAGGCGCATGCAGCCAGACAAGGTAATGAATAATGAACCTTTATAAAACAAAAAAATAACATTTTATTTAGATCTCTTGTTGATGACTTTTTGTCATGTCGATGTTTTTTTTCATTCTTTTCGTGATTGAATTGGTCTTTCATTTTTACCGACATCATTAATACCACATTCTGAACAACCCCTTAGGAGCATGTATTTTGGTAGGAACTTTATAGGTACCTGTATATGTATTTAAATGTTACGTTGCACTGTTATTTCATTAATGTACCTATTCGTGTTTTATGCATTTAATTGATATAAGTATTAAAATAATGTCAATTCACATTCACAATGAAATTGTTAAGCATAACAATTAAATATCAAAAATAGATATAACGTGTACCCAGCAGCGTACGTATTGACCGTAATGATATGTCTTTATTCCAGTCATGTGCTATGCATACTATCACAAGATATTCAGTCTTTATTTACATTAAATATTTATATTGCCAAGTATTGTAAGTATATGGAGAACATGGTCATTGACAATTACCATGTTCTCAAGAATTATATTGCAAAAGTTATACGTTCACAAAATTACATGCCATTTTGAAGCACGTTGGTAGGTAGGTACGTATTGTTCACTTTCGTGAGCGACTGAGGCCACAGGCGATAATTGGCGCCTTTTGTAAGCTTCATTTTCGCGCTAGTAACGTACCAATTTATAATAATATGGTTCTCAAACAACCACAATTAGTCATTGTAACAGTTTTGTCATCACAACAATCCTCAGGGTGCCGTCAGCGGTAGTCACCGCTATTAAGAGTGTTCGCTGACCAGGAAGAATTTCGTACAATGACTTTGGCGATCTGTGATGACGGGGCGGGTACCGCCGCATCTGTGCGAGCTCGATGCTATAAATCTGGACGCGAGCGACTGAGTTAAGTAGTAGTGACGTGTCATTGTACAAAATTCTTCTCGCTCTTCAATCGCACTGTACATAGATGTATATATTCATGTTTTATAGATTATTAATAAGTCCTTAAAATGTAGGTAGGTAGACTGCTGAACATTTACCCTCTTCTTAGTTTGGCCAGAGGACCCAGTTCACTGTCTTCGACTAGACTCTTGCTTGCTCAGTATGATTCGTTGTACAGGTAGATTTTTGATGTGACGGCATCCTTAGTAATTCTCACCTCGTATGTACTTACTGTTGTAAGTGTGAAAACTTTGTAAAGATTCGTGAGTACTTATTTTAAACAGTACACACAAACGACTGGTCGCGATAATTTTAAAATTAAACGCAAGCAACTTGTGTTACTATTGCCTAGCTATCGTAAGTAAATTAAGTTATGGATACTTATTGCCTAAAAAATGTAACTACCTACATAAACAAAATGGTAACAAAATAAGGAAATATTTTTGTTACGAAACTGTTGCCATTTCATCATAGAATGATGCCATAGTATGAATATCAAATATACAGTACCTACCTACATAAATATAAATAGCTAAGCGTCTGTCTCCTAATTTTGTAACTATTGATTTGGATGTATGAAATAAGATTTTTTACTAATCATATGTATCAAATGTTGACTTAAGTACTGTATTTGCTGGTGTTCACTAACCGAATGTTCAGGTTCAAATAACCGTTTACCTACAAATTTAGTATATTTTTCGAGTAAACATTTGTTTAATCAGAGAAATAATGTTTGTGAACACGAGCATAGATAACTGGTTCTTGATGGCTACCTACGGTAGCTACAGACAGATTAGTATCGTTATAATGTTAATTGTATAAGAAACGAAATAAAATGTTAATTTTTGTATAAAACACTAGTTTAATTTTACTTTTACTGTTTCCATCCTCTCGTATAGAGATGTTCGTGGCTAATTACCAACCGTGCGGATCATACGATTTGGAAGGTTAAGCTGCACTTTCCGCGGTCAGTCCTTGGATGGGTGACAATTCGTTACGCATCAAGACCCCTCCGTGCCTCGGAGAGCACGTTAAGCCGTTGGTCCCGGATGTCATACGAATACCTATGGCATTCGTTACAGGTAGACCTGAAAGTCTGACAACCGGTCTAACCTTAGGATATCGGCATTACCTAGTAATTCGGTTGCGGAGGTCTGATGGCAGTCGCTCCGCTTAAAATACCTACTGGTACTCAGCTGTATTTGGTTAGACTGGAAGCTGACCCCACGATAGTTGGGAAAAGCCTAGGCAGAACGAAGTATGTTTCTATCCTGCTACGAGCTTAGGCTGGTATTCCACATAACAAATATCTTTGTCCAATGTTCGTTTGAGCAAAGAAATTGTGCATTTGATCAAAGAAATTGTGCATTTGATAAAAGAAATTGTACATTTGATCAAAGAAATTAGATGATTTTAATCAAGAATTTCAAAGAAAATAAAGATTAAGATAGGTAGGTACCTATTTGATGAGTAGAATACCAGCCTTAACCCTTTTAGGAAAGAAGATTAGATTGGGCGCCAAAGCTGCGATTATTACAAATTACTTCGCGTTTATTTTACTATAACTTATTTCTCTAGTCTGAAAAATGCTATTTTTGAACGTGCCCTTACGCTGCTAAAATCAATTTGATACGGTGACTATTTTTACTATTATCTTCGCTTTCTTTCACGTTTGGTGTCCCGACTCGACTCCTGACTGCGCTGACGAAAAGAGAAAGTAAAGCCGTTCAGGCAGCCGCGCGCTGCTGCAGAATTCTTTGAGTTTCCCTAAAAATTGCGGCCAGTCGGCCCGCGAGAGTCATTTTATTTTTAGTTTTTTATACCTATTTTACGTAAAATATAGGTAAACATCTTCAAGGCCCTGAGTAGACGACGGACTTTTTGTCCGGCAGAATGCCGCGGACAAGAATGAACGTGGTTGGTAGTTGTTGCCAGTGAACACACTTAGAGTTCTAATTACAACTACAGACAAAATGACCGTGTCGTGTGCGTTGAGACCGTGCCGAATTTCGCGACGGGCAACAACTAATGCGGGCTCTACACTCGCGCCGCGAAAGTCCGCGAACCGCGAGTGTGGATGGTTTCGCGGCATCGCGATCGTGCTTCGCGCTGTTTCCCGTCCGGTGGCGGTTTTTTGGTCCGCGTCAAAGGGTTTGCGAAACGCGAGCGCGAACGCATCCACCACACTCGCGGTGTGTTCCTCGAGTGTTATCAAGCAGAACGCAGGCAAGCCCAGCATGCTAAAGCACACAGTGTCAGACCAGCAGCAACAGTAGGTGACTTCCATGTCCATTTCAGTCAAATGCGTCAACGTAAATGCGAAATTTAGAAAGTTGCGAGTGTAAAGGGCTATATTTTTCCACGGCCGCAGTTCGCGGGCGGGTGTAGGTAGAGCCCGCTTATCAACCACGTTCATTCTTGTCTGCAGCAACGCAGCCGCGGATGCTTAGTCGTCGAACGCGTTTCTCTAAGTATGAATAATATTCAAAAAAATCTAATCAGCACAATTTATATTATATTTATAAATAATTGTACTGATTAGATTTTTTTAAACCGAAATGTAGTATAACTAAACGTAGCCAGATTATTATTGTAAAAATGAACAAAACGTAACATCAGTTTGACCTTTGACAAGTGTCAAAATTATTTGGACAAAGACGATATTTTTATGCTTTATATAATGTTGTCCTTGTCACGCATGTAGTAATCGATGTACGCTATCCTGTTGTCAAGATATACTGTTGTTCATGCTGAAGATTGTAGACGATTTCACGTTGTACTGGAACGGTTGGCTAATTGCTGAGGTGATTCATAAAAACAGCAAACAATAAATACGATTTATTTTCGCGTTAGTCATTCGTAATCTCGTGCGTGTTATAAATTATTGTTAACATTAAAAATGTTTTCCACAAATCCCAATTATACTAAACTCAAAACTCACTTGAGACTTGCTGTAAATAGGCTTAAGTTGATAGAGAAGAAGAAAACTGAACTTGCACAAAAGGCTAGGAAGGAAATAGCTGAATATATTGCTGCTGGTAAAAGTGAAAGAGCTAAAATACGAGTGGAACACATCATCAGGTAAGCACATCATATATTTCTTAAGTAAATAGGTACAACAGTCCCTGCAAACAAACCTGGCCTTGACAAAAATTATGATTACTTTTATTCTAATGCAATGCGTCATGTCGTAATAGGCTGGGTTTATTAGTGTGGTTGATCGAATCTATAATGGAGGATAGTATACTCAAACATAATTCCACAATGTAATAGCAAGGTTCAACAATATTAAAAACATGTAATATAACAAGAAACACTAGTTTTTTATTAGTTTTTCATAATCAAGTTGTTTATAGACAACCTGCATGTCAAAAAAAGTTTTGGTAATCCTAAAAATTATTTTCAAGTTTACAAAACTCTGCTGGCAGTTTTTTCTCAAGCATACCTATAAAGTTTGATTTTCAGTCCAACTAGACTGCCAAGTGAGTAACTAGGGAGAAAGTAGCAAATAAAAAAAACAAAAAAAAGGCTAACTGTCCCACTCTAGGGCAAAAGGTTCTCCTTAACACGCTCAGCGCCGGTGTATCCTTAATGATACACCATAAGGTGTTGTCACAGGCCAGTGTATCCTTAATGATACACCACACTGCCCCGACTTTGGAGGCCGGTGTATCCCTCAGTACATACCGTTTCATACATTTTAGTAGGGCGTTCAAAAGCGTTATTTAAACAATTTTTTGTAGTAAGTGGTACCAGTAGAATCAGATACTGCAATAAAAAAACGCAGTTCCAGCACGCTTTTCCAAAAATCGCCTTGGCACTAAGCATGTTAAATAGAGAAGGAGCATTGATTACCATGCTTGCTCACAGCGGATTGGCAATTTCAGACCATTAAGTCTAGGCTTCCTCATGATGTTTTCACTGTATGTCAGTAGTGTCTTAGATTAATTAAAAAAGTTCATAAGACATTGAAAACTGGCCAATTGTGAGTCGGACTCACGCACAAAGGGTTCCAAACCATGATCTATAAAAACGGCAAAAAAAACATGTTTGTTGTATGGGAGCCCCCTTAAATATTTATTTTATTCTGTTGTTTAGTATTTGTTGTTATAGCGGCAACAGAAACACATCATCTGTGAAAATTTCAACTGTCTAACTATCACGGTTCATGAGATATAGCCTGGTGACAGACGGACAGCAGAGTCTTAGTAATAGGGTCCCGTTTTACCCTTTGGGTCCCTAAAAAAGATACATTGGTACAAACCTGGGTTTGTACCCGCAACCTGGTGCTTAATAAACTGGTCTGTAACCTCTGGTCCATCACAACAATTTCACGAGATAGTCTTATAAACTATTGTTTCAGGGAAGACTACATGGTGGAAGCTATGGAAATAGTGGAGATGTACTGTGATCTTGTGTTGGCGAGGTTTGGTCTTGTGACACAGATGAAGGAACTGGACGAAGGACTTGCTGAAGCCATATCTAGCCTTATATGGGTGGCACCAAGGATGCACACTGATATACAGGTTAGCAGTTGCTAAGTATTGTGTATTTCTTTATACCTACATATTGGCTGATATCCATTTCTAAAATTTTGCAGGCAGTGAATGAAACCACCTTTGTCTTCTATTAAATTATGATTGAAAATCACGAATCTCGACAGTATTATCATAGTATAGTTTCTTTTTTATTGGTGCCATAAAATGATTGTAATTTTCAACTTATACACATCTACAGTGCATTCAATCCATGAAGATGCTCCCAACTCCTTTTTGTGAGAGCTTGATTTGTATGCACACATCTTACATTGAGTGGCGATAGAATGAACACAATAGCATTCATAATGCACACTTTTGTGCTGTAGTGGGGTAAGACAAACAGTGGGGGGTCTTCATGAATTTAACTATCTGTACTGCTGAACAAAATTTTCATAAACCGGGTGATTATTCGAAAAATGTTAGCAAAAAATAAGAACGTCATTATCATTGTCCCAAAGTTCTAAATGCAGATGTTTCAAACTTCAATTATAATAATGAAAAATCAAACTATACCACTGCTGTCATGCAATAAGACAAGAATAAAAACAGTCTGAAACTAATACTAACGTTAACAACGAAGGAGAACAATGATTTGTTTTTTTTTTTTAAGGTAGTTCAAATATTCACCCAACCACACTAAGGTTGCAGATTGGCCACTGCAGTTCATTGTTGATATAAATATGTTCAGATAGAAAAATAGGACCATGATTTGCCTATTCAATCAATAGTCATGTTGTGATCTCAATGTTCAAATTGTTTTCATGTATTTATGACCCAGCCTTGGAATTGAACTGAAGAAATATCCTATGTCACTTAATCAGAGCATAATCACCTCAATATTGAGCAATTTGTAGTTTGAAAGTGGTGTTCGTGAACTGGCCTTAGTCAATCATATTAGGGAATTGATAATTTAATTTGAAAAGCATTTAATGACTCAAGGCTTTCTTTATCTCTATTAAAAACCTGTGACTAATATATTGTTGAAATAGTGGAAATAACTAATTAATATTTGTAAATAGTCCCTTTATCACTTTCTAGATTATTCTGTTATTTATCAGTCTGCCTGCAACCTACAATCCCTACATTATGTATAGGTATTCCACTGTTTGTTTTTAAAATTTTGCCTTGTTATACTAGGAATTGACTATATTTTGTAGGAGTCCTCAAGGACTACAATAAACAATTATCATAGTCACCTAAAGACCATCTCCAGCAAAATATTTTTGACTGGTTTCTTATCTATCTTTATTTACAGGAACTGAAAATAATATCAGACTTGCTCACAGCAAAGTATGGCAAAATATATGCTGACGCATGCAGAAACGAAAATGTTAACACACTTAGTGAAAAGTTAAAACACAAGATGTCTGTTCAGAGTCCACCTAAGATACTTATTGAGAGATACCTGATAGAAATTGCCAAGAATTATAATGTGGAGTATACGCCTGATGAGAACGTCATGAGAGAGGAAGAAGGTATGTATAGTATAATAAATTATTTATTTAGTACCATATTATTTGTAAAACATTGTGTGTGTGTGTGTTTTGAATGATTCAATAACTGATAACATAAATACTTTACCCCTTATTACAAAAGATGGTTTAAACCAAGACTAAGGTAAACCCAGGTTTAAAATATACCCATCACTTTCTTATGTCATATAACAAAAAGAGACGGGGCTATTTTAAAACCTAGGTTTTTCTTAGACCATCTTTTGTAATAAGGGGGTTTGTGTTTATAAGACTTCATGCACAGCATTATTCAGCTGTACAATAATAGAATAAAGATTGCAGGTATTGATATTGACAAATACAGAATACAGATTTTCAAAATACAGACCAAAACTTTATCTCCCTTGCTTATAAAAGACTAGGGGTCGCTCGCGATTTTGCACGCGTGGATGTCGTTTATCGCGTATTCCGCGTTTTTCGGAGTTTGGAATCCGGAGAAGTATATGTATAGGCTACTTTGCCTATATACTTCTCCGGATTCCAAACTATCTCTGTACCAAGTTTCATCAAAATTGGTTCAATAGTTTTGTCGTGATTAGGTAACAGACAGACAGAGTTACTTTCACATTTATAATATTGGTAAGGATTGACATGTTTAAACACTGATTAAATTATACCAGTCCTTGTCATTTGTATGCCAATGAATAGACAGCAATAGACTTAAAAGCCATTATAGTTAAACAACCTTTAATCATTGTTTATAAGTAAGAGTGTAATAACAAAAAGATTGCTCGGTTTTCAAAATACAGACCAAATCTTTATAATCTCAACAATACATTGAGGGCCCTTTTCCTGTCATGCGTATTTTTGACCGCGCGCGGACCTGGTCCGCATGCGGGTGATAGCACGCTCCTGGCCACACGCAGGACAAAGATTTTGTTTACCGCTGCAGTGTCGTGCGTGTCGCCAGTGACTAAACTCGTGCACAAAGATGAACGTTAAAAAAGTAATCATGCGTACTATGACCATGCGTGCGACTCGCGTCACAGTAAAAAACAACACTGAAGGCAGAAGAACGTCGCCCGCATCCGGTTAGCACGCATGCGGGCTGCACGCTCGCAGCCAATCTGCGTTCCGCGCGCGTATTGCCCGCATGATAGGAAAAATATGTATGAAATTATAGGATGCGGGCAGCCTGCATGCGGACCAGATCTGCGTGCGGGCGAAAATGCGCATGACAGGAAAAGGGCCCGTATGACGTCACTTTTGACCTCCTATACTGATATTCCTAGAAGAAAACAGGGAGTTGTAGTTCAATACTAATTAAATTATTTATTGCCAATTTAAAAAAAACATATTTTTATTTCCCACAGGTCGAGATGCAATGTTGATAGACATCAACGCCCCCCCCATGCCTCCTGGTTTCATCGGCTACCCGTCGCAACCGCCCATGAACATGCCCAGCATGCCCAACCTGCCCGACATGGGCAACAATCCCTCACCAAATGGGCAACCATTCAGCTACCCATCTGTAAGTAAATGAAATTATACAGGATTATTGGTTTATTGGTCACGATACCATAGCACTGTTGTAGGACATAATTTCTCTAGCTAATAATACCCAGTAATGTTTTATTTATTAGTGAACCATTTTAAAGTTTATCTCTCTGGGAATCACGGCTCATCTTCCTTGCGGAAGATGTCCGGTCCTTTGGAAGGCATACACGGGGACACATGTCCAACGCGCAGAGGCCCCTTTGAGAACTTTAATCTAAGATGGGGTGGGGCACCAACCCGGGACTATCCACGGCTGCACTATTGGAGTACAGTCATGGACCGTCCCAGATGGGTGCAGGACTATTGTAAAATATGGTGTAAAATATTTGGTCTATGGGAAGGGGTGTTAGGTGGACTGGATAACTTCTATTGCCGGAAGAAAACGGCGCCTGCCTTTCAACATTTAAAATTGAAAACTGTTGGCAGACGGTGACTCGCCAGCTCACTAGCTGGGCCCCCTGAAAAGCCGCCAGTACATAGGCGAAGAGGGCAACAAACGTGTGAGCGGTTAAAGTTTATTATTATTATAAATGTATAAAGTGTTTTATAATAATACTAATGGTCGCTCGCGGCTTCGCCCGCGTAAATGTCGTTTATCGCGATTTTCGGGGTAAAAGTAGCCTATATCCTTCTCCGGGTTCCAGACTATCTCTGTACCAAGTTTCATCAAAATGAGTCCAGTAGTTTAGTCGTGATAAGGTAATAGACAGACAGAGTTACTTTCACATTTATAATATTATAAGGATTTAATATTAAGTATATTTTAAGAGGGGTTGGCAACTTTAAAATATTATGCTTAAATTATATAATAAGCATTACTAGGTTATTATTAGTATTGGATAACATGTTCTACAATCTTGCCACAGGATCGTTAGATACCTATAACCAGTAATCCTGTATACAGTGCCCAAAAAACTGATTTACCAATCTAAAGATAAATGTCCTTTTCATGTTATAGAATCTCAAGTGCTGTTCATTTACAAAGGACATTTTCAAAATTGGTAGTTTGCAGCTTTATTTTTGTAAACAATGCTCTTTTCTCTCATAGTAATTTTTATAACTGACTAATGCTATATATAAACTTTAAAGAAATAGCTACTTATTTGGTTCAGCATTTTACATACTGCAATATAACATATTTATTTGCTTTTTTATTCACATAATGTTTATCTGTTCCTCACAAGAAATTAATCTATAATAATAGTTCTAAACCTTCCATTTTAGTTGTCCTAATTCTGTGACTAATTTACACACTTCTAGATGCCTTCTGGCGGTAAAGTAGGTGGTTTTATCGCCACTCCACCGGCATCGTACGGTGGCCCCAGTCAGCCGCCTATGGGGTATCAACTGCCTCCCGGAGTTGATTCTAAGACTTTGAGCCTTAGCTTCCTACAGGTAAAATAATTTATAGAAAAGGACATAGTATCTGAATAACGAAAATGATCATTCGTAATGATCTTTCAATCGAAAATGATCATAATGGTAATATCGATGTTCAAAACTTATTTATTTTAAATAAACCTTATTTTAAAATATCTACAGCACAACAAGATTTCAGGGGCCTAATTCTCCTAAAATAAATCTTGATAAATCACAACCGAACCAAGGCCGAACCGTTCATTCAGATAGTTCTCAATTTCAAAAGCTATCAAATTGTTTGACACAAAAAACAAAATCAATCATTTTGAAAGTTTTCGAAAACAAAAACTGACTGACGGTTGTGCAGTGCGAGCACGGTTCTTTTTATCGAATTTTATCGAGACGTTAAGTTATCCACTCTAAACTTCAAATTTGACATAAGATATTGATAAAACGACAAAGGTAGCACGGATCGTAATTTACCATTGATTTAAGAAACATAAGAGGATAAGCCCTAAATTGATGTTATTTTAAATACTATGCCAATATGTATCGCAGTAAAAAATGTAATCTGTCTCGTTCTTACACGTAATAATTTACAAATGTAAAAAGTGTGTACACTATATTGTCATAGATTTTAATTTTCTATTATCGTTTTTCAATGTCACCAAGCTCCGCCTTTAAGGATATTTTTGACATGACGCCATTTTAGAGAATTACTTATGCCTTTCGTCTGTCGTTCATGCTTTGTTCGAAGTTTATTTACAGTTTTACAGTGAACCTTGGGTGTTTAGGTATTTTTTGTTGTATTATAAAGGATAAGTGAACAAAACCTAACATGACAAAGTGTTGCATCAGAAGATGTAATTCATTGCATAAGAGGAAAACTTGACTTCAGATCGTGTGACCACATCTGATATCCCCTTATTTTTCTTTCATCAATGTAATTTACCGACGCCTCGATATGAAGTCGACATACTCGATAAGATTTATCCATTATATCGACTTTTGACAGTTCTTATTGGTACATTTCTCGAATCGTTGTCGTCTTTAAAAAGTTGGTCGATAAAGATTTTTTGAAGCAAAAAAATGGATTTTGGAGAAATCATCTTGTTAATGTTGAAAGCAGAGCACGTCGGGACGTGGAAAGGATCCACAGCGGAGTAATTTTTTATTATTTTGTGGTTTTTTTCTAATTGCTTAGATTGTTTAATAGTATTTATTGTAAATATTTTAGTAATAGTATTTGTGTATCTGCATATTTCTGGTGTTGCTATTTGTAAAGTTGATAAGCTGTCGAGAAAACATAGCCGTCGACAAGGCTCGATAAAGTTTCCGAAGCAAGTTCCGTGCTACCGACCCTCGATAAAATTCGGTATGTTTAAATTCTTATCGACTCGAGATCTTATCGAGTCGATTCGAGAAATTTATCAATTCTAAACGTCAAATTTGACATAAGATATAGATATAACGACAAGAGCTGTCGTTTTATCCATATCTTATATCAAATTTGACGTTTATAATAGATAAATTTCTCGACTCGAGTCGATAAGAAGAACCGTGCTCGCACTGGTTCGATTGCGTTTGGCAACAATTTATTTTAGGAGAATTGGGCCCATCTGCACCCTGATTCAGAACGATTCGACTAGTAAGTTGTCGAACTATTTGGTAAGCTATCTCTTTTTCTCTTGTTACGAGAATCGTAGACGAAAAGAGATAACAAACCTAATTGGTCGACAATTGTTTATCGAGAATGTTCTGAATCGGGAGGCAGGTGACATCGCTTGAGTAGTTTGCTCTTACATACAGGATATAGGCAAGTCGCCTTGCCTGTGTTTCAATTGACATGCAGTCTGTGAGTGCCAGTTATAAACGCAATAAAAAATACATGAAATGAATGTTTCACGTAGTTTTGAATTCCGGTATTGTTATTTTTAGATATTTTATATACAATGTCTCCAACAGTGAGTGTATTCGTTTATTTACTCGTATTAGAAGCTAAAATCTATGTGCATTCTAATAGACCTCATTAAGTTCATTTGTAATGAGGCCTACTGATAATTAACATTCCATCATTTAATTATTGTTTATAATCATTTTTGACTAAGATTACTAATGCAACTTTTCTATTCAATGCATGTTTTAGTGTTTTATGCTTGAAACCACTTATTCCTTTTTCAGGATGAAATGAGCAATCTGCCACCTGCTTACGACAGCATCCACCATGATTTGGTACTATTTTTTATTATCTTTTGTTTTTTTTCATCAGCATGGCTTGCATGAATTACATACCATCTAAAGTCCCCATGTTAAACATTTACTTGTAAATGAAAAGTTGACTTACTCTGCGTGTATCGAGAGCTGTAGGCCTGGTTTAATCCCATCTCTTCCTCTATGCGTTAATACCTACAAACATTAAAGAAGAGGAAGAGATGGGAAATCTTTGTAGGTATAAACGCATAGGGGAAGAGATGGGACTAAACCGTAGGCCTAGCACGAACGTTGTAACTTATAGTAACGTAAACGTAACGTTAATGTGAGTGAATATTGAATTATAAATACTCGTTTCGCACATAATATTTCATTAAATTGAAAACTTTATTTATATCTATGTATGATACAAAATGTGCATGTCGTATAAATGTAAACCAAAATGCTACAGAACAGTTGTATTTTAGATTCAAAGTTTACTCACATTAACCATACGTTTACGATACTATGTAACAACATTCGTGCTAGATCTCAAGCGTCTTTACTACGAGAGAACATCTCACATCACTCAGGAACCAAAGTGATTTAACTCATTAACATTATAGACATCTAAAGGCCGATTTTTTGATTCAACCTAATGTAGAAGTATTTTATTGCAATTATTATCAAATGTCACCTAAACACAAAGCACATTCTGTAGAACCAGCCTTATTTTCATCTTACCTATTTTGAAAAGGAACCAACTTTGTCTTACTATTGACAATTACTTCCAGCCACCCCACGTGCCGCCGCCGCAGGCTCCCCACGTCCCGACGCCGCAGCCTCGCTCGCGAGTGCCACAGAACCACTTCCCGGAGCTGCCCGAGCTGCCTTCGGTACCTTCCGACCTGATCCTACCGTCAGTGCCTCACAGCAACAACTCTAACACGTCCAACAATCAACCAAACGCGCCGAACGCTCCTGACGAAATTGATTTCGATGATCTGAACCGCAGGTTTGAAGAGTTGAAGAAGAAGAAGTAAGGAGACTATGATTTGAGGTTATGCTGGTCGCATATGCGCGGGGTTTGGTCGAGTATAGATCTGATCATATTGATCTTATCATGTCAAGAATTGTTTGCCTTACATTATAAAACTATATGACGTTGGATTTAACAGGATGAGTAATCATTGTTATCACAATTAAGGAATTAGAGAGTGAATTAATAAAATTCGCAAGTATGCGGCCGGGTCTTGTAAAGATTAGCCGATGCTCACTATTTCATGGAATATAGTAAAAAATAATACCTCAATAAGATGTATATGGTATGACTATAAGTCAAGGCTTTTAGCCCCAATAATGACTATAAACCCTCGTTTAAGCTTTGATCACTTGATATATTCATCATACAAGAAATTCGTACTGAATCCCGTCGCTTATTCCTTTTTTCTTCGATCTAATTAATAGCACTAATTAAACACTTCACTCAATGAATCGATAAAAGTCACAAGCTTTTCTCATAAAGAAGCACATGTTAATAATTAATCAGTAATTTATTTTCTTTTTTATTATGTTAAGGCTGATTGTCACAATTATGACGATTTCTGTATGTAAAACTAAATATTGTATGTACATACCTTTTATAAATTTTGATTTTTATTCTGCCTTAGTGCTACACACAATTTCTGTAACATAAACGTGATTGAATGTATAATAATTATAAAGATTTAGTTTTTTTACTTATGTTCTTAACTAACCGTTACATATTAATTAGGAATGTGAAAGTATAACACGTTTACAAGAATAGGATTAGAAATGGAGGCTCCACTGTTTCTCTCTTGCTCGCAGAGAATATGTGTGAGCGAGAGGCAAAGAATAGAAGCTCTACCATTTTTAATTCCATTCTCAATAAAGCAAGTCTTCAACTCTAATGGAGAAATATCTAGTTAAAATTGTTAGGTACATGTAAAGTAGGTTATGAAATAAAAGAGTTTTATTTTAATATTTTATACAATTTATTATTGCTGCAATGTCGGATATAAAACCATGCTTCCATTGATGACGGGTAGCAAGCGAATGTATATTGTTGTCATAACATGTACATATGAAATACATATACATTTCATTTATTTCAGTGTTTCATTTAACCCTGAATATTTATTAAAAAATAGACTTAAAAAATGGGCAAATTGTCAACATTTTATAATAAACATATATCTTAATTCTTCCTCGTACAAACAAGATGCTTACGACCTTATTCATAAATAAACAAAATGTAGGAGTTCTATATCTAAATTGCTCTATAATTTCATCCTGCCAGAAAGGCTGATAGTTCCAGTACTATATCTCTCAACCTTTTATGAATAATGGCTGGTTTACACGTTGCAAGCTACTGACCTGACAGTAGGCAGCTGCTCGCATTGTATACTCGCATGCCAGTAGCTGGGCTCGCCTGTGCTGTACATATAATTCGAATAGCTGCCTAGTCTCATGGGGAGTTGTCGCCATGTCGAGTCAACGTGCTTTGCTTAAAAACACTGTAATAAGGTCTATGACCACAATATTAAGCTATGAATTAGAAAATGCATATAAAACACTTAAAAAAAAAGAACGCGTCCGAACGATGTCCGAGCTGCTGCCATGTGCGAGCTTCTCTCAGGCAAGCAGGCGAGTGAAAACAAAAAATGTTGAAGTAACTCGTATGCGAGCTACTATCCAACTAGCACGTGCGAGTAATTGGTAAGATACGTCCTTACGGTGCGAGTTACTGCACTGCAGCTACTCGGCAGGCCGACTCGCACGCTAGCTCGCAACGTGTAAACCAGCCATAAGGCAATGAGAATGTATCCTAAATTATACACATGAAAGCAAAATCGATCAAAGTATTTCTTTTTTCAGACAATTTTTACGATATTCCAAGATTATATGAAATCACTTGATCAATTAATGAATAAATAAAAAAGGCGCTAACAATGAGAGCCAAGATCAACTATTCAAATCCAGTGTGCAGATTTTAATATGAACATACAAAAATGATCTTTTAATTCTAGTAATATAAATAACAGCCTTATCGAGTACTTCAGAAGGTTCATTCTGTTCATAAAAGTCTGACAATTTGCTGCGACAGTGTTGCTATTTTAGCGTTGTTTGGATCCGTAATGTTGCCACTGTCTTTTTTCAGCCGGTTGTGGAGATTGGTGTTCGATACTACTCTAGTTTGAATTTGTAGCTTGTTGGGAGATTCTGCTAGGAGAGTACCGAGGGCCACCAAACCTCTGTAAAAGGAAAAAATATAATACATTCAAGTTCACCACACTTTTTATAGAGCTCATACGCCATGTCGCCATGCATGTCGCTCTTGGACCTTCCAGGGATTACTTTAGCGCTAATAGTGAATCCTCGAGGAGGGCTCTTAGCATTTGGTTAAAACCGTGTCATAAAACACGCTACTACGTAGTAGGTTAGTGTTTTCAGTGGGTCTTGTTGCTTGTTTTATGACGGTGTATTTTCTAAGAAAAACCTACATTTAAAATGAGCCCATCACGAGGGCACCCGACACTGAACGTGCAATTCAATTAAATCTTAAGGTGATTTAATTGCGCGCTGAAAATTAGGCTCGTTCAATCTTTATGAGCCTGCTTTAGCATCTTTCGTTATAAAGCACCAACTCGCCTTCACATTGAGGCCCCATTACCAAAGAGTTTAAATAACATTTTTTTTTGCCATAATATGTGTTCTTATAAACGCGTCTTGTTCTCATTTTATGGGACTTCAAAACATACCTTGTATGAATGAGGCTTAATGCCTATAAACCAGTAATATTTGTTTGGTATAGTTACCTGAAATAAGCTTCGTTATCAGTAATCTTGCAGAGTAGCTGCACCAAGCAGTCGGCCAGGTCCACGCTGTCGGGTTGCTGCGCCAGCGCCACCGATAAGTTCAGCAATAACGATGTGGCGGCGATCTGTCGCAAATATTACACAAAGTTAGCCTGGCTTAGTATCAAAGTGTAACTACTTAAGTCATACAGGAACCATTGTTGCTTAACGGCTGATATTAATAAATTCTTGATTCCAATGCAAAATCTATTGATTGATGTAGGTTTTTGTAAAAAAATTAATACGAGCAATGTCAATAACCTACATCAATCCATAGATTATTGATTGAAAATGATTATTAATATCAGCCGTTAAATCGCTTCAGATATTGACTAAACTTTTTTGTTATGGGGTGGTCACACGGTACTAATAATAAACTGAAACTACCGTTTTAAATGTTAAAAAGTAAAGTTTATGATTTTGTTAGCGGTGCATTACGTAACGAAGTGTTAATGTGGAGCTATCTGCAACTGAGTGTGATATACACTTGTTGGAATATCATATCCCGAGTTGCAGTATGGCAGCTTGGGTTGTAAGCCATTTCCCCTAAAAGATCGAAACGCTCGCATTACCCAGCTTTATGAAATGTGAGAGATTGTGATTTTATTACTTATGCATGAGATGATTTGTTATTAAAATGTTATTCCTACAGAGTAAAATACAGTATTAATTACGAATCACAAACTGACCTGAGCATTATTATTGAGTTGTGTGATACATATAAGCGAGTGTATAACACTCTCCCTCGCTGCCAGCACCAACATCTCTCCAGGTAAGTCACTAAACGCATTTACCAGAACTCGCATCGCTAACATTTGATTCGCTGGAAGAGTATCTGAAAGTATACAAGTTATCACTTATACTTATCTGCAGGCAAACATTTGTGAGAATCTGACTCACTTTCCGGATCACATTAGGCATCTCACGGCTCTGTTGTCGTCACTTTCTGTTGTCTTATGTCTGTGCATTTTTTTAACTCAAACATTACAATATGCTTTTCTTGCAATACCGTCATCTTAATACTGACTGCTGACGCGCACGCTCTGCACTCGGTAAGACCGCATTAGGCAAAGCGGCGCAGCAATATTGTTTATATAAAATCGCAGTGCCGCGCCGCACAGTTCTGTTGCCGCGTATTTTATTCTACCTCGTACAATGCCGCCTAGTGTGGTCTTATCTTTAACCTAATAGCGAGTAAAAGCTGGCGTCCACTAGGCTCGCCGAGTCGAGTCGAATAGAATCGCAATAATTCGCCTCCAATACATTTACTATAAAACTGCGTCAAACAGCGACGAGCCGAGACGCGTCGAGTCGCATCACTCGCGCGCATCGCTTGTCACGCGAATTTCTGTTTTAACAACTTGCGATTACTGACTGTTTCGCCTCGATTCGTCTTCACACGGAATAAATGAGACTCGACTCGATTCGACGCGTTTCGGCTGTAGTCGACGCTAGGCTTAAGACGGATCTATTCTGTTATGCTCAGAGTGAATTCACAAGGATGGCAATGATTGTCTTTTGTAACAAGATATAGATCAATATCAAAATATTAATTTTGCTACACTGTAATGATAGTTGTAAGTGTCGGTAAATAAATAAATAAAACAGTTAATTGAATTGATTAAAATCTCGGCGAGCTGCCAAAGTCAAGATTGCTATTATGAATCATCGCGTCATTTGATAACATAAGAGCACATGATCGGTTAAGTACTTAAATACAATGAACACATACCTGGTGCTAACAAAGTAAGTAAATATTTGATGAACGACGGTCCATACGCAGCATCAAATATTTGCCCATTTATTTCTTTATTCCTAACAGCTAATCTAGTTACGTCTAAAACTGGGAAGAGTATTTCTGCAAAGGAAACAAATGGATTTGTTTTAAATTATTAAGTAATAGTAAGAAACATTTAGTTTTAAGATCATGTACTGTAGATGTTTTCACATACCTTTGGGCCATTCTAACATTTTCTTCAATATAGAAATGGTTTCGTTGTTGTAAGTATTATTCTGTAACAAAATTGTAATGTAAAGTTTATCAGTGCTTTCTTTCATGGAATAAAAATGGGACAATTTATATATGGCTATATAATAAGTGATATGTAGCATTATTCGTTTTTTTTTTTTAATTAAACTTTGCAGACTTTATAGAGATAACACACAGTGTTATTCCATACTACAGGCAGCCCACGGCTTCTCCAGCGTGAATGTTGTTTATCACGTATTCCGTGTTTTTCGGGATAAAAGTAGCTTATGTCCTTCTCCGGGTTCCAGACTATCTCTGTACCAAGTCTCATCAAAATCGGTTCAGTAGACTGAAGTCGCAAAAAACAGACAGACAGAGTTACTTCCGCATTTATAACATTAGTATGGATATATAGATAAATAGAATGTGCATTGTCCTGTGTTATCATTCATAGGGAGCAGAATAATATAATTAATAGATCAATAACCATTCTCATGTCTACTGTCTCTGTAACTTTTGATTTCAAAGTTCTGCACCCTCATAATTTCTATGAGGATGTGCCCTTACCCACAAATTGATAATATAAAAACCCGCGCCGAGCCAAAAGGTCGGGGCCGGAGTGAGAGTTACTTAGTTTTTTTTTTTTTTTTGTATCTGTATTCTTAAAAAGGATCTTCCCAACATCCGTATCCTCCTCCGCATCCCCAAAACCGACCATCTCAATATCCTCATCTGCTAAATCATGGGTAGGCAATGCGGGCCTTTGTTTGTCGTCCGCTGAGCTAAACGAGATCTTAAAATTACAACTTTATTTAGGGGCGGATTTGATACGTTGGCTGCCCTAGGCCTATGAAATATTGCCGCTCCCTACTTGCTGTAAATCACGAAAAATTCAATGAATTATAGGAATTAAATTAAAATAGAAAACAACGAAAGTCAGTAAATGATACAATTATCTCAATCAGTGTTTCAAATACTGATTCTTACTATTTCTATTTGTGTGTCATTCACAAATTGTCTTTTGTCTGGCTTGCTGAGCAGCAAATTTGTTTATCAAATCATCACAATCCAAAGACCGTAGCAACTGTGATTCGATGCAGAGGATAGCCAGAGTGTTCAACCTGTCCTCGTTAATTTTCGAACTCAAAATTTTTCCTCCCTAGGCCCGGGCCTACCTGGCCTATAGGGAAATCCGCCCCTGACTCTAATAGTGAGTCGCTTTACTAGCAATAGTAGTGAGTCAGCCATAGGAAGAAATAGTGTGTTATATTCTTTGCCTGTAATTGCTGTGCTTAAACTTGGCATTATTACTATTTCGATGATGTAATTTTGTTTCTTAACAACGTAATTTAGACGGTATATTATATTCTTACCAGTTCACACAACTTGACTACATTATCTAACTGTTCCTCTGTCAAGGGACTCAGTCCGTCGCCTACTTTGCTGTTGAACTCCTTTAGCTTGTCGTGTATTGCTTTCAAGTTTGCTTGGTCGAACCTGTAATAGATATTCAGATGCTGAGATAACAGTTACTGGAAGCTTAAAGAGGAATGGAAGTTTTGCGTGCTTCTATCAAAGACGAAATAATAAATTACGTTTAATGTAAGACCGTACTAGGTGAAACTGCATTGCAATGAAACGGCGAGGCCAAATATTGTATATGGTCGGTGCGCTTGCCGAAATCCTTATGTGGATTTTATCAACTTTTCAGGAAGCGGACTGTTTTATCTATACAAGCTTAGTCGGAAAGGGGGTACTAATCCGAAGCCCACATAAAGTATCACTTATGACTATCTTAAAGCAAGTGTTAAAATTAAAAAAATCGGTAATTTTTTTTTCAATGCAAAATTGTATTAATTTTAGTTTTTTCAAAAATTCTTCATCCCTGCTTTAGTTATAAATTCAGAAAATGGTGCATCCAATTCATAACCCCAAATATGACCTAAAATGTAAACACAGCTGATCATAACTGGGGATAGATAGATTTCAGCGCTTTTTTTTTGAGATTTTTGATCACCTATTTCTCCTTAACTATTAACTTTTGGAAAAAGTTGTAGAACAAAAGTTATTCACTATCATGGGTACTATAACACCCTTTCGGATTAGTACCCCCTTTCCGACTAACCTTGTATATAACTAATAAGTTTAAGGGAAATCTAAATATTCAATCGGTAGCAAAACATCTTATTTTTCTACTGTGATTATTTTTAGTGTTACTTCATAAGCTCAAATATTGTATACTTTTTTTTGTATTTTTCGTGCACATGTCTGATTTTTTACGCCGTATACGTATAGGTTTTAGCAAGCACACCGTATGAGATACAACGCACTACGCGACAGCAGAACTGCGGGAAGCGACGCGGCACTACCTATCAAAGTTGACTTGACAGCCGTGTTGCGCCGTTTCGCTGTAGTACAGTTCAGCCTACTGTGGTGTCACCTTTAAAGGAATATTTTCTTTTTAGGGCTCTAATGAAATTTTACAGGTTTTTCTTATGTGAACCACCATACAATTGTCTAGTTAAATTACAACAAAAAAATAGGTAGTTGTCCATTGTTGAGTTGTTTTTTTTTTCTATTTACATAATTATGAAAATTATTATTTTTGTAATTCACATGAAGATGATAATAACTGAGTCTATTTTAATTTGGATGTTGGTAACAATAGCACAGGGGGTTTCCTGCTTCAAAAAAATACTTGAATACCTACAGATATGTAACAGTAATACTAAAATTTACGAAATCCACCGTGTTGCCATTGCACGAAGAGATCTCTTCTTGTAACCAGGGGTAGTATGGCATGTGTAAATTTTGTTGAGAGATGCCTAATTTGCTGACGTGCTGACGTCATAACGTAGCAAATGAGCATGTACTTAACATCTCAAGATTTTTTTCGAAATCAATATTCTTTGAAGCAAATGATAAGAAAAATACGTGTTTCGTACCTAATATAAGCATCATGCGGTATGAGCATCTTCTCGTTGGACTTGGTAGAAGTGGCCGTTGTGGTGTATGCGCCTCCGCCCGTGAACGGGTCCGAGTGGGAGGGGGGCGGCAGGCCCGGCACTGAGCCCGAGCCCGGCACGTAACGGGACTCGCCCGTCAACGGGTCCGCGAAACTGGAAACAAAATGTATAAAGTATTAAGGACGAAAGAAGCTCAGATAGACAAATATTCTGGAGAAGAAACAGTTCTGTCGAAACTCTAGAGAGGCCTCTTGCTGTAAGTATATATTTGACGATGGTGAACATGACACCATCGTCAAAATATATACTTACAGCATCAAATATATCGGGGCGAACAGACTGTGTATAATTACCCAAACAACTAAAGAAATTAAACTTTATACATATGATAAAATTCTTGTCAGAATGGCAGCTATCGTGTACTGCGTCCATTCTGAAACACCTATCGCTGAAATATAGTTAAATTTTCTTAGTTGTTCAGATCATTTTAAACAGTCTATTCGTTCCGATATATTTCATGCTGACTGTACAACAAATTATTTTTCTTAAGGGCTGATTTTTCAATTGTCAGATAACTTTCATCTGGGGAATAAGTTTGACGTTTTGACAGCTTCTCTATAGAAAATATGTCAAACCGTCATATTTATTCCTTGGATAAAAATTATCTGACGATTGAAAAATCGGGCCTAAGTCAAATTTAATGTACTCACCCGTTACTCGATGCTGGCAGTGAATCTAATTTGGCGTTAGTGATGATGAAGTTTGCGACTTGCTCCAAATATACTTGAGGTAGATTGTTCCTAAAAATTAAAACATAATTAGGCCTTGTACACAAAACTGCGATGCGATGCGATACGACGCCGCATGGCAGCAAAATATGGTGGTATGGTTCTATGTAGCTCGTAGATTTTTGCGATGCGACGTCGCATCGCAGTTTTGTGTTCAAGCCCTTAATACTCTCATTGAGCAGGTACTCATTCGGTACTCTTACTAAGGTACATACATAGCCAATGTGAAGGACAACAAATAATTAATTCTTTATGAAGTGTTGTAAAGTCTTTTTCCACAGCACATGACACAATAAAATGTATTGTAGACTCCGAGTGATATTCGACACCAAATTTTTCATGAACCATTTACCACGAAGCTAGTAATGTTGTGTCGTTTCGTGAGTAAAGGGTTCGTACAAATATATCACGCACGGTGTTCGTCACCACGATTTGTCATGGCGTGTCGAGCGTCGTGGAAAACGGCTTAAAGGTCGAAAGACGGCAGTCGACGCGTGAAACACAAATGGTGTCTG
Organism: Amphipyra tragopoginis; assembly: GCA_905220435.1. Taxonomy (NCBI): domain Eukaryota; kingdom Metazoa; phylum Arthropoda; class Insecta; order Lepidoptera; family Noctuidae; genus Amphipyra; species Amphipyra tragopoginis. The sequence continues at coordinate 7,938,989 of HG991997.1, read as the reverse complement.
GTGTCTGTTTGTCTGGTTAACAAACACAAGAGAACTAGAAGAACGATGTCGAAAGTAATGAATAGCATCTTACTTGTGTATAAAAGTTTGAGCAGCAACCCAAGGGTCTTCAGTTTTGTCGAAAGGAAGTTTAATTGGTGGTGCTCCGTCTTTGATGTCTACGCTGAACACGAAATCGTATTCCTAAAAACAATTGGTAATTACTTTCGTTTTCATTTCTACACAACACACAGGTTGTAAACAGGTATGGCTATTGACAAGCTTACTTACAATGATTGGTAATAACGGGAGAGAAGACTGACTATGATTAGGCCTAGAATCTGAAAGGCTGCTCAACGTAAAAACCGACAAAGTGCTAGTCGGACTTATTTTTTATTTTTTTTATTGCTATGCCTGCGTTTGGCCGCGATCTCGCCTGATGTTAAGCGATGATGCGGTCTACGATGGAGCACGTTTGCCCAGAAGAAACCGATTCACTCGCAGTGGCGTGCACTCCATACATGCAAATAAGCTCTGCATACCCTGCAGTTCCATACATAATACATGCCCGCTAAGTGATAAATAACCATAATTAAAAGAAATCATGGTAATTTAGTTTTCACGCCATCTATTGCTTTTTTTGGAACTAACTCGGAGCGGGGAATACCCGCCGCATGCCACCGCGACCGCGCATTGCAGCGCCTCCCGTGAGCATAAGCTGTACTACGCCTGGCTTATTCTTCATACAACGCATCTCGTGTAGTACACAGCAAAAGAGTGACTGTGTGCGTGAAAATGTGTGCGTGTGTTGGAGTTTTGGAAGCATAGCTTACATTGCAAACCATCCAAATTGAGAACCCGTAAATGCACCGTATAATTGTTGATTGCAGAGAGTCGACTTATTTTAGTCGGATTAACCAAATGATTCATTCGTTCGTATTAATTAGTTCGTAACGTAATAAATTGCAAAGTTATTTCGCCTTATTGTTTTTTTTGGCGCAAGTGATTGACTGTCGAGTAATTATTTAGTAAGTTTATTGTAAAAATGGAAAATTATACCTGTGAGACCTGTGCTGGCGAAATGTGTTTAAATTAATTAAAATCGGCCGCGTTTTCACGTTATCTTTTGAGGAAACAGTTAAATTGATTGCAAAGGGAAGGCGTGTACCCGGGTTGGATTTAACTCAAAGAAAAGGTAATAAATAGTACTCGTTATTTTCATAAAATGTTTTATGCTGACTATTACTGGCTAACTCGTTGTGTACACACAAATACATTGGATTGTTTCCCTTGCATTTTGTTTATAAATCAAGTTAAAGATAATGTTTGGACCTAGCGGATACTCAGATTTAAATAATTTTCACAAAGCGGCTGCTAAGCATGATTCTTCAGAAAAACATCTAGAATCCTGCTTAAAGGTTCCAAACTTTTGATAAAGGTAGAATAGAGACTCAAAATCAAAATCAAAAGTTTTTATTTCACATAAACCATTACAGGCGCTTATGAAAAGTCGAATTTAGGTGCACGGTTCCAATTAGTCGTTTCCTATGGAGAAGAGCCGGCAAGAAACTCCATGGTTACTCTTTTAAAATCCATATCTTTAACAATTTGAGTGGGTACAGTTATGACTTAGATATGAGAGAGCAAAGTAGACTTAAGAGCAGGAACCACACAAAAAAAACAAAATGAAAAATATGGTCAAAAATTAACTAGGTATCCAGGCATCTAGCAAGTCTACAAAGCTCTCACATTTACAAAAGGTAAAAGGACGCTAAACTATATAAAACAACTGACATTGTTAATTGTCATCAAAACACATTACAAAGAAAATCACTGTATAGTAAGATAAAGATATCTTGAGAGTAACGAAAGTAATATAAAAAAAAAAACAAAAAAAGCTAATCGTAATGAGGTTAGTTAATAGACATACCTACACTAGTTTGAATAGCCAGTTAAAGTTAGATATTGAAAGGCACAACGCGAAAGACAACAGAAATAGAAACATCTTCAAATGGTTGATTGATGTAGTTTGTTTTCTAGGTAAATCTGAATTAGCATTCCGTGGTCACGACGAACCCAGCTTTTTTTTTTGTGCATACCCTGTCTAAAATTTCTGTGCACGCCACTGTTCACTCGTGACTTGAAGACACCCAGATTGTAGCTGTCGGGGAACACCCACTCGGGCAGCGCATTCCACTGTTTGGCGGTTTTCACAATGAAAGTGGAATCAAAGCGCTTCATTCGGGTTTTTGGTATATCAACCATGAACCGATGGCACTTTTTCGTACTTCTGGCCGTCCGATAGAAAAAAGGGCAGGGGGGTATTAGATCATGCAGATCTGAAGCACACTCTCCGAAATGTGTCCGATAAAAAACCGATAGACTAGCAACTTTGCGCCGATGCTCAAGACTTTGGAGCTTGGTCTGAACAAGGGAGTCGTTGCTGATGAGCTCGGCACGCTTCTCAATGGACTCCAACGCCTCATGCTGGTGCACTTATGCACTAAGGGTTCCATACCACTACTAGTTTTTCATTTTTTTTATTATTTTTTGTTTTCAGTATGCACTACAATCATACCGATTTTCAAGCTTGTATGTATTTAAGGTAGAGCAGGACAAAAATAAAGTAGAAAAAAACATTTTTTTTCGACATTTATTTTTTTCAATTTTTTATTATTTTTATATAATATAATTTACTTTTTTTCTTGCCATGATAGATAGAGGCCATAGCAACACAATATTCTGTGACAAACAGACAGACGGGTGGACGGACAGACGGCGTAGGCCGAGTAATAGGGTTCCGTTGGCACCCTTTGGGTATGGACCCTAAAAATGTATTAATCAGCTCATGTCAACTGCTGTGATTGGTATTTTGCTCATGTTAGACCCAATTTCACCATACAATGTTAGTTGATAATGTTCTGTTAAGCTGTCAATGTCAATTTCAATATACTGTTAAACAGTGTTAAAATGTTTAACAGGACATTAGTAACTAACAGAGTATGGTGAAATTGGGTCTAAATCAAAGTAGTTGACATGAGATTTGACAGCTGATTAGTTAATTTTTGAGTTAATCAGCCTTTCAGAAACCGAGAATAACGGTCAAATTCTTAAAATTGAATAGCATTTGAGAATTTCGCCATAAATAGAGTAACGCCAAGGTATTACCTTTCCTTGATACATAGTCTTGCCCTCGCTGGAGGGCGGGGCACCCATCACGTCTCCAATCTCATTCCAAGTGTTTTCAGCAGCACTCCACGAGTAACATTTGACGTTCGTACCGCGGCGTACCAGCCTCGTCTGACCATCTGTTTTGCCTGGTTCTAACAGAACTTCAGGGCCCGGTAATCTAGAACAAAACAAGTGTTCGCTGCAGTTTGTACCTTTTATGTAGATAATATTGCATTTCTTTTGGCTATGATAATGTAATTAATGTATATGCATACAAGTTTTTTTTAAGATTAAGAATATGTCGCCATACTTGATAAATGGAACGGAAGTATAATAAAATATTTTAAAAGGAATCAACAGGTTCTCTTTTCTAAAATTTCTTCGCACCAAATATAGATATACAAGATTGGGTGAATTATTGTGTCTTTTGGTTTAGTTGCACTCATTTTGCTAATTGCTAATAAATACAACTATTGTTAAATTAATTTTATTATGATATAAAAGAATATTAATTAGGTAAGTGTTAGGATATAGTATTGGCCTAGGTCATTAGGGAATCCTAGAGAAAATTGGGAAAATATTCTAATAAAGATCTGAAAACAGAAACTGCTTACTCAGAAAGTTTAAATCCTCCAATTTCTTGTTGAGAAGCTTCCTGCATCTTGGTGACTTCTTCCTCGAACAGTTTGAGTGTGACCTCATCCGCATATCTCGCCGGGTCCTTGGTGAACACACGCACTATTCCGTCACTTGAACCTGTAGGTGAACAATGAAATTTTGTACTTTTCTATAGTTTGTTGAAGTGCAATAATAGGCAAAGAATAGGCGACCGCCGCTCCCCATGGTTGCCTTCAAGGGGCCTAAGGATTAAGAGGATAGATAGCCTGCAACATCATGCTATATTCTAAAGACAATCGTGGGCGTCGGGAGGAGGGTGCACGGGGGGCTGCACTTGCGCCCCCCTGTCATGGAAGAAAATGCATAGAAAAAATTAAGAAAAAAAGAAAATTTTATTATTTGATTTTAATACTAATTTACTTGACACGATGTAAATGCTTAATTTTATGTACCTACCTATAATTATAAGCATGCACTTTTTAGTTAATAGTATGATATATGTATAGATGCATAATTGCATATGCATTTCCCAGACAACATATTACAACTAAGGTAATTAATAATTATGCTGTCCCGTTATCAGTGGTTGCTGTGTATGGGCTGATATCATGATCTGAATAACACCACAGTGTTAATGACTTTTCCAAAGACTGGATATAAGTGTAATGGTCCGGTTTCACGCAGCGACTTGCATGCGCAAGTAGTGTGTGCAACAATTTCAGCTAAAGACAGTGCACTTCTCATTCTTCTTCTCTCGTGTCGACACGAGGTATATGCAAATATTTTATGACGTGGTGAAAGTTAACCAGTCAGCAAGGTTGGTAGCGGGCTGACATAATTATCGTCACTCGTGGAACGTGGTGCACTGTACGGCGTCCACACGACAGTGACTTGCATGTGCAAACGGTCAGTAGTTCAGTACTTATGCAACTGCGCGGTATACCATTGTGCCTAAAAGTACATGCTTACATGTGCAAATTAGAATTAGCGCACATTATACAATTATAAATAAAATTATAATATATATTAAGTGAGTAATCAGTCCATAAGAATGTCATGTAAAGTTTTTTCTTTAATTTCTTACCAGTAACAATATCTCCGTTGTCAAGACATGTGATGCTCCACACAGACTGCACAGGCAGACGTATGTCACGCACACAATCACCTCCTGCCCACAGACGTACACTGCCGTCCTCTCCGCATGTTGCGAATCCTTGTTGTACGCCAGGGTTCATGCTGATGCTGAAGATATAGTTTTGTATTAAAATAGGTGGAGTTTATAAGCTTTGCAAAGGCTGCAATGAGTATAACTGGTTGGAAAAAAAAGGTTACAGAAAAAAAAAATGCTTTTGTTGTGATTATCTGCATTCACAGACCATGGTCTGATACAAATGCCTTAGGCCGCGTTCGGCGTGACGCTCTACGCGGCCGACGAATATTTATTATGGAAATGCACTATACTGGGCCCTCTCAAACGTCTGATGCGGCGTCAGACGTAATAGTCTAAGATCCGGCCTAACATCGACCTTCCCTCATCTGTTTTTCTAACGAGAGGTATTTTATTTGAAAGATTTTATATAAATAAACAAGTCCCGCATGGGTTGCCTAATCAAAAGTGGTCCAGGCTAACCTTAATTAAAATTAAAAAAAAATTAAAAAAAATTACTCCTTCCCTCATCTGTTTTTCAAAAAATATTATTACCAATCGAAAGTAAAATATGTAAGTTAACAGAAAAAAATAGGTTGCCTATATTTTTCTGGGCACATTCCAGGGTTGCCAGGCGCAAAAAGGTGAGTTGGTATGAGTAATTTACCCTCATCTGTTTTATGATTGAAAAAAGGATTAAATTAAAGATAATTTTATTGTGAACACGATGGTATAGGGTTGCCTAAAAAAAAGTGGTCCAGAGTTAGGGTTGCCGCGATTTAAAGTTTCAATATTTGAGCAGGTGAATTGAGCGCGACATAGAAGCACTACACGTAGTACTCTGTACAATAGAAAGATATGACATGGCAGCTGCTGGTGGGCCCATTGCCGAGTAAAAATGAGCGCGCATGCGCAATTTTCTATATGTTAGAGAGTGACTACTCTACCTACTCCCGCGAATATTTTTCGGAGTAAATTATACAAGGTTCGTCGGAAAGGGGGTACTAATCCGAAAGGGTCTTAAAGTACCCATAATAATGAGTAACTTTTGTTCTACAACTTTCCCCAAAAGTCGATAGTTTTAGAGAAACCGCTGTTGAAAAATTACATAAAAAATACGCTGAAATCTATCTATCCTCAGCTATGATAAGCTGTGTTTACATTTTAGGTCATATTTGGGGTGATGAATTAGAAGCTCCATTTTCTAAATTCGTAACTTAAGTAGGGACGAAGAATTTTTGGAAAAACTAAAATAAACATTATTTTACGAGGAAATAAAAATATTTGAACTTTGAAATTTTAACACTTGCTTTAAAACCGTCATCAGTGATACTTTAAGTGGCCTGCGGATTAGTACCCCCTTTCTGACTAACCTTGTATAGGGTGATTGGTAATTAGTGACCGATACTTTAACACATGATTGTACTCATGATAACAAACAACTTTCCCAAAGAAACATTATTTAAATTTTATTTTTTTCATTTAAAATGTATTAATAAACCGTAACGGAATGGACGCGGCACGTAATATGGAAATATTTTTTTTTTGTTTTATAAATAATGTTTCTTTGGGAAAGTTGTTTGTTATCATGAGTACAATCATGTGTTAAAGTATCGGTCACTAATTACCAGTCACCCTATATAAAAGTCATGGAAAATAATATATTTTATAGAATAATACAGGGTGTATCCGAATTCATTTCATTTCTTAAAACCACATGATCTATTAGGAACATATTGTATGGCGCCAACTGACATATAACTTACACCAAAATTTCCAAAATGTATTAATAGAAGTCTGTCAAGATCAATTTAAAACAAATTAAAATAGTATATTTTTATTTTATTAAAGGTAGTATAGTGCCTGCGCGTACTTAGATGACTACCGTAGTAAAAATGTATGTAAAAGTTCATCATCAGAATAGATTTTTTTTCTCTTATACAACGAATTGAACATTACAAGAAACTGAGTTCACGAAAGTTCACGCTTGACTACAAAATTTAATATATCAATATTGTTTTCATGAAAATTGAGTAAAGGCCCCCAAAGAAAGTTTCCCTGTAACACCTTTGGTTTGGAATTCCCCATAGTGTCCCAGTTAAATAAATCACATTGTATGCATGCTGTAAGCGAATTTGTGCAATTCATTCAAACCGCATGATCTACTGGTGACACAGATTAACATGGCATGGGTTTTTTTTAAGAAGCAACAGAAAAAAACCCATAAAAAACATGATGTTCTGTTTTGCGTCATTTTAACGCCCCGAGTTAACAGACTGCGCGGATAGTTTGGGGGCGTTAAAATGACTCACGTTAAGAACACCATAATTATTATTATTTTCTTCTATCTCCCACGTAAATCACGATGTTTTAAGAAATTACACGAATTCGGATACAGCCTGTATATTAATTATTCTGTAAAATATTTTGTTTTCCATGACTTTTATATAATTTACTCTGAAAAATATTCTCGGGCGTAGAGTGGTCGCTCTGTAACATACAGAAAATTGCGCATGCGCGCTCATTTTTACTCGGCAATGGGCCCACCAGCAGCTGCCATGTCATATCTTTCTATTGTACAGAGTACTACGTGTAGTGCTTCTATGTCGCGCTCAATTCACCGCTCAAATATTGAAACTTTAAATCGCGGCAACCCTAACTCTGGACCACTTTTTTTTAGGCAACCCTATACCATCGTGTTCACAATAAAATTATCTTTAATTTAATCCTTTTTTCAATCAAAAAACAGATGAGGGTAAATTACTCATACCAACTCACCTTTTTGCGCCTGGCAACCCTGGAATGTGCCCAGAAAAATATAGGCAACCTATTTTTTTCTGTTAACTTACATATTTTACTTTCGATTGGTAATAATATTTTTTGAAAAACAGATGAGGGAAGGAGTAATTTTTTTTTAATTTTTTTGAATTCTAATTAAGGTTAGCCTGGACCACTTTTGATTAGGCAACCCATGCGGGACTTGTTTATTTATATAAAATCTTTCAAATGAAATACCTCTCGTTAGAAAAACAGATGAGGGAAGGTCGATGTTAGGCCGGATCTCGTACTATAAGGGGTTTATAACAGACCATGCTCTAAGATTGTTGGCTATAGTAGTCCATAATTTTTATTTGCAGACTTTCTTTACTTAACTCTGATGGAAAATATATGGTTTCGTATAAACAAACTTTAGCCCGTTTTGCTCCTTACATGTAAGGAAGCATCCTAGTGAATAGTTATGTATGGTTACAAATCTTACCTGTAGATATAATTAGAATGTCCATAAAATGTGTTAAGGCACTGCCCCTTATTAGTCCAGAGTTTGATAGAGGCGTCATTAGAACAACTGAGGAAGGTTTCAGGATTTGCTACAGCCAGATCTCTTACACAGTCTGTGTGACCTGAAATAAATATCAATATAGCTAACATACTTATTGTTGCAAAAAAGAACCAATTCTTGTTCACCTGAGGGATGCTATAAAATGGAGCTAATTAATGATAAGTAAGATTAATAATAATTGTTCAGCAACAAAAATCTGCCGAGTAGGTTAGTGGTTGGTTTTCGTGCTTTTTTAACCTCGCAGAAATGCTTATTGCCGCAAGTCTCTCCACTGATCACGCACGACTGATCAATTATTTTGTTATTTTATTTTAATACCTATTTAATTTGATTGCATCTGTTAAAATAGTACCTGATATAAACAATAGTCCCATCCCTTCTCTCCCTCTCAGTGTGCGTCCTGAGTGACGGCGCACCGCGCAGGTGGAATGAACGGCGCATTAAATAAATGTTCGAAACGTTTGAATTTTGATATCGACATTATTAAAACCAAAGTAAAATAAACGAAACACTAAACACGCGCGTACGCGTCAACTTTCCCGCGTGCACTAAGGACAGGTATCGACGGTAAAGCCACGGTAAAGCCGCTCCGTAATCCGCAATACGCCTGTGCGCTGTTACTCAGGATGCACACTTAGTGTTTGGAATTATGGCAGAATAATTGGCAACAATATCTCCCTGCACTAATAAGAATGGTGGAGGTATGGGTTTGGCATGAATAATAAATATTCCTTCACAATTGTCATTGAAGTGGTCTATCCATCAAGCCGGTATAGCAGTGGTTGTTTATAAAACATATAATGTGATGATGACATAAAATACCATTTCATCACACTTATTAAGCCTTGTTGATTATATTATTGATTTATTATACTTGAGATATTGGCCCATATCAAACTCTTTTAACAATATTGTTACCTTGTTCAAATATGAACAAAGCTCCTTCAATAAATAAAGATTTAAAACACTTACCAGTCAGTGTAGTAATAATAGTGCCATCCTTCATCCACAGTTTGATAGTTTTATCAGCGGATGCAGTTGCATAGGTACCGCTGAACAGCTCCACAGCTGCCCATACTGCGGCCTGGTGCCCTTTGAGTGTTAGTGGAGGTACACGGGCTGCATTTAAATTCCATACCCTTGCTGTGCTGTCCCAACTTGAACTGTGAAGAACAGTTACTTAGCTACTATTTAAAATGTACAACAATTTAGTATTATTTATTTCTAGAAAGAAAACAAATAAAATTGATGAAACAATAAGATATGTGATATGCTTTCGGAATTTGGTGAGGAGGCATGTTCTGTGCTTGTCACGCTAAACCAGGGGTTCCCAACCTTTTCTTGGTCAGGGACCACTTTTATAATATTCTTGTTAGCAGGGACCACTATGTAGGTATAATAAAAATAAACTGTAATAATCAAACTGAAATTTTAATTAAAAGTCAATAGGAAATTATTTAAAATCATTTGTGGACCATATTTTGGCTTCTGCAGACCACTGGTGGTCCACGGACCACTGGTTGGGAACCATTGCGCTAAACGGATATTGTACAGTGATGTCAAGTCACTATGAAGTTTTGAAGGTATGAATGACATCATATGGTAGTAGTGTGGTCTGTCTTGCGAACAATTTTGAATTGTTTACAACTTGGACATTTTATTGAATATTTAATTGGTTTTTCACTTTTGATTATCATTTTTGTAATAGTTTTGAGATTTCTAATAAAAATTGTAGTCAAATACCCTATTGTATTGTATATTTTATTATGTATGTCCTGGTCACCCTGGGCAGTCAGCATTGCAACAAACCTTGCTGACTGGCTAATCTTTTCACTGTGGCATGAGCTATTCTCATTACAGCTTGTGCTAATAACTCAAGAGAAGAAATCCTCAATTACACTTAAAGTACAAACATTCCAGACCTCTTTCATGACCACAGCATGCTTGTATACTTGCTTACTGCAGTGATACCATAAACTTGTGCTGTAAATCAACGGCTTCTATGCATACTAGTGCAAGTGCAATGACACTACTTTACAGGAGAGCGGATAAGGTTCTAAAGTTTTTAATTTCAACATAAATCAATAGAAATTTCAAATGTTTCTATTTTTATGTCAACGTTAAAAGCTTTAGATTTAGAACCTTTAAACCACTCTCTTGTAAAGTTGTGTTTTTGCACTTGCACTAGTATACATAGGACCCATGTGTTGACACAATAGGTAGTACCTAATAATTCTAGAATAGAATAGAATCATTTATTTGTTAAACATAGGTATTTACATTTAAGATCTTAAATAATTAGGATGGTAGTGCACTATGTTTTGCCATTAATTACATACAAATGTTAAGTAGGTACATAAACAATATAAAAAATAGCAAAAAACTTAAAACTTAAAAGGAAAAAAAAGGAAAAATAATGTAGGTACATATAAATTATAGTGATTTGTCATTTATAAACTCATCTATTGAATAGTAGCATTTCTCAAGCAATAACCCATTAAGAGCCTTTTTGAATTTTTGTAGAGGCATACATTTTATTATTTCGAGCAATACCAAAGAAGCTCTTTCTCATTAAGGAACTTTTACATTTTTTGAATTTTTGATTTTTGAATTGAGTTTTACAATTTATTCAATGAAGAAGTTTTCTGTAGATCATTATAATATGTATTGTGTTCTAAGTTTTGAAATTTTACTAATCAGTAATTTTTCTGCATATCATTGCATCATTACAAAGTTTCAGTATAAGCTGTCATATCAAAACAAAGGATTATGCTAACCTCAACAATATGCCAGAATCTCTTCCAGGTGTCACACTACACACAGCATTCTCGTGTCCTTCCAACGTCACCTGGATCACGCCGTCCTGCAGGTTATACCCCAGTATTGTATTGTCATTGCTGCCGGTCACCACAAGACCGTCGGGAAACGCTTCACAAGGGGGCAACCAGCAAACACATGACACGAAATTGCTATGCCCTTTATACGTTACCACGTTCACAAAGTCTTTTACTCTGCAATAGAAATTTTACGTTTACTTTCTGAAGGCTTACAACAGTGTAACGGGAAAGAAATACTAACCCTTCCGGATGCCACAGTTTCGCTGTTCTGTCGCGTGAAGCAGACAATATACAAAATTCTTTGGTCGTCGCCACACATCGCACATCTAGCGAGTGACCGCATAAGACAGCACTTAGTTTGTAATCAGGAACAGCCATTGGAAAACGTCTTTATTTTCAAAACGCTGAGAAAATCAGAAACAATCGCGGCGAACAAAAGTTGTCATGTCATGTTGACGTATGCTGTCAATAACTAACGGCTTTTAAAAACTTACTAAACCTAGCAAAGGAAATCAGGCTCCATCATTATTTTATTATACAAAAGAAGCGAGTGACTGCGATAATTTTATTTGTAAAACTATTGTACTATTTTTCGACTAAGTGGCTAACTTAAAACTTAAATTCAAAACTGTTTTATTTTATAAAGTTCTTATTTTCTTTTGTCGAAGGCGCTAAATCACATAGCAAGTTAAATTACGCAAGTTATTGAGTTATTGCTGCTTAGTAAAAAATCCAAAAGTCATGTTGCTGCGGGTGTGTTCACAATAAAACTTGGTTAGCCAACTTAGAAACATTTTAACAAAATGTTATAATATTTAATTTCTGAACGAAACTTTTTCTCATTCACAGTTCTGCCAATATAATAAAATAAGCGCGGGTGATTTATCTTGAATCATTATCTATTCCAAGAATTGCAATTAAAGCTTAATAACGACAGGAATTGGAAACAAATAACTGTTGTAAACCTAATAACGAATTGGTACATAAATAAGAAAAATAGATTTGTTCTGTAGGTAAGGTTTATTTCTTATAAACGGGCAAAGAAAAGCCGAAGCTTTGTGAAGCTACTAAAGAATGTTTGTAGAACATTTTCCTATCATTTTTCACTATGTTGAAGATTTATAATGTAGATTTATTTTGGTTTAACAATACAGCAGCTCGTCTCACTACTTTCTCGCTCCGCGGCGCCAGTGTGATCGGACCGGTGACCGGTGTTACTATAGACTATACATAACTATAGTATTGTACATACGTAGTGTAAAGATGGCGTCGACGGTGTGTGTTTCTAGATGCCGATTGTTAGCAAAATTAGAAATAAATCGTGGTTTGTGTTTATCACCCATATTTAGGGATTTGTCAAATAGCAGGGTAAGTGTCTAATGTTTTTCTTTTATTTAGCATATTTAATTCTCACTGTTTCATATATGATTGCCGTTTCCGAGACTGATTTTCGTATGCACGTGCATATCTATCCGTATAGTTATGTCGATAGCAGCTGTCAAACGTCAAAAATATTGTTTTTATTTTTAATTCGTCGATATCGTGATAATATTGATAACAACAATTGGAATGGTGAACCTTTTACTATAAACATTATCCTTAGAGATTTGACGTTACATACCAAAAATACTTTGCTAGTTATAATAAATTCTATTATAAAAACCCCATTTTTGTGTTTATTATTAACTAAATAATACCTGTTTATTATTAACTTCGAATATATTGAAAATTCCGGTAAAGCTAGATTTATAAAACGGGCTCCAAATGTCAATCTACTTTCCCTAATGCAGTGTCATAAATATTAAAATTTTTGACAATAGCCCACCCAATCATAAATTCCAATATCATTGTATTTTGATAGGTATTTAATTTGTAACCTATAATTTGTAACCTATTCACAGCCAAATATAATTAGGATTTTACCTAACACCAAATTAAATTTAAAAAAATGTACACAGTTAAGTACTCATAATTATATCATAAATAAGTACTAGGTTTGCTTTTGTCTGTAAGTAATCTATGTAGTCTGATTTACTTAGATGGGTTACAAAAATGATTCCAAAAGTTAAAGTTGTTTCATTCGTAATTCAGAAACACCTACAGATGACGTTTCTTATCTTCTCCATAATTTGTGAATGTGGCCAGCACCATCATCATTACGGTTTTGTATTGTTTGTGTCGCGAGCCCATAGATAAGACAACAAACATTTCTCATTTATTGCTTGTAAAACACAGGCACAATGTTGAATTAGGTCTCCGATAAGTGTAATTAGGTGCCATTAATTTGTATGAGACCGTAAAAAGATTTAAGAGCTTAGAGAATCTAATGAGTACTTATTGTATTGGTTTTCTGCGTAATCTCCCATGTGCTTTTAATTTAAAATAAATGCAAGCTACTGAGAAAAGAGCCCTTTTTTACGTTACGTTATTTTTATTTAAGTAGGTACATGATTCGTCTGCGACTTTGCTACATAGTCAGTAATTCATAAAATTGTTGTATTGTCCAACAAATGTGGAACCATGATTTATGATTTACATCTTAATTGGTTAGGGCCCTAAAGCTTCTCACAGTCACAGTAAAAGTTCCGTTATCCGTCAACTAGATCATCGTCAGAATTACTTACGCTAACAAAAATGTTGTTTTGGCTAGAAGTGTGCTAAAATATCGTCATTTGTAAATATTTTTAGTACACAGACGCGAATTCTGTAAAAAAACTGTATCAGCAATAAATACTAGGTGTACTTCATACCGAAAATGGTATCCATGTAAGTTCGTAAATGATTTCGGTATCATAACGCATCGACATTATGATCGATGCGATCTTATCAGTGATGTTTTTGAATGAAAGCCACCTTCGATAACATCATAATTTATCCATCGATCATATCTACAGGTAATCCTGAAACAGCAACACGTTACGCTGTCTCACACTATAGTTCTCCTCTTTTACGCTTTGTGAATTACTCATGGGGAACAAAATGCTGCGGCAAAATTTCGTAGTATCATCTCATAAACAACTAAAAACGGGCTCAAATAAACCGCTACCAAGAACGGTCATAATCGTCCCGTCCTTATTATTATACCAATATATTTGGGGTTCGCGCAATACGGCTTTTTCTTCCATTCCTATCATCTAAGTGTTTACTTCCTTTTTGCCCATTATCATTCACACAATCCATCCATCTTTTCACTGCCTGCCTGTCGTACATAAAACTTTTCATAATATGCTCCTTATCAAGATCGATCGTTACGAGTATCCCGTACACTTCCAAACGATTGGAAAAGGATGATACTAAACTGCTGCTAATCCTAACATAATATCTTAGTCGCCATAAATAACACGTGTGCCGTGGTCTTTTCTTTGAAAGAAATGCAAATTGTCTGTGGAACAAACAAAACTGAAGTAAGTACTTATGCACTGCTCCTCATCAAGATCGATCGTTACGGGTATCCCGTACACTACTAAAAGATTGGAAAAGGATGATACTAAACTGCTGCTAATCCTAACATAATATCTTAGTCGCCATAAATAACACGTGGAGACGTGGTCTTTTCTTTGAAAGAAATGCAAATTGTCTGTGGAACAAACAAAACTGAATTAAGTACTTATGCACTAAATGATGGAATCAGGCGTTACTTTGCGGAAATCCATGACATACAGAAATTCAAATAAAATATCTAGCTTTTTCGCGTCCTAACGGTCGAGGAGTCAACATATCCTGAGGATGCCCCGTGCAGGGGCGAAACACGTGTCGTGTATTGGTTTGGTTGCATGTTGCATTATTTTTTCACTCTTTCTGCATGCGCATATACTTGTGGGCGGGAGGGTGGTACTGCATACTGCATCCAAACTAGCGATCTTGTTCAGCGGAATTAAAGCTAGATATTTTATTTGCATTTCTGTACTTATGCACTGCTCCTCATCAAGATCGATCGTTACGGGTATCCCGTACACTTCTAAAAGATTGGAAAAGGATGATACTAAACTGCTGCTAATCCTGACATTATATCTTAGTCGCCGTAAATAACACGTGGAGACGTGGTCTTTTCTTTGAAAGAAATGCAAATTATCTGTGGAACAAACAAAACTGAACTAAGTACATAACACTGTTGCTCATCAAGATCGATCGTTACGGGTATCCCGTACACTTCCAAACGATTGGAAAAGGATGATACTAAACTGCTGCTAATCCTAATACCTATAATATCTTAGTCGCCATAAATAACACGTTTGGAGACGTGGTCTCTTCTTTGAAAGAAATGCAAATTATCTGTGGAACAAACAAAACTGAACTAAGTACTTATGCACTGCTCCTCATCAAGATCGATCGTTACGGGTATCCCGTACAGTTCCAAACGATTGGAAAAGGATGATACTAAACTGCTGCTAATCCTAACATAATATCTTTGTCGCCATAAATAACACGTGTGGAGACGTGTGGTCTTTTCTTTGAAAGAAATGCAAATTGTCTGTGGAACAAACAAAACTGAACTAAGTACTTATGCACCAGCTTTGGTTTAAATACCACTACATTACGAAATTAGTCGTGATGTCAAGTTTCGCTCCGAATTTTCTTGCCTTAACTAATTAGTACCTACTTTGCAAATTTATGATTCACGTTTGTAAATAATTACTTACTCGACCTTACATATAGTTTAACATCAACGTGTCAGCTAAAGTACAATATTTACTTTTGATTAGAAAGGCTCGGATTATAGCAAAGTCGTTAAAAGAGCAAGTCTTATTGTGATAAAATTAGTTGAAGTATTAAGTATACTAAGAAGACCCACGAAATTTACTGTCGTGGATGTTTCATACTCTATGAAGTCAGTCTTTGGTTGCTGACATAGCTATATTCTAGCCCGAACCAATTAGGTAAAAAGGTAAACAATCTTTTTGAGTGTTTACGGAAATTCCCATAAAAAATATGGTTTTTGTTAAATAAAATTCTAATTGTTTTTTTTCTACGTTTCTTTTGTTTTTGATAAAATACTTTTTTTTTTTAATTGATCACTTACTATTTTTTTACCTATGCATCAAATTGGTTTGGGCCAGACAGTCGTATCTGGGATACTCTACTAGCCACTGTGGGTCGCGTCATCTTTCTATTACCTAGATGTGTAGAAAAACCAGGTCACGAAACTCATGTAAAACCATAAAGAATCACGCTGCCGAGGATAGTTTCTAGCAGATCCTTGGCTGCGGTTGTCAGCCAGTAGTAACAACGCGTGAAAACAGAATTATTAAGGGGTAAATGACCTCGTCCGCTTGGCAATTGAGCGCACGATCAACTGCTTGCCAAACTTACCCTAGCAATATTCTAAGTATAATTGAATCAAAAGCATCATGAATTTCATGAATATTATGATGCTACTTTAATGGTAAAAGTCGTTTTTTTATGTGGAACCCTTTCAATAAAAATATTTTTTTTTATGCTCATTGAATATGATTTTTCTCGATATCTGATACTTCTCTTAAGAGACAATGTATGTTTTAGTAAAGTGGTTAAGAAAACACATAACACATCCGTTTTCTATTTTCTTAACCACATCACTGATATTGACGTATACTAGGTATTCGTCATAGAATCATGACATGACGAAGTCAAGTTACTCAGTATTTTCCGTTACAAATCATTGCTCACATATGGGCTTAATATCTGATTACTATGATGATTATAACTACATATTATAGCAAGGATACAGACGCTAACCGGTTTAATCAAAGACAATGATGAATATTATGCAGTGTTTGTTTAATTGCAATCAGTAAGTCTAAAAATAAATAACTATCTAATCTACATGCATTTACTATATTGTTAAGTAGGTATATTTAAATAGCTGTTTTATCATTAACTGAGTTATTTTCCGTGTTAAATCATTGTTACGGATGAATTTACTTTTAATCTAATGATGCTGCAGCTTCATTTAACTCTTAACAAGTTGAGACAAATGTGTCCGACAATAGCGCAATTTGTTTCAAGCAGCTCACACAGGAAGCAATGAAACATACAATGATACTGCAATAATGAATGTAGATAACTGCATGGGATGTTCGGAAACTGACTGTGATGGAGTATCTTTTTAGTGCCAACTAGTCTTTGCTTTAATCATGTTAGAACGCAAATTTATTGACGACAATCCAAACTTAGTTCGGATTTTAATGAATAGACATTCAATTATATGAATAGTTATTCAATTTCAATGTCTGGAAAAATTACAAACGTAGCTGCCTATAATTTTCGATTGTATATAGCTAAGCTTAATAATTTAATTATGTATAATTGATTAATCATTTGATCTTTAATTATGATTTAATTTATATGACATCATTTTGCTTGCTTTGGTTTCTTGCCAAGTGTACATTTTAATTGAATATTCCTTTTGTTACCTTTATAATATTGTTAAATGAAGAGTCAAAGAGGTTATTATTTGTCTCTACAAAACGTAAAAGCAATTTAACATCATTATTTTATTTGCTTCTCAATTGTCGTCTCACTTAAATACTGATTATGTGAAGATAAGACAGATTTTAAAATTATTGTCACCATTGTTGTATGTCCTTCGACTCATCATCTCATCACGGAAAACAAAATAACGGTTAAAATCCCCATTTTTTATGGTAAGCAAACTAGTCAACGAGTACTCTTTAACAATAAACCAATGATAACGATGAACTAAAATGCATGTTTCATATGAATGTATGTCACCAAGGTTATGTTGTACTCACAATCAATTCACAGGTCGTTGACCTTAAACCTGCCGGTTATGTACTGGTTCACTCGACAAAAGACAGCTATCTCATCTATGGACAATCACCCACATTTCACATTTCTCTACAAACTAGTTGTAATGCACTGTAGCTCTAATTACCTAGACGCTAGTTGGGGCGTAGGTTCCAAAATGAATTAGAATCTGGTAGATTGTGATTACCTCTAGGTGCTGTAAATGTCTATTAAATCTCTCTTGCTTGCTTTTGTTTGTTTAACGTTACCTCAATGTTGGCATTGGTTATCCTAATCAGTGTTCACATTACTCATGCATGAAATATCTTTAATTGTTAACGTATTATAATAAACTTTATGATTGCAATAAATTATTGAGTGGCGAGGGGCCGTGGTTCAATTCATATCTCTTCTTAGAACATTACAAGTGATCTGGCCATCATTATTTATCTAATAGATTGTCACTTGAGACGGTAATTGCGCTAACCAATTACGCATCATATGCGCCGCTGTCGCGCCTATAATGTACGATCTTTATAACGCACGGTATAATATATTTAACATTGCACGTCTTCATTCGTACAAAAGTATTGCATCGTCATGCATACGACTCTTATTCCGTAGAGCCCGTGGGCTGATGCTTTTATATTACAATGACCCAGCGACGCGACAAAGCAGAATGATTCATGCAACAATAACGTATTTTTGGCAAGTTTTTCCCGCAGTTTTGATACCGGATGATACAACAATTGCTATTCATGATTTAGTTTAATAGCTTTATTAACTTTATAAAAACATGATTAAAAGAGACTAATGTAAACATTTGAAACGTTTGTGCCAAAATAAAGCGTCTAGAAAGCGCGCTTGCTTCACTGTTATTTAGTTCATATAATCTTCAGGCAAATATAACATTTTCTTTGAAACGTAGCTTTAGGCCTGCAAGAAATAAAGCATAGGTATCCAACTGTAATATAGTTCCTTAAAGAGATTACTATGAACAAAAAAAACTTTCAATTGTATTTCTGAAGTAAAACTATCATACCACTGAAGAAATAAATGTGTTAGTTTTCATAACGCCAGTAGAAACTGTTTTTTTTTGTACAGTCTTAAATCCCTGATTGGGGTAAAAAGTGTATCAGTGTTTTTGTCACAATTCTTGGAACTATGCCCGATCAAATACTGGATGACAGGAAGCAGACTGCGGGTGCACGATGGTACAGTTTCTCACGTCGTCAACGGTAATGATCCGATACCGATGAACGATGAATATGACAGAAATAATTCTATAGCCCCTGCTTACCTAAACATTACACTCCTTAAATGAGGTTAGCTTTGGTGATTCAATAGTGTAAACGTAACAGAATCTTATCGCATACGAACAGGCAAACAGTCACTTAGTATTTTTGCAGGCAAGGACTATATAACTGTAGTGCACTTGGCACGGGTGCCAATCAGCAGTTTTGCTAATTGTTTGTGAGATTTTTTAAACCCGCATTGTTTTAGTTTTTCCGTTGATTTTTACAATTTCACTGTGGATCGAGAACACAGAATATTTTTACGATTCCTAATTATGATAAAGATCATAATTGCTATGTATATTCGAAAAGTTCTTAGTAATGATGAATAAATTGCCATATGCTTAGAACATAATTATAAAGATTCCTAATAAAATCACGGACAATCCGAAACAGTATGTTAGCGTCTAATCCAGTAGCCTCTTGTACCTCTGCTTCACTCTTCACTATAATTTCTGAGATAAAGTATTCCGTGTAGTTCATCTCAGAAGATTGTAATGCTCTCTACTTTCATGTTAGACAGACATGAACACTTTATGTAGTTCATTACCATTAGCATTCGCGTAATTAGTTAAATGTTACTAATAGTAATCAACTAATGGTACCGCTGTTTCTGAAGCTTCCGGAAAGTAGTAGTAAAAGCAGATAAAAAAAACGGTATCTTGATGGTGATCTGGATGGTGACTTGATGAATATCAAGTAAAAAATTAAAGAAGTGATAGGTACAGTTTTTTTATCTAATATATTTATATATATTCAAAAGAATCTAATTACGTATTACTTAAATGTGTTTTAATTTAGAAGGCGTAATACGAAAATCTTACACGGTGGCTTGCCAATTAGTATTCTAAACGTTGTAGCTTGTCGTCATTGACGTTAATAGGGCATAAAACAGATACCCGAAATAATGATTGGCATCATCCCATTACCAATAATTATTTCGCACATTAAAGATCACATAATATTAACAAAGAGGTTGAAAATTATGCAAACATGTACTTATGCCTTCAGTATCATAAAATTGTGAATGTATTATCGGAAAAAAAACATGGTTGGATAACTTCTTAATTAAGTTTAGTATCATGAGTATTTACCTTCATAGTTAGATAAGGAAATAACTGACGGCGGTGATCGGAAGGACCGTGGAGATATTTTATTTATTTGTTAAAATGTGATAAGCGATATAAGATTTAAGTAATTCTTATTTTTTTTGTCATTTTAACTAATGTTGTGATGTTTTTGTTACCAGGAGTCATGGTGTCGTCGGTGGCGGCCTGCACGCCGTTCCTTCTTCACAAGTGTATGTACACATGGATCCAAATCGCCAACGAAAGTTGATCACGAAAAATCTGAGGGTAAGGATCTAGGAAAAAAAAAAACCAACAGCATTCATAAAATACATATTTTATTACAGAAAAAGAGACCATCACCAATAATACGGTACACTTTGATCGCGAATGTTAACAGCTATCTACGTTAAAAGAATACGCCTAAAACTAAATTAGATACATGATTATAAGCTAAATATTAATATTAATAGGTACTATATTTACTAGCAATAATTTATTAGTGTTATTTGAATACAGATCACATTTTACGTAAGCAAAAGCTTATGATAATATGTTGACATATTTTATTATTTTAATGACTTATTGCTATTTAAACTATCGTAGCACGACTCTAAAACTTCAAATTCTTCGAACACCATTTCGCCAAATTTTCCTGTTGTTACTTTACCTTGGTCTAAGTTATCGTTCACATAATAAAATTTCTTTTCAAAGGTATGGGAATTAGACGCTGTTTTGTCTGTTTGGGCTGCTGCCTTAGCATCTTCAGAACATTCATCCTGTTGCTCCGGGATTACTGCTTCTTTTTTAGTTTCGGCAATGGGGACCATTTGCTGTGGAGCGACTTCTTTTTTTTTATTATTAGCATCGTTTTGTTTGATAGCTTCAATTTTAGATTTTACTATGTCTTTTTTTATCCCGCTGTCTTTATTGTCAAACGGAGTTTTAACTATACCTTTACTGTAGCTTTCTAGTCTGCAAATTTTATTTTTAACTGAGTTTTCGTCATCATGTACTAACGGGGGGTCTTCTTTTGATGATTGTTTTTTAAATTTATTTCGAGGATTTTTGTTATCATCTGTACCAGTTAACTCGAGACGGCTGCTGCAGCTGTTCGATTTTACTAATTTAAACTTAAAACCTGGAAACCCCTCCGTCCGTTTATTTTTGTCTTGATTTTGACTTACTGCATCTAGACTCGTATTAGAATTCTGCTTCTCTGAAAGCATTCGCTTATGTTTATCTGCTATGAGACATGAACACTTATCTCCTCGACATTTGGTTTGACATGAATAACAATCTCTACTGCAATTTTTTTGGAGACTCTTGATTTCCTCCATTATGGCTTTTGTCATAGGACTCACTGTTGAACCAGTTTTTGAGGTTAATACTTTACCCCCGTAGTATGTTATTGAAGTTCCACACTCCCTTATTTTTCTCAAAATATCAGGACTTACGTATTGACTTTCACAGCAAAAATCTTGGTTCATTGAATCACAAAGATATTCGTCGCTTGAGCTATATACATTATCTTTTAAATTTTTCTGTGAGTATGGGCTTAGGCCGTCCGTTTCATATTCGTTGTTTGAGCTGAGATCTCCGCTCGAAACTCCACTTGAAAGACTAGCATTATCCCACTTCTTATTGCCAAAGTTCGTATCTATAGTCAACTGTCGTATAATTTTCTTTCTACCTCCATTTTTATTTCCTTTTGATTCTTCGTTGATATTTCTATAAGACGTGGCTCGTCTTGTTAAACCAAGGTTTTCATTAACCAATGGTGGATCGTGCGTCATAGGGCTTTTCATTTTTAATGTATCTTCGAACAAGTTCCGGACTTTCTTGACTGTATCTGGGTTAGGAAGTTCCTCTTCTATTATTTCTTTATTTACTCTTATGGGATGGTAAAAGAAATGTCTTCGCACAGCATTTTTAGGCTTATCAGTTTGGCCAGCCGCGTTGTCGTTTTTCTTTAGTAATGTCTGTGGAATTTTACATGTATCTGTGTTTTTTCTAGGCGTCGGTTCAACTTTTGTGCGGACTGGTTCAATAATTACAATATTGTTATTTACCAATAGTTCCTGAAAGCTGTAATCTTGAAGATACTGTAATAAACCGTCGAATTGAGCTTCTTTGCGGTAATTAGCAATCATACTGTTTTTGAACAATTCTGATTTCATCACCTTGTATCTTACGTGATCAAAATCATCACATCCTTTTTCATAACCCTTTGCTTTTATAAGTGTGGCTTGAGTCTTTTGGTTTTGATTATCGTCGCTGCTTAACTCTACTATTTCTATCTCTGGAGTATCTCGGCACAAATCTATTTCAGATTTTTTTATTTCAGTTTTATCATAAAGGTTTGGATCAGATTCCTTAACAATTTTATCCAATGTTGATTCTTCTATTTCAGAGTCACTTTTGACTTTTTCAGTTTCATCTTTCCACAGTTGTAATTTTGTTTGACTAATTTTGCGTATGCTGTCTACAATTTTAACGCTTTCCAACGTTTTGATAATGTTTCCCACTGATATTTCTGACAAACATTTACTGTCATCGTTCTTCTGCTGATTTTTTTCTTCTTTGACTTCAGTGCCATTATTATTGTTTAAATCCTCTTGATTTAATTTCAAATCTTGTTTATTAATATTATCATTGCAATCGGGATTTTTATCTATGAGTTTTGACCAATAGTTTTTAACTGAATTTAACTTCTCCTGATATTCGATGTCCGTCTTTATTGCGTTATTTAGTTTTTCTTTTACGCTATTGTCATTTTTTGGATCCTTAGTCTCTTCTTTAACTTCAATAGGAATATCCAGTTTTTTAATATTTGTCGCATTTGTATCGGCATTGTGTTCCATTTTTGCTGCAGTATTTTGCTTTTTGCTTTTGGAATCAATCACTTGTAATACCTGAGGTCTAGTCATGTTCGTGCTTACTTTCTTAAATGTAAATGACGGTTGCTCTGGACAATTTTTGTTATCTTTTATTATTAACTTAGGAGGTGGTTTTTCAAACTTGTGTTGAACGAATGCAATTTTTTCACTTGTTTCTTTTTTAAGTTTGGGTATAGTTGTTTTTACTACTTTGTTTAGTTTAATGGTTATAAAAGGGTCCTTAGGTGTGTAGTAACTCGATGTGTCAATACAATTATCAGTTGTCACTTTTCTTACTTCTTTAGTTGTTTCTACTACGGGCTCTGCAACTGTAATTGGTTCAAACTTTGGTTGGGGTTCTGCTTTTTGGGATGTCTTCGTTTCTGGTTCTCGCTGTGGGTTTAACTCTGTTTGGTTATTATTGTCTTTTGGCGTTTGTGTAAGCGGTGGATCTATTACAATCGTTTGGTGACCACTTAGTGGGACTATCGCAATATTAGATTCTGCTGATGTCTTGAATGATTGAACTCGTGATAATAATGATTGAGTTTTTGCTTCTTCAGTTGTAGAGGATTTCGTTGCTACGGATTCACTTGTTTTATTAATACTTTTTTCTACAGTGTCTGGGCTAGGGATACGACTAATTTCATCTTCTGTTGGATCCCTTTGCCTAAGAGAATAATGCTTTTTAATAATTCCTAGACGTGGCTTTTTGTCTTGCAATGACTTATTTATATTATCGTTTGACAAAGATTTTGTTATATTAATCTCTGGCCTGTATTCGGAGTTTGATATCTTCAGACTTTCAGATTTTGTAATGATTTTGTTGTTTCTTATTGTTCCTTCTATTTCATTTATCTCTCTTTCGTTTTGATGATTATCCGAACGAAAATAGTTTGTTTCTTTATCGTCAGCGTTAGAACTATCAATAGTTATAATAGATTTCAAGTCGTCTTCAAGCTTAGTAAAGCTTTGAATTATTTGTGGTTCTGAATATTCTGGAAGATAAATGCAATTGTTTGTTTGGATTTTTATGTTATGGGTTGGCTTTGTAAAAGTTTTATTTAATTGACCGTAATTTTCGGTGCCTTTAGATGACAATATCTCACGAAAATGTGTTTGTGCTATTTCATATGTGTTTTCACAAGGTATGTCCTCTGGATCTTCCTCTCTTAGTTGAGCGTCAATGCGTTCTGATTTTCTTAAGCACTTGCTAATGTTTATATCGGGAAGCGAATAGTACTGATTTTCTATAAGGGTGGTTACAAAAGGTTCAGTTGTTATGTTTTTAGAAGTGCAGTGACTCTTTGTAGAATAAGTATCACTTTCAATGTATGTGTTGCTGACATACACTTCGTTGTTTTGTTTTTTTAGTATTTCGTTGAATAGATTGCCGTTCTTTCTTAAAAAAGAGTCTCTTCGAATGTCAGCAAAGGTCTTTTTCTTGTTGACTTTAGTATATATGGGATCGGCTTCTTGATTATTATTTTCAGAATTTATTGTGTGCGATGCGATAGAAGTGTTTTCTTTAAATTGAGAATCGCAGTATTCATCAATTTTTTCAGCAAGAGAATTAGCCAAGTACTCTAACTTGTGCGACTTGTCTGACGAAGCGATTGAAATGGAAATGTAAGAAGTTATGCTATCGGGGGGGCTTGACACGATTTCGTCGTTTTCGGAGGCTATAGATTGTATATCATTATCGTTTTTCGTTTCATCTGTTTGTGGTATCTCTTCTGGTGTTGGACTTGTATTTCCCTCGCTCTTTTTACTTTTTATAGAAATTTTGTCATAGGTTTCTGTATAGCTTATTGGTTCAGGTTCAATGGGTTTATCTTGTTCACTCCGCGTGAGACTATCGTTGTTAAATGATTTAGGTGTATTGTTTTTTGATCTCTCTTTATCTTCGTTATCAGTTCCGTGTTCGTCTGTTGTTACATAAAGTTCCTTACTAGGATTAGGTGACGCAATTGATCGGTCTGTTTCAGGTGAACTATCTTTATAATTTTTTCTGTGAGCTTCAAAATTGTAATGTTTTCTTACGTAGTTAGAATCCAAACTATCAATTTCACTCGGGTTCCGAGAATGTCCAATGCTGTCTTCAGAAAGGTTTGTTTGTTTTATTTCTTCATTCAAGTTCGGCCAACTTCCGCTTACTGATCTTGAATGATGGCTCTCGTTTCGTGATACGACTTCTTCTTTTTCTGATCTGTTCTCGGTGTTTTCTGGTTTTTCGTTTTCTTTCTGCGCGTTTATGTCTCCAAAACAAGAAGCGGTGCTATCAATGTAAATACTTTCCAGAACTTCTTCTTTCGTTTGGTATTTTGCACGTCCTGGCAACCTGAAAGGAGATACGTAATTGTGTTAAAATAGCTTTTATACGTTGTGATGTTAACGTCATCATCTTGGGGTGCTTTAGAAGAGCCGCCACGAGAGACGATGCTTAAGAACGTCCGGTGTGCCTTGGGACAGAGGTGGAGACGTAAAAAGTTGTAGTCTGGTTTTCAGGCTTTCTTATAAGGTTCCGAGTGCCGATGAACTTCTCTCAAAGGTATTCGTTTGACAGCCAGAGTCGGCGCTTAAATTAGTTTATCAAGGCACAGCGCAATCGAGCAATCGTTCATTAAGAGTGGTAATCTATCTTAGACGCGACATAGTAACGTTGGTTAAACTTAAAGATTGATCAATCTGCGCAGCAGTAATTTAGCCAGGAGATCCAGTACAAGGTTAGTCGGAAAGGGGGTACTAATCCGCGGACCACTTAAAGTTTCACTAATGACTTATAAAACATGCGTTAAAATGTCAAAATTCGATAATTTTTATTACCATGCAAAATGATTTTTAGTTTAGTTTTTTCGATAATTCTTGGTCCCTGCTTTATTACGAATTCAGAAAATGGACCTTCTAATCCGTTACTCCAAATATGACCTCAAATGTAAACACAGCTGATTATAACTCAGGATAGATAGATTTTAACGTATTTTTTATAAAATCTTTGAACAGCTATTTCTCTTTAAAGTATTGACTTTTGAGGAAAGTTGTAAAACAAAAGTTATTCAATATTATGGGTACTTTAACACCCTTCTGGATTAGTCTCCTTTCCGACTAACCTTATATAAATACTTGGGTATAAAAATTAAATCACAAATAGGTTGAGAAGTGGGTAATTACCTGTCTTTGAAGCAAGGCTTATCGAAAAGACGGGCGCGGGGTATCAACTGAGACCTCTTGCTTTTAGCGTGGTTTTGTATCTGTAGATCAGTGAATGTTTCCTCTCTTATCACTGCCAAGCTTCGACTGCGTCGTAAATTAGCACCTTCAGGCTCTTTATGTTTGCACAATCTTCCGTAGCTACCGCTGAATTCAGTATCAGAATTCGAGAATCGTTTTTGTAAGAGTTCCTCCGCTGCTTTAGACCTTGTCAAATGTTGATAGAATTCGTCCTGAGGCAGTTGAACGGGAAGTTTGTAGTATTCAGCTAACTTGCTCTGGTACTTCTCGTGTTTCTTGTTTTTAATCTCACATAGGTCTTTTTCTTTGTCTTTATCTTTTTCTTTGCCTTTAGATAGTTTCCTCTTTTTAGGACGTTCCTCTTGACTTTTCTTAGATTCTAACGAATTCCGTGGTTTGTCAAACTCTAATGTTTCTGTAGGGTTTTCAAAGTACTGTATATCACCGACGGTGTCTGCCGCGGACTTGTGCTCGTCCTGACTCGATTTCCTTTCGACAAGTTCTCGAAGGCGGCTTCTTGTGGAGCTGGTGTTGGATGTAACGCTTTCCGGTCGTTTGTTCGGATATTCCAAATTGGATGACGACCGTCTAAAAAGGCTTGTCTTGATCGACCCGAAGTCGCTTTCGTCTTGACAAGAAGCCGCTGAGAAATTCTGTGCCCTTATACGGTCAACGTGATTCTGGCTAGAATACGACGCGACCGAGTCCACCGAGTGTCTGAAACACAAAACATCATAGATTAGATTAAGATGTATTTGCTACGAGCTTGATAGTACTGTTTGCATAAGATAATATGTAGCTTTTGGTGTGGCTGAGTTGTGTCATAGTTTTTTTATGACGTCAAGTAGGTCAAACATATAGGAAGACATCGAACACGATGAGGTGTTGAGTTAAATACTAGAGCGTAGATTGCTTGTGGGTATCCCGGTATTGATATGGGATCCCAGTGATATTAAGCGATGTGCGGTGTGTACAATACTGGCACTCTGCCAAAGACTAGAGCTATTCCGTTGACAAAAAGAAAATGTATGTGTATACTGCTTGCTACTCTTGTAATTATCTACAGCGAAATAAATCTAATATATTTTATGAATGCTTGAGTTTAAGAAGTAGGTACGTTTAGCGCACGTGTTTAAGTAAGGAAAGCGTTAAAAAAATGGTTTCTCTCAAATTGTCGTCATAAAGCAGGGGTTTTCATTATTATAACCAAGATGGAATAAATGACGCGGGAAGCAAGTAATAAAAAAAAAACTGGCGGGCGGAGTGATTCTTTACTGGCCGGTAACTTTTTAGACTCAAATTACATAAATGGAGTGGCTTATTATAATGAAGACGACTTGAAATGATTCATCTATGTTCCTCTGGTTATCTTGAGAAAACCATTTGGGATTTGGGAACCACAACAATCTGAATAATAACGTTGTTACCGTTATCATGTTAGTAATTTTAATTGCTTGATTGAGCTAATGTCTGTATAGCCCTATACGCTTCATGTTAATGATAGTTATATCATTAAGCTTATGTTTACATATTATAATGGTACTATTGTTTGGACTGTGCGCTGAAATAATCGTAAAGACTAGAAGAATTTCAGCAAAAGAAAACGTCCAACTCCATTATTTCAAATTATGTCACCTGTTTTATCCACTTAACAAATGAACTCAATGCTGCAAGATTCTAAGACAATATTTTAACGAGACTTAAAGCACATGTCATCTGCAGAGAATATTTGAAAGCATGCCAGAATGGGCCTGTCGGTAATAAAGAGCTGGCGGCCTACTACGAGCAATGGGTATTGGAGTACGTTAAAGGATTTTAAAATTTTAGAACCCTCGGGCGTTTAGCCATGTTTCCCCCATGCCCCATATATTCAGTGTTCGGCGAGGGTAGGCATCGAAGAACTGTAAGGCCGTAAAATACGGCAATCATGTAAAAGCAATGAGCTGGTTTACAACATAAGGTACCTACATTTGTGATGGAGACGTTTTATTCCTACCGTATTTTAGGCTCAAGGAAGTAATAACGTTTTTGTGCCATGTGGAAAAAGTATTATTATTAATAGTTGACATTATAAATTAAAACATTGACATACTAAAAACGTAGTATCTATGACTTATAAAAAATTATGTCATTTTCTAGAGCTAAATTAAACACTCTTGGTACTGGTGGGTTTAGCATAACTACGCAGACTCATAATGTAATCTATAATTGGCGAGCGGGAGACCCACAGGCATACATTTGTTTTAGTACAAAATGTGTTTATGCGACGTAATTTACATGGGAAATTGGTGGATTGAGATTAATGCATTTTGGACATAGCGAGATCAGATTAGCACAGTTCCGGCAGCATCCAGCAACCCGTAATTGGCGCATAGATTCGTGTGATGACTACCTAATGACTTTCAAGCATGTCATGTGTGTACGATGTAGCATCACTGGAGTTCACACGTAACATCGGAAACGAGATAAACGGGATATTCTGTTGTTCATAAAAAGAGTATTATGCGGGGACATAACGTGAGGTTATTCTCTGAAATACGTTGCGTAAGTATTCTACACATATCGCAAGTTCGAGTAAATTGATGTCGAAAAGCAGATATCGTGCATATACGTTCTATGTTTTCCAAGATAAATAGTATGGTGACCGGGAAAAATAAAACAGGTATTAATGAAACTGACCGCTAGAAATTAAAATAGAATCAGTCTTACTTTTGACCCATTAAGAACAATTAACGAAAGAGTTTTCCGTGAAAAGCGACTGCGGAGCAGTTATTTTGTGGGTACCAATGTTCCCGCCGCCGCGCCGACTGTCTATAAATATTCATAGTCCCGACACTCGCTAGACTGCTGCCCTATCTTTTGACAGGCCACTCAACATTTTCTAAAGCTACTGAAACTCCCGTAATGCTTTGAAAAACGAAGTTGTTTTGCAACTGTTGCTGCTTAAGACTTAAAATAGGTAAATTGCCCTATAACGTTTTCTAGAATTATATTGTGGTTGTTGAACACAATATTTTTGCAGTTGTTTCTAAAACAAATTTTAGTAGCGTGAAATCTTCGAAAAATGCGAAATATGTGTGATTTAAGCGTTGCTATTTTTCGCGTCAAAGCGATTGCATCTATTTTCTAGAAATAACACTATTCGCTAGTATCTTTTTACAGTGCAATTGAGCATAATTGTAATAATGCTTATGCTAATCATAGAATAAACACTAGCAATGTAGTGGTTATTCTATTATTAGCATTAAGTACTTAGATATATTTGATAAACAAAGATAAGTTAGTACATTGATACTAGATAAAAAATCATAGCAGAAGTTAGGTACATTGAAATCCCGATATTGATCAGTTTTATAAATAATATAATATTTTTAAAGAACCGTCCCCTTTGTGGCTGGCATTACCGTAAATTCAGTCCCAGAGAGATATCCATTCATTGTTATCTTTTATATGCTGCTGTTCCTTAAGGAATAAACAAAAGTAGTGGCCTATGTGGGCATAGCTTCTCTTTTATTTTTATTCATGCATGTACGCCCATTAAGTCTGCTGCTCACGTTGCTGTCGTACAACACAAGATAATGTTGATATTCGTATTCTGGATTAAATTCTGTTGATTACACTTTACTCTTTTCAATAAGCGTGACAAGGCACAGTAATTTATTTATGGAAGCGGAGGAAGTTACATCATAGGAAAGCTGAATTTTGCTGGTTTATTTACCAACAATAAGTCTTGTTTTATTTTTTGCAGTTTTGTTGACGTTGTTTTCTGTTATCTGGGTCATTATTTCACCTGCAGAATGCACTGGTTCGGTTTGCTTGGCCAGTGTTTATCTCAAAATAAGATCTTTGAGTAAAGTTCATGGATTTCGCTATTTTATCTGTGCTTGCTTCTACCGAACATAATGTTATTAAATAACGTTTAAACAAAAAATAGTTTTTATCTGGAATATATTAAGTCTTTTACCCTGAAACGTATAAGCTATCGAAGTTGTGGGAATAGTCAAGATTGTGATAGTCATCCAAACTTAGCATAATTATGATAGAGAATTACTGTTGGTGAACTATCACAATCCACGACCTATTGCATTCCAATGACGGTTTTAACGTACCTACCTTTTCACCTTAAAGTGAGTCCTGACGTTTCCCTTCAAAACGTTAACATACAAAAAATATCAAATATGAAAAAGAAAACAAATAATGGATAATGTAGCTGTTTTACGGTTTTTGATGATGCCGTTTGCTTTTATGTTTTTTCGATAGCAGTCTCCTTACGGCTACAAATTTACGAAATGACCGCTATGTCAGGATTCATCTTTCGTTGAACAGAGTCTATACGTAGATGTTTAATAGTGATCATTTTACAAACAATGATTGTTATGACGTTTATGGAAGGATGTAAATGACGTTTTCGGACATTACACACAAGACGACCTCAATATAGCTGAGTGTTTCACGTACAGAAGAACAATAGTCTATCAAATGGAGGAAGTAGAGATTTGTAAATCGTCTGTACATCCAGACGATTTACAAATCTCTACTTCCTCCATTTGATAGACTATTGTTCTTCTGTACGTGAAACACTCAGCTATATTGAGGTCGTCTTGTGTGTAATGTCCGAAAACGTCATTTACATCCTTCCATAAACGTCATAACAATCATTGTTTGTAAAATGATCACTATTAAACATCTACGTATAGACTCTGTTCAACGAAAGATGAATCCTGACATAGCGGTCATTTCGTAAATTTGTAGCCGTAAGGAGACTGCTATCGAAAAAACATAAAAGCAAACGGCATCATCAAAAACCGTAAAACAGCTACATTATTATACGTAGATGTTTAATAGTGATCATTTTACAAACAATGATTGTTATGACGTTTATGGAAGGATGTAAATGACGTTTTCGGACATTACACACAAGACGACCTCAATATAGCTGAGTGTTTCACGTACAGAAGAACAATAGTCTATCAAATGGAGGAAGTAGAGATTTGTAAATCGTCTGTACATCCAGTTTTCCTAATTATGGAGGCAAAGGAAACGCATGGCATGACGGCAACGGCATTATTCTATTTAAAAAAAAAACGAGTAATTTATTTTTCGGAGATCTAGTGATGTCATCACGTGCCGATACATAATTACAAGCGTAAACTTCAGGTCTTAAAATAAAATGTTACATCCTAATGTTTGTTTTACTTTTTTTTACGTCTCATGCACGAACACTCGTTTTTTTTGCTCTCATCTTATGCGCGGGTAATAATCTCTATTTTATTCCTGGCACGTATCACAGCCGTTCTAATGCACTCACTGAAATATTCAGAACATCGCTTCAAATCGCTTTTCTTTTCAGCTAAATAATATTTGCTAAATGAACATGCTGTCTACAATGTGAAATATATATTGTTATATTGGCGTTACACTTAGTAAAGCGAGTTCTGTCTGTAACATTATTACGTTTTTATAATGTTTGCATTTTTTACTCCGTAATTGAAGAAGATTGTTTTACACTTGAAATAATAATCACTGATTTTACTAAAACATAATGTTTATGTTGATACAAAATTTTCCACTTAACACTGTCGTCTTTATTATATTTTGGCATAATGGTTATCCGAATTATTGTTTCAATTCACTCTCGAACACTCTAGTACCGTGGGTAATCTATATTAAATAAAGATTCTTTAGATAGGTACCTATTACTTTTCTGTGATCATACATTATAACAATCTGAAGCACGTAAATCTCTTATCTCTATCTATCAATAAAACTACTCCCAAGATTTTTCCTTCGACTAAGATTTAATCACACGTTAACACGTAAGCAATCTCTTGAGATTAGTTCTGATCAAAGACAAAGATTAGTTTGTCTTCGCGGTTAAGTGTTACCGATTATCGAGAAAAGATAGGCGTGCTCTAGAAATATTCGCCTGAGGAAGGGATCGTCTTAATCGCTTTTATCTAAGCTTTATGACACTTCCCTAAGGAAAAGAACTACATGTTACTCTTATAGACCCCTACAGAAAGTGTAGAAAAGATAAATCTTTAGATATGTACGAAATTAGAAGGTGCTCCCTAATGGATCCTCTACTTCCGAAAAAGAGGCTGTCAAGGGCTTTCAGACAACCTTCCTGTATCTACAAAGAGTGAACTTAAAAAAGGTAAACGTGACCTGGACCTTTAACAAGAAAGGCTGCGCTTCAGACTATTTCGGTACTTAACAAATATACTTTAGTAAGATTGGGTGTCCTTCAAGTTGCTATGGATTAAATACCTAATTTTCCTCGGTGACGTAAATTGGAGATAGAAGATGGTTAACTCGGTTTTGTGATTTATATTCGATTCACGCAAGTACAAGACTGCAAGTGTGATTACCGTAGGTACTTATTGCTTACATCTTCGCAGTAGGCGTCTTAACTCAATTTCAAATGGCTTTAGCTCATGTAATTAGACATTAGTTAGGTTTCTGTACTACTATTAATTTTGCCGAGGGAAGTCGGCGCCCGGCACTGTGATTATGTAAAACGCTGTTACGTTACTCATTCTGTGTTATCACACTCGTATATCTATTTTAAGTCACTTTCAGACTAGTTAATGGAGTCACTTTGTACATCGTTGATCCTAACATTATTCGAATTTATTATATCTGTCTACCTGCGAAACCCAATATCTTTAACTTGTGCTATTTATGTGAAAAGTATAACAAAGCACATCGTATTTTTTGCTGTTAACTTAATTCCAATATACGACAAAACAACTGCTTTGTTTGATATTTATTATTTGTTTCACAGATAAATTAGTAAGTTATAGATACCTACAGACAGGGATATCAAAGTATCCATCATTTACAAAGTTTATTGTCAATTTAATACCAAAGTATTCATCATTTACAAAGTCTATTGACATCTTAATACCAAAGTATTCATCATTTACAAAGTCTGTTGACATCTTAATACTAAAGTATTCATCATTTACAGTCTATTGACATCTTATAACGGCATAGCTATACGGGATAGGTAGTATAGGTATATGTATTATTGTATAACCAATGATTTGGTCATGACAATTAATTCGCGCGCACTTATGCTGCAGTTTAGCGAACCAATCATCATCTATGAAGAGCTTTCAAGGATGTCTAATGACGCGAAGTTAACTGTACATAATTGTTTATTGTTGAAACTTTTTAGACACGATTTAATTTCCTAAGTCTTACTATTAATATAAACTGTGGAATTAATGTGCGAAACTCATCTAACTGTAATTTATTTAATTTGCTATATGAAATAGTCAATTGTTAACTGTATAAGTATTTTGATTCCTTTAAATCAATTACATATCTTCTTTTATAACACCTATTATTGAAGAAAATAAGGTTTAGTTTACTCGACTCAACGTTTTATATTTATGTTTGTTTTTCTTGCTTTATATTCCCGTAATTAATTTAGCAACGAATATATAATCGACTATTATAGAGTTGCTTGACAGACACATTATTGCTTTATCGGTGATTATTTTGATTACAATCGCTAATTCGGTACTAAACAGATGTGTGGAAAGTAAATAAATATTTAAATATGTATCTCTTGTAATACCCGGAGTTCAGATTTCAATAGAATATCTAATGTTCGCTGCCAAAAAATAAATAGACGGACGTATTTCCCGCCTCGAATTAATTTTACAAGTTGTTAATATTACTGTCTATTTAGATAACTCTTACAAATTCCCACATACACCTTCCCATCCAAATACACTAAATGACGTAAGCACCCATTTATGTGACGTAAGTTCTTACGGCAGAAAAAATAGAAAAATACTTTTTTTCTGGCGTCAACGACATAGTGCCGCCAATCTTATATTTAGAAAATCGTTAAGATAGAAGATTCGTGATTCCATGTCAGAGATTATTTCGAGAAACTAAACAGATAAAGTCGGTACAGTAAACAGTGTGGTAAATTATCATGCGCTGAATCTATGTAGTTTATATGTCAACTATCATTTAAAGAAATACAATGATTTGTTTGAATTTTATAGATCGGAAACGCGCCGATCAATTGAGTTAATATAAATATTATTCTGTTAGATGATTTGAGAAAACATTCGTTGATGTTTTAATCGCTTACAATATTTAAACGAAGGTAATTCAGTTTTTTTTTCGTATGTTATACGTAGGTATGTACATTTATGCCTACATATTATAAAGTAAGCGATGCAAAGTAGATCAAAATTATAATACATAGAATACAGTCGCTCGGGTGAAGATGTCTATGCAAGTTACCTACGCAGGTAGCATTTATTAAAATATAGTTATGAAGTACCAGTCCTACTAAAAAAACATACCTACTTACTATTTTTCATAAAACCGCGTTTATAATGGACCAGTGTTCTCATTTCTCCAATTTATTACATAAAATGTTAACCTATTGTAACAGCTGTATCTCAACTTTGTTCAAAGCCCTTTTCATTAAATTGTACTTCAACTTGTGCGTATTAATAAGAGCATACTTGGAAACAAATAAAATTAAAAAGTTTGACAACCGGACGTCTTTTGACGATTTACAAATTATTTTTGATCGTCGTGACGTAGATAATTCGCTCCTTTATCGATCCGTGTAGACTGCTGACACGATAAATTTTACAAAAATCGAACATTAAATATCTTCGTTTTTTGTAAATTTTTATTTTAATCATGCTTTTAATTGCAACTGAAACACTTTTAACGATACATATTCATGCAAGAATAATGTGGGAAGATTTTCATTGATTCATTTTATGTTCATCCGTATTAATTATGAATATAATTAATGACTTTATTTATGCCACATTTAATGTTGAACGAAATTGTAATTCAATTGAATTCGTTTGTCAATTCCACATTTTGTTTCTATTTGTGAATAATTACCGATTGAAATCTTTAATTAAGTACAAAATTACCTGGTTTTATGTATGATTTCTACTCATTTCCTTACGGTAGTTTCCATAAATTTTCTATAACAGAATAAATTGTTTTTGAAAAAGATTATGTCCAGTGCACGTTTAGGTATCTGTTGTCACTTCGGAGCCGAGTTAACGAAATAATTAACCTAATTCATATGTAAAACACTGTCATGCTTACCTGTCAGTCACGCATGTTTTCCACCTGGTTATCGCAATTAGGGTTGCTATGCATGAATAATAATTTAATTTAATTTATACTGCTATTGGACTAGATTAAACATAATAAATTAGCTGTCCTGTATAATTTCTTTGTACACACACGTAATATTGTAGTTAACTTGTATTCACTCCAAAGCCTGAACAAAATATATTACTATACACACAAAAACAATGATCATGTTGCTGCCAAGTCTCCGGAATTTACTGAAGTTGTTTATGGCTATACTTATTGAAAAAAAATGGCAACCCTATCTGGGTACATTGTCGGCCATAATGCAATAACTTTTTGCCCACATCCGTAGTGTCCGCTTTCTTCCGGCCGTGACACCCCAGTTGCGATCTGTGCCCAGCACATAATTATTCAATTAGCTATACTGCGCGTAATATAGGGTATCGCGATTTTATTGATATGGACGTAGTTGTTGTTGATACTGTGCTTATTGTAGGTATACTAAGAACATGTATATCGTCGGCGACCAGTGAAAACCTCGTAAATAGCAATTTTGGTCAAACACGTTTTATGTCATATTCAGCGAGAAAACCTCGCAACCCATATTTACGACTGGCCCGAGTTCAGTTTAATGTAAACAAAGAAGTTGATTATGAAAAATGCACCGGTTTATATAATATTTGACGACAAACGTCGTTTTTTTTCCCAAGAATACCTCATAACTCGCGTATTGTTAAAAATATTTCGAGAATTACAAAAATCCTTTCGAGAATTCCTGCTCAAATATTAATTACACGATTTAGTAGGTAATCGTTCATTTATAATAAAACAAAAAAAAACAGTGAAGTTCTTTACAAAATATTTCAGGAAACGGTTTTTTCCGTCCCCTGTAAAATTTTGTTTTTGGCAATAACGATGTTTTCACTGGTGACCGACGTTGTGCAGAGACGATACTTTTTCATGACACTGCTTCCTTGGATCTCTCTCTAAATTATAAACGTCAAATCCAATCCGATTAGGTGCTATTGAAATAGAAACTAATCTACTTCGGTTTGCTTTGATATAGTTTTAGTTGTGTAACCAACTGTCGGTGCTGTGACGCGATTATCATTAAACAAACTTCTGTACGGATTAGTTTGTATAAGTTAAACGAGAAAATCATGGACCGAGAAGTGTCAGCTTCATCGAGATTCAGTATTTTAGTTTAATCTACTTTAGTTTGTCTATAACATTCCGCATAATTTGTTTTTAGATGCAAAATCAACAGTTGGTTCTCGAAACTAAACTTTAAATAATTTTCGAGACCTCAATCACCTGCCATCAATCTTTTGATCTCATTTTCGCGTTGTTTTCTTTACGGAGAGTTATTCCGGCCATTAGAATAATATATGGCCTAGGTGCTCACAAAGAAGCTAAGAAAATTGTTTTTGCCTGAAAACGAAATAAAAATTGCGCTCGCCAACAGAACCAAATAGAAAATGCTATGTAGAGCCTTTGCCTCGGCCAAGATGGCTGAATTAATATTGAGAGGCATTTTTCCTCACATACCTAAGAGAAAAAAAACTATAAGAAGCGTATATA
Source organism: Amphipyra tragopoginis (assembly GCA_905220435.1). Lineage (NCBI taxonomy): Eukaryota > Metazoa > Arthropoda > Insecta > Lepidoptera > Noctuidae > Amphipyra > Amphipyra tragopoginis. The sequence continues at coordinate 7,902,019 of HG991997.1, read as the reverse complement.
ACATTCGATTTCGCACGTCCCGATTAAAAGGTGGTAACCGATTAGAAACGGTAGTTGACAATCTGAGCCACATTGGAGCACATGAAACATAAATACGATGTAATTACTGAATTTTAGTTGGCTTAAATGTTTAGTTTACAGATTTCTATTTACACGTCGAAATTCCACAATAATGAGGACATACAAAAATGCAGTTTTTATTTGAATCATTGTTTGTAAAGTGTCCGCTTACCATTTGGCTGGCGTTTTAATGATCAGGAACGAAAGATAGGTCCAAAATAAACAAACATCGTTAACAGACCACCTGCGATGACGGAATGATTAATTATTCTTCTTTTTTGAAGAGCATATTGATATACACATGAGTAACGAATTCATTAATTTGCTACTATAATATGGTCCGTTAGGTTTTACGGTTGTACGCAACGTGGAGTGATAGTAATGTATTGTTACCGTTGAAATCTATTTGTATGCGGGAAAAAAGTGAAAAAGTTATGCTTTCATGCCAAGCGATCCTATAACGTTACGTTTAACTGTACCGTGTGACAACCCTACTGCACTTCGAGCATAGACTTTTATAATTTCTTTAAAGCTTCTGCTCATAAAATATTAATTTCTTCTCCTTACAACAATAAGTAAAATTCTAATATGATTCAATTCCCCAACTGACAAGAACATACCTTTGTCTTATTAGAAATAAGAGAAAATTCTTTTCTGAAAAATATACATATTTTTATCCAATATCGTTCTTGTAGACTTAGACTATCCTTACAATATTTTCTAATAAGAAATTCCTAGTGAAACGACGGCTGTTAATCTCCTTACAGATTCCGAGAATATGGCTTATAATTTCATATCTGTTCGTAGTACAGAAACTCTTTTATGGTATCCATATGGCTGATTAAATTGACGTATTTCGCGAAAATTCCGGTAAAAAAGTTTCGTTCGGTGATTTTTAGGTTTGAGTGAAAATACACGAGAGGACGTTTTGTCGTATCATTTTGTATTCAACGAGTATGGCGCGATCCCGCCATCGCATTTATTCCCAGCCGAGTGTGAAACGATACCTACGGGCGCATTGGTCCAGGTGGCGGCGGTTAAGAGTTTAGCCCCGTTAAAATGGCCGAAGAATTTTCATGCAAAACTTTCCACAGTAAAAATGTCATGACCAGACGAGACTATTTGCAGTTTGCCGCAAATCTGGACATTCTCCGTCTGAAAGCGTATTTAGTATTTACATAGAGGGTTTACCTAGGTACATGTTTCGTACGATGCCGTATCTGAAGTTTTGATAACTATCTCGAGATTAAAACAGAAAGTTTCTTGTTTATAAACAAACAGGGGAACAAATAGGGAATGGTATCTCTGCCAGCTGTTAAGTTTCGAAGAGATTAATTGCTTCTAGCATCATCGTTAATCTTTTTTATTTGAAATTTAATTGCAATAGTTTCGTGCTTTACCGATAAGTGGAAATTTAACACACCATTCCTGCAATTTTCTACTTGCATTTTCTTTAGTCTCTGTTAAGTCTAAGCACAGTTTACTCACTTACAACTTACTACATGATGTCTAACAAGATAGTCGGCTTAAGTGATATCTTTGAATCGTTGTGTCCCAACACTAACTATAAGCAATTTCACCTTAATAAGCGTCTGCGGCGACATGGCTCTTAATCTAGTGGGTGAATTTGATATCTGTATCAGACTGGTTGCATATAACACGAGCAAGATGCAATCATGGGCTTGCGATATCGGTAATATTATGTAGATTAGGTTTTGTGTAATGATATCGACTTGTTAGATTATGTTATGTTGTAGTTTTGAAATAACTACATTAGTTATTATCTTTAAAAATAAAAAGAAAAGTCCGGACTGACTGACTGACTGACTCATCAACGCCCAGCCCAAACCCTTGGACCTAGAAAGCTGAAATTTTCACAGAGGTTTCATTTATAATGTAGACAAGAAATTAGGAAGGATCTTTCGAAATTCAACCCCTAAGGGAGTTAAATAGGGGATGAAAGTTTGTATGGAAAATCGTCACTTAACGGGTTCAAAATTTCACGGAAGCGAAGTTGCGGGCAAAAGCTAGTAGATCCATATCTAAAGTCATTTTGAAAAAATGCATTTTAGATCTAAACGATCTTTAAATTATATATTATATAAGTATTCTATAATATGTACTTTATCTATCTACTCAACTAATCGCAGTCGTATTTGATTTTGGGTTTCATCCAAAAATAATAAAAAGTTGTTTATTTATCTTCCACAAATAAAAACTGATGCATTTTAGATATTCTAGATACATAGGTCCATAGACCGAAAGATTTTATTTCTGGGAGGCTGGGGAGTAAACTAAGCCGGAGCCTGTATTTTAGGACACTAAATAGTTGATGCTGCTGGATCAGCGGGTTCACGACACGTGAACCTACTTGGATATGAAATTATTATAAACCTACTCTTGTTTATCTTAGGACATGATTATATTAGATCTAATGTAATAGGTTCGTCGTTAACTGGCCATAATACCAGAGCAATTTACATACACAGTTCAGTGCTAAACATACTAATAACCAATTGCCCGGTAACTTTCATTCTTAGAATATAATTTAAATTTGCAATACCACCCAATATCGCATAATTAAAATTACAACATGTGTGCAAATCATTAAATTGCAGCTGTTTACATCGTAATCCAACGGGTTTGTTGGCCAACCAATAAAATTTTCTCATTGACCGACAATAAAGTACAAGGTATACCAGAAACCGGTGCAGTATTCTTAATCTCATTACCCACCCATTGCCAAATGTATGTAGCGGCTTTCTTTGAATTGAGATTAAAATCTGCATAATTTGCGGCGTACAGATTTAAAGTCTTTCTGCTTCATTAGTATTTGCTAAATTATTAAATGGCTCTGACCTACTAAACAAGAAGTTAATATAGGTATGTATTACAATTTTCAAAGGGTAGAATTACTTCGTAATTAATTTGGTTACATACGTGCGTGCATAAATGAAGTGGAAATTTAATTAATTAAACGAAGCCTAGAGACTTGAGCACAGATTGAGTTGAATCGAATTGTGGTTAGTGATGAATTGAATTTCTATTATGAAAATGCTTTTGGTTGGTTTTCTTCCAATTTAGTTCTACTTTTCGTTGAAAAGCTTTATTTAAATATAAATAAACAGAAGTCAGAATTTATATGCACGGTTCTAATTTATTGTTTCCTATTGAAATTCTGATGATATTGTTTGATAATTGATAACTCAGAATACACACCATTAGGCAAAGCGGTAGCGTCGAGTGGGACGATGAGAGAGCTAACAGGATAAATTGCAACGATTGGTCGCCCCTATGCAGTCACTGAAGTGTTATGCATCCTAAACGCGTATCTCAATAGATATTAGATACCTGTTTGTGATCGGTATTTTAGTGATAAAGACATTTTTATTTGATATCCTAGTATGTAGGAGTCTATAGTGTCAGGATGCGTGATTTATTATCTCATGTCACCCTTCAACCATTCGTTTTCCTTGTCAGTTAGCATCAAGTGTTTATTTAGTATGTAGGTACTTTGTAGATATATGAACATTTGTCCTCATTTCGGGAATTTACAATGTTGCGCAAGTTTGATATTTATCACAAATTTTTTGTAAAGGAAGTTATGTTTGCAAGTTCTATTATAAATATGAAATGATAGCATTCATAACACAACACACTTCTAGTTACTTGTAATTGGTATAAGTTGTTCAAATCCACTTAGATAATTATTATAGGTGACTGGTTGTTAAACAAAATTTAGAACTAAATGTTTAGAGGGTTTCGCTAATTTTAGTGTAGTTGTGCCAATCCCAACTAAGTCCTAATTCAAAACCTAAAGTAGGTAAAAACTATAACGAATGTTCGGCTTTCCATTTCGCCGTGTGAAGAGCTCACGACTAAAGGCTCAGGGCAAGTTCGAAACTACAGTTAATAAAATACGGCTTGATACCTATGACAGTTGTCGTGAAACCCGACAACATAACTTTGAACAAGCGTTTCGATAATACCTAGTTAATTTTTTCGTAGGGAAAGTTAATTACTATGGTGCAACACACTAAATAAAAAATAATATAATTCGCACATAAATTAGACTGCAAGTCGTTCTGGCAGTTGTCACAGGTATCAAGCTATATTTCATTAACAGTAGTCTGGCAACCTTGTATTGTGCGCGGGAAGACATTCGTACATGCATAATACAAGGTTAGTCGGAAAGGGGGTACTAAACCGAAAGGATGTTAAAGTACCCATAATAATAAATAAAGTTTGTTCTACTACTTTCCCCAACAGTCGATAGTTTAAGAGAAAAAGCTGTTAAAAATCTCAAAAAAAAAATACGCTGAAATCTATCTATCCTCAGCTATGATCAGCTGCGTTTACATTTTAGGTCATATTTGGGGTCACGGATTAGAAACTCCATTTTGTGAATTCGTATCTAAAGTAGGGATGAAGAATTTTTGAAAAACCTAAAATAAATACATTTTTGATGGAAATAAAAATGATTGAATTTTTTTAATAATTGCTTTTTAACCGTTATTAGTGATACTTTAAGTGGCCCGCGGATTATTATACTCCCTTTCCGACTAACCTTGTATACGTAAACGTAGAAAAATAGTATCATATTTTTACGTGCCCTTGTTTTCTATGGATAAGTGTTGAGGAAAACACATGGGGATGTTCTCACGAGGCAATATGATATCGACCTAATGCTACACTCAATGTCGACTGTCAAGAGTTCACGACATAACATTGACCTTTGTGCTCGTCTGGCATTGCTCTGAAATGATAGTGCGTTGTTAAAAGTGATGTGTTTCTTCCTCGTGGTTCCCTTCCTGTCCTCTCACGGACGGGTGTACATCCACTCACCTATAAAATTTATGTGGGCGTTGAATTCGCAAGCGTTCTATTTTTATTACAACGCAACTGTCACAAACCTCCTTTTGTGTTTCGCTTTTTCCGATATTATCCGTTCTTGGTTCTACCACGGAACTATTTTAATATTAGTTTTATGCTGAGGTAGCGTTGATAATTCTGCGAGTTGTCTATTTGTTCTTAGACCGCTGAGTTTAATTCTAGATCAAGCTTAGCTTTAATTCCTTGTGTGCACGTTAAAGCACGTTTCGAGGTCTGCCAACGCAAACATGGTGCACCAGATATGTACCTAGATTGCGGTAAATACCGCTACTGTATAAAGTGATAAACAGCTTACATGTGTTAACACTTAGTTTTCTGAACTAAGAAGTATACGAAGCTCTTGAACTTAAGTTTACACGTCAACTCTACCGCTTAATAATCATCATTGGAACGATGTGAACTACGTGATCAATAAACTCAAAAGTCACAAGTCATTTCTAAATCAAACTGGCAATGCAATGTATTATTTAATTTGCAACAGAGTTTCAATAATAATATAGATAAAGTAATCGCTGACCGTTAAATAGACAAAAAATGAGACGGATTGTATAATAATATGATTTACTGTTGATTTCGAGGTCTTTGACATTTGCACCCATGAGCAAACGCGTATAACGTAAATTAAAATTATGATTGCAAAGAGACTTTATAATTAGAAGCTGAAAACAGCATTAAGAACACATTTCCCAAGAAAAACATTTTGCAAGATAAACAGAAGTAAACAAGCCATGAAAAACAAAATTAACATTTCCTAATGAATGGAACTTCAAATAAAGTTCTAATGAAATAAGAATCGGATGCATAGCGCTGAATGTTTTCATTAGTAACTCTGGAACTTTGTCATTTGTACACAGCCCGTTAAATTTTAGGCCCTATAATCATGATGTAAGTTGTAGACTTGATTACACTACCCACACCGGCGATATTATGAACGTGTGTTTCATTCAAAGTTTCTGCTGAATCGATTAATTCATTGATACATTTTGTGTACAGATATGTCGTCTACATTTGTGATAGTATTACAAACATTGTGTGTGAACCTACTGATTATTATTGCTATCATACCTGTCAATCAAATAGTATCAAAAACATGTTGATAATAATTATCGGATATGTTAGCAGATATTTAATGACATAATGCATTAGTTATCTGCTAAATAAACAATGTAATTTTGAAGTGCCTTTTAGACAACAATTATACAATTTATTTTGATATGATATTTTTCTAACATATATTTTGGTCTTCTAAAATAAATCAATCTTTCTTGTGACGTAACTATTCAATCAAATATTGAAATCGGCCGTCCCAAATTAGTCACGACGCCACTCGATCATGAATCGAAAAGAAGGCTACGCTAATTTATAAAATAACGCTATCATTCAATTAAACTGCCCGCATCAGTGATTTATATAGTGTCATTGTCGCTAAGTTCACAATCGTGTCAAGGTCTCCCAAACAAATCGTGAAGGTTTGTTTATATGGTTTTTTTTAATCAGCGAACATTTACTGATTAAAAAAATTAAATAGTTCATCTTTTCTTTCACTGTGTAGTTCATTTATAAATACAAACTATACAACGTGTTACAAAAATACCCCTAAAGCCGAAAGGGGATTAAAAGATCCCTTGTAAAGAGTTTATTGGCAATATTTTAAAATAAAAGTAAGACAAAAAAAAAATTTGGACAAATCATAAAATAAAGTCGTCACTGAAACGCAACCCTGAAAATATAAAAGTAAAGAGTAGACTACCCAGAAAGTTATTTACATTCTTACCTAATTTCCTCTGAGAGGTAAATCTAAATGACAACAATCATAAAAGACTACTTGATTAACATTTTCTTTTTAAGGGGAATTATGTAACCCGTTGTATAATATACATTATATCTATATTTAGAAATATAAGAAATAGTAGCCCACCGGCATCGGAAAAAGGGTCCAAACTGCCGGTCGTCAGGGCTTTAGAGAGAGGAATCTCCTAAAATATGCGAAGTGCCCATTATTTGTTTTTAGTCTGTGATGTCCCACTGCAGTGCGAAAGCCTCTCTCCCTTTTCATGTGTAAGTTCAGTCTTTCTTGTACGCGTCTAGCTGTTCCCGCCATCTTTGTCTGGGTCTTCGCAAGGAGATTTTTTTAGGGACCCAGCCGATAAAAAAATTGCCCATGAGAGCGCGGCTCAGTTCCACTTTTAAAAATATATTTTTTATTCATGTACCAGCCTGTAAATTTCATGTGCCTCCTCATATAACTACCACTTTATTGAATGGTTTTATTGCCAAATTCATCACACTTGCCAAACGGATTAGGTAGGGATCGTAGTATGGTGTTATTAGTTCAAAGAATATTTTAATGAAGATAAATTTCGGTAAATGACTGTATTTTCAGCGCCGGATCCTCACAGCATTGATGAAATTGAAAAGAAATAAAAAAATTGAGGTTAATTTTATCTGAATACTTTATTACTGTTTAAGGAAAAAGAAATAGAGAATCACAAAGATTTTGATGAAGGTACTTAGTATTGTCGCATTTATTTTTTACTTTTCCTTATTTGTGCTGTCTGTACACCGTAAAATAATCTTCTATTTGATCTCGTAAATTCGTTTCGGTAGTATTTACTCAGGTCAAGATCAAAGCAGGTAGCAATGTCAGGTAATTATATCTATAACAATATATTTTGTATAACTTGCAGTAGTGCGTTTAAACCTTACAATAACGCACAAGGCCAAGGCCCTTAAGTCCTTACTTAAACGTTAGAACACGACCTGTTATATCATCGTATCTATCTAATATTAAATCATAACGGTCATAATTACCTTTACAATAGAGTCTGAAATAGCATGACCGATCTTTGTGTTTAATATCGCCGTCATGTATTGCACATATTTATCCTTACCCTATTCACTGAAAATAACGTTAACATTTGTATTAGATATGTTGATTTGCATATCATTTAGCGAAAGCGTGTTTTGTACAAGGCTGTTAACAAATCAATAGTCACGCCTTTGCTTCGTCTGACGTCTTGGGTAATGTTGCTACAGCAAAAAATTATGTACAATTATGTAACAAGAAAGGTATTTAAATATCAAAGAAAGGGCAAGACGCAAAAATGTTACAAAATAGTTTTGCCTTTAAATAAATCTTGATTTTTGTTTCAACGAGCAAAGGGTAAAGGTTTATCAAATAAAGAAAGAAGGAATAAAGTGATACAAAAGATAACAGTACAAAATAAATAAGAAACAGATATGTTGCCTGATTAGATAATGCAATCAGAGCTATGGTGTGAGGTCATAATATCAAAGTCAAACAATCTGTAAAGACACTTTTTCTACTACAGTTATACTATAAATACATAGAAGGGCTCATGATGTCATTAAAGACATTGTCTAATAATTTATTCTTAGAGCTTTATATTTCATACAAATCATAACCGTTGGCACATGTCACGTTTTGAATGGAAACATACCTACATTGAAATACTAGAAACAATTGGCATTTAAATAACATACTGTTGTTCTTTACTAAAAATAATCTTCCATATCTAATACAATGATTAGGCGTAGTTAAGTGTGAAATGTACGAAATCTATTTCCCTTTGGAAGATTTTATGTCTTCACGACCAAATGAATGAATTTTTCTTCTGTTTTGTTATGTTTTCACCTGAAAAGACTATTTGCTCGACTATTATAAACTAAGCTCAACAAATCAAATAATCTACAAATAGATTAGGTTTCTGAAATCTGTATTTGTTTACTAATCGTGGTCTGCGTGATTAATAGTCGTTGTAACTTTCATACTGTTACGAAGAAATGTTACGAAAATCTATTTGTTTATAATATAACCTTGTTACTTACTCTATCAAAAAACAAATAGTTTTGCTTATCATTGGCAGTACTTAGTACTACTTAGCTTCGGAGACTCATCATCACGACGTCCACTGCTGGACATAGGCCTTCCCCAAAGGGGGAGGGAGGGGTTTGTCGTAATCGCCACGCTTGGCAGGTTGGTTTCGGAGACAAAAACATAGTGGAGCGCAATAAAAGATTGAGTATTGACTACGCTTCATTGTTGATAAAAACAAAACGACTCGTAGTTTCAACCAATAAAATTCGATATGAAATATGAAACAAGAACTCGGTATGAGAAAACAACGTTTACTTCATAACAGACATGGTACCTTTAAACTGATGCGAGAAATAAATCGTCACTCAGTTGACAAGAAGCAAATGGTTTAGAGATTCCACTGAAAATGTCACTCCCATTTATTTAGTGAAAGGTTATTCTCGTCAGAACAAACCTAAACCATCAATGACTGTTAAATGATTGACGAAGTTATTTGTCAAAGTTGACTGAGTTTCAGCTTTAGGTACATAAATGGGTTTTGTCTTTAATATTAATGTTACTTTAGTAATTTGTTTTGCCTGTCTCTTCATTGAACTTTTGTTGTGCCTTGAAATAATTAAAGTAAGTCTATTAAGTAATCGAGCTTTTTAAACATTGAAATCGTATAAAGAATGCTTTTACTTAATTGTATCGTAACAGTTACACGTACTATAATTTTGTTATTGTATTGGTATTGCGTTTTTAAATTTCATAATAGAAAAAAACTGGAACGTGGATGTTTTGTATCGATTCTCTATAGTCACAGGCAATCTAATTACGGTTCGAATTATAAGGATTGCATATATAATGATTATTATTTGTGTTTCAACAGATTATATACTTTTACATAAGCTGTTATTAAACTCGAATTCTTTAACAACTGCCAGTTATGATGAAAACATTGTATTATCGTTTTTTGTAGGAAAAAGGTCACTTTCGTACGTGTTCTTTTACCGTTTACCGAGTTCTGTTAGTAACAAGGCTGCCTTATACACTATACTATATCTATAAGCACTGAAACTTCTCAGAACAATTTCTATTTTCTTAATCTTAGGAGTCAATAACGCATGTTCCTGTACCTTATCCTCAAAATGGTAGCGTACCTATTTAATTTTAACGAGGATTTGTTTGGAATTGTAAATATTTTAGAAATTAAATGGTTATCGGTAAAATGATAAAAGTTTGCCTACTACTCTTTCAACATTAACTGCTCTTTGGTAACATAGTGTTGGTTATCTTTATTTTAAAACTATGTACGTGTGTAGTTGTAGTGTGTATCTCATGTTACGGAAAACCAGCAAATTCCTCAGATACGAGTTGAAACAAAACCACTAACTCACCTCAAAGACTTAATACTGTAAGTTGAACTTTAAAAAACAAATTGAACGGAAATACAAGTTCAATACTCAAATCCGTCTAGTTCCCGACGTAACTTCTAATTCCATTGTGAAACAAACACGTTGCACATCGAAATTCTACATCAACAGGAGAAGCTTTCAACTTTGTTTTGTTGACTTCTTCCTAGTTACTTGTTGATGTTTGAATCAATAAATCAGGGGGCCAATTCTACTAACAGAAACTTTTATCAATTGCAATTGAATTGTTCATTCAGGCAATTTTCGTTTACGAGAACTGTCAAAACGTTTGGTTTTGTTTTTGTTGTCAAACAATTTGATAGTTTTTGTAAACGAAAACTGTCTGAATTAACGATTCAGATGCTATTGATAAAAGTTTCTTTTAGTAGAATTGGGCTCCAGAGAAACGGACTGTCGCGTTTGAAATATGAGAACAGGTACGTACAGGTGCCTGAAAATTCGTTACTCAAAGTAACTCTGAAGTTGTATATCAATCACTCTGCGATCTAGACTTTGTAGGTAGACGTGTAATCTTGATTGCAAATTTCATGTGAAACGACGGTTGTTCATTCAAAAAGGAATTCCTTAGACGTTTAATATCGTCTAAGACTTCACTGCAAAGCTCAAGAATGTATTTTACACTGAAAGACCGACGTTGATAAATGCAATACTCTTTCTATTGGTGGAAACAGTTCTAAAGCTCTGTACTCACTGCACGGACACGGCATCCATCAAGCCTCTAGATGCAGAGATGCGATTGTGGTGCGCTGAAAGGAAATTATCGTTTCCTTTTTCGTTCATGACAGAGATGTTTTGTGAGCCAGTGTACTCAGTGGAGGGATAAACAGCTTTGTGAACGTGTCTGAAACATGTGTGCATTGATCCTTAGATCCTTGCGCTTTGTAGACGCATTATGTTTCTGTTGATATTGAATTTCGCGTTGTTGTTGATTTGTTTTCTACCTATTTTTGTAAGGGATATAAATATAATATTGTTTGAGATTGTAATGTCTCACCGGTTTTCAAAGTGAAGCGAAAACCAATACCTAGATTTTTATTGAATTTACAAAAAATATATTTTAACGATCGAAACATGTCATGATGTGCTAACTAAACTAAATAATTGCTCTCTACTATGTACTCAACCCTATAGCATTTTCCAGTTTAGACAATTTTGTATGCATATCTTCATTTGCATCAAGTGCCTCTTCTGTACAACCTACAGAACAGGCACTTGATGGAAATGAAGAATTTTACACAAAGATTTATCATACTGACAAGTCTAATACAAATATACATCTAAATCGGGGGTCCAGCGCTGATATTCAGAGGAATCCAAACGCCCATTTGAACACAAGTTATGGAAAGGTCACACGACCAAGAATTCAATTTTCCAATAAAAATGGATCAAAAGCCCGTTTGTTACAATATTGGAGGGAATATGAATCGAAATACGGTGTTACAGTGCATCCAGAAATATATTGGTAAGCTTTATCGGTATTGTAAAATTGCATCGATGCCAAAATATATAATACGTGTTCTTACTTAAAAGTGACTCCACTCGCCGTGGCCTGACTTTGAACTACGATTTGAAAACTCTTGACTCGTTCAGAAATCAAGGACTATTCAGCCTAAGGGATCCGTCGGAAATGGCTAAACGTTTAAAAAACACCATGTAAGATTGCGATAATAAACTCTTTACCTTACTTAAGTAACAAAACAAAGGCAATCAAAAATTAAGCTTTAAATATTCCAAGGTATGATAAAAACATTGCATTCCTTCATTGTTCCACTAATAGACGAAAGTACAAAATAACATCTATCTCAGTGCGCTCGAGTAAGCCACATCTAACAAAAACTACTCAAAACTTTGACGGAGTCCGGAGTTCGGACTCTTTCCGAGTTAAATTAGCGCAATCATGAGGCCCATAAAATTCAATAAAAACTTTCTGAAAGCGCTCGTTATCTTGAATCAGTAAAGTAAACAAGGATGATCGGAAGATCACACAACAGGGCTCGTGGCTAAGTGGCTATAGCACAGATCAGCCCAGCTGCAAAGTGAAGCGTTGCCTTGATCTTATGTTGGACAGGCAAACAGGAAATAATAAGATTGCGGAAATGTGGACGTCAGATGGCAGTCGCTCCGAGTTAAATACTGATATCAAAGCCATATGAGTTTAGTCTGCGAGTCGACCCTAATATTCTTGTGAAAAGGAGGGAATGATAACACTGGACCAGCATAAGGAGTAACGTGTCGTATCGCGTGGTGAGATCGGCGCTGCACCAATGAGATTGCCGTGTCGAAATCTGCAATCTAATGACTTTAAATCGTGTAATGACTCTTGTATATTGTGGTTGATGTTGGACATTCTCCAACATCTGTAATGCCATCAAAATGTCGTAATATATAGTACTTGCAAATGGAACGATTGTCATTGATTTTGCATTATTATTTAGCGTGTTATTTTGCGTTCAAGTCACCGGGCCCGTTAAAAATATTGTATTTGTAGATAAACTAAATATACATTCCGCTTTAATAGGTTTGTATAATTTGATAAACATTCCTGCAATGCGAATAGTTACATACAAATATGCAAATACAATATCTAGCTTTAATTCCGCCAAACAAGATCGCTAGTTTGGATGCAGTATGCTGTATGCAGCACCACCCTCCCGCCTATAAGTTTATGCAACATGCAGGAGTGAAAAAATAATGTAACATGCAACCGAACCAATACGACACGTGTTTCGCCTTTCCACGGGGCATCCTCAGAATATGTTGACTCGTCAACCGCTTTGACGCGAATCTCATAGCGTCATGAATTTCCGCAAAATAACGCCTGATTCCATCATTTATCGAATAGTTACACGATAAATTTAACGATAAAACCATGACATAATTTTACTTCACAATATTAAATTATGTCATTGAATTATGATAGCTACATTGACGTATTCACGAGAAATTTGTAACAGCTGCACTCTAATCATAAGGCACATCATGCTTTAATTAGCCAATGAAGCCACGTTATTATTAATCGAATGACTAATTTCAATTTATAATTTGAATATTTTGTTCTCGTAGGTGATTTCTCGATTTGATTATTCGATTATTAGTAGGTACCAGATTTAATTACCTTCCTTTATAAAAGCTATATCTTTGAAAACTCTTTGCAGTTCAATAAATTCAAATAGTCTTGTGTTTTGTTCCAAAATGAACTGGCTTTCAAACGGCATTCCAATTTTGTCTTCAATATTCTTATTTGAGGTAAAACAAAAGCGAGGAACATGGCTTCAAGGAATTATTTGCTTTTCCAGGAAAAAGATGTACCAACGTACCTACTGTTTCTAGAATTTTCAATGTTCAACGTTTTCGTACTTTCCGCATAATAATACCTTTGTACTTACAGGAGAAGTACGTAAAATATACAATTTCGCACCAAATTAGTACTGCCCTTCGTTGTAATTGCTTTTAGAATTACAATTCTGTTTCAATTTATTACCTCAAGGCCTTCCTTATCTAATTAACCTACATATAATAACTGTAGACCATTCATGGGTTACCTAAAGGTACCTGTGGTCAAAGCCTTTCTGCAAACGATATGAAACAGCAAGTCAATAGGGACACGTTGGCAAACTTTATCTCAACCAAATAGGTAAGCGGTTTCGCGTGTGAAAATAAACTGCTACATATTACAGCAGTGGTAGATTATAATGTGTGTGTTAATGATCCCTGGGAGACATTTAATTATTAAAAACAGTCGCCTAAAGGAAACATGGAAGATGGAAGCCAATGATACCTAACTACACTATGGTCCAATCCAATTTCACCAATTTGTTAAAGAAGTAAACAAACTTATGGTAAATTATTTTAATATTATGTAATTAAAAAATTAAACGGCTAGAGCCTTATATGGAGGAAAACTAGATCTTCATTTTGCTAATAACAAAATAAATCCTAAAGTAAGATTATTAATTCCAGTCAGTAAAATGACATTTCCAGTGTTGCAGGTTTTTAGTCCCAAATAAATAGTGATGTGGTAGAATCAAGTTTTTACAATTAAAAGTTAGTCGAGATTACATTTTTTTTATTCAATAACAAATTGCCTTTAAATAAATAAAAATATGTAATTTACGGTAATTAAACAGAAGACATACACGGTAGGTAATTAAATATTACATAAAATACTGTTATATTATTTGTTTTTGGTTATTGGAAGCACTATGGTTATCACTTGTCACGCTATGGACGCCATTTTGTTTTTCGTTCTGCTCCCGAATTCCGACGGTGACAGAAGTAGGGTTCTCTGCAATTTCTTGTTTATTTCTTACTTGTTAACGGTATGCGGTGCTGGTATTAGATAACGCACCGTACCATTCAAGAAAAGTCGAGCGTATCCCCACTTCAAACTAGCGGAAGGCTGATATTATTCAGTGGTTGGATGAAAAACAAATTCAATATCAACCTACAATGATAAAGGCTCAATTAATAGAAATAGTAAAATTACAAAAATCTAATTACGAACGATATGCTGTGGAAGAGTTGGCCGCTGAATACGGTGTCACAATCCTGCGTCTGCCCCCTTATCACTGTGAGCTCAACCCAATAGAGTTAGTTTGGGCTCAAGCAAAGGAGTACGTCGTCAGGAACATTAAACTTTTAAAATAAAAGACGTAAAAAATATATTTGAAGAAGGCCTGAAGGAAGTGACGCCTGAAAATTGGAGACAGTGCATCAACCATGCCATAAAAGTTGAAGACAAAATGTGTCAACTCGACGACATCATAGATGAATATGTGGATTAATTCATTATAAATGTAACTGATTCCGATTCCGATTCCGAATATACCGATTCAGAATCGGAGTCGGAATCAATAGCAACCGTAATGAATAAAAACGTATAAAATTACTTGTATTTTCCTGACTTTCTAGTGTTAATTCCTCTGAATCTCTTAATACATTTTTTTCCCAGCTTTTGTAATAATGTTGTAGTGAGAAATTTTAATATGCTGGTAAGGTCCATATTTCTAAAATCGTATTATTTAATACGGTATGTATTAAATATTTACAATAAAAAAACGCTGATACCTAATAAAATAAAGCATGACTAAATGTCTAAGTCTATTGATTGCCGAACATCACTATTGTAGCGGGTCACCCTTTTTTGTATCAGTGACAGTTGCACTTGTCATTTTACTGACTGGAATTAACAATCGTACTTTATGTACATTTTCCGTCCTAGCGTAGGTGTGCTTGCTTGGCTGTAGCGCAATGTATATGTAATAAAAACAACGTTGCGAGAATGTGAAGTTTAATGCCCACAGTGCGAAAAAGAAACAACGTATCATCTTCCTTTCTCTTTCATTTGTTTACTAAAACTTATTACTAAACCCGAATATACGTAGCCCATCGCAGTCCACAGTCCGTCGTAGAAACCACGTAGCTAAGCAGTATGAAGACCAGTGCCACTAGCGTACTGGCCTGGTGTAAATAAATCCTAAAAACCTGACCCTTTTCAGAAAAAATGTATTCCAGTTTTAGTCTAAAACAATTTGAGACATGAAAAGTGATCTCATTTTCTGATAAGACCTCGCCCGCACGACTTTTGCTTTTGACTGGAAATCTGTGACAGGTGCCAGTGAAAGCTCGTTTTTCCCGTTTTGTCTTTGCTTGTCAAGTACAATTTTATGGCGGTTTTGTTAATCATATAATCAGCCCGTAAACATCCGCTCGTAAACATCGGGTTCATAATAGAACGATGCTATGAAGTAAAAAAGATGGTGAGACAGAAAGAAGTTAATGTCGAATCTCATCACGGACCCGCAGTTTTGTCGATGTCAAGAGTAAGAATTGGCACTGATTCGAATCTGGCTCTATCGATTCAGAACTCGTAGCTTTCGGGAGTAACCCCCTGGTATAATTATAATATCGATTGTCCGAAGTTATTTTTAATGGTAACCCTTCTAGACTGTGTAGAATGGTCGTGACTCTGGGAATGTTGCTATTTTCTCTACGTTTAAAAACAGATCAGTTATCGCAGTATGTTGTTATGTAAAAGGAAGATGCTGCTAAACATCCTACAGACATTACTGTTAATAAAAATTGAAAACGTTATTGAAAAGAAAAAGTTAATCGCTTGAAAAAACGAACAAGATTTGAATCTTTCAAGTGTAGTTATTACCTTTTACTTTTACATATTTGAGATTGTTATCTAAAACATTTACTGTCTGGTAAAAAACAAGATACAAAAAACAACAAAAAAAAAAACAAGAATTGTATTCTCGATACACCAAAGACACTCATATTACTTTATGGTCTTGTTTTTTAAGACTACAAACCCTTGTTCCCTCAATCGTTAAGCCTACAAAAAGTCACAATATATTCTTTCACTTCTCAGTAAATACTTTGTGATTCTAATCTCATACACGTATGGAACATATGGTACAGTACTACATACGCACCTAATGATGCGTGAATGATCTGTTGAACGATGAAACAACAGTTGATCTATTTAACCGCTCACTGTTACATCGGAAGCTGGGAATGTCTGTTCTGTGAATCTTGTAATTATGGTGTTAATTTAAAACAAGCATAATTGTTTTACGAGTCTGTAAATGTAGGTTTGATTGGTGATCGATCTGACTGAAATCTTCTGTACAACTTAAACTTACTCTTTGATTCTTAAGCGCCTTTATTAGTTCGTACTGAGGTGTTCTTTCTGTGGTGATTACTTTATTAATTCCATTTTAACCATGTGAATCCTACAAGGATGTAGTTTACAGCACTACACCAAAAGATACATCTATAAATTATGTTTTTGATAAATTAAATCTATATTTTTACATCATCCCACACTTATATTTATAAACATTGACACCTCTACATGATCTGTGCCTCTACTCAATCGTAGCAAGATTCCTGAAAACTTATCATCGATAAATCTCCTTTATCTTATGTGACAATGACGCGAGCTAGTCTGCTGACGTCACGTAACAACGATCTTATTTTTGTCTAGGCATCTTAAGACTGAGATAGTCTAGGATGATGTAGCAACATTATCCGGGTAAAATGTGACGGCCCAACTTACTCTATTTCGGAGTAAAAGGGATCATATTTTTTTCCTTTGGCATCCCAGATTTAGGGAACTTATTGAAATATTTTGGGATGAGTGGGATTTGATTAGGTACCCAGTTGGATGTCATATTACTATATTTATAGTTTTTCTTCTACCACGTTTAAAATGTTATACGTATGTTTATCCCGACCTTTAAAATCTACACTAACATTTTAAAGAGGTAACGTTTGTAAGTTTGGATGTAGGAGTAATTCTAAAAAAATAAACATCCGATTTAAAAAAATCTTTCACTAATATTTAGAATGGACCTTCAGGATGGATATAGTTTGTATATTATACTACAACGCGGGCAAACCCGCGGGCATAGCTCTAGTTTTGTATAAAAGCTAAACAAACCTTTGAAACATTCATTTTGCTTTGAGAACCCATTAAACAGAAACATTTTTCGAAAACCTCTACACTACCCTTGCTTCAATAAATAATACTTGTTTTCTACAAATGAGTATTTGTAATGGATTCTTAAAGCCAAATGAATGTTTTATGATCAACGGTTTGTTAATCTTTTATAGAAAATTGAAATGGCCTGTTTATTGGTTATTATGATACAAAGCATAAACTGGATGAGTTGAAAGCTGATACGAAAGCTAACAATCCGACTTCTAAGGAAACACAAGACGGAGTGAAGTTAAGAAGTTAAAAACTTAGTTGGAAACTTGCTAGTTTGGGACGACAGAACGAAGAAATTATTAGAGTTATGAAAACAATATTGAACGAATAAATAAACTACCGTACCTGGCTGTGTCTTCAGTATCTTGGTTTTGCTATTTATCATTTGACTGTTTCGTGAAATATTTTCGTGTATCTCTCTAATTTTATGTATTGGTCGATGTCAATTCTTAAGCTTTAATATTTTCTGCTTAAGAACGATGTATTTACTTTCAATGTACAATTAAAACCGGCCACACATTGTCGGAAATTTCTGGCAGTAGTTTTCTGACGCGTGCGCGAATTCCCTCTCCTCTACATTTTGTACTAAAGTCAACAGGCTGTCGGATCCGGCAAATTCTGTCAGTGTGCCGGGTCTAGTATAAAATGAGACAAATATGTAGAGCCGCGCATTAGAAATTTTCTGACAGAAATTTCTGATAATATGCGGCCGGACTAAACCTGTACTCCAATAATATGTCATTACCTACCTCACTTACTACGTTGTCCCTTTAAGTTGTAACCTTGAATTAGGGTCATCAAGTAACACTTTACAATACTGTACTAGCACTATGTTAAGAACGGTAATAAAGTATGGTGTTGAAGGACTGAGTTAATTAAGGACTTGCCTAATATCTTTATGATCAATGTGGTCTTTGCCACAGTATATCTAGTAAAAGCGCCACAATTTTGTGGGTGTAGCTAGAATTTACTATACTATGATCAACGAAAGATGCATGAAAAGAGCCTCCACGAGTGACGATACTTAAGTACGTCCGGCCCACCCTAGGTAGTCATCCCCGCTGTCAACCTTGCTGACTGGCTAGTTTTTTCACCATGGCATGACCTAGTCTCGTATAGCTCGTGCCAACACGATAGAAGAACGAAACATGAGTCTTGACATAGGGGTCATTTCGTAAATTGTAGCCGCGAGGAGACTGCTATCGAAAAAACGTAAACAATATCATCAAAATCCGTAAAATATGTAGTTTAGTGTTTTTTTTTAACTGTTTTTCTTTGTAGAAAAACCTCAGGACTCACGTTGAAAAGGCTGTAGGGGATTACCTATATCAGGGGGTCAATTGTAGCAGCCGAATATAATATAGGTGTTTTGACTAAACTCTGTATGACTGCGTTTTTATACAAAAGCTCCCTAGGCCGACGGTATACGATATTTGCTCTATATGAAACTACAGAACGTAATGTAACTTCTAGATAACAGGCGAAAGTAAATCTAGCAAATTGGGCTAATACCTGGGAAAACGATTTAATGAAGAGGAAGAACCGTGTCTACTTCTTACGAGAGTAAACATTAGTGCCAACCCTCTTAAAGTAGGGCATCACTTTCACATGTAATAGCCTCTACCTGACCTAACTGCTCCTAATCGTGAGTTGTATCATAGTTAATTAAATACAGGACGTGCTATGCTAACTGATTTTCTAGTTTAGACTCGAAAGTTGATATAGTAATATGTTGTTCACTGTAGAGCAAAATGTAGTATTATTGCCGTATTTTACTTGAAGTTTCAAATAATCCCTACTAATATAATAAATGCGAAAGTAACTCTGTCTGTCTATCTATTACGCTTTCACACCTAAGCCGCTTAACCGATTTTGATGAAATTTGGTATAGAAATAGATAAGACCGTGAAAAAGGACATAGGCTACCTTTTGTCGAAAAAAGGCTTGAAGGGGTTGAAATAGGGGATCAAAGTTTGTACAGAGTCCGTTATACTGAAGATAAAACCATGAAACTTTGTGTTTAGGCACTTGATAAGAAATAAATAACATTTTTTCAAGCGTTTTCGAAATTTTGACCTATATGGGGGTGAAATAAGGGATGAAAGTTCGTATGGAAGTCCAAACAAAGCTGCTCAAAGTAATTATTTATTACATGAGGATGAAGTCGCGGACAAAGCTAGTGTTCTAGTTTTTATAACAAATAGGAATGGATAAATGGAAAATTAAACCATACGTCTCAAACTTATTAACTAACTTCGTAAAGGAAAACAAACTGGTGTTCTTTTTTTCAAAATTCAAATATAAAGTGTTTTGCTTGGCATTTCGTTCTGACGTAGCGCTCTGTTCCACGACCCCGTTTTGATGAATTAACTAGCGCTGACGTCACTAAAATTAGAATAAAGTGACGCGTGTGGGAGTTTCCTCGCCGCAAATTAGTTAAAACCAAATAAATTACGTTAATAAATCTCAACCTTATTTTCTCCTGTATAAGGATAAAGTTGGCTGAAGCTCGTCATTGCTATCCTGCAGAGCATAGTTCCTGCCGCATTGTCTCTACACAAATACGCGTTTTGATCGTGTAAAATGATAACAGCTGTTTGAATCATAATTCACGTTTTTTGGAGATTTTTAAAATATTGACTAAATTAACATTTAAAATAACATGCACTTTTTGAGAATAGAGTCAGTGACACTCAAAATTGTAATATGACGGTAATGAACTTAGTAAAATGATTACTTATTGGAAATACATTTGTTTAAACGTTCATGCTTATTCTTTTATTTTGTCACTATCGATGCGTATTTAAGACGATGTTAGTATCCCGAATCACTAAATGATAAGAACGCCCATATACCACTTAACTATATCCACCTAATCATATTATTTTTAACAGTCAAACACAAATAATTTTCAAAACAACGTTTTGCTACCAAAATTCTGCGAAAAATAAGCTGTCAACTGCAATTTTCGCAGTGAAACCGCTAAATGGATTAAAATGTCCGCAGAATTTTATTTCTACTAGCAACCATGGTTAGTTTGTTTGTTTGTTGTTGGCATCTAATCGGCTTACAAATTCTCAGCCGCGGCCGTGTTTGTTTCAAAAGTTCTTGCAGTAGGTACTACCTATCTGTGTCAACTACAAGCGCGATTGAATTCAATTATACACTAATGTTTTGAAGGTTACAAGTTATTTGGGTTCCCATACTATTATGGTCGAGCCTCATTTTGCTGATACATATTATTCCTATCAAAATGTAAATTATTATTAGAATACCTACTTTTTTTACACTAATCTGCGTCGTTCTCACATAATTTTAATTTTAAACACCACATTGTATCAATTCCGATTGTACATGAAATTATTTTAAAAGAGCATCCATGGAGTTTATTGCCGGCTTTTCTCTATAGGATCTACTTTTGCAACTAACCGTGCATCTAAATTGTCGAGACGTTTTTCAAGTACATGTACTGTGCCTATTCGAAATAAAAAACTTTGAATTCGAATTCGACATAATTTGAAATAAAACACGGCTCGCAAACTGATAAAAATAAAAAACAAGAGTTATTTTATCGATGAGTATAAAAATGTAAGTTGAAATCGTACTGTATAAAAAAGCATAACCTTTAATTGTATAAAAACCGGTCACGAAGATACACAAAAGTTGCCTGTTCTGCGAGTTTATTTCCTTATGAAACTTGATGTAGGTCAAGTTACAGCCCGAATATGGCAACTGTATTGCCCAACAAGGTCCCATTTAAACGTTATAAACACAAGCACAACAGGTGACAGGTCGAGCCAAGTCATACGTGATAATTACGTTCAAATAATGTAATAGCTGCTTTGCACATATGTTGCCTAATTTCACCTTCACTCTTGCTTGATCTGTGACAAAACGCGTTTACCTAATTACAGGACACAAATTAATTACGGCTAATGTTTTGAGTAACATTTATTTCGTGTTTACACAACTTCGCCCTCGGCTATCATTATAATTGTATATTTAGATAACGTTAATCACAAAATGTACAAAGACAAAACATGAGGATTATCATTTTGTTTATAAATATTCCAATTATGAGAACAGAAAACGTTACATTTTATCAAGAAATTATCTTGAGAAAAAAAAGGTATGTAAAACATAAAAAAATATTGTCTGTGAATTTTGATTCCTATTTTGTTAAAAATAAATATGATGTGGTTGGCTTCAAATGACGCCATTAAACTCTAGCTTTATTAGAATCAAATGCATTTTACAAAACAAAATCACATAAAATTACAACAAATTATACAGGTACCTACAGAACTTTGAGCTACGATTCGCGAACAATAGAAGCCACAAACAACTATAATAAAGTTGGCAATAGTGCACGACAGCAAAATTACCCCATTTAACTGTTTACCTCATTAATTTGAACCTGGTTACCCGGCACACGCGCCAAAAAGCTTTCTCCGGGAAATATGTGAAGTAGGAATAAGAGGCAAACGTGCTTAAAATATTCTCGTAAAGCAATTGTAACAAGGAACTAATTAAACTGTAAGTTCAAGCATAAATTAAACTTTCTGGGCCATCAGTATTCAAACAGCCTCATGAAATTACGCAAGATGCGGCAGCACAAGTGGAAAAAAGGGCAACGCGCATACACATAAGCTTTATGTACGACACGGACATCGCATTACTAACGTTAAGCTAAATTATCAAAACATACACGTATACTGTTAAGAAATAAAGCAATAAAGTGACAGAGAAAGTATTCACACCAAAAACCTTCATCAACCTTGATACAGTTTCTCTAAGAGATAAGCTACGTCACGCGGTGAATTTGAATACATCTTAGTATAACCGTGTTGGCGCAGTCGTGATAATTTTGTTAAATAATTATCACGACCTGAATGAACGTGAGTTGCAGATGAATTTTTGAAGGTCTTCTAAGAATATTTTTCTGATAAGGATCGAGGATGACGTCATTACGTACGCTTTATATCTATTACAAATCTTTAAGATCGAAATTATGATTAACTTCATAATGTAAAACGTGAAGCAAAGATTTATTTCGTTATGTAATGTTAACTTCGGTAGTTTAATAGATTTTAGTCACGAATTTGTTAAATATTACTTTCAAGGAATGTTAAAGCGTTTAGCATACGCTAATTTTGTTTGAACATACATAAGAATGTATTTACACAAAAGACGAGCATGAAGTGCAACATTAAAAAAAGCCTTTTTGTACAGTGGGAACAACTCAAATAAAACGAGTATGTTCCGAACAGCAAATTAAATGGACAGGAGGTAGCTGGTTGTAAGATGCATCATCTTTCAACCAATAAAATACTATGATTTTTTCCTATACAGTGAAGGACTATCTATCTCAGAGTTATATCGATTCCGCTTCGTAAACATCAGTTCATCAATCTTAGTAGTTCACGAGAGCGTTCACTTCGATCTTGAAAGCATATTAGCAATGCCTGTCAATAAATATTGAATCTTTACTTTGCATTCATAATTTAGAAATTGCCATGATATTGAGAGCACTCCGAGTCTAGTTTTTGCGACGAAGAATTTTACTATTACGATCCTGAGCAGTCTTAGGTCTTGTGCGAGTACCTTTTGTTAGAGGGAGTCAGCTGTGTCCAGATATTCTAAGGAATTTCCTATTAAAGCGACTGCGAGGGCGGGCGCAACTTAAAATTTCCAACGTTGCATAATCTGAAGCAGAGGTACAGTAAACGACACCGATTCCTTTATCAGTATTATCTATCTTCGTATGTGAGAACGGGTACGGGAAACTCTGAATTGTCAGTTTGCTGATAGCAAATATTTTGTAATCAGACTACACGAATTTTCTTGCTCAATAGTATTTGTCAAACGAACTTATATTTGCTGCTGCAATACGAAGTAAATTTGAAGCGAAAGATGTCTGTACGTGTCGATTTAGTTGAAATGGCATCGAAAGAATAGAATGAACACATTGCGGCGTTTGTGTGTAGAATTGTGATGATTCGAAACATTTTTGTTCAATGAATATTGTTCGATGCTAACAAAGCCCCTAAAACAAAGGTTCGGGTTGCTTATTGTTGCGATTTCACGAACAATCTGTTAGCAAACCGCTTTTGATCCGGAAAATTGGACGAAAAATCATTTGACCGTTATCTGTTGGACTGGGAGTTGTTTAAGTTACTTGTTCTTTTTATTAAATGATACTTAATGTCTCGCGTAAATGTTTTAGTATATTTCTTGTTTTATAACAATAAATATTCATTGAACCATCTTTTTTCAAATTAAGTTTTAATTTACCTACGACATTAGGGAGGTACTTTAACAATATCCTAACTAAGCAAAGTCCCTCGCCTGCTTATACAATTGCCAAAAGTTTTTATACATTATTGTCATACAATGATGTTAACTAAAAATTCTCATCATTCTATTAAAACTATTACATAATTAAATAGACAATACGCGAAGAAAACAATAAGTTTCGTTAAGCATGTGAACAGCTAATTACAACCTTTAAATGTTACGCGAACATTGTTTACTAATATTAAACATAACCTGACCTTATTCAAAGTCAAGGTTAACTTAAACACAACTTAAATGAACATTACCTTTAAAAACATGTTATATCCCACGGGTTAGGCACAGTTTCACACAAAAATAAATAAATGAAAAATAATAAAAGATAAACACTTTTTTTGTCACTCGCGTGATAACTGCTGTTGTCAGTTGAGCGCGGGAGGCTGTCGCGCGGCACCGGCGCGTCTGATCCGCTGCGCCCGCGCATACATCACGTGCGTGCACCAGTAGCGCCACCCAGCCCGGCACTACGCGGCTAAGTATGGAACTAACGGGGCTTTTCACGCTCCAACGATTCACTGAATGGTTGCATCTGACGAAATGGATTGCAGCCTTATTGATATTAGTGTAGAAAGGCAATAACTACCTTTTTATGTGTAAACATAATGATAGTTTACGTAACGTAAAGATTATTTCAGATTACGTGTTAAGTATATTTTTTTGCTTTACTTGAAATTAGCATACAAACAAGCAGGAAGCAAATCAGACAGTGAAACAGCGAACAATGTTTGGCATCCAAACAAAGCATGCACAAGCACTGTAAACTGAAATCTTATTGTGAATTCGCTACTCATAGCGGCGTGTAGAGCAGAGCAAATATGCACGAACACTTTGTTCTTGCTTCGGCAAGCAAATAGATGGACCTCGCTTGCCATTTCGTTTGGGAACTGT
The DNA here is from genome assembly GCA_905220435.1 of Amphipyra tragopoginis. Lineage (NCBI taxonomy): Eukaryota > Metazoa > Arthropoda > Insecta > Lepidoptera > Noctuidae > Amphipyra > Amphipyra tragopoginis. The sequence goes on along the minus strand of HG991997.1, from coordinate 7,877,070 downwards.
AATCGGCTCGTCTTTCTGTGTGTGTTTTGGATTGTTCAGTACGACCCATTAATTCTTGCGGAGATATTCTTAATATTCATGAGCGAAGAAATGTCCGCAGGTACTTTAGGTAGGTATATCCGTCAGTTACAAGGTAAGATTGAAATAAGGGTTAGGCATTAGATGTCTGGGACGGGGATTTCCTTCAAGCGGTGAGCTCAGTGACCTACCGGGGGCTGCAAGCTGCGTATGCGCGAGCGAATACCGCGCCCGCGGCCGATGGTAGTAGAAGGAATACTGTGATGATTTTAGCCTGTTAAGAGTACCTGGACCTATTTGTTGCAGCCATGACACGAATGACCAATTTTTTGTGACTAGATTTGAGTTAAAGACTTGTTTGCTGTTGTCTAGTTTTGCGTCAAAAGAAACGATTTCCTTCTTTTTCTTTAGGTTTGTGTTTTCCTACGTTCACAATAAATAAGAAACGATACATAGTTGTGAGTGATTTTATAGATTTCTATTAAATATTTATCTTGTATACCCCTATAACTTTCACTAGTTTGTTAAGCTGATTGCATATCAAACCGTAAAATAGGAATAGCTGTTAAAACCGTGGCTATTAAGAGTAATTTATTCAGTATTGTTGTTTGTCGTGCCTTATTTTAACGTTTTCTATGTGCATTGCTACAAATGGGCAGTTAAATAACAATCATACTTGTCATGCGATATCGCAAAGTCGAAAGATTTGTTTGTTAGTCTACTAAAACGACTTGTTTGATTCTTATGCAATCGTCATTGTTGGATAACTTAGTGACCAGCTCGAAGGATGTATTAATTGCATGCGAATTAGACAAGCCATGAACGTAATGTTTTCTTAGACATACAGACGCTATGTCAATCACATGACAAAGTAGCATGAAACATACACTAAACAACAATGGACGCGAAACATGATGAGCGACAGCGTGCAACAAAATGATGCGTACTAAGTCTTTCAGCGTCATGTTCCGCATCATCTGGTAATGTTGCCAAGCATGTTGCCCGTATGATGACGAGTTAGCCACTCAGATCGTTGCCAAATTAGAATAAAAACTCTATTTTTATTCCTTGTTTAACAGCATCATAAGCAAAGGTCGTGTTTGGGTATTGTTGACATTACAATGTTAATATTGCAGTGCTAAATTACGAACATGAATACGGCAAATATCGTTTACGTATTGAGCTTATGAAGGAGTCACGTTTGCGAGTGTCTGGCTTATCACGCGCTCGCACCCACTGCCCACAGGTAATATTCCATTCATGAACAATCGTAATACTTTTTATAGTCTGTTGTACAAAACGACATTACACATGGAATGGTTCGGTCTCCTATGCAATTTTTTACAACTAATAATAGGCAATTTTTATGTTAATTTGTCGACTAAACGGGCTGTATACGTGCCTTTTATAGCAATATGCAGATTTTACGAATATTACGTGGAAAGTAAGTAGTCTTTTATACAAGTAATGTTAGGAAATTCTACAGTTGTATTGCTTGATGGAGTAATCCAAAATAAATACTTTTTTGTAATAATAATAATTTTTAACCTATATTTTTCGACTGTTACCAATCAGAGTAACAGTTTGGAAAAGCACTTAGTACGTCAGCAAAACTTTCGTCTAACCCGGAAAAACAATGGAAAATTTAAAAACATTTTCACATTTTCGCGTCGACTCCCAAGTGGAATAGTGGCGTTTTGTTTCCGTTTTAAAACGAAGACGCGCGTTTGTTTTCGACGTCCTTAATGACCTCGTGCAAGAGTGATTTATTTGAAATAGTTTTATTTACCTATTTACTTTGCACCTAGCCAGAATATGCGGAACTGCAGACCTCCAACTAAACTGTTACGATAGTTGATCGATTCAGTGTTGCAACTGCACTAGCATTTCTGTAGCTAGATCTCTAATAAAAAGTTGCCAGAATACCAGTTTTTAACCTAAGAAGTTGCTAGAAATGGATCATCATCTGCCTAGCCTTTTCCCAACTATGTTGGGGTCGGCTTCCAGTCGAACCGGATGCAGCTGAATATCAGTATTTTACATGGAGCGACTGCCTATCAGACCTCCACAACCCAGTAACTGGGTAATACGATACTCTTGGTAAGACTGGTTGTCATACTTTCTGGCTTCTGACCAACAGTAACGACTGTCAAAGATCTACAAATGACAGCAGGGACCAACGGCTTTACGTGCTTTCCGAGGCACTGAGGAAACTCGCTATGGTAAATGGTCACCCATCCACAGACCAACCTCGGCAAGCGTGGCTTAACCCGGAAGATCGGTCTACGCGGCTGTAATTATTTGTGTGTTCCTCTGTGGCCGGACCACAGCTTAGTACTCAGATGCTATAGTTCGAAATAATACCTACCTAAAGTCTACTTTCATCGGAATATATACATATTTTTAGTACCTCAAGAGATATCTTTTTAATTAACAATTTATGTGGTCCGGCCGCCAGGCAGTGCTCTCTGGCCGCGCGACCTCAAATTAAATAAAGTATAATGAACTATTAATAAATCAATATCCCGAAAAAAACTACCTAAAGAGTACCTTGCATACGACAGATATGGTCCAATAAACCCCTTTAGTTAAGGAGTTATTGGTCTTAGGGTGTGGTCCGGCTGGAAGGTATACTCTGCAGCAAGTCAATTTTGCAATATTTAATATTAACTATCCATAAATCAATTTATATAGTAGTACCTTTTCTCTACTCTTCGTTGATACTTTTTTCTTTCAAGAAACTATTCATTTTGATTAATTAATCTTTAAAGTATGTGGCGCGGCTAGGGAGGATTACTTTCAGCAAATATAACGAAATATGCTTTATTTCTTTATGCCAACGAAAACTGCTTAATAAGTTCTTTATAAAAAGACCTGGACTTCATCTATAAACTTTTGTTTTTATTACCAACAGTGATTTTGAAAAAGGTGCACTTTTTGGTTTTTGTTTACCTATCTATCTAAGAATAGGTAGTTAATTTGACGAAGTAAGTGAAAAGTTTGGTTTAAAATAAACAATAAGTATACGAAAAACAAATATATATTTTCATAATCAAATATAAACAATAAAAAATTGATAATATAATAGGTTTCATACATTGCGGAACTTAGTATAAATTTAAACGCCTTCCAATATTTTGTAAGCAATTTGTATTACAAGTTAATAAATGTTCATTGTATTTTATACGCAAAATTGTAAATTATAACTTATTTTTATCAAAATGTTTATTTTTAATGTAGGCCTTGCATTTTAAAGTTGGAAAATAACTTCAAAAGTCCTTTATTTGTAATACTCATTGACTAATACAGGGTGTAAAAAGATCCATCACATAGCCGAAATCTACGCACTCTGTACATCAAACTAAACTACATTGACCAAAAATAATTGCTGGGAAACGACTTTTATTTTTTGGCATAAAAAAACGCTATTCTTGTAGTTCGCAATTTGTGGTTGTGGCGATGCCGCGCGTTTGCATGCGTGCAGCGGCCACACAGCTGAGCCAAGGCGGTCGTGTGCGTTTCATATTCGTTGCGTTTTTGTAACTTCAAATGCGTAATTTGTGAGGAAAAATTGAAAATTTTGATAAGATTGTTCAGAAGAAAGTTTAGTATTATCACTTAGAATACGTTTTTGGAAAAAACTAAAAAAAAAATGTATACCTGTGTTGACCTTCAATATCTCCAAAACCAATGGTTTCCCAGGTATGGTCTGGTAGAAAAAAATGATCCCAATGATAGGTAGAATATGTAGTTTTCGTTATCGTTAAGGGTCTTTTTACACCCGATCTTTTTAATACGCGGTTTTGGTACACTCTTTTTCTCTTTGTTATTTCTTGTTATATAACTTGACTTGTTATATAAAACACTTTTCCGTCATTTACAATACCTTGTATTAACAATTGTTAATATTTCATTTTAAACCAAAATTTTCACTTCGTCAAATTATTCTTAGGTAGATAGGTAAACAAAAACCAAAAAGTGCACCTTTTTCAAAATCATTGTTGGTAATAAAAATAAAAGTTTATAGATGAAGTCCAGGTCTTTTTATAAAGTAGGTACTTATTATTATTATTATTATTATTAAGCAGTTTTCGTTGGCATAAAGAAATAAAGCATATTTCGTTATATTTGCTGAAAGTAATCCTCCCTAGCCGCGCCACATACTTTAAAGATTAATTATTCAAAATGAATAGTTTCTTGAGAGAAAAAAGTATCAACGAAGAGTAGAGAGAAGGTACTACTATATAAATTGATTTATGGATAGTTAATCTATACATATAATAAAACAGTAAAAAAACTGTGTCTGTACATTGAAAATATTAAAAAAACAATAGTTGAGGGGGGTTTAGAAACAGTAATAGAGCACGAATCCAAAAAAAAAAGTCTGTCTGTTTGTCTGTTTGTCTGTGTGTCTGTTTGTCTGTTTGTTTGTACACGCTAATCTTCGGAACTACTGGACGGATTTGAATGATTTTTCTTTTGTTGTATAGGTATTAAGTCTGGGCAACATATAGGCTATAATTTATCTTGAAAACTTGAACACCTGATGCAGAACCGTAACAGACCAGCTAAACTATAAGAGATACAAAAATTGTACCATAGCAAAAATTGTTCCACGTGATGAGCATTTTCTGTTGAGAGAATAAATTTGAAGATCTGGAACACCTGAAGTAGAACTCCAAGAGCCCAGCTACACTATAACATATATAGGAATGACGTTTTAGCAAAAGTTGTTCAATCTGATAAGCACTCTCTGTTGACTTATAAAAATCGAAGATCTGGAACACCTGTTGTGGAATTCCAAGCGCCCAGCTACACTATAACATATATAGGAATGCCGTTTTAGCAAAAGTTGTTCCATCTGATGAGCACTCTCTGTTGACGTATAAAAATTGAAGATCTGGAACACCCATTGTGGAATTCCAAGCGCCCAGCTACACTATAACATATTTAGGAATGACGTTTTTGCAAAGGTTTTTCAATCTGATGAGCACTCTCTGTTGACTTATAAAAATCGAAGATCTGGAACACCTGTTGTGGAACTCCAAGAGTCCAGCTACAACATAACACATATAGGAATGACGTCTTAGCAAAAGTTGTTCGGTCTGATGGGCATTTCCTGTTGACTAATAAAAATCGGAGATCAGAAACATCTGATGTGGAAATCAAAGCTACCACTAATTTCACTGTATAATTATAAAATAACATAAGCTGGGAGTACCTCCACGCGGTGAAGGCGGTAACAGTTTAGGACTGATTTTCGATGACGATGGTATATCATTGAAAGTTTGACTCTACTGGCCAAAACATTCATTTTTTTTTTATTTTATCGAATAAATATGCCTTCGGGCTTATGTTATTTGAGTGTTTAATTTCCTTTTCCATTTATTTTCGTAACACGGTAGCCTACCCGGGAACGCGGGGAGCAGTCACTTAGATGTTAATTGATCAGGTATCTTCACAATAAAACTATAGCCATGCCTATAAAGAGGCCAAATCTTTCCCGATGTTCCAAAGGAGCTAAAAGATTGAGGATCATAAGATCCCAAGAATCTACCGAAGAGTGTCAGGAGAGACTTGATGCTGTTCGAGAATATCAGGTTGCAACTCGCTCCGTGTAAACTTCTTCGGATCGCGAAGCACGCCTGCGTTCTCAGCGTATTTACGCATCTACATTCAGGTCTCTAGAGACCAGTGAAGAGTATGATGCGCGACTGACCGCTGATCGTGAACGTCATGCATTGTCTCGCGAGTCGGAGACGTTCACGGAAAGAGAATTACGCTTGAGTTCGCAGCGTATATACACATCGACTTCGAGGTCTCTAGAGACAAGTGCGGAACTTGATGCGCGACTGACCGCTGATCGTGGAAGTCATGCATTGTCTCGCGAATCGGAGACGTTCACGGATAGAGAATTACGCTTTAGTTCCAAGCGTACCTACGCATCGACTTCTAGGTCTCTAGATACAAGTGGGGAACGTGATGCCCGCTGATCGTGAACGTCACGCATTGTCTCGCAAGTCGGAGACGTTCACGGATAGAGAATTGCGCTTGAGTTCCAAGCGTATCTACGTATTGACTTCTAGGTCTCTAGAGACAAGTGGGGAATGTGATGCGCGACTGATCGCTGATCGTGAACGACATGCATTGTCTCGCGAGTCGGAGACGTTCACGGATAGAGAATTGCACTTGAGTTCCAAGCGTATCTACGCATTGACTTCTAGGTCTCTAAAGACAAGTGGGGAACGTGATGCTTGACTGACCGCTGATCGTGAACGTCATGCATTGTCTCGCGAGTCGGAGACGTTCACGGAAAGAGAATTACGCTTGAGTTCGCAGCGTATATACACATCGACTTCGAGGTCTCTAGAGACAAGTGCGGAACTTGATGCGCGACTGACCGCTGATCGTGGAAGTCATGCATTGTCTCGCGAATCGGAGACGTTCACGGATAGAGAATTACGCTTTAGTTCCAAGCGTACCTACGCATCGACTTCTAGGTCTCTAGATACAAGTGGGGAACGTGATGCCCGCTGATCGTGAACGTCACGCATTGTCTCGCAAGTCGGAGACGTTCACGGATAGAGAATTGCGCTTGAGTTCCAAGCGTATCTACGTATTGACTTCTAGGTCTCTAGAGACAAGTGGGGAATGTGATGCGCGACTGACCGCTGATCGTGAACGACATGCATTGTCTCGCGAGTCGGAGACGTTCACGGATAGAGAATTGCGCTTGAGTTCTCAGCGTATCTACGCATTGACTTCGAGACAAGTGCGGAACGTGATGCGCGACTGACCGCTGATCGTGAGCGACATGCATTATCTCACGAATCGGAAACGTTTACCGTTACAGAATCACGCTTGAGTTCTCAGCGTATTCGTACATCTACTAACAGGTCTTTTGAAACGAGTGATGAACGGGATGCGCGACTAACTGCTGATCAAGATTATCATACATTGTCCCGAACACGCATACAACAAAATATTCATAATCAGTTAGAAAGTGAGAGAGAAAGAATTGCTGGAGTACGGCATGAAGAGACAGAAGAAGAGCGCAACGAACGTTTGAATTCTGATCGACTTCGACATTCTCTGAACAGAATGTCGATATCATCTGAAGAATCGGATGTGGACTAGCTAAAGTATAAGAGATATAAAAATGGTGCCATAGCTAAAATTATTTCACGTGAAGAGCATTTTCTGCTGTGAGAATAAATTTGAAAATCTGGAACACCTGTTGTGGAACTCCAAAGCCCAGCGACACTATAACATATATAGGAATGACGTCTTAGCATAAGTTGTTTAGTCTGATGGGCATTTCCTGTTGACTTACAAAAATGAAAGATCTGGAACGTCTCGAATCGTCTTTCGCATCCCGTTGTTTTCCCGTCCCCGGGCTCTTAGAATTCAACATCAGACGCTTCAGATCTTCGATTTTGACGACCCCGTTGTCGCTGGCATAAGCAACAGGATCCGCGTACGAAGTCGCGGGCAGAAGCTAGTATTAAATATTGCAAAATTGACTTGCTGCAGAGTATACCTTCCAGCCGGACCACACCCTAAGACCAATAACTCCTTAACTAAAGGGGTTTATTGGACCATATCTGTCGTATGCAAGGTACTCTTTAGGTAGTTTTTTTCGGGATATTGATTTATTAATAGTTCATTATACTTTATTTAATTTGAGGTCGCGCGGCCAGAGAGCACTGCCTGGCGGCCGGACCACATAAATTGTTAATTAAAAAGATATCTCTTGAGGTACTAAAAATATGTATATATTCCGATGAAAGTAGACTTTAGGTAGGTATTATTTCGAACTATAGCATCTGAGTACTAAACTGTGGTCCGGCCACAGAGGAACACACTAATTATTTAGCCACGAGCTCCTCATCATTTGCTAGAAATGGATAAAGTTTAAAAAAAATACAACTAGGAACATATACACAGAAAACCAAAACTTAGATACCTACCTACTAGAAGGAGACTAAAAAAATAAATAACGAATATGAAAACGTGAGAATGAAAACGATTTCCTATTATTTATTTCGACATATTAGGGCGGGAAATTCCTTGGTCTTTTAAACCTATGAATATGAATATGATGAATATGGGGCTATGGTGGGAAATCTCTTGTTACTAATCTATGGTCATAAAAGATAATTCTGCTGTCAGTGTCAGAGAAATAGTACCTATTTATTTCTTCACATAACTGTTTCTGAATGCACCCCCAAATTATTGTTTGTTTGGACTTCAAAACTAAAGAATGTGTTAGGTTGTAAAGTTGCTAGAAAAAAGTAGATAAAGTATTTCTTACTTTGTCTAAGTTGTAGCTGAAATTGCTAGATCTAGCTATAAAGTTGCTAAGTTGGCATCACTGGATCGATTTAAGTTTATGTAAGAATTGAATCAAGCTAGTAAGCGGATTTTTATGCATAAGGCACTTGTCCCACCGCGAACGATGAGCGAGCAGCGTGTAGAGCCAGAAGCTAGAAACGAGTTGGCGAGCAGCGAGAAGCGAGTGTGTAGTTCCGATAGTTTTGTCGCTGTGCTGTACCTGCACCACTCGCAAATGACCGCTGGTTGGTCTCTCGGCGTGAGTTCTGACCGCCAAGCGAGCATCGCTGAGCAAGTATTGCTGAGCGAGTATTATCTTTGATAGCTCTTGTGGTTCAGCGACAAACTATTGGAGCGAGTCCTCGCCGGCACGGCAGTGTGAACAGTCAGCGATTAACTATTAATATATGCATCTCTTTTGTTTATACGGAATATATATCTATTGTACGTTTCTTGAGCGAGAAAAGCCGTTAGTCAGTCGATTCCTCGCCGGCGGTGGGACAACTGCCTAAACCTCGGTATAGTCTAGCAATGCAATGCAAAACTATCGGACGATAGTTTAGTTGCATTCCTTAAACCTATTGAACGATATTTAGTTTATGATTAGTTACGGTATACTCACGTGCATATTTCGGGGTTGCCCGACTAGTCGATACTTTAGTTGGACGTTTGGGGGGCGAAGGGAAGGAAGTCAAAGCGTATTTTTCGTTGCTGCCTCGTGTTCTTCTAAATTATAATTTTGTATAAGCTTACGTACTTCTTAAGTATGTACTTGACCTGTCCTTGCTCAATGCTAAGTAACCTCAACTTGAACCATTTAGGTTAGGTCATACAGTTAATTTAGATGTACTCACGGTTTCAAAACGAAGTCCTAATCGTGGCGGACCTTGCTATGACGTCATAATAGATGCTTATTGTTTTGTTTATAGTTAAACTGACGATTCAACACATATTTTGTAAAGTTTTTTTTTTAATGTTAGGTACTTATCTTTCTACACTAACTGTATGAGTCTGGTGTTCAAAAAAATATAATGTTGTTAGTTAACTGATATCAGAGAGTTGTTTTTAATTCACAAGGTGGTAGTAAGAGGCACTGAGTCGCCTTTTATGCACCAAAAAGGGTTAAGTACCTACTTATTCAATGCGCAAAAGAACAGTTTAAAAAAAACCGGCCAAGTGCGAGTCGGACTCGCGCACGAAGGATTCCGTACCCATTATCTATAAAAACGGCAATAAAATCACGTCCCCCTTAAATATTTATTTTATTCTGTTTTTGTTTGTATTTGTTGTTATAGCGGCAACAGAAATACATCATCTGTGAAAATTTCAACTGTCTAACTATCACGGTTCATGAGATACAGCCTGGTGGCAGAAGGACAGACGGACATACGGACAGACGGACAGCGGAGTCTTAGTAATAGGGTCCCGTTTTACCCTTTGCCTACGGGACCCTAAAAAGTAGTAAAAATTGTTTTTGATCCAAACATATGGAACTATGTTTATTTGTTTGTTTCTTTTATTGTAGGTATCCCAATTTAAGCTCTAAATAAGTGTTTTTTACAGAAATGCAAATATATTATCTAGCTTTAATTCCGCTGAACAAGTTTCTTGTTTGTTGAAGACTTGTTCAGCGGAATTAAAGCTAGATATTATATTTGCATTTCTGTATGTCATGGATTTCCGCAAAGTAACGCCTGATTCCATCATTTATCTAAGTGTTTTTTTCTTCTTTCAATGCCAGAAAAAACATAGCACAACTTAAGGTTACACAACTAAACTATCCAGCACTAAATTCTTATCCATTAGCAGAATACCGGGTATTCCTGAACCACTTTCCTATTCATGAGAGTCACGATCCTTGCATACGGTGCGGCGTTATTTGCTAATCCGAAGCCACACGTCTCGGTTGTATTTGCTTTTCCACTTCACAATTTGCTCGACTAACAAAAACTTCTGCACTAATCTGGGAGAACATAGATAAAAAAAAACATTAAAGGTATCTATTAGCTATGGGGGCCTACTCTGAAAATCGAATACGAAGTTTCGGTTGAAAGTGTTTCGGATCCGAAGGTTGATTTGATTTTCACGATTTGACATTTTGTCTTTCGTTCACCATTTTTTGTTTAATGTTTTTAAATCATCAAGTGACTTCTTCCTCTCTGGGCGGAACGGAAGAGAGTGTCAGACTCTTACTGACTAAAACCCATCCGTGTTCCTCCTAGTGCCCTTTGCGTTCCAGGGCCGCGGTAACTCTTTCGAACAAATTCCGCAACCCTTTCGTTCACCCTACTCCTAAATGTTAATTGACATCTACTCTGTTCACCCAAAGATGGGTCCTGACAGCTTGGTCATTTCGTAAATTGAGGCAGTAAGGAGACTGTTTTTGTTTTTTAAAACATTTGGTATTCTTTGTATGGTAACTTTTTGTAGAGAAACGTCCAGAATCAACTTACGTTAAAAAGGGCGAGGCGTCAGCTGAGCTTTGCATTTGTGTGAGTGCACATAGAATCGATTGTCAAAAAGCAGGATAAACCGGTTTAAACCAAGCAAAGGACGCGTCTACATTCATTCTCACACAAATGCAAAGCTCAGCTTAGGCCTCGCGGACGGTATGGTAGTTCGGTTTTTGACAATATATTGATCGTATATTCGTAAGTTCGATGTTCGTCGCTATATCGTTTCGATCAGCAGGCTTACTCCCGACAGGATCGAGTTTTGAATCGAGTCGACTTAGTGTCAATTCTTACTCTTGAAATCGACAGAAGCGCACAATTGTGCACCGGCTCGAATAAAAATTAAATCAAACCTCAGCACGGTCGTGCAGTTTTGTCGATTTCAAGAGTAAGAATTGACACTAAGTCGACTCGATTCAAAACTCGATCCTTTCGGGAGTAAGCCTGCAGATCAGAATCTTCGATGTTCGTTTTTCTGAGTAGACCCCCTGGTTGCTCATCCCGAGCACGGCGCGAATGTATGTTGTTATTTTACGAAAATACTTAGCGAAACAACTATAAAACTAAACTTAAACATGATCCTGTTTGGTACAATCCATTATATGGATTATTCCATACAGGCAGAGCCAGCGTAGTATTAACCAGGGATGTTACGGATATGAAATTTCGGATCTGGATATGGATACGGATTAAACCGGTTTTAGATACGGATACGATATTTCGGATTATCCGATAGTTTCGGATAGTTTCAGTTACGGATATTAGATTTTTAAGGTATTATAAAAGGAAAATACAAATAGGTAATGATTTGACTTTATTTCTAGGGTATCATTTGGTACTACAATCACAGAAAAAAACAATTAGCCTTACAAGTGATTATTGTAGCTACTCATTTTTAAGTGTTATCTACTTAAAAATTCAAAAACAAAATTATTCTTGTCTCTGCCCCTATCCGAAATTATTCGAAACTTTTAAATCAGATTCGGTTACAGTTTCGGATAGATTTTTTTATTTCGGTTCGGATATCCGATAGTTTCGGTTACTGTTAAGGAGCTCTACACATCCCTGGTGTTAACTTGTCACAAACATGTTATTTGATTGAACACATACCAATATTCTGAACGTAGATTAAATAAGTTTTTCCGATCAAATTTTTAAAGTTCCGTTCCGTTACCAGTCTGTGGTGAACGTCACTTTATGTTTGTTCGTAAACAAGTTCACATAAACACGTGTTACGTCATGCCCGTAAGCTGTGGGCATCTATTGTGGATCTACAGGCTATTAAAGGATTATTCTAGAAGGTCGTGGTACTGCCACATAATCCCGATCCGCTGTTAAGGTGTCGTACATCCGTTCCAGTGCAGGCTTCGTCCGTAGTGGACATTTAATTGAATACAATTTTTATTACCCGTATAAAGCTCTTAAAATGCGCTTTTAGTGTTTCAACGCGATTTATCGTGTGGTGTTTTAATTTTATGGCGGTATTTTAACGCAAAGGTTTTCTTTTATTGTTTGTCCTTATTTGGTTTAAATAGTTGCTGTAACAGTAACTCAATGACATGTGAAAATTATAATATGAAAACTTAAAAAAAAAAAAAATTTTTTTAAAATGTTTTTTTATAGAAATGTTTAAGAATGTAGGTATTTAATAAATTATGTTAAATGAATTAACGAAATAAAAATAAAATTAAACTTAAGTCGCCTAGCGAGGTAGAAGTCTACTCATAATTTGTGGCATATTTTTCGACATGAAAAAATGTTTATCGAGAAACTTTTTAACATTACATTCATAATTCGTGTGAAAAATGAATGCAGAGAGATAAAAATCGTCTATACTTAGAACTCGTGAGATTCACAAATCAGCTGCATTTTATTATGAGGACGGTGTTTTGAATCATCGGTATTATCAGGCAGCGTACAGCAAACAAACTTTATCTCTGTCAGTATGTTAAATAAACAAGAAACTATATGTTGTGTATAAATATTGCCTCATGGAAGTGGCCGTAAAAATGGCAACGTATCGTTGGAATATGTCTGTTAAGTGATTGTCCATTATTTTGAAGTCAAGGCTGCCAATGATGCGGTAAATGAAAACAAAGAAAAAATAATTATGGCTCGTTCCAATCATGACGTCGAAAGACAAATAATTGAAATAAAAGCCTACTTTACTATTTTTTTCGATCTTTAATGATGGTTTGGCCATATTCGACGCAATTTGTTGTTTTTTTGTTCTAAGAGAATATTTATTTTACAATAATAATGTTGGTCGTGGCAGAAGGGGCATGAAAGTAGATTAAATACTGTGTAAAATGCGTTCCTTGCGAAGTATATGCGGTGTAATTTTGAATGATAGATTAAGGAATAATGTGATAAGACAAAGTTGCGGTTTAAAAGATGATGCAGTTACAAAAAATGAAAGGAGTATACTTAGGTGTTTTGGTCTTGTTAACAGAATGAGTAAACGGCTATTAACAATAGGAATTTATTTATTTATTTATGAGGCGGATATCAGTGGAACCGCCAGTAGAGGACACCCTAGAACTAGAACGGCACACATCTATGTTATTGGTGATGGTCATCAAAAAGGACGGGTGCGTAGTACTCTCAACCGGCGTGCGTGTATGACAAGATGTATGAACGTGAACGAAGGAAAGGAATACTCCTTAAGGATCGTAGCATGTGGCGTTCTCCAGTTTCTGCCTACCCCCATGGGAAAAATGCGTGACTATGTTATGTAATCATAACTTTATTATTTATTTTCTCCCTTTTGCATAATAGCATTCTGCATAATAGATGAGATTTTATGGAATTCCCTAGCAGTAAAAACATCCTATTATGCCAATGATAATATTGAAAAAAAAAACCTACTTCATTACAACAAGAAAATAAGCCGTTATTTATTGATGAGACATTACAATCTAAGATTATTAGATGAAAACGCTAGAAAAACACTGTTTGTTGTTTTTCTAATAAGACATAAACAAATCGCCTTCAACAAAAATGCAGTAGTCGTTCCGCACGAGCAGTTGGAGCCAACTGAGGGATTCTCAGTTACCTCATTGTTATGCAGCGCCAACAGCAGCGTATCACGAGCTCTTTCTTATCTATGAGTTCGAGAATCTGTACTGCATTCAAATGTTTCGTTCTACCTTTTCCATCTTTTACTTTATAAGGTATTTCATTCTTTCATGTGCAGATAGCTCGTGCCTAAACGAGACAGAGAGAGAGGGGAATGTGTCCCTAAAATCGTTCTTAGGTTGTGACAGTCTAGACCAGGGTGGCCCAACTTTTTTCATCAGGGGCTGGAAAATGCAAAAAAAAAATTGAACGGGGGCCAGAATTAAATTGAAAAAAAATTCGTTTTAAATTAATTTACTGTAAATGTAATTATGTGTAAAATTTAATTGCTGTTCGAAGGCTCAGCCTTGGGTGTATTGGTCTTATGGAACTGCTTTTGATTGCCCATGATGTCATTGTATGAACAGTGAGAACAGGAGGAGTTGATGAGGCTGAAAATATATATTTCCGAGGGTCATACTCTCTTGATTTAAAAGAGAGGATTGGCGGGCCGGATTAAAATCCTTTGCGGGCCGGAGCATGCCCACTCTTCGTCTACACCAGAGATACACAGACTTATTAAGACTTGGGGCCACTCGAGCGGACTATGAGCTAAAGGCGGGCCACCACAATTTAAAACAATAAAAAAAGTTAAAATTAGGTTTCTTAAAAAATATAAGTATCGTAGTGTGGGCTTTTGATAAAATTCAAAATCTTTATTCAGAACCTAAAGCTGGTCATTACTAATAGAATGCAGTATTTTCAAACAAACGCATAAAAACGCATTTAATTCGCTGGCGGGCCGCATGTACATCGACGGAGGGCCAACAACAACATTACGGGCTGGTATGACAATGATGATAGTGGCTGAACATTACATTAAAGGCGTTTTAAAAATAAGAATTGTCGTAAAATACAATGAATAATAACAGCTTAGTAGTCTTACGTAATAGTTTCATACACAGAACAAGGTAAGACATGTCAATGTACTCAACATACTCAACAAACAGACAAACACGTGATCGAATATTTTTTCTCAACAATTAGGTACGTATAAATAGTTTTTCAGTAGGAAGATGAAATCAAATTGATTGCTCGTCATATAGTTGCGAACGGTGAAGGTCGGAGTTAGCGGAATTGCATTGATTTACTCAATGTTACTTTTTATACAGTAGTCTTATATTGTGTTTTATGTATTCCTCACGCTTTTATTTAATGTACAATTTTGGCGTTTGTAAAATTCCACTATAAGATGTTCGGTAAAGCCGTGCTAGGGAATTCGAAAATCTTATGGATTTTTCATTTCAAATTACATTAAAATAAATATATGAACTTATACTTTTTAAATAGATGATAGGTTTTTAAATATACAAGGTTAAATGGGGTACTAATCCGAAAGGGTGTTAAAGTACCCGTAATAATGAATAACTTTTGTTCTTCCACTTTCCCCAAAAGTCAATAGTTTAAGAGAAGTAGCTGTTAAAAAATTACATAAATAATATGCTTAAATCTATATAACTTCAGCTATGATCAGCTGTGTTTACATTTTAGGTCATATTTGGGGTCACGAATTAGAAGCTCTATTTTCTGAATTCATAACTAAAGTAAGGACGAAGAATTTTTGAAAAAACTAAAACAAAATGATTTTAAATGGAAATAAAAATGATCGAATTTTGAAATGTTAACACTTACTTTAAAACCGTCATCAGTGAAAGTGGCCTGCAGATTAGTATCCCCTTTCCGACTAAGCTTGTATACTTGTACCAGACTTCTGGTTAGCAATAAACAAACACGTGTTTGAGGGTTTTTGGAAATTCTTCCCCTAAAGGGTGAAATACGATGAAAGATTTTTCTAAGTTAAAAACTTGGTATCAAATAATAGGGTTTCTGGTTAGAAATTTAAGGGGTTATCAACTTGAGGCACAAACACTCTACAAAGTAAATAATAAAAGATAGACTTTTTGGCTTTTGAAATTACTCCTAAAAGGGGTTTAAACTCTCAATCACCGTAATTATAGACAATAGATAAGACAATTAAGTGTCGTCCTGGGACGACGGGCGGTACGCAACCGGTTAACGAGGTTTTCACGCAAGCGAAGCTGCGGGCAAAAGCTAGTGAACACATAAATGTCATTGTGGTATGTCACATTTACCTTATCTGATTAATAGATATGGACTACTTATTGATAGGTTGGTGAAATCGCCCCTAAGAGCGATTACGCAGTGCATCCGATCCGAATCCGTGAAAATACGGATATAAAAAACTCGGACCGAATTCGGATATTGCTTTACGCACTGAATCCGATCCGAATCCGTGAAAATACCGATCTAGAGTAAAAATCTCGGTCCGAATTCGGATATCGCTTACGCACTTATCCGATCTCTGATCCAAATTCAAACAATTCAGGGGCCATCTTTTGCATATACATTTGGCGTCCGATTTGTATCCGAGGTAGTGCGAAAGCGTTCATACAAACATTACTACGGCTAATTCGGTCCGTCAATATTTCTTCCGAATTGGAGACTCACGGATGACGGATAGAAATCGGATGACGGATGCCGGATATAGTGCGTAAACTACCATACAAGTAGTTCTATGGCTACTTCGGAACGTATTTTCACGGATTCGGATCGGATGCAGTGCGTAACCGCTGTAAGTCTGATTGTTATAGTATCCATAAAAACATCATCTACATAATAGTAAATTAAAATTGCAATAAAACATGTAACAACAGCACTTGTTAATGTTCATAGCATTTCAGCGATGTCATATTTTATTATCTCTGTAATAATTTCACGTTCTCCGCACTGCCAAAATTAAATGAAGCGATATGACATGCAGAAAATTTAATTGTAGGTATTAATGAAAATGTCACGGTAATTAAACCGTGGAATATAGTGCAAGCAACCAGTTAATAAATTCACTATAATGGTATATTTTAAATCATCCTTTGATACTTATGTTAAACTAGCTTTTGCCCGTGGCCCACTACTAAAGTTTCTACAATAATCGTGATTCGAAAGCCACGTGGCGCCATCTATTATCGTTATTGTTGTTTTCCTCGGGAACAGTACTTTTTTTCGGGATGAAAGGTACCCTATGTTCGTTTCTGTACACCTGACAACGTATATGCAAAATTTCAGGATGATCGGTTCAGTGGTTTAGGCGTGAAAAGGTAGCAAACAAACTTACTTTCGCATTTATAATATTAGTTAGGATTAGGATAGGATGTACTCCGTAACTATTTACCAGATAAGCTAAATGTGACCTATAAATATGACATTTAGTACTCAATAATCTTGTCATTATCACTATTGATGATGTGAAATGCAAATGTTGGCTATTGAAAAGTGTAGAGACCAAATTAACTTAATGAACAGTTAATGAGTACCCCCTTAATATGTTTATTATTTCCATCTGAAATGTAGATTATCTGTTTAATATGCTACTTTACCGTTTTCCGAAGAAAGAATAAGTAGATATTTACCTGAAACAAAATAAATATAAATTAATAAAAATATGCAATATAGTATTACTGATATAGGCAAGATATAGGGCAAGACATCTGCCCCTGATTCAGTACGATTCGAATAGACAGTTGTCGAACTATTCGGTAAGGTATATCGGGTGTAAAAAGACCCTTAACGATAACGAAAACCACATAGTCTACCCATCATTGGGATCATTTTTTTCTACCAGACCATGCCTGGGAAACCATTGGTTTCGGAGATATTGAAGGTCAAAGTATACAATATTTTTTTTAGTTTTTTCCAAAAACGTATTCTAAGTGATAATACTAAACTTTCTTCCAAACAACCTTATGAAAATTTTCAATTTTTCCTCACAAATTACGCATTTGAAGATACAAAAACGCAATGAATATAAAACGCACACGACCGCCTTGGCTCAGCTGTGTAGCCGCTGCACGACACACACGTGCACAGTCGGTTACGTGCATTACATTGCGCGCTACAAAAAACAGCGTTTTTTATTATGTCTAAAAAAAAAGTCGTTTCCCAGCAATTATTTTTGGTCAATGTAATTTAGTTTGATGTACAGAGTGCGTAGATTTCGCCTATGTGATGGGTCTTTTTACACCCTGTATATTTTGCTCTTGTTACGAGAATCGTAAACGGAGCAAGATAACAAACCAAATCGGTCAATAACTGCTTATTGAAAAGGTTCTGAATCGAAGGGCTGGAAGTCGCTCTCTGACGTAATGGTCGGATCTCATCAAGACCATCACACACTTCATCATGACTCAATGTTCTCGTAATGCAGAGTCGAATGGTGGCATCACAAGAGCCGCTACTTCAGAACCGAGACCCGACATAACCACGACCACACTGCCAAGAGTGCACTCTGCAAAGGTACCCTATGTCCGTTTCTGTACACTTGACAATGTATCTGCAAAATTTCAGGATGATCGGTTCAGTGGTTTAGGCGTGAAAAGGTAACAAACAAACATACTTTCGCATTTATAATATTAGTTAGGATTAGGATAGGAATCGATTACTTACTTATTTTCTGTTACTTTTAACACCTAATAGTTTATTTAATACTAGAGGTCGCTCGCGGCTTCGCCCGCGTGGCTGTCATTTATCGCGTATTCTGTATTTTTTGGGATAAAAGTAGCCTATGTCCTTCTTCGGTTTCCAGACTACTTCTGTATCAAGTTTTATCAAAATCGGTTCAGCGGTTTAGGTGTCAAAGCGTAACAGACAGAGTTAAGTTAGAGTAAGAAGTTTTAGATTCTAGCCCGTACACGGTAAAAACATACAACGGTGACACCTAAAAAATATGTAAAACTAATAAAATTATTATAGACGAAAAATTTTGGTTCATAATAAAGTGGGTCAGTTTATCCCACAATGTTAATTAGGTACATTTCATAATGATTTTATCGTTGTAAGAAGGATTATAAATTCAATGTAATTAAACGCAGACGTTAGCATTTCAAGTGCTACTTTCATTACCCCTTTCAGCTTTTGGTCCTCGCTTTATGAATTTTGTAATATCATTTCACCAAATTTCCTGGATACCTTGCATCTTGTATCTCGAATTATGGTTTCATTCTGCTAAATATAACATCACGCCTGTACTTCCCAAAGGGTAGGGTAGAGGTGTATTATATAGGAAATCCACATTCTGGCAACACTAGCCTACAGATATTCGGCAGGGTCGATTTGGTCCTTAGACCTTAGACATATAAAATTAAATTAAAACAATTATTTAAAACAAATTTGAAAATTAATTAAGTATTCGTTGAAAAAAAATTTTTTTGTTATAATATCTATTTTCTTTATATCTCTATACGGTACACAGTAACATGTTGTAATTTGTTAAAAAAAATACTGGCAAGTTTACATACATAAATCACTTTTGAAACTGCAAGATGATTAGATGGTTCTTGAAAATGTTACCAATTAAAAGAATGGAACATAACTAAAGAATTTAAAAACAAAAATTCTGATTTCATATTTGTTTCGATTTCGTCGTAACGACCACAGTGATTTATTACTTCCAAGCAGAAGTAGTTATTTAAAAAAATATCGTCATAAAAACAGCTGCTATAATTCCCATGCCGAACAGTTTTTTTAGCGTCTACTAATGGAAGTAAATAACAGAGCGATTAAGTGAAATATGATTTCAGCTTCGGCCATTTTTCGCTGCTTTACCGACTTGCTTTTAGTATAACTTACTTTCGCATATTTCATGTACATAGCATGACGCATTTTACTTACGGAGGTAGGTAAATGCTATTGAACCCATTTGTTAACAAATATTCCTTTTTGCTGCTTTTATATTTACGCACGGTTTCAAAAACTACATCTGACCTTCGCGTTGTTCTTATTCCCATCCATCGTTTAAATTCTAATGTATTATCGATACTCTAACACCCCTGTGGTTTGAGGAATCCAACGAAATCTTTATCTAAAAACCATTTATCAAGACTGAAACGAACGAGGAAAACATTCTTAGGAAAACTCATGCGCCTATAAGGCTTCTGACATTTTAATGAACTGTAGGAAGAAGTGGATAATACTAAATTACTACCGTAATATGAGATGCAAAAATGCTTTTAGCGAAATAAACTTGTCTCTTGGATCTTGTAAAATCTGTAAAAGATCTAGAGGCTTCGGCTTGCTTCAGTTTCTTTTATTTGTAAAAAAATGTTTTGTGTTTTTGTTATGTCTTATACTGTTGTACTGTCTTATACTGTCTCTTTAAGGACAGCGGCCCTAGGAATTGAAAAGAAAACTGAAATAATGAAGACATGTTTGATAAAGAAAAAATCTATTACGGGCCGATTTTGCAATTGTGAAATATCTTTTATCTTAGGAGTAAATATAGCGGTTTGACATCTTTTGTATAGTAGACATGTCAAAACGCCATATTTATTCCTCAGTTAGAAGTTATGTGACATTTGAAAAATGGGCCCTCAGATTGATGATTTACACGAGAATAGTTTCTCGAAGCGAGTTGTTGTTTTGACCGGCAAGATTGACAAAGCCAGAACGAGTCTCGCTTCGATTCTAGTGTAAAAAACCAGAAGCCTTTCCTACATATTCGCTATATCCATCGCTATTTTTCCGATTATTTCCCTAAGCGCATGTCTTAGCTCCTAGAAAAACTTAGCATCTAAAAATTTGCATGCAAGCTTACCCGTCAAGACAGCACGTCCTAACTTAACATTTTAAAAACGTGAACTGGGTCAGTGTAAAATTGTCGTATAGTTTCATACGATAAGGAAAACCCGGGTCTTCTGGACGTTCCATTTAATCCTGTCAACTTACGTGAAGTTATGGGATTTTTACTTTAGCTGGTGCGTGTCTCGGGGGTTTTGAAGCACCAATGTGTGTAGTAAAACATGCTGGTTACAAAATAATGGGTCAGTTTTGAAGAAAAAAGCGCTTTTATTCATTTGTGGTGAAATCTTTATCACTACCCCCTAACTGGGGTTAAAACGGACTTTTATCGGCTAGTGGCACCACCCTGTTCCTCAAAGGACCTATAGCCGGGTCCGTGTGATTCGCTATTCCCTGTTCAAAATGAGTCTTGGGGTTTTTGCACAAAACGTTACCGTACAAAGAATATCGTTAAAAAACAAAACATGGATAATATAACTGAAGACGTGAGTGGATGAAGATGATATGTTACATGTTACATATTCAAGAATTCGAGTAAATGACCTTTAAACGTTTGGTAATTGAAGTTGTGACTGGAAGAAAGTAATGTACACGTAATAATATTTTCCAAATAATGCTCAAAATATAAGTAGAGAGTTTCTCGATGCATTTGGAAAAAACACCTTCATTTGGCAAGAAAAACTAAAATTCTTGAAAATGTAACATATCACCTTCATCCACTCACGTCTTCAACTGTTTTACGGTTTTTGATAATGTCGTTAAGGTTTTTTCGATAGCAGTCTCCTTACGGCTTTAATTTACGAAATGACCGCTATGTCAGGATTCATCTTTCATTGAATAGAGTGTAATACATTCACCGCAACGAGGCAAGCTGGGTTCAAAATAATAGTCCAGGTTTAGAGATAATCAATCAATGAACTTTTTGTCGATGGACCGTTTTTAGGAGTTAGCAAAATACATCTTTGTTGTATTTATCTCGTGTAGAGTAGGCTTTCTATCACACATCAAACTCAATGTTATCAAAAAAACCTCGTAACATATCTGACCGCAAAATAAAGCAAGGCCTAAAAATGATAAATATCTTTTTTATGTTAACAATCCTTATTCTTTACTTTTATTTCACTTACAAGGCTTTCGCGGAGAAGCAAATAAGGACCTCTTATGTTTTTCTTTTATTTCTAAATCGACATAAATAACATTTGATGTCTTTGTTTACTTATGAAGAGGGAAAGTCAAGTAGTTCTCATAACTCACATGTTCCTAATCTTCAAAGGAAGCAACTTGACAATGTTGGAAAGTTAATCTTATTTCGCAAAAAGACGTGTAAATATTAACTTTGAGGACTAAGGTACTAGAAAGTTTTGCGATTTGATTTTGTTTTTTCAGAATATAATGGTACCTCAATCTATGACTCCTTAGGGCTAAAATTGCCCAATGCCATACACACTTCACTAATAGGTCCGCGATAGTGATAGGGTTGCCTATTGCCATTTGTCGAGCTATTGCATTCCCAGAGTAATTCCCAACGGATCACATGATTCGTTGATAGTAGCATCGGATCACGCAAAAGATTCCCATCTGATCACGTGATTGGATGCAACGACAACATAATAACTATTATATTTCCAACAAATCACCTGATCCGTTACAACTACTTTAGCAAGTTTATATTTCCCAACCACTCTTGATAAATTTAAATTGAAGTTTTTAATTAGTTATGCTTCTCTTTATATTCACGGCCCATCTTCCGTGCGGGAGATGCCCAGTCCTTTAAGAGACATACGGGGGACACAGGTCCAACGAGCAGAGGCCCCTTTAAGAACTTTAATCTAAAATGGGATGGGGCACCAACCGGGGACTATCCACGGCTGCACTATTGGAGTACAGTCAGTTTTGCTTATTATTAGGGTGTAAAAAAATTATGATTGTTATTGTAAATATTCCTATGTGATTCGTTGGGAATATAATTTTATTATTGTGTAGTTGCATCCAATCATGTCATCAGATAGGAAGCTATTGCGTGATCCGATGCAACTAACAACGAATCCCGTGATTCGGTGGGAATAACTCCAATTCCAATCTGCTTGTTTTTTTTTACAGGAAATAAATTTATTTCCCCGAAGTACTTTGAACCTTGAAGGTTGAAAACCTTAAGGTGTGCAGGCGCGTTCACCGCCACTAGGTCATGACTGTCATCATGACGTATGTCCCATTGTTGTGTATATGTTAGCTGTGGTTACCATACTGTTTAAAACCACAGTACCAGGCGCTTGAATAAACGTCTATCATTACGCGATTGTTTATTTCTTTTGCGATAATTGGCATGACATTCAGATTTTTTTATCGACTCAATTTGTTGGTAACTAGCTTTTGTTTGTGACATCATTGGAACATTACGAGAAACGGACAAAAAAAGTCAAGTCCACTTGTACGACAACTTACTAAATACAATTCGCGCTAAACATAACTAAAACATAATTCTGTCCCTATCAACTTCAAACAATTGACAGAAATACAATGACATTTTTATTATGTTTAGTGCTAATTGTATTTAGCGAGTCCTTCTGCAAGTGGGCCTCAGACATAAACCGTGTTTTGTTTGTTTTAAAGTGCAAGTAGTCCTTCCTTATAATTATACAACGTGTTACATAATTCCCCTTAAAAAGAAAATGATAAGTAGTCTTTTATGGTTGTTGTCATTTACCTGCCTCTCAGAGGAAATTAGGTAAGAATGTAAATAACTTTCTGGGTAGTCTACTCTTTAATTTTATGTTTTCAGGGTTGCAAACATTTTTTTCGGGTCCTAATTTTATTTTAAAATATTGCCAATAGACTCTTTACAAGGGACGTTTTAATCCCCTTTCGGCTTTAGGGGTATTTTTGTAACACGTTGTTGTGTAACTGTTCAACTGTTCTGTGTGTAAATGTGTAAAACTGCAGTGATTACATTATAGTCACTATCAGTACTCTAGTCACAATTCAATTCAAAAACACCGCATCGCAATTTTCCTTTACCTCACCTCACTGCATATTCAATTTTCTGCATTTCCAATTTCCAAGAGTTAGATAAGAGTCGGTACACCCGCATTTCAGCTTTAATTGGCACGCCCTTTCAGCCAGAATCAAAGGCAGTTCCTTAATTACTCGGTGAAACGTTGAAAAATCGCTGAATTAACTCCTGGATGGTATAATGTATTCATTGTTGGGCCATTTCAGTCGTTTACAGAAATAAAAAAGGTTATTAAAAGTACCTTTTAGCTTTTTGGTGATTTTTGATGATTAATGAGAGTGGTGAATTCATTTTAAATAAAGGTTTCGTTTTTTTGTTTATCACTTAATTAAAAATATTGTTTTGTGTCTGGGGGCCTACTCCCTAAGTCCGTCAACGAAGTTAGTCGCCCGTCCGAAAGTAGACCGAAACGTAGAAGTGAACAAAACAAGTGTCAAGTTCAACTTTTCGGACGGACAAATACACATCGGTAGTAGGGACAACTGTCAAATCGTGTTGTCATTCATTCTTAGTTCGGGCCCCGAAATAATCGAATGTCCGTAGGTGATAGGGAGTAGGAAACGCTCATAACTAAGGCTGAAACCACGGACTTCGTGCTTAGGAAGTAGACCCCCTGATACATCATGTGGAACTTACATAATTATAAACATAACATAGCTGCAGCAAAGGTATATATGAGACCCTCATTTCGCCGTTATATTTAAGTCCCAAGTAATAGGGGGCGAGCCTATTGCACTCAACCGGTCACAAATTCAGACTTCGAGCTGCTACTGAGAAATTCCACACGGAAAAACCCAGTAACACTTTGCCCGACCTGTGAATCGAACCCAGGACCTCACGCTCAACAGTCGTGCTAACGACCATAAAGGCGGAATCTAAAGGTTCACTCGTATGAATGTTCACTTGAGTGAATGCTTCATTTTTCTTTCATTCCATATTCACACAACTAAGCTAGAATGATATAGAAAAGAAAATTCACCTGCTCTTTTCTTTCAATATGTCGTCGAATGAAGTTGTGCGTCTTGGAATTAGTTAGGCCGACCGAATCCGAGTGAATAAGCTCTCTATGTTCAAACTGTTCATTTTTCGTTCATTCGGAGTGGGAGTGAATGGTGCCAAATGCCAATATTCAACATTGTTGGATCGGTTCACTAATGAATTCATTCGGCACTTTTCTTTCATTCCGTGTTTAAACGTTTCATTTCGAGTGAAAGATGCCGAATGAAAGACGCAATAAATGAACGAGAAAATAAATGAATTATCTGACATCACCTTTAGACCAACGAGGCATTCCTACATCTTTATGTCATAATTAAAAGCTGAAGTTCTACAATTTCACCTTCATTCATTTAACTATGCCATAAATCTCAAATGGAAGTTATAAAACATCTTTTATACCCCATTAGGTGCTTTAATCGACCACTATTTCTGGTCTCACCTCACTGCAAAGTAAAATGGACTATTTTAAAACTTCTCTTCTGATTAAAGTTGTCCTATTCAATAAAATCCGTATCTGCATCTATGTAATGGGATCTTTTTCTTTGCCAATAATTAGTTTCTTGGACTGCACTTCTGTGTAACTGGTTACGATGCTGTTCAACTTAATTTTGGCCTACTTTTCAGCTAAGCCTTGCCAACTCAAGAACTTAGCGCCAAATTGGTTCGACTGTGCAATTTTTTTCTACAATGTAGCAACATTTTTAGAGCGTTTACGTATACCTAAGCTGTTTCAAGTATTCGCTGCCGCAGCTTAAGAAAAATAATCTGAATTTCTAGCTTAGAGGATATTGCGATTATTAAAACGATTTCATCTCTTGCAATTTCGTCAAATATTTTCCGGATATCTTTTCGAGTAATCGAAGTACAGAAGCGGATTTAAATTTATCGATATGATTTAAAATATGCGAACAGATCCCTGTTTTGCATCAATAACCACACTAAGGAGACAGCGGAATCCAAAATAGCCCTTATTGTTTTGTGAATAAAACTCATATTCATATCGGCAAGAATTACGAATTGGCATCACAAAATGTCATTTCCATTGCTTGATTTTTGGCGCCATTTTTCTTCAATAATGTAATCTTAAAAGGCTCTCTATGAAAATTAATGAAAATGCTAGTATCCTCGCTACTGTTTAATTAAAGGAGGCTAACTTAATATTGCCGTTTGCGGAGTTCACCCAAATTAGATTCTGTTGTAATGAAATGGCAACAATGTCTATTTATCAAGGATTCGATCGTTTGTCCTTCCATCAGCGCTGTAATTGCTTAATCCAGTATCGAGTGATTTATCTTAACAATCGATATTTTAATTCGTTTCACTATTGAAATCACTATCGTGTTTTTCGGCTGGCAGATAGAATTTTCAATTGAATTTTATCAATATTGTTGCCTATATTGACAGTTCATGCGGATGTATAAATTATTTTGTATTTTCTATAAAATTAAATGAAGAGAAGGTAATTTTTCAGTCAACAATTTTTTATTATTAAGTTGGATAGCTCAACAATCGATATCTCACAATAGTCACAAACTCGTGTCGACCTTTTTCATATAGAAAGTATGAAAATATCGAGACGAAACTTATTGAAAACTGTATTCCCAATCTGTTTTTATGGAAAGCGTGAACACACCATTACTGAAAGTTGTTGAAAGATTGACTGCAATGTTTTTCATGTATTTTTGGAACGGACCATATTATGATGTACAGAATAATCAATATCTCGGCAGTCCATAGCTGCACTGCTTGTAAAGGCAAATGCTTAACAATATGTCAATTTCAGCACTATTCAAATTAGTTCCATTACTTGCTTTGTTGCGTGCTAAGGAGCTCGTAGCTAATTAACAACCGCGTGGATCATATGATTTGCAAGGTTAAGCTGTGCTTGCGGCGGTCAGTCCGTGGATGGGTGACCGTTCGTTACTTATCGAGACCCCTCTATGTCTCGGAGTGCACGTTAAACTGTCGGTCTACGAATACCTACGACAGCCTGAAAGTCCGACAACCGGTTTAACCTTAGGATACCGGCACTGCCCAGTTACTGGGTCTGATGGCTGTTGCTCCGTGTAGAATACTGGTATTCAGCTGCATCTGGTTAGACTGGAAGCTGTCCCCACGATAGTTGGGAAATGGCTAGGCAGAACGAAGTATGTTTCTATCCTGCTACGAGTTTAGGCTGGTATTCCACTTATCAAATATCTTTGTCCAATGTTCGTTTGATCAAAGAAATTAGATGATTTTAATTAAGAATTTCAAAGAAAAGAAATTTGGTCAAATATTGGACAAAGATATTTGTTAAGTGGAATACCAGCCTTATCCCTTTTATGGTACTATTTCAAACCGAGCTGTCAACTGCAACTGCCGACAGCACGTGCAGCGACTGTATGAGCACTTGCAGTCGCCGTCGGCTGCTGCAGCGGCGCTTGGAAGCCATTTCATATCGATACTAATACTGGTATTCAGCTGCATCTGGTTAGACTGGAAGCTGGCCTCAACGTAGTTGGGAATAAGCTAGGCAGAATTTCGTTGTGTCCCGAGATCTGCTGCACTCTGCAGGCTGTATAGTTTTAGTGTACCGTTAAACCGCAATGCTATTTCGTTTGTGCAGTAATGCATGTCTTCACAAACTGTTTTAATCGGTCATTAAAACTATAACGTTCGTTATAGTCAGCTTTACGACTTGAAGTGTAAGGTTTATTATGAGTTGTTAAGGCAATAATATATGAAGTATTTACTTGAAGTTTTATTGCCTAGTTATTATATGTAACCGGAAGGAAAATAACAGTTTATTTTTATTTTTCCCTGTCTAGGATTTCTCTTGTATCGTGGGTGCGTTTACAGACACAAATCACACATGCACAAACGCCCAGACCCGAAACAACTATCTGTAGGCCATACAAATGTTTGTTCCGTGTGGGAATCGAACCCACGACCCGTAGCGCAGAAGTCATCGCTCAGTCACTGCACGACACGTGTCGTCTTCTGAATTCAAAGAAATTCGTGAATTTCTTCCGTCGTGCACTCTTGGCAGAATGATCGTGATTATGTCGGGTCTCGGTTCTAAAGTAGCGGCTCTTGTGATGCCTCCATTCGACTCTACTAGCGGCATTACGAGAACATTGAGTCATGGTGAAGTGTGTGATGGTCTTGATGAGGTCCGACCATTGCGTCAGAGAGCGACTTCCAGCCCTTCGATTCAGAACCTTTTCAATAAGCAGTTGTTGACCGGCCACCGATTCAGAATCTTTTCGATAAGCAGTTGTCGACTGATTTGGTTTGTTATCTTGTTCCGTTTACGATTCTCGTAACAAGAACAAAACAGATATCTTACCGAATAGTTCGACAACTGACTATTAGAATCGTACTGAATCAGGGCAGATGTTTTGCCTTTTATCTTGCCTATAAAAGTAATACTATAATGAATATATTTACTAATTTATCTTTATTTTGTTTCAGGTAAATATCTGCTTATTCTTTCTTCGGAAAACGGTAAAGTAGCATATTAAACAGGTAATCTACATTTCAGAAGCAAATAATAAACATAAAGGAGGTACTCATTAACTGTTCATTAAGTTAATTCTTTTAACTTTGTATTTCACCACATCAATAGTCATAATGACAAGATTATTGAGTACTAAATGTCATATTTCTAGGTCACATTTAGCTTATCTGGTAAATAGTTACGGACTACATTATTGATATGTTGGTGAAATACCCCTAAGGCCGTTTGTCCACCGCCGCCGTCACCGAGAACGAGATGACGTTGCCGAAGTAGCGATACATACATTACTATGACTGCGTGTCCACCGCACGTCCGTCATCCGAGCGCCGTCATCTCGGCCACCGAGATTGTGAATAGTTCGGCGCTACCGCTAGAACTCCGCCGATATCGTGACGGACCGAAATGACGGCAATACAAAACGCGTCTGTTCTTGTCCACTACATCCGAGATTGACGGCGCCGGTGCACAGATATCTGTCTTATGCTGGGAACCACCGAGATCGGACCCGGTGGACACACGATTGCCGTCACGTCGTTCCGAACTCGGTCTGAAATAATCTCGTTTCTCGGTGACGACGGCGGTGGACAAACGCTCTAAGCCTGGCTAGAGTTTGCAGTAAAGTTCCGTTTACAATAGTATAATGTTTTATGACAATTAAAGAGACTTAAACCATTTTGCCAACGACAGTGGTCTGTTTGTTTATGTTTACATTTCCTTCGCCGTTTAAAATAATATGTTTGTGTTAAAATATTAAAATAGCGCCTCTATTGAGGATTGATAGTAGGAAAAGGTGCCCGTGATTTTGCCGAAGTATTTTATATCGAATTTCATTACGCCGTCAACAATTTGAAAGGGCGACAAAGCGAGTCTTCTGGCGCAGCAAACCCAGAAAAACTTGTCTGCTTGCTTGCTTTCTTGCTTGTAAGATGGGAAAATGAGCCATCTAACAAGTGTAAAGTGGCTAATAATACAGTTGACTAATAAAACAGTGGCCAGCGACTAGTCAGCGTAATAAAAAGTTACAAAACATAATTAGGGACTTTAATCATTCGGCGTTTTAAGGAGGAGGAGCTCGTGGCTAAATAATTACAGCCGCATAGACCGATCTTCCGGGTTAAGCCACGCTTGCCGAGGTTGGTCTGTGGATGGGTGACCATTTACCATAGCGAGTTTCCTCCGTGGCTCGGAAAGCACGTAAAACCGTTGGTCCCGGCTGTCATTTGTAGATCTTTGACAGTCGTTACTGTTGGTCAGAAGCCAGAAAGTCTGACAACCAGTCTTACCAAGAGTATCGTATTACCCAGTTACTGGGTTGTGGAGGTCTGATAGGCAGTCGCTCCATGTAAAATACTGATATTCAGCTGCATCCGGTTCGACTGGAAGCCGACCCCAACATAGTTGGGAAAAGGCTAGGCAGATGATGATGATGATGAATCATTCGGCGTTTTAATAATTATTCGTCGAAATGAAAAGTAGCGAAAGGTTGTCGGCCAGATAAGAATCGGCTAATAATATTTCGATAATCCAACAGAGAACCAGCAGGAAATGGTCTTGTTATTATTCTATTGTTAATTACTGCTAATTTTCAAAGGACCACTTTGTCCCTTGTCATAGCTGGTGTCAAAAACAACTTAGTTGGATTGAAAGGGACTCAGTTGTGTTGGTTATGCAACATTGCATTTACTAATACTCCTGTAAATGTTATTCGGGACTTAGAACCATTTTTACCCGACTACGGCGAATCAAAAACGAGGGATTTGATTTTTTTGTTTTCAGGCATCGTCTATTATGTGTCAAAATATGACGCAAAGGAGTCAGGAATAATAATAATAATAATAGTTCCGTCCCAGGTGGGTGAAATGGTTTTGCACCCACCTGGGACGGTCCATGACTGTACTCCAATAGTGCAGCCGTGGGTAGTCCCGGGTTTGGTGCCCCACCCCATTTTAGATTAAAGCTCTCAAAGGGGCCTCTGCGCGTTGGACCTGTGTCCCCGTGTATGCCTTCCAAAGGACCGGACATCTTCCGCACGGAAGATGAGCCGTGATGTCCAAAGAGATACAAATAATAATAATATTAATAGACCTGAAAGATTCCATTTACATTACACTCCAAAAAGCCGCAATCTTAAACACCTGTAGAATAGTCAGAAAGTTCATGCAGATTGAAGTAAATGAAATTACTCCTCACTCGTCATAAAATACACCACACTACACTGACTTGGTTTTGGCCCGTCAATGTAGCTTAAACTAGCCAAAGAGCTAAGAAACGTAAATATGTTTTTCAAAAATAATAATAATAATCTTTATTGAACAAATAACCCTTAAAATTTACTTAATATCTAGCTCTTGTTACAATTTGTGGAAGGTGTCCAAATTTAATAAACCCTGCCTCCTGAACTAGGATACCCTGTGTCTTAGGAGTCAGTGTTCTACTGTCGCTTGGAATTTATTTGTTCTTTAATTTACTAGAGACAAAATAGTCTTTAGCTTTGTTTTTGTTCTTAATAAAGTGTTTCAAGTATTTGATAAACTATTCCCTTGTTAATTTGCTTTGATCTTGATTCCTTTTTGCTAGTGCTGCCAACTACTCGGAATGCTGGCCAATATTAGTTTTGTTCTTTTATAGCTGCTGCTCAGTTTTTGCGAACTGAATATTTTTTGTTAACTAAAAGATTTTCTTTGATATTCTTCGGGTGTTGCTCAATTAATTTACGTAGGGAAACTGGTATTTGATATGAACTTATCTTGTTTGTTGTTGGAGAAACTGTTTTACTATGAATACAAATACTTTTATTGGATGAATTTAATTAACAAGGCCGATAAATTTAAGTGTTGCTGTGTCATTTGTAATATTTTCTCTTTACTCAATACTGCCTAACTTTATTCATTATAATCTTCCGATGTATCTAATACAGTAGTTACTTTGCTCATAAAATCTTATTACTGCAAAAAGTCAAAAGTATAAAACCTCTTTTGACATTTCGACTTCCAAATTATCTATTACCCGCAAAGAGACTGCGGAGTTTATTATCTAAAGTGGGCGGGCAAGTTTAACCGGGGGATAGAAATTAAGCGACATTCGCTTGTACCTCCTAAATCATCTTCTTATCTTCTTCATACTGCATAAGTGCTCTCGGATTTTTAAACAGATTTTTCCTTGGACTTAGTTGGACTTAAATCTAATTCAGTTATATCTTAATTGCCTGTACGAGAAATGTTGCAGAAGTATTTTTACATTTCGAATATTCACATTTATATTTAATATCTGAAGTAGCGACATCTATATTTTAATGTAATAAACGCGTTCTCTAGAACAAAATTCGAAATTTGAATAAGTTGTGTTGCCTGCTTTTGAGAAAAATCGTTTTGTATAAAGAGGTTAAGACGGTAAAACGTTTGTGCAAACGGTTATTAACGACAATACAGTTTGTGCAAACAAATCGTTTGCGCATGCAAGTCGCTCCGTGTAGCCGGATTACAAGTTGGTGGAACATGTGTGTTTCGTTCGGAAACTTGAACATGTTATACTTTGGTTAGCGATTTTGCTATCTTATAAAAATATAAACTTAGGTAAATTACGCGTGCATTGCGGCGTTTGAAGTCACGTATAATATGAAAAGGTTTTGTTTGCACGCATTATGAAGATATCAACTCAAATGAGATATCCTAGTGACGCAAGCAACACCTTTTTGTCCTAATATTATAAATGCGAAAATAAGTTTGTTTGTTACCTTTTCACGCCTAAACCACTGAACCGATCATCCTGAAATTTTGCATAATACGTTGTCGGGTGTACAAAAACGGACATAGGGTACCTTTCATTCCGAAAAAAAGTACTGTTCCCGAGGAAAACAACAATAACGTTCTTATGATAATAGATGGCGCCAGGTGTCTTTCGAATCATGACTGAATTATATTATTATCCCGAAAAATACGGAATACGGAAGCCGCGAGCGACCTCTAGTAGAAAATATAGGGGAAAATTGTACTGCCCGACCTCGTAACATAATCCTATAGTCCCCTCGTATGACACCCTTGGGAAGTGATGGAGAGATTTATTCGTACCGGGAACCACACGACGTGGCATGTGTCATGTCACATGACGTTTAAGGGCAAAATAACACTTTGGCCGTTGACACTTCGAAATTGAGCGGGAAATATAGCAACTGATATTTTTTTACAGCCCTACAGTTCGAACAATGTAATAGGTCCGATTTGACGTTTGCATAAAAAGACAAAATAAATGTGTACAGATATTGCACGCCTTCCATCTCAAAGAAACTCGCATTTTTATTCATCTGAACTTAGCGCACCATTGATAAAATGAAAGTAAAAGCCACGCATTGGAGTAATTATTACTAGTGTTGACATTACTTCTAGTATTTTGACAGATGTCAAATCGGACCTATTAGATTGTCACAACTATAGATTTGAACAAGGAGTAATTCTATTCGTTGTGTATACAGGGCCTAAACGAGTTCGTATAATTCCTTAAAACCACATGATCTACTATTGGTGTAGGTTGACTCCGCACGGGATTTAGTTGAATTAAAAGTAAAAATAAAATCTTTTTTTTATTGCGGTAATGTTAATTAATCGTATCTAAACCACCTAATAAGGAATAAAATAAAAATAGAAAATGCACATTTCTATGCTACGTATAAATGCATGAAAGCATGGCGACAGAGCTGGCACGACTAGCGCGATATCGCTCTTTGCAGTCAGTTAACTCGGGCTCTAAAATGACTCAGAAACAAAACACCAAGCTTTTTTTTTTCAAATCCTCTTTAAGGTCCTGTGTCACCAGTAGATTATGCAATTTGAAGGAATTACACAAATTCGTTTACACATTGTATGTATAATTTTCTTCTATATCTTATTACGTTATTGTAAAACGTAATGGTTATGACTACATTTCTTGCTATGGTAAGGGAGGGTAGTAAGAAATTTTCTCAAAGAATTCCCTACCGCCATACTCATAAATTCCGTCTACGTTACATATGCGGTCTGTAAACATATTTTATCTTATTTTCAGATTTTTCTTTTTGTGTTCCGTTCAGAAATAATTTATTTTGATTACTTTATTTAGTTGTTGTATTTGAGGACTTCTAACAATTTATTTCGATCCGTAAACGTCTACTGCTGACCATGGGCCTCGAACGGGCCCGTTATAATGAACGGCCATGAAGAAAATAACTTTAAACGACTTTTCATCCAATTTACTTTGAACTTTTAAGAGGTTTCGCACTCGTAAAACGTTTTAATCAAAATGCAAGAAATCTTTGAAATCTTCTGTTTTTTCTTTCCATTTGATATTTGTATTTATTATCGAGTCTTGTGGTCCAATTCTCCTAAAATAAATCTTGATAAATCTCAACCGTTCATTCAGACAGTTTTCAATTTCAAAAGCTGTTCAATTGTTTGACACAAATACCAAAACCAATGATTTTGGCACTTTTCGTAAACGAAAACTAACTCACGGTTGTGGTTTGTTTGCGTTTGACGGCAATTTTGTTAGTCGAATTGGCTCCCTGTACAATTCAATCCCTTTTTTTAAAGCAATCAAACTTCATGAAAGTACAGACGCCAGCACATCAAGCTACTACAATCTGTCAAATTTCTTTAATAGATTTTCATCTTTATGGCAAAAGCATTAGGTTCAAGGTTGATTGGGAAAATTTGACAGTTTCGGGTAGCTCGACCAGCTGGCGTCTGTACCTAAAGAAATACAAACCTTCGATGAAAGAGTCAATAAGTATAATGAAACTGATCTATCGAAAATGTTGACCTAACATTGAGGAAAAATCTCATTGCTTTGATTAGATTGCTTGTCCCTCCATATTTGTTTAGGTTATGTGTGACTATTTTTGCTCTGGCAACTCAGAAATTGTATTTAAGGGTATTGTCCAGCAGGCCGTTGTTTTGTATTTGCTTGTTTGTATATTTGCCGAAAGTGTTAAATAACTCCGGAAGTGTTTAGATGAGACAACTAAACGTAACGAGAAACTTCATTTGTATATAAATACACTACAATAGATAAAGACGTTGTCATTGGCTGGAGACCCTTCAGGTCTCGCCAATAACTGCCTGGTTACGTAGAAACGGTCCCCTAGGAGCATCTACAGCAGTCCAGCAGAAAAAAAATAAAGACGTCAATTTCTTTTTAAAGATTTAATACCAGATTAGCTGGAAAGGGGGTACTAATCCGCGGAGCACTTAAAGTATCACTGATGACTATCTTAAAGCAAGTGTTAAAACAGAATTCGATAATTTTATTTTCATGCAAAATTACTTTTATTTTGTTTTTTTTTTAAATTCTTCGTCCCTTCTTTAGTTACAAATTCAGAAAATGGTGCTTCTGATTCATGGCCCCAAATATGACCTAAAATGTAAACACAGCTGATCATAACTGGGGATAGATAGATTTTAGCGATTTTTTTGAGATCTTTGTACAGCTATTTCTCCTTAACTATTGACTTTTGGGGAAAGTAGTAGAACAAAAGTTATTCATTATTATGGGTACTTTAACACCCTTTCGGATTAGTTCCCCATTTCCGACTAACCTTGTATATCACATTTTATCACATTTCATACTTCAAAATATTTTATAAGTTGTAAATTAGGTACCTATTCAAATAAGATTCTAAAGTAAATTATTTTGTATTAAGTAATTTTTTTGTGGTTTAACTAAATTCTGAATTTGATTATCACTTGCGTTGATGAAGGAAAACATCGTGAGGTAACCTGCACACCTGAAAGGGCTCTATAAAGTTCTCGATGATGTGTGTAGTCCGCCAACCCGCACCAGGGGGTCTACTCCCTAAGTCCGTCAACGAAATTAGTCGCCCGTCCGAAAGTAGTCCGAAACGTAGGAGTGAACGAAACAAGTGTCAAGTTCAACTTTTCGGACGGGCTAAAACACCTCGGTAGTAGGGACAACTGTCAAATCGTGTTGTCATTCATTCTTAGTTCGGGCTCCGAAATAATCGTATGTCCGTTGGTGATAGGGAGTAGGAAACACTCGTAACTAAGGCCGAAACCACGGACTTCGTGCTTAGGGAGTAGACTCTCAGGCCAGAGTGGTGGACTTAGGCCTAAAACCCTTGTCATTCTGAGAAGAAGCCCGTGCCTAGTAGTGGGCTGATTATGTATAACTAAAATACCTACCCAGATTTTTATACAGTAACAAAAAACATCAAAAAACTTAAATTATCTGTCTAAAACATAAACCAAAATATTTCCAAACTAACCCTTGTTCTAAGACCGTCCATTATTACCACGACAAAGTTACTCAACCGGTAACGGGATCGTTCGCAAATAATTCTAAATATTTGCGCAAACTGTTCGCACTTTGTGTAAAACTGTTGAATTTTGTATAAGTTGGAACCGCAAGCCACGAGGAAGCCGCGCGAAGCCCGGCTTCGGGACTCCCTGCTCTTACAAGATGCGGTTTTAGACTCACAGCTTACTGGTAACCTAATTATTATAGTCTAAAGCTGGTGTTTACTAGCATTAATGCTCTGGATAAACTAGCGTTTACTCGAAAATTGGGCTAGAACGATAACTTCATCGTCCGCGTTGTTATAAGGGCTAGAATGTTAGGTAAAAGGTTGTTTAACCAAATAATTTATGGAATTAATGTCAGTGAACACCGGTCTTAGTATCGTGTAGTGAATTATAGTTGGACTTTTAATTCGATGCAGTAACTTGACAGTTGGAGGGATACCAGTTTTTGACAAAAAACGGGTAGTGGAGTGAAAGAAAGAATGAACGAAATTGAATGAACTTAATAATGTAATTATATGCCAACTTTTTATTGAATTTAAAAACTTGACGATCAAAATACGACATATCACAATTAACTACTGATAAATATAATCACTAGCAACTACTGATTTCATCTGAATTTAATAAGTTAAATAACTAATTTAAATCTTCTCTCGTGTCAGCACGAGCTATATGAGGATAGTTCATGCTGTGGTGAAAAGATTAGCCAGTCAGCAAAGTTGGTAGCGGTGTTGACTGCCCAGGGTGCGCCGGACGTACTTAAGTATCATCAATTTATTTATGTAAGTTATCGAAGCCTTACGTAAAAAAATACCTTATTAAACACAAATATATTACGTAAACATCACCAGGTACAATAAACTTGGGAATTCAGCTTTGGATTAAATTACACCAACAAAGGGAATGATGTCAATTATTTCGTTTTATTATATTTTTAACATTTCAGTTTTCAATTCAATTAATAGATATTATGTGCGAATCGAGTATTTCCAATTCAAAATTCACTCGCGTTAACGTTACGTTTACGTTACCATGCGTCACAACATTCGTGCTAGGTACTGTTAAGTTACTGCATCGAATTAGTGTTTTGCTTTAATTTGAAAAAGGAATTGTACATGTTTCTTTGACAAATTGACTTTATATAACATACTTGTATTTTAAATGTTTTTTTTTTGCGATATTCGCTTGAGTGTAGAAGGAGCAAAGAGACATTTACTGAATATAAGTATTTCTTTGGTACCTATTGACTGAAGTCTACCTTCGTAACCCCAACTAGTAGAGGACATCGATATCTTCCTCTATAAAGTAGGGTTAATATCATTACGGCATTTCCATGAAGGTATGACGAACTATTTATAGTACCTCTCGTCGGTTACCATGACAACCTCCACGTTCCACGTGTATTCACGTTGGCGCCGTACTTAATATTATCTAACGTGACTTATGATGCTCCCCATTCCGGTGTCGAGAGCATTATACACGTTTAAGTATTTATTAGGATATTAACACCGTGCATTTTCAGTAGTCGAAAATTTTCAGGGGTGAATATACTCATCTTAAAACAATGTTTCTGTATTCATCCTTGAAAGTTTTTGATTTGATACTAATAAATTCCAACGCCTTCGGTTTTTTCGTATAAGTACATTCATCCTGTAGCTAGGGTCCATTGTCTGTCTACAATCATAGACAAAATAGACTGACCATAGCGTAGTTATGTTTTATGTAGTATTTAAAAACGATGTTAGCGGGGGCACATGCGTGCTCCCCGTTTGTACGTAATTTATTTTATTTGTTTGTTTGTGTCGTTATTGCTTGTGGCATCACAGCAGCGTCCTATCTGAAAACTAGCGCTGCGGCATTTTGATTTTTTTTAAATGTCGCACCATTTTGCTGAGGTGGGACACTTTTTTGGCCTCGTGCAGTTTGTTTAAATATTGTTAACTTCTTTAACAGCCTGTGCGAGTCTGAAAGAAATTATTTTTCTTTCTTTTTTTCTTATAAGACCCTAATGTTTATATGGAATATTTTAGTGAAATTTTTCCCCCCTTTCCTCAGTCTGCACATCCTAAATGGCGCATATTTATTATTCATGTTACGCTAGGAATAGTCTGAATAGAGTCTGCCTCGCTCTAAACATAATCTAAGTTGGTGTGGCCAGAATAAACTCTAGTAACAATGCTGCACCTCGTGACCTGGTACGCGGTTGCCACTTAATTAACGTGTCACACTCATGCCACACACTGGGATTACATGTAGACGCCATTACATACACAAACAAGATTGGAACGATCATTTGGAGGGCAAATTTTGTTTGCATCGAATTGTGTTTGATTGATGTCCGGATTCTGGGGTCCACAGTTAATCTCTCAATAACTATTGATTCGACAAAGTTAACTGTAAGATAAACTAAGTTCATCTTTTAATACTATTCAACCAACAAATAAGATGATAAAAAGCCCACTCGATGGGTCTATTTCTAAATATATTTTTCTCACCTTATATCTTTTGCAGGTAGGCCCCAGGCATAAATGATGTACTTAAAGATGATTTATCGAATAGATAAACTCCGTTCAAGAGTACCCCAGAAACCGAAAAATAAGTTAACTGAAATTTAAACTAAGATCATCTTCTGATTGGGGTGTCCAGAAACTCAATGTTCATTTTATCGAACCAATAGGTAGAGCTATCGAATAGATAAACTCCATTCAAGAGTACCCCAGAAACCGGGCATAAGACAAGCGGATTTTCTGTCACTACGCCATTGGTATACGATTACGTCCTTTGCGTGTGAGATGAACTACTACTAGAAGTGATTGAAGTCAATTCTAGAGCCATGTATGCAGTTTCAGTCAAGAAAATTGTATGAAATCAAATCCAATTCTTTTGATTCGTGTCATCTTCATCTCGTTAGGCCAAAAACGTACACTTCTGAAAATGAAGTTACAAATCTGATCCGAAAGTCAAATCCATTTGCAACCTTAAGATGTCTCGAAGATTCTAGAAAAATTACATGAGATGACTGAGGTTTAGCTCATACCGACGGAGTGGCGACGAAGCGTCTAATTTAGTAACAATTGGAATCCAACTTAATTTGTTTCTAGATACGAGTGGAATTGGAATAGCAAAACACAAACAAAACAAAATCACACTAGAAGGTTCAAAGCACCGTGAAGAGCGGCCACGTGCGTCCAAAAGTGCCGGTGCGAACCTACACGCGGCGCCGCGCCGCGCCGTGCGTCGCTCGGTGTGTATTGCGACTTACGACCATTGAAATACTCTTCGTCGCCGTTCCGTCGGTGTGCTCTAACCCTCAGTCATCTCACATCTCATGTAATTCATCGGCAATCTTCGAGGCACTTATTGCGAGTGGATTCGACTTTCGGATTCGCTGACCCTTAAGAAACTTAGCTCAATCAGATCTAGTGGAATTAAAACGAACCTATTTGATTAATGTCACAATCTTCGACTAGATCTACCTTTCGGATTTTGCCAACATTGTGAAGTTACAAATTAGTCCGGTGACGACTTTCGACATTAGAACAATGGTTATCTGAGATATCAGATGTTTCGTCCTATTGTTTGTTCGACAATAGATGTTCTAATGAAAATGTATCTCGTAATTTGTTTTCTTGTAATAACGACATTGTTTTCTGTAATTTCATTATTATAATAATTATTGTCACATTCGTTCGCTTGGTTACCTGTTCTAATACAAATAGAAGCATTCTCATTATTTGCTTTTTTTTTTCGTATTCTGTTGATATTTGCTTTATCTCTGGCATCTTAGGGTTTTACCCTTTTTGCAGATGGTGTTTGGCATGACAAATGGTTGTAATATAAATCATAAAGTGTTCTTGTATTCTTTTTATTGTTTCAAGTGTAAGCTCGAGTCGTTACAGTGATGGAATAGTATAAGTGTCAAGTGACTCTACAGGAAACTTTATTTTGCTATTAAAGTCTTTGCTTTTAGTGCTAAATTGGGCTAGTCTGTTAGTTAGTAGTTCATTTAAATTTGAACGTAAGTTATGCATAATTATCCGTAACCACAGCAAGTGATTCTGATTCGTTATCTTTATTAGCAGTTCAGATATGACACGAGGATATCTGCTGTTCCTAACAATAGTAGAATTTTACACATTTTCATGGGCATGTCATGCCATTTATTTTTAAACCACATGTGGTTTAAAAATAAATGGCATGACATACCTCCAGTTTCTGAATTGAGAATTCTAGGTTAAGCAGTGCTTTTTTAAGTAACATTTGAATACGGAGTTGTCAAAAAAATGACGGATTTTAAAGCATTTTATTTGACAACTCTGTACTCAAATACTACTTAAGTATTGCTTATCCCGAATTCTCAATTCAGAAACCGGAGGATAAACGTTTCATAGCGTTTTGTTTACCTTTAAACAAGAGGATTTTATTATGTAAATCCAGTCATGAAAATCAGTGGACACGAAGTATAATTATTTAAACAATACAAGTAACATTATGTAAATGGCACTTGAAACCAAGTGATCCATTATCATCTGAAGGTCGTGAAGATAAATTCATAGTAATACCCGTGTATTGGTCTTGTGATACACCATGTATTAATAGCATTTCATGTCGTTGGTATTCGTGACCGGAAAGCCTTATTATGTTGTTATTGCTATGAAGAAAGATGTGAACCGTGAAGATTCAAGGCAAGGCGTTGTAATACTTATGTAAGTAGTAAACATATTGAATTCAGTAATTGTTTTCATGTAATGTGACTGTGAAATATTGAACAATAAAACAAAAAACATTGTTTTAAAAAAACAT
Organism: Amphipyra tragopoginis; assembly: GCA_905220435.1. NCBI lineage: Eukaryota > Metazoa > Arthropoda > Insecta > Lepidoptera > Noctuidae > Amphipyra > Amphipyra tragopoginis. The sequence goes on along the minus strand of HG991997.1, from coordinate 7,836,954 downwards.
TGTTTTAGTATAGGATGTCTCGTAACTCAGCGTCAAGCCGGGAACAAATAATAGGGCAGTTTACGAGAGTTATGAAAAGAAGAAAAAATTTTTGTTTTTTTTCCTTTTTTTAAAATCACCTTTGTTAGCTAGATTTACGAGGTAAGATTTTATTCATTATAACTTTGAAACTCAAAAAGCATCAATCTTTTTTTGGGTTCTGTACCCAAAGGGTAAAACGGGACCCTATTACTAAGGCTCCGCTGTCCGTCTGTCACCAGGCTGTATCTCATGAACCGTTATAGTTAGACAGTTGAAATGTTCACAGATGATGTATTTCTGTTGCCGCTATAACAACAAATACTAAAAAACAGAATATAATAAATATTTAAGGGGGCTCCCATACATACAACAGTGATTTTTTTGCTCGTTTTTGCTCGATATTGATAACGGCAACAGGTAGACGCTTGAAATATTCACAGAATATTTAGTTGTATACTCACTTTAAAAATAAGTAATTAAATTAAAATAAAACAAATATTTAAGGAGGGCTCCCATATAACAGACATTTTTTTTTTTTTTTTTTCTATTGGACTGCAGTAGGTCGTCCTAGGGGACGGTTTCTACGTAACCGGGCAGTTATTGGCGAGACCTGAAGGGTCTCCAGCCAAGTATAACAGACATGATTTTTTTTTGCCGTTTTTATTGATAATGGTACGGAACCTTTCGTGCGCGAGTCCGACTCGCACTTGGCCGGTTTTTTTAATTATTTTTTCTTATCCTTCCTGTATCTGTAAACTGCCCTATCATTTGTTTCCTGCTTGACTTTGATTTTTGGGACAACCTGGGGCCCAATTCTCCTAAAATAAATTGTTGCCAAACGCAATCGAACCACAACCGTCAGTTAGTTTTTGTTTTCGAAAACTTTCAAAATGATTGATTTTGTTTTTTGTGTCAAACAATTCGACAGCTTTTGAAATTGAGAACTGTCTGAATGAACGGTTCGGCCTTGGTTCGGTTGTGATTTATCAAGATTTATTTTAGGAGAATTAGGCCCCTGTTTATTGAACAGACAAGACATTACGAGAAAGGGTCAAAATATACGTTCGATATTTGCTTCCGGGAGCCGGATCCGACTATCTATCTGATCGGATTCATGAAATATACGTACGATTCTCGTGCCCGATTTTTTCTGTACGACGACAACGCCCGGACGGTGCTTACGATTCTGACATCCGATCCGATAGTCTGATCGTACGTGTAATTCATGTTCAAACAAATGTATGACGCGGAGGACTTCAGATAGTCTGATCAGACTATCGGAACCGACTATCGGAGGCAAGTATCGGACGTGTATTTGGGCTTTTAAGGTTGCGATGGGACAGGAACACTGATGACACCACATGCGAGCTAGATTGTCTTTATTTTGATTTACTCTTGTCTTTCCGCCATTGACCTACATTATCTATAGTAATAATATTGTACTGAAAACATTGTAACAATAATTTTAACAGAGTACCCATAAAGTTTCTTGCCGACCTTCTATATAGGACCAACTTTTTGGAACCGTACAATTAAATTCTCGACGTTTCTAAGAGCATGTACTTATAAATATTAAATGCTGTCCGTTGGTAAGCGCGTTGGGCTGGAGACCCTTCAGGTCTCGCCAATAACTGCCCGCTTACGTAGAAATGGTCCCCTAGGACCACCTACAGCAGTAAAATAGAAAAAAAAAGTTGGTAAGCGCATCACTTGAGAACGGCTGGACCGTTTTTAAACAATATTTTTGTCTTCCTATTTAGGTGTTTATGAGAAGAAAAATTGGATAAGTTGACCGGAAAATTGGGCAATTCGGGAAAAACTGAATGTTCTTTTTGCTATGGGATCTTTGTATTAACTAACAACAGTCGCGGGCACAGCTAGTTTGAAGTAAAAAATCCTGAATGTTTAAATGGTAAACAGAAATATTATCCTGAGATATTTCTATACGAGTCCGTAATAATAGCTTCGTAGCTTCTTATTCAGCCGATTATTTATTTACCGCTGGCATTATCGAGGCGTGTCAATACATTTTCCGTAACTTTCTTTCACACAATTTCTTTACTTGTTTACTATTTCAAGCCTCGACTGGAACAATGATATTCGAGATCATTCTCTATAATAAGTTTACTTCCACAAAAGAGAATGTTGTTAATCTGAACCAAAGACAATCAATAGTAGTATTTAATCTCTTTGCCGTATTTCAGAGTGGAGGTGGGCGCGGGTGCTAACGCGGACGCGTGTAAATCAAATGTATGTAGACGCCAGTTGCATTCACAACCGCAATGCGCCCGCGAGTCGCGCGCCTGCATGCGGCTGGCGCGGGCGCGGTGGCGCGGGTGTTGCTAATGGCTCAGTCCGCTCGTATCATTCACAGTCACAGTAATATAGCGTCTGTTAGGTGACTGCGCGTGTGGTTCTACTGTGAACACGCAGACGCTAAGACCCGAGCGCCCGCGCCCGCCCCCGCACCCGCTAGTGCAGTCTGATTGACCACATAGAGGGGGTCGTGGCTAATTAACAACCGCGCGGATCATATATTATGATTTGTAAGGTTAAGCTGCGCTTGCCGCGGTCAGTCTGTGGACGGGTGACCCTTCATAACATATCGAGACCCCTCCGAACTTCGGAGAGCACGTTAAACCGTCGGTTCCGGTTGACATACGAATGCTTATGACAGTCGTTCATCATACAGCCGGAAGACGTCCACTGCTGGATATAGGCCTCCTCCAATAGGGAGGGATTTCCATAATCGCCACGCTTGGCAGGCGGCTGCGCGATCGCAGTATGGTTGTTAAAGTACTCAGAGAACGCTGCTGCCCATCTTCTAGAGAATCCCTTAGTCGCCTTTTACGACATCCACGGGAAGAGATGTGGTAGTGCTATTCTTTAAGTCCGGCTATACACGAGACAGTCCGACACTACACCAGACAGTCGTATGTATGTAGTCGTATGTATGATAGTCATTACAGGTAGCCAAAAGCCCAAAAGTCTTACAACCGGTCTAACCTTAGGATATCGGCATTGCCCAGTAACTGGGTTGCGGGGGTTCTGATGGCAGTCGCTCCATGTAAAATACTGGTATTCAGCCGTATCTGGTTAGACTGAACCTGACCCCAACGTGAAAAGGCTAGGAAGAACATATTTAATCTCTTTGATCTCAACCCATGACAACGACTCTGTGGCGGATTTACCAGCAGGCTGAGGGCTGAGTAAGCTGGAGCCTAGAGCGGCAGATTTTAGGAGCGGCTCTGGGGCCAATATTTTCTTTTTACCGAATGCTCGCTCGCCTTCGCTGTTGAGTCAATTTCCACTGGTTCACATTCGTTCGCTTCCGTTGGTCTTGGTTGTTCTGTACACGCCAATAGACAAATAAAAAGACACGATAATGATATTTTTTTCTTATGGCAATAGGTTATTTTCATGCATGTGTATGATTATAATAATTCAAGCCACTTCCACTTATAGATAAAGCTATATTATTCCATTTACTTTATTTCGGTTCTCATGAAATTTTTTGTTTGCCTGTTTTCATTATTTTTAGTAATTATCTTATAAGGTCACAAGAGCTTGATTTTAACAACATTATGTTATAGCAACCCTTTTATTGTCTATGACAACTTGTGATCACATGACCTCTCCGTTTTTGAGTTTTCTGTCAAGGCAAAAATTGGGAGGCCGTCCCTTTCGGGAATATCGGGTAAAACTGCTCCAATTTGCTAAAAAAAATCTCAAGATGAGGTATTTCCTAACTTCCCTGTTCGCGCTGTTGCTGCTGCTGGTGATTCCAACATTTGCCATGTTCTATCTCCTCCAAGGAAAGGGTGAGCAAATAAGTCTCGGATGGTTCCTGGAGAATACATCCCCCTACATGTGGGGTACGTTGGGCATCGCGTCCGCCGTTTCGTTCTCCGTGGTGGGCGCAGCCATGGGCATCCATACGGTCGGAGTGAGCATAGTCGGTGGAGGTGTCAAAGCGCCCAGAATCAAGACCAAGAACTTGATCTCCGTTATCTTCTGCGAAGCCGTCGCTATCTACGGGTTGATCACTGCCATCGTGCTGTCGGGGATGCTAGAGAAGTACACGGAGCCACTAACTGATATGAATATCAAGCAACAAAACTGGATGGCTGGTTATGTGATGTTCGGTGCTGGACTTGCTGTGGGTCTCGTCAACTTGTTCTGTGGTATCGCCGTCGGTATCGTCGGATCTGGTGCAGCCCTGGCTGATGCGGCCAATGCTGCTCTCTTCGTCAAAATCTTAATTGTAGAGATTTTCGGATCAGCCATTGGTCTCTTCGGTCTCATTGTTGGTATCTACATGACGTCAAAGTGCAAAATGGGTAACCAGTAATTTAAGAATAAAGTAAAACTTGACTGAAGACCGCCATTTGCACTGTTCTTATTTACGTGTGTTCCTTCTGCTATCTAAAACTTGAATCTGAGTGTAAGTATCAATTTAATTTTTGCATTCAAAACATGCGTTCCTAACCTAGAAACATGAAAGTTGTGTCATTTTTCAAGTTCTGAGCTTGATTCATTAGATTTATATTGTGTAAAATATGAAAAACAAAAACATATTGTGGTTCAGTAAAGATTGTATATCGTTAAGTCGGGTTTCCTACGTGACATCGAAACTCAATACATCGAATGTCGCAGCATCGAAAACGGTACATCGAAGGATCACATAATCGATGGTACTCTACATCGATGGTACGCCACATCGAAAGTCTCGACATCGAAAGGTTACGATATCGATGGTACGCTACATCGAATGTCGTTAAATCGAATGGTTACAGTATAGATTTCTCATCACAGCGAATTGCATATCAGTTAAAAAATTTTTTTTTATTAATATTCTTTTCTTGTGTGTTTAATTTATTTTTACTCGGTGCAGTAACTACTGGATACAACAATCTTTAGATGCAATAAACCAACGATTTTGCAACCAGTCCATGTTGTAACTAACCATACAATACTGTAAACATTCGATTTCACGACATTCGATGTAGCGTACCATCGATTATGTGACCATTCGATACTGTAACCATTCGATTTCACGACATTCGATGTAGCGTACCATCGATTATGTGACCCTTCGATGCACCGTTTTCGATGCTGCGACATTCGATGTATTGAGTTTCGATGTCACGTAGGGAACCCATATAAAAACTAGAAACATTTGTAAAATTTCTAAAATACTCTGTACATTTTCTAATAAGACTACAACTATTTTTTCTTTATTTTTAGTTCATACCTCATCTTAACTTCACTATTATGAATATTAGGCCCTATTAAGTATTAAGTACATTTTATTAAAATGTTTTAAAAGAGACTATAAAAATAGGTTTTGTAATCTGGGTCACATGATCTTAAGTATGGAAGACTAAACATTGGTTACAACATGTTTAGTCACTAAGTCAGAAGAAACGGCTATTATAATTAAAATAATTCATGTTATAGTTTTCCTTAAGCTTATGCTATACTTATATTACATAATAAATAGATTTATGAAAATAAATTGTTAAAGTTTTAATTAAGTAGGTACCTAATAAAAAAAAAAAGCTCATGACTAAGTGAGAAGGAAAATGAGAGGAGCTCGTGGCTAAATAATTACAGCCGCATTGACCGATCTTCCGGGTTAAGCCACGCTTGCCGAGGTAGGTCTGTGGATGGGTGACCATTTACCATAGCGAGTTTCCTCCGTACCTCGGAAAGCAGGTAAAGCCGTTGGTCCCGGCTGTCATTTGTAGATCTTTGACAGTCGTTACTGTTGGTCAGAAGCCAGAAAGTCTGACAACCCGTCTTACCAAGAGTATCGTATTACCCAGTTACTGGGTTGTGGAGGTCTGATAGGCAGTCGCTCCATGTAAAATACTGATATTCAGCTGCATCCGGTTCGACTGGAAGCCGACCCCAACATAGTTGGGAAAAAGCTAGGCAGATGATGACCTAATAAAAAAAAAAAAAAAACGCTAAGGGCCTTTTTCCTGTCATGCGGGTTCGTGCCCGCGTGCGTGCCTCACCCGCATGCGTGGCGCTCACTGTTAACCTTTTCGTGCGTGTTTCACGTATCATAATAAACACATGTGTGAAAAGCTGAAATTCAGTAGGCCTAGCACAAATGTTGTGATGTATGGTAACGTAAACGTAACGTTAACGTGAGTGAATGTTGAATTGGAAATACTCGTTTCGCACATAATATTTAATCGAATTGAAAACTTTATTCATATCTATGTATGAAACAAATTGTGGTTGTCGCATAAATTTAAACTAAAATGCTATAGAATAGTTGTATTTTCGATTCAAAATTCACTCACATTAACGTTACGTTTACGTTACTATACGTCAAAATATTCGTGCTATAACAGGTGCCACAGATGCGGGTGAGGCACGCATGCGGGCACGAACCCGCGTGACAGGAAAAAGGCCTTAATGTGAGTTTTTTTTTTAGTGTTCTCCAGCTGCTGGTGTAGGTACACACGGCTACAGATCAAGCTACACATTTCCAGTATAAGCTGATCTCGCATTGTATAGGAATTCCTTACAGTGAGAGGTTAGTGTAAACTGGAAATGTATAGCTTGATGTGTAGCCGTGTGTACACTAAAGCACTGGATGTTACTAGCATTGACCTACCCTAACAATTTGAGTTTACGAACTAATTTGAGTTAACTAAATTAACCGTCATACACTGCCCTATTATTTTGTTCCTGGCTTGACGTTGAGTTTCGGGACAGCCTGTATATTGAACACCCTATAAGAGCGGTTACGCACTGCATCCGATCCGAATCCGTGAAAATACGGATATAAGAAACTCGGACTGAATTCGGATATTGCTTTTCGCACTGCATCCGATCCGTATTCATAAAAATACGGATCTTGAATCTAAAAATCTCGGACCGAACTCGGATATTGCGTATGCACTAATCCGATCTCTGATCCAAATCCAAGCAATTCAGGAGCCATTTTTGGCATATATCCGATTTGAATCCGAGGTAATGCGAAAGCGTTCACACAAACATTACTGCGGCTACTTCTGTCCGTAAATATTTCTTCCGAATTGGAGACTCACGGATGACGGAGAGAAATCGGATGACGGAAGTCGGATCTAGTGCGTAAACTACCATACAAATAGTTCTATGACTACTTTGGAACGTATTTTCACGGATTCGGATCGGATGCAGTGCGTAACCGCTCTTACAGGACATTACGAGTTATTGCCGGCTCTTCTCCATAGGACCAACTTTTTGGAACCGTAAAATTAAATTCTCGACGTTTCTTAAGAGCATGTACTTATAAATAATACAATAACTAAATGCTGTTCGTTGGTAAGCGCATCACTTGAAAACGGCTGGACGGATTTGGCTTTTTTTAAATGTTCGTTATCGTCCTAAATAGGTTTTTATGAAAAGAAAAATTGGAAAAGTTGCCCCGAAAAAAGAAAAAAACGTAGTTGGGAAAAGGCTAGGCTAGAACATATTTAATTTCTTTGATCTCAACCCATAACAACGACTAGATGGATAAAGTTTTCAGCAAACTTCAATAAAACATTGATGTTCTTACACACATGACCATTTTAAACTAAGTTTTCACGTTCCAGACTAGATATTTTATGAATCTGGACGTTTGTAATAAAGTCTGTAGTTTTATAGGCTTAGTAACAACGTTCTTAGTTTATTATGCTTGCTGTATAATATCTTGGCCATGCATGTGGGCGCTGCTTTTTATGGCAAGAAGCAACGAGATGCCAAAAAGTACGTAAAATTGACCGATTTGAGAACCATGAGGCTAATTGAAATTAAAGAACGTGCTCGTTAAAGCTACCTACCTACTATTACTACCTACTATTTGTATAGGTATACAGGTGTCCCGAAACTCACTGTGAAGCCGGGAACAAATGATAGGGCAGTTAAGGAACTAAGTTTTTTTTTCTTTCTTTTCACGTTTCAAAGTAGTCATGAATAAAATTTTACCGTATAAATCTAACTATTAAATATGTTCTTCTTCTAAACAAGACAACGTACTTAAAAAAAACTGTACTGTCATAAACTACTCTATCATCAACTGCTCTATCATTTTGTTCCCCGGCTTGACGTTGAATTTCAGGACACCCTGTATATTTCAATATTTGAAATTGAAGATAGTTTAAATATGTCGCAGTTAATCCCAACTAGCCCTGAGGTTCTCAAATAGCTCTATTTTACCCGAACATTCCTCCACGAGTGACGATACTTCAGTACGTCCGGCGCACCCTAGGCAGTCAGCCTCGCTACCATCCTTGCTGACTGGCTAATCTTTTCACCACGGCATGAGCTATTCTTGTATAGCTCGTGCCGACACGATAGAAGAAGACCCGAACATTTATATTCAGTTCCCTATTTCCTCACTAGCCTAGTTATATTGGAACTATTGGAAGCATTGTAGATGATGTTGCGTGTCTCTTGAGTTCAGAAAAAGCGCTGTAATTTGGAAACTCGGCAGTTTGACGGCAAACTTAGTTTGTTTTTTGTTGTACCACAACGTAATGATACCAATAGACTCGCCCATTTTATTACTGGCATGTTTCAGGCGCTCTATATATGCTTATAGAGACATCTTCTTTTAAAGTATTCAGTTGAATGTATTATCAAGATAGGAAAAATCTTATATGTACAGATTGAATCCTGATAACCGAGCTTGCAGATTAATTGGATGCAAAGTGACATGAGCAGCCCAGACATTTTTAATTACATAAATAAGTCTTTCTAAACTTCTTTTACATATCACTTCATGATCTAGGTGGCGACGGCGCGGCGCGTCTTAACACGTTCAGTGCCGGGTGCCCTCCAGAAGGGCATCCTGTAGTCGCATTCGCCAAGGGTTCACTTTTAGCGCAAACGAAATGCCGAGGACCCACCCTCCTGGAAGGTCCACTAGCAATATGTATGGCGGCATGACATATGAGCTCTATGAAAAGTGTGGTGGACTCGAATGTGTTAAGGGCCAGATCGGTCCTACCGAATTTTCGTATTTTGTAACATTGAGGCCTCGTATCCTAGTGTTGCCAGATATTAAACTAAGACTTGATTTTTTTTAAAAGCGGGATTGTGATTAAATAACCGGCACGTATAGAAATCGCGCGTCGCCGAGTCGCCCATCATCCGCCTCACGCTCGTCTCGTGCATTTCTGCCTTCGTTGACAGATTATTTTTAAATTACCGCGCCCATATTACCTACTGAGATGAAATAACGGGATTATACGCGTCCCGCTCAGGGGACGCGGACCTGAGAGGGCTGAAAACGGCTCGTTCTGTCAAGTGCAGATGTCTGGCAACAGTGCGGTAGGCAGTGGCGGCGTATAGCGGTAGCAGGGGTTACCACCCGGGGCGATTTTATACTGAGTTCCTCCCAAAATAAACCAACAAATACTAAACGTGCTTACGCGACCCAATTGCGGCGCGTGCTCGTGGCTGATCAAATATTTTCTCTGTGCTGCGGACGATTTCCTAATTTCCTTAGTTAAAGTGCGTGACAGTGGCTCTTCGCGGGCTCAGACGACCCCTTGGAACTCGGCACCCGGGGCAGACCGCCCCCCCTTTATGGTATATCTACACTCGTGCGCTTTCATGTTCATCTTGCGCTTTCAACTTTCAATTCCTCTTGCGTCAAGCGCATGCAATATTGATTGCCATAAGACTCGGACTACGACATGTTGACACTACGACACGTTTGGTGTAGTAGCTAAGCGATTGGCTTCTGCGCTACGGGTCGTGGGTTCGATTCCCACACGGAACAAAAGTTTGTATGACCTACAGATGGTTGTTTCGGGTTGGGCGTTTGTGTATGTGAGACTTGTGTCTGTAAATGCACCCACGATACAAGAGAAATCTTAGTGTGGGGCAAAGTTTAAAAAAAAAAAACTCTTATTACGGCATGCGCTATGGCGCTTCAGGCATGCATCAGACGAAAGCGCAAGATGAACATGAAAGCGCACTGGTGTAGACATACCATTACGCCGCCACTGGCTGGGCTATAGGCTCTCTTGGTTTTAGCAATACCAAAATATCAAAGACCTAGTTTGAACATTATTTAAGCTTTTGTGAGTTACAGAAGGGAATCTCTTCACATGTCATAACACAGTTAAAGAGGCAATAACGTTTTTATTACATTTTAAATAGATACATTCTCTCACGTTCCTTTTCGTAATAGGGATTGACAGATAGAATCGAGAGGATTTTTTATAACTTTCTATGATGGAGGATGCGGTATTCGTATAACTAAACTTAAGTGGCTTTAGGCAGGTCACTTGGCAAAATGTAGTGTCGGCAAGCGCAGATCCCTGAGTTCCCTGACGGAATGGTGGCCGAGAGTGGTCAAATGTAGCGTAGGAAGACTTATGGCAAGATGGGGCGATGATTTAGTTCAACTTATCGGAAAATACTGGAAAAGACTGGCACAAAACAGGGAAGAATGACGTAAAAGAGAGGAGAGTTATACCTTGCAGTGGGTTGATTAAAGCTACGAATGATGATGATTTTTACTGGACTTCGAAAACTAGGAGGTTTTCAATACAATACGTAGGTACACATTTTTTTTGTTTGTTCACCTATTTCTCGCGATTATTAGTTGTTTGAAAATGAATTATTTATGTTATAGACGACGTTCTAGCTGTCGTAGTCCACGAAATTATACACTATTGTTGTTGTAATTTGTGACTAAAAGGTATTAAATAAATACTTAAAAAAAGTATAAATCCACTTAAAACACACTGAAAAGAGTAAAATAATTACTATATTTGCAGTTTCATAAGTCGATGCCTTCAATTAGTTTCAGCGTAGAAAAGCACCGATATATGATTTGCTTTCGGTGTGTTTTGAAGTCGGTTTTAACTTTTTATATAATGTAAATCTTCCTGTCCTAAATCGGTATTTTCCAAGAACATAATCTGTGCTTTTTAGAGAACTTACCGTACAATTTATTACCCTTTCTGCGACAAAGAAATTTCTTTGCACACCCATATACATAGTTCGCCTTATTACTCCATTTCCATATTCAGTTCCTATAACAGCACCGGGTACGTCGTTCAGATGGTATTTGCATGGCGAAGACATTCGACCCTACTTCGCAAGGCCCTTATACTATAACAAATAAACATACGTAGGTACGACCGACCCATTGTTTCGTTACGATGGTTACCGGAAAATCGCTGAATGTAACATAAGTCTTAGGTCAAGGTATTAGGAAGCGGCGAATCATGTAAAACAACATTCCATCTCAATTATTTTCGAGTTAGACAAGCGAACGTAATCACTTTTTTGTCTGTTTACGTAGATTCGCAATAATAACGTAGTCTTAGTAGATACCTACCTATTGCATATTTTTATCAAAATGATGAGTATCTTCTGTTACCGGGCTTAAACACTTTCATTGCATTAAGAATCACTTCTAATAACCTGTGATAACTGGGGCCTAATTCTCCTAAAATAAATCTTGATAAATCACAACCGAACCAAGGCCAAACCGTTCATTCAGACAGTTCTCAATTTCAAAAGCTATCAAATTGTTTGACACAAAAAACAAAATCAATCATTTTGAAAGTTTTCGAAAACAAAAACTGACTGACGGTTGTGGTTCGATTGCGTTTGGCAACAATTTATTTTAGGAGAATTAGGCCCCTGACACTGTACCGCCTAGCGTCTGTAGACAAATGGCAACCGATGATCGCTAGAGAATAGAAACGACAATGAGATGTACTGGATTGACATAAGCTTTTGACCGGTCAAGCGATCTGTTTTGTCATTTCCATACATTTAATAGGCCTATCTATTCTCTGGCGATCATCGATTGCCATTTGTCTACAGACGCTGATCTTCTGGGTTACTAAATTATTATTATATTATTAGTCTGTACTATCCCACTGCTGTGCTTTTGCACAGCAGTGGGATAGCCTCCCCCCGTTCCATCCATCTATCGTGATTCTGTGCAGCTTCATGCCAAATGTCAAAAAAGACATCCGCCGTCGACACGACACCGACGGCGACAGACGTCCCGCCATTTTCTTAAGTAAATACATTTTATCATTATCAGGGTTAGTAGGTATTGAGATATAGATAACAGGAAAATTGCCGCTTTTACTTTTTCATTAGAGATGATGAGATATTGCCGAAAAAAATAAATAAACTGTTCGTTAGTAAAGTTATGGTACGGAACCCTGATTGTGAGCTCGACTCACATTCCGGTTTATTTGTATCTTAACATGGGTCCCAAAATAATAATGATTAATAGATAAATAGTATAAATTCAAGTCGCACTGCGTCTGTCTCTTCACTTACTTCTTCTGCTACTCAATGGATTTTGACGCGGGTTTCATCTTAATTTAGGTAATTTCTTCCGGAAAGTTTTAAGCTATAAAATGTACCCTAGCGATGCCGGGCGGGTCGGTCAGATTTAAATATTATTCGTGAACTCATTTTTTTATTTCAAATAAACCATTACAGGCGCTTATGAAAAGTCGAATTTAGGTGCACGGTTCCAATAAATCGTTTCATATGGAGGAGGGCCGGCAAGAAACTCCATGGTTACTCTTTTAACTATATCTTTAACAATTTCGGTAGGTACAGTTGTGATTTACCTCCGGTTTCTGAGTCAAGAATTCTAGGACAAGCAACATACGACCACGGAGCTGTAACAAAAAATGCTTTATAATACATCATTTTTTCGACAACTCCGCACTCAACTCTATCAACTATGTATCGTTAATGCATCCAATGCGATGGCTAATATTGTCACGGTCACAAAGTAAACAAACTGAAGAATCGTCGTAAAAGGCAGAATAAATTACATATCAAGTAAATCAAGCCCGTGTCACGAGTTTGACAATGAATGTCAATTTTATTTGACATTCTTCTGTATCAAAGGTCGCGTTGCAATTATTCACCATCAAAGTTCATAATATTACTGGTTTTGTTTTCAAACATTAAATTTTAAACGTATTTTATTATTGATGCCAAACAACTTTATGGATCACATCGCGTTTTTTTTTTTTTTTAATCTTTATTTTATAAAGAAAAAAAAACGGTTTGGTCACGCAGCCGCGCAGTGACCATGCCACCCCTAAAAGAAAATACAAAAAATTGAACTTAAATACTAATCGAGTTCGGATAACCTATTTTTTATAGCCACGTCAACAATTTTATACAGCATTTTAGCCTCCTCGGAAAAAGGAGAAGCCAAAATACTGTTGCACACGCCAACAGAATATAATTTAAGTTTGTTTTCTGTCTCGAACTCTTTTCTCTCGACATCGTTCCGGACACATTCTACCAAAACATGATAAACGTCTTCTACAACATTACACTGCGCGCAGTTAGGGGAAGAAATCTTTTTCATCATGAATATAAAACTATTCAATGGAATATGTCCGGAGCGAAGTCTTAAGGCAGACACTACATCAAGTCTAGAAAGGTTGGACTGACCAAACCATAACAAGCGGGAAGGAAATGGTTGCATGGTTTTATACCATATACCTTTAGTGAGAGATCTTTCATCAAAGTACTCATTCCAGATTTTTGTACAATTTTCCTTCATTTTAAATATCTACTAAACTCTGTTCAACGAAAGATAAGTCGGACATAGCGATCATTTCGTAAAATGTAGCCGTAAGGAGACTGCTATCGATAAAACGTAAAATACTCATATAATCCATGTTTTGTTTTTGAAAAATATTTGATATTCTTTGTATGGTAACGTTTTGTAGAAAAACCCCAGGACTCGCCTTAGGCCTGAATTACATAGAAACGGCATAAGGCGCAGGCACGGCGCAGGCGCGTCACTTTCATACATATTTCGTGCCGCTTCAAATTTTTTTCGTACAAAATGTATGAAAGCGACGCGCCTGCGCCGTGCCTGCGCCTTATGCCGTCTGTATGTAATTCACGCTTTACGTTGAAAAGGGTATAGATAGCATCCGAGTGTAAGTAATAAAGTAGAAACTATGTTGAAATGTCTGTATGTGCATTATCGTGCATATGCGTTCGTGCACGTTTGTTTTATTACACGTTACGATACTGCACGTATATATTTGAAATAAAGAAGGGAACGCGAAGTAATTCGTGAAGTGGGTTTGCATCAATGGATATACGATTCGCATAAACAGAAAATATTATATTTTAGTATATTTTACTTTATTTTATGTGAGAACAGGCCTTGCCCTGCAGTGGGACAGTTAAAGGTTAATATTTATTTAATTATTTATATTTTACATCAGTCAGATAAACAAATATGAAATTTAAATCCCGGTGTAAAAGGACTCGAAATTTCCTTTATCACGCTTCCACTCTAAATTCGGTTGAAGCTTGGTTCAAAGAGCCTGCATTTGAAATTTCACGTTCATTTAATCTTATTTTCATAAAATATTCTATAAAATATTTTCTGGCATTTCTGTGATCAAGTGTACAGTGATTCAATAAACGCTGACGCGGACTGAGAGTTTCGTTACTTCACTGTTTGAGCGGCAAATGCCTGTTTTACGTTCCGGTTTTAAAACATTTTATTAAAATCACAAACCAATCAGATCAAAGGTGTACGAAATTGTGCTTATTTCAAGTTGAGAGACCAGTAATTAATGTAAATACAGGTATTATAATATAATTTAAAAGGTTTTTTTCTTCTTTGTTTTTAAAACTGTGTTCGTTCGTTCACAATTGATGCTATATGGATTTTAGTGCGACACGTCCTATGACACTTCATATGAATCTTATTTTTTACAAATAAATATGAATATTCATATTTATGAGTAGTTACGGTTTCCCACGTGCATTTTTCGAGATTGCCGAACTAGTTTCGGACCCAAACAACCCATAATCATGAGCTAAACATGCGGCGAGTTCGCGAGTCGAACTCGCAAGGTCGAGCAAACCCGAAAAATGCACGTGAGTAAACCGTAACTGATCATAAATATGAATGTGTCTCACGAAAGTTATAATATAAAAATATGAACATTATGATGATTCATATTCGTATAAACTATAGTGCCTTTAAATTGTTTGTAAACAAGGCGCACTTGGATACATTTCTCGACGACAGCTTGTGGCCGAATAATGTTTCGTTTAGGCGTTTTGTAAATATAAGGCTGCCATCAGACGGACTGCATCGCGGCAGCCGCGCTCAGTCGATATATTCAACTGCATGCAGTTCCTAAAGGATAAAAGTACAGTTGAAAATAATGACATGCAACTTGGTCACATTTAATTGTAAAAACGTGAAACGTTCGATAGATAGCATCAGAGACTTGTGCAGGAGCACTGATATAATTGCACTTCAAGAGACCTGGCTGCTGTCTGATGAGCTAGCTTATTTGGACACCATTAGTGGTGAATTTAGTTCCACGGGTACGTCAGGAATGGATTCAGCGGCGAGACTGATACATGGGCGGCCATATGGCGGAGTGGCTATTCTATGGCGAAAGAAAATGTTTAGTAATGTGTCGGTAATACAGTGCCATAATCCGCGTGTATGCGCTGTGAAAATTGCGCTAAGCGATAAATCTATTCTAGTGGTGAGTGTGTATATGCCCACTAATGATGTTACGAACTTAGTAGAGTTCGCGGACTGTCTTGGCTCTGTGAGTGCAATTATTGACAGTTGTGATATAGAATGCTGCTATGTATTAGGTGATTTTAATTCGCACCCAACTGAATGTTTTTATACAGAACTCTCAAATTTTTGTATTGAACATCAATGGACATGTATTGACATCGAGTTATTGGGTCTTAGTTCGGATACCCACACTTTTATTAGTGAAGCTCATGGATCTAAGAGCTGGCTTGATCATTGTTTAGTCACTAAGGCGGCTGTGCCTTCTGTTATACACTCTCATGTAAGATACGACGTACTGTGGTCTGACCACTTTCCTTTGGTAATTACGTGTGATCTTAGTTTCGTTCAGATTCAGCAACCCAATGTTAATCCTGATACAAATCGAGTGGTCTGGGGAGAAAGAAGTCAAGAACAAGTACTAGTATATAACAAAAAATGTCATGAAAAATTGCGACTTATTGACTTCCCAGACGACTTCAGAGAATGTAGTGGACGGACTTGTAATGACCATAGCCACACTCGTATTATAGATAGGATGTATGGTAAAATTGTGAATGCGTTGTGCGAGTCGGCTATCGAGACCATACGAGTACGTCGGGAAAATTCTAAAAAGCAAGTCGTGGGCTGGAACATACATGTGAGCGGCGCGCATAGAGAGGCTAGACTAAGATTTTTAAGCTGGCTCGATTATGGTAAGCCTACATCGGGGCGTATTTATGAAGAAATGCGTGAAGCTAGAAGGATCTTTAAGTCTCGGTTGAAGTGGTGTCAAGATCATGAGACTCAAATTAAAATGGATATTCTAGCTTCACACCATTCTAGGAATGATTTTCGATCCTTTTGGAAACATACGAATAGGTTGAAGGGCAAGTCTAGCCTCCCTATGTGCATTGATGGCGTGAGTGATGCTAAGCAAATAGCCGACCTTTTTGTTGATCATTTTAATGTACAGTCGCATTTGGGCCCTTCTAGGACGGTGCTCAATGTTGAGGCTCAGAATGAACTTGGAACTAAAATCACAGCCAAGATTATTAGAAAAGTAATAAACGCAATGAATCGAGGGAAATCTCCCGGTCATGATGGTCTCAGCATTGAGCATCTCCGATTTGCTGGTCCACATTTGCCAAGAGTGTTGGCTATGCTATTTACTTTCTGTCTGGGTCATGCTTATATGCCGGGTGATATGATTAAAACAACAATAGTGCCTGTCGTCAAAAATAAAACTGGTGACATGGGAGATAAAAATAATTACAGACCAATATCACTTGCCACAGTCATATCCAAGGTATTTGACAGTGTGCTTAACACTCACTTAAACAACTACATACGTGTGCACGACAATCAATTTGGGTTTCGTGCAGGACTGTCCACTGAGAGCGCCATATTGAGTGTGAAGCACACTGTGAAATACTACACGGATCGCCAGACTCCAGTTTACGCCTGCTTCCTTGATATGAGTAGGGCTTTTGACATGGTTTCCTATGACATCTTGTGGAAAAAGTTGGATGAGGTACATTTACCCACGGAGGTAATAAATATTCTAAAATATTGGTACGGAAACCAAGTCAATAGTGTGAAGTGGGCTGGAGTGCGGGGTGAGGCAGGGGGGGTTATGCTCACCTTTGCTCTTCAACCTATACGTGAACGATCTCATTGGCGCGCTCAGCAGCACGCATGTCGGATGTCATATTGATGGCGTGTGTGTCAATAACATCAGCTACGCCGATGACATGGTACTGCTGAGTGCGTCAATATGTGGGCTTAGAAAACTTGTGGCTATTTGCGAGCAATATGCCAAATTACATGGTTTGGCATATAATGTAAAGAAGAGCGTGATCATAGTTTTTGGAGCTACGGGAAAGTACCCAGAATCGGTACCTGAAGTTAAAATAAGTGGTGTACCCCTTATAAGGGTACATCAGTTTAAATATCTAGGTCACGTACTGACCACTGGCCTCAAGGACGATGAGGATATTGACAGGGAGCGGAGGGCGCTGTGTGTGAGAGCGAACACGATTGCCCGCAGATTCAGACGTGCCTCTATGGAGGTCAAACGCACTCTTTTTGGAGCGTACTGCACGTCTTTTTACACGTGTAATCTGTGGGCTCATTTCACTCAAAGATCGTACAGCGCCCTTCGCGTCCAGTACAATAACGCATTCAGGGTGCTGATGGGGCTGCCCCGCTACTGCAGCGCATCGGGGATGTTCGCAGAAGCTCGCGCGGACTGCTTCTACGCGGTCATGCGAAAGCGGTGCGCATCCTTGGTCCGCAGGGTGCGAGCCAGCGCCAACAGCATTCTGATTATGATAGCAAGCAGACTAGACTGCTTGTATGTGAACCACTGCTGCAAGGTTTCAGCTGGACCTGTGACCTTGCGGTAGTGAGGTCACAAACAAAATATACTTAGTAACATGTATATAATAACACTATGAGTTATGTGACTTGAAATAAAGATTATTATTATTATTATAAAACGACTACTTACTTAGTATAGTAAAGTCTATGTGCGGACTGTGAATCTCACCCTTATGTAACATTACAATGTGACATCTAAAGGCTTCGTGAGAAAAACAAAAGTCTAGACAACTACCCCACTACTCTAGTTCAGAAAAAGAGACAGCTAAGTAAATATTTTTCTTTTCTTTATCAACAACCTAGACCATTTCTCTAATGGGTCGAGATCTTCTTTCCCTCGGAAATTGCCTACATAACAATAGTAGATATCTATTTTGATCAACTTACTCGGCTGGGGTTTTATTTACAAGAAAAACAAACTTACAGTTCATTGACTTCTATGTTCTAGGTAGTTAGAATTATTGTACAATCTGACTAGCGATTGGAGGCTAGTTCTACTAACGAAATAGTGTAAAATTGCAATCGAACCGTAGGTCAGCCACGGTCGTTTGAGCGTTATCTCCATAAAAAAACGACAAATAGTTTCGGACGGTTTAGCTGCGATTCGATACCACCATACATATTTTTGCTGTCAAGTAGCATTGTTGTGTTTCGGTTTGAAGGATGAAATTACAGGCACATCAGCAATCTTTTTGGTGTTGAAGGTGTATACCGGATATTTTTTTTATCGTCTAGAAATAATAGGGTAGATAAGTGACCGGAGTCTAGTACAGTTTTTTTTTTCGTTAACTTGTTGTGAAATTGATCTATCAATAGATAAATACTACTAATTTGAAGCAAACTTTTCACATTAAAACAATAAAAACAGACAAAACAAGAAATAAATCTCCAAAAAAAAATATTGAAATTCAAACTATCCGCACCCGCGCCGCGTATGATTTGAATCAAAATTATAATTGTATTTATTGATAGATCAATTTCATTCTATGTTAATAAAAATAAAAAAAATACTAAATATCTATGCCATAGGCTTCTATCCGTGCACCTGTTCTACCCATTATTTTTCCAGATGGTAAGAAGTCATCTGGTATAGACGGCGGTAACCATTTTCCTTCAAGTGGCCCATCGGCTTGTTTGCCAACCTATTACATAAAAAAAGAATCCATCTTCATCAAACAACTACAACACTAAACAGATTTACAGCAATAGATACCGACAGTCGCTTTTTACAGCTTCCAAGTAATGTTCCCAAGTGATTTAGTAGCCTGATAACCGTAAACTCGGAACTATTTTAACTTTAATCCACTCCTTAGATGGCAGCACTTGACTCCGAACGAAGAGCTGTTACTATCGGGAAAATCCTTCGATAGCTTTACGATCCCTGGAAATGTATCTCTCTTATCTATAAAAGAGGAAATGCAGGTGCAGGACGTGTTATTTTTATTAAGCTGCTTGGTTTTGTGGTCAATAGGACTGATGTTAGAATAAATTGTAAGGGTATGCACGTTCAATATTTATCACGATATTTGGATCGTGATGTTTATTGAGCGTTTTAACAATAACTACATGCATGTTTCACGTTCAATAAATATTGAACATGTAGCATGCGCCTAAAACACAGCGAGGATGGAGATTTTATAATTTAACGATTGAAGTATTGTAACAACTTCTTGAAGAGGTTTTTTAAAGTTGTAGTCTAGTTTTAGTCTCTTAATTTTAGTTTAAGTTAACTCTTAAATACTAGTGCCTAAAATCAAATATTACCTAAATAAAATGAAAAATATTGTAGTACACACGGCTACACATCAACCCATACAAAACCAGTTTATCTTGGCGTCGCTTTGTATAATCTTTTCGCACAAGTAACGGTCACCTTATACTGGTTTTCATAGCTTGAAGTGTAGCCGTGTGTACCTAAATTGTATTGTTTTTAAAAAGACTTTTTGGCAACGTTGTAGTTATAAATGATCTTCTTCAAAGTATTTTCCTACCATACAGCGTCATATTTTTCCTATTTTCCATCAATTATGTAAATTATTTTCCTAGGTCATCATCATTATCAGCCTATTTCTGTCCCACTGCTGGGTACGGGCCTCTTTCCTAGGTACAGTCTAATATTTCTGGTTTTCCCCCACAAACATTTGTATTTCCCAGGCCATTTTCCAGTCAAACTAGAATCTTAATACAATCGGGTTTCAGTTTCTAAAGGATTTAAACTTTTGTTGGTCCAACTCGATAAACTTTATTGAGTAAACCTTTGTCCTGAAAGAAATCGGAATTTACTCTGAAAATACTAACTTTAAAATTGCTTTTTCAGATTTTATCATTGAAAAGTTGAACCTAAAGGCGAATTCTTTTAGTCCGAAACTCCGAACCGAGTGCCAGCTAAATTGTAACTTAGTGAAATGTAAACACAAAATCCAGGCTAACTCTCGTTTAATTAGAAAAAGTAGTTTAGTTTCTGTTTGGTTTCACGAGGCATAATTTTCATAAAAAGTTCTAGTTACAACCACATAACAGATATCATTCAGCCGAAAGATGTCCACTACTGGACACAGGCCTCCCCCAATACGGGTTTGCCATAATCGCCACGCTTGGCAGGCGGGCTGGCGATCGCAGAGAACGCTGCTGCCCATCCTCTAGTGAATCCCTTAGTCGCCTTTTACGACACTCATGGGAAGAGATGGGGTAGTGCTATTCTTTACGTCTGGCAACACACGGACGATAACAGATGTAAAGTACAGTAAATAAGGTTAATTCTTTCCAAAGTGCAATAAGGTCAACTCTTTCCAAAGTGCAATACGGTCAACTCTTTCCAAAGTGTAATAAGGTCAACTCTTTCCAAAGTGCAATAAGGTCAACTCTTTCCAAAAAGCAATAAGGTCAACTCTTTCCAAAGTGTAATAAGGTCAACTCTTTCCAAAGTTCAATAAGGTCAACTCTTTCCAAAAAGCAATAAGGTCAACTCTTTCCAAAGTGTAATAAGGTCAACTCTTTCCAAAGTTCAATAAGGTCAACTCTTTCCAAAAAGCAATAAGGTCAACTCTTTCCAAAGTGTAATAAGGTCAACTCTTTCCAAAGTTCAATAAGGTCAACTCTTTCCAAAAAGCAATAAGGTCAACTCTTTCCAAAGTTCAATAAGGTCAACTCTTTCCGAAGTGCAATAAGGTCAACTCTTTCCAAAGTGCAATAAGGTCAACTCTTTCCAAAGTGCAATAAGGTCAACTCTTTCCAAAGTGCAATAAGGTCAACTCTTTCCAAAGTGTAATAAGGTCAACTCTTTCCAAAGTGCAATAAGGTCAACTCTTTCCAAAAAGCAATAAGGTCAACTCTTTCCAAAGTGTAATAAGGTCAACTCTTTCCAAAGTTCAATAAGGTCAACTCTTTCCAAAAAGCAATAAGGTCAACTCTTTCCAAAGTTCAATAAGGTCAACTCTTTCCAAAAAGCAATAAGGTCAACTCTTTCCAAAGTGTAATAAGGTCAACTCTTTCCAAAGTTCAATAAGGTCAACTCTTTCCAAAAAGCAATAAGGTCAACTCTTTCCAAAGTTCAATAAGGTCAACTCTTTCCGAAGTGCAATAAGGTCAACTCTTTCCAAAGTGCAATAAGGTCAACTCTTTCCAAAGTGCAATAAGGTCAACTCTTTCCAAAGTGCAATAAGGTCTCTTTTCAATGTACATGGTCATCAACAAATCGATTGAATCAATTTACCTGTGTGATGGCCGATTCCTTTAATTTACTGAGCGTTATTGGTTAAAAAACTAACAATGAAGCAGCCCAGAGGTTTGCATAGAAGACTCTCCGGTTCGTTAGTAGCTATCGCACTTGAAATTAGCTTATGAGTCTGTTTAGTCAAGATTGGTAATGAAAAATGCTACTATTGGTAAGCAAAACGATTCGTTTTTGGCCATAGGAACCGGCAATAGTGAGTTCGTGTTGTGCGTAGGGTTGTTGCATATGTCCGGATTTTTCCAGAAAAGTCCGGAATGTTAGCTCAGGGTCCGGAATGCGGGGGGAATTCTTGATTGATTTGACGACACGTTTGGTGCAGTGGCTAAGCGATTGACTGCTGCGCTGCGTATCGCGAGTTCGATTCCCGCACGTAACAAAAATTTGTATGGCCTACACATGGTTGTTCCGGGTCTGGGCGTTTGTATATGTGAGATTTGTCTGTAAATGCACCCACGATACAAGAGAAATCTTAGTGAGGGGTAAAGTTTTATTTAAAAAAAAAAATACTCAGACGTCCGGAACTTCTAAACTGAAGAACTGAACTACCAATAACGTAAAAAAAAAAACCTACATATGCTAAGAAAACGATGGCTTTGTACTGCACAATTCATAGAAAAGTCCCGAATTTCCTTCAAATGCCCTGAGCTTTCTTCGGAAAACCGTTTTATTGACTTTGAACCCTGGTTGTGTGTGATTTGTCATCTTATCGTGCATTGCGAAAAAAACAAACTTCTGTTCCATTTTACTTTATAGTGAAGCGGTTTCCTTTACTTTATTGCTATATGAAGCCATCAGTTTGTGCGGGAAACTGGGATTAACCATGTTCATAATATTATTAACTAATAGCTATTTAATTAATGTCAATCAATCATGCGTTTGTGGGGAACTACATGCGGTTTACATAATAAAGGGTGTAGCTAACATGCCAGTGACAACAGTTACATTGATATGGGATCAAATAGAGGGAAGGTCTGTAATCAAATTATGATGTCATTGGCAATGCGCGGTTGGATACCACGAATCATCATTTTTAGCAACGATACGCATATTTGGCTTAATAAGGTACAAATATAGGGTCTTTATTCTATAGTCAAAACTACTATTAAAAATGTACAACAATTGAGGACTGGAAATTACAAAGGTGCTAACTACAAAAACTACAAAATGAAAACTTAAATTATAACCTGCATATTATATGTAACGCGTGAACAATTTTATTTTCGTGTGATTAAAATAGTTGCAATCATGGTCCAATAGAAAGTAAGTCATAAAAATTATACTTGGTTATACATTTTCTTTTCAATAAACAGTTTTATCGAATTATCTTTGCTTTATGCCATAATCACTTAACCCCTTTGTAATTTCCAGTCCTCAATTTGGTATTATTTTAAAGAAAATATGGAAAGAACGGCATGTAAAAAGAAACGATGAAAATACAGAGGAGATACACGCTTTCGAAGTTTGTGGAGAGGGTATTTTCTGGGTTACGTATCATAATACCTACGTTTATTCTAACTATTTTCAACTTAACTACGGTTGATTCACATATGTTCATAACGCATAATGGTCGACTCAACTACAGTTTAACTTGCCTAATCTTGATTAAACTAAAATTAATTGCACTAACGAACGATTCAACTATGTATGAAATACCTAATGGACGACTCGCCTACAGTTTATTAATACTGATAATTAGACAATGGTGAAAACATTTCTGCGAGCAACTTGGAAATAGCGCTCGCCGGCCGCTGCCGCGGCACCGCTCGCTTCGCTCGCTCGGCTCGCGCGCGGTTGGTCACAGTTCTAACCTAACCTAACCTATTTCACTCAGTTCAAAATGATGAATCATACAATCTGCCTGCGACTAGATAATTAGACAATGGTAAAAACATTTCTGCGGCAGATTGTATGATTCATCATTTTGAACTGGGTGAAATAGGTTAGGTTAGGTTAGAACTGTGACAAACCGCGCGCGAGCCGAGCGAGCGAAGCGAGCGGTGCCGCGGCAGCGGCCGGCGAGCGCTACTTCCAAGTTGCTCGCAGAAATGTTGTCACATATACAAAATCACGAGTAAGACAAACACAAGACCACAGATAAATCAACAGTAGGTGAATCGTCCGTTAGTTTAATCAACGTTAGGTGAATTAATTGTAGTCGAATAAACCGTAGATGAATTCTCCATTATGGATTTCGTCCATTAGTTATTACAAAAATAGGTGAAACGATCTTTAGGTGTTTTAAACGGTAGGTCTTTTGATCGTAGTTAAGTTGAAAATAGTTAGAATAAACGTAGGTATTATGATACGTAACCATTTTCTGTCCTTGTCACATGAAACGGATATTGTATAGAGTGATGTCAAGTCACTATAAAGTTTTTAAGGTATGACGTCATTTTTAAGTAGTGTTGTCTCTGTCTCGTGAACAATGTAAAATTGTTAATAACTTGGGCGTTTTATTAAATATTTCATTGGTTTTTTCACTAAATATTTTTGTAATATTTTCGAGATATGTAATAAAAAATAATCGTCAAATTCCCTTAGAGCTCAAATATCCTATTAGGAAGGTTACCACAAAGGTTTAATACGAATAATTTAATTAATGTACAAGTGCAGCCCATAAGCCCAAATATCAAACGCTACTTTTTAAGATAAGTCATTAATTCTCGTGTTGTCACTGTCACTTTGCCTTAAGGTGACAGTGACAACACGAGAATTAATGCAAAATGCATGTGATTTAGGGCTGAGTAGCATTTGAGAATTTAGCCAATAGATACTTCAGCGTTTTATTCAAGAGCATGTTTATACTCTGTTCAACGAACGATAAGATCACAATTTACTAAATGTCAAGAGACATAGCGGTCATTTAGTAAATTGTAACCGTAAGGATACTGCTATTGAACAAACGTAAACGAAATCATCAAAAACCGTAAAATACTTAGCTACATTAACCATGTTTTGTTTTTTAAAAACATTTGAAATTCTTTGTATGTTAAAGTTTTGTAGACAAACTCAACTACTTTTTCGAAAAGAATGCTCGCAACCTCGGCAACTCGTGATAAAAGGCTAATAAGTAACGTACCTAATGGTCTTTTTTTCATTTCTAAAACCGCACATACACAGTTCATTAAAATAAGTCCACAATTACAATTAATCCTATAATGAACTTGTAAGTACTTCGTTAA
Source organism: Amphipyra tragopoginis (assembly GCA_905220435.1). Taxonomy (NCBI): domain Eukaryota; kingdom Metazoa; phylum Arthropoda; class Insecta; order Lepidoptera; family Noctuidae; genus Amphipyra; species Amphipyra tragopoginis. The sequence continues at coordinate 7,812,086 of HG991997.1, read as the reverse complement.
TGAATTCATCGCAAAACATAACACAGTAACACCCTCTAACAAACTAATACGCATAGTTTTATGAACTCCTTAATTGAGGAGGTGAACCAATTAGTTTCACGAACTTCGTAATGTTAACATGTCGGAACTTGTTGGTACCGGATTAAGAGATATTATGTACGTTTGTCCGAACTAAAGGTATACATACGGTAACTCCTAACAAAAGAAGTAGTCTTTTTGTGGAAGGTAGTAATTACTAGAGAGTTTCGAAGGCGAAAAAAATTGTTAGGTTATTTGCTACACTACTTTTAAGTGTTTATTTATTAGCTGTTGGTCGTTGAAAGTTGGTAAAAAAAAATATTATGATAAAAACGCAACTTCAGAAAAGGATGCTAAATACAGTATGTAAAATAACAGGGCGTTCTCTTAAACCCTAATTAATTAATCTATATCATTAAATAGATTAAAATTAAAATAAGAAAAACACAAAAAAAAACATTTCGGAACTGCCTGTTTTACCCTTTAACCGCCTGTCGGATAAATCCGACAAAAAATAGTCTCTATTTCGACCATATCGGATGTACCTGTGACCGTTACTATCCATATAGAGGTTAATAAAATTGTCGGATATATCCGACTGGGGCGGTTAAAGGGTTAAAACCAAAATAGTAGCGTAGACAGGTTAAATGCGATGTTGCCGTGTTTTCCACATTGATAGACAAGTGAGTACAGTAAGCGCTTCTTCTACGTATAATTTTTTTTTGTTTTCTTTGGTAATATTTTTTTAGTGTGTACGGACGCTATAGTATTGCTAGTTAATAGGAACGCCTTTCGTTAGTTAAGTTAACATCCTAACTAAAATTATAAATGCGAAAGTAAGTTTGTTTGTTACCTTTTCACGCTTAAAGCCGTGAACCGATCATCCTGAAATTTTGCATATACGTTGTCAGGTGTAAAGAAACGGACATAGGGAACCATTCATCCCGAAAAAATGTAATGTTCCTGAGGAAAACAAAAATTACGCTCATAGATGGCGCCACGTGTTTTTCGAATCAGGATTGAATTATCTATATATATAAAAGAAAGTCGTGTTAGTTACTTCACTTATAACTCAAGAACGGCTGAACCGATTTAGCTGAAAATTGGCAGGGAGGTAGTTTAGAGCCAGGAGAAGGACATAGGATACTTTTTATCCCGTTCGACATTTTGATATTTAAAAAAAAAAAAATTATATCAGTATATCCATATTCTTAATCTGTTTAGGTAGTAGGTAGGTAGTAGGTAGGTAGTAGGTAGGTAGTAGGTAGGTAGTAGGTAGGTAGTAGGTAGGTAGTAGGTAGGTAGTAGGTAGGTAGTAGGTAGGTAGTAGGTAGGTAGTAGGTAGGTAGTAGGTAGGTAGTAGGTAGGTAGTAGGTAGGTAGTAGGTAGGTAGTAGGTAGGTAGTAGGTAGGTAGTAGGTAGGTAGTAGGTAGGTAGTAGGTAGGTAGTAGGTAGGTAGTAGGTAGGTAGTAGGTAGGTAGTAGGTAGGTAGTAGGTAGGTAGTAGGTAGGTAGTAGGTAGGTAGTAGGTAGGTAGTAGGTAGGTAGTAGGTAGGTAGTAGGTAGGTAGTAGGTAGGTAGTAGGTAGGTAGTAGGTAGGTAGTAGGTAGGTAGTAGGTAGGTAGTAGGTAGGTAGTAGGTAGGTAGTAGGTAGGTAGTAGGTAGGTAGTAGGTAGGTAGTAGGTAGGTAGTAGGTAGGTAGTAGGTAGGTAGTAGGTAGGTAGTAGGTAGGTAGTAGGTAGGTAATAAGTAGGAAAAAGGGCATTGCAACGCATGCCGGGAACAGCTAGTATTTTATAGAAACGTTAGTAGTGTGTTAAGAGTTTTTTTTGAGCTTAAATAACGCGAGCGAAGCCGCGGGCAAAAGCTAGTACTGTATATTTTTCCGGCGTTTCAGTTGAAATTCCTTTCGATGGATTACGAATCCTGCCCAATATAAATTAAGGTCGAATTTCACTTATCATTTCCATTGGCTGGAGACCCTTCAGGTCTCGCCAATAACTGCCCGGTTACGTAGAAATGGTCCCCTAGGACCACCTACAGCAGTACAATAGAAAAAAAAACTTATCATTTCTCAAAACATATATACGTAGGTCCTTAACGAGGATAACAAACCGAGTACGACACTGTGGTTTATATTGCTTTCACGGTAACTTGATTAATTTGGCAGATGTCAGTTCATGACATGAAAATAAATTGTAATGGCGCTTGTGTATGACAATTTAATTCAACAAGTATTAAATCAATTTAAAATATTAATAAAGCGTTACCCAAAAGGTTGTTTTAAAATCAGAAACATAGAAACAATATAGTTATATGTGTTTAACGCCATAATTATATATTACCTATATGATTTTGAAAAAACCCCGACGCGTTTTCAAACTTGCGTCAGATGGTACCAGTTGCCAGAGACGTGCGTATCGATAAAATAATTTCGATAAATTTGTATTAACAGAATTAATATTTTGACTATCGTAATAATAATAGACGATAGGCTCAGTTGATTGAATAATTAAAATAAGGCTCATTATAGCCCAGTTGCCTTGCAAAAGGTCGGTCAGTCCTAAATTTTGGATACGTGTTATGGATATGTTGTGTTCTTATAAAAATTACAAATTTTGCACCTTGAGTGACCTCGGCGCGCTCTGTCATCTTAGGTTAAAGAACCCAAAAATGAGTTTTTATTAAATGACTCCTTATGGGTTTTATGCCAAAAATTATTCACATCAATTTTGTAGAAAATTAAATTCTTATTTTTCATTCCCGACTCAAAATCAGAGGTATTTTATAGGTTTGAAGCCCATGTCTGTCTTTCTGTTTGGCTGTCTATTTCTCTCTCTGTCTGTGTGTCTGTTTGTTGGCTTTTCATAAAAACACCTAACATAACACATCCAAAATTCAGGACCGACGAACCTTTCGCAAGATAAACCTCTTTTTCGCGACCCGGCTACTGGGCTTATTATTGGTGATAAATAAACATTTATTTTCACTCATCCCATACCTGCTGGATTCATTATCACATTAGCACGTAATCGTCTATTGTTGAAGATATGCATGCTAATTGACTTAATTCTAATTACTTAAATCACAAGTATTTGAAATGTACATAAAATCACATTACAATAAAAGGTCAAATTCTCGCTGAAATTTTACAAATTTTATCGATAGTTGAATCGACTACAGTCACATGTCTCGCAACTCCTATTGACATGTGTCATTTTAATCTTCTTATCGTGAAAACAATATAGAATCAAGTGAAACTACACAACATGAACACACTATTACAAACCGCAATCGTGTTCAAGCGACAACTTGCTAGGATGCTGACAACAGGCGATAAAGTAAACAGCGAGACAGGCGAGATACTAAAACAAATAGGTACAGTTATCAAGAACGGAAGAGCGATCGGTAATCCAAGGTGTAGGAAGATCCGTATCAATAAACGAGATTGATCCTGTCTATCTTCTGTAAAGACTGGTCTATTTTGGTTCAACTGTTCCTAGTTATATTGAACATTGCTTTCAGTCTTCAGTCTTTTCAGTCAATTATATTGCACACGCACAAACATACATTAATTCGTATTTTTTATAAGAACATTTCTTGAACTGTTTGATTCTTCCTACACCTGATTTTCATATTATCTTTTATTCGCTTCCTGGTCCGGGTATTTAAAGGCCTGTAGACCTGTAATACAGGTGATCCAAATACAGGCTCCAAACTCCACTACATTAAATTCATATATCCAGTACATACAATTATGTACTGTAATCAATGTAATCATTATGTGTGTGTATCAGTGGCGAAGGCTCCATACAACTCGATTCCCATCGGCTTGCCTTTTGAAACGAGTAGTTACTGGAATTCACGCATCACACTTGAGCAAGGTAAGCATTTTTTGGTCTGGCTTCCCTTTTAAGAAAATTCACCCATCGCCACTGGTGTGTATTGTATAGTAGTCTTACCATGAGCTTTATTCACGATGACACATCAAAACTGAATGTGCATACCGAATAAATGTAGATACTGAATTTAACATTATATTGTGAAATGGCCCTTACAAGCAGCGTCAACAAGCACTCCAAAAATATAATAGTAACGCGGACGCGTTTATTGTGTATATTTCTTAAATTTCATTAACAATAAGGGCTCAGATGCGACTGGACATCACTATTTCCACAGAGCGACACATGATATATTTCTCGTTCAATCAATATAATGATATGGCGTTCACAATGTATTGATAGATCGCTTCATGTGTCAGCAATCGCAATAAATTTTGATTGGAAGCTAGATACACTGTAATAATAATATATTGATCGTGTGACGCGTGGTCGTAGCATATTGCAATCAGTACCTAGGTAATCAGTGATACTATATGTACATATATACTCACGCCGTTTTACCATAGGCGTAGGCAGAAACTGCAGAACGCCACATGCTTCGATCCTTAAATACTCGTTTCGCTTCTTCCACGTTCATACATCTTGTCATACACGCACGCCGGTTGAGAGTACTACACACTTGTCTTTTTTGTAGAACATCACCAATAACATCGATGTATGTCCTTCTAGGGCGTCCTCTTCCGGCGTTTCCACTGACATTCACCTTAAAAATTGCTTTTGTTAATTGCCGTTCACTCATTCTCTCAACATGAGGAAACCTGTCATACTCCTTTAAATTTTTGTCACTACATCATCATTAGTGATTCTATACAGGGTTACTGAAAAAACACCAGTAGGATAATTCATTCTGGTATTTTTATAAGTGGGAAAAGAGCGGGATGCCAAAGTTTTTTTTAATGTCACATATTTCGTTTACAAAAACTATTATATTGTATGACAATAAAAAAGAAAACAAACATTTTGTCCGTTTTCGTAAAAGAAAACTGAACATTTCCCGCTTCAAAAAATACCTGGGGGTTAATAACACCGCGTTTGGTGAAACATATTTCCTTTCATATTCGAAATCATAACTGCAAGTGAGCTGCACATAGGTACAGTCAGCAGTTGTCACGCACTTGCACTGATTACATCCTAATTCCCTTCAAGCTACATTATTGGAGGTTGTATAGTTTACAGTTGCGACTGGATATGCAGTCTACTAAAGGGGAGCTACCGAGTAAGCTTACAGTACGCTCTTGGCTGCTATTTGCTATCATTTAAAGTAAAAACTTTTCTTGTATGACCTTTTCTTTCCTGTCTCATTCGGAAGAATCCCCAGAGCGTTAAGAACATCTAGACTAAACACAATGTACGATACAAAACCGCTGTAACACAACGACAAAGTTCAAACATTTGATGAAAAAACTTTCGGATCGTTATGATTAGAGATATATAAAGTTGTAATGTAACTATAGCCGGACTCGTGCTTATTAAAACTAAGAGGCAGGCTACGATTGTTGACTACCAGACTGGATTGTTGAGTAGTTTCAAGTGTCCTTTGACAGCTGTACAGTTTTGAAATTCTTTTTTGTTTTTACTAGAGATGCGCCGAATAGTGGTTTCACCGAATAACCGAATACCGAATACTATTCGGTTTAACCTTTACCGAACCGGATATTCGGCCGAATTATTCGGTTTACCATTTGATTGTTTTGCCGCGTAAACAGGTTCTTACATGAACGCTACGTGTTGCTGCTGGAGCGAGCCGTACCTCACCGCCCGCCACCCGCGCACACCGCGCTGTCACTTTGCTTCAAAACATCGCTGGTTTAAAAATTAATGTGGATTGGATTGAGATTTCAGTTGCTTTAAAATGTTGATTTGATGTTTAAAAATAAATGTTGATTTGAAGTTTAAACATGTATGTTGATCAAAGGTTTAAAAATCGATGTTGGTTTAAAGTTTAATAATAAATGTTGATTTAAGGTATACAAAGAAATGTGGATTTGATTGAGGTTTAAAAAGAAGTTAATTTTATGGTTAAATTGCTTTAAAATGTTTAAAAAAAGGTTTGTATTAGTTTAAAAATAAATGTTGATTTGAAATTTATTAGCTTTATTTAACTCATCTTTCATAGTATTTCTTTGACTTATATTATAACATGAATCCAGTGGCGTGCACTCCATACATGCAAATAAGCTCTGCATACCCTGCAGTTCCATACATGCCCCTCTAAGTGATAAATAACTATAATTAAAAGAAATCATGGTAATTTAGTTTTCACGCCATCTATTGCTTTTTTTGGAACTAACTCGGAGCGGGGAATACCCGCCGCATGCCGCCGCGACCGCGCATTGCAGCGCCTCCCGTGAGCATAAGCTGTACTACGCCTGGCTTATTCTTCATACAACGCATCTCGTGTAGTACACAGCAAAAGAGTGACTGTGTGCGTGAAAATGTGTGCGTGTGTTGGAGTTTTGGAGGCATAGCTTACATTGCAAACCGTCCAAATTGAGAACCCGTAAATGCACCGTTTAATTGTTGATTGCAGAGAGTCGACTTATTTTAGTCGGATTAACCAAATGATTCATTCGTTCGTATTAATTAGTTCGTAACGTAATAAATTGCAAAGTTTTTTCGCCTTATTGTTTTTTTTGGCGCAAGTGATTGACGGTCGAGTAATTATTTAGTAAGTTTATGGTAAAAATGGAAAATTATACCTGTGAGACCCGTGCTGGCGAAATGTGTTCTGTGTGTGTTCCTGTCTTTTGAGGAAACAGTTAAATTGATTGCAAAGGGAAGGCGTGTACCCGGGTTGGATTTAACTCAAAGAAAAGGTAATAAATACTACTCGTTATTTTCATAAAATGTTTTATGCTGACTATTACTGGCTAATTCGTTGTGTACACACAAATACATTGGATTGTTTCCCTTGCATTTTGTTTATAAATCAAGTTAAAAATAATGTTTGGACCTAGCGGATACTCAGATTTAAATAATTTTCACAAAGCGGCTGCTAAGCATGATTCTTCAGAAAAACATCTAGAATCCTGCTTAAAAGTTCCAAACTTTTGATAAAGGTAGAATAGAGACTAGTTTGAATAGCCAGTTAAAGTTAGATATTGAAGGGCACAACGCGAAAGACGACAGAAATAGAAACATCTTCAAACGGTTGATTGATGTAGTTTGTTTTCTAGGTAAATCTGAATTAGCATTCCGTGGTCATGACGAACCCAGCTTTTTTTTGTGCATACCCTGTCTGAAATCTCTGTGCACGCCACTGCATGAATCTTACATAAGAAGTTTTGACTTTTAGTTCTATACCGTGTCATGTAGCCAAGAAAATAGAAATACTCGAACCGAATATATTTGGCACCAAAACCGAATAATTCGGCCGAAAACAAATAGTGAAAAATATGCCGAATACACCGAATACCGAATACCAAACGAATATTCGGCGCATCTCTAGTTTTTACTCTGTCATCTGCATTGCATTGTTTGTTTTTTTTCTGGCGAGGCTAAAGTCAAGAGATAGTTTCTGGAAATAAGTGTTTTAGTGAGCCTTTAATAAGGGCGATAATGCAATAACTTTCGCCCAGGGTGAGCGCAGCACGGAATCCGCGCGAACACGGCCGCGTGAATGCGCTGACGCCAGACGAACTTTATCGCGATAATTATCTTCCTTAGGTTTAAGTAGTAGTGACTTCTGTTGCCGTTATATATAAGTTACCTATAGCAATATGTCAAAGAGCTGACTAGCGGCCGCTATTAATAATCAATCCTAATCAAAATATACATTTTCATTGATGGATAGTATAATTTGAATTCGCTTTTCGCGTCTGTTCGTTTGTCTTACTTCTGATAAACTACTCAATGGATTTCGATGCGGTTTTCATATTAATTTAGGTAATTTTTTCCGGAAAGTTTTAAGCTATAAAACGTCTTTAAGCGAAGCCAGGGCCGGTCGCTAGTTACTATCTTGAATTTCTGTCAACAAAGTAAATACAGAGATTTTGGATTGAGATCAGCTGTTAAGGAAATAATTAACAATTTTAGTAATTTAGTCATCTAAGCTTTGTCCCTCCATAGAGTGATTTTATAAACTATTTATGCTATTCCGAAGTCCGTACCAATTATAATTATCAGTCTTATGTTTCCTGCTGGAATACCTACTTGAAACACATAATTGAATTTCACAACTATGCCGTTGTAACATTATCTAGCAAAACAATTGAGCTATAAACCCCTGTCATAACAGTTCTTTCGCAAACACAAACATTTCACGGCTTCCAACCGAAAGTTACTCGGTTACGTCACAAATAAGCTCAGAAAAGAAGTTCCACTGTATAAAGTATATGATAAGGAGTTTATATATATGAATATGTAATTCCTTCAAATCTCGTTATCTATCTACTGGTGACACAGATTGACCCTGCATGGGGTTTTGTTAAGAAAAAAATAAAAAATATAAGTGGTTTGGATACGACCACTTACCACTATCGCAAGACAGTTTTTTTTTTTTTTTTATATTAATTAAAATCCCGTACAGGGTCAATCGATCGACACCATATACATGGACATACCATACCATGGATCATGGATTTCAAGGAATTACACAAATTCGTTTGTACCTACTCTGTATAGATTGTGTCCTTTCCGGAAAAGAAGAGGCCATCTTTCTGAGTTCTGACAGCCAGTACTCGGTCGGTATCCTGGGATTTATGTATCTCCTAGTAATTGAATTACTGAGGTCTGGTGGTAGTTGCTCCGTATAAGATATGAATATTTAGTGGCGTTGGAAGGACGACCACAACGTTGTTGAGAAAAAACGAAACTGAAAGTACACGTTACTGCCATCTTACGACTTAATACTCATACAAACCTCCGGTTGTATCGTTATGAACTAACGGCCATTTTCAATAACCTATCTATCGGCGGTTTCGCCTACTAGAGATAGAAATTTGACATAAGCTCCATAGAAGTAATGTCAAATTTCTATCCGTAGTAAGGAAAACCGCCGATAGACAGGATATTGAAAATGGCGGTAAAAGGATTTTAGGCTTCAGACTATCCATGACAACTATCATAAATAGGCATTCGTAGCATAACCTGGGGCCAAATTCTACTAACAAAATTGTTGCTAAATCGCGATCGAAACCTGTCACAATGTTTGGTTTAGGTTTTGTTGCTAAACAATTCGACATTAATTCTTGTAAACGAAAACTGCCGAATGAAGGGTTCGGCATCGGTTCGTTTGCAATTGATCAACGCTTCTGTTAAGTAGAATCCCTAAAAGTCCCTGAACCGACGGACAACAGGTACAAAACATTAACCATTTAGAACTTCGCTATCCTGCAACTTGGGTTCTAGTAGCCAAATTGTTCAATAGTGGGCCTTTTGTACCCTCTAATTTTGTGGTTACACGCGGATCCCATAACGACTGTCGGTTTGCGATCCTCCTTTATGGCATAGGAGCCGTTAACGTGAACGAATGATACCAATGTTTATTGTTACACTAGCAAAGACTACCGGACCTTTATTAGTCGTTCAGGAATTACTTTGTGGCGTTTTTATTCATTTGTTTCCGAGTTTTGTTAGATCTATTTAGGGAGAGAAGTGCCGAGTATTACTTAGTTATTTTGATTTATTACGCGGTGTCTTACGTAGGCGGTCCTAAACGAACGCGAATTGAGAACTATCTGATGCGGTGACACGCGAATTCAATGCGATGCGGTGCGAAGCGGCGCGCGGTGGCTTTGTGCTACGAGCTCGCGAACCGCCCGCCGCGCATCGCCGCCATTCAGGACAGTAGCACTGTACGGTACCGCATCCAGTTCGAGCGAAAATATCAAGCCAATTGATCGCGTTCGCTTCGCTTCGCGCCGCGCCTCACCGCACTCCACATACGTTTGGTCACGTAGGCCACTTCAATAGGTATCGACTATTTGTTCGTCACGCAGATCGCTCACGTAGGATGCCGCGTTAGCTCGCTGACAGTTTATGTTTTGGTTGAGATCTACCCTCTGACTCAGAACGATTCAATTAGTCAGATGTCGAACGATTCGGTAAGATATCTTTTTCTCTCCTTACGAAAATCGTAGACGGAACAAGATAACAATTCGAATCAATAATCAACTGCTTATGGAAAAGGTTCTGAATCGGGAGGCAGCTTGCTTTTCGAAGTAGAAGCTGATGATTTCCTTTACGACGTGTCTTTCCACTGCTAAATCCAGTTGGCATATATAAAATCTAATGATATGTATAAAAGAAGATATCATCGTCATTGACGTACCGTGAGCTTAGAGCAACGCAATCGACATACTCGGGAGTGACCATGCGGAACATTTCTCCTCTGTCAACTTGCTTGGGCCCCAATTGACTCTGAATCGGGAGGCAGCTTGCTTTTCGAAGTAGAAGCTGATGATTTCTTCTACGACGTGTCTTTCCACTGCTAAGGCAGTCGTTCCACCGCCGGCGAGGAAGCGACTAACTATCGGCTATTTTCTCGCTCAAGAAACGTACAATAGATATACATTCCGTGTAAATAAAAGAGATGCATATATTAATAGTTCATCGCTGACTGTTCACACTGCCGGCGAGGACTCGCTCCACTAGTTTGTCACTGAGCGACAAGAGCTATCAAAGATAATACTCGCTCAGCGATGCTCGCTTGGCAGTCAGAAATCACGCCGAGAGACCAACCAGCAGTCATTTGCGAGTGGTGCGAGTAATCGCCCGTCGCACTCGCACACTCGCTTATAGCCCAGCGACAAAACTATTGGAACTACACTCTCGCTTCTCGCTGCTCGCCAACTCGTTTCTAGCTTTTAGCTCTACTCGCTGCTCGCTTATCGTTCGCGGTGGGACAAGTGCCTAAATCCAGTTGGCATATATAAAATCAAATGATATGTATAAAAGAAGATATCATCGTCACTGACGTGCCGTAAGCTTAGAGCAACGCAGTCGTATACTACCACATCGAACATAGTCGGGAGTGGCCATGCGAAACATTTTCCCTCTGTCAATTCACTTAGGCCCCAATTGACAGTTCATGTCAAATAGGGCCTAAGTTTGTTTTATTTTTAATGTGTGAATGTCGTAGCTACAGGGTAGAATGCAGACGAGTGAGACACTCCCCCGCAAAAAAATGACAGACGTTTTAGTATTCGTTTTTGTATTAAAAGTAAAAATATACTAATTGGTGTATCTTGCAGATATCTATCTATCTCTTTTACTATCGTACTTATTCCGAATCTCAAAAAACAATGCAGGATCGAATTTTATATGCAATGTTTTATGAATGGACGTAACATTATTCTAAGCGCGTTTGACCATCGCCACCGTCGCTCGTTGAGAAACGAGATTATTTCGGATTGAGTTCGGATCGACGTGACGGCGATCGTGTGTCCACCGTGACTAATCTCGTTGGTTCAGTTTTGCTCTCCACCGACGCCGGCAATTTCGGGTGTAGTGGACAAATTCAGACGTGTTTTGTATTGCTGGCATTTTGGCCCGTCACGATCTCAGGCCGAGTTCTAGCAGATGACGCCGCTCGGATGACGGACGTGTGGTGGACATCCAGTCATAGTAATGTACGTATTGCTACTTCGGCAACGTCATCTCGTCCTCGATGACGGCGGCGGTCGAAAAACATCTTTAGTATAGGTAAACATCATTGGTAAAACCTAAGTAGAACGCAGACAAATCGCAAACAGAATTACTAATGCACAGTTGTTTAAAAATTGTCAAGTAATTGCATTTCAGGTAATTAATTATCTGATATTTATGTTTTTGTGGACTTATATTAATTCATATCGGTATCAATTATGTCCGACAATCGCCAACAAATGTTTTTAATTACTACTGGCACATGTTCAACGACATGACTTCTGTAATTTATCTTTCGACAACAGTTACGCCTTGTAAATAATGATGAACGGTAACTTACGGCATTCATTTATTTTACATGTCACGACTATACTTCTCATAGGAGTACGCAAAGTGGAACTGGTGTACTCCTATGTTTCGCCTATTTTCGTCTATAGTGATATTTTAGTCCTAGGGGGCGACCTTATTTTCTTTTATCGAGCTCATACATATTCCTAATTTTTGGAGGAGCTCGTGGCTAAATAATTACAGCCGCATAGACCGATCTTCCGGGTTAAGCCACGCTTGCCGAGGTTGGTCTGTGGATGGGTGACCATTTACCATAGCGAGTTTCCTCCGTGCCTCGGAAAGCACGTAAAGCCGTTGGTCCCGGCTGTCATTTGTAGATCTTTGACAGTCGTTACTGTTGGTCAGAAGCCAGAAAGTCTGACAACCAGACTTACCAAGAGTATCGTATTACCCAGTTACTGGGTTGTGGAGGTCTGATAGGCAGTCGCTCCGCAGTCGACTGGAAGCCGACCCCAACATAGTTGAGAAAAGGCTAGGCAGATGATGATGACATATTCCTAATTTTGCTAAATGTACCATAATTAGGCCCAAAAATAGAAATAGGATCGCCACCATATGGTACTTAGGTAACACCAGAGGCGAAACGTGGGTATACATACTCCTATTATTAGAAAACACATCTGTTTATCCCTTCCAGGATGACAGGCGTTAGTATACAGGGTGAAATTATAAACACTCGGCAAACCGAAATGGGAGATTGTACTCATCACTATGAACAACTTTTACTATGGGACCAAACATGAAATCGCGAAAAAAAAATCTGCTGTTCCCTACATTTTGACGAGTTATACAAACATAAATGTAGGGAACTGCTGTTTTTTTCGCGATTTCAGGTTTGGTCCCATAGTAAAAGTTGTTTATAGTGATGAGTACAATCTCCCATTTCGGTTTGTCGACTGTTTACAATTTCACCCTGTATAATGTAAGTATATTCCTAACATTGGACTGCTACAGAAAAATTTCTTAACAGAAGTACTCAACAGGGCATTGAACCGCTCAATAGACCAATGAGTTCAAAGATTTATTACAAGTAATTAACCTGTATTATTTATTTGGTAATAAACCCACATTAAGGTTTCGTGTAGAAAAACAATAAAAGAACTGACGACCAAACCCTTTTACATAATTTCAGAAGATTTTCACATCGCCGTACCGACGTGCGACGCTTGAGTACAATTCCATGTTATTCTTCATATAAGTTGCCATATAAAATGAAATGTGCTACTTTAATCTCACTTTAATCTCTCTCTCTCTCATGAAAACTTACGTGGTAAAACAAGGAGAAGTTTGCTAAAAAAAATGGGCTCTATTAACTCCACACGGGATATAGCTTGAATAAACATTAAAAAAAACTTTTTTTTCTTGCGGTGCTGGTAACTTGTCATATCGACACCACCTAAAAAGTATAAAAAAAGAATAAGTAAAAAAAACAAGCAACATTTTTTTTTTTTGTTACATTTCAATGCCACGCAATATATTACCTATCTAAATTAATGAAACCACGGCGACACAGCCGGCGGTCGTGACTAGCGCGATAACGCTCTTTGCAGTCAGTTAACTCGGGGCGGTAAAATCACTCAGAATCAGAAAACTAAGATTATTCTTTGAAATTTTTTTTGTTGCTTTTTTAACTCATCTCATTTAGTGTCAATTTGTGTCACCAGTAAATCACGCGGTTTGAAGGAATTACATAAATTCGTTTACACCCTGTATAAACAAGCTGTCTTTGAGCTAAGGCCAAACCGTTTACTCGAAGAATGTTCTAGAACTTCAAGTAAACAGTTGTTTAACCAGAGTATTAATGTTGGTGAACACCGGCCTTATTCAAGTACACCATCGATTGTTCAACCGCGAGTTAGCGCGCACCATGTGCACTTTCAGTTGTTGGTCACTAATGAGTTAGATAATGGTTTGCTCACTGTCTGATAGCGGTGGCCGACTATTAGCCACAATAACGCGGTGTGAAAACAACCGATGAAGTGGGTTTCTCGTACTTCGCAAACCCGTTTGCTGTTTGGAACATACCGTGTCACTGACAGTAGCAGTGTTTGTTTTGCCACAGTTGGTTTGGTTCATCTAATAATTTGAAGATACGTTTCGATAGGTATTGTTTTTTTTAATGATTTCTAGTTACCCACAGGCTGCACATTATCAGAAATTTCTGACGCGCAACTCTGCTCTATATTTTGTAATACTAAAGCCAATATGGAAAGATAAATAAACGTTATTACTAATTACGCAATTATCAATTTTGACAACATGTTTTTAAGTTAATTTTAGAATGACAAAAATTACGGAAAAGGGCTTAAAAGTAATTTGAATGTGATGGAAACTGAACTATTAATCATTGAATTAAGGTTCATAATCCCAAAGCACGTTAATTATCACTTTAAAGTGGCTGATGTATAGAAAGAACAGTGTGCGGGACACTGGCAGAATTTGCCTGATCCGGCAGACTCTAGTACAAAATGTATGCGCAGAGGGTCTTTGCGCATGCGTCAGGAATATTCTGACAAAAAATTCTGATAATGTGCAGCCGGGCTTAAGCTGGTTACGTTTATATGAATGAAAAATATACCAGTATTCACAATATCTTTGTAAAAACTTATACAAAAAAAAATATGGGCTCATTACAAATTGTTGAAAAAACGGAGTTGTAGACCTGCTGTCTGTTTTTTAATCTCGGAGGCTAAATTGACAGCTACAAATGTGAAACTTGTAAAATTTTGGAGCATTATTTTCAAATTTGACATTTCGTGCCTGTCATTTCAGTCTCCGAGATTAAAAAAACGAACTTTAGTGCCTGCCTATATCATTCGGAACATATTTTTTATTTAAATAAAATAAATAAATTGGGAAAATGATAACTGATAGAAAGGATGACGATATCTTTTATTTGGAAGAGCGCTTTAAGTTAAACTTTAAGTTAATAATGAATCGTTTATTAGTTTTTTCACAAAGTGGTTGTTGGCTCATTGTTTGCCAAACGTAAATAAAGCAGTGTGAACCAGCAGTGACGTATAAATACGACCGCAAACAGTGAACCGCTAACGTTGGATATTATCGTGCTACTGACAGTCGTACCTAATGTTAGTTTTGCTACAGTTGGCTTACTTCATCTAATAACTTGCAGATAAGTTTATACAGATATTAATTCTTGATTGTGGGAATCGACTGTATTACTGAACTTCGAAGTTTAAAATACCGATGTACGGTATTTATAAAGTTTAAAAGTACGAATTACGTGAGTTAGAAAGTACGCTATTACGAATTACTTCATTCAGAATGTTCATCATTCCGATGTACGGGACTCCGAAAGTTTACTATTACGAATTACTTCACTCAGAATGTTCATCATTCCGATGTACGGGACTCCGAAAGTTTACTATTACGAATTACTTCACTCAGAATGTTTATCATCGCGATGTACGGGATTCCGAAAGTTTACTATTACGAATTACTTCATTCTGAATGTTCATCATCGCGATGTACGGGATTCCGAAAGTTTACTATTACGAATTACTTCATTCAGAATGTTCATCATCGCGATGTACGGGATTCCGAAAGCTTACTATTACGAATTACTTCATTCAGAATGTTCATCATCGAGATTCTGAGACAGTATTTAGTAGGTATAGATGTAAGGATAACTTAGTAAAAATTTGTTAAGTTCAGTTCATGTTAATTTTGTGTAACTAGCTAGGTAACTAACTTAGTTTATTAATTTGTAAGTACCTACCTATAAACTTGACACAGGTAATTCTTAACTAAATTAACACTTTTTCCTACACAAAGTATGAACCTAATACATATAACAACTTAAAATAATTTCACTGTAATTAGATAATATTATTAAAAAAAAAAGTATTTAAAAAAGATTAAGTTTTTAAGTAAATTATATAAGCGAGGCCGCTTAAATACTCCTTCAGATTCATAGTTTCTTTCTGTATTATATGTTCTTTAATCTTCTTTATGAGCACCGAGCAATTTCTTTTTTTTTTTATATTTGCCTTTATTCTTTCTATTTCCAAACACGTATTTTTTTGCTCTTTTAATAGTTCTTGTAACGTTTTGTGTATATTTTTTTTTTCTATTCAGTTGACTGTTCCAGTGGTTGTGCTAATATTCAATGGCATTTTGGGTGGTTGGAATATTTGCGTTTACGCAATCTAAAACAGACCACATACGTGGAGGAAATCTCGGAGGTGATCTTTTCAACTGAAATGTGTGACTTGGCTTGACTCGTTCATAAGTACCCCCGATATAATATTTGTAAAACCAATCGGTCACTTTTCCTGCATCATTAGGAATAATTTCATCGCGAATTATCTCGAAAGCTTCAAGAATTTCACCTGGATCTAAATAAGCCAACGCTGCTAAATGTCGCATTTTATGGGCATATTCACTGTCGCTGGTATATTTTTGAGCTAATCCTTCCTTTTGAATACGTTTGAAAATATTCTGTGACAAGTGAAAAAAGCAACATATGTGTTGTGCATCTGGAAAGACACTGGCACAAGCTTTTATTGTTGCCAATTCAAAGTCTGTAATAATAAATTGTGGGCTCAGGTGAATATTTAAGTTATTTAATGTGTACCTAACAACCATTTCTAAAAATATCATGTATGATCGTTGACTTTTGTTAGAAAGTAAGCCGTAAACTAGCGGAAGGGTTTGTTTCGTATTGTTCTGTCCAACTTGGCCATGTATTGAATATAATTGGTAAAATAATTTGGGGCAACATTGGAACGTGCCATCCATTATCCAAAATGTGGATGAATCTAAAAGACGTAAGTTCTGTTTGGTACTGAACACAAGAATGACATCATTTTCATCTATGAAATGACCTATCAAAAATTGCTCTCCTTCGATTTCAGTATATTGATCGGGAACAATGAAATCATGTAAACTTTTTGGTAGAATAGACTCATTTTGTGTTCTCTCCCGGTGAATAATTAAACGCATGGCTTCTTTTGATGGCATAAAGGGAGCCGATGTCGTAGGTATTTCTTGTTGGGTTTTTTGAATAATTTGCCCAGGCAGATCAAAACTTTGGCCAGCTCTTCGCTTTAATGAAGCCCTTACAACATTCGCCATCGCACTATCTTGATCTGGTTCGTGGAGGTGACAAATATTATTGAATTTACTAAAGTAATGGTTATCGCCGATCTTCATTGTTATTGTCGTAGCACCACAACTTATAGATGTTCTTCGCACGCAATTCCAATAAAACGTATTATCACATTTTTTATTTAAAGTGTACAGAAATCCATCTTGGAAAAATAAGTCTTTATTTTTGCAAGATTTCACAAATTCACAAGGAATCTGCATTTTCGATCAGGAAACGTCAGGTTCAGGAAAAGTGACAATTAAAGTGAAAGAAGATAGAACTTAAAATACAGAAAGAAACTATGAATCTGAAGGAGTATTTAAGCGGCCTCGCTTATATAATTTACTTAAAAACTTAATCTTTTTTAAATACTTTTTTTTTAAATAATATTATCTAATTACAGTGAAATTATTTTACGTTGTTATATGTATTAGGTTCATACTTTGTGTAGGAAAAAGTGTTAATTTAGTTAAGAATTACCTGTGTCAAGTTTATAGGTAGGTACTTACAAATTAATAAACTAAGTTAGTTACCTAGCTAGTTACACAAAATTAACATGAACTGAACTTAACAAATTTTTACTAAGTTATCCTTACATCTATACCTACTAAATACTGTCTCAGAATCTCGATGATGAACATTCTGAATGAAGTAATTCGTAATAGTAAGCTTTCGGAATCCCGTACATCGCGATGATGAACATTCTGAATGAAGTAATTCGTAATAGTAAACTTTCGGAATCCCGTACATCGCGATGATGAACATTCTGAATGAAGTAATTCGTAATAGTAAACTTTCGGAATCCCGTACATCGCGATGATGAACATTCTGAGTGAAGTAATTCGTAATAGTAAACTTTCGGAGTCCCGTACATCGGAATGATGAACATTCTGAGTGAAGTAATTCGTAATAGTAAACTTTCGGAGTCCCGTACATCGGAATGATGAACATTCTGAGTGAAGTAATTCGTAATAGCGTACTTTCTAACTCACGTAATTCGTACTTTTAAACTTTATAAATACCGTACATCGGTATTTTAAACTTCGAAGTTCAGTAATACAGTCGTGGGAATCGTATTTAAAGCCGCTTATGTTGCGGTACCTGCGATTGGGGTTACTTTGATATCAAGGGGCGACATTGATAGTTACCTACTAAAAATATTGCATTTGGTCATATATCTCTGTAAAAATGGAACTTATGCATTTTAACTTAACTGTATAGGCAACATTGACAGTTTTCCTATTTTGCCATACGGTATAACTATAGAGGTGTCTGCGAAGTTAGATAGCGAATACAAAAAAGACTAAATCACACCCCTGATTATGTACAAAATTCGAGTCCTAATTGGAGTTACTTTGACACTGAATGATAAAACAGGTAATATCAAACTAAAAGCCTACGGTCCAACTTTGATAAGGAACATTTCTCCTTTTTTATCGAAAACTATGCTCTGTATTTTTTTTTTATCTAGAGCATGTGATTTTATATATCTCAGTTAATTCAGTTTATATAAAATATTTTTGATGTAGCAGCTAAAAGTGAAATTAAATAAGATACAAACACATGAAAATCAAAAAAATTATCCCGTTCTACGGTACGTTAATATTGCGAAGCTTGATCTAATATAAGGGAGATTATATCAACTATAACACAAGTGCCTTCGATTTTAAGTACATACATACATACTTACGCCTATAATGCCCGAAGGGGTAAGCAGAGATGTTCTCTTACGGCAGAAGTGAGACACCCACGTTTCTTGTATTTAGTCCCATGTGGCGAGCCTGTTGCTATTTTTCGGGCACAAATTATGGTGGCAGGTTCATCGCCTCTTACGACCTCGCTTGCCCGTCGGCGGAGGGGAATTGTCCCAACGGACCTTAGTCTTAAAAGAGCGTTTACGCCGTTCGGCATTTCATACAAATTTTTAAGTCCTTATTTTTCGATATGACTGAACCGATTTGAATGAAACTTCATATCCACCAGCAGGATACATAAGACTAAAAAGTTAGTCGAAAACATTTTCGAAAAATTGTGTTACAGTTAAATTAGACCGATTTTAAATTTTCCATACAAACAGAAATTTCCAATTATCTTTTTTTAAGTAAGACATTTCGAAAATGTTTTCTACTAACTTTTTAGACTTAAGTATCCTGCTTATGTGTGTGAAGTTTCATCAAAATCTGTTCACTTATTAAGAAAAACAAAGACTTGATTTGTATGAAATGCCGTACGGCGTACACGCTCTTGAATATCTTGAAATTCGTCAACGGTGTCAGAAGCTTGATAGCTGAAAGACTATTATAAAAGTTGTGGCTTTTGTAACGCTGTATTTCAAGCTTTTTAACGCAGTGTGGCGCATTACATCTCAATCAAGCACGTAATAAAGTATGTTCTTTTCTCGGCTGGCAACGACCCCGGGGTACTGACGACGCGACGGATGCTGGCACGCCGCGTCGCGACGCCGACGCCACATGAATATTTATGTGCAACGCAACACTTAACACAGTTCACATCGCCTTGTACATAAATAAACAATAATTAAAATAACACGCTGTTTTAATAAAAAGGTAAAGCATAATCAGGCCACAGCTGGGCAACGGCCTCTATTCAGAATGAGAAAGGTTTAAAACTTTCGTGAGATATTTTCATATTTATGATTAGTTACGGTTTACTCACGTGTATTTTTCGGGATTGCCGCGTTTTCAGCTTATGATTAAGGGCTCCGTTTGCGTCCGAAAGTCAAAGTTTTTATTTCAAGTACACCAAATTACAGGTGCTTTTAAAACGTCAAAAACTAGGTGCACGGTTCCAAAAGGTAGCTCTTACCTATGGAGAAGAACCGACAAGAAAATCCATGGATACTCTTTTTAAATAATAGATCATGACAATTTCACTACAGTATCGTGAGAAAAATAGTATGAGAATAATGCAGGTTAATGTTAAAACTAAACTCATAAGAGTAGCATATAGATAAATAGGCCTTTTGGGATTGCCATAGCTGTTAAGAGCTGACCAGTACCGACAGCAGGTTTCCTCACGATGTTTTCTTTCACCGTTACAGCGAGAGATAATCAAATTCTCATCTGAAAAACGTTAATGATACCTTTAAATATTGCTGGGTCGATCCTTAATAGGTAAAGGTGACCAAACGATAAAAATAACTCCTTATCAAGAGATACTACGCAGGAACTTCCAGCCAGAATTTCACGTCCGGAGCTGAATTGTAGGGACTTTATGAGCGGTAACACACGTGCTTCTATTCCGGTCTGAAATAGTCCCACACAATTCATCCTCGGCCGATGTGTCCTCATGCTAAGAATGATGGAACTAAAATATACAAGGGACCTCCTAACCCGGACTTAGAACGACGTATTTCTAACAAATACTTACCTATAAAATACAGCATAAAATTTACTCTGTCGAGGACCTTCTGAAGGTGACGCCCCATGAATATTTATAATCAAACCACAACACTTAACACACAAATAATTCCGTAAATAATTGAAATGACGTAAATCCAGTGAATTTGAAAAGAGAACGTGAAGTTGATTGTGTGCGACAGCTTTTAATTTTCGTTATGTTTTCTGAAGTTTCTTGGCTTGTATTACAATAAATTCATACGAAATTAAATCGAAAAAGCATTAGATTTCTTAAAACGTAGACCTTAGAGCAAAGCGTTCTACAACTCAGTCGTTATCCGTGGCCGCGTTGCTCTATGACATAAACAAACGCACATTATACCCTTTACATCGTAAGGTGAGTCCTGGGGTTTCTTCAAAACGTTACCATACAAAGAATATCAAATACTTTTAAAATACATGGATGATATAGCTATTTTTGTGTTATAACTTTCGGGAGACACATTCATATTTATGATTAAGGAGCTAGGTATGTCTCGCGACCTCGCCGCGTGGTCAGCTCATGATTAAGGGCTCCGTTTGGGTCCGAAACTAGTCGGGAAATTCCGAAAAAATGCACGTGAGTGAACCGTAACTAATCATAAATATGAATATAGCTATTTTACGGTATTTGATGATGTCGTTTACGTTTTTTCGACAGCCTACACCTTACGGCTACAATTTACGAAATTACCGCTATGTCAGGTTTCATCTTTCGTTTAAACAGAGTAGTCGGTAACACAAAACCAACTTCATTTGCTAATTAAATGGTTGGTAGTTAGGAATCACTTGAATTGCTAAACTTTGCATTCGGTTTGGAAACGACAAATCGATTAGATACATTAGCTGTCTGCACAACTATGCAAATGAGCAGAAATTTAAACATTGTTGCATGCGAAAGATTTAATGGATCACACGCTAATGACAGAATGGATTAGAATGTCATTTTTAGAGGTATTATGTTTTCTGGACTAAACATAAACATATCATCACGCCTGTATTCCCCAAAGGGTTGGGCAGAGGTGTATAGTACACCCACATTTCGCCGTTATGTTTCAAGTATCATGTAATAGTGGGCGAGCCTATTGCCATCAACCAGGCAAAAACTCCACACTCCGGGCTGCTACTAAAAAATTCCACACGAAAAAACATTTTGCCCGACCTGGGTATCGAACCCAGGACCTCACGCTCAGGACCAACGAGGCAGTCAGTCTGAACTAATTAAATTATAAACGACAGCACCAGAGCCGCGGTCACAGCTACTGTATGCATATTTCTACTCTATCCGCCATTTATTAATAAGTTAGTAAATACCAGAATTGTTCACATTATCAGCACTTAATTTCTGCAATAGTCACTGGAACAATAAACCTACAGTACATTGCGACTGCCACATGCACTGGTGTCAACGCTGCACGCAAATAATGTGCAAGCACTGAACAGTTTAATTAAATTAATAAAGTTCAGCGCCGGGTCCAATATTCTGCCGGTATCGGCTGCCAAAGGACTTTTAAGCTCGTTAACGAGTTGACCAGACGGGAGGTGTCCATACGTGAAAATGTGAGCTTAATAACATTATACGTACTTATTGCTTTGTTGACTGATAGGCAGATTAGGCAGTGATCGAAAAAGGGTGAGCTAATTTACCTAAACTTCAAAGAACAGAGACAAAAACTGGAGACTTCCTTACGACAACATTTTTTTTTGGGAGAATTTTCTCGGAGATTTTCTTTCATTTGTTTTCAAAAAATAGAAGACAATCTCCTTTTTTGAAAACAATAAACAATCTCTTTTTAAAAACAATGAAAAACGTGTCATCTGGTTTTGTGACAATTTTGGGAAACAAAAATAGGAAACGAATTTAATTGTTTTCTGTACTATTAACATTAATATTAAATGTACTTTAGTGATGTCCCGAAACCCGGAATAATTTTCACGAAAAAAAATGTCGTCGTAAGGAAGTCTCCAGTTTTTGTCTCTGTTCTTTGAAGTTTAGGTAAATTAGCTCACCCTTTTCCGATCACTGCTGATAGGCGGAAGTTCCTAATTTGTGGATGTGAACTAGAACTTTCGCATTGGCGATTGGTAGCAGTTTTGTTTTTCTTTTTGACTGCTTGACCTAAATTCTTATGATGCACCATGCGACGCGCAAATTCAAGTATTCAATTAGTTGTTTTTTTAATAGATATTGCAAGATGCCTAGGTAACCACAGACTAAATATGCAAACTTGCGATAGATTACAAATTTAGCCATAGTTTTATTTTTTACTTTTAAATGGTTTTTTTTGTGTTTAGGTTGCCAGGCAATTATATGTTTTTTAAGTGGAAAACTTGTGTTAGAATTAATTAATTTTAAGAGTAATTATGTTTTTAATTTTAAGTATGCGTGTGCGTCCGTTTGGGTGTAGGAATAAATATTTTTTCTTTCTTGTAGATGACCTTTGCTTTTCTACGTAACCGGGCATATACTGGCGAGACTTGAAGGGACTCCAGTCCATTGTGGTTATGGGCAGCAGCGTCATCCGAGTAGCAAGACTGGCTTTCTAGCTCTGTAGTTTCTAACTTGCGTGCCCAGCACGAATCTGTGATTATAATTAATTAAAACTTTTTTTTATGGTGATATACAAGATGTTAAAAAATCAACTCTAAGAATTTTATGGGGTTACTCGATATCGGAAATTTAACAACTTTTGTTCTACAACTTTTCGGAATTCGCGTAATTTTTTATAACTTTCCATACAAATCAATAAAATATTTTACTTGATTTGTATGGACAGGAATAAACAAATTGGCGAATTTCGAAAAGTTGTAGAACAAAAGTTGTTCAATTTCCGATACAGAGTAACCTCGAAAAATTCTTAGAGTTGATTTTTTAATATCTTATATTTATTACCAAAATATTTAGGATTGACAAGATTAAAGAACAGTCATGTTCAAACAATGTGTTAATTGGCAAAGAGCATATTGTCTAGAAAGGCAGGTCAGACAAAAGAATTCAGGCGCGCGACATCGCGCACATTGCTTAGATACTGGGCGCCGATTCATCTTGCCAGATGTTTAAATCGTACGTGTCGAGATGCTAAAGTCGTCTCTTTGCGTCCAGTATGCAAGCAATTTATAGCCCTATCCAGCTCAAAGAGTTGTAAGACGACTTTGTAGTTCAGGTAGACGGCGAACGATTCTGTCAGTTGAATGGATTTTCCCATTTTACCTCCGAGAAATGCAGCATGAAATGTTACAGACTTTTTTGAAGGACCTACATTTTTTGCTTCGCTTATGTTTTCTAAACCATACTGTGCGTATTATGTATTCTGCAAATATAACGTGCGTATGGTGTATTTGCACCAAACGGTTTTGCTTGATGGTAGGATCTTTATTGTCCAGCTAGCTAGTTTGACACTCTCACATTAAAGACCGGCCAAGCAGTTAACTATAATCCGTCGTGTGTATGTGAGAGCCAGGGTTGTATAGGAGAGTCCCTCAATAGCTTAACAACTTATTTATTTGGATTTGTGTACTCTTCCCTCATTTCGTATTTTACGGCCGCCATTTTGATTTAATAAAAACAAAACCTAGCCTTTAACCATCGCACGGCTTAGCATCGATAGACACCTCAAACATTAAAATCCATCCAGCCGTTGGGATGCTTTGAGGGTATAAAGAATCCCACATACATAGATACAAAAATACGCGTGAAAAACATAACCCTGTCTTTGCTGTCGTGCAGTCGGGTAAAAAACAATCGGACGCTTATTGTATGTTGTCTGCGTTCTATCTCATTGGTTCAAATTAAGCTATTTGAAAAATACGCACGCATGCTACACAATTTACGCGTCAATTCGCCGGGAAAACGCTTCACCTAGACAAGCTGTCCTGACAGTTCCTTGCCAAACATAATACCTTAATTGTTGAAACGGATGTTTCGTCCATTAATATACTTAACTAATTATGATAAAGGTCGGTATATCAAGAGTGATACGAGCACTTAGGACCGAAATGGATCGCTATTAGCAAAACTAATGGTCATTACACCAACATTGTTTGATAGAGAGTCTCGTTAGGCTGTGGCCTCAAAAATAACATTATATAGTAAGGGCCCTATTTACATAATGTGTGTCATTGTGTATAGACTATTTACGTTTTTATAAAGTAGGTTATGAAGTAGTTTTTATGCTAATATTGCTGGAGCGGCTGGTCGGTACTTCGTTTGCCAAAAAATCTCTCGGGATTGTTCCATTTTACATGATGAAATATTGTTACAGGCTTTTTAAAGTGAATGAAAATTGTTAAAGTTCAGTTGTTGAGTTATTAAAAATAATCTTAAATGTTCATAAACCGATGGCTTTATTTTTATTAATGTGGACGGGCATTTATGATCATGCCCGTATTAATTCATTTAATAAATCGCTCTTTTGAGTGATTTCATCATGGGTATTTGACTGAAAAAATCTAATTAGTCCGTCAGTTAGATTATCAAAAAATATTTGACCTGTATTTTTTCTTTTGTTACGTATACCAAAATTAACGAAGATACGATACTTTTAAAATTGGCAAAACGTCACAAGCAAGTACAATTTTTACTTGCTTCTGACGTCACAAGCCTCCACTCTCGAGTTTTGATGCGTTTTATCGTTCCAAATATTCATAGATTTATCAAAAGAAAAATACGTGTCCATTATTTGTCAAAACTCTAAGTGGCGGACTAATTAGGTTTGCAATTTATTGATGCTGTCAACATGCCTATTTTATCTTCGTACATTTACATGAAATACATTTATTAATCACATCGGTATATCTAGAAATGTCAAAACTATACATAAGTAATCCTTGAGTATCTCTTATTACAAGACTTATCTTATTCTTGCTTAATTGTCCGAATAACTTCTTAATTTCTTACTGTTAATAACTCACTAAGCTCTTCGTTTTCCGTTTTCTTTAATCTGTAAAAGAATCTTTTTCTCCAAATGTAGGGGAAGGATTTGGCGTGATCGATTGCTTTTGATACCAAAATCCTTAGGTTCTAAGCTCCTTCTACATACACTTTTCAATCTATTGTCAGATCAATTATAGTTATGTTCTTATGGACACTCGGGACCATTGAATTCGGGTCGCTAATATAAACCTTAATATCTCGGAAACTGAGAATTATAGTTTATTCAAATAAAAAGTATTTTATAGATTATTTAATACTATTCAAATCAAATAAGAGACTTTTTAAATTCCTATCCCTTCCCTATTAATGTTATAAATGCGAGAGTGAGTTTGTTACCTTTTCACGCCTAAACCACTGAATCGATCATCCTGAAATTTTGCATGTACGTTGACAGATGTACAGAAACGGACATAGGGTACCTTTCATCCCGAAAAAAAGTACCGTTCCCGAGGAAAACAACAATAACGTTCATAGATGGCGCCACGTGTCTTTCGAATCATTATTGAATTAAATTATTACAGAAACTTTAGTAGTGTGTTATATTAACGCGAGCGAAGCCGCGGGCAAAAGCTAGTAGTCTATAAAACACTTTTTATTTGAATAAGCTAGCATTCTTAGTTTCCGAGATATTAAGAGAGGAGAGGGTTTATGTTGGTGACCCGGATTCAATGCTTCCGAGTGTATACAAGGTTAGTCGGAAAGGGGGTACTAATCCGAAAGGGTGTTTAAGTATCCATAATAATGAATAACTTTTGTTCTACAACTTTCCCCAAAAGTCAATAGTTTAAGAGAAACAGCTGTTCAAAAATCTCAAAAAAAGTACGCTAAAATCTATCTACCCGTATCATGATTAAGTGTGTCTACGTTTTATTTAGTAGAAGCTCCATTTTCTGAATTCGTATCTAAAGTATGGATGAAGAATTTTTGAAAAAAAAAAAAACTAAAATAACAATCATTTTGTACTTGTTGTTTGTTGTAAAAATTGTCGTTTTTTTAACCTTTTCGTTAAAACAGTCATCAGTGATACTTTAAATGTGCTGCGGATTAGTACCCCCTTTCTGACTAACCTTGTATATTTACGAATTAGTAAATCCGTAAGTCAAAAAATTGGTTAAAATAAGGTAATCAATAAAAACAACAACGACAGATAAACATTTATGGCATGTAATGGACAATATGAAGCAACGCGTGAAGATACATTAAGACAAAGAGTAATCGTTTCTTTAACTAGACAGACGCCTGTAAGTTCTCGCGCGCAATATCGCGTGACGAACGTAAGTCGGCTCAAATAGGCAGGAATTAACCACATTCCGAATAAATGAGATTCGCCACGCAATTTAGATGGAAAGGAGAATTCCGTTTGGTTCAAAATAACGAATAGGCTGCACCTATCTGGGTGTTTTAAAAAGGTACACGCATCAAAAAAAGTTTGCGATCACTTGCATAAATGATGTATGTGAAGATTCCGAATTCAAAGTCCAACTGAAATCTGATTTATATTTATCTAGATAACTATCAATCTATATTTATCATGATAATTATCGCTTTGAATCCCGATTAGAAAATTCGGCTTCAAAAAGGGTACATAATTTTTCAAAGTGATCGCAAACTTTTTTTGATGTGTGTATGTCAAATGATGGGCAGCAACAATCTTTGTCCCTCACCATAATCAGCCAATTACGGGCAGGAGCCTCTTCGCAGAATGAGAAAGGTTTTGGCTTTAGTTCACCATGCTGTACAGTTACTGTAAACGCAAGTGATAATAAAATTTTGATCCGCACGTGAATTCAGAAAGTCGGTGTGTGGGGCCAAGATCGAACTGGGATTCTCCTGCATGGAACCCTTTCTTCTGCAGGTTTCCTCACGATGTTTCCATTCATCGTTCACGCAAACTGATAATCGAATTCTGATCCGCATATGAATAAATTTGGAAAGTCAGAGGTCTGACTTCGAACCAGATGGAATGAAACCATTCAACTTCTAGGCCATCACTGCTTGGTATTGCTATTATTAAAAATAAATGGTATGTGCCATACGCCATATCTTTATTAGCCATGTAAAATTATACCAATACTAGCTTTTGCCCGCGGCTTCGCTCGCGTTATTTTAGAATTTGATAATCAAACCTTTAACACTACTAAAGTTTCTATAATAACATAATTCAATCATGGTTCGAAAGACACGTGGCGCCATCTATTAACGTTATTGTTGTTTTCCTCGGGAACAGTACTTTTTTTCGGGATGAAAGGTAACCCTATGCCAGTTTCTGTACACTTGACAATGTATCTGCAAAATTTCAGGATGATCGATTCAGTGGTTTAGGCGTGAAAAGGTAACAAACAAACAAACTTACTTTTCATTTAAAATAAAGCATTTATAATATTAGTTAGGATTATCACGAAATATGTAGCGTTAATTTCGAAACCCTGAATATTTTAAACAAGATGATTGTGTGTTTTGGATCAAAACATTGATTCAAGGACACTTCCATCACAACGGCCTTTCGTCTACTAAATAAGTTAAGGCAAATACACACTTCCGGGAGGTGCACCGAAGCAGGAGCGTCGATATGTGACTCGCATAATAAACACAAGTTCAAACGAAAAGCCTCTTAACTAAATTAAACGATCAAGTTTATCTAATAGAAGAAGGGAAGGGATCTCCCTCTCAGTCTTCTGTTAAATCAACTTGTCCTATCGATTTGCCCTACATTGGGATACCAAGAAGTTGATTCAAGAACAAGCAATTTTGAAAGATAACCTAAAAATATTAAAGCTTTTTGAAGAAGGTATCTGTCTTCCTGATGCTATAGTTTATCATTATTCATCCATTCATCATCATTACATCCTCCTATACCCTTTTCAAAGTAAGGTAGTGCCTGGGGTTTTTCTACAAAACGTACAAAGAATCCTAACTCCTAACTAATATTATAAATGCGAAAGTAAGTTTGTTGTTTTGTTACCTTTTCACGCCTAAACTACTGAACCGATCATGTCGAAATTTTGCATATACGTTGTCAGGTGTACAGAAACGGACATACGGTACCTTTCCTCCCGAAAAAAAGTACTGTTTCCGAGGAAAACCACAATAATGTTCATAGATGGCGCCACGTGTCTTTCAAATCATGATTGAATTATATTATTATAGAAACTTTAGTAGCGTGTTAAGAGTTTTTTTTGGGCTTAATTAACGTGAGCGAAGCCATGGGCAAACGCTTGTATTAAATATTTTTAAACAAACAAAACATTGACAATATAGCTATTTTACGGTTTTTGATGATGTCGTTTACGTTTTTTGATAGCAGTAAATAAGGCTATAATTTACGAAATGACCGCAATGTCGGGACTCATCTTTCGTTGAACAATGTTTAGCGTTTTTCCAACCTTGCAACTAGGTCCAATTTCTTTTTATGTTTCTCTACTTTGTTCTTATCAGTAAAATTCTTGTAGTTACCTGTATTTCGTTATCTTGGCAAAACCAAGGATAACGGATTATGAAAGATTACCGAAAACAATGTGCAACAAATTTTGCAAAAATGTTGTGTAGACTTTGTGTTAGTTATTGTTGATTTCATGAGTGAGAGATCAGTACCTGTAGAATAATGAAAATCGATGATCTCTAGAGAATAGGAAGATGTTCTGGATTGACATAAGCTTTCGACCGGTCAAGCGATTTGTTATGTCATTTCTATACATGTAATTGGCGTTTCTAATCTCTAGAGATCATCGTTTGCCATTTTTCTACAGGCACTGTTCTGAGCAACACTAACAAAAGCATTCCGAAGGAGGGTTGACGCCAGGCAAGCGGCCGGTCATAAAACTTAGCTAAAACATTTGCAGCATGACAAGATAAATGCTGCGCCAACCCCAAATAAGTTAGGATAAGAGCAATAGGATGATGATGAAAGATTACCAAGAATTAATACTTGTTATCTCCACGATATTAATACTGTCGTGTTTCTGCTTATAAACAGATATCTACGACAAAAATCAGTTCGTGTTGCTTAACTTATTCAAATCGGACCAAATATCTGATATATTTTTGACATACATTAGCTGTTATGAATAAGGGGGGCAAGAAAGTCGAAGTTATTTTTGGTAATAAAACTGTGTCACGCAAGTTATATGAGTTAAATGGGTCACAGTGACCCATTAGCATTTGGGTGGTAACATGTCATTATGTGAGAACTATTTAAAGGTTTTATTTGGGTATGTATGTATGGTTAACTAAAAACTTAAAATACTGGTATTCAACCATGTTTGGTTAGACTGGAAGCTTACCTCAACATAGTTAGGAAAAGGCTAGGCAGAACATTTAGGTATGTATGAATATGTTTGACGCTGAGGTTTATCAACATATCTATCGATCTATCTTCTATGTATATAAAAATGAATCCATATGCCCCTTGGACGCCCATCACGCGTGAGCGGCTGGACCGATTTCGCTCAATTTTGATATTTAAAAAAGAAAAACGAAATTATCTCAATATATCCATATTCTTCATTTGTTTACCGCATGCATGAAAATGGTTTTAAATTTTTGTTACTATTTTGATTTTGTTTCTGAAGGTAGGTAGTAGGAAGGTAGTAAGTAGGAAAAAGTGCATTGCAACGCATGTCGGGTACAGCTAGTCTTTTATAATTATGTTCCATGACTCAAGACTTTACGAGTATCGGTTCAGTGTCAATTTCATAATGATTTAGCTTTCAAGTCCTTAAATATACCTGTCCTAACATTTAACCCAAGCACTGTTCAATAAATTAAATAGGTCAAAGGTAATAAATAAAATCCTTAAACCAAGAGAACTGGAAGGAGGTTAGGGAGGCCTTTGCCCTGCAGTGGGTCGATCATGGCTGAATAAAAATAAAAAAAGTTAGTAAAATCTGGAAGTATGAAAACGAAACACTATATTATCATACTGATTCCCTGGTTCTATTAACTCCGTCCGATATTAAAGTAAGTTTGTGTTTTAAGCATATCGTCGCTCGGTGCGCTTGCCAAAGCCTATATGTGGATTTTATCAACTTTTCAGGAAGATGACTGTTTTATCTGATAACTTATAAGGTTAAGAAAAATCTAAAAATTCTAAACGCTAGCAAAACATCTTGTTCTAATAAAGTGATAAAAAAAATTGTGTTACTTCATAAGCTCAAAATATACTTTTTTTTTGTATTTTTCGTGCACGTGTCAGATTTTTTGGCCGTGTACAGTCACGAGCACCAACGTTTATACACGTAGTGAAATTATAAATTGCTTTAACGAAGGATTTGTAATGGAAAGCTTGAAATAATGTTTGCATAGTATCTACAAATGCATACGAATATATGGCATTTAAAATATTTCGTAAATTCAATCGGTATTTAGGGAGAAAATCACTTGAATTTCGCTACATGTATACATATTGGTGCTCGTGACTGTACATATAGGTTTTGGCAAGCGCACCGACGATTTAATCTTCATACTTGCAGTGAAACTGAACCATTTCAACAGTCAACTTTGACAACAGCAGCCAAAATCGTGGATCGTTCCCCTACATCCTTACAATTCACGCTTGACATCCCCAAACTTGGAGAGTCGATGAAACCGTTTGCGCTAACACCTCAATAATTTGAAACAAAGTGGTGCTTGCCCAAGTTGTAATGGTGGGGCATTGACACGGCGGGACATGAATGAACTTGCTTGCCTTTACGGGCGAGACATGTGACTTCATGGACACGCGATTCGTGTTGGTGTTTGTAGAGAACACTTTTGTTTGTGGTTGGAAGTGGTCTATAGATTTAATTCTCGTCCCCCTGTTCGGCTTCTAGCATTGTCTTTGCTCAAGTTTTAACGTCTTTTGCAGTTCACTCGGGTGTAACAAAGTGTTTTTCTTTACTTTGTACAGGAAATGTTGTAGTGTTTTTTGGGATTTGATGTTTTGTTTGGTATGTCCTCGGCATTAAATTTATTCCTTGGTGAGTTCAAGGTATTAGTTGAGTCTAAAACATGGATTTTGTTAGACGGAAATCCATTGGCTTCGATTTCAGTAAAATCATCTCTAAAATTGTTTTTATCTTCTGAAAAAGCTTTAATGTATCTGCTAGTCCTAAATCCACATTCCATAATTTGACCTCGAGTGAGGTCATTGGCAGTTGAGGTCAAGCTTTCATCAGGAGTCCATTACAGTATTGTTTATGTTTTCTAATCGTTCGCTTAGCGTGTCAATGAGCTCCCCGCCTATCTCCGGCCACATCGCGTGACATTAAAACGACATATTGCGTGCGAATTGACAACAGGTGTGATAATGCGTAAACAGTTAAAAATACTGTTTTATTGCACTGTTTCACCGCTAGTAGACAAAAATTCGATCTTTTATATCCTAATGCCAGAATCCACCTTCAGAATCAACTACGTTATTTTGCGTTTTTTGCCATGGTTTGGATTGATTTGAATGACTGTACTGTCTAAAACAACCATCCGGGGCCCTGGCCAGGCATATCCGATGTACTGGGAAGGCAGTTATGTATGTAAATAAAAAGAAAAGTCCTGACTGACTGACTGATTGACTGACTCATCAACGCCCAGCCCAAACCCTTGGACCTAGAAAGCTGAAATTTTGCACAGAGGTTCCTTTTATAATGCAGACAAGGAAAAGTAAGGATTTTTAGAAACTCGACCCCTAAGGGAGTTAAATAGGGGATGAAAGTTTGTATGGAAAATCGTCACTTAACGGGTTCAAAATTTCACGCAAGCGAAGCTGCGGGCAAAAGCTAGTAAACTATAAGCATAGCATTTAAATAAATAGAACTAAATTGTAAGAAGCATCGCTACTAGCCATTATAAATTCTCCCAGGAAGACAATTGCAGCAATCTATCTAAATTAAATTCCAGGTAGTTTTCCATTACAAGAACGAACCACCATTGTTCTGCTGTTTGTCTTCCAGAATGTCAGTGCTCGTTCTGGAAATATCGCGACGATTTGTTACCATTCGACGTCTTTGCTGAGAGGAGCGACTTAAAGTATTCAGCTCCTTTCGCCGCCTTTACTGTCGCAGTCACCGTAAAGACGGCGAAAGTTCTAGAAATAGTAGCTGATTTGAAAAAGTCGGAAGTGTGAAATGATTACATTTGGTTCTCTGGCAGTTGATTTAAATAAAGCTGTTAATGAAATTGGAAGGTGTCTTTAAAATAGATTTATTTAAATGAAACTGTAAATGATATTACTTGCGATTTTTTTCGTGTTTTGAATGTAATTGGTACGAAGAATTTTAAATTAAGATCCTGTTCTAGAATCAATGAGAAGTGCGAAATAATTTGAAACTAAAGAAACTTGTCACCGCATTGAAGTCAAAGTCAAAATCAAAGTTTTTTATTTCAAGTAGACCAGAATACAGGTATTTTTAAAACATCAAAACTAGGTGTGCTGTTCCAAAAGGTAGGTTTTCTGGAGAAAAACCGGCAAGAATCTCTATGGATAGTATCCACTATAGTAGTAGTCTACTACTGTAGTGGATTTGTCATGATCTTTTTAAATAATAGATCATGACAAATCCACTACAGTAGTGTGACAAAAATAATATGAGAATAATGCAGATATTTTGCTTCAATTGTATGAGAATTGAACTAGTGTTGCTCCTTCTTTATTTAATAAAAATAAACTTCGAATATAAAATTCGGAAAATGTAACTCTTCTCTAACTTAAACATTTAGAACAGAAGGGTCTTTTTCGCAATCCCTAGTGTGAAAGTGAATAGTAGAATAGTAAGCGAAGGACCGTTCGCAAGGAAATAACCCTTAACCTACTACCTACAGCTCTACAAAAAACTTCAGCCACGGAAGTATAGACATTTTCGTCCTTAAGACGACGAACGAAGGAGACTTTTTGTAATAAAACTGATACTATTAATTTTGTTAGTAAGTTTCAGAGATGCTTTATTTATTGCCAAGATCGAAGAGTTGCTGTCCGTTCTTATTAAAGGCCTAGTAGGAAGGGTGAACATTGAATTATTTTATTTATCTTTCCAAATTGTTTTAACCTCTTTTTGTACCACTTTCGAAGTGTTTAATTTTTGACCCTAAGGGTGACTGGTAGAGAATGCCAATAGCATTAAATCCGCCTTATGTACCACTTATTATAAGTTCTGTGTGTAACCACCAATGTACATGAAGTTTAAATAAATTATTTCTGGGAGTTCACAAGGGCCGTACGGGTAAGAAGTGGCCAGAGAGTGCAAAGAAAATTTCTTATAGTAATTTTCTCTCCATTACTGTTAATTATACAGGGTTATTGGTAAAACACCAACAACCTCTTAAGGGGTCATTGTACTCATCATTATGAACAACTTTTACTATGGGACCAAACCAGAAATCGTGAAAAAAATATCAGCTGTTCCCTACATTTCACTCGTCAAAATGTAGGGAACAGCTGATTTATTTTCACGATTTCACGTTTGGTCCCATAGTAAAAGTTGTTCATAATGATGAGTACAATGACCCCTTAAGAGGTTGTTGGTGTTTTACCAATAACCCTGTATAGTTTGACGAATGTTTCAGTCCTTTGGGGGACGGATTAAGAAAACAATTCCCCTCTGTTGCTGTGCATAAGAGTCGTAAGACGCGACGAACCTGACACCATAATTGTGCCCGAAAAATGACAACAGGCTCTCCGGATTAGGACTTAATACAAGAGGCGAAACGTGGGTGTACAAACTCCTGTTATAGGAAAACACCTCTGTTTACCCCTTCGAGGAGTACAGGCGTGAGTGTATGTATGTACCATCCGCGAGGCCTAAGCTGAGCTTTGCATTTGTGTGAGAATTAAGACGCGCCTTTGCTTTGTTTATTAAACCAGTTTACACTGCTATTTGCTACTGCATTGCTATTGTCACGTGTATTGCCGGACTTAAAGAATAGCACTACCCCATTTCTTCCCGTGGGTGTAGTAAAAGGCGACTAAAGGATTCTCTAGAGGATGGGCAGCAACGTTCTCTGAGTACTATAACAACCATACTGCGATCGCCAACCCGCCTGCCAAGCGTGGTGATTACGGCAACCCCCCCCCCCCCCCCCCTTTTGGGGAAGGCCTATGTCCAGCAGTAGGCGTCTTTCGGCTGAATGATGATGATAATGACACTGCTATTTGGCAATCGATTTTATGTGCACTCACACAAATGCAAAGCTCAGCTTACGCCTCGCCAGTGTACATACGTAACGTTTCCGTGTTTCTGTATTCCTAAAAAACACATCACATTCGACCATTTCAGCCAATCTCTGCTACTTCTCTGTCACGGAACAACAGACAGTTTTCACTAAAATATTTGGTTCATAGTTACCTATAGTCACGCCACATTATCATACGAGTGAATAATCACCGTTTTTATGTACTTTTTGTGACGATTTACAGTGATATACAGCCACTTTAGATTCTTACGTTTTTTGGTAGCATGTTAACGGACTTTGTCGATGTTTGTCATGTTTATTACCGATTCAAAAGGGGCAATGATTAAATGATTTACGGTAAGTTATGTGGATCTGCGTGAGATATGCCAGGCTGACATGCGCAGCGCGGGATAATTGTGTCGATGTATTATCTTCCTACGATTATCTCATTTTGGCAATTCGACGACAAAATTAACTCGCTTTTAGGCTAGATCGGGGGCCAGAAAAATGCAAGAAATTTTGCAAGGGGCCAAAGTGTTCCAAAAACGTAACGTATTTTGTTCTGTCAAAACTAACATTTTTGGCTGAAATAATTACGCCTATTTGTTATGGCCACACACTCTTGCTCTAAATGGGAGAGTTGGCGGGCCAGATTATGACCCTTCGCGGGCCAGAGTGGGCCCGCGGGCCATATTTTGCCTACCCCTGAGCTAGATGATCGGGTAAAATCGGTTGCGAATAAGTTTTTTAAGTGAATTTATTATCAATCCTGTTGGGTGCGATTGGATAAAAGGTATATCCATTTACTTTATGTATTTAGGATACGTTTAGTAGATCTGAATAAATAAATTGTCGTTAACAGATTCTTCACATCGATAGCTCCACAATAAGATTTGTTTGTCGTCGGTTTCACAGACTCATATCTTCCACCATACAAATATTTGTTACAATGCGGGAATCCGCGACTCAGAGCACAGAAACGCCAATATTACTCCGACGTAAAATATTGTATAGATCTTAAATTGACAAATATTCGTACCATCCTTTTTCCGTATGTATCTACATTTCCCGACATATATTACAATCTACATAATCTGCGGCACACGAATCCCTACATCAAATATACATTATTTTACATAAATGTATGTCTTAAATCAGAAACGCGGCTTGTGGCTATAATATGTAGTTGTAATGCAAGACCGGCTTCAAACCGATATAAACCCATGTCAATTAACAAACTAACTTTCTTCATTATTTAGTTAATTTTGTAAGTTTCACTTTAGGGATATGCTATACAATTTTTTAAGACTCTCAGATTTATTATATCGGTCGTCACAATATTGAAAGATGGTGCTCCTTAAATATGCAGCAAAAATTCTACGCAGAAACAGAGAAAAAGCGACGGCTAAAAAACTGAGTAGTTATAACTTCAACCGCCCAGTCGAAGTTTGACTTTACTTATCTGATAAAGTTCTATGATATAAAAATCGTAAGGGATATACATACACGTGCGACTTTGTAGCGCGACTTTTCTCTCTTTTCTTGACGGTTCGTAGTCAAGAAAAGAAAGAAAAGTCGTCGAGATTGGTCACGGTGGACACACGATCCGAACTCAATCCGAAATAATCTCGTTTCTCAATGACGGCGGCGGTGTACAAACGCGCTTAGAATATAATATAACGCCCATTCATAGACGATGGCGTTTAAAATTCGATACCTACTGCATTATTTTTTGAGATTCGGAAGGAGTACGAGAGCGAAAGAGATAGATATCTGCAAGATATACAAATTAGTACCTATATTTTTGAATCGTCACTTAGGCCGGCCATACACGGGCAGCTTGAAGCAGTCAGGATCGACTGCTTTAAGCTGCAACTGCATAGTAAACTACAGCCTTCTACGTACGTACATACACGAAACAGCTCGAGCAGTTGTAACTGCTTCGGGCGGTTGGCGGCACGGGCGGCGTGCTATCAAGCAGTCGCCAGGCATACACTGACTGCTCAAGCTGTCCGTGTATGTTTATCACTGGCTAACTGCTCTAGCTGCCCGTGTATGGCCGGCCTTACAGCACGTCAATGACGTAATATCTTCTTCTTTTATACATATCATTAGATTTTACCTATGCCAACTGGATTTAGATGTGAAGGACAAGTCGTAGAGAAAATTATCAGGTTCGACTTCGGAAAGCAAGCAGCTCCCCGAATCAGAACCTTTTTGATAAGCAGTTGCCGACCGATTCGGTTTGTCATCTCGTTCCGTCTACGATTCTCGTAACGGGAAAAAAAGAGATAGCTTATCAAATCGGCAACTGACTTATCGAATATTTCTGAGTCAGAGGGTGGGTCACTAGAAAAATCTGATAGCGTTTTCATGGCCTGTTACGAGAGTCCTCTTACCTAATTTTACATTACACACGTATCTATTAGCACGTTTATATTCACTGCTGGATATTATTATGTAGGCACCTCAATCTACAGATACTACACTGATCATAAAAAGTATATTATTATAAAGTATATTATAGTATATTATTAAATGCTGGCTTTTGCCCGCAGATTCGCTTGCGTGAAACTTTGAACCCGTTAAGTGACGATTTTCCATACAAACTTTCATCCCCTATTTAATTCCCTTCAGGGTTGAATTTCGAAAAATCCTTCCTTAACTACATTATAAAGGGAACCTCTGTGCAAAATTTCAGCGTTCGAGGTCCAACGGTTTGGGCTGGGCGTTCATGAGTCAGTCAGTCAGGACTTTGAATTTTATACATATAGATTATAGTATTTAGTTTATTAAATTGAGAGACTAATAAGGGCGTATTCCAATAACCTATTACTAACTGTTCATTAAGCGAATTCGGTTTCTAAACTTTCCAATAGCTGACATTTGCATTTCACCAACTTATCAATAGTGGTAATGACAAAATGAACCCATTAATGTCATATTTCCAGTTCACATTTAGCTTATCTGGTGAATAATTATGGACTACTCATTGATATGTTGGTGAAATGCCCCCTTAGGGGCGAACTAGCTTAATGAACAGTAAATGATAGGTTGGTGAAATAATATCTAAGGTAATAGTGGTAGAAAAAATTATAATTATCTTCTACATAACGCTAACTCTCTTTGTCTCTGACAGACATCGCACGGCTCAAACCAGTCGATCTAAAATCATGAAATTTTGCACAGGAGTTTGTAGAAAGGATTATTGAAAATTCAT
This sequence comes from Amphipyra tragopoginis, assembly GCA_905220435.1. Taxonomy (NCBI): domain Eukaryota; kingdom Metazoa; phylum Arthropoda; class Insecta; order Lepidoptera; family Noctuidae; genus Amphipyra; species Amphipyra tragopoginis. The sequence continues at coordinate 7,774,433 of HG991997.1, read as the reverse complement.
CTCCTTTATGGGTTAAATAAGATGAAAGTTTGTTTGGAAGTTCCTCCATTTTGAAGTTTGGAAAATCTTATCGGGCACAAGGTTAGTCTATAATAAAACTCTATTGTTTAAGGTTCCTGCTAGCCTGACATGCGCAGCGCGAGATAACTTTGTCGTCAAATTATACATATAATGTCGAACGAGATCGTTATCTCATACGTTTATGGCTTATTTCGTTGCGTCACGAGATAAAATGTTAGCCCGGCTAATAGGCCAAGAAATGCATTTGTCAATGGATGCGTTTAGTTTCAAGTGCGTTGTTTCGTTAGTCAAATGAAGCCATATTCAAAAGTTGTGCAGCTTTTATTTATGACTGTAGGAACGGTCGAGAGAGAGCTTTTACTCCCCCACTTACCTGTTATATACTTAGGTATAATAACTCGATAGGCATACCTGTTGATATCGGCTTCCGATCCGCTCCCCTCTATTGTCATGCAATGACACTCATTTGGTACCATCATTCACTGTCCAATAACATGGTCATTTGGTTGTAGATATTGTTAGGATGTATATATGCAGAATCAATTTTATTTTTATCTAGTTGTGCCCGCGACTCCTTCCGTTTGGAATTCGGAAAACAATATTGTGTCGCATTAAACTAAACAATCTAGAAGTAACGAAACCATGTCGCGATTGTAAAATGGCTACAACCAAAAATCCCATAGAACTTTCAGTTTAACAAGAAGTTTCAGTTTTTCCCGAATTTGGTAATTTTCCGAGCAACTTTTCCAATTTTTTTTTCTTTAAAAACCTAATTGACGACGTCTGTGGTCTAGTGGTTCGAGTACCGGACTGCTGATCACGAGGTCGTGGGTTCGATTCCCACAAGACACAAATATTTATGTGATGAACGTAAGTGTTTGTGTTGGTCTGGGTGTTTCTTATGTATTATATGTATGTATTTACAAAAAAAAAAAGTATGTAAGTATTGTATCCATTGTCTAGTACCCATAGTACAAGCTCTGCTTAGTTTGGGACTAGATGGTGCTGTGTAGAAAATGTCCCAAAAATATTATTATATATTATTATTATAATTAGGAAAAGAAAGAATATTAAAAAAAAAATGCCAGTCGGTCGAGCCATTTTCAATTTAGTTTCTATATACATGCATAGATTTGGTCAGATTAAATGAAGTAATAGTACCCCGTTAAAAAAGTCGTTCATGTGCACATTACTTTACACGAACTCCATTCTGCACTTAAAATTGCGTCCAGCAGAAAATTAAAATATAAAGTTTGCCGTATTTGCACTCGAAAGTGCAGCCAACCGATAAAACTTGTGACCTAGCTGATTTTATAAACTGCAATCTAACTAGACGACTCGACTCCATTTCCTAACAAAGGAAAGAACATGCCTAATACTGTTTTTAGTATCGAATTTATTTTGCATTTACCGACATACCTTTGTTCAGCTGAACAAAGGTACATAAAATTTATTTCCGTCTGAAAATAAAACGAGTCACGATATAAAAGAAAATGGTATTTTTATAGATGGTTTCCTGTGTAAATTATGAGTTTAATTTAGACCGCCTCTTGCCTCATGGGAAAAAAACAAATTAAATCGGTCTATTAAAAAAAAAAGTTCAACTACTTCTTAGTAATCAATAGAACCATATTTAGATCGACTAAGATAACATGGCACGCCCCTACACACAATAATAATAATAATAAGTTTTCTTCCGGCAATAGAGGTTAACCGATCCATTAAACACCCACTCCCATAGACCAGATATTTTTTTTACCATAGTTTACAATAGTTTTGCACCCACTTGGGACGGTCCATGACTGTACTTCAATAGTGCAGCCGTGGATAGTCCCCGGTTGGTGCCCCACCCCATTTTTAGATTACAGTTCTCAAAGGGGCCTCTGCGCGTTGGACCTGTGTCCCCGTGTATGCCTTCCAAAAGACCGGACATCTTCCGCACGGAAGATGAGCCGTGAACAGAGATACATAATAAAGTTTATTTCGAGTATCTAAGACTCATATTAGGATTAGTAACAATACAATATTTACTTAAAGACTATGTTAATGATATAATACAAACACAAACAAAAATCACCGCTTCAGAATTCCAGCCGAAACTCTGGAGCAACGATTTATTATACAGCAGTCCAATCTGCCTGCAATCAAGCTCAGGATGCTGTTGGAGCTGACCCGCACCCTGCGCACCAGGGATGCACATCTTTTACGCATTATTGCACTTATTATTGCATTATGCCGCCGGCATTGCCGCCGGGGCTTGCCGGCGCGGCTGCAGGTGTTTAACCAGGCCACCGGGCATAATGCCTATTGACTTACACCCGCTCGGCAATAAGCCGGCGGCATTGTGTGTAGGAGAGCCTTTAAATATTCTTTCTCACACATTTTTATTTGCAGTGTCAAAGGAAAATTGCCATGTTTATTTATTTAAACTTTATGCAACAAAAAAACGTACAAAGGCGGACTTAATGCCTTAGGCATTCTCTACCAGTCAACCAAAAGTGGTGACGAGATAACATGGCAGGTGCAACTTAACAAGAACATTTCATTTCAGATATATAATTTATTTTTTATCGTAGTTGATCTTTTTAACGGAATAAATGTTATCATAACAAAGAAGAGATTCCGCTTTTCACAAGAAAAAGAATATTGTCAAAAGATTATAGATTCTTGAGACATAATCTCTCTATTAGATCATTCTTCCAGATTGGTCTCAATTCGACCCCTCATAATTTAAGCAGTCCATATCTGAAATCGGATCTCGATTGGGAGTAATTCCTACAATCCGTACCGATTAGTTTAAGGCCTGTTCAGACGCACTGTGGCCACAACCGAAGGAGAGTGCCATTTTTTTGTTTAAACTGCCTTCATCTTGTTTGCGATTAAGAAGTATGGACTGTAGTGGTTGATAAAAACCGCTCGTGCAAGAAACAACCCCTTAATTGCGTCTTATTACAACAATTTATAAACAATATTTTATTTTAGTAGGTATTTATTTATTTTGATGGGTAACTGTTCAAATATGCAAATACAATATCTAGCTTTAATCCTGATGAACAAGATCGCTAGTTTGGATGCAGTATGCAGCACTACCCTCCCGCCCACAAGTATATGCACATGCAGAAAGAGTGAAGAAAACAGGATTCGCGTCCAAGCGGCCGAGGAGTCAACATATTCTCAGGATGTTGTTTTATTTTTTCACTCTTTCTGCTATCATATGTCATAGTTAATCGAAGACACCACTGACATACGGTGAAGGAAAACATCGTGAGGAAACCTGGAGTTAATGGTCTTAAATCGCCAATCCAAAGTGAGCAGGCGTGGTGCTCTTTACGAGAAGAGGCCTTTGCCCAGCAGAGGAACAGCTACATGCTAATATTTTGTTTTTACAATAGCTTTAACTTCAGCAATACAATAATTTCATTGCGTGGTGCATAGTTGTGTAGAAATCGGATTGTTTATACATACGTTGCTATGGAAATAGTTGACCTGTCGAAATCAAAGCGAATTTCCATTACGAGTGTATTACGCAATTATGGTGCTGGCCACACATGCCAAACACACTCGTCACACCACAATCAAATCATAACCACAGGCGCGCGGCCACACCAAATGCGAGTCTCTGACTTGGTTTTGACACTTCGTAACCACGCTTTTGTTGAAGCGATATAGCGTTTGGTGGTTATGCTATTAATTTACGGGTTCCCTGTTTTGTGGTTGTTGCGTCTGAACTGGTCCTTAGCTAACCGCAGTCTGACGTCATCAGAATTCTCTAGTTGAGTGGCAGTCCTCGTACGATCGCCGCTCATGTATTCAGGATGTTACGACCTTCCGAAGATACGGAGTTTACGGAATGGGACGTTTTGCTGATGTGTACTTTCCGGTATTGAATTTAAAATCGGATATTTTTAGGTTGATTAATGCTCCTCTCGGAAAAAAAGCGTGCAGATGAAGCAACTTTTCGTCGGCATTTACAGAGAAAATAGATCTGAAAAAATAGGTAGTAATCAACATGATATGATACGTAACTTGGACTTGCCAGATTTTTTCTATCGGCATCACATAATAGGAAAAAAACCACCAAATCACCTCCAAATCGTTGAGATGAAACCATTTTACTCCTACATTTTTCATCAAAAGACTATAAAAAATATCTTCTGCTTTGCAATACAAAGGGCAATAACTTGGACTTGTTACTTTTTTAAAATATGTATTAGTTTCATTATATTAAATTTAAAATGCGTCAATTACAGATTGCGTCTATGTCACACTCGCACTCGTCCCTCTCTCTCTCGTCGACTCGTCGTAAGTTAGTAGGTACCAAATGCTTAAGGTCGTTGGCGTGAATACAAGCCTTAAAGATTATTTATTTGTGAAAACACGAGTGTACCGTACAAATTAGATTTGCAATGTAGGATGTTTGGTTTTTTATGCAGTAAGTAAAATAACACAGGGCGTTCCCTTATATCCGTTAATCAACATCATTAATAGATTAAAATAGAAATATAAAAATAAGCAGAAAAAATACGAAAGAAAAAAACAATTCAGAACGGCCTGTTTAAAACCAAAATAGTAGCGTAGACAGGTTAAATGCGATGTTGTCGTGTTTTCCACATTGATAGACAAGTGCGCCTGTACAATAAGGCCCGGACTCCACCAAAGCGAAGATGTGCGGAGATGTCCGAAGCGGAGACGAGAAGAGATGTTTTTCAGCTAGGGTGTATCCACTGAAACTGTGCGGAGATACGTACTGGCTAGACTGTAGCGGAGATGTGTGCTCGCTAGGGTGGAGATGTGCGCTGACTAGAGCGGAACTGAGCTGCGTGCGGCGAGCGTTGGATGTGAATGCACAGTTTAGTGCGATGTGACACGAAAGGCACCGCACACATCTTGTCTCCGCTGCGCATCGTCGTCAGTTTGCGAGGCAAAGCTCACATCTCTGCCTTGTACCGCGGCCCAGCTCAATCTCAGCGAGAAACAGCTCACATCTCCGCTTCCATCGCGCCACACAAACATGATACATCTCCGCTCAGTGGTATCCACTTAAGCTGAGTGAAGACTAGATATGTGAATAACGAAATTCTATTGGTTTTCTAAAACATATTTCCGCTCCGCTCGTCTCGTCTCCGCTTTGGTGTAGGCCGCGCCAGTCAGGACTTTTCTTTTTATTTATACAGCGTGTCCCAGAAAGTAGTGTCAAGCGGAAGTCCAGAGGTAGAACATCCTTTGAGGTACCCAAATCACCCCCATGTATGTTCCGCGATTTTTTGTAGTTTTCGAGTTATGAATGTTTTTCATGTTTTTTAATCAAACTCTGACTGTAACGACATTTTTGATCATAGTGACGTGAATAGTTGAGATACATGAGTATTTTTTTTTCTGAATTAGCTGATTAGTGACCCTTTCGAACGCATAAACATTTGTAACCATAGACGTAACGAATGCGTTACAAAAAAATATTCAATTCTCATAAAGTTAAAAATCTGCATGTTTCCTAAATCTTTGTGGGTGATTTAAAAATAAATCTCCCTAAACTTTTTTCGTCAGATGTATTTTAAAAACTTATCCATTTTATCAGCTATTTACCCTGTACATTTCGTCGAGCTATCTCTACGATATTACAATAAAAATTTCATTCAAAGCATACAATATCGAAAATTCCAGTTGTAAAAGGGTGAATGAAAAATTGATTAAAACTAACTAATAACGTCTTTTTTAGTAACCTTCGACGTAAAAAGAAGGGTGTTATAAGTTTAACGTGTGTATCTGTGTGTCTGTCTGTGACATCGTAGCTCCTAAACGGATTTTGATTTAGTTTTTTCTTTTGTTTGAAAGGTGACTTTATCGAGAGTGTTCTTAGCTATGATTCAAGAAAATTTGTTCAGCCGTTTGAAGATCATCAGCTCTTTTCTGGTTGTCGAAGGAATATAAGCGACTTCTACTGGTCTGATCGTTTCGAAATTTACTATCCTGTGACTTCAATAGTATTGATGACATGTGACAAGAAGGAGGTCATTACAACTTATCATAAATATAAAGAATCAATAGGCACACAATACCTCTACTGTAAGTTGGGTATCATGCTGTTTCAGATGATGCTTGAGTATCAGGTCAAGGTTACCATGTTATTGTAATATCATTGAAGTCACAGGATAGCAAATTTCGAATCGATCAGACCAGTAGAAGTTGCTCATATCCCCTCAACAACCAGAAAAGAGCTGATGATCTTCAAATGGCTGAACAAATTTTCTTGAATCATAGCTAAGAACGCTCTTAATAAAGTCACCTTTCAAACAAAAGAAAAAACTAAATCAAAATCCGTTTAGGAGCTACGATGTCACAGACAGACACACAGACACACACGTTAAACTTATAACACCCTTCTTTTTACGTCGAAGGTTACTAAAAAAGACGTTATTAGTTAGTTTTAATCAATTTTTCATTCACCCTTTTACAACTGGAATTTTCGATATTGTATGCTTTGAATGAAATTTTTATTGTAATGTCATAGAGATAGCTCGATGAAATTTACAGGGTAAATGGCTGATAAAATGGATAAGTTTTTAAAATACATCTGACGAAAAAAGTTTAGGGAGATTTATTTTTAAATCACCCACAAAGATTTAGGAAACATGCAGATTTTTAACTTTATGAGAATTGAATATTTTTTTGTAACGCATTCGTTACGTCTATGGTTACAAATGTTTATGCGTTCGAAAGGGTCACTAATCAGCTAATTCAGAAAAAAAAATACTCATGTATCTCAACTATTCACGTCACTATGATCAAAAATGTCGTTACAGTCAGAGTTTGATTAAAAAACATGAAAAACATTCATAACTCGAAAACTACAAAAAATCGCGGAACATACATGGGGGTGATTTGGGTACCTCAAAGGATGATCTACCTCTGGACTTCCGCTTGACACTACTTTCTGGGACACGCTGTATAGATAATCACTGTTATTAACTCATAAAATCAATAACTACACAGATTTTACATAAATACTATTGCCGAAAGATAGCGCTATTTCATTTTAGATTTAGGTTGCCGGATCCGGCAAGTTCTGACAGTGTGCGGGGTCTAGTACAAAATGTATGAGCGGGTGCCTTCCGGCGCGCGTCAGTTTACTGATAGAATTTTTCTTATAATGCAATATGTGCAGCCCGGCTTATGCTTCACATATTATATTTTCTAAGCTCCACATTTCACAGCCCTGTGTGCTGTTTATTATAATAAAAAAATACACTGGCAACTTTGTTTTTAAAATTAATATTCAGCACCTGTATTTAGGTTAGGATAGTGTGGAGTCTGATAAGCTTTAATTTTGTACATAATAAACATTTGACTAGCAGACCAAGTTAAGTAGGCGATAGGGAGGAACTGGCCTCCCCGCCCGCATACCACTTCAGGTACCGCGTTCGTCTGTTCAGTGATAAAATTGCGCGTTACGTCACATTTGACAGTCGTTTAGGGGCGAAATTCACTGACCGCACTTACCTCCGGTTTCTGAATTGAGAATTCGGGATAAGCAATACTTCAGTAGTACCTGAGTATGGAGTTGTCAAAATTCGTCATTTTTTTGACAACTCCGTACTCAAATGTTACTTAAGTACTGCTTATCCTAGAAGTCTCAGTTCAGAAACCGGAGGTTAGACTACTTTGCTAAGTAAAGTGAGCGTTTCGTACGGATGTGAACCTTACTGTAATATAAATAAAGTTCGTATTTGTATGAAACGCTTATTCATATTCGTTTATAAGTATATGAACATTATGTGTGTGAAAATAAGGTTCATATTCCTTCTAAACGCTTACTTAGCAAAGTAAAGTCTAAGTGCGGTCTGTGGTCTGTGAATCGCGCCCTATTTGGCTTGTTGCTAGACCTTTGTTTTTACCTACATTCTATAAACTCTGCAGTAATTCTTATGACTACCAGAAACATAATCAGAGGCATCTTGTTTAAGCCTTGGGGCTTTGTCTAAATTTTAAGCCCCTATACCATTAAATTTGTTTTAATTTCATTAACTCGCTAATTGGATCCAAACTTTCCGGCTACGTGTATTGTTTGGGAATGTAAGTAACAAACACTTTTTAGTGGCGCCGCGTTTCCATTTGCATCGAAATGTATTATAATTATTGGTGTATTTGTTTCTTTGTACGTGTAGTAAACGGATTATTTTAGTCAAATACCGATACACGGGCTAGGTATTATAATATAGACATAACGTAAAATAACAACACAATTTTCACATAAGAATCGCTTACGCGAATAAAAAATAATCTTTCTTAGATTTTTATGATAATGTCGAGGATGATCTGCGCTTAGGATTTTCTAGAGCGAATCTTATTAAAATTTCCAACTTAAATGTTGACTGTTTTAAAGCGAAGCAAGTGTTAAATTTCAAAATTCGTTAATTTTTATTTCCACGCAAAATGTTTTATAAGTTATTTTGAAAAATTCTTTATCCCTGCTTTAGTAATGAATTCAGAAATAAAGCCTACCCGTGACCCAATACGACCCAAAATGTAAACACAGCTGATCATAGCTGAGGATAGATAGATTTACCGATTTTTTTCTTTAAATATTTGAACAAATAACCTCCGGTTTCTGAATTGAGAATTCTAGGATAAAGCGCGTATTACACTTAGCTGAATTTAGTCTTCTAAATTCAGAAGCAACTTTACATCCTGACTGGCTAGTTAGGATCCTAACCGTCCTAACTCTTATTACACTTTCCTAAATCCTAATTAGGATTCCTAAATTCAGAGTAGTGTAATAAACCTTTAAGTAGTACTTAAGTAACATTTGAGTACGGAGTTGTCAAAAAGATGACGGATTTTAAAGCATTTTTGACAACTCCGTACTCAAATACTACTCAAGTATTGCTTATCTCGAATTCTCAATTCAGAAATCGGATGTATTTCTCTTAAACTAAGTATTGAGTTTTCAGGAATGTTCTAGAACTAAAGTTATCCATTATTATGGGTACTCTATCCTAACTATTATTACTGCTATGACTAACCTTTTACATATAGTATAGTAAGTTCTTTTTAGGAAAATCTCGTATAAAATATATTTAAAATACGCGGCTATAAAAATAGTTTCTGGTTTGAAGTTACAAAGCGCCACTTAAATTTTAGTTGAAGTATTCTTTTGTGCAGTGGAAACGCGATCGCCGCTACAGCCGGATGTACCGCGCTTTTAAAATAATGAAGTTGTGACGCAAATTGGTAAACTATATCCGGACGGAGCATTTGTTTTGCATGCAAAACTAATGGACGTTGCGGTTTTTTGTTTTGTTGATTTCAAATATTTTTGCCATTGGAAAAACCTATCGACGTCTGTACTGCACATGGAACTTAAACAACTTCGAGGTTTGATGCTTATTTAGCAGATTGGTAATCGTAGAAAAGCTTCTTATGTCATACAATCCCATGTGTGCCCGAAAAATGGCAATAGGCACGCCGTCTATTACATAGGATTTATCAAAAGAGGCTCACCGTGGTTGTATAGACTTTGGTAAAAAGGGAACACGTCTGCTTATCCCTTCGGGATTACAGGCCTGAGTAGGTATATGTATGTACGTATGCAATTAATTAAAAAACCAACTAACTGCCCAAATCATGATTTCAAGTAATGGCGTTTAGTTTGTTTCCTAAAATTTCATATATCTTAGATTTTTTTGCCTAAATGAATACGATATAAATCTAAACTAAATCTAAAGTAAAAACGTAGACTAAACTATCAATATAAACTAAAAGATTGCATCAAAGTATTCCTCCGTATCGCTGTCCACTGGTAACGTGCCCAGAAGGCTGACAGCGTTGCCACGTTGTATGGCAACGCTAATTCTCTGGCCGAAAAACAAGCCAGCCCTCTGGTCACGTGAAGTGTCGACCAGTCTTCTTCCTATTTCCTTAAAAAGGAGACGCGCGCTCGGACCCCATGACCCGAGCGTTTCCACCCCAAACGGCTCAAAGTCATAATTTCCTATGATGTTGCTATATTTGCGCCGTTTGAGGGTCTCCGCAGCCGCAGCGCCAGCACAGCCCGCCGAGCTAGGAAGATGGGATAGAGCAAGGGTGTCGACACAAGTCGCGTCCCACACCAGAAGCCTACCCATCTTCCATGGCAATAACGACATACCGTCAGGTCTCTTGCCGTTGCTTAGATAAGATTGTATATGAAGTTTTAGGACACAAACTTAGATAAGATAGTATATGAAATTTTAGCACACAAACTTTCAAAAAGACATTACTCGAAATTATGATTTGGGCAGTTAGTTGACTTTTAAATTAACCCAGCGGTATGTGTAATTCCATTTTGTCTTTTATGATACTGATTGGAATTATAAGCATTGGCCTAAAATAAGCTAAGCGTAGTCAAGATTAGAATTTTGATTTTCTGTGTTCTCATAAAGATTTTCTTTTTTGCAGGTAATGTTATGCTGTTGTATTTTGGATTAATGCTTATTGGGTAAGGAAATGAGAAGAAGAGTGTCAATTAACGATTTTTTTTGTATACTACGGATTCTTAAACAAAAATATTTGTAATTAATCTTTTTAAGACTGCTTCGTTGGTCTAGTGGTCGCAAGCGCGACTGCTGAGCTTGAGGTCCTAGGTTCGATCCCCAGATCGGGCAAAATGTTATTGGGTTTTTCCGTGTCGAATTTCTCAGTAGCAGCCCGGAGTCTGGATTTGTGTTCGGTTGATGGCAATAGGCTCGCCCCCTATTACATGGGGCTTAAACATAACAGCGAAATGAGGATGTACTATTACACCTCTGGGGTTGGGCTTAAGGGTTGGGCGTGATGTCATGTTAATCGTTTTGACAAAAGTTTACTACATTAACTTAAACAATATTTAACAAAAACCCTGTTGTTCCTTCTACCTACGTGTTAAGAATCGGTATAATTACGTAATAGAGCAAGTTATATATAAAAAACTGTTCAACAAAAATAATTAAATAAATGTTTAATTATTAATATTTGTAATGTTTAACTGATTTTTTAATGTCTGTCGCTTCAAAGAAAGCCGCAGAGCTCGTAGGCTATTTAGTGAAATAAAGACGTACATGTAAAATCAGATAATGTAAACATTTTTTTGAATGTGTCGCTTTTAATAGGTTTTTGATTTTGACCTCTCGACAAGTTTGTGCTTGTAGGTAACTGTATACGTCCCTAAAAGGAACAACAGGGTTTTTGTTACATACTGTATAAAACAATATTTCCTTATTTAAATTTCGCTTTTAATTAATCATCGAAACATTCAGTTGCGGTCACCCAAAGGCATTTTAATATCAACAAAAAGTTTGTATCCAATGGAAAAATAAAATTTCAGGAACAAATTGGATTCCTTTCAGCCCATTTCAAAGGGACACTAAGCTTTTTCACGTGAACATTTTGCGGGTATTCATCTTTTTGCGCCCCAGGCTTTACGGCCACCATACTCGTAAAACAAAGTTATGAACCGCCATTTACGCATTATCCTTCACAAATATATTGAATATTTACAATGGTGACATGTGGGATTATTTCACACACATATTTTTCTTTAATTATTTTAAATGTGTGTTTTCTATTATGTATGTTTATTGCGTCGATTTGAATACACTAAGGGGGTATTTCATCAACCTATCATTAACTGTTCATTTAGCTAATTCAGTCTCTAAAGTTTTCAATAGCTAACATTTGTATTTCACCACATATCAATAGTAATAATGACAAAGATTATTGAACACATAAATGTCATGTTTATAGGTCATATTTAGCTTATCTGGTCAATAGTTACGGACTATGTTATTGATAATAATGTTCGTGAAATACCTGCTGAGCCCTTTTAATGTCGCAATAACGGCCTGTCCACATCGCCACGTCACGACGTCGTCAACGTGGAACGGTGCGGTGACGTGGCTCGGTGCGTTGACGTAACGTGCAAATTTACGTTACCGTATCGTAAAAATGCACGTCAGGATCATTGTTAGATTTATCGTTGACCATGTAGATCCTGAATTTTAATAAAAGAAACAGTAAGGTATGGTTTTAAAGCATCGAAGAACATGGACGGCGACTAACTCGCGGGCGTGGAGAGCGCGGGCGGAGCGCATATACGTGTGTGCTTGCGGCTAGAGGCGGAACGTGTTATGATACGGTAACGTAAATTTGCAGGTTACGTCAACGCACCGTGCCGCGTTACCGCACCGTTTCACGTTGACGACGTCGTGACGTGGAGATGTGGACAGGCCGTGAGCCAAACACAAGCGATAATGCAAAATTGTTTTGAATAAAATCTAATTCAGATACTGTTAAAAGGTTTCCAAGCTCTTTACGAACAAAAAGTACTACCTATAAATCAAAGCTTTTAAATATACCAATAGCTTGACACTTAAATATATTCAAACAGACATTCAGATCTGTAAATTCACCACTAAACATTATCTCAGGGCAATATTTCGCTTCAAAGATGACAAATTGCGCCAAAACTTGATTTACGCTGCTACGAAATGTGCTACGAATACGTAGTAGGCGTACTACGAGACATGACTCGTAGAAGGAGCTACGAGCGTAGTAGATTGTACGTCGAACGTCAAATACTTTTAACGCTTATGATTGGATTTATTATTATACAAATTAACAAGTATTGTAAAAATAAATACTTGTGTTTGCAGCAAAACACTGAAACTATAGAATATAACTTTCTGTTTTACTTAAGCGCAAAATCCACTGGCAAGTTGACTTATGCAACCGACTTTCAAACTATGGACACACCCGCGGCAAGTCGACGAAGTCGAAGATTTACGAACTAAGCGAGCAATGAAGTGCAATAACTAGTGTAACAAAACTTGCAAGAGAATATGGCGCTATAGTTTTTTTTACCAATTTCAATAACCAACCAGTTCGACTCGCGACCTTGCCGCGTGTTCAGCTCATGATAAAGGCTCCGTTTGGGTCCGAAACTAGTCGGGCAATCTCGAAAAATGCACGTGAGTAAACCGTAACTAATCATATGAACGTGTCTGACGAAAGTTATAATGCAAAAACTACAGTTTTGTCGGTAAAACAAAAGCAACATCCCTCGGGTGTGTAGCGGGATATATCCGATCGTGGGCTCCCTGGACGCATACACTCTACACTGTCACTCGTCGCCTGACGTCATCTGTGACGTAGTGCATCTCCTGTCTTATTGGAAGCGTCTTTGTTGTGTGAATAGTGTAAATGTTGTTTGCATAGTTTTAATAAAGTTTTACACCGCCAACCAAGCTCTTATCACTTAACCGACCTTGACTATATCTTATTTGTGGTCAAACACAATAACCTGCTAGCAAATTATAATATCACGACTACCAAACTGAATTTCGACAAATCGTTCTACGACAAGATTTTATTTCGACACTTTGGTACTCCAACATTACGCTATTCCGACAATTATGGAACTTCGACACTGGGGTTTAAAGTAACCTAACACGAAGGGGATGACGGGGGCTTCGTTCGCTCGCTTTGCTCACTCACTCTAGCCTTATTATTACTTTTTTTTTTTGTGGGAATATCCTCATGGATGCCCTTCGCCCTGGGAAGGCGAAGGGATATGCCGGACTCTTACCGGCTAAAAACCCACGGTGTTCCTTCTCCTGGCCCTTGGCTGGGGTCGCGGGATTCGCAGCTGCATGCACCGCGACCCCGGCAGGTCTCGGTCCGCCAGTCCCTGGCAGACTTCTTCGTATGTGGGATCTTGCCCCACGTCCTCATGAGAGGCGCGCGCGGAACACAGCGCGCCGCCTTCTCGGGCCTGTTACTGGTCGGGCGACGGGTCCCCTAACCCGCCGCCCGCAGGCCACACACTACGGTGGCCGGAGATCGTCGCGCGCCCTCCGGCGCCCGGTGCGTCTGACGCGGGAAGGGAGAGTGGCAGCTGTCTCTCTCCCTCACTCACTCTAGCCTCCGTCATCCCCTTCGAACCTAACGTATCCGTATCGGGGTGCCTCAAATTAGGTGTCGAAGGTGTCATAATTCTCAAATCTCAAATTAGGTGTCCATAATTGTCGGAGTAGCGTAATGTCGGAGTTCCATAGTGTCGAAGTAAAGTCTTGTCGTAGAACAATTACTCAAAATTCAGTTTGGGAGTGTAACATCACACCTTATACCCCGAAGGGTTGGGCAGAGGTGTATAGTAAACCCGCATTTCGCCGTTATGTTTTAAGTCCCATGAAATAGGGGGCGAGCCTATTGCCATCAACCGGGCACAAATCCAGACTCCGTGCTGCTACTGAGAAATTCCACACGGAAAAACCCAATAACACTGCCCGACCTGGGGATAGAACCCTGAACCTCACTACGCTCAGCAGCTGCGCTTGCAACCGCTAGACCAACGAGGCAGTCATCTGCTAGCAAAGTGCAGTGAATTTGTCAAAACATATAGTACATTCATCAAAGCAATCAATTACAAATGCCTATATTCACCAACTGGTATTAGCTGGCCAATTTAACGCCAGACAAGTCCACCGGAACAGATTTATTACACGAACAGACAGAAATAAGTGGACACACGATTTGCATTTAAAACGAAATGCACTAAACCTGATATCTGTACCGTTACGCTTGCATTATTTTCGAAGATACGGAAAAGTTCAATACGTTTGGAGAAGAAGTTACGTATGGATTTGGAATTCTTAACATCTATCATAACTATGAAGAAATGGTAATGTTCTTTTGAAACTACAAAGTTGGTTCTTCGATAAATTGTGTAAATTCAAAGTGTCAAAAGTTTTGAATTCGATTTGTTGATGTTATTAAGAATATACAGGGTGCCTATGGAATCGATTTCAAGCCGCAAAGGGATGTTAAGATGGCCGTGACCTACAAAAAAGCCCTTAAAAGGCATTTCCCAACGGTCTTTTTTAATTAACGTAATTCAATCATTTTTATTCTCTACTAAAATTATTTTTAGTGAAGAATGTGACCTAATCCTTAGTTCATTAAAAACAAGTTTATTTAAGATAATAAAGAGAAAAGAAAACAATTAGTTTTGAATATAGGCGCGCCTAAAAGCGTTAAGTGTTTTTTTTTAATAACCGTCGTTATCATGCCCAAAGTCCCATTGGGTTTTTTGTAGGTCACGGTCCCCTTAACATCCTTATTGCGGCTTGACGTCGATTTCATACTCACCCTGTATATTCCTTTAAAGCCGCGAGACCTCACTTGTCACGTTTTAAACAGAGCGTTCAGCGCGTTTCCTCGTCGACATTAGCGCTTTGTCTAAGACGACATAACGTCTCTTTTACTGCGTGTTTATTTGATTGTTTTATAGCTCCTAAATGCAGCGACCGAACTGCACGCTCAAAGTGCACCGTATTCAGAGTTCAAAAGAAACGTAAGCTCCCTCGTTTTTGGAAACCCGTCCACATTACATTCTACTTTAACTCAAAAATACGCTCGGAAAAACGAGTCTCTATTTCTATTTTAAATTTTAAAAACGTTGCCCCTCACTAGGATTTCTCCTGTATCGTGGGTGCGTTTACAGACACAAATCTCAAATACACAAACGCCCAGACCAGAAACAACTATCTGTAGGCCATACAAATTTTTATTCCGTGTGGGAATCGAATCCACGACCCGTAGCCCAGAAGCCAATCGCTTAGCCACTACACCAGACGTGTCGTCAAAGTCTACATAAACGCTCTTATACATCTTTATATGTTTGAACTAGCCGTACACGCAGCTTTGCGTACGAAAACATAAGGTCACTGTTCATCATCGACACTCAATAGCGTGATAATTTGTATAAGTCGCGCGGAGAAGGTTTGCCGATAGCCTCATGACGTCACGCGTCCATGGTCGGTACGATTCAGACGAGCGCGGGTAGCGGTCGGTGAAGTGGGAGGGGCAGTCATCGGCAAACCTTCTGCGCGCGACTAGTACTCCATAATCTGACCATCTACTTAACGTATGTGTCTAGTATCACTGGCGTGAAGTTCAAATATAAAAACAGACAAAAAAATTAAAAATAACATTTTTGTCTTCAGTATTGTTCCTACGATGCGTTGCACTTACTTTTTTCCAAATAATATTTAAATATCGTATTTTATTCTATGTATGTATAGATTATCGGCCTTACGCCCCGTATCACACACACGTTTACATCTCCATATTCAGGTCTGATCGTAACTAAGGCTGAGAATACATGTAAGGTAGACCCAGCACTCCACATAATAAAATAGACTCGTGTCTGGTAAGGTCATCCTGATCAAGGTGAGGGAATATAAATAGGTACTTAGAAGTGAACATGGTCCAAGTATTGACTTTAAAAACGCTATGCATTATACTCTACTATACTCTGCACTAATAGTACTACTCTATTACATTTATACTATCTAATAATGCATTATTACTCCCTTTCATCAAACGGTGAAGGAAAACATCGCGGGGAAACATGAACACTAGGGCTCCAAAAAGTTCACGAAGGTGAGTGTAGTCCACTAACCCGCATCAGGCCTGCGTGGTGGACTAAGGTTTAACCCATTCTTAGAAAAAGCTTTTGCCCAAAAGCGTCACAGTAAGGGGGGATTTACACGGGTCGATTTTAGGCGTGCGGCAAGTCACCAGTCGCATCGCTTGTAAAAATCGAATCGCCACCCCATTTACACCGGTCGACAAAAATCGCATGCGACTTGTTCATTTCTAGCAGAACAACACAGCGCAAAACACACCTCATGCGGCGGGCGATCGCCTGCAACTGACCATTTACACCGTCGATTTTAGTCACCCGCCGCATGCGGCTTGTTGCCGCTTGGCAATAGTCGGATGGCACCCAACTTTGGGGCTTGAGATTTTAGTCACTTGCGGCCTAGTCGAATTGTCATTTAGACGGTCAAGTTCCGCCGTGCGGCGAAAATCGACTCGTGTAAATCCCCTATAACGGGCTAATTACGACTATGACCAGCACTACTGTTACTCTTGGGTCTAGTATATTAATAACAACTTATTGTATTAATTAAATACCGTTTAATTAAGGTAAATAAGGCATTCGACACGCGGTAACTCGGTCACGGTCGGTTAAAAGTCACGCGATACACTCAACTTCACTTAATATATTCCTACACGTGTAAAACGTCCCTTACTCCCCCTCACTGTGCGGCTCCGTTCTCGGTTTATATAAGCTAAACACGAAATCTCTCGTCTTAACTAGTGTTGTGTAAATAGTTCGATGCAACGCTTAAACTAGTGAAGTACGAGAACTAGATCGGCACCCGTTGTTTAAAGTAGATACATAGATAACTCTTTATTTTACACCATAATATTATTTATTGAAGACAAAGTTTGCTTGGTCACAGATCTCAATTTATAGTTCGACGCTCAGCAATGCTAGTGACGTGCGCCAACGTCATCGATGTAAGAAAACATGTTCTACGATTACAAGCCCTTTTGCCAAGCTTGAAAACAACTGTCATTAGGTATTTATATTTTGACAAAAACCTTTGCGTCGTAATAAGCTGAGTTGACATAGCCGATGTTCAGTTTGTAAAACGAACTTTTCGAGGTAGAATGAAAACTTATTTTTTTCCTCTAAAAAAACATACAAAAATACTTGTTCAAAACAGTAATAGCCTAGCGGTTGAACAATTGCCTTCCATGCAGGAGGATCAGAGTTCGAACTCGGTCCGCACCTCTGAATTTTCGGATTCATGTGCTGTTAAGAATTTAATTATTATAATATGCGTTAACGGTGAAGGTAAACATCGTGAGGAAACTGGCACACCTAAGAGGGCTCCAAAAATTGTTCGATGCAGGGTGTAATCCGCCAAACCACACCAAACCAGCGTATGCCTAAACCCTTCTCATTTTGAGAAGAGACCCGTGCTCAGCAGCCGGACAGTAATGTGCTGATTATGTACAGTTTGGGGAGTGTGGCAAAGGAACCGACCTAGTTCACCTCGCAGCGGCGAACTAATCACTCTACTTGAAACAAAATGCCCAACACTAAAGTCTTTTCATAAGTGAAGCGTTCCATTTGAGTCTACACTCGCGTTTTCAATGCCTTTTAACTTGAAAGCTTTTCATAGTGTTCGATACACGCTTAGCTAACGTGTTAACAAAGGTTATTGGAGGTTAATCACTTCTGTTTATATATATTTTAGTTAATTCTGGACGTTATTTTAAGTATACATAATAATGGTATTTTGGTAATTAGTTCCATTTGTCTTAGATATTGTAATTACAGGTTAATGAAACATAAACAATACTTATTTATGAATGTTTCGTTTTTTCGATGGGAATAAATATATTGATTATTTTCTTCTGGCTTCTCGTAATTTACTATTGATCTTGGCGTGGCGTCCTATAGAGGAAAATATGTAGAATTTACCTGCTGCTTTTGAACAGTTGTACATTGTACATACACTTTAATTGTTTTCACTCCAAGTTAATTATAGTAGTTGGTAACAGCGTGCGGTAAAGCCACAAACGGGCCACTCGCCACAAGTGGCCGCCCTCAATCTATTTCCATACATTTCGAGTCGTGTCCACCAGCCACACGTATACGGCGAGTCCCTGCTAAATGTATGGAAACGTTAGTCCATAGCTTCTGCTGGGTGGCTCGTGTGTGAGCACCCTAATGTGTATGACATATAAAGCAATTCATCATCACCTTCCTGCCCTTATCCCATGTTACTTGGGGTCGGCGCAACACGTTTTCTTCTTCCATTCCGTCCTGTCAACCGTCATGATATCACTGACCCTCTTCTCTTTCATATCATTCTTCATACAATCCATCCATCTTTTCTTTGGCCTCCCTCTTTCTCTCCATCCATCCACATTTATATTCATAACTCTTTTGGTCACATGCGTTTCATCCCTCCTCTTCACATGCCCATACCAAGACAAACGGTTCACTTTCAACTTTTCTGTCACTGGCGCTACTTTCAAACTTCCTCTAATATACTCATTCCTGACCTTATCCATTCTGGTCACTCCACATATCCATCTCAACATTCTCATCTCCGCTACATGCAATCTTTTTTCATCCGTCTTCTTCATGTAAAGCATTGAATCCTTACTAATATTATAAACTAGCTTCTGCCCGCGACTTCGTACGCGGATCCTGTTGCTTATGGCAGCGACAACGGGGTCGTCAAAATCGAAGATCTGAAACGTCTGATGTTGAATTCTAAGAGCCCGGGGACGGGAAAACAACGGGATGCACGAGACGATTCGAGACGTTCCATATCTTTCATTTTTGTAAGTCAACAGGAAATGCCCATCAGACTAAACAACTTTTGCTAAGACGTCATTCCTATATATGTTATAGTGTCGCTGGGCTTTGGAGTTCCACAACAGGTGTTCCAGGTCTTCAAATTTATTCTCACAGCAGAAAATGCTCTTCACGTGGAATAATTTTTGCTATGGCACCATTTTTATATCTCTTATACTTTAGCTGGTCCACATCCGATTCTTCAGATGATATCGACATTCTGTTCAGAGAATGTCGAAGTCGATTAGAATTCAAACGTTCGTTGCGCTCTTTTTCTGTTTCTTCATGCCGTACTCCAGCAATTCTTTCTCTCTAGCCGATTATGAATATTTTGTTGTGTGCGTGTTCGGGACAATGTATGATAATCTCGATCAGCAGTTAGTCGCGCATCCCGTTCATCGCTCGTTTCAAAAGACCTGTTAGTAGATGTACGAATACGCTGAGAACTCAAGCGTGATTCTGTATCGGTAAACGTTTCCGATTCGCGAGACAATGCATGTCGTTCACGATCAGCAGACAGTCGCGCATCACGTTCCGCACTTGTCTCTAGAGACCTAGAAGCAGATGCATAGATACGCTGAGAACTTAAGCGCAATTCTCTATCCGTGAACGTCTCCGACTCGCGAGACAAAGCGTGACGTTCACGATCAGCGGTCAGTCGCGCATCACGTTCCCCACTTGTCTCTAGACACCTAGAAGTCAATGCGTAGATACGCTTGGAACTTAAGCGCAATTCTCTATCCGTGAACGTCTCCGACTCGCGAGACAATGCGTGACGTTCACGATCAGCGGTCAGTCGCGCATCACGTGCCCCACTTGTCTCTAGACACCTAGAAGTCGATGCGTAGATATGCTTGGAACTCGAGCGCAATTCTCTATCCGTGAACCTCTCCGACTCGCGAGACAATGCGTGACGTTCACGATCAGCGGTTAGTCGCGCATCACGTTCCGCACTTGTCTCTAGAGATCTAGAAGTCGATGCGTAGATACGCTGAGAACTCGAGCGCAATTCTCTATCCGTGAACGTATCCGATTCGCGAGACAATGCGTGACGTTCACGATCAGCGGTCAGTCGCGCATCACGTTCCCCACTTGTCTCTAGAGACCTAGAAGTCGATGCGTAGATACGCTTGGAACTCAAGCGTAATTCTCTTTCCGTGAACGTCTCCGACTCGCGAGACAATGCATGACGTTCAGGATCAGCGGTCAGACGCGCATCATATTCTTCACTGGTCTCTAGAGACCTGGATGTAGATGCGTAAATACGCTAAAAACGCAGGCGTGCTTCGCGATCCGAAGAGGTTTCCACGGAGCGAGTTGCAGTTCTCGAACAGCATCAAGTCTCTTCTGACGCTCTTCGGTAGATTCTTGGGATCTTATGATCCTCAATCTTTTAGCTCTTTTGGAATATTGGGAAAGATTTGACCTCTTTCTAGGCATGGTTATAGTTTTATGGTGAAGATACCTGATCAATTAAAATCTAAGTGACTGCTCCCCTACGTTACCGAGTAGGCTACCGTGTCACGAAGATAAATGGAAAAGGAAATGAAACACTCAAATAACATAAGCCCGAAGGCATATTTATTCGATAAAATAAAAAAAAATGGGAGTTTTGGCCAGTAGAGTCAAATTTTCAATGATATACCATCGTCATCGAAAATCAGTCCTAAACTGTTACCGCCTTCACCGCGTGGAGGTACCCAGCTTATGTTATTTTATAATTATACAGTGAAATTAGTGATAGCTTTGATTTCCACATCAGATGTTTCTGATCTTCGATTTTTATAAGACAACAGGAAATGCCCATCAGACCGAACAAATTATGCTAAGACGTCATTCCTATATGTGTTATGGTGTAGCTGGGGTCTTGGAGTTCCACCACAGGTGTTCCAGATCTTCAATTTTTAGACGTCAACAGAGAGTGCTCATCAGATTGAACAACTTTTGCTAAACGTCATTCCTATATATGTTATAGTGTAGCTGGGCGCTTGGAATTTCACAACAGGTGTTCCAGATCTTCAAATTTATTCTCTCAGCAGTAAATGCTCATCACGTGGAACAATTTTGGCTATGGTACTATCTTTGTATCTCTTATAGTTTAGCTGGTCTGTTACGGTTCTGCATCAGGTGTTCAAGTTTCCAAGATAAATTATAGCCTATATGTTGCCCAGACTTAATACCTATACAACAAAAGAAAAATCATTCAAATCCGTCCAGTAGTTCCGAAGATTAGCGTGTACAAACAAACAGACAAACAGACACACAGACAAACAGACAAACAGACAGATTTTTTTTTTTGGATCCGTGCTCTCTTACTGTTTCTAAACCCCCCTCAACTATTGTTTTTTTAATATATTCAATGTACAGACACAGTTTTTTTACTGTTTTATTATATGTATAGATTATATGTATAGATATGAAAGTAACACTATCTGTCTGTTTGTTATGCTTTCGTGCCTAAACCGTTGAACCGATTCTGATGAAACTTGATTCAGATATAGTCTGGAAGTTGGAGAAGGACATAGGCTAATTTTATCCCGAAAAATACGGAATACGCATCCACGCGGGCTAAGCCGCGAGCAGACTCTAGTAATTTAATAAAATACATAACTGTTTCCTCCTTATTTCAACTTTTCAGTTCTCCCAGTCGACTTCAAGCTTCAAACTCATTTTGTCTAAATTGTTTAGAGCAGTAAAAATCTTATGAGTTTCTTAAAAGTCTTTATGAAAGAAACATAAAATTTGGCTGTACTAAAGATATGATAGACAATGAATGTAAAGAGTATGATAAGGGAACAAAAGATACTGCAATGCGATAGTCAAGCCAAAATAAATAAGCTATTGTGTTACAAAAAGATATCTTAACCATAAAATGTTTTCACTCAAACAAGATGAAGTCTTGAATCAGCTTTCGAGTATGCAAATAAGCTAAAGTAAATTGCAATATTTCACTTAGTAAAGGACAAAATTAGTAAAGAAATAAGCTATCCATTTTTTATTATTACTTGTTATTAAAATACCGCTTTAAAACATTCATAACCTTAACTTTCGTTTGATGCAGCAGAAGTGATGAAGTGAATTCAATATTTCATGAAACTTTAATAATACACGATGAAAATATTATATCGTGATAAAAGTAACATCATAAAATAGTTATGTCTTGAATTTTAGCCGTGAATAGTAAATATTTGGACTCGTGGTGAATTATTGAGGGATCGTATGACTACTTAAAGTCCGAAAAAGAACATGATGTGTTTTTGATCAACAGTTCTTGAAGAACTTTTGACACAAACCATACTTACTAAGGTATTTGATTACTATTAAAAAATATTCAATAATTGATTATTATTTTACGGAAAGAACAGAAAGAACAAGGTAGGAAAAAAAGGGATGTAAAAATAGAGGAGATATGCGCTTTTGAAGTTTGTTGAGGAGGCATTTTCGGTCCTTGTCACGCGATAGAGATATTGTACAAAACTACAGAGTGATTTCAACTCACTGTGAAGTTTTTAAGGTATGACGTCATATGTTAGTAGTGTTGTCTCTGTTTTGTGAACAATGGGCATTTTATTAAATATTTCATTGGTTTTTTCACTGTTGCCTATTATTTTTGTAATAGTTTCGAGATCTCTGATAGAAATATAGTTAGTTATTATAGGAATAACATTGAATTAATTTAATTGTTATTACTAAATAAATAATTAATTTGTATTATTATAACTTTAAGAAGGACATTGCATTGATTTAATATTTTAAATTATTTTCATCTAGTTTTATACATTTCAATGTCAATCTCGATTTTGATAAATCATGATAGTAAACATTTTGCATGCCTTACGGTAGAATCACTTGAAACATGTACATCTAATAACACCATTGTAACAGTGTTTTCTGCAAAAATAAATAATTTGAATTTATGTACAGGCGGTTGTTCACACTAATGAACATTTTGTTCATAAACCCTAGTGGATAGAAATATAATTCAGTAGAATACTACAGCATACATTTCAGAATAAAACCTTCCGTAGCTTTTCTAACAAGTGGCACTGACATACATGGAATCTAGATGTCGGTCGCCAGCTCATTTGAGAAGACCGTGTTTGCATCTACTCACCGCCCAGTTACATTCAATGTCGCCGCTGGGAATAAAGCTAAGCTCTAAAACTTTTGTTGTACAAAACGTTCTAGTTAGGGCAAACAAAAAGCGTATGAGGAAAGTTTTGTCAAAGTAGTCGTTAGATTTTCATGCGGGTTATTTATGTTAGTGTGGATTCAATGTTTAGAATTCCCGTATCTTTTTTATTTTTTTCTATGTTAATGTCAATTGTTTTTACGTAGTGTTTTGACAGTAGTTGTAAACTTGATTGTGCCTTGTGCTGTCTGTTGGGACTATTCAGCCCGTAACTGCCGTACTCTGCCCGTAATCTGGTCTATTTGAAAAAAAAAGACTTTAACTTTGATTACTCCAACGAAAATTGTAAAACCATTTTTTGATTTCCCAGGTATGGTCTAGAAGAAAAAAATGATCCCAATGATGGGTAGAATACGTGGTTTTCGTTATCGTTAAAGGTCTTTTTACACCCGATATTTTGAATGAATGAAGTTTTAAGTTTGCCCATACTAACCATATACGTGTATTCGCCATTGTGGCCAGGTGTTACGTATAGGCCAAGAGTATAGAACCACTCACACTTGGGTATGTATGTGCGTGTGAGATTTATATCTACACCGACAATAAAAGAAACGACATGACGTTTCTTTTTTAAAAAAGAAAACCTTTAAACAGATGAAGTGAGTTGGAATAGTATTTTATTCTTTACGAAGAACGGAAAAGGAAACGGGAAACAATTAAATGTCACAAAATGTATTTTTTATAACACAAACAATTTTCGATTACGTTCAGTAATGGTGCGCAACGAACAAATCTTTCGTTGTTAGCGTTACCCCAAAAAGCTAAGTCAGAATAAAAATTACCTCTTTCTTTCGTTTACTTAATGTAAAATTGATTGCTCATGGATTCTGAACTTTATTAAGTTATTATTGAATAGGCTTTTCAATATACTTGGTAATTTCTAAAAGTTAGTAGCTTTTATATAAATTGCGTATTGCTTAAAGCGTAGCTTGTAATAAGGTATTTGACTAGTATTAAAAATGTACAACAATTTTAGTATTTATTTTAAAGAATGTATAGAAAGAACACGGTATGATAATAAATAAATATAATCGATGACAACATTGAGGAGATACACACTTTCCAAGTTTGATGAAGAGGTATTTTCTGTCCGTGTCACGCGAAACGTATTTGTACAGATGATGTCAAGTCACTAAAAATCTCGAAACTGTTACAAAAATAATAAGCAACAGTGCAAAAAAACCAATGAAATATTTAACTAAGTGGTCCAGGTTATAAACGATTCAAAATTGGTCACAAGACAGAGACATCACTACTACCATATCATACCTTAAAAACTTCATATGGTTTGTCTACACCAGTGCGCTATCATGTTCATCTTGCGCTTTCGTCTGACGCATGCCTTAATACTAGTTCGAGTCTTATGGCAATCAATATTGCATGCGCTTGACGCAAGAGGAATTGAAAGTTGAAAGCGCAAGATGAACGTGAAAGCGCACTGGTGTAGACATACCATATAAAGTTTTTAAGGTATGACGTTATATGGTAGTAGTGATGTCGCTGTCTTGTGACCAATTTCAAATCGTTCATAACTTGGGTATTTTATTAAATATTTCAGTTGTTTTTATACTGTTGTTTATTATTTTTGGAACAGTTTCGATATTTTTAATAAAAAGATAATAGTCAAATATCCTATTAGCTAAAGTCTTAAACCAAGTAACATGATAACACGTAACATTTCTAGTGTTTTATACTTTGCAATAAAGATTAAGGGCTATTTCACAACCTATCAATAATGTAGTCTGTAACTATTGACCAGATAAGCTAAATGTGATCTACAAATAATTATGACATTTAGGTATGTTTGAAAAGTTTTGTCATTATCACTATTGGTATGGTGGTGAAATGCAAATGTTAGCTATTGAAAAGTTTATAGACCGAATTTTTTGAAGCTTAATGAACAGTTAATGATAGGTTGGTGAAATACACCCTAAATATATCAGGAGTTTTACACATGAATCAGCCATTGGTGAAAGTTATATCTGGTTACCCCATAGGGATGGTACCATTCATGAATATATACGTTTTCAAATTGATAAAGGCAGAGCCGCAGCATGTTTTGTTCGTACACGGCAGGGGAAACGTAATTTGCTCGTCCCGTGATGCGATTAAAAACATAAGTGACTCGTTGTGCGCACATCAGAGGATGGTGTAATATAATTCCGGCCGTATATATTAAGCTAATTCCAAACGTATTTGGAAATAAATAATGTTTTCTTCAAATAATAAGTTTGTCGAATCTCAACGCAATTTTGTCTCTAAACACGCAATTAAATTTTCTTGGTGACTAGCTTTAGACCGCGGCTTCGCTCGCGTTAATTTCGATTTTGACAATCAACTCTTAACGCACTACCAAAGTTTCTATAATAATATAATTCAATCATGATTCGAAAGACACGTGGCGCCATCTATGAACGTTATTGTTGTTTTCCTCGGGAACAGTACTTTTTTCGGGATGAAAGGTACCCTATGTCCGCTTCTATACACCTGACAACGTATATGCAAAATTTCAGGATGGGTTCAGTGGTTTAGGCGTGAAAAAGTAACAAACAAACAAAGTTACTTTCGCATTTATAATATTAGAAGTTAGGATTAGTTAGGATGTTCTTCAAAAAAGACAAGTGCTTAGTACTTTCAACCGGCGTGCGTGTATGACAAGATGTATGACTGTGGACGAAGCGAAAGGAGTATGTAAGGATCGTAGCATGTGGCGTTCTACAGTTTCTGCTTACCCCCATGGGAAAAAAGCGTGAGTTTATGTATGTGTATGTAAGTAAATTCTCTTATAAACACGTTATTTCTTTTAGAAACAGTGTTCACTCGTGGGCTATTGAGTAATCTACGAAGCCGTTTATATATTTCAAAAAGAACCTCTTCTCTATACAAATGGAACGAGAAGTATGTGTTAAGCGGTTGTCGCTTCGCTTGAATTGTGAGCGTCAATTGACGATAATTCGATTACCTGCCCGCCGTGAGGCAATATGTGAGACGGAACGAAAAATATTGCGATTTTATCTGTTAGACATATTTAGAGGTATCCAAGCGTGAACCTTTTGAGGGAAAATAATGAAGAAAGTACCATAACATAACTTCACGCCTGTGTTCCCCAAAGGATTGAGCAGAGGTATAAGTACACTCTCATTTTGCCGTTATGTTTAAGTCCCACGTAAGAGGGGGGGCAAGCGTATTGTCATCAACCGGGCACAAAACCAGATTCTGGGTTGCTACTGAAAAATTCCACACGGCAAAACCCATAAACATTTTGCCCTAACTAGCGATCGAATTCAGAACCTCACGCTCAACGACAAACGAGGCATTTATGAAGAAAATATTACCAATTACTAGTGGCGAAGGGTGAATTTTCTTAAAAGGGAAGCCGGACCAAAAAATGCTTACCTTGCTCAAGTGTGATGCGTGAATTACAGTAACTACTCGTTTCAAAAGGGAAGCCGATAGGAATCGAGTTGTATGGAGCCTTCGCCACTGCCAATTACTATTAAAAGAAAGCTAGTTAATAAGACACATCGTACGTCATGTACGACGAGTCTTATTAACTCTTCAAACTAAGCTAGATTTGTGCTATCTCTTGGGCATTTGAGGCTGTCGGCAGTGAAATCTATGTCTCCTATAATTGGACTTGAAAGCCTCTGGGGCATTTCCTTTGTTTTAGTCAAGAAACATTTCACGTCGCCTTAGGAAAACAATCGTAAGTGTCTTTGAAAAAAATACACTTATTTTTCTGCAACATTCGTCGCTGCAAAGTTTTCGTTTAGAAAAGTACGAAATGGCTTTAAAATTTAAGTGTCACTTTAAAAGCAGATATATGAAAAGTTTTGTCAGCAAAATTGTTAACCCTTATCGTGAAGCGTTTTTGATGATCCACCGCGTAGCTGCTACGCCGTAGCAGTAGCATCCGCCCACAGAGCGTAGCAGATATTTTCTGCTACGTGACATAATACAGAGTTAATAGCATACAGATTCGGGTCTAATCGCGTAAAAACTTAAAAAGGCACTAAATACCTTTTTTATCCCGACGTTTCGGCCGAATTACACCGGCCGTGGTCACGGGTAGACTCTTTTTACGCGATTAGACCCGAATCTGTATTTTTATAATGTGTACAAATCGCGAAAGTTTAAAAACATTTAGAGTTAATAGCATCCACCGATACATACTTAATACTTATACGGGGATTTGGTGCAAAGCAAAAACAGCGCATCTACGTCTTCGTTCGTTTCGTTTGGTGGCCCCAATCATCTCCAAAGTACATCTTGTTTAATTTCTTAACTTTTTAAAGACGCATAGAGAGTTATTTAGAGTTTTTCTGCTATCAATACAACGTTTCAAATACTGCACGATTAAAAACTTTTTCAGATTATCACATATGAACTATTATTTCCACCACTTTACATAATATGAGGTGGTAATCACAAGTAACTTGGTGGCCATTTCATTCTGTCTTCAGTTTATTTATTAAGTGAATAACAGTTTTTCTATTCTTGTTCCCGTGGTACCTAATGTGATCAATTATCATTTCACATTGAAAATGCCAGCGTCGACGTAATGCGAACATCGCATTGGTGGCACCACAATTCATTATTAATTAGTCA
Source organism: Amphipyra tragopoginis (assembly GCA_905220435.1). NCBI lineage: Eukaryota > Metazoa > Arthropoda > Insecta > Lepidoptera > Noctuidae > Amphipyra > Amphipyra tragopoginis. Next base: position 7,746,372 of record HG991997.1, on the reverse strand, counting down.
GTACCACGCCAAATGACCGACCGAAAATGTAATCTGTTGTCCTGGTAACTTTATGGCTTGATAATGAAAACAATCATTTATATAAGGTCTTACTTTAACCTGGGGCCCAATTCTCCTAAAATAAATTGTTGCCAAACGCAATCGAACCACAACCGTCAGTCAGTTTTTGTTTTCGAAAACTTTCAAAATGATTGATTTTGTTTTTTGTGTCAAACAATTCGACAGCTTTTGAAATTGAGAACTGTATAAATGAACGGTTCGACCTTAGTTCAGTTGTGATTTATCAAGATTTATTTTAGGAGAATTAGGCCCCTGTGTAGTACTGTAATTATAGACACAATAGATAAACAATGGCGGCCGTACCGTTTTCGGTACACTTGGACGCTTGCCATTAATAATCCACGATATTTTGCATAGCCTCTTAGTGAATGATGAAGATAATATAGGGTATCACTGAAAATGAAATCAGATGTATTTTTTTTAATTGTTTTCGGACTCATTTATTTAATTACTGGTGCTCTAAGTTGTTACAACGTCTACGCAAGGAAATGGTCCCGCGCTTATAGCTAGCGTCGTGCACGCTATTACACCTAAAAGAACCAGTAAATTAATTAATTGATTGGTTTTTTTTTACAGGAACTATATTTATACCATCAGATTTATTTTGTTGTGGTAGGTACGTCATCTTTAGCATCTACTAAGGCACTATGCAAAATATCGTGGATTATTAAAGTAAGACCTTATATGTTAGAGCCAGATCATGCGATGCGTTGCGGAAGCCGCGCAGCGTCTAAACGCTGCCGCTGCGGCGTCTTACATAGAAATATCGATGGTGTGACGTATGGTGTGCTCCGGCGCCGCGTTGGAATTGCAACCAACGAGACGAGGCGGGGAGGGGTGTACGCGATGTGTTGTGCGCTCCGGCGTCGCAGTTCGTAAAGCCGAAAGAGCGTACACGAACATCGCGAACCTGAACATCGATCACGAATCACTATGCACGTGTTCACCGAATACACTGTTCGGTAAATGGTGTGCATATGCGAAAAACGTAGTTACATTGCACGCAACGCAACGAATTTGTTCGCAGTTGCATACTTACACGGTTTTATCAAAGTCTACCTATATCTTACTCCTTACAGTCGGTCAACGTAGAACATTACCGCAGAGCGATCGTGCGGGGGGCTGCGGGGTGAAGGAGTGGAGGTTATGTCCCGAGTAGCCATACCGCATACTTGGGACATAACCTCCGCGCCTACATAATTTTGACATTTCATAGGACTTTTCAAATGTACGGGCGTTGACCCACTGTATGTAGTAAGTAGGTGCACTGTGGTTTTATGTTCATAAACTGATTAATCACCGGAAACATAGACACAATAGACAAACAATGGAAGCCGCCGCAGATACACGGCGTTGGTCATTAGGATGTTGAAGTGTAGCGTAAATTACGACATTCTACTTGCTCCGGTATTATTCTCATAATAGTCCAACGAGTATTTCGAGGGAAATCTATGCTGTAAGTTCTCGAAATTCAGTCTTGCTAATGCGAAACCTTGATCCAGCGACCGAATTGAACGAATATTAAATGAATTCTGCTATATATGCAACAGAGAACAGTATCTTCCTTGCGCTTAACGATATACTGCGATCTCTAATCTATCCATTTTCTCACAATCGTTCAACCAAGGAGTCTATTAATGTAGGATAACTTTCGTAATCTCCGCCCTCGACACCGTCGGACGATCCCGAAAAAACATGTGAGTAAACCTTAGATTAACTAAGAAACTACACAATGTGTGCCATGTCATGGCATTGAAATAGTCACAATGGCACAATGCTAATGCTAGCCCTGAACAATCAAACGTGAATGAGTCTGACAAAACTTATAATACAAGAATTATATCGGCTTAGGCGGTTCTGTAATGAGGGTTTTCTGAAATGACACCCACTAGGCGGCAGCACTGAGCCGTCAGGTCCAGAAACCTGTCAAAAGTGTCAGAGCGCCTATATTTTTGTGTCTGATTTTTTTTGTATTATTTAATAAAATTAAATAAGTACAACAAATATTCTCTCAAAAGCGAAATGCCACAATGTTGTGCAGTTCCTATGTGCTCAAAAAAAACGGGAGGTCATAAGTTTCCTAAGGATAAAATACGTTTAAAACAATGGCTTGTAGCCATTCGTAGAGATCGGTTTACGCCTACAAATAATAGTCTTCTACGCAAAGATCACTTCAGTAAAGACGATTACGAGCCGCCGAAAGACTCAGTTTTAGAGAAACGTAAGTATTTTATAGTGTTCTATGATTAAAAAGTGCAAGTACATAGGACTAAACTTTGTTAGTATTTGTTACATTTAATTTGGTATTTTTAATTGTAAAGTATGTAAATGGAGACTAATGCCTTCATTTAATTTACTGAACTTCATAATAAAACCATCAACCAAATCAAATCAACCAAAACCAAACCAGACAGCGCGGATTATTGGGATGGGAGGGAGACCTCTTGCCAAAGTGGCAAAGCGGCAACTATTGGCGTAAATTTTCGTAAAACCCTCATTGTGTTGAACATTTACTACCTTTTTCTCTGTACATACATATTTAAATATCCTTACCTATCGATAATTATGTACCTATACTAGTGTACAAGTACTATTGTGTAGTGTGGTCTACAATTAATGTTCTCAGTCTGGATATTATGAACACAAATTACATATTTGTAGGCGTAATAGCAGCTGAAATATGTAATCGGCTAGTATTTTTATTGTTCGGAATATAGATATTATTTCTCGTATTATTATTGTCGGCTGAACAAAATGTTCTAGCTCATTATAGGTGTAAATCATTGGCTATAGTTATTTCAGGCTCTATAATTATGACGGAAAGTTGAATAATAACATGCTTCTAAAGTTTGGACACTGAACGACGAACAAGTTCTTACAAGTGTTCGACAGGATACCTAATATTGTTATTATGAAACTTTGCAGTGTAAACTCAGCGTCGCGCACAACTTTTTAATTCAATTTATTTTGTTTTTGCAAGCTTGGTGATAATGCAATGCATTTTAATTACTTAAGGAATTGTTTTGTATGTTCTGTAATGAATACTTTAATTAACATTTAATTCGAGCATTGAGACAAGGTGGTAAAACGTATTATTTAATAAAACATTAGTTGTTTCTTCAAGATTGTAATTTGGCAAATGATGTCCTTTTTGTATTAAGCGCAGTTCAGACTACGCTATACAATTTCGCTATGTAGTATATATAGCTTATTGCGTCATAAGCTATAACTATATAGCACGATGTTCTCACTATACGCTATATCGAAAGCCGGTCTACTATGTATAGCAAGATATTTGACTGCGATCCGTCGGGCGATGGACGGGGGAGTGAAATGGGGCGGGGACTGAAGAATTGTTCGATATAGCTCTGAAAATCGCTCAAGTTTATCGCATACAGCAAGCCAATACTTTATAGCACAGCTTTGTGTGAACGTGTCCATATAAAATGTATACTGAGCGATATCGTTGTGCTATATAGTATTTGCTATATATCGTAGTCAGAACTGCACTTTACCTTTATTTTGACTGCCTCGTTGATCTAATGGTCGCAAGCGCGCATGCTGAGGTTGGGTTCCCAGGTCGGGCAAAGCGTTATTGAGTTTTCCGTGTGAAATTTCTCAGTAGCAACCTGGAGTCTGGATTTGTACCCGGTTGATGGCGATAGGCTCTCCCCCAATTACATGGGACTTAACGGCGAAATGAGGGTGTACTACAGGGTGTTAACGAAATCGTGTAATTCCTTCAAACCGCGTAATCTACTGGTGACACAGATTAATCCTAAATGGGAATTTTCAAAATCCAAACAAAAAAAAAAACAAAAAAAATTTTTGGTTTTCAATTTCTGAGTCTTTTTAGAGCCTTGAGTTATCTGACTGCAAAGAGTGATATCGCATTAGTCGTTCCTGCCAGCCGTGTCGCCGTACTTTCATTAATTTATGCGTGGCATCGAAATGTTCATACAAATAAAATTATTTTTTTGCAAAAAAAAAAACATTATTTTTTTACTGAATCCTTATTAGGTGGTTTAGATACGATCGGTAACAAAGTCGCATGAAAAAAAAAAGATTTTGTTATTTTTATTTTTAATCAAGCTAAATCCCGTGCGGGGCCTGTCTACACCAGTAGTAGATCATGTGGTTTTAAGGAATTACACGAATTCGTTAACACCCTGTATACACCTCTGCCCAATGCTTCGGGGAATACAGGCGTGATGTTGTTCCTTTACCCACCAAAATCGGGGTGCGAGCGTCTTGCGTATGACTCGCTCGTGTTCTTATTTGGTGTTACATGCTTCATAATAATCCCTTGAATAATACTAACGTGAGACGCCGACGACATGCCATAGTGCGTATACACGTAGAAAGCGGGTTGCCGGCGCCGATCTGCCAGCGCTTGTCGGTGCTGGTCCGCGCAGTTAGTCTGCGCAGGTAGTCTCTATACTATACGTAGCGAACCAGCGCCGACAAGCTCCGAACTTCGCCGACAAGTTACGACCTGCTACGATCAGCGCTGTTAAGCCGTCATTTGTTGCTGTATTTACAAGGGAACAAGGCGTATTTTTTGTTAAAAAATGCCAGCCCTTGCTTCTACCCGCTTCCTTTATGTAGCGGTTACCTGCACGGACCAGTACCGATAAGCGCTAGTAGGTCGGCGCTGGTTACCTGCTTCCTTTACGTATACGCCCAAACTCACGCACCGCGTTTGTTGCATCTATGTATAAGGCCTCAATTACGGAGACGCGGGGCGTCGCGCGTCGCGTTGTGCGGTGCGGCCCGTACTGAATTCAAACATATGGCGTTGTATGAGAGCTTTTACGGAGAAGCGATTTTACACGCGTTTGCTTGAAATGCAGGCGGAGCCCGCGGATGGCATCTCCACGTCGCACGTGACGTTTATCGCGGCGGCGCACGCAGCGTTGCGACCAGCTATTCCTGCAATTCTCCGTCCACTGTAAAACGTATCGTCAACCACGGCGAGGCCCGCGGCGTCGCACGCGCTTCATCTTCATAAACAACATCGTACATTGCCATATATTTGTGTTTGCGCGTGTGATGATGCGGGCCGCTGCACGCGCCGCCGCTCCGTAAACAGAAAAATCGTACGATGCGCTGCGAGACACCACGCCGCACGCGACGCGCGACGCTCCGCGTCTCCGTAAATGAGACCTAACCTGTAGTACGCAAACAGTGTTTTTTATTCATCCTATCGTAAACATTAACAATTTATAATTATAACGCTTCTTCCACCTACCATCATGCAATGATTTAATATTTCAACACCTAAGTAGAATTAATGGACCATTTAACGTGATATGCGGTCCACCGTTAAATGGTGGCGTCGCTCACAAAATAATAAATGCCACAGGATGTTCACAACGCAGTAGGGTAACAGGAATTTTGCGTCCACAGCTTGCCATGATAAGCAGACCCACTGCTTCACCCCACTATATTACACGACTGAGACAAAAATGGATAAAGTTTTAGTTCAAATGACTTTTATTTCTGCTTGTCCATATTTTCCGCCCGTTGGCTCAGCTAGCGTGTTGTAAATTTTCGAAAATGTGAAATGTAAACGTTGTACTGGTTTTATTTTTATGAAAATAGAACCTTTAATTCGTCAACGGTAGTGAACAAGGTGATTTTGTTTTTAACAGTATTTAACACGCCATGTTTGACGGGGAAGTTAAATGTTTTGTACAATGAAAATGAATTATAAATTGAAATAGTACGTCGAAAATTTATAACAATGCCTTTCAGCTATTTGCTACAATACAGTACTGTTATATAACTACAGTTGTGAGGCTTAAACTAAGAGCACTGCAACCGAGGTTTGCATCGAATTGTATAACGAACCGTTGGTCGCTGTCGAATCTAACTTCAATGCAGTTATTTTGACCGACACTTCTGGAGTTCAGACAGAAATAAACGGTAGCTTATTTAATTATGTTAAGTTTCCGTAATAATTATGTATCTCTCTGTAGTCACGGCTCGTCTTCCGTGCGGAAGATGTCCGGTCCTTTGGAAGGCATACACGGGGACACAGGTCCAACGCGCAGAGGCCCCTTTTGAGAACTTTAATCTAAAATGGGGTGGGGCACCAACCGGGGACTATCCACGGCTGCACTATTGGAGTACAGTCATGGGCCGTCCCAGGTGGGTGTGCAAGACAATTGTAAAATATGGTGAAAAATATCTGGTCTATGGGAAGGGGTGTTAGGTGGACTAGATAGCTTCTATTGCCGGAAGAAAACGACGTCTGCCTCTCAACATTTAAAATTGAAAAGTGTTGGCAGACGGTGGCTCGCCAGCTCACTAGCTGGGCCCCCGAAAAGCCGCCAGTACATAGGCGAAGGGGGCAACAAACCGTACGTTTCCGTAATAATTATGTATTATCATCACCATAGGACTATTGTTGCCAATAAGCCTGACATAGTAGTGATAGGTCGATTAGAACGCCGCACTATGATTATTGATATCACTGTCCCGCATGACGAGAATCTTGTGAAAGCCGAAAATGATAAAAATAACAAATATCTCGATTTGGCACACGAGGTTGCCGACGTGTGGGATGTTGACTCAGCAGTCATTGTGCCGATAGTCGTTACAGCCAATGGGTTAATAGCCAAGAGCCTCGACCAACATCTGTTGAGGCTCTCGTTGGGTAGCTGGATCAAAGGTTTGATTCAGAAAGCGGTACTTCTGGAAACGGCGCGTATTGTTAGGAAGTTCCTCTCTCTGGATCCCTGACCAGTAGCTTGAACCCTGTTCCCAATGCCGATGGGCATCTTTTTTTTTGTTTTATTTTTGAATATTTAAAAATATAATTAGTAAGTGACCGCCTCGTTGGTCTAGTGGTCGCAAGCGCAACTGCTGACCGTGAGATCCTGGGTTCGATCCAAAACGGACAAAGTGTTATTGGGTTTGTCCGTGTAGAATTTCTCAGTAGCACTCCGAAGTCTGGATTTGTGCCCGGTTGATGGCAATAGGCTCGCCGCCTATTACTTGGAACTTAAACAAAACGGCGAAATGTGGGTGTACTATACACCTCTGCCCAACCCTTTGGGGAACACAGACGTGATGTTATGTTATTTTCTTCATTATTTTCCCTAAGAGGTATACAGGTTCACACTTGGATAGCTCTAAATATGTCTAACAGATAAAATCGCTATATTTTTCGTTCCGTCTCACATATTGCCTCACGGCAGGCAGGTAATCGAATTATCGTCAATTGACGCTCACAATTCAAGCGAAGCGACACACGCTTAACACATACTTCTCGTTCCATTTGTACAGAGAAGAGGTTCTTTTTGAAATATATAAACGGCTTCGTAGATTTTTCAAGAGCTCACAAGTGTACACTGTTTCTAAAATAAATTACGTGTTTTTAAAAGAATTTAATTGCGTGTTTATAAATAAAATTGCATTGAGATTCGACAAACTTATTATTTTCGCCCTTGTTTATCTCGTGAATCCTTGAAGCGATAGGTTGTCAAACAAACAACAACAACAGCTTACAGAAAGCATGTTTATTATCGATAGAAGTTCACAGAAGACAGTAGTTAGACAGAAGGCGAATAGAGGAGCGAAGAAGAAAAGCGATAGATACAGTTTATAGTTGTAGCACGTCTTATTTAACTAGAATTTAACTACAGTAAGCACATACAAAATACTATGAAAGCATACGAGATGACGAAAGCAAATCGGCAGAGGTGCGGCAGGCGTGATGTTATGTTAGAAGTAAAATGTATACAAGCTTAGTTTTAGTATATACTAAACCTGAAACTAGTTTGTTCAGAATCACTAGGAGAATCGATTGACATATTTTTTGCACCACATTTTTTTTTTCATAAATTTCAATTTTTTTTCTGTAGGTTTCTACCCATAACAGTTGACGGGAATAGACACCTTGAAGCTTGAGATGATCCGCTCGGTCAGTTTCCGTGTATTAGACAACTCCTGCATAGCACATCTCAGGCATTTCACACTTTACTAGGGAATTTAACGCGACATAACTACGGTGTAACTTGGAGATTTATAAAAAAAAAACACACAATCAGGCAGTTCTGATGAAAATCTTGTTGGGGTGTCTCGGTTTTTGTATAAAAATAACGTTGTATAATTTCTCACCGCAGTTTAATAATGTAACTCTCAGTAACATACTACTATTATTTCGTAAAACAAAATTCCACGCAAATTGAAACGGAGCTCCACAATCTTTTTTATTCTCCTAGGAAGGGAGTGGCGAAGGCTCGATAAAAGGAAATGTAGTTTTTACTCCCGAGCGGACCATAGTTTCAAAACCCCCGAGAATTTATGGTGTGGTCAACACAGACTAAAAAGATTTATGTTTTTGGGAATGTATAGTAGCTATGTATTATCTGTTTCCTTTGTTCCCTTTAACCCCATGGCGTGACATGAGGGGACTCGTAAGTAGTATTCATTGGAATAGATCGGAAAGGAACAGATATTTACGAAATTTCGTATACAGAGCGGATTTTTAAACGTTACGCGTTTAGTCATATCGATAAACGAAATTTTTGACGAATTCAAAAAAACATTGAATTTAGCACAATCTCTTTGAAATCACGGCACATCTTCCGTGCGGAAGATGTCCGGTCCTTTGGAAGACATACACGGGGACACAGGTCCAACGCGCAGAGGCCCCTTTGAGAACTTTAATCTAAAATGCGGTTGGGCACCAACAGGGGACTATCCACGGCTGCACTATTGGAGTACAGTCATGGACCGTCCCAAGTGGGTTTGCGCACTCTTATTATTATTTTGTTTTTATGAGTAGTTAATATAATTTTGACATTTATTTTCGTTATAGTTTGGCAAAAACGTGTTCGTGTTATGCGTTTAGGTCCCCTAATGTCGTGCATTTGTAATGAATAGGTAACTCTTTATCATTGATTTATCGTAGAGTCAACAGCACGAAACAAAAATGTTCATACCCTTAAACTTGTAGTGGAATGCATTATCTTTGAAGTGTGCCTTAAACTTTATTTTTTATTAATTTTATCGTGCTTCTAAAAACATCCCCTTGTTGTACAAGTTGTACAAGCGCAACGCTAGCAAAACACAGTATATTTTGTTTCAGCTCACTTGCGTATCATTGTCGTATTGTGTGGTTAGCCTAGGCTAGTGAAGTTTGTATGATCGATGACAGGGATTTATTTGGTAAGCCCTGGATTATCGCTATAGACCTAACTGAACGATGTTGAAAATTCGACTTTAGTGTCCTGTCCTTTGTGTGGCAACTCTCAGATTACAAAACTGGGTTAGTATGTACACACGGCATTTCCAGTTTACACTGACCTCTCATTGTAAGGAAATCCTATACAATGCGAGATCAGCTTATACTGTAAATGTATAGCTTGATCTGGAGCCGTGAGTACTTGGAATTTAAAGAGTGCTGGCTTATCGCCTATTTACGCTTGACTGATCTCTTTCAATTGAATGTTTATACAGTTTGTACCTAAAAATTTAATCAGTACCTACTGATTTCATAGCTGATTTTGCCGAAAACAAAATGTAATTTTAGCGTTATAATCGACGTTATTTTATGAAGTTAAGCTACTTCAACAGGAGTTTATCTAGAGCAGGAACTGGTCTGTGGTCAAGACTACATTCATCATTCAGCCGAAAGACGTCCACTGCTGGACATAAGCCTCCCCCAAAAGGGGGGGTTTGCAGTAATCACCACGCTTGGTAGGCGGATTGGCGATCGCAGTATGGTTGTTAAAGTACCTACTCATTAATATAAATATAAAATTACTTATAGGTACTACATTGTTCTCTCATAACTATCCTAAATCATGGTAGTTACTGTATTCACAGAAATTGTTAACGATATTCTTTTTAAAAGAGTAACCATGGAGTTTCTTGCCGGCTCTTCTCCATAGGAAACGACAAATTGGAACCGCACACCTAAATTCGACTTTTCATAAGCGTCTGCACCGTTTTTAGGGTTCCGTACCCAAAAGGTAAAACGGGACCCTATTACTAAGACTCCGCTGTCTGTCCGTCTGTCACCAGGCTGTATCTCAAGAACCGTGATAGTTACACAGTTGAAATTTTCACAGATCATGTATTTCTGTTGCCGCTATAACAACAAATACTAAAGAACAGAATAAAATAAATATGTAAGGGGGCTCCCATACAACAAACGTGATTTTTTTTGCTGTTTTTATAGATAATGGTACGGAACCCTTCGTGTGCGAGTCCGACTCGCACTTGGCCGGTTTTTTTTTACTTTTTGGATCCAATATGTTTAACAGATAAATAACACAAGCGTCATAATAACGTTCTACGTTTTTACAGTTAACTAAGGAACTTTTTTTAATATTTTAGCTTCAGAACACACACAATCCTACGTCATTCATATTTTTTTTTTGACGAAATTAAGAAAACGTTGCTCCACACTAGGATTTGTCCTGTATCGTGGGTGCGTTTACAAACACAAATCTCACATACACAAACGTCCAGACCCGAAAAAACCATCTGTAGGCCATACAAATTTTTGTTCCGTGTGGGAATCGAACCCACGACCCGTAGCGCAGAAGCCAATCGCTTAGCCACTGCACCAAACGTGTCGTCAATATTCACTCAGTCATGTAGATACTTAAATAGTAAACTTCGTAAAGTCTTCATCAAGTTTGTTGAACTGAAACGCGAGTGCGGTACAAAATAAAAAATGTATGGCTGTTCTAAAAAAGTGCGCAAGTTTGAACGTTCACAGCTCTGCTGAATATTTTATTTATCCCGTTTCGTATTCGATTGCTGCCAGTATGTGCTCGTATATCATACAGCGGGTAATTTTGTTTGTTTTTACTGGTTTTGTATTGCTGTCAGGCAAAAAATGTGGCATTGGCGTTTTTGATGCCAAAAATATATAAGGTCCATCTATTCATACACGAAATATTTTAAGGGATACATCTATAGGTGGTAAAGAAGCCATATAAATAAAAAAAAGTAAAAACTAAGTAAATTTTTTAAAATTAAATAATATAAATTTACTTGATACACACAAATACTGGCTCATTACTATTTTCAACATCCATTACGCTAGTTTCTACGTAGTATTTATTGTCAATGAAGCGGGCATTTTTTTTTCAAATTTATGCAAAATGTCTCAAGCATTATTACAATTATAATAATTACGTAAAATAATATGATTACAAAAAAAACACTTTTCTTTGGCTTCTTTACCACCTATTGATGTATCCCTTAAAATATTTCGTGTATGAATAGATGGACCTTTCAATACAAGGTTAGTCGGAAAGGGGGTACTAATCCGCAGGCCACTTATAGCATCACTGATGACGGTTTTAAAGCAAGTGTTAAAATTTCTAAATTCGATAATTTTTATTTTCATGTAATTTTTTTTTTTTAATTCTTTGTCCCTACTTTAGTTACGAATTCAGAAAATGGAGCTTCTAATTCATGACCTAAAATGTAAACACAGCTAATCATAGCTAAGGGTAGATACATTTTAGCAATTTTTCTATGTAATTTTTGAACAGCTATTTTTTTAACTATTGACTTTTCGGGAAAGTTGTATAACAAAAGTTACTCATTATTATGAGTACTTTAATACCCTTTTCGGGTTAGTACCCCCTTTCTGACTAACCTTGTATATTTGAATTTGGGCACGAAACTACATTTAATTTACCGTTAATTTAGCAATACTGGCTGCCTTAACAGTCTGTATAACCGAAAAAGTGGGTGTATATGTAGATCATTTTCAGGTACCTAGATAACATTTGTCATTTTAATATATCCTTTACAAACACGCTGTACATTTTTTTTCAAATCTTTGGCGAATTCGCACTTGGCAAATTCAAAAGTGTAAAATAAATAGTTCTTCCGCGATCTACTGACCCATAAAAAGATTCTTGGTGGATTGCTAAATATATTCCTTAAACAACCATATGTCCTTTCCAATTCATACTGTGGTTATGTATGTACAGTCGGCAGTCGGGGACTTTAAATGTTTACCACCCTAAGGTCTATAATTGCTTGCACATTACTTTTTCATAAGGTCGATATGACATAAGTTGATATGACATCTTAAACCTTATTGCGCACAGTGTGATAAGGAATTGAATTTGAAATCTGATAAACGTTTCGAATTCGCGACCGTATGGTACATTTGTACAGTCTGGTCGAAATAACTTGGCTGCCCTAAACATAGGCTTACCGAACTTTCGGGAATGTATGCTTAGCGAGAAAACTTTAACTTATTTATGATTCGTTACGGTTTACTCACGTGCATTTGGCGCGATTGCCCGACTAGTTTCGGACCCAAAAGAAGCCCTTAATCATGAGCTGAACACGCGACGAGGTCGCGGGACGAACTAGTTCGACCTTAACCGTAAGTAGTCATAAATATGAATGTGTCTTATGAAAGTTATAATACAAGCACTGTAACTGTCAAAATTATCAAACAAACTTTTGTTCACAAATTATCAGCCGAAAGATGTTAATAAAAAGTGATAAATCAAATATCTTGATTTGGCACACGAGGTCGACATGTGGGATGGTGACTCAGCAGTCATTGTGCCGATAGTCGTTACAGCCAATGACTTAATAGCCAAGAGCCTCGACCAACATCTGATGAGGCTCTCGTTAGGTAGCTGGATCAAGGGTTAGGAAGTTCTTCTATCTGGAGCTCTGACCGCCGGCAGCTTGGACCCTGTTTCCGATACCGGTGGGCTACTATTTTTAAATGTTTTATAGAAATACTAGCGACCCGCCCCAGCTTCGCACGGGTACTTATAATATGCATGTAATATTCATATAACACTTTCTCTTGAATCACTCTATCTATTAAAAAAACCGCATTTAAATCCGTTGCGTAGTTTTAAAGATCTAAGCATAGGGACAGACAGCGGGTAGCGACTCTGTTTTATACTATGTAGTGATTATAAATGTAGATTATCATCATCATCTGCCTAGCCTTTTCCCAACTATGTTGGGGTCGGCTTCCAGTCGAACCGGATGCAGCTGAATATCAGTATTTTACATGGAGCGACTGCCTATCAGACCTCCATAACCCAGTAACTGGGTAATACGATACTCTTGGTAAGACTGGTTGTCAGACTTTCTGGCTTCTGACCAACAGTAACGACTGTCAAAGATCTACAAATGACAGCCGGGACCAACGGCTTTACGTGCTTTCCGAGGCACGGAGGAAAACTCGCTATGGTAAATGGTCACCCATCCACAGACCAACCTCGGCAAGCGTGGCTTAACCCGGAAGATCGGTCTATGCGGCTGTAATTATTTAGCCACTAGCTCCTCCTAAATGTAGATTATAAGTTTGAAAAATGAATAAACGGAAGTTTATTAAAAGGTTTCTAAAATTCGATTGTGCAACCACCTGGGGCCTAATTCTGCTAAAATAAATCTTGATAAATCACAACCGAACCAAGGCCGAACCGTTCATTCAGACAGTTCTCAATTTCCAAAGCTGTCGAATTGTTTGACACAAAAAAACAAAATCAAAACATTTTGAAAGTTTTCGAAAACAAAAACTGACTGACGGTTGTGGTTCGATTGCGTTTGGCAACAATTTATTTTAGCTGAATTAGGCCCCTGTACAAAGTTTATGGCGACCAAGTTATTTCAGCCGTATTGTGCCTACATTGCATTGAACGCATCGAGGTCGTGTATCCTGCAATGCGTAAACCATAGCTCGCTGAAATATGACCGAGAAACCTCCTTACTATGCTAGATTTTAGGCCAAATTTTAGTTCGGTTTTGGCACGTAGTTTTAAACTACTCGCTATAAAAAAACTTTTATTTCAGACTCCATGGGATTAGTATACAGACAACTTAGAAACTAATGTTAATACTTACATCTACCAGGAACAATACTACATATTTATTAAAAACTATAACTATAACTGTACGGGACAATTATAAATGATAAGAAGTGATAGAGTTTATAATGATAAGTATATTGATAGAATGCTAGAGCTAATTCGTACAGTGATCACTTATGATAAAATGATTTTAGGATATCGAAATGCTATGCTAATATGATAATGAGTACACGCGGCGAAGACGGAACGCGAACTGAAGTAAATTGCGCACGCGGTACAAAACTGCTTATTTAATGTAAAAAGATATCAGTACGGGTGGACTGTGCAATAACGATATATCATATAAGATGATGTAGTGACAAAAATTGAAAGGAGTATGCTTAGGTAAACCACCTAAGCATACTCCTTTCAATGTTGAAAGAGTGAGTGAACGGCGATTAACAAAAGGAATTTATACGGTGGGTGGATGTCAGTGGAAACGCCAGTAGAGGACGCCCTTGAAGGACATACATTGATGTTATTGGTGATGTTCTTAAAAAACTGACGATACTTTTGGTGCAGTGGCTAAGCGATTGGCTTCTGCGCTACGGGTCGTAGGTTCGATTCCCACACGGAACAAAAATTTGTATGGCTTACAGATGGTTGTTTCGGGTTTGGGAGTTTGTGTACGTGAGATTTGTGTCTGTAAACGCACCCACCAATAGAAATCTTAGTGTGGGGCATTTTTTTAAGGATAGGTGCGTAGTACTCTCAGCCGCCATGCGTGTATGACAAGATGTATTAACGTGGACGAAGCGAAAGGAGTATCTAAGGATCGTAGCATGTGGCGTTCTGCAGTTTCTGCTTACCCCCATGGGAAAAAGGCGTGAGTTTATGTATACAACAATAACATCCTATTAATTCCGTGAAAGCAACAAATTGGCAGTTGTATATACATGTTCGTATATATTTTCAGGAAAGCTTTTATGAAATTAATTCATGCTACAAATTCGATATCCAGTTGATTGTAGAGTACCAAATGAATGTTTATTGGAAAAACAATTATTTTCGCGCAACGTTGCTATAAATTGTAAATGTTTTTAATTTATTTATTTTATGAATTTCCTTAACCTATATTCTTTTGGAATAGATTTTTATCCAGCGATTGAGGGATATTTCACCAACCTATCATTAACTATTGATTCGGGTATACTCGCGTAAAAAACTAAGAGGCACAAAATACCTTTTCATGCAGAAGTTTCGGCCATAAAAAAATTTTGTCGCTTGAAGTTTTTTTGCGCGAGTAAGACCCAAATCAATATTTTTGTGTGTACAAATCACGAAAGTTTAAAAACAACTATCATTAACGGTTCATTAATCTAATTCGGTCTCTAAACTTTTCAATCTATCTACATAAAAAAAAAGTCCTGACTAACTGATTGACTGACTCACCAACGCCCAGCCCAAATCCTTGGACCTAGAAAGCTGAAATTTTGCACAGAAGTTCCCTTTATAATTTAGAACAAGGAATAAGGAAGGATTTTTCGAAATTCAACCCCTAAGGGAGTTAAATAGGGGATGAAAGTTTGTACGGAAAATCTTCACTCAACGGGTTCAAAATTTCACGCAAGCGAAGCTGCGGGCAAAAGCTAGTCGTTAATATTTAGAATAGAATAGAATATACTTTATTGTACACCAAAATTGTACATTTACCACATTTCAATAGTGATAATGACATGATTATCCTGTGAATAGGGACTACACTATTGATATATGTGCGATAAGTCGTCGTATTAGTAAATTCAATGACATTTTGCGTCAAGCCCGGATTATGATAGTAAATTCACTGACATAAAGCTAAATGGGTATTTTGTTCGGTCATGTGATCCATCAGCGACCACTAACGAAACTAGTCGGAGTATGTTAAAGACCATGAATACTACCCAACGGAACGTTTTTTTTTTTAGCAAAACAAGAGTTAATATATAAAAAGGATTTTCGTATATCCATATCCTTCTTAATATATAAAATGCTTACAAAAATGCACAAAGATCTTCCTAAAAAGGTACAAGAATGTTTAGGAGCTTTTCTATCTTGTTCCTCGCAGTTTTTTGAACACATAACTTTTTTCCCCCATACATTTGGATTAAAATAAATACATTCCGTGAAATTTTAACCCTAAACCTTCAAAACAAATCATATTTCATTAATGGACGCGTACTTTTGAGGTAACTGGGTCAAAAATGCCCAATGACCTTTGAATCAATCCTGGAGGCGCACTAGAAACTTGTTTCCGGGAACTGTTCGATTCACTACTCCAAAACAAACTAGTGTTCTATAATAATTTTAATGAGCACCTTGAAGTAAAAGTATGACCTCTTTACTTTTGCATTGCATCTACAGTGATGTTCATAGATTGTATGTACAAACTTCAGAATTATTCGACATTCTCCTAAGTTCCTGGTTCGTTATTGCGGTTGATCCTAGTTTATAGGAGTCTCGACTTTGGAATTATGCGGCTGAACCAGATATTCCAACTTAGATTAGTTTGTTTAAGAGTAAATATTTTTATTTCAGCCAGGTGAGACCTGACACTCGAGAATGATAGCTTATTAAATTTTTTTTTACTTGCCTATTGACTGTCCCACTGCTGATCAAAGGCCTCCCCTTTTTTGTCTTCCAAACATCTCTATTTTGTGCCGTTTCTGACCATGCTAGCCCCGCAAATACGTCTAGATCGTCACGCCACCTACGCCGAGGTCGACCTCGACGGCGATGTCCTCCTTCAGGCGTCCAGTAAGTAACGGTCTTTACCCATCTGTCCAGGTGCATTCGAGCGACATGACCGGCCCACTCCCACTTTAGCCTGGCTGTTATTT
This sequence comes from Amphipyra tragopoginis, assembly GCA_905220435.1. Lineage (NCBI taxonomy): Eukaryota > Metazoa > Arthropoda > Insecta > Lepidoptera > Noctuidae > Amphipyra > Amphipyra tragopoginis. Next base: position 7,729,625 of record HG991997.1, on the reverse strand, counting down.
AAATAAAAAGTTTTTTTTTTTGATTATTTAATACTACTCAAATAAAATTAATAAAACTTCTTCAATCCTTACTAATATCACAGTCTACCTATATCTTACTCCTTACAGTCAGTCAACGTAGAACATTGTTGCTGAGCAATCGTGCGGGGGGTTGCGGGGTGAAGGAGCGGAGGTTATGTCCCGAGTAGCCATACTGCATACTTGGACATAACCTCCGCCCCTACATAATTTTGACATTTCATAGGACCTGTCAAATGTATGGGCGTTGACCCACTGTATGTAGTAAGTAGGTACACTGTGCTAATATTATAAATGCGAAAGTAACTGTCTTTCTATCTGTTACCTCATCATGACTAAACTACTGAACCGATTTTGTTGAAACTTGGTACAGAGATAGTCTGGAACCTGGAGAAGGATATAAGCGACTTCTATCCCGAAAAACGCGGAATACGCGATAAAAGACATCCACGCGGGCGAAGCCGTGAGCGACCTCTAGTCACTACATAGTATAAAACAAAGTCGCTTCCCGCTGTCTGTACCTATATATGCTTAGATCTTTAAAACCACGCAACGGATTTTGATGCGGTATATTTTTAATAGATAGAGTGATTCAAGAGGAAGGTTTAAATGTATAATACATTGCACCCGGGCAAAGTCGGGGCGGGTCGCTAGTAGTCTATAAAATACGATTTATTGGAATAAGCTAACATTTTTAATTTCCGAGTTATTAAGGTTTATGTTGGGTGACCCGGATTCATTGCTCTCGAGTGTAGATCAAAAGTAGCAAGGCTTAAGTTTTTCGGAGGACAATGTAGTTCATTTTCGAAAATAAGTATGACTATATTTTCCAAAATAGACTAGATTTATCTTTTTTTTTCAATAAGAATCTTTAACATCCAAACATTAAAAGAATTCTCTGAAAGAAAATCGGTTCAGTCATGTGGAAGACCTGAATATTTGTTGTGTAATGAAAACCAAATTCATCCAGAAATAAATGATTCGGTTTGGATTTTACGCAACATTGCTCTTACTTCTACCAGTTGCTATATTCTTCAAGCAACAAAATATATTCGTAAATCAGATCCACAGTTCCCGTTACTACAAAAGTTATTGGAACTGCTGTGGAATGTTTTGGAATATTGCTTTGTCAGAAGCAGGAACTTTCTTATTTGTTGTGTGAAAAGAAAATAACGTATTGTCGGAGTTCATGTTTTACTAGACGATATTTAAGTACGTCCGGCGCACCCTGGGCAGTCAGCCCCGCTACCAACATAGGTGACTGGCTAATCTTTTTACCACGGTATGTTGATACGAGCTATTACCGTATACGGCTGTCCCATTTCAAAACCTAGTAAGGGACACTTCACAAAAATCATTTTATTGCATAATCTTGCTAACCTAGAAAGTCTTTACCAAATACAAAAACACCAGCGTTGAAAACTCACATAATAAACAGATATATTTAAGCATCGATACATAGTAAGTGCCATTCACTGCCTCTGATCATTTTAAAACCTAGTAAGTCACTTTAACCACATGGTTTTACCTAACATAAATACTTTTCAAAGACTGACGGATTTAACGTTTATGCGCTCTCTTGTAAAATTTCGTTTTAAGCCCTTACTAGGTTTTGAAATGGGACAGCCGTATAGCTCGTGCTGAGCTCGTGATAGAGGAAGTAGACGACATACTCAGTTTATCATAGCATGGTATATTTCTTATAAGCTTTCTTCTTCTCTCGTGTCGGCATGAGTTATTGGAGAAAGCTCACGTTCGTGGTGAAAAGATTAGCCAGTTAGCGAGGTTGGTAGCGAGACTGACTGCCCAGGGCGCGCCAGACGTACCTAAGTATCGTCACTCGTTGAGGCCTTGTTAATGCATCATACTTTTAATCATATAAGTATGTTTATGTAGATAATATGTGTTTGAATTTCGTGAGACACATTATATTTATGATTAGTTACGGTTTACTTACGTGCAGTTTTCGGGATTGCCCGAAGCTGAGTTCGACTCGCCCTCTAGTTTCAGTAGTTCGGTTGTTTTGTTCGAGACCGGACTACTGAGACTAATGTCTCATTAGTTCGGTTATGACGTCAAACCGAACTGTTGATGATAAAAAGATACCAGTAGTCCGGTTAGGGGTGTAAACATTAAATGCTTTTATTATAAATAAAAGAATCAAACATATTCTCTGAAATCATAGTTTGGTAATTATTAATTTGTGCCGGCATCTATCTCGCCACATGCGAACTATCCTACATCGCGCAATCAAGATTTAACACGCAGATAGTATATATACAACCTCCCAACATCAACCGTTGGGCAGTAGCCCGCCAGGCACAAGACTCCGCCTGGTTGGAGGATCCTCCCTTTGGTTGGAGGAACACCACACCTGGTTTCTCCACAAATTAATAGGCACTTTCATAAGAATACTGACCGGAGAATACTGGAATCATTAACCGAACTACAGAACACAAGTCTCAACAGTTCGGTTTGACGTCATAACCGAACTAATGAGACAAAATTAGTCTCAGTAGTCCGGCACTGAACAAAACAACCGAATTACTGAGACTGGAAGCGACTCGCGACCTCGCCGCGTGATCAGCTCAAGCTCCAAGCCAAGGGCCAAGGGCTCCGTTTGGGTCCGAAACTAGTCTGGCGAAAGATAATATGAGTGTTACGAGTAACAATAGAATATAATACATGTATGTAAATATCTTGGAATGTGATGGATTAAAACTCTGAAAGCTACAAACGTGTTAACATTTAGCTATCTACATCTAAACTCTAACAAACGTAAATCCCTCTGCGTGTTACACATTACAAAGGCCTACTTAACGAAGCTATAATATAATATTATAATGTTCCGTCTAACTTTGTGTGTTATATTTCGCGAATACCTACTGGTAAGTATAACCTCTAGCTTTGTGACCTAAGCTGAAATGTCAAAAATTTATGGAATTGGTTTTTACTTTTTGCGTTGAATCGTTGCGTTTTTAAGTTGAATCAATGAAGTAAGTCATTTGTTTGTAGAAAATGTAGGCACATTATAATTCTTAATAATACAAACTGTAAGTTCTTTGTCCAATATCCAACCATTACGGCGTGCAAAATTATTATATCTGTATCTCGCTTTAGTCACGGCTCATCTTCCGGGCGGAAGATGTCCGATCCTTTGGAAGGCATACACGGGGACACAGGTCCAACGCGCAGTGGCTCCTTTGAGAACTTTAATCTAAAATGGGATGGGGCACCAACCGGGGACTATCCACGGCTGCACTATTGGAGTACAGTCATGGACCGTCCCAGGTGGGTGCAAAACTATAGCGAAATATGGTAAAAATAAAACTGGTCTATGGGAGGGGGTGTTAAATGGAAATTATTATTTCCTTTATTCATTAAAATACATATTAAAAACTGGTCTATGGGAGGGGGTGTTAAATGGAAATTATTATTATTACTATGTCGATCTATCTATAAAATACATTTTTACATGATAACTAAAATAGGTGCCAACATACCTACTTTAGATATATTGGCATTTAGGTATAATAGCATTATTTTTATTCCGTTCATTAATTTCAGTTTTATTAGATACTATTTAATAACTTAGTTACTAAATTATAATCCTCATAAGTAATTGTTCAGCAATTTTTTACGTGTTTATCAACGTTATCGTTTGTAGAAACCGACGACGTCTGCAGGCCCTGACTGTCAGTTCCTGAATCTGATATGTAGGTATCAAAGGTTCTGCTAGGGTTGCGGAATTTGTCCGAAAGAGTTACCGCGGCCCTGGAATGCAAAGGACATTAGGAGGAACACGGATGGGTTTTAGTCAGTTAGAGTCTGACACTCCCTTCCGCTCCGCCCAGAGCGGAAGAAGACATTTGACGATTTCCCAAAAAAAAGGTAACAAAGGTTGATTGAGTTCCATTTGAGATACATCAAGAGACTGCCTTGTTGATCTAGTGGTTGAAAGCGCCACTACTGAGCGTTTGGTTTTGGGTTCGATCCCTAGGTCGGGCAAAGTGTTATTGGTTTTTTCCGTGTGGAAGTTCTCAGTAGCAGCCCGGAGTCTGGATTTGAGCCCGGTTGATGGCAATAGGCTCGCCTCCTATTACATGGGACTTAAACATAACGGCGAAATGAGGGTTTACTATACACCTCTGCCAACCCTTCGGGGAATACAGGCGTGATGTTATGAGTCTATTTCAAAATTATGATAAAGTAATACTTTCTTCTCACTTGAACTCAATTAAGTTCTCACTTAAAAATAATCGTGAGCTGTCAGTACTAAATTATAGTTTAGAGCCAATATCGACACGTTCCATCTCGATACAATTCTTTCCGCACTAGTGCTTAAGAGCAAAATACACCTTCGCTTAAATGCATTTCCTTCGAGATGTCAGAGCCTTATAGAAACGGGTTATATCAGCACTTTGCCTTGAGACTTGTCTTCGTTCGCTTAATATACGAGTCGGTGTTCTTCGTGTTAAACCGATGTAGGTACGAGTGTTTGGGGGATCTAGGTCGAACCTAATAAATAAGCGACCTGGCAGATAGGTAGGTAGTTAGCAGGGCCGGATTAACCCTATCAGGGCCCTTAGGCAATGCAATTCTCGGGGCCCCTTGTCGTACTTTTTAAAATACATTTTTTCTGTTACAAAAGTCGAGTCGATCAGATCGACTCCTCTGGTATCCTGTTACTTCAATCTCTAAAAGTCAAAGTCTAACTCATGAGCCGACCGCGCGCCGGCTGCGTTCCGAATTAACGCTTAACTTACCTACCTATATCGTCAAAAACATCTATTTTTAGTTCTACTACGTATGAAGTATTTCATCAACTGACAACATGCGCCGAAAAAAAGAATACTATTAAGAAAGTAAAGAAATGTTTAAAAAAAAAACGTTTTATGAAACGATTTTTTTTTTGGTGCATGAACGGGGCCCCTAGTCAATGCGGGGGCCCTAGGCAGTTGCCTAATCCGCCTTATGGATAATCCGGCCCTGTAGATACTCTAACTACTAGTTAGAGTATCTTTTTTAAGTGAGGAAACCGTCATACATACCTTCCACCCTGGGAAAGGCCGACGGTTATGCCGAAATCTGTATTGACCTGTAAATACTGGTTAAAACCACCACGGCGGCGTTCCTCCGAGGACCTATGGTCGGGGTCTTGTATAGTGTATTCTCCGCAACCTCGGCAGCTCTTCACCTCTCGTAAGTGTAAGAGTACCTAATCTTATTTAAGACACATTACATTGTCTACGCCAACTAAATGTCTATGCCAACTAAATTGCACAACACTATTTTGACAGTTCCGCCAACCTACCGGATATTTCCGCCGGAATTCAATTCACAATTCACTACGAAGGATCCATCTTACAACATAAATCGATCCGCAAGAAAAATCCAATTATATTACTTCAATCATTATAAATGGTCAAACTCATGTAATAATTTAACTCCAAGATCTTGTAATACAAGAAATTATACAAATACAAGTAAAACGACGAGTTTCATTTAACATTGTCATCGCTCTAATCATTCCGTTACGTTAGTTTTGGCTTCCAATCAGCCGAGTCTATATCAGTGTTTTAGGTTAAGTCCAGGTTTTCTCACGATATTTTCCTTCACCGTATGTCAGTGGCATCTTGGATTCACTAAGAAAGTACATATGACATTGAAAATGTCTCATTGGTACTTGGCTGGGTTTAAACCCGCAACCCGGTGCTAAACAAGCGGGTTCGTAAACTCCGGGCCAGAACGACATTAGAGACATTATCCAACAAAAAAACAATAGTCGTTTACCTAAAAGCTACAGCTACAAACACTGACACGAGAGAATTCCCATGAATTGCGTTCAATGAAGCCACAAAATCCTTGCTTACGTTGCGTTTGACGGCCACTGTTCACTAATATATCCTGTTTTTTGTATGATCCAGAGCTAAACGCTCATAGCCCGCTGGTCAATGCACAAAGTGCACTGTTTGTGAACCTCCATAAACTATCGACTTTACTTCCTCACTAAATCGGAATATGCATTTTTTAATAGTCACTTTTAACGCTGAATAACAGCCAGTTGAAACTGTAAAAGGCAGTTGGCATTTTAGTTTCGGAGACTACAAAAATTGCATCAACACCTAGGCAAACCAACGTCGTTTGCAATTTGGTTGAAAACAGCTTTTTGGCACAGTGACAAAGTGTTTGATTTTAGCTTGAATACTACATAGTATGTAAGGCCAAAATTAAAATTCCTGAGGCGTTATAAACTCGCACTATTACATTAATTTAAAAACTTTATAAATATAACAGTCATTAATACTGGGTGTAAGGAACGGTGTACCGAAAACTGGAACGGTGAATTCAGCCCATTATTCTGAATCGAAAATAAGTGGGTTTTTTCTCGGAATTTTCCGGATTTCTGGAAATTGCTAATTTGTCTATGTTTTATTGTATTCCAATAAGTATTTTGAGAGGTAAATAAACTGGTTGTAAAGAACAGGTTACCAAAATTGACACAGTGAATTTAGTTCCTTATTTTGAATTGAAAATCCGTGGAAAATATCAACGAAATCTTTCGAATTTTCCGATTTATAAAAAAATACATTTTATTTTTGCAATGTGCTGTGTGTCCTAATAGGATTGCTTATTTTACAGCAGAGAAATGTAAAATTTGTGAAAAGAAAATTCCACTTATTTTCAATTCTGAACAATATACAGGGTGTAAACGAATTCGTGTAATTCCTTCAAACCACGTGATCTACTGGTGACACAGATTAATCCTAAATGGGAATTTTTGAAAATCAACTGAAAAAAATATTCAAAAAAAATCTTGGTTTTCTATTTCTGAGTCATTTTAGAGCCTTGAGTTATCTGATTGCAAAGAGCGATATCGCGTTAGTCGTGCCTGCCAGCCGTGTTGCCGTGCTTTCATTAATTTATGCGTGGCATCGAAATGTTGACACAAATAAAACTTTTTTTTTGCAAAAAAAAAATTCTTATTTTTTTACTGAATCCTTATTAGGTGGTTTAGATACGATCGGTAACAAAGCCGCATGAAAAAATAATAATTTTATTTTTTTATTTTTAATCTAGCTAAATCCCGTGCGGGGCCTGTCTACATCAGTAGTAGATCATGTGGTTTTAAGGAATTACACGAATTCGATAACACCCTGTATGTATAATAATAGGCTGAATTCACTGTTTCACTTTTCGGTACTCAGTGCCTTACACCTGGTATAATAAATATTAAAGTCCGTGGGGGAACGGATTACAATAGGAGAACACCTCTGACTATCCTTTCGGGGATTATAGGCGTGAGTATATATATGTATATCTAATTTGAGACCACGAATGAAAACATTTTAGAGACTGCACTGCGTAAAATGTATCGATTTCGTTCGCCTATTGTAACTAGATGGCGCTGTAGACATTTCTGAATCGCGATATGGATTCGATACAGTTACATTGTTTAGTTATTATGATTGCGACACAATGTTGTTTTCCGAATTCCACACGGACGGAGTCGCGGAAACAGCTATCTAATAATAAAATCAGATTCCCAACAAAAATCTTATTTCCCTCAACATCTAAGCATACATTTCTTCAAGCGTGTCCTTCCCAAGTTTCCTTGTTACTGCGGGTACGCAACCTTCAGAGTTTCGGCGACAAGCCTTGCAATATATATGAAGGCTTGAATGATACATGCTTATAGCGATGACTTGCTAGTCGCGTCCCTTTGTCAAAACGTGTTGCGGTTCTTTGTGGTAAACTATACTAAAGAAGGTTTGTGTTAACTGGGTTAGGGACTAAACACATTTAGTAGCATGAATTCCCATTTCCCCAAAAAGGGTATTGATTTGATTAGAATTTTGACTGTCTCGTTGGTTCAATCCGTGGTGGGTTCGAACTCCAGGTCGGGAAAGTGTAATTGGGTTTTTCCGTGTGGAATTTTTTAGTAGCAGCCCGGAGTCTGGATTTGTGCCCGATTGGTGGCAATAGGCTTGCCCCCTATTATATCGGACTTAAACAAAAACGGCGAAATGAGGGTGTGCTATACACTTCTACCCAACTCTTCAGGGAATACAGACGTGATGTTATGCTATGTAAAATGGGCATTTGGTATGAATACGAGTAAGCATGCTTTCACCTTTTCGCATCGATTTAGGTTTTGCATACGTAAGCAGGCTTACGCATGTAGACGCATCCTTTAAAATATTTTTGCAGTTGGAAGCACACGTCGTGTAATGCGGATGAGTGTGTGTAAAACTATCTAGCTCATTGCTAATTGACGCAGATTAATGTGAGTTATCCCTTTTTATACAAGCAAATGCGCGGCTTACTTTATTTAGTACTTGAAATGCAAAGGTGTGAATGTTTGTTACTCAATCACGGCTAAGCGGAAATGGGGCTGTTAGAGGTACATTATTTTTAATTCTAAAAAATAAGGCAGTACTCGTAGTATTGTAAAAATATTAGTCGACAGGAATTAAAAAAGAAATTATAAAACTTACAGTAGGTATACAATTAAACTGGTTACGTACATATTGATATTCCGTAACTATGTTGGTTTTGTTAATATAGTCTTAATGCTAGGCAGATATAAAATACATATTTGAATCATTCCAAAAATAATGCTACAGCTCACCTATTTATTATTCGTTGAAACATACCACAACTCTGGAAAAACAACAAACAAACAAACAAAATGATCATCGATCAGAAGTTCGTTAATTTAATGAATTCTCAATTAACTTCCGAATTCCGAACAAACATAGGAAAAGAAAACATTGCCGAACAAATGTGTATGTGAATGAACACACGAACTCATTGTATATGTAAGCACGCGTATGTACTTTTAAAACAAAACAAAACAACGAAATGGGAGAAATGTCTCTTATTTCGTGGAAGCGTTTAGAGACACAAATCACAAATGTACCAACACCCAGATTAGAAACAATTAACTGTCTTTGTTTTAGTATAATAGCTTGGGAAACAGGCCCAGCTGGAGAAAAGTGGTTACCACCGCTTATACAAGGTGAAAAATAAATAACGCACAACCTCTTAAAGGGTCACTGTACTCATCATTATGAACAACTTTTACTAAGTGACCAAAATAGAAATCGCGAAAAAAAAATCTGCTGTTCCCTACATTTTGAAGGGTTATGCGAACATAAATGTAGGGATCAACTGTTTTTTTTCGCGTTTTCTGGTTTGGTCCCACAGTAAAAGTTGTTCATAATGATGAGTACAGTGACCCCCTGTGCGTTATTTACGAGTATGTTACACCTTGTATACAAAAGCAGAAATCCATGACATACAAAAATGCAAATAGAATATCTAGCTTTAATTCCGCTGAATAAGATCGCTAGTTTGGATGCAGTATGCAGCACCACCCTCCCGCCCACAAGTATATGCACATGCAAAAAGAGTGAAAAAATAATGCAACATGCAACCAAACCAATACACAACCTTGTATACACCTACAACACCAAGAAGATTGCTGATGCGTAGCCAACCTTAGAGACAGAGATGGAAAATCTCATGTGCCTGCAATTTCACTGGCACCCATACCCTTCCAACCGGAAAGTGGCTATGCTGCTTGATGGTAGAAATAGGTGTGGTAGTAATATTTCCCCGGTACGACAAAGAGCTGTACTACTACTACAGCTGTCTGTCCGGTAAAAAGCGGACAATTTCGTCAATCGGACAGTGAGGCTGAAGCCAGACGAGCGTAATTTACGCGGCTCAAAATGAGTCGGCGTAAATATTTAGAAGGATTTAGTAAGTAAATCCTTCTAAAAAATTACGCCGAGCCAGACGAGCGTAATTTAGGCGGCTAAAATGAGTCGGCGTAATTACGGCTCGCTACATGCCTACGCGTAGGTGCTCATTGTGTTGCTCCGCATCGGTGCCACTGCGGCGAAGCTGTCGACGGCCTCGGACACCATGGCCTGTCTTGCTGCAGGAGTGCAGGTCGCATAGCACGGCACGCGAACTTAAACGACATAATCCGTCGCGCTCTTGTCACCGCCGGCGTGCCAGCTGTATTGGAGCCTAATGGCTTGGTACGCGACGATGGCAAGAGACCTGACGGCATGACGTTGTTGCCATGGAAGATGGGTAGGCCTCTGGTGTGGGACGCGACTTGTGTCGACACCCTTGCTCCATCCCATCTTCCTAGCTCGGCGGGCTGTGCTGGCGCTGCCGCTGCGGCTGCGGAGACCCTCAAACGGCGCAAATATAGCAACATCGTAGGAAACTATGACTTTGAGCCGTTTGGGGTCGAAACGCTCGGGTCATGGGGTCCGAGTGCGCGTCTCCTTTTTAAGGAAATAGGAAGAAGACTGGTCGACACTTCACGTGACCAGAGGGCTGGCTTGTTTTTCGGCCAGAGAATTAGCGTTGCCATTCAACGTGGCAACGCTGCCAGCCTTCTGGGCACGTTTCCAGTGGACAGCGATGCGGAGGAATATTTTGATGCACTCCTTTAGTATACATATATCGGTAGTTTAGTGTAGGATATAATTTTTCTTTGTTTTTACTTTAGATTTAGTTTAGTTTGTATTAATTTAGGTTAAAAATGTAAATAATACCCTTGTATGAAATTGAATAAAAACCTTCTTTATCGCCGTCGGCGTAATTATTTAGAAGGATTTAGTAAGTAAATCCTTCTAAAAAATTACGCCGAACCAGACGTGCGTAATTCACAGGACGCAAAATGAGTTAGCGTAATTTTTTAGAAGGGTTTACGTACTAAATCCTTCTAAAAAATTACGCCGTCTCATTTTGAGCCGCATAAATTACGCTCGACTGGCTTCAGCCTTACTTCAATTGGACAGTTTCTTCAACTGTAGAAATATTTGTTTCGCGCCGATTCGTGACCCCGTAGTACGCCAGTGTCACACCACGGTTTAATTATAATAATATGCCTGTAGAGTGAAACACAAAAGAAAACCGAACCGAATATTAGTGAGTGACCAAACCAAAATGTTATAAGAGCGTGAAAACACAACGGAAATGAAACTCTCTTGCATAGCACTAAAGCTCAATTTTGTATGCGCGGAGCACATTTTTCTGTGTTTGACGCATTATACCCTTTGTAACGTAAGGTGAGTCCTACGGTTTTTATGCAAAGCGTTACCGTAAAAAATACAACAAATATTAAAAAAAAAAAACGCGGATTAAATAGCTACTTTACGGTTTTTGATGATGTCCTTTACGTTTTTTCGATAGGAGTCTCTTTACGGCTACAATTTACGAAGTGACGCTATGTCAAGAAACGTCTTTAGGATCATCAACATAGGTAGCGAGTGAAGTTTCTGTACTATTTATTATTCTGGGCCCGTAGTCGAGTCAACCTAACGTGTAGGTATGCCTTAAGCCCATGGGGGTGATATATAGCGTAATACGCGAAAATAAATTCCCCATAGCTCGTTTACACGTGCTATAAATTGCGATAATGGCCTTCATATAAATCGATTGTCCTTGGCGTTTCGTTGAACTGTTACTGAAGTTCATAATTATTTAGTATGATAATCGATTATGAAATTGTGGAGGAACGAGGTATGGTGTTCCTCCAACGAAATGAGAGGATCCTCCAACCAGGCGGAGTCTTGTGTCTGGCGGGCTACTGCCCAACAGTTGGGCGGTTCTATACAGTGTGTCCGGTCATGGACTTGCGATATTCTAGGTACTTATATAACAACTATTCTAGTACACAAATACACTACACACTAGGGTCCAATCACTTCCCCGCTATTTGGCAGCCATTTTGCTTTTTTGTTGAGATATTCTCTATCTTAAAGTTATGAAAATGTGAACCTATTGTATCGTAATGTAAGCGATAGACAATATTGTTGCCCTCCCGATAAGCCTACTTTTATCTAAGTAGGACCAAAACTTTGAGAGATATGACTTTTTTTGTACACACGTACAGAATATCTCAACAAAAAAATGGAAGTGGATTGGACCCTAGTGTAAAGTGTATTTGTGTACTAGAATAGTTGTTAGATAAGTACCTAGAATATCGCTAGTCCATGACCGGACACATTGTTTATGTATGTACTATCTGCGTGTTAAATCTTGATATCGCGATGTAGGATATGATGTAGGAGAGATAGGTGACGATACATGCTGCGTATTTCCCATGTGGCGTGATAGGTGCCGCCACAAAATCATAAAAAGCGGGGCATTTTTGTGAAGGTTCTTAGGCAAGTTTATTTCCGCGTAGTGAAGTGGTCGACTTACTATTTGGAATAGCATTGCGCGCTTCTACAATGGTAAAGTTTTTTCACAACTTTGTTCGCAACGACGTTATGCCATAAAATTTGTAAGATATTATCATTGTTATTTTTTGTTTAAACATTCTGAATTTTCTTACGAGCCTTGTAAAGCTTTTCATATATTCTTTTCAAGTTTAAATTCTTAGGACTTGTTTCACAACTGTGGGCTATCTCTTAATTGAAACAGAAATAGTTTGATAGGTTTTCTATAAAAATCTGCCGCACCGCCATATTTATTTCCCAAATGGAGTTATCCAAGGATTGTGAAGTAGGCCCTAATATTTACTAGCTGTTTTTTTATTGCTTCCTAGGATGTCTCCTGTATCGTAGCTGCGTTTAAATATACAAACGCAAAAACCCGGAACGGATAGGCCAAACAAAATATTTGTTCTGTGCGGAAATCGAACCATCGACCCGTAGCGCAGAAGTCAATCCCTCAGTTACTGCACCAAACGTTTCTTCAATTCAAATATAATATGAAATAATTGTATTTGAATAATGCTCAATGAAAACGAAGGCCGTAAGTCCGTCTGAACTGCGAAATTTACCTCAGTACTTAAAACGAATTTAGAGGAGCTCGTGGCTAAATAATTACAGCCGCATAGACAGATCTCCCGGGTTAAGCCACGCTTGCCGAGGTTGGTCTGTGGATGGGTGACCATTTACCATAGTGAGTTTCCTCCGTGCCTCGGAAAGCACGTAAAGCCGTTGGTCCCGGCTGTCATTTGTAGATCTTTGACAGTCGTTACTGTTGGTCAGAAGCCAGAAAGTCTGACAACCAGTCTTACCAAGAGTATCGTATTATCCAGTTACTGGGTTGTGGAGGTCTGATAGGCAGTCGCTCCATGTAAAATACTGATATTCAGCTGCATCCGGTTCGACTGGAAGCCGACCCCAACATAGTTGGGAAAAGGCTAGGCAGATGATGAAAACGAAGGCCGTAAGACCGTCTAAACTGCGCAATTTACCTCAATACTTAAAACGAATTTAATAGATTTTAATCAAACTAAAAGCTACTAACTACATCCTCAGCGGAATGTCTAAGCTATACTCGTATAATTAACTACTAAATGCACACTAGAGATAACTAACAATAAGATAAAACTTAGACGCAATGCGGAAGTGGAAGAGTAGGGGTATTCTGTATGTACGCTTCCCTGTGTCGTACATTAACCCTGTACTTCCGCGTTGGACCTTAAAATTTGTATTCCACAGGACTTTTATGTGTTTTTTGTTAAAATATATCCTTTTGCCTAATAAACTAATCCTGTTTAATTTATGGCTTAATTTTGGGTCTTTTTCCGCAGTATTTTGTTTTAAAATGGCAGACTTGCTTGTCCATGCAAAATTTTGTAAATAATTTGTACGTACAATTTGTTGGATATCGTTATAGAGTTGACTGCAGTATTCTTGGAGGCCAATTCGACTAACAAAATTGTTGCAACAACACAAACGAACTACAACCGTCAGTCAGTTTTTGCTTACGAAAACTGTCAAAATGATTGGTTTTGTTTTTTGCTTCAAACAATTTGACAGGTTTTGAAATTAAAAACTGTGAATGAATGGTTCGATTGCGATTTATCAAGATTTATTTTAGGAGAATTGACAAACGTTGTACCCCCCCGTCATACCCTTGTACGTTGAACATCTTCATTCGCTTTCTTAGCTAGGACTAAAGAAAAACAGAATATTTCGGCTACTTATTATTCCACCCAAGTCTCTAAAACCAGTCAATTGACGCGACGATGGGCCGGCAGCCTCTTCCAAATCATTGCGTAGTGCGATTGTCTGAAGCTTTTTGGGAATAAACGTGGTTCTAAGAAGCTCTTTGGGGCCTAAGTGAGTGACACGTCTAAAATATCTTTATCTAGGTAGTAGTATATGCCCAAACACCGTGTTCTAGTAAATATGGTTTTGAGTTCAGTTCAATATTTCCGTAGCAAGCAATTTCCTTATTAAAATATCAAGTTTGTTTAAATTTTGCTGTCTGGCCCAACATCAGAATTAGCTCGCAACTTCGAAATTAGAGAGAAAACAGCAAGAAATTAATCCCTTTCAATTAGTTCTTGGCGGGACTTACCGAGCTTTCGATGTTCCACTAATCCAGTCGCTTTTTACGGGTTAGTATTAAATTGGATTATAACTTTGTTTATTGAATTAAAAATCAATTAGCCTGATGTTTTTATTAGAGTACCTACAATATTGGTTTATATTTAGTGTTTCAGTAACCCACCAACTTTTTACGGGTTATAATGAAACTAGATTGTAGATGTTGTTTATTCGATTATAAAATAACTTTTTCGATGCTTTTATTAAGTTAGTTAGAGAACATTTATGGAGTTATAGAGGTCTCCCGCGGCTTTGCTTGCGTGGGTGTCGTTTATCGCGTATAAGTGCTATTCGTTTTGGGATAACAAGTAGCCTATGTCCTTCTCTGGGTTCCAGACTATCTCTAGTTTTGATGAGATAACAGACCGAAAAACAGACAGACAGAGTTACTTTCGCATTTATAATACTAGTAAGGAAGTAAGGATAAGGGTACCTTTACACCAAAGATGTGCTATGCAACGTTGCTATGGATGCGTTTGATATCCACGAATCATAGTCATCGGTCTACATAGCATAGCACTGGTGGAAACTGATTCAACTAAGCTACGTTTTTTATATAGAACGATGCGTGATGTGGATGCGGGCTGTGGATGCGAGCTATGGATGCGTGCTATGGATGGTCGCGAGTGGTGTAACTATGTGCAGAGCACCGCGCCGCCGCTCCCCGTATCTTCCCTATTGTTGATACATCGCATAGCTCGAGCTGCGCATCTTCCTCGCACAGCTACATAGCTTAGCATCAGGGGAAACGGTCACATAGTTTCGTAGCTCAGCTTTTACATTCTCGCAGCATAGCTGCATTGCACATCTCTGGTGAAAAAGCACCCTAAATGTGGTGTTCCAGGAGCCCAGCTAGCGTTTCATAGTTTAAGATAAATTAATGTTATTTAGCAGAAAATAATAATAATATCGTAATATGTTATTACATCAGGTAAGATAATTTTATTAGAATTGAATACCTCAGTTATTTTAATAACTGGTTGCTAAGATATTAAAGTTAATTAATTACATATAAAATTTCATAAGCTACGTGAAGTTATTTATATTCCGTATGCGTAGTCGCGTTATTATAAGTACGTTAGATGAATATTCATAGTGCTGTCGTAACAGAACATTTTATTATCAAAGTGAGCTCGTTTTAGCAAATCTTTAATGAGCTCTTGATTAGATATTGTGGAGCAGATGTGAGTGAAACTTTCGTGAGTTCACACACACACATGTTCGTGAGTTTATGATCGTTAATTAGGACAGAATATGCAACATCCTGTATGTTGAGATAGGCTCAATTCATACCTACAATATAGTACGTACCTAAGCAAATGGTGATGTAAAAATTTCAAATTGATATACTCTTAAAATGTTGCTCAGCGTGCTATGGAGAGAGCGATGCTCGGGGTTTCTCTGGTGGATAGAATTCGCAAAGAAGTCATTCGCCAGAGAACTAAAGTCACCGACATTGCGCGTAGAATTAGCACGCTGAAGTGGAAGTGGGCCGGCCATGTCTGCAGACGAACAGATGGTCGATGGAGCAGACACGTGTTAGAGTGGAGACCGCGTTTGGGCAAACGTATTGTGGGACGCCCTGCGGCACGATGGACCGACGGTTTGAAAAAGGTGGCTGGCAGCGGATGGATGCAGGCTGCCCAAGACTGCGATGGTTGGCGATCTTTGGGGGAGGCCTACGTTCAGCAGTGGACGGCAATAGGCTGATACGATGATGATACTCTTAAACGCCAAATATTACAATATCACTGGGCTGCGTGAAAAGAGCCTGCACGAGTGACGATTCTTAAGTGCGTCCAGCACACCCTGGGCAGTCAGCCTCGCTACCAACCTCGCTGACTGGCTTTTCACCACGCTTGGACGCAAATCAATATTAATTCGCGTCCAAGCAGTCGACGAGCCAACATATCCTGAGGATGCCCCGTGGGTGGGCGAAACCCGTATCGTATTGGTTCATTTGCATGTTGCATTATTTTTTCACTCTTTCTTTGTTTGGCGGAATTAAAACTAGATATATTAGATATAAGCTAGGTATTTGAATATTTGTATTTAAAGTGCCAAACATTTTTTTCGAACTTATGTAACTTGGCAGAGAATGACCCCTACAGCTTTGGTCCTATAGTAATAAATTAATAGAATAACATATTCTGTCGGAATATAACATTATTTTCATTTGGCTTTACTTTCAGATTTAGCCCAAAAATGTATACATAGAGCTTGAATTATTTCCTTTCTTAGTTGATATTTCAGTATTATGTAAAAGTTAGGTAATAATAGCAGTTTTTATCTTAGTTTCTTTATACTCAAAAACATCACAAAGAAACGTTAGCATATTATAGTATAGACGCGTTAAGGTGAATTATGACGTAAAGCGTAATATTATTCGTAAACTTGGCACATACTCCGTCAGTTTTCAGCGTGGTTAAACTGCCTGTGGCATGCCTGAACGAGCCCACTGTTATCTTGTAAAACCCCCGGTTTACTGTGCTCTGTCAAGCTCGAATTTTGCATGATTTTTTATGACGAAGCTAAAATTAAAATTTCGAGGAAGAGGAAATGGCAGCATGTGACTTGTTTTTTTTGTCGAGAGATGAAATTTTTGTCGCCTTGCCTTGGGCTTTTTGCGACCCTTTCAGACTTGGCGTCCACAATTGAGGACATGAAATAAATATTTTTATTATTTTTTTCCTAGTTCTTAATGCCTAATGTAACACTAAAGATTACTTAAATCCGTACGAGAAAATCAAAAAGTTAGGTCTGAAAGGGTTAAGATTGGATTGCATTTATAGAATTCTAGTAAATAATTGCATATAATATTTAATTGTACTTTGTGTGTGTTAGATGCTTCGTTGGTCTAGTGGTCGGGCAAAGTATTATTGGGTTTTTCCGTGTGGAATTTCTTAGTAGCAGCTCGGAGTCTGGATTTGTGCCCGGTTCATGGCAATAGGCTCGCCCCCTATTGCATGGGACTTAAACATAACCGCGAAATGAGGGTGTGCTATATACTTCTGCGCAGCCCTTCGGGGAATCTTGGTGTGATGTTTTTTATGTTATTGTACTTTTTTTTTCGTTTTGTTAAGGGCAAAAGGGATACATGGCTTTTGCCGCGAAATGTCAGTTTGGAGAAAATAGATCTGTTTTTCCTGCATGCTGCATTCAACATAAACAACAATACATCATAAAATTGATTGATCACTGTTCTCTTCGGATACTGCAGTCATCCATCATGTTCGGTTTATTATTATACCTACAATTTACTTTTATTATCAATTATCATACGAGACCGTTTTTTTATTTATTTTTTGTTATCCTATTGTATTTCTAAATAGGACTGTCTCGTTGGTCAAGCGCGACTACTGAGCGTTAGGTCCGGGGTTTGATCCCCGGGTCGGGTAAAGTGTTATTGGGTTTTTCTGTGTGAATTTCTCAGTAGCAGCCCGGGTCTGGATTTGTGCCCGGTTGATAGCAATAGGCTCGCCCTCTATTACGTCTGACGTAAACATAACGGCGAAATGTGGATGTACTATACACACAACCCTTCGGGGAATAAGGCGTGATGTTATGTGTTTCCCACTGCTGAGAAAAAAGGCTCCCCTTTTGCTTTCCGAACCTCTCCATTTTGTGCCGTTCAGAAATATATAAAGGTATGCAAATCAATGACGCAACGCAACGAAAAAAGCAACACCATTATATTTTATTTGCGCAAACACAACATAGCACAAAAATATTTTACTACTTTACCAAAATCAAAACAATCAAAATTGTACGTTAAGCCATTGAAATATGGTTGGTTTTAGTTAGAGCGTGTTTTCGGGATTTATCCCTTCACATTCGGGATACACTGTGGTTCATATTAACGGGTCGCTGTGTGTCGACATTTAAACAGATACACCGTCAGGTACAGATTTTGATGCGCACGTGTATGTATTTAGAATGTGTGAAGTTGTTCATAAAGTGACATAGTTTCAGAGAATATTGTTATACTTGGAGGAACTTCACTGCGAGTTCATCAACTTGCGACTATTGTGGGTCTAGGTGTTATCATAACTGCAAAATGTCGCATACAGTATAGTTCTGTTAGTATAGCTAGTTCCATCTGGATATCTACAAAGTCTTTGAGTGAAAACCTCGGGAATGCATTTGATAATTCCACGGTTCTTGTGGGCTTTCAGGTGCTAGAAGTAGCGAGCAAATGCTAGTCAATTATATTTATTACGAATTTTATACAGAGTGTTAACGAAACTTCGAACCACGTGATCTACTGGTGACACAGATTAACCCTAAATGGGAATTTTTGAAAATCAAGTAAAAAAAAAATGAAAAAGAAATCTTGATTTTCTATATCTGAGTCATTTTAGAGCCTTGAGTTATCCGACTGCAAAGAGCGATATCGTGTTAGCCGTGCTTTCATTAATTTATGCGTGGCATCGAAATGTTCACATGTTTTTTTACTGAATCCTTATTAGGTGGTTTAGATACGATCGGTAACAAAGCCGCATGAAAAAATAATATTTTTTTATTTTTAGTCAAGCTAAATCCCATGCGGGGTCTGTCTACATCAGTAGTAGAAATTACACGAATTCGTTAACACCCTGTATACCCAATACAAGCTTAATTTCAGTACCACAAAATAATTTTGTGTGGCTCTCTTATAATTATAGTACAGACAGTTGCACTAACTAGTTTTTTTTTCTATTGGACTTTTGTAGATTTTCGCCGCACGGCTAGGCCGCACGGCGAAAATCGACCGTCTAAATGACAATTCGACTAGGCCGCAAGTGACTAAAATCGCAAGTCCCAAAGTTGGGTGCCATCCGTCTTTTGCCATGCGGCGACAAGTCGCATGCGGTGGGTGACTAAAATCGACCGTATAAATGGTCAGTTGCAGGCGATCGCCCGCCGCATGAGGTGTGTTTTTCGCTGTGTCGTTCCGCTAGAAATGAACAAGTCGCATGCGATTTTTGTCGACCGGTGTAAATGGGGTGGTGATTCGATTTTTACAAGCAATGCGACTGGTGACTCGCCGCACGGCTAAAATCGACCCGTGTAAATCCCCCATAAGGTTCCAAGGCCCTAAAGGGTAGCACATGGAGTCGATAAATTAAAAAAAATATGATGGAGGTTTCTACCTATCTCTTACTATTTATATTCACAAATCGTATGATATATGTACATCAACATCATAAAAAAAATCTTTTACAAACAAAACCCGACCCTGAAACCTTTTTTTCAATAAAATTCGTAAGCATTTCCATATTCATGTACGAAAATGACTCAACAATTTTTTAGCAAATAAGTTTCACAAAATAATAGTTATTTTTCGTGAGTTATGTGCAGCTCTGTTGTAATTTATGAATGAGAGAACCCATTTAGCAAACGCCAGTTCACATTAGTTCAATTTCTATGCAAAGAAGTGATTTATTGTTCTCACCAGCAATGTAGAGGCACGCGATAAAACTATATTTAATGACCACTTTTAGGGAGTTTAGAGAAAATTGATCTTTAATTGGTCTGTGAGTAAAGATGAATGATGAATGTTAAGAATTTGATTTTGATAAAACTATTAGTTAGCATAAATGATGGAATCAGGCGTTACTTTGCGGAAATTTTATAGCTAGTTGATATTTAAATTCTAGCTTTATGGGCTGCAGCGTTTTTGTAGCTCGTCTGGCATGTTTGCCGACGTGGACGTTGATAGTTTTTCGGCCATCATGCGCAAGAGGTGCGCATCTGCTTCGCCGTGTTCGCGACAGCCCCAACACCATTCTTAGAGTGTTGGCTGATAGGTGGGACTCTTCGATCTTGGGGCGGTGGATACGTCTGCACGCAGTCAAGTAGGCATTCCCCAGGATCGGCGTGCCTCACACAGCATAGAATAAATGTTACTAACACTAGTTTGTAAGTTGACATTGTTACTAACAAATATGGAAGTGATTCTGAATTAAACGTTTATTATTATTATTATTTAACACTCGTCGACCGCTTCAACGACGTCTATGTCTATGTTGACGAGTCAACATATCCTGAGGATGCCCCGTGGAGGGGCGAAACACGTGTCGTATTGGTTCGGTTGCATGTTACATTATTTTTCACTTCTTCTGCATGTGCATATATATACTTGGGGGCGGGAGGGTGGTGTAAGTGGTGTTGCATACTGCATCCAAACTAGCGAACTTGTTTGGCGGAATTAAAGCTAGATATCGTCAGTGAAGTTCTAACAGTGCGGAAGTCAAATATGGCTACTTTACAAGAGAGTGAAAAAACTATTTAAAACGAGCGTAACCTACGCTGAACGCAATATCGTTTTTAATTATCATTACAAATAAACTTTTTGATGATTTAATAAACCTTTGAAAACCCTAATAATCTTTTTCATTTCCAGTAATATTGTGGCTTTCGCAGTGTTGTCTGTTTTTGTTACAAAATGGCTTACGCACTGTTAGAACTTCACTGACGATATTGCATTTGCATATTTGTATTAGTTAGCACGTTAAATACTAAAGTCTCTTTTTAAATTCCAGATCGTAATTTGACAGGCACAAATGTCACTTGTCAAATGATGGTTCTAAAATTTTCAAGTTTGTCATTTGATTCTGTGAAATTACTATCTGAGATAAAAAAGTACTTTAGTTTGCCTTCAAATTGCCTTGAAATAGTACAACAATTGAATAATACAGCACCCTCAGCATTACAGTAAAATTGATTTGGTTAATAAATGGTAAATATTAAAAGAAATTCACCAATACGTTTGGTGTGAAATGTAATCAACTGAAATCTATATAAAATTTTACCCCACAGTAATTCAAAGCAGCTTAAGCCAGCAAAATAACCGATACCCTATATATTTAGCCCCAGAATCATGTTTTAACGCAAACACTCGTGTTATAATGAGGCCGTTAAAGCAACCGATACGGTCTCAACCACCCAAACCACAAGTTGAGATTAAAATTTGATTATACCCGCCCTCGATAGAGTGAAAATCTTCAGAATATTTATTTTTGTAGGTTTTAGAACCCGATATCAGTATATAAATGTTCCCAAATGATTCCCTAAGGCGATTTCCCTTAGATGCTCGAGAAAATATTAGAAAGGGCCCTCTTCGGGTTTTGCATTATTGTAGCAACTGATTACTCCTTTGAATTTCACATTCCCGAAACGATGTCCGAAATTCCGGGGGAATTCGAATTCCGTTCGAAATGCCGAAAGAAATAAGCCTTTTACGATTGAGTCAAGTTAATCTGGCTTTATTAAATCTTGGAGTAGATTGGAATTAAATTGTAATTTTCAATAAAAATGTTAGGTAAGAACTTAATCACGTCTTGATCCCGGGAGACGTGCTTACTGAATTGCAAAATTTCCTTCGTGGAACA
Source organism: Amphipyra tragopoginis (assembly GCA_905220435.1). Lineage (NCBI taxonomy): Eukaryota > Metazoa > Arthropoda > Insecta > Lepidoptera > Noctuidae > Amphipyra > Amphipyra tragopoginis. The sequence continues at coordinate 7,707,856 of HG991997.1, read as the reverse complement.
GTCATCCGATTAAACCGTTATCGGTGTAGTCTGAACGATGTATTCTCATTAGAATTTGTATTATTTGTGTTTACTTGAACTTTTATAGTTACGTTTTGGTTCGAGACTAACGGGCTCAAGGTTTTGGGTATTTTATTATCCATCATCTCAATTTCCTGTAGTTTCTTCATCGTCACTTATCGCTTATTTAGATGTAATTTTCACAAACTTATAACATGATTACAATCATAATTAAAAATATTTTGGTAAATCGCTCTTTGAGGTTAAGGTAACATTTATTCGGTTTATGAGCGTGTACGCCGTACGGCATTTCATAAAAATGTTCAAGTGTTTGTTTTTCGTAATGACTGAACCGATTTTAATGAAACTTCACACATAATTGGAAATTTCTGTTTGTATGAAAAATTTAAAATCGGTCGTATTTAACTGTAACACTATTTTTCGAAAATGTTTTCTACTAACTTTTAGTCCTATGTATCCTGCTAATGGGTATGAAGTTTCATTAAAATCGGTTCAGTCATATCGTAAAATAAGAACTTGAAATTTTTTATGAAATGCCGAACAGCGTACACGCTCTTAAGTACACCGATGCCAACACAGAAACCAAGAATGGAGTTCAGAATGGGTTTATTTATTTGGCACAAAGTGTTCAATGACAGGTGATAAGCTCTACCTGTCACATTGGAACTTAATACCTCCATTGATAGAAGGTGTACGAAAATACGTTTTTTTTGCTTTTTTCTTGATTACCGAAGCATTTATATGACGTGAGGCTAAAAAGACACACAGAACGATATATCTAGCACGTTAGTCTTGGACTTTCTGCCCATCTCTTAAGTAATTTTTTCTAGTTTTGTATAAAGGCATAAAAAAAATCGAGTCCTCGCCCGTAGCTTGTGAGTTTTCGAATGCGTGTGCGGATCACACTTTAATTATGACTTGCATTAACGGTGAAGGAAAACATCGTGAGGAACATACGCATCTGAGAGGACTCCATAAAGTTCTCGATGGTGTGTGTAGTTCACCAACCCGCACGGGCCGGCGTGGTGAACCAAGGGGCCTTTTTCCTGTCATGCGGGTTCGTGCCCGCGTGCGTGCGTCACCCGCATGCGTAGCGCTCGCAGTTCACCTTTTCATGAGTGTTTCACGCATCTCATTATATACATGTATGAAAAGGTGAAATTCAGGCGCCGCAGGTGCGGGTGACGCACGCACGCGGGCACGAACCCGCATGACAGGAAAAAGGCCTTAAGGCCTAAATCCTTCTCATTCTGAGAAGAGGCCTATGCCCAGCAGTGGGACAGTAATGGGCTGATTATTTTTATACTTATGTTTATTGACACATTTTTGTATGTAAGATATTGAAAAATGTAGGAATTTCATAAAGAGATTTCTTGGCAAAAACAAAGCGAGTATCCATTAAATTGGCTGTTAGTACTATAAGATTAACAGCAAAGCGGATGAGTGCTCGAGACAGGCAATTGGACTAAATTAATTAGTCTTGTGTAAACGGAAGTTCCTCTTTCGTTTCCCTTTAGTGGATGTTTGTAGATACAAATAAATAGATTGCTAGCTAAGATTTATTTATAAATGTATTTGATTACGGTTACTATAGGTACGTATTAGATTATTGGTCCTTCTTCTGAACCCCTAGCACGAGTTTTTGCTAAATCTTGTAGTTAAGATATTCCCGACACAGGCCAATGCAACCTTTTGGCATCATTTTTTTTTCCTTTAGCTTTTAACGATACTTTGGTCATAATTAGAGAAATACAAAAGAAAAAAAAAAACTTAGCTGTAACCTACCAGAGGTATGGCGGTTTCTCTTTTGTTCCTATCAGACGGTTTTCGAACGCATTCATGCGATTCAAATAAGGTATTATCTTTCACCAGTAACGATACTTGGGTCACAATTAGACAGTATAGGAATTGTTTAGTTCCAAATACACATACAAATCAAATCCCATACAAAATTTTGTCGATAGCCATATGAATACTTTTCATACACGATTTCGCAAAAATTCGTGCTCTGTTCTATTTCAAACATCCTTTTTGAACTGTTTGTATGTTTATCGTAAATATGACTTCATTAACAAATTGTTTTTGTTACAGGTAAGATCGATTGATGATATGAGATGCGTGCTTAGAGTAATATGATTACAGTAAGTATTTAAATGAAATCGTTATAAACCATGAATTCAGTTGTATACAGTGTTTCGGAAACAAGTTGCCAACAGTTTCTGAAACATCACTTCAACGTTTCTAGCCTCAGAGAGAGCTAACAGAAACTTGTACGAGTGAATCTATCATTACAGTTTTACAGTTATAGCTAATATCTGTATAGCAGGTAATGCGGGCATGTTAAATACTGAAAATAAAAGCACCATAAACCCTACACCACTGAGAGTAGTACTTATACTCGGTGTAAGGGACGGTGTACCGGAAACTGAAACAGTGAATTCAGACTATTATCGTATATTATTCTGAATTGAAAATAATTTTTGCTCGGAATTTTCCGACTTTTCCGATTTTTCTTTTCACAAATTCTACATTTCACTGCTGTAAAATAAGCAATCCTATTTAGAACACACAGCACGTTGCAAAAATAAAATGACTTTTTTTATAAATCAGAAAATTCTAAAGATTTCGTTGATATTTTCCACGTATTTTCAATTCAAAATAATGAACTAAATTCACTGTGTCAATTTTTGTTAACCTGTCCTTTACTTTATTTACCTGCCAAAACACTTATTGCAATACAATAAAACATAGGCAAATTAGAAATTTCCAGGAAATTCGGAAAAATCCGAGAAAAAAACCGACTTATTTTCGATTCAGAATAATAGGCTGAATTCACTGTTTCAGTTTTCGGTACACCGTCCCTTACACCCAGTATTTGGGTTAATGGTTAGTAACATGAGCTAGGTTACAATATATTAATTTACATTACAACATAAAGGTAATATGGACAAGTTAGTCAGATAATACATGTCAGATTTCTTTGGTTGATCGACACAGAAAGCGAGCTCTATTTTTTTTTTTCTATTGTACTGCTTTAGGTGGTCCTAGGGAATCATTTCTACGTAACCGGGCAGTTATTGGCGAGATCTGAAGGGTCTCCAGCCAATGAGGGGGGGGGGGGGGGGGGATAAAATACTTACCTAAGCTAACTACTACTACACTAACATCATGACTACCTGCAACAACAGCACTAAGGGCGACCCCTAGTGGGACTCGGACCTCGCCTTAGGGCGTTGCTGGCGGGGACCGCGAGCTCTGTCGAATGACACCAGCTTTTATAACATCGGGTGCGTTGATCCATGATGAAGACTTACCCTTCTTTATCTTCTAAAAATGATCCAGTGTTGCCAGCTGACACTAGAAACAGTGTTTCGGAGGCTTTGACATCAAAAACTGACAGTAGTGTTTACCACATGTTTCAATGTAATGTACCTATCCTTATTTATTGTTACACCGTGAACTATCACTCTCTTTTTTCTTCCAAATCATGTCCATCCAAAGGTTGTCTGGCAGAAATAGCCCAGTGCGAAAAGAGCGCCCATTTTACACCTCTATTGTTATAGTAATGTTTCTTGAATGTTTTCTGTACCTACAATAAAGAGTATTTAGGGTATTTGACTTAAAAAATCGAATTAGTCTGTCAGTTAGATTATCAAAAAATATTTGACCCGTATTTTTTCTTTTGTTACGCAAACCAAAATTGACGGAGATAAGACACTTTTAAAATTGGCAAAACGTCACAAGCAAGTACAATTTTTACTTGCTTCTGACGTCACAAGCTCCTACTCTCGAGTTTTGATGCGTTTTATCTTTCCAAATATTCATAGATTTAACAAATAGGCGAGTAGCCAGAAGAATATTCCCTTCGATAATTCTAAAGTTTTTTATTTTCGCTGGGTGGATAACTTTAGTGAATTCATAGCTATATACAAAAATGCTAACAGTTTAGAGATATGCAATAGGTATGAAGTAGGTATTTCGTATTATTTCGTGTTGTAACAATAATATACAATTTAAATTAAAATACTTTTCTGTTTCTTTATTAGTACAATCTAACCTTTATATTAGTGAAAATGCTAACAGATAGGTACTGTGGAACAATGGAAAACTGAAAATGACCCGTAACTCATTCAATAAAAAATTTAAGTTTTTCAAAACATTTCCTATATGCTTATACGGATTAGTTATATGTTACAACAAAAGTTCCAACAACTAAGTAATATGCTGCACAAGTAATTGTATTTTTTCTATGTGTTATGCGAAATATTGAATTTAAGTTTATAATCTTGCGCCTACATATTTGTAATAATAAACTCTGCTACCATACAAAAGTTTCAACATATACGTGCTATGCTTTTTGTTTAATAAATCAAATTTTGCGGGGCGCAGTGTAGGTACTTTAAGTCGAGCGGAGGCGCGCGCCGCCGCCACCGCGCCGCACACTGGTCCCAAATTAAAAAAAAGTGGACATTGACTAGTAGACCGCTGATAATTTTTTTTATTGTTGATACAATGATAACAGATAAGGCAAAAAAAATATTATTGTCCTACTTCAAATACTTTTCTGTAAAAAAATATTTCTTTTTTTTTGTATGGGAATGATTACATTTTATTCAATTTCTCAAAAACCTTAAGAGATGTCGAGATGGCAATCACATATGTTAGAAAACTAATAATTCTGAGTATTTGGCTCCAAGAAACTTTGCTTATCTCTGCGTACTTTCGAGATAATAGTGACAGAAAATAACTTTTTTTTTTTTAATGCTTGTTTTCTTTTTTTAATCATAGCCTTACTTTAGCACATATAATGTATGCGTAATGTCAAATAAATAAAAAGAGACTTCTCTGTAAAAGAGATTATTGGGGCTCACTAATGACTGAAAAGCTCGCATCATAAATAATGTATTTTTTCAAAACAAATTGTAGCCTGGTACCTACATTTTGATCATTCAAAATAGAATCAAAACATAGGTACTACCCCATTTTAATTACAATTTTCAGAAATAACCTGTTTGTTCACACATAACAAACTATATTTAACATATCACAATAGGTCCACTGGCCAGCAAAATGGAGCTTCGACGCGAGTTTGCCGGGATAACAAGATGGCCGCCTCTCATGACGTAATACGGTCACGAATCACGCGCGTACACCTCAGTGTACAACTAAATGTGGTTGCGATAAGACGAGTCCTTATTTTTTCTGTGCGCTTGAAGAAATGCTTGTTGTTTGTTTGTTTTGTTATTGTTGTATTTTGAATCTTTGGATTTTAAAATCAAATTATTTTTGTTTGTCTTTCTTTCGTCGAATTTGTTCTCGTAATTTTTTTTTTGTTTTAAAATCAAAGTCACTTTGTCTTTGATATCTTTGTTTCTAATTTGTTTTCAATTTTCCTTAAAATTATAATATAACCGTATTTGTCACCAATTTAGACTTATACATTGTTCTTAAATCAATTTCTTAAATCGAATTTTTATTTAATGCCCTTATTGAACATATTGGTGTTGAATTGTCTTCCGAAGATTTGAGTAATATTAAATTATTTTGTCGAAATTTTTCAAGTAATATCTCAAAAAGATGGTCTGCTTCCAGTAGAGCTCAAAAGACCTTTCTTAACAAAAATTCAGACTGGTTACAATCCCAAATAGTTTGGCCAAAGTGTCAAAATATCGATTTAAACAGCATTTTTAAAGTTGCCGAGGAAGTAATTCCAAATTTCGAAACGCAAGTGGATACTCATCAATTAAGTTACGTAAGGTACAAGTAAAAAACCATTTGTTGATATATCTGATAAACAGAAGAAAAGGCGTTCTCTAACACTTCTAGATCACACAGAGGAGGAATTAGTTTATGCTTTATGTGCCAAATTAAAAGAGTCTATAAAAACAAAATTAGCAGCTCAAACGAACTCAGCCAAAACAAAGAAAAATGTGAGATGGTACATAATGTACTATTCGCTAAAAAACTGACAAACCGTGTTTACCAGATGATAAAACGTTAGCGCTTTACACCTCAACAAATTTGTCAAAATGGCAATATCGAAATTTAAGAACTATTTTTGCTTCAGAGAAAATGTATGGTCGCTCCTGGAAGCTAAAAAAACTTGTTATCCTCCAGAGTCAGACATAACTGTAACTGAATCTGATGCTAAGATAAGACTTCAATCGCTTCTAGATTTGACAACCAATAGGATATTAAAAACAATTCAGCACAACTCTGCCGACAAAAAATCGCTAAAACTAATAAGCAAATGGGGTTTTGACGGGTCATCTTCTCAAAGTAATTATAAACAAAAGTCATACTCCGACACTAAAATTGACGATTCTTCAGTTTTCATGATTAGTTTGGTTCCGCTTCGTTTGGAAGAAGAGAGTGGTACTATCTTGTGGGAAAATCCTGCTCCCTCTTCAACTAACTACTGTCGTCCAATTGGTTTTATATTTGCAAAAGAAACAAATGAATTGATAAAGAAGGAAAGTGCATCCTTAGAGGAAGAAATCCGTAATCTTGTTCCCACAATTGTAGATAATTTTGATATTAGACATGTTTTGTACATGACTATGATTGATGGGAAAATTTCTACTGTGGTTTCTAATACTTCTTCTGCAGCTGTTTGTAATATTTGCAATACCCTACCTAGCAAAATGAATGACTTGGACTTTGTATCCAAAAGACTCATCAAAGAAGATATGTATAAATATGGTCTGTCTTCGCTTCATATGTGGATAAGATGTATGGAATGTATTTTACACATTTCGTACAACTTAGACTTCAAAAAGTGGGCTGCACGAAAAGAAGATAAATTGTTAAAAGAAATTAAAAAGAATTTGACACAAGAAGAATTCCGGGAAAGAACTGGTTTGTTAATTGACATAGTAAAACAGGGATTTGGTACAACCAATGACGGTAACACGGCAAGGTTTTTTGAAAATTATGAAGTATCTGCTGAAATAACGGGTATCCAACCCTGACTTAATAAAGAGATTTGCAGTCATTTTACAAACAATTTCATCTGGTCAACTTGTTTAGGAAATATTGTAAAGAAACAGCAATGCTGTATGTAAACTTATATCCATGGTATTACATGCCTTCAAGTGTCCATAAATTGTTGATACACGGTGCTGATATTTGTGAAAATTTCTCCTTTATTCCGATAGGCATGCTTTCCGAAGAAGCTTCCGAAGCGAGGAATAAAGATTTCCGGAATGTTAGAATGGCACATACAAGAAAAATCGGTAGAGTTCAGACTAATTTAGACATTATCCACAGCTTTCTAATTAGCTCAGATCCTTACATCAGCCATATCAAACCAAAGTTTGCTCGTTTACATAAACAGTTGTTTCCAGAGGCTAGTGCTTTGATCTTGAACATTGAATTGCTTTCGTTGGAAAACGAGGAAATAGAGATTTCTCAAGAGATTAAAGACCCAAATATTAATCTTTCACCATAATATTTTTTCAGAATCGTTTGTGAACATATTCAACTTTATGTTTGCAGCTTTATTTGTCTTCATTTTGATCGTGTTTTTTAGAACTGATGAAAGTACTCCTTCAGGAAGGTCATAGCTTTTCAGTCATTAGTGAGCCCCCATAACCTCTTTTACAGAGAAGTCTCTTTTTATTTATTTGACATTACGCATACATTATTATGTGTTAAAGTAAGGCTATGATTAAAAAAAAGCAAACAATTAACATTTAAAAAAAAAGTTATTTTCTGTCACTATTATCTCGAAAGTACGCAGAGATAAGCAATAAGTTTCTTGGAGCCAAATACTCAAAATTATTAGTTTTCTAACATATGTGATTGCCATCTCACCATCGCTTAAGGTTTTTTAGAAATTGAATAAAATGTAATCATTCCCATACAAAAAAAAAGAAATATTTTTTTTACAGAAAAGTATTTGAAGTAGGACAATAATATTTTTTTTGCCTTATCTGTTATCATTGTATCAACAATAAAAAAAAATTATCAGCGGTCTACTAGTCAATGTCCACTTTTTTTTAATTTGGGACCAGTGTGCGGCGCGGTGGCGGCGGCGCGCGCCTCCGCTCGACTTAAAGTACCTACACTGCACCCCGCAAAATTTGATTTATTAAACAAAAAGCATAGCACGTATATGTTGAAACTTTTGTATGGTAGCAGAGTTTATTATTACAAATATGTAGGCGCAAGATTATAAACTTAAATTCAATATTTCGCATAACACATAGAAAAAATACAATTACTTGTGCAGCATATTACTTAGTTGTTGGAACTTTTGTTGTAACATATAACTAATCCGTATAAGCATATAGGAAATGTTTTGAAAAACTTAAATTTTTTATTGAATGAGTTACGGGTCATTTTCAGTTTTCCATTGTTCCACAGTACCTATCTGTTAGCATTTTCACTAATATAAAGGTTAGATTGTACTAATAAAGAAACAGAAAAGTATTTTAATTTAAATTGTATATTATTGTTACAACACGAAATAATACGAAATACCTACTTCATACCTATTGCATAACTCTAAACTGTTAGCATTTTTGTATATAGCTATGAATTCACTAAAGTTATCCACCCAGCGAAAATAAAAAACTTTAGAATTATCGAAGGTTATGTGGAAAAAATATGATATCCCTACTGGACTAAAAAGAAAAAATACGTGTCCATTATTTTTCAAAACTCTAAGTGGCGGACTAATTAGATTTGAAATTTGTTGATGCTGTCAACATGCCTATTGTATCAAATTTCAAAAACACGTTTCTTATTTCTGACACAGTGTTTATAAATAAATGTTTACAAATGACTTAAGTTTCATTAATTGACTGACTGACTCAGCTTGTTTAAAAATAATTATGAAACCTTAAGTGGCACTTGCCCTACTTTTGAATGAGAAGAATTAATTGAGTTGGGTCCAGTCTCAACATAACATCAACTTGCAAATTACTACTGTTGGTAATCTCTTCCAGAAACAACAAACAATTATAATTATTCTGTTTTAAATACATACAAAATTACAGTTTTAAATATTAAAAAAAAACTACGGTTCCATTACGGTTTCGCCCGCGTGGATGTCATTTATCGCGTATTCCGCGTTTTCCGGGGAAAAAGTAATCTATACCCTTCACCGGGTTCCAGACTATCTCTGTACCAAGTTGTATCAAAATCGGTTCAGTAGTTTAGTCGCAATGAGGTAACAAACAGACAGGCATAGTTACTTTCGCATTTATAATATTAGTAAGGTTAGTAGCCCACCGATATCGGGAACAGGGTCCAAACAGCCGGCAGTCAGGGCCCCAGAGAAAGGAACCTTCTCAGTATGCGAGCCGTGTCAAGGAGTACTGCTTTCTGTATCAAGCCCTTGATCCAGAAACCCAACGAGAGCGTCATAAGGCAACAAATAATTATTGTTATGGGAGGAAATCGTCACAATCACCGTTGTTGACAGATGGAGTGGGGATTAAGGTGTGAAGTTATTAGTGTGCACAGTATACTATCTTATCGTCCCTAATTATTTGTCGCCCATGTGTAATAAATGGTGTAGTATCTACTGTTTGGTAGTTATTGTCTATCGGGTAAATATGTTTACGTGGAAAAATAAAAGAGAATTTGAAATCCATGTATAAATTACACCAGAAAATAATATAGGAAGATCAATATTTTCTGATATTTGTATCGAATGAATGAGTAAAATATTAGTAATTCCATCGAAGTATTAAATAGGCCCCTTTCGGGTTCGGTAGGGTTTTTGTTACATACTTTATTTATTACGAAATAAAAAGAATTCATATATCTATTTTAAAATGTTCTTTGATCTTTCGTGTGACATCTGATACCTCAGTTATTTTTCTTATTTTTTTTTATTGAAATGAAACACTTTACGAACATTATAATATAATTATTCTTTAAAAACTATCAACAATAAAGATCGCTCAACACATTAGTCACAATTTCCCGGTTCCTATGAACAAAAATGAATCGTTTTGCTTATCAATGGAACCAATGGATTCGTAAGCTAATTTTACCTGTGATAGCAAGTAACCTATGTGAGGTATGTAAAGCTTTAAGATCTTTGCTTCATAAATGATAAAGATACAAGATTCTAAAGGGGTTTGGGTAAAATTGGCGTCGTTTTGAAGTTGAGCGGCCAGTAATGAAACTTAGAAATTATGAAAGAACAGAATAAAGCGACCAAAAGTTTTTATGGATACATTTCTCTAAACCATATCGGAACGGAGATATTTGCTTTTGTATTGCTCATTAAAATCGAAGAAGTTATTATATTCTACTGCACTCTTTTAGGTTTCTGCCGTTTTTTTTTTAAGAATTCCAAATAAAATAAATCAAATAAAATGACGTAGATGAATGGTCCGCTGAATGCTGAAGTTCCTGGGCTGGGTGTCTTTCCTGTTTTAAGTGCCGATGATTTAATGATCTATGCCCTCGGAACGTATCAAGTACGACAAGCTTGTAACTACTACGGAGAACATGTAAAAAGTGACGGCTCATATGTGATTGAAGTATGCAGAGAACCCAACATTAATGATTTTTCGGCGGAAACCTTAAACTGGATTGATCCGTGGCTTCTTATAGGCAGGATCCAATCCAGACATTCATCTAGACGGATATATTACGTGCATATTCTTGTAGAAAGAGCTACACAAGGGCTGGATGCAATATTAGGCCATTATTGCTCATGTATTATTGCGAAACGGACCTTATGCTGCTGTTCGCATGTAATGTCCATATCCATTATATGGTACATGGGATGGGGCAGATATCAAAATAATCTGACTCGGCCGGCACAATTTTTAGATCAGATTATTAGAACAGATTTGAGAACGAAATGGACGAAGAAAGTTAAAAAATGTGTTTTTACTTATCATGTAATAAACTTCAGTAAAGTATAATAATGTGTTTTTATTATTTTCCAAGACCCAATACTAACGTCACACTGACAGACGGTCGTAAAATAGTAAAGCCAATCTCTAATATCAACCTTCTAAAAACATAACTAAGATTTATTTACGCAGGACAGTAATTAAAGTACTTATATTGACGACATTTTTATAATCTTCAAATGCAAATATCTCATCTTCGATATTACTTAGGACAAAAGTAATCGAACATATATGTGTACTTAACACAGGACAACAAAGTAATATGAAAACTAGAGATGGCCGCTGAAAAAAAAAATGACGCCACTAGTCCATACAAAGTTACCCAAACCCCTTTTAACCAATACCTCTCGGTAAATCATAGGAATCTGCTATTTGACAGTAAACCGTGTTACTAGACCGAAATTTTTACTTTTCCTATACAACCTTCGTGTAAACACATTCCGACACACTATACAATACATTGAACATATTTGTTCCCGGTATTAATAAAAAAGCCAAAAAAGATGTTGAAATTGGCTCCTCTCACTCTTGAATAGCAATATCACGTAGTGGACACTAGTTAATTGGAATTCGGGTCCGAGCTGCAGTTTTAACAGTTCAATTTAAACTACTTTTTCGGTCGGCCATTTTTGTTTTGTCGTTTTTATAGGAATTACGTTTAAAATCATTAGCTCACACTATAAAAGATTTGCTGGTTTAGGTATTTTAAAGCTAATACAGTGTAGAAATATCTATAATGTAACGAAAACCCTAGTTTTTAGATAGATTTTGTTATTTAACTTTCAAATGCAATTTATTTGCAAAAAATATCTATTAAGTATAGCTATTACTATTTTACCAACTTTGGATAACTTATCGACGCGGGATCGACTTAGGTTGGTCGGAAAAAGCTTCTTAGCCGCGCCGAGCCGAGGTGAACAACGCAAGTCGGTAACACCCTTATGCACATAGGCACAAAGCTTTTTTCGACCGGCCTGAGTCGATACCGCGTCGATAAGTGTCGATTTAGTTTGAACCAAAACCGCAAGCATATTTAAAATTACAAGATTTGTTTTTATTTCTTGATTGCTTGATTTTCTTTGAGATTGGTAACTGTAATTAAAATTCCAAGAATAGTAACCATTTGTGGGACCAAATGGTTACTACATTTATATTCCCGTCTCAATTCTACAACAAACGAGGGTTTCTCCACTAACCCGTTGCCGAAGAAAACTAAGTCTAATTCATGAAATACTTTATGCCATCATACTACTTTCATAGCGTTGTTAGGGCGTCAGCCATTTTCCTTTGACGTTTCGTTAGCGTTTGTTTACAAGATCTTTTAAAACGTCTCACTTATTCCTCAGATCAAAGTTATCCGACGTTAATAAAATCGGTACTTAGCCAACTTGGAAAATAGATCCATGAGGGCTGAAACAGTGTTTGCTATTCAAAATTATTTACAACGTATAATGGCTCATGAATTTTGCAAACATCTCGTCGACAAGCACCCTAATGATCAATTTGTTACTTTACGTATAGTATTATAAAGAACAAACAAACCTAAATTGAGATTTATTTAATTCAATAACACAATTTTAATGGCATTATCTGTTTAATAACTGCATGATTATGATCAATACTTAGTTTAAACTTTATTTTATATTCGCACACCGAAATTAAAGGCAGAATAAGAGAACAACTTTGTAAATTTTACCAACCTTCTGTACCTTATTTATGCAAATAAATGATTTGATTTTGAACAAAGAAAACATATTTATTCGCGCCAACATGACGCACTAAAATAAAAAGTAAAACTGAAAAACCAGAAAGAAACTGTTGGGAAAAATATGCGTCACATCCGCGCAAAACGGGCATCGCTCTATTATAATAATATTCAGTGTTTGTCTTATGCCCGGTTCCTATAGACAAAAACGAATCGTTTTGCTTACCAACAGTAGCAGTTTTGTTTGCCAAACTTGGCATATAAAACGACTCGTCAGCTGATTTTACTTGTGATAAGTACCTACTAGCGTATGGGAGGGTCTACTGTACAAAGCTATGGGGTCTTTGCTTCATTTATGTAAAAGATACAAGAGTCCTGATTTTAACCAATAACGCTCGGTAAAATATAGGAATTATTATTTTTATAAGTGTGTTGAACCTTTGGCCTCGGAATTGTCAAGAGCGAGGTGCAACCTTTGGGGAGATGGGATCTCCCTACCAAACCCAATCGTGCCACCTGCGGAGAGACCTCCGCCTGGACGTGAACTGCCATGGCCGATCTGGAAGTCATTAACTAGACTTCGAACTTCAAACAGCAGCGGGGTGTGGATGTGGAGCTGCGCTGCAAACTATGCCCCATCTCCTATCCTGCCCTCTGAGCCCAAGAACCTGCAGCCAGAGCGATCTCTGCGCAGCCACCGATGGCGCCGTGGAAGTGGCGAAGTTCTGGGCTAATAAAATATGATGATTGTCGTGCCAACGACACGAAGAAGAAGAAGAAGACTTCGAACTCAGGTTGGTCGGAGCAAAGACAACATGTTCAATGATGGTACCGATTTGAGTTTTTTTGTGCGGTACAACCAATACGATGGCCCATCTCACATCATGCCGTGCGAGCCCTTACAGCTGCATGGAGGAAGACTTAATGGCTGCCAATGACAACGCAGTCAAAGTGGCCAAGTTCTGGGCCGCAATAATATAATTAAGTAGTTAGTTTGCCGTCAAAACGCTAAGAAGAAGAATTATAGGAATCAGCCATTACACTTCAAAACAACACGAAGAAATTGTTCAAAGTATTTTTACATTGATTTATTTATTTGCTTGAAATATGGTACACAAGTTGTTACATAAAAAAATAGACCAAGACATATTTCACCAGTAATATAGGCATGCAAATATTAAATTAAGTTACACATGTACACATGTCAAATGGGTAAATAAGGTAATTCTTCCATCCCCTTGGGCAAAGAGTTAAAAATAAGTGGTGCCATATAGACACAACTTCTTCTAAAAATAAATTTAATACATGGGCTTCTTAGGATACCACGAGGTAGCCGGAATGGGAGCGAAAGGTACAGTTTCCTAGTACAGCCTAATTCCCTATGTAATACATACGTAACAAGCAACAAGATGGGTTAACGTGGGTAAACGTAATCTACAACTTCATATGCATACAAAACCACACATTATCCTACAGTTGTAATTACTACGTGTGCGATACGAGAGCCCACCGATCGAGTGACAAACGATGCTCACATTCCCGTAATAATAGACTTTACCCACAACCCTGTGGAAACCGCTCGGATTATAGAAACAAACGATATGCCGCATCATAGGGGATGTTTTTTCGGGTGTTTACATGTTACGCAAAATATTTGTGATAGAGCGTTTTACACTGTTCAGTTTCAATTCAAATACTTTATCTCTTTGACAGCTTTGAGCTTCATAGCTCAAAGCTGTCAAAGATTGTGCTCATGCACACTAGGTACCCACATACACATATACAACACAGAACAGCATTTTCATTACATAACATCATCACGCCTGTATTTCCCGAAGGGTTAGGCAGAGGTGTATATTTAAGTCCCACATAATAGGGGGCGAGCCTATTGCCATCAACCGGGCACAAATCCAGACTCCGGACTGCTACTGAGAAATTCCACACGGAAAAATCCAATAACACTTTGCCCGACATGGGGATCGAAACCCAAACCTCACGTTCAGCAGTCGCGCTTGTGACCGTTAGACCAACGAGGAAGTCATATGGCCTTTCCACATCTCCACGTCATGACGTCGTCAACGTGGAACGGTGCGGTAACGTGGCACGGTGCGTTGACGTAACGTGCAAATTTACGTTACCGTATCGTATAAATGCACGTCAGAATCATTGTTACATTTATCGTTGACCATGTAGATCCTGAATTTTAAAAAGAGAATCAGTAGATAAGGTATGGTTTTAAAGCATCGGAGCACAGACGGCGACTAAGGGTTGGACCTCATCTGGCAGCACGGAATCGCCTTTTTCCGTCGCCCTTTCTCTTTCTGTCGCTTAGAACTGCCATTTGCTAGACCGAGACAGAAAGCATAATGCGATAGCACGCGGCGGAATCCTCAAGGCGATCGGCATCACGGACAAAATGCAATGGTCGGCAATGGCAGTTTTAAGCGACAGAAAGAGAAAGGGCGACGGAAAAAGGCGATTCCGTGCTGCCAGATGAGGTCCAACCCTAACTCGCGGGCGTGGAGAGCGCGGGCGGAGCGCATATACGTGTGCGGTTGCGGCTAGAGGCGGAACGTGTTATGTTACGGTAACGTAAATTTGCACGTTACGTCAACGCACCGTGCCACGTTACCACACCGTCTCACGTTGACGACGTGACGTCGTGACGTGGAGATGTGAACAGGCCCTTATTCCTGTGTCTGTAAGCACTGGTATTAGAGCGATAGCAAGCAAGTGATATCGTTATAATATCCCACTTATTTCTATGATCTCAATTCAAGCTCCATACGTAACGGTCTAATCACAGCCCTCTTCCTGTATAAGTAACATACGACTTTATTAGCTCAGCGGTGGCTAATTGCTTTTCCCTGTCCTTTCATTACGTATAGCGGGGGTATTCTCGATCGTATTTTTATAGATTGTGTTTTTTGCGGGGAAGGGTTTGATTTCAACGTGGGTTTTTTTCATCAGCACTATGAAAAACACATGAACTAAGTGTCTTCTCCTCAAAATAGACATAGAAAGATGTTATTGGACGCATTCTTAGAAATATTTTTACGTAGAAGTTTATGTTAGGAATTACTTATTAGCATTTAAGCTAGATTTATAGTATAAAAACAGCACGTAAACGTCCACAATTCAACAAGGGCCTCCCAATGAACTCTTCAATGGACGGTAAAACAGAGATTGTCATCATCACCACACTGATGGATAAGTGATCGCACCGACGAGGACGACGCTACCCACCCTCTTTAAATTTTATGAATAGATGGGCAAGTGTATGCATGCTACATAATTGATGTTGCAAACGTTTATCTACAACTAGCTGACGCCCGCGACTTCGTTTGCGTGGACTTCAGATTTTATGTTAGCGCCATCTATTACCCAAAATGTTGTACTAACGGAATAATTATCTCAAGGGAACGTTCTATCTGGATAAAAAGTATCCTATCTCCTAATTCAGGTCACGGCCTGCCTGTGTGCCAAATTTCATTCAAATCCGTTCAGCCGTTAAGACGTGATTGATTAACAAACTTCCAAATTCACGAATTCACAAGCTCACAAATGTCCAAACTTTCACAGGATTAATTTTAAACAGTTGAACTCTTTGTTTGGCATTGTAATAATTTAATAAGTACTAGCGACCCGCCCCGGCTTCGCACGTGTACGTTTTATAGCTTAAAACCTTCTTCTTGAATCACTTTATCTATTAAAAAAAAACCGCATCGAAATCCGTTGCGTAGTTTTAAAGATCTAAGCATACATAGGGACACACAGCGAGAAGCGACTTTGTTTTATACGATGCTTGGGGGAGGCCTATGTCCAGCAGTGGACGACTTTCGGCTGAATGATGATGATGGTACCTATTGTCTATTCAATCATTCCAATGCGTCAGAATCTGAAAACTCACGAGTTGTTATACATCAGCCACTTTAAAGTGATAATTAACGTGCTTTGGGATTATGAACCTTAATTCAATGTTTAATAGTTCAGTTTCCATCACATTCAAATTACTTTTATGCCCTTTTCAGTAATTTTTGTCTTTCTAAAATGAAAGACAACCGACGAAAGGGTAGGGTATGTCCCACGGCTCAATTCAAATCCGCACTCCCTAAAAGATTCTATTGCTTCCTTGGGAGTTATCTTTACAATAAATTTAATAAATTCTTAAACCTATAGGTATCGAAAAACTCGATCAAGCTGTATTAAAGAAATAAAAAAATACTTAAAAACCCTAGACTATCCTAAAACTGAGAATCTTTTGACCGTTCTGAAATAAAACTAATTTTGACCAACCCCATATACATAGCTGTTCCTCACCTCCTTGAAAAACAACTCTCGCTGCTCTCACTCTACAAAAGACACCTTCACTCACATACTGCTCATCTGAATTATTCACATACATCTCCTACTAGTCTAACACCTCACACAACATAAACACTCACTCACACATCGTCTCACAACATTACTCAATAACTTCTGCAGAATTATAGGTAGGTATTTTTTATAGTTATTACTTCTTCTTTTATTTGTGTTAAGCATATTGTTTAACTATTAATACTTAGTTTTTATTTTTGTCACGCATATTGTTTAACTTCGACTCTTTCACGATATCTGTGTATAAGCTAATTCTAGCCGTGGAAGGGGCCTGGTGACCTGTAACACAGGTTTTTTCCCAAAAACCTATATCAGGCACCAGTCTCTCACAAAGGTGGAATACAGCTGAGACATTTTTTTGTACACATTAACTTTAAGTCCGCTTTGTGAAGAGAGAATAAATGATAAATTATTATTATATATTATTATAACTTAAGAACAACATGTGTATGTTGTCAAAGTTGATAATTGCGTGATTAGTAATAACGTTTAATTCTCTTTCCATATTGGCTTTTGTAAAGTTACGTTATATCGTCAGATACAAAGAAAACAAAGGACATAATTATCAAGGGTTTGATTAATAAACTTGAGTCAAAATAGAAGTGATGTAATGTTTAACTAACAGTTGCGATGACTTACTAACTGGTCATCCTTACTAATATGTAATATAAATGTGAAAGTAACTCTGTCTTTACCTCCTCACGACTAAACTACTGAACCGGTTTTGTTGAAACTTGGTACAGAGATAGTTTGGAACCCGAAGAAGGATATAGGCTACTTTTACTCCGAAAAACGCAGAATACGCGATAAACGAGCTCCACGCGGGTGAAGCCGCAAACGACCTCGTGTACTTTATTTTACCAGCAAAACTACGAATCTAAGAACATTTAAAGTTCCTAGAACCCTTTATTTCCTTGCTTTACCCTAAGTTCGCGAGTCCTATAAATTAATGATCCTTGAAGTTACAAAGTAAAAGTACGTGACAAAGGTTAAATTCCTCAAGTCTGTACCCAAATTAAGGGGGATTATCCTCTTTAAGGAAACCACAAGGAAATACCTTGTTACTCAAGTCTTTTTGACGTCAATTTAAGACTTGCGAAGAAACGCTGTTGAAAATTGAAAAAGGTGATGGTGTTGTTCGCGTTGAGCATCATCTTTATTATTTTGTTAATTATTTATTTATTAGGTACAAAAACGTTACATTAACCTTATTTAAGATCAATGCCCCACAAACCCGTTTCCACGGCATGTAGGAATGGAACACAAAGCAGGTAACAATAATTGTTTATAGTGCGGACACTTAAATAAAATAGTTTAAAAACTCTCAAGAAAAAATAACTTAAGTAAGGACAATGCTCAAAAAAAACCCAGGCTTGGCACAAACGGAATGTATATCATTTTTTTAGTATAAATCTGAAATGAAATGCCACATGCGTACTACCATCAAAATCGATGGCTTAATGTAAAAAATGCTATTTGTTTAACGCCAAGGATTATTTTTAATTATTTGTTTTTCTGTGTGAAACTACGTAAAATCACATGACTTTCTTCTATTATTGATACGTATTCTTCGTACGCATCACGACAGTGCTCCATAAAAAACAGAAAAAATCTTAATCTTAACATGAACAACATGGACAAGATAACACAGATACACACACACAAATACACACACGCACAATCACACACACTCACACACAAATACACACCCCCACTCGCAAAATCACACACACACACACACACACACACATTTATTTACCTTAAAATTATTTTATTTTATTTTCACGTTAATAAAACGTATCTTAAACTATAATATTGTCCATCTCAATACTCCAAAATTGTAACAGTAACATCAAGCACTATGTAACCTTTACGACATTATACCTTAGGGGACCGGACTGCTTCTCCTTAACACAGGTTTTCATAACCTAGCTAGGAGAGCAGTGCTCACCCACACGTTTGTAGATATAGTACTTATTTTGTAAAACTGTATTTTTTGTTAACGTGTACTACAATCCTTTGTTTTGATTAAATAAACAATAACATTATTATAAAACGTCGGGCTAGATACAAAGATGATTTCGAACACCCTGCGCTATCATTAGAAATCGTTTTATTAGACATAGAAAACCAATAAATGATCTTTCGATTCTGTTTACATTATTTTTTTTACTCTGTAAGTAACTTTACATTATTTTTCCTGGTGCCATGAAGTCGAAGAGTACTTAAAACTAGTATCCAGTAAGTATGCCAGTTAACTATTTTTAGGTACCTTAAAATTACCCCTGCCATAAACTAAATATCATTTTTTTTTCATTCAGCCATCAGTTTCAATGTAAAGCGTTTCTTTTTGTTATCTAGTATAATTGTAAATATTTTAATTACATTTTAAAATGATACCTGAATCTTAACCCTGCCACTAAACAAATAGCCATTTCTAGCATTTAGCCATCTATTTCGATGATGTGGCATTTTATTACACGCTTATACAATAAATCTGAGATACGTTTCATTTGCGCCAAGCCTGGGTTTTTTGTTCATACTTCGTGAGCATTCTCCTTTGGCTGCCTTTTTTATCCTGACTTCTTATATTAGCAGGTAAACAGTCTTTCTGCCCTTATCCCAATTTATTTGGAGTCGGCGCAGCATGTCTTTTCCTTCCTGACATCTCTATCAGCTGTCATCTCAGTGTTTACTTCCTTCCTAGCCATATCACGTTTCACACAATCCATCTATGTTTTCTCTGGTCTGCCTTTTTCCCTACATCCACATTCACCCTTATAACGTTTCAAGTAACATGCTCCTCATTTCTCTCCATCAATATCATGATAATTTAAACTATTGCTACGCAGCCTTTGCGTTATCATTGCTACTTTCAAACTCTTAGTAGCGTATTTTTGTAATTAAATAATTGTTTTGCTAATAAGCTAGTTATTTCGGGATACTGACATAGCAATACCATTTCACATGATTAAACAGAATAATGTGTAGAATTTGTTGATAGTACGATGGTTTAGCTAGTCGAGTCGATTGTGTGATGCATATTTATATTTGCCAACAATTTATATGCATTGCACTTACTTTAAACACGGTGGTTGAACAAAAATCTATGTATTTAAAATGAATCCCTATTTCCCTTGGTCACGGCATCACGCGTGAACGGCTGGACCGATTTCGCAAATTTTTTTTGTTGTGTTCGTAATTGTCAGGAGAAGGTTCTTATGAAAGAAAATTTTGATATTTAAAAAAAAAAAAAACTCAGTATGTCCATATTCTTCATTTGTTGTTGTCAATGAAAATGGTTTTAACTTTTTAATACTATTTTGATTATGTTTCTGAAGGTAGGTGGTAGGTAGTAAGTAGGAAAAAGTGCATTGCAACGCATGCCGGTTACAGCTAGTGATTTATATAAGCCGATAACGGGAACCCACTTTATTAATATTTCTTTTACAAAGACCCGGGATACGGATCCCTACTTAGACCTACTTTATTTGAATCATTCGCAAACCCTGTAATATCAATCCATAAAAATTCGCATGATATACGGAAACCTTCTGTTACGCCTGATATCTACCTGCACGAATAATGGGTGCTATGCTAAGGGTTTTTTGAGCTACACTCCAATAAATAACATAGAATCCTTTTCCTCTGTTACCTCTGAATCGACTCGCCTTTATCGCGTCAATCTATCACTTGCCGCCGCCATCTTAAGTTTTCGGTTTATCTTCAGATCGTTACGTTAACCTTTTCATGTTTTTCCTAAAGTGGAAAATGAGATAAGTGCAAGATTTCTAATATTATTAACATGACTGTGTTTTATACATTTCCCTTATTCCTCGACGGATTTTCCTGAGAATATACTGAGAAAAATGCGTAGTGGAATCTATCTCTATCTATCTATCTATTGCGGATACAAAACAAGCAAGTTAATAACTGTAATTACACTGTTATTGGCGGTTAAAAAACTCTAAGCGTAAGAAGCTGCGACTGTTTCGCGTAAAAACAACCCTTTTATAGTACCTACCCGCGTTTACCCACATGTTGCTTCTTGTACATATCGTTTAGGACTACGTCAGGGATAAAATTACGAATAATATTCGCCAGAACCACACAGATGATAACGTTAATTTACTAAGGTCAGAACCGAGAGCTGTTTGAACAAAACGTTTGTACAAAATATAAGAAACAGTAGGTCAAGTCTTAGCTAACATGATAAAATAGCGCTTTGATTCCACTTTCATTGTGGAAACCGCCAAACAGTGGAATGCGCTGCCCGAGTGGGTGTTCCCCGACAGCTATAATCTGGGTGTCTTCAAGTCACGAGTGAATCGGTTTCTTCCGGGCAACCATGCTCCATCGTAGACCGCATCATCGCTTAACATCAGGCGAGATGGCGGCCAAACGCAGGCCTAGTAATAAATAAATAAAAAAAAATGCTAACAGACATGTAGACATAGCATCTACGTAAATAATCTCAAGACAAAAGTACTGTAGTCACGATTTCAAGCACTTAAGCGATATTTTTATTAGATTTTCTGTGTCGACGTATTTTATATGTAGAGTGGAATAATACGCAGACACACCATAAAAACTTGTCAACTGTTTATGGAATCAATTTCAAGATCTGTACGATAGAATTCCGTCGACAGTAAAACTAAAATACTGATGCTGCTTCTAGTCAATAAATTAAATTTACATAAAGTAACTGTTTCTGTGTGACTTTTTCAATTTCATATGTACTTTCTTAGTTAATCTAAGACGCCACTAACATACGAAACATCGTGAGGAAACCTGGACTTTAATGGTCTGAAATCGCCAACCCGCAGTGAGCAAGCGTGGCGATCAATGCTCGTTCCTTCTCTGTACGAGAAGAGGCCTTTGCCCAGCAGTGGGACAGTTACAGGCTAATATTTATTTAACTGTTTCTGGTCAAACAAAAATTTGCTCACGCTGGCAGATCCTAAACCCTTATCATTCTGAAAAGAGTGAGACAGTTGTTAATGCCCAGCAGTAGGACAGTAAGGGTGCTTTTCCACCAGAGATGTGCTGTGGAACGTTGCTATGGATGCGTTTGATATCCACCAATCATATTCATTGATCCACATAGCACAGCACTGGTGGAAACTGAAGGATGTGTGATGTGGATGCGTGTTATGGATGGTCGCGAGTGGTGTAGCTATGCCCGCCGCTCCCCATGCCTTCCCTATTGTCGATACGTCGCAAAGCTCGAGATGCGCATCTTCCTCGCACAGCTACATAGCTTAGCATCAGTGGAAACGGTCACATAGTTTCGTAGCTTAGCTTTTACATTCTCGCAGGATAGCTACATAGCACATCTCTGATGGAAAGGCACCCTTAAGCAGCTATGCTGCGAAAATGTAAAAGCTAAGCTAAGAATTTATGTGACCGTTTCCACTAATACTAAGCTATGTAGCTGTGCGAGGAAGATGCGCAGCTCGAACTATGCGACGTATCGACAATAGGGAAGGCACAGAAAGAAAGAAAGAAAGAAAATAAATTTATTCAGCTAAGGACAGGGAGTGGCAGCGCGGTGTGTAGCATATAGCTACACCACTCGCGACCATCCTTAGTACACATTCATAGCACGCATCCACAGCACGCATCCTTCCATATAAAAAACGTAGCTTAGTTGAATCAGTTTCCACCAGTGCTATGCTATGTGGACCAATGAATATGATTGGTGGATATCAATCGCATCCATAGCACCGATGCATAGTATATCTCGCATCATGGAAGAGGGTATTGTCTTGTTTTCCATAAAATCATTTGTACTATTATTGTTTTCCATAATCGTCCGCCCTCATAATATTTACTTGCACTATTATCATTTATACTAATAACGCTTGTCATAACAACTTATTAGTTATAACTGTTATTTGCAATAAAATAAGTTCCCATAATAACATGTGTTGTAATCATTAGTTTCTATAAATAACACATTACATAATCGATACTTGACATAAGCAATTATTGTAATACGTAACCCAATAAACAGTTAGTCAAAATCGAAACGGCTAGGTTAGGTTAGGTTAGAACTGTGACCATACAACGCGCGAAGGCGAGCGAGCGAAGCGAGCGTGCCGCGGTAGCGGCCGCCGAGCGTCAGATTTCCTCTTTTGCAAAGCAATCATGCATGGTAGATTAGGTTAATAAATGTTATGGAAAATTGTCATTATTGAAAATAAAAAAATATGGCAAATACATTTATGGATTAAAATTATTATGACACTTGATCGATTATGACCAATGAAATTAGTAAAATGATTTTATGTAATTTCACGATTATGGTAACTGAAGCGGTATTTCTAATGAAATTATGGCAAAAATATTGCATTTTAAATTATGGCAAACATTAGTAAACCGGAAAGGCACCCAATGGGCTGGTTATGCTATTGCTTATGTTAAAGCAGATCTGAATGTAAAATAAGAATAGAGTGATCCTTCTGCTTTCTTTACTTTGTCCTGCTAAGTCCCAGCCGACATCGTACGACCGCGACCCGCGACCCCACTTATGTGGACCCGACCTTACGCTAATTTAATCGCACGCTTTGTTACTGAACGGTTTCCAACGGTTCTTTTCTTTTGTGTGTTTTAATATTAGCTGTTGGCGGGTTGAAGGGGTGTGCTCAACTGCTGAAGTAGGATTATGATACTCTATGTGTTTAGGCCTTACCATTTTATCGTTTTGTTAGGCTTGTTTGTATTAAGTGCGGTGAATGTTAATCAATTTAATTATGAACAATACAAGCATTTAATTTTATTTGACGACACGTTTGGTGCAGTGGCCAAGCGATTGTCTTCTGCGCTACGGGTCGTGGGTTCGATTCCCACACGGAACGAAAATTTGTATGGCCTACTGATGGTTGTTTTGGGTCTGGGCGTTTGTGTATGTGAGATTTGTGTCTGTAAACGCACCCATGATACAAGAGAAATCTTAGTGTGGGGAAAAGTTTAAAAAAAAAAAGTTTTCGGTACTGTTCGGGTTTGATTATGGACGAAAGATTGGAAATCTGAATTCGATATTTACGGTGGAAATGTTATTGTGCAAAGTAGTGCAATGTAATTGCAGAATTAAAATTTTATTACAAAAAATCGATTACTTTAATAAAATTTCCCGCAAACATGATTATTTGCAATAAATATCAAGAAAAGTCCATTACAGGTTAAACAACAATTCACAATACATCATAAACATGTTTTCATGTCGCTGTACGTATGTACAACAATAACTCAAAATGAAATATTGCTGTTTTTCTGGAAAATTCTAGATTACTTTTTCATTGTCCGTATTTTTCATCAACATTAATTTGCTAAATCATAATTCATAAAAAGGGAATATGTTATATGTCAAGTTAATATGACAAAGTTGAGGGTGGACAAGGGTAGGAAATGTTGAATACATTCAAATGTCATTCGGTGTCCGACAAAATTGACTCAACAAGTGATTTACAGACACAGACCTTGAGTTAGGTTAGCTCGTTAACGGTGCTAGTAGATTCAATCATAGGGTTTTTGACTATTATTTCTATTATTATATTCTTTACATACATTTCAAATTTTTAAATATTTCATTATAAATCATAAAAAAAAACATTTATAAAAAAAAAAAATGTAGCCCACCGGCATCGGGAACAGGGTTCAAGCTACCGGTGGTCAGGGCCTCACAGAGAGGAACTTCCTAACAATATGCGCCGTGTCTAGAAGTACCGCTTTCTGCACCAGACCTTTGATCCAGCTGCCGAGAGCCTCATCAGATGTTGGTCGAGGCTCTTGGCTATTAAGCCATTGGGCTGTAACGACTATCGGGACCTTGACTGCTGAATCAACATCCCACATGTCGACAAACTCGTGTGCCAAATCAAGATATTTTAATTTTTTATCGTTTTCGGCTTTCACGAGATTCTTGTCAACAATTATTGCGCGGCGCTCTGATCGATCTATCACCACTATAACAGGCTTATTGACTACAATTGACTATTATTTTATTATTAGAAATCTCGAAATTATTACAAAAATAAAAAGCAACAAAATAAAATAACCTAGTTACAAACGATTTAGAGACAACACTACCATATGACGTCATTCCTTAGAAACGTCATAAAGATGATATCACTCTGTACAATATCCGTTTCGCGTGACAAGGGCAGAAAGTGCGTCCTCAACAAACTTCGAAAGCGTGTTCTCCTCAATTTTTTCATCGATTTTATTTATTTGTCCACATACTCGTGGACAAATAAATCGTCGTCGTGTTCTTTCCGTAGGTACTTACTATAAAATAATATTAAATTATTGTACATTTTCATAGTAGTCAAATAGGTACCCTATTATGGTACAGTTACACTTGCTTTTTGTGAAAAAAGTTTAACTAACTGACATCTTAAATTGAATTATTATTTATTATTTTTAATGTATTCTATTGACATGCCACCTCAATTATAATTGCTTGTATATGTTAATTTTGTACGCCATATGTTGGCAAAACATAGTGCGCATATTTTAGACGATATACTATCTGTAATCATACCATATATTGTAAAATCATAAATGTGTTCGACAAAGTTAAAATGGCTGTTGCCTCTGATTACTCTGTATTTATGAATAAACTGCAGAAAACAAAGAGACCAAACTTTGTTCGTAACCTGTCGTACTTGCCTATATATAAACTGCCAAAGATTAATAATGAATATGGTAAGAGAGCCTGGACGTACGCCTTTCCTGACATTCTAAATAAACTTCCAAAGAAAATTGCCAAAAAATTAGAAGACAAAAAACCTCAACAAATTAAAAATATCTTAAAAGCCTATTTTACTGTGGGGAAGTATGGAATGGAGGATGTCAGCGTGTAGGTTCTCAGCCTGTAAACATAAGTGAGCAACTCTAAAATAAGCTTATAGCGCACATAATCTTATTGTAACTAGATTAAGGCGCTTCCCCCACCGAAAGTGGCGCCACTTCAGAAAAAAATCTATATTTCTGTCAACACACAATATATTGAAATTTCGTACGTACAACATTTTAGTCAAGTGATGTAGAAATTTTCGTATACCAAAAAACAACACTTGACATCCTAGGTTAGAAGTTTTAATAATTAATGCTAAAAACGGCCGTTTTTGGTACTTTTCGCAAAAACTTCGAATCCAGAAGCTCTAGTGTTTGTATTTGGTGTTCGAAAATTTCTACAACATTTGACTAAAATGTTGTACGTACGAAATTTCAATATGTTGTGTGTTGACAGAAATAATGCTTTTTTTCTGAAGTGGCGCCACTTTCGGTGGGGGAAGCGCGTTAAGCGCTATTTTCATGTACAAATATAATGAAAATTTGCATGAAAAAAACTGTTTTAAATTTTTTTTTTACTTACCTATTTTTTTATTTTTATTTTTTATTTTATTCTGAAAACTTACAGCTAGCATACATGCAATATACTTAAGAAATACAAAATTGAATACCATTTACAAGTTTTCACCGATAAATACTAATCTAAAAATCTTGAGGTCGGAACTAAGCTATGTTTAACAAAATAAATGATTGATTGATTGATTGAAAAGCATGCTTATAAGCATGCTCATAAGTTAACCGGCTTGCGTTTCAACGGCACTTGAAATAAGCTTAATTAAGCATGCTCGTTTCTAGCACTGGTTATTAGTAGATAGCATATGCTCGATATTACCATGACCTACGTATTTTAGAAATTAGTTTTCTATGATTTATTGTATGTACACTATTAAATCAGGTTTCAACCCTTAGGTGTATATTCTACAATTCTGTTGTATTGATTTTCCTTCCACACAGTAAATTAGCTACAGTAAGTTTAAGCTGTTACAAGGCTAAGAGTTCGACTCGTGACCTCCCCGCGTGATCGGCTCATGAGTAAGGCTCCGTTTGGGTCCGAAACTAGTCGGGCAATCCCGAAAAATGCACGTGAGTAAACCGTAATCCTAACTTCTTATCTAATATATGCGAAAGTAAGTTTGTTTGTTTGTTACCTTTTCACGCCTAAACTACTGAACGGATCATCTTGAAATTTTGCATATACGTTGTCAGGTGTAAAAGCTAGTTAATCATAAATATGAATGTATCTCACGAAATTTATAATACCAAAATGTTACAAGGTTGTTGTTCGGCCATTCTTATACGACTATTGTAGTTTCTACATTTTTTTTCTCTTTGAGAGTAATACCTATTCAAACAAAACAGTAATGTAATCACAAATCCGAATAAATATACGAAAAAGAAAATCCAACCGCATTATATGTTTGATCCAAATGTTTGAATTGAAAAAGAAGGGAACCCTTATCATTTGGTACCGCAGTAGGTACTTTATTTAATGTACGGACAATCCAGCCATTTTATTCAGATCTAGAAAACCACATTCAAGCTTACAAAACGCTTAGGTCTATTATCGTCTTACTTTAGAGATTAGGGAATCAAATAAATATTTACAGTGCTGGTGAATTTAGAGGCTATAAACAAATTGGTTAAATATAACTTTGTCTGAAAATGTAGTCGGTCTGCAACGTAATCCTATTAGGTGGCATGCGCAAATATGTTAGTTGACAAGCTTGGGACTTATGCATTTATGTACTTAAGACTATTAAGAGCAGTTACGACTCGTTTTTTTTTTGGTCTGCTGTAGATGATCCTAGGGGACCGTTTCTACGTAACCGGGCAGTTATTGGCGAGACCTGAAGGGTCTCCAGCCAATGGGGGGGGGGGGGGGGATTAAAATACTTAACCGAAGCTAACTACTTAACATCATGACTACCTGCAACAACAGCACTAAGGGCGACCCCTAGTGGGACTCGGGCCTCGGCTTAGGACGTTGCTGGCGGGGACTTAGGGGGGGAAGACAGCTTGTTGAGGGCTGAATTATCGGTGTGTAATTAATAGTTGCGACTCATTCACTCATACGTTTATGTACATCCGTCAGTAACGATACATGATTAATAATTTCTCATATTATTATGTATTCTCATGTATTTAATTTTTTCAATAACCCATAAACTTCTGCGACCGTATTCACACGCTCATGAATCGTGAAAAAATAATGAAAAATAAAAACAAGGGAATACATAATAATATGAGAAATGAATGATTAATCACGAATCGTTAATGACAGATGTATGTGTGAATAAGCCGTTGGCATCATTATTTTATTATTATCACAGTTTAATTTATTTAGATTGTTTGTTGTCTGTCTGATACAAATCTAATAAGATATTTTGAATCAGTTCCTGTTATTCGAACAGTCTTTAATTTCATGTAATTCTGGTGACAATCTCTATCCCCATCTCTTCTTCTCTAAATTCTTCTTCAAAACTATTCAGTGGATTTTGATGCGGTTTTTGGTAATTTCTTCCGGAAGTTTATAAGCTATATAACGTTCCCGAGTAACGCCGGGACGGGTGGCTAGTACAATAATATTATATTAATAATTCCATTCCACTTTTTTTCGTATTGAGTACCGCCTAGAAAGTATAGACTATTTATTTACTTCTTAGTATATTTTTTTAAATTAATTCAAATCAAATCAATCAAATCGAATCTTTATTGTACAAATAAACTTACATTTGGCACTAGCTTCCACACTAGGATTCCCTGTGTCGTGAAAAAAATAGTTTTACCTTGTTTATTTTACGGTCAGGGAGTGAGTGTTGCAATATAAATTCCATCCATCCACTGAAGAACATGCGCCTTCCAATATCTACTGTAATTTACAAATTAATGGTTGTTCTTAAACAGTCCATCTCTATTTCCTCAAACAAACTCCACTAAAGCTAAATTGGGGTCAAGTGTTAATATAATTAACGTTTTAAAAATAAACTTAGAATTTTATTCCAACGAAGTAAATTCTTTGCAGTTTCTCTCTTGTGGAAGACTAAGAATTTCTATTTTTAGGAGCAATTTTCTTTTCCAAGTGTTCTAAAATATGTACATCCTTAATACCTTGCTCGTGTTTTAAATAATTTATTTCAGACGTAATTTCTTTAAGCACTGATGTACTAAAGTTTATTTCTTTATCTAATATTTAATGCAAGTGTCTTTCCGTTTTCGTATGAAGTCACTAAGTTGTAAGAGCTGTCAAGCACTTGCGACTGATCACTGGTGCATCAGGGGTGCATTAAAAGAGTCTTCACGAGTGACGATACTATAAGCACAGTCTACCTATATCTTACTCCTTACAGTCGGTCAACGTAGAACATTGTCGCAGAGCAATCGTGCGGGAGGCTGCGGGGTGAAGGAGCGGAGGTTATGTCCCGAGTAGCCATACTGCATACTTGGGACATAACCTCCGCCCCTACATCATTTTGACATTTCATAGGACCTGCCAAATGTATGGGCGTTGACCCACTGTATGTAGTAAGTAGGTACCTACACTGTGCTATAAGTATGTCCGGCGCACCCCGGACAGTCAGCCTCGCTATCAACATTGCTGAATGGTTAATCTTTTCACTACGGCATAAGATATTCTCGTATAGCTCGTGCCGGCACACGAGATAAGAAAGGTGGCTCGGCTGATAGCCTCTGAGTCCTATTATAAATGCGAAAGTAAGTTTGTTACCTTGTCATGACTAAATTACCGAACCGATTTTGATGAAATTTGGTACAGAGATAGTCTGAAGCCTGGAAAAGGACATATACTACTTTTATCCCGAAAAATACGGAATCTGCGATAAACGCGGGCGAAGCCGCGAGTGACCTCTAGTATTCTATATTTAATTTAAATAGGTGTTTACTAGATCGCAGAGCCTAGTTTATTGTTTTCAGTAACTTAAGTCATAGTCAATAGCAGTCGGCTAATTCACGTAATTTCATGACGCGCCTATCAAGTTGCAGTGACGCAGCAGTGGAAGTTTTGTGCTAAATAATATTCTTGTAATCTTTGAATAGCGCGTAAGCTGCTCGTGAACTGCGCATCAACTGCACGACAACCAAACTTACCTATGGTGTGGCCATATGTCTACTAATTTGTAAATATTTGATGAAAAAGAGTAACCATGGAGTTTATTGCCCGTTCTTTTCCATAGAAATCTAAACTTTGGAACGCGGCAGTAATTTCTTCTTTTTTTTTTAAAGTGTCCCTAAAGGGTCTCATTGAAATAAATGCTTTAACTTTGAATAGAATTTGAATAGAATACGAAAAGCATTGTTTTGATCAAAACCTAACTGCGACTACACTCCAATTGAACTTCTTCAGTTACGTGCGTACAGTTCCACAGCAGACGATATGCAGTACCTCCACAACCTGATATTATCTCTTACGAAACACGACAAAAAAGGGGCGTCCTAATCTAAGTCGGAATCACACCGTACCTTAAATGTATATTTATGTATATTAAACATTAGTTTTACATAAGGGTTGCCACCAATCTTATGTGATCAAAGCCGTTACGTTTCGAAAGTGAAAATAGCAATCTGCTTATGGAAACAATTAGAATGGTATATTAGCATAAATGTAACTGTAATAGATGCCGTGATGAACGTGTGTTATATGTTACACGCTCAACTAATGTAATATACATTAGTTATTTTTATGTAGTCGTTGGAAGTACATCTTGAAGGAATAATTTGATTTTGTATATAAACAAATGAACATTTCCTTATAAACTACCTATTCAAATTCTTAAAATAAATAGAATGGATATTTGAAACTGTTTCAGTTTACGGGTAGGTTGAACAAGTTTCGGTTAATACAAAGCTAAATGGTAAGTAGGTAGGTTTACAGTTTAATTTTCAATAAAAAGAGATGTTGGGAATGCATTTAAAAAAGGATTTATTCCTTTTAGGAAACAGTATTTCATGGCGAAACTGGACGTAACAAAAAATGTATGCAAATAACTTCAGCAACAATTTGGTCTAAAATGTGAAATGTTATATATATACGAAATCTGCCAAAAGTTTGGTATATATATACGAAATCTGCCAAAAGTTTGGTTTTCTTGTAGTTTGGTTGCAATTTTTCACAGGTTTTAAACCGATTTCAAAGAAGGAGGAGGTTCCCATTTTTTTTTGTATGTTAGTTAATCGATATTCGTCGCAAATTGTAAACCGATTTTGACGATTATTTTTTTGTTTGAAATAGTTTTCCCCGAAGTGGTCACGTTTAAATTCGGAGATTGACAATGGAACTCTTCAATGGATAACAGCTAATCACTCGCTATTACTGTAATCGTATGTTTATGTAACATTTATGCCAAAAAAAGAAAAATGAAAAAAAGTAAAATAATTACCATATTAAAATTAACAGTTTCAGAAATCAGTGCC
Organism: Amphipyra tragopoginis; assembly: GCA_905220435.1. Classification (NCBI taxonomy): domain Eukaryota; kingdom Metazoa; phylum Arthropoda; class Insecta; order Lepidoptera; family Noctuidae; genus Amphipyra; species Amphipyra tragopoginis. Next base: position 7,676,584 of record HG991997.1, on the reverse strand, counting down.
TTCAATTTGGTTCACCGTGGATTAGCACCGACTTCTGAAACTGTTAATTTTAATATTATCGTAATCATTTTACTCTTTTCAGTTTTTTTCGAAGCCGGGTTTTCTTTTTTTAACCCTTTCCCTGTCCCATGAACCACATATGAACAAGTGCATTGTTTAACTATTCTGTCTGCTGTCTGGACAGTGGTCGTGTTAAGTAATTTTATTTTAGTACAATGGGCCTGCTTTTGTTCTTAATCCCTACTAAAATGATTACAACGTGAGCCCTACCAATGAACACTCGCAATATTCCTATTACCACCACGCTTTACACAAGCAGTGGTGATAGCTACATCTTTATGAACGACCACATAAGTTCGCGAAAGTGTTGCCCTCCCTGATCACATCAGTGCAAGTGAAAACACAACAATATATCTTAGTTTCGATAAAGATCCGATATTCTTAGCTTCAACGCCAACCACCTAGCGTGAAGCGATTCAGCATTACATGTATGTCATCAAGAAATATGTGGTGTGGAGAAACGCGAGAGCGGCGACCACGCTCCGCTGAATGCTTTTTTACACATAATATTAAGTGGGCTGCGGTCACAGTAGCGGCGGGTAGTGTTTGTGCTGTTTTGTAGTTATGTAAGTGTTTTGTTTATGTTTAATTGTTTAGTGTTATGTAGATGGTGTTTTTGTTTACAAGAATAGTTAAAATTTGGATTAAATCGCGTATGCTGAGGTAAACGGTAGATTTTTTGTTAACGAGTATTATTACACACGTTGAATAGAACACGGTTGACAAACAGAACACTGTAGACAAACAGAACACGGTTGACAAACAGAACAACGTTTGACAAACGTTGTCGTCGAAGACTTGTGTTAGCTGTTGTCCGTGGTTTCACTTCCAAATAAGGGAACTTCTGCGAGTGCCTGGATAAAAATATTCCTATGTAGTAATCCAGGATATGGTTTATCTGTGTGTTTTATCCGAATCCATCCATCTTCACAAACTTTCATAATAAAGAGTGATTAACTGATGAGAGCAGACAGAACACGTTACATTCAGTTGTTAAACCCTTTTTAACGTATAGTGAGTCCTGAAGTTTCTCTACAAAACGTTACCATACAAAGAATATCAAATATTTAAAGAAAAAAAAATATTATAATAGAGCTATTTTACGGTTTTTAATGATGTCATTTTATTTTTTTCGATAGCAGTAACGCTACAATGTATGAAATGACCACTATGTCAGCACTCATCTTTCGTTGAATAGAGTATAATAACTACAGTTTTTATATACTTACATAGCTTTCTACATAGGAAACTATTTAAGTCAGTATTAAAAATAAATAAAGTGTAGTTATGCATGTATTATAGGCAAAAACGTAAAAATATCGGTTTGGCAACAATATCAGCGGATCGTAAACATCATCTCCGCTATCAAAGAGACCATACACTATCGTATGTAGCATCGGCAGAGTCAGCTGGCTTGGCCGCCTACCGTACGAAAAACACTTAATTAAACACCTCTCGGCGACCGCCGTTTTAATTAGCAATGTTTGATCTAGAAGTGAAAACTAAGGATTTTGTATACAAAAGGTAATATGTGTGTATTATTTAAAAAATATAGACTGCTTATGTTATCAAATTTTGGTCAACCTTTGAGTAAATATGAACTTAGTTTCTGAGTTTCAATATTTTTTCCATTCAACCCAATTTCACTTTTGTTCAGTCTTAATAATATTTATAATGACTGCCTCGGTCTAGCGGTCGCAAGCGTGACTATTGAGCGTGAGGCCTTGGGTTCGATCCCCAGGTCGAGCAGGGTTTTTCCGCGTGGAATTTCTTAGTAGCAGTCCGGAGTCAGGATTTGTGCCCGGTTGATGGTAATAGGCCCGCGCTCGCCCCCTATTACATGGGACTTGTAACAACGGTGTAATGTGGGTGTACTATACTCCTCTGCACAACCCTTCAGGGAATACAAACGTGATGTTATGTGTTATTACCTATATTGAATCTACGACTTCAAAGACCTTAGCCTAGCCTGGTTCTCCTCGAAAGCTATCTTCTTCTTCTTAGCGTGTCGATGACAATCTACACCGTGTCGGCCCAGAACTCAGCAATGAGTTTAGCACTATCCATAGCGTTCATTAGTTCTTGAGGCGTACAGGTGTCAGAGCAGGCGGGGCATGATGTTAAGTGCGCCATAGTTTGCGGAACGGCACCACATTTACACTCCAGGTTTGAGTTATCCGCAAATTTCCACCTGAGCAGGTTTTTCTTGCTTCGACCAACCTGAGTCCGAAGTCTATTTAGAGACTTCCAGGTCAGCCAAGGCAACTCATGCCCAGGCTCAAAGCTATGATTATTAACATTCATTGTCTCATTTATGAATGCGGTTAAATACTTTATTACGGTTAGTACTTTACTACTTACAATTGACGTTTCATGATCTATTTCTTTATCAGAAAGTCAAGTTGTTTTGCGGTGTATAATTGATGAAATAAATCCAGACAATTGATTATGTGGCTTAGTTAAGCCTTTACTTTTAATTAATGAAAGATTAAAGTAGAGTTATTGTTTTCTAATTAGTATTCTCAATTCTATGCTATAGACCGGGAACGTTGTACAAGGTTAGTTTAAATATACACTAAACTTGGAATTAGTTTGTTCAGAATCACTAGGAGAATTGATTGGTATAGCTTTTATAACAGGAAAGTACCTAACATATTTTTCAAAAACAAAACATGTCACTATCTATGCATAACATTGGATGCGAATAGATAACTTAAGGCTTGAGATGGTCGGCTTAGTAAGTTTTTGTGTGTTATGGTTGCTATACACATAGACGGGTCGTCACATTCGGTTCGGCAAAATCTGACAAACCCCTGCACATTTCACGCATTTCACATTCTACTGGGAAATTTAACACAAGATAAACTAAATGTAAGTTGGAGATTTATTTAAAAAAACATATTCTGGCAGATCTGATGAAACTCTTGCCGCTGTCTCGGTTTCTGCGTGTACTTTAGCATTGAATAAAAATACACTCCTGCCTGCCCCTTGAGGCATCACAGACAAGGCGTAGAGATTATATTAAAGTGTCAGCTCAAGGAACACGCAACATACTTTCGTTGTAACTTAATACTACGAATATAAAAGCATAATAAACTTTGTTTTCTATCAAAATTCTGAACACTGCAGTATGAATGTTGTATTTTGCAGTTGCATCACGGCTCACGGTAAAAGCTTACTTTATCCCACCTGGATTGGAAGACTCTAGGGATGTAGGATGAAATATTATTCCTTACGGAGCAACTCTGTGATTTAGTAGGTCAATTATTTTGTCACTAGGGTTCATTTTTTGTTTCGAAAACTGTTGAATAGTCAAAAATCTCTGGTAATAGTTAGCTGGCGGTTGAAAAATCGCCCGAGTAGTTTGATTTGCTTGGCGTGTACCAATTTCAACCAATATGTAGATATACAACTAATAATGTGTTGTTGTTCTTACAGATCACGATTATGCATAATTATGCTTGAGTAGGAGTGAAAAACATATTTTTCTTCTATAAAGTATTTCTGATGAAATAACGTTGAGAGCATTGACTTTGTCTCTGCCGCGCTGGCGCTGTTGCGCTGGTACAGTCGGCAAAGAAAGTCGGTTGACATTTTGTATTTTTTTTAAATAATAACTGAAAACAATAAGCCTTAGCGCATAAGGGGTCAGGCCACAGGCAACACAGTTCTGTCACAGTTTTACAATCTATACATTTAGGAACGCCTCTGACGTCGGGCGATGCCAAAGGGAATTTAGGCATTGCAACAAATTAAAAAAAAAAAAAAACTACCTACTGATGTAGAATTAAAACAACACAAATTCTTGGCTACTGCATGGAATGCTAAAAGCAGTGTCATCATCTGCCTAGCCTTTTCCCAACTATGTTGGGGTCGGCTTCCAGTCGATCCGGATGCAGCTGAATATCAGTATTTTACATGGAACGACTGCCTATCAGACCTCCACAACCCAGTAACTGGGTAATACGATACTCTTGGTAAGACTGGTTGTCAGACTTTCTGGCTTCTGACCAACAGTAACGACTGTCAAAGATCTACAAATGACAGCCGGGACCAACGGCTTTACGTGCTTTCCGAGGCATGGAGGAAACTGGCTATGGTAAATGGTCACCCATCCACAGACCAACCTCGGCAAGCGTGGCTTAACCCGGAAGATCGGTCTATGCGGCTGTAATTATTTAGCCACGAGCTCCTGCTAAAAGCAGTGTATCGAATAATATTTTGTTTAGACGTCATGTAAAAGTAACAGCGTTAACCAACTGTTGCTGACCGTACATAGCATACTTAGTTCGGAATATTCTGAAAATCGAGAGCCAGTATTAGTTCTATAATAACTGTGGAATCTACGAGTATTGTTGTGGTTTGAACCACAAATATTATAAATGTATGTCAACGAATAAGTATAAAACATGTAGGTAATCACTTAGTAAACAACGTTTCAGATACATTATGTTGTCAGTACTTTGTAAAACACCACGTAAATGTTTTTAAAAACAATGTTTCGGAAGTTTTGCCATTAAGAAGTGTCAGTATAGTACGAGCAATAATTCATTGGAGTAATCTGACAGGTGCTAATGTCAAACAACAATGCATTACTGTCAAACAATTGTAGGACCTGTCAATTTACTCCAGTGAATTAATAATAAATATTTCAGTAACACGTAAAGCCTTGTTTCTGACAGTGTTTATAAACAAATGTTTACAAAAAAATAGGTAGGTAGGCTACCTAGGCAGTACCTAAGTTAGGCAGTACTAGGCTGTACCTAAGATGTCTATAGATGTCAACTCAGTATGGGACATGACACTGACACAGGTTTTTGTAGTATTCTAATTTCCGGTACTCAGTCAAGGACTTCATAAGAACTCTGTAAATATTTTATGTCAATGAAAGTTTATTGTTTATAGATCAACAATTACAACAAGATTAACTAAAGTAAAAAAATCAAACGACTATTTGATGAAATCGGTTCTCACAATGATCCATAAAGATTATACGACATTACTTTATCTTTCCGATCATTGGAATGTATTTTGAGCTTACAGGAATTTTATGGAACACTAATTTCTGCGATAAGGGTTCTCAAATTACGATATTTTCGTAATTTTCCCGTCCTTTCAATGTGATTCAAATGCAGAAATGATGGTTATTTTCTTCAGCGTATCGCTATTTTCCTTCCTTATTTTACCGTGTGTGAGATTAGACTATTTATTATTCAAGCGGGTGTTTACCTGTTTTATATTTTGTTTATGTTTTATGATTAAATAGCATTGACTCCGTGGTAAATTGTGGTACTCTATGTTCCTATTTGTGACTTCTAAAAGTATAGACATAGTTTGTTAAGACCGAAGCTCGTCACTCTATTCGTAAATATTAAATATGCAGTTAGTAACCTACTAATAATTTCGAAGTGCAATCAATTTTGGTTGATAAGGGTATCTAGAAACACTGAATTGTTTAAAATCCCTCGTTTAAACCTAAAAACAAGTTGTGATACACATTTAAACAAGTGAAGACGTGAGTGAATGCAGGTGATACAATGTTACATTTTCAAGAATTCGAATAAATGAGCGTTAAACGCTTGGTAATTGAAGTTGTGACTGGAAGAAAGTAATGTACACGTAATAATATTTTCCAAACAATGCTCAAAATAGAGAGTTTCTCGATGCATTTGGAAAAAACACCTTCATTTGGGAAGAAAAAAAAATTCTTGAAAATGTAACATATCACCTTCATCCACTAACGTCTTCAAGTATTTTAAAGAATTGCCTAACCACCAAAAAATTGTTTGGTAATGTAGAAATACATATGTTTTATACCTAGGTGTAACCGAGGGGTTATAAACACAACCAACAATAAGAAGTTCAAAAGATGTTGTCTTGTCTAATGTTATTAATGCTCGTTTGTGGGTCTTCAAGCGTTATCATACACACTTATTATGTGTGTGCGATTCGTCACGCTCTCTTCCCATCATTTCCAAACACACTGACACGTGGTTCCACCTTGTATGTATGTATTTGATACGCTTAGCATTCGGTACTATAACTTCTTTCAATCCTTATGAGGTTAGACTGGAAGCCGACATTAACATAGTTGGGAAAACGGCTGATATATATATATTTTTAATTAATCCCTGCTTTTATCAATGTTTGCGTTCTTGAGCCCGTTTTTCGTGTACCTTCGTGAAAAGCACTTTTACTGAATATTTTGCATTTTTTTAATTTAATAGCGTCTCGCTTGTAGTAAGAAATTGACACCTGACATCCGCTTAGACCATATAATTAGCGCTATAACATTAATACAATTGATTTGATATAATAGTAATAATTAAAATAAAATCTAAAGTATAAATCAAAATTTCTGTCTTTCTACTTACATATACAAACAAAGAAAAATGACATCCTAGATTTAGGGGATGTTTCACCAACATATTAAGCTAGCGGCCCGACCGACGATCCGGTTCGTCAGTGCCATTGTTTATCTATTGTGTCTATAATTACAGTACTCGATAAGTTAATGAGTAGTCCGTAACTATTGTCCAGATAAGTTAAATGTGACCTACATAACATTTATGTGTTCAATAATCATGTCATTATCATTATTGATATGTGGTAAAATGCAAATGATATCTCTATTAAAAAGTTTATAGATCGAATTAGCTTAATGAACAGTTAATGATTGGATGGTGAAATACCCCTTCAAACTAGACAAACTAAAAGAGGGCATCAAAATATTCCTCGGCATCATTGTCGACTGGAAGCATGCATAGAAGGCTGGCAGCGTTGCCATGTTATATGGCAACGCTAATTCTTTGGCCGAAAAACAAGCCAGCCCTCTGGTCAAATGAAGTTTCTATTACTTAAGTATCTGTTACATAATTATAGTCAATCTGTCGGGACACTGATAAACTTCGGATAGATAAAATGACAATGAATAAGATCCCGCCGAGGGAAACCCAGGCAGACTTTGGACTACTAACCGTGACGGATAGCCCCGAATCTTTTCGGACGCACTCTTTAAAAGTATATTTGTGTTATCTAGTAAGTGCGGCTATGTTCAGTTTCATGATAGCGGTTGCTTGACAAATTTCGGACGCTTCTCCCTTTCATATTTATGATTACTTACGGTTTACTCACGTGTATTTTTCGAGATTGCCCGACTAGTTTCGGACCCAAACGGAGCCCTTAATCATGAGCTGAACACGCGGCGAAGTAGCGAGTAGAACTCTTCTCGCTTCTCCGTTTATTTTGAGCTCTTCAAGCGGCTAAGTCGCAGTTGCAAAAAGGCTTACTTAGAGGATATTTCACCAATCTATCATTAACTTTTCATTAAGCTAATTCGGTCTCTAAATTATTCAATAGCTAATATTTGCATTTCACCACCTATCAAAAGCGATAATGACAAGATTATTGAGTACATAAATGACATATTTCTAGGTCAGATTTAGACTATCTGGTCAAGATACGGACTACATTATTGAAATGTTGGTAAAATACCCCTATATATATGGAAAATACTGATACAAGTCAATGTAGTTTTGATTTATAATGCTTTACAAACACCACATACATTATTTATCGGAAATAATGCTAAACAGACACGATCACATGAAAACGTTCGTAGAATGTGAATTGGATTTAATGACCACTACCGTTATACGGGATTATTGCAAGAAATTACGATTGCGAGTGTACTCTTAAACTGTTTAATTACGATTACGACAGGTAATTTTTCGAGAATAGCTAGTGTGACATACAAACTGACAGCGAGACGTACGGTCATGATAAAACTATAACAATAGGATGTTATAAAATATTTTTTATTTGTATGACAAGATATAAAAAAAAACCGCGAATTTAGAGAAGTTTTTCTACTGAATTTATTGTTTTCGACACCCACAAAATTCTTAGAGTAACATTTTTAATAACCTGTATATAGTTTTAGAGAATTCGTGAGTATTTTGTATAGCTGCGAAATTCGGGAAGGTCCGGAGGGAGTGCCGTGCCTAGTTATAACAGCATCTATTATGTTTGGATGTTTCGTTGGCTATGCCAATTTCCCTCTTTGACATTGTTATGACTTCTATTACTTCTCTGGTCGTCCGTAATTAGATGGCGAACTAGACATTAATGCAACCGGGTTTTTGATGTAAGTTAAACATGGATATAGCTCAAAATTACAAGGAGGCCCTAAAAAGTGATACCCTTTAGCATATTTATTTAACTAGCGACCCGCCCCGGTTTTGCACGTGTACGTTTTATAGCTTAAAACCTTCCTCTTGAATCACTCTGTCTATTAAAAAAAACCGCATCAAAATCCGTTGCGTAGTTTTAAAGATCTAAGCATACATAGGGACAGACAGCGGGAAGCGACTTTGTTTTAAACTAAGTAGTGATTGTGAGGTCGCTCGCAGCTTCGCCCGTGGATGGATGGATGTCGCTATCGCGTACATATTTCGCGGTTTTCGGGATAAAAGTAGCCTATGTCCTTTTTCGGGTTTCAGACTATCTCTGTACCAAATCTCATCAAAATCGGTTCAGCGGTTTAGGCGTGAAAGCGTAACAGACAGACAGACAGAGTTACTTTCGCATTTATAATATAGGGATTGCTATAGATATATATTACCGGAGTAATATATATACATATATATATTACTCCGGTAGATTACAAGCGTGACAGTCTTTTATATTTAACATAGTAGTTATAACATTAAGATTCAAACTAGAAAGCAGACAAGCAAAGTGATGTCTACACGTATTTAATTACGATATACGCTAGCATTTTTCCATATTGATAGCTAAAAAACGTTGATAACGGAGTACAGAACACACGTTCAGTTAGGCTATGCTCCAATTGCTGCTATACCGGTGCGCGCGCGCATCTCGACTGGACGTCGTTAAGATTGCGCATCAAATGTATGGACTACGCTCCGATGATAATTGTACTATTATTTTTTTATCAGGAAGCGTTTATTGAGCGAAATTGCTGAGTTATAGTACATCTGTTAGTTTATTCGGTTTCTGTATGATGACAGTTGCGTGTGAAAACATCACTAACTTTGGACCACTCTGGAGAACTACTCCAGTTTATCTCTGTCTAGGCAGATTCTGATCGCAGTTCTTTAGCATGTCGTCATAAAATAATAGACTAGTTAATTGACAAAAAGCCTGTGTTAGTCTTATTAAATCTTAATAAATGTATGTACAACAAATAAACGAGAATAAAAATGAATGTCTTATAGAGCTTCGACCAACATCTAGGCGGCTGGATCAAGAGCCTAATACAGAAAGCGGTACTTCTGGACACATTCCTCTCTCTGACGCTAGACCAGCGGTAGCTTGGACCCTGTTCCCGATGGCATGAGGCTAAGTATGTAAAACGAATAAACGAGGTAGAGAACATTCTACATCCAGGGATAGTCTATTCGGTTGTTGTTCGCTAATTTATAAATAAAAATATTAAATGTTAATTATTAGGGATGGGCCGAATATTCGTTTTATATTCGTTATTCGGCATATTCGGCAGGTTTACCGAATATTCGTATTCGGCCGAATATTCGGCTAAATCACCGAACGTTCGGCAAAGTGGTATTCAAAGTATTTTTTTACTGTATTGAGCCGTGTATGATTGAGTATGAGTTGAGTGTTAAATGGGTTATTTTTATGAGGTAAGTAACTAATTTATATGTTTTTGTCCACACTATCGTTTTATTTCCAATAACAGCAGATAAAAAGATGGTTATTAAAAACAAAATCTATACATATAAAAGGAGAAGCTGACTGACTGACAGACTGATCTATGGACGCACAGCCTAAACCGCTGGGGTTAGAAAGTTGAAATTTTGACAGTAGGTTCCTTTTGTAACGTAAGCATCCACTAAGAAGGGATTTTTAGAAATTCAACCGCTAAGGGAGTTAAATAGGGGATGAAAGTTTGTATGGAAAATCGTCACTTAACGGGTTCAAAATATCACGCAAGCGAAGCTGCGGGCGAAAGCTAGTATAAGTATGTAGCTGTTTTGGGATTAAGGTACAGTAAACTCTTTATAATAAAATAATAAATGTTATTATAATCAGGTCTATAATGTAAGAAAGAATTGCATGATTAAATTACAACATTTCAGCAGATAAGATAATCATATTTCTAGTTTCTACTCAAAGTGGAAAAAAATAGATATTGTCTTATAAACTTTAAAGTTTAAACGTTAAAAGTATTAAACCAGTATAGTTTTTTTTAAGAGTAAGAATTAATTGCATTTTTATAGGTATTCATTTGAGAGATCAATCAATTACCCCTACACAAACAGAGTTACTCAATTATATTAGTGACATACTAAGACAAATATGAGATCTTTATACGAGACCAAATCGAATATTATAATACAGGAACATAACCTTAAGAATTCACATTTTTATTAACTTTTTATTTAAGTTACATGAAGGTAAATTTTCTTAAAACGCCCATATGCGCGCTTTTAGTAAACGCATTCAGACTTGTATTGTTTACTTTAGGGAATCAATTGTGCCGAATATTCGGCCGAATATTCGGTTCGGTAAAAGTTTTACCGAACATTCGGCCGAATGTTCGTATTCGGTGAAATCCATGTTCGGCCCATCTCTATTAATTATGCATGCGCCTAATCAAGATCTTTGTCAGAAAAAGTGCCAAGTGTTGTGAAAATAACACGTAAACAAAACACGCGAATCTCTCATGACTACAAGACAGGTCCATTATTAATATAAATAGGCATAAAAACAATGACTTTTAAACAATCATTTTTCAGGCGTCCTTTATTCATAATCTACAGCTTTATGGCCAAATTCTCGTGTTGTCACTGTCACTTCGCCTTAAAGTAACAGTGACAACACGAAACTTAACGGCAAGTTAAAATTGGGTAGCGTTTCAGAATTTGGTTATTAGTCTGAAGTTGTTCATGAGTAGTTGTTACAAAGTACTCCAGTAACTTATACATAATAGATGTACGAACAAAATCTAGAAACAATTCCAAACATTTAGTTCCAAATGACGAAACTTCGCAAGTTAGCAGCTCGGAACAAGTGCATGTAACTGCAGCAGTTACAGTGTTACTAGGAACATATTTCACAACTAGACTATCTGGGGAAGATCGCCAGTTTCGCGTCGTTTGTCGCTGTAAAAATATTATACTCTGAGCACCGTTCGGCCACCTAAAGCTCCAATTACGATACCCAACTTGGAAGATCTTCGGCTTAACTGCAAAATTTTCTTACATTTTTACACACTTTCGCTATCATGTCTCGCCGTTTGCAAATTATGTTTTACTACGATAGTAGTGTATTGCGTTTAATTTTCTTCCATAAATTCTTTATTAGTCCAATGCTGTACAGGAAAGTAGTTAGCGTTATGTAATGATTCTAAATTAACTGTATAATTGTTATGAATTTATTTAAGACACAAGACAAAGTTGTTTCCGTTCTTGCTTCCTTGGGGCAAATTCACAAAATCTGGCGCATACTTTTTCTCATTAATTAAAGAGCTTGGGGCGAAATTGGCGAGAACTTGGCGCTCCGCATTACAACGCGCTTCTGACTTTTTAATTATTTTTTATAACTTATTTTTATTTGAACATAACAGTTTTGTAACTTCTTCATCTCTGTAGCGTTCTTCCGTTCTGATATCAGGGTTGGATTTACTCCCTATGTCGCTAATAGCAAAACATAATCTGACCGACATTATGTTTAGCTAATTCCTTTGTCTTTCAATTCATTCAAAATTAAGACTTATACCTTACCTAGAAGTTATTTGACATCGCTCGAAATTATATAAACGGAAGTATTTATTTACTACGTTAAATATTTTTAGATATATTAATAAATCCGTTTCAATTCTGTATCCAAGATATTTTATTTGAAATAAATTACAAACGTTTTTGCCCTTTTAATTAAATTCGTTGGGTTCTTCGGTAAATACTAAATGTAACCCCAATGAGGGCCTTAGGGATGGTCCGTGATAGTCTATTCAAATAAATTATGCTGGTATTTGCACAGGCTATAGACCTTTTGGAAATATTTCATCTGTGACGTTATTTCTGTATGTGTTAATATGAATATTAAATTGTTTTCATTGCTCGCAGTAAGTCCGGGATTACAGGAGCTTATAGCGACGATGGCTTTTTGTATTTGCACAAATATTATTGACTTTGTATGATTGATTTGTTTGATTGATTGAATTGATGATTTGAAATAACTATGTTGTGTTATAACTTTGTTGCTGTATAAAATAATCATTTTCGTAATGCTGGGACCATACTAACGCCTAACCCAATTAATTAACGCAATAACTGACAAGTATACAAGGGATTTGTGCAAATTAATGCGTTAATTAATGGCGTTATGTGTTAATGTGGGCTCAGCATAAAAATAAATAAATAAATTATGGTTGGTGGTATCCGCGTGTGAAATCAAAGATAAAAACAGCTTTTAAATTATGTTCGTTAATCATAAGTTACACGAAAAATCTTTTTATTAGAAGAACTTACAGCCTCGATCCTTTTATGTTGCCATAACTTAACACACCCATCAAACAATTTTGATCTCCAACCACAAGACAAATAAAACATCTTAAGGTTTATTTTTGCATGTTTTACTTCTTATAAACGTCCTTATAATTGTTTGGAAAGGAGCCAGCGATAATAATAGTCTAGACCGAGTTCTAGACATAAGCCTTGACCTATCGTGATCGGCGGATGATTTATCACTTTCCTTACATCATATTATGAAGATGTTTATAGTTGGGGTTCTTTGACTCGTTTATTGGGTCAAGTGTGAGTATTGATATATTTCTAGGAGATATATGTAGCTGGAGAGAGCTATGCTCGGAGTTTCCCTGCGTGATCATATCAGAAATGATGAGATCCGCAGGAGAACCAGGGTAACCGACAAAGCTCGAAGAATTGCTAAACTTAAGTGGTAGTGGGTAGGGCACATTGCTCGCTGAACGGATGGCCGATGGGGCCGAAAGGTTCTGAAGTGGCGATCGCGTACCGGAAGGCGCAGCGTGGTTAGGCCTCCCACGTGGTGGACCGACGACCTGGTGAAGGTCGCGGGAATCTGCTAGATGCGAGAAGCACAGGACCGGTCGATGTGGCGATACTTGGGGGAGGCCTATGTCCAGCATTTGACGTCTTTCGGCTGAATGATGATGATGATACGTAACCACGCTATGTTTTTTTTTTTAAATATTCGTTGGTGTTTGTGTACCAGTAAACTAGGACTGTTAACACTATTATTTTTACTGCCGCTATGTAAATACCTGTATAGGTACTTCGAAGAAAATTATGTAGAAAAATTTCCTTTCCAGAGTAGAACATAATTCCCAAGAGTAATCCCATACCTGTAGTAGGTTCTTTGTGCAACTAATTTTGTTGTGATATTTTTATATTTTATTTTTACTTTCTAAGCATTCATTATTATCTCAAAGGAAATTATGGTATCTAGAGAGATCAACGTTGTTGGTAGTTGTTGTCAGTTGACACTAGAGTTCTAACGACAAAATGACAGTAATGTACGTTAAGTCCGTGTCGAATTTCGCGGCTGGCAACATCTACCAACCACGTTCATTCTGGTCCGTGGCAGTCCGTCGTCTGCTCAGGACCTAAACAATACGCCCAAGAGTTAAGAGATCTTTAAAGTATTTTAATTTATACTTTTTGTTTGTAACACAATAGAAAGATATTTATCTAACACTAGCCTTTCGCCAACACTTGTATCCTATACCTATCACTCTACATTTCCGATTCTGACTTAGATAGGAGGTTAGCTTGGATTTGTTTTTAAAATCTATGTACAGAAAGCTGCATTAATTCGGTATATGTAGTACGACTAGAACACAACTAAGAATTTAAACCGATGTACCTACCTGATCGAACAACCAAATTCAATAGAAGTCGCTTATTTTTGCGCCACTCGTCAGCGTAAAGATCATTTTTAATGCAGTACTACTTATTAAACTTTCGTGGTTTTGAAGTCGCACTCAGTTCGGATATGATCGGTTTTACGAAGTTAGCCGATGCGATTTCTTAGTTGTGTCGTAGTTATTATAAACCGCTGGTAACTTGCTGACATTTTTTTAATACACCATAGTACTCCTAATAGATTCAATTATTATGTAGATATAAATATGGAGGCCTACATTAATCCCTAATATATTCATAAAACTACCAGTGCCAGAGTACACTATATGAGCATCCAAATTTATCAGAGAGTACCCGAATAATGCAGTCATTTGTAACACGGACTAAGCTTAGGTTATTGAATCAACTCAGAATCGCGACCACCCCAAAAGTGCAAAAAATAGTTGATAAGTCGGCAACTGACTTAGCTGAGCGATAAGTTAATCTTAATGGGCTTCGGTTAAGTTCGATAAATAAGACTCTGTAAAGCCGTATACAAGGTTAGTCGGAAAGGGGGTACTAATCCGAAGCCCACTTATAGTATCGCTGATGACTGTTTGAAAGACAGTGTTAAAATTTCAAAATTCGATATATTTTTTTTCCAAATAAAATGATTTTTATTTTAGTTTTTTCAAAAATTCTTCATCCCTGCTTTAGTTACAAATTCAGAAAATGGTGCTTCTAATTCATAACCCTAGATATGACGTAAAATGTAAACACAGCTGATCATAACTGGGGATAGATAGATTTAAGAGGTTTTTTTTGAGATTTTTGAACAACTGTTTCTCTTAAACTATTGAGTTTTGGGCAAAGTTGTAGAACAAAAGTTATTCATTATTATGTGTACTTTAACACCCTTTCGGATTAGTACCCCCTTTCTGACTAACCTTGTATACATACATACAATGTTAGTCTGAAAGGGGGTACTAATCCGTGGGCCACTTAAATTACAATACGGTCGACGTATCCTGGCGAATCTGAAGTTAGCTGATTAGCTGCGCAGTAGACAATTTCGTTGCTAAAAGATTCATTGCGCAGCCAAACAACTAACTTCAGACTCGCCAAGATAAGTCGGCCGTATTGTATTACTGATGACTGTTTTAAAACATGTGCTAAAGATTCAAAATTCGATTTAAGTTTCGTTTTTCAAAAATTCTTCATCCCTTCTTTAGTTACGAATTCAGAAAATGGAGCTTCTAATCCGTGACCCCAAATATGACCTACAATGTAAGCACAGCTGATCATAGCTGAGGATAGATAGATTTTAGCGTCATTTTCATGAAATCTTTGAACAGCTATTTCTCTTAAACTATTGACTTTTGGGGAAAGTTGTCGAACAAAAGTTATTTATTACTATGGGTACTCTAACACCCTTTTGAATTATTTCTCCCTTTCCGACCAACCTTGTATGCACACGCCTATAATCTGCAAATGAGTAAACAGAGGCATTCTCCTATTACAGAAGTAAACAGTCACCTTTTGCCTCTTGTATTTTAAGTCTCTTGCAAATAGGTGGCGAGCCTATTGACATTAGTCAGGCACAAAGCCTAAATGTATGCCATATATACTGCTTTTAGGTTAATGTGTATGTTTTTATATAAATTGATAGGTAAAAGTGCGTGTACGAGTAGAATACAATTGAAGAATATGGCATTCTTTAAATTAGGCGTGATTTTGCAACAGCTACCTGCATATCAAAAATATTATTTATCTCAACAATTCTTTGTTTTCCTTTAATGTGCTGCTTTATGTTTCGATACTAGTCTATCTCCATTTCATATTATATTTTACAAAAGTGTCCCACCAAAGCAAGAATATCTTTTGAACCATTATGTCAAATAGAATTTTGGCTAATCTTGACCGTAACACCTCGTATTTACTAGGCAACAATTAACGCGTCACATATGACGCTCAAAATGTTCGGCAAAATTGCCATATTATGACGCGGAACAAGACGCAGAAAGAAGTAGCACGCATCATTTTATTGTACGTTGACGCTCACCATGTTGCGCGTCAATAGTTGCTTAAAGAATGCGAGGCTTTAAGGTTCATTAAATCATAATACTCCATTGAATACCTGCTGGAAGCAAACAAATTGCTTATTTCTACACATTTCCTTGCTAAAATGAGTCATAATTTTGTCTATTGCAAAGGGGGTACTCTGAAAGGGTGTTAAAGAACCCATAATAATGAATAACTTTTGTTCTACAACTTTCCCCAAAAGTCAATCGTTTAAGAGAAAATAGATGATTACATATTTCATAATAAATACGCTAAAATCTATCTATCCTTAGTTATGATCAGCTGTGTTTACATTGTAGGTCACAGATTAGAAGTTCCATTTTCTGAATTCATAACTAAAGCAGGGATGAAGAATTTTTGATAAAACTACAATGAACTTCATATTGCAGGGAAATAAAAATGATTGAATATTGAAATTTTAACACTTGCTTTAAAACAGTCATTAGTGATACTTTAAGTGGCCTGCGCATTAGTACCTACCCCCTTTTCGAATAACCTTGTATTAAAGTATAGGTGTTTACCTATGTAGTTTTAACGTTTCACATTCCTTCACCGATTTGCTCGATATTTACGAAAGCATGATTGAAAACTTAATCACTCAACACACTCCGTTATTAGTTCAGAGCAATGAAACCGTATTCTAAGTAGAGAACTTAGCAAACAATTTTGAACCTTACATCCAAGAGTTAAGGTGTTTAGTAATTTTTTTGTTTAATCCACTTGTAATCTTAAATCTAGTATTCCAAGGCGGCCTAAGTCATAATGGCGTAGACGCGTCAAATTTTTTCACGCTCATGTATTCGTGATTGAGATTTAACGACATTTAAGAACGCAAAATGTTCCGTTATTATACGCTTCAATGATGTTTGCATGTTTTGGCGTACTATGTATATATAGAACACAGTATCAAATATAAAAATATCAGTTTTTATGGCCGTCCGTCAATAAAAATATGATTAAAATAACGTTAGGATTTGTAATTTCTTGTTTGCCCTACATTATTTTGTAATGTAAAAGGTCTCGTTGTTTTAATATACGGCTTAGTGAGAACTTAAAATTGTCAGTAAAGTACGAATTTAAAGTTTTTAAAGTTTCGCGATTTATACTTCTGATTTGAATATTTTAAAGGCCACAATATACCTTTTTATTCCGACGTTTCGACCGAATATAGGTATATAGGTATAAAAGGTATGTTGTGCCTTTAAAACATTCCAAGCGATTAGATCCGAGTTAGTATTTTTATAATCTGTACAAAATTATCGCAACGTGCGTATAATAATGATTTTTGGATTATGTTATGTCGATTGCAAACTTGAATAAAAATTATTTCATTACACATCATGTATGTGTACACTGGATATAACAAATATAAAACAAACTACATCTAAACTCACCTCCGCCTCCTACTGTGAGTCTTGCGCCGATCATGGGCGGGCGGGTCGCTTGCGTACGCGCCGCCATCGCCCTCAGCGCTGTGTCCCGCCCCCATCGCTACCCCATTCCACAACACACACCGTCACTGATGACACACGCCACCGACGACACCCTGCACTGAAACAGTGACGATGACTTTCCCGACTCGTATGACTATCAAGATTTCTTCGACTTTTATGACTCGTATAGGCTGTAAAGCGCGCGTGGTTACTGGTCTGCTGAGGTTCAAGGTAGAAGGTTCAGGGTGTCGTGGTGTTGACGATAGCCCAAGCGTTGTGCCCGGGCGGCTCGCGGCGCGAATGTGAAGCGTACCGTCGCATGCGCAGAGCACGCGCCCGCCGTACGTTATTGTTAATTACTTTGTGTTAGAAGCGGATAGCGGATTATTCGGTTTAGTTTATAGGTAATTGGGTCTTCATTTGATCTATAATTTATGTGCCAAACGTAGAATCAAAGTGCCGTAATTTCGATAGTAACAATGTTTAACTTACAATAAATCATGAGCATGATGCAAGATCTAGGTACATTAAATGGGAATACGTAATGATGATCCATAATTGGTATCCTTTTTCATATTGTTGAATCTTTTTGAATGAGTATTATGTATCAATAAAACGCTCCAAATGAAGCGACCGCAATTACAAATCAGAAATAATGTATTTTAACTTAGTTGTATCAATAATTATGTAGTGTAATAATATCTGAAACAAATGTATATCTCTAACTGATATCTAAATCTAATGTGTGAAAGAAATGTTCGAGTCCAAAAAATAGTTATTTTGGACTCGGATAAAGAATTTCAAAAGTTCACAATACCTATAGAAAAAAAAAGAAATCAATACCTAATTAAAACCACCTAAACAAAGCATAAAAAGAACTTAAACTACGATAGTAAAAGTCATTTTTTATGTTTTTTATTTGTTTTTTTATAGGAATATTTAATTACTAAATATTTATGTTGAAATGAAGTAACGAAATGTTAATACTATAGAAGTTACTCAAAATCATAAGTAGGTATCTTAACCCAGAAAAGACGCAAAAGACGCTGGTCTTCCGCCATCTGCTTATGTCTCAGATTACGTCTTGCACGGGCTACTAATTGTTGCGCGATCCGCCTCGAGAATCGCTTCGCTCTCGTTTCTTCTAATTACACGTGCGGTTGCTTTCCCGATGGAAAACGTCGCCACCGGAAGGAACACACGCCTACTGTCCACATGGCCATCTATTTGCCACGGTGACTGATTAACCTCATGACTATATCTGTGCGCTCAAGCGATAACTAATCTTAATGAATGGACAGTTAGCAGCGTTTGTACAGTTCCGGAATGAGTAACTGCTTTAGGTATTAAATTGATGTGTATTTTAATAACTGTGTGATCTTAACTGAAACTATGCACTTCATATTTTTTTGGTAATGTACGAGTTAACTAGAGGTTCGTGGCTAATTAACAGCCGCGCGGATCATATTATTTGTATAGTTAAGAATAGAATATACTTATACTTATTATTAATTTATTAATATATTTCACCTTTAATAGCACCCTAACACGTATGGCAAGGCTATATAATAATAATAATAATAAATTCTTTATTATCAGGCTACTTAGGCCCATAGATATATACCTTACAAACTAACATATATATTATAATAATACATTTGTATTAGTATAGAAACTTAAGCCTATATATAATGAAAGGTCCAACTTAACGGATTACCCTATCGAGGTTTTCTCTACGAGTTTCCCTTTATAAACAGAGCGAACAATGTACGTCTTTATACGAGTAGTTTAAATTGTTTAGTTTTTGTAGTGTTCTGGATTTAAGTCTACACTGGACTACTGGAGACACTTTTTATTTTTTCTTCTTGTCTCTAATATTCAGTATGACAATGTCATGCATAGGTACCTGTTATTTGCATGGTTACTAAAATGTCGATTTTAAAAGTTAGTTAATTTGAATTGTGAGTAACAGTGCTGTTGGTGTGCTTATTATCTATACATATAATAAAACAGTAAAAAAACTGTGTCTGTACATTGAATATATTAAAAAAACAATAGTTGAGGGGGGTTTAGAAACAGTAATAGAGCACGAATCCAAAAAAAAAAGTCTGTCTGTTTGTCTGTTTGTCTGTGTGTCTGTTTGTTTGTACACGCTAATCTTCGGAACTACTGGACGGATTTGAATGATTTTTCTTTTGTTGTATAGGTATTAAGTCTAGGCAACATATAGGCTATAATTTATTTTGGAAACTTGAACACCTGATGCAGAACCGCAACAGACCAGCTAAACTATAAGAGATACAAAAATGGTACCATAGCAAAAATTATTTCACGTGATGAGCATTTTCTGATGAGAGAATAAATTTGAAGATCTGGAACACCTGATGTGAAACTCCAAGAGCCCAGCTACACTATAACATATATCGGAATGACGTCTTAGCAAGAGTTGTTCAGCCTGATGAGCACTCTCTGTTGACGTATAAAAAATGATGATCTGGAACACCTGTTGTGGAATTCCAAGCGCCCAGCTACACCATAACACATAAAGGAATGACGTCTTAGCAAAAGTTGTTCGGTCTGATGGGCATTTCCTGTTGATTTATAAAAATCGAAGATCAGAAACATCTGATGTGGAAATCAGAGTTATCACTAATTTCACTGTATAATTATAAAATAACATAAGCTTGGAGTACCTCCACGCGATGAAGGCGGTAACAGTTTAGGACTGATTTTCGATGACGATGGTATATCATTGAAAATTTGACTCTACTGGCCAAAACTCCCATTATTTTTTTTATTTTTAACCTACTTCAAAAAGGAGGAGGTTCTCAATTCTGTTGTATTTTTTTTTTGTTTGTTACCTCATATCTCCGTCATTTATGAACCAATTTGTAAAATTCTTTTTTTGTTCAAAAGGGTATACTTCCCGATTGGTCCCATATAAATTTTGTTATGATTAGACCATGAACTTCAGAGATATGGAACGGAACTCCTCATCGGATCAAAGCAAAATTCTCAAATTACTAATATTGCTTTGTTTACCTATATTTGTTGTTGGGAACTGACTACTGGAAAAGAGGAGGGGGTTCGTGTCCCCCCTTTGGAATGTTTTCATTATATCGTGGTGGCGCTGGCTGGTCGCCGCTGGTGTTGACCTGACAACCAGCTGTTTTTCTCATGGCCAACTTTATGTTGTTTTTCAAGGGTCAGCAACGCTTCTGGTCTTTAAATATTAGCTCCTGAAGGAAAAACCCCAAATGTAGTTTATAAAGATTTTTTTTTCAAGTTATTGCAATATTATTGTTAATTCAGTGTACCCTTGGGATCCGCTGCGGAATTACGGGAAGAAATTTTTTTTTTGTTGTAGTAATAGGTATTAAGTCTGGGCAACATATAGGCTATAATTTATTTTGGAAAATGGAACACCTGATGCAGAACCGCAACAGACCAGCTAAAGTATAAGAGATATAAAAATAGTGCCATAGCAAAAATTATTCCACGTGAAGAGCATTTTCTGCTGTGAGAATAAATTTGAAGATCTGGAACACCTGTTGTGGAACTCCAAAGCCCATCGATACTATAACATGTATAGGAATGACGTCTTAGCAAAAGTTGTTTAGTCTGATGGGCATTTCCTGTTAACTTACAAAAATGAAAGATCTGGAACGTCTCGAATCGTCTCGCGCATCCCGTTGTTTACCCGTCCCCAGGCTCTTAGAATTCGACATCAGACGTTTCAGATCTTCGATTTTGACGACCCCGTTGTCGCTGGCATAAGCAACAGGATCCGCGTACGAAGTCGCGGGCAGAAGCTAGTAAATAAATATACTTTATTGTACACCAAAATTGTAACACAGCTCTTATGCAATATCATATATTGAAATGTACAATGGCGGTCTTATCGCTGATAGCGATATCTACCAGAAAACCTTTGGATGAACAGGAAGACAATGAATAAGATAGAGGGGGTAGTCCGTGGTGTACTGCTGCAAAAAATATACTACACACAAATCTGTTATACTTATAATTATGTGATAAGGAAAAACAAGGTAGGTAAGCTGAGCTTGCCGCGGTCAGTCCGTGGATGGGCGATCATTCGTTACACATTGAGACCCCTCTGTGTTTTTCGTCGATCCCGAATGTTATACGAATACCAATGACAGTCTTTACGGGCAGTCAAAAGCCCGAATGTCTGTCAACCAGTTTTACCTTAGCATGTCGGCATTGCCTAGTAACTAAGGTCTGATGGCAGTCGCTCCGTGTAGATATTGGTATTCAGCTGCATAGCTGGTAGAGTTGAGAACAGGCTAGGCAGAACAGCACGTATGAGATAACAAATTGATCACGAGAACAGGAGCATACTTTTGCATATTAACAACATCTTACAGCAAAAACGCAGTGACCGTAAAGGTTAGGTACCTACGATGCTACCAAAATTTAATAAGAGCAACACCGCCAAATCCTAGCAAGTTTTTCGGTAAAAGTTGACTTGTGTAACTGACTTTTAGGCTGCTTTTCCACCAAAGATGTGTGTCAAATCCACCAATAGGATCGCTTGATTTTTAAAGGGTAGTATTTAAACGATCGAATATAAATTCAAAGTAAGGGTGTCAAAAATACTGATTATGGCGTACTGAAATACTAAGTGGGCGAAAGACTGAGGGCGAACAAAAATATTGAAAACGGCGACTTAAAATTACGAATTTGAGGTACTAGTTATTCAGAACGATCAGCATAATAATTCTTAAGCGAACAAATTTCACTCACATTATTGTTGTACGTTTGTAAGGTTGTTTGGGTTTCCAAAGGAGCATCGACGGAGCCCCGCTGCGCGTGGCTCCTATTTCTGTCTGCAGGGTTTAATGTAACCTAACAGGAAGTGGATGACGTCATCCCCTTCGAACCTGACCTATCCGTGTCGGGGTAAGGAAATGTACATTTTCGCCCACTCAGTATTTTTGTCGCCCAAGTTAGTATTTAATTCGGACACTTGGAATTTTAGTTGCTAGCTTAGATTTACTGTTTCCCACTGCTGCTAGTAGCTCATTTTACGAATTTTAGTCATTCATTAATTATCGCCAGTTAAGTTAATTTTTCGCAAATATATTTTAATGCCGCTCGGTTTAGTGTTAAAGTATCTCATTAACAGTCTTCCATATATTATTTATTCGCCCGATTAATAATTCCCCATTTTTAAACGTGTGTCAAGGTTAGTAAAATAAAGCGATCCTATTGGCTGATTTGAAACAGATCCGCAGCACACATCTCTAATGGAAAAGCAGCCTTAAACAGTGGACCGCAGCAAGTCGAATAGGTACTGCAAGTTTTACGAACGAAGCGAGCATTGGCGTGCAAAACTTGTGCAATAAAACTTGCTATTTGATTTGGCGCTAAATTAGTCTGCATCAAGGGATTGACTATCATGATCATCATCATCAGTCGAAAGACGTCCATATAGGCCATAGCTAGGCTTCCCCGAGCATCGCCATATCGACCGGTCCAGTACTTCTCACATCCACTATAATATCATGGATAAGTACATTTATTTGTACGATTACACATTTTTTTGTTTTTGAGAATATGACATTTGGAATTGTTGCCTTTCATGGTACATAAACACTAAGCCAACGGACGGCTAACTAATGTTCATCATTTGAAAAACTTTGTAGTTTAATTTGGTAAAACTTTGTTAACAACGAAAACGGTTTCAATCGCATCTAAGCTTTAATAATAATTTATTTATTTATTTCAGATAACTCAAGATCTATTATTTGTTAGTAAACTTAACATAGATTAGTACTTAATAACTAAGAGTGACATAGTCCTCTGGGTGAGATTTCACACCAGCGGACTGTCGAACTTACAAGCTATCATATTCAGGATGCCGTTGCTGCTTCCACGCACTCTGCTGAGCAGTGAGGCTGTCTTTTTGCGCCAGATGGCATCAAAGCTGTCTGTCCGCGATTGAGCGAACATATTCGATGCACTGCAGAAGCGTGGCAACCGCAACAGCGCCTTGAACGCATTGTTAAACTGGACCCACAAAGCATTGTAAGCCCTTTGGGTAAACATCTAAACCACAGACTCGCTGAGTACACAGAGATGTACAGTACGCTTTGAATATAGTAATTTTTACTGCATCTGTACATCGAGCGAATCTGCGGGCCATCATGTTCGCCCTCACTTAATGAACCCTGTTCGTTGGCCTTCGTTGGCGTTAGTTGGCTTGGTGTGTACCGTACCTTTGTACGACCGATTCAAAGATATGACTGCACTCAAAACACAATAGAAACTAGATACTGACATAATCACACGTTAATTGAAGTATGATTGATCTGTCAATTGATGATTAAGTACATCTGCTTATACGCCGATTGGAAACCTGCACTTAACACACATCTTCATTTACTGATAGAGGTGTGAGAAAATTCACACCATAAATTTTAATGCTTGATACATTAATAACAATTGGCGATAATGCTAAGACATAGATTCCAGAAAAACTTATATGCCGGCTAAACAAAAGGTGTTTATGAAAAAATAGAGCTACATTTTGTAAAGCCCGGCCACACATATCAGACGCGTGCGACATATTTGACGCGTGCGCAAAGAGCGTCTGCCTATACATTTTGTACTAGAGCCAACAGGCTCCGTCAAATTCTGACAGTGTGCGGGGGTCTAGTACACAATATGTGAGTAGAATTTCTGATAAAACTAAGATTATTAATTTTTTTGTTTACCAACAGAGTGCCGATTAATTTATGTGGCGGCGAGATGGGCCGACGATATTGTGAAAATTGCGGGTCGAACCTTGATGCGATTGGTACAGTACATAATTAAAGTGAGACCTATGCCCAGCAGTGGGATATTGAAGGTTGTGGATCGGATGATGATTTGGAACTAAGGAATTTAGTCTTTATGAAAAAAGCACCGGTGTCGTGTTCTTTCAACTCTACTCGGTGCGCTATCGACGCTATCGACACGTTAGCTAGTGGCTGTGCGCTCAGAATGCTTAGTAGAAGATTGTCTCAGAACTATATTGCTATTACCTACTACCACATTTTACATTCTAGTTCAACTCAAAGATTATATATTACGGAGTGTCCTGCGTAAGCGACAAACGCGACACGGCATTCCCTGCTGACGGTCTATGTGACAGTCTACGGCGAGACGCAACGTAACACGTACTTCTGATCGCGTCGCGTCTCATCGTTTCGCATCGCGTGGCTTTTGTCGCATACGCAGGACACACAGCTACTGTAATCTTTTTAAAACAAAGTCGAGTATTACTGTTTTCATATTATGCAAGAGAGCATCCAGTTCGGTTGAGGCTACACTTAATAGCGACGCGAACTGCGACACAAACGATTAAAATAAATGTGTTAATTAATATCCATGTGAGTACAATCAATACGACAGCTATTTTTGGTGTATAGCGTACCACACACATGAATATTAATACATTTGTATCAACCGTTTGCGTCGCCGTTCGCGTCCATACTAAGTGTAGCCTCAGCCTAAGTAATACGTCACTCATGACGTCATATTTTGCATTTCTCCCTATTTACCCGAAGGTAAGAATGCGAATGTAATGTGGGCTGTAAAGTATGACTCTGTTCATGGCAAATGATACCGTTTCCTACTAGCTCAGTATTAATGTTTGCATTTTGACTTTCAAATTAGATGCGGACACTTGGCTGAATAATGTAGTACTCGTAAGTTCCGTAAAATAAAAGAAGATCGTTATGACTGTGATCTTGTGTTTTTTTTTATATTAGGTTATTAAACCGCAGCCCGATTAAAGCAAAAATTTGCTAATGAGTTACGAAATGTCATGTCATATCATGGTTGTTAGTTTTTAGGGTTCCGTGCCCAAAGGGTAAAACGGGACCCTATTACTAAGACTCCGGTGTCCGTCCGTCCGTCTGTCACCAGGCTGTATCTCATGAACCGTGATAGTTAGACAGTTGAAATTTTCACAGATGATGTATTTCTGTTGCCGCTATAACAACAAATACTAAAAAACAGAATAAAATAAACATTTGAGGGGGCTCCCATACAACAAACGTGATATTTTATATTATAAATATAGGTATTATATTACTTCTTCTTATTATTTTAAAATTATGTAATTTTTTCTCCCACTCACTTCTTCTTCTCTCGTGTCAGCACGAGCTATACGAAAATAGCTCATGCTGTGGTGAAAAGATTAGCCAGTCAGCAAGGATGGTAGCGGGGCTGACTGCCCAGGGTGCGCCGAACGTACTGAAGTATCGTCACTCGTGGAAGCTCTTTTCATGCACCCCAACTTCCCACTCACTGAAAAAGAGGAAGATCTAATTGAGAGACCCCGACAAGCTTTTCCCTTACAAACGTGTCTGATACTTTATTAAAAAGCCGAAGATTTACGGGTTTGTTCAACAATGCATATAAAGAACATAAAAGGAACGATAAAAAAGTGATGTTCCATACAAGAGCCGGGATTGGCTCTATTTTACTCAAACCTCCCCTTAAATTGTAACTTCCTCTTAATAGGGCTGGCCGCTATTCAATGGGGTTTATTCAACATTGAATACATTTCCCATCACCCGCAATTATCTGATATTCAAAGAGACTGAAAGATATTTTATAAAAGAATATATATAGGGTGACTGGTAATTAGTGACCGATACTTTAACACATGATTAAACTCATGATAACAAATAATTTTCCCAAACAAACATTATTTATAAAACAAAACAATTTAATTTCCAAATTACGAGCCGGCCTCCATTCCGTAACGGTTTATTAATAAATTTTAAATGAAAAAAATAAAATTAAAAATAATGTTTCTTTGGGAAAGTTGTTTGTTATCACGTGTTTTAGTATCGGTCACTAATTACCAGTCACCCTACATATGGAGAATTAATATACTCGTTCTCACAGTGTGTATTTAAAGCACATAAAAGCGAGCTAAATTGAATTTTCTAAAAGGAAAATATTAATTATTTTAATTTTAATAGTCATCACTTCCTGCAACATACTATTAACGAAAATATCATCAGTACCTACGTTTCTATTTAATATTCATTGTTTTTATAACAACACTGCCAGCCCTAACAAAAAATGCAAATCACCACAAAATTTAAAATGATTACTTTCGGCAACAAATCCCGTTTTATCCACACAATATACAGCGTGCTGCTACAACGGCGACATTAATTTAACACACGGGCAGGATTAGTGGTCAGTAATCATAAAAAAATACTTAACAAAATAAAACAGCACGTTTTAAAAAAAAAACCGACAATCTAAGTAATGTAAACGACACAACAACATAATACTTTAGGGGTGATTCTATAATTACAGTTATAGCTAATATCGGTATGTCAGGATTGCGAGCATGATAAATGCAGTAAATAAAACCAATGTAGACTCTCCACCACTGAGAGTACTTGTATTTGGGTTAGTGTTATTATCATGAACTAGATCACAATATAATACTTTACACAATTATTACAAGATTATAATATAAGGACAAGCTAGTCAGATATAAAAGGTCAGACTTCTTCAGCTGATGAACACAGAATGCTCCTGCTTCGTTGAATGACCACCGCCTTTATAACATCGGGTAGGTTGATCCATATCGACGACTACCTTCTTTTGTCAACATTGCCCAGCGCTACCCGCTAGCGATAACAGTAATAAATAAAGTAACGAAATGGGTATCACTCTGTGCAACTGATTCATTCATGCCGCTATTTACCAGTTGGTTGCCGCTGCGAGTGGAACACCAACCAACTAGTAAGTAGCTGGTTACTTAATTTTTTATTTGGATTTTTTGAAAAAAAAAGAAGCTATTTACGTATTTTTTTATTTTATTATATTTTTATAATTACTGGCCACTAGCCCTAACCATGTGTTACATTAATGTCGCCATTATAGCAGCACGCTGTATACGCGAAAAATCCTTATTATATTACATATAAATCCTAATACAAAACTCATTTTTAATATGAACCTCTCTCCGTGTTAGATTCTCGTACGTGACGAAATGCCGGACATTTTTCATTGCAGGCAAGCGGATAAGTGAATTCCCGGTGTCGCGTCCGGGATTAAGTTGTACCACTTGAATGTCCGGATATAATCTAAGGTCCGGACATTTATTGGTCTGTAGGTGCGACAGGCATTAAGTTAAATGAAATGTATGGCTTTGGATGGGATTAGGAGTATTTATCAGATATTTTTATCAAATACATTGCAGCAAGTTTTAGATTATAGGTTAGTAAACAAGTTGACAGCCCACCTGATAGAAAGTGGTTACCGCTGGATATACACGGTGCTTTTTTATTGGCTAGGGAGCTGCCACGGTAGTGATTAACATCCATCATATTATCAAAATAGCGAAGTATATTTTTTTGCAATCACTTTATCATACGTTATATGTTTTGAGTGGATACAAAATCCCTAAAAAAAATTCCGCCCGGGGAAGGGTTATGCTAAAAACCCATGGTGTTCCTTCTCCTGACCTATGGCCGGAGTCGCGGGATTCGCAGCTGCATGCACCGTAACCCCGGCTGGCCTTGGTCCGCCAGCCTCTGGCGGACCTGACCTTCTGTGAAGCCTCGCCCCACGTCCTCCTGAGAGGCGCGCGTGGAACACGGCGCTCCGCCTTCTCGGGCCTGTTACTGATCGGGCGACGAGTCCCCTAACCCGCCGCCCGCAGGCCACACACCAGGGTGGCCGGAGGCAGTCGCGCGCCCTCCGGCGGCGCCCGGGGCGTCTGGCGCAGGAAAGGAGAGTGGCAGTCGCCTCTCTCTCCCTCTTCGTTCCCTCCTTGGTCGCCATCACCTCTTCGCAAAAGGAGGCGACGGCTTCCCACGCACTCTCGTTCCCGACCACGCACAGAACCACGGCCGGAAGCGAGAGGTCACCACCGACTGCCGCGACTATCTCACGGCGCCGCGTTGCCCACACAGGGCACGCCTGCAGCGTGTGCAGCGCCGTATCCTCCGGGCAGTCGATGTAGTGGTGACATCCGGGCGTCTGCTCCCGACCTATGCGACCCAGGTACTTCCCGAAACAACTATGTCCCTAGAGCACCTGCGTCAGCCGGAAGCTGAGGGTGCTATGCCGCCTCTCCACCCATTCCTCCGTTACGGGTCTTTACGCCGCTATTTAATTGAGGTCCGCCGTACCCTGGCTAGTCAGCCTCACTACCAACCGACTGGCTAATCTTTTCACAACGACATGAGCTATTCTTGTATAGGTCGTGCCAACACGAGAGAAGATGAAGTAGGATTTATTTTCTGATATAAAGGGTGAAATTGTAAACACTTGACAAACCGAAATGGGAGATTGTACTCATCACTATGAACAAGTTTTGCTATGGGACGAAACCTGAAATCGCGAAAAAAAAAACAGCTGTTTCCTACATTTATGTTCGCATAACTCGTCAAAATGTAGGGAACAGCAGATTTTTTTTTCGCGATTTCAGCTTTGTTCCCATAGCAAAAGTTGTTCATAGTGATGAGTACAATCTCCCATTTCGGTTTGTCGAGTGTTTACAATTTCACCTTGTATAGACTGATGGTGGTCAGGACCTGATAACTTTTTCTTTCTTCTTTCTTAAATACACAAAAGAATTCGAGGACTACTGGGTTGGTTGTTTGGATTTTACCTATTCAGTAGCCGACTGAACATTCTAATTTTGTAGCTTATCGTTGTTGGCTAGGAAAAACATGTATAACTTCTAACATATTATTGCTTTTTCGCTGATTATTCAAACACTACTTTCTTAATAAAGAACTATATCGGTAACAGGTGTCCTTACTCAATGTCCTACTCCGTTACTCCAAGAAGTGACACTTGAAGCGGGTGTCCATTGACGTCATAAACAGTGCGACAGTGACGAAGGTGCGTTTGTCAAAGTAACCTTATCCGGATTACTTACCCGTCTCCACCCGGATAAGGCACAGAGCTAAGAAGACAGTGATTGTTTCTTATAGTTTTAGGCATTTGCCTAGGCAAATTAGGCATGTACTTCAAATTATCTAAAGTATGTTTCATTCGTTACTGCATACTTGACAAGCAACTATTAGGGTTGGCGCACACCGGCGGTGTGGCGGCGAACTGACTAATTTAGCAAAAATTGAAATTCAACTTCATTTGCTTCTACATACGACTGGAATTGGAATAGGGGAATAAAATCACAATGGGAGGCTCAAAGCGCTACTGAAAGCAGCCAAACGGCCACAAACGACCAAAAGAAAAAGAAAAGGGGGGGGGGGGGGGTGGTGGGGCGGTCCGCCTCGCCCGCGGAGAGCCACTGTCACACACTTTGACTAAGGAAATTAGGAAATCGACGAAATTAATGTAAACTAAGTTTGTTATGATTGTATAATATATATTGTATTGTTAAAAGTGTTTTTATTATTCTTATGTAAGTATACTCCTGCTATACTGCTGCTGCTTCTTGCTAGATTTTCTGATCTTATGTACACATGCTTGTTAAGGGTTGACTCCTCAAGCCACCCTTAACCTGCTAAGCGTGACAATTGCCTAACGTATTAACTGTTAGTCAACACGATATGTTAGCTTTCGCAGCGTCCACTGTACCCCGTGGCTTATGATTAATGTTAGTTTATTTAATAGAAACTGTCACCATCAATCAACTAACGATATCACTGGAACCCAGAGATCCTGACTACAGCTTTTGTTAATAAAAGAGTAAATGATTCATGGCGGTGCGTAT
This sequence comes from Amphipyra tragopoginis, assembly GCA_905220435.1. Lineage (NCBI taxonomy): Eukaryota > Metazoa > Arthropoda > Insecta > Lepidoptera > Noctuidae > Amphipyra > Amphipyra tragopoginis. The sequence continues at coordinate 7,646,408 of HG991997.1, read as the reverse complement.
ATACTCAACTACTTACTGTCACCAATGTACAGGCAAACTAATACTTATGAAACCTTGTTTTGTTCTATTTATACTGATAAGTAATTTTCTAGCAATAATAATGAAAAAATCGATGTGTAAGCACTCCGTTCACGGACACTGGAGCTTCTTCAAACTCAGTAAAGCAATGAAAATGCGTTTAATTTGTTATGACTAAATGTATTTTTGACCAGTAACAAAACTACAATATTTGGAGTTTTTAATCGGGCGTCATGCGTAGCTCCAATCGTGAGAAGAAAGGCATCACCAGAAAACCAGAAGATAGGAGTATTCGCGATGTTGCCAATAATAGACAAATATGTTATAAAAACATTTGGTAGTTTGAGTTGCCACATTAAAAAATTGAATTAGTCGAGTTGAGGTGACGACGTCGCAACATTCATGGCGGTGCGTATATTGAAATTCAACTACTTACTGTCGCCAATGTACTGACAAAACTGATAACTACTTACGAATCCTTGCTTTATTCTATTGATAAAACAAGCAATTTTCCAGCAATAATACTGAAAAAATCTGTTTAAACTTTTTAGACTATATCATCAAAAATAATCCTCCTCTCTAAACAAAAATTCTGAGCTTCAGGCCCTTAGTAGACGACGGACTACTTGTCCGGTGGAATACCGCGGACAAGAATGAACGTGGTTGGTAGTTGCTGCCAGTGAAGACTAGAGTTCTAACGACAACTACGGACAAAATGACCGTCGTGTGCGTTGAGTCCATGCCGAATGTCGCGACGGGCAACAACTACCAACCCCAGACATTATAGTCCGCAGCAGTTCGCCGGACTAAAAACCCGTCGTCTGCTCAGGGCTTTAACCTGCAAAAAAACAATTAATCCTGAAAACCAGATTGTAATCTCATTATTCTGTTTCGTAGGTTTTCCTGAAAACAATACACTCGTTGGTGTGGCGTGTCCTTTATCGTTATTATTTCGCTCATGAATTATGGATATGAGCAGCATTGTTAAGCAGTCGTAATCCCCAACACAGCGGTGATTAAAGCCTTTGTTGTCTTTCGCATTGATTTTGTATTGGGGAATAATTTATTGGTTCTCATTATCAAAATTAATTAAACGTTAATAGACCAGCGATGATTTACCTATTATGATAAAAACAGCTTTTGTTATCTATACTTATCTTAGTATCCTATTCGGTTGCTATAATCGATGTTAAATCAACACACCTTTTATAAATCAGGGGCTCAATTCTACTAAAAGAAATCTTGATAAAACAAAACCGAACCAAGGCCGAAGCCGAACCGTTTATTCAGACAGGGACCTAATTCTCCTAAAATAAATCTTGATAAATCACAACCGAACCAAGGCCGAACCGTTCATTCAGACAGTTCTCAATTTCAAAAGCTATCAAATTGTTTGACACAAAAAACAAAATCAATCATTTTGAAAGTTTTCGAAAACAAAAACTGACTGACGGTTGTGGTTCGATTGCGTTTGGCAACAATTTATTTTAGGAGAATTGGGCCCCAGTTTCCGTTTTCAAATTGTTTGACACAAAAAACAAAATCAATCAGTTTAACAATTTCGTTCACGAAAACTAAGCGTTCCTGTGTACACATAACCGACTACGCGTACATTTGAACGCTTAGTCCGTACCAAGCTTAAGGAAAACCGTGTCAACCCATGTTTTACAAACATTAATCCAGCAGAAATTGCCTAAACTTCTTCTTCCTATCGTGTCAATAGTTTATTAAATAATTCCCGAATACTGTGTTGCCACCTCATTACAGGAGCGGCTGCGATCCACCGTATTTACGATTAGATTCAAAATGAAATTATGTGCGATGGAGGAGCGCTTAATTTTACAAGGTCTCTTCAGATTAATTCTTATTAATTTTACGACCAGAAGCTAAATATCAGTTTACATTCTCATTATGTTTACACGACTTCGTTCATTTCATACAAACCTCATTAAAATACAGAGTAAATAATAACATACAAAATACATTCAATTACGTGTACAGAGGAACAATAAGGGCGCATTTAAACTTGGTTAGTCCAGCTCGAACGTGCGGGCGTATACCTACTACTAAAAATACAGTTACTAGCCCAATGTTACGCTCTGGCCTAGCAGAAGTAGAGAGTTTACAATAGTTCTGTTATACACGCTGACATTTAATTGATTGTTTCGCTAGAACATCGTTGTTCCGATGCACCGAGCCCCTAGTGTTGACCTTTTGAAAGCACCAGGGATCTGGTCTACTTGAAATAAAAACTATTTGACTTTGACTTTGTTCAGATCATGGTCTGCTACAATTAAAATGCATGAAATAAAAAAAAACGTCATTGGTCTTTAAAAAAAATTCGAAAAAGACCACCAAAGACAAGGGATCTGCGCAGTCGGCGCCATGATGGTTCAAGTTATTTGCCGGGAACTTTACCGCGATTGCCGTGATGAGTACTTTAATGTTACGGTTAATGTTTGAACACATTTGAGCCACAAGACTTTTTAGGAGCGCTTACAATTATTTTTCTTTTATTTGATGCCATACTATGGTCCCATGGTCTGAACAACATTTGTTCTAGTAAAACAACCAATTAAATTTCAGCGTGTATACGAAACAGGCTTTGAATTATCTAATTGGAAAATTTCTCGCAATGCTGCCACAACACAGCAATATGCTGAGTGATGACCCATTCACATGCGACGCATTTCTGCATTTTTAGTCTATTAATAGTTTATGGTATAGGAAGCCCAGCTCCAAACTGTACTTTTCAACACACAATATATTTAATTTCTATTTAATCACACTTTTATTTATACACTGCTAAAATTATCCAACTCAATAAGAAAGCAATGAAAACGTCCGAATCACTCGGCTATTGCCGCCAGAATGTGTCAACTGCCAATCCCTTCCTCAATCGTGTCTATTCCCCCTCCCAAGTGCAATAAACGTCACATGGTTGAGACCATATTGTGATGTATAAAATTGGAAATAGTCAAATGAACAACTAATACAGTTAAAAACTGTTTAAAAATAATTGAAACCTTACAATGGTATACCCGGTGCTTTTAAAGTTTTTTATTTTTATTTAGCAACTGTAAAATTTTTGGTAATATGTATTGTGTCCTGAATTTATTTTCCTTTTTTCTTTCTTAGTTATGACCACGGATCTAAAACCTTTAAAAATAACGGTATCCTAACTTCCTAACTAATATTATAAATGCGAAAGTAAGTTTGTTTGTTTGTTACCTTTTCACGCCTAAACCACTGAACCGATCATCCTGAAATTTTGCATGTACATTGTCAGGTGTATAGAAACGGACATAGGGTACCTTTCATCCCGAAAAAAGTACTATTCCCGAGGAAAACAACAAAAACGTTCTTATGATAATAGATAACGCCACGTGTCTTTCGAATCACGATTGAATTATGTTATTATTATAGAAACTTTAGTAGTGTGTTAAGAGTTGATTGTCAAATTCCAAATTAACGCGAGCGAAGCTGCGGGCAAAAGCTAGTATGATCATTTTTATTTTCATTTTAACCGATAAAATGGGTAATATCTATTTGAGGTAAACTTTGTCTACTGTGACTTATAAAATTAAGGATTACTTAGATTATTTTGGTAGGCACTTAATTACCTAATAGACCTGTCGTGTTTCTTCCTTAGGAACTTATATTTCATTTTTTATTACTGACAATGCGGCACTTGGCGAAGTGTTTAAAGTTACCGCTTAATTAGGAAGGGGTAGAAATGTAATAAAATATTTTTATTACCTACCCTTTTGAGTTTCTGGTTATAACATAAAGGTTTACTGGTAGAGAATGTCTTATGGCATTAAGTCCGCCTTATGTAGGTACCACCAAAGTGCATAGAAGTTTAAATAAAAAAACAAATGGGGGAAGAGCAGGAGCACAAGGTTGTCGAATGATGACAATGGTATATTCCGTACTCTACTGGCTAGCTATCCTACTCCACCAATGTAAACGCGCTCTAAAGGAACGTCGCCGCGTTGGCTTGATATCCGCCGGGAGGCTTAATTTAAACCTGTTGTTATTGTACTGGCTTTGATTTACAATTCATATTTAGTTTTCTACTTCTGGTTTATAGTACGGAGATTATAAAGATGCCTGGTTTTGTGTTACGTAGGAGAATGTTCATGATGCGCAAACTCGTCGACATTGTATCCTTTTTTTTTATCGTGCGATAATCCTCATGGATACCCTTCGCCCGGGGAAGGCGAAGGGTTACGCCGGACTCTTACCGGCTAAAAACCCACGGTGTTCCTACTCCTGACCCTTGGCCGGGGTCACGGGATTCGCAGCTGTATGCACCGCAACCCCGGCAGGCCTCGGTCCGCCAGTCCGTAGCAGACCTCGCCTTCTGTGGGGCCTTGCCCCACGTCCTCCTGAGAGGCGCGCACGGAACAAATGCGCGCCGCCTTCTCGGGCCTGTTATTGGTCGGGCGACGGGTCCCCTAACCTGTCGGCCGCAGGCCACACACTAGGGTGGCCGGAGACCGTCGCGCGCCCTCCGGCGGCGCCCGGTGCATCTGGCGCGGGAAGGACGAGTGGCCGTCGCCTCTAGCTCCCTCTCCGCTCTCTCCTTGGTCGCCATCACCACCTCGCAAGATGTATCCTGCTCGTCCTAACCAGCGGTGCTCAGACCTGAAACCCAATTCTCGTAATTAATTTGAAGTAAGACTGAAGGTTGACCGAACTGAGATTAAATTATGAATTGAATAAAAAATGGTATTTTGGTACACTTAAAGTTCGGTCCGGTTTCAGTATATTGAAAATTGCCAATAGTATTTTCTTTTTAATTTGGTAAGTTAAACATTTTAAAGAAAATGTTCTTTGAATTTTCTTAACGAATAAGTTTTCTAATAGTTACGGCTTATTTCATTGTTAAATTATAATGTTTCGATAAGATTCTGTGTTCTAGAAATAGCTCGAGGTAATAAGTTTGAAAGCGTTCATCCGACTGATTTGCTCTGATAACTTTAATTAAGATAAGTATTAGCTATGAACATCATTGAGCTCTGCTTTCAACATAAGGATTTATTACATACAAATACTCACGCTTGTAATCCCCGTAGAGGGATAAGCAGAGTTCTCCTATTTTATGAGTCTGTAAACCCACGTTTTGCCTCTGGTATTTAGTCTTATGTGGTGGCGATCCTATTGCCATTTTCTGGACACAATTATGGTTGCAAGATCTGCCAAGGTTGCGGACTTTGTTTGAAAGAGTTACCGCGGCCCTGGAACGCAATGGGCATTATGAGGAACACGGATGGGGATTAGTCAGTAAGAGTCTGACACTCCCTTCCGCTTCGCCCAGAGCGGAAGAAGTCATTTGACGATTTCGATAAATAAAAAAAAAAAAAAAAAGAAATCTGGATCGCCGCCTCTTACTACTTGCTTGCCCCTGCTTGTCCCCCGCACATATTTATTTATTTTGTCTGTCATAAGGCTTTCTACTCACTGGTTTTCTATCACATTTATCTAATTGTAACCTCAATGCCCTATAAAGGTGTGTACGGACTGCGCGTTCCTGTGTACGCGTAGTCGGTTACGCGTACGCAGGAACGCATAGTAATAGTATGGAGGTGCCTGTCTTAAGCCTTGTACGGACTAAGCGTTCCTGCGTACGCGTATCCGTCCACGCGTACCAATGTACGCGCTGTCCGTACACACCTTTTTAGAATACCTACACTGCAGTGTGGCTTTGTTTTAGCGTAATAGGGGCCTTTTTGGCTTGAGCATAGCATAGAATAATCAGGCCATCACTGTTCCACTTCTGGTCACGTGCCTCTTCTCAGAATGAGAAGGGTCTAGGCCTTAGTCCATCAGGCTGGCCTGGTGAGGGTTGGTGGACTACACACACCATCGAGAACTTTATGTAGCCCTCTCAGGTTTCTTCACGATGTTTTCCTTCACCGTTATCGTAAGTGATAATCAAATTCTGACCATTTGAATTTCCAGTCCATTCTGATACATGAATTCGAAAAGTCAGAGGTGTTGGCCTGGATCGATCTGGGAATCTTCTGCATGGAATGCAAGCGTTTAACCGCTAGGCTTTAGCTGCTAATGCTTTATTGTCTTTGCACAATTTTATATCGTTATTTTATCATGAGCAGTTGACTGTGTTGTTTTTTTACAAAAAACTCAAGATCATTTATTCAAAATAGACTAATAGAATTACTTAGTTCTTTTTGAAAATCAATTTTAGATAAGACTGCTACCCCAAAAGCCCACCTTTCACCGCTTCCTAGTGTTAATGCTGTGAGGAAGAAACGGCTCAACAAACTCCCCGGCAACACAGTTCAGTCTGTCAAGTGAATATATAAAAGAGTCTATACACACAAAAAAAAGGTAATATTAGTTATATTGATTAAATTATGTAAGTTGAGGATGATAAACAAAATATTTACCTAGAACACACTGACTGTGTAAACCAAAATAAAGGTTTTCTTTCTTCCTAAAATATGTTACTGTCAAATCTCGATTAAATCTTAAAATATTCTATATCCTGAGATACACATACAGCACTTTCTGCAGGCGAGAACCGTGAAAGGAAGCAACAAACTTGGTATAAAAAGTTTAGCTGCTGCAGTTGAACAAAGTTGGTATCACTCGAACTTACAACCAAGTACAGTACCACACAACTTAGAAGTTACATCGATGTGCGTTCAAGGAAACGAATTGTTTAGCAAATTACGACAATCCGTATGTTTGTCGTATTATACCCATTCCATACGATTGATAAAATCAATGATAATTATGATTTTACTAGAGGTAGCTCGCGATCTCGCCCGCGTGGACGTCATTTATCGCGTATTTTGTGTTTTTCGGGATAAAAGTAGCCTATGTCCTTCTCCAGGTTCCAGACTATCTCTGTACCAAGTTTCATCAAAATCGGTTCAGCGGTTTAGGCGTGAAAGCATCACAGACAGACAGATAGAGTTACTTTCGCATGTATAATATTAGTAGGGATTATTCGGACAATTTAAGTTGACGGTCAAATTGCTAAACAATCCCTTTCCGTGACTTCACCTGACTGTACAACCAATGGCAGTCGCTCATTTACGCACCACTCACACTTATTGCGTCAGCGTAAAGATCATTTTCTACTGCAGTATTTACACAGTAGATATATAAGCTAAAGCAGTACCTCAACTACCTATCCCCGCCAGCAACGCCCTAAGCCGAGGTCCGAGTCCCACTAGGGGTCGCCCTTAGTGCTGTTGTTGCAGGTAGTCATCATGTTAGTGTAGTACAAGTAGTAGTTAGCTTAGGTTAAGTATTTTACTTCCCCCCCCCCCCCATTGGCTGGAGACCCTTCAGGTCTCGCCAATAACTGCCCGGTTACGTAGGAAGGGTCCCTTAGGACAACCTACAGCAGTCCAATAGAAAAAAAAAACAACTACCTACAATCGCCTGAATTGACACACTCACACAGACACGCACTGCAACAAGACTTCTAAGTGAGCTTCACAATGCACTCAGTCACGGCTGTCAGAGTATATAACAAAGAGTACATTACACTCACTATACAGTGCGTGTCTGTGTGGGTATGTCAATTCAGGGGATTATAGTAAGTCGAGGTACAATACGCGAGGCCTAAGCTGAGCTTTGCATTTCTGTAAGAATGAATGCAGACGCGTCCTTTGCTTGGTTTAAACCGGTTTATACTGCTTTTTAGCAATCGATTCTATATGCACTCACACAAATGCAAAGCTCAGCTTACGCCTCGCCAGTTGTACTGCTTTAGCTTTCATATCTACTGTAGGAAGACTACTGTTCGGAAGTGATCGGGTTTACGAAGTTTCCCGATGCAACTGTAAATGTCTTGAGAGATAAACAAACAACTAGTCTCAAAAACTTCCCCGTCATTGGTTACACAGCAAGTTGTGTGAATCAAAACACTTACAAATGATTCGATTCTTTATACGCAGAGCTACAAGGTCGAGATTGACAAATAGAAACAGATGAAGCCAATTTGTTTCACCACACGCCGAAATAGGGGGTAATAAGGAAAGTGGGAAAAACTGGAAAGCGATAGGAAGCTGTATTAGGAATCATTATTCTTGCTGTCGGGGAATTTCGCTGATGTTAAGGGTATGTACTTTTATGTTAAACAATTTATCACAGAACATGTTTTGCAGAATTTGTTCTTTGAGTACCGGTAAAATGGCTATTTGAGAACCACGGACTAATTTGACGACACGTTTAGTACAGTGGCTGAGCGATTGACTTCTGCGCTACGGGTCGTGTGTTTGATTCCCACACGGAAACAATATTTTTATGGCCTACAGATAGTTGTACCGGGTCTGGGCGTTTGTGCATGTAAAGATTTGTGCCTGCAAGGAACCAAAGATAAAACAAAAAAAAGTAATTTAGATACATGGAGATTTATCGACAATTTTTTTTAATTATCTACAATTTTAAATATTGACATAAACAATAACACTGAAATAAGTTTTTAAACTGACATGGTCACTAACACAATCATTAGAACTTAAAACGGGATATTTACCATGTTTATTATTTGTTATGAGTTAATAACACTGAAATCCTAAATTGAAGAAAACAATCAACGGTATGGTACATTCCTTTGTTTGAGTTCTGAAAAGTCTTTTGACGTTTAGGTTATGCGGGTTCTTTTAAAGAACTGTACCTACCCTCATTATCGGCATCTTAATGGTTTTCTTATTCCATCAAAATAGTTGTGAGAAGCTTTTTGTTTTAAGTAGTTTCATTAAAACTTCCACGGGCGTAAAGAATAGCACTACCCCATCTCTTCCCGTGGGTGTCGTAACATCTACTAAGGGATTCACTAGAGGATGGGCAGCAGCGTCCTCTGAGTACTTTAACAATCATACTGCGATCGCCAACTCGCCTGCCAAGCGTGGCGATTATGGCAAACCCCCTCAACATGGTTGATGTGGCGATGCTTGGGGGAGGCCTATGTCCAGCAGTGGACGTTTTTCGGCTGAATGATGCTGATTAAAACTTCTAGGTTGAACTTATAATATAAGAAACCCGTAAATTAAAATTGCCGAATATTATTCTCCATAGAAAACAAGGTTTTATAAAGAAAAGACTTACAAACCAGTCAGTAAATTGAGATAAAGAAAGTTAAGACAAAGACAGACAGAGGGTATATCAAGGTTATTAACAATATTCCGTAACATAATATAACATCACGCCTGTATTTCCCAAAAGGTTAGGCAGAGGTGTATTATACCCACTTATTTGGCCGTTATGTTTAAGTCCCATGTAATAGGGGGCGAGCCTATTGCCATCAACCGAGCACAGATTTCGGGCTGCTACTGAGAAATTCTACATGGAAACATCCAATAACACTGCCTGACCTAGGGATCGAAACCAGGGCCTCACGCCCAGAAGTCGCGCTTGTAACCACTAGACCAACAAGGCAGTCGATATTTAGTAGCGCCACCGAATATTACTAGCTTCGTTGATATACGATAGATAGATAGATAAGACATTTATTTGGTACATAAAAGAAAACAACACACAAAATGTGCAAACACACAATTACATAAAACATAATACTAATAAATACAAATATTAAAATAAAAACGGGGTACATGAAAAGAGCCTCCACGAGTGACGACACCTAAGTACGTCCGGCGCACCCTGGGCAGTCAGCCCCGCTACCAACCTTGCTGCCTGGCTAATCTTTTCATCACGGCATGAGCTATTCTTGTATACCTCTTGCTGACACAATAGAAGAAAATAAAAACAGAAAAAATAAAAAGAAAAAAAGTAACAGAAAGAATAGGGTATTACCACCTACCATCTATTTCTATCTCCATATAAAACAAAGTACGAGACTCTAGCGTAGTAGTATCGCTAGAGTACCGTACTGTAGAGTAGTAGTATCGCTAGAGTACCGTACTGTAGAGTAGTAGTATAGTAGTATCGCTAGAGTACCGTACTGTAGAGTAGTAGTATAGTAGTATCGCTAGAGTACCATACTGTAGAGTAGTAGTATCGCTAGAGTACCATACTGTAGAGTAGTAGTATCGCTAGAGTACCGTACTGTAGAGTAGTAGTATCGCTAGAGTACCATACTGTAGAGTAGTAGTATCGCTAGAGTACCGTACTGTAGAGTAGTAGTATAGTAGTATCGCTAGAGTACCGTACTGTAGAGTAGTAGTATCGCTAGAGTACCGTACTGTAGAGTAGTAGTATAGTAGTATCGCTAGAGTACCGTACTGTAGAGTAGTAGTATCGCTAGAGTACCGTACTGTAGAGTAGTAGTATCGCTAGAGTACCGTACTGTAGAGTAGTAGTATCGCTAGAGTACCATACTGTAGAGTAGTAGTATCGCTAGAGTACCATACTGTAGAGTAGTAGTATCGCTAGAGTACCGTACTGTAGAGTAGTAGTATAGTAGTATCGCTAGAGTACCGTACTGTAGAGTAGTAGTATCGCTAGAGTACCATACTGTAGAGTAGTAGTATCGCTAGAGTACCGTACTGTAGAGTAGTAGTATAGTAGTATCGCTAGAGTACCGTACTGTAGAGTAGTAGTATCGCTAGAGTACCATACTGTAGAGTAGTAGTATCGCTAGAGTACCGTACTGTAGAGTAGTAGTATAGTAGTATCGCTAGAGTACCGTACTGTAGAGTAGTAGTATAGTAGTATCGCTAGAGTACCGTACTGTAGAGTAGTAGTATCGCTAGAGTACCATACGGTAGAGTAGTAGTATCGCTAGAGTACCGTACTGTAGAGTAGTAGTATCGCTAGAGTACCGTACTGTAGAGTAGTAGTATCGCTAGAGTACCGTACTGTAGAGTAGTATACTTGCGTGTGTATAATCGGCGACCGGTATTCGATATTGCATATCCTTTAAAAAACAGGAACGCCCCATTAATAATATCACAACGTAAGAAAGGCAAAGAGTTTTTACAGAGAAAAAAATACTACTAAAGTTAAAAATACGTAAAAGAAATGTTAATAAATCAGTAAGTTACCTTTCACCCTATTCTGCCTCAACAATCATCTTCAAATGATATGCGGGTCGTTACCATGGTTACTCCATAAACGAGCACCAGTGACGTCATACGTCTTAGGATAACATGTACGAAGATATTTTCCTCAAGGAATGGTATTTATATACGTTGAGGGGCGTACAACGATGGTACACTGACGGCATTTTGGGTTGTCCTTAGTAAATTTTCTCGGGCTTGCCCTACTCGCGACCTCGCCGCGTGTTCAGCTCATGATTAAGGGCTCCGTTTGGTTCCGAAACCAGTCAGGCAATCCTGAAAAATGCACGTGTGCACGCGTAACTAATAGAAAGAAAGAAAGAAAATATGTTTATCTGCTGTAAGCATGACGCAAAAAGAAAATAAAACACACAAACCAAAAAATAAGAAGGTTGAGGGAAACATGCGTCACATCCACGCAAAACGTCTATCGCTCAGCATTATGCTGCGACCCTGTGCAAGACAGAGCCCCGGCGCTGGTTTTCAGCGACAGCCGGCGCCGACGTAATGACGTCGTTCGGTGCAGCAAACAATTATTATTAAAAATAGATAAACAATATGAATTTACAAGTGATAGAATAGGTATATTAACAGGAACATAAAAAAGGAAGAAAAGGAAATAGACATCCGTACAAGCTATGAGAATATCTTCCTCAATAAACATTTAACGGATTATGTAGTGGCAACATTTCGAAGGGTCATCTTTCATATTTTGACGTGCATCCACCATAAATATGAACACGTCTCACGAAAGTTCTAATACAAAAATAATTGTACCGTACTTCGTTTCGACAGCCTCGTTGCGTGAGATCCTGGGGGTCTACTCCCTAAGCAGGAATTCCGTGGTTTCGGCCTTAGTTACGAGCGTTTCCTACTCCCTATCACCTACGGACATACGATTACTTCGGGACCCGAACTAAGGATGAATGACAACACGATTTGACAGTTGTCCCTATTACCGATGTGTTTTGCTCGTCCGAAAAGTTGAACTTGATACTGGTTTTGTTCACTCCTTCGTTTCGGGCTATTTTCGGACGGGCGACTAACTTCGTTAACGGACTTAGGGAGTAGGCCCCCTGGGTTCGGTTCCGGTACGGAACCCTAAAAATAGTTACTAAATCGAGACAGAATGTATCGACACGAAAGAAGAAGTCACTAACCTTCTCTAGAATGTTACTGAAGCAGACAAATATCTACTTGTGCGATATTTTTTGGACAAGTGCTATGCATATTTACCCCAGATTAAGATATAAAATTTGAATTGCACACAAATGAATTTCTGAAACTCGTAATAAGTACCTACTTAAAATTCACACGCTAGTTATTCGAACAAAGGTAATATAGGTAGGTATCTACATATGTTCTGGCTAGTAGTGCCGCCGGCAAAGGATTAGCTCGTCGAATGTGTCGATATTATGTCCCGACACAAATGAATAAAAATGCAAATCGCTTTGTTGTCAGGCTCAGCGGCTTAATCTGGAAAAAAACATCGATAATTCTACTCGATAAATGAAAACCTTACATTTCTTTGTTGTACCGATACATTATTTTCGTATGATAACGCGTTGTATCACTGACTGTATCGTTCGTTATCAGCGCATAGTAGTCAACTGCTGGACAAAGGCCTCCAATAGCATGCCACTGAATTCAATCTTCGGCCTCTCTCATCCAGCTGCTACCAGCCACCTTGCGAAGATTGTCACTCCACCTGAAGGCGTCCTACACTACGTTTGCCGATTCGCGGTCGCTTCTCAACAACACGTCTTCACCAAAGGTCATCAATTCTACGGCTAATTATGGCCGGCCCATTGCCAGTTCAGCTTGCTTATCCTGTGGGCTATGTCGACTACTTTAGTCTTGGTTTTGGTTTGTATAATAAATAAATAATAAATATTTGGGACGTTTTTTACACAGCACCATCTAGTCCCAAACTAAGAAGAGCTTGTACTATGGGTACTAGACAATGGATAACATACCTATATACTTTTTTTTTGTAAATACATACTTATAATACATAAGAAACACCCAGACCAACACAAACACTTATGTTCATCACATAAATATTTGTGTCCTGTGGGAATCGAACCCACGACCTCGTGATCAGCAGTCCGACACACGAACCACTAGACCACAGACGTTGTCATAGTTAATATATATGTAGGTATAGTTAATACCTACAAATAATGCTCTCCTTCCATTTAGCGCACCAATTTAAAGAGCAACAATTCGAATCACACCAGTAGTATTCCTAATCCTATTAGTGTTGATATGATTCGAGTTGATGCTCTGCAAATAGGTGCGCTTAATGGAATGCCTGTGCTATCACAATATTTCATCAGAGTCATACAACATAGTTATAGCATAATTATGTAATTTTGCTTAACGCTATTGTTTTGTAGTGATTTAATTCATGATTTAATTAAGCAAACATCGATGATAATTGAAATATTCATAACAACATACGTATGCAAAATACAAGGCTGTCAAACAAACGCATATGAATCTATAATGCATCGCATGCAAATATTTACATATAATTGAATAGGTACGCATATTAATTAGGTACATATGAGAAAAAAAACAATTTCAATAAAAGTTTTTTAGATAAATAAAAAAAAGGTAATAAAAAGAGTAATGTGTAACGTCGCATGCAAAAGTGATATCTATAAATCAAACATTGGAGAGAAACGCTGGACAACGTGATGATAATTAGGAAAGTGACAGGGCAATTACAACGTCTGCCCACTGTGCGCGGGCGTCGCTTTATGCTGCGTACGCGCATACTAAATAAGGCGGCACAAAACATAGCAGGTAGCGGAAGCGGGGAAAGAAATCGCTCACAAACCCGTTCAAACTGTATTACAAATTTTAAAATGTGGTATAGTTATTCTAGAATGACATTCAATCATATTGAAAATGTAACACCCTCTCTGCATAGTGTCATATTTGATCAATTGTCTCGTACTTTCTTCTACCATGCTCAAGATTTTGGAAAGATCATATGTCTGCTATTCAAGTTGTAGTCACAGTTTTTATTTCTTTCCTGGCTGCCTCTTGATGGCTTCTGACTATAAATGTTCAACATAATTTAGTGGTCCATTATTTATTATCTTAATTATAATCTATGCATGCGGCATTAGATAATACGTTTAATCCGGTTGTATTAATATCGTAATGGAATTGGCGTGTCGAATGCATATTACTAATGTTTAAGCTGCGTTTATAATAATATTCGATATAGATATGTTGAAGCACCTATGGCTTTTGTAATAACTACCCTACGATAACAATTGGTTTAATAAATAGTTGTAAAAAGAATAACATGATATCCATTTAATCTCTTCATAGCTGTTTTAGCGGTAAATTTTTAAAGCCTAATTTATTATTATTATTTTTTGATAATAAACATTGGTTTCCTAAAAAATACAAACAAAAAGTAGTAGTAGTTATTAGAATAAGGCATCAAATTTTATGAGCAATCCATAGATTTAATAGTCCAGTAAAGATAGACAAAATAGTCTTAAAATTGCGGAATAATTCGCATAGATCTGAAAACTTTGAGTACATCTTTACAAATTAAATGTCAAAAGTCTCCATCGAGCCCACTTCTGCAAAAAAAGTTATTAAAAATTATATCTCAAAACATTAGGAGCATAAAATGTAACATGCCTAATTTTAATACATTACTGGCACAAGCGGGTGTCGATTGGGATATCCTAATCCTAACAGAGTGCTGGCTTCAGTCTACCCAATTTATACCTAACCTGGAAGGCTACAGTTATACTTCTACGAGTTCTCATAGAACTCAAAACGAAGGTGTTGTCATCTATCACAAAAACAGTTACAAAGTAATAGCTGAGGAACCACCTTTCATCGATGCTAATTGTTTACTATTAAAACTTAACTCTGAAACATGCATTATTGGTATCTATCGTCCTCCAGGCCAGCGGAACACGTGTGGTTTTAACACATCATTGGATGCGCTTCTTAGAAATCTATCCAACTACAAAAATATAATTGTTTGCGGAGATATAAACATTGACATAACGCCTAACACTAGTGATAACCGCTCTTTTGAATACCTCAACATCTTGGCTAGTCACTGTATACTTCCAGCTCATACTAAAGCCACTCATGGCTACACTTGTTTGGACCATATTATGATAAAAACTAAATTGGAAGCCACCTGCTTCATCGCTGAATCATCTACCACTGATCATGAAAGCGTTGGTATTACTATTAACCTGGATACAAAACTTTACCTGCCCTCCACGTTGAAACGAATCAACTATACAGAATTAGACGATGCAATTAATGAAATTAATTTTGAACCGATACTTGAGTGTAATGATGCCAACGCTGCTACCGATCAGTTCATTTCTTTACTTAACAAGGCCATACAGAATAACTCTCACGTAGTAAAAGTGTCTAATAGGAAAAGAATAAACAAACCTTGGATTACTACTGGTTTATTGCGATGCATGCGTAATAGAGACAACCTGTACAAAAAACTAAAAAAGAATCCCACCGATGAAGCACTTGAGTTAACATACAAAAGATATAGGAACTTCTGCAATGCTTTATTAAAGAAACGGAAGAGATTGTATGAGAGACAGGAAATTGAAAAATCAAAAAATAACACTAAAAAGTTATGGGAAGTTATAAAAAATGTATGTAGCTCTAACAAAAAAGCAGACCATTCCTCGGCCTTGATCAAAACTGATAATCCCAAAAACAGTGTTGATGACGCCAACAAATACTTTACTGGTGTGGGACAAAGGCTGGCGGAAAAAATTGTTGGTAACGTCATTCGGCCCAATATTTACCACTCCTCTATTCCTACATCACCCAACTCACTTGTCTTACTCCCTACTGATGAAGAAGAGGTGGCACAACTCATCTTTGACCTGAGAGAGGATGCGGCAGTGGGAGTGGATCATATATCTGGCAAAGTATTAAAGCGCTACGCTAAAACACTTACTCTCCCACTCACTCACAGCTGCAACTTGTCGTTTTCTACTGGTATCTTTCCACTGGCGTTGAAGATAGCGCTTGTCAAACCTATACACAAGGGAGGTGACAAGGAATCCATCAATAATTACAGGCCAATTTCGATCCTTCCTACTTTGTCCAAGATCTTGGAACGACTGATCAATAAACGCCTCATGAACTTCCTTGAGACTAACAGCCTCCTCTCACCAGCCCAGTTTGGATTTCGTTCAGGCAGGTCGACCGATGACGCTGCACATGAACTCACTAACCAGATTGTTACTAATCTTGACAATAAAAATAAGTGTCTTACGGTGTTTTTAGACTTAGCCAAGGCCTTTGACACGGTTCCTATTCCAATGCTTGTAAACAAACTGGAAAGAATAGGTGTCAGAGGTACCCCTTTACAATTGCTCGGAGACTACTTAAGCCATAGGAAGCAACGCGTTAAAATTGACAACTGGATTAGTGATGAACTCTTTGTCCACTACGGTGTGCCCCAGGGCAGTGTCTTAGGTCCTAGCCTCTTCCTGGTCTATATTAATGACTTGTGTCAACTCCAACCTTTAAACGGAAAGTTATTATCCTTTGCGGATGACACAGCGCTCTTCTTTAGTGGAAAAACCTGGGAAGAGGTTTTTCAAAGTGCTCAACATGGTTTTGATCAGGTCTGCTTATGGCTGAAAAACAATGTGTTGACACTAAATGTATCAAAAACAAAATATATTGCCTTTGCGACTAGGAGAAATCTTCTTCCACCAACAACTCTCAACATTATTGCTCACACCTGTACCGATCTGGAACTTTCACCATGCCTCTGCCCACCCCTGCAGAGAACGGATATCATCAGATATCTTGGAGTGTATATGGATCAGACACTAACGTTCAAGCCACACATCGACGTTCTCGTTACTAGGATTCGTAAACTAATATACATTTTCAGGACATTAAGGCATGTAGCGAATCTTAAAACTACAAAAATGGTGTACTTTGCTCTCTGCCAGTCAATTATTAACTACTGCATAACTTCTTGGGGAGGGGCAGGAAAGGGGTACCTTATGGAGGTGGAAAGGGCGCAAAGAGCCATTCTCAAGGTTGGAGCTGGACTGCCTTTTCGTTTTCCAACCTCTGATCTGTATAATCGCTGGGATGTACTAACGGTCAGACAGACCTTTATACTTACAATTTTAATTAAAAAACATACACAAATTAAATATGACCCAAATCTCATGAAGAATAAACGTAGAAAAGGAAATGTCTGTCTTGATGGCTTTTTTCACACCAGTCTCTCGCAAAGATTTTACTGTTTTCTTGGAGAATACCTGTATAATAAAGTTAATACAAAGCTATCAATATACCCTCTTCGTAAATCAACCTGTAAATTAACCTTATCTAAATGGCTGAAAACTCTTGATTATCATGCAACTGAATGTCTGCTGCTAACCCACATCTAAATCCCCACGCATCACAACCAACCCACACAAACTCACACACACCGACATACACCCTCTCATATTCACCTACTCACATACATTCACTCACATACACACGTACACACACATAAAACTCTTCATTATATCCATTTTAGAATCAGTATTTTTTTTTCTTTTACATAATTTAAGCATTATAAACTGCATCACACAACTACCTAGTTCATACTTGATCTATTATCACACAAAGTCTAACTGTAAGAGTTGGGGGGCCTGGTGACCCGTAACACAGGTATTCAATGCCTTCTTCGGGCACCAGTCTCTCACAAATGTTTTTATATGTTTAATAGTTTAAGCACTTTCTGTACCTACCTGCAACATTTGTGATGAGAAAATAAATAAAAATTATTATTATTATTAAATGTCAAACGTCAAAAAATTGTTTTATTCCTAAATATCTCATAACGGTAACTGTTATTGTCACAATAGTAGACAAAGTTGTAGATTATGCGATTCTCAACAAAGATGGTATCAATATTTTTTCCTATGAATTATTATCATTCATGAGATACAGCTATTTCAAAATTGGAAAAATCGTTCACTATTAACATTTAAAAGTACACTAGCCCGATGGGATTTCCCATACCTACTTCAAAAATGACGAACTTCCATACAAACTTTCATCCCCTATCTAATCCGCTTAGGGGATGAATTTTCAAAAATCCTTTCTTATTGCTCAAATACGTTCTATAAGAATCTCTTTTGCAAAACTTTATTATTCTAGACCCACCGGTTAAAGCGTAGTGTTGTTTGCCAGTCAGTCAGTGTTAGAGTTTTATTAAGTAGCAGATTATTACGGAGATGGTTTTTGAAACTAGAAATATTTAAAACATAGTTGAATAACCAAGAACGTTCAGCTACGCCAATATAAATATAAATCTTTAAAGGGTCCCACGGAAAATTTTATGGAGTTTTGAACGAGATATTAAATAAATATACCGCAAAGTAGGCGCTAGGGTCGCGAATACCGACCACCTGTGGCTGCTTAATAATTTATTTAGTTATTTAGATGCTTGTCTCACTGCTTTATGACCTGCAGGAGAATGTTTATGGAGTTTCAACAATGTATTTTAGTAAAGGAACGCGATGTTATTGAAGTTACGGGTAAATAATGCCATTTCTACTAAAGGTAGGTAATTTTAAGGTAAAGAAAAACAGTCTCAGTGAATTATCACACCGATAATTCAGCTCTCATCAAGCTGTCTCCCCCCCCCCCCCCCTAAGTCCCCGCCAGCAAGGGGGTAGGGGTCGCCCTTAGTGCTGTTGTTGCAGGTAGTCATGATGTTAGTGTAGTAGTGTACAAGTAGATAGCTTAAGTTGTTTACTTCCCCTCCCCCCATTGGCTAGAGACCCTTCAGGTCTTGCCAATAACTGCCCGGTTAAGTAGGAAGGGTCCCCTAGGACCACCTACAGCAGTCCAATAGAAAAACAACAAAAAAAGTCTCAGTGAATGATTTACTCTACTAAACATATTTATGAGATAAATGAAAACAAAGCAGATTTATTTAAGTTTTCTATAATTAGGCCTTACATAAGTTGAAGAAAAACCTAATGAAGGAGTAGTATACCTACAATCCTTACTAATAAAAATGCGAAAGTAACTCTGCCCGCCTGTTTGTTTGCTACCCCATCGTCACTAAAGTATTGAACTGATTTTGATGAAACTTGGTATAGAAATAGTCTGAAGCTCGGAGAAGGACATAGGCTACTTTTATCCCAAAAAAAAGTGGAATACGCGATACACGACACCCACATGGGCAAAGCTGCGATCGACCTCCAATATCTACATAAATTCAAATGTAAAATAAGTATTTACTATTACGTCTTGCACCTTATTAATACCTTAGACTTTACGACATTTGACATTTTGTGCTTAAAATTTTTGGATAGTCGCGAATATTCAAAACCAGGAAAAAAAAACTTTGTAACTTCTTTTTTATAGCGGTTGAAGTTGGTTACTCCGTTTGATGTCTGTTGGAAATGGGTAAAAAAAAATAACGAAATGCTTGTTACCGTAGTCATGCGACGGAGGCCACTTCAGTAAGGGCAAGGTCCCCGAAAAATTACATCGGAGGGAAACGTAAAAAAAACTACCAAAAAATAGTAAAAAATACCTTAGACTATTCGCATAACTAAGTCTAACATTCAATTAAGTTACATACGTTCGTACCAATCCAATTATAGAAGGTAATAATCTCGTACTCGCAAGTTAGATTAGTAGATGAGTTACTTCAGAATTTAATTTATTTCTCTCTAATTATGCGCTTACGCAAATGTTCATCGCAGTTAGTAGGATGAATTACCTAAAACTTTAAAGTGATCCAATTTATATTTCCCGCTGTTCGCTTCTAACATCCACCACAAATAATTATTGTACCTCTCTTTCTAACGATTAATCTGCTTGAAAGTTTAGCAAAGTATTTGTACAGTTGCGTGCGGAATCGTTCAAATTAATTCACAATTCGTTTTGACGGAAAGTAGAAACAAAAAGTTTTTTTTTTTACATAGATTGTGATGTTCCTACGTTTGCTAAGTTTATGTAAACGAAACAAATTGGTTTTGTTTTCCTCTTCCCTTTTTGTTGTACAAATCAAGAAAATTGAAAACATATCTTGTTCAATTTACTACACAGATTTGTCTGCTTTGTCATGACAGCTTCCCGTTTAAATGCCATGTCGTACAGTTGGAGACAAATGTAATGTTAATACGTCATAAATATTAAAATCGTCAGTCACGCAACAGTTGGTTACGTGGCTTATGGGTAGAAATCCCTATTGTACGATGTAAGCCGAAATAATTAATTGCTTCTCCTGTAGCTTATCTACTTAAAAGCCTCGGACATACGACAGCGTAACGTTTATCATATTTTGTAAAGCCTTTTATGTTTGATTAGTCGATTTTTTTGTTTTATTTGAGGGTAAACGGGATCAAACTCACATGTTTGATCCCGTTTACAAGCAGCAAGTTTACATTAACTTTTTAGCTACTGTCCTGTCCTACTGTATTAAAAGTAATATCCACAATAACTTTAATACTCTCAGTATTAAAGTTATTGTGGATATTACTTTTAATGTTACGGCTTAATTCTTTGGTATTTACTAAAAAAACATCAATAGCAAGTTCACATTCTCACAAAACACAGCAGTGCTTAATATTCCGGTCACGATCCACTGAGCTCTCCCGTCTTAGAGTCGGTCGCCTCTTCAGACTCCGCAGTCACACCGATAATTCAGCCCTCATCAAGTTGTCTCCCCCCAATCCCCCGCCAGCAACGTCCTAAGCCATCGTCCGGGTCCCACTAGGGGTCGCCCCTAAAGGCACTAATGGTATTGTTGCTAGTAGTCATGATGTTAGTGATGTATAAGTAGTTAGCTAACGTTAAGTATTTTACTTCCCCCCCATTGGCTGGAAACCCTTCAGGTCTCGCCAGTAACTGCCTGGTTACATAGAAACAGTCCATATGGACCATAAACAAGCAGTTCTGTAGAAAAAAAAGCGCTCCATGTTGATAATTAAATTCATAGCCACACTGTTAAACACTTTCGCGCATAAGTGTACGCGGTAAGTGGAGCGTGCGGACAATCAGGTTGTGTCCGCTCGCGTATAATGAAACAATTTACTTTAGACCACTCTATACCATACTCATGGTGGTATTTACACTATATTTAGAAAGATAAAGATTTCAATCATCTTTTGAAACTATGGGGTGTAGTAAAAATTAGTATAATAAGGTTGAGCGGCACGATGGCTGATGCATGCGTGCCATCACTGAGGACAGGTCAACTCAAACCTGCTATGGCTCTTTCCTCAAAAGGCCATTCCAGGCGTTACATGGTTACACTCGCATAGTTTTTAGTACAATGTTTGAACCTTAACCGAGACCTTGACTTCTGAGTTTGTTTCGGCTTTTCTTTTCAGAGCTAGTCAGAAAGAAAAAGCCGAAGCCACCTAGTCTTAAAAAAAACATTACATTGACTTGTAAACGTGTCTGTAACAGATTTATTTACAAAAATAAATATCATTTATCAGTAAATAATCTTTTGGTTTGACGTCAAGTTGGCGTCCCTGACAATAACTACCAATAACTCAAAAGTATTAATTCGTTTTGTCTCTATTAGTCACCATTTAGGCATATTTTTTTAGATATAACAAAAACCCTGGAATTTTTGGTAGGGACGCTAGCTTGACGCTAACGTCATTTCAAATGCCAACCAAATCGAAAAAAAAATCCGTTGGTCAGACACCGAGAAACTCACAGACAAAGGCGCATGACGCTTTTTACTCCTATCTATATTGTATACTAAAGCAGGTTTAACAGGAGAGCCGTCTCGTGAAGAGGCGCCGTACAAAAGTTCCGCTTTCAATTTGCTCTAGTGTAAATGAGTTTCTGTTCAATCCGTTTTAATCCAATAATACGTTGTGTGCTGTAACACCTAGCGTCTTTATTTTATGGATTATAACATCACACAGTGGATTATTAATAATAAGAATAAATTTGTTTAAGTACCAGAAAGTTTTCTACAACAAATTCTAGGTTTTTTTTTATTATTATTTAGGTTGATTCTAAGGTGCTAATTAACCTTAACCGTTGTAGCTTCAGGAAAAAGATCTAAGGAGGCAGGCCATTTTTTTTAATATTTTGCTCTGCATTTACAGATTTTGAAAAAAATGTACTGTCAGCGAGAAAAAGGGCAGTTTTCACAAAACATTTTATGATGCCAATCGACTCTATTTTCCATAAAGATCAAAAGACTTCTTGTATACATATTTTTTGAAAATATTTTGGCATCCCCTTAGATATTTTGAAAAAAAAAATACAGTGGTGGAAAAAGGGCAGTTTACACAAAACATTTTTATGATGAAAATTGATTCTATTTTCCATAAGGAACAAAATACTTTTCCGGACCAACTGAGGTTGGAGTACTAGAATCGTCAGAAATCGTAAAAAAAATATTTAAGATGGGCTTATAACATGGGCAGCTACCTTAATCGTTGTGGCTACAAGAAAATGTTTTAAAGAGATTGTCCATAATTTTTTAAACACGTTTTACTATTTACTCATAACAATCAACATTTTAACAACATATTTGCAATAATTTCTTATGCCAAAACTGTTTTTTAGATCAATGAAACTTCAAAATCTAACTTCAATAGAGGCGGGGTGCCTTGCTCTCATTCAAAGTGTTTCACCAACACTTTGGTGAAGTGTTTAAGTCTTACCAAGACAAAGGCAGCAATAAGCCTGAGGGTGCTTCATACAAGATACTGTGGAGAACTGGAGATGTTTGCATAAGAAGGAATGAATGTTGAGGCTAGATAGTGAGGGAATTTTGAATGTAGAGGCTGCTGTTTTGATAGTGACATGTCTAGGTAAAGATTATAGACTTAACTTTTATGTCGCGTGAGGTCATCGTCGTTTATACCCCTTGTGGGGACGGTCTACAATACAAGGTGTCCCTGGGAGTATGGATCAAATCGAATAGGGGCGTAGGCAATGTCATTTCCATACTTTTTAACCCTGAGAATGTCGGTGCAATTTTTTACGGTTCAAAAGTTATGACCAGTTATTGTTTTTTTTTCAATCACTACGAAAAGAAAAAAATCATAAAAAAAAACTCTGATAGTTTTTTTCAGGACTTTGGCGAACAGTAAGCCTTTCTTGTGGTAATACTTTTACGCAGCTAGAAAACATGTGTTCAATAAGAAAAAACATTTACTGTAAAGGCTTTTTTGGTCTGGCAAAAATTTTACTTAAGTTTTTACTACTACAAGTTTTGAAATGACCTTGCCCACGCCTCTATTCGATTTGATCCATACTTCCAGGGAAACCCTGTATACAAGCTTAGTTTTAGTATATGTATAATAAACCTGAAACTAGTTTGTTCAGAATCACTAGGAGAATCGATTGACATATTTTTTACACCACTTTTTTTTTCATAAATTTCAATTTTCTTTCAGTAGTTTTCTACCCATAACAGTTGACGGGAATAGACACCTTGAGGCTTGAGACGGTCCTCTCGGTTAGTTTCCGTGTATTAGACAACCCCTGCTTAGCACATCTCAGGCATTTCACACTTTTTTAGGGAACTTAACGCGACATAAACTAAGGTGTAACTTGGAGATTTACTAAAAAAACACATACTCAGGCAGTTCTGATGATAATCTTGTTGGGGTGTCTCGGTTTTCGTATAAAGTAAAAATAAGGTTATATAACTTCCTCACTGCACGCTGAGAATAGACACGTGTTGTAAGATTTAAAAAAACCCAGTACGCTTGGTGGTAGAATGTATACGGTCCGCCTGGTAAGCTACCACCCTCACATCAAACTCCGTCGCTAAGCAGTTTACTGCGTGTCATCGTGTGTATGTGAGAGCTAAAGTTGCCGAATTATTCCGCGTGATTACCGGCAGAGAATAGACCTCCCCATTTCTACACGGAAAAGGCGAATAAATGTTTGCGTCAAAAGGCTAGGCTGTCCTCTTTTCTGCTAATAACAACAAATTGCGATCACCAATCCGTCAGCTAAAAGTGATAAACAAGGTAATCTCGTCTATGACGACAAAATTATGTTGCGCTGCGCATTTAAAGCAGGTCACCTCTTTGGTACAAACACGAGACAGACATGCTTCACCTATATCTCGCGTTTAAGAGCCCAAATACACGTCCGATACTTGCCTCCGATAGTCGGTTCCGATAGTCTAATCAGACTATCTGAAGGCCTCTGCGTCATACATTTGTTTGAACATGAATTACACGTACGATCAGACTATCGGATCGGATGTCAGAATCGTTAGCATCGTCCGGGCGTCGCCGTCGCACAGAAAAAATCGGACACGAGAATCGTACGTGTATTTCATGAACCCGGCTCCCGGAAGCAACTATCGGACGTGTATTTTGACCCTAAAAGTTTGAATATTATATTATGTTTTTTACTTTTATTCATGGTGTCTTTTCGTGACGAAAAAGTGTTTTTCCGTTCTTTTTTTAACCGACTTCAAAAAGGAGGAGGTTCTCAATTCGGTTGTATTTTTTTTTTTAACCGACTTCAAAAAGGAGGAGGTTCTCAATTCGGTTGTATTTTTTTTTTATTTTTTATGTGTGTTACCTCATATCTCCGTCATTTATGAACCGATTTGAAAAAATCTTTTTTTGTTCGAAAGGGCATACTTTCCGATTAGTCCCATTTAAATTTTGTTATGATTAGACTATGAACTTCAGAGATATGGAACGGAACTCCTCATCGGATCAAAGCAAAATTCTCAAATTACTAATATTGCTTTGTTTATATTTGTTGTTGGGAACTGACTACTAGAAAAGAGGAGGGGGTGCGTGTCCCCCCTCCCCCCCTTTTGAATGTTTTCATTATATCGTGTAAGGTATCATTTGAAAGGACTTTTTATGCCCGACTACGTCAAAGCCAAAAAGAAGGGTTATGAAGGAGGGGGTTAAAATTATGACACTAAAACGTATTTAATAAAAAATAAACTTTTAAAAAAAGTAAAAACCGACTTCAAAGAAATACTAAAAGGAGTAAAATATTTACCATAATATAAAATTAACAGTTTCAGAAGTCGGTGCAACTCTACACTGAAGCAAATAGAAGCCACCGACTTCTGAAACTGTTAATTTTATATTATGGTAATTATTTTACTCCTTTTAGTATTTCTTTGAAGTCGGTTTTTACTTTTTTTTAAAGTTTATTAATTTTCTTATCAAATTAAGATCAAGATTTCTATGTTCTCCAAACCTTAAAGTTTGTAGATGTATTTTACGTGGAAGTAAACATAATTTTAAGCCGGAAAAATAAAAATGTCTGACTGCTCGCCGTTTGCATTTTATACCCAGCTGGCTTTGCTGTGGGTAATGAAAAAACTACAAACTAAGTAATAAAAGCGGCGCAGTAGTCATAATAAACTTCCCGAATGTCTTAATTACGTTGTAAAAGTAAGATCCTAGTTTCCTTTCTATTTTGCTGTTGAGAAATTTTCGGTTTTACTGTTTAGTATGGGGTTGAAATGATGTCCAATAAGTGATAATATTCTCGCCTCCTTCCTCTGGGAGTGTATTCCTCTGTTCTGCATTGTACTTACCTCCGCCAAAAATATTAAGGATTACTGACGTGTCAATTACTATTTTACTATACTTACTTACTATACTATACTTATATTTTTACACATATTATATTTAACATACGTTACGTATTTTAAACGTCTCGTGTAGTGCCGGACATAAAGAATAGCACTACCCCAGCTCTCCCCGTGGGTATCGTAAAAGGCGACTAATTGATTCACTGGAGGATGGACAGCAGTGTTCTCTGAGTACTTTAACAATCATACTGCGATCGCCAACCCGCCTGCCATGCATGGTGATTAAGCAAACCCCCCCTTTTGAGGGAGGTCTATGTTCAGCAGTGGACGTCTTTCGGCTGAATGATGATGATGATGACGTATTTTAAGTACCTCCGGCGCACTCTGGGCTATCAGCCTCGCTACCAACCTTGCTGACTGTCTAATATTTTAACCACAGCATAAGCTGTTCTCATATAGCTCTCGCCGACTTACGGGAAGAAGAATATTGAAAAATCCAAATACGATGCTAAAACTGTACCTACAATAAATATTTTTAGAAAAAAGTAAAGTTTTTCAGTGTGTCCGTTTGCATGTTTGAGCTTCACTCTAGTGCTACTGGACAGATCCAGTTGAAATTTGGCAGCCACATCCGTAAAAGAGCGGGTCAGTTGATAGTTTGTTTGCAGCCTGTGGGTCCGCTATACGCAGAAGGCTTTCAATGCCCTGTAGATCCTCTATAATAATCGTTTGAGAATGTTGATGGGATTGCCGCAATTCTGTAGTGAGTCAGGGATGTTTGCGGAAGCTAACACCGACTGCTTTAGAGCAATAGTGCGCAAGAGTTTCCTCCCTGATGCGTCGTGTGCGCGGTAGAACCAACTGCCTTCTGAACACCATAACGGAAAGAGTTGAGTGTCCTATTGTGGGGCACTGGAATAAGGTACACAGTTCTGGTGTCCTTTTTAATGTAAGATAACTAACATAGTTTTAAGTTTTACTAACAATTTTATATGGAATAATGTTCTGAAATAAATAAATAATAAATAAATAGGCCACAAAGTATCCCGTTATTCAGTGTATAACCTTATGTTTGTGTAGTCAAAGCCGCGTGTACAGCTAGTCTAACATAATGTGTTATTGTTTCAGAGGTGACGGTGACGTATCGGCGAGGTCTGCCGGTGATCACCGTGCCACTGCCCTCCCGGCGCGAGCGATGTCGCTTCACACTCCGTCCCGTCTCGCAGACTGTCGGCGACTTGTTAGAACAGGTGAGATTTTTTCTGGTGTTCCTTACTATCCTAATCCTGACTATATAATATATCCTAACTTAATATTATAAATGCGAAAGTAAGTTTGTTTGTTACCTTTTCACGCCTAAACCACTGAACCGATCATCCTGAAATGTCGTATATACGTTGTCAGGTGTACAAAAACGGACATAGGGTACCTTTCATCCCGAAAAAAGTACTGTTCCCAAGGAAAACAGATAATAGATGGCGCCACGTGTCTTTCGAATCATGATTGAATTATATTATCCCGAAAATTACGGAATACGCGCTAAACGACATCCACGCGGACGAAGCCGCGAACGATCTCTAGTAGACTTATAGTTTTAATAAGCGTGCCGAAGCAAGGATTCCGTTCTGTGTTCCGCGGCGGCGATACGCTCAAACAGGTATAAATAGAGCTGGAGTATTTTTTAACCCTTTAAAGGGTGGAAACGAAATTTGTACAGCGCTTGTAACCACCCCACTAGTCTAAATTTAATGACGATTTTATCGAAACTATTGGAAGAATCTTATGCGAGCGGGTCCGTCGTGAAGCAAGCCGTATACCATGTCGAGCTGCACCTTCTCGTTAATATCTTCCCTCGAGAACCTCCGCAGCGCGTACGGTGATCGTCGGCCGCCACACCGTGTTTACAGGGTGCTTTTCGCCGCCCCTCAAGGCGCAGAGAAGACGGACATATTTGTGGGTTACCCTTGTTTCATCGAAAAAAAATTGCCAAATTTTCACTTCCCAAACAAGTTTCCGCATAATTTCATTTGCCAAATTACTACTTAGCAAATAAACTCTTAACAAATAAATTGTAACGCAAACCTAATGTTTGGCAAGTGAACGTTTAAACAATAACTTGCTTACCAATTAGTACTTTTACCAATTTTAATGTAGTCAAATATTTCAGTTGGTATAACATATTTTACGCAAAACTAAAAATATGTTTCTAGCGTTGTGTGGTCACAGTTCTAACCTAACCTAGCTGTTTCGATTTAAAAAACATATAAGCGTGGTACAATCATTTGACTAAATGTTTATTGTCTAAAGATTGTTTGCTGTAATAAATCCTTTGATTTAAGACCAAATGCCTTAATGATATTATCCTTGATAATATTCTGCCGAGTAAAAATTTGGCCAAATGAAAATGTGCGTACTAAAATCATTCCAAAATGTTGCATTGGTATAAAAAAGTTTGCTAAAATGCGTTTGAGTAATGAAATTTGGTCAAAATAATTTTGGCAAAAGGACAGGCTCCCCATATTTGTAGCCCGAGCGCACGCCCTACTCGCGTGCCTCCCGAAGGAAGATATTAACGAGAAGGTGCAGCTCGACATGGTATACGGCTTGCTAAAATCGCATCGACTTTAAATAGGCACAGCGCACAAACGCGACCACCAACATAAATTTAGCCAACATGATCGCCAGTGACGCCAAGTAATTGTGGTTTCATATGTGCTTTAATGTAAAATAATAATAATAATGCGTTTATTTCAAAAAAAAATTCAGACTTTACAACAGTGTTGTCTCTACCCCTGAACTAGGACATCCTGTATGACAGGGCTCGAGCTTTCTCCGGTTTCATGGAACAGGTACAAGAAAAAATAAATGAATAAAAACAAAACAAAAGTTAGGCAAAAGGAAAAATAAGATTACTTATTACTAAAACTTAATGATAAATTAACTAACTAGGTAACTGTGTAGATGTTTCGTGTTTTTTGCTTTTGAGTAGGGCAGGATGAGTGTATGTGTGTGGTGTGGTGTATGAAGGGTGAGGTGATGGGTGTGTGTATGTGTGTGTGTGGTGTGTTGTGTCTACTAAGTCAGATTACTGAGGAAATTACTTACTTGTTTGACTTTTTTATACTGGCTTATTTTGCTGTAGAGGCGTGGCGTTATATGGATGTAGTGCTTTCTGGCAAACTTACTCCCTGCCCATGCTACAGGATACCTAACTGTTCTCTTGTTTGCCGTCTGCAAGTAGGGAACCGTGAGCCGTTGATATCTCCGTAGGCATTCGTATAGAAATATTTTTCTGACGCTAAGCACCCGTGCTCGCTCATATACTAGAGTGGTTGGGCACTGTAATTCATGGAAAGCAGCACCTTCAAGACTGCCCTATAAAGTGTTAAATATCTGAAAGCGGTCAAGGGACAGAATAAGATATAGGTCCAGGTCAAGTTTCTCCCTAAACTTTCCTAAATTATCGAGACCTTCTCGGTACAACAGGTGGATAGACGGTAGACGGGACCTTTACACTATAATAATTATACTTTCATAACCCGCAAAGCTGGAATAGTCCGTCGACTCATGACCTAGATTACATTTTCAACTAAACGTAAAATTAACTGCAAAAGCGCTGTGGCTCTGCTCATGTGCTGAGCGATGGCCGATTTGCTCGGATGTGACGCAAATTTTCCCATTTTTTTTCTTTTAATTTTTTTTTTTGGTTATGTTCCTCGCCATATGACGCAAAATAAATCTGTTTATTTTTTTTCTTCTACAAGGTTAGTCGGAAAGGGGGTACTAATCCGCAGACCACTTAAAGTATCATAGATTACTGTTTTAATGCAAGTGTTAAAATTTCAAAATACGATATTTTTACTTTCATAAAAAAACGATTTTTATTTGTTTTTTCAAAAATTCTTCATCCCTGCTTTAGTTACGAGTGCAAAAAAGGAGCTTCTAATTCGTGGCCCCAAATATGACCAAAAAGGTAAACATAGCTGAATTAGCTGATCATAACTAAGGATAGATAGATTTTAGCGTATTTTTTATGTAATTTTTGAACAGCTATTTCTCTTAAACTATTGACTTTTGGGGAAAGTTGTAGAACAAAAGTTATTCAATATTATGGGTACTTTAACACCCTTTCAGATTAGTACCCCCTTTCCGACTAACCTTGTATATGCCATAGCAATATGCAAACTGATGTCAGATTTGCTCGAATGTGACGCATATTTTCCCAGTTTTAGATATCGTAGGTAATAAATATCTACTTATTTTACTTTTTTTGTTGGTTATTTACGTAACCTTAAGACGCAAATAAACGTGTCTCCTTCTTTATTTATTATTTCTTTTTTTAAACTGAATCTTGCTTCTTATCGGCAGCCATTTCGTTATTATTAACTTGAAAATGTCAACTTCTGAACAAGAACCCCCTATACACCACTTCACGATACACTTGCTTGCTACAAGTGCCCATCAAACTGATATAACAGGCCCTTAGTAACCACTTACGACTCGAATGGGTACAACATGTTTGTATTCGATCCATAGACTTAGCATATAATACCACCGATCAACCTATCTTTGTAATAATATTTAGATGTGTAGACTACGCATCGTTTTAAAAATAATTCATATCTACTTATTTATTTATTTATTCTTTCGCACAAAATTAGTACAGAGGCGGACTTAATGCCATAGGCATTTTCTACCAGTCGACCTTAGGGTGGTGCAGAGAAAACATGGTAGGTGCACTAAATAGTATTAGGTGTGTGATGCGATGGGATTTTTGCTAATAATATTTACATTTATAAATATAAAAATACAAATTAAATAGTCCAATAAATACTATTCATAATTAATCTACTCGTGTAAGACATCTATTGTAGTATAGTTTTGACAACACTTAAGATGCTGATTTGATTAATAAATGTACAAACGTATGCAAGATGTTGATCTGTATCCGTGCCATGTTTAAGGAGGTGACTATACCCAGTGGTGTAACTATGGCTACCGGGCTACCGTATGGCTAGGCGGGGCAGTGCACCGGGGCCCCCAAGCTCGAGGGGCCTCTCGGCCTCCATGAACGACGTTCGAAAAAGTTATACATATAATATCCTAGTTGAATAAAGAATTTTTGGCTGCAACTTTTTGGCCCCTAACCAACGACTTTTACGTGAAAGCGTGACAAACAAACAAACTTTCACATTTATAATATTATTAGGAATTACGATTAAATAATTACCTGCTGCGTTATACATAATGCTTACTAGTAAATAGCTTTGCTTGAATATACCCTGCAATGTGCGATAAGGAGCTGATGATGAAGTAGTTTTGCACCTTCAAATTATTTAGTTTACTTTAAATAGGGCCCCAATTTCATTTTTACCCCGGGGCCCTTGGTTACATAGCTACGCCACTGACTATACCATCGATACGGAACACGAATCAATACCATAATATTTCATTTTTATATTCCCCCCATGTGTCACGCGTGACACAAAAATGACACGTTTGGAAGCCGTTTTACAATCCAGACGTTCTGAACCCAATCCGTCATTTTCCATCAAAAATAATAGGCAGAATTAGACGAGGCGAATGTGCCGCAGGTGACTTATCCTGGAAGTGGTTCGGAGCACTTCGGATTTTTTCCTCAAACCCTCGCTAATGTTTCTAAGTGAAAATTTGGTTATTAAATTACCGTAGAATTGCATAGGTATGTATTTGAAGATGATCAAGCACATTTTTAAGCAGTTGCTCTAGAATGATGGCACGGTTATCAACACCTTGTAGGTCTATACAGGGTGTAAACGATTTCGTGTAATTCCTTAAAGCCACATGATCTACCACTGGTGTAGATTGGCCCCGAAAGGGATTTAGCTTTATTAAAAACAAAAATATAAAATCCATTTTTGCTTGCGATAGAGTTAAGTGATCGTATCTAAACCACCTCATAAGGATTAAATAAAAAAATAAGCAAAAAAATATTATTCCATTTTTTATGTGACTGAATATTTCGATTATTATTACTGAAAGCACGGCCACACAGCTGGCGGGCAAGACTCGCGCGATATTGCTCTTTGCAGTCAGTAAACTGGGGATTCTAAAATTATTCAGAAGCAGAAAACCAAGTTTGTTTTTCGAAATTTTTTTTAGTTGCTTTTCCATAAAACCCATTTAGGGTTAATCTGTGTCATCAGTAGATCACGCGGTTTGAAGGAATTACACGAATTAGTTTGCACCCTGTACATGTGATGTTGACTTGCATTTAGTTAAGACGATGTCGAGTAATCTCATCTAATCCAAGAGGGCAACGACCATTACGAGCGGTTTATTAATAAAAGCCTAAAAAATATATTCACTCAAGTTACTAACGATCCTTGATTGATTGCCAATTAAAGATACTCCAATAATTCGTCCAGAAATCTCAACTGCTAATAAATTGAACACCAGTAACTTCTTACGAACCGGGTTGAAAATATTATCGATAATAACATTTATTACTTAGCTAAAGTGCGGCCATCTTGAGTAATGACGAAAGTTTCGATCGTGACCGAGATTACATGCGAGTGATTTAATTAAGTTAAGCTGGTAAATGTATCGTGTATGGATGGATTGGATAGTAGAGATAAGTAGCGTAGCGGTTGAACGCCTAGGTACCTTCCATGTAGGAGGGTCTAGGGTGATCTCGGCCCGAATCTTCTTAGATTTTCCCGAATTCATGTGCGTTCATTACTATTTGACTCCCACTCACTACTTACCGCCAAGTGAGCATCTTCCTGCTGGATCTAAGTTTCCGTAGCCCATCTAGAAATCCCTGAATCGCCTCCGATCTCAAGTGGGAAGATGTAACTCTAACCTCGTCAAGTGGGGCTTGCTGAACCAAACAGCAGCGGGGTGTGAATGTGGAGATGCGCTGCAAACTATACCCCATCTCCTATCCTGCCCTCTGAGCCCAACAACCTGCAGCCAGAGTGATCTCTGTGCAGCCACCGATGACGCCGTGGAAGTGGCGAAGTTCTGGGCTAACAAAATGTTATATGCTGTGCTATGATGATTGTCGTGCCAACAACACGAAGAAGAAGATTACAATTTGATTATTACTTACTTCACCATCATTATCATCGTTCAGCCGAAAGCCGTCCAATGCTGGACATATGCCTTCCTCAAGCATCGCCACGTCGACCTGTGCTTCTCGCATCCAACGGAGTCCCGCGACCTTCACCAGGTCATCAGTCCACCTTGTGGGAGGCCTACCCACGCTGCGCCTTCCGGTACGCGGTTGCCACTCCAGAGCCTTTCGGCCCCCTCGAACCTCACTATTACTTGCTTAACGGTGAAGGAAAACATCGTGAGGAAACCTGCCCACCAGAGAAAGTTCCAAAAAAGGTTCTATATGGTGTGTGTAGAACGCCAATCCGCACCAGGCCAGCGTGGTTAGTCCATAAGACCTAAAACGGTTTTCGTTCGGCCCTACAAAGATATTATATTTGTTCCGAGACCGGGTGTTTGTTTATGTAAACTTAATGTATGTAACTGCCCTCACGATAAGTGCAAAGTAAACTAGGATTCACGAGAGTAAATTGTACTATTTTCGTTCAATACAGGTGAAGGCTGAAGACCGTGGCGTGGAACGCGCGGCGGCACTGGCGGCGGACGAGCGCGTGCGCATAGCCGCGAGTGACACGATCGAGGCGCTGTTGGAGACCGACTTCCGGCTCATCATCAATGACACAGAGTTCTACGTCAAGACACCGGCTCAGGTTAGTAAATACAACGTTGAGGCAGCTCTATCATTTGTAATGACAGTCGGTCCGGTAGTTCCTAGGCTAAATTTACCGGTAATTCCGTACAGTACATCAGCTCCTGTCAAAAAATGTCTGACAGCACGATGCTAGCGTCAATCAGGTCCAATTTGACGCTGAAAATCGGCGAGGCGACGCCACTGTAGTAGACCCAGGTGATAAAAACAGAACAGCAATTAAAACGGATATTTAGACTGTAGAATTGGTCTGAAATAAAATTATGAATTAAATTATTATTATTATGGCAGCAAATCGCTAGGCATTTGACAGTTTTGTTATTTTTTTGCCTCGATTCTCAGTAGCGCCGCCCTGGTAGCAGAAATAAATCCTGGATCCTCAATTGGATCCATCCGCCATTTGATTAGCTTTTCTTCTAGACACGTAATCCCGCAAACCCTTAACGATACGGCTGAACTGGATGTTATACGAGCCATATATGCTATGGACAACATATTGGTTGCATACCATGATGTATTATATGGCCACACTGTAAGCTTGCCAAGCACTGAACTAGTAGTAGCTTTGCATAATAGGACCTCTGAAAACCGTGCTAAGTACTGGTGAGAGCCTGACCGTACAGTTGCGGTCGTGAAACTTTCTTTCACACATTACATTCTGGTGTTTTCCGATGTGTGAAGCAATGTTAATATTTATATTATTTGCCAGTCGTTCGACCAAAATAAAGCTGTTTTCTCATAACAGGTGCGTGTTATTCAAAAGTAATTATTTGTACAAAACAAAGTGTAATTATTCTGTGGGGAGACGGATTAAGGTTATAATTCTGCTCCGTTGCCGGACAAGCGAGTCGTAAGGGGCAATGAGTGCCCGAAAAGTGTCAGTACGCTCTACATGGGACCTAATACCAGAAGCGAATAGTAGGTGTACAGACTACTGTTGTAATAAGAGAACACTTCTGCTTTCCGCTTTGGGGTAACAGATGTTAGTATATGTATGTATGTGACTACTAAAACAAAATTACAGTTACAAAATTATTCTCATACATTTATTAATTATAATTTAATTAAAACGGTCGAAGTATAGAAGAAGATACATTGTACAATAAAATGGAACGAAAAATAAAATGTTTATGTATGAAAATTATAATCTTTTAACCCAAAGATGAGTCATGACAGCTCGGTCATTTCGTAAATTATATATAGGATACTGCTATCGAAAAAACGTAAACGACATCATCAAAAACCGTAAAACTGCTATATTATCCAAGTTTTTTTAAATATTTTATATTCTTTGTATGGTAACGTTTTATAGAGAAGCGCCAGGAATCAACTTACGGTAAAAAGGGTACATAGATCTCGTTCATATATCCCTCACAATGCTTCTGACAGTATATTCTTTCACTCATCATCACAGATCACATATTCGACAAAAGTATCATATCTCTTTCACACAGTATTTTGAACAATTCGGTTATCTACAAATATTTTAGAAACTAACATAGCCCACAATTCCTGTTCATCAAAGCAATTACTATACAACAATATGCATTCATTAACAATGACTATATCCTCCTATATATACTTATATAACAGTTTAATAGATATTTGGTCAGGCGACCGTTTGTGTTTGTCATACGCTCTAATTGGCGATTGGCGGCGAGCCAACTCCGCACATGTGTACGGCCCTTAGGCGCCTTTACTCAATACCAGTTCAATTAGCTGCTCCTAAGTTCTGATTTAGTAGTGTGTGCTCGTATATAGGGATATATTGGACATCTCAGGATTAACGTTAGTCTATCATGGCTGAAGTATGTAGTGGCCGATTTAAGTATAATCTAATCAGCCCCCTGTTTCGGTTTGGTATCTCTTTTTCTTTCATTGCGATAACCGTAGACGTAACGAGATAAAGGAAGAAAAGGTTCTGAATTAGCTGTATCTATATTTTTCAAGTCGTGACCTTCGTTTTGTCTTTACGACCCAATGGGCCTTATTACAAAAGATGGTTTAAACCCAGACTAAGGTAAACCCAGGTTTAAAATATACCCATCACTTTCTTATGTCATATAACAAAAAGAGACGGGGTTACCCTAAAACCAGGGTTTTTCTTCGACCATCGTTTGAAATAAGGGGGATAGAGTGTGGATATCCTAAGGTTAGATAATTTGACTTATATCTTTCAGGCTTCTTACTGCTACAGGTAAACCGCCGTAAGCTTGGCCCTCCTGATGGTCTGCGAAACACGGGATGAAGGATTTGACCAATCAGGCAGTCCGCGGGTATCTATCGTTGCTGGTGGTCAACAGGCGATTGGCTACTCGAACCCCTCCCGCGTCCCGTATACCATCGGGTGGGCTGCGCTTACAGTCGATTGTTTTAAGGGACAATAATTGTCATATGTAGTTAGATACAGGTGCTACGACATAAGTTA
Source organism: Amphipyra tragopoginis (assembly GCA_905220435.1). NCBI lineage: Eukaryota > Metazoa > Arthropoda > Insecta > Lepidoptera > Noctuidae > Amphipyra > Amphipyra tragopoginis. Next base: position 7,610,646 of record HG991997.1, on the reverse strand, counting down.
TGCTCCTCGGAAATCTTCGTGTTTCCGAATTTGTACGATTTTTGTGACTAATTAACTGACCTATTCCGGAATTGATCCGAAGAGAATGAAGTCGGAGTTATGTAGGTCGCATAATTCATACAAGTTCGGAATTACGAAGATGGCATGAGCGTATAATTTATGTCCCAGTACTATAAACTATTTTCACGTAAGTTGCGTCTTGGGACTAAAATAGAACCTAACCATACGACAAATATTAAATATTCAAGAAAAACTAAAGCGGAACGGTTAGCTATTTCACGTTTATCTATAATGGTGATTATGTTGATTCGTTTACAGTTATGTTCGTCGTAGTTGGTACATTACGAGGTACGAAACGACAATTGTCCCGGGACCACCCTACGTGACAAATATTATAGTAGGAATTCATGTAACAGCCAAACTGACGGAGAAGGTCACTGTTCAAAGTATCGTAAAAGAAAATGAGTTTCTGCGGGAAATACTTCTTATGAACGTCGACCGAAAAAGTTATTTATTTGATAAAAATAGTCACAGGTGAAAATATAGGTCAAAGTAATTTGACTGGTACGCTTCCATCTTGATAAACGAATAAAAGAAAATAAAGAGGACGCTTTTCTCCGGGTGGTGGCAAATATAAGTCCTTGACAACAAAAAACAATCATGATAAATGGAAGAGGGCACGATTCGGCAATCATTCTCATCATTAATCACTTTCTTGATTAATTAGTTACGGTCTGAAGTGTTAAGATTGTTACAGAGTAATTTAACTTGTAAATAAGAGACTGTGAATATTTTGCGAGAATATTGATGTCTTTATTTCAACGCGGTACTTACAGACGGGCGCAGTACTGACAACGACGAAGCTACTTTGGACAAAATGTTTTTAAAAAAGACCAATATACAGAACTACTATATAGCCAGCGATACAATATAATACAAATATGCTTTATTGTACACCATTAAAAATATAAGCAAGACAATATGCATGTAAATGAGTTGCAAAATGGGCGGTCTTTGCCTGCGTCCGGATAATGAGTTGCACATTGGCCGGTCTTTGCCAGCGCCCGGACAATATGAGTTGCACATTGGGTGGTCTTTGCCAGTACCCGGTCAATGTGAGTTGCACATTGGGCGATCTTTGCCAGCGTCCAGGTAATATGCGTTGCACATGCGGCGGTTTTTGTCAACTTCCGGGCAATATGAGTTGCACATTGGCCGGTCTTTTCAAGGGTCCGGGAAAAAGCTATACGTGTGACGTAATTAGAATCCATATTAGTTTAAATCTTTATGAATTTGAATGTTGTTTGTTACTTTTCAATTTTTGCTTCCAAAACCAATAGGTCTTTGTGGCGTATCTCTGAGTCTTTGAGTAACATTTAATATATTTCAGACCTTTCTTTAAGCTGTGGCCATCCTCTGTAACTGAAACGTACCCAAGGAAAAGGACCAAATAAATCTGGCTTAACAAAGCCACAAATCCCGCTCACTTCGTTAAGTAATACATAAAACCTTTATTGTACCATATAATAAATATCCAAATGTAATTGCTACTACTTAGAAAATATACTGGACTTATCTATTCTTTGTGTACAAGGTTAGTCGGAAAGGGGGTACAAATCCAAGGGCCTCTTAATGTATCACTGATAACTGTTTTAAAGCGAACGTAACAATTTCAAAATTATTTTTATCGGCATGCAAAACGATTATTAATGTAGTTTTTTTTTTAATTCTTTATCCCTGCTTTATTTACGAATTCAGAAAATGGAGCTTCTAATCCGTGATCCCAAATATAACTTAAAATGATAATAGAGCTGATCAAAGCTGAGGATAGATAGATTTTAGCCTATTTTTTATGAAATCTTTTTATGATTTTTTTTGTAAAGGTACAATTCCGTACATCGCAGCCGCACGCGATCGATCGCATGCGGCTGACGCGCGCGGCTAATGCGTCAATAGTCGTGTCTATAATATACTGACTAATCTGTCGTTAGCCGCACGCGTCTGTCGCAGACTTCGGAAGCGGTGCCATACATTTTCATACTCTGACTATTGACGCATCAGCCGCGCGCGTCAGCCACACGCGAAAGATCGCGCGCGGAATTGTACCTTTAACTAAACTTCTTAAACTATGAACTTTTGGGGAAAGTTGTACTTACTACAAAAGCTATTCATTATTATGTGTACTTTAACACCCTTTCGGATTAGTACCCCCATTCTGACTAACCTTGTATATAAAAATGCATGTTTCTTTATTTGCATCCCATCCGATTGCGAAGAAACTTTGGTGAGATGTAAAGCGCACGCCCGCGAAGGATTCTGATATAGAAAAGAAAAAAAACTTGTCATTATACAAGGTTAGTCGGAAAGGGGGTACTAATCCGAAAGGGTGTTAAAGTAGCCATGATATTGAACAACTTTTGTTCTACAACTTTTTCCAAAAGTCGATAGTTTAGGAGAAATAGGTGATCAGAGATCTGAAAAAAAGCGCTAAAATCTTTCTATCCCCAGTTATGATCAGCTGTGTTTACATTTTAGGTCATATTTGGGGTCATTAATTAGAAGCATCATTTTCTGAATTTGTAACTAAAGCAGGGATAAAGATTTTTTGAGAAAACAAAAATAACAATCGATTTGCATGAAAAAAAAAAAAGAATTTTGAAATTTAAACACTTGCTTTTAGACAGTCATCAGTGATACTTTAAGTGGCTTTCAACTTCCCTTTCCGACTAACCTTGTATAAATTATTTGTTTGTTTCCCGTGAATTAGTACCTCTGGGGAACGGAGATTATAACCCTTAACGATTTTATGAAAGAACGAAACCAATTAATTTCTAGCTAAGGATTGCCTTTATTTGTGTTGCCTTTATTGGGTGTTGAGCGTTTTAAAGTATTAATAAATAAGGTACTTATACAATTTAAGTACTAGACAACAACACAATAATAATTTAGCTTTAAGCGCTTTTCGCATGATGCAATTTAGTACTTACACAAATTAAGGGGTGCTACGGAAGTGGCGTAAAATGTAAATCATGTACTAGACAAAGCTCGCTTAAAATTGTGCACCATCTTTACGATCCATTTCACATAGTGGTTAAATTGCATATCGTAAAAAGCTTCTTGTACAAACTACGTCGTTCATTTTACTGGAACCTTATACATATATGTACAAGGTGGAAAGTGTCAACAGGCGATTACTTTGTTATTTTTACAGATATTGAAAGACTGGTCGCTAATATCAAAACTAGCTTGCCTAAAAATAACCTGAAGTTATGGAATGAAATAACATAAATATCTTAACAAAATTAAATCGCTATTATATATATATATAATAGGTGTTACAGGCAAAGCACTGGAAATTTTTAAATCATATATGGATAACCGTAGACAAATTGTAAAAATAGGTGAATATGAAAGCAATCCCTGTGCCCTCGATTTTGGCGTCCCCCAGGGATCAATATTGGGCCCCCTCATGTTCCTTATCTATATTAACAGTATCAGCGAATTAGGCCTCAAAGGAGACATCTCCCTTTATGCAGACGATACAAGTCTCTTTTACTTTGGACACTCAGTTGAAGCTATAATAGCCGACGCTCAGAATGATCTTAATCTGCTGAATGAGTGGTTTCAATCAAATCTATTAACTATTAATACAACAAAAACAAATTATGTAATTTTTGCAGCTAAAAACAAAAAAATAAATGATAATTTTGAACTTAAAATAGATGGCCAACTACTTGAACGTAAACATAAAGAAAAATACCTCGGACTTATCTTAGATAGTAATCTAACCTGGAAGCCACACCTAGAAAAAATTAAACTTAAACTAAGTCCACTCACTGGGGCACTCCGCAATATAACAAATTGTCTCCCTCCAAAAGTACGATATCTAATTTACAATTCTTTGGTTAAGCCTCATATCGACTACCTCATTGAGATCTGGGGTACTGCAGCGAAGACTAATATAGATCCAATTCAACGAGTTCAGAACAGACTAATTAAAATCTTATTTAACTATAAATTTCGGACACCTACTAAAAAAATATACGAGGAAACAAAAATAATGAACATAAGACAAACGTACGTATACTACACATGTATTCTAATACGTAAAATATTAAATAAAGAAATCCATTCCAATTTAAAGTTTCTAACAAAAAAACAAACACGAAAGATCAATCTAAGACGTGCTAGTTACTTAGTGACCCGTCCTCCCAGAACTAACTATGGAAAAAGAAATTTGGAGTTTGAGGGTGTTAAAATTTACAATACATTACCATCAGTAATAAAAGAAGAAAAAAGTTATGCCCGGTTCAAAAAATTACTCAAAATTCACACAATTAATACATACACTTAAGGGAATAAATAATATAATAATATTTCTACAGTTACATATAAGTACAACACAGACAATATACAGATTAAGTACATAACTCTAAATTGGAAATAATAAATTAAGGGAAAGAAAAAAATTAAAAGTAATAACAAATTTAAAAAAAAAAAACATCAGTAATTAATTATATTAAACGACAACGAGTAAATCCAATACCTAAAGTTATTTACCTAAAATATATAAATAGAATAATAAACTAAAAATAGAATAATCTTATAATATTAAAATCATACTAGTAGAAAAAAGTTGTTAATAACAGACTATGCCATCAATGCCACATCTAGTAAAAATCAACTCATGCATCCATGTTCTGCCAAGTTAACGTACGATCGAGTTTCTCTCCGTTTATGTTATTTGTTTAGGTACCCACATTTTATTTTATTTTTTATATTTTGCTTTGATTCTTATTTACGTAAGTACTTTGTGCGCTCTGAATATGAATCTTAGTTTTAAACATTGTTTCTCAGTAAGTGAATTATGTATGCAATTCTTCATGAGAAATAAATTTGTTCTTAAACCTAAACCTATTATGTTCGAAATACAGGGTGGAAACGTTAACCCCCTTATGACAAAAGATGGTCTAAGAAAAACCTAGCCCGTGGCTAAATAATTACAGCCGCATAGACCGATCTTCCGGGTTAAGCTACGCTTGCCGAGGTTGGTCTGTGGACCATTTACCATAGCGAGTTTCCTCCGTGCCTCGGAAAGCACGTAAAGCCGTTGGTCCCGGCTGTCATTTGTAGATCTTTGACAGTCGTTACTGTTGGTCAGAAGCCAGAAAGTCTGACAACCAGTCTTACCAAGAGTATCGTATTACCCAGTTACTGGGTTGTGGAGGTCTGATAGGCAGTCGCTCCATGTAAAATACTGATATTCAGCTGCATCCGGTTCGACTGGAAGCCGACCCCAACATAGTTGGGAAAAGGCTAGGCAGATGATGATGGTCTAAGAAAAACCTAGGTTTTAAAATAGCCCCGTCTCTTTTTGTTATATGATATAAGAAAGTGATGGATATATTTTAAACTTGGGTTTACCTTAGTCTTGTTTTAAACCATCTTTTGTAATAAGGCACTAAGAGTCAACAGGCGATTATTTACTCAATATAACACGTATTAAAAACTTAGCTTTAACTAATATAAAAACTATTATATTTTGCCTAACAAAATGACACAGACAGCAAAGAAAAAGGAAAAAAAAATAAAAAAAATTTTGGCTAGCAGACAATCCAGTGTTTACGCGGGAATATTATTTATACCTCGGAATCGCTTCACTATAGTGATGCACTCCATCCATGTCACCTCCATTTCGTGCTGCCGTGCACACCAATTAGTTTATAGTAAATTACCGTATCACGGGCCCAATGGTGCAATTAATTTACTTAAGTACCGCCTGTAATTACGGCCTGGTCACTTTGTTTGCTGTCTTTCTCTATTTGTTTGGGAAAGAGAGAGCAAAATTTAGTGCGTTTGGGCGGTGTTTTTAAACAAAGCTTTCTGTTAATGACTGAAAAATATGCAGGGTGTGTTTGGCGTAATTTAATGGTTTTGTTCTAAAATTAAACTGACTGTGCACGCAGTTTCGTCTGCAAGAAACGTTGCTGAGAATAGACGCGTGTTGCAAGATTCAGCAAAACGGAGCACGCTTTGTGGTAGGATCTGTACGGTACACCTGGATAGTTACCACCTTCAGATTAAATTCTATAACGTTACTGTGTTCCGTCGTGTGTATGTAAGAGCCAGAGGGGTATAGGGGAATCCATCTTTAACTCTGTTACTTGGATTCGTATGCTCCATCGCAGACCCTGTCGACGCTTATCATCAGGTGCGAATAGGGTCAAAAGAAACCGAGGAGAATAAAAAAAATAAATAAAAAAAAATCAGGATGAAAATCCTCTACCATGAAAGAAAGAAAGACAAATTATTTATTCTGGACTCACACAGGCAGTTACAGAAATAAAAACAATATACAAAAAAAAAGAATAAAAATGAAACTACCTGCACGAGGCCAAAAAAGGCTACTATCTCAGCATAATGCTGCAACATTTAAAAAAAAAACCGGCTTGTTGCGAGTCGGACTCGCGCACGAAGGGTTCCATACCATTATCTGTAAAAACGGCAAAAAAATCACGTTTGTTGTATGGGAGCCCCCTTAAATATAAAAATTTATTTTATTCTGTTTTTTTAGTATTTATTGTTATAGCGGCAACAGAAATACAGCATATATGAAAATTTCAACTGTCTTAATTATCACGGTTCATGAGATACAGTCTGGTGAGACGGACGAACGGACAGCGGAGTCTAAGTAATAGGGTCCCGTTTTACCTTTTGGGTACGGAATCCTGAAAAACAAAATGTCGCAACGCTGGTTTTCAGATAAGACCATTGTGATGAAAAGGGCAATAAAGACATAAATAAATAAATAGATAAATTACGTACAATATTAAATTAAAATACTACTAAATAAAAGCAATAAATAGTTTATTAAACTTATGTGTTACGCGTGTCTCCGTCTCATAATCTCTATCAAAAATAAAATTATGTTTAGCAGAAACTAACAAACAGATAGACAAACTCATATTACTTTATTTAGGATTCATTATGGATATTCAACACCACTCGCTTTCTTCTACTTCTGCCTGTCCAAGCAGTTTCACTGAAGTGTAATTTTCTAAATTCCCACGAATAACGATATTTCATAAACTGATATTCTTGATGGAAGGTCGTCTAATCCTTATGTAAATCGCTCGATGAGCGTGTTGGCTTAACCCATCAGCTTAAGTAATCCGGCTGTCAGTTGGATGGCGTTTGACTAGCTTGGAGCATAGTGCACGTTCACACGGCTGGCATTCGAGAACAGATGTTAGTTTAGCAACACACCTTGCAGAAATAACGTAACTGAACTTTCGGTGTGAATACGCTTGCAAACATATCAGGCCGAATAAATGTCACGTTGTTCCAATATAAAAAGGCAGGCGCAACAGCATAATCACGCCAAGGTTCGATCACGTACATTTTGGCACGGTGTGATGCTACACTTAGACATATTAAGGTTGCTCTCTCTTGAAGACTTATATTTATACAGGGTTTCCTGAAACTCAACGTTAAGCCAGGAACAAAATGATAAGGAAGTTTAAGACTGATCAGAAATAAAGATATATACTTAAAAAAAACACATTTAATAGTTAGATTTATGAGGTAAAATTTTATTCGTTGTGAGTTCGAAACGAGAATTGGCTTAAATAAAAAAAAAAAACGGAACAGTCATAAACTGCGCTATATTTTGTTGTCTCGAGACATTCTGTATAATTTCTTGTCATTCAGATGTACTCCCGTCAGAGGTAGTAAATTCACACAATCCGTTAGCCTTTCCGAAGTGCACCATGATTCTCTCTCTCTCTCTCTCTTATCGTCACCCTCCCCGCTAACTGTCTTAACTAGCAATTGATAATTATTCAGAGAGTGACGTATGTGCTTCAAATGAATAGAAATAAATAAATAGATACCTTTAGGCACCTCGCGCACTAGACGGCCACGACCACGACCAGTGGCCGCAACGATCAGATTATTGTTGCGGCTAAGTGCGCGACGTTTATATGGTTTCTTTAGTTAGTCTGATCGTTGCGGCCACTGGTCGTGGTCGTGGCCGTCTAGTGCGCGAGGTGCCTTAGGGCTTTAGGGCAACTACTAACTTAAAAGAGGAAGCCAAGAGCAATATAAAAAAGTTATTAATTCATTATAATGAAGCCACAGCTAACGCTACTACTGAAACATTATCAATTGCTAGTTACGACAGTTAGCGGGGAGGGTGCCGTTATATGAGACGTTGGTTTCACAGCCGCGTTAAAGTTGCTTGTTATATGAAAAAATAAATGGCCATCGATTGTAAACTGTAACTTATAACCAATATATTCCATTGAGTAGTTCCAATTAGAATTCTTTGTCGAAAAATCCATGATAAGTATAATATGTATTTACCTATATATTTTTGAAGTTAAAATATTTTTTCATCTGATTTGAAATAGGTACAGACGCCTAAAACAGCACCTAACCGATCGATCGACACATACCGTTGAACAAGTCTCTAAAATAAACGAACATCGTTATTGGTAATACAAAAATATTGTGTTCTTTGTAATTTACTCGGAAGTATTTTATTGAGCGATCCTATCAAGTTGAATGTCAAAGTCAGCTTAAACGTCATAAGAATTACATGTTGAAAGGTTTTCAAGAAAACGGTTACTCCTACTCATTTAACTGTATTTGTATTGATTAAGTTTTCTAAGAAGTCAACCTCGGCTTCTTATTGAAAAGTACTTTTCCGTGTACTATCAGCTAAATTAGCCGATATTTCAAGGTCCGTTTCGAGAGGCATTCCATTTAGCGCACTAATTTGAAGAGCACCTAATAACGTACCAATAGTTGTCCTATTTCTATCACTATTGGTGTGATCCAAATTGGTGCGCTAAACAGAATGCCTCCGTTTCGAGTATTATTTATTGAAGATTAGATAGAAGGAACTAGAATGATTTGTACCACGTTAATTTTCAAAAGCTTTTCAATTATTAATTATATATTTATCATTATCCGTCTATGTTGTTCTAACGGCTATATTTATTTATATTTATTTATTTATATATAATTAATTACAACGGCTTGCGCCAATGACAGTAATTAATAGGTAAAACTAAACATAAAACTAAATGTATCACATAATTAACATAAAAAACAAATAACAAGTCAGAGATCAAACATACTTAACAGTAACTTTAAAAAGAGAAAAATAAAATAAAATCGAATATAGTGATAACAACGTACAACTTATTTACCTAACAAACATAGTTTCACAGAGCATGAGAGAATTTGACATGATCACCCTGAGTGTGTCATTAAAGATGTCACATTCCGGGACTGTCTCCATTAAGGAGTTTATAGCACCATGCATGCGACACAACGGGGATTGCGCGCGCGACACAGTGCGGCAATGTGATGTGGCGAACAGTCGGTGTCGTCGAGTAGGCCTATGACGCAGGTAGTTGTCAGGTACATAAAGTGTACACAAAGTATTGTGTAGCTCTGGGGAATCTACCATGCTCCTTAAAATTTTTATGGCTATTAAAATCTGATCTCTGGCTCTACGCACTGAAAGGGAATTATATCCTAACATCCCCAGCAGAAAATGAGTAGGATACATAAATGGATAATATCCGTAAATCTTTTTATATAAAAAACGCAGGAAGGCTTTCTGAACCTTTTCAATCAATAATTCATATGTGGATTCATGGGGATTCCAGACGGCTGCAGCAAATTCTAACTTACTTCTAACTAGACAGTTAAATAATAATTTAATGACAATAGGATTATTGAAATCACGGGCATTGCGTAGGACAAAACCTAGGCGTCTATAAGATTCTGAAGCTAGGGCAGACATGTGCGCATGAAAAGTCAATCCGCAGTCAAATGTCACGCCAAGATCCCTAATGGTTGACACGCGCTTTATTTCAACACCTGCTAAGGTATAGGTGGCATGTGTAGGTTGTAACTTGCGGCTAAAGGTCATGACGTAACATTTACCGGCATTAAACATCATTTTATTGTCTATACTCCACTTATGGATTCGGTCGATGTCATTTTGAAGATGTTCGGGAGTTACATCCTTGTCAATTACTTGAACTAATTTTAAATCGTCAGCATATAAGAGGCATTTGGCATAATTTACTACTTTAATGAGATCATTAACCATAATGAGAAAGAGAAGGGGGCCTAAAACTGAACCCTGGCTTACACCTGAACGCGTATGATATGACTTCGAAATAAAGGATCCATGGCTAACATACTGTTTTCTATTTGAAAGGTAATCCGCGAAAAATTTTAGAAGTTTTGGGGTGAAACCTATGCCGTATAATTTATTTAATAGAATATCGTTATCCACTGTATCGAACGCCTTTTTAAAATCTAAATATAACACATCTACTTGTTGACCTTTATCCATGTTATGAGATATATAGTCAACGAGGGTTAACAAGTTAGTCTCTACTGATCGACCCGGTCGGAACCCATGCTGCTCCTCACAAAGCCACGTATTTACCTGCGTGTATATTTCTTTGTGGGCGATATTCTCAAAAAGTTTTGCAGCGCATGATAGTACTGCGATAGGACGATACTCTTCAACCAAGGTCTTATTGCTTGTTTTAGGTATTGGAGTGACTTTCGATATCTTCCACTGTTCAGGGTATATGCCGGTTTTTAAAGCCAAGTTAAAAATATAGGAAAGTACAGGAGCAACAATCTCTTTGCATCCTTTTAAGATGTAAGATGGGACTTTATCTGGACCCACAGAACTAAGTGGTTTTAACTTATTTATTCCTGATTCTACTTGTGATAGGGTAAAAGAGTTTATGTTGATTTGTCCATCGCATGACAAGGGAGTACTAGATATATTGTTGAAATCTAATATGGGACTATTGGGTAGAAACACACTAGCAAAATAATTTGCAAATGCATCTGCGGCTTCACTACTGGAAAAACTACAGCCTTTATAGGTCACAGTGGGCTCAAAGCCACCCTTAGTTCGAAGGCTACTAATATGATTCCAAAATTTTTTTGGGTTTTTCTTAATGCCATTTTCAACAGCTGCTATGTAGGCATTGTATGCTAACTCAATGCGTCTCTTGAGTTCTAACCGCAGTAAGGAAAATGCCTTATAGACATTCTGATTATTATATCGTTTCCATTTTTTGTGGAGTTTAATTTTGCGATTTACATCTTTAATTATATCATGTGAAAACCAGACAGGATAGCGTTTCCTGTTTGAAGCTTGTCTGCTTTTTTTAGGCACGCAAAGGTCAAAAATATTATACAAAACTTCATAAAATTGAGTAGTCGCATATTGCACATCTGAGGCATTAAATACACAACCCCAATCCGCTGTAGACATCATTTCATATAAAAGAGAAAAGTTAGCTTTGCTAAAATTCCAATCAGAGGCTGAGTCAAAGTTACTAGGCTTAATATTTTCGTTACAAGTATTTGATAAAATGTTAAGAGCAATATCTAAAGGAGGATGGTAGGAGTCCACATTAACAATGCCTCCAGTGTCGGAACTATTTACTTGCACTGAGCAACTAGAGTCCTTTACAAGGACAACATCTAATTTACCGCCAAACATATTATAAACGTTATTCCTGTCAGAAAAAGAACAAAATGAGAGGAAATAACTATAATAATTACATACATTTTTGGACGCACTATTTAAATTGATATCTCCAATAATAAGTACGGTTCCTTTAAGATCATTAATAAAGCTTTCAACTTTAAAAAACCAATCAAAATATACAGAGTCTGTAGCGCTGGGAGTTATGTAAACTACACACACATAAACACTACTCTTCCGGTAGGTAAATTTCACCCAGAGATCTTCGCCATTAGGAGTTTCAAACTCACGTACTCGGGTAGGTGTGATACCTTGCTTAGACGCTAATAGGACACCACCGCCATAGCCGCGTCTGTCTCGGCGTGTGACACTCCATCCGCTGAGGACTAACTCAGAATCCTCAACAGAAGAGTCTAGGAATGTCTCAGTGGCTCCCAAAAGGTCATGTTCCATGAGCGACAAATTAGTTCTCCATAAATTGAGTTTGGTCTTAATGCCGCGAACATTTTGATAAAAGATGCTTAGCGAGGTTATTCTTTTCCGGTGTATGTAGGTATACCTCTTTCAAACAGCACTGAAACTCTGAATCTTGCGGGATAGTGTCACTATTTATCATTGTTTTCAGTAAGTAGATGTACCAACCTTTATACAGGCTGAAATTGTAAACACCCGACAAACCGAAATAGGAGATTGTGCTCATCACTATGAACAACTTTTACTATGGGACCAAACCAGAAATCACAAAAAAAAAAACAACTGTTCCCTACATTTATGTTCGAATAACTCGTCAAAATGTGGGGACAGCAGATTTTTTTTTCGCGATTTCTGATTTGTTCTCATAGTAAAAGTTGTTTATAGTGATAAGTACAATCTCCCATTTCGGTTTGTCAAGTGTTTACAATTTCAGCCTGCATAACCTTTTTGGATCGACCTGTGACAAGGCAATTTTGTATTCGATGCCTCTTCGTCGTCTCTACAATACACATGGGAAGTTATAAAATAATGTCGTCTAAGGAAAGACCCGTCTAACACGGGTTTTCCGTGTGGAAAATTTTCAGCTGCTCGGATTCTGGATTTGTGCCCAGTTGTTAGCAATAGGCTCGCCTCCTATTACCTTTTCACGCCTAAACCACTGAACCGATCATCCTGAAATTTAGCATATACGTTGTTAGTTGTACAGAAACGTACATAGAGTACCTTTCATCCCGAAAAAAAGTACTGTTTCCGAGGAAAACAACAATAACGTTCATAGATGGCACCACGTGTCTTTCGAATCACGATTGAATTATATTATTACAGAAACTTTAGTAATGTGTTAAGAGTTTATTTGAGCTTAATTAACGAGAGCGAAGCCGCGGGAAAAAGCTAGTATACCATAGTGATTTAGAGACGAGCCTACTTGTCAATTTCTATAAGCTAAAGAGCAAACAGCTTATCTTCGCCCTAACCCCATCGCAGAGCAATGTAGAGCATATACTCATACAGTGTCAAAGCTTGTTAAGTAGGCATTCACTAATGTCCTTATGATGTCCTTGATCATTGCCGGGTATAAGCCTTGAAACGGGGGCGGACAGCTTAGGATCGACCGGTCAAGTTTGAAGGATTTTAGTTTGGCTATACATGCGCTGATATATCGGATAGTTGTGCCTGTAAAAGTCCTATGAAAACCGCAAGTGTATCTACAATATATGTGGGCACTAATATCTTTTGAACCATTTCTTCAAGTAGAGTTTCAGCTCATCCTGATTGATCGTTAAGGTTCATAAAATCTTAATACTGCGTTGAATCCCTACTGGAAGAACAAGTATTGCTTAATTCTATACATTTCCTTGCTAAAATGGATTATAATTGTATATTGATATTTTTAAGTATATATGTCACCGTATCCGTATGATTGTGAACACCGTTAGTTCATAATCCATTTCGCGAGATTATAAACTGTCGTTATTGTGAACTGTACCATACTGCTTACAATATAACGTATTAATTTTCGATAGTTTAGAATATACAGGCTGCCTATAAAATCGATGTTAAGCCCCAATAGGCATATTAAGGGGGTCGTGCCCCACAAAAAAGCCCCTGGAACTTTGGGCATACTCCCAACAGTGTTTTTTTTTAAATTAACGTAATTAAATTATGTTTATTCCTCACTAAAAGTAATTTTGTGAGCGTAATCCAAACCTTAGTTCATTAAAAAGCAGGTTTATTTAAGATAATAAAATGAAAAAGTGAAGAAAAGCCACTATCGGTGTCTGCTACTTTTCTTTTCTTCTCTTTTTTTGTCTTGTTTTTAAGCCCATAGACGGCGATTAACTTGCGGGCGTGGAGAGCGCGGGCGGAGCGCATATACGTGTGCGCTTGCGGCTAGAGGCGGAACGTGTTACATTACGGTAACGTAAATTTGCACGTCACGTCAACGCACCGTGCCACGTTACCGCACCGTTCCACGTTGACGACGTCGTGACGTGGAGATGTGGACAGGCTCTTATGTACCACCATAGTGCATAGAAGTATAAATAAATAAGAAAATAATTCGTTTTCAGTACAGATGCGCCCAAAGACGATGCAGGAATTTAAAAAAAGGAATTCTGTTATATGCCCAAAGTTCCATGGGCTTTTTTGTAGGTGACGACCCTCTTATCCCTATTACAACTTGCCGTTGACTTCATAGGCACCCTGTATAATATGCCGTAACACCTTTGCACGTCAGAACACCTGCCTCGACTTTATTGTTGCGGTTATAAAACTATTCATTTTAATTTAATAATTTATGTACACACAACACTTAATAAAAGATAATTAATCAGAACCATAACAAGATTTAGATTAAGAAAATAAATAAAATGAAATCTTAATTGAGCCAAAACAACACAAACATTATAGTTCTACAAGTGTTAAAAAAACCGAAAAGTAACGACATAGCGTACTACTGCTAGGTACCTAGTACATTTCTAGAAATTAACTTAAGCAAAATCAAGTGTAAAGGTTTATACAAGTTCATTATAGTTCTACAAGTGTTAACAAGTGTTTTATTTAGTTCAGTCAGTGCAGTTCAGATCAACCCTAGGCCTTAAACAGTGAGACAACTCTGACTCCTAAAAAAATAAAGAGTCTTGTGAAGAGGAGCATATTATTTCCAGACTAAAAGCTTCGAAAATTTTATCTAATTAATATATTATGTTATATGAAAAGTTAGACAATAATAGGTGTGTGTGGAATGGGTCCCTGAGTATGAGAGAGTTAGCGTTTTAAAAGGGGAATTATTAATCGGGCGAATAAATAATATATGGAAGACTGTTAATGAGATACTTTAATACTAAACCGAGCGGCATTAAAATACTAACTTGGGCGAAAAAAATACTGAGTGGGCGAAAATATACATTTCCTTACATACATAGGTTAGCTTCGTGTTAGGTTACTTTAAACCCTACAGAGAGAAATAGGAGCCCCGCACTATTTCAGTACGCCATAATCAGTATTTTTGACACCCTTACTTTGAATTTACATTCGATCGTTTAAATACTAGCCGCTTTAAAATAAATAAAAATATCAACTTATTGGAGATTAAATTGGATTCTTAAAGAGATGTTTTAAAGAAAACGTCCTCAACACTTTAATTCTGAGCATATTTATAGCACAACCTGTGCTTATGGGAAATGTTCTGAAATTAGTTACTTACCAATTTTCCAATAAACCAAGACTTGGCGAAGCCTCAATTAGTTCAGTTACTTTGTATAACCACATCGTATTCCCAGATGTTACTTGATACATAGCTTGTGTACATAGCGGAAGTTAATGGTGTATGGATCGCTGCAGGACAGAATTCGATATACACACAGCTATTATGATCGAACATATGGCTACTGTTAACGTTTTGACCTGGCTAACTTGGTCCACTATTGAAATAATGATAATGATCTCATATTTAGACAAAACGACAAATATTACAAAAATCGTGGAAAACATCGTGAGGAAACTTGGACCTATGGTCTCAAATCGCCAACACGCAGTGAGCAAGCGTGGCGATCAATGCTCGTTCATTTTCTGTATGAGAAGAGGCGTTTGCCCAGCAGTGGGATAGTTACAGGCTAGTATTTATTTTTACCATCTTTAAACAAAAAAATGAATATCAATCATTTTTGTACATGGATAATATCCATGTTTTGTTACAAAAATATTTGATATTCTTGGAATGGTTACGTTTTGTAGGACCTCAGAATTCACCATACGTTGAAAAGGGTATGTATTCACACAAAGTATATTTATATATGTATACCATATTTTTTTACACACTATTGTCTACATTTCTTGTTCTATATTCTCCTCTCACAGGTCTGCTGGAAGAGATTTATTAAAGAAATAAGTAGTGCCTTTGTACGCTATGGTCCTGATTAACTTATCTGTTATTAAGTGTTGTGTGGACATAAATGATGAATTAAGCGCCGATTATTCAATCATCAGAAAACCTTTATCTAAAGAATAAATAAATATGTCGGTTTGACATACAGTGGTGGACATATAATTAGAAACACCAAGTGTGACTTTCATTTTTAGTACAAATTAACTTGATAATTAATGTTTTACGTATCATAGAGGGTTTATACTTATTTATCTACAATGTATCCACATCATGAAGTATTATTATGTCAGTTTTGGAAATATCATACAACCGTTTATGTAAAAACTGGTAAACTTAATGAAATAAAATGAAGCAGCACAATATACTAAGGTGGACAACTAATTAGAAACAGAAAAAAAACATTATCATAAATATGAACAAAGGTAACGAAACAATAAATAATGAAGTTAAATGGTACAAACGTTATATAATAAACAATTAATGCTTGGTTGGGAAGTCTCTGCTGTCGATTACAGCTCTACAACGACGTGGCATTGATTCTATGAATGTTTCATACATTTCTAGGGAATATTTCTCCAAGCTTCTACAAATGCGTCTTAAATTTGTTGTAGTATGATACTAGTAGTAGTACGATATTAGTGATATGTTTATTGGACAATGTTTTCTTTACAATGTACCACAAAATTAAATTTGATTCAAATCCAGAATATTTGCAGACCAATCTAACACCGACACTACAATAATCCAAACCAAAGACACAACGCTAAAGCATTTCTAAGAGACTAATTGGTGTCGGTGTTAGATTGGTCTTCAAATATTCTGGATTTGAATCAAATCTAAATTTGTGGTACATTGTAAAGAAAACATTATCCAATAAACATTTCACTAATATCGTACTACTACTAGTATCATACTACAACAACTTTAAGACGCATTTGTAGAAGCTTGGAGAAATATTCCCTAGAAATGTATGAAACATTCATAGAATCAATGCCACGTCGTTGTAGAGCTGTAATCGACAGCAGAGGCTTCCCAACCAAGCAATAATTGTTTATTATAAAACGTTTGTACCATTTAACTTCATTATTTATTGTTTCGTTAACTTTGTTCATATTTATGATAATGTTTTTTTTTCTGTTTCTAATTAGTTGTCCACCTTAGTACGTTGTGCTGCTTTATTTTATTTTATAAAGTATACCAGTTTATACATAAGCGGTTGTATGATATTTCCAAAACTGACATAATAATACTTCATGATGTGGATAGATTGTAGATAAATAAGTATAAGCCCTCTATGATACGTAAAACATTAATTATCAAGTTAAATTGTGCTAAAAATAAAAGTCACACTTGGTGTTTCTAATTATATGTCCACCACTGTATATTCTCTACTACCTTTTGCCCGCGGCTTCGCTCGCGTTAATTTAGAATTTGACAATCAACTCTTAACACACTACTAAAGTTTCTACAATAATATTCGAAAGACACGTGGCGCTATCTATTAACGTTATTGTTGTTTTCCTCGGGAACAGTACTTTTTTTCGGGATGGAAGGTATCCTATGTCCGTTTCTGTACACCTGCCAGCGTGTATACAAAATTTCAGGATGTTTGGTTCAGTGGTTTAGACGTGAAAAGGTAACAAACAAACAAACTTACTTTCGCATTTAATAATATTAAGTTAGGATACAAAAGCTGTCAAACTGAAATGTTTATTCTTTACATAAAACTTATCTGACGATTGAAAAATCTGCCCTAAGTTAAATAAATAAAGTACGTTTGAATGCACCTGTATACCTGTATACCTTGTATACCTTGCTTGCATTGCACGTAAATTTGAAGCATATAGTACCGGATCAGAGCCCGGATTCAATACAGTTAGTTGTACAACCATTCGCAGTATTGTTGATGTATTTAGACAAACAGCCCGTATGTAATGCCTATGTAGTTCGATTTCCGTAGTTGAAGGAACAATTTGCATAAGTAGATACGAACTTGGCTTGGCATACTGCCGTGTATCTAAATCTAGATATATTAGTTCAACAATTTGTCGCTTAAGTTCTAACACCGCGTAACTCAAAAAATAGCAGTTTTGAGTTAGGCACGTCATTCGATAGGGAATTGAAAAACGCATCGTTTAACCAATTAAAATCAATGGTTAGACCCAATAGCAACACGTTATTTCATAAACAAAAACACAGCGAATACAATATTCTCCATCAAGCTACATAAAATGTTTCGCTCTCCTGAAAAGTTAACTGTTTTGAGTTACGCGGTGTTATAACTTAAGCAACGAATTGTAGCGTACTTGGACTCTTTTGTTGAACTGTTAAGTTTGTTAATTTACGTATTATTAAACTTAACAACCGTGGTTATTCAGTTTTACATCACACAGCATGACCAGTTGGTCGCTGTACACCCGAAAACTATGAACTGACTCATCATTTTGTACAACTTTTACCGTGGGGCAAACTGTGAATTCGTGAATAAAAAATCTGCTGTTCCATACATTTTGTTACGCAACATTGATTATTTTGTATAGAAAGGAGTTTTTTTAACCGACTTCAAAAAGGAGGAGGTTCTCAATTCGGTTGCATGTTTTTTTTTATGTGTTACCTCATATCTCCGTCATTTATGAACCGATTTGAAAAAATATTTTTTATACCCGACTTTTTATACCCGACTACGTCGAAGCCAAAAAGAAGGGTTATGAAGAGGAGGGGTTAAATTTATGGCACTAAAACGTATTTAATAAAAAAAAAAAAACAACCGAATTGAGAACCTCCTCCTTTTTGAAGTCGGTTAAAAAAGTTAAAACCGACTTCAAAGAAAAACTAAAAGGAGTAAAATAATTACCATAATATAAAATTTACAGTTTCAGAAGTCGGTGCAACTCTACACTGAAACAAATAGAAGCCACCCACTTCTGAAACTGTAAATTTTATATTATGGTAGTTATTTTACTCCTTTTAGTTTTTCTTTGAAGTCGGTTTTTACTTGTCCCATAGTAAAAATTGTACAGAATGATGAGCAGAGTTCTCCCGTGCTGTCACTGTTACTGCGACAGCGAGTGTAACCTTAATCCCTCAAATTAAATATATACTTGCATTTTGTTACTATTGCTATCAAGCAACTGTCACAAAAATTCAATTTTAGAATAATCAATTGCCAAATGCTGTTGCTGTCACAGTGACAGCATCAGACTTAACGGCAACTTAAAATTCAGTAGCGTTTGAGTATTTGGCTATTGATTTATCTAAATAGGGTATTTGACTGAAAAAATCTAATTAGTCTGTCGGTTAGATTATCAAAAAATATTTGACCCGTATTTTTTCTTTTGTTACGTAAACCAAAATTGACGAAGATACAACACTTTTAAAATTGGCAAAACGTCACAAGCAAGTACAATTTTTACTTGCTTCTGACGTCACAAGCCGACTCTCGAGTTTTGATGCGTTTTATCTTTCCAAATATTCCTAGATTTAAGAAAAGAAAAAAACGTGTCCATTATTTTTCAAAACTCTAACTGGCGGACTAATTAGATTTGCAATTTATTGATGCTGTCAACATGCCTATTATAAATTTTGTGTCAGTTGCTTGATAGCATTAGTAACCAAATTCGATTATTCAACATATTGAAGGGTTAAGGCACAAATACTAAAAAGAACGACTGCCTCGTTGGTCTAGTGGTTGCAAGCGCGACAACTGAGCGTGAGGTCCTGATTTCGATCCCCGGGTTGGTCAAAGTGTTATTGGGTTTTTCCGTGTGGAATTCCTCGGTAGCAGCCCGGAGACTGTATTTGTGCCCGGTTAATGGCAAAAGGCTCGCCCCCTATTACATGAGACTTAAACATAACGGCGAAATGAGGGTGTACTATACACCTCTACCCAACCCTTCGGGGGAAATAGGTAGGCGTGATGTTATGTAATGTTACATAACGAAAAAATATCTTTTAAGCATTGATTTGTTTAACTTCGAGCTCTTGCGTTCAATCTTCAATACATAATCTAGTAAATGTCTTAGCCGAAGTCCCAGCTGACTATCGTATTGGTTCATTGCATAGAGACGTCCGGACTTCCGTCTCGCTAACTTCGATAAACAGTATCCTACCGATTGTAACAAGTAAGGCCTCGGCCTCGAATTTAGCGGGCAGCGGGGCGGCGGCGGCGGCGGCGCGGCAGCGGGGCGGGCAACGCATACCTGTTCTCCAAACCAGCGGGCAGATCGCGCGGCACTATAGCGGTGTAGTGTTGTGTTCGTGGTTGTGTTGTCGAGATATTTGTTTTTATTCGCGAATGAAATGTCGGAAAAACGGCGACATCTTTTTGATTCAAATTTATTCCTAACGCTCGATTTATTGTGGGTAAAAGAAGAAGTGGATCCCTACTATAGGCGCCCGGACGTCTTATCAAGCACAATATAGACGTGAAAAATTCAAAGAATATTTTGTAAATAATCGCATTAGTTACTAATTAATTTGTAAAACGTAATAAATATTGTATTTGACTTAATAAATCATTTTTATATTTACCTTCAATATTCAGTTCGTTTTTTATTTCTTCCCATAATTGGTTAATTATTTTTCTATTTTTATGGTTCGCATCTTTGCTGTTCCATATGGGTGTCCTCTCAAAGATTGCCGAAATAATTTGCTCTTGCACGTCCGAGGACATTTTGATACGTCACAAAAAAAATGTACAACACTATACTACAATGCAGACGCGCAACGCGGGCGGTCACCGCTTGACTGGAGTGCACCGCTCGTTGCCCGCCCCCGCGCCGCTGCCGCGCCGCTGTTTTCGAGAACCGGTCCATTTGATTTTACGCATAAGATCCTGCCGCTCCCGCGCCGCCGCCGCCGCCGCCCCGCTGCCCGCAAAATTCGAGGCAGAGGCCTTACTGTCGATGGGGTAACGAGGCGTGAACTGAAATTTATATAAGATCTCTATACATATACGTAATGTGGCGTGAATATACGTGAAACGTGGGTCATAGGTACAATAAAATCTCAAATTTTAATATCTCGATAATGTGGTGTGTAAAAGTTAACGTATGCTGATTCCAAAACTTAAAACAATATTTTGCTATTTCCAGCACTTAACATTATAAGATGGTGCTCATTTCTACATAAATACACGAATTCGTTTGACATCTATTTGACCTCTTAATTGCGTAACAGATTCGGCGGAATGGGCTAAATACGTTCACTCAGTCTTAGATTTTTTAAAAAAAGTTTCTTTCTGTCAATTTTAATCAATGTGTCAACTTTTTAAGCTAAAAGGCTAAAAACTAACCCTTTTAATATTTTTTTTCTTTTAATTATTAACTCCAGATGTTGTAAAAGAAATCAACATTAAAACTTTTCACTATACTCCGTCATCACTAGCAAAAGTTTAAACAACAATTAAAAAATAACTACCGCGTAGAAAACAAAAAAAAACAAATTTAGGTTCTTAAAATAGACCAATCTATATGAAAAAAATATTTAAAAATACAAAAAAAAACTTTATTGTCAAACTGTCGTACTTGTTTTAGTATTTAATGTATTTATTATAAAAGGAGGGGAATGAAACTTAAATTATTCGAAAGGTACTGTGCCGTAGATGTGCACAAAACAAACGTGTATGTGTTGCCTTTAAGAGGGCTATCGCATTTTCTCACCTCTCTCGCTCGCACAGGACCATATTTTTTAAGAATGTTAAATTAAAAGATGCATTTTTTAATAATGTATTCAATGGGCTCCCTTTAAAATAATATTAATTTAATAGGTATAATTATTAAAAACATTTTTATTGTGACATTTATTAAACTTATCTCAAAAACGGATCATAATAATTATTGAGCTGAGTTTATTAGGGAACACGATAGTAATGTGTTTTTAATAATTACCTATCAAATTAATATTATTTTAAAGGGAGCCCATTGAATACATTATTAAAAAATGCATCTTTTAATTTAACATTCTTAAAAATATGGTCCTGTGCGAGCGAGACAGGAGACAAAATGCGATAGCCCTCTTAAGGCAGGTAAAATAATGGTCGAATTTAGACCACAGATGATACTAGTATTATTTATTTCTCTTGCGGTAATAAAGAATGAATTAACAGTGGGAATGACCACAGACCAACCAATACGGTTCGGCGGTTAGAGGTAAATCTATTCCTGTCGGTAATAATTTAAATTGAAAACTATTTGTTATATGTTTACGTTCTTGTTCCCGTTTATATATCGGGAACCAATGAATGGATGAATATGGAAGATTACATAACATACAAAGTATAATAACCAACATTTAGCTATGTTGCGTTGTGCTGTGTGATGCTCTAGTCAATTCGCTCCTCATAGATTTTATTGAGGAAAAGAAACAAAACGTGCTGCGTTTTGTGTGGCTGCGTTTAGTTTAAAACATAGCAGGGATCACGCGATACGCGCTGATTTGCTCCTAAAACGTGTTGCGCTGCGCTTTGTTTATAATTAAACGACGCAAACAACGCAACGAGTCGCAAAGCACACAAAGTACTCGCGCAGCTCAAAGTTGTTTGTAGAAAAACTAGAAACTTAGCTTAGCTAAGCACAGCACAGCGCAGCTTAGCTTAATGTTGATTAGTCACCCTGAAGGCCCGAAACAATTTGAAACAAGTTTAACAATTTTTTTGAGTCGTTTATACAAGGTTAGTCAGAAAGGGGGTACTAATCCGAAAGGAAGTTAAAGTACCCATGATAATGAATAACTTTTGTTTTAAAACGTTTTCCAAAAGTGAATAGTTAAGAGAAATAGGTGATCATAGATGTCAAAAAAAATGTTCTAAAATCTATCTATACCCAGTTATGATCCGCTGTGTTTACATTTTAGGTCATTTTTGGGGTCATGAATTAGAAGCACCATCTTCTGAATTTGTAACTAAATAATAAAAATAAAAATAATTTATTTCACAAAATGACAACAATAAAAATCAAGATTAAATTAAATTGAATCAAATCAAATTAAATAAAAAATAAATACATATTACAAATCAAATCAAAATTAAAATTAAAGCAGGGATGAACAACTTTTGAACAAACTAAAATGGAAATCATTTTGCATTGAAAAAAAATTTACCGAATTTTGAAATTTTAACACTTGCTTTAAGACAGTCATCAGTGATAGTTTAAGTGGCCTGCGGATTAGTACCCCCTTTCCGACTAACCTTGTATTAAACTTATAATACAAACTAAGGTATTGTTTAATAAAAATCAAATATTTTTCAATTGTATTCTACGTTTGTTGTTTTTTTACGTTAAAAAAGAGGGATATTTAAAAAAAAAACTTAACTCTCTAGATTGGTTTACCTTTTAATCAAATTGGTTTGGGTCAGACTATATCATGTGTAGTTCTTACTTGAGAAAGAAGAACTTAAGAAATGGTCATTGCATTTTTGTATTTTTCCTTACGCTTGTTGTGAATGGCGGACTAACAGCAAAAATATGTGCAGCGTTCACATTATACTACGACGAATCTGCCTGCCATCATAATATAAGACTCTGCATTGCAGCTGTGTATAATCCAGCATTGCATATTTATAGCTTGCCGTAAATCATTACCAGACGTAAAGCGCAACTATAAAGTTTCTGGCATGATATCTGGTAAAATAATAAAATATTAACCCTTGCTTTGCAGCGGTGAGGCTCAAATCAAAGCATTGTAATTTTATGCCATGCTAGCTGCCAAGTACTTTTTAGTTAAGCAACACAACAAAGTTTCTGGCAGTTTACACATGGTTATTTCCAATTAACTGGCAAAATTTCACAGGGTTACTATACTCTGTTCAACGAAAGATATTCCTGACATAGCAGTCACTTCGTGTATTGTAGCCGTAGGGAGGCTGCTATTGAAAAACGTAGACTACATCATCAAAAACCGTGAAATAGTTATGTTATCCATGTTTTGTTTTTTTAAATATTTGATATTCTTTGAAAGAGAAACTTCCTGACGTCCTGACTCACCTTATGATGATAAGGGTGTAATAAAATAACTATCTCGTCTGTGTTGTGTAATGCAGGACGTAAAGAATAGCACTACCCCATCTCTTCCCATGAGTGTCGTAAAAGGCGACTAGGGGATTCTCTGAGTACTTTAACAACCATACTGCGATCGCCAACCCGCCTGCCAAGCGTGGCGATTACGGCAACCCCCCCCCCCCTTTGGGGAGGCCTATGTCCAGCAGTGGACGTCTTTCGGCTGAGTGATGTGTGATGATGATGATGAAAATAACTTTTATTCACATTGTAACAATAACCACGTTAACCATGCCATATTTCGAGAACAAATGTTTAAAAATGTGCTTGATCATCTAAAAATACATATCCAATTCTACGGTTATTTAATAATAAAAAATCACTTAGAAACATTAGCGAGGGTTTGAGAATAAATCCCGAAGTGCCCCGAAAGACTTCGAGAGTAAATCACCAAACGTCACGTGCCTTGTCGAAACCTGTCTATTTTTAAAATCTTTTTTTTTGGTGGATTCGCGCGCGCCTTTTTTGTGTCATGCGCGACACACGGGGGGAATTAGTTTGATTACAAATATTTAAAATAAATAAATCTATTTTATAAAAATTAATTGCTGTTCGTTAGTCTCGCTAAAACTCGAGAACGGCTGGAAAGATTTGGCTAATTTTGGTTTTGAAATATTTGTGGAAGTCCAGGGTAGGTTTAAATGGTGAGAAAATATGGAAAAATCGCGAGGAAAATAGTAAAAACAACAATTTAATTTTCCCATACAAACTGTTCCTACCTGTCAAACATTCGATCTTCGTCCCATCATCGGTACGGTAATTTCGGGTCCCCTCAAATAAAAAATATTGTGTATCCAAAAGCACTTCAATAAACAGATTTTAAAACTAAACATTTTTTTTCTTTACGTGGCATTGCAACGCATGCCGGGGTTCAGCTAGTTAGTTATTAATTTTGGTATTGATTTATTTATTCATTCGTGTTCATTATTGGTGTTATAGTCATCTCCTTAAATATAGCACAGATACAGATCAACATCTTGTATAACATAATACCCAAATAACACAGTAGCAAAGAGCGCGCGTAGTAATTAAAGCAAACTAATTAACTCAATTTATACACAGCACAACACACACAAATAAACTTAAATTAAAAATTACCCAGGATAAGCTTAGCTACACCAGCGAGGAACTTGAATAGTTCTTTCATCCTATCATTCTCACCTGCGAACCGGTAATGAGTGTCTGGCTTTAACGAGTTTTCCTGTAAGGCTGAACATCCACCAGAGCTGTGCGAGGAAAATGTGCGGTGCGAAAATGTGTAGCGAGGATGTGAAACGGTGTGACCCTATCCACCAGAGCTGTGCGAGGAATGTGTAATGTGTTAATGTGTATAAGTCGCGCGGAGAAGGTTTGCCGATCGCCTCATGACGTCACGCGTCAATGGTCGGTACGATTAGTAGGTAGGCCAGACGAGTGCGGGTAGCGGTCGGTGAAGTGGGAGGGGCAGTCATCGGCAAACCTTCTGCGCGCGACTAGTACAATTGAGCGCGGCCAGCATAGGTAGCGGACTCTTTTCGAATATGAGGGAGAATAATACAAATGCCTAGCAACACATTCCTCGCAACACATCCCTCGCTCGCATTTCTTGCTTGTTTTGTATGAACAAAAACCTCGCACCGCTAAGCCCATATCCACCAGAGCTGCGCAGAGCCACAGTAGACATATATTATAAGCTAAGGCAGTACCTCAACTTACTATAATCTCAAGAATTGAAACACTCACACAGACACGCTCTGTATACTGAGTAGTTTTTTGTTTTTGTATGGAACTGTATCCCGAAAATACCATATTTGTCTTGTTGCAGTGCGTGTCCGTGTGAGTGTGTCAAATCGGACGATTGTAGGTAGTTGAAGTACTGCTTTAGCTTATATGTCTACTGTGGCAGAGCGAAGTTAGGTAAATGAAGTGATTCTATTGCTGCTTACAAAGCACATTCCTCGCTACGCAGCTTAGCACAGCCCTGATGGATGCTCGCCCTTAAGGACCTTTTACAGTATTAAGTGAAACTATACGGCATGTCATCTGAAAGTGAAGCCTTCTTTTATAGACCTGTTTACTGGCGCTCGTTATTTTGATATCGTTCCCTTTGTGAGCCGGTTTTTATGGCAGGATTCGTGTTTAGTGTGATTTCAGTAGGATTTTGTTAACAAAGTGTGTTCGAATCCTTGAAAGCTTGTAGGAAATTAAAGACCCTGAAATAGTTTGACATGTTTAGCGAAAATGACTTTCCGGAGGTCCCCGTTGATTAACCAAAACCACAGTGTACCTACTTACTACATACAGTGGGTCAACGCCCATACATTTGACAGGTCCTATGAAATGTCAAAATTATGTAGAGGCGGAGATTATGTCCCAAGTATGCAGTATGGCTACTCGGGACATAACCTCCGCTCCTTCACCCCGCAACCCCCCGCACGATAGCTCTGCGACAATGTTCTACGTTGACCAACCGTAAGGAGTAAGATATAGGTAGACTGTGCCAAAACTTTAGTTTTCTTCAAGTAGGAAGTCGAGCAAGCCTGATATGCCTTATTATCATGATCTTCTCTCGAGACGAGCTTTACGAGAATGGGTCATGCCGCGGTGAAAAGATTAGACAGCAAAGTTGATAGCGAAGCTGACTGCCCAAGGTGAGCCGGACGTACTCGAGGAACATCACATGTGTAGGCTCCACTGTAATCATGTTTTGTTTTTAATTTAAAGCCGCTTCTCATCATCTTGTGACCACGAGGAGAAGATAATTTACATTTAAAAACATAGTTTGTATTCCAAATTCGGATGTTTGTGGAAACGAGATATATACTTATTTTAGGCGCATGCTACACGTTCAATATTTATCACGAGATTTGGATAGGAAAACTTTTTCTTTTTCAACTTTTAATCTATGCAAGCCTCATAGGTATCTCCTAAATGTCAACATCAGGGAACCGCTATACAATTGGGATCGCAATTCTGTATAGTGATATTTATTGAGCGTTTAAACAATAAATACACTGATCCAAATGCTTAATACATTTATCTAAATGCTCAATACATTTATCTAAACGCTCAATACATTTATCTAAACGCTCAATAAATCGCAATGCAAATATCGTCATAACTATTGAGCTTGTAGCACGCGCCTTACGATTATTGTCAAGGGTTCAAAAAGTGTTCTGATAAACAACATCTTAAAACCGCAAGCACGGTAATTATAGACACAATAGATGAGACAATTAAGTGTCGTCCTGGGACGACGGGCGGTACGCAACCGGCAAAACGCAATCGCTATGGCTTCGATTTTGACAGGCCGACAATTTCCATAGCAACGTATGTATTCATAATCCGGCTTCTCCACCACTATGTACCACGTAATGAATATTGTTGTATTGTCAAAATTAAAGCTATTGAAATTACGAATCTTATACGCAATTCGAATGCTGGGTTCTCCGTCTTCATATCGATAAAAAAATATACTCTACATTTACGTACGATGACGCTTTCGTCTTAATTTTCTCCGTAGGCTATCAATCTTATAAACGACGTTATCCGTCTTCATCTGAAGCGTAAATTAAATCAACGTCAGTGTAATAATGTTCCACTTATTACCAACGTTTACTCATATTTAAGGAAATTACGGTTTAACCAAAATATGTAGGCGTTAGGCTACATAAACATAATGTGAGGGTAATGATTAATAAAAAAACAAATAAATGGTTTGAATATTATTATTCTTCTTCTTCTCTCGTGTTAGCAAGAGCTACACGAAAACAGCTCATACTGTGGTGAAAAGATTAGCCAGTTAGCAAGGATGGTAGCGGGGCTGACTGCCCAGGGTGCGCCGGACGTACTTAAGTATCGTCACTCGTGGAGGCTCTATTCATGCACCCCAAAAAAAAATATTATAAATATTATTTATTTAAAAGATAGAAATTAGACAGCTTAGAAATCATTTATTTTATGAATAATGCTGGCACACTTTAATGTTTCTACGTTTCAATTGGCACGACGACGCGGCGACGTTGTAGGAAGTTCAAAAAATACAGAAAGGGTTCCTTATCATCTCTTGTTTGGAATATTTTTGCCACCATTTTTTGGAAGATGTCGTCAAAACCTCCTTGTGATTTTTTTTTATATTTAACCCTTTCCCTGTCCCTTTAATCACATATGATTCGCGTCAAAGTTTAACTGTTGTGTCGGCTGTCTGGATAGTGAACCTGTTAAACCTGGCAATATTATAGGTACTATTTACTTTAATAGAACTAAAAAAAGTTTTTTTCTTTTTTTTTTGTTATTTACTTTTCTGAATACCTTATGCCTTATAAAGGGTTAAACGTATACTCTGGAGTAGGTAGTACTGAAATGCATTATAAATCGCGGCAAATTCTCCTTATGTCAATGAAATAAAGTCAAGTAATTGCATAAAGTCAAATAAAAAGTCACGAAAGTAGAATAAATGCCGTGGAAATGCATTCCTTGCGAAGTATGTGCGGTGTAACTTTGAATGATAGATTGAAGAATGATGTGATAAGACAAAGTTGCGGTTTAAAAGATGATGTAGTGACAAAAATTGAATGGAGTATGCTTCGGTGGTTTGGGCATGTTGAAAGATTGATCGAACGACGATTAACAAAAGGAATTTATAAGGCGAATGTCAGTGGAAACGCCAGTAGAGGACGCCCTAGAAGGACATATTACATTGATGTTATTGGTGATGTTCTTCAAAAAGGACAGGCGCGTAGTACTTTCAACCGGCGTGCGTGTAGGTATGACAAGAAGTATGACCGTGGACGAAGCGAAAGGAGTATGTAAGGATCGTAGCACGTGGCGTTCTACAGTTTCTGCCTACCCCCGTGGGAAAAAGGCGTGAGTTTATATATTTAATTGCATAAAATTTTAAAAACGTTTTACCAGTAGATAGGTATCTGTTTTAATTTTGCATGTTTACGTGATAGGCGATGAAATGACGTTAAGCCTTGTATATTAATGTTAACATGCAATTATTGCATTTAAAATTATACCATAAAATGTATAAATTGTTTTAGCACGCGAGCTGGAGCAATTAGCCCGGAGTGTCCACATTGAAGTGATCATTAGTATTCCTAGCATTTATAAGGTTTATTTATTGGATAGTGTATGTTATGTAGGTAGGTATTATTTTTAAATGTACTTTAGAATAGAAACCTTAATGATGAATGATTTTTTTGTAATTTTTTTTTTCTATCTTGTCGACTCAAAATATACATAATATAATTATACATAATAGAGTTGATACTTATTTGAGGAGCTGACGAAGTTTAGTGTGACGTCACTCTTATGTATTAGGAAATGCTGCAGAAGTTCCAACATGCTATACTTTCGATAGTAAAGCTCTTACATACAAAGATGCTGAAAGAAAAGAAATCTTAATTCGATAGCAACATACTTAGTTGAACTTTGTAAAATATCTGGGTACCTACATTTCTTATGTTCAGGTTATCACGACAGGACAGAACGGGTTTCCGCGGAAGCCCGCGGAAAACCATTCTGTCAGACAGACAGTTCGTTCTGTGTTTTGTTTGTGTTTTTGTTGTTACATAGATGTAGCAGTTCCCACAGCAGTACTCAGTATACCCATTGCGGGACAAAGGCCTTCCATCTTTCCACGTATCTATCTACTGCCAAATAGGGCCCATCGACTCCAGTAGCAAGATATTTCCACATACCTTATCGAAGATTTCCCAACAATAGGTTAACCCCGCACAGGATTTAGATTGATTCAAGTTCAAGAAAAATCAAATAAATACAAAACACTAGCAAAATATCTCCTGTTTATACCGTAATATTTTTTTGTGTTTCTTTATTAGCTCAAAATATACTTTTTTGTATTTCTCGTGCACATGTCAGATTTTTTGGCCGTGCGTATACAATGTGTAACATAAATAACGCACAACCTCTTAAGGGGTCACTGTACTCATCATTATGAACAACTTTTACTATGGGAACAAACACGAAATCGCGAAAAAAAAAAAAAAAATTTAAAAAAAAGTAGAAACCGACTTCAAAGAAATACTAAAAGGAGTAAAATAATTACCATAATATAAAATTAACAGTTTCAGAAGTCGGTGGCTTCTATTTGCTTCAGTGTAGAGTTGCACCGACTTCTGAAACTGTTAATTTTATATTATGGTAATTATTTTACTCCTTTTAGTATTTCTTTGAAGTCGGTTTTTACTTTTTTTTAAAGTTTATTTTTTATTGAATACGTTTTAGTGTCATAATTTTAACCCCCTCCTTCATAACCCTTCTTTTTGGCTTTGACGTAGTCGGGCATAAAATGTCCTTTCAAATGATACCTTACACGATATAATGAAAACATTCCAAAGGGGGGGAGGGGGGGACACGCACCCCCACCTCTTTTCAAGTAGTCAGTTCCCAACAACGAGAGAGTTATGCGAACATAAATGTAGAGAACAGCTGATTTTTTTTTCGCGTTTTCAGATTTCGTCCCATAGTAAAAGTTGTTCATAATGATGAGTACAGTGACCCCTTAACCGGGTTTGCGCATTTTTTTTTTATTTACTTCCAAACTTACGTCTATCATTACAGGTAGTAGGTAAACCTAATGCGATAGATAAGCTAAATTTAACAATATAATATAAACACTAAATAACAACTAAATTGCGCAATAACTTGTTAACCAGTAAGTAGCCCTTGTGAACTCGCTCAATGTACAAGATAATAAATCAATTTGTTCAGCTACCGCGTTGAGCGTGCGTATGGCTCGTTCAGCGGCGCCCGCTGCAGCAAGTTGGTATGCGCGCTGGGTACCATCAGCAGCTGCGGCCGCCGCCGCCGCCCCACGTAATCGTCCGGCGCACATAGCCAAAGTTCCCTTAAAATAGCTGGATTATTTGTTTTCCCTCTCAACACTTTAAACAAATAATAAATAAATAATAAATATTTTTGGGACATTTTTTACACAGCACCATCTAGTCCCAAACTAAGCAGAGCTTGTACTATGGGTACTAGACAATGGATATAATACTTATATACTTTTTTTTTTGTAAATACATACTTAAAATACATAAGAAACACCCAGACCAACACAAACACTTATGTTCATCACATAAATATTTGTGTCCTGTGGGAATCGAACCCACGACCTCGTGATCAGCAGTCCGACACTCGAACCACTAGACCACAGACGTCGTCAGGCCAATATGAGGCCAATGCTACTTCTCTTCTCATTTTCAATTTATACAGGGTGTTAACGTATTCGTGTAATTTCTTCAAACCACGTGATCTACTGGTGACACAGATTAAGCCTAAATGGGAATTTTTGTGGAATCAACTAAAAAGAAAATTAAAAAAAAATCTTGATTTTCTATTTCTGTGTCATTTTAGAGCCTTGAGTTATCTGACTGCAAAGAGCGATATCGTGTTAGTCGTGCCTACCAGCCGTGTCGCCGTGCTTTCATTAATTTATGCGTAGCATCGAAATATTCACAAAAATAAAAATAAATTTTTGCATAAAAAAAAAATCTTATTTTTTTACTGAATCCTTATTAGGTGGTTTAGATACGATGGGTAACAATGCCGCATGAAAAATTTTTTTTTTTTTTTTAATTTTTAATCAAGCTAAATCCCGTGCGGGGCCTGTCTACATCAGTAGTAGATCATGTGGTTTTCAGGAATTACACGAATTCGTTAACATCCTGTAGTATCCTACCATACCAAGTACAAACAATGTTGGATAAATCGAGGGATATCCTGGATAATGTTATACCTTGTATAGGTTTTGGCAAGCGCACCGACTATGTCGTTGATCTTCTGGCTTTTATTATTTATTATACGGTAACGTGTGGCGGGAATAGCGGTGCACCTGTCTCTACGACCGAATATTTGATCCTACCTAGCTTAGTAGGTCAGTCTGCTAGTTGGTTTACTACCAAACTTGATGTAAAGTACGTTGTTTTCAGCTAACATAGTAAGGAGTATAAAAAACTACATAGTATGTTGCTGTATTCTTTTAAGTCTTACGAAGTCAACAATGTTCCTTATTGACGTCTTAACGTTATCCTGGTAAGGTCTTTATAGTATAGGTACAGGGTGAAAACGAATTCGTGTAATTCCTTAAAACCACATGATTTACTACTGGTGTGGATTGGCCCCGCACGGAATATAGCTTGATAATATTTTTTTTCATGCTTTTGGTTTACGTGATTGTATCTGAACAACAAAATAAGGATTCGGTAAAAAAAAAAAAATTTGAGTGAACAGTTCGATTCCCCGCATAAATGAATGAAACCACGGCGACACAGCTGCCTGGCGGGCACGACTAAGGCGATATCGCTCTTAGCAGTCAGTTAACTCGGGGCTCTAAAATGACTCGGAAATAGAAAACCAAGTTTTTATTTAGAAATATTTTTAATTTTAATTTTTTTTTGTTCATTTGTACCCCTTTTAGGGTTAATCTGTATCACCAGTAGATCACGTGGTTTGAAGGAATTACACGAATTCGTTTACACCCTGTATACCTAGTTTTATTTTAGGACATGCCTTTCATAACATGACGTCACACCTTTATTCCCCGAAGGGTGGGGCAGAAGTGTATAGTACACTCTCATTTCGCCGTTATTTAAGTTTAAGTCTATTGCCATCAACCGACATGCCTTTCATGTTATTTAAAGGTCTTATTAAAACATATTTCACAGCATTTAGCAAAATAATTTTTGCTGAGAATAGAACAAGCCGCTCAAGATATTAATATTAAGATAATGAAATACAGAAAGGACCTGGTTCAATTAATTATGAAAAGAACGACTTCTGTTTCATGAGTACCTATTTTAAATTAATCCCATCAAGGCTGGTGTTCACCAACATTTTCACTGGTTAAACAACTGATTACTGGAAAAACATACTAGAATTTTAAGTTATGTTGGTTTCTAAGCACGTTAAATAACAAGATAGACAAAAATGCCCAAAATTGTCTCAGAAATGAAACGTGAAAAGACTTTTTCCTTTTTTTTTGTCAACCCACCTTTTGTGGAGATTAATTTATTGCCAATGATCTCTACTATAAAACCCTTTTCAAGGAAAAGGTCGAATTACCAGTCACCCTGTACATACGTGGTTTGGGCTTGAAATTAACAGAAGTCATGTTCAGTATCCTTCAAACGGTCGTACCGTCCGCGAGGCCTAAGCACTAAGCTGAGCTTTGCATTTGTGTGAGAATGAATGCAGACGCGTCCTTTGCTTGGTTTAACGGTTTAACCGGTTGAACCGGTGTTCATACTGCGTTTTGGCAATCGATTCTATGTGCACTCACACAAATGCAAAGCTCAGCTTACGCCTCGCCAGTTGTACCAAACTTTGGTAACGAAAGTTTAAAATTAGGAAAAAATGTTAAGCAAATGTTTACTTGGGACCACCAATAACCTTAATTGGCCACGGGCACCATGAATACTTGATCATTGCTTAATTACGGAACTCGATAGCCTTTAACATTGCCCACGACGGACGGGTTGAAATTGTACAGACTTTGTAACCATTACGAACATTTTAAACAGGCATAGAATATGCATTGAGTTTTACTGAGTTGTCGCGGAACCGACTGCGGTGGGGTTGAGTTTCAATATAATTGGGGACTTATGGGGGCAAAGTATCTTTGATGGGGTTGAAAATTCAAAAGATTGTCTGAAATTGGGTTGGGGAGTTCGTTATTTTGATGTCAGAATTATATTGAAACTTCCAAATGTTGCTTGGAACTGTTTTATTATTTATTTGTAACCATTTTCCATTTTAATGAGCAAGTCTATTATTTTTTATAGCATGCGACGCCGACCCCAATTACGTTGGGATAAAGGCAGATGATGTTGATTATTTTTGTTCCTTACACCATGTATGACTAGATGTTTTCAGGTAAAATAATCTATGTAATAAAAATATTTTAAGCTTTTAACGTGTGATTCAGCAGAACAAAATCTCTAAAATTAAAAAGAATAAACAACGTGTAAAACCCTAAAAAATATCCCTTACTCTATGCTTGTTCAGATAAACAAACACCATCAAAAAGTTAGCAACAACACATTTTCAACCCCAATTTCAACCCGTTCATATAAATTTTAAATCATCCCTGTTTAATCAAAACTCTGGAGATTTAATAACGTTTGACATGTAAACAATCCACAACCTGTGTATGAAACATGTCGG
Source organism: Amphipyra tragopoginis (assembly GCA_905220435.1). Taxonomy (NCBI): domain Eukaryota; kingdom Metazoa; phylum Arthropoda; class Insecta; order Lepidoptera; family Noctuidae; genus Amphipyra; species Amphipyra tragopoginis. The sequence goes on along the minus strand of HG991997.1, from coordinate 7,576,520 downwards.
TGAAATTCACAAAATGAAACAATCTGATGTTTGCATATTTGGCGACGAGATTTTTCCACTCAGGACAGCGACACGGAGGAATGTAAATTAAACTCTACCTTAGTGTTATTACAAGGGATTTTCGTGTAAAAAATAAAACAGATTATTTGTAACGCCGCGCGATTTTAGAATTAAGGTAAAATGCGGTGTCACCTGATTATCTTCTCCAAGAAATTGTAATGTGGTTCTTAAGGAAAATGTCTGTCGCGGTGCTTGGTTTGGCTTGAATGTGTATATAAACCGAGTCCTTGACATAATTATGGAGGGAAAATGAGGCAGCCTTGAGCGCCTTATAAAAATGTTTTACCAAACACTTCCGTATGTAAAAAAAAAACATTATTATACAGGCTGTAAACGAATTCATGTAATTCCTTCAAACCGCGTGATCAACTAGTGACACAGATTGACCAAGCACTATGAAAAGAGCCTCCACGAGTGACGATACATAAGTACGTCCGGCGCATCCTGGGCAGTCAGCCCCGCTACCAACCTTGCTGACTGGCTAATCTTTTCACCACGGCATGAGCTATTCTCTTATAGCTCGTGCCGACACGATAGAAGAAGAAGACCAAGCACTGTTTTTTTCAGTTTCGGCAAAAATATCCTAACTAATATTATAAATTCGAAAGTAAGTTTGTTTCTTACCTTTTCACGCCTAAACCACTGAACCGATCATTCTGAAATTTTGCATATACGTTGTCAGGTGCACAGAAATGGACATAGAGTACCTTTCATCCCGAAAAAACAAAACGCTTTGTACGTATGAGTGGGATGTCCACCATGTACCGATGGCGCATTGCCGTACGTCTTGTAGTCCGATGATGGAAAGGGCCAGGCGGAATCAAATTGTGCAGTTCCATCGCACACTCCCCGAAGTGTAACCGATAAAAAACCGATAGGCTGGCAACTCTGCGTCGATGTTCACCTGCACCATTGAGTCAACAAAACTTTTACGGCCTGTCCACATCTCCACGTCAACGTGGAACGGTGCGGTGACGTGGCACGGTGCGTTGACGTAACGTTCAAATTTACGTTACCGTATCGTAAAAATGCACGTCAGGATCATTGTTAGATTTATCGTTGACCATGTAGGTAGATCCTTAATTTTAATAAGGGCTGATTTTTCAATCGTCAGATAACTTTTATCTGGGGAATAAGTTTGAAGTTTTGACAGCTTTCGTATAGAAAATCTATCAAACCGTCATATTTATTCGTTGGATAAAATTTATCTGACGATTGAAAAATCGGCCCTAAGAGAAACAGTGAGGTATGGTTTTAAAGCACCGGAGAACATGGACGGCGACTAACTCGCGGGCGTGGAGAGCGCGGGCGGAGCGCATATACGTCTGTGCTTGCGGCTAGAGGCGGAACGTGTTACGATACGGCAACGTAAATTTGCACGTTACGTCAACGCACCGTGTCGCGTTACCGCGCCGTTCCATGTTGACAACGTGAAGATGTGCACGGGCTCTTAGTTGATCCTTGAGTTCTAAGTCCCAACAACACAAATGAAGCCAGCCAATCAGCGAGCAAGTTGTCAGCAACTTAATTTGTCCAACTAGGAAAGTAAATTAAAATTCGATGCAACAACTTGCTGCCTTTCGACCCTCTCGCAAAGTTACAGGAAAACTTTGATAGGCACAATTGCTCATAAGAAAACTTTTACTCTTACCGACTAGGTAACGGTTCATAAAAGTAAAGAATGAGTAGATGAGGCCATTACATGAAATAACTAGGAGATTTTCACTTTGTAGTAGTACGAGTATTACTGCTTCTTCGAAATTCAAAACAAAATAGAAGAAAATGTTTAAACTTGGAGCACTTTTGGAATGCAGAAGGCAATTTCGAATGATAGTGACAGACAGACGGACCGACGTAGTTCCCAGGGTTCCTTTTTTACCAATTTCGTACGGAACCTTATCAATAAAGTAAAACATTTGATATTTGAACGGCACGTGCCGTTTTCTTCCGGCAATAGAAGTTAACCAGTCCACTTATCACCCCTTCTCATAGACCAGATATTTTTTTACCATATTTTACAATAGTCTTGCACCCACCTGGAATGGTCGGGACCATTCCAGGTGGGTAGTATTAAGGCATGCGCTATGACGCTTCACGCATGCCTCAGACGAAGACGCAAGATAAACATGAAAGCGCACTGGTGTCGACATAGCTTATAAGCAATATGTTATCATCTCACAGCGATATGAAAATTCAAAATTTCTAACAATCTGGTGATTCTCATAGATAGTAATGAGATCTCGTACTAAAATAATCCTTAAAGTTTCAAATGTCATCTTCTTTTATGTCTTTGACGATTTGTATAATTTGCTTGCACTGTCAAGTACTATTTTACTACATATTGGATATCGATTTTAAGTAACCATTTATTTAAATAACGTCAAGGTATTCTAGATATTCTGTTCACTCAAGGATTACTTGCTAGAAAGTTGATTATATGGCTAACATGACGTAATTTGATGTATTTTCCAGCAGTAGTGGCGCCAGCTCTTGGCGTCACTACATGCCGAGCTAGGCGCTGCCGGCCGCTGGAATCTCAGTGTAAATAGAGAATATGCATGTAATTCAAAACTCTATCATTATTTAAATATACATTGTATAGGAGTCAAGACACAAATAGAATTTTTTTTTAAATGTTTTAACTCATTACTTATTTTACAATTCATTGTTTTATGTTACGTTTTTTTCAATTGCAATCTCAAAACGCGTCGTCTTCGAAAATGCCGGAAGTGACATCAAAATCCATATGAATAAATCTTTAAATAATCTTTTCTTAGCAAACTGTTTGATTTGTCACTGAGCTTAAGTTAGTAAGTGCGATTTCTGCTTGAATAAAGCACAAGAAATAATTTAATTTATATCATTTGTGGCTAAAAAAGAGATGTAAACAAAGCAGTATCTTGGATTATGACGTCACATTATGACCGCGACAATAAAGGACGTTTGAACTGTAGAAGAAAATTGTTGAAGTTTAATAATTGTTTTGAGCAAGAAATAATAGTAACATTTGACTTTTAATACATTTCTTGGGTTTATATTAATGTGTTTTATTGATTAAGAGAAAAAAAAAGGTACATGCATATTCCCTATTGAGCCTTATGCCCGGCCCATGTGTCGTCAGCCTTAGTTTCTTTACAAACATATAAATATTTTATTTTTATCGTCTAGAAGGGTTTAATGGTACGTGTAACACCTATAAACCACGGAGCGGGGGTTAACGTTTTTTCTTATACCCATAAATTTTTATGGTTCATGATTTTTTAATTTCGTATTTCCTTGAAATGTCATAAATATCAGATTAAATGCCTCATTTAAATTAGGCATGAACACGATTTGGACCCTTCAAGTATAATTGCATTAGCACAATCAAGATTATTCATGAATAATTTCGAAATTATTAGGAACACCACTAACGCCATGCCACCACAAGTCGATCACACTAGAGTACAGTGTTAGCTAATCACTTCATGCATTAGGTATTTCAATTTGTTAACGCTCGAGCAAATGTCATTTGCATACAATTTGATCTTTCCAGTTAACATTTAAGGAAAAGAATTTTGTTTAGAGGGCCTGGTACTCCTTTTTTTTCTGTTTGTCATCATCATCATCATCATGTTGTTTGACATCCTCATGGATGTCCTCCACCCTGGGGTTTGCGGAGGGGTCTGTCAGACTCTTACTGACTAAAACCACCCCGGTGTTCCATCTCACACCTGCGCCGGGGGTCACGGGAACTAACGATACTTCCGCAACCCCCGGCTGGTGCCGACCCGCCACTGCGGGGCTCCTCGGGTTAGCGGGAGTGAGGTGTTAGACTCCCCCCGCGCCTGGTCTCTGCCTGGCCTGGTCCTCCTGGCCTAAGTTAGATGGTTAAAATGGCGCCATCTGTTGGTTGACGGTCTGCAGTATCGCTGAATGCGCCAAAAATTGCACAAAACGTAAGCTACCCCAAATGTGCAAGTGCGTTAGTATCGCTATACTACAGATAGTTTGTGTTCGGAACCAAAACCGTGTTGGAATTTTTTGTTGACGTTGCTATCCATGCTATCTGTCAGTCAAGTTTTAGAGATAACAAAAGTACTGGCAGCTGAATTGATTCCAGCGATTTAAATCCGCTTTGTCATGTAAAAAACAGTTCCGAAAAAGATTATAAAATGTTACTAAACAAATATGGAAGCAATCCCATTTTATGATAACAGGGATTGCTGTTTGATCTATTTGATAGGACAGAATAATTTATATCGTTAAAATGTTATCACTATAGAAGGTTTTAGTTTGGTCCTTTGGACCGCGTTAAGGTAGGGACAGTAAACAATATTTCCTCCGATACGTGTCCAAACATATGAACAAGGTATTATAATTCTGATGGATATGCTGTTTATTATGCCACATAAAATATGCTATCAAATAGCATAAATATACACATTCTACTGCGGGTGGCGTAGCGTGGGTTTCAACCGCCCGGGGCGGTGGAAAATTTCATCGTCCCCTTATTTAGGTATTTCAATTTAAAAGACTAAAATGTACCGTAATTCTAAAGACATTTTTGGCAAGAACAATCATCATTATTGTGTATAGGTTACAAATAAAATATAGGTATAAATCTTAGGTGCGACAAATATATGAAATGAAATGGTTCAAATTTTTATTAGATATTATTTTCCTTTATTCATTTAATCACTACATACCTAGTATAAAACAAAGTCGCTTCCCGCTGTCTGTCCCTATGTATGCTTAGATCTTTAAAACTACGCAACGGATTTTGATGCAGATTTTTTTTAATAGATAGAGTGATTTAAGAGGAAGGTTTTAAGCTAAAACGTACACGTGCAAAGCCGGGGCGGGTCGCTAGTAAATATATAAATTACATTTTTAAATATTTCCATGCATAAAAAAAACATTTAAAAATATAGTAGCCCACCGGCATCGGGAACACGGTCCAAGCTACCAGTGGTCAGGGTCTCAGAGAAAGGAACTTCCTAACAATACGCGCTGTGTCCAGAAGTACCGCTTTCTGTATCAGGCCCTTGATCGAGCTGCCCAACGAGAGCCTCTTTAGATGTTGGTCGAGGCTCTTGGCTATTAAACAAGATATTATTATTATTTATTGTGAAATTTTGCCGATCCGTAAAAATGCCGCTCGTGGCGGGCCGCCCCCACTACGCTATGCCACTGCTACAACGGGTGGTCTTATGCGATTTCTTCCAGACAACCTTTAAATGCAAACCATGAAATCATAGTTAAGATACCAATTCCTAAACCCATTCAAGTACTATCATATTTGTTCATATTCCTATATCCTATCACATCATATTTATAATCAACTAGCTGTACCCGGCATGCGTTGCAATGAACTTTTTCCTACTTACTACCTTTTTTTTTTTACTACTTACCTACTACCTACCTTCAGAATCAAAATCAAAATAGTAAAAAAAGTTAAAACCATTTTCATGCATGTGGTAAACAAATGAAGAATATGGACATAGGTACTGATATAATTTCGTTTTTTTTTAAATATCAAAATTTTCTTTCATAAGATCCTTCTCCTGACAAATACGAACAGGACAAAAAAAAAATGTGAAATCGGTCCGCCGCTCACGCTTGATGCCGTGACCAAGGGAAATAGGGATTCATTTTTATATAATATATAGATAAGGACAATTACCATTACCATTAATAAGCACAACATAGAAAAACACTATCTCGATCAAAACTAACATCTAGTATACGTTCTCCATCTCAAGCTAATCTATGCGTCATCCCTACATATTACATGAGACGCGGCGAGTAAGCCAACAACAAAATGGTTCCTCTACTCGCCGTACAAATTGGTACCTCGTACGTAAACAATGGTACCATCAACGCTGAATCGCTATAGATTTTCCTTACGAAGCTCGTAAACGTCAAGTGCATTAAGTTATTTTCTTTTTATTTTGTTTACTTGAAGAATTTTGCCGTCGAAATTGTTTACCTAGAGAGTAGGTTATACATGAGTTCATTATTTGTGCTTATACGAGTATGTTCAAGTATTCAAATATATTTTTGTGTTATAATTTTCGTGAGACACATTCACATTATGTTTCATCATCATCATCATTCAGCCGGAAGACGTCCGCTGCTGGACATAGGCCTCCCCCAAGCATCGCCACATCGACATATATCTAGAATCGCCACGCTTGACAGGCGGGTTGGTGGTCGCAGTATGGTTAAAATACTCAGAGAACGCTGCTGCCCATCCTCTAGAGAATCCCTTAGACGCCTTGTACGACTTATTATTATTGTGTTTATTTACGGTTTAATCACGTGCATTTTTCGGGATTGCCCGACTAGTTTCGGACCCAAACGGAGCCCTTAATCATGAGCTGAACACGCGACGTGGTCGCGAGTCGAACTCTCATTTGAGTCCGAAACTAGTCGGGCAATCCCGAAAAATGCACGTGAGTAAACCGTAACTAATCATAAACATTCAAATATATTGTTAATCATAGGAAATTGTTCATATTTCTTTACTTCTTGGCTTAACGTGCACCACTTCAAAGAAAGGGATCGTGATTGCGTTATGATTCAGCCAAGAGTATGACAAGTAGAAGAACCCTCATATTATTCCGCAGTCATCTCTTATGACATTCACGAAATGCTTTGGGTTTGCAAATTGAAGGAGACAACAGACCCCATTCAAAATGTTTACCTTTCTGTTATATTTTTTCTGACATTTTATGGAATAAAAAACCACAAAGGCGTATAACCATCGCAGAGCTATGAAACGAAGCTAATTCAATCGCTTTGTTTCCGATTTGTGTAATAGATACCGTAAAATGGGGTGAATAGGGACAAAATCGAACTTGTCACTGAAATTAATCGACTACTCGTATTGGCCATACACTTACTAGTTTCCGTTTATCTACTCATGTGCTAGTACATACATAGTATTGTCTTTACCAATCAGAAGGCTTAGTGCACGTCACTTTAAAATCTAAGTAAGGTCACACTTATCTACACGTCTTCGTCATAGATTCGACCTGTCGCGCTTAATCACTACATATTATAAAACAAAGTCGCTTCCCGCTGTCTGTCCCTATGTATGCTTAGATCTTTAAAACTACGCAACGGATTTTGATGCGGTTTTTTTAATAGATAGAGTGATTCAAGAGGAAGGTTTTAAGCTATAAAACGTACACGTGCGGGCGGGTCGCTAGTATTGCTAATAAATTATAACATAACATCATGACCTGTATTCCCCGAAGGGTTGGGCAGAGGTGTACAACACACCCTCATTTCGCCGTTACGTTTAAGTCTCATGTAACAGAGGGCGAGCGTATTTCCATCAACCGGGCACAAATCCAGACTCCGGGCTGCTACTGAGAAATTCCACCAAGAAAAACCCAATAAGACTTTGCCGACCTGGGGATCCAACCCAGAACCGCGCTCAGCAGTCGCGCTTCCGACCAACGACGCAATCTTGAATAAATGATATTCGTCAATATTGTGTGACTGTCTGTTTTACTCCTATGGCAACACGAATCTAAGCCGAAGACTTGTAAAGATCCAGCGTAATACAGAAATGTAAAATAATAGGAGGTTTGGCATTTTACTTTGAGATTTAATAAATACTTTTATTTCCAGGAGCGCCTAAGTCAAGAGGAGGTGACGCGGCTGAGCGACGTGCGGAACTTAGTGAACCAGCTTTACGAAGCTCTGAACGTGCGTGAACACCAGATACGGAAGGAAAGGGAGCTTAAAGCGCAGTTGGAGAAGCTCTCCACCGAGTTGCAGCCGCTAGAGGAGGTAAGGTCTTTCGTTAGTCGAATGGTATTCCATAAACGGAAACGCCAGCTAGAATCTAAACTTTTTCTTGCTTCTAAATATCTGAAAAAACAAACATAATTTGATTCTTCTTGGTCTCACAAAGTGTCATTCGGTATTGTATGAAATAGGACCTGTCCACATCTCCACGTCACAACGTCGTCAACGTGGAACGGTGCGGTAACGTGACACGGTGCGTTGACGTAACGTGCAAATTTACGTTACCGTATCGTAACACGTTCCGCCTCTAGCCGCACGCGCACACGTAAATGCGCTTCGCCCGCGCTCTCCACGCCCGCGTGTTAGTCGCCGTCTATGTGCTCCGATGCTTTAAAACCATACCTTACTGTTTCTCTTATTAAAATTCAGGATCTACATGGTCAACGATAAATGATCCTGACGTGCATTTTTACGATACGGTAACGTTGCACGTTACGTCAACGCTCCGTGGCACGTCACCGCACCGTTCCACGTTGACGACGTCGTGACGTGGAGATGTAGACAGGCCGATAGAACTTGCATTTTAAATATTGAAAAGAACACAGCTCGATTTTGGTGTCTATAGGTATGATGTGGACTAATACTGCTCATAGAAATCTTTTAAGTACTGAACATGCATTTCCTAAACTATTGGTTTTTCTTTGCATTCACACAGAAAATAAGGTTATTCGGAAAATACACACATAGCAGGTCTTTAGCCAGAAACTAGGACGCCAGATGTTACGATCCAACATGCTCCATTTATATTTATGTGAGGACTGTAGCTAGAGGTTCTGGGGGATCTGGGGTAGCAGTTGAATAAGCACTTTATCTACTTCTCTTGTAGTGGCTACTCCGTCCTTGATTTATGCATATTTTCAAACATATGCCTCAGTTGCAAGGTTAATAACCAATCCTAGAATAAAACACAAATCTAAGCTATCCTTCCACCACATTCCAGAAACGTTCGAGCCTTGAAATGGAGACCACCCGTCGCACTTCAGCTCTTACGTGGGTGGGTCTAGGGCTCATGGGCGTACAGTTTGGAGTGCTAGCCCGCCTGACCTGGTGGGAGTACTCCTGGGACATCATGGAGCCGGTCACCTACTTCGTTACCTACGGCACTGCGATGGCGGCTTATGCTTACTTCGTTTTGACGAAACAGGTAAGCTTGATGAAGAGAGTTATTATCATCTTCACAGCTATACATTTGTCTCTTATCACCCGCTACAATGGTTGGTCATAAGGAAATGTTATCATGACCACCACGTCAAACCAATTTTTCTTCTTCTCTGTTGGGTTTTCGAGAATAGCTCATGCCGTGGTGAAAAGATTAGCCAGTCAGCAAGGTTGGTAGCGGAGCTGACTGCCTAGGATGCGCTGGATGTACTTAAGTATCGTTACTCGCAGAAGCTCTTGCACCCCAAACGACAAACGGATTGTTAATCGCACTAGCGTTTAATGAGCGTATTATATTCTAAATTAATTTCTGAAAAATTCAAATAAATATTTACTATAATTTCTGATTGCAAAATGTCACATATAGTCCAGTCATTATAGTAAGTTCACCTCGGAATTCGAGATACCCAGCTGTAAGTCTGTAAATACTTGTATATTGACACCCTAAAAGTTGTCTCAAAACCTACATATGGTAGGGTGTACGCAACTATTAAATTTCAAGGTCAAAGGTCACAAAAATCGTTTTTTTGCGCTTTTTTTTTGTAAATATCTCATTTCCTATGGGTTTTTTGCTATTTGTATTTATTACAATATTGTAGAATACAAAATTCTCTACAAATTTTGTTTAAAAACATTTTTATACGGTGAACCGTTTTCGAGATAGAGGGCGGAGAGCGCGCGGTCACAGCATCACTTCAGGTCAACCGGTGCCTCCGGTCGAAAACGCGCCATATATAGTTGATGAACTATCGATAAATCAATGATTATAAATATTTGTCAATTTTTATTAACTGTTATATTATATTTTATCATTTTTTTCCTAACCTATCCACTTTTTATTCAGTATTAATTTATTTAACAACACTTGCTGCCCATGTAATTGCAGAATTGTTAATGAAAATATAGGAATTATATTTGAATTTTAACCTAATTAATATTAATAACTTCTTACGTGATGAAAAAAAAAACAAATTATGAATTAATCTTTTCATTAAAACATATGATTTAATATATTTATTTTTATTAAAAGTAAAAAAATGGAATAAAGCGTACAAAAACTACAATTTATAATTTTAATCATCTTCCTCCTCTTCATCGTCGTCTTCCGGCTGCTGGTAAATTTCAAACTGGTCTTCATTATCGTCTTCAACGACATTTGTCTCAAGTTCTTCCATGATTTCGGGGTCAAAGGTTCCATCTTCGTTAATGTCGCTCTGATATGGTAGAGCATTGAGACAAGCTTGCCCATTACGTTGGCCACAAGCTAAAGAGCATTGCAAGCCCGCTTTCCTGCATCCGCAATCGCGAACCACAACCACTCTTGCAGTCGCAGAAAATTGTATTTAGCAAATCTTCTGGAGCAGGTGGTAAAATTGTCATGATAGACTCCAGAAAATCGTTTCGCATTGCCCAACCCCATACCTGGGGTTCCAAATCATGCCCTAACCAAGTTTGAACTTGATAATATACACGTTTGAAATGTTGATGAGCAGCTGCACTTGTTGGTGGAATATTTGAAAGCTGCACAGGTTTATTAAGTTTTGTAGACTTGACGTAATGCATATAACGAAGATGATCGAGACTTTTCACAGATTTCGTTTGAGTTCCACTCTCTAATAATCTCTGGGCCGAACAATTTTCTTCCTCACATGCTGCAGCTAGTTCATCCAAATTTGTCAGTTTCTCAAAAACTTATAAAAATGATTTTTTTCCCTTTTTAAAAAGCGCAGAAGTTGTGTCACAGCCACTTAATGCATGCAGAAATAAAATATGTGTTTTGGAATGAGGATAATTGGAAACGGTTATCAGTATTATTGAATAGATATAGATTTAATGCATGAAGAAAATGATAAAATATAATATAGTAGTTAATAAAAATTGACAAATATTTATAATCATTGATTTATCGATAGTTCATCAACTATATATGGCGCGTTTTCGACCGGAGGCACCGGTTGACCTGAAGTGATGCTGTGACCGCGCGCTCTCCGCCCTCTATCTCGAAAACGGTTCACCGTATAAAAATGTTTTTAAACAAAATTTGTAGAGAATTTTGTATTCTACAATATTGTAATAAATACAAATAGCAAAAAACCCATAGGAAATGAGATATTTAGAAAAAAAGCGCAAAAAACCGATTTTTGTGACCTTTGACCTTGAAATTTAATAGTTGCGTACACCCTACCATATGTAGGTTTTGAGACAACTTTTAGGGTGTCAATATACAAGTATTTACAGACTTACAGCTGGGTATCTCGAATTCCGAGATTCTTACCTAATTTAAGCTTAAATGACTGGACTAATATAGAAAGAAGAAAGAAAAAATATTTATTTTGGACTTACACACCATATCTATCTAAGACAAAATATGCTGACCAATATAATAAATTAAGACACTATTTTTACGTGAAATAAATTATTTCAAATGCTACTCAATGTTGGGCATAACTGACATATTTTCCTAATGCATTATATTATAATTTTCTGTTGTTTTTAACTGTTTTATTATATATATTATATTGTAACAGTCTTTGTTGCAAATAAATAATGATTAGAATGTTAGAAATATATAATGAATTTTATTATCTGTTATATGTTATAACGCCCAGCATTAATGCTACTACAACTAAAAACCATTCTAGTTTATAAGCAGTTTTGAGTAATATAAATTCAAAACCATTTACCAATATCTTAAATCTTACTATTTCATTTCAGGAGTACATACTACCGGACGTGAAAGACAGACAGCACCTGTTGACTCTGCACAAAAAGGCGAAAAAGATCGGACTCGACATCAACCACTATAATTATCTCAAGGACGAAGTGAGTACGCTTGTAATTAGTGATCTTATCTAATTACCGAGACTTCTCTTTACGTTCTTTTTCGGGATTAAGTTTGTGAAGGAAAACTAAATTAAATCTTCTTCTTTTTTTGGATTATAATTTTCGTGAGACATATCCATATTGATTAGTTACGGTTTAGTCACGTGCACTTTTTCGGGATTGCCCGACTAGTTTTGGACCCAAACGGACTCGCGACCTCGCGACCACGCCGCGTGTTCAGCTCTTGATTAAGGGCTCCGTTTGGGTTCGACAATAGTCGGGCAATCCCGAAAAAATGCACGTGAGTGAACCGTCAATACTTAGTAAATTCTTTCTCTATATGTTTTACATTTTATCTCTTTAATTTCACAACCGTGACCTTTTTCTCAGTTTATCGATAAAACCAAATTTTAAAGACGCCTGCAAATAATAACTCTGCATCGCTTATAGCAGTGAGTGCACAGTTTTAGTGGCAGGTTGTGTGCTGGACATATTATGCTACTAGCCAATGAAAATCAAACCTGTAAATTCCTATTGCTGAATACTGTCCTCATTCAAGGCCGTTCTCGCCTGAGGCCAGGGTACATGTTTGTTTCTATTATACCAGGGAATATTTAGTGAGACTTGGCTGTTATACCTACGCTTGTTCGACGGTTTGGTGGCAGTATTCAGTAAGCAGCACGTCATTAATGATGTACATTCATGAGCACCAATCTGTACATGTATAGGTAAATTCAAGTGTTTTTTCCTCTAATTATGTTTAAAAAATATTTAACATGCCGAGTATTTGTATTTGTTTGCAGATACAACAGACAATATTTTGAGATTTCCATTACAACTCCTTTTTTAATTCACTATAACATTTCGTTAAGTGTACTTACAACTGGCGAGGCGTAAGCTGAGCTTTGTATTTATGTGAGTGCGCATAGAATCGATTGTCAAAAAGCAGTATAAACCGGTTTAAACCAAGCAATGGACGCGTCTGCATTCATTCTCACATAAATGCAAACCTCAGCTTAGGCCTCGCGGACGGTAGCTATATACATAAGTATACAAGGTTAGGCGGAAAGGGGGTACTAATCCGAAACGGTGTTACCCATAATAATGAATAACTTCTGTTCTACAACTTTCCCCAAGAGTCAATAATTTAAGAAAAATAGCTGTTCAAAAATTTTATAAAAAATAAGCTAAAATCTATCCATCTTCAACTATGAGCAGCTGTGTATACGTAGATACATTTAAGGTCATATTTGAGGTCACGTTTAGACGTTCCATTTTCTAATTTCGTAACTAACGAAGGGACGAAGAATTTTTGAAAAAACTAAAATAAATATACCTAATTTTGCAAGGAAATAAAAATGATCGAATATTGAAATTTTAACACTTGCTTTAAAATATTCATTAGTGATACTTTAATTGTCCTGCGGATTACTACCCCCTTTCTGACTAATCTTGTAGGTATGTGTTGTGTTATTGGGTTTTTCCGTGTGGAATTTGTCAGTAGCAGCTCGAAGGTCTAACCCTTCGAGAAAAAACATATACAAGATGTTACATAAATAACGCACAACCTTTTACTGGACTCATCATTATGAACAACTTTTACTATGGGACCAAACCTGAAATCGCGAAAAAAATCAACTGTTCCCTACTTTTATGATCGCATAACTCGTCAAAATGTAGGGAAGATCTGATTTTTGTTTCGCCATTTCAGGTTTGGTCCCATAGTAAAAGTTGTTCATAATGATGAGTAGGTACAGTGATCCCTGAAAAGGTTGTGCTTTATTTATGTTACACCTTGTATGTATTATGGTGCTCCCACACTGCTGTTAAAAATGTTTACAAACATTTTGGAACACTAACAAATGTTAGGAAAAGATTAAAAAATCAGATAATAATAAATCTAATTTATGTAATATATATTATTAGATAATATTTTAATAGATTTTTGCAGATATTTGTTTAGAAAATGTTAACTAATGTTTGTAAACATTTTTAACAGCTGTGTGGGAGCACCTTTATGTTGGTGCTTATGACTGTATAAAATTCACGGGAAATAGTTACGTTAGTAAGTTATTTGTAGTTAAGTTTAAAAGACCGCACCGTTAACAAAACAAAACTATAACATTACAGATAGCAAAAGTAGAAAAAGACCTCGGCCGTCTTCGTGACCCTCTCCACATCCACCTGCCGGCGCCCCTCCAGGGTAAGGGAGCGGATGACAAGCGTTCCCCCCTCACCAAGATCAAGGACATGTTGGAGGAAACCAGCAAGAAGATGAAGATCACGTAATATTGGCTGAACCTCTTGCGCCTTGGGACTAAACGGTAAGGCGCAGTGCTACGGTTGTTTAGGGATAATATAATGCTTGTTGATAATTGTAACTTGCTTGCTCGTGTGCGATAGGCCTGTTGAAATGTTTGAATATTTTTCGATTTTTATTTTTAGCTGTGCAACCTGAGTTTAGCTTCAGTATTAAGAGTTCTGTTTTTAAGGTTGTAAATAATTATAGAAATTGTTTTTTTTGAATAGAGACATTATAAAGACTTTAGATATTGTTTTGTGAGAACTTTATATATATTATACGTGCCTAACTTTAAGTTCATCTATCATGTAAGTTTAGTTATCAACGCGCTAACAACACACGAGCATTTTGTTTTTTGTAAGTTTATCATTTGTATAGCGGTACTGAAATAGTTGTTAGTTCCTTTTTCAGGTTAGTACATATATGTATAAAGTCCACAATTGCAGTTGTACGTCCCAAAACCAAAGTGAATATGTACTCTCTTGCCTTTAATTGACTTTAGTAAAATGTACAAAACCTAAAAATATTGATTGTATTTTTCTTTGTAGATATTTATAAAATTAGTTAATTATACATTAAAATTTAGTTACTTTAAATTGCGCTCAAAATATTGTTTCCTATTTAAAGTAATATAATTTATTAAATAACTAACATTGATTTTATTGTTTCTGTTTGAAAATGTGCAATAAACTAACATAATATATATAGGTGCCAACTAATTAGATATTCACATTTAAAACTTCAGGGAATGATGAAATGGTTGGTTTTTTTTAATAACATAGTTTTAAATTTTACGAAATCTAGTCTTTTAACTAATATTCTTTGTAGATATTTTACTAATTTAAAACAACCAATTCAAAAAATTAAAACAAAAAGTCATAATAACAAAAAATCGGGTAAAAAGAGATGGTGTGATGTCATCACTAGGTAAGACTAGACTTCCAAATTAATCGTCACAACACACACATTTTTCAAATATTTTAATAAAACCAATTAATTAATTATAATTGATTACATTGACCAGCATTTCAAAAACTGAAAAGACTAAGAACAATATGAGAACTGAAATCTTCTGATAAAACACTAATTAATTAATTGTAATTGATTAACTTATCAAGTACTGTAATTATAGACACAATAGATAAACAATGGCACTGACGATCCGGGTCGTCGCGCGGGACGATACCGGTTAAATTGATCAGCCTTTTAGAAACTGAAAAGACTAAGAAAAAGTATGAGTACTCGTGAAAAAAAATGTTGTTGGCGATCAATTAGGAGATTTTTAGCTGGCGTGTGGGTTTTTTTAATTCCCTAAATACAGGTTTAGTAAATAAAATATATATAATAATCTTTCATTGGTAATTTAATCTAAAAATGACTGTAATTAGTTTTATTTGTTTTTTTTTTCTTGTCAGTATTTTAAAGCGTGTAATTATTAAAAAGCAGATGAAAACAAAAATAATTTAAATAATTTCCCACTTGTCATTTATTTTTTATTACAATGTCAACAATTTATATTCTGTGGCGTTTATGTTACACGCATGGTTAGTGCCTGCTTTACAGTTTAAAAAGTTAATGTCTTAAGTCTCAGATTAATTCGTACACTGTTTGGATTGTACAGAATCCAATATTTCCATATTTTGTTAAATATGACTTTTAATTTTAAGCTATTTCTAATAAAATGCACAAATCGTTTTTCTTAGAGATCCAAGGCTTGTTAGTTTTGATTAAATAATGTTGCCAATTGTTTTAATAAAATTTTATTGAATATGCCGTGTGTTTAGTGGTTAACATGTCTATGAGGTACTAATTTTTCCTTCATCATCCTCAAAATACATCAGAAATACAATTCCTCGGTAAAATATTTTGTACTCATCTGTAATTTCAATTAGATTATCGACTCTTTAAAAAAAGCGTTAAAACACAGAAAAAGAATGGCGTTGATGAGTAAAAAATCGTTTAAAATTAGCTGTATGTACTGATTTGAGTACAAGGCGCGTTAGAGGGTTAACTTAAAATTCGATTTGAAAATCTGAAACGTAATAATAAGATCGATTAATTGTTTACTACTTTCAGTTTTATGTTTTAGTTGTTTGAAGTTAAATAAACTAAGCATAAATTAAAAAGTATTATTCTCAACATCATTCTCCAAATACCTCTTGTTCTTTAAGCTGTATTAAAACAATGCTGTATTTTATGAATGGCTTTAATATCCTAGCTTATTCGTTGAACATATTATTATGAGTAGCTTGAACTTTATCATTTGCAACATTATTGTCTTATAAAGAAAAAAAGTAAATGCGGTAGGTTAAATATTGGCTGTGAATTTAATGTGAAACAAGCATTATTCAGTCCATAGTAACGTTTAGTACCCTATATTCGATACTTAAGACGAGTAAATAAAATAATCGATAACGTACGTAAAAGATTTTGTAATAATTCTTACATCGAAGTTTAACAAAAAAGTCACAATCTAATCGAATGGCGAATAGAATGATTAAATGCCCGGATAAAACGATGGCTTTTGCAGATCATTATAAAAACATGGTAAGTTCTTAATGTAATCGATTAAATTGTGTCGATGCCAACTTTACAAACAAAAATAGAGTTGAAAACAGATCTGAATTAGTAAGTAGTATAAATAAGCTATGTAAAAATTGTGTAAAAATAACAACTTTTATGACTCACGCTGAATGACGAAAATTTCTACTTCTGTCTCGTCTTACACTATAATAAGTGACAAGGATAGAAATAGCACGATAGTAGCGTAAGTTTAGTGTTGTGTACTTCTACGGATGAAAATATTTGTGACCAAGTTTAGCGCCTAGATTACATTTTAAAGCCTTGGGCCCAATTATGTGTTAGAGGCTGCTATAAGTCTCGAATACAATTGACATCATGAAAATAGATTTTCAGATTCAGTAGCTTTGCATATTGAGGTCTAATGTTTCATCTGTAGAACGTTTGTCATCTAATCCTATATAAATATAGCTATACAAGGTTAGTCGGAAAGGGGGTACTAATCCGAAAGGGTGTTAAAGTACCCATAATATTGAATAACTTTTGTTCTACAACTTTCCCCAAAAGTCAATAGTTTAAGAGAAATAGATGATCAAAGAACTAAAAAAAAACGCTAAAATCTATCTTCGGTTATGATCAGCTGTGTTAACATTTTAGGTCGTAGTTGGGATCATAAATTAGAGCACCATTTTCTGAATTTGTAATTAAAGCAGGGATGAAGAATTTTTGAAAAAACTAAAGTAAAAATCATTTTGCATGGAAATACAAATTATCGAATTTTGAAATTTTAACACTTGCATTATGACTGTCATCAGCAGTGATCGGAAAAGGGTGAGCTAATTTACCTAAACTTCAAAGAACAGAGACAAAAACTGGAGACTTCTTTACGACAACATTTTTTTTTTTCGGGAGAATTTTCTCGGATATTGTCTTTCATTTGTTTTCAAAAAATAAAAGACAATCTCCTTTTTTGAAAACAATAAATAATCTCTTTTTAAAAACAATGAAAAACGTGTCATCTGGTTTTGTGACAATTATGGGAAACAAAAATAGGAAACGAATTTAATTGTTTTCTGTACTATTAACATTATTATTAAATGTTCTTTAGTGATGTCCCGAAACCCGCAATAATTTTCACGAAATAAAATGTTGTCGTAAGGAAGTCTCCTGTGTTTGTCTCTGTTCTTTGAAGTTTAGGTAAATTAGCTCACCTTTTTCCGATCACTGGTCATCAGTGATACTTTATGTAGCCTGCGGATTACTACCCCCTTTCCGATTAACCTTGTATATTAGGTGAGTTAAAATACTTTAAGAAGTAACATTGTCTGCGGTTGTTCTATCAAAGGTGTACTAACAAGTGCTTTTTCCATTTGTCTATGAAGAATACAATGGAAGGTATTGTGATTCTTAAGGCCTTGAAAATTCGGTCTAAAATTCTTTGTATATAGCCCTTGTATCTAATTGTAAGCACGCACATAAAATTATTCGCTCAATAACGGCTTCTTCTCGTGATTTGCTGATTTGCCTTTTATAGTCTTTTTCTATGTAATGTTTTTCTATCTATATAAATATAAAATTTTATATATACCTAGCGATAAGATTAAGGAGCAAAGCTTCTGTTAATTGAAGTTTATTTACTGTAGTATGATATAAATTACATTTATATTTACTTCAATTTCTAAGTTTTGAGACGTATTTTTCGAATAAGTGATAGTATTTCTTTTTAAGTTCACAATGTTCTAAAAGTCTTCTAGTTCTACTAAAGAACAATAGTTAGAAGTTAACTGTTGTAGAGTCATAGTTAGTTACTATACAATTTTGACGGAGAAGTTTGGTGTATGAAAGGGTTCCGGCATTGTTTTGTAGCCCGCGATTATTTAGTGTACTCATAAGGGTATATAAATGTACTCAAATGAGTATACCAAGCAGTCACGGGTTAATAAAAATGTTAGCAGTGTATTAATATATCGCACACTTTATTTTAGTTAATAGTCACATATTTTGGTTAAAAATAGTTCATTTAAATTTTGAATACGTATAAAACTATAGTAATTTATTTATTAAAGAAGTCTTACAATATTTACACATTAATATAGATTTTATTTAAATATCCTAGCGAACTGTAACCAATATTATACATTTTTGTAATTATTAAGAAAAAATATTAGACATTGTTTGAATTTCACAATCGAGTAGTTAGGTACTTAATTATAAAAATATATATATATATATATCTATTTAGACTAAATTAATTTAACCACAATAACTTTCCTGTTAATATTTCACTAATTGAGATTGCCAAATTTAACCCTTCCAATAAATATCCTATTCTTGTTAACTTTGTTACACCTTTTTGCATTATTCCTATATCGTTATTACTATGGGGTGGCTACGGGAGTGGGGCATGGAATGACGTCACGCACACACACACATACAACCCGACTCCTTGTAACAGTAACTATTTTGCATTTTGTTATTACAGTCGTGTTGTTCGAATAAATTTTTTAAAAATTATTTTGTTTGTGTTTTATTTATACTTGTATACAAGGTGTAACACAAATAACGCACAACCTCTTAAGGGGTCACTGTACTCATCATTATCAACAACTTTTACTATGGGACCAAAACGGAAATCGCGAAAAAAAAATCTGCTGTTTTTACATTTATGTTCGCATAACTCCTTAATAGGTTAGGCTTAGGTTGTGCGTTATTTAAGTTACACCTTGTATAAGAAGTTACTGAAATCTTACTATACTCGTCTGCCTCAAAGTATGTTGTTCCTGAATAACCTAAGTTTCCATTAAAACTATTCCTGTTATTTACCTTTATCTTGACTTCAGCAAAAAAAGGGATCCCAATTTCAGCTTTTTGTTTCTCTTGTGTACCAACTAAACTAAAATTAGAGAATTTGCTATCCTTTACTAACAAACAGAGCGAGAAAAGGACGGTGATTGATAAGAATTAAGTAAGAGATGTCAAACTAGTTTACGCCTTGAACTTCACCATGTTTTTTAGTCTACACTTTCTGACAAGTCATTTGTATGGAAATACTAACAGTACCAACAGTGCGTTGCAATACTCCTTCAGCAACAAAATCAAAATAGTAACAAAAAGTTAATACCATTTTCATTCATGCGGTAAACAAATGAAGAATATGGACATATCTATTGAGTTTTTTTTTTAATTTCCTAATTTTCTGTCGTAATAACCTTCTCCTGACAATTACGAACATAAACAAATTTTGCGAAATCGGTCCAGCCGCTCACGCGTGATGCCGTGACCAAGGGAAATAGGGATTCATTTTTATATAATAAATATCTAGATTAGTTGTACTAAATTTGACATCTCTTTTTACGGCCATCTCTTTCTTATTCTATCAGAGTGAAAAAGATGGCAATAGCCTTTAAGTTTGGTTTGTGCACAACAGAATCGGCACAATTATCTTACAGACTCAACGTATTATTTACTAAAACATCTAACTCGGCATCTTACGTAGGCGGTTCATTCAACATGAGCCTCCTCGTTTCCTTTGGTTTGATGATGGCAAGCTAAGCAGGAAATATATTAAGTTAGCTTTAAGACTTCGATCTGGACACTATCCATCGGCAAAGTTTGCGTTCTTGATGAAAAAAGTCGATTCACCAAATTGTTTAACGTGTAATAAAATTGAGGACGTACAACATTTGCTGATGGATTGTGTTAAAAATAAGGTTGAGAGGGAAGAATGGGAAAGAGTACATAGATTGAACAGATTGGATATTGGCCTGATTCAGACGATATTGTCACATCCTAAGTCTGATCTAGCAAAACAACTTTGTAGTTTGGCAGTAGTTGGGAATCCATAATTTTCCATACTATATAATTATCTCTTTATATTTTTAGTTTACATTTATTGTGTAGCGCATGTTATATTGTAGAAGGTACAATGGGGTTGACATATCCTTGTGGATAAAAACCCCCAAACAATAAAGATTAAAAAAAAAAAAAAAAAAAAAAACGTAGGCGGTTCAAAGCGAACGCGATTGCGAAGCGATCCGATGCGATGACACGCGAATTCAATGCGATGCGGTGCGAAGCGGCGGCTTTGTCCAACGAGCTCGCGAACCGCCCGCCGCGCGCCGCCCTCGTTCAGTAGCACTGTACGGCACCGCACCCAGTTCACGCGAAAACATCAAGCCAACTGATCGCGTTTGCTTCGCTTTGCGTCACACCGCACCTTACTCCGTTCGTTTGGTCACGTAGGCCACTTCAATAGGTATAGACTGTTTGTTGTTTTCGCGTCGCGCCGCACCGCTTCGCGTTTGCTTCTAGATCGCTCACGTAGGACGCCGCGTTTGAGCGGTTACGCACTGCATCCGATCCGAATCCGAGAAAATACGTTCCGAAGTAGTCATAGAACTATTTGTATGGTAGTTTACGCACTAGATCCGACTTCCGTCATCCGATTTCTCTCCGTCATCCGTGAGTTTCGAATTCGGAAGAAAAATTGACGGACCGAAGTAGTCGTAGTATACTGTTTGTATAAACGCTTTCGCATTACCTCGGATTCAAATCGGACGCCAAATGGATATGCCAAAGATGGTCCCTGAATTGTTTGAATTTTGATCAGAGATCGGATAAGTGCGTAAGCGATATCCGAATTCGGTCCGAGTTTTTTAGACTCTAGATTCGTATTTTCACGTATTCGGGACGGATGCAGTGCGCAAAGCAATATCCGAATTCGGTCCGAGTTTTTTACATTCTTATTTTCACGGATCCGCATCGGATGCAGTGCGTAATCGCTGTTAGGGTTCCTACTACACGTGATGTCCTATTTTCATGTCTAATCGCAAGGACTCATTTCTTTTTTTCTTCTTTCAAATCGAAACGTATGTAGGTTGAAGACGCCTTTATATTTATCTGCGAAGGTTGAGTTGAGACAAGACTTTGCCTAATAATCTGATTACTGCAGATTGCGGGATAGGGTTTACTTTAGAAGTTTGAAATATTTTTGAAAACCATGAAGTACCTAATTTAATTCTTACCTATTCATTATTAGGTTCGTAAATCGTAATTTTATCATCCAACAGAACTAAGATGTCTAAAATCAAACACTACACAATTTATTGATATCTTTATTGCTTAAATTACAATCCTTACAGCTTTATAATAATACTTCGATGTAGAGAAACCTTATTCTGGTCAATAGTGTTACGTTTGATCGTTTTCTAATGCTTCAGCAGGCGATATGGGCTTAGAACCGAAAGGGTATAAGTCGATGCTTTGCACATGAGCCCTGACAGAGACCCCGGGAGGTACACCGAAGTAGTCTCGACCTAAATTCCTAATTATTGTAGTACCGGGCTTATTATGGTTTATGTTAAATCCTACAGCGAATTGTGGAGTGTTTTTATCATGTCCCTCATCTATAACTTCGCCGCTTATATCATTTGATGTCTGGAAAGGTTTTAGTGGCACATACGGTTTCTTCGTCGGCCTATAAGGCTTGCTGGACGGTCGGCCCGGTTTGCCTGCAATTGTTTAATAATTTCAAATTTCCTTGTTTAGTATTACGATCGGTGCTGTATGTGCTGCGTGCCGTAAGGTGTTGGTGTAATAAAAACCAAATTGGTTGTGAATAATATTTATTGCGTTCAAGCAAATATAATAAATAATATTCGAGTGCATCTTCAGCCTTCGCAAGCGGATTGAAACTCGTGATCTTGTGTCACCTGATTGAGATCGACTTTTTTGATTTTAGTTAGTTTATTTGACTCGAAATGCTTCGTACTTTCTCTTTTTATAAAATTAGAGTTTAGAAGCTGGATCCTTATAATTTAGTTTGTCGGTAACCAAGAATCAAAAGTCTCCACAGAATTTTCAAGTTACAAGCCAACCTACAAGTTGATAATTCCGTAAAAAGTTTTGCCCAAAAAAGTCGATACAGCCGCTTGAATCACATACTTTCAAAACTAGGCAGCACTGAAGGACCAAAACTTTTTGGTCCTCCGCGCCGCGCAGTTTTAGAAGACAGTAAATTCGAGCGGTACATATTACAATTATAAACAAGATCACTAACATCAATCATTGCCGGTGCTATTCATCACCTGGTCCTTTCGTCGGCTGGGGTGGTCCAAATGGTCCTGTGGGTGATGAGTCTTCGTCTACGAAGCCTACGTCATCGGCGCCTGCATTTTGAGCAAAGCTTGGGGGTGGGTTGTACTGAGGGTCACTAGCATCGTCAGGGCTAGAGTCCGGGGGGACTGGGCCTGATGCTGGGACAGAGCTGCTAGGCCTGTCAGAGTCGCTCACTGGGAATGGAGGGGGTTTTACGTGACCTGATGCTGCGGTTCCGTCTGGTCCTGAAAGCAAGGATTTAATTAACTCCAATTGATGTTGAAGTATAGTTGATTTTTTTTTCCCATTGAAGGTGTGATGACTGGAATGCCTTTGACGGTCTTTGTTACATCCTAAGGGTTTTTGCAAGAAAGCAAGACAATATTCTTAATGTTTTTGCAACATTAAAAATACATTTTATTTGCCTACCTTTAAACACATCATCGGCAGCTGCAGCAGGAGGGCTTCCTGCGCCATATTTGGAGCCAGCGTTGATAAACTCAGGGTCGTACTGACTGGGTATGGTGGGGAAGTACGGTGGAATGTACGGATCATTGCTGTTCTTGACTATGCGGTAACCGATGCCGGGACCGGCTATGTAGTTCACTGTCCTGTGAAGAATAAGTAATAAGAATATTGGGAAATTTTAAAGGAACGTGAGAAGCTTTCAATCTTGTAATTTGATTCTATAGACAAACTGTGTTTGAGACAAAATTTAAAGTCCATTTTAACTAAATGTGAGTTTTTAATCTAAACATGTTTTTTGTTTCATCTAGATATTTTAATTAAGATTCATAAATCCATAACATTTTGTTAGGTTAGTTAACTAAAACTAAAAATACCCTAACGAAGTCAAGACCCACGTATTCTTTCCATCATTATGAAGATTTTTTTGTATCGGGCCGTACCTGGGTATCAACTGGATAAGTAGATATTGAATGTCAAAGTCACATTTTTTGACTTTTTTTTGAAAGTTATTCCTAAAAAAATACCTATAAAAACATTTTTTTTAAATGTAGCCAGTTTCTTCTGCTCGCGCGCTTACATAGCGCGCTATTTTAATACCTAAAAGTTAGTCTTTTACCAGCAAATAATTTTGTTCAATGTTACTTAATTTGATATACAGTGAGTGAAGTCTTCGGCTTCATTAAGGCTATTTTAACACCCTGTATACTGAATAGGCATCTCCTAGGTATTCTAATGCTGTTTGGAAGGCACATACCTTTGAACACCTTTGTCATCTAAGAAAGTGTACGATCCTCTAACGTTTCCTTGAGAGTCGCTGCTCTCTGTCCTTCTCTGGTCGGGGCCAGCTGATATAAACCTGTAGGAAAGATAATAAGAACAGTAACTCGCCCCTTTCTTGAATGAAAAATACAATTAAGTTGCTTTTTATTACGTGGGCAACTTAAAGGGTTTCCGTGAGATTGTGTAGTTGTTTAGCTTACAGGTCTTCAGTCAAGTTCACTTCCGAATAAACACTGCATCAGCCCTCCAATTCAGAACCTTTTCAATAAGCAGTTGTCGATAGATTCGGTTTGCTATCTCGTTGTTTTACGATTCTCGTTAAGAGTGGAAAAGAGATAACAAACCTGACTGATCGAATGGTTCTGAACGAGTTGCAGCATTCTTTTCCACTTATTCAATTCTTAGACTAATTTCTTAAACGTTTTAATACTCCTCGAGAAGGACCCATAGCATCAAGTACTGTTTTGAAGAGATCGCCTTTTAAAATTGATGGCGATTTACCCTTTCACCTTTCCACCTAAATGTTTTGCCTAGCGTTTTCCTAGCTATGTTGGGATCAGCTTCCAGTTTAACCAGATGCAGCTGAATACCAGTATTTTACACGGAGCCACTGCCATCAGACCCCCGAAACCCAATTACTGGGTAATACCGATATCCTAAGATTAGACCGGTTGTCAGACTTTCGAGACTCCCGTAACAACTATCATAGGTGTTCTTAAGCCTTGTACGGATTAAGCGTTCCAATGTACGCGTAATCTAGGTATGTTGAATACGCGTACAGGTGTATAAGCGTACAGGGCACTATGCATTGCTGGATTATGAACGCGTGGTGACAAGTCGAGTGTCGGCCAGCCAGTATTCGCCATTAGGTTGGTGGAGCATTGGATCTGGGTTCGTACAAAAAGTTTTGAGTTTCTACACACTGGAGCCGACTGGCGACGACTCGCCGCGAGGTGGGAGCCGACACCCGTGCTCAAATTGTATACGCGTAGGTACTGCAAGTAAGGAACTATCGTTCCTGTGTACGCGTAACTGACTACGCGTACATTGGAACGCATAGTCCGTACAAGGCGTCATATCACCCGGGACCGATGGTTTAACATGCTCTCCGAGGCATGGAGTGGTCTTGATGTGTAACGAACGGTCACCCATCCACGGACTGACCACGGCAAGCATAGCTTAACCTTGCAAATCATATGATCCTCCTCCTAAATACTAATTTAAAAAAGAAACACCTTACCTATAAGATCCATCCCTTCCTCTCTGCACAGCAGTTCTTCCTCTAGCCTTAGTCTCCCCCCTAACGAGAGGCACCCGGTGGAACGGCGACCCAATAATGCTGGGGTTATCAGGATGAGCTGAAGACACGTGGAAGCCGGTGTCCCTACCAGCTATGTAAGACACCTCGTGACGTTCACCGACGTCATCAACGAAGGAGTAGTGACCTGGTAAGTAGATTGATATTTAGCAGTACTTTTTGTGTATCTACTAGAATAGTTGGCGACAACTGGTGCCAGAAGTTCTGCGGCCACAAAGTCAAACATCAAAGTTACATGGTGAGTGAAAAAAAACAGCCTTAAACTGTCCCACTGCTGGGCAAAGGCCTCTTCTCATACAGAGAAGGGACGAGCATTGCTCGCCACGCTTGCTCACTACAGGTTGGCGAATTCAGACATTAAGTCCAGGTTTCCTTATTATGTTTTCCTTCACCGTATGTTAGTGGCGTCTTAATTAAGAAAGTAGGTATCTCCGGGCCACCATGATTTTTTTTACTTTTTTTTGGTAAAAACCACCTTTTTTGGTGTGTGAAGCCCATTGAATAATAATGCGACATAGTTGAATTGGCGTTGAATATGAAAGAAATAATAAATATTAAACAAAGCTTTAAAACCGCGTTTGACGAATAGATGTATGACTTATAATTCGTAGATCTACAAAAAGGAAAGGTGCTACTGCTATCATTCATTGAGATAGGTTTCAGACATAAACATATCTGAAGAAATATTCAGCTCTGCATTCCTTCGTATCGTATTTATCTTCAAGGCGGTAGTAATCCGAAAGAGTACCTATAATCATAAACAATTTTTGTTCTATAACTTTGCCTGAAAATGGAAACTATAAGAGAAATAGCTGTTCAAAGATTTCATAAAAAATACCCATATATCTGTCTGTCCTCAGTTTTAATCAGCTTTGTTTACATTTCAGGTCATACTTGGGGTCATGGATTAAAAGTTCCATTATCTGAATACGTAACTAAAGCAGAGATGAAGAATCTTTGAAAAAACTAAAGTTTAAATCACTTTGCATGGAAATTAAAAAAAAAATGGAATTTTGAAATTTTCACGCTTTGTAACAGTCATCAGATACACACAGTGATACTTTAAGTGGCCCGAAGATTAGTACCCGAGTAAAAAAATTCGAAAAACATTAACAAAAATTAAAAACGTCATTATCATCATCCCAAAGTTAAGAATGCAGCTGTTTAAAACTACAATTATAGCAATTATGATAATGTAAACTCAAGCGTCAAGCAATGAGACAAGAATAAAAACAATCTGAAACTACAATAATGTTAACAACCCAGAAAAACAATTTGAATTTTTAAGGTCAATCGAATATTCACCATACCCTTTCCGACTAACCTTGTATACCTACTCCAAAGGGAAAAACTATGTTATCTCGATCAAAAGAGAATTAAGTATTAAACAAACTAGAATATATCGTACCTATTAAATTACGGCGATCTCGATATCCAAGGACAAAATATCTATATAGGTAATATGAAATAATATAAGCATCCGAAAAAAATAATATTACTAAGAATTCAATATCATTATAGACATACCCGTAACATCGCCTCTGCTATCAGCATTTTCGTTCTTCGTGTACGTCCTCGTGTCGATCTTGAACGAGTAGCTGGGGTCTTCACTGGGGTCAAAGTAGGGGTCATCCTTATTGCCGATGTTCCCTCGGGGTCTTTGGTCTAGGTCCATTTGTCTGTGCACGTTAGGACCTTTCGCGCGGAATCTGTGCAAGTGAAATGTTAGATTGCAGAAAATGACATCGATGAAAGGTAAAATTATAAGAACATTATTTATAATTTACAATCTCGATAAAAAATCAGAGTCTGATCTTATTTTTGGCAATTTGGATAAAAAATAATTTTAATTGTTGTGTTCTATCAACAAAATTCTAGTTTACGCATCTATCTAGATGACTTTTTAGATTTCTTTACTCAAAGGGTACGGAAGTACGAAAGCCTACGCCGTCTGACCGTCCGTTCGTCTGTCTGTCTGCCACAAAGCTGTATCTTTTTAGCCGTAATAGGTATTCCAGTTGAAATTTGCACAGAATATGTGTTACGATGGTCTCTATCACGGCAAATATTAAAATAAATAGTTTAAACCCAAAGGGACATATAAGAAACGTTGAAAAAAGTGTTTTTAACAAAAATAAAACTGCTCTTTCTTAAAAACGGTAATACATACAAGCGTGAAACTTGGTATGATTGTAGTGCATACTCTATCGTTAAATAACAAATACTTAAATGAAGGAAAACTAGTATTGTTACGGAATCCTTCGTGCGTGAGTACGACTCGCACTTAGCAGGTTTTTATATTTACAAAAGCTCGTCGAAATATTCTACTCCTTTCAAAGACGCTAAAAATCTGTTCATTTGGTTTTTATTATTTTTTTCGAAATACAAGCCATAACACTATCCCCTTAATACAAAAGATGGTTTAAACCAAGACTAAGGTAAACCCATCACTTTATTATGTCATATAACAAAAAGAGACGGGGCTATTCTAAAACCAGGGTTTTTCATAGACCATCTTTTGTAATAAGGAGGTTTGTGTTCACAGTCAAATTTAAACTTAATAGTACAGAAGCCACTCACCCTCTAGGACCAGCAGTATACACAGTCTCCTTCACAGTGTCAGTAGCGGGGTCCTTGGCTCCGAACCGTCCGCCGACGACACCATTAGTGTTGGCATGTGCCAAATGATAGCTGGCCCCTCGGTCCTTGTTCGCGTACCTAAAATCAGATATCATTCACTTGCAACGGCCTTAAGTCTTTGTGTTACAACGATCAAATTAATGTTTAAAAAAAAACAAAATGTTTTGCTGACAATAGAGCGTTTGGGAATCCTTGAATGTGAATTAGGTAGTTTTGTTTAGTGTTAGATTGTTGGGGATTTATACGATAATGTGTGAGAGGTTCCAAAAAAGTTTAGCTGTCTAATCTCCGGTTTCTGAATTGAGAATTCGGGATAAGCAATACTTAAGTAGTAATTTAGTGCGGAGTTGTTAAAAAAATGCTTTAAAATCTGTAATTTTTTTGGCAACTCCGTACTCAAATGTTACTTTAAGTACTGCTTATCCTATAATTCTCAATTCAGTAACCGGAGGTAAGTATATTTTTTATAACAATCTAACTCTAATTTCAATTTTGTTTCATGTTCATCAGAAACGTAAAAAAGCTGATGATACTCAGCTGCGTATAGTTAGCCAAGAACGACTCCAACATCATTTGAAAAGGGGTAGGCTAATTAATCATGATTACAACGACTTTATGAAAATATATAAAATATTTTAATTGAACAAAATAAATAAATGCATACTCTGATAATCTTACTTGTATATAGTTTTTTTATATATATTTTTTAAATAACTTTTAAGTGCTAATAAATTATTTTTTGTTTAAGAATAAAGATCTTTATTCTGATTGAATTTAATTGTAAATTAAGTATATTAAAATTTAAGAAACAATTTTAAATTGAAGTTATGTTCAACAATTCCAAAGAAAAATAATTAAGATAATCTTTAAAACTTTTAAAGCGCTATTTTCCATTATAATAATTTTAAAGTTAGTATTTTTAAAGATGTATAACTATTCCAAAAAATACTAAAACCAATCAATAATCGGTATAATTACCCGAAATCGAAAGATCCATCGGGATTCACATTGTTGTAATCTCCATCACTGGCCCGAGCCTTTCCCGGGATGACTTGAGTCCTTACTACCGCACACAAACACACTACAAACACACTTCTATGAGTCCAATACATTTTCACTGATTATATTCTATTGCATCACACACGATATGTTGATTCGATCGAGTTTGGGGTAACTGTGGAGGTAAAAAACGTGGTACCACTTATATATGGCGGTAAAAATGAGCGTCCAGTAGAGGCATACCGCGTGAAAACGACCGGACGTCATTGTTATTAATAATAGGGTCGTGCGCCAGTGGAAGCTAACAAAGCTATATTTCATCGTGTTTGAACTGGTGGCTAGTTTTACTAACAGAAACGTTAGTCAATTGCAACCGAACCGAAGCTGAACTGTTCATTCAGACAATTTTAAAACTTGTGTAAATGTTTGACAACAAGAACAATAACAAACATTTTGACGGTAAACTGATTGGCAATTTTAGTTCGTTTGCATTTTGGCAACAGTTTTGTTAAGAGGGTTGGCCCGCTGCAGCCGGTGGCTCTAGAAATTTAGGGATACAAAGCTGTTTTAGAAAACAATTACTGAGAAATCCCCCGTAGAAGATAGAAACGATACTGTAAAATGTAAATAATTATATCAGGGGAGTAACTACTCTTGGTGCCGGACGTAAAGAATAGCACTACCCCATCTCTTCCCATGGGTGTCGTAAAAGGCGACTAAGGGATTCACTAGAGGATGGGCAGCAGCGTTCTCTGAGTATTTTAACAACCATACTGCGATCGCCAACCCGCCTGCCAAGCGTGGCGATTATGACAACCCCCCCCCAACATGGAGCACAGGACCGGTGGATGTGGCAATGCTTGGGGGAGGCCTATGTCCAGCAGTGGACGTCTTTCGGCTGAATGATGAACTACTCTATTCGTTTTTGTAATATACCTAGTCAGGAGACAAAATTAAGGGTTCAGCTAGGGGGACTAGTAATCCAAAATTAACAAAAAATTGGTATGTACCTACGTTATATAATTGTGAATGCTAGATACTACTTACACCAATCTAAAAAATACCTCTATCTATTGTTATTTTCGTAAGCTTTTCAAAGTGTAAATACTGATTGTGTTGTATTGTTTTGCTTCGCATTATGTAGAATGACGAATCATTAATTATTTACAGTTGTCAGTTGAGAATATGAAATAAACTTCACAAGAATATCGTCTACATATCTCTAATATAGCATATCTTTCAGTACGCACGCGCATAAACAAGATGCAGCCGCGAGAGATACGGGGGCCACATCCTCTAGTACAACCAGGAACAAATCGTTTACGATCATTACAATAGTCTGCCCAAATGGTGGTAATTATGTACTCAAAAATTAATAACGCGTCTTTAAGCCTACAGATAAGAACATTATTCGACTTGTGTGAACTTAAATTATACACTTAATCATACAAGTTGTAATCATAATCACGTGTTTCGATTTCAATTAATTTTAAATTATTCAAAACACTTTTCGACTCTATAGATGATGATATCATGTTGGTTAGATACCCTGCTGAAGACCGTATAGCCGGATGGCTGTACTACAGTCTACATACGAGAAGCTAAGACGCAGAAATCAGACTATATACTGAGATAAATAAAACTTAAGATTACAAAATGGGAATAGGATGTCTAACTAATAAATTCCTTTAATATCAACTGATAGGGGAAGATGTGGTCTCTACGCAAGGTAGCAAAATTCGGGAAAGTTATAAAAAAAAGGATGTCATTCGGCATTCCCTCTGCTTTAAACTAGACACTCCTAATATCGGGGATAAGGGCAATGCTCCCTGTTCTTTCTAGCAGCAGGAAAATGGAGCAAAAGGCTCGTAGCATACTAGCTTACTCGCTTAGCGCACAACTTTTCTTCTGTCTTCTGCACTTCCTGTGGGTAAGCCAACTTCTTGGTTTATTTTTTATACAAGGCAAGCCTGGACGCTAAACAAGAAAAATAGATTCCAGAACAATATTTATCCAAATAAGACTCCTTGTGATTTTTTTAACTAATTCGCAACCGAACCGGTCTGTTTTCAAAGCCATTTCGTCCATTAAAACCATACGAACCACACAATGCACTAATGATTTGATAATTCGTGTAATATGAATTCATAATAGGTAATAAAATTCTGTAACAAACACAACTGCAACTGAAACAAAAACTCGTTAAAGATTTATCTTTTTTCCAGACTAGATTGAGGTCGGCACTTGATAGCCTGAAATAGAATAAGTTAGTAAGGTGTGTTTGCTTATTCTGATGAATATTGTAAGAATTTAACATTCCCTTATTTTAATAAACGATTTTTTTATTGAATCTTTGGTGCATCCATTCATTTTTTAATTACAGTTCGCTTTATATAATCTCATGTACTTATTTCGTTTTCATGATGAACTTTTCTCGTAGAAGGCAGCGTCTTTGCTAATTTGATCGATTTTACTTATTCTTAATTTCAATTACCCATTTACAATTTTCAAGAGAACAAGGAGCTTAATACATCTTCTTTGTTTTTATTCCTTAGCACGCAAAAAGTGGGGATTCACATAACAATGAGAATGTACTTAGTTGATAATTTTGTAAACTAAAGAATTTTGATTAGGAACTACGTTCTAGATGTCTATACATTAATGAATTATCACAATTTAAGAATAGTTTGACTTATAATTGGCAGATAATAAATACTTAATGCACCGCATATACGTATCCAGAATAACTGTTGGAATAACATAAGTTCTCAAGCTTTAAATGTTCTAACAGACTGGCATTCATTCAGACAATAACTTGACGTATGCTAACAATCAACATTATTAACATTTTAGTTAATTAAAGACAGCTATTGGTGTCTGCGATACAAGCCCCGAGCTTGGTGCAGAATCCATCACAAACCACGCTTATATTATTTTCTAAGAATAAAAATAATAATGGAAATGTATACTAAGAATTTGTTTATATTAATGATTGTTGCGAGATTTGTTTTGAAAATCTCATCTGGACAGTTGTAAGCTTATGACTAGGTTAAACTTATTTTGGCAAAAATAATTACAACGCATTTGATAATGTTGATACACGATATTTTTAATAATCAAGTAATTTGAATATAATGTTATAAACAAAGCTTTTCTTACAGCTTCATAATTGCCGATAAAAAAATTAATCACATATTTCCTCCAATTATTGTTTCCCTCGGGCAGCCATTTTTAGCGCATACCTCAAGGACGCATACTAGGACCATCGCCAATGGTCTCCATTCATTATCGACTTAATTAATATTAGCGTCCGGCGTTTGTTTCACTTCCCTGTCCGACGAGCCTTGTGGATGTAGCACAATGCTGTAATAAATGTCTAATTCTGATGAGAGACCTTTGTTAAGAGTAGTTTCATGGTATCACGATATGTCGTTTGGAATGTATGGCTCCGTAAGAAAGTAAAAGTTGAGATTGAAAAAGAGAATGACTTAAAAAAAATCTCAAATATTTAAAGCTATACGCTTTAAACATTGGGTGTAAAAAGACCCTTAACGATAACGAAAACCACATATTCTACCCATCATTGGGATCATTTTTTTCTACCAGACCATACCTGGGAAACCATTGGTTTTGGAGATATTGAAGGTCAAAGTATACATTATTTTTTTTAGTTTTATCCAAAAACGTAAGTTCTCTATTCTATTCTTCTATTTATTTATCTAAGTGATAATAGTAAACTTTCTTCCTAACAACCTTATCAAAATTTTCAATTTTTCCTCACAAATTACGCATTTGAAGTTACAAAAACGCAACGAATATCAAACGCACACGACCGCCTTGGCTCAGCTGTGTGGCCGCTGCACGCATGCAAACGCGCGGCATCGCCACAACCACACATTGCGCGCTACAAAAAAAAAACGTTTTTTTATGCCAAAAAATAAAAGTCGTTTCCCAGCAATTATTTTTGGTCAATGTAGTTTAGTTTGATGTACAGAGTGCGTAGATTTCGGCTATGTGATGGGTCTTTTTACACCCTGTATACATATACAGGGTGTTAATGAAATCGTGTAATTCCTTCAAACCACGTGATCTACTGGTGACACAGATTAACCCTAAATGGGAATTTTCGAAAATCAACCAAAAAAAAATTCAATTTTTTTTTTTGGTTTTCCATTTCTGAGTCTTTTTAGAGCCTTGAGTTATCTGACTGCAAAGAGCGATATCGCGTTAGTCGTTCCTGCCAGCCGTGTCGCCGTACTTTCATTAATTTATGCGTGGCATCGAAATGTTCACAAAAATAAAACAAATTTTTTGCAAAAAAAAAATTTCTTGTTTTTTTACTGAATCCTTATTAGGTGGTTTAGATACGATCGGTAACAAAGCCGCATGAAAAAAAAAAGATTTTAATTTTTTTATTTTTTATTTAGCTTTAACCCGTGCGGGGCCTGTCTACACCAGTAGTAGATCATGTGGTTTTAAGGAATTACACGAATTCGTTAACACCCTGTAGACTTAAAACTTTAATAGAATATAAAAACATTTATTCAAGTATCCAGGACTCAATAAGTTAGTAATACTAAAAACTATGTTGCATGCGACTATGCTATGGGATTATATATAGTTAGTTTAATAGGGTTTACATTTTATTTATCCGTGGCAATAAGTCCCGGATCTACAGCGTCTAAAACTGAACATTGGTTGACTAGGTTACACTCATTTGTGAAATAATAGGCAGAATTTATGCTGTTCAGATCCATATCAACGTCTGAATATACAAGTCATAGTGATGCAAACATTCCCAAACATATCGTGATACAATGAAAACAGCTTCTCCGATGCTCGTTCCGGTGCGATCATCTCGGATTATAGTGTCGAATTGTACTCGCTGACTTGTGAAGCGAACATCTAACTTGACCTCACATGCTACACCTAATTGTTCCAGCCACTTTTAATAACATAGCTCAAGATATACCGGTCGTTTGTGGCGCATTTGCATGTGTCCTTCCACCCGTACTATTGTTTTGTGCGATATATAAGTTTGGTTTGCACCAAAGATTTATAATGATAGGTAGCAACACAATAGCGATTTGCTGGTCAGTTGCGATAATTAAGGTGGAAGCTTGGATGGTTGGTGAGTCAGCTGAAGATACACTGAAAAAAGAACTCTTGGAGGTCTTGTAATTCTACATTGTTTTTTCCATATAAATGCATATTTAATAGATATCACCAACGTGGTCAGTAGGTTCTTCCACGGCCTCCCTCGAATATATTTCTATGGTATGGGACAAAGGAATAAAACTACACATAGTTAGCTTTGGGGAACCATTTCAATGCCGAGGGATAACTAATGAAATATAATTCAACAGGAAACCTCCATAGTCTCTAGTGAAAATTGTAACACCTTAAAGTCCACAGTCACGTTTACTACTAGATATCATTGGCGTTTCTACTTCATAACACGAAATAGGTTTTCATTCCAATACCAATCTGTCTTATGCTTTAGTATGGCAAGGTTTGACTACCAAACTAGCCACAAACAGCTTAACACCAGGATAAACTAATTATACGTATATTCATCACAATTATAATAATAATATTCAATTTCTTGTACTTAACAAAAACAATGCGTGACTTCACACAATGGGAGCAGGCTGAATTTATCACTAATGTATCAGCATCATATTCGGAGCGGTTTGGCAACATCCTCCCGTTCCTACCCTCCATTCAATGTTAAACCAACTGCTAAACGCTTCGGTGCTTCTGTTATATACCTGATATTGAAATTTGTTGGTATAACCTTTTGACCTGGATTTTCTTGCTACTTGATCGTCTATTCGTCTGAAGTAGATCCATTACCTGTAATTTCCATGTTTTAATTTTTCGCATGCTTTGTATTATTTTTATTATCGACTAGTCGTGTACTATTATTTTTGTTTTGCTTATCTTCATAGTCTTCTTTTCGCATTACGAACTAATCTTGATGCTCATCTGAGTACCTACCTAAATTGATACCTATATGATTAGGAGGGATTTGCAGACGAAGACCTGTCGGGATTGCAGGGAATGCAACAGCAAATCCCGGCACTCCGATATTAGGTCCTCAGAGGACAACGTGGTGTTAAAGGTGTGGTGGTTAAGAGTCTGACATAACCCTCTGTCTTCACGAGAACTTCCACAGTTCAAATAGGTATAGCAAATAATGGTACCTACGTGACTTCTAACTTTCTAACCTCTTTTTTGACTAGAAGCAGGGGTCCATTTGATGAGACTACTTTGCAAGTCTGCACTCTATATTTTTATAATTCAGCTGAATTAGTACCAAAGTATAAAGTGCAGACTTGCAGAGTAGTTACGTGAAATAGGCCCTAGAGTTCGTTTCAAAATCCCTGAGATAGAATTGACATGCGCGAAATGTCAAATTTGTTTTTTTTTTCTAAAATTTACATGTTTCACATTTGTGCCTGTCAATTTTGTCTCAGAGATTTTGAAACGGACTTTAGGTAGCTCAAGACTTATTAGACTTATTCTATTATAACCTCGGATTTTACGCCATGAAATATATAAATAGGTATTTCTAAACGTAAGCATTGATTTACATCTAATATCTTTCGCACTAATTGAATGTAGTGCCTTTATTGTAGTTTTTACTCTTAGCCCAGCCTGTGTGATTAGTACGTTTTATGCACTTAGTTTATATTTTACAGTGCAAGTAAATGTAAATTATTTTGTTGCTGTAAAAATGTCATTGTTTCTATTGGTGTCGCGTCTTTAAGAACTACTGGAAAGGTTCAACGAAACGTTTTCTGTTCAACGAAAGATGAGACCTGTTCATTTCGTAAATTGCAGCGTAAGGCCGGGCGCTCATTGTGACTTTTTGTCACGGTGACTTTTTGTTACCAACTCGAATGCTATGAAGACATTGGGAGTGCGCTCACTATGGTGACGTGACATTACGGTGACAAATATATATTTTAATAGTATTCGACTTGGTAACAAAAAGTCACCGTGACAAAAAATCACAATGAGCGCCCAGCCTAAGGAGACTGCTATCGAAAAAAAGTAAACGACATCATCAATAACCGTAAAATAGGCTCTATGTTTTGTTTTTAAAAATATTTGATATTCTTTGTATGATAAGGTTTTGTAGAAAAACCCCACTCACCTTACGTTGAAAAGGGTTTTACATTATTACTTCTTAAAACTAACCCACTTTCGATACTCCAAGTCTTCAACATAACCTCAAGGTCTAACAAAATTTCCCAACGTGATTGAATATCGGCTGCGAGGAGGACGGAGGTCGTAGGGCACAATGGCCAGTCTCGAAGGGCATCTCGCATCTTCACGGTGGGCGCGCACCGGCGCCACTAACCGTCCACCGGTAGCTGTCAAAACGAATTCTGATGTTCGGAGGGAATTCTGGTACATGGATTAAATGACCATTACCGTCACGCCAGTGATCACCGATGGGCTATGCATACGCCTGGTACGGGTAAAATGGGGCTATTTTAAAACCAGGGGCTAATTGGTATGAACTATATTATATATAGGATATTTTTCGGTATAGGGTAACTCACGAGTCAATGGACAGTTAAGCGAATTTAAACTTTTCTTTTTTTTTTACTCCAGTATTACAAAAATGCAGGACATACCATAAAAATAAATCAATAGTTGGAAAGTGGATCTCTCTATTTCATGTTGTTATAACACAATATTATAACGTACAATATATTTAAAATAATATTTTTTTAAAAGTGCCAAAAAACACAGTTATTGGACAGCATTTGCAGTCAATTGGACATTTATTTGAGTCATTGGACAGAATTTACGATGGCGTTAATTGATTTTAAAATGCTCTTTTACTAACTAAAAACAAATCTAAATTAGGTTTTTGTCACTAGACAACTTTAAAAATAATAAACTGAACTAAAGTCAAGTGTTTTATACAGGATTATTGGAAAAACACTAACAACCTCTTACTCTCTGTACTCATCATTATGAACAACTTTTACTATGGGACCAAACCTGAAATCGTGAAAAAAAAACAGCTGTCCCCTGCATTTTGACGAGTTATGCGAACATAGTGTTCAGGATGTTTTATTTTAAAATGAAGAGTGGATTTAGGAATACTTCCTTACTATGTACTTAGTACTGTACTATGTACTTAGGTACTTCCGCGCAATTTCACGAATTTTTCCGCCATTTCGAACTTCCTGCAAAGCTTTACGTAAGCTCTCAGAACTGTAAGGTTCTTTTTTTTAAATTTTAGGCATCTTGTCTTGTCTATCTATTTCTGCAACCAATCATTGGACATACATTAGACAGTCATTGGACAGTAGCGTCCAATGACTGAATATAAACGTAAATGATAGTCATTGGACAGTGTCCAATGACTGCTAAATAAGCTAGCAGAAGAGTAAGATTTTTTTATAATTTTTTTACAACTTAAACACACACGAAGAAAGCATAAAATTGAAAAAAAAAAGTTTCTTTAAATACTAGTAATTGGACAAGATGTCCAATCACTAAATCACTAAATATATTAACTTACAGTCGTTGGACATGGGATAATATAATCTCAAATTACAAAACATTAAGATTACGTTTTGAAATAACGTGTAAAACAATATAAGCTACCATATATTTAATGCAATTTGTCCCAAACAATCAAAAAACAAGATTTTTTTACTATTTTGTCAGTCCTTGTCCTTAACAAATTTATTTATTTTTGACGAGAATTTGACACTGCGTCGCGACCACTACATTAATATTTTTTAACTGCCAATTTCGGCATCTAATGGTTATTTCAAATATTAAGATCGACTTTGGAGACACGTAAGATAAATAACACTTGCTTGAATGGATCAAACATCGCTTGTAGTTCTTATAAAATCCGTAAAAGAGCGAAGTGTCCATTCACTAGTCGCGTCCAATAACTAGTGAACTACCCTATTTATTTATACTTTCGCACAAAATTTGTACAGAGGCGGACTTAATGATTATATTCACGAGTGATCAAAGGACACTAAATTGTCGCCTATCATAGTGGAATAGACCGATAAAATATTATTTAATTACTCAAGTACTGTTATTATAGACACAATAAATAAACAATGGCAGGTGTCGTCCTGAGACGACGGCGGGGCTTTACCGGCAAAACTATCTTTAATTTTAAATTATAGAAATATACAAAACATGAAATCGTAAATACACAACACCTTAGCCGTAATGGTTTAAGAAGCACGTTCCTTAGCTGAATTCCATTTAGGCCCGTGATTTTCAAATAGCTCTTTTTTACGGTAGATAAGTAGGTATAGATTATGTTATTTAGATTACGTGTCAGTAACCCTATCGGTATTTTTTAAGCACATTACCAGTCACTGGTTGCTACTGAATTTTCTAGTTATAGAAAGCCCAAAAAAACTTCGCCCGATTTTGGATCAAAGTTCGGCAGCCATGCAAAGTACCTATCAATGAAATTCTACATTAAATGGTAATTATTTCTATTATTATTTTGAAAATAGGTAAATGATATCGTTTTGTGTTATTTATCAAGGCATCTGTATCCGGGATAAGACTATGTTCGCGTGATAAAACGTTCTTCATCTTAACTTCCTTTACAGATAACATGTGGCTGATATGTTAGATCCTTGTTGTAAGCTGTAAAAAATGTATCTTCATAATTAGTTTCACGTGCACGGTGAGCAGAAAAACATAAAATACCAACACGATAATTAATCTAATCTAATCTTACATTTCAGGTACCATTTTGTTAATTATGTAGATATACCTATTTTTCAAAAAGACCCGTCGCATATCTGGAATGGCGAGTAAATGGGATCAGATCAGTTGGGGTGCATGAAAAGAGCCCCCACGAGTGACGACACTTAAGTATATCCGGCGCACCCTGGGCAGTCAGCCCCGCTACTAACCCTGTTGACTGGCTTATCTTTTCACCACAGCATGAGATATTTTCGTATAGCTCGTGCTGACACGAGAGAAGATGGGATCAGAGCCCGTTATGATAGGATGACAGCTGGTATACCCTTTTCATTGTGAGTCCTGACGTATCTCTAAAAACGTTATCATACCGAATTTAATTTAATTTAAAGTTAGAATATCAAATATTTATAAAAAACAAAACATGGATAATGTAGCTATTTTACGCTTTTTGATGATGTCGTTAACGTTTTTTCGATAGTAGTCTCCTTAAGGCTACAATTTACGAAATGACCGCTGTCAGGACTCATGTTTGGGTAAACAGAGTATAATTGGGTAATTTTCTACACTAGACTTGTCAGTTTTCAAAACCTAGTTGGTCAGCAGTAGGGTGAGAACACATCGTCACCCTTCGCGCTAACTGTCATAACTAGCAATTGATAATTTTTCAGTAGTTGCGTTAGTTGTGGCTTTATTAATGAATTAATAACGTTTTATATTGCGCTTGGATTAATCTTTAAGTTAGTAGTTGCCTTAAAGCCCTAAGGTATCTATTTATTTATTTCTATTCATTTGAAGCAGATATTCAATTGCTAGTTATGACAGTTAGTGCGGACGACATGTTGTAGGCAATAGAATATCCTCAACACCATCACTATTCTCATCATCAATTGTTAATGAATTACTGAAGCTTTATTTTAAACATGCAAAAGCTAAATTTAATCCGTAGCATATCAATTTTGATAGACACTTTTCGGACTTGAAGTCGAAACCGAAGTCTTTGCTTTAGTAAAGACTTCCTCGCCCTACGTAACGAACAACTCCCTTAAAACAGTGTTTGAAGCCACATTTATATATAGGAAAAACCTACATTTATGATAATTAAACAAACGCAAAAGGTGAACCTTATCACGCTTGTACAATTGAATTTTGTAGTTAAGCAGATCCAAGTGAGGTCGTGGGACAAACGGACAGACACAATAAGAGATTGTGATCATCAATTTTGCTCAAGCTTTGTCTTCTACGAGGCATTATGACTAGGAAACGTATACTATTATGTATGCTGATTGAGTACGTAATACTTCAAACAGGAATTTGTTTTATTTATGATGATGAGGGGAAAAATTTAGTTTTTCGTAATTTTTGTTGAGGTTATCGGTAATTAGCGTAGATTTTTTACGACTATAAATGGCTGTGCTTGGTTTTTTGGGAATTTAAATGGTTGTATGGTTCTCAGTTGATGTTTTATTTAATTAAAAAAAGTTAAAACCGACTTCAAAAAAAAACTAAACGGAGTAAAATAATTATCATTTAATAAAACTATCAGTTTCAGAAGTCGGTGCCTTAATTTGGTTCAGCGTGGATTAGCACCGACTTCTGAAACTGATAGTTTTATTAAATGATAATTATTTTACTCCGTTTAGTTTTTTTTTGAAGTCGGTTTTAACTTTTTTTAAAGTTTTTTTATTTTATACTTTTTAGTGCCACAAATTACAATTACAATAGTGTACAAATTCTCGGACCAGCACTACAACTAGAACGTCGTCCACATACGATTTGTGTACTTTTTCTGTTGTTTTTATTGATTTTTCCAAAAGTGCTGCACTAATTTCAATAAAATTTATATGGGACCACCTCTGAAGTATGGGCTACCAAACAAAAAAAGAATCATCAAAATCCATTCATAATTGGGGGAGATATCGCGTAACAAACATACAAAAAAAAAAAAAAAACATTCAGACGAATTGAGAACCTCCTCCTTTTTGAAGTCGGTTGAAAAAAAAAAAAAAACATTCAGACGAATTGAGAACCTCCTCCTTTTTGAAGTCGGTTGAAAACTAGCTTTTGCCCGCAGCTTCGCTTGCGTGAAATTTTGAACCCTTTAAGTGACGATTTTTAACCGACTTCAAAAAGGAGGAGGTTCTCAATTCGTCTGAATGTTTTTTTTTTTGTATGTTTGTTACGCGATATCTCCCCCAATTATGAATGGATTTTGATGATTCTTTTTTTGTTTGGTAGCCCATACTTCAGAGGTGGTCCCATATAAATTTTATTGAAATTGGTGCAGCACTTTTTGGAAAAATCAACAAAAACAAAAAAAATACACAAATCGTATGTAGACGACGTTCTAGTTGTAGTGCTGGTCCGAGAATTTGTACACTATTTTAATTGTAATCTGTGGCACTAAAAAGTATAAAATAAAAAAACTTTAAAAAAGTAAAAACCGACTTCAAAAAAAACTAAACGGAGTAAAATAATTATCATTTAATAAAACTACCAGTTTCAGAAGTCGGTGTTCTACGCTGAAACAAATTGAATGCACCGACTTCTGAAACTGGTAGTTTTATTAAATGATAATTATTTTACTCCGTTTTGTTTTTTTTGAAATCGGTTTTTACTTTTTTTTAAGTTTTTTTATCCATACAAACTTTCATCCCCTATTTAACTCCCTTAGGGGTTGAATTTCAAAAAATCCTTCCTTATTCCTTGTCTATATTATAAAGGGAACCACTGTGCAGAATTTCAGCTTTCTAGGTCCAAGGGCTTGGGCTGGGCGTTGATGAGTCAGTCAATCAGTCAGTCAGGACTTTTCATTTTATTTGTACTTATAGATATTGTATTATAAAGCTAACACAATCTATTCATAAATCTCATTAATCTTAGTGAATTTATATTTATTATGTCAACTCTTTTTATTAAAAGTCACATCTCTAATCATATTATTTGTACCTCAGATCTTTTAAAATGTACGTTGCCTTAATTATACATCATTGCACCTGACTTTTGACTGGTACCAGTCATTATATTAACCTAGATGAGAGACAATTAGAATAAACAAATCATCTCATGTTAATTTCTTTTTGTTTTTCGTAAATATATTATTTTTAATTACAGAGTAACTTATCTGAAAGCACAGAATAAAAATAGTACTGCTGGAAGAAGTTTTTGCCCTTTGAGACCGATTCGACTCTTTCGCAAACAGTCCTTTCTGCTTCTACAGTTTTAGTAATCAATTGTCATTGTTTAAAATTGGCCATACTGCTTACCTAGCTAATTGGTCGTAGATCTCTCACGATCCAACCGTTCGTAGCCTAACAATAATTTATATTTTTAACACGCAATAGATATTTCGAGGCAGATAAAGTCAAATTTTATTGAATCAGGAAACAAAAACGCGTGGGAGACGGATTATGGTTATTAGTGGCTTGTTTCGAAATATTATCTTAATTCGAATTAAATGTGATATACTAGTTATGTAAAACTTGATTGGTTTACCTTCAATTCAACACTGTAGGGATACATACACTCGAGAGCCATGAATCCGGGCCCCAACATAAACCTTATATCTCGGAATCTTAGGATGTGGTGTAATGTAACAGACGGCCCTAGGATCTCCTGAGAGCACGTCTGCTACACCAGTTGTAAAGAATGTGTAGGGCATTCTATACCTAGTACATAACAACAATAATAAAGATGGTTAGAGAAAAGAGGCAGGACAGCGTCACGTCCCTTGCAGCAGTCAGCGAGATCGTTTTTGGGGTAATGTAGGATCACACCTTTATCATCATCATTCACTTCACACATTTCACCTCCTTTTTACCTTTTACAATTAAACCTCTTTCTCTATCACAGGCCACTTATTTGGAACACACTCGTTCAAATTTTAAAAATGCGAAAAGTAAAATGCAAGCTGTTTTTGGAGGGACTCGAAAAGGAACAACGGAAGGGTGCGGACGGTCTGCCGGACGGCGGAATTGCTAGGACTCCGCCGAGTGGACGATTACCGGGCCTCTGCCTCTTCTATGCTGCTTGCTGAACTACCAGCTCCCCGCCGAGTAGGCCATTGTTGGGCCTCCGGCATTGCTGCTTGCTGAACTGCCAGCTTCCCGCCGAGTGGGCCATTGCTGGGCCTCCGGCGCTGAGGCGCTGCTGCGCTACAGGCACTCACCTCATTTTTCGTGCTCGCTTTACCAACCGTAAAGCGAGCACGAAAAATGAGGTGAAGGGTGGTGAATACGTAGCCCGTCAACCAGACGGAGTGCCTGTAGCGCAGCAGCGCCTCAGCGCCGGAGGCCCAGCAATGGCCCACTCGGCGGGAAGCTGGCAGTTCAGCAAGCAGCAATGCCGGAGGCCCAACAATGGCCTACTCGGCGGGGAGCTGGTAGTTCAGCAAGCAGCATAGAAGAGGCAGAGGCCCGGTAATCGTCCACTCGGCGGAGTCCTAGCAATTCCGCCGTCCGGCAGACCGTCCGCACCCTTCCGTTGTTCCTTTTCGAGTCCCTCCAAAAACAGCTTGCATTTTACTTTTCGCATTTTTAAAATTTGAACGAGCGTGTTCCAAATAAGTGGCCTGTGATAGAGAAAGAGGTTTAATTGTAAAAGGTAAAAAGGAGGTGAAATGTGTGAAGTGAATGATGATGATAAAGGTGTGATCCTACAGTGGATGTTAGCTTATTTAAATAAAAAGTATCTATCTATCTATATAAATAAAAAGAAAAGTCCTGACTGACTGACTCATCAACGCCCAGTCTAAACCCTTGGACCTAGAAAGCTGAAATTTTACACAAAGGTTCCCTTTAGGAATAAGGAAGTATTTTTCGAAATTCAACCACTAAGGGAGTTAATTCGTTTTTTATGAAAGTTTGAATGGAAAATCGTTACTTAACGGGTTCAAAATTTCACGCAAGCGAAGCTGCGGGCAAAAGCTAGTTTTATATAATTTTAGTAATAGTTTATTAGTAACTTTATAACCAATATCATAGAAGGTTAATTACAAGCAAAGAGAAACAGGCCAAGAAGAAAGTACACAGACAAATTGAAGGAAAAAACAGAAGTGATAACATACAGAGAAGTTAAGGAATTGGCTCTGGATAGAGAAAAATGGAGATTGCTACACCAACAAGTGCCCAGCATTTCAATTTTGGATGAATGAATACTACTTCTCAAATAAAATTAATAAAACTTCTCATATCTTCTTATATATAAAGAGACTGGTACTGACTGACATTTCATTCATCAACGCAGAGCCTAAACCACTAATGCTGGAAATATGAAATTTGGACAGTAGGTTCCTTACGTGACGAAAACATCCACTAAGAACGGATTTTTCGAAATTCAACCCCTAAGGGGGTGAAAAGGGTGATTAACGTTTGTATGCAAGTCCGTCATTTTTGAAGTAAGAATGATGAAATTAGATATTAAGGTTTCTGGTTAGGAGTAAAGGTACACGTGTTTGAGCGATTTTGGAAATTCAACCCCTAAGGGGGTGAAATAAGTGTTGTAAGTTTGTATGAGAAATCTGGTACTTTTGAAGTAAGAAGCATGAAATTCAATACTTAGGTTATTGGTTACAAATAAACGTACACATGTTTCAGGATTTTTGGAAATTCAACCCCTAAAGGGGTGAAATAAGTGTTGTAATTTTGTATGAGAAATCTGTTACTTTTGAAGTGAGAAGCATGGAATTAAGTATTTCGGCTTCTGGTTAGAAATAAATATACACCTGTTTGACCGTTTTTGGAAATTATACCCCTAAGGGGTGAAATAGAGGATAAAAGTTTCTATGAAGTTAAAAGCATGAAATCAAATAATAGGCTTTCTGGCTAGGTATAAATACACGTTTTTGAACGTTTTTGTAAATTCTACCCCTAGGGGGTGAAATTGGAGGTGAAAGTTTTCTTGAAGTTAAAAGCATGAAATTAAATAGGGTTTCGGATTAATAATAAATGACCGTGTGTGAGCGTTTTTGTAAATTAAACCCCTAAGGGGGTAAAATAGCGGATGTAAGTTTGTATAAGAAGTCTGGTACTCTTGAAGTGAGAAGCATAAAACATACACGTGTTTCAGGGTTTTTGAAAAATCTATCCCTAGAGGGTGAAATAGAGGATGAAAGTTTTTTTATTGTTGACACTTGCGCGAGAGTTTCTGGCATAGTATGTACCATCACCGTAATA
Source organism: Amphipyra tragopoginis (assembly GCA_905220435.1). Classification (NCBI taxonomy): domain Eukaryota; kingdom Metazoa; phylum Arthropoda; class Insecta; order Lepidoptera; family Noctuidae; genus Amphipyra; species Amphipyra tragopoginis. The sequence continues at coordinate 7,531,663 of HG991997.1, read as the reverse complement.
AAGGAGGTGGTGCGCGAGTCGTATCGGATGGTTTTAAATAAAAATTCACATCGTTCATCCGATTGAGTTGAAACTTTGTATAGTTGTTGTTACTCACGCGAAAGTTTCTGACATAGTACCTTCAACGTACAATAGGTGGCGCGCGAGTCGTATTGGATAATTGTTTGTCTTCTTTTATTAGAAAGAGAAATGTACTAACTGAAAATGATATTTGGAAAGTCGGTTCCTTTTGTAACGTAAGCATCCACTAAGAAGGGATTTCTCGAAATTTAACCACTGAGGGGGTGAAAAGGGTGATTAACGTTTGTATGCAAGTCCGTCATTATTGAAGTAAGAAGCATGGAATTAAACGTTAAGGTTCCTGGTTAGAAATAACACAGGTTTGAGTGCTTTCGGAAATTCAACCCCTGGAGGGGTGAAATAAGTGTTTAAAGTTCGTATGAGAAATTTGGTAGTTTTGAAGTAAGAAGCATGGAATTAAATATTTAGACTTTTGAAGAGAAATAATTACACACGTGTTTGAGGGTTTTTGGAAATTCTACCACTAAGGGGTGAAATACGGGCTGAAAGATTTATGTACTGAAGTTAAAAAGAGCATGCATTAAAATAATAGAGTTTTTGCTGGGAAATAAACATACACGTGTTTGATGTTTTTTTAGAAATTCTATATATGAGGGTGAAATAATAAGTGTTGAAAGTTTGTTTGAGAAATGTGCTACTTTTGAAGTAAGAAGCATGGAATTAATTATTTAGGCTTCTGGTTAGAAGTAAACATACATGTTTGAGGGTTTTTGGACATTCTGCCCCTAAGGAATGAAATAAGGGATGAAAGTTTTTTCATAGTTAAAAGCATGATACCAAATAATTGGGTTTCTGGTTAGAAATAAATGTACATATGTTTGAGCGTTTTTACAAATTCAACCTTTAAGGAGATGAAATAAGGGTTGCAAGTTTTCATGAAAAATCTGGTACTTTTCAAGTAATAATGGTAGAAACTGACTGAATGGCTGACGGATCTATCAACGCAAAGCCTAAACCGCTGGGGTTAGAAACATGAAATGTTCAAAGTAGGTACCTCTAATAATGTTGGCATCCACTATGGAAAGGTTTTTGGAAATTCCACCCCTTAAGTGGTGAAATGGGTTGTTAACGTTTGTATGAAAACCCTTATACCATGGGTAATCCCATAAACTTAAAATTTGCACAGACACTGTTTAAAATAAATATAAAAGACGGACTTTTTTGATTTAAAACCTACATTTAAAAAGGGGCTTATAGAGGGTTTAAAATTACACGCAAGCGAAGCTGCGGGCAACAGCTAGTAGTCTATAAAATACTGTTTATTTGAATAAGGAAACATTCTAAGTCTCCGAGATATTCAAGGCTTGTTATCGACCCAGATTACTGAGTGTTAGTACTGGGTCTATATGAATCCTCATAACATTATTCAGCACTTATGATGATGACCACTACTCAACATGGGTGTAAACCGCTACAATAAACACCCTATATTACCATACTTAATCACGCTTGACGAACGGTGATCAAAGTATCTCTTATTATTTCTGGAGAATTCTCTTGTGGTTATATTTTCACCTAATATTTTTTAGGAATAGGTTGGCAAAAAAGCCAAGCTCCTGATGGTAAATTGTTACCGCCGGTTATACATGCTGTCAGCGTGTATAAAGCGTGACGCTGACATTTAAATGCTTGTTTTACTAGAACAAACGTTGTTCAGATCATGGCCTACTACAATAATATAGCATCAAAAAAAACTTTAAAAAAAATCTATGTTTTCTTAAAAAGTCTTGTTGCTCAAACGTGTTCAAACATTAACCTTAACATTAAAGTACTCATCGCGGCAATCGCCGTAAAGTTCCCGGCAAATAACTTGAACCATCATGGCGCCGACTGCGCAGGTCCCCCCCTTGTGTCTTTTTTGAGTTTTTTTTAAAGACCTGAAGTTTTTTTTTATTTGATGCATTTGAATTGTAGTAGACCATGGTCAGAACAACTTTTGTTCTTACAAAACAACCAATTAAATGTCAGCGTGTATACACCTACAACACCGAGAGTATTGCTGATGCGTTGCCAACCCAGAGACATAGCTGAAAAGTCTCATGTACCTGTAATTTCGTGGCACCAACACGCTTCAAAGCGGAATGCAGCAATGCTGCTTGGCAACAGAAATAGATGGTGGTAGATTTACTTCCCCGGACTCTTTCACAAGGAGCTCTACTATTACTAAGCACTAATAATCCCGTAGTTGCACTAGAAGGAGAAGTTGACCCAAATCTATTTTATGTAAGAACTAGGTACGTTGCCAGAATCTTAAAGGGGTGATAGACATGCGAGTAAGCACGCGAACTTGTGGCTCGATGACGTTTTTCACTCGTGTAGTCGTGTGTCACCCTAAGAAGGCGTACTTTAAAACCGCCGAGTAAGTTCGTTGGCGCTCCAACAGGTTTGAAATTTTGCTCGTAGCTCGCCTCGGCACGTCTGTCAACGCCGCGAGCCGCGAGCCGCCATCTCTGTATCAGTTTGCATTCGTAAATAATTACGAAAGTCTTCCTTGTTTTCATATAACTCCTTTCTGAATAACACAATGTTTCCTCCATTGACGACATCGCGCTCCCCATGGTACCAGAGTAATGAACAAGCTTCACGTGTGTCACCATCGTCGAGCCGAGTAAGTTCACGAACTTAAAAACCGCGTACTTTAAGTTCGTACGTCTATCACCTACTTTACATGATGTCTTTAACACCACCCACGGAAACAATGTGGAAACTATAGCTGTATGAAGCACGAGTTGCTTTTAGTCAAGAATTTCCTTTTGAAAGCGAAGTCATGAAATAAGGTGCTTTATGTTGGCCGAAAGGAGGATGATTGAGGATGATCTATTTTTCAAAATTATCTGTCACAAGAAGGTCACATCACAAGTCACAAAATATCTTTGACTGGCAACTCACAATTTTTTTAAAAAGATTATGGTTTAAGAACTTTATTTTCTCATAAAGAATTTTACATTAATTCACTTACAGAGAAAACTATTTACAAGTTAAAAATGAAGGTTACTACGAGCGTACAAACAGTAAATAAAGTACATAACACAAGAATTATTTTATTTAAAAAGATTAGCTTAATTTAAGTGTCCTTCACCCCACAATCCTCTTCGGAATCATAATGCGACATTTTTTTAACCTTAGTGACTTTATGACTACGAGTATTTCTTGACTATTTTTTGGTGTACTCAAAATTGGTTTTCATGAAGTTTTCAAAGGTGAGGATTGTGTGGTGAAGGACACTAATTTGAAGATAGCAATTTTTTTTCGTGTTTTTACGGCTTTTTAATACCTTACGTTATTTTTGCCTGTCGTATATAGGCAGGCGTTCGATTCTAACGAGTGCTGCTACTACAATCTACTAAAACATTTCAATCAGGCGGATTGTATTTTTTTTTTTACTTCTTTACTCAATAGCGCTTACAAAGGCCCTTTTAGTTTAGGATTATCGATCGATGTATAGACACTTGTGTAATTAATAGCTTGGTAGGTTAGTGTAATAAACTCGATCGCGATATTCGCGTCCCGCACCTCTGACTTTTCGAAATTATATGCGGATCAGAATTTGATCACTTGCGTTAACACATTCGAGTCCACCACACTTTTCATAGAGCTCATACCACGCCATCTCCCCATACATATTGCTAGTGGACCTTCCAGGAGGGTCCTGGCATTACGTTTGCTATAAGAGTGAATCCTCGAGGAGGGTTCCTGGTATTAGGTTAAAAACCTTGAAAAATACGCTACTACGTCGTAAAATAGGTGTTTCCTTGTTTCATGACGGTGAATTTTCCAAGAAAAACATGCATTTAAAATGAGCACTCCACGAGGGCACCCGGCATGGCGAATGCGACTACAGGGTGCCCTCCTCCCAGCACTGAACGTGTTAAAGGTGAAGGAAAACATTGTAAGAAAACCTGCACACGTAAGAGGGCTTCAAAAGGTTCTCGATGGTGAGCACCTGGCCAGCGAAGTGGATTTAGTAAACCCTTCACATTCTAAAAACGGGTCCAGCAGTGGGACAAGAATGAGCCGATTATCCTTAACCAATAACGTAGTACTTGAACAAGAATCTACTTTAATTATTAAGGGTGTTTTTAGTGTCATGAGGATTTCGTCACGCACACGGGTTTGACCCGCATGCGTGCCGGTCACAATTCACCTTTTTGTGCGTGGATCACGCATCATAATAAACACTGTATGGAAAGGCGAAATTCAGGTGCCACGCATGCGGGTCCAACCCACGTGCGTGACGAAATCCGCATGACACTTAACATACCCTAAGATTTAAAACCTGCTTTGTAAATACAGGTAGGTATCTAAATAAATTTGAATCTTTCACAACATTCTCTGTAAACAAGATTTATGAACACAATGTTTTGTAGAGGACTATTACTTAGGTAAGTGCATGATTAAGATATTATTACTCTTGTACATTCTTTGACGCCTCGGAGAAAATGCATAGCAGTAAGTTTATCTTTAGTGTTTTGTTCATCAACATCAGAGTTAATCTACACTTCTCATCAAAAAAATCGAAACACTTCCGAAATTATCTTTGTGGCGGCAATTAAACAAAAAACAAGCATTAATTCACTATAGAAAAAACATAATTTAGTAGCTGGAAGTTTGGCCTTTACAATGGTGTACGAAACTCCCAAAAAAAAATTTTTTTTTTCAATTTTTATCCTTTAAATGAATGGAACATTGTTTTGAGATAAACGTGTGTTTAGAGTTGGAGTACATTTGTCGTACAAAAAACGCAAAATAACGCATTACTTTAAAATTTTCTGTTTTTAATTTGTTGATTAGGCTCTGTGACGTCTGTTAAAAAGTTTTTTTTCTAACACACATGCATACTTCTCCCGCAGCAGCCGCCCAAGTAGTGGCATTGCTGGATTCTGGGACTAGTCAGCGTGTTGTGGCTGCAATCTTGCATCTAAGCCTCTTGTCTTTTCATAGAGTGTACCAACGCTATCGGGAGACTGGTTTATTTACGCGCCATCCAGGATCTGGTAGGAATCGGGTCACTTCTGCGTGAGACGGCCGGTTTATTGCAACCGTTTGTTTGAAAAATCGACGCCTTCGCGCTTTTCAACTGCAGCAGCAGCTCCTTGTTGTTCGAAGGGTGACTGTAAGGGGCTATACGATTTGAAGAAGATTGAAGGAACGTAGACTGGTACCACACAAGCCAGCTCATGGGTCAAAATTAACAACAGATCATCGAAGAGCTCACCAAAAAAAATCGAAACACCTCGCAAGTTTTTGTTTTGAATGGATTATTAGAAAAACATGTTTTTTTAAATAAATACTAAGTGCCATTTAATAGTAGGTAGCATAAGGTTTAGAATTCCTTATGTTGATGTTCCATAATTTTACTCTCGTCAGAAAAGAGAACCTTGCTCATTTGTAGGTTTGAACAATTTAAGTGCAAAAGTGCAAAGTTAAGGCGCGCTCTTCGATGGTCTGTTGTTAATTTTGACCCATGAGCTGGCTTGTGTGGTACCAGTCTACGTTCCTTCAATCTTCTTCAAATCGTATAGCCACTTACAGTCACCCTTCGAACAACAAGGAGCTGCTGCTGCAGTTGAAAAGCGCGAAGGCGTCGATTTTTCAAACAAACGGTTGCAATAAATCGGCCGTCTCACTCAAAAGTGACCCGATTCCTACCAGATCCTGGATGGCGCGTAAATAAACCAGTCTCCCGATAGCGTTGATACACTCTTTGAACAGACAAGTGGCTTAGATGCAATCTTGCAGCCACAATCCAGCAATGCCACTACTTGGGCGGCTGCTGCGGGTGAAGTATGCATGTGTGTTAGAAAAAAAACTTTTTATCAGACGTCACAGAGCCTAATCAACAAATTACAAACAGAAAATTTTAAAGTAATGCGTTATTTTGCGTTTTTTGTACGACAAATGTACTCCAACTCTAAACACACGTTTATCTCAAAACAATGTTCCATTCGTTTATAGGACAAAAATTGAAAAAAAAAAATTTTTTTTGGAAGTTTCGTACACCATTGTAAAGGTCAAACTTCCAGCTACTAAATTATGTTTTTTCTATAATGAATTAATACTTGTTTTTTGTTTAATTGTCGCCACAAAGATAATTTCGGAAGTGTTTCGATTTTTTTGATGAGAAGTGTATATTGACGACACGTTTGGTGCAGTGGCTAAGCGATTGGCTTCTGCGCTACGGGTCATGGGTTCGATTCCCACACGGAACAAAAATTTGTATGGCCTACAGATGGTTGTTTCGGGTCTGGGCGTTTGTTTGTGAGATTTGTGTCTGTAAACGCACCCACGATACAAGAGAAATCTTAGTGTGGGGCAACGTTTTTATAAAAAAAAAAAAAAAAAACAAAAAAAAAAAAAAAAAAAAAAAAAAAGGAAGGTCCTGACTGATTGACTGACTCATCAACGCCCAGCCCAATCCCTTGGACCTAGAAAGCTGAAATTTTGCACAGAGGTTCCCTTTATAATGTAGACAAGGAATGAGGAACGATTTTTCAAAAATCAACTCCTAAGGGAGTTAAATAGGAGATGAAATTTTGTATGGAAAATCGTCACTTAACGGGTTCAAAATTTTACGCAAGCGAAGCTGCGGGCAAAAGCTAGTCTATCATAAAGGTTGTTCACTGATCGCTGGCATACCACCAAACTGTAGAAAGACACTTTATTTTACGATTTTAACTTTTAATACGAACTGATTTCCCTTCTACCATCTGGAAGTCCGATACTTCCAGATGCACTGCAGGTTACCATCCGCACTTGGTTGAGTGTCGTACTCAGCTATTCTCCTCGTCCTTCCAAAGTCAAAGTGTGGATCTCCCTGTTAGCCAGGGCCGGATTAAGGTTTGGAGACCTCGTGGCAACGAAGAAGACCCTTTGAAAATGTTAAATAGAAGTACCTCGTGATGGTGAACTTTTTTCTTTTTGTAAGAAAAGGTGTCTTTTTTTTCCACAGTAAATATACTAAATTAAACCAGTGCAATAGAACTAGGTAAGGGTCTGATTTCTTGCAAAGTAATAAAACAAAACGTAGATATATACAGATCTTTATTACATAAAACTTAAAGCTATGTTAAATCTATCAGTTCGTTAAGGATCAGCTAATTTAAGAAATAAAAATAGTCATAGGCAGTACGTATATATCCGAAATAAAACACGAAAAAAGTTATAACAAAAAAAACTGTCATTTTTGCCATAACTTTAATCAACATTTTTAAGTATGCGGGGTAAACATTTTATGAAATTCCTTTAGGAGAAGGATTTGCTGTTTTATTTAAAGAAACATAAAATATAATTGACGTAGAAACACAATGAACCTCGGGTAAGCGAAAATGTCCGAACCAAAAGGGCCTTATTACAAAAGATGGTCTAAGAAAAACCCTGGTTTTAGGGTAGCCCCGTCTCTTTTTGTTATATGACATAAGAAAGTGACGGGTATATTTTAAACCTGGGTTTACCTTAGTCTTGGTTTAAACCATCTTTTGTAATAAGGGGGAATAAGTCTAAAACTCGAAAAAGAACACTAATTTCCGTCAATGGGTGCTATCGAATCTTCATGGTTGTAAGCTAAATTAGGCATTGTGATGACAGCATAGGATTTAAATTAGTTTGTATTATTTGTAAGTTTAGGTGTCGGTGTGCCTTGACGCGCTCTGGTGGTGTATGTAAACTCAGTACACTTTTTTCGTGAACTTTGTACAGACGCCAGCACATGAAGTTACTCCAATCTGTCAAATTTCTTTAATATATTTTCATCTTTATCGCAAACGTTTTAGGTTCAAAGTTGATTGGGAAAATTTGACAGTTTTGAGTAGCTTGATGTGCTGGCGTCTATATTATTATACCCTTGGTCCATAGGTTTCTATGTCAATGTAAAATATAGTAGGCATCCTAAGATTTATAAAAAAGCTCGTATTAACGTATAAACAATCATAAGTTGGCCTCATTTTAGTGTGAAACAGCTAATAGGGTATTTGACAAATTTTTTATTACAAATCTCGAAACTTTTACAAAAATATTAAGCAACAGCGAAAAAACCAATGAAATAGTTGATAAAGTGCACAAGTTATAAACAATTTTATGCCGGCTGTACACACTCGCCGAGACAGCCCGAGACTTAGTAGCTGTCCTTTACTATTTGATGTAAAAGTTAAGGATAGAGATAGCGTCTCGGGCTGTCTCGGCGAGTGTGTACAGCCGGCATTAAATTGTTCACGAGACAGAGACAACACTACTTCAAAATGACGTCATACCTTAAAAACTTCATAGTGACATGAAATCATTCTGTACAATATTCGTTTCGTGTGACAAGGACAGAAAATGCTTCTCAACAAACTTCGAATGTTTGTATCTCCTTGTTTTTTCATCGATTTAGGGCCGATTTTTCAATCGTCAGATAAATTTTATCTAACAAATAAATATGACTGTTTGATAGATTTTCTATACAAAGGTTGTCAAAACTTCAAACTTATTCCCCAGATAAAAGTTATCTGACGATTGAAAAATCAGCCCTTAATGATTTTTTTCACTTACCGCGTTCTTTCTATACTTTCTTTATAATAATACGAAATTGATGTACATTTTTAATAATAGTGAAATACCCTATTGTTGTCATTTTGAAAATTTTATAGGCATGTTGACAGTATCAATAAATTGCAAATCTAATTAGTCCGCCAGTTAGAGTTTTGAAAAATAATGGACACGTTTTTTTTTTTTTGTTATATCTATGAATATTTAGAAAGATAAAACGCATCAAAACTCGAGAGTGGGAGCTTGTGACGTCAGAAGCAAGTAAAAATTGTACTTGCTTGTGACGTTTTGCCAATTTTAAAAGTGTCGTATCTTCGTCAGTTTTGGTTTACGTAACAAAAGAAAAAATATGCGTCAAATATTTTTTAATAATCTAACTGACGGACTAATTCGATTTTTTCAGTCAAATACCCTATTCGGGCAAAATCTATGGAGCTACCTAAGCTACCTTACAACTAAAATTATTGAGCATCACATTTTAGTATAGTTAATTACAATCTATGTACACATAGCTTAATCCTAGTGGTTTGTTTCGTGTTGGTAACTTACGTAGAATTTATTGTATTGATAAAAAATATGAATGGTAAGATATAGCAGCTAGCCAATTTTGTAACATGATTAATGCAAACAAGAATTAACTGTTTGAATCATACTTTTAGTATGTACACAAAATTGCAATTTATTTTAAAAATCTTTGCGTTAATGTAAATACTTTTCGGGGTATTAAACCAACCTATCAATAAGTAGGCCGCGACTATTGACCAGATAAGCTAAATGTTGCATACAAATAAGACATTTAAATGCAAGTGTTAGGTATTGAAAAGTTTAGAGACCGAATTAACTTAGTAAACAGTTAATGATAGGTTGGGGAAACACACTAAATGTCAATAAAAAGTGATCTTTCCTACCCTTATTACAAAGGATGGTTGAAACCAAAACTAAGGTAAATTCAGATTTTAAATGATTATTCATCACTTTCCAAGCGCATATACCAAAAACGGCCAAATGGTTCCGTATCTATAAAAACGGCAAATTAATCACGTTTGTTGTACGAGAGCCCCCTTAAATATTTATTTTATTCTGTTTTTTTTCTATTTTTTGTTATAGCGGCAACTGAAATACATCATCTGTGAAAATTTCAACTGCCTAGCTATCACGGTTCATGAGATACAGCCTGGTGATAGACTGACGGACGGACAGCGGAGTCTTAATAATAGGGTCCCGTTTTACCCTTTGGGTACGGTAACCTAATAATAGACAGGGCTATTTTAAAACCTGGGTTTTTCTTAGACCATCTTTTGTAATAAGAAACTGTAGTGTCTACTTATTGACCTTTTCACAAAGTATTTACATAAAGATTTTTTTAATAATGATCAATCTGGACGCACGGCAATGCAACGCCAAGTCCTTTGAAAATGAAACATAATTTTATCAACAGTTTTTATACCTAAGTTAGGTAACCATCATGTCACATAATATTAAAAGTTAATTTGCATCATGTTAAACCTACATCGACAGTTTTATTAGAACAAAGTTCAGAAGGCAGTGTGTTGGTGCATCGATGTTGTTTGCTCAAAGACCGGAGTTGCCGCAGTACTCGCCGATGCGGTCCGATATGCATTCAAATATGTCGAATGATACATCGCAGTTGCGACCGTTGTCTGTAAATAGAAAATAATTAATATTAATTCTCGGTTATTAAAGATACCTATCCCGACTTAAAGAATTCCTAAAAAAAGTTTTTGGATGAATGTTGTTGTGTGTAAAATCAATTCAAGATAAGTAAAAAAAACCGGACAAATACGAGTCGGACTCGCGCACCGTGGGTTTCGTAACTTAGAAGGAAATGTTTAAAAAGTTTTTTTTTTTGGACCCTCACTAGCTACTAAGTTATGTGATCTTTATGCAGCCTTGATAAGGTTGATTATGGTTTGATAGTGGAGATTGCAAGAAAAAGACGTGCTTTCAACTTAATGATGTATTCGCAACTACTACTAATCAAGTAAACATTGACGACTTCGACATACCGCCCACTAAAAAGGGCAAGACCCTTTTACCATATACATATCTGTCCTTTATTTTACATTATAACAAAATAGGTAGAAAAACAAAAAAAAACTATATGATAAAAAAGTATCAAGCTATAACCAAAGGCAAATCTTTACAATTCAACGAAATGAATGGCGAGTAACATGAGCTGAAGCTATACAAACAATAACGTTTATTCTAATTTAAATTGAAGCAGTTAAAAATCTTTTATAGAATAAATAATCTAACTACTAAATAAGGACTCACTTGGGTTATTATTAGACAACACTATGGGTTTGTTCTGAATGGGCTTGAATACAATTAAATACTTAAATAGCTTTATAATGCAAATCATAAGTGATGTAAACGACAACAAGAAAAGAATATTATTTTATAAAAATTTAAGGTGTAGTATCGATTGGCAAATGACAAAGCTTACTAACACACCTTTTAGTGATATTATCACCGCTTTTTACACTATACACACGAGTGCAGTTGTCTGTTCCGGGGTGTTTTGCCGTAATACGTCCCATCAACCATTTTCCAGGGGGAATATTATCTTGTTTGACTAATACAATGTCCCCAACATTGAATTCAGGTTTTTTTGTCATCCATTTCGGCCGTTGCTGTAATCTAGTGAGGTATTCATCTTTCCATCTATGCCAGAAATCATTAAGCAATTTCTGGACGTATTGCCATCTAGCCAAGTGATTAACCTTCACTTCTCGTAAGTCTGGTGCTGGAACGATGACTGGGGATTCGCCAATTAAAAAATGCCCAGGCGTCAACGGGTTTGTATCAACATCTGTCTCATCAATTGGATTCAATGGTCTCGAATTTAAACAGTATTCTATTTGACACAGAAGTGTCAATAGCTCTTCGTATGTCAAGTTGGCAGTCAAGATTCTTTTCAGGTGGAATTTTATGGACTTCACGCCCGCTTCCCACAAGCCGCCAAAGTTAGGACTGTAGGCTGGGATGAAATGCCACTGCGTACCGTCATGGGCCAGGAAATCTGCTATTTCATCTTTAAAGTCCAGACGAGCCTCTGTCCATGCCTCTACTAACTCCTTGTTGGCTCCCACGAAATTTCGGCCTTGGTCACTCCAAAGATGTGCACACCGGCCTCTACGTGCAACAAATCTTCTGAACGCTCCAATAAAAGATTGAGATGTGAGATCTCCAACTAGCTCAATATGTATAGCCTTGGTACTCATACATATAAATATAGCAACGTAAGACTTGGTCGTCCTTACTCCTCTCGCTCGTGACATGAGTACGTTGTATGGACCCGCGAAGTCGACACCACACTATGTAAAAAGGGCCGAGCAGGATTAACTCTAACCTTGGGTAGATCTCCCATTATTTGAGTAACCGACCTGGCTCTAATCTTCGCACACACCAAACATTTGTGGATGTGAGATTTAACAGCCGTCTTTGCTTTTATAATCCAATATCTAGATCGCAAGTAAGAGAGCATCAGCTGGAGTCCTCCATGCAGCGTTTTCTGATGAGCATCACCAATGATAAGTAAGGTAAGTGAATTTTTATTATCTAGTATTATAGGATTTTTATTTTCCGGGCTTAGGTTTGCATGCCGTAGTCTGCCGCCCACCCTGAGAAGTTCATCTTCATCTAGGTAAGGATTTAACGACTTTAAATTGCTTCTTTGTTTAACTACTTTGTGTTTTTTAATTCTTTCTATATCTTCTTCAAAATTTTCTGTTTGTGCTCTTTTAATGCAAATTTTTAGTGATTTATCCAATTCTTCCGTAGTTAATGCTTTATCAATGTTTGTCCATTTTTTGTAATAAAGAACTCTTCTGCAATATGCAATAACATTCTTCAGTTCAGTAAGCGATTCAAATTTTTCAAAATTAATTCCAACTTTCTCACTTTTTAGGTGTTCTGTAATGTTAACATGTATTTTGGTTGTACTTCTTTTTTCTAGCTCCGTTACAATAATGTTTGGTCTGGTAAAATCTATTTCCTTTTTTGAAAGCCAATGTGGTCCTTGCCACCATAATGTGTTTTTTTGTAATTCCATTATTGTAGACCCTCTCGATACAACATCAGCTGGGTTATTCTCAGATCTTACATGATGCCACTGACTATTATTTATGTGTTCCAGGATCTCCACCACCCGATTTGCGACAAATGGTTTCCATCTCCCAGGTTCTCCAAAAAGCCAGGATAATACTACTGATGAGTCTGTCCAGGCATATATTTGCGTTGGTGGTATTCTCATAGCCTGAGCTACATGATGTAGAAGTTTCGCAAGTAAGACCGCACCACATAGTTCTAATCGTGGCAACGAAACTGTCTTTACAGGTGCTACTTTGGTACGAGCAGCTACAATACTTATGGAGATGGAACCGTCTGATTTTTCAACTCTGGAATACACGATCGCTGCCATTGCATGCATCGACGCATCACAAAATCCATGCAACGAAATTTTATCTTTCTCAGTTTGAAATGTGTTAAGCCATCGGCTGACCTTGATTGTTTCGATGTTCTTCAAATCATTCCTGATAGCTATCCATTTTTTTCCTAAATGGTCATCAATTTTGTCATCCCAATGAACTCCTTCGAGCCACAATCGCTGGACCAGTATTTTAGCAACCACAATAGCAGGCGCTATCCAACCCAATGGATCAAAAAGGCGTTGTAGATCTGCAAGGATCGTTCTTTTTGTGATATTTGTCGCAATCGGTGGAAAATTTAAAGAGTAGTGAAAATTATCTTCAGTTAAATTCCATGACAGACCTAAAGCTTTTACGGTACCATCAATTTTTAAATCCATTTTTGCATTTTTCGATACTAAGTTAGGATCTATAGATTTTAAAAATTCCAAATTATTAGACAACCATTTTTGAAGTTTCATTCCTCCTTTCTTCAGTATGGTTTGTAATTGCTCACTAGCATCAATAGCCTGTTGAACGGTGTCACATCCGGACATTATGTCATCAACGTAGAAGTCTTCTTTTATCATTTTAGTAGCAACAGGATAATTTGTACCTTCATCTTCTGCGATCTGCGCAAGTGTTCTAATAGCTAAATAGGGCGCTGATGCTGTCCCAAATGTAACGGTTAGCAATCTGTATTCTTTGACTTCATTATCTTGGTACCATAGGATTCGTTGGTAATCAGCATGTCTTTTCTGTACAAAAATCATCCGGTACATTTTTTCAATGTCACTCATAAAACAAATCCTATGCATACGCCATCTCATGATTATGCTTCTTAAATCTTCTTGAATTACAGGACCGGTCATCAGATCATCATTCAAGCATACATTATTCAGGTCTTTGCTTGACGCGTCAAAAACGACACGAACTTTGGTCGTCTCTTTGTCGTCACGCACGACCGCATGATGGGGTAAGTAAACTGAACTACTTTCACGTTCATTAACTGGTACTTCTTCCATATGTCTTAGCTTGACATATTCTGTAATGACATCGGTGTAAGACCTTTTTAATTTTTAATTTCTATCTAATTTTTGTTTCAATTGCATTAGTCTTTTCAGAGCTATATTTCTGCTGTTTCCTGTGACGGATCTTGGAGGCTCACATTTAAATGGTAAGTGAACTATATATTTTCCTTCTTCATTTCTTGTATAATTTTCTTTATATATTTTTTCACAGGTTGCTTCTTCCTTCGTATATTTCCTTTTAGTGTCTGTATCTTGCTCCCATAGTACCTTCAGCATATCATCTATCTCTACTCGCTGGTGCATTACTATAATTGATCGATCTGGTGTAGTGTCATTGACAATCTTACCAAACAAGCTCCAGCCCAGCGTAGTCTTTTGGGCACACGGAGAACCAGGCGGACCTTTAATGACATCATTCTGAAGGATCTGGGCATATTCGTCGACTCCGAGAAGTAAGTCGATCGACCCTGGTGTATGGTACTCTGAGTCAGCCAGGGTGAGTCCTTGAAGATGCGACCAATTGTGTGAAGGTATTGTTTTTGTGGGTATCTGTGTAGTTAAGTGCTTGGATATAACATACGCCTTAATCTTGAGGTTGAAATCAGCTTGCCATCTTGATAAAACCTCGACTTGAACTACATGACTAACTTTTGCTGATGTAGAACCCACACCTAAAATTGTTCCCTTTATAGGGCGTCTCGTACATTTCAGTAGCTGAACAGCTCTCTCAGTGATCAAACAACCTTGTGACCCAGGATCAATTAATGCTCTGAGTACAGTAGTGTATCCCTCTTCATTCTTAACAATGACTACTGCAGTGGCTAACAAGGCTGTACTGTTTGTGGTTGCATTGTTGCGTGACGTCATCACTGTATTAACTTGAATGTCCTCTGTCTCTTCTACATTGGAATGTAATACACAAGGCTGTGTTGCTTCGGTGGATGAGCCACCGACTTTACTCGAACGAGGTTCATGAAGAAGAGTGTGATGTCGTCTTTTACAGATTTTGCACGAAGTTGAAAGTCGACACGATTTGACTGCATGACCAGGAACCAAACAATTGAAGCAGATAGAATTGTTTTTCACGAAAATACTCCTTTGTGATGGCTCCATTTTCCCAAATTCCTTGCAATAACATAGCCCATGGTGCTCTTTGCACATTGGGCAACTTTTTTCAGTGGTGACATGGTATGAGCGTATGGCTGATTTCTCTTTACTTGCAGATGGCATTACTAATTCCAGGGTACGAAATCTTGTCTCTAAAAACTTCTGTAATGTTGACAATGTGGGCAAATCACTATCGTGGGTTCTGCTTGCGTATTCTTCCCATTCCTTATGAGAATCCGCATCCAATTTTTGTACTAACAAAAATATAATCATAGGATCCCAGGAGTCCACATTAACTTTTTGGTTTTTCAGATTGTTCAAACATTCCATTGTAGTGTCTAATAACAATTTAATATTATTTGCTGTTTGATTCTGCATCTTCTTTTGGTTAAACATGCGTTTTAATGTAGATGTTACAATCATTCTTTTGATGTCGTACCTGTTCATAAGTAACCTCCACGCCTGGTCATAATTAGCTTGGGTCACTTGTATATGTTTAAGTTATGTTCCCGCTTCGCCATTAACACTCAATTTCAAATAATGTAGTTTTTGAACTTCGCTTAGTGATGCATTTTCATGTACAAGTGACGTAAACAAATCCTTGAACGTTGGCCAGTCTTCATAATTGCCAGAAAATGTAGGTAGTTGGATTCTGGGTAATTTCACCTGCGGTATGACGCCCTGGCCTGGACCTTCAAATTGTCCTTCCAAACCTTGCTTTGTTGCTGGTACTTGTGACTTTCCAGGAGCTAATAAGTCGATAATATCAGCTTTCGTATATGTAAACTTATCTTCACAAGCTCCATAAACATCGTCTTGGAAATATTCCAATTGTTTTCTTTGCTCGCGTGTCACAATTTTAAGTAAACTCATATATCCAGTTTGGTAACGACTCCAATAATCTTCAAGACATTGTAATTTTGTTTCTAAATAACCCTTTGTTAATCTGGCCTTGGGGCATTTCTTAACGTTGTCTTGAACCTTCACTAAACGCTCAAAGATATCTTCTAATTCACTTATTATTTGATTGACTTTTTCCATGTTTATTTAACAGTTGTAAACGTAAATGTTACACCACTTTGTAGCTTTAATGTTCACCAGTAATTCCACTTGATTGAAAATATCCAAATTGCACTTGTTATTGTCCAAAACTTGCTTATAACTTCATATTTATTGACGTAATAATTTGAATATATTAATTAACTTTATAACACAGGTAACTCGCCGGCCGCCTCGGGTGATTCTTTTGTTCTCTTATCGCTTCGGCCAGTGCTGGCTATCCGGCTCGCTGCAGGCCAATATGATCTTTATGCAGCCTTGATAAGGTTGATTATGGTTTGATAATGGAGATTGCAAGAAAAAGACGTGCTTTCAACTTAATGATGTATTCGCAACTACTACTAATCAAGTAAACATTGACGGCTTCGACATTATGCTTGTAAAGGATTTTTCCTGATTTCTAAAAAAATGTGCTAGTTACAGGTATCGTTATATTTTTCCTGTAATATTTACATAGACTTCTATCAACTCGATTTTTTTCTGATTTTTCGCTCGGAACTGTATTTTACAGACATTTTTCATCATAAGTCAAAAACTATGCGGCACAAATGAAAATAATATTTTATAATGTACAAAAGAAGCCCTTTCATATAATACCACGTTTATTTATGATACTTATGAGAGAACAATTATGTCGTCATGAGCACAGTTTAGTAAGTAATGAACTACCAAGTCTTGAGTAGGTACAGGAATTAACCAAGGCATCAAAAACTAGCAGTTGGATATTGACGACACACTCTCATCTTAAGAGATAAGATGAGTGACCATCTTATCATATTTTATTATTATAACTTTCGTGAGACACATTCATATTTATGATTAGTTACGGTTTACTCACGTGCATTTTTCGGGATTGCCCGACTAGTTTCAGACCCAAAGTTCGACTCGCGACCTCGCCGCGTGATCAGCTCATAATTAAGGGCTCCGTTTGGGTTCGAAATTAGTCGGGCAATCCCGAAAAATGCACGTGAGTGAACCGTAATTAATCATAAACATCTTATTATATCTTCGTAATACGATGATAGTTGATCTCAACTAATTTAAAATTTTAATGTCTGAGGAGTCCGTCAACCCGCAGCAGGCCAGCGTGGAGGACTAAGGCCTGAATCCTTCTCATTCTGAGAAGAGGCCCGTGCCAGTGAGATAGTAATGTCGCACCTTTAGAATTAAAGAGACCTATTCGAAATTTTAAGATTTCAACTTTTACTCATAGACTGACCCATCTTCATCGACTCTTAATAAAACAGAGGCCTATTGTGGCGTAGAAATGTAATGCAACCGAATAATCTCCCGTTTCTACAAAATTTATAAATATACGAAACTTTACTCAACGTTTTCCAAAACCTTAGTTTTTTAGATAGGTCTCTTTAATTCTAAAGGAGCGATGTGTTGATGATGATGAATTTAAAAAAATATTACCCATAGGCACGCTTCTGGAGAACTTGTCGTGGTTCTTCATGAGACACTCGCGCGAAGCTTCCAGCACCGCCATGAAGTAGCCGCGCTCGTTCACGCCGTCAGAGTACAAGCCCACCAGACCCTCCAGCGTCGGGAAACCGTAGCCGTCCACCTGAAAAGTTATTTCGGTAATTAGTAATTTGTTAATGTTATGAGAAGCACAGGACCGGTCGATGTGGCGATGCTTGGGGGAGGCCTATGTACAGCAGTGGACGTATTTTGGCTGAATGATGATGGTGATAATATTTTCTTAATATTGTTTTTCTTTAAGCGTATATACAGGGTGTAAACGAATTCGTGTAATTCCTTCAAACCGCGTGACCTACTGGTGACACTGATTGACCCCGCATAGGTTTTTATCAGAAAAAACACTAAAAAAGTTTCCAAAAAATGAACCATGGTATTCTGTCTTTAGCTGAATTATTTTAGCGTCCCAGGTTATCTGATTACGTGGAGCGATATCGCGCTAGTCGTGTCTGTCAGCTGTGTCGCCGTGCCTTCTATCATTCGAAATTTTCTATCACATAAAAATTTAATTTGGGAAAAAAAGTATTTTTTTATTTTTAATCAATCTAAATCCCGTGCAGGGTTAATTTATACCGTTAATAGATGTGTGGTTTGAAGGAATTACACGAATTCGATTACACCCTGTATGTACTTAAAGCTGCTGAGCGTCTCGATCAATTGACATTAAATATTGTAGATGTATAAATTAACAATGCATTCTATAATGCAGACCACGCAGCACGACCCGGTTTTATTTTTCATTTTAACACAAGCCAATTATCTCATGAGCCGAAATCGAAAAATCCCAGTGAACACCTAGTCCACTTAAGCAATAAAATTACGATTATGACTGCGAGGATAAAAATAACATTTATTGAATCCAATTCATAGCAAGTCGTTCGAGATTTTATTGAACGTTCCTAACTAGTGTAATACTTGCAATAAAATATATCATACAAAAGAAATTTATATAAAAAAAAGTATGACAAGCTCCGACTGATGGGTCCGACTATTAAATTGAATACCGCTTTTTGAATATAACACAAATAAAATACAAATTACTGCATGTACCGATGGTCTTTTATGGCCGTAATATTCTTGTTCAAAGGATTTCAAGTATAATAAATAAGGAACGAATTTTTCTTTTTCAGATTTACGAGTTTAACCCTCATGTTTTATAGTTAACAAATTGGAGCAATCAGTTCGTGACAGAACTATAAAGCATTAAAACTCGATTTAAAATTACTTATTTTATTTTTCGTTTACTGGTAGGGTTGACCTCGCTCGACGTAATGGGAATAGCCGCCTAACATTAACCGGAGATTTTCATATTTTTTAATGTATTCTCGTTGATGCTGTTGTGTTTAACATAAAGGTAATCGGTTTGATGAGTTCAAGTGAGCACGTACACGTGCATGTTACAACCTTGTTTGATTTTTTAAATTACTTATAGGCGAAAAGCTCAGTTGAACGAGCAGTTTAAAGGCTAATTGACTAAAGGGAATTGATAAATTTCAACGAAGCAATCTTACTTCAATTGTTAAAAACACGAAGTGAATTTCGCAGCCTTCTCGGGCCAGTAACAGGCCCGAGAAGGCGGCGCGCATGTGTTCCGTGCGCGCCTCTCAGGAGGACGTGGGGCAAGAACCCACAGAAGGAGAGGTCCGAGGGGCTGGCGGACCGAGGCCTGCCGGGGTTGCGGTGCATGCAGCTGCGAATCCGCGACCCCGGCCAAGGGTCAGAAGGAGCACTGTGGGTTTTTGGCCGGTAAGAGTCCAGCATAACTCTTCGCCTTCCCCAGGCGAAGGGTATCCAAGACGATTTAGCCAAGATAAAAAAAAGGTGTTTGATAAACATGTTGCAAAACACAAACCAAACTTTCTACACCATTAACTATTACATTGAATAGTGAAGAGTGAATAGACGTAACACCATAACATGATTGTTAACAAGACAAAAAGTACTCCAATACTCCATTAGACACGTGCTCTCTAAACCCAGAACCCACGACACAGAAAATATTTGAAAAGCAACATGAATTTTCTCAATACAACGTGGAGGAGAAAAAGTATTTTATACACCGTGTAGCAGAAAGTTCATTTGATCACTCGTTGCTCTACAAAAAGTGAATTGCATCGATGACATTCAGGGTTGCGGTGCAACGTGCAACCAATTTCGTTTTGAATTTCTGGCGTTTACTCGTAGAGAATGTTGGCGTTGTGTCTTTTATTCAGAAAATGAGCAGCGGAAGTTCCGCAAAGTTTACTCGTATTTAGTTTGTTGTCATTTTTAGATTTGAAACAGTTACGCCTTATTTATAACTCACTATGGGACGCTTACGGCTTCGCCCGCGTAGATGTCGTTTATCGCGTATTCCATGTTTTTCGGGGTAAAAGTAGCCTTTTCCTGGTTCCAGACTATCTCTGTACTAAGTTTCATCAAAATCGGTTCAGTAGTTTAGTCGTGATGAGGTAACAGACAGACAGAGTAACTTTCGCATCCTAACTTCCTAAATAATATTATAAATACGAAAGTAAGTTTGTTTGTTTGTTACCTTTTCATGCCTAAACCACTGAACCGATCATCCTGAAATTTTGCATATACGTTGTCAGGTGTACAGAGACGGACATAGGGTACCTTTTATCTCGAAACAAACTACTGTTCCCGACGAAAACAACAATAATTATAATAGATGGCGCCACGTGTCTTTCGAATCATGATTGAATTATTATAGAAACTTTAGCAGTGTGTTAAGAGTTGATTGACAACTTCTAAATTAACGCGAGCGAAGCCGCGGGCAAAAGCTAGTTTATAATATTAATAAGGATTATTATAGTTTAACAAACCGTACTAAACCGGCCATTTATTTTGATAAAGTTACATATTTTTGTTCTATAATGTGTTATGTGACAAATCTATTAAAACTACACCCATTGAGGGAAACAGTAAATACTGTCAACAGCAGTTTAACGTGTCGCTAGAATCAATGCTCAAAAAAGTTTTAACGTAATTTTAGAAGTTTTTAATTTTTATCGGCAGCCCTAACTATTATCAGTTCAATCGGTGCAAACCGAGTTAACAGTTGCTTAGATAAAATAGATCGATGTAGTGGGATAGTGGGTTAACTTACGGCTTTCACTTTCCGGTACACACATTGCAGCAAGCACTGGAAACAAGAAAATAACATTTGATTAGTTGATTAAACACAGATTAAAAGAAAGATTGATCTTGAAGATTATCCGTGTGATGCCGGACGTAAAGAATAGCACTACCCCATCTCTTCCCATGGGTATCGTTAAAGGCGACTAAGGGATTCACTAGAGGACGGGCAGCAGCGTTATTTATTTATTCTTTCGCACAAAATTAGTACAGGGGGGTTGTTACCATGGTCTGTGAAGGTGTGTACGGACTAAGCGTTCCAATGTACGCGTAGTCGGTTACGCGTACACAGGAACGCTTAGTAATAGCACAGTCTACCTATATCTTACTCCTTACAGTCGGTCAACGTAGAACATTGTCGCAGAGCAATCGTGCGGGGGGTTGCGGGGTGAAGCAGCGGAGGTTATGTCCCGAGTAGCCATACTGCATATACTTGGGACATAACCTCCGCCCCTACATAATTTTGACATTTCATAGGACCTGTCAAATGTATGGGCGTTGACCCACTGTACCTATGTAGTAAGTAGGTACACTGTGGTAATAGTATGGAGGTGCCTGTCTTAAGCCTTGTACGAACTAAGCGTTCCTGCGTACGCGTAACCGATTACGCGTACCAATGTACGCGCTGTCCGTACACACGTTTACAGTAGGATTGTTTTAATATTATTACGAGAGTGGGAAAGTGACAGCGCTAGACAGCTCTCTAGCGTCATCTCTTACCCACTCTCGTAATAATATTAAAACAATCCTGCTGTAACAGATCATGGTAACCCCCCAGAGGCGGACTTAATGCCTTAGGCATTTTCTACCAATTGACCTTAGGGTGATGCAGAGACAATACATGGTAGGTGCACTGAATAGTGTTGTGTATTTGATGCGTTGGCATTTTTGCTAATACCTAATATTTACACTATAAAAACACAAATTAAATAAATCAATAAATACCAGATATCATATTCATATCTATACATATAATAAAATCGTGGTTTAGAAGTAACTAAGAAATTTTTGTCTAGAACTTATAAATCGCGCGGTAACGAAACCATAGCGCGATCTAATTCGACGCCAACGCCATCTAGGGAAGTAAAGATTAAACATATGTTTGCATGTTTATGCAACCGTACTAAACCGTATTAAACGTAAAAAGAGCTGACCCAATGCTGTTGACTTGTATAAACATTATTGTGCTTATCTCCAAGTAACATATTTTTTTTGTTTCATCGCAATCGGTTCACGCATTCAAAAGATATGCAAATAATCAATATCTTCTATACATTTACAAATCTGTAGACTTTGCGTATCTGTACATAGCAAATATTTTGAAAAAACATGGCTGGGGTGTTAAAAAATAACCAAAAGAACCCATTTTTAACATTTTTGTATTTTGTTTCTTCTGTTTGTTGGTTTGTCTGTTTGTCTGTTTATCTGTTTATCTGTTTGTTTGTTCAAGCATCACGTAAAAACAACTGACCCAATGCTGTTGACTTTTATAAACATATACTGTGCTTATCTCCAAGTAACATATGTTTTTTGTTTCATCGCAATCGGTTCACGCAATCAAAAGTTATGCGAATTTTAAGTTTTCTAGAAGAACTTAGCATGTATTAGTTTATTTTCAATAGATGGCGTTACGTGTATCAAATCATGTTGTGAGGAAATATATTACTACGAATAAATCCACAAATTACCTAATAATCATTGTTGAATTGGTACCTATTCTCAGTCTACGAAAGGTCTAATGAAATGCTATCCTTAAGAAGAAGGAACTAAGCTTTTACAAAAAAAAAAACGAAGATATTGTTATTTAGAATTTATTAGGTCAATTTCTTATTGTTGTTCACAATAAAATGAATTCATGATGTGGACTAATAGTAGGATTTTTGTTCATTGAATGTTCATACTTTTTGGGAATGCTGATGCCGAAAATAAGGTCCAAATTCAAATTGAAATCGGTGGCCATGATTATTTGCAAGGAAAGCGCTCACCCAGTGCTTTCGTTGAAATTTAGTATTTCGTAATCATTCTATCTACTCAATGCACTTTTTGGAATATTTTTCTATATTTTATTTTGTTCATTATTGTCAGATTTATTCAAAGTCTGTCGCCGTCGTTTTATTAAGTTTATTTAATTTAGTTTTTTAAGCTTTAGGTAATGTTCCAAAGACATGGCCATGGAGGGAAAGTACTTTAAATATTAAAAATAGCAAATTTCACTCAAAGGAAACTTCATTTCACTTTTTTTTAAAGTAAGAAATATTGCCTTTTACTGATTTTTTTGCCTGAACCGGGAATCGAACAGACAAAGCTTTATGTACCATCCGGTATTATATTATGGCACCTGTTGATAGATATCTGTAAGGTCAATAATAAGGATCAAATCTCTCCAACAAACACACTGTCTTAAATTGAAGAAAGTGCAAGAAATAAGAAGTAACAACAAATAAGTGTTTGAATTGAAATGTACCTAAGTTAGGTAGGTACTTAATGTTAGTTTTTATGGTCTTCCATCAATTTCAGGCACTATGTTTATTGGAGCGATCATATCGATTGGTGAAATAAAAATATAGATGATGTTTTTTCGCGTTTGTGTTGGTTTGATTTCCAGATCAGACTTTTTGAAAGCAGTACCTACCTATTTATAACTTATTAAAATTAAATGAAGTCTTCTATAAGTTTTTTTTGAATATTTAAAGTTCTTTTCTATACCTACCACACCTCGAATGAAATCATAATAATTTAGTTCGCAGATTGTAACAAGACGGCGTTGTAGCTATTTTTGTATCGCGATAATATGGTTTTGTTACATCTTCAATAAAAGTATCAATATTCAATTATAATCCATTTTAGCAAGGAAATGTATCGAAATAAGCAACACGTTTTTAGTATTACGGTTTTATGAATCTTTACGGTCAATGAAGAGGAGCTGAAACTCTACATAAAGAAATGGTTCAAAAGATATAAGTGTCTTAGTGGGACACCTTTGTCTATTATTATAATAAATGGATTATTTAGTTGCTGCGACACAATGTTGTTTTCCGACTTCCACGCGGACGGAGTCGCGGGCACGGCTAGTGCATACATAAATATACAGCATGTAAGGGTAAACACCGTTATCACTCAAACCATGGGTAGTTGACTTAAACATAAAAATATAGGAACGAGTAAAAAAATAATAAAAAAATATACCCTTACAGCCTGTATATCAATAATCATAAACTACATATATATTACCGTTCTCTGAGTACTTTAGCAAACATACTGCGATCGCCAACCCGCCTACCAAGCGTGGCGATTATAGCAACCCAACATGGTTTGGGGGAGGCCTTTGTCCAGCAGTGGACGTCTTTCGGTTGAATGATGATGATGATACGAAAAGAAAGATTAAAGGGCAACGACACATAATCTCGAAATAAGGAAAGTGAAGACAAAGTTATTTTCGGGGCAGAAACAGGTTGTAAGCAAAAAGAGAAAAAAAAAGTTAAATTAAATACGTTCACTTTGTCTTATTTCCGTTTCGTGTGAGTACAAAAACAAGAAAGGGCTTTAGGAGAAATACTTAGTTTCACTTATTATTGTGGACATTTGGTCAATCCTTCTAGAAGTT
Organism: Amphipyra tragopoginis; assembly: GCA_905220435.1. Taxonomy (NCBI): domain Eukaryota; kingdom Metazoa; phylum Arthropoda; class Insecta; order Lepidoptera; family Noctuidae; genus Amphipyra; species Amphipyra tragopoginis. The sequence goes on along the minus strand of HG991997.1, from coordinate 7,507,205 downwards.
ATTGTCTTTGAAAGAGGTCAGATCTGCATCTGACCTAGTAAGTATCAGCGTTGCCAGATTATTTTTTCGCCAATTTTTAACAAATCTTAGTAAAAAGCGGGACAGAAAACAGAGTAATTAGTAATGTTTATGTTGTAAGTATTGAAACAGATTACACATATTGCACTCACTGGTGAGCTCTGGTTGAGTTCAAACCGATAGTTTTTGCAAAAGCGTGTATCAGGCAGATCCGCGCAGGACATGTTTAAAATTTTAGCCATAAAATGCGGGACGTTTGGCAACGCTGGTACTTACCTACTAATTCGAAAATTAGCGCTATGTATGAATGTGTGAAAAGTCGATAGTTGTAGCAACATCTTCATACGACTATTCGCAATCCGCGCTAAATTGTGTTGAGTTATTTTTCCATGAACGGATTCATGAATGTACTCGTATCCTGTCAGCCAGTCACAGTGCTGTATTTAGACCGAAAGATGACAGAACCAGAGTCTAACCAGCCACCACTTAAATACTCAAAGACAAGATGGGAGATAGGTAGCTCGGAATCTTCGGTCGCCAGCTCATTGACCAAGAGCGTAGCAAAAACCGGCATTACATTTTTTTTTTGGTATGGGTCAATACCCACTACTTCTACTACTTCACTCTCTAGTCAGATTTTAGCAGTCCAAGCAATCTTGGACTGCTAAAATCTGAATAGAGAGTGAAGTAGTCTAAGTCATATAAACTCACCCCAGCAATTCTCTTCTCATCGTGCGTGAAGGGCACCTCTCTCTTGTCACGTCGCCTCTGGGCAGGCATCGTGTGCTCCTCCTTTATCACGTCCAGAGCCTCTGAAATTTCAGATAAAACATGTTTAAAATAGTGTTCAGGCAAGGTAAGTTCGATATTTAGGAAAAATGTGGTATTACGAAAAATATAGCAGACTGATCGTAATATTGTGGGAAAGAAATGATTAATATATTATTTCCAACATGTTCTGATAATCAACAAAAAACATTAACTTGACTGGGGTACTGCCGTGCCTGTTACCTGCTGCTCTTATTATTTAGGAAGACTATCATTGCCTTTCTGACATCAATTGGTTTTCTTAGAATCAATAATAAAATAAGTTCAACAATATTTATTATTGGCAACCTTATACTTGCTAGGTACGGTCGACCAAGAAAGTAGTCTATGTGTGGCGCCACACCATGCCGAAATTACACGACCGAACTTCGGCGTCTATGTTTTTATATAGGTAAAACGCGACGTAATTTCAGCCTGGTGTGTCGCGGGTAATTTAAAAAGCATTGCAGGCGTAATCATGTCGAACTTCGGTCGCGTATCTCAGGCATAGTGTGTTTAGACACTATCAGTTTTGACAACACTTCTAAGCAAATAAAATATATCGCTAAGGTTGACGGGTTAGAGCCCATATACACGTCCGATACTTGCCTCCGATAGTCGGTTCCGATAGTCTGATCAGACTATCTGAAGGCCTCCGCATCATACATTTGTTTGAACATGAATTACACGTCCGATCAGACTATCGGATCGGATGTCAGAATCGTAAGAATGATCCGCGCGTCGTCGTCGTCCAGAAAAATCGGACACGAGAACCGTACGTGTATTTCATGAATTCGATCGATTCGACGATATTAAGGTTGGGTTCTCGTCTGTTTAAACTAGGAACGCTTAAAGTTGCTAAAATCCCTACTTCCTTACTAAAATTATAAATGCGAAAGTAACTCTGTCTGTCTGTCTGTGACGCTTTCACGCCTAAACTGCTGAACCGATTTTGATGGAACTTGGTACAAAAATAGTCTGGAACCTGGAGAAGGACATATGCTACTTTTATCAAAGTGGGCGAGACCGCGAGCGGCATCTAGTACATCATAAGTAACTATAATAATGTGAGCATTTGTGCATTTCAAGATGAATGGCGAATAGGCACTCATTTAAATCAAATTAACGAGTAACCATGGAGAACATAATTGCTTTAATACCAACGGCCAAAGTAATGGCGTACAATCATTTTACGCAATAAACGATCGCTTTGCAGAATTAAAAGAAGGATGTTTGTTTGTTTATGTTTTTATAGAGATTATTTTAATGGAAGTATTTACATAATCTATACATATAAAAGGAGAAGCTGACTGACTGACTGATCTATCAACGCACAGCCTAAACCGCTGGGGTTAGAACGTTAAAATTTTGACAGCAGGTTCCTTTTGTAATGTAGGCATCCACTAAGAAGGGATTTTTCGAAATTCAACCCCTAAGGGAGTTAAATAGGGGATGAAAGTTTGTAAGGAAAATCGTCACTTAACGGGTTCAAAATTTCACGCAAGCGAAGCTGCGGGCGAAAGCTAGTATTGTATAATTACAGGGTCCCCCCTGTAATTATACAATATTATGGGGAAAGTTAGATTATTACTATAGTAATTAATTAAATTAAATTAAAGGAATTATATTCTCTATTATGTAAATACCGCAATGCTGCAGTAGTAGGTCCAACAGGTATATTAAGTAAGTACAGGCTCATCACACCGACCGCGGCGTGTTTAGCTTGGTGATTGTAAAGAACGCCGTCAACCACCTCATATAGAACGCCATGAGCACACTTCGCGATCGCAACAAGTAGCGATACATGTGCCGAAACTTTTTACTCGGGCACAAGTTACAAAACATGTCGCGCAACATGTTTCCGGGCACATTTAAGCCTCGTATCCACTAGGCAACAATTGACGTGAAACATGTGACGCTCAACATGTTCGGCAACGATGCTAGATGACGCGGAACATGACGCTGAAAGAATTAGTACGCATGAGTTTGTTGCACGTTGTCGATCATCGTGTTGCTACATGTTGAGCAACATGGAGCGCGACAATTGTTGCCTAGTGAATACGAGGCTTTAGCCTTTACAAACACTGTTGCGATATTGTGTGCCGCGACGAACGTGTGGTGGCAGAAGTATCGGTTACACTGCATGCTCTGTGACATATAGGTATAGCCGGAAATCTGTTACGATACCGTGTCGCAACAAATGTATCCGGTGTAGACAAGGAATTTACATATTTTTATAACCTTACCGAATGCATCTGGCATTTGGCCAGCCACACAGATAACATTAAATGCCACCTACTTAGAGTCCATCTTGCTTCATAAGGAAGAAGCTCGTCACTTAACCGTGGAGCTCGTAAATTGTCTTGCGTTAGTATTTATTTAGTAGTAGTATGTAGGCCAGGCGGGTCACGATCCAGCCACAAGTTGCAACCAACGCTCACTTTCGATAGCTAAGTACTGCGATGTTTCTGGATATAGAGATATAACGTGAATTGTACGAATTTTGGTTACAGTATTTTATTGATAAAATACGAAGCAGTAACTTTTTTCAAAATTGTAAAGACGGCTGCATTAATTGGATAACTGTGAACGATCTTTTAATATACACTGGTAGTTTTATGAATTTATAGGGAATAATGTAGGCTTCTATATGAATACCTGCACAAAAATTGTGCTAGAGTGCATCTAAAGAGCGTCCACATGTTACCAGGAACACTCGATTGATGCAGCTGTCCTGTACCTACATAGAGAAGGTAACTAGGGTCGAGTCTACTAATTTAAATAAAAATGACATACAATTGTCATCCCACCGACACCCTATTGAGATTCCATTATGGTAAGGATACACGGTTACACTGACATTCGACACAATGCAATCGCGATACTGAAATTAAACCAGAGCTAATGCGCAATTCAGTGTAACAGCGATGTACACACTACGACATTCGGTGTCGACACTGAGTGTCGAGTGTAATGTGTCGCCGTCTATCCTTACCATTACGATTGTGACAGATTAGATATTCTGCTAAAATTTCAATGTTTTATATTGAAGTAAGATGTAGTTCGATGACATTTCAATGGAAAGTCAGTGGAAAGTCACTGTTCTTAAATAACCAGCAGAATACCAAATATCTAAAACTATTCCACACACACTATCGACACTATCGAAGCGTTCGTAAATTAGCAGACATCGGGGCCCTTACGACATCGGGATCACAAAATTGTACATTTTAATGTTCAGTATCTTGCAGATGCAGATGACAGGGCAGCAGAGTCACCAGTTTGGCGCATTCACCGACCTGTTTACCGGTCACAGTCACATGTCATTTTTTCTTTAAATCTTTGCCTATTGGCTGAATTAATAAACGTAATTAAGAGTGCTCGTATCTCATTTATAATTACAATCACAGTTACACCCAGACGCATCATAAATACGATAATATATCAACATAAAAGATTACAAAAAAAATAATAAAATATTTTTTTCGTGTAAGCATGAAATATGCACCACATCAAGCAAAGCGCGTAAAGTAATTGGCTAGCAATCTATCACAAACCCGCTGTTGCAATCGTTAACTGGAAACTTGAATACCTAATTAAAACCTCGTAAGGGACTAGGTATTACATTAGCTCTTAGCTGCATGAGTAATACCTACTTAGTAGTCTAGATTAAGTAACAACATAACCTCCATGTCGGTAAGTAGGTGTAAATTTGTCCCCAAACATTAATAAGGCGTTTGATAAGGATACGAGAAATGCACATCACTATTAATTAACATCTTAAAATGCATATCATTATTCATATCATATCATTTTTTTAACCGACTTCGAAAAAGAGGAGAATGCAATATTATTGGTTTAAAAATAAATTATTTGTAAGATGACGTTCTAGTTATAATAGTGATCACGAAACAAATACAAAAGTAGTGGTCCACGAATTTGTACACCATTGTAATTGTAATTTTTTGTCACTAATAAAATTACTTACTTTAAAATAAAAGAAAAACCTGGTAATTATTTTACTGTTTTTAGTTTTTTGAAGTCGGTTTTTCTTTTATTTCTAAAGTAATTTTGTTTTTCTATTTTAAGTGGCATAAACAATACATCAATCGCGGGTAATTTGCTATTATCCATTGAAGAGTTCCATTGTCAATATCCGAGAGTCTTCATCAGATTTTCATCATATTTAAATGGGACCACCTCGGGAGAATACTCTTTCAAACAAAAAATCGCTTCAAGTGTGTTTATAAAATTTGAAGAGTCTCTTCTATTTCTCCAGGATTCTATCATCAGATCCTGACCTGACGACCATGGGACCACCTGGGAAGTATACTCTTTCAAACAAAAGAACAATTTTCCAAATCTGTCCAGGCGTCTTTGAGTAATCGGGGAACATACATAAAAAATTGATTCCGAATTTCCGACGAATTGAGAACTTCCTCCTATTTTTGAAGTCGCTTAAAAAGTATTTAAAAAATCTTGTATTTGTACTTATATACTTTTATTTGTAACTAGCTGTAACCGGCATGCGTTGCAATGCCACTTAGAGAAAATAAGTGTAACACTAATTTGCATTTTGAAAATCTAAATACGCGATAATCCGAATATTGTGGATATAATTATGCTGTCGATTCGAAACCCATAATTAACACGTGCTTTAATTTGAGGGGACCAGAGTTTACCGTATTGACGGGACGAATATCAAATGTTTGACAGCTAGGACACTAATTTGCATTTTTAAAATCTAAATGCGCGATAATTCGAATATTGTGGATGTATGTTGTCGATTTGAAACCCATAATTAATACGTTCTTTAATTTGAGGGACCTGAGTTTACCGTATCGACGCGACGGGACGAACATCAAATGTTTTGTCTGTTCCTACCTATCGGTAGGAACAGTTTGTATGGAGAAATAAAATGGTTGTTTTTACTATTTTCTTCGCAAATTTTCCATATTTTCTCACCACTTAAATCTTCCTTGGACTTCCACAAATATTTCAAAACCAAAATTAACCAAATCGGTCCAGCCGTTCCCGAGTTTTAGCGAGACAAACGAACAGCAATTAATTTTTATATATGTAGATTATGTAAATATTGTTTGTGTAAATATTGTATAAATAATAAATTAATTTACCATTCAATATTATGAAAAAATCTTTAAAAAGTGAAAAACTATCATGTTAAAAAATTAAGTTTCATAGGTCGGTGCTTTCAATTTGTTAGGATTGAGCTGTCTACTGTTATGGGTAGAAACCTACTGAAACAAAATTGAAATTAAAGACAAAAAAAAGTGGTTTAAAAAATATGTCAATCAATTCTACTAGTGATTCTGAACAAACTAGTTTCAGGTTTAATAAATACTAAAACTAAGCTTGTATATTATCGGCAGGGAGAGTGTTGAACAGTTAATGATAGGTTGGTGAAACACCCCCTTAGTAATCTAATTATCGTATATAAGATCTACAGCAGCAAAACCGACAAATTTAGCAATTAGATTGAGTAATCATAATGGTAATGAGCCACCATATCAAATGTTAGTAAACCAATAATGATTGGACACTTATGTATGTTACAATATCCTTCTGAGAAATTACAGGAAACTCAATTACCGCAAGCTTCCTTTGATATCGACTAGTTTTTTATGTAGCGCAACTGTGGTTATCGTGAGAGCCTGGGTTTGAATCACGAGACGAGAAGTCTCTGAGAATTTTTTAAGGACATTTTTAGTAGCAACCCGGGGAGTAATAAAGCCTATGGACCTGTTCACATCTCCAAGTTACGACATCATCAACGTTAAACGGTGCGTTGACATAACGTGCAAATTTACATTACCGTATCGTAAAAATGCACGTCAGGATCATTGTTAGATTTATCGCTGACCATGTAGATCCTGAATTTTAATAAGAGAAACAGTAAGGTATGGTTTTAAAGCATCGGAGCACATACACGACTATCTTGCGGGGGCGTGGAGAGCGCGGGCGGAGCGCATATACGTGTGCGTTTGCGGCTAGTGGCGGAACGTATTACGATACGGTAACGTAGCACGTTATGACAACGCACCGTGCTGCGTTACCGCACCGTTCCACGTTGACGACGTCGTGACGGGGAGATGTGGACATGCCCTATGTCTTTCTCCAAGTACCAAGTTACCTGTGACAAAGATCATCAATATCTGTTAATTATTATACCTACACTTTTCACCGTAAGTTGATTACTGACGTTTCTCTACAAAACCTTACCATATAAAGAATATCAAATATTAAAAAAAAACACGGAAAAAGTGTCTAGCCTGCGCAGACGACGGACTTTTTGTCCGACGGACTACCACGGACAAGAATGAAAGTAGTTGGTAGTTGTTGCCATCTCAGAAACTAGAGTTCTAACCACAACTACAGACAAAACTACCTACGTGTGCGTTGAGTCCGTGTTAAAGTTCGCGACCGGCAAAGACTACCAACCACATCAATTCCTGTCCGCGGCAGTCCGCCGGACCAAAAGTCCGTCGTCTGCGCAGGGCCTGGTTTTTGATGATGTCGTTTCGTTTTTCGATAGTTGTCTCCTTACGGCTACAATTTACAAAATTACCGCTATGTCAGGACTCATAGTTCGTTTAACAGAGTATAGTACATCGATATCATCCGATACCATCCTCGTTTGTCTGCTTGTCTGAGCGCAATTTTCTCTGTAACTTCTGAATAGATTTTGTTGCAGTTTTCACAAACAGATAGATTTATTCTCAGGTAAGGTTTATGTGTATATTATATGAAAGTATAGTAAATGGCTCATCTCAAAAGAAAAATTAATCGCTCTGGTCTATAAAATTTCAAACCTAAATATTTCCAAAACTGCTTGGTTAAAATCAAGGTCAATATAAAAATAGGCTTATTTAGACACCTTGTTTTCGAAACAAAATTACGGAACACAATTAAGGTCAATATATAAAATGCACCAGAGAGGTCAATCAAATACGCTGATTTTGAAGATCATCCCAAATATGAACTAAACTATCAATTTTGTTAATTAAAGTCCGTTTTTGAATCTCGGAGACTAAATTGACAGGCACAAAATGTCAAACTTGCCAATTTTAGGAACATTATTTTTAAATTTGACGTTTCGTGCCTGTCAATTCAGTCTCCGGGATTAAAAAACGAACTTTAACTTTAAACATTGAAAATTGATAAAACCCCGCAAGTAACTTATCAGCATCTTTTCACATACACAGTACACACGTTTGTGAAATATCTGTGTAGATTCCTATAATGTAACCATTGACCATATAATGCAATTTAGCGGTAAAAACCAGTTATTGCGGATCATCATAATATGTAATATCTTTGAGGTCAACTGCAAATAAAAAATATGTAGAACGACTACTAATAAAATGAGCGATTACAACCAAAATTAATAGTTTCGAATTAGCTTTAATGCATTTTTAAGTGGCGCTGGTGGATATAAAAGATGGATAACGTGCAAGATAATAGGTGTTTATATAAATATATCGGAGCAACGATCAAATAATCTGTATAAATAAATAAAAAGAAAAGTCCTGACTGACTGACTGACTCATCAACGCCCAGCCCAATACCCTTACCTAGACCTAGAAAGCTGAAATTTTGCACAGAGGTTCTCTTTATAATGTAGACAAGGAACAAGGAAGGATTTTCCGAAATTCAACCCCTAAGGGAGTTAAATAGGGGATGAAAGTTTGTATGGAAAATCGTCACTTAACTGGTTTAAAATTTCACGCAAGCGAAGCTGCGGGAAAAAGCTAGTCGTTACTAAAAGTCTTGCAATATTACCAATGTCTGGCTTAGATTTCGTTACCTGGAACTTTTGAAATTATACATACAGCTTTATTAAACTTGATTTGTTAGCAAATCCGAATTCAAGTTTGTTGGGATATCGCTAGATCGTTTCGATTGCTTCACAAGGTTTAATAGTAGCAATTTATATGCCGGCCACGTATTGGGTCAAAGGTAAGTAGCAGTAAGTGCACATAGTAATAGCACAGTCTACCTATATCTTACTCCTTTCAGTCGGTCAACGTAGAACATTGTCGCAGAGCATTCGTGCGGGGGGTTGCGGGGTGAAGGGGCGGAGGTTATGTCCCGAGTAGCCATACTGCATACTTGGGACATAACCTCCGCCCCTACATAATTTTGACATTTCATAGGACCTGTCAAATGTATGGGCGTTGACCCACTGTATGTAGTAAGTAGGTACACTGTGGTAATAGACTCCTACGTACGTACCTTTTACCTGATACTGCAGTAAATCTTACAACACGTGGGATCATAAGGGCTAATGCAACTTTCGTAACTAACGTGGTCGAACATTTGCGGTTGTGTGTTGCGCTATCGGGTACGAATAGATAATTATCCTAATTTTTTTGTCGGTTTTCGTAATTTCCGTCTGGGGTCATTAATCTATACTAATATTATAATTGCGAAAGTAAATCTGTCTGTCTGTTACCTTATCATGACTAAACTACTGAACCAATTTTAATGAAACTTGGAATTCAAGTTTGTTGGGATATCGCTAGATCGTTTAGCGATTGCTTCACAAGGTTTAATAGTAGCAATTTATAGGCCTGCCACGTATTGTGTCAAAGGTCGTAGTAAGTGCACATAGTAATAGACTCCTACATACGTACCTTTTACCTGATATTGCAGGATATATTACAACACGTGGGATCATAAGGGCTAATGCAACTTTCGTAAGTAACGTGGTCGAACATTCGCTATCGGGTACGAATAGATAATTATCCTAATTTTTTGTCAGTTTTCATAATTTCCGTCTGGGTTCATTAATCTATACTAATATTATAATTGCGAAAGTAAATCTGTCTGTCTGTTATTACTATATGACTAAATTACTGAACCAATTTTAATGAAACTTGGAATTCAAGTTTGTTGGGATATCGTTAGATCGTTTAGCGATTGCTTCACTAGGTTTAATAGTAGCAATTTATAGGCCTGCCACGTATTGGGTCAAAGGTCGCAGTAAGTGCACATAGTAATAGCACAGTCTACCTATATCTTACTCCTTACAGTCGGTCAACGTAGAACATTGTCACAGAGCAATCGTGCGGGGGGTTGCGGGGTGAAGGGGTGGAGGTTATGTCCCGAGTAGCCATACTGCTACTCGGGACATAAATTCCAGGGCTCGCACTTTTTGATTTCAAAATTGATTGGTATCGTTCATAGAAATTATATTAATTTATTATTGATATGTATGTGTACCTATTACGAGAATATTATTATAAAGTCTGTTTACTAATCCAAGATGGCGGCATACATACATTTTCAAATGATTGTTCGTGGGAAGTCATTTCCACGGTTTTCGGGGTCACTGATGCCGAAAATGACGTCAAAATCCAAATCCAAGATGGCGGCCATGAACATTTTCATGTAATCATCCTGGGTGTCAATTTCATGGTTTTCGGGGTCACTGATGCCGAAAATAACGTCAAAATCCAAATCCAAGATGGCGGCCATGAAAATTAGTAAATTAGTCGTCCTGGATGTCAAATCCAAGGTTTTCTGGGGTGCGGATGCCGAAAATGAGCTCAAAATCGAAATCCAAGATGGCGGCTACAAAAATGTCAAATTCGTCGTCACGGGTGTCATTTCCAGGGTTTTTGGGGGTACTGATGCCGAAATTGAGGTCAAAATCCATTTCCAAGATGGCGGCTATTAAAATTTCAATTTAACCATCATGGGTGTCATTTCCATGGTTTTCGGGGGTACTGATGCCGAAATTGAGGTCAAAATCCATTTCCAAGATGGCGGCCATTAAAATTTCAATTTAACCATCATGGGTGTCATTTCCATGGTTTTCGGGGATGCTGATGCCGAAAATGAGGTCAAAATCTATATGCAAGATGGCGGCCATAAAAAAATTCAAATTAGCCGTCATGGGTGTCAAATCCATGATTTTCAGGGACGCTGATTACAAAAACAAGATCAATTCTCAAATACCAAGATAGGGACCACGTTTTACCTGGCAAATCTCATTTAACTGGTAAATTTTTTTGACCGCCTTTTATTATCGAGGAATACTTAGGCTTTATTTCCGGCATCAGCACCCACGAAAACCATAGAAGTAATAACCATGAATAATAAGTAATTTTCTAGGACTCCATCGTAGACTTGCGAATAATTTATGTCTCTTACCTACCCCCGCAAGCGTTAGCCACTGCGACTCGACCTCGACAAAATTTGTAGTTTTAAATATTGTTGGAATATTCCAGGATAAGATGGCGAAACTGCTGCTACATACCTTTGCATTATTTTGTCAATCGTCAAAATTACGCATGCGTGGTTTTCTTTTTGCGTGTCACTGTTTCTATAAAACGTTAAATAATTTGGACATTTGTTTGATAAAGTTTGTGTAATTTATTTTATGTGACAACCCTTTGACAAGTGTTACCAATTTTGACATTTCATAGGACCTGTCAAATGTATGGGCGTTGACCCACTGTATGTAGTAAGTAGGTACACTGTGGTAATAGACTCCTACGTACGTACCTTTTACCTGATACTGCAGTAAATCTTACAACACGTGGGATCATAAGGGCTAATGCAACTTTCGTAACTAACGTGGTCGAACATTTGCGGTTGTGTGTTGCGCTATCGGGTACGAATAGATAATTATCCTATTTTTATTTTTAATTATTAATTTCCGTCTGGGGTCATTAATCTATACTAATATTCTAATTGCGAAAGTAAATTTGTCTGTCTGTTACCTTATCATGACTAAACTACTGAACCAATGCTAATGAAACTTACTAAAGAAATAGTCTGGAACCCAAAGAAGGACATAGGCTAGTGTTATCCTGAAAAACGCGGAATACGCGATAAACGACATCCACGCGGGTGAAGCCGTATTTGACATCTTTTTAAATATAATATGCTTTAGTACCTTCATTTAAGATGCAGCGTGCCTGATGGAATATGCCTTGTTTCATTACCCATGATATTCGAAACATATTAATTTAAATTAAATTAAAACTACCCCAATTCTAGCCAGCCAGTAATTCATACCTATGTACTTAGAGCCCAAATACACGTCCGATACTTGCCTCCGATAGTCGGTTCCGATAGTTTGATCAGACTATCTGAAGGCCTCCGCGTCATATCGGATCGGATGTCAGAATCGTAAGCATCGTCCGGGCGTCGTCGTCGTACAGAAAAAATCGGACACGAGAATCGTACGTGTATTTCATGAATCCGATCAGATAGTCGAATCCGGCTCCCGGAAGCAACTATCGGACGTGTATTTTGATCCTTAAGATTACCAAGATGTGAAATCAATTACATTAAATTCTAATACCGAAATATACACTATCTTAAGTTCTAGCAAATAAATAAAGGTTAGCAATAGCACAATTTCGCAAATCCGCAACGTGCAGGTACAGTCGAGTGCACATCGCATGTCCCAGTCGCGGTGCAGCAACCTGCGACTTATGCAACGTGACGCAACTACTCGTATATGGGTCAGCTATTGCTAACACATTCCGATATTTTAGAATGTTGTTTGCTGTTTATGGGTCAATCGAGAAGAGTTGTCGAAGGATATTAGGAAATTAGATATGGAAATTAATGATCTACAGGAAATGAGTCATTTCATTTCATTTCATTTCTAGCCTGTGTCATCCCACTGCTGGGCAAAGGCCTCTCCCCATGACTTCCAAGTTTTACGATCCAGAGCCAAGGTGGACCACTGGTCATTGGTTTTGTCTAGCTCGTCCCGCCATCTTCTTCGAGGTCTGCCGCGACGCCTCCTGCCTGTGTCAGGGCTCCATAAAGTAGTTATTTTGGCCCACAGCTCATTGGGCATGCGGCACACGTGGCCGGCCCAGGCCCACTTCAGCTTAGCGGCTTTTTGAGCAACGTCAGCAATTTGTGTTTTGGAGCGCAGTGTGGTGTTGCGTATATGGTCCGTTAGCTTGACGCCTAGAATGCTGCGCTCCATAGCACGTTGGCAGACCTTGAGTTTGGACTTTTGAATGTTTGTCAAAGACCAAGTCTGGGATCCATAGGTCAAAATGGGGAGAATGCACATGTCCATGATTTTGCGCTTAAGCGACAAAGGAAGATTTCCTTTCATGAGCTCCTTCATGGACCAGTAGCTCTTCCAGGCGTTTTCGGTTCGTCTTGTGACTTCCTTGTCTTGTCTGGACTGGAAAGAGACTAACTGACCCAGGTAGATGTATTCATGGACATATTGCAATTCTTCACCATTCACTTTGATCTTATGCTTAGTGGTGTTTGTCATCAGTTTGGTCTTCGACATGTTCATCGCCAGTCCAACCTCAAGGCTTGCATTACTGAGTTGGTTTAACATTAGCTCTAGTTCTGCCGCAGTGGAAGAAAATACGACAATGTCGTCAGCGAAGCGAAGGTTTGTTAACCGCACCCCACCGATTTCAATGTTGAAAGATTTCTTGGGAAGATAAAAATCACGTTGTTTTTTTTCCCATCAACTATACAGTCTAATTCGTTTTATTATACACAAGCGACCCGCCCCGGCTTTGCACGTGTACGTTTTATAGCTTAAAACCAACCTCTTGAATCACTCATCTATTAAAAAAACCGCATCGAAATCCGTTGCGTAGTTTTAAAGATCTAAGCATACATAGGGACAGACAGCGGGAAGCGACTTTATTTTATACTATGTAGTGATAATATGATTTATGTAAGTACCTATTATGGTGTCAAAGTTTGATTTAAATCTAAATATTTCCGTGGCTGGCGTGAGTATGTAAGAGTGAGTATGAGTAATAGAAAAAAAAACATGTATATCGAGATGTCAACATATTCACGTCAGCCAGAGATTTACTACTAAGCTCAATTCTCGTTAAATTGTAGGTGAACCAGATTCATGCACGAATGCAATATAAAAATTAATATGTAAATGGACGAAGGTCAAGCATAATTATGTAGATATTTGTACTAGATATAGTTATCATATATCTAAATATAAACGTTGCCAAGCACCTCTAAATAATTATATTTTTTCCTTTCTTTGTAGCTTATCTATGTTGCAAACTTTCAACCACGCTACATATATATTTTTAATTTAGATCGTTGCCAAAGATTGTAAATATGAAAGTAATAACTTAAAATCATCCGAAATAACTGATGGAAAATAAAGGAAACAAGTTTAAATAAATGTTTTCCTCTTAAAGCAACGTTCCATAAACTAACAACACAATTATTATTAAGAAAAAGCAGTTACATTTGGTTACGGCATTCTTTTTTTTCATACATTGACCGAGACTTTTCAGTAATGTTAATGACACAATATTAAAGGCGTATTACACAAGCTAATTACACGCTAATAACACAAAATAACACGAAATAATGCGAAAAGGTTTGGTGTTCCGTAAGAGGCGACCGGACGACCATCGCACCATTTTCGGCCAGTCAGGCGTGTACACTTTAGTTTGACCTCAAGTGTACATTCCGAATCAGCAGTGCGAGCACGGTTCTTTTTTTCGAATTTTATCGAGACGTTAAGTTATCCACTCTAAACTTCAAATTTGACATAAGATATTGATAAAACGACAAAGGTAGCACGGATCGTAATTTACCATTGATTTAAGAAACATAAGAGGATAAGCCCTAAATTGATGTTATTTTAAATACTATACCAATATGTATCGCAGTAAAAAATGTAATCTGTCTTGTTCTTACACGTAATAATTTACAAATGTAAAAAGTGTGTACACTATATGTCATAGATTTTAATTTTCTATTATCGTTTTTCAACGTCACCAAGCTCCGCCTTTAAGGATATTTTTGACATGACGCCATTTTAGAGAATTACTTATGCCTTTCGTCTGTCGTTCATGCTTTGTTCGAAGTTTATTTACAGTTTTACAGTGAACCTTGGGTGTTTAGGTATTTTTTGTTGTATTATAAAGGATAAGTGAACAAAACCTAACACGACAAAGTGTTGCATCAGAAGATGTAATTCATTGCATAAGAGGAAAACTTGACTTCAGATCGTGTGACCACATCTGATATCCTCTTATTTTTCTTTCATCAATGTAATTTACCGACGCCTCGATATGAAGTCGACATACTCGATAAGATTTATCCATTATATCGACTTTTGACAGTTCTTATTGGTAAATTTCTCGAATTATCTCGAATCGTTGTCGTCTTTAAAAAGTTGGTCGATAAAGATTTTTTGAAGCAAAAAATGGATTTTGGAGAAATCATCTTGTTAATGTTGAAAGCAGAGCACGTCGGGACGTGGAAAGGATCCACAGCGGAGTATTTTTTTATTATTTTGTGGTTATTTTCTAATTGCTTAGATTGTTTAATAGTATTTATTGTAAATATTTTAGTAATAGTATTTGTGTATCTGCATATTTCTGGTGTTGCTATTTGTAAAGTTGATAAGCTGTCGAGAAAACATAGCCGTTGACAAGGCTCGATAAAGTTTCCGAAGCAAGTTCCGTGCTACCGACCCTCGATAAAATTCGGTAAGTTTAAATTCTTATCGACTCGAGATCTTATCGAGTCGATTCGAGAAATTTATCAATTCTAAACGTCAAATTTGACATAAGATATAGATAAAACGACAAGAGCTGTCGTTTTATCCATATCTTATGTCAAATTTGACGTTTATAATAGATAAATTTCTCGACTCGACTCGATAAGAAGAACCGTGCTCGCACTGCAGTTCACGAAGAGTTGCGACATTTTCGTTTTGTGTGTTGTAAATTGATGATTCAAGTAATTTTATAAGTATATAAAATTGATTGGATTTGTAAATCAAAACAATAAATAGTATTTTGTTTAAAGAGTTACTTCGATTCATTCATCGCTCGCTTAGTTCATCAAACAAGCAGAAGTCAACTTGCTGCGGGTGTATCCCCAGTTGCAAGTCGGTTGCACAGGTCAACTTGTGCAACAAAACTTGCTTAGTGGATTTGGCGCTAAATATTAATCGAGCCTCGTTGGTCCTGGCAATAGCCTGGCGCCCTATTACTGGGGACTTGAAACATAATGGTGAAATGATACTATATAAGGTCTATCTATTCATACACGAAATATTTTCAGGGATACATCTTTATGTGGTAAAGAAGCCATATAAATAAAAAAATAAGGGTACTTATATTTTTTTAAATTAAATAATTTTAATTTACTTGATACACTTAACAAATACTGGCTCATTACTATTTTCAACATCCATTACGCTAGTTTCTGCATAGTATTTATTGCCAATGAAGCGGGCAATTTTTTTTTCAAATTTGTGCAAAATTTCTCAATCTTTATTACAATTATAATAATTACGTCAATAAAAAAATTATTAAAAAAACTCTTTTCTGTCGCTTCTTTACCACCTATAGATGTATCCCTTAAAATATTTCGAGTATGAATAAATAGATGGACCTTATCTACCCAAGCCTTCGGGGAATATAGACATGATGTTATGATGTTCTTCTTTTTCAACCTACCTACTTTGATCATCTAATGCTAGATCAAGGATATCTACAGAGTGTAAACGAATTTGTGTAATTCCTTCACACCATCTATTAATGGTTTAGATTAACCCAGAATGGAATCTAGCAAGGATGGAATCTAGATTGATTAAAGATAAAAATAAAAAAAACTTTTTTTTTCTTGCGGTATTGTTGATTGTATCTAAACCACATAAGTAATAAGATTTCAATAAAAAAATAAGTTTTTTCTTTTTTCGAAAAAAAACATTTTTTGTGTGATCGTACGTTTCCATGCCATGCATAAATGAATAAAAGCACAGCGACACAACTGGCGGGCACGAGCAACGCGATATCACTCCGCGCAGTTAGTGAACTTACAACGCTAAAATTAGTCAGATACAAAAAATCGTGTTTTATTTTTTACTTTTTTTTGTTGAATCTTAAAAAAACAATACTTATAGAGTCAATCAGTGTCACCAGTAGATCTCGCGGTTTGAAGGAATTACACGAATTCGTTTACACCCTGTATAGAAAAACATGGCATAGAGCATGGTATTAAAAATTCATTCGCAAACAATAATTTAATAAACAATAGCTACATTGTTTACAAATGACTCAATTTCCTTTACTTTGTTTATGCATACTCGTATTCTTGAACAAGTCATCTTAAAATCCACTCAAAAGTATTAGTTCAGGTGCTTCAAAAGACTCATATCTGCAACCAATATGTCATAAAACTAGTGATTATTTGCTAAGTATGGCAATTTTTCGTTCAGAATGGACACATGAGTCAGAAAATGATCTCAGTCAATACAGTTACAAGGTTCAACCTTCCTTATAGGCGACTGGTGACGTGCGTACATGGTTTGTACCGCAGGTAAATGTCAGAAGCAAAGTTTTGGAGATATGTTGGTTTCTTTTATTTTAAATAAGATGTTTGAACTTGCTTTTAATCAGGTTATAAATGATAATTGGTTCTGACTGTGAGCTCCATATGGTTTTCCTTAACGAAGTGATATTAGGCGAAAGGTCAATAGCAGTGCTCTAATCACCACTGTCGATAAAACCGACTGCTTAACATTATCAGCAGACAGCTGTCCAAATACTGGGCACTGTAGTGTCATTCTGTTAGAAACCCACCTCAATATCGACGGTTAGCTCGATGTAATAATGTCACAGTATGGATAATAGAAGCAAATAACACACAGATAATCGACAGTATAATCAATAAAGCGTAGTTTTGTTATCCACGCTGTGTCACTACAAGTGTCTAATTGACAGTCGCGATCGAGGTGAGATTCTTACAGAATTGCACTACTGGTCTCTTTTCAAAATGAGAAGGTTTTAGGTCCTAGTCCACCACGCTGGCCTAGTGCGATTTGGCGGACTACACACACCATTAAAAACTTTATTGAGCCCTGTCAGGTGTGCTGGTTTAATCACGATGTGATTATCAAATTATGATCTGCGCATGAATTCGAAAAGTCAGAGATGTTGGCCATCTCTTGCATGCGGGTCAGCTCTTCGGAACTATGTATTGTTTAGTAAGGAACTTCTGCGTGAGCTATGTATTCGTGAGTTCTTTTAGTTAACTTAGTTATGCTTGTTTAGAAATACGTTAAATAACAGAAATAAACAAAGACCAAACAGGCTCATTGTTATAACACCATGACAAATAGTCCAATTGTTGTGATCACCGCGCTTGGTACAAATTGGTATTTGCCTTATGATGTTAATATATCTTCAGGTTAATGTTCATCCTCATAGAATCTTGTCTACCCGTAACATTAGGTGTATCTATTATCAAGCTCTTCAATGCCTTCTGATTCTCTGTCCGACGGGCCTAACAGCGCGACATAGTTTTGTTGTCGCATTATCTCGTGCCGAGACGATATATGTATGGCTTATTTCATCTCGGCATAAGGTAATGTACAGCAAAATTATATAAGATATTATATATATAAGATAAATTATGTAAGATCTGCATCCCCCCCAATTCTGAATCTTGGTGATAAGTCAGTTGTCGACTAATTCGATATAACATACCTCGTTTTTCTTGTACGCAAAACGAGTTAACAATCAGAATCATTCTATCGGTCCTAACTTCCTTAGTCATTCAAAATTTACTTATGGTGGTCCTACAGGTGTTTTTTTTATGTTTTATTCTATTTTAACTTAGAGGCTTTCACCTTACAAAGGTATAAACTAAACTTACTGCAAGGGAGAGGGAACTATTGACCGTTTCAAATAAATATTTTACGGCTTTCAATCATCTAGGCTCAGCTATACAAGTTTAGTCAGAAAGGGGGTACTACTCGTAATCTGAAAGGGTGTCCACTTTCCCCAAAAGTCAATAGTTTAAGAGAAATAGCTGTTCAAAAATTACATAAAAAATATGCTAAAATCTATCTATCTTCAGCTATGATTAGTTGGTATTTTACATTTTACGTCATATTTGGGGTCACGAATTAGAATTTCCATTTTCTGAATTCGTAACTAAAGTAGACGAAGAATTTTTGAAAAAACTAAAATAAAATTATTTTCCATGGAAATGAATATTAGCGAATATTCAAATTTTAACACTTGCTTTAAAACCGTCATCAGTGATAATTTAAGTGGCCGGCGGATTGGTATCCCCTTTCTGTCTAACCTTGATAGGTACTTCATAATAGTAATGGTGATGTTTGTTGCTCCTACGCCGCGGCTCTATTTCGTAATTTTCAGTATCTGTTCATGTTGTCATACTGATTTCTCATTCGTTTCTATTGCAATACTTGTCAATATGCATCGAGGACGCTTCATGTAGCGTAAGCGGCCTCAAGATTTCAACCATCTACCGTTATATTTGACCTCATTGGTATGGGGTATTTGCCTTACTTACTTTGTATTAAACAAAGGCTTTGACATTCGGTACGGGTTATGTTCAGGCTTTATTGCTTACAGGCAAGGCAGGCAAGTAAACATTTATTAAAGACTCGTAATAAATTGCCTTGCTTGCTCTTAAATCGTATTGGTGAGCTAAAATTTCTGAATATTGATATTTAGTAGCATCTTATTTATGATCAGTTACGGTTTACTCACGTGCATTTTTCGGGATTGCACGACTATTCGACTCGCGACCTCGCCGCGTGTTCAGCTCATGATTAAGGGTTCCGTTTGGATCCGAAACTAGTCGGGCAATCTCGAGAAATGCCCGTTAGTAAACCGTAACTAATCATAATATGAATTTGTCTCACGATAGTTATAATACAAAAATTAGTAGCATCTTGCTGGATTCCAAATTGTCGCCAGTTTGCTTGAGAAAAGATTAGGTGGGTTGAGAAATATTGTGATATATGTGTATTTCGTGGTTCAATAGAAGGGTCCACTGCAATAATGATGAATGTCCAAAGTTTGTTTAATTCTAAGTAAGTATGACACTTGATATGTGTAGTTCGTAATCTCATTTACAAACTCAGTAATATCGCTTACAATCCCGAGATGAACATGTTTTTAAAAATCGGATACGCGGCTAGAACGCTCAGCGTCATAAGTGTTCTCATCTTTAACGCTGAGTTTTCTTTCACAATTTATAAAATTAAAAAGCAAATATCTTAAAACAAAGTAAAAAGAACATTTATCATTATTGCAGTGGACCATACAATCTGGCAGGAAGTAGAGACTACTTATTTAAATATTTGTTGCAAAATTATCCATGATTCGGTAACGTCTAGTCTAGTCTACACTGTCTATAACAGCTAAATTGTGATTAACACTGCAATGTGATTGTTATTAGCTAATAATTCTTTCATGCAATGATTTGTTTAGGTCATTTGACATGGTATACGAGTTTATTCCTTAACAGAAGTATTATTTTCTGATTTACATCCAACATTAACACTTGTTTCAGAAATATGAAAAGATATTTCCGAAGCTTTAAATACAAATAACAAAAAAACTGAAATCTGAAGTAGGCAAGGAAGTCTCAATTCATGCATCCGTAAACATTTAGATGTCCAAGATACCAAAATAACATCTAAGTATCTTCATATTATTATTGCACAGATATAAATATCAAGGCTTTCAGTAAGATAGTTCCTAGTACATGCATTATATTCGATCTTGAAGATATGACCTTTAGAACATATACGATAATTTCAGATAAGGTCACTTGTGAACGAATTTAATTTGATCTATTTTGAGTTCAGTGTTAATGATAATTTTATGTATTAGTTCATTAAAATTTAGATCTATCCGTCATTCAGATCTAAGTGTCATTTCATTAATTAGTTCATTTATTAATTTTGCTTCCGCATGTAACAGAACATGACAGTAAAATAATGTGTTACAAAAACATATTTACGTTCCATTGGAAAATGTTATATTTGAATTTAAAGTAGTTTGCCCTATAATTTGGTTGCGAAATTCAGCTAGCAGTCTCTCCGTAAAAAATACTGGTAGGTATTTAGCCGTTTTCGGTTGGACTAGAAGTCGATCCCAATATGGGAAACGCTAGTGGTGGTATATTTTGATAATAAATTATTATTGAACTTGGAAGTCTGATGAAATTAAACTCAAACCTGCAGTCCCGACGATGCAATGCAGATTTCAGTTCGCAATACCTCCTTTCCAGATAGATACAGCCGAGAGGTACCACAGACACTAAAACTCTTACAGCGAGGCCACTTATCAATACTCTGTACGATTAGCAATATTAGTTGAAAGAGCTAATTGACAAAATTCATTAGCAGTCAGCAAGCGTAGAATTGCACAAAAGAGCATTCAAATATTGTACAAAGAACGAACTAGAAAGTTCCTTACATTCGTCTTTTCATTTTATTGCATCTCCGAATACATACGTGATTGCAACTGGCCGAATGCTATTGTAGCTTCTTTTTTTTTTAACAGACTTCAAAAAGGATAAGGTTCTCAATTCGAATTATGTTTCTTTTTTCTCTAAAATGAATTTATTTGTCAACCAACTTAGGGTTGGTACAAAGGCAACCGCGCAGAACAAATGATTTGCAAGGTTAAGCTGCGCTTGCCGCGGTCAGTCCGTGGATGGGTGACCGTTCGTTACACATCGGGACCCCTCCGTGCCTCGGAGAGCATGTTAAACCGTCGGTCCCGGGTGTCATACGAATACCTATGACAGTCATTACGGGTAGAAGCCCGAAAGTCTGACAACCGGCCTAAACGAATATTGCCCAGTAACTGGGTTGCAGAGGTCTGATGGCAGTCGCTCCGTGTAAAATACTGGTATTCAGCCGCATCTGGTTAAACTGGAAGCTGACCCAAACATAATTGGGAAAAGGGTAGGCAGAACATAGGGTTGATACAATCCTACTATTATTATAAATGTAAAAGTTTGTAAAGATGGTCGAATGGATGAATGTTTATTACTCAACCACGCATAAACTGCTGAACAGATTTGAATGAAATTTGGCTCACGTATAGATAATGTCCTGGATTAATACATAAGATAGTTTTATACGGGTAAATGAAGTAGTTCCTCTAGGATGCGAGTAAAACCGCGGGTAACAACTAGTAATTATATTAATGAAGTCAATGAAATCATTCTCAATAGATATATTAACACTGTAGGAACTGTATTCGAATACAGTCAAGGTTGCTTTTGCATTAACGCACAAAAGCCAATTTTGATGCAAATGTATGGGCTAAATCTTTTTTTCCAGCACTCAACTCCGATAGGATTTTGAAGACGACATCTTTTTGTTTACATTATTAAAAGATAGGAAGTACTATAATTACAGATCGTACGTAATTGTTCGTATGAATGTAGAACCGTTCGTCGAGTACGTCTCGTTACGTATAGTCAACGTTTACTTTCACTGCGTATGCGCCGACCTTGACAACGCATGACCGCGACTGATCGAGTTTTGATAGTGACTTGAATCTACAACGGGTCTCGCAAATAAAGGAAGTAGAAATATTTGTTATCTATGTAAATTGTGATTGACGAAAGCTCGTTCTTAAAGTTAATTAATTTAACGATATTTAAAAAAAAAAATGCAATAAATTGCATTTCAAATCCTCAATTAAGTTAGAAAATAAAATGATATCATAATGTCACCAACAGCAATAAATAAAATAAAAACACAGACAACTAATTAAAATCAGCCCACAATGACCGTTACGTGTTATTTTATAAATTATTATAAATCAGAATTATCAACATAAAAATAATACTACTCGATATTACTGCTCAACTCGATACATTGTAATACTAATTAAATACTTATTTTTGTTCTGTAACATTCAGAAAATCCTAGGATTATAGTATAGGGGCATGTGCTCTACCCGTGGACGATTTCCAGAATTTGACAAAAAAGTATTTTAAAAAAAAAAACCGCATACTTTTATCATGAAATTATTTATCGTACGGCTTAGTAACTAATCAACTCTTAATAATCATCAGTCTCCAATGCGATGGCGGCAATAATTGCTCAGAAAATTAAAGATTTTCAAAAACCCTTATTTTGTCCCTAGGTACAACGTACAAATGTACCTATGGACAGCACAAATGTACTTATGGACGGTAATGTACCTGTAGACAAGCATTTAATATTGCAAAAAAAAACAGGTTTTCGTAGCGATAATTCTGGAAAACGTTGTCGATAACATCGAAACCATCCTATACCAACCATTTTGTATTGATGCCAGCTTTTAAGAGTATTTTATTTATTTTTTGCACAGAAAACTGGTAGACAAGTTCCCGGACTTGTTTGGAATCTGGACCCATATGCCTGTAGGCTGCTTTTTCTAAATATTCACGTAACATAATTTCTTCATGCTCTTGAAACACCTTTTTTACATCATTCTTCAATAATATAACGATAAATCTATCTAATAATTAATCTTTAGTTTTTTTATTGAGATAATGATCTCATGATAATATTTGTTGAGTTGAAAATATTTCAAAATGGTATATTTTGGTATTTTGTGTTTTTCAGACACCCTACGATCTAAACATCCACTTTTGACTTCTATAACTGCTTCGGAGAGAGTGTCTGGACATATTTTATCCCGTTTCACTCCGGTTTTACTACGAGGCACTGAAAAAAAACCAAAACAAATGTAGTAATTTGTCTGTGTAAATTACTGTCCACAGGTGCAACCGATATTATGTACCTATGGACAGTCCACAGGTACATTCATTCCCCCGTCCACAGGTACAAATAATACGACATAACCTAGAAAGGGTTAAATCTTTCTACAGAGCATTAACAGAATCGCAGAATGGTCCTTATTTCAATGAAAAACAACGAAGTTCTGTAAATCATCTACAATTATACTTCTAGTTTAAGTTATTTCACAGAAAAACACCTTGAAAATGTACAAAAAAACTTACTTTTTCAAATAAAAATGTTTAACAGCACATAACAACAGATTTATCACTGACAGCTTAGTGACAATTAGTCAGTGTTGCCATTCGTCAAAAAAAGTTTACGAATGCGTTCTAACTACGAATTTACGCCGTTTGGTTTTTGAAATATTGGTAGTGTCCATAGGTAAAGCCGTCCATAGGTACAACACTTGACCCTACATATAATACATAGTACGATTATCAAATAATCTGGCACACATTTCAATATCTCTGTACAACTAAAACAAAGGAGGATAGGTGAGAATATTTTTGTAATACCTATTATTCAGTAAGACCGTGGTATTACGATTACTGATCTTCCGTTCACTTGGACAAGGCCTAAAAATGTTGTTACGAGTGCAGTATGCACAAGGTAAAGCTAAAGCTGAGAAAAAAATTATTTTGATTGTAAAAACCAGTAAACTTTATTGCTATTGTACTTAAATGGTGTATTGTGTGGTGTATGTAGTATGAAACTATGCACAACGACCTCAACAGTCATCATTTGTAAACGCTTGATTTAAACATTTATTTCTCTAACGATCTTAATAACCATCTTATTAGTTTTGGCAATTAATGGTTCGATCCTAGCTTTTTTCTCGTCCTATTTCCCTCATTCATGATAAAAGACAAACATTTAGAGCTAAGGGCCGATTTTTCAATCGTCAGATAACATTTGACATGACATGAGATGCTATGTTATTTAGAAGAAATAAATGTATCTGATCGAGCCTTTCGATTAGTACAATAAAATTACAGTTTTTTTTGTTTTCACATTTAGCGGGTTCGATTCCCGGTTCAGACAGGTTATTATTTAAAATTCTTTGAATACAGTTCGTATTATTTTTAAAATAAAAATGAAGTCTTCATTCGTTTTGTTTTCTATATACAAAATTTAAGGTAGGTACTTTCCCTCCATGTGGCAAAGTCGTGGGACGCCCTGTATAGTTTTTCGGTTTATGTTTTATTATATATTATTCCTCAGATAAAAGTTATCTGACGATTGAAAAATCGGCCCTTAATCAAAGCTATTTGCTAGTTTTTTTCACATAAGTTTTTTTTTCAAAGAGTTATATTCTAACGATTAGATTCTGCCATTAATTATTATGTAAGTAGTTGTATTCAAGATATATTATTATAGAAATTATTAACGTTGTATAAATAAGGTAAAAAGCGTAGGCAAAATAAATCTGCCTATTTTAGTATGAACCCACCTCTAAGTATGGAGAGTTTAATTTCGTCCTGACAAAGAGTTATGACTCGTTCTATTTTCTGCGGCGCGGTGGGTGGGTTGCGGCATCTCGACTCCTAGAAACAGAAAGAAGGAAAGTCAGTACACCAGGTCTTTGAAGAATCAGTACACAGGAAAATCTATGTTTTAGTACGACTCGCGACGTCGCCGCGTGTTTGTCACATGATGAAGGGCTCAATTTGGGTCCGAAACTAGTCGGGCAATCTCAAAAATGCACGTAAGTAAACCGTATCTAATCAATCATAAATATGAATGTGCCTCACGAAAGTTATAATACAAAAAAAAACAGTACAACCAAAGTTCCATAGTGACATTTAAGAATTCCAAAAAAAAAACTAATGATCTTAATTAATTTTGGAATATAAACTATGTTTCCTAAATAAACAGTACGTTGCTTGTAAGGACTGCTCGCTAATTAGAATTAAGTAGGTAGTTAGTTCTTTTGGACATTGCGAAAGATCAAGAATGTAAATGAAAATAAAACTACGTCAGCTATAGGATCTAAGATGAATTTTGCGCTTGCATCTTCTACAAAAACCTACAAGTTGATGCTAGTTTATATTTTTGTTAGAAAAACAAGTTTCTAATTATGATAACAATAACTTATTAACGAACGAAATGGAATGAGTATATCCTAAATTAAGTATGTTTTATTTTTAAAACTAGAGGTCACATTAGTTTTATTCATTGGCACTGTGATACACTTGTTTTATTGCCTTTAAATTTCTAGTCTTCGTTACCAAGGTATTGTTAATCGCTTTGATCTTAAAACTATAATGATTTTCTGTATGCATTCTTCAAGAACTCTATCGCTATTAATCGGCCAGAATTCCGTACTTTGGACATAGTAGATGGTTAGGATATGAGATTTATCACTCAACCTAAAGTTAAACCTAAGTCCTAAAGAATAAAAATTCTACCTTGTTATAGATCAAGGTGGATTTTAAGGAAACAAAAAGTTTGCACAATTAGTATTTATTTTCCAGAATTATCGACACAAAGAAGAAGAAGAAACTTAACATGCTGTTAAATATTGTTTTATAAATTAATATATGTAATTTTTTAATTATTTTACTTTTTCGTGTTTGGCC
The DNA here is from genome assembly GCA_905220435.1 of Amphipyra tragopoginis. Lineage (NCBI taxonomy): Eukaryota > Metazoa > Arthropoda > Insecta > Lepidoptera > Noctuidae > Amphipyra > Amphipyra tragopoginis. The sequence goes on along the minus strand of HG991997.1, from coordinate 7,481,210 downwards.
CTTGTGGTAAGCACAGCCAGGGACTAAGATGAAGCAGACAAATAACAAAGATATAGAGATATTCCCCTATATCCCTCTGGCTCTCATAAATATAACATTTTGCATGACCATCAATCCGGTTGTTTGATAGGAACTAGTAATTAGATAAATCAAAACGTGTAAGACACAGAATTTACAGTCTGTCATGAAGTCAGATGTTATGTACTAAGTTTCAAGTCAACGCAACATAAACAGACAATTGATAATGTTGTTAACACTTGCAAGTACAAAACGTTAGTGTTGTAGGTACACTTGTACGCATGGAAACAGCTCACTTTCTCTCGACACCACAATTGTGGCAGAAAATCTTCTCGATTCTATTGTTTCTATGCACAGTAATGTTGTGTATGTAGTAACGTATGGGGACGGGCTAGAGTATAAAACTTCTTCACCGCACGCTGGGAATAAACGCGTGTTGTAAGATTATACAAAACACAGCACGCGACGTGGTAGGATCTACACGGTCCGCCTACCTCACTTTTAAACCCAGCGCTAACTGTACTGTGCTCTCTCGTGGGTTTATGAGAGCCAGAGGGGGTTTTGGGGAATCCCTCTATATCTCTGTTACTTGGATTCGTGTGCTCCATCTTAGACCCTGTCTGCGCTTACCATCAGGGGGCCTACTCTCTAATTCCGTCAACGAAGTTAGTCGCCCGTCCGAAAGTAGCCCGAAACGTAGGAGTGAACAAAACAAGTGTCAAGATCAACTTTTCGGACGGGCAAAAACACATCGGTAGTAGGGACAACTGTCAAATCGTGTTGTCATTTATTCTTAGTTCGGCCCCCGAAATAATCGTATGTCCGTAGGTGATAGGGAGTAGGAAACGCTTGTAACTAAGGCCGAAACCACGGACTTCATGCTTAGGGAGTAGCGACCCAGGTGCGACTAGGGTTAACCGCGACTAAGTCAAATAATGATAAAAACGTGGTGCAAGCATGGCGATATGGCTCTTTTCAAGAGAGAATGAAAATATTGTTTTATATGATAGAAACTTTTTCTGAGTGAACAAAATAAAACTGTGCCTATATTTTGAAATCCGCAAGCCAGTTACTGTTGACTGTTAATAAGATACACATCACATGGATATAAGGTCCAAATCTAAAGAAAATTGCCGTAATCTTAATAGAAAGTTGATTTAGTTAACAAACGCACTCCAATGCGTAAAGGCGAAACAAAGAAATTCTTTAAATGGTTTTGTTACACTTTCTCATTTTCATTAGCAGAAAGCATAAGACGGAATGTTATGAAAGCACGCACTAGTAACGGTGATATTGTAAATGCTGGTGGTACCGAGTTTGATGCTTCGGTTGAAAAACCGAAGTAAGTACCGGTTTTTCGGAAGGAGTTCGAAGGAGTTGCGGGTTTGAACCCTCTTATATAAAAACGCTCTTATATACCAGCAGGCGTAGCATGACCACCGTAGAAATGGGTTTTAACAACGGAAAAATAGACAAAATTGACAAACACAATGGCAATACCTCGTTTTATCTATTCTTCAGTCGACAAAACGGTCTACGGTGGTCATGATGAAAGGTATATTAAATACTTAATTTTTAATGTTCTTTCAAGTTATGGTGAAAACACCGCGGAATTAGATGCCTTTACTTTAAGTACCGGTTTTTCGGAAGGAGTTCGAAGGAACGGGTTCGAACCGCTTGCGGGTCGACTCTAAAAACGTTCTTAGACCAGCAGGCGTAGCATGACCACAGTAGAAAAGGGTTTGGACGACAGAAGAATAGACAAAATGACAAACACAACAGCAATATCTCATTTTGTCTATTTTTTGTCGACAAAACGGTCTATGGTGGTCATACGAAGACTGCAGACGATACATAAAAAAGAACGAGGATAGCTACAGATCCGCTTAGATATAAAAGGCATGCTAGAAACCTTTGGTTGACTGTTGGTACATATGCCTAACCTTCAGGGAAAATAAGCTTGATAATAAGTAATCCATATTAACCATGGCGAGTGCAGGCAGGCCAAGGAGGCGCTTCCGGCCATTGACGGTCGTCTCACTAAAAAAGCACTCCGGCTGTCAAAGCAACAACTACGTACAGTCACAGCAGCCATCACTGGCCATGGTTCTTTTAACAAACACCTCTTTGTCATTGGAGTTACAGACAGCCCACTGTGCAGAGCATGCATGGAGGAGGACGAGACGGCAGCCCACGTGCTACTAAACTGCCCTGAGGTCGCCACATACAGGGCCAAGTACTTCGGTAACCCAGGTACTCTCCGAGAGATCACCAGTAACATCAAGGGTGTGCTGGCCTTTTTCGAGGAGTTAGGGTGGATCGAGTAATTATACTTACCACCTATCACGCAAAATACGCGCTTAGACGTGGAGTTGCGGATACCAGCCCGTTATACCTTATACCTTATAAGTCATCCATATCAAACCGAAATCAAATAGAGCTAAGTGTTATCTCTTTATCCCTTTTAATAAATAAAAACCTACTCATTGTAAATTTTTGGCACTGATACAGGAGATTAGATATGGTCATTGCTCGTGCCAACTTAACGAAACAATCTGAGATTTATGTCCATTGTTTTACCAATCGGAAAACAATAGATTATATTAATCGGATATTGAATGTCTGTTTGTTACACCAGTGGTGTGTCAAGGACTGTTTAATGTGGGTGCATAGGACGTGGGACTATGATCTTTGGCTTTATTAACCTTCTTCCAACTATGTCGGTTTCATTAGACGGGTGAGCGAGGCTATTGCTTGAATTTCATAATTTTTAAGTACTTGTGATTAAAATTATAATTTAGACTAATGTTGTTTTCATGTTTAACATTCGTTGCGTAAGTTTAAAATTATTAATATTTCTATATTTATGATTTGTTACAGTTTATTCACGTGGATTTTTCGGGATTGCCCGACTAGTTCAAATCCAAATGGAGCCCCTAATTATGAGCTGAGCAAGCGGCAAGTCGCGAGTCGAACCGAAACTAGTCGAGCAATACCGAAAAGTGCATGTGAGTAAACCGTAAGTACCTAATTATAAATACGAATGTGTTCCACGAAAGTTATTATTTATATTTATTTAATGTCTGATGTTCTGTAAGTTTATCAACAATGACTGATGAAGTTCAAAACAATGTGAAAACCCATAGGAATACTTATGGTTTTGAATTAATAGGACTTTAATTATTTATGTCAATATTATTATTTTAATTGATGATTATATTTAAATAAAACAGAGGAAAATATGGTAAATACCTTTGTGTATTCTGAAACTATTATTATTAAGCATTTTATCATGTTAATAAATGACCATACAATAATTGTTACGTTTAGCATTCAGAAATTATTAGAGTGGAATCTTCGATGTCGGTTTGTCGAGTATAAAATCTAATAACGTCGTCACACTTTGCAAGACATCAATGTCACTTAATAACTGTTGATGCGTAAACGGTAGCTGCTAACCTACCATATTATTTATTTATATCATAATTAACTTCGTCTACATTTAATATAGAAGCGGAAATAACAAGAACACGAAAGCAAAGATCGAAAGATGAAATATTAAGCGGCCCTAATTGTAAATTAGTGTATTAATTAATTAATTGATTACGCAGTACATCTGATAAGTACTACACTAATTATATCGTTCAATCAAAGCAATTATTCAAAGAATTGAGAAGGAAGTGTGTAGGTAGGTATTGGACAGTTAGGCGAAGAAAGTGATCCAAAATTTAAGTGCTACGCACTTGTCGGTGTAGCAACGTCTATCTTTCTTTATCCAGAGCCAATTCCTACACTTCTCTTTATGTTTATCACTTCTGTCTTTTCCTTCAATTGATGTGTGTACTTTCTTCTTGGTCTACCTGGTTTCTCTTTGCCTATAATTTGACTTTAATAATTAGTAAATTTAAAAAACACTCTTCCCAATCCTAGATTTTTTCTCATAACGATGATTCTACAATAACGCGGTTGGTTCTATGTACTTCAAAAAGAAACGATGAGAACACAGAAGCACTTGACCTTGGTGTAAGCAGTAGTAGAATTCCTTCTGAATGAGTTCGCCCGGGAAAGTACTACTACCATGTATTACTACCACCAAGCAGCATAGCTGTGTGTCGGTGAAATTATAAGCACGTGAGATTTTCCAATTCTGTCTCTAGGGTTGACAACGCATCAGCAATCCTCTTGGGGTTGGAGGTGTATATCGGCGGCGGTAACCGCTTGCCATCAGATGGACTGTCGGCTTGTTTGCCAACCGATAACATAAACAAGTAGATGCTGAAATATTTCCAAAGCAACTCAAGCAATCTTACTTACGCGGCATCCTACGTGAGCGATCTAGAAGCGACGCGAAGCGGCGCGGCGCGACGCGAAAACAACAAACATTCGATACCTATTGAAGTGGCCTACGTGACCAAACGCACGTGGAGTGCGGTGCGGCGCGGCGCGAAGCGACGCAAATGCGATCAGTTGGCTTGATATTTTCGCGCGAACTGGATGCGATGCCGTACAGTGCTACTGGATGAAGGCGGCGCGCGGCGGGCGTTTCGCGAGCTCGTAGGACAAAGCCGCCGCATCGCGTGTCACCGCGTCGGATCGCTTCGCAATTCGCGTCACTTTGAACCGCCTACGTAAGACGTCGCGTTATGGATTAATTAATTTTTATTTAATAGCTTGGCAAACAAGCCGCCGTCTATATACACCCACAACACTAAGAGGATTGGTGATCCGTTGCCGACCTTAGAGACAAAGTCGGATAGTCTCATGTGCCCGTAACTTCACCGACATCTTACAACCTAATACAGCAATGCTGCTAACGGTACAAATAGCTATGGAGGAGTTTCCTGGACGAAAGATTTCACAAGAAGCTCTACTGCTCTTAAAAATTATAATGTCATTGGTATCGCAATGTAAACTTTTTCGTAAGCTGAAATAATGACTAAACCAAAATTAGAAGTTACTCCACAAAGTAATAGAGCAACAATTATAATACGATTAGGATGTAAATGAGAAATTTTGAAATTGTTAGTAATATTATGGTTACCGTAGACTGCAGTGAGGTCTAGGACATTGCCCGTTTGGCCAACCAGTTGCATCATAGTAAACATAATATGATTGTTGCTAACGAATAGCTCACATTGTGTGCAAAGCGTGAGAACATTGTTATGAATGGATACAGATTTTAGTCAACATTTTAATGGATTTTGTGAGAATTTAGTTATGGTTTTTAAAGAATTTTCTTATAATCTGAATTGTATGATAAATGTCCTCTAATTTTTATATAAACAATGATATGCTTTTGTTATGTAGCTTGAAACCTAATGAAAGATATTGTTATACTCGTAGTACTTATTTTACAAAATGTGTTATTGGTGTTTCTATTTACTATTACGGGATGTGTTACTAAAAAAAAAACTACAAAAACTGTTTAACACAATAACAACATAACATCACGCCTGTATCCCTGAAGGGTTGGGCAGAAGTGTACACCCTCATTTCATCGTTATGTTTAAGTCCCATGTAATAGGGGGCGAGCTATTGCTATCAACTGGACACAAATCCAGACTCCGGGCTGCTACTGAGAAATTCCACACGGAAAATCCCAATACCACTTTGGGACTTTCACAGTGTTATTGGGTTTTTCCGTGTAGAATTTCTCAGTAGCAGCCCAGAGTCTGGATTTGTGCCCGGTCGAGGATAATAGGCTCACCCCCTATTACATGGGACGTAAACAAAACGGCGAAATGTGGGTGTACTATACGCGTCTGCCAACACTTCGGGGAATACAGATGTTACTTTATTATCTGTTGCTTGACCCAAGGTCAAATCGTAGAATTATTACTATTAACGGTACTTAAACTTAGTACGAAATATTAATTCTCTTACATGACCATCAACACCTTATGAATATTCAAGGCGTTAGATGTATGTAGGCGATATATCGACGATGTGAAATCATAAGACATTGACGATTACTGGTTCAATCTGAGCCAACCTTTATGTGTCGAAGATAGAAAGTTGGCTGATTTTATGACATGTTCTGCTATTGGATAACGGATGCATTTAGCAGTATAAATATTAACTGCCGGTAGAAAGTTTTTATACAAATCTGGGAATCGAGGGAAACCTTCACTTGTGTAATTATCTTTCCACGCAAGCTGGAAACATGAACTTGCTGTTCGATTTTCTTGATCGATTTATTGTATTATTATTGGCTACTTTCAACGATTTAAACTGCCAAAAAAATTATACACACACAGCTGTTCGATAATTTGAAAAGAGTTGTTGAGCATGCATGCACCATAGCTATTGGAAACATGTCTTTTGTTCGAAACTGCTTGTCATGTCGCCATGTCGTTACTTACTGATCGTATTTTTAATTCATATATCATACATTCTTCATGTTGAGAGCTAGAGCTATTCCATCATACGTCCTATAAACCTCACCTAACAATAAAATAGGCTAAGTTTATTTCCCGTAGGTGCGTACCTGATGATGAGGGTAAATGCTCAAACCCTGGCATGTACCGATGGGACTTAAATGTAGTTTCTTAAGTAATTTAAGATGGCCGAAATCGCCAACACGCAATTCCCTCTCTGTATTAGAAGAGCACATGATGCATGATGCATATGAGCATTATGATGATGCAGTGTGACAATTACAGGCTGGTATACTGTTTACATTATTTTAAATTAATTCGCTTTCTTACAGGTGCTGATAAAGGCGTCCTAAGAGATTAACCTCCGATTTCTGAATTGAGAATTCCAGGATAAGCAGTACATAAAGTAACAATTAATTACAGAGTTGTCAAAAAAATTACGGATTTTAAAGCATTTTTTTGACAACTCCGTGCTCAACAAATACTACTTAAGTATTGCTTAAGCGCTTATTACACTTGGCTGAATTTAGGAATCCTAATTAGGATTTAGGAAAGTGTAATAAGAGTTAGGACGGTTAGGATCCTAACTAGCCAGTCAGAATGTAAAGTTGCTTCTGAATTTAGAAGTCTAAATTCAGCCAAGTGTAATAAGCACTTTATCCCGAATTCTCAATTTAGAAACCGGAGGTCTAACAGTTGTTTTTAAACATTTCCCTGATATAGGCCTAGTACGAATGTTTTGAAGTTTAGTAACGTAAACGTAACGACGTTAATTCGACAATTTTGAATAGATACATATTTATGAATAAAGTTTTCAATTCAATTAAAGGTCGTGTGCGAAACAAATGTTTCCAATTCAAAATTCACTCATATTAACGTTACGTTTACGTTACTATACGTTTAAACCTATTGATGTCTCCTGCATCATGAGTTTACCAGACTCAAATTACAGAAGGTAATAAATACATCAAACAATGTATTGCTTAGATAACTTGCAAAACATCAGCATCTTGTTTTACCTGTACCAATCCTACATCCTAATTGCTTAATGCAGTATAGCTATGAAGTCAAATGGTGCAAGAGACTGAACTCTAACTCTTAGCCAATAAGTTCAACTTAAGACCAATTGCCGGCGCGCGCGCAACTCTGGCGTGAACGAGTACTTATGTAACTAGCGGAACATCGGTGCAAATGGCAATATCAACTATCTTTTTATGAGTTTAAGACAAGTTATGAATTTATATGTTTATGCTAGTTGTAGTTTTGTAATCTAAGTCTAGCCTTATCCTTAATAATATTATAAATGCGAAAGTAACTCTGTCTGTGACTTCTTCTCAACTAAACTACTGAACCGATTTTGATGAAACTTGGTACAGAGATATTCTAGAACCTGGAGAAGGACATAGGCTACTTTTATTCCGAAATATACGGAATACGCGACAAACGACATCTACGCGGGTGAGCCCGCGAGCGACCTCTAGTAATATATGTGTATACGTTTATCATCATGAACGTTCAGATTTAAAGTTAAGGTGTGTAAAGCCTTGTACGGATTAAGCGTTCCAATGTACGCGTAATCTAGGTATGTTGAATACGCATACAGGTGTATAAGCGTACAGGGCACTATGCATTGCTGGATTATGAACGCGTGGTGACAAGTCGAGAGTCGGCCAGCCAGTATCCGCCATTAGGTTGGTGGAACATTGGATCTGGCTTCATACAAAAAGTTTTGAGTTTCTACACACTGGAGCCGACTGGCGACGACTCGCCGCGAAGCGGGAGTCGACACGCGTGCTCTAATTGTATACGCGTACTGCAAGTACGGAACTATCGTTCCTGTGTACGCGTAACCGACTACGCGCACATTGGAACGCATAGTCCGTACAATGCTTTAGAATCACCATTATCAGCACGGCAGGCGGTCCGCACACGAGCCGCTAAATGACTGGGACGCTTTGTGTATAGAGACACAGTTTAGTAACTCGAGACACAGTTTTGTGTCTCGTCTTTCTCTACTCCGCGCACTCCACAGCGACCGATGTTTTTGATCCCGAAAGAAATAGCGGTCGCTCAAACGATCAAGACGCTGTATCAACCACAGGATCGAGACGGTCGTTGCACACACCAAACGGTCGATGCAGCAAAAAACAAATAGCGATCAACTGTATTTGCATTTTGATTGCGCTTTCGTACAATTTGAGTAATGCGAAAACGCACGAAGCCGCATGAAATATCCCGATCTCTTCAGTACTATGGAAACTGGGCATACGTACGACTGACTTGTCATATGAGTGCGGTAGCTCTCATAGTGCTTGGCGGATTGGAATCTTTCTTCTGTTATCACGTGTATTTGCACTACTCAAATTCGTACAAAAACACTTTTTTTTTTCTATTGGACTGTTGTAAATCGATCTTGCAAACCTTTTCTACGTAACCGGGCAGTTATTGGTGAGACCTGAAGGGTCTCTAGCCAATGGTGGGAAAGTAAAATACTTAACCTAAGCTAACTACTTATACTACACTAACATCATGACTACTAGCAACAACAACACTAAGGGCAACCCCTAGTGGGACTCGGGACTTCGGCTTAGGACGTTGCAGGCTTGGGGGGGCAGCTTGATGAAGGTTGAATTATCGGTGTGAACAAAAACACGTCCAAAATGCAGTGGGCCTTAAAGACCATTGCTGTTTACCAAAGTTGGCCGTAATAATGGCAGTACCTACGTATACCCATACGCTTATTAGGGTACAGGAAGATGCTAGTGCCCATTCTCCTAACGCAATTCCTAAGTAACATTAAGTGAAAACAGAATGAAAGATTGGCCTACCTTGGATTTTAACGTTGGCATTGTAATAACAATCTGTATTCTGTGGTCATCGCTAATGCACTGTGCATGTGCAACTTATATGCTCGTAACTTTGTATCTTGCAAAACATTCCGCACGGTCGATAGTACAGTGATAGATAATTTGCGCTAATGTGCGCATCCAAGGATAAAATATGGATTGTTTGTTCCGATTTGCAGAATTTTTAAGGATACGTTTGGACAGACTGAATTTGAGATATGAATATTCACCAGAACAGGTTTTAGTGTTAATTTTAGAGCTATCGTGGTATCTCAAAATGATGTTAAATAGTATTTTTCGAGATAAATTATTTGACTATCATATAACTTACAGCCAAACCTGACGCAAAAGTGGAGCTTCATTGACTGATTCTACAATTTTCAATAATTCTTCAAGATCTTCTGACGCTACCACTGCTGAAATCCTCAAAATTGTAACCTGGTCGGGTCGTGCTTAAATTACATTTTCGTATAAATTCTCTAACAAAAGGCGTATGTGAATCAGTCACCTCGAGCTGAGTGGGCGCGGCCTTGCTAAGTAGTCTATCTGCACGCTTTATAAGGCATTGTGTGGGCTTCAGTGACGGACTTACAAGTCATTTTTAAACCTCAGGTTACTCATAAGCAGTATTTGAATAAGAATCAGTATTAGGCAGGGTTCCCACTACGCCGGACCGGCAGATCTGCCGGAAACCGGACACCGGACAGAGTGTTCACATTACATCGGATCCCGGAAGAAATTCAGACAGTCAAGTACTCACCTCAGTTGAATTTGGACCTGCGCGCACAATGCACGACGAAATTGTTGTGTTGTGGTGGTATCTTAATAGAAGGCAAAATAAAAGAAAACAACACCCTATTTCACGGGAAAGATTTTCACTTGGAACATTTGAAACATTAATGGGTGAACTTAGAAGTGACGAATCAAAGTTCTTCAATTATTTTCGAATGACAGCAACCACTTTTGACGATTTACTGGGACGACTTTCAATAGACATAAGAGTACGAGATACAAGTTTCAGAGAATGTATTTGCCCAGAACAAAGATTAGCCATATGTCTAAGGTAAGATTATTTTATGCACTAGATTGCGTAATAATATTTTTGACGTAGGTGCCACTAGCCCTTCCGGCAGATTTACCGGCGCGGCAGATCTGCCGGTCCGGCGTAGTGGGAACCCTGCCTTAGATTTGAAGTTGACTTCGAAATTTTTTAAGTTTTTCGACGAAAATCGAGCCATTGCGTACTTAGCCTACCTTTATTTCGATTAATTACATTTGATGTAAACTTCCTTACATTTGCTTTAATTCTTTAAAGAGTCATCCTTAGATCATTTGGCTAGTCTAGATACAAATTACTACTTACCTACATATTTTATAGTCGTCACCATTTATTGGTATCATAAGGAGTGACAGCTGACTAGCCCATCACTTGAATGGACGACCTTTGCAGTTCCTTATTAGTCTTGACATGTTTGACTTGTGATTGGTGACCATTGCTAGCATAAATATTAAGCCATACTCTATTTATTATGACATTGGACAAAAGTGGCCCAAGGCCACATCACATTACATCTTTTGATCCATTTCTTCAAGTAGAGTTTCAGCTCATCTTGATAGTCTATTAAGGTACATAAAAGCATAATAATGTGTTGAATTTTTGCTGGAAGGAAACATGTTGGCTCACAACGGCACTAATATCTTTGAACCATTTCTTCAAGTAGAGTTTCGGCTCATCTTGATTGACCATTAAGGTACATAAAAGCAGAATATTGTATTGAATCCTTGCTGGAAGAAAACATGTTGGCTCACAATGGCACTAATATCTTTGAAACATTTCTTCAAGTACATTCTTTATGTACAAAAGAATTTGGCAGCCAAAAAAATCTTTGACAGCTCAAATTAAGGACAACTGCAATATTTCGATTCAAAATTTCTTCAAGTAGAGTTTCGGCTCATCTTGATTGACCACTAAGGTACATAAAAGCATAATATTATGTTGAATCTCTGCAAACTCGTTGCTTACTTTTTTCATAGTTTTTCTTAAATGTGTCTTTATTGTCGATTGCTTTATTATCATTAGTAGTATTATCTAACCTGCATGCCACACAATCGTTTTATTCAAAATCCACACTCATGTTCTAACACGTGAATGGGTTTTTTTTTTGCTGGACCACTTCGTTACTTCTAGCTTTTTACATATTACTACTAGCATGTGAATAAACAAAACTGAGTTATTTAATAAATTAGAAAAGAACATTGATCTCAAGCTACGTTACTAGTGTTATTTGTGTAACATAAAGCATCAAGGTCAGACTTTTATCTTCTCTCAATTAGAACGTAAGAAATGCTCTAGGAATTAACATTTGATTGATTTAATAATTTCGCCAATAGCCATGGAACATAAAATCGATTTGACTGACGAAAGCGAGATTTTAATCGACTAACGGTGTTAGCAATTTCTTATTATGGTTTTATGTATGGGTAAATTAACTGCAAATCGTTTGCTTATTATTTAATAAAATATGTACCGGTATTCAGCTCCGTATAAAATATTTACTGATTTTCAACCGCACTTGATTTGACCGGAAATTGACCTATTTTGCACAATCCATCAAAATATCCAAATTGAGGTCCTTCAATAGCATAAACCGAGATCTAAACACCATTCCCTCATACATAAATACCAATACGAACAATAGGGTATTTGACTGAAAAAATGTAAGTAGTCCGAGTTAGATTATCAAAAAATATTTGACCCGTATTTTTTCTTTTGTTACGTAATTCAAAATTGACGAAGATACGACACTTTTAAAATTGGCAAAACATCACAAGCAAGTACAATTTTTACTTGCTTCTGACGTCACAAGTTTCACGTCACAGTTTTGATGCGTTTTATCTTTCTAAATACTCATAGATTGAACAAAAGAAAAAAATACGTGTCCATTATTTTTCAAAACTCCAACTGGCGGACTAATTAGATTTGCAATTTATTGATGTTGTCAACATGCCTATTCTACACAAGGCTTGTCCTTACTACTCGACATTTACTCAAAGAACATGATTATACAATCATTTCCTTTAATAAAACATATTAATAATAACCTGGAAATTTTAAACTAAACGGGGTGACATAACATTCTATTGGCTGTCGTCTTGTTACATCAGAGATGCCAAACCTTTGGTCATCGCAAACGAAATTATGTGTAACAAATTAAAGTGGTTCAGTACATCCAATCTATGCAATGCAGGAGAACGAGCTTACAGAAATAGAGATGGCAAGTGAAAAACCGCGTGTATTCTTGCAAGTGCACTTTAGATTGTGAAACCCCGTGCACATAAATGTTTACGTTAGCCTCTTTTAGCAAATTATTTGAATCTTCTGCAGCTATTTAGTCTGTGGTGTAATGTAATTGATTTGTAGCGCGGTTAGCAGATTACCACGGTAATAAGGAGGCCACAGCCGGCATTGGAGCAACATCATTATATAACTAACCGAACGTCGAACTTTTAAAGGGAAACTCTGAATCTGTTTATAGATTATTTATGCCGAGAAATGTGTGTGACAGAATCAAGTTTAGTTACAGTACGTTTTCGGATATCAGCCCATAAAATTTAATATTACCACTTTTTTTTTCAACGATTATTTGAAACTGTAACCCATCATTGGATAGATCGGTAGTCTCATATTTATCATAGTTATAACTATACATACAGGCGTGCTCATAATTCTGATAAATCCTTCAATAGAATACACCACCGAGAAATGAAGGGAATGTTCTATTGATAATCGAAATCACAGTGCAATAAAATAATTCAAATATAAGTTTAATTAAAATCACGATGGTTTAAATTTAAGTGGTATTTTTTTAGCTTTACGAAAAAATATTAAAGCATATAAATGTATAAAAAATATAGTAAGCGTAATCTGAAAACTATGATTACACAATTATTTAACAAATAATAAAGCGAACATACAATTTTATATCATCATTGGCAAAAGACACAAATTCTACACTATGTTTGTCAGAACATTTATAATTAAAGAATTACAAAAGTTGTTGCCAATTTTTCGTATATCAGATGGATTACATTATAAAACTAAGTCTATCGGTTTCTGAAAGTTTGCGAATGTTTATTCAAATTTGTAATTTCTTACTGAAACACCTTTTACTTAATTCACCGTAACCAAGAAAGTCGCCCTTACAGCCATTACAAAAATTATCGTAACCGGTTAATCCATTTTATCGTGAAAGCATAACAAAAGCCATTACTTTCTTACAATAGTATCTATAACATTATCTATTATTTCTTCGGAATATTACCTTACCAGATAGTGTAACTCATTACCTACATTTCTAATTGCGTTGCTTTCAAAATGAGTACTCCATAATTAGCATGCCATAACAGTTCGAGTGCGTTGACTGAACACTTTCACCTTGTTTCACTTCCATGCACCAATTGTTGACGACACCTGATATTGGTTAACGTTTGCATAAACGTTGCATTATGCGTGTTTCCTTCAGTTTCATTGTTAATTAAACGGGTCTCTGAATATATTTGAATAATTTGCAATACATTTTAATATGTGATTCAATGTTTAGTAATGTCATCGAATAGGATTCCGTTCGTCTCAGAACTCTTTTTTTATATTAAATTTTATAGTGTAAGTTACTCCGGTGTACAAACTGTACATTTATAAATGTACAGCTTGTACACCGGAGAGCCTTAGGCTCTTTTTAATAAATGATTCCACCTAAAGGTTTGTTTGTAGAAAACTCAATTTTAAGTTGAGCTCGACTTTATACATGATATCTCTAAAATTTAATGCACACTTACAAAAAAAACAATTTTAGATTTTAAGGCTCTTCGTGGTTTCTCGCCGGTTTTGACATTTTAAAAGTGCCTGAAATCCTAGTCTATTTGAAATGAAAAGCTTTGACTTTAGAAGCTAAGAAAAAATAATAACATTTTTGTTTAAAAATGGGTTATATTCTGCCGTAACTCTGTTTTTTTTTTCAGTCTAGCCAAAATCATACAATTAACTTACAAAATTGGAATTATGCGCGATCGACTGATCAATTACCGGAAACAGACAGATTAACTAAGCAATGAAAGCTGCTGCAGATACGTGGCGTTGGTTATTAAAAGGTGCTCGCTCTTTAATTTAAATAGGATTTAGCACAACGGCTTGACTACTGTTTTAGATAGTATTTTAGGCAACCCTAAACTGGCAATGTACGGATACGTTATTGTTAACTATTAGAGGGCTACAACTACAGCTATTCAGAGCCCCAAAAAATATATTTGTTATGTATCTGTCTCTGTATACAACTGCCGGAAATCTATCTATCTATATGAATAAAAATTTAATGCTGTTGGTTGGTAAGCGCATCACAGAAGAACAGCTGACCAGATTTGGATATTTTTATCTTTTAGATAGTCCTAATAGTCCGAATTAGGTTTATATGGAAAGGGAAATTTTAAAAGTTGCCCGGAAAATTGGCAAATTTGGGAAAAACTGAATGTTCTTTTTTTATTGAAATTTATACAGGACAACCTTTCTTGGGTCAGCTACTAAAGTCCGACATGGCTCTAAATGAACGAAGATGGCGGCGCTGCTTGTGAAGGAGGATGTCAAAAACCTGTGAAATCCAGTACATTTGATGTTAGTTCTCTATTTCGCTACGTTCATTTAGATCTATGTTAGACTGTAGTACTGTTTTTTGTGTTTGTTAATCTAGTTCTGAGAATCTGAAACATGGCATCTCAGACATTCTATTGACATCCAATGATTGTATAGAAGAAAAAACCAATTATATTTCGCTCATACGTATAACATGTACCACTTTCGAAGTGCTTTATTTTTGACCCAAAGGTTGACTGGTAGAGAATGCCTTATGGCATTAAGTCCGCCTTGTGTACCACCAATGTACATAAAGTTTAAATAAATAAATAAATAAATAAACATGGCATACATGATACCTTTCAGAAAAAAAGTGGATACATTATTGATCCAATATAGATAAAGTGCTATTGTTTCCCATGTATTTAACTTTTTTTGCTGACTTCAAAAAAGAAGGTTCTTAGTTTGATCTGTGTGTAAGTATGTTCGGTATTATCTCGAGAACCACTGGTCATAACTTCGATGTGATTTTCACTAATAAAATTAGCTATTACCGTGGTCGTTTTTTACTTACATAATATTTCACGAATATTGATAATTAATGATAAATCGTCCATAAAAAGTATCAACGCGTAATTTAAATGTTTTATTTATTTACTTTTATTTATATAAGATGTTGAGCTTCATTGTAAAACTAATCATGTCCCACCCATCCAAGGATTATGTTAGGTACTTATATGCTTTACCTTCATAGTAGTACACATAGGTATAATAGTACCTTTGAATATGCTTCATGTATGTGTCACCGATTTGTTTTGATTGAAGTTATATATCTAAATATTAATTAGAAACTTTTCCAATTTATGTCATTGTGTCATTATATTTAGACCATTTTGTTAAAGTATTTATTTAAATAATTACTTACTTTAGTACTTTTTCTTTGTGTTCAAAAAATCTTAATAGACCTCATAACATTTATCTCTCTATCATTCATGATTCTGGCCATAGAGACAGAAACATTAAGAAGGACATACTGAACAGGATTTTAAAAGTAGCTCCATACTTACAAGGAACAAAAAATCTGTACCTACAGTATTTTTATTATTACATAGTACCAGATAATAATATGTCACTTGTAATAATAATGTCCAGCAGTATGACAAGTTACATTCAATACTCAAGGCCGAACTAGAAACTAGAGCAGTTTTATATGCCAACCTGAGGTCGTACAAGTTTTAAGTACTTAGTACGAGTTTTTTTTAATTAAAACATGTGTAAAAACTGCATTGATTAAAAACTAAATTAAGCTATGGACAAGCTAGAAAACAAAACTTAAATTTAAAATGGTTTGATTTTAAAATTGGAATAAGTAAATATCAATAATAATATTTTTCTTACGTCTGCGAAGTATAAAATGCTGTATCTTTTGCAATACCTACGAAAATGTTTGCTAAATACCTAAATACATACATAAAATGCATTTACAGACTTGTTAAGTGCATTCATTGATTTCATTCGAAGGATTTACTGTCTGTAAATCACAGGCAGTCGAAAGTAAGTTCCGTATTTAATTGCTATGCGTAATCAAACTGCATCCTATGCAATTATAAAATGTTTGTTGATTGATTTAATTACTGGCAACCAATTTAATTAGTTATAATTAAAATTGTAAAATTACAATTACCGATACAGGCAGGTAAACTAAATCAGCATCCATTGATTCATTCGTTGCTGAGACAACAATCAAAGTCTTATTAATAGGTCAATGAACAGCAAAGTTACACCAAAATTGGTTATTGTATGTAAGGGTTGATATTACTTACGCTATCAGCTGATATAGCGCTGTCACTCAATGAAATACCGAAAACGCAGAGGCAACACAGGAGTCCACCGAATTTGCGAACCATTTTCACAGACACTTATTTGTTTTTTTTAATTCAATATAAAGAAAAATAATAAAATAATCGAGCGATACGGCGTTGATAAACGAAAGTTTTTTTTTTATGCGAGCTTGTCTTTTGTTTGTTCGAAATTTAAATTGTTGTTTTTTTAATCAGTGTTAACGGCGTGCGGCGAAAGGTGCGCGGCCGGTCGCGGTATGGAGCGTAACTCGCGAATGTGACGATTTTTGAAAGGCCCGCGTAGGAGGGTTTCGCGCCGATTTCTGAATACGTTCCGTTTCATTCATGGTACGGACTCAGCTGTTGTGGTAGGGCCATGAATTAATGTTATTTAAGTTCTATTTATTTTCATTAAATTAACTTGAATTTTAATAATGCCTAGGTAAATCATTCTTGATAAATATTTTCATTACATGCAGTGCAGATTGAATTGTCTATCTGTATCTATAATTTATTGAATAAATGTGAGTGCGACATGGGACACTTTTTAATATTTAGTCCCTATTAATTATAAAACTAAAATCATCAAGAGGAGTCTCTATCTTGACAAAATATTAGATAATAAACGTACCAAACAGTTTTTATTATAATTATTATTCAACAATTAACTTACCATGAATGTAAAATTGTACGTCTGCTTACCTACTAGTTTACAGTAATGTATGGAAAATCAATTATGTGTGAATATTTGCGTGACATTGATGTTGTTAACAAGCGTATAATATAATACCGCTTCTTCTTGAATAAATACTTTTTTCTCTCATTTGGTTTTTTTTTTCTAACAACTGGTATTGCTTGTGTACAGTACCGTTTTGTTTGGTTTGTGTTTTTTTTTTGTGTATATTTGCTTTGTTAATATTATTCGTGTGTGCGTTGTTTATGTAGTAGCGTCTTTCTTATATTTAATTGAGAACATTGCTGTTAGCGCCGATTGTTTTCTGCTGCGCATGTCACGTAAACGTAATATGAGTTCTTTACACTTCCGTAGGCGCTTGCTTACATTTTACCACAGATCCGCTATTTTCATTATAATTAGGGACGTTTCTATATCCTCATGGTGTTATATACTCTTATTATAGATCAGATCAGCTTGACTATGAAAAATGTTAAGGCTTGGAATGCAAAAAGAAATTGTATGGGATTTTTGACACAACTGTGAAAATCATTTTTCGCGACCGCAGAAATATTCGATAACAAACTCAGTGTCACCATCTCATGGTTTTGTTTCTTTTTTAACGCCCAGACATTTACATATATTTTCAGCTATGTAAGTATACGGGTTATATCAGGGGTTTTGGGCTGACCCATCCAGACTGAGGACCCGCAAGAGTCAACCATCGTGTAGCTCAGCCTTCCTTAAGGGAGCTTCACGACTCAAATCAAATGCCACGCTCACCATCAGCAAAACCGTAAGCATGCTTTGGAAATTGACTGGAAGCCCAACTCGCCGCACGTCGCTGCTCGTCGTCAACATGCTCTCGTATTTTATTCTCTATACGGTATATAAATACGTTTTATTTTGCATTGAACTTGTTACCTCCACCCGTGCCCGGATTGTTGTAATGTGAATTAGTACCTAGCACAATAATTTTCTAAGTATCATCGTTTTCCCAGGCTCTTCACTTTCTGCGAACCGTAATAAATGGTGCCAATAAAATTTGTATTGGCACAACTTGCCTGGCATGCTGCCCACACCGTTAATGTAGCGATCATCATCATTCACTTCATCATTATTAGAACGCGACCACAGCTGACAGTGGACCCGCTACATTGAACAATTGAAAGGAACATTGAATTAATCTTCTTGCTAATTGGTTTGGTAATCGCAGTACGTTATTATTAGTAGAAGGATGCTGATGCTCCTCGTCTCATAATCATCTTCATCATTTATTACGACTCCTATAGTTTGGTATAAATTCTTAATTAAAAAATAGTAAGCCCGACAGGCCTGCCTCATTGGTCTAGTCGTTGCAAGCGCAACTACTGTGCGTGGGGTCCTGGGTTCGATCCCCAGGTCGGTCAAAGTGTTATTACCTAATTTTTTCCGTAAGGAATTTCTCAGTACCAGCCCGGAGTCTGGATTTGTGCCGGGATGGTAATAGCCTCGCTCCCTATAACATGGGATATAAACGGAGAAATGAGGGTATATCATTACACCTATCATATTTACTTACGTGTGCAATATTCTATTTTAATAAGTAGTTTACTTACTCTGCAATAAGTCAACATTTTGCTTAAGCACACATCCCGATAACTGTAACGTTAATATCTACCTGATACACTAAGTAAACTTTATTCATAAGTACATAACACGAAATGCGCTATATGCTATAGTCTAGCTAGCAAGAACATTCATTTGCTTGCAAAACTAAACAAGAGTGCAATGAACTTAGTATGTTGCTAATCAATGTTACTAACGTTGACGTATAACGTTGAAAATGGATTCAGCACATATTTGTGTTTAGACTTACGTAAATGTGGTTAAGCAGCAAAATAAATGTACTTAAATATTATGCGATTATATGAGGTTAAGGCCGTTGATGGGTGACCATTCAACGAGACCTCCGTGCCTTGGAGGGCCTGGGTGTCATACGAATACCTACGACGGTCGTTACGAATAGTCAGAAGCCCGAAAGTCTGACAACCGTAGGCCTAGCACGAATATTTTGACGTATTGTAACGTAACGTTAATGTTAGTGAATTTTGAATCGAAAATACAACTATTCTATAGCATTTTAGTTTAAATTTATGCGACAACCACAATTTGTATCATACATAGATATGAATAAAGTTTTCAATTCAATTAAATATTAACCTGTGTAGTACTGTAATTATAGACACAATAGATAAACAATGGCTGCCGTACCGTTTTCGGTACACTTGGACGCTTGTCATTAAGTGCGAAACGAGTATTTCCAATTCAAAATTCACTCACATTAACGTTACGTTTACGTCACAACATTCGTGCTAGGCCTACCGGTCTAACTTTAGATATCGGCATTGCCCAGTAACTGATCTGATGGCAGTGTCTCCGTGTCATCATCATCATCATTCAGCCGAATGATGTCCACTGCTGATCATAGGCCTTCCCCGAACAATGTTGGGGGGGTTTGTCATGATCGCCGCGCTTGGCAGGCGGGTTGGCGATCGCAGTATGGTTGTTAAAGTACTCAGAAAACGCTACTGCCTTTCCTCTAGTGAATCCCTGCGCCGCTTTTTACGACACCCACAAGAGATGGGGTAGTGCTATTCTTTACGTCCGGCACCACACGGATAAATCTGAAATGAGTCTCTCCGTGTAAAATACTGGTATTCAGGCGCATCTGGTTAGTGAAAGGTGACCCAAACATAGTTGGGGAAAGGCTAGACAAAACATTATGAGGTTAAGGCTCAGATTGCATAGTAAAGCGCCAATCCCACTAGCAAAGATTGCACGCCAGTTCTCGTTTATTTCGTAAATCTTGCTGAAGTGGATATTCTGCTGATGTGTCCACAGTTTTGAAAGTCGTTTGAAGAAGTCAACTTGCGCAAGAAAACTTGCTAGTGGAATTGGCGCTTTATATTTTGAGTAGTAGAGCTCCTTCGTCTCGTGTAGTGCCGGACTTAAAGAATAGCACTACCCCATCTATTCCCGTTTCGGGAATTCCGAATACTTTAACAACAATAGGTACTGAGATCGCCAACCCGCCTGCCAACCGTAGCGATTACGGCAATTCCCCCCCTTTTGGGGGAGGCCTACGTCCAGCAGTGGACGTCTTTCGGCTGAATGATGATGATGAGCTCCTTGCGAAAAGGTTCGTTCGAGGAAAGTACTACCTCCATACCTATATCCGACGCTAAGCAGCACTGCTGTGTTCCGGTTTAAAGGGTATGGTGGTGCCGGTGACATTACAGGCACATGAGACTTTCCGACTTTGTCTCTATGGTTGGCAACGATTCAGCAATCCCCTTGGTATTGTGAGTGTAAGTAGGTACATAGGCGGCGGTAATCACTTACCATCAGGTAGGCGTCGGTATGTTTGCCAACCTATTACATAAAAAAACACACGTCTTCGTACACGAAGACGTGTGTTTTTTTATGTAATAGGTTGGCATAGAAGGAACTTATGTAGTGGTTGCATTACAATGCAACCACTACATAAGTTCCTTCTATGTCTCATAGTGCGGTTTCGGTGGTAACGTTGGCGGTCCCTAACTCTAACACCCTCACCATTACAGCTCGCGAATTGGTTGCAGTCATAGGCTCCTTCCGGAGCGGCTCCGCCAGCGGCCTCGACGACTTCACACCACACCACCAGAAAGACCTGACATGAATGGGCGCCTGGGAAGCTGGTGAGTCGTTTTTGATGGAGCTTACGGCTCTGACCAATCTGATGCTCTCCAGCAATGTGCACGAAGTCGTCATCAATGTTTTACGGGGCTAATCTATTATAAATGTGCCCAGTGCAAAAAGGATGGCGACAGTCGTCCCATTGCCGTAGGGTGCACTTATCAGCTTATGGCAATTAAGATTTGCTGCGTCTTCTAGAGCAAACATTGACCAGCAAATTCCAGCCCCTACAGCTATGGTTTCGGCTCTAACAGGGGCTGTGAGGTTACCGTATACGCCCTATCAACATTGCTCGAGACTGGTCAATACGTTGCGTGACTAAGAGCTGGCTTATTCTTTGTACGAAGAATTAGCGTTGCTATTCAGCATGGCAACGCTGTCAGTCTTCTGGGAACGCTCCCTGATAGTGATGCGGAGGAGTATTTCGATTTAAGTGTGCTTTTATATAGTTTTATTTTTGAACTATATTTTATCTGGGGGCACGGCAGTGCCCCGCCAAGTCTCGAGCAAAGCGGGCAGGGCCGTACCATCTTTTCTCGAAGCCATACGTATTTTGCATAAATGTAGTAAATTATATACCTAGTTTAGATTTACATTGTATAAATTAGACTAAAAAGGTACATTATTGAAAATATTGAATTATGAATTGTCTTAAATAAAATTAGAGATATAACAGCATCCTTAGGAAAATATAGCTGTTTTTTATATCTTTAATGATATTATTATTTGAGTCAAAGTAGCGCACTAGCACGATAACACAACTAATCTAACATTGTTGGATACAAATAAAACCACAGATAAATAAAATCAGAAACACGTTTAGAATTTAGTATCGTTTCATAAACGAGACGAATGTCACGCGTGTAAATTAAAAACATAACATTAAACGGCGATAAAAAAGTGTATTTTATAAACAGAACGTGTGACTTTATCATGAGTACTAAATGGGATAACGATGAAGTCATACAAAGGTTGAGGGAATATTTGAGAATTCCGAGCGTCCATCCTGATATTGACTATGGTAAGTTTTATGGGGAAAACTTGTGAACAAAACAATCCGTATATGAATAAACATGATGCTTCGCAGTGTCACTTCCTTCATTTTTGCTTAGGCATAGTAGCCCGGGAGATGATGACAGAAAAATCCAAGTCATTTGTTACAGGTATGGCGACCCTTAAACGGTCGAATTAGGTGATTTAAGGAACGAAAATCATAATCTTAAGGCTGGCCAGTGGGGCGTAGTTACAGACTAATTAATTAAACTTGTCGGAAAAATTACAGTATTCAAACGATTTGTTACACAAATATACTTACATTTTCTTGTAGTCCATGAAAATAAAGATGGCGGTTACGCAATGCCATACTTTTTTGCCGGGGCTTATTTATTATAGTCTTATTATCTTGCATGCAAGCGAGGTTGATTTTGAGTCCAAGGATGCCGCAGATCTGCCAGGATTGCGGAATTTGTTCGAAAGAGTTACCGCGGCCCTGGAACGCAAAGGGCACTAGGAGGAACACGGATAGATGTGTCAGTAAGAGTCTGACACTCTCTTCCGCTCCGCCCAGAGCGGAAGAAGTCATTTAACGATTTCCAATGCTTAAAAAAACCTGGATCGCCGCCTCTTACTACTCGCTTGCCCCGGCTTGTCCCCCCGCGGATATTTATTTATTTTGTCTGTCGTAAGGGCTTTCTATTCACTGGTTTTCTATCACATTTATCTAACTGTAACCTCAAGGCCTTATTAGAATACCCGCAGATCGTCCTATTTGTAACCATTCTGCTTCTCTCGTATCTGCACGAGCTATACGAGAATAGGTTATGCAGTGGTGAAAAAATTAGCCAGTCAGCAAGTTTGGTAGCGGGGCTGACTGCCCAGAGTACGCTGGACGTACCGATTTGAGTATCGTCACTTGAAGAGGCTCTTTTGGTGCACCCCTTTGTAACCATTGACTATGTTAGGAGTTATTCGAAGACAGCTTAGCAGCTTCGGCTTAGCAGTAAACATAGTTTAATAAGCATACCTTTTAGATATGCTTATTGAACTATGACTGTCTCGTTGATCTAGTGGTCGCAAGCGCGACTGCCGAGCATGAGATCTTGGGTTAGATCCCCAAGTCAGACAAAGTGTTATTGGGTTTTTCCATGTGGGATTTCTCAGTGGCAGACGGGAGTCTGGGTTTGTGCCCGGTCGATGGCAATAGGCTCACCCCCTATTACATGGGACTTAAACATAACGGCGAAATGTGGGTGTATTATACACCTCTGCCCAACCCTTCGGGGCATACAAGCGTGATGTTACCTTTTAGATATTTAACAGCTTATGTTTTTCAGGTGACTGCGTAAAGTTCTTGAAGAAACAAGCAAGTCTTTTGGGTTTGCCCGTAGTCGTTCATGAGTTTGTGCCCAAGAAACCAGTGGTGGTGATGACATGGGAAGGCCTAGAGCCAGAACTACCCTCAATACTGTTGAATTCTCATATGGATGTGGTGCCAGTATATGAGGTACGATACAAAAAACTTTCTTTCTTTCTTGTTTTGTTTTTCGAGGTTTTATAAGCGCTAGCAAGTTAAATGGCGCAAGTTATTGAAGCAAGTGCTTGCATACCTGTTTATACTGCAAGCAAGTTTTGTTAAAACCTTCACAGGCAGCTTGCCGCAAGTCAGGCAAGTCGGTAAGACTTGCAGAAATTGAATTGCTGCGGTTATGTCCACAGTAAAAGTTGGTTGCAAAAGTTATCTTGCGCAATTTAATTTGCGCAAATTGTTTTAGGCCAGTGGTCACTAATATAAATTTTCTGGTTACACATCCGTTTGTGTCATTCTCAATTGCCCCTACCGAAAACGCCACCACTGGTGACAAATGCTATTTTTTATACATTTTAATATAAAAAATCCGATTTGCCACCAGTGGTGGCGTTGTCGGTGGGGCAACTGGGAATGACCCATCCGTTTAGTCAAAAAATGTTTTAACATTTTGGGTAAACGGTTGTTTAACCAGGGAATTAATGTTGGTAAACTCCACCTTTAGTGCTTTAGGTTGGAACCCGACGTCATGTATTTGAGACTTTTTAATTAAACATTCTCAGTACTAACCCAGGGCTGGATTTTTTGCCACAAATAAATGTTTGCCCTTCTACCAGATGAGACATACCTTACTTTGAACAATGGGCTTGTTCCTCTTCATATAATCACTTATAGACAAGTATGGAGGGAGCTATGCTCTGTCTAGTCTTGTCACACATGTTGCCATGCAATTATGTATGAAGAGAGCTAAGTTCTGCCTAGCCATTTTCCAACTATGCTGTGGTCAGCTTCCAACCTAACCAGATGCGGCTAAATACCAGTTTTTTACATGGAGCGACTGCCATCACACCTCCACAACTCACTTAGTGGTCAATCAGACTGCACTAGCGGGTGGGGGGGCGGGCGCGGGCGCTTGGGTCTTGGCGTCTGCGTGTTCACAGTAGTGCCGAACGAGCTATCATACGACGCTTTGGCGGGTGAATCAAAATGGTTTAGAACGACACGCGCAGTCACCTAACAGACGCTATATCATTGTGAATGATACGGGCGGACTGAGCCATTAGAAATACCCGCGCAACCGCGCCCGCGCACGCCTCATGCAGGCGCGCGACTTGCGGGCGCACTGTGAATGCAACTGGCGTCTACATTAGTGGTGGTTAATAAAACGTATAGCGCCGAAATATAACAGACTATGTGTACATAGCGTATAGCGTTTGCTATAGCGGCTCTGACTTCGCGTTATATTATAACGCCTCAACCTACTCAACGAATAAAAGTCTAAACGCGCATAGCGGGGCGCAGAACGAGATAGCAAGATAGCGTAGCGACTAGCAACAGCGCGTAAGGGAATGAAATATTTTTATATTCTTTAGTGTACAGCGCGTTGCGAGATAACATTTACCGCGCATCAAGTCCGTTTAGCGTGTTGTTAAATAAAAATTATAGCGTCTCCGCGTTCAGACTGCGCCCGAGTTTTGTAACACCGCGTTATAATGATAGCGTATAAAATAACAGACTATATGAATATATTTTATAGTTTATAACACGTCTACAGTTTATAGCGGATTTGAACATCACTAGTCTACATACATTTGATTTACACGCGCCCGCGCTAGCACCCGCGCCCGCCTCCACTCTGAAATACGGATTACTGGGCAATGCCGATATCTTAAGTTATGACCGGCTGTCAGACTTTCGGGCATTAGGGAACTATAAATGTAGATAATTCGAAAATATATTTTATACCTATGCGCAGATCTCCAATAAACACTGTTTTATCTCGACATAGTAATCCTTTTAATACCAGCCTATAAATGATGATGATAAAATGAGATAACATGAGGGATACAAAAAATATAACAGTGCAAATAAACACTTCAGTACAATTATGTAATTCTTTAAAGATAAAAATATTTTGTAAAAGTATTAACTTGTTGATATCAATAGCTACTACGCAAAGAAACTCATTTTATATTCCTTCTCCTTTTTATCGAGCTCGTGTTACTGAACCTAAACCAAATAAAATTTCGGGTCGCTCGGTCTGTCTTTAGAAAAAAAAAAACATTAGGTATATCTGTTGATTGACACACAACATGGAAATTTCACATGTACAACATTTTAGTCACGTGTTGCAGAAATTTTAGAACAACAAAAAACAACACTTGTCCTCCTAGGTTAGAAGTTGTAGTAATTAATGCTGCTAAAACGGCCATTTTTGGTACGTCGAATCTAGAAGGTCTAGTGTTGATATTTGATGTTTGTTAACAGACAATATGTTGTGTGTTAATAGTACCCCAGGTATGAGTTTTTTTCGTTAACTACTGTAGGTTGCGTCACGCCAAAATTGTATGAAAATTTTGGCAGCGCCTATAGGCGTGGCGTTCAATGCAAAATTTTCATACATTTTTGGGGTGACGCAACTACAGTAGTTAACGAAAAAAACTCACACTTGGGGTACAGAAGTCATGTATTTTTCTAAAGAGGCGTAATTTTTCCTCCTATAAGCGCCTTAAGCGACTCAAAACTGAGTGACTCAAAAGCAGATGCCTGCAATTTAAATCTGTATAAAAAAAAAACATAGGACAGAGTAAAAGAGTACTTACAAGGAGTTCAATATCTCAACGGAAAACAAAATTATTTCTAAATGTTGATACACTTTCAGGAACATTGGACACATCCTCCATTTGACGCAGTCATAACAGATGATGGGTTCATCTACGCCCGAGGCACCCAAGATATGAAAGGCATCGGTATGATGCACCTAGAAGCTGTTAAAAGGCTGAAAGATGCTGGAGTCAGGCTAAGAAGAACTGTAAATATCTGTTTTGTTCCTGGTAAGTCATAAAGATGAAATATAGACGAAATATCTTGACCTCTCTGAATTTCGTGCAGAGTCACAGCGATTACGCACTGCATCCGATCCGGATCCGTGAAAATAAGAATACAAGGTTAGTCGGAAAGGGGGTACTAATCCGCAGACCACTTAAAGTATCACTGTAGCCCGTTTTAAAGCAAGTGTTAAAATTTCAAAATTCGATAATTTTTATTTCCATGTAAAATAATTTTCATTTTAGATATTTCAAAAATTCTTCGTTCCTACTTAAGTTACGAATTCAGAAAATGGAGCTGCTCACTCCTGACCCCAAATATGACCTAAAATGTAATCACAGCTGATCATATCTGAGGATAGATAAATTTTAGCGATTTTATTAAGCAATCTTTGAACAGCTATTTCTCTTAAACTATTGACTTTTGGGAAAAGTTGTAGAACAAAAGTTACTCAGTAATATGGATACTATTAACACCCTTTCGGATTAGCACCCCCTTTCTGACTAACCTTGTATAAAAAACTCGGACCGAATTCGGATATTGCTTTGCGCACTGCATCCGATCCGAATACATGAAAATACGAATCTAGAGTCTAAAAAACTCGGACCGAATTCGGATATCGCTTACGCACTCACAAATTTAAACAATACAGGGACCATCTTTGGCATATACATCTGGCGTTCGATTTGAATCCGCGGTAATGCGAAAGCGTTCATACAAACAGTACTACGGCTACTTCGGTCCGTCAATATTTCATCCGAATTGGAAACTCACGGATCACGGAGAGAAATCGGATGACGGAAGTCGGATCTAGTGCGTAAACTACCATACAAATAGTTCTATGACTACTTCGGGACATATTTTCTCGGATTCGGATCGGATGCAGTGCGTAACCACTCTTACTATGAAGTTTGTTTATTAAACAATTGTAACTTGTATTTGGGCATTTTATTAAATTTTTCTTTTGTTTTTCACTGTTGCCTATATTTTCTTGTAAAAATTACGAGAAATCTAATTTTGAAAAAAAATACAACCCTGTTTACCGTAGCGCCCCGAAGTTTTGAATGTTGGCTGATTATACATAATTTATATTAAAAGACTTGCCCCCCATTACACAGATTGAATATTGGAAGGAAAAGTGCCATTGGCAAACTGTCTGCGTACATCATAAAAAAATGTTCACCAGACGCACAGGATAACAATTTTATCAGACAGAGAGGCAGATCTGTTTCAACAAAACCATCACATCATCAATTATAACAAAGTTATCAACAACAAATATTAACTATCACATATAACACAATAGAGAGACAAAATAAATAATCAGAGGATATTATATAGGGTGTTAACGAAATCTTGTAATTCATTCAAACCACGTGATCTACTGGTGACACAGATTAACTCTAAATGGGAAATTCGGAAACGCAAAAAAAAATTAAAAAATTTTTTGGTTTTCAATTTCTGAGTCTTTTTAGAGCCTTGAGTTATCTGACTGCAAAGAGCGATATCGCGTTAGTCGTTCCTGCCAGCCGTGTCGCCGTATGTACTTTCATTAATTTATGTGTGGCATCGAAATGTTCACACAAATAAAACTATTTTTTTGCAAAAATAAAACCTTTTTTTTTCACTTAATCCTTATTAGGTGGTTTAGATACGATCGGTAACAAAGCCGGATGAAAAAAAATGATTATTTTATTTTCATTTTTAATCAAGCTAAATCCCGTGCGGGGCCTGTCTACACCAGTAGTAGATCATGTGGTTTTAAGGAATTACACGAATTCGTTAACACCCTGTATAGATAGTTATAGAGCAAACTAATGAACCATTTCAATATTA
Organism: Amphipyra tragopoginis; assembly: GCA_905220435.1. NCBI lineage: Eukaryota > Metazoa > Arthropoda > Insecta > Lepidoptera > Noctuidae > Amphipyra > Amphipyra tragopoginis. The sequence continues at coordinate 7,452,926 of HG991997.1, read as the reverse complement.
CAGTGTGCTAATATTATTATCTATTTGATAAGATTTTGAGAAACTAGACCATTCTCAATACATAATAATGTTTATACCACTGTTATGTATACTTCGCCCCCTCTGGGAAAGGCGTTACCTCACCATGAGATTAACGTAAAACCGAAGGGAACATTAGACTGGCTTTCTACAACCCCATCATATAATAAAAAATGTATCATGAGGTCTACTGAAAAGCTTACAGACCGCAGGGAAACTTGTGGCGAGCTGTTGGTGAGTGGCGACACTGCGAACCTTATTGCCTCAGATAGTCGGTCAGAGCCTCGTCTCCAGTTTACCTTTATCGATTGGCTGGAGGGGAAACCCCAAGAGTGCCCGCAGGACTCTCAACTCTGGCTTGCCTTTATCAGCCGGCCAGAGGGAGGCCCCCAGAGCTAAATATAATGCTCGGAGGTGGAAGTGTCTAATGACGTAATAGCGTGGAAACCCACTCCGGGTCTTTTAGACACGCGACGGTGAAACCGGGGCCACACCTCTCAACACCTCTAGCCGCTCACACGTTGTTGCCCCCTTCGCTTATGTACTGGCGGCTTTTCAGGGTCTCAGCTAGTAGGCTAGCGAGTCACCGTCTGCCAACGTATTTCAATTTTAAGCTTGAAAGGCAGACGCCGTATCTTCCGGCAATAGAAGTTAATCAGTCCACTAAACACCCCTTCCCATAGACCAGATATTTTTTCACATGAAAGCTGCGGAACAAAATAAGTTGTGGGTACTTTAAGCAGTGATAGCCTAGTGTTTGAACGGTTGCCTTCCAAGCAGGAGGCCGAGTTCGACCAAGCCCACACCTCTGACTTTTCGAATTCATGTGCGGATCAGAATTTGATTATTACTTGCGTTAACGGTGAAAGAAAACATCATGAAACCTGTACACCTGAGAGGGCTCCATAAAGCTATAGATAGTGTGTGAAGTCCGTCAGCCCGCATCAGGGGGCCTACTCCCTAAGTCCGTCAACGAAGTTACTCGCCCGTCCGAAAGTAGCCTGAAACGGAGGAGTGAACAAAACAAGTGTCAAGTTCAACTTTTCGGACGGGCAAAAACACATCGGTAGTAGGGACAACTGTCAAATTATGTTGTCATTCATTCTTAGTTCGGGCCCCAAAATAATCGTATGTCCCTAGGTGATAGGGAGCAGGAAACGCTCGTAACTAAGGCCGAAACCACGGACTTCGTGCTTAGGGAGTAGACCCCCAGGATAGCGTGGTAGACTAAGGCATAAACCCTTGTCATTCTGAGAGGAGGCCGTTGCCCAGCAGTGAGACTGTGGCGGCATCTATCTCGCCACATGCAAACTATCCTACATCGCGCAATCAAGATTTAACACGCAGATAGTATATATACAACCTCCCAACATCAACCGTAGGGCAGTAGCCCGCCAGGCACAAGACTCCGCCTGGTTGGAGGATCCTCCCTTTGGTTGGAGGAACACTACATCTGGTTCCTCCACAAGACAGTAATGAGCTGATTATGTATAATGCATACTTTGACTTTCAGATTAGTACCCACATTCCGACTAACATTGTACACAGACCTATCTATCGATCTAATTTCTCTTTTCTTTTCAGACGAAGAAATCGGTGGTATAGATGGAATGCGTGCATTCTCCGAATCAACTGAATTTAAGAAATTGAACGTTGGTTTTGCATTGGATGAGAGTGGACCCAATCCTCATCCTTCAGAGATCATAGCTTTCTGCGACGAAAGGACCTCCAGGCGTAAGTTCTTCCTTTCTAATCCATTGCTAGGGGTTGGTGGGTACACTGCATCTGGAGACGCAGTGTTGTGCCATGAAACTAAGGCCTCGCCAAACAGAAAGCGTATTGACGTGTTCTTACGTCCGTAGTGTAGCGTAGTGTATTTACGCCGCGACAGAATTCGCTTTTTGTGACTATCATGTACAGCATTACCCCAAGTGTGAGTTTTTTTACGTTACTACTGTAGTTGCGTCACGCCAAAAATGTATAAAAATTTAGGCAGCGCCTCTATCGGCGAATAGCGTGACTAAAAATTTGTTTGACATTTTTGGCGTGACGCAGCTACAGTAGTAACGTAAAAAACTCACACTTGGGTACAGGTCCCATTAGTTCTATGGAACATGACGTCATCGGATAAAAAGAGACACTTTTTATTTATTTTTCCATTGAACATAATATCATAGTTTTATATCTCCCATAGAACTTGGTATTGTTTATTTTCACTCACTTTACTATATCTAAAAAAGTATTTTAGCACCGTAGATGTCACTTACAAATTGTTAGATCTTAGTGTCAAACATCACATATCTAGAACAATTGGAGAAAAAATAGAATACCATTTTGTTCCGTGACACCACTGAAAAGAGAAGTCGGATGAAATAATAGTATGCAGTTCTATGGAACAAAGAAGGAAAAATGACTTATTTTGTCCGTTGAAACCATTGGTTGTTTCACAGAACAAATGGAAACCACCCGTAACTGTCATTTATTCCGTTTATTCATCTATCTATACATATAAAAGGAGAAGCTGACTGACTGACTGACTGATCTATCAACGCACAGCCTCAACCGCTGGGGTTAGAAAGTTGAAACTTTGACAGTAGGTTCCTTTTGTAACGTAGGCATCCACTAAGAAGGGATTTTTCGAAATTCAACCCTTAAGGGAGTTAAATAGGGGATTTAAGTTTGTATGTAAGTCCGTCTTTTTTGAAGTAAGAAGCATGAAATTAACTATTAAGGTTTCTGGTTACAAATAAAGCGAAACTTGTTTGAGCGTTTTTGAAAATTCAACGCCTAAGGGGGTGAAATAAGTGTTGAAAGTTTGTATAAGAAATCTGTTACTTTTGAAGTAAGAAGCATGGAATTAAAAATGTAGGCTCTTGGTGAGAAATAAATATACATGTGTTTGAGGGTTTTTGGAAATTCTACCCGTAAGAGGTGAAATAGAAAATGAAAGATTTTTTTGATTTTATAACTACCTACACCTAACAAGGGGCTTAACGAGGGCTCAAAATATCACGCAAGCGGAGCTGCGGGCAAAAGCTAGTATACATATACAAATTACATATTTTTAATTATTTTTTTATTATTCTAAGCTAGCGACCCGCCCCGGCTTCGCACGGGTGCAATGTATTATACATATAAACCTTCCTCTTGAATCACTCTATCTATTAAAAAAACCGCATAAAAATCCGTTGCGTAGTTTTAAAGATCTAAGCATACATAGGGACAGACAGCGGTAAGCGACTTTGTTTTATACTATGTAGTGATAGCACGGCCGAAACTAATTACACTATTTAAATATAAACATCATAGAACAATATAACGTGGATTAACGCGAAGGTAAAGCGTTAAAACGTAAACGTTACGACGCGCGTTAAATATGTTTTCAAATATATTCAAAATACTTTATTCAATAAACTTACTAATAATATTACATTTGGTACTAGCTTCCACACTAGGATTCCCTGTGTCGTGGAGGCTAGCCGAAACTAATAGATACACATATACTATACATATAACAGGCTACAAAAGGCCATAGATAAATACCTTAAATACTAACATACATATCAAAATAAATTCATACATATTAAATATAACTTAATAGCGCACTATTGTACACGTAGTGTCGGCGTCGTGTTGCGCTGCGTGGTGTCGCGTAACCTTCCGCGGAAACGACGATACACGACACCCTTCGGCCAAAATTCCTCTTTTAGGATGGTATCCAGATGTTGAGTTGGAACCCGCACCACAAACGATTTAAAATTTACAAATTATGGCGCGACTCCAACTTCTCGACCCTCAAAGTCCAATTGGTCTTGATATGAATGTTTGTGGTTTGTCGACACCTTAGCGTTGCAAGACACAAAACCGTGTCTTCAGACACAGTGTCTCGTCTATGATCAGCCTTAAAGTATTCCCATGCTCGACATAGATGACATTCCAGATGACAGGTAAGCTCGTACTTACCACGCTTATCAGATCTTTTACCAACTTCAAAAAAGGAGGAGGTTACTCAATTCTTCGCGTTAACGCATGTTACTCTATTCCTAGATGACTATCAGCAGTATTTATGCTCTGTATGAATCCATTTAAACGACGTAAGTTGATGAAATAATTAGTTAAGATAACATCTGTGTAGGGTAAAACTCGGTAATACGCCCCAAGTGACAAAACGCCCCACCACTCCAGCACTCACACTATCAAAGCTGCGCCGCTCACAACTAGACGCGCGGAGACCCACTAGTAGGCGAACAACATGGCCGACGTGTACACGTAGTTTGTGATGTCCGTTTAAAAAATATTGCAAAATCTGTATTTATTGGAGTGAAATAATTTGCGGTAAGTTTCTAAGAAATTCATATATATTGATACTTTTAGATTTTGTGTTATAATGACCCACACTATCGTAAAATAGATGAAATTACCTTTATACTTTTATTTTGTCGAACGTTATAACCTTGAATCTACTGCTTTGACCTCGGTGGGGCGTATTGAAAATCAAATTTGACAATATGCCCCTAAGTCAATTTACAAAACGCCCCAATATTTGAACTGTGTTAAAGTATTTTTTATCGCTTGTTATTATTTCAGATTATGTCTCGGAAGTATCAAAGAACAACACTACGAGCATCATGGAGTGCAGACGACTTAGACAAAGCCATGCGCAGTGTACTTAGCAAAGAAATGGGTGTTAATGAGGCATCCAGAAGCTTTGGCATACCATCTCGAACCCTAAGAAGACACATTTTATCGGGAAAATCAAAGGGCCCTCTTGGACGCAAACCAGTATTTTCTGTAGAACACGAAAAAAAACTGGTTGCCCATATAAAGAAATTGGAGAAAGGTGGATTTGCCCCTGATAGAAAAGATGTTAAAGAAATGACATTTCAACTTGCTAGGAAACTCAATATTAAAAATCCATTTTCATCAAGTTCAGCATCAGCTGTAAATGTCTGGTTTTCGGGATTCATGGTTCGCAACTCAGAATAAAGTCAGAGAAAATCAGAAGGCTTGTCAAGTGACAAGCCTTCTGCTTTTCTCTGAGAAAAGGAAGGTAATTGCCGACAAAAAGAAGCCAGCAGCTGGAAAATTAAAGCAGACTAAGACCACAAAAATAACTAAACCTATCAAAGAAAAAGATGGTGATAAAAAGAAACAAGAAAAAGGAGGTAAAAAGAAGCCAAAGAAAGTGTCTGTCAAAAATAAGAAGAAGAAAAAAGTAAGCTATTCATCCTCTTCTGAAAGCAATGATGAAAATGAGGGCAGGGTAGATACTTCTGAAGAAGAAATCTCAGACGAACATGACGACATTATCAGATGCGTGGAATGCACGGAAGATTACTATAATACAAAATCCACAGAAGATTGGATTCAATGCCTGTCTTGTTTAGCGTGGTTACATGAGTTTTGTACCATGTTTATTTAAAAAGTCTGATTTGATAAAGAGACTGAGTAACTGCCTCTTAATCCTAAGTTAAGATTGAGAGTTAATTTTTGTCAAAACAATTGTTGTTATAGTTTAAAATATGCAAAAATATATGATTAATATACTGGGGCATTTTATAATAAGAGTGAGTCGTATTAGCCAACGATCACACTACAAAACGCCCCACCTAAGGTTTTTTTAAATAATAAATATTATTGTATCCTTAGTTCCTATTATCATTAGTACTTGTGGTATTGTTGTTAAAATACTATATATTGTTCCAAAATAAAAAGTTTGATTATATCTTGTAAGATGTTTTATTTATTACAATTTTAAAAAAAGTGGGGCGTTTTACCGAGTTTTACCCTAGCAACTGTGAAAAAGACTCATAAATCCCTGAGCACGTTTCCTGCTTTTGAAACTAAGTTGAACCGTGCATCGTTTGTGAGAAATTATTCGTTTTGTAACCACTGCTCGTATGGTTAATTGTCACATGTATGTGAAAGTTACACAATGTTTGTTAGCTAGCATAGTAGGAAACATAAACATAGGACTAAAAAATATCAGAGAATAATATTGTTTACGCCAGCATCCAAATTGCGCAAACCACTGGTAATCGTTAGGGCTTTTTGACAATACAGCAATATTCATTGCGTGATACAGAGTTCTGGAGAAGTCGTATTGTTAATACCTACGTACGTTGCTATGGTAATTTTTGATTTGATTACGAGTGTGTTACACAATTAGACTGCGGATTTCAGTCCATAATGTGCTTAATCTCTTTTGACGGCACCAAACGATGCAGTGGCTGAGCGATTGGCTCTGCGCTATGGGTCGTGGGTTCGATTCCCGCACGGAACAAAAATTTGTATGGCCTACAGATAGTTGTTTTGGGTCTGGGCGTTTGTGTATGTCAGATTTGTGTCTGTAAACGCACCCACGATACAAGAGAAAACGTAGTGTGGGGAAACGTTTTATTAAAAAAAAAAACTATCATGAAAATAATAGATTGAATTTTTACGGAGAGTAGAACCAACAGAACGAACTATTTTCCGTAACACTATAGTGCTGTGGCGAAGTTATAAGTCTATAGCAATACGAATGGATGGATGGACGGATGGACGGACAGACGGATGGACGGATGGACTGATGGACTGATGGACGGATGGAGGGATGGACGGATGGACGTATGAACGGATGGACGGATAGACGGATGGATGGATGGACGGATGGACGGATGGACGGATGGACGGATGGACGGATGGACGGATGGACGGATGGACGGATGGATGGATGGGTGGATAGAGATGGACGGACGGTCGGATGCGGATGGACGTTCGAACAGACGGATGGTGGGAAGATGTCTTTTTTTGTCGTGTTTTTTTATTACTTTTCCCTCCGATTTAATAATTTACCCAGCGAGCACCTGCGTATAAGCAGAAGTGAACTGCGATAGACTGAGTTAGTGTGCGTTCTAAGTGACGGCGCACGGGCGTACTGCAGCTTGCGGAGCGGCTTTACCGTCGATACCTATCCTTAGCGCACGCAGGAAAGTTGACGTGTACGCGCGTGTTTAATGTTTCGTTTATTTTACTTTGGTTTGAATAATGTCGATATCAAAATTCAAACGTTTCGAACATTTATTTAATGCGCCGTTCATTCCGCCTGCGCGGTGCGCCGTCACTCAGCAGTTCAGGACGCACACTTAGGGTAGATAAAATAGAATAACCAAATCCGACGTTCTTTTAAAAAAACTGATATCAAAAACTATATTAGAATAACATTATTTTCTATGGTGTTACAGAAATCATAGTGACATGTCGGGGCGAGCCCGGCCACGGCTCACTGCTCGTATCTGAGACTGCTGGGGAAAAGGTTAGTATTTGAACTTCATAAGTAGAGTCATCATTAGCCTAGTTATATACTATAAAAAAAAACTCTCTGAATTTTCACACTTAGGCCTCGTTTATGGAGATACGAGATCCGCCGCGCATTCCGCCATCTTTTTCGCGGTCATTAATACAGAGTACCTACAAGTCAAACAATTATTATTAGGTAGATACTACTAACCCGTGGCTTTGCCCACACTCAATAGCATGATAATTTGTACCCTATAACCTGAACAGCGCTGGTCATGCTCGCTAGCTGTCTGGCCGGGCTTTCATTAACATAAGCGTGGCACAATACTCTTTGCATTCTAAAATGAGTCCTGACAGGTCGGTCATTTCGTAAATTGTAGCCGTAAGAAGACTGCTGTCGAAAAAACGTAAATGACATCATCAAAAACCGTAAAATAGCTATACTATCAATGTTTAGTTTTTTTTATATTTGATATTCTTTGTATTATAACGTTTTGCAGAGAAACGTCAGAAATCAACTTACGGTGAAACGGGTTTAAAATAGAATCCCATGCAGGGTGCCTCTATACCCGTAATAAGATCACTTGGTTTAAGGAGTTAGACGAATTTGTTTACATCCTGTAATTTCTTCTGTATATATGTTTATTTATACCTTCGTTTATTTCTAGTTACATTACATAATCGACAAGTTTATGACTTTCCGCGCTGCGGAGAAGAAGAAGGCAGACAAAGGTATCTGGTACGGTGACCTCACTACCATCAATTTGACACAAATTTCGGTAAGCTATTGTTAAGTTAATCTCATCAAATATTCTGCAACCCGCTTACATAAAAACGGGATTAAAAATGGCGGCGCTGCTATTGTTGTCATGTGCCTCTTAGGCTCTTTCTCACGCACCTTCGAAACTGGCTGGATCGTGTAGTTTTGTGGCGGCATCTATCACGTCACATGGGAAATACGCAGAATGTGGTGACATCTATCACGCCACATGCGAACTATCAAGAACTACATCGCGATATCAAGATTTAACACGCAGATTGTATACTATACAAGGTTATTATAACTTTCGTGAGACACATTCATATTTATAATTATTTACGGTTTACTCACGTGCATTTTTCGGGATTGCCCGACTAGTTTCGGACCCAAACGGAGCCCTTAAGAGCTCATGATTAAGGGCTCCGTTTGGGTCCGAAACTAGTCGGGCAATCCCGAAAAATGCACGTGAGTAAACCGTAAATAATTATAAATATACAAGGTTAGTCATAAAGGGAGTACCTACTAATCCGAAAGGGTGTTAAAGAACCCATTAATGATGAAGAACTTTTGTTCTACAACTTTCCCCAAAAGTCAATAGTTTACGAGAAACGGCTGCTCAAGGATTTCATTAAAAAAACGCAAATCTGTCCTCAGCCATGATAAGCTGTGTTTACATTTTAGGTCATATTTAGGCTCATGAATTAGAAGCTTCGATTTCTGAATTACTTACTAAAGAAGGGATGGAGAATTTTTGAAAAAAACTAAAGTATTTTTCCATGTTTTTTTTTTATCGAATTTTATCACTGGCTTTAAAACAGTCATCAGTGATACCTTGTATACAACTACACAACATCAACCGTTGGGCAGTAACCCGCCAGGCATAAGACCCGCCTGGTTGGAGGATCTTCCCCTATCGTTGGAGGAACACCACACCTCGTTCTTCCACTGTTTCATCAAAACCAATGTATCGTGAAGGTTCTTTCAATGAACCCTTCATTGAACACGGTCGCACATTATCAGAAATTTCTATCAGAAAATTTCTAACACACGGCACCGCTAGTACATTTTGTACCTACTAGACCCCGCCTCACAAAGAGTTTTTATTTTTTGCCGGAGCACGGCCTCCTTTTGGCTCTATTACAAAATGTAAGCGCAGAGGGACTTCGCACGCGAGTCCGAATTTTCTGACCGAAATTTCTAATAATTTGATGATACGTACCTACTTCCAATGCACGGATAACAATACAGAGCGGTCAGCCTCGCGACCAACCTTGCTTTCTAATTAATCTTCTTCTTCGTGCCAACACGAGAGAGAAAAAGACCAAACCAATTTTCTTTTTAGGGTGGAGTCCAGATCAACGTGTTACCAGAGACCCTAACAGTATTGTTTGACATAAGAATCGCTCCAGACGTCGACCATGATGAGTTTGAAAGAACTGTAAGTAGTTCATCCACAAATTAATTTAAGGCATTTCGCCCACGGTGGCGCGTCGTAGCGACACGCGTTAGAACGATTTTAGCATTGCACTGAATTTTATGGAGACACAGACGGCGTAGCGCCCACAGCTGAGACGCAGTGACGCACGTCCCTGTAGTACGCACACGGTTTTTGTTGCTTCGTCATGCGTCACCGTGGGCAAACCCCCTAAGAGCTAGCGCGCACGGGTAATTTTTGTCACCGTGAAAATCTTGTCACTCTTTGAAGTCCATTGGTATGTGTGTTACGACATGATAACTGGGTGCATCTCCATACATACTCTTAGATTTTATAAGAGTGATGAAATTGTCACGGTGACAAAAGTCACCCGTGCACGCTAGCTCTAAGGCTACTTAACTAAATTCTTGAAATCTTACTACATTAAGAGCAAAATTGTGCCCTGTGGTCTGATGGGGCAACAATTATTTTTTCTTCATCTTCTTTTTTTAATGAATAAACTCGTCTTATTTGATATCTACTTACGCAATTTCGCACAAACGCTCTTTGTTTCGACAGCTAAATGTTCATTTTGCGTATCTTTAGATATCGAGATGGTGCAAGGAGGCAGGTGAAGGCGTCAGTTTCGAATACATAGTCAAAAACCCTCAAGTTAAGGGCACGAGAATAGATGATCTGCCATTCTGGACTGTTATGGAGAAAGTAGTCACAGACATGTAAGTTATACTATAATAATTGCCTGTCTACTATGATAATAAACTAATAAGTTATACTATAATAATAAACTAATGAGTCATTTCTAGGAAATGGCGTGCGTTTTTATAATAAGCTGCCGAAATCTGTAACTGATCTTACCGAGGGAAAGTTCAAAGCCCATGTTATACGTGTCCTTATTCAGAAAGCATATTACAAGACTAAGGACTACGTTGACGATAAAGATGTTTGGCAATAACTCCTTCTGCACATGTGGCTTCCCTGGTACCTCATTTACGTCGTATGTGTATGTCTATTATCTAACCTCATTACGATTAGCTTTCTTTTTTATTACTATCGTTACTCTCAAGATATCTTTATCTTATTATACAGTGATTTTCTTTGTAATGTGTTTTGATGACGATTAACCATGTCAGTTGTTTTATATAGTTTAGCGTCCTTTTATCTTTTGTAAATGTGAGAGCTTTGTAGACTTGCTAGATGCCTGGATACCTAGTTCATTTGTGACCATATTTTTCAGTTTGTTTTTTTGTGTGGTTCTTGCTCTTAAGTCTACTTTGCTCTCTCATAACTATTGTAAGTCATGACTGTACCCACTCAAATTGTTAAAGATATGGATTTTAAAAGAGTAACCATGGAGTTTCTTGCCGGCTCTTCTCCATAGGAAACGACTAATTGGAACCGTGCATCTAAATTCGACTTTTCATAAGCGCCTGTAATGGTTTATGTGAAATAAAAACTTTTGATTTTAATTTTGTCGCTATTACATTCTCCATAATATTACACACTACAGCCGCGGTCAGTCCGAGGATGGGTGACCATTCGTTACACATCGAGATCCCACCGAGCCTAGGAGAGCATGTTATACCGTCGGTATACTTCGGGTATCATACAAACACCACGAATAATACTTTCTTAATACGTGGTGGTTTATCGCAGAACATACTGAACCGATCCAGTTAATATTTTGTTTTTTTTTTCAGGGGCTTCTCAACTAGATTTGTGACCTGCCCAGGCGCAACAGACGCACGTTACATACGTCATCAAGGCATTCCAGCGATTAACTTCTCCCCGCTTCTGAACACCGAGATGTTACTACATTGCCACGATGAGAAAATACACATAGACGCCTTTATGAAAGGAATTGATATTATTGAGAAAGTGATAGAAGCTGTTGCCAATGTGTAAAATGATAATATTTCATTAGAACCAGGAGTTTTATTTAACACCACTTTAAATATTATAATTGTCTGAAAATATTTACAGCAAAAAACAAATAGCCGCTCGAGTTCAGGGTTCTGCAATCTTTTCGGTTTTTGTCTTATCGCTTGAACATAAAAACGGTCCAGTCGGTAAACTAAGGAGCTCCGCATTTCAAAATAAAAGAAAAATACTTCTTATATCTTTTTCAAAAATAGAACTGGCCAAAAAAGAAAAGAAAAAAAGAAAAGCCATACACAACATGGCTTTTCTTTTTATGCCACGCAAAAAAGAAAGTAAGGATAGAACAGTATTTTTTCATTCGGAAAATTTTTGGTTTTTACAATAGAATTGTATATTATTCTGTATTTTTACATTCGTCATGTTCGTAATGAAAATTCGAGTGTTATTTTTGGGTTGTTACCCTAGGGGTGAAAGTAACTCATTTAGTCCCGAGACGGGGTTTGGCGCCCGAGCGTAGCGAGAGCGCCAATAGTTCGAGGGACTAAATAAGTCTTTAACCCGAGGTAAACACTGTGCTTTTCATTACGAACACAAGGAAAGTAAACATGAATTAGCTAAAGAAAAAATGAGTGAAATTTATTTTAACAACAACTTCGGTGAGATATTTATTTAAAGTTTATGGTAAAATTAGAACAATTAGTTATTCCACTAATGCTTTAGCCTCTTCTCTTATGAAATCAGGCGTTAAATCTGATGAACTCGTCTCAGCTATACGGAAGTATAAACAAAAGTCTACAACTCGAAAAAACAAATGAAGATCGGATTGTCGCTTTCCCACCTATTTTGTTTTTTTTTTTTCTGTAGCCGACCAGGTGTCCCACGTCCTGTACCGACCAAATTTGGTACGTGGATTTAAACAATATGAAATAAGTGTACGGGTGCGTACCTTCGCGTACCTTGATTTGCAAAAGCGTACCTCTTACCATTTACGTGAAAATGCCAATTTAATTTGGTCCGTACAGAACGAGCACGTTCTGTACGGACCATACGATTTAATGATGATTAGTCTTTTGTTATGATATAAAACGGATGTACCTAGGATGTACTCCACATAACTGCAATCGGTATTTAATAACTATTTATACAATGTATTCAAATATGCATTTGAAGTTGGCGCGTACAGGACGAGTTTCGGGTACAAAGCAAACCATGTGATACACAACAGAAATTGAGATGGAGACTGTATGTACCTTTAATGTACTCCCCGAATCGTAACTTTTCATGCCTGATAAATGTATGATATCAGATAAAAATAATAATTTATATTTTTCTTCTAGAGACACTAGACTACAGAGTTATAAAAGTCGCAGAAGTGACATCTCATAAAAAGATGGCGAGATTTCATGTTATTTGGAAGTCACTCTTTTCGATAGCGTGCATTATAGAAAATAATTAATAGCTGTAGAATGAAATAAGATTAAAAAATAAGTAAATAGTGGACTTGTAAAAGTTGGTAGAAAAAAGATATGAGAGGTTATATTATTTATTACATCTATAATTTAGTAATGAAACAAAATAAAATGTTATAAAAATATCTGAGACGAGGTACAAAAAAAAAAAAAATGTATGATCATAAAAAGAAATAAAAAACTTTTATTTTTAAAATGCAAATCTCGCAGTTTTTAAAACGAAAATAAAAAATATTGCTCAACAGAAAAACAAGCTAAAGGCGGAAGAATAATCTATCGGGTGTAAAAAGACCCTTAACGATAACGAAAACTACATATTCTACCCATCATTTGGATATTTTTTTTTCTACTAGACCATACCTGGGAAACCATTGGTTTTGGAGATATTGAAGGTCAAAGTGTACATTTTTTTTTTAGTTTTTTCCGTTAACATGTTCTAAGTGATAATACTAAACTTTCTTCCAAACAACCTTATCAAATTTTTTAATATTTCCTCACAAATTACGCATTTGAAGTTACACAAACGCAATGAATATCAAACGCACACGACCGCCTTGGCTCAGCTGTGTAGCCGCTGCACGACACACACATGCACAGTCGGTTACGTGCATTACATTGCGCGCTACAAAAAAAAGCGTTTGTTTTATGCCAAAAAATAAAAGTCGTTTGCCAGCAATTATTTTTGGTCAATGTAATTTAGTTTGATGTACAGAGTGCGTAGATTTCGGCTATGTGATGGGTCTTTTTACACCCTGTATATAACATATCACATCAACATAGAATCACATATTTACACCAACCTGTCTGGGTCTCACTTGTCTGCCTGTGTATTTGAAGGTAATCAGCTTATATTTTTGAAGTTGAATTTTGAAAGAAATCTAAAGTCATCCCGGGATTTAAAGTTTGTAAGTTGACACGTAACTTAACCAACATAAACCTAAGACGTTCTTTGGAGATTTTAAAAGCCATAATATCTAATAACCAGGCAGTACAGACGGACATGGGAAAACCATAAGAGTTCCTAGTTTGACTACGAAACTCTAATAAGATATGCCAATTCTAGGCTTTCTTAAGTCTATATTTTCAACTACATTTTTAATTAAATGTCTTTATTATGGAAATTTTACATTTATTAGGCATGAAAAGTTACGATTCGGGGAGTACATTAAAGGTACATACAGCCTCCATCTCAATTTCTGTTATGTTCACATGGTTTGCTTTGTACCCGAAACTCGTCCTGTACGCGCCAACTTCAAATGCATATTTGAATACATTGTATAAATAGTTATTAAATACCGATCGCAGTTATGTGGAGTACATCCTAGGTACATCCGTTTTATATCATAACAAAAGACCAATCATCATTAAATCGTATGGTCCGTACAGAACGTGCTCGTTCTGTACGGACCAAATTAAATTGGCATTTTCACGTAAATGGTAAGAGGTACGCTTTTGCAAATCAAGGTACGCGAAGGTACGCATCCGTACACTTATTTCATATTGTTTAAATCCACGTACCAAATTTGGTCGGTACAGGACATGGGACACGCCGACCAGCTATTCAGTCATTGTTGTTCATTTTCATCATTGAAAAAATGGTAAATATTTTGCCCAAATCTAAATCAAAATTATTTTAAAGAAATAGGTGAAATAAATTATAATAGTCATTTAAAGAAATCTATTCTTTAATTAATACGTAACTTTATGTTATTACAATTTTACATCGCGCTGGAATTGAATGGCTTTTTAGAAAGTTGGAACATGGTTCAATAGAAATGTGAAAATAGAACTAGTGTTTTTTTATAATTTGACAGCTGTCAGCTGAAAACGATTCTCCCTGGGGCTGAAAAGTATTACTTTCAACCCGCTCCTCAGGCAACTTCAGACCTACTTTCAGAGTATGAGTAATGAAAATACTTTACTTTACCCATGGGAAAAAGGCGTGAGTTTATGTATGTATGTTGATATTGTAGTATTTTCAGCGACTTGAAATAGTTTTCAGGTTGCTGAAAATACTACAATATCAAAATTAAATAAACAATTTTTTTTAATAGATTTATGTACTGTACAGCTATTAACAATTAAGTGGTAACGGTTGATAGCCAGTCTTCCGTGCAGGAACGTCTAAGTCAGATCCCGGCCCGTACTCCAAACATTTCGAATCATAAGTGCGGCTCAGAATTTTATTATCAATTGCGTTAACGGTGAAGGCAAAAATCGTGAGGAAACCTCCAAAACGGAGAAGTTTCAAGGTTTTTTTTTCTCGATGGTGTGTATAGTCCGCCATCCCGTAGCAGGCCAGCGTGATAGAGTAAACCCTTCTCATTCTGAGTGGAGGCCTGTGCCCCAGGCTTGGAACACTAATAAGCTGATAACGTATGTTTTTTATTAACAATGGAGATCGCTCGAAGCCTTCGTAGCTGAAATTTTGTAGTTTAGCAATCTTCTTTAAACAGATCATGCAAGCTGCTGGGTAAGCACTATTGATCTAAATCAAAACCATCTTGACCAATACTCGATCAAAATTCCGGTTCCTAATATATTTATAATCCTGTTCACAGACTGCAAATATCGTCAGTAGAACATGGACTTCCTCCAAAGCATAAGGAATAAACATCATGAAACTAACATTGGCAGATCTTGATTGCAGATGCAATAAGTACACAGTAGAATGCTGCTTCTTGTCTTTATAATGATAGAGAAGTCCTTCGACATAATTATCCTCGTATCTATTTACTTTTCTTACTTGTACTTGGTTCATTTATATTTTCAGGGTTGTTGTCTGCTTCAGTAGCAGTACTAATAGAACTCACCTTGCTAGCGTTATCATCAGATTCTTTTTTAGCTTTAGCGTCAGATTCTTTCTTAGCTTTAGCATCAGATTCTTCTTTAAATTTATCTTCAGCTTCTTTTTTAGCTTTAGCGTCAGATTCTTTCTTAGCTTTAGCGTCAGATTCTTCTTTAGATTTATCTTCAGCTTCTTTTTTAGCTTTGGAATCAGATTCTTTTTTAGCTTTAGTGTCAGATTCGTTTTTATCTTGAGCTTCAGATTCTTTGGTCGGCGAAGATTCTATATGTAAAGAACTTAGCACTCTACTTACTACTGATTCTTTTTTAACTTGAGCTTCAGATTCTTTGGTCGGCGAAGATTGTATATTTAAAGAACTTAGCACTCTACTTATTACTGATTCTTTTTTATCTTGAACTTTAGATTCGTTGGTCGGCGAAGATTCTTTTTTATCTTGAACCTTAGATTCGTTGGTCGGCGAAGATGCTATACTTAAAGAACTTAATACTCTAGTTAGTACTGATTCTTTTTTTTGTAAACTTCTTTTATGCAAAGATGCTTTTTTCTGTAGCTGTCTCTTTATCGAGGGTCCTGACACTAAGGCATCCGAGCCCATTTTCGGAAAATGTTTGTTGGAAGTTAATTTCGTTTTCGATTTCGTTGTGGTCTTGGATTGTGAGGTGTGGATATTAGATTGCTGTTGCAAGCTTAAATTAATACGCCTGTGAGAAACAAGCGTAGGCCGACGTGAGTTGTAATACTCTTCTATTTCTTGCAAAGTCAATTCTCTTGTTTCTGGCAAGCATAGGTAGAGGAAAAGGGCACCTAGAAATAATGACGATAGATTCATAAAACAAATTAACTACCAAACAAAAAAATTATCTACAAATTAATATTAACTAGACAAAAATTAACTACAAATTAATATTAACTAGACAAGTTAGAGATTAAGCCTTTCGCTACGGGTCGCTGGGCTACCATATAATATACAATATGAGGTAACCAGGCTTTTGTACGCCCAGTGCGAGTTCCTATTACTGCGCCCTCTAAAATGCTCGAAACTCTAACGCAGGAACTGCAAGACTGCCTCGTTGGTTTACCGGTCGCAAGCGTGACTGCTGAACTCTACGTACTGGGTTCGATCCCCAGGTCGAGCAGTGTTATTGGATTTTTCCGTGTGGTAGCCCGGAGTCTGGATTTGGGGCCGATTGATAGCAATAGGCTCGCCCTCTATTTCATGGGACTTAAACATAACGACGAAATGGATCATGAGGCTGAACATCCACCAGAGCTGTGCTAAGCTGCGTAGCGAGGAATGTGTTTTGTAAGCACCAATAGAATCACTTCATTTACCTAGCTTCGCTTAGCGCAGCTCTGGTGGATATGGGCTTACCGGTGCGAGGTTTTTGTTGATACAAAACAAGCAAGAAATACGAGCGAGGGATGTGTTGCGAGGAATGTGTTGCGAGAAATGTGTTGCGAAAAATGTGTTGCGAGGAATGTGTTGCTAGGAATGTGTATTATTCTCCCTCATATTCAAAAAGAATCCGCTACCTATCCTCGCACCGCTCATTTGTACACATTAACACATTACATATTCCTCGCACAGCCCTGGTGGATAGGGTCACACTGTTTCACATCCTCGCTACACATTTTCGCACCGCACATTTTCCTCGCACAAGGCCCTGGTGGATAGGGTCACACTGTTTCACATCCTCGCTACACATTTTCGCACCGCACATTTTCCTCGCACAAGGCCCTGGTGGATAGGGTCACACTGTTTCACATCCTCGCTACACATTTTCGCACCGCACATTTTCCTCGCACAAGTCTGGTGGATGCTCAGCCTAAGGGTGTGCTATACACCTCTGCCCAAACCTTCGGGGAATACAGGCGTGATGTTATGTGATGTCTAACGTAGAAATGACCAAGATTTTTGCGTCCCCTAGGGTCTGCGCCCTATGGCGCCCTGCAGCCCGCACCGCTGTCACTGTCCTAGTTACGGCACTGACCTTACAAAATTATTATCATCATCATCATTCAGCCGAAAGACGTCCACTGCTGGACTTAGGCCTTCATCAAGCATCAATATACAGGGTGTAAACGAATTCGTGTAATTCCTTCAAACCACATGATCTATTAATGGTATAGATTAACCCCGCACGGGATTTAGATTGATTTAAAAAGAAAAAAAAATATTTTTTCCCGTATAAAATTTTTGTATAATAGAAAAATTCAATACCATGTATAAATGAAAGAAGGCACGGCGAAACAGCTGACGGGCACAACTAGCGCGATATCGCTCCTCACAGTCAGTTAACTTGGGACGCTAAAATTACTCAGATACAGAATGCCATGATTAATTTTAACTTTTTTTTGTTTATTCTGATAAAAACCTATGCAGGATCAATCAGTGTCACCAATAGATCACGCGGTTTGAAGGAATTACACGAATTCGTTAACTCCATGTATATACAAGCTTAGTTTTAGTATATACTAAACCTGAAAGTAGTTTGTTCAGAATCACTAGGAGAATCGATTGACATAGTTTTTACACCACATTTTTATTATATTTTTTTTCTTATATTTCTATTTTGTTTTAGTAGGTTACCCATAACATTTGACGGGAATAAACACGTTGAGGCTTGAGACGGTCCGCTCGGTCAGTTTCCGTGTATTAGACAACCCCTGCATAGCACATCTCAGGCATTTCACACTTTACTAGGGAACTTAACGCGACATAAACTAAGGTGTAACTTTAAAGTAACATATTCAGGCGGTACTGATGAAAATCTTGTTGGGGTGTCTCGGTTTTTGTATATGCTAAAAATAACGTTGTATATATATGTACGAGTATACCATCCCTCAAAATTGTAAATAATAATATTTATTGAGACGCCGAGCACATAAAGTAAACTCTCATTTCTCCAACTTCTTGCTTACTTACCAAAAAGGGAGGACAGGCCAAAGATTATCATCGTATAACCTACACCCACAGTATCCATCAATGAGGGAAAGAATTTAGTACTAGAAAATATTAAAAAGCAGGTGATCGAAACTGTTATGCCACCGAGTATTCCTCGCACCTGAAATAAATAATAAAATTATCTTAAACAACATAATCTTGTTAATGCCGTTGTCTGGTTGAAATTACTTTAAGCGATAAGACCGCCATTTGTACTGCGATTAATTACGTGCATTCCTTCTGTTTTATTTCTTTCAAGGCTAATTTTTAAATGGCTAGGTAACTTTTATCTGAGGAATAATTTGGACGTTTTGACAGACTTTCTATGCAATAGCTGTCACAGTACGACCCGGACTCCACCAAAGCGGAGATGTGCAGAGATGTCTCGATCAACCAATAGGATTGCGTTATTTTCAAATCTCTTCGCTTAGCTTCAACTCAAAACGAATTCCTACTGGCTGTTTACGAGACATCTCCACACATCTCCGCTTTGGTGGAGTCCGGCCTAATATTTATCCCTCAACTAAAATTTAACCGGCCCTTGGTGTACAATAAAGTATATCTACTTAAACAGGTTGAAATTTCAAACACTCGACAACCGAAATGGGAGATTGTACTCATGAAAATGTATGAACAACTTTTACTATTGGCCCAAACCGGAAATCGCAATCATTCATCATCTTTATTACGTTTACTTTCCTTTCCTTTTCAATGGAAAAATGGAAAGATTAGTTAGTCGCGCTTTGCCAAGCGCGACTAACTAATCTTTCTTATAAAAAAAATATAAAATCGTACTTATGATGTGCCCATCATAAGTACGATTTTATTAATTTTAATTTAGAAATGCTTCTTTCACATGAAGACTTCAATTTTATTTATGTGTATAAATGAGCATGCAGTGAATGAACAATTCGCTTGCCGCCCATCCCACTTTCGTGTTCTTTTGTCGTAGCTGAGCAATCCGTGGCATTTTTTCTGTGCTGCGGACGATTTATTTTTCCTTAGGCAAAGTGCGTGAAAATGGCTCTCCGCGGATGCGGGCTGTCACCCCTTGGAGCTTGGTACCTGGGGCAGGCTAACAACACCGCCCCCCCCCCCCTTTCAACCGCCACTGACGCTACCTTCCATAAAAAGTTCATGTATGATAGGTACCAGCAAGCTCTTAAAAGTGCAACTAAATACCTAATGAATACACTCCTGTATTCCAAAAACAACACAGTCTTTGCATATCATAACTTAGTTTGCAATAGGCACAGTTTTGACGAAGATTTCGAAGGAAACTAGATGAAAAAAGAGCAAAAATTTACTTACTTGTAACGGGTATAATTCGGAAGCGAAAAGAAATGGTAACGCGTTGTACCCTAAACTGCCGAACGCCACGTACGCCATGAAACACACTTGTGGTACCAGACTGGGTTCGTCATTGTAATAAAGTATAAAAAATCCTACAGCGAGGCTGACAAAGCTCACTCCGACCGCTGAAAAACAAATGAAAGCCGTCACATACGATCCAGATTCGATAGTATATTTGTGAGTATCTGTACTCTAAAGGTGGGACCGCACTAGGCGGAACTGCACCGCAGCGGAACTGAGCGACACGACGACGCGTCAAAATATTCTTTATATGAAATTATATGAGACAACACGCACTAAGCGACAACGGAACTGCACTGCAACTGAACTGCGCGGCAAAGTTGAGCAACTGACCAAAAGTGTCAAAGTTGAGCAACTAACCGAAAGTGTCGCAACCTGTCGCGACGTGTAGTTCCGCTGCCGCGGAATGCGGTTCGACAAACTTCATTCCACTCTTATCGCTTTTCGGAATAGTGTTTCCATCCTTTGTATATGCGGCTGCATAATTTGTAATAACTCATTGAATTTATATTGAGACATTCTAAAATAAGTATGGAATCTTATTGGATCCTTCTTAAGTCGTGGCAAAAGCGTAAAATACTCGCCTTTTTCACATCGCGAGTTTGATATGTCATGTATATATTCGTTGCTTTTTTTTCCTCACACAACATGGAAATAATAATCATATTATTATCCATTTCGTCGTTCATCTTGCTCAGAGGTTGCCTTGCCACTGAATATAATTTTGTAGCGCCGCTGCAGTTCAAGTGCGGCTTACCATAAAATTACGCGTCGTGACGCTCAGTTCCGCTGCAGTGCAGTTCCGCCTAGTGCGGTCTTACCTTTAGTGTGAGTTTTATTCGTTAAATACTGTAGTTGCGTCACGCCAAAAATGTATAGCTATGTCTACACCAGTGCGCTTTCATGTTCATCTTGCGTCTTCGTCTGAAGCGTGTGCGTTACCCCAGAAAAATGTTGTGCTTGAGAGAGGTGAGACTATAACAAATAATTAGTGTATCATGAGGAGTAATTTGTTTACTAATAGCAAAATTTGTGTGAATTGTAGTTTTAAAGTTATTTGAGAAAAACACATTTTGCTGTAGTAACGTTTGAAACCTTGGCAAAATCGTTTTTCAAAAATCGTTTCAGCCCGGAACCAAATACATGAATAGATAGCTTTTGTTGCGTAATAAATGCGTGAAACCGCATGCCTTAATACTAGTTCGACAAAAGCGCATGCCCCTAGTGCACACTAATCCGTCTATTGTATGTCGACTGACGACTGACCGAGGAGCACGGGTGTAGACGATAAGCTGCATGTGTCTTATGGCAATCAATATTGCATGCGCCTGACGCAAGAGGAATTGAAAGTTGAAAGCGCAAGATGGACATGAAAGCGCACTGGTGTAGACATACCATATGAAAATTTAGGCAGCGCCTCTAGGCGCTAAAATTCGCAGTAGAAGGCTCTGACTAAATTATCATACATTTTTGGCGTGACGCAACTGCAGTAGTTAACGAAAAAACTCACACTTGGGGTACTACGCATAAAAGCTTATAGTATCAGGACAGACATACGGAACAGATACGATAATATTGTAAAACGATACATTCCGTTCAAAAGAGTTATACCTGCAGATATTTTCGTCACGTGTACATATTTCATATCTAACAGAATCTGTTGATATCAGTCGCAAAAAATGTGACCACCTCGAGAGAATACTCTTTCAAACAATGAACCGATTTAAAATCGGTTCACAATTGGAGAAGAAAACGAAGACCAAATAAAAAGAAGAAACATCGTACGCCGAATTGAGAACCTCCTCCTCATTTAGAAGTCGATTAAAAACAATGTTGATGATGCATTATTTGTAGCTGTGCATAAAAGTACTATTCCGAAGCGAGCTGCCAACTGCAACTGCCGACAACACGTGCAGCAAGTGCAGTCACCGTCGGCTGCTGCAGCGGCGCTTGGAAACCATTTCATATAAATACATACAAACCAGTAGTACAGCTGCAGCCGACTTCATGCAGTCGCTGCACGTGCTGTCGGCAGTTGCAGTTCGTAGCTCGGTTCGAAATAGTACCTTAAACCTCTCCCAATAAGGAAAGTAATGCCAATACTCACGCTGCATGAGGGGCTCATGGCTAATTAACAACCGCTCGGATCATATGATTTGCAAGGTTAAGCTGCGCTTGACGCGGTCAGTCCGTGGATGGGTGACCATTCGTTACACGTCGAGACCCCTCCATGCATCGGCGAGCATGTTAAACCGTCGGTCCCGTATATCATATGAATACCTATGACAGTCTTACGGGTAGTCAGAAGCCCGAAACTCTGACAACCAGTCCAATCTTAGGATATCAGCATTGCCCAGTAACTGGGTTGCGAAGGTCTGATGGAAGTCGCTCCGTGTAAAATACTGGTATTCAGCTGCATCTGGTTAGACTGCTGACTTCAACAAAGGGAAAAAGGCTAGGCAGACACCGCTGACTGACGCTCATCACCAGCCTAAAGTATTCTGACTAGATATAACAGAAATAATCATCATCATTCAGCTGAAAGACGTCCACTGCTGGACACAGGTCTCCCCCAAAAGGGGGGGTTTGCCGTAATCGCCACGCTTGGCAGACGGGTTGGCGATCGCAGTATGGTTGTTAAAGTACTCAGAGAACACTGTTGCCCATCCTCTGGAGAATCCCTTAGTCGCCTTTTACGACACCCACGGGAAGAGATGGGATAGTGCTTTTCTTTAAGTCCAGCACTACACGAGACACAGAAATAATAAATCAGGATAGAAAATTACCTGAAATTAATGCCAATGGCTTTCTGCCAACGCTAAAAAGGAGTACGGAAGCGGCAATGCATACGGTCAGTCTAGTTAAGGCCAGTAGGAAGTTACCAGTATATACGTCGAAAGATGATTGAGCCATCTGAACAAAAATAGAATAAGGTGAAAAGGGATATTATATTAATTTATACAACGTGTTTCTGAAACAATACAAAACCTGAAAGTAATTTCTTCAGATTGAGACCGGCCGCACATTATCAGAAATTTCTTTTAGAAAATTTCTGACGCGCGATTCTTCTCATACGTTTTGTACTAGACCACGTACACTGTCAGAATTTTCCGGATCCGGCAGCTTGCTGGCTCTAGTACAAAATGTATGCGCAGAGGCTCTTCGCACGCGTTGATCTTTTCTAACAGAAATTTCTGATAATGTGAGTAAGAGTAGAATCGATTCAATTATTTTTTATGTAGGTTATATTTTCTCCATTAATATTGTTTTTTCACAATGTCATTTCTGCCCATGAGTCCGTGGATGGTTAAGAATGATATTCCCTTCCGTCGCTAGTGGGTCTACAGACTCCGCTAATAGCAAAACATCTCTGGTTACTCTTTCGGGGAGTACAGGCGTGAGTACATGTATGTAATATAATTTCTAAATTATCGCAAGCCACGCGCATTCCATTTATTTGGACTAAAATCCAATACGTACGAGTAAGTAAAGGGCGATCGGCAGGCGAGGCAGGGTAGAATAATCAGATCAGAAGATAAAATCAGAGTATTTCGGTCAACAGAAAATACGAATATCGTCTAAGGTATTTTTTTAAATAAATAATTTATCGCTTGGTCAATTGATTACAATAAAAATCAGTCGGAGTGTCTGAGGTGTTACGTTTTTTAAATAACCCGTTGTATATTTAATTAAAAATCCCGCTGTTGTCACCATTTGTATACGCGCTGACGTAAGCTCTTTACATTATGCAACTAAAACTGTACAAATAGACTATAAGGGGATTGCGAAGTATTGAGCGAACTTTATACTAAAGCATTTACATTTTGCACATCAATTTCTACCTTAAAAAAAATCGTTTACCGTCAGTATTTCGATGGCCCACATCAGAACGCAGGAGAGACCAGACATTTGTGCGAAGAGAATGTAAGCATTAACTAAGGTGAAAGGTAAACACGCCGAACTCGTGAACAATGCTTTTATAGTCTCCTTCAGATTTAACCTGGAAGAGAAGATTACAATGTAAAACAACATTTTTGGGAGAAGCAGTTCCGTCTTTACCATAAGGGCACTTGAGGCACGGGCCCAGGGCCCCCGGCCTGACGGGGGCCTCGAAATGACGATACCTACATTTTTAACATTTCTTTAAAAGCAAAGAGCGCCATCTATCATATATATCAGTGTTTAAGTAAAGATTGTAGATCATTGCAAAGTTCGTATTTGTATTGTTTTGAAAAAGAAAATCGATGTACTTGGTTATGGCCGTAAGACCGTCCAAAGTAAGTTTTCCTAAGTAACATAACATCGCAGTAACGAGACGTCGATTGAACAAGACTTCGCAGCATGAAACTTTCGGAGTAAAATCGTTCGCAGTACAATATCGCATCGAAATATCGCAGTAACAAGACGTCGATGTAACAAGGCGTCGCAGTATAGAGATGTCGTTGAAAGGTTTTCGAAGAAACATAATTCGATTATACGGCTTTCGCACTCAAGTAGGTATTCCCTTTTTGTTACACCCGGCACCCGGTATAAGGAACTCTTGTGCAAAATTTCATGCTTCTAGACCCGCTTTTTTGAGCTGTACGTTGTCTGTCAGTGTTAGACTTTTATTAAGTAGGTAGATTAATTACGTGTTAACAAAACACAACCTACTTACGAATGTCGTTATCCTCCTTAAATTCCATAAGTTGATCCATTTCGGCATCAAGGTCGTATTTTGAACCTCTGAATTTCGCGAGAGTGGTTCGAGAATGTTCTTCGGTGTCTGTTTTTAGGACGTAGTAAGGTGTTTCAGGTAATAATTTAGATACTAAAAGGTTGATCAACGTGAAGATAAAACACATATAGCAAAGGGCCTTCCAAGCGAATATAGTGCCAAGTCCAGCCTAAAAACAGAGAAAACAGAAATTAAGTTTTTTTTTTAAATCTTTCTCGTCTTCCACAGACAATAAAAAAAACCAAGAGCGAGTCGGTCTCGCACACTACGGGTTCTGGGTCCTTAGACAAAGTAACATCGCTTCGTAGCGAAACGATATCTAAATTCGTCATCGTCTCTATTGTCGCGATCGTTTTCGTTCGATTCGAAATCCGACCAATAACTACAACGTTTTAACATTCGTTTCGTTATCTTTTTTGGCGATCACGATCGAAGCGAAGGCGAACACTAAAAGCGCTGCTTGTCTACGCATTTGTATGGGATAACCACGATAAACAAATCGTTTCTTTATCGTTTCGTTTCGAATTATAACATTGTCTACCAACTTGCGATAACGATGACGATTGACCACGTGACATGACGCGGCTTATGTCAATCCCATACATTTTAGTCTTTTCGAACTTCGTTATCGTTTTTAAATTATTACTTTGTCTAAGCCCCCTGTACCACCACACATGTCTTTTTTATAGTTTTCCTTCTTTTTATTATTTGTTGTTTAATTATACAGTATGCACTACAATCACACCAAGTGTCTCGCTTGTATGTAGTAACGTTTTTAAGATGGAGCAGGAACAAAAAACGCAGAGAAAATGTTTTTTTTTTCGAGGTTTCCTGTGTCAATTTAGAATGTTTATTATCTATACCTACATAGGTATACCAAGTATTATCTATATACTATTAATAAAATTCAAAGTGCACTTTGTCTGTACATTCAATCTACTATCGATACAGAAACGAAAACTTTTTTTTTGTAATTATTGTCTGTCTGTCTGTCTTTCTGTCCGTGCATCACTTAAAATCCCGTGGATGGATTTTGATGGGACTTTTGCTGATGTGTTGCGTAACGAGCGGCAATTTTGCTGGTACCTATATATACCATAACGCTATCGTTCATAGGAGCCGAGCAGTGGTACATTATTTCCACATACTGCGATGTATAATCACGTAAAATGCCGTTGAAAGTTTTTTTTTAAAATTCAATACTCATTTTGATGTTGATGTTGATGGATTTTGATGCGAGTTTCACTGTCGTGTTGCATAAAGAGCTGCGCCTTTGCTGTTATATTATTATATACCCTCACGCTATTGCTCATAGGAGCTGAGCAGCCGAACATATTCCACATACTGCGACGTATAAGTTAATACGTCGGATAGGTATTATCCACGATAAGCTATGAGATATGGTATATAAGCTACGTGAGATATGTATTATCACGCTACTTACAATGAGGACTGAGCAGATGTTAAAATATAAACATGCAGTAAAAGTTACATAATATACCTGCAAACTAATTCCAATGGACAAGGCGATAGCGGGAAATGCCCCAGTCACTCCTCGCATGTTTGGCAGTGATATTTCGGCGGTGTATATCCTTGGAGGACCCATAGCCATGCCACATCCTATGCCTGTTATTGCTCTTCCTGATAAAGTAATTTGATTTTTTATAAACATACAGGATGTCCCGAAACTAAACTTCAGGCCGGGAACAAATGATAGGGCAGATAAGGAACGAAAAGAAAAAAATGTTTTTTTTTTAAACCTGGTTAAAAAATTTAAATTTAGGCGATTCGCACACTGCACCGCATCACGCAGCGTATACCCCTGCGCGTATAACACTGCGCGTGAATGCGTTTTCAGTGTGTTGCACTATGCGTGTTTTCTATACAAATACAGATAATTGCAAACAACATAAGAACACGCACTCCCGCGCTACGCTGCATGATGCGGTGCAGTGTGCGAATCGCCTTAGAGTTAAAATTTCATTCATGGCAACTTTGAAACTCGAACTTTAATTTCTTTTCTTTTTTGATCAGTCGTAAACTGCCCTATTGTTTTTCTCGACGTGACGTCTAGCTTCGGGACACCTAAACACAACATTATTTTACGACATATTTGACAGAATATTACATTTATTTAGTGTGGAAATTTAAGATTGAGCAGTAAGCAAAATTTCTGGACGGTTTCAGACTCACTTTGGGATTAATCAAATCAATTCATAAAAAGCTGATTGCTGAAAAACAATTATATGCAGCAGCTGCGAAAGCATGCAGCATTACAAAACGAACAGCTCGTTAGTTAGATCTTAGCATAAAATAACATTGAGAAAGTGAGCGCTGAGGGAAGAAGTGAAGTGAGGCGAAACGAGCGAACGATGGTCCCATCTTCCTTCCCGTGCTCGTGAGCACTCGCGTTCACTCGCCGAAAGTGGAACTAGTATTAGATGTGTTTCATTTTGAACGTATGCATAAGCACGCATTCTCCCGTGTAAGTATGCTAAGTTAAAGCTGATCAATGCGAAACGATACGAATATGCGAATTGATGCTGATAAGTGCGTTTATCCCGCAAGCTTCCATAAGCTTCTTTAAAAACTTCTAGAAGTTGTTTCGTTGTAAATTTCAATAGTACCAAAACTGCTACAAACAGTATTTCTAACAAAATCAATTTTAAATATTTCACAACTACAAAAAATATTAAATTACAAACCTATAATAATATGTTTCGTATTTAGAGCTAACCCGGTGTACAGCCATCCAATACACATTGGTCCATTACAAAAAATGAGCATAACTCTACGCCCATATCTGTCCATCACGAAGCCACTAATTAAACACCCGATGGGACAAAATAAGGTCATCACACTAGCTGAAACATGTAATAAAAAAAGTTAAGAGGAATATACCCATCGAAGAAAGTTCTTCACACAATGAAACGCTTTCGTGCCTCAGAGTACATAGTTGTCAGTCCTATTTAATTTCTACAATCGTTAAGGGCAATCTCTCCATAGGAATATACATTTGAAACATGGTATCTAATGCCTAGTTCACGGGCACATTTGTTGCGTAAACGATATAGCAACATTGTTTCGGCAAATGTCGCAGAGATTGCCAAATGTAGGATACACATATCGCAATTTGTCCAAGTGAAATGGTTTAGCCTCCACCAGTGACGATACTTAACACGTTCAGTGCCAAATGTCCTTCAGGACAGTCCCCGGCATCGTGAATGCGACTAGAGGGTGCCCCTCTAGTCGCATTCACGATGCCGGGTGCCCTCGTGGAGGGCTCATTTTTAAAGTAGGTTATTCTTCGAAAATTCACTGTCATAAACTAAGCAACAAGACCCTGAAAACACAATTTGACTACGTAGTACGTTTTATGGTTTTTAACTTAATGCCAAGAACACTCCTCTAGGGTTCAGTCTTGGCGCAAAAGTAACGCCAAGGATTCTCCTGGAAAGTCCACTAACCATGTGTTTGTATACAGGCTGTAAGGGTAAACACCGTTATCCTTCAAACCAGTGGTTTGGTTTAATTTATAGAACGTAAAATCAATGAAAAATAACAAACTTTTTTTTTTATAAAATTTTCCTTTTTCCTCAAAAGCATTTCACCCTATACGCGGGGGCAACAAACTACGGGAGGGGGCGTGGGGAACTCGCCGGGTGGCCCGACGCACGGCCCCGCACCGTTTGCTACCCCAGTCAGTCAGCTGTCTCGTTAGCGAGTGTGTGTACGCCGCGTCGTAGCGCCGCCGCATCGCTCATTTCTCGCGCGTATATTTTTTTTACTCGTTCCTTTATTTTTATGTTTAAGTCAACTATCCATGGTTTGAGCGATAACGGTGTTTACCCTTACATGCGGTGTGTACCCTTAATGTACGGCATGGCGGCATGGCGTAAGAGCTCTATGAAAAGTGTGGTGGACTCGAATGTGTTAAGTTGTCTGGTACACCCTCGGCAGTCAGCCATGCTACCAGTCTTGCTGACTGGCTAATCTTTGCACCACTACATAAGCCGTCATACAGCTCGTGCAGACAGGAGAGAAGAAAATCAATGCCAGCGATTGGGGTTACTTTGATATCAAGGGGCGACATTGATAGTTACTAATAATTTGGTCATATTATTTATATCTCTGTAAAATGGAACTTATGCATTTTAACTTAACTGTATAGGCAACATTGACAGTTTTCCTATTTTACCATACGGTATAGAGGTGTTTGCGAAGTTAGATGGCGAAGATAAAAAATACAGAATCACACCCTGATTATGTACAAAATTCGAGTCCTAATTGGGGCTACTTTGACACTGAATGATATAACAGGGATTACCAAAGTAAAAGCCTACGGTCAGACTTTTTTAACGAACATTTCTCGTTTTTTTTTATCGAAAACTATGCTCTGTAGTTTTTTTATCTAGTCTATGTGATTTTATATACTCGTATCTCAGTTAATTGAGCCTATAAGTCGCGCGGAGAAGGTTTGCCGATGGCCTCATGACGTCACGCGTCGATGGTCGGTACGATTCAGATGAGTGCGGGTAGCGGTCGGTGAAGTGGGAGGCGCAGTCATCGGCAAACCTTCTGCGCGCGACTAGTACATCAAAATATTTTAGATGTAGCAGCTAAAAGCGAAAATAAATAAGATACAAACACATGAAGCTCAAAAAATTTATCAAAGTAACCCAGTTCTACGGTATGGATGAGTGTTGAGCAAAATGAATCGCGAATGTATCGCGGCATGTGCCCGGTGCGGACGAGGCATAGATAAGAGTCTCGACTACTCCAAAGTGTCTGTAAATAGTCTACTTTAGAACCCCAACATTTTGAGAATAGCTTAGGCTTATGATGATATCCAGTATGAAAATTGAGACTTCATAGATCAATTAAAACAGTGGTTCTCAAACTTATTTCGTCTGCCGCCCACTTTGAGAATTAATTATTTTTAGCGCCCCCTAAACCGCCCCCTGTAGGCCTCTAGCGCCCACAAGGGGGCGTTATTGCCCACTTTGAGAAAGACTGAATTAAAACAACGCGGTCAACGACTTCGCTGGCCACGTTGCTCTACGATCAATTCTTTCATATTGTACTTAGGATGAGATCTAGCACTGAAACATTGATAAGCAGAGGGCAAAGGTTTTCCTTAGTATTGTGAATAAAACAAGTTCCGAGATAATACTTACCTATCCAGGAAGCTTCAGACCGTGTGATTATTATCTCTGAGTCAGGACTCGACAGTTGCGGCACCTGAATGGCCGGGAACCCAAAAGCCAGGCCGATCGCAAGTTGTGCCATATTCACCCAAACTCCGTAAAATAACTGAAGCCAAGAGGTTTTCGTCCAGAATGCTGGGTCAAGCCTTATTTTGTTATCTGGCACAATCAACATTCTATTTTTTCTCCCAAATCGTAAGAACTTTGCGGTGGTGACAATAACATTGGAATTGTGACAAGAGCATTTTTGACAGAATTCTGTCAAAATTCTGGTACCAACATTGATAATCTTTTATCAATGGGTATACCCCAAGGACTTTGTTGTACGTAGTACTTATTACTTCTATGGTATACCCTTAGAATAAGTACTATAAAAGCATAGAAGCCGTCTCGGTACTTGAAAAACGTACAGTATCTGTCAAATATGGGCATTTTCGAGATTTTGAGCTAATTATAACGCATCCAAATTAAATAGCCCGCCACTAGTACCGTGCCTGTCAAACGACAACGACATTTTAAATTTTGTCGTATAATACTTGTGACAGTGGCGGGGTGATTTGAAAAAATATTTTAGTCAAGAATTTATATTTAATTAATTGTGTTTTGTGTAAGTGCATATTGTTCTTATAAATAAGAGTGTGCGCTATGTCCTGAATAGTAAAAAAAATGTTAATCTCGCAAGGGACATACAAAAAATCAAAATGAAAATATCGGCTTCCACAAGTACGTAGTATTTTTATGTTTATTCATAGATTTTCCTTTAAATATATTTCATTATACATTAAATAAGTAAAAGTAAGACATTACCTTTTAGAAGAAGTAAAATAAATAAGTTTAAACTATCTAAATCTTATCTATTTATCAATATGAATATTCGCCAAAGAAATTATTAAAGGGGTGCGAAAATTTTATCGATAAATCTATCGACAACGTGATTTTTGTGTTAGGTTTAATTAATTAGGTATTTATACATTTTTTTTCATTTAGGTTTCCCTGTGACGAATATTTTCGAAATAAATGGATTGCCGTGGTAGCTCACGAAATTGGTTGGGTTCCAAGAAAGCACGATATCTTCTTTTACTCGTTCTGGCAAATGGCGGAGACTGAAAGAGAACTCTATACCAACATTATACCTTCAATCTAAATTTAAAAACCTAAATTCTTATTGAGTTGCATGTCTACAGGAAGTAAAAGAATTCGAGTAATTTCTTTAAAAAAATTGGTACAGGTTAACCCCGCACTGGATTTAGCTTGATTGAAAATAAAAAAATAAAAATCTTTTTTTTCTTGCAACATTACGTAAGACATCTTCTTTCTGCCATTCATACAATAGACTATTTCAGAAAATATTTCATTGTCTTGTTTATCTTAATACAGTCGTAATCTTCAAGCCTGATAGATAAAATAATTAGGAGAACAAAAAACAAAATTAACGTATTAAATGAACGATGATTAACTTACTTCTCAATCAGTTTGCATTTGGTGCCACTAACTTTTACACCTCTTTACCGTAATTATCTTTATAAATCTTGTATTTTTAGGGATGCGGTTTTTTTTAATAGATGGAGTGATTCAAGAGGAAGGTTTTCAGCTATAAAACGTACACGTGCGATACACCCGCCGGGGCGGGTCGCTAGTTATATATAAAACAATCATTATTTTGTTTAAAATTTCCAGCGCCTCAAAATTAACAACTTACCTGAGACCACGTGGCGCTGTTCTAGTGACAGAAAAAAATGTGCATGTCCAAGTACATTACAAGGAACACTCAATAATAATGTATTTAACTTTTGTGAAGCTTTTAGTAATTGCAAATTAAATAATAGACATTTATACATATACGATGACTTTATTTATTGATAGCGATAATCACAGGACCAGTCGAAGTGACGATGCTCGGGAGACGTCTATGTCTAGCAGTGGGCATCTTTCGGCTGAATAATGATGATATTATAACTTTAATTTTGTCATTATAACTTTCTAAGAAGTAAGTATTTATATGTACTATGGCAATATACGGCATAGCTGTTATTTGGATAACACAATGATAGTCACCTTCTTTCGGCCATACAATACTATTTCAGATATTTCGTAATATATACATTTTATACGATGACTCTATTTTATCGACAGCTATAGTCTGATAGTGTGAATACCCTCATCCCTAGTCTCCGTACAAGAGGTTACAAAATTA
This sequence comes from Amphipyra tragopoginis, assembly GCA_905220435.1. Lineage (NCBI taxonomy): Eukaryota > Metazoa > Arthropoda > Insecta > Lepidoptera > Noctuidae > Amphipyra > Amphipyra tragopoginis. The sequence goes on along the minus strand of HG991997.1, from coordinate 7,420,840 downwards.
TTTTTTACGGCCTGTCAAAAGTTTATCTTTCCCGCTCTGACAACAGCGAGTCCGCCATAAGAGTAAATAGCATGGCTATATTTTGATTCGTTTATGCTAAGTAGCGCTCCTTCTATGCTTTAGTTCTTATTCTAAGGGTATACCCTTATAATAAGTACTAAAGCAGGTATACCTTATCAATAATGAGGTAGGTACACCCCCTATTGCTCTGCACACCATAAACATAGGTATATAGCAAATTTTTTTTTCTCTAATCTTATTCTTTAGTTATTATTCTAAGCTTAGAATAATAACTAAAATTACTCTGATCTTAAAGTATCAAGTGACCTCATTGGGTGCATGTGGGTGCCAACCCGCACTGATTTGCCAACTTGGACGACACGACTCGTTTGGTGCAGTGGCTAAGCGATTGGCTTCTGCGCTACGAGTCGTGGGTAGAGATGGGTAACCACCCGGGTAAAAACCCACGCATAGGTTAAAACCCAGTTACCACCCATTTCGACCCGGGTTATAACCCATTTCTGTGGGTGAAAACAGTCCGTTAGTTTAATACATGCAGGACACAACGGGGTGGAGCGCGGGGGGTGCTGGAGGGCGTGACGTACGCGCCGATCATACAGAGCCTTACCCCGTATATTATGCGACGTTTATTGTACACTCACTTTGTCTATCTTTGCATTGAGTGCATGTGTACTATTTGGTTTACCGAATTTCACAATCGTAGACAATGACAAAGAATGAAATCCTATTCAATGTTGATGTCGAGAATGAATATGTGCTTGACACCCATACATTTTGCACAGCATACTTATAAGACCCTACAGTCCAAGGAGCAGGGGGCTTACCATGACGTCTTAAGAAAACGTTCAAATGCCAGCCAGTCAATATCCTTTCAAAAGCAGGCCTGCTTCTGAATCGCTAAAAATCGTACCATGACAGTACAAAAGGTGAACGACTATTCAACCAAGTTGAACGGATAAGCTTGTTCATGGTACGAAAAGTCTATACAAAAAAAACAGGTGAACGGATTTCGTAAACGTCGACAAGGCCTGCCGCAGGCCTGCTATAACGATGTCATAGTACAAAAAAGCAGGGCAGTTCAACTTCCAGGCAACTTCTGCCCTGCTTTAAGAGGCCATGGTATGCCCCCAGAACTTGACAAACAGCAACAATTAGATGCCATGCAATTTATAAACGACGTTGGACAAAGTATTGGAGTAAATGTCATGACAAACGTAGCATCTTACAAAGCGAGATATGGGTTTTGGAGTAGAAGATTTCTGTGGGAAAACATAAGCGACGTTAGGCCAACAACATGGAGGAAGGGTATTTGTGGGTCTACTGCATTGAGCAAACTCGTTAACCGAATTCTCACAGCACCATCAACTTCTGCTGCAGTAGAGCGTTCCTTTAGTGCTCACAGCAATATTGACATTTTTGATCATAGTGACATGAATAGTTATTTTTTCTAAATTAGATGAATAGAACACGCATTTGTCTCAACTATTCACGACACTTTGATCAAAAATTCAGAGTTTGGTTAAAACATGAAAATAAATAATAACTAAATAAATGAAAATAAATAGCGTTCGTGTGCCGGACGTAAAGAACAGCACTACCCCATCTCACATCAAACAATCATACTGCGATCCCCAACCCGCCTGTCAAGCGTGGCGATTATGAGGCCTATGTCCAGCAGTGGACGTCTTTCGGCTGAATGATGATGATGATGAAATAATAATTCGAAAACTACAAAAAATCGCGGAACATACATGGGGGAGATTCGCGTACCTCTAAAGGTGCTCTAACTCTGGACTTCCGCTTGACACTACTTTCTGGGACACGGTGTATATCCTATAACTGGAATTTGTTGCACCAGCGCATGAAGAATGTGACTGAGGACACTGAAGTATGTATGTCTGATTTACCCCTACCATCTCGAAGGCAAAATTCCTCATTACCATCACCAACACGTACCATTAGCCCAGAATTTACATCAAGTTCAGGGATTAACAGATTCGATTTTTTCGATTGCGATCGTATTACCGAATCAAGTTGACGATGACGAAACACAGTTATAAAATTATTACACGAAATTTGTAACAAATGTGATTTTTTATCAGAGAACTACTTTGTGATTTTGCAAATAAATGTTTGATTTTAATCTTTTTTGCTATGTAAAATTATTAAGATCACAAAACCATTTGATGCGTATGCGTCCAAGTTTGTGATCGCAGGATTGCCAACCGCTGATCATACCTTTTAAATTATATTTTACGTAATTCATTACGCAAACCGTTTTCACCCATAAAATCGGGTGAAAATGGGTTAAAACCCGGTTTAAACCCAAATCACCCGATTATAACCCAAATGGGAAGAATGGGTAGGGTAAGTGCACCACTGAATGAACACTTAAGCGATTATCGAACTTCAAAAAATAATTACAATATGTTGCCTCAAAGGAATACGGTCCAAAGTTATATTATGGTATTATGAATATATTCAAAAATATATTTTCAGTTTGTTTTACATAATAAGCTGTATGCTTTCCTAGATAATTGGCAATATGTCGAAAAATACCCTAAAACCCCAGTGAATGAACGAATTTTTCTAGTAAATGAACAAAATAAAACCAGTAAATGAACACAATTTTTGTTTAAATATTAATACAAAAAAGTGGTTATTTTTGTGACAAAAGCAGCCCAAAAATCAATTAAATAAAGGAACATAAATCCTCTGCTTCTAAATCTGTAATAAACATTAATACAACCGGCATAATACGTCATTCCACTGTTGGACATAGGTCTTTCTAAGAGCACGCCACTGAGCTCGATCCTCGGCTTCTCTCATCCAGCTGCTACCAGCCGCCTCGCCAAAATTGACACTCCATCTAACCTGAGGGCGTCCCACACTACGTTTGCCGATTCAGGGTCTCCACTCAAGAACACGTTTACTCCAACGTCATGGATTCTACCGATAACATGGCCGGCCCATTGCCACCTCAGGTTACTTATGCTATGGGCTATGTCGAGTACTTTGGTTCTCTGTCGAATCACCTCGCTTCGGATTTGATACTTTAGAGAGACTCCGAGCATAGCCCTTACCATAGCCTGCTGAACGACTTTAAATTTGTGGAACATCCGTGAATGTCCACGTTTCGACTCCGTATGTCATGACAGGCCCACTGATCAAAGACCTTAGTCTTTAGTCTCTGCGGTATAGTCAACCAGAAGACTCAACGTAGCTTCCTAAATGCGGCTCAGCCTAGCTGTATTCTTATGTTAGTTTCCCTCTCAAAATTGATTTTACCAAACTGCAAAGTTTGCCCAAAGTAAACATATTCTCGAACAACTTCGAGAGCACAGCCGTTGACAACAACCGGGTCCGGAGTAAAATGCTCATTTGAACGTTAGCTTGGTTTTATCCAAGTTCATCCGGAGAATGATGTGTAGAGAAGAATCAGCTAGGCCGCCCAACATTTGTTACAAGTCCTGCGACGATTCATCTATAGTGACGATGTCGTCTGCAAATCGCAAGTGTGAGATACACTCGCGTCTATATTTATGCCGCGTCCTTTCCAGTCCAGCGTCTTAAGCCTCCAAAGCGTTGGTGACTAATTTCGGAAAAATAACGTCTCCTTGCCTCACCTCTCGACGAAGGCGGATCTGTTAAGTCTGCCGTTTCTGGATTTGGACGGTCATCATGTCAGTCCTTGGATATATTTCCAGTCAACTTGGCATCGTTGCAGGGACTCCAGAACGGACCTGCTCGCGATGGAGTCAAAAGCCTTCTCATAGTCTACAAACGCTAAGCACAGGGACCGATTATAGTCTTTGGCCTTTTGTATAACCAGCCACACTGTGTACTTAAATGTGGTCTGTGGTGCCATATCCTCCTCGAAACCCGGCCCGATCTGGTGGTTGAAGTTCGCCGAATCTTCGCGCTAGACAATTTGTAACGACTCTCAAAAACAGCTTAAAGACAAGGCTCAAAAGCATAATGGATCGATAATTCTAAAAGGGTCTTGCCGCCTTTTATGAAGAATATAACGACCTGGAGTTTTCTCGGCAAAGAGGATATAATTAGAAATCTCCCGAAGCTCCTTCATCACACTATTTCCTCCTGCTTTAAGGAGTTCAGTCGTAATCCCGTCCTCGTCTGGGGCTGTTCTATTTTTAAGCTGTTTAAGAGCCGTCTTGATTTCGTCTAGGGTGATATCCGGCAGATCTTTTGTGAAGTGGCGGGTCACAGTGGATCTGAGATTATGGGAGTAACTACAACCAAGTCTGATCTAGCACTCGCCGGCCGTTGCCGCGAGAGGCAGCACGCTCGCTTCGCTCGCTTGGCTTGCGCGCACTTTGGTCACTGTTCTAACCTAACCTTTAAAATGGACTTTAAATGACGTCAAAATTTGCGTAATAATAAAATTTAGGTTTTAAAAGGATGAAATCTAGCTCAAAATGCTGTGTTCGTTTATTGCTTACATCTTAATGACGAAAACTAATATTTCAACATGATGAAAAATGTTGGTTCATTCACTAGATTTAATACACCAATAAATGAACATACCTGTCCCAATACTGGCCAAAAGATCAGAAATCTATTTTTAAAGCTACTCCCAAAACATGAATCTTGTGGCATAAAAATAAAATACATTTTTCAACAAAAATATGAAATCGACGTTTGTTCAGTGAATGAACAGTCGTTCATTTACCGGATTTTAAGCGATTTTTAGTTCCAATGCTGGGACACCCAATAATTTACTTAAAACTGGCTAAAATGGCAACGAAATCGATTTGAGAAACATAGTACAACTATCCTTTATTCGAAAAAATAAAAAACTTATAGCAAATACTTCAATAACGGCTACAATGTCATATCAAAAATGTTGCGTCTTACCATAGTCCTTAATTCTTGCCCGAACAAATACAGAGTTACACAACACCGACAACTTCAAACGATCCCCATTAGGAACCGAAGAGTCACATGAAAAATAAATTTTGCCACAACAATAGAAAAACGAGTTGCAATTACGAAAAAAAATACTACGTTGGATAGAAATATACCAATTTCTTATTTTTTGGAAAAAACTGCGTTTTGTTCATTCACTGGGGTGTGTTCATTCAGTGGAGCACTTACCCTATTTACCCACTACCCATCTGTAGTCGTGGGTTCGATTCTCACACGGAACAAAAATTTGTATGGCCTACATATGGTTATTTCGCGTCTGAGCGTTTGTGTATGTGAGATTTGTGTCTGTAAACGCACCCACGATACAAGAGATATCTTAGGGTGCGGAAACGGGGCACGCCGCAATAGCGGCGGTAAGACCCGTAATGGAGGAGTGGCTGGAGAGGCGGCACGGCGCCCTCAGCTTCCGGCTGACGCAGGTGCTCTCGGGACATGGTTGTTTCGGGAAGTACCTGTGTCGCATAGGCCGGGAGCAGACGCCCGGTTGTCACCACTGCGTCGACTGCCCCGAGGACACGGCGCTGCACACGTTGCAGGCGTGTCCTGCGTGGGCGACGCAGCGCCGCGAACTAGTCGCGGCAGTCGATGGTGACCTCTCGCTTCCTTCCGTGGTTCTGTCCATGGTCGGGAGCGAGAGTGCGTGGGAAGCCGTCGCCTTCTTTTGCGAGGAGGTGATGGCGACCAAGAAGGGAGCGGAGAGGGAGAGAGAGGCGACTGCCACTCTCCCTTCCCGCGCCAGATGCACCGGGCGTCGCCGGAGGGCGAGAGACGATCTCCGGCCACCCTAGTGTGTGGCCTGCGGGCGGCGGTTTAGGGGACCCGTCGCCCGAGCAGTAACAGGCCCGAGAAGGCGGCGCGCCGTGTTCCACGCGTGCCTCTCCTCTCAGGAGGACGTGGGGCAAAGGGGTAAAGCCCCACAGAAAGAGAGGTTCGCCAGGGGCTGGCGTACCGAGGCCTGCCGGGGTTGCGGTGCATGCAGCTGCGAATCCCGTGACCCCGGCCATAGTTCAGGAGAAGGAACACCGTGGGTTTTTAACCGGTAAGAGTCCGGCATAACCCTTCGCCTTCCCCGGGCGGAGGGTATCCATGAGGATTTTCCCAAAGAAAAAAAAAAAAAAAAAAAGTGTGCGGAAACGTTTAAAAAAAAAAACTTAGAAAGACTTGCCTCCGGTTTCTGATTTGAGAATTCGGGATAAGCAAATACTTAAGTAATATTTGAGTACAACGTTGTCAAAAAATTCTTGAAAATACGTCATTTTTCCATACTCAAATGTTACTTAAGGCGCTTCCCCCACCGAAAGTGGCGCCACTTCAGAAAAAAGCATTATTTCTGACAACACAAAACATATTGCGTACGTACAACATATTAGTCAAGTGTTGTAGAAATTTTCGAAAACCAAATATCAACACTAGAGCTTCTGGTTTCGAAGCGATAAGTAGGTACCAAAAACGGCCGTTTTTAGCATTAATTACTAAAACTTCTAACCTCAAGTCAAGTGTTGTTTTTTGGTATTTGAAAATTTCTACAACACTTGACTAATATGTTGTACGTACGAAATTTCAATATGTTGTGTGATGACAGAAATAATGCTTTTTTTCTGAAGTGGCGCCACTTTCGGTGGGGGAAGCGCCTTAAGTATTTGCTTATCCCGAATTCTCAAATCAGAAACCGGAGGCTAGAATAATACTTCAGTAATTATTCTAATGCCCTGTACAGACCCTTTTTTTTTCTGGGTGGGAAATCATCATATGACTCCCTTCCGCTCTGGGCGGAGCGGAAGGGAGTGTCAGACTCTTACTGACTAAAACCCATCCGTGTTCCTTCTAATGCCCTTTGCGTTCCAGGGCCGCGGTAACTCTTTCGAATAAATTCCGCAACCCTGGCAGGCACTGGCCCTAGCGGGCCCCGTCTACAATGCTGACATCTCTTTGAGGCGCGCGTGGAACACAACGCGCCGTCGACCCGGGCCTGGTTCTGATCGGACGGCGAACCACCCAACGCTCGCCGTCCGCAGGCCCGCGCCTACGGTGGCCGGGAATCGCCCTGCGACTCCCGACGCCCGGGGCGTCTCCTTCTGTTGCGGCGGCTGGGGCGTGAGGTTTGCCTCTCCCTCACGCGTTTCTCCTCCTCCTTCGCTAGCATTACTGCTTCGCAGAAGGAGGTGACTGCTTCCCATGCCCCCTCGCACCGGACCATGGATTGAACCAGGGCCGGACGCGAGAGGTCGCCGCCGCCGGACCCTGTACAGACCCACCGAACGAAGGTGAACGAACGCTAATGAACGAATGCCAACAAGTGGGTGTGGTAAAATAGGAAAACTGTCAATGTTGCATACAGTTAAGTTAAAATGCATAAGATCCATTTTTACAGAGTTATACAAGGTGTAACATAAATAACGCACAACCTCTTAAGGGGTCATTGTACTCATCATTATGAACAACTTTTACTATGGGACCAAACAAGAAATCGCGAAAAAAAAATCTGCTGTTCCCTACATTTTGACGAGTTATGCGAACATTAAATGTAGAGAACAGCTGTTTTTTTTTCGCGATTTCTTATTTGGTCCCATAGTAAAAGTTGTTCATAATGATGAGTACAGTGACCCCTTAGGGTTGTGCGTTATTTATGTAATGTCTACGGTGGCGAAGGCGAGCGAACGCGTACGAGGCCTTCGCTCGCGTTCGACTGTGGTCCACAGCGTGTCGAAACATCGAAGGTTCGCTCTGTGTGGACAACGAAGGCGGGCAGTTCAGTGTCCATTGGCGAAAACCATTTGTACGCCTTCGTCGGTCGGTCTATACAAGACATAAGGGCGCCAAGCAGTGCCAAGGATTATATTAGGTGTCCAGGGGTGTCCCAAAACAGTCTATCATGGAGGGAAAGTACAATATCTACTAAATAGTCAAAGGAGACTTCATTTTATTTTAATAATTAGAAATACTGCAGTCGAAGATTTTTAGTCTCTACGCGTGCGTGAAGAGCCTCTGCGCATACATTTTGTACTAGAGCCAACCATAGTTCTTTATATAAAGTCCTTGGAGCCAACAGGCTGCCGGATCCGGCAAATTCTGATTCGAATTCAAACGTATGAACAGAGTCGTCCGATAGATTATTTCTGATAATGTGCGGCCGGGTACATCATGATGTACTTACCATGTCGACATCCTACCACTGTTGTATACAATGAGACTCATGTACTCTCAGTTCACAAGCTCTTTACATTCACAGCACTTGTTAGGCTAGCGTAAATGCCTAGGGGCGTCTGAACTCAGTTAGCACCCAGGCGCCAGATAACTTAGAGACGGTCGTGTAGGCCATTAATTATACCTACTACCAATAACCACTAAGGAATAATGAAAAGCAATGTACTTATGTACCGAATATAGAACTCAGGACTAGAAAAGGTCCTGTTTCCTGAGATACAGGTTGTTACCTAGTTCAAGAGGCAGAGCTCCTTTACATTGAAACATCTGGTTGATAATAAACGTTATTTTATTTATTTTTATGATCAACACCACAATCTTCTTTTTCTCTCGCACCTCAATACAACTGAGAGTAAAAGAGATGGACAGCATTTTCGTTTCTTCGTTAACAGCCTGGTTTCATAAGGATTCAAATCTTCAGTAGAAGTGGTCATACCAGGCAACAGGCAGCCGTGCCCCTCTGAGAAGCGAAAATAACCATTATTTTCATACTATTACGTTTTATTATTTGATTTGGTCCCGTTTGACCCTTGTTACACCTGATGGTAAGCGCAGACAGGGTCTAAGATGGAGCACACGAATCCAAGTAACAGAGATGTAAAGGAATTCTCCTATAACTCTCTGACTCTCACATACACCCGAGGAAAAACTGTAAACTGCTTGGCCTGACTTGAATGTGAAGGTGGTAGCTAGCCAGGCGGACCGTATAGATTCTACCACCAAGCGTGCTGAGTTTTATTGAATCTTATAACACGCTTCTTTAGTTAATGAGCAGATTTCTGTATCTGGGTCATTTCTAAACGGTTAAATTACGGGCGGACTAAGTCCTTAACAAATCACAATGTAGCGTGAACCACGCTCGACATGATTAGTGATCGCATTAAAGTTAGTCGCCTAGTGTCAGCCCTCTCGAAATTCCGGGATTCTCGCGGAATTTTCCACCAAATTTAGAAAGTCTCCCGGCTCCTAGTGTTCCTTAAAAATTTCCAGAAATTGAAATGCGCGTTAAATCATAGCAAATGTGGCGATCGATCGGAATGATGGAAGTGCCAGCGGACGGATTTCGCTCGCCAAATGGCGCATATTTATCCCGCCTCAAACGGCCACTGGCTGCCTGACCTACTACTACCCTTATAAAAACAGAGATTCTTCATTTCTTTTTTCTTGTTTTGTCACACCTGATTTTGCAACCCTATCTGGTGCTCCTGACCATTCTTTAGTCGCCTTTTACGATACCCTCGAGAAGACAGTGCGGCATAAATCTTTGCCGTGAACCACATGAATTCATCTATCTCGTGCTCAGTGCACATGAACGAATGGCTGACGGGGCCGAAAGGTTCTAGAGTCGCGACCACGTACCGGAAGGCGCAGCGTGGTTAGGCCTCCCACAAGGTGGACTGATGATCTGGTGAAGGCCGCGGGAATCCGCTGGATGCTAGAAGAATAGTGTGAGCAGATGTGGAGGTGCTTGGGGGAGGCCTATGTCCAGCAGCGGACGTCTTTTGGCTGAATGATGATGATGATGATATGGTAAACTATGAAATAAACTAACCTTGGAAACATAAATCCATCTTTCAGAGCTAGAAGTGACTTCTTCTTGTACCAGTTTATAGCACAAAAAGGCATTACTCTAATTTTTAGAGTCCGTAAATCGCAGCATATTGTAGTGGGCTGGCCCTTGCGCAGTGGTCCCTGGACTATTTCTGTCGCAAAAGTAATTCACTTGCTCTATGACACTAGTGTCATTAATGTCTTTAAAGGCGCGCCGGTGGTGGTGGGACTAGACGAAGCGGAGGCGGTATCAGGCGCGGCGCCAGCCGGACCATGCGCGGCGCCGCCGGAACTAGGCTCCTCCTGTCTCGCATTTCTATAGGAACAATCAAACAGAGTTAAAAATGTTACCTAACCCATTAATGTGTTTATTTTTACAACAAGCAGTTATTTCTTTGTAAATTCGAGCGGCTGTTTCACACAAAACTTACGTTATTATGAATGAGTAGTGACTGTTTAGGATTCTAGTCTTAAGGGCATGCTACACGATCAATATATCACCATATTTATTGCGCGTTTAATACATCAATACATTAATCTAAAAGACGATGACAAATTTTATAAATATCACGATCTAGGATTGCGATCGAAATATCTTGATAAATATTGAGCTTGTAGCATTCGCCTAAGCCTAGAACCACTGGAAAGTTAGGGAAAATAACCCAAAACAACTGACATTCAATCGCATTCTAGCTCACAGTCAGCCGCCGAATGTGAGCTAGCGTCACGCGGTTTTCAGTTTTTTATACATTTTCAACTTTACACCGAATTCACAATACGCTATGCGTATTAAGCTACGCGTCCATTGGCCCGCGCCGGACGCACCGCACGCACGGCACGCAACGGATTTTAGTTTGCTTTCTATGATTTCACATAGCGCTGCGTCCACTATCCGCGCCGGCCGCACCGAACGCATTTGTGAACGCAAAATTAAAATCCGTTGCGTGCCGTGCGTGCGGTGCGTCCGGCGCGGACCAATGGACGCGTACCTTTAGCCGACTTTTGGTGGCCAATTATTATACCTACTACGCCTACGCCAATACACACAAACTTAAAAAATCCGACTTTTCTCGTACACACTAGAGGCGCATTGCTACAGCATATTGTCAGCATAATATGAGCGCAAAATGTAGTCCGACTTCAGGTTCATACTGAGGCTCACAATCGGCGGCTGACTATATCTTTGATGTGATATAAAACGACGTAGATATAAGCAAGGGTTGAATATTAGGACATGTAATATGAATACCCATAGAACACATAGTGTTGTAGCATGAAGAAGCAATCGAAGAAGACACTGAACAGGCCGAGGCTAAGTTTAGCCACGTCGCCGAATAACGAGTTCCAATCGTCGTAGTTCCATCCGTTCAGCACCATCTGCAGTATGGACAGGCTTCCGCCGGCGAAGTCCAGCAAAATGTAGCCGATACTCCAGCCTACTGTTGACTTGCGCTGGAAGTTCATGTATGCCTGTAAAATAAGGAATGTAGGTTATGAGTGATTTTCGTTCAGGCTTAAAGCGAAATATCAGCTGGTGGGACCGTAACAACATGGCCTTAACTGGAGCCTTCTCAATTTCTTTATCCGTAGTTCCATAGAGCCATGCACACTTATCAGCACCGTGTCGGCCATAGCCATCACCGAATCGCTCTAGTTACAAGCGAGTGAATGTCAACGCGATGAGGCGTAGGAATGCTGATAAAGTCCCAGGATGTACCTAATTGTGGTTCAGACTTCTCTTCAAAGGATAGTTTAGCTCATTTAGTCAGAGTATCGCAACATGTGACTGGCTGGATGTTGATGGAACATCATTAATCCGTGATGCAACGCAGCTTAGTCCTCGGGAGACCGTAGTATGATGGCAGAAACGTATGCTCTACTCGTTTTGATCTTTTTGTCTCTTCATCACCGATAGATACCTACCGAATATCAAAGCTTGGTAATTCCCCTATTTGGCCGCAAATACAATACTCGAAGAATGAAAGAAAGATATTGTAAAAGACTGATGAAGCTCGATGCTGTGAGCATTCCTTATATATAACGACGACCTTCTAGGGTCTAGTAAAACATATCAAGGAGGGAGCGGAGAGGGAGAAAAAGGCGACTACCACTCTTCTTTCCCGCGTCAGACGCACCGGAGGGCGCGCGACGATCTCCGGCCACCGTAGTGTGTGGCCGGCGGGCGGCGGATTATGGGACCCGTCGCCCGACCAGTAACAGGCCCGAGAAGGCGGCGCGCAATGTTCCGCGTGCGCCTCTCAGGAGGATGTGTCAAGGCCCCAAAGAAGGAGAACGGGCGGTGCATGCAGCTGCGAATCTCGCGACCCCGGCCATAGGTCAGGAAAAGGAACACCGTGGGTTTTTAGCCGGTAAGAGTCCGGCATAACCCTCCATCTTCCCCGGGCGAAGGGTACTCACGAGTATAGAGCCGCGATAAAAAAAAGCGTCTATTAAAACTTAGCACAAGAACACGCACCTGCGGCACGTATTTGATGAGGGAAGTAGCCACTTTGATGTAACTGCAGTAGTACAAGAGGTCGAGCCAGGCCATCTTGCCGGCGAAGCAAAGTGCTGTAAACACTGACACGATGGACGCCATCACGGTCAAGATGTAGCGGGCTGTGTTTGATACTCGCTGATTTCCACTCTAGAAGAGATAGTTTTTAGTAAAAACTTATAAAAAGCGAAATTCTGGCCCGCGCTGAGTGCAGCTACAACGTGCCTGCCAAACGTACGTATGTGTTGCAGTTGCAGCAGGAATTATTATGCAAAAAAATGAGCTGTCACACTAAATCCAATACATTTGCAACTCGTCTTTGGCAGACGTTTGCGCAATACGTAAAACATTGCTGCAAACTTGCTGCGTTAGTATGCGTCCTGCTGAGTGCTGGCGCACCGCGCAGGCGGAATGAACGGCGCATTAAATAAACGTTCGAAACGTTTGAATTTTAATATCGACATTATTAAAACCAAAGTAAAATAAACGAAACACTAAACACGCGCGTACGCGTCAAATTTCCCGCGTGCATTAAGGACAGGTATCGACGGTGAAGCCACGGTAAAGCCGCTCCGGAATCCACAATACGCCCGTGCGCCGTCACTCAGGACGCACACTTATAGTCGTGCTGCATTCGGTATGGCCAAGCTTTTATCGGACACTTTTCTTTCAAAATTATAAAGGTGTCCGGATATATCTTCCTCATATACATTAAAAAAAAATCTTAATCCCTTGCCGGGTTAATCTATACCAGTAATACGAGTACATCATGATGTGATTTTAAGAAATTACACGAATTCGTTTAGAGTGTAAAGTAAAAATTGTACGGAATGATGAGTAGAGTCCATGGTTTTCGGATATAACTTGACTAACCAGTGATGCTGTAAGTATACCATCTTTGAAATAATATTAAAGTCTTGTTCTTTTTTTTAATAAGTTTATACACATGAACATAGTTACCTCATACCTCCAAGACTGTGTAATGGTGATAAAAGTGGCAAACATAGCGCCAAGAGCAAAAAATACGTCGTTGAGATGCACCGGGTTGTGTCCCCGGGGGTAACGTTTGTAGTACTCTGTCTGGAAAAGAAATTACGTTCATTTCTTATAGAGAAAGTAGTTATTCAAACACATTAGAAAAACAAAGCGTGTCTTCTTCTGGGGAATGCCAAAATTCGACTATGAAGGGAGTAGCTACTTTTGATAAGTTACGTTCGTGTTTATTTTTTGGCGCCCAAACCCAGCAGCCCACCGCGAATGCGCCTTAGCTCACGCGGTGACAGATAAAGTGTAGCCATTAAAAACAATCATTGTAAACTCCTTGGTCGGACCGAAGTGTGCTTTAATAGAAAAAAAAGATGTTTTAAAGCATTATTTTGTTAAGAGAACTGTGCTTTAATAAAACTTTTTAAATTTATTAGAGATGCACGTGCATAAAGCATGTCATTATGGTACTATCATTAATAGAGATGAAACGGATAGTAGTTTGGCCGGATACCGGATACCGGATATTCGGCAAGCTACTAGGCCGGAGCGCCGGATATCCGGCTGCCGGATATTCGGCCCTTTATTGCGTTGACGCGATCAGTTTGATTTGAATATTGGCGCGGTGAACGAGATCGGAAATATTCACGCGCATTCGGGTCGCACGTAAGCGGAGATCGGGCCGACTCGGGGGCGTTCGAGTGTTATCGCGATCAAGAAAAACAAAATCCAATTGCTAACGAGATTGACTTTTTTTTAAAGACATCTCGAATCAATCGCAATCACGACCCATACATTTGGTGGTCAGTTAATCTAAATCAGTACCCGCAGTTGTCAAGGATTGCTAGAATTTATCTTTCAGCACCTGGCAGTAGCGTTTACAACGAAAGGCTATTTTCAGAAGCTGGTCTGGTATACGAAGCCAAGCGAAGTCGCCTCTTACCAACAAACGCGGAAAATTTGGTATTTATTCATCACAATTTGCCACTTGTTAATTTTGAGTATTAAACTAATAATTAATAAAACAAACATTTTTGATGTGCGATTATAAAAATAAACGGTGTCCATAACCTATTGGAGTATGATTTGCCTTGTGTAAAATAATGTCATTTTTTTTAATTTTACTATCCGGTATCCGGCCGGATACTGTATTACTATCCGGTATCCGGCCGGATAGTTAAAACAAGGCCGGATAGGCCGGATACCGGATAGTTACCGGATATCCGTTTCATCTCTAATCATTAAGTTCATAATTGGAAGTTTACGACATGAGTGTAGATAAAATAACTTTTTTTATTAAAGTCTTAGAGCAACGCGGTTGACGTAGTCAGGAGTGGCCATATGAAATATTTCCCCTCTGTCAACTCGTTTAAGGTAAGGATACACGGTGACACTGACATACGACACAATGCAATCGCAACACTGAAATTAAACTAGAGCTAAAGCGTAACTCAGTGTAACGGCGATGTACACACTACGACACTCGGTGTCGACATTGAGTGTCGAGTGTAATGTGTCGCCGTGTATCCTTACCGTTAGGCCCCATTTGACAGTTCGTGTCAAATGGAATGACATTGTGAAATGACAGACTTTTTTGTATAGAAAGAGAACGCTATAGCTATGTCTACACCAGTGTGCTTTCATATTAATCTTGCGTCTTCGTCTGAAACATGCGTGTAGCGCCATAGCGCATGCAATAGTTAATACATTAATATTAGTTCGACAAAAGCGCATGCCCCTAGCGCACTCCAATCCGTCTAAATATGCCGCACAGATAGCTACAAGTTTACACGTGTCCATCTTGACGACTGAACGAGGCGTACCGGTGTAGACGATAAGCTGCATGTGTCTTATGGCAATCAATATTGCATGCGCTTGACGCTAGACGAATTGGAAGTTGAAAGCGCAAGTTTTTTTTTATATATTTTTCGTGCAGACAGCTTTCCATGCTATTAGCAGATGATTTCTGTGATGTTATGGCGTGTGAGGTCTGTCCTTCCTTTGAAGACTCTACCTCTCTTAGGCCTGTGAATTACACAGAAACGGCATAAGGCGCAGGCACGGCGCAGGCGCGTCACTTTCATACATTTTTCGTGCTGTTTCTATTTTTTCGCACAAAATGTATGAAAGCGACGCGCCTGCGCCGTGCCTGCGCCTTTATGCCGTGTCTATGTAATTCACGCTCTAAGGAGCCTGCCACTTTAGTTTGTGAAATCCCATAAGCATTGACGTTTCAATCTTCTATTTTGTAAGGGTTTACTAAGAGCCGTTGCAAGACTATTGACATACGAGTGTATTCGGAAAGCGCAAGATGAACATGAAAGTGCACTGGTGTAGACATACCATATGGCCACTCCCGACTGAGACATCGACCGCGTTGCTCTAAGATTAAAGTACACTTCGGACCAACCAAGGAGTTTTAAATTCAATTTTTTGAGCGGCTGCTCCTGACTGTAGTAGTGCGCGCAAGGGTGCATTCGCGGTGTCCTTTATTTAGAATAGGTATCCACCTATTGCATGAGTTAAGATAAAGGATAAAGACATAACTACGAGGAGGTATTAAAACACTCGTGTGATACTATTAGTGTAGCGCCAAACCATGCCGAAATTACGCGACCGAACTTCGGCGCCTATGTTTTTTATATGGGTAAGACGCGACGTAATTTCAGCCTGATGTGTCGCTGATAATTTGAAAAGCATTGTACGCGAAATCATGCCGAACTTCGGTCTCGTATCTTCGGCATAGTGTGTTTAGACACTTAAAATCTCACACTCGTGTTTTAATAACCCCTATTATGCAACAGTTTTATAAACTACTATTATGGTCATCTTTATCCAACTATAACTTTTAACGGTGTACATCTAGCGGAAATGTTGTTATTGTAATCAACTTTACAATATTTGCCCTTTATAATAATATATGTTTCATCTTCGTCGGTTCTAGCCAAGTCGTAAAGGATATATTGTCAATGCAATTTTAAGTTTTTTTTTTTCTGGAAACCTAGGAACAGATTACGTCTTTGGTAAAACGTATTCTTAGCCAGTAATCTTCTTATATATAAAGAGACTGGTACTGACTGACATTTGATTCATCAACACAGAGCCTAAACCACTAAAGCTGGAAATATGAAATTTGGACAGTAGGTTCCTTACGTGACGAAAACATCCACTAAGAAGGGATTTCTCGAAATTCAACCCCTAAGGGGGTGAAAAGGGTGATTAACGTTTGTATGCAAGTCCGTCATTTTTGAAGTAAGAAGCATGAAATTAAGTACTAAGGTTTCAGGTTAGGAGTAAAAGCACACGTAATTGAGCGTTTTTGGAAATTCAACCCCTAAAGGGGTGAAATAAGTGTTGTAAGTTTGTATGAGAAATCTGGTAATTTTGAAGTAAGAAGCATGGAATTCAATATTTAGGTTACTGGTCAGAAATAAACGTACACGTGTTTCAGGGTTTTTGTAAATTCAACCCCTAAGGGGGTGAAATAAGTGTTGTAAGTTTGTATGAGAAATCTGGTACTTTTGAAGTAAGAAACATGGAATTCAATATTTAGGTTACTGGTCAGAAATTCTAGAATGTATGTATTCTACAATGTAAAATTTCACGCAAGCGAAGCTGCGGGCAACAGCTAGTCAAAGCATATTTATGTTAAGATTTCTTCAGCGAAAACTGACCCCAAAAATATGTACAGACGCCAGCACATAAAGCTACTACAATCTGTCAAAATTTAATAGATTTTCATCTTTATCACAAAAGCATTAGGTTCAAGGTTGATTGGGAAAATTTGACAGTTCAATACTCAATACTCAATATCTTTATTGCTTTACCATAATGTTTACTTAGGTGGTAACTAAATAAATGAGATCAATTATGGACCCTGTAGGGCACAGCAAAAGTGTAGGAGAGAGGAAGCCCTGTTTTAGGAGATAATGAATAGTAATATTATTGCTAAATAATTTTTTATTTATTATAATTGCTAATTTGTTTCATCATTATTTTTGATATATTATTTATTTGTTATTATTATATTATTTAAGTTTCGGGTAGCTTGATGTGGTGGCGTCTGTACCTACTTACTTTTTTATTGAAACATACCTGAATCGGTATGTTGAAGTATAGTCCGCAGTTAAACAAGGAATACATGCTGTACCCCATGAGGTTGTAAGCTAAAAAGTCGAAGTTAAGTCCCACGACGCTCTTTCTGACATAATTGGTATAAATCTGAGGGTAGAAGGAGACGGACCACGCCACGAAGTACAGCCAGCCCGTTATGTCAGACAGTATTTTGACCGCGCCAGATCTCATCACTGTTACGCGAAGAAATACTCCATCCATTCTGGAAATGTTTTTAAAACACAACTTGTTTGTCACTTGAAAAACTTAATTGACTAACTTCAAAAAGGAGGAGGTTCACAATTCGGCAGTTTTTTTTCCCCTCAAATCTCCGTCGTTTATAAACCGATTCGAAAAATTCTTGTTTTGTTTGAGAAGATATACTTCCCGTTTGGTCCCATATCAATTTTATCGAAATTGATTCAGCGGTTTTTGAAAAAATCAATAATAACTAAAAAAATATACACAAATCGTACATAGACGATTGTAATTTGTGGCACTAAAAAGTATTAAATAAAATAACTTTAAAAAAGTAAAACAGACTTCAAAAAAAAACTAAATGGAGTAAAATAATTATCATATAATAAAATTATCAGTTTCAGAAGTCAGTGTAATTTCACGCTGAAACAAATTGAATGCACCGACTTCTGAAACTGATCATTTTATTATGTGATAATTATTTCACTCCATTTAGTTTTTTTTTTTTTTGAAGTCGGTTTTTACTTTTTTTAAAGTTATTTTCTTACACATATCTTCTCCCTAGCCTTTTCCCAACTATTCTGGTGTCAACTTCCAGTATAACCAGATGCGGCTGAAAATCAGTATTTTTCACGGATCTACTGCCGTTAGACCTCCGCAACCCGGTTAGGTACTGGGCAATGCCGATATCCTAAGGTTAGGTTGTCAGACTTTTTGGCTCCACACTTCACGTAACGATTTTCTTGGGTATTCGTAGAGGCCCGGGACCGACGGCTTAACGTGCTCTCCGAGGCACGAATTTTACATACATGTACCTAATAACTATAATAAATTCACGAAGTATCACCACGACACACATTGAAAATAGTGTCAACCTGTCTCTACTCTTTTATGAAGTAGGTAAAGAAAAGTACGAGGTCGATCAAATGATTTTAAGTCGATTCAAAACCTTTAGGGATCTCTTCGTTTTAAGTTCAGGTGATGATAATGATGGGGTGCATGAAAACAGCCTCCACGAGTGACGATACTTAAGTACGTCTGGCGCACCCTGGGCAGTCAGCCCCGCTACCAACCTTGCTGACTGGCTAATCTTTTCACGACAGCATGAGCTATTTTCGTATAGCTCGTGCTGACACGAGAGTAAAAAAAGAAGTTCAGGTGATGATTAGGAATCTAAACTACAGACTTAGGGCGTTTGTGCACGACAAGGAATTTTACTGTCCTGCAGTCCGATTTTTTACGGTCCCGTATCATCATCATCAGCCTAGCCTTTTCCCAACTATGTTGGGGTCGGCTTCCAGTCGAACCGGATGCAGCTGAATATCAGTATTTTACATGGAGCGACTGCCCAACAGACCTCCACAACCCAGTAACTGGGTAATACGATACTCTTGGTAAGACTGGTTGTCAGACTTTCTGGCTTCTGACCAACAGTAACGACTGTCAAAGATCTACAAATGACAGCCGGGACCAACGGCTTTACGTGCTTTCCGAGGCACGGAGGAAACTCGCTATGGTAAATGGTCACCCATCCACAGACCAACCTCGGCAAGCGCGGCTTAACCCGGAAGATCGGTCTATGCGGCTGTAATTATTTAGCGACGAGCTCCTTCCTTTTTACGGTCCCGTATGTCACGCCATAAGGCCCAGACTCCACCAAAGCGGAGATGTGCGGAGATGTGTGGAGATGTCTCGTAAACAACCAATAGGAATTCGTTTTGAGTTGAAGCTAAGCGGAGAAATTTGAAAATAGCGCAATCCTATTGGTTGATCGAGACATCTCCGCACATCTCCGCTTTGGTGGAGTCCGGGCCTTAATGTTTACTTATACTAGTTTGTGCACTATACGTAATTTTACCCTCCGATATTTTTTAATTTTTTCCATTCCGGGCCGTTTTTCCGGTCCGAGATGACAGTAATGAAAAACGTGTTTATGCTTGTGCACTTCGTTCGTAATTTTACCGTCCGAAATTTTACTTTTCTCCATTCCGGGCCGGTTTTCCGGTCCGAGTAAAGACGGACAAGTGCACAAGCCAATCATCCGTTTTTTTCATGCCACATCGGACCGTAAAAAATCGGACTGCCGGACAGTAAAATTCCTTGTAGTGCACATTATCATCTGCCTAGCCTTTTCCCAACTATGTTGGGGTCGGCTTCCAGTCGAACCGGATGCAGCTGAATATCAGTATTTTACATGGAGCGACTGCCTATCAGACCTCCACAAACCAGTAACTGGGTAATACGATACTCTTGGTAAGACTGGTTGTCAGACTTTCTGGCTTCTGACCAACAGTAACGACTGACAAAGATCTACAAATGACAGCCGGGACCAACGGCTTTACGTGCTTTCCGAGGCACGGAGGAAACTCGCTATGGTAAATGGTCACCCATCCACAGACCAACCTCGGCAAGCGTGGCTTAACCCGGAAGATCGGTCTATGCGGCTGTAATTATTTAGCTACGAGCTCCTTCTTGTAGTGCACAAACGCCCTTAAAATATTCGATACTTACTTCGCAAACCCAGCAGGCATGGCATCGAAGGTGACCAGAGAATGTCCGGGCATCTTTCCGTACGCGTACAAAATGTAAGTAAATTTCAGATTGCCCGTAGTCAGCATGGACCCAGGGATTTCAATCCATGAAGGACTGAACTCGACGATTTCTGAATGCTGGACATGAGATCTCACCGTTAGGGTCGTGATGTATTGCCCGCTGAAGAAAACAAGAGAAATATAGTGACGAAAGTTTAAGTTTATAATCATCTAAATTTGAATAAAAACTATTTAAGTTTCCTCAATGCCAGAATAAAAGAAGTAACTACGATGATAGAAAAATCTTTAGTAGGATTGTAATTAAATATGTTATTCCTCATGACGAGAATCTCAAAGCTGAGAAAAATAAGCAAGTTAAATATCTTGAATCAGCACATGTGTAGGACGTGAACTTGCAAGTCCTTGTTCCTATAGTCATTACGGCAAGATACGTTTTTCCGAATACCGGGATTCAAACGAAAAAACGGGACTGCGATGATAATATAGGGACGAAGAAGAAAAGTATAACAATGGTTAAAATCTTTTAATTCAAATAAGACTCCCTAAACAAAATCTATGACAAAGGAGAACGATCAAAAATGTATGGGGCGTGTCCCCACCTAGGGTTACCATTTAGAAAATTGAAAAGTCCTGACAAAAAGCCTGACATTTCAATAAAAGTCCGGACATTTTAGTAACAAAATGCAAACATACTGTAGTGAGTTGGGTAAGTATTATAAATTAAACTCACTAACGTTGTAATATTAGTTAATGTTTATTCCTGTTTAACATACAAACAATGAGCACTGTTGACAATACTGTGAGAACATACATCAATCATCGACTATAACGTAATCGTAATGCGCGGTGTGAGAGGCAGGAGCGTGCGCTCTATACCGTGGTGTGTTGCGGACTAGCGGGGAGCGCGGGCGCGGGCGAGACGACCGTTGCGCCGATCGGCCGGCGCGGCTCCGTAGCGGGGGCCGTAGTTTTTATGTATAGAGGACGGCATCGCAGGCGCCGATCCGCCAAGTGAGCACCAGGGCTCCGCTAGCGTTTTATGATAAGGCAGCGTACAGACGTGCGGAATATAAAGTTATGTACACACGGTCGACTACCAGGTAAGTATAGAATTATGGATATTTTATATTAGTGTTTTTGTATTTGTTTTAATGTGTTATGTATGGTTGTATAATAATATGTGAGGTATTTATTTGTACGTTAATATTGATTGTAGTGTGTAGGTATGTATATATATTTGTAAGTTAATATTTACTGTTTATGTGTATGTATGTTTAATATGTTTATTATGGTATTTATACTGTTTAAGTATGTGGATTTTGTATGTATGCAGGTAGCTATATGCTACATCACTCCCCCGCTGAGACCGTTTCACGGGCGATAGTGACTCGGAAATCTTACAGTTCTACCGCTTCTTGTTTTGATTTCAGGTGACGAGGAGGGTGATGGTGCTGGCGATGGAGGTGGTGGTGATGAAGGTGTCGTTGTCTTCGCTGAAAAATCTTCGTTGTGGTTAGCCATGTAAGCTGGTTTTAGCCTGTCCATGGTTACGGTCATCTGTTTTCCTTGAACATCTATTGTGAAAGTTTTTGATCCTTTTTCTATGACTTTATGAGGACCTGAGTAAGGTGGCTCCATTGACTTTTTCAGTGGTCCTTTTCGCAGGAAGACGTAGTTGGCTGTGCTAAGGTCTTTTGGGACATAAAAGGTTTTC
This sequence comes from Amphipyra tragopoginis, assembly GCA_905220435.1. Lineage (NCBI taxonomy): Eukaryota > Metazoa > Arthropoda > Insecta > Lepidoptera > Noctuidae > Amphipyra > Amphipyra tragopoginis. The sequence continues at coordinate 7,399,056 of HG991997.1, read as the reverse complement.
TCACCATGTGTAGATGTCGATGTTGGTGACAGGTTTGTCATATGTTTTCTTAGCCGTGCCGCGAAGTCAGCTTCATCAATAATATTTTGGTTTGCGGGTTTGAAAAACTCACCCGGTAACCGGAGTGGCTCGCCGTAGACTAATTCAGCTGCAGACGTTTGTAGGTCATCCTTCCAGGCGCTCCTCATACCTAGGAGCACAAGTGGGAGTACTTCCGACCATTGGGGATTGTTGTGACACATTATAGCGGCCTTGAGTTGTCTGTGCATTCTTTCTACCATCCCGTTGCATTGTGGGTGGTAAGCTGTGGTGGGACAATGGTAGGCTCCTATAATTGATGAGATGCTCTGGAATAACTGACAGTCGAATTGTTTACCGCGGTCGGTGGTTATCTTCTCGGGACATCCGAAGCGAGCGACCCAGCCAGATATGAAGGTGCTAGCGCAGGTCTCCGCTGTAATGTCAGCTAGAGGGTAGGCCTCCGGCCATCGAGTATATCGATCAATAGCCGTTAGGCAGTACCTGAAACCAGATGAAAGTGGCATAGGGCCTATTATGTCAAGGTGGACGTGGGAAAAACGGTTCGACGGAATAGGGAATGTGGACAACGGTGAGTAGGTATGACGGGAAATTTTGTTGCGTTGGCAATCAGTGCATTGTTGTGCCCATGTTCTGCAGTCACGACGAATGTTAGGCCATACAAATCGTTCTGATATTAATTTAGCTGTTGCGGTGGGGCCTGGATGACTAAGATTATGTAGGTTGTTAAAAATTGCTCTGCGGAAAGTAGGTGTGATAAATGGTCTAGGACGAGATGTAGACTGGTCACAGTATATATAGGCGTCCATAGTTTTCATCTTCTCTAACTTTAATGCTGTGTCCTTTTTGAGCAAATTTTGTAATTCTTGGTCATTTTCTTGTTCGTCTTGTAGCAATTTGTAGTTGATGGTAGTGTCGATGCTTTCCAAGCGTGAAAACGCGTCGGCTACTACGTTATCATTACCAGAGACGTGTTGTAAGTCGGTTGTAAATTGCGATATGTAGTTGAGATATCGATGTTGACGAGGTGAACAATTGTCTCTTCTTGTAGTAAAGGCGAAGGTGATTGGTTTGTGATCGGTGAACACTTTAAAAATTCTTGCTTCGACCATATGCCTAAAGTATCGTATTCCTTCATACATCGCTAGCAACTCGCGATCATACGTGCTATACTTGGCTTGCGCAGAAGATAGTTTGCGTGAAAAGAATCCTAGTGGTTGCCAGCTGTCGTTGATTTTCTGTTGCAGGACGGCTCCGATGGCCACGTCTGAAGCGTCGGTGAAAAGGGCTAACTCGGCTTGGGTATCCGGGTGTGAGATGAGTGTAGCTTCTAACAGGTTATTTTTGCATGCATCGAATGCCTTCTGTATATCAGGTGTAATGTTGATAGGTGTTGTTCCTTTTATTTTGGGGCCACTGAGAACTTCATTGAGAGGGCCTTGGATTTGTGCGGCGCCAGGGAGAAATTTTCTATAAAAGTTTAACATACCTAAGAATCTTCTCAACTCCTTTGCGTTTTTAGGGATGGGGTATTCCTGGATCGCCTTAACTTTCTCCGGGAGGGGGCGTATACCATCAGCTGATACTTGGTATCCCAAGAAGGAAACTTCACTAACACCCAATACACATTTGTTAGTGTTTATCACAACTCCATATTTTTTTAATTGTTCGAAAATTTTTTTTAGGTGTTCCTTGTGCTCAGCCTCCCCTTTTGAAAATACCAGGATGTCATCAAGATATCCAAAGGTGAAATCCAATCCTTGAAGCACTTCATCTAAGAATCTTTGGAAGGTCTGAGCAGCATTTCTTAATCCGAATGTCATGGCGGGAAATTCGAAAAGTCCAAATGGTGTGGTGATTGCTGTTTTAGAAATGTCTTCTTCGTAAACTGGTATCTGGTTAAATGCTTTTACGAGGTCAATTTTAGAGAAGATTGTGGTACCTGACAGCTGGTATGCGAAGTCGTGAATGTGCCTCACTGGATACCGGTCAGGTATTGTTCTTGAATTGAGCGTTCTGTAATCACCACATGGCCTCCAGCCGTCGTCTTTCTTAGGTACCAGGTGGAGTGGAGACGACCATGGGCTTTCCGAGCGACGAGCTGTGCCATTGAGTAGCATCGCCTCAAACTCCTTTTTGGCAATTTGTAGACGGTCCGGTGCCAAACGACGAGGTCGTGATGTTACTGGAGGTCCTGGCGTCGTCCGTATGTGATGCTTCGTGTTATGCACTGGACTGGTGATTGAACCTGCTGGTCTTGTTATTTCCGGATAACATCGTAATAGCTCGTGGTATGCTGAATCGCCTGTAAACGTTTTGAGTGACAGCAGCTCGTGTCCTATTTTGTGCGATGTAGGCGCGTCAACACAAAGTTTCGTAATTGAGTCGATCAATTTTTGTTGTCTGCAGTCGACTAATAAATTATAATAACTTAAAAAGTCCACTCCAATTATTGGTTTTGAGACGTCAGCGATGATAAAATTCCATGTAAACTCGCGGCGTAATCCGAGATTGAGATTAAGTTGAATCGTTCCGTACGTAAGTATCGGAGTTCCGTTCGCAGCGATAAGTTCGTATTTCGATTTGTTATTATTATAACAGTACTTGTTTTGTAGCAGCATTTTAGGATATGCGCACACGTCTGAACCTGTGTCGACAAGAAACTGCATGCCGGATCTTTTGTCGGAAATAAATAAGCGACCTTTACATTTTAAGCAGCCGTCGTCCGCCGCCATAACGGACTGCTTAGTTAGTTTTCCGGTTTCGTAAAATTGCAGGGTTTTACGCATTTATTCGCTTGCGCACCAAACTTGTGGTGGTACCAACATGTTGGGTACTCTCTAGAATGCGATCGGCTTTCGCGAGATTTTGATCGATCATCGCGTCTGGTTGTTGAGCGGCTGCGTGAGCGAGATAATTTATCGACTTTAGCTGCTAATGCCTGCATTTGCTTTGTGAGGTCGGTGATTTGTCGAGACATGGCGTCCATATCACCAGCCGGAGCAGATGTTGATGCTACGTGACTCCTGGGGACCACGTCGTGTATGCGGTCTGCCAGGTCGGCCAAGTCGTCTAGTCGGGCGGAAACTTGCGACGCAATTATCGATTGTATGTTATTAGGCAGACGACTTGACCAGATTGTGCGGAGAAATTCCTCAGGTACTTTAGGGCCCGCGAGGTGTTGGAGGTGCCTTAGGAATTGCGACGGCTTCCTGTCGCCCAGCTCCTCGTGCGTCAGGAGTTGATGCACCTTCTTCTCACGCGATTCTGATAGACGCTTGATGAGTTCAGTCTTTAGTTTCCCATATTTGTCAGTAGCTGGTGGGTTCACAATTACGTCCTCTACTTCCGTTGAGTACCTTGGGTCGAGGTGGCTGACGACGTAATAGAACTTAGTTGTGTCCGCGGTGATGTTGGATATCGCGAACTGTCCTTCAATTTGTGCGAACCAAATGGCCGGTTTCTCAGGCCAAAATGGCGGCACACGTACACCAACACGAAATACGTCACGCGATGATGATGGTGTTGATGGTTCCATCTTATTGTCGGTTGCACTTTGTTCGGAGTCACTCATTATTTTTAGCACTTTTAATTTCACAAGTTTTTAGCACTGGCACGTGTTTTAGTTCGGGGTCACCACTGTAGTGAGTTGGGTAAGTATTATAAATTAAACTCACTAACGTTGTAATATTAGTTAATGTTTATTCCTGTTTAACATACAAACAATGAGCACTGTTGACAATACTGTGAGAACATACATCAATCATCGACTATAACGTAATCGTAATGCGCGGTGTGAGAGGCAGGAGCGTGCGCTCTATACCGTGGTGTGTTGCGGACTAGCGGGGAGCGCGGGCGCGGGCGAGACGACCGTTGCGCCGATCGGCCGGCGCGGCTCCGTAGCGGGGGCCGTAGTTTTTATGTATAGAGGACGGCATCGCAGGCGCCGATCCGCCAAGTGAGCACCAGGGCTCCGCTAGCGTTTTATGATAAGGCAGCGTACAGACGTGCGGAATATAAAGTTATGTACACACGGTCGACTACCAGGTAAGTATAGAATTATGGATATTTTATATTAGTGTTTTTGTATTTGTTTTAATGTGTTATGTATGGTTGTATAATAATATGTGAGGTATTTATTTGTACGTTAATATTGATTGTAGTGTGTAGGTATGTATATATATTTGTAAGTTAATATTTACTGTTTATGTGTATGTATGTTTAATATGTTTATTATGGTATTTATACTGTTTAAGTATGTGGATTTTGTATGTATGCAGGTAGCTATATGCTACACATACGAAGATTTATTGTTTGATCTCGTTAAGTTGATTGTTAAAGATTTATATTTTGTTTTTAGATGAATGAGAACTTAATAAAGATTAAAATATATTTGATATTACATAAGTAGGTAAGTTTCATTACTCGTATTCCATCTAAGCCAAAAAATCCGGACAAATTAAAGAGCCGGACAAAGTCCGGACAAAAGTCTAAAAGTCCGGACATGTCCGGACAAATCCGGACGGATGGTAACCCTATCCCCACCCAACAATAACGGCAAGACTTATTTCGCTAGAAAGCTCTCTTCATAACGATCATTTGTTACTATGGCATTTAGTTCAAAACATTATAAGTAGTAAATGAATCAAGACATAATAAGTAAAAATAAATAAACAGAATAATAATAAGTCATTTTTTAGGTACGAGTTTGTACTTACATTTGTATCAGACGGACGAGATAGCTGCTATGCAAGCGAACGTATATGTTCCTTTCGGCCAGGTAGATAGATTGTTTTTGTATAATTACTACAGTTGGGATACCTGGAACTATAAAAAGTACAATCGGATAGATGGTCAGGCAATCAGGCAATCGATTGATCTTAATAAGAGTTTTTTTGGTAGCTGTCGGTATGGAATACCGACTACGGTACCATGTTGTAACTTATGGTATTAATGCATCAAAATTAAAGTAATTATAAACCATAAAAAGATTTTATAGCTAATATTAATTAAATAGCAAGTTTCTTCCATTTTTAGTCTAAATCTAAACAAAGTGCCGTTATGGCACCACAGATTACTTAATAGTTCTTACGAACAGATACTTCACCCCATAGGAAAGATGAATACCTAACGCTACAAACTACAAAAAAATCACAAGCTTCTCTCCGCGCTAAAATGTACCTTACGCGGACGCCTGTCAGTACCTACTACTTCGTCTGCCGCGAAAGCCGTCGATCCCCGTGCGTCTGACATGAACGCAATAGGGTTGTCTATGTTAAGAAATGATTACGCAAGCAAATAGGATGCCCTAAAAACAGTTTTCGTTATTAAAATATTTTTTGTGTTCATTCTTGTTTGTCGTATGTTTTAAAATACACATCTCTCCGAGCAATGATGCGCCGCCGCGCCGTAGGCATGTAGATGCGCGACCATGAGCAATGAGCAAGTGACAGAGGCCATGGCACTTCTGAATTTTGTGGATATAGGTTCATAGATTATACAAGTATTAGATAGGTCATCGGTGTGCTTATTACAAGCAATAAATATTTTTCTTTACTTTCTCGAATATACTTCATCATCTGCCTAGCCTTTTCCCAACTATGTTGGGGTCGGCTTCCAGTCGAACCGGATGCAGCTGAATATCAGTATTTTACATGGAGCGACTGCCTATCAGACCTCCACAACCCAGTAACTGGGTAATACGATACTCTTGGTAAGACTGGTTGTCAGACTTTCTGGCTTCTGACCAACAGTAACGACTGTCAAAGATCTACAAATGACAGCCGGGACCAACGGCTTTACGTGCTTTCCGAGGCACGGAGGAAACTCGCTATGGTAAATGGTCACCCATCCACAGACCAACCTCGGCAAGCGTGGCTTAACCCGGAAGATCGGTCTATGCGGCTGTAATTATTTAGCCACGAGCTCCTTCTCGAAGATACCTACTTATTGATATAATATAATTAAATTATTATTGATGTCATAGAACACTTACCTACTAATAAAATGATAACAAAAAACAGGCTTATGCCATGAATAGAGGGCGCGCACGCGATCCCACGCGGCTTCGATATTATTGTTACACCCATCTTCTTTTTACTGTCTATACATTTTGTATCTGTGGATGTAAAAACACGACTGCATGAATTGATTGGGACGTAATTAATGTACCTACTTAGTTTTTTTTTTTCATCTTTTCTTTATTTCGGATCAGTAACATCCATCATAGTTGGTTAGTAAAAAATAGAGAAAGATCTTATAAGTACCTATGTTGGTCAACATTTAATATTTAGTTACCAGTTCATTAATTAGTCATGCATCTTTGAACAAAGGCATTCAATAAAGAAGAGTTTTATCTCCCTGCTATGGTCTTCAGGATGGAGTTGGAACTGGCCCGCACTCTGCAGAGCAACGAGACAGATTTCTGTCTGACAATGGCATGAAAGCGATCGACGTGTGCCTGTGTGAGCATACCAGATGCATTACAGAAACGGGGAGCCCCATCAACATCCTGAAACCGTTATTATATTGTATCCGCAGGGCGCTGATAGTCCGCTGAGTATAATTGATCCACAGGCTGCACGTGTAAAATACTTGGCAAAAAGCTTTAAAAAGCGTTATTTTAACTTGTTTTTCACAACGTGCAAACGTGCGTGCCAGCAGCTGCCAGCCAGCGCCCTTCGTTCCCTCTCTACATCTACCTGGTTAGCCAAGCTAACTTTATAGTGCTATAGTTTTTTTACAAACAACTTTGAGCTGCGCGAAGTACCTGGTGTGCTGTCCGACTAGGTCAGTACAGGGGGCTTACTATGACCTCTTAAAACAAGACAGAAGTTGCCTGGAAGTTGAACTGCTCTGCTTTTTTGTACTATGACATCGTTAGAGCAGGCCTGCGGCGGTTACGTATCATAATACCTACGTTTATTCTAACTATTTTCAACTTAACTACGGTTGATTCACATATGTTCATAACGCATAATGGTCGACTCAACTACAGTTTAACTTACCTAATCTTGATTAAACTAAAATTAATTGCACTAACGAACGATTCAACTATGTATGAAATACCTAATGGACGACTCGCCTACAGTTTATTAATACTGATAATTAGACAATGGTGAAAACATTTCTGCGAGCAACTTGGAAATAGCGCTCGCCGGCCGCTGCCGCGGCACCGCTCGCTTCGCTCGCTCGGCTCGCGCGCGGTTGGTCACAGTTCTAACCTAACCTAACCTATTTCACTCAGTTCAAAATGATGAATCATACAATCTGCCTGCGACTAGATAATTAGACAATGGTAAAAACATTTCTGCGGCAGATTGTATGATTCGTCATTTTGAACTGGGTGAAATAGGTTAGGTTAGGTTAGAACTGTGACAAACCGCGCGCGAGCCGAGCGAGCGAAGCGAGCGGTGCCGCGGCAGCGGCCGGCGAGCGCTACTTCCAAGTTGCTCGCAGAAATGTTGTCACATATACAAAATCACCAGTAAGACAAACACAAGACCACAGATAAATCAACAGTAGGTGAATCGTCCGTTAGTTTAATCAACGTTAGGTGAATTAATTGTAGTCGAATAAACCGTAGATGAATTCTCCATTATGTATTTCGTCCATTAGTTATTACAAAAATAGGTGAAACGATCTTTAGGTGTTTTAAACGGTAGGTCTTTTGATCGTAGTTAAGTTGAAAATAGTTAGAATAAACGTAGGTATTATGATACGTAACCCCTGCGGCAGGCCTGCTACGTTGACGTTTACGAAATCCGTTCACCTTTTTTTTTATATACTTTTCGTACCATGAACAAGCATTACCATTCAACTTGGTTCAATAGTCGTTCACCGTTAGTACTGATATGGTACGATTTTTAGCGATTCAGAAGCAGGCCTGCTTTTGAACGGAAGTTGACTGGCTGGCATTTGAACGTTTTCATAAGAGGTCATGGTAAGCCCCCAGATCATTATTAGCTCACGTGTAATCGCACAGCCACACAAAGCGCAGCGCAGCACGCAGCACGTATGAGAAGCGAGTCAGCACGTTTCGCGTGATCCTTGTTATGTTTTGAACAAATCGCAACCACAACAAGCACAGTGCAGCACGTTTTGTTTGTTTCCTCCTTATAATCTAAGGCCTGAATTACATAGAAACGGCATAAGGTGAAGGCACGGCGCAGGCACGTCGCTTTCATACGTTTTGTCGTGCCGCTTCAAATCTTTTTCGTATAAAATGTATGAAGGCGAAGCGCCTGCGTCGCGCCTACACCTTATGCCGCTTCTATGTACTTAATTCACGCCTAAGAGGAGCGAATTGATTAAATAAAGCATAGCACAGCACAGCGCAGCATAGCTCAATTTTCATTAGTCACCCTTATCATTAAAATAGCAGTGAAAATTATTTTCATATATATTTATTAAAATCCATTTAATATCTATGTTTATTGACAACTTACCCATAATATATCTTCTTGCTAGTCAAATACTCAGTACCGGCCTTTATTTGTAATATTAATGTAATTCATGTTTCTAAATTACAATAAGAAACTGATTTAAATCATTTTAAATTACAAAGAAAATCTATAACTATTTACATAATGGTTTACATCCGTATATTACAAAGTACCTACTCCGTGTTTTACAGTTTACATGATATTCATTATTTACTATTTATCTCAAAACAATGAGCTATGCCTATTTCGTAGTACATAATACTTTTAAGGCCTATTTACGGAAAATTGACAATAATCTTGCTGTCAGTTTTTTTTTTATATACCAACATGTTCTTTGCCAACCAGGACCAGAGCTAACGAATCAAGGAGCATAAAGGCTAGTGTCCACTAGGCTCGACGAGTCAAGTCGAACCTAGTCGAACAGAATCGCAATCATTTGTCTCCTGCTATAAAACTGCTTTGATCCGCGACGAGCCGAGACGTGACGAGCCGAGACGCGCCGAGTTGCATCACTCGCGCGCATCGCATGTCACGCGAGTTTCTGTATTACCTAACGACTTGCGATTACTGACCGTTTCGCCCCGATTCGTCTTCAAGGCTAGCATCCACTAGGCTCGCGTCCACTAGGCTCGCCGAGTCGACTCGAAAGGAATCTCAATAATTCGCTTTCTATACATTCACTATAAAACTGCTTGATCAGCGACGAGCCGAGACGAGACACGCCGACTCGCATCACTCGCGCGCTTTGCTTTGTCGCGTGAATTTCTGTTTTAACGACTTCCGATTTTGACCTCTTCGCCTCGATTCGTCTTCACACGGAACAAGTGCAACTTGACTCGATTCAACGCGTTGCGGCTGTAGTCGACGCCAGTATTTATATTGTAACGAATTGACCAAGGATCAGGCTTCTGTGCTACGAATTAGAGCAATGCGGCCTCCGGCCACCGACGACTCCGAGTCACCGATGGCTACATTGAGCTGCATTGCTCTATCTGCTTCAACTTTGAAGAAATTCTGAACCAAAGACATTCAAATGTAGATATTTAATCTCTTTGTTCTGAACGCTACTTGCAGTCAGAACGCTTTACGATCAATTGAAAATTAAAATACAGTTGGGGGCAAATAAATCGAGCCACTCCTTTTTTCACGAGTCCTGGTTATTAGTTTTGGTTTCATGGATTATATAATAATATTATGTTTACAAAAAACTGTCCTCATTGTATAGGTTATCAAATAACCTTTTAGGCGATATGTTTCTAATTGATCTGTTCCATAATAGGTACCAAAAATAATAATGCGCGTTCCCATTGAGGGACCACTTTTGAATTTTGAGCTTTTGAATGCGTCAGCCCTTAGTAAAAGTTCTCAAACCATTGTAAATTCAGCCTCTAGTTTGTAAAAGTAACCACTCAAAAGTTACAACCGGTTAAAGGTGGTCCCTCAGTCGTGACTGACAGGCATCCATATCTCACAACATAGTTAAAATTTACAACTGCTATAAATGACTACTCTTAGTAAAAGATTTGTAAAACTAATTTACTGAATATCAACCCTTCCTGTGCACTGAATAAAAAGAACTAGCATGCAGAAGGTGGTCCCTCAATCGATCACCATAAGTTCACCGTGAGTGGAGACCCCAATGGAATTTGGAATTTTCGTATGGGTCTAGCGTTAGTAAAAGTACTTGAATGATTGTAAATTTAACCTCTAGTTTGTAAAAGAAGCCATTCAAAAGTTTCAATCGTTAAAAGGTGGTCCCTCAATTGAAACGTTTATCAAAAGAAAAAACTATTTACGTGGCATTCCGAACTTAAAAAGACGAATGCTACGGTCTATCCTTTAGTAATTTTTTTTTACTAACGATTACTTTACCAAACAGTGTCAAAAACTGAACCGTTTTATTTTAAATAATAATCGAATTCCTGCGAAGAAATACTAAGATCGAGGTGACCACACAACTGGATTTTTTTTAGAGACTGTTACGTAATACAACATTTCATTGATATTTGACATCGCTTAGCTAATTTCAAACCCAAAGAAAATAATGAAATAGTGTAGGAGTAGTAAAAAAAAAAAATTTAACTCTTCTGAAAATTATTGTACAATATTAAGTATTTTTTATTAATCACATCACTGCTAATTATAAAAACAGACAGAAAATAATGCGTATGATAATTAAAAAAAAAGGATGGTTCCCATTTCTTCTATGGAACATCACGTCAATAGAGAAAATGAAACATTTTTTTCTCGTTTTAATACATAGAACCGCTTAAATAGCACTTCATCCGACTTCACTTTTCGGTGACGTCATGGAACAACATGGGAATCATAATTTTTCCCGAAGGATGATGGGCACAAATGTATGGAGTCTGGTACTTGCACCAATCAAAATGCATGATATACTACTAAAGTAGAAAAAAAAACATAACTATTAAGCATTTCTTATTTTTCATTCCCGACTCAAAAAGAGAGGTGAGAGGTGAACCCACGACGGAAAAAGAGGGATGTTTTATAAGTTTGAAGCTTATGTCTGTAAGTCTCTGTCCGTCTATACTATTCTATTTATATAAAATTATATCCCTTTTTCCCTTAGTCACGGCCCGCCACGACAGCCGCGCCGCGCCGCCGGCCGCTTTAAATAGTAAAAAGTTTTTTTTTGTGTCAAATTTGGGAAAAATTATGATTCCCATGTTGTTCCATGACGTCACCGAAAAGTGAAGTCGGATGAAGTGCTAGTATGCGGTTCTATGTATTAAAACGAGAAAAAAATGTTTCATTTTCTCTATTGACGTGATGTTCCATAGAAGAAATGGGAACCATCCTTTTTTTTTAATTATCATACGCATTATTTTCTGTCTGTTTTTATAATTAGCAGTGATGTGATTAATAAAAAATACTTATATTGTACAATAATTTTCAGAAGAGTTAATTTTTTTTTTTTTACTGCTCCTACTCTATTTCATTATTTTCTTTGGGTTTGAAATTAGCTAAGCGATGTCAAATATCAATGAAATGTTGTATTACGTAACAGTCTCTAAAAAAAATCCAGTTGTGTGGTCACCTCGATCTTAGTATTTCTTCGCAGGAATTCGATTATTATTTAAAATAAAACGGTTCAGTTTTTGACACTGTTTGGTAAAGTAATCGTTAGTAAAAAAAAATTACTAAAGGATAGACCGTAGCATTCGTCTTTTTAACTTCGGAATGCCACGTAAATAGTTTTTTCTTTTGATAAACGTTTCAATTGAGGGACCACCTTTTAACGATTGAAACTTTTGAATGGCTTCTTTTACAAACTAGAGGTTAAATTTACAATCATTCAAGTACTTTTACTAACGCTAGACCCATACGAAAATTCCAAATTCCATTGGGGTCTCCACTCACGGTGAACTTATGGTGATCGATTGAGGGACCACCTTCTGCATGCTAGTTCTTTTTATTCAGTGCACAGGAAGGGTTGATATTCAGTAAATTAGTTTTACAAATCTTTTACTAAGAGTAGTCATTTATAGCAGTTGTAAATTTTAACTATGTTGTGAGATATGGATGCCTGTCAGTCACGACTGAGGGACCACCTTTAACCGGTTGTAACTTTTGAGTGGTTACTTTTACAAACTAGAGGCTGAATTTACAATGGTTTGAGAACTTTTACTAAGGGCTGACGCATTCAAAAGCTCAAAATTCAAAAGTGGTCCCTCAGTGGGAACGCGCATAAAATAATAACAGCTGTACGTGAAAAATAGAAGTGGCTTGATTTATTTGCTCCCAAGTATAGAAGTATGAAGCAGCTCAGGTAGATAAATTAGATACTAGCTGTTGCTAGGTTTCACTCACATTCTATAGGAACTACTTAATGTAACCTGATAAAAGTATTCTATCTCCTAACCCAGGTCATGGTCTGCCTGTGTGCCCCGTTCAGCCGTTAAGGCGTGATTGATTAATTAACAAACTTCCAAATTCACAAACTTTCACGTTTATATTTTTATCTTCCATTTGTTCTAATATTTGAGATTGGTTACGTTCTATACAATAACAGGAAGCATCTAACATGGAACGGTATAACTGATGGTTTAGTTAGATGACTGTGTGGCACTTTTAACGTGCCTTTTTTTTCTTTTTATAATCCTCATGGATGCCCTTCGCCCGGGGAAGACGAAGGGGTATGCTGGACTCTTACTGGCTAAAAACCCACGGTGTTCCTTCTCCTGACCCTTGGCCGGGGTCGCGAGATTCGCAGCTGCATGCACCGCGACTCCGGCAGGCCTCGATCCGCCAGCCACTGGCGCACCTCTTCTTCTGTGGGGCCTTGTCCCACGTCCTCCTGAGAGGCGCGCACGGAACACAGCGCGCCGCCTTCTCGGGCCTATTACTGGTCGGGCGACGGGTCCCCTAACCCACCGCCCGCAGGCCACACACTACGGTGACCGGAGATCGTCGCGCGCCCTCTGGCGCCCGGTGCGTCTAGCGCGGGAAGGGAGAGTGGCAGCTGCCTCTCTCTCCCTCTTCGCTCCCTCCTTGGTCGCCATCACCTTCTCGCAGAAGGAGGCGACGGCTTCCCACGCACTATCGCTCCCGACCATTGAGAGAACCACGGCCGAAAGCGAGAGGTCACCACCGACCGCCCACGACTAGTTCGCGGCGCTGCGTCGCCCACGCAGGACAGGCCTGCAGCGTGTGCAGACTTTTAACGTGCCTGACCTTAGGCTGCTGTAACATTTTCATATTATCAAAAAAAAAATGGTACCCAGTGCTCGTCGAACTAGAGTCACAAAAATAAAAGATTATTTGTTACTTTAATGGAAATTAAATAGGTAATCTGAAAGAAAGAACATAAATTTTATTTAACCAAGGACACAATGACAGCATAAACAATAATAATTAAAGGTGCTATTCCACCGGCGACTGCAAACTGCAGACTGCAACCGCAGACCGCAAGTCGCCATCGGAAGAGTGCCTTTAAGGTGTGCACTTTAAAGGTGCTATTCCGACAGCGACTGCAAAACTGCAACCGCAGACCGCAGCCGCAGATCGCAACGCAAGCCATACTACTGTTGCTGTTTGCGGTCTGCAGCCCGTTTCGGACTTGTACCTTAAACATACACACACATTTTGTGCTGTCGAGCATGCCCATGCCGAAAGGGTTACCTACTCAGCATATATGCTGGTCTGATATGTAAGGTCATTTGTAATTGGTTAAAATGGTTCTTCTTTTGTTTACTCGAAGAAATTCGGATATATGAACGGTCTCGTGTATTCATTATTGGCGAACTCTGCTGTGAATACTGGCTTCAGTTTTTTTTTCTTGATCTTCGCGTGTATGTCTTCTTCGAAAGCCGACAGAATTTTCAGAAGAGTCGATCGGGATATTTTGTTGAACTCCACACCACGTGCAAAGGGGAATGCCCATCAGCCACATAAAAAAATGCCTGAAATGAACAACAATGAAATATACGCCAAATTGCACTATAAGTCGTAGGGAACCCATATCATTTTCAATAATTACAAAAAAACTCGGCAAAACTTGTTCCAAACATCTTTTTCTAAAATATAGGTTAAGTCAAGGTTTAAGATTATTACGCAATAATTAATAAACAAAACTGCATTTAAATGTTTTAATCATCATTAAAAACCACTAACACATCATCAAGAAACTGTGCAGGAGGATTGATATTGGGTTGGTACCGGGCCCATGCTAAGTACCATATTATTGACATAGTATGGGCACAGGTACCAACTGTTCGCCGTCCCACGAGGCAGTTACAATAGCGATGCTGTAAAGCCCTTATCCCTGATAAGGAATTGTTAATTATTATATAAACAAAATATATTTTTTGAGAAATATGTCTGCTTTGTATTTTTCCTCGAAGTAAAAAGCAATTACCCGGAAGAGATAAATGCTCAACTAATTCGTTATCCAGTTCCCTACATATTTCAATCTTATAAATACCATTCGCTCGTGTGTGCTCGCCATAGTATGAGCGAGCCTGTTTTATTTGGTACGTACCACATGCCAACAAAACCATTTCGCTGTATGTCAGTTGTGGGAAATCAGCAACATTGTTAGGATTTATATTAATGCTTTGGAATTGCGCTCTGCGACGATTCAAATTATTTGTGATCACATAATCAGCTAGTATATTTTCTGTATACATATTCTGATGTATTATTTGCAAAATATCAACAGCATCTGGCCTGTCAACTATTCTAGTATAAAACCTATTAATTAATGCTGCTGCTATAGAGAAATCTACCATTAAATGTCTCGAAGCTCTATTAAAAAAATCTTGGCGAAATAATTTGAATTGCTGCTTGAATATTCCATTTACGGCTTCCACAACCCAGCGGCAAATAGTAACTCTTCGGCTTTTATTAGCTTCCAGAGTGGATAATTGAATTTCATTTACTTGCAGTGTTGATGGCATGTGAACACTATAATTGCAAGATTGCAAAAGTGGAATGGAATCCCTGAACCCTCTATCAAGAATGAATACGTCACCATCCTGAAAATATTGTCTCAATGGCTTACTGGGTTCATCAAATTCACTAATCATTATCTGAGCATCGGAAGTTGTTGCTGGATAAGGGCCTAACACATCGATTATATAGCCATCGGAGCAAACAAGCAAAAATGGCTTCACAAGGTTTCGATATTTGTGAAGAGAATATGTCTCTTTTTGGTACAAATAGTTGGAGCTTTTTTGTACATAGATATATGTTCCATCAATAATTACGACAGGCTTCCTTATTCCGTCGACTTCGCCAAACAGCCCATTTGGTAGAACAAGGTTTCTTGCTGCTATTTGTTCTCTTGTTATATGTCCAATTCCAAGGTTCATAGGAACAAAATCTTGATGCAGTTTTTCCCTTGCTTTAGCCATTAGACGTTCCAGAGTACTTCTCGGTATTTGTAGAAGAGATGATAATCTTTCATCAGAATCTCCAGTTCTCAATTTCATCAGGTAAGCTCCAAGGGCAGTAGAACCTCTATGCATTTGCGCCAATCGGGGCACCTCTCCCATTAGAGTACCAAAACTATTTCTACTCATTCCTAAAAAGTACCACACCATATGTTCTTCCATTAAGTGTATATTTTCGAAGTCCAAAGCACGACATTCATAATTCACAAATGATGCAAAGTCTTCAATGTGGTCCACAGTGAATTCATGATTCATATCTTCCAAAGCAGGGAGTTCATGCCAAAAGTCACTATTCAAATGATGACTACATATTTTTGAATTCTTTGGTATATAAAACTTGTAGTCCTTGAAGAGCCACACCCTTAATGAAAGTGGTACCACATGTCTATCAATCATATTACATCCTGGATAGAAACAATGACTTTGAGTATCAACTGCTCTTCCGTAATTAGGTAACAGTACGCTGGATCTTATTTGAGGAGGTTCTTCATGTAGAGGTATATTCAAACTACCTGCCTGACTGGGTACCGGACTCGGGCTTGGTGAAGGAGTAGTAGGGGGTGAGGTAGCCCGGCTGCATCGTTGCCAACATGGGTGGCAGATCAAATCCGAAGAACGTAGCTGCAAGCAAAATGAAAAGTAAAAGTTGGTTTTGTTTTACTTCAAGCTCGATGAACGAAAACCTATGCATAAAAAAGTACTCTGTGATAAGTTTTTAAAAGACATGATAGTGACGTTATTTGCACGGGATAAGAGGGAATTACACAGAATTAGGGCAGAGGAATGAACTTACCTGGCGTGGTTGGATTCTGTGTGCTACTACATTCATTATGTGCCTCTCACGATCACTGCTATTTCTTACAACATGTGATCGTTGTCGTAGAACAGACTGTCCACAGCAAACGCACACATGTTGGTGGCCTACTTGTCTACCTGGCCGGCTGGTTCCAGGTGTCTCGGTGATAGTGTGAACCGCTAATCTAAGACATGCATCACAAACAACACTACCTGGTTCAACCTGTGAGAAAGAACAAAAAACAATGTACTAATTGTTCAATGTCAGTGCGTTCAGTTCAATATAATTATTCACAAAAACTATGGAATGAATATACTTACAGCTAATGGTGTTATCCATGCCTGTATTAAACGACGTACTTCATCATTTTGCTCTGATACGACATTACGTCTCATCGCTGTAAGATCGAGATAGCAATTAACACAGTGTACGTTTCCATCCATTTTTAAATGTACACGGTGTAAGAGTCCAAAACAATAGCAGAGTCGTATAAAAAGCAGGTCCAGGTCCGTCGTCAAAAAGCCGAGTCGTCGTCAAGGCGGGTTCAATCTAAGTCGAGTTCGAAAAGGGGTAACGTGTGCAGAAGTAAAATCAAAATCCTTAAAAATGGCCAAAGTCGTCGTTATTATATCCTATTAAGTTATACTCAAGTCGCAAACGCAAAATGTGAATCGATCAATTCAAAACCACAATTCAACGGAAAAATGAAATGCAGTAATCAATATCAAACTGTCAGTAAGGCAAAGGACATGTTATCCATGCAGCCTACGATACTTTTTCTTATTTGAAAATAATTTTATTTTAATTAATATTGACATGCATATAATATTACTTTCATTAGATAAACGTTATAATTAGGTCGAATTATTCTAAATGAACGATAACTGTGCAATAATTCTATAAAATACTTCGATAAATTATTTGAAAATTCTTGTTTGGCTGAATGTCGATTACACATGTCAGATTAAACACAGTTGTCCATTAAAAAATAAGAATGAATTAGACGGATATCAAGCGAAATATTTTAAAGATCGTTATATTTTCCTCCTACGTTTACAAACTTGAGAATTATTCATTATGCATATTTAATTCTAATTAGAATTAAGGACTATTCGTATTTTCTGTCCATTTCAGGCATTTTATGGGCGTTCCCCTTTGCTTTCCGTTAGACCTGAAGATAATAATATGTTATTATTATTTGATATAGTCAGTGATATGCGGAAGTGTTCATGGAGTTTTTTTTGCCTGCTCTTCTCCATAGAAACTACCTTTTGGAACCGCGCACTTTGACGTTTTAAAAGTGCCTGAAATCTAGTCAATTTGAAACAAAAAACTTTGACTTTAAGTATTTTAGCACAATGCCAAAGATTCAGCTTTCTCATAGGTAAACCTCTCCTCGAGGTGCACCCAACTGCCATGTTATGGTACTCATTTAAGTTAATTGAATTACGCCAGAGCGGTGACGAGCATCATCTCGTGTGAGAATGCTCACTCTTCGGCTACCAACTAGACTAGTCTTGTTGTACATAATAGTGCAGTACCTAAAGGCAATATATGATTTGCTATTTAGTAGAGGTTAATATCTAGAAATTAAAATAAACTACCTCTGAAGCCGGCAATACATTTTGGCCAAGCCTCAGGCTACGCAAGCGTAAGCAAATTGATATAAGGCGAGTGCTACAGTCTATATCTTGGTCAGGTTCAAACGAGACCAATTGGCTTACAAACATATGGGCTGCCTTTGATTTGTGCAGAAAAACCGACACTGTTCCGAAGTGAGGCGAGTCGTGGCGAGCAATCCCGAGTGGTGGCAAGGCATACCAAACGAACCGTATACACGTTGGCACTAGCCTGCACTCGGCGAGCTAGGCGAGTGACGACGAGCAATGGCTAGGGTAGACCAATGGGCTGTCTCTACTCGCCTTCGCTCGGCGAGCTATGTCCAACACCTATTGCCGGCTTGACACTGGTATGCTATGGTAGGTACATTACCTCACCATACTGCGATCATCAATTCACCGGACAAAGTGATATCTTCTTCTGGAGATCATAGCGGTGCTTAGGCCTGCTCTTTATCCTAATCTAAGAAGGTACTTAGTAAGCACTAGACGTATGTACATCTGTATAAATAAAAAGAAAACTCCTGACTGATTGACTGACTCATCAACGCCCAGCCCAAACCCTAAGACCTAGAAAGCTGAAATTTTGCACAGAAATTCCCTTTATAATGTAGACAAGGAATAAGGAAGGATTTTTCGAAATTCAACCCCTAAGGGAGTTAAATAGGGGATGAAAATTAGTAAGTATGGAAAATATTCACTTATCGGGTTCAAAATTTCACGCAAGCTAAGCTGCGGGCAAAAGCTAGTACATACATATACACACGCCTGTAATCCCCGAAGGGGTTAGCAGAGGTCTGCTCCTATTACAGGAGTCTGTACAACCACGGTTCGCCTATGGTATTAAATCCCTTGGCGAGCCTATTGCCAGTTTTTGGTGCACAATTATGATGCCAGGTTCGTCGCCTTTTACGACTCGCTTGCCCCGCGATGGAGGAGAATTGTACTCTTCATCCGTCCGCCAACAAATCCTGATGTAGGTCTCTTAATTTTCTTTTTCTTTATTTTTCCTATCTTTTCATCGTTGAGGCTTGTGTTACTTTGTCTTCAACGAACCTGTGTTCTCTTTATTTCCTCTCATGATCCCCTCACACAATACGATGAGACAAAGCAAGAGAACTAATTTCATGACTTGGTTTAATGAATACACATTTCTGACTGAAGTTGTTTAACGAGTGTTATCGATTGCGATAACGGCTTAGCCCTTACTATAGAAAATTGTTTGCTCTAATGATTCACTATGTTGGTCGTTTTGATTGCTTTTAACCTACAATTTGCAGTTAGGATATAATCCACACACTTAAAATAATGTACCTTACAACAAAAATTAAGGATTAGGTTCCGCTACCCAGCAATGGGGCATGGTCCCACGAATAGGAGCGGACTACCATATCCAGTGGCGGACCAAGATCTGTTGGGGTTGTGGTGAATGCAATAGTGAATCCCGCGATCACTGTCATGGGACGAAGACGCGCGAGCAATACCGAGAAACAGCGAGATTGTTTGATTTTTTGATTGGGATTGATGGAGTCGGTAAGACTCCAATAAAACCCTCCGTCTTCCATGGGGCGGAGGGTGTCCTGAAACTCAACTTCAAGCCGGGGACAAATAGTAAAGCAGTTTACGGATTTTCAGAAGAAAAAAGTTTAATGGTTTTCGAGTTCCAAAGATACCTACCATGAATAAAATTTGATCTCATTAAATATATTTATGATTATTTACGGTTTACTCACGTGCAATTTTCGGGATTGCCCGACTAGTTTCGGACCCAAACGGAGCCCTTAATTATGAACTGAAACCACGGCGAGGTCGCGAGTCGAACTGACGCTGCACCGTGCCGCGTAGCGTTGCGCCCGCGACAAGAAGGGCGCGCTCTGTGTCGGTAACTCGGTATTGCTCGTGCGTCTTCGTCTCTTCTGGTGTCCGAGTTGTTAAATGAAATAGTAGCGGTGTATGCGCGCTAACTGTGTCGCACTCCATCTCATCCATCTTTAAATGTTTAAAAAAAAAATACAACTTTTTTTTTCTCAGCCCTCTTCTTCTGTCCTATCATTGTTCCCGACTTGTCGGTGAGTTTCGGGACACCCGTATATGGATTACCCGCGTTAAAAAAAACAATCTATTAATAACTTCAGGTTGATATTGGCGCTTTTCAGCGGGGATTCCTTGGCGTGCAGGAAATTGCTGGGACAGACCTAAGTCTAGATAGATTGGGGGGACGTTATTCTATATAAATAAATATATTACTATTAATAGTAGATTGTTGCACCGAGCGCAAAGTGAGTCACTAATGCACGAGTGTTATGTTGGTGCCCGAGCGCAAGCGAGGACACTAAATTAGCACGAGTGCATTAATCACTCACTTCAGCAAGGTGCGTAATCTACTTTTCTTTCAACTACCAATTTACCTACCGTGATAAAATATACCTACCTACTCAAAATAAAAACTCAAGTTAATGAAAACAAGGTTATCCTGCGACTTTTGCGGCAAAAGGTTATTAACAATTTCATTTGCAGCTGTTTTTATACTTTCTGGACTTGAATTCATATCGCTATCTGTTTCCATTTTTTTAAACTTTTGTTGCTAAATAAGAAGTATCAAAGTTTTACAATGGTACAAAATGCGCGCCATTTGTTTTTTTTTTTTCACCAATTCGGTTTTATTCAGCCGATTTTTATTTTCAGCCAGTATCTTTTTGATCTAATGCATAAGAATGCATACATTTAATATTAAACTTAACGGGAGACATTAAACCTCTGTGGCTCTGTGGTAAATTTATATCTAAATAAAAAATAAAAAACTGCACTAATGAAAAACAGTGCAGTAATGAAATTTCATACAACATTTCTGCACTGTTTGCAGTGCAGTAATGAGATTTCATACAACATTTCTGCACTGTTTTGCTTCTAAGCAGAAAATACGTATTTTGTGATCGGTTTTGTAGCGATTAATGATAACATTACTACGTAGTTGAAAGAAAATATACTAACATCAACAAATTGGACCCATTATAGCAAGGAAATTTATAGAAATAAGCATGTTGTTTTTGTTTGCTTCCAGCAGAGATGCAACACAGTAGGTATAATTATGCTTTTATGAACCTTAAAAAAGATTCATGCCTCGGAGGCCACTTTTGTCTTATGTTATATTGAAATGGAGTATAGGTATGTTTGTGCGATTCGTCTGTTCTCCATCACTACATAGTATAAAACAAAGTCGCTTCCCGCTGTCTGTCCCTATGTATGCTTAGATCTTTAAAACAACGCAACGGATTTTGATGCGGTTTTTTTTAATAGATAGAATGATTCAAGGGAAAGGTCTTAAGCTATAAAACGTACACGAGCGATGCCGGGGCGGGTCGCTAGTTAATAATATTTTTGTTACCAACATACGCGTGTAGGTCATACGTTATATGAACCACGTCACAACACCTGTAGTAAGGGATTCATTCAAATAGTTATTGCTTTGAAGCGAGTGTTTAAAAATCAATCAAAGAATTTTGACACGGCGTTTAAGTATTAGTAATTAAGTAATGTTGCTATAGCGAATGTACCAATACAGACCATTTACAGTTTAATGGTACAAATGAAACTTGGAAGTAAGCAACAATGAATTTATAGTGTTATGTTTAAATAAGTAAATACGACAAAATCATGAAATATTTTCTTTATTTTCAATAAAATCAGATATGTTCAACAATTGTTTTATTTTTAAACTATTTCTATTCTAAACACTATCACAAAATGCTTCACTATTTCGTTTATAATATAATAAATTAATTATTCAATAAATAAAATGCATTGTATGCTGGACATAAAAAGAAAATGGTAACTTTAATTATTTTACGTATTAAATATGAAGTGTAAAAGACAAAAACACTTTTCGTGCACTTTTGTTAATATTTAGTATTCAAAAATTAAATACACATTATTTGATTTATTTATAACAAAACTGGGAAAATTAAATCGAACTACATATAAAAAGTCTTATCCATCCAACATAATTATTTACAATAGTTATTTATAACACGAAGACGATAACTTCTTATAGTAAAAGTTTTTTAAGAGCACTTTATTTTCATTTTGATCGTCAACAAGAAAAGTGTTGTGTCTTTTACATAACAATATTTTTTTGTGACTCATAATTTATCTAATGGCACATTTATTCGTACAGTGTCTACAAAAATAGAATTATCTAGACTATTCTTAATACAAACTACAGCGTAATACTTTCACAAAATATTCAACAATTCACATTACATTTTACTAATCACAACACTGTTAATACCCATTTTCACAATACGTATGTAGATAGTTTCAATACACACTCTACTCATAAAACATGTTTCGAAACATTGTCATTGTACAGGCCAAGTGGGCCAAATACCTACTCGTAAAGTCTGGCCAAAAACAATTTGAAAAAAATTATCAAACACGTTTAATAAAAATTAAGGTATTATTTAAATGAAATCAAATGTATTTTCAACTGTATTTTACGTTTTTAGTTTTATTTATTTTTATTTTTTAAACGCTTCGTAGTTTTTTTTTCGAATTGGTTCGGTTAGACTTTAATTCCATGGGTATTACAAAAGGCAGAAAGAGACATAAATAAGCGAAAACGTCGCGGGGTCCACATTAAGAACAGAAATGATGAATACTGCCAAGCGTGGTGAGTATGGCAATATTTCCCATTACGCGAATGGAGATCTATGGTCAGCATTATGGGTCATATTTGTGGATTCATGAGGAGAAGGCTACGCACGTAGAAATGGGTCTTAACAAATACACCAATCATACCAATCAATCACACTACACACAAGTTAAGTAAATAGAAATGCCTCAAATTCAAAGGCACACAGTTTCTCAGTATCTTTAAGTTTGTATTCAGACAATCGTATTCCGATGCAATGCTTCATGCATTTTTGTTAAACAACAATTATTACTAGAGTTAACATTGAACCGTGTTAGATTACAAAACCGATTCAAAATATTTTGACTTGTATAAAATTATTTTACAACAATATTATTATGACACATTTTTTACATTAATCGCTGTCACACGTTTTACATTAGTGCGACGTCTCATTGCATTTAAATTGTATTTACACGTTTTTATAAATTAATACTGTACAACCAATAACTGTCAAAAATCTCGTCCTGATTTATAAAATATTTTGCAGCTATGCTGAACTACACGGTAATAGGTAACTCCAAAGAATATGTACAATAAGCTCATAATTATCTTGAAACATCACACGTGCAAAGTGCAGAGAGATCTTCGTATAAATCGAGGAGCCCCAAAATATGATTTTCATTTGATGAGTTATTTTTTGTATTTTGTAGATAGTATCCAATCAGTTTCATACAAATAAATTTTACGAAGAAGCAGTGGGTTAAAACAGAAAATGTTGTATTTTGTGGATAATGGACGCCTATAGTTTTCAGTCAGTTTCGTACAAATAAATTGTACGAAGAAACAATTATTTAGAACAGAAAATGTTGTATTTTGTGGATAAAAGACGCCTATTCTCTCCAATTAGTTTCGTACAAATAAATTGTACAAAGAAACAATGGGTTGAAACAGAAAATGTTGTATTTTGTGGATAAATGACGCTTATATTCTCCAATCACTTTGGTACAAATAAATTGTACAAAGAAACAATGGGTTGAAACAGAAAATGTTATATTTTGTGGATAAAGGACGCCTTTGTTACTCCAATCAGTTTCGTACAAATAAATTGTACAAAGAAACAATGCAAAGGTTTAAACAGAAAATTTTGTATTTTGTTGATACAGGACGCCTGTACTCTCCAATCACTTTCGTACAAATAAATTGTACAAAGAAGGAATGGGTTGGAACAAAAAATTTTGTATTTTGTGGATAAAGGACGCATATAGGTACTCTCCAATGACTTTCGTACAAATAAACTGTACGAAGAAACAATGGGATGGAACAGACAAAATTCAAGTCTCTACAGTCTACGTCAGTTTTGTATTACCAGATCAAAACTGGAGGGAGAAAATCATTAAAACCAAGTCAAAAAAAAAATCAATGACGGACCTCCTCAATTCATACGAATACACTACATTATTACCTCATCACAATATCCTAATCATATCATACACTTACTCACGCCGTCGCTTCGCACTGCGTGTTGCGTCGCGTCAAAGATTTCGTTCTGCCGCTGAAGTAATCTTCTATCTCTTGTAGTGTCTTGCCTTTCGTTTCAGGAAGGCAGAAGTAGAAGAATATCATTGCTGTAACAAGTAACAGTATAAAAATATTAATGTATTAATTATTTTTATAGATTTTTGCGATTATGTTTAATAGGGTATTTGTCTTTTTTATTAGAAATCTCGACACTAATTCAAAAATAATATGCAACAGTGAAAAAAACAATGAATTATTTAATGAAATGCCCAAGTTATAAGCGATTTGATTTTTTTCTCAAGACAGAGACAACACTACTGCCATATGACGTCATAGTGACTTGGCATCACTGTGTACAATATCCGCTTCGCGTGATAAGGACGGAAAATGCCTCCTCAACAAACTTCGAAAGCGTGTAGCTCCTCTATTTTTTCATCGTTTTTTTTTTCCACATCCGGTTTCTTTCTATACTTTCTATAAAATTACTCTAAATTAATGTACATTTTCAATAGTAGTCAAAATACCCTACTTATATGTGTCACCGGCTGTCGCTGAATACCAGCGCTATGGCTTTGCTTTGTAAGTCAGCTGCACCACTGGCTACCCCTCTCACGAACAAGTTTGTTCTTGAGAGGGGCAACCAATTTTTTTTGTGTTTTTGTTGATAAAGTATCCAATCACTTTCGTACAAATAAATTGTACAGTTTAAAACTGAAAATGTTGTATTTTTTAGATAAAGGACGCCTACACTCTTCAATCGGTTACGTAAAGTCGGGTTCATTACTGTAGTGTCAGTTCAACGAAATAATAGTATGCGGCGACTTGCTCGGCTTTATACGCTTACACGTTGCTGACGTCTCAAACGCGCAAGCTAATGTCGCCCGTAAAGTGGGATTGCACTTGTGGCGCCGACCGTACCTACAAATAAATTGTACAAAGAAACAATGGGTTGAAACAGAATATTTTGTATTTTATGGATAATCGACGCATATTATACGCATTATGCTGAGATAGTAAGTAGCCTTTTTTGGCCTCGTGCAGGTTGTTTAAAGTATCCTATTTTTTTTTTTGTTTTGTATATTATTTTTGTTTCTTTAACTGCCTATAAGAGTCCAGAATAAATATTTTTTCTTTCTTTCAATTAGTGCAGCTGATTGTACATTTATGCCACAGTATATGTGGCCGAAGTACAAGTGGCCGGCGCGGTAAATATTTGCAGATCTATTGCGCAATGCGCAAAGGGACACGCAAAGTATTGTCATTGTCCAGCTTTTCGTTTGTGGCTGACTGCTGGAATCATCGTGGTAAGAATAAATATGTGGAAGACTAAAAATCTTACCTAGCAAAGACATCGACCCGTAAAGTCCGAATACGCCATAGTCATTCAGCTGGTACTTGAGGAAGGGGAAGGTCTTGACCACGGAGAACACCGACATGTGAGCCACACACGTTGTCATGCCACCCACTATGCCACGCACCTGGAATTGACGAAGATTCTTGAAATACAGAACACTTCTTCTAATCAGACAGTTTTCATTCTCTACTGAACATGGATCTATTTCGGCATAGCCTTTCTATATTTCTTTGAATAACGCGAATTCGCACTATACAAGGTTAGTCACGGATGGCCGATGGGGCCGAAAGGTTCTGGAGTGGCGACCGCATACCGGAAGATGCAGCGTGGGTAGGCCTCCCACAAGGTGGACTGATGATCTGGTGAAGGTCGCGGGAAACCGCTGGATGCGAGAAGCACAGGACCGGTCGATGTGGCGATGCTTGGGGGAGGCCTATGTCCAGCGTGGACGTCTTTCGGCTGAATGATGATGATGATGATGAAGGTTAGTCAGAAAGGGGGTATTAATCCGAAAGGGATTCGTTCTGCAGTAGAAGCTGTCCAAAAAAACTCTATGTTAACATAATAATCCCTACTAATATTATAAATGCGAAAGTAACTCTGTCTGTCTGTTACGCTTTCACGCTTAAACCGCTGAACCGATTTTGATTAAACTTGGTACAGAGATAGTCTGAAACCTGGAGAAGGACATAGGCTATTTTTATTCCGGAAAAATCCACGCAGCGACCCCTAGTATTAAATAATGTAAGTCTACGAGATGTTTTGTATCACCCACGTAATTACCTGTGTTGGATAAACTTCTCCAATCATAACCCAGGGTATGATCAAGTAGCCAAGCGTGCAGGCGATGACGAAGATGAAAATGGCGGCGATCGGGATCCAGGAGTGCTGCGGTGTAATGTCGTTTTCCTTCCAGTACTTGACGAAGTACATGTACACTGCTAGGATTATCATTGTGATGCCGCAACCGAAAGCTGCAAAAGATAAGGTCATTATTTTCATTTGGAAAACTGAAGAGGTTTTTAATAAAATTTTATCTTTAGATTATAAAACACGTGAATTCCAATGGCTGTTGCCTCAAGAACTTGATCAACTACTTCAACAGGGATGGAATGAAATCCCTGAAGTTCTAGCAACTACGGGCCTCGCGCGCATGCTTTGGTGCTACATTAGGATGTTACAATTACGTGAAAATGGATGGGGACAACAGAAAATACAAGAGTACCTATGTCATATTGAAATCAGACACCCCAAAAGCAAAACTAGTTCGCAAAGAGAAATTTTAGTTCGTGTAAATATAATTCTGCGATTGTGTCAGTCAGTTACCTATGTACCTAATGTCAGCGGTGTTTATTGAAAGATTCTTTTGAATGATTCAAAAACTCGGCTCTAGTTTTAGAAGATAGTTTTATATGGTGTGAAATACAAAGCCACAGTTAGCTTCAAGTTTGGAAGCATTCTTGTATAAGTATATTGGATTTTAAAACCAATACCGACAGGATCGACACAAAATGGCGCATAAAACGAAAGCCAGTCTACTGCTACGTGAGGAAAGTTGGTAGCTCAATAATAAGTACCTGTAGTACAAATTCGTTTTTTCTTTATTAAATATTGAATCTTGCATATTTTTCAAGTTCCTCGGACACGTCTCACGGCGGGCAAATGACTCCATAGAGCGTTTGGTTGTACAGGGCAGAGTGGAAAGCATCAGACCGCGCGGGGGGTCACCAATGTGGTGGACCGACCAAATAAAATCAGCCGTGGGCGGCCCCTCGTGCGAGTGTACCAGAATGATCACCAACAGGGAGAGGTGGCGAGACATCGTGAGACGAGCTATATCAGCTGCAGTAACTCATGGTGCTACATGACGACCACGACCGCTCTGACAAGAGCGAAGCGAATAAGAAGACATAACATCATAACATAACATCACGCCTTATTCCCCGAAGGGTTGGCAGAGATGTATAGTACACCCTTATTTCGCCGTTATGTTTAAGTCCCATGTAATAGGGGGCGAGCCTATTGCCATCAACCGGGCACAAATCCAGACTCCGGGCTAATACTGAGAAATTACACACGGTTAAAACTCAAAGACACTTTGCCTGACGTCTTGCTCACTTGCCAACCAACGAGGCAGTCGAAGAAAGAGCTTTTTAAGTAAGAAGAGCGTTTTGTTAACGAACTCGTATGTTAGCATTCTCACACGCCCTAAGTAAGCTAAAAACTGCTTTACTCACCAGAGACAAAGGTTAGCGGTCTTCTGCCACATTTCCTGCACAGTATACACCCGATGACGGTGAATATTAATCTAATGACGCCCATCGATATTGTCAGCCAGTACTTGCTAATTAACCCACCAGATGGAATGACAGCCTGGAAGTAAGTAGTATTATTTGGTTACTTTCGGCTACTTTCAACAAGTTGTAATAATGCATTTGTATTTTGTATAGACTTTCAAGCGAGAGACGAAGGCGGATCTCACACTACCATGCGCCACGCTCCGGTGCGCGGGGCGACGGAGGCGCAGATCTGCACCATCGTGCGGTTTTATTTAAAAATGAACCTGTCGACTCCGAGATCCATCGTGGACACGTCCATTATTCGCAAAAATCTGCGCGTTACTGCAGATCCCAGTGTGACATATCTTGCGGGACGCTACGCAACCACGCGCGTGACAGCGTGATCTGCGCGCGGTGTGCAACCACGCGCGTCATTGCTTAGTCAATGTCTGCACTGTGTGTTTTATATACAAACCGAAATACGCGCACCGGAGCAGTGTGAGATCCGCCGAATAGTGGCTGGATATACCGGCAGATTTTTTAATCACCATCCAAAGTTAAGGCATTCAGTTTCATTAACAGAAACGGTTTTTGAAAAAAAATAGGCAAATCCTCTCACTCTGATGCAGGGTCGGCCCTACCATTGGGCGAACGGGAGTGAATCGCGGCGCTCAATTTGTTCCACCACAGTCCAAGGCGGTTTAAATGGTAAGAGTCCCTTTCTCTGATTCTGTGCATGAGCGACAAGCGTAGTATTTAACGTTTGACTTAGTAACCACGCTAAATTGATAATTCTTCTTCTTGAAAAATTATTTTATTACGAAAACACCTACTTATTTCTATTCAAAAATGGAATCTTTGAATGATACTTAATGCGTAGAAAAATTTTGGACGGTTGATTAAAAAATCATACTGTAGTCTGTTTTTTTTTAATTTTCTGGTAGTCTCCGATGACTTCACATTTTATTTATTTTTCACCATATTTTAAGCCGGGAATGCTTTTAAGAGTTTAAGTTTGAGTTTTACTCACAAATTACTATTTACTGTTCAAAATGACTGCTGGAAAACTGCTGGTTCTCTTAAAAGATCTACGTACCTCAAATATTTCGATGGCGTAGAAAGTGATGGTGTTTACACCACACCATTGATAAACGAAGAAGTAGATAGCGAGGATCGTGAATGGCTTCAGCGTGGAGGGTGACATCAGAGCCTTGATTATTTCACGAGGACCCTTTAATCTGAAATGAAGTGATAATGTATTAATGTATAATATTTGCTTTCAAGAAAACCAAGAAGGAAATTGGAGTATTGCCACAGAATAAATAGTACAAGTAGTATTGCACCCTTTTGCTATAGCACTAACTACTAAATTTTGAATGAAAAAGATGAATTTAACAGTGAAGTTAAATTCATCTTTTTCATCCAAAAGTTATTGTTAGATAAAAAGGTGCTCTTTGGTATTAAAAAAACCTGTTACTACTAATCCTTTCAATCGTGACCGACTCTTTTATCGGTTATATTTTTATGAACTGGTGGTTAGTCTAGCATTAAAATAAATGATACAAGACAATAAAACTACTTACATATTCAACAATCAAAGAAAAATTATATCCTAGACTAAAACGACCCCATTCTATTACAAGAAAATTATGATAAACTTGTTTCGGCTACATAAAACGCGGGACGATGATGAAACGGCTCGTAATACGAAGGTAATCCAGGAATCTCGATGACGTCAGAGGATTGTAGTTTACTTTTCATAATCTAATGCATAAGAATTTCACTAAGAGAAGACTAAGAATTAGAATAAGACTTTGGGATGCATGAAAAGAGCCTCTGCGAGTGACGATACTTAACCGCTAGCGGCCCGACCGACGAACCGGTTCGTCAGTGCCATTGTTTATCTATTGTGTCTATAATTACAGTACTTGACACTTTAAGTACAGTCCGCGAGGCCTAAGTTGAGCTTTCCATTTGTGTGAGTGTACATAGAATCGATTGCCAAAAAGCAGTATAAACCGTTATAAACCAAGCAAAGGACGCATCTGCATTCATTCTCACACAAACGCAAAAGCCCAGCTTAGGCCTCGCGGACTGTACGTCTGGCGCACTCTGTGCAGTTAGCCTCAATACCAACCTTGCTGACTGGCTAATCTTTTCACCACAGCATGAGATATTCTCGTGCTCGTGCCGACACGAGAGAATAAGAATTCTAATGCATTATACAATCTTATTATAATTTAAGACAAGGAAGTAATTGCACAACGAGACGCAAGCGAACATACATATTTATACAATCTCATTTATATTTATAAACATTATTGAACTGTCGCGTTTACTGCCATTATCTACGCCAGACAAATGAGTTTAGATCGTGACTCTCCTATCTACTATTACATTGTGAATAAAACGTTACATATTAATAACATCATGGCTAAATGATTATGTTTCAAGTGTTTGGTGAAGAAAACACTTGGCAACAGCTAAAAATAAATCATGAAGCTAAATTAGAAATTCAAACGTTTATGGTTTTCAGTTTTCATTATCATAATTTGTAGTTTTAAACATCTGCATTCTTAACTTTGGGATGATGATAAAGACGTTCTTAATTAAGGTTACAGCTCATTAGACCCACCCGGCACCCGACCCGCATCGCCTCGCCTCGTGCGGTTCGTATTCTTTATATGAATTTGTATGAATGTGCGCTCACTACATCACCTCCGTAACGTCACCGGATCGCCTCCGTTGTCCACTCGGTGATAACTCGCTGCTCGCTTGCTTGCCTTGAGTGAACCGCGCACTGCCATCGAGAAGACCGCGCGCGGCCCGCGAGTGGTTCACGCGAGGACAATGCGTCAGCGATGCGTATTGTTATTGTTAATAATTTTCTCCAACGAACGTTTGTCATTTGTTAAATTGACCAAACTTTGTATACAGAATGTAAACGAATTAGTGTAATTCCTTCAATCCGCGTGATCTAGGTGACACTGATTGATCCTGCATGGGATTTGTTCAGAAACAACGTTTTTTTTTTGAGTTATTTCAGCGCCCCGAGTTAACTGATTGCGCGGAGCGATATCGCGCTAGTTGTGTCCGCCAGCTGTGTCGCCGTGCTTTAATTAATTTATGCGTGGCACCGAAAAGTTCTATCACAAAAAATATGTTTTCGCATTTTTTTTTCTTACTTATTTCTCTTTATTTCCCCTACATGATTAATCTATATACCAGTAATAGATCATGTGGTTGTAAGGAATTAGACGAATTCATTTACACCCTGTTTATCGAATTCGGTTTAATTCGGATGTAAACTGTAATGAAACCCGTTCGTTGGCCTTCGTTGGCTCGGTATGTACCACAGAAAACTAAATGATAAATGATTTTCTTTTCTGGAAATGAAACTGTTACAGACACTTTTACTTGTCAATATTTTTTAAGACTAGATGGCGCCGCCATTTCCTATCTGACTAGCTCTGAGAAGAAAAGCCAAAACAAACTCAAAGGTCAAGGTCTCTTTTAAAGTCCAGACATTGTAGTATTACTATACGAGTGTAACAATGTAGGGCAACGTTTGCAATGGCCTTTTGAGGAAAGAGTCATAGCAGCTTTGAGTCGACCTGTCCAACTGACGGTACGCATGCATCAGCCATCGTGTAGCTCAACCTTATTTTAGGCAGCTCAACAGCTCAACGACCCGACGCGACACACGACGCCACCAATCAGCAACTAATTAATAATAAGACAAGTGTGTACATACCATTAGGTCTCATTTACACAGGGTAAGTAACTGACTCCAAACTCGAGACAAGTCAGTGCTGACCCGATACTTACTTAGTGTAAATTGATGTGAAAATTGATTTGGAGTCAGTACAGCGTTGTCGCGATCAATTTACACTAGGTAAGTATCGGGTTGGAGTCAGTTACTTATCCTGTGTAAATGAGGCCTCAGACTATAATACCACAGTCTACCTATATCTTACTCCTTACAGTCGGTCAACGTAGAACATTGTCGCAGAGCAATCATGCGGGGGGTTGCGGGGTGAAGGAGCGGAAGTTATGCCCCGAGTAGCCATACTGCATACTTGGGACATAACCTCCGCCCCTACATAATTTTGACATTTTCATAGGACCTGTCAAATGTATGGGCGTTGACCCACTGTATGTAGTAAGTAGGTACACTGTGATAATACCGTATAATTGCGCTAGTCTGTTTACTTCAAATACGGTACAATATCTAGTACAAATAAGGCGTCGTATTTTGTTAGTCAATTTGTTCTCATTAAACCACATTGTTTTTCTTATTTCTTAGTACGTAACGTAATAGATTATATTAGCACAATATGTAGCAATGTGACGTCGTATTTACAAACAAGTGGAGGGAAATACTGTTCTATATTTATGTAAAGAATTATTTAGACCTATTACCTGTGTACAAATAAGGTTACTTGCGATATGTTGTGCTTTTAAATGAAGTAGTTATATAAACACAACGCTATTTTTAGTATACGCAAAAACCGAGACACCTCAAAAAGATTTTCAGATACTTCTTTTAGCGCGTTTGTAAAGAGGTAGATACGCAGTTACGATCGAATCTCAATACTGTAAAATGAGGCTATTTGGAAAGCATAGGGCTATTTCAATTGAGTGAAGGAACGTGATTCCTAAACAATTTACGAGTACAGGTGTGTATTTGCGATTTCAATGTCGTTGTATATTTCAATACTAGCTGTGCCCACGATTCGTGAGGAAGTCGGAAACTCGCAATAACTAAACAATTTAAATATAATAAAACCATCTCGCAATTTAAAAATGGCTACAACGCCATCTAGTTACAATGACCAAACGAAATTAATACATTTCACGCAGTGCAGACTCTTAAATGTTTTCATTCGAGGTCTCGAATTTCCATATTGACACTCACGCCTATACCTCATCCCCGAAGGGGTAAGCAGCGATGTTTTCCAATTAGAGGACTCTGTATGTGTACTCACGTTTCGCTTCTTGTATTTCAATATTTGATTTTGTAGATAGTTTAGAAAATATGTACATATTCATGCCAATTAGCATGTTTTTCAAATAGCCCCATTTTATTGCTACGTTTTTATCACGGTGCATATTTACATTAAGTCATGCGAGTTTTATCAAGCATTTCATGAATTTAATTACCTACGATATGAGTAATAGTTTATTTGCCTCATAAGACTGCATTTCATCTTGAGTCACGGGCAACAAAAATCACGACAAATTCAAAAAACAAAACTTACGGTTCGACATGATTCTTCTCTTTGAAAGCAATCATCTTCTGTATCTCATCTTCTAAATTGCAGGTGGAGCCTCGTAGCTTAGTGAGGGAACTCTCAGCCCTCTCCCTCTTGTCTTGCTGGAGGAGGTAGTTGGGTGTCTCTGGGAGTAACATCATCCCGAGGAAAGAGACG
Source organism: Amphipyra tragopoginis (assembly GCA_905220435.1). Classification (NCBI taxonomy): domain Eukaryota; kingdom Metazoa; phylum Arthropoda; class Insecta; order Lepidoptera; family Noctuidae; genus Amphipyra; species Amphipyra tragopoginis. The sequence continues at coordinate 7,366,025 of HG991997.1, read as the reverse complement.
ATAGGAACTGTTGCGCTGATGCCCGCGAGGATGTTCCATGATGTCCTACTGCCTATCACGTACTGAAAGGAAGTTGATTCAGAATTATGATTTGTTTCACTATGGTTCTTGCCCATGATATGACAAAATAAATCAATTGGAAGACTTTTAAGAGCCATACATTAGCATTAATAAAAAAATCAAGCTTGATGAAATGGTCCTTGATGGTATAGAATCTTAAGATCTAAAGAGGCCCGCAGGACGGCTCACGAATTTTCTGTGCGAGCCACGCCAGTGCCCCTTGTCACAAGGGTTCTAGTACTGACGGTCGACTCGTTAGTGATTTTAGCTCGTAATAAAAGTCTACCGTTGTGTCCAAAACTAGTGGGGCACTCTCTATTCAAATCATCATCTTCTTGCCCTGTTCCCACGTTACTTGTGATCGGCGCAATATGTTTTTCTGTTCCATTATTCTGTCACCTCATCATTTACTCCCTTATTATCTTGTTTATCTTCTCTGACACAATCTATCCATCTTTTCTTTGCTCTCTCCCACTCCATCCATCAACACTCATATTCATCACTCTCTTAGTCACATGCCTTTCATCCCTCCTCATCATATGCCTATACCAATTTTCTCGATTTAAATGAATGTGAATAAAGTCTTACATATTCCTAACTCAACTGCAACTTCTATATAGGTTCTATACAAGTTTAGTCGGAAAGGGGGTTCCAATCCGCGGGCCACTTAAAGTATCACTGATGACTGTTTTAAAGCAAGTGTTAAAATTTGAAAATTCGATAATTTTTATTTCCATATAAAATTTATTTTATCTTATTTTTTCAAACATTATTCGTCTCCGCTTAAGTTACAAATTCAGAAAATGGAACTCCTAATCCGTGACCCCGAATATGACCTAAAATGTAAATACAGCTGATCATAGCTGAGGATAGATAGATTTTAGCGTATTTTTTATCAAATCTTTGGACAGCTATTTCGCTGAAAGTATTGACTTTTAGGGAAAGTGGTAGAACAAAAGTTACTCATCATTATGGGTACTTTAACATCTTTTCGGGTTAGTACCCTTTTTCCGACTAACCTTGTATATAGGTTCACCTAAAGCAAAATTCTGAACTTTGACCTTCAGTTTGTAAAATTCATCGTACGGACACACCTCCTGCTACCTTATCATGAATTATTTGGAACAATCATCTAATGAGTGACGTTCCTGTCTTTATAATAAGTCTACGTTACGTAGGCACCACGTGAAGTTCAGTCACGTAATAGATACCAATAGCTGTTGTTGCGTGTTTGTTTGCCTAAAGGCGACAGATCTAATTATATAAAATCAACAGTTGGTGTTCAATTATGATAGTTATCACGGATGACAGCGTGACTCTATCATGACTGCGTGAGTTGAAGAATGATTGATAGTGTCAATATGAACTTGCAATTTTGTCGTTATAGATATTAAACGACTAACTTGTGGTAAACAAGCTCGGCTGCGTGCTTTAAGGTCCTATTTTCATCGACGGATCTCCGTCGGGTATCCGCACAAATCATTCAAGGTCATTTCTGTACAAAAAAAGTATATCTAGCCATTATCCGAAACAAGGTCAAGATCTTAACGTTCACCAGGAAACCATCTGGATCCTATACAGTTAAGGTTTTTAAAATCTAAGAGTACTTGATGATTTTGCTAGGCAAGTGAAACCTTGCCGCTCGCAACGCCCCGCACCCCTGTACCCCACAGACGAGTCACGGTGACTCGTTTGATTGGCCCATAACTATCCGGGATGACAGATAATAATTTTTGTAAATAATAAATTGTATAAATAAAGTAACAAAAATACTAGATTTGGTTAGCGGCATTTTTGAATTGGGCGTTAATTTTGAGCACTTATTTAAGTAATCAATACCTACTTGTAAAAATCGTGACTTATTACAAGAAAAGTTAGGCAAAACTAATTTTTATTTCCAATATAAATCCATTATGGATCAGATAATAATTAATCAACTCGGATGTGGATGTTGTTTTTACAAAAAAAAACACGGTGTTCTTCCGAGGACCTATGCCCAGGGTAGCAGGATTCGCGAGTGCATTCATCGCAACCCCTGCAAAACGAAAGATGGGCCTAGCGTTTATCGCAGCCAGGAGGGCTAATACGCAAGTGGACTGCACATTGCATATCCAGTCGCAACTGCGCACTATGCAACTGCCAAATGCAGCTTGAAGGCAATAAGATGCAGTCAGTGCAACTGCGTCATCATTCAGCCGAAAGACGTCCACTGCTGGACATAGGCCTCCCCCAAGCATCGTCACATCGACCGGTCCTGTGCTTCTCGCATCCAGCGGTTTCCCGCGACCTTCACCAGATCATCGGTCCACCCACGCTGCGTCTTCCGGTACGCGGTTGCCACTCCAGAATCTTTCGGCCCCATCGGCCATCCGTTCTGCGAGCAATGTGCCCCGCCCACTGCCACTTAAGTTTGGCAATTCTTCGAGCTATGTCGGTTACCTTGGTTCTCCTGCGGATCTCATCATTTCTGATATGATTACGCAGGGTAACTCCGAGCATAGCCCTCTCCATTGCCCTTTGGGTGACCTTAAGCCTTCTTATGAGGCCCGTCGTGAGCGACCACGTTTCAGTACCATGCAACTGCGTGTTAATATGCAGCCCAATTGCAGTTATGATTACGAATATGAAACGAAATATGATTCACCAAACGCGGGCTTATTGGCCCCTCTGTTTATATTTTTCTGCTATACACCGTGGGCCCGAGGTACCCGAAAGATGTTAACCACGCCTTTCCGATGGTAATAAGAGCCAAATGTTATATCAATAAAAGTCCAATTCAGACTTTTTTTTCTGATCGTAATAATAATGAATCAATTGACTTCAGTACTTTGTTGTAAACAATACAATATGTTGAAATGGCAACATTTATAAATTATCGTGTCAGTGGGGTGCTTGGAAAGAGCCTCCACGAGTGACGATACTTAAGTACGTCCGGCTCACCCTGGGTAGTCAGCCCCGCTACCATCCTTGCTGACTGGGTAATCTTTTCACCACGGTATGAGCTATTCTCGTATAGTTCGTACCGACACAATAGAAGAAGTTGATAAGAAACTTCTCAGTTCACAACCCTCCCCGACAAATAAGACATACGGCAGGTGGGGTATGATATACAGGGTGTTAATGAATTCGTGTAATTCCTTCAAACCGCGTGATCTACTGGTGACACTGATTGACCCTGCACAAGTTTTCTTAAGAAAAAACAAAAAAAAAACAATAAATGAACCATCACGTTCTGTATCTGAGTAATTTTAGCGTTCCAAGTTAACTGACTGCGTGGAGCGATATCGCGCTAGTTGTGCCCGTCAGCTGTGTCGCCGTGCCTTCATTAATTTATGCAAGGCATGGAAACTCCAAAAGAAATATATTTGTATTTTATTTTTAATCAATCTAAATCCCCTGTGGGGTTAATCATGTGTCAAATCATTAATAGATCATGTGGTTTGAAGGAATTACACGAATTCGTTAACACCCTGTATATTTCGAGAATTAAGCTTTATTCAACAAACTATATCCTAGCCTTTCTTCTCCAATTAGACATCGGAATCGATGGTTAAAATCTTTCGGGTACCTTAGGCCCACGGCGTATTGTGTTCATTTTTTAGACATTCCTGTACCAGACTGCTCATTCTCATATCGAAAGTCCATTGAACATGTTACGCATTTCTCATCAATAACTCGAGGTAGTTGAATCATCGTAACATAAGTAGTAAGTACCCATTCTATGCCTAATGAGTAATTGTCATTGTAAAATGCAATTGATTAATTCAATTCATACACCATAATCATTTGCATTTTGGCACCTTCCTATTATAAAGTTTGGATGTTGTTCTCAATCACTTGGTAACCTATGAACGGACTTGGCACATCCAACCGGTACTTTGAAGTCTTGGAACATCTATCTACTTTTTGTCCCGGAAAAGTAACATCTGGCGGAGCCACGGTTATAGCAAATCTGGCATAACCTATAAAGGCTGTAAACTAATTTGTGTAATTCCTTATAATCACATAATCTATTATTGGTATAGATCAATGGTTCCCAACCAGTGGTCCGTGGACCACCAGTGGTCCGCAGAAGCAAAAATATGGTCCGCAAATGATTTTAAATAATTTCCTATTGAGTTTTTAATTAAAGTTTCAGTTTGATTATTACAGTTTATTTTTATTATACCTACATAGTGGTCCCTGCTAACAAGAATAATATAAAAGTGGTCCCTGACCAATAAAAGGTTGGGAACCCCTGGTATAGATTAACCCCGCATGGGATATTAAGGAATATAGCTAAATAAAAAATAAAATAAAATCTCTTGCGGTGAGTCTAAGTGATCGTAGGTATCAAAAGTTTCAATGAAAAAAGGGCTAAAGAAATATTTTGCTTAAAAAATAGTTTTATGTGATAGAACATTTCGATGCCGCGCATACAATGCATGACGTGCGTGGCAACACAGCTGGCGAGCACGACTAACGTGATATCGCTTCGCGCAGTCAGTTAACCCAGGGGGCTAAAACTTAGACAAAGTATGTGAGGCTAAAATGACTCGGAAATAGAACTTTTTTTTAAATTCTTTTATTAAATTCTAATTGTAATCTGTGTCACTAATAGATCACGTGGTTTGAAGAAATTACACGAATTCGTATAGGTACACCAATTGTTGGTGACTTCAAAAACGGTAAGCTGTTTTAGAATTAGCTTTATGCGAAAATTAATCCTACAACTCAGCCCAGAAGGTTGACGACACCTCGTCATGTGGCTGTCTTATTTTCGTACTCGAGAAGTCATGTGATTTTCAACATGATTGGTATCATTAGTGATTCATGTGTAGTCAATTAGAGCGCAAATCGTTATGATTAGCGAATAAGGCGTCCAAGAAGGCGTTGTACTAAGTATCAAAATATTTGGTAAAGCTGTATGCGAGTTGTGGTATATTGGGTATAAATACATAAAAAAATAATTTATATAATTCACTTCATAATAATGCATGTTTATTTTTAATTCCTGAAATACCTCAACGTGTTAGATTGCGGTATTTCAGGAATAACGCCGCTTGATTGGCTCGTATTGATATCGCGAAGTCCTGAACACAATCGACTAGAAAGGCTTATCACAGTAATCATAATCATCACATTAATTTTAGACTGTGCCCGCTAGACCCGTCCCGAACAACAGGCGAACCCAAAATAGGCAGAAATAACTAAAATCCGTCATCAGCGAACAGTGGGTATGACTGAACACTGTATAGTTCCACGGGTTAGGGGGAAACTGGCCTCTGGTCCGTGGCCCACATTACACGGAGTAGGAATAGTAGTAGTGGAAAAGTTGGCCGAATGCGTGGACCAGAATACCATGGGAAAAAAGTATCGTAGTTAAATCGACCCATTGGGATTTATTTTCATTAAAATGAAAAAAAGGTGCGAAATAAAACGTAAGTATCAAAATATGGGGTATTCCTCGAAGCGCACCAACGATGAAACATAGAGAAGAGCATGAAAGGATACGTTAATAAACAGTAGTGGAAAAGTTGGCCGAATGCGTGGACACGCATTCGGCCAACTTTTCCACTACTGTTCCTACTCCGTGTAATGTGAGCCGCGGACCAGAGGCCAGTTTGCCCCTAACCCAACACCTTTGCCTTTCAGAATTCACTGACCTGGATCGTCAACCTCCTAGATATACCCAGGGGTCATAAACCTGATATTATAATGTATCCTACTACATACCTGTATCAAGACACCAGTAGAGACTCCCACAGACGCGAGAGCGCCAAGCATTCCTCTTAGATGAGGCTGCGAGACCTCGCACGTGTACACCCTTGCTGGCGCCCCCACCATACCAGAGCCGAAACCGATCAGCAACCTGCCTGGAATATACAGTATCTAATCAGCCCCCCAACTCAAAACCGATAAGCAGTTGTCGACCGATCTGTCATCTCCTTCTGTCTACGATTCTTCTAACAAGAGAAAAAGAGTTAGCTTCCCGAATCGGTCGACAATCGACTAATCGAATCGTTCTGAATCAGGGGCAGATTTGAAATTAGGACTTCAGCCATGGAAAGTACAAGATTAGGGTTAACAAAGTTCACTGCAAAACACGGATCTCGTCATAGATACCATGATACTGAAGGGTCATGAGGAAGCATTGCTCACACTCACGCTGCCTCCCATTGCAAAGCATTAGAAATCGCAGTAAGTTTCGATTAGTACATAAGGCCGAATGTGCTGACCATCCTCGTCCTTCAGGGACTAATCAAATCAATTCAAAGCTGGATGGGTTTTAGACACACTCATCCACATCACCTTTAAAAGGTGTCAATACATTGCTTTTAGCTTCCAGCCTCCACGACTGTTGTTGATACTCCAGTACGTCAGGCGCACCCTGGGCAGTCGGCCCCGCGACCAACCTTGCTGACTGAATCTTTTCATCACGACATCAGCTATTCTCATAAAGCTCGTGCCAGCACGAGAGAAGAAGAAGCTCCGGTTGGTGAAATTTTTGGTGGCTGAGTCACCCTCGTCCGTGGGAAGGCACCAGTTAGTTCAAAACCCCTCACGTGGTCCTCGGGTGGTGCCAATCAGGTGACAACCTTTCGCTTGGTGGTAGGATCTTTACGATCGGCCTGGCTGGCTACCACCCTCACATAAAGTCCGGCGCCAAGCAGTTTACTGTGTTCCGTCGTGTGTATATGAGAGCCAGAGAGGTATAGGGGAATCTCTCTATATCTCTGTTGCTTGGATTCGTGTGCTTTATCTTAGACCCTGTCTGCGTTTACTATCAGGTGCAACGAGGGACAAAAGAGACCAAAACAAGGAAAAAAAAGTTGTCATATGCTTCTCCTATACAGCTGAGTAGTAAGAGTTGAGTACAAGGATAACTTGAAGGTTACAAAAGTGTTCTTACCAACATAAAGCATAGGAACGTTCTGTGCGAAAGCGACCATGAGCCAGCCGATTATCAGGGGGATCTCTGTGATGATGAGCGTCCTCCGGCGCCCGATGTTGTCCATGAGGTAGCCGCTGACGATGCAGCCTACAGGCGTGCCGGCTGAGCTGAGACTTGCTGGAACAATGAAAAATAATAATTTGTGAGTTTTTTTGCTTAGGTATTTTATACCAGCTTTTGCCCGCGGCTTCGTCCGCGTGGATGGATGTCGATTTTCTATACAAACTTTCATCCCCTGTTTAACTCCCTTAGGGGTTGAATTTCGAAAAATCCTTCCTTATTCCTTGTCTACATTATAAAGGGAACGGCGTGTTGGCGATCGCAGTATGGTTGTTAAAATAATTAGAGAATGCTGCTGCCCATCCCCTAGAGAATCCCTTAGTCGCCTTTTACGACACCCACGGGAAGAGATGGGGTAGTGCTATTTTTTAACTCCGGCACTACACGAGACATATTTACCTGAAGTTAATTTTTCGCTATGAAATTATGGAAGCCGCTTCTTTTTTTTTATAACTACTTAATTTACAACAGTAGGTAGGTAAATATGCATCCGATTCTAGTCAGATAGAAAGTCAGAAAAAAACACAAAATTTGTCGATTCCGGAATCGCAGGATTTTTACGATGGATACAAAAGTCCATTCCATAGTAGCCAACACTTAAACGTAGGTAAATATACGTACAATTTCTATAATCAGAACATTTTTGTTGATCCTGAAATCGCAGGATTTTTTCGATACAAAACTCAAATCAAAATTTCACCTAAACTGCATTCCAAAGCAGGAAACACCTCAACTTTAGGTAAATATGCATCGGGTTATCCTATCTCTAATTATAATCATCCCAAATATTAATATTTACATGATATGTAGTCCGATGTTTAAGATTTTGTTAATTACGATTTACTTTCCACATATTTCTATCGGTTGCGCAAAGATGTACAGAGTTAGTATTCAACACTCGTCGGTTATTTATTTATTCTTTATGCACAACATTGTACAGAGGCGGACTTAAGGCACTTGTCCCACCGCCGACGATGAGCGAGGAGCAAGTAGAGCTAGAAACTAGAAACGAGTTGACGAGCAGAGAGAAGCGAGTGTGTAGTTTCGATAGTTTTGTCGCTGGGCTATAAACGAGTGTGCGATTGCGACGGGCGATTACTCGCACCACCCGCAAATGATTGCTGGTTGGTCTCTCGGCGTGAATTCTGACCGCCAAACGAGCATCGCCGAGCAAGTATCGCTAAGCGAGTATTATCTTTAAAAGCTCTTGTCGCTCAGCGACAAACTAGTGGAGCGAGTCCTCGCCGGCAGTGTAAACAGTCAGCGATCAACTATTAACATATGCATCTCTTTTGTATAAACGAAATGTATATCTATTGTACGTTTCTTGAGCACGAAAATAGCCGATAGTTAGTCGTGTGGAAGAACTTGGTGTGGTGTTCCTCCAACCAAAGGGAGGATCCTCCAACCAGGCGGAGTCTTGTGCCTGGCGGGCTACTGCCCAACGGTTTTTTTTTTTTTTTTTCCTTTTGGACTGCTGTAGTTGGTCCTAGGGGACCTACGTAACCGGGCAGTTATTGGCGAGACCTGAAGGGTCTCCAGCCAATGGGGGGGGGGGGGGGGTTGGTTGCAACGGTTGATGTTGGGAGGTTGTTTAAATACTATCTGCGTGTTAAATCTTGATTGCGCGATGTAGGATAGTTCGCATGTGGCGAGAATTTCCCGAGGGGTTGGGGCAGAAGTGTCTAGTAACACCCTCATTTTACCGTTATATTAAAGTCACAGGGGGCGAGCCTGAGCCTATTGCCGTCAACCGGGCAAAACTCCAGGCTGCTACTGAGAAATTCCACACGCAAAAACCCAATAACACTTTGCACGACCTGGGGATCGCACCCAGGACATCATGCTCAGCAGTCGCGCTTGTGACCACTAGACCAACGAGCATAATAATACATTCATTTAACGATAGACTAATAGAGCAAATCACCGCAGAGATGATTCTGCCCATTTCTTGTGGAGGAGTTTGAATACTTTAATTTTGAAAGAATAGTGATTGACCTTCCTCATTTCTAGTGTAATAATTGTTACGTTCAATGTTGTGAATTAACGGTTTAGTCCCATCTCTTCCCCTTCCCATCTCTACCCCTATTACGTTTCTTAGAGATGGGAAATTGTTGTGGTTATAAACGCACAGGGGAAGGGGAAGAGATGGGACTAAACCGAATTAACGCCGTAAACAATTTATCGTTTTATTTTAATTATCAACTGGAAACTACGCCTAATAAGTAACATCTACGTAACGTACTAATTTCTAGACAATGGCATGTTCTAATTGCGTAACACTATTCAGGAAGTACACGCCTCCAAAATTCATCTCGCGTAAAAGAAAAGCATATTACGCGCATGCCATGTAATTGTGTATGGTAATTTATCTTGTAGTGTTTACAAAGTATAATCTCGCGATAATAGAAGATGGGATGTACCTACATGAGTGAGATAAGAGCAATCTTACCAATTATCTAATTGCACAGTTACACTTCCGGGTAACTAATTTAGCAGAATTCTAAGATGATCTGTCATCTTTAGGCAATTTTTCCGTCATTTTTGGATAAAATCGCAGAAATTTTTCGCATAGGTGCGATTGAAATCCTTTTTTTTTCTGCCTATGATAAACAAATACTAACTCCATTTCATATAACATAAGAATAAAGTGGCCCACCAAGGTACGGATATCTTTTGAACCGTTTCTTTAAACAGAGCTTCAGCTCACCTTGATTGACCGTTAAGGTTCATAAAATACTGTGTTTAATCTCTGCTGGAAGCAAACATTGCTTTAAAAAAGCATAATATTGCGTTGCTTATTTCTTTACATTTCCTTCCTAAAATAGGTCTTATTTGTCTACTGTTATATTGAATAGAAAACTGTCTATCTCAGAAAAAAAAAGTTCTACGCTAACCTCTAATTCTAGAAGAGTGTCTTCCACAAGAACAAGCTGGTGTCATTTCTCTCGACTAATTCCTTGATTACCTTTAACTACCACGGAAAAGGGGCGTAGCCTTTTCCAAGCCATGAACCACACGACCAACCTTATTGGTAGTCATGCACCAGAAAATGAAATGCTATCCCATAAAAAATATTGACACCTAGAGGAGAACGTGGCTCAATAACAACCGCGCGTTTCGTACGATATCCGACTTTTGGCCCTTACGACAATAGGTACACACGGCTACACTTCAAGCTATGCAAAACCAGTATAAGCTGACCGTTATTTGTGCGAAAATATTATACAAAGCGACGCCAAGATAAACTGGTTTTGTATAGCTTGATGTGTAGCTGTGTGTACCTATATTAGGTATTATAACTCCGGCTCCCGCGACACTCTTGCAATCTGTGCAAAAATTAGTGAACCCAGTGTTTTCTCCTCTTTTTATTCTCGCCATAGCAAAGTAACAACGCAATACAAATTAAATCATTGCCCATTCCGACCGCTCCCGATGGCGGTTGGCTAACAACTAGTATGAAAAATAACAATGGGTGTGAGTGAGTGAGTATGAGTGGGTACGAGTGTGTGGCGATCAACCTGGATTCAATTCTATCCAGTAAAAATCAGCCCAGCCGCACATATAAGAAATTTCTGACGCGTGCGCGATGACCCTCTGCGCATACATATTGTTGTTCTAGAGCCAGCAGACTGCCGGAAATTCTAACAGTCTGTGGTATCTAGTACAAAATTTATGAGAAAAGTAGCACGTCCTAAATTTTCTAACAGAAATTTCTGATAATGTGCTTAACCGTCGGTCCCAGTTATCATACGAATATCAATGACGGTCGTTACGTTTATTCAGACACCCAAAAAGTCTGACAACTAATCTAAACTTAGGATGTCGGTATTGCCCAACAACTGGGTTGCGGGCGTTCTGATAGCAGTTGCTACGAGTAAAATACAGGTTTTCAGGTGGAAGACGACAGACGTGGAAGTAATTTGAGTTACTTAGGAATAGGCTAAAGAAACAAAAACTTACCTATCCAACTAGCTTGATCATCATTAACATGTATGAAGGAATCTTTACTCTTCAGCTGAGGCAGTGAGGTGGCGGAGAAGCCGAAAGCCATGCCAGTGTTGATGGTGCCCAGGTTGGCGATGAACGAAGCCATCACCTGCCTCAGCGCTTTACCCCGACCAGCTTTAGCCGACATTTTGTCGGTGATCGGCGTCTTGGTGACGGTAGCTGGTACTCCATTCTTGATGAACGGCACAGAGTCATTCCTGGAACAAGAACGGTTGAGTGTTATTGAAAAGTTAAGATTTTTAAATCGAAGAAACGTTTGTTACACGTAGCGATCTTCCTGTCCAACTGGAAGAAGCTGTGATATTTTAAATTAAAGATGGTATAATTTGTTAATGATTATTTTAACGAATACACAAGGGACAAGTTCTCTTCCTATCACGTTATGTGACCTGTGTTTTAATATCTAAGCTATGTCTACACCGCTGCACCGGTGCGCTTTCATGTTCATCTTGCGTCTTCGTTTGAAGCATGCGTGAAGCGCCATAGCGCATGCCTTAATAATAGTTCGACAAAAGCGCATGCCCCTAGCGCACTCTAATCCGTCTATTGTATGTCGACTGACAACTGACCGAGGCGCACCGGTGTAAACGATAAGCATGCGTCTTATGGCAATCAATATTGCATGCGCTTGACGCAAGAGGAATTTGAAAGTTGAAAGCGCAAGATGAACATGAAAGCGCACTGGTGAAGACATACCATTTCGTAATTGGAGATTTGAAAGTATAATTCAAAAGGCGGTAGGTATTTTATTTCTGATATTTTGACTCATTTCTTTGATATTTTGAAAACCTCGCCACGGGGCGAATCGGAATTAAGTTTTACGATTTCAATGTTATTGTTTAATGAAATATTTTAAATTGTAGATGTAATATAATTGTATTAGCCTGTAACTGTCCCACTGCGGGGCAAGGACTCTTCTCCTACAGAGAAGGAACGAGCATTGATCGCCACGCTTGCTCACTGCGGGTTGGCGACTTCAGACCATTACGTCCAGATTTCCTCACGATGTTTTCCTTGACTGATGTCGAAATTATGGATAGTTTAAAATATATCTGTGTCGCAAAATCCTTAAGAATTAGCTCCTTCTGTTATAGTCATCTTGAAATATGATGCATCTACATGTTTACCTCAATCAATATCTCTAAAAACATCATATCAGCTATAACATGATTAATTATCTTCAACTCTAAGTACTACGAACAGAATATATGTATACATATTTATCTTACATTTCCCTCAACATAGTATTAACTCATTATGAAAATGGCTACTAAACACGGCTATAGAATACAATCATTGTTCACAAGACCTCTCGAACGGTGTTAGGGTTATCTCTCTATGATAACGGGGCCTCTTCGACCTTACTACATACGTTAACCCTCAGATGCTAATGGTTCTCAATATTTTACTACGAACGTTATTGTCATTGCCAATTCATTCACGTGTTTGCGTGATAATTGTTTTTAAACGGTTAAATTATGTATCACGTGTAATGCATTGATATTTTTATGATAATTATAATTGTTCAACTTGTTTTAAATAGAGGAAATTCTTGAGTTAACTGTTTTAGTCAATGTAAAGGTTTCATTTATTCTAATTGATTCGGTGTTAGATTTTCTTAGATTATCTTGAATAAGGTTATACTTGTGTTATTTGTATTCTTTATTGTACACAAGAATATTACAGATGTCACTAGCGAGTTTAACTTAAAAATTAGTTTTGTACCAGTTAACCTTTGTTCGCTGATTGTTCGTTTAACTTAAGTTAAAAGTAAAATAACGGAAAAACATTTGTTTTTTATTCTTATAGATAACTCACAAAATTTAAAAAAAAAACCTATTACGTATAAATATTGCCCTGTACTTAAACTCTGTTCAACGTAAGCTAAGTCCTGACATAGCAGTCATTTCGTAAATTGTAGCCGTAAGGAGACTGTTATCGATAAAACGTCAACGACATAATCAAAAACCGTAAAACGGCTATAATATATTTTTTATTTTATATTCTTTGTATGGTAACGTTTTGTATGTAAACCTTACGATAAAAAGGGTAAAATGTTTGAATAAATTAAAATGAGCAATTAGGATTTCCTGTTTCTTTTATACAAAAAAAATTAACACCGGTATGCCATTAAAACTGCAAAATTTCGTAATTATAATTATATGGACAAAAAGTCCTCATGATATATTACTATACCTACGTAAGATTGAGAACGACTGAAAATACGCAAATTAGATAACGAGAAAGAAGTCATAAAAGATAACACTAATGATGTTTGTTTAACATTATTATATCATCTACATTTCGTTAGCTGTCTAAAATCAATTAACGTTAACTAAGATCAGTCGGGTTATCTTTAAAAGATTGTATCTTTTAAATCATCGGTGATTGCAAAATTGGTAATTAACAGAAATAAAATGATTTAATACTTTCACGTATCCGCTTTTTCATTCGCGTTTTCCACGCCGATAACTAAATTATAACTTTCTATAACTTGTGTTAGTAACTTTAATTAATAGCAAGAAGGTGCAGGCAAATAACTGTAGCTTCTAGCTGGGGCTTTTAGATAATACTTGGAATTCCTAAATAGTAGCTGAAGTTCGTAGCTAGTTGCTACAACTCATAGCCAATAGCTAGAACTCGTAGCTCGATAGCTGGAACTCGTAGCCCATAACTAGAACTCGTAGATCGATAGCTCGAACTCGTAGCACGAAAGGTAGAACTCGTAACTCTATAGGTCGAATTCGTAGCTTGATAGCTAAAACTCGTAGCTCGATGGCTACGAAGGTCCCTAATAATGCCTTAATAATAAGTAAAGCTGGAGCTCGCAGCTAGGTCCTTTAATAATATAATTCAACTTCTAATTTCTTCACAATTTAACTTACAATGCAGTACAGTTTTTACAAAGAGTAAAAGAGAGTGCCTTTTTGTACTCCTTATATTTTCGTGTTTTTTTAATGTATTCGTTAATTACGTAGAGTTGTTTTATTTATTGCAAGACTTATGACCTATATATTCCAGTCTTTGCTAATCAATGGATTAATTGACAATCATTGCCATAATAACACTGATAATAAAAGCCTGAAAGGTAATTCTACTGTTATCTTACTGACTTAGCGAAGCGATAAATGTATGATTCCTTGCGTATTACTAAAACCTATTACTATACTTTTCTTTTTCTTTCTTTTTTAAAAAACGTTGCCCCACACTAAGATTTCTCTTGTATCGTGGGTGCGTTTACAAACACAAATCTCACAAACAAACGCCCAGACCCGAAACAACCATCTGCAGACCATAAAAATGTTTGTTCCGTGTGGGAATCGAACCCACGACCCGTAGCGCAGAAGCCAATCGCTTAGCCACTGCACCAAACGTGTCGTCTATATATACATAAACCTTTAGCGGTTTTGTTATCTATTTGTTTTATTTATTTCATACAGATTAGATTATGACATTATTATGACAATATAATTAAGGCTCTTGGGTTAATACTTGTTCCATGCGGGAATCGAACCCACGACACATTGCACAAAATAAACGGCAAGACATTTACACATAAATAAACAATAACATAAAATGAGTTCTTACGAATAAATGACACAATGTGATCATTTGACCACCTATTGAGCACTGCAGGGTTTGACGATGACGTCAGCACTATACTGCCGTACGAGCAATTGAATATAGCAATTTATCGTTTACTCTAAGACAGATAATCTGCGCGTTATCCCTATACAACAACTTCAATCATTCTGAACTAACTATCAATATACTTATTGTTAACTAGCTGTACCCGGCATGCGTTGCAATGCACTTTTTCCTACTTACTACCTACCTACTACTTATCTACTACCTACCTTCAGAAACAAAATCAAAATAGTAACAAAAAGTTAAAACCATTTTCATGCATGCGGTAAACAAATGAAGAAGTCGACGAAGACGAACGATGAGTTCGTCTCGCGACCTCGCCGCGTGTTCAGCCCATGATTATGGGCTCCGTTTTGGTCCGAAACTAGTCAGGCAATCCCGAAAAAATGCACGTGAGTAAACCGTAAATAATCATAAATATGAATGTGTCTCACGAAAGTTATAATACAAAAAAGAATATGGATACTGAGATAATTTAGTTTTTTTTTAAACATCAAAATTTTCTTTCATAAGAACCTTCTCCTGGCAATAAAGAACAAACATTTTTTTTTGCGAAATCGGTCCAGCTGCTCACGCGTGATGCCGTGACTAAGGGAGATAGGGATTCATTTTTATATACATAGATAGATAGATAGATATACAAGGTTAATCGGAAAGGGGTACTAATCCGAAAGGGTGTTAGAGTACCCTTAGTAATGAATAACTTTTGTTTTACCACTTACCCCAAAACTTAATAGTTTAAGAGAAATAGCTGTTCAAAGATTTCATAAAAAATTAAATTAAATCTATCTTTCAGATAGATCAGCTGTGTTTACATTGTAGGTCGTATTTGGGGTCACGGATTAGAAGCTCCATTTTCTGAATTCGTAACTAAAGCAGACAGGAAGATTATTTGAAAAAACTAAAATAAATATAATTTTGTATGAAAATAAAAATTACTGAATTTCAAGTTTTAACACTTGCTTTTAAGCAGTCATCAGTGATACTTTTACTGGACTACAGATCAGTACCCCTTTTCCGATTAACCTTGTATAAGGCGATATGAGTGGTTGTACTCTGCGTCCAATCCGAATCCGAGAAAATATGATCCGAACTAACTGCTGTACTATTTGTATAAACAGCTGTACACATCCGATCCTAATATCATAGATTTCCAGCCGAGAATCCTCGGATTGTGTTTTCCCGGATTCAAATTCGGAGCAGAGGGCCTACTCCCCAAGTCCGTCAACGAAGTTTATCTCCCGTCCGAAAGTAGCCCGAAACGTAGGAGTGAACAAAACAAGTGTCAAGTTCAACTTTTCGGACGGGCAAAAACACATCGGTAGTAGGGACAACTGTCAAATCGTCTTGTCATTCATTCTTAGTTCGGGCCACGAAATAATCGTACCTATGTCCGTAGGTGATAGGGAGTAGGAAACGCTCGTAACTATGGCCGAAACCACGGACTTCGTGCTTAGAGTAGACCCCCAGTACACAAGCGCTGCCTAAGGCGCCATCTCCACGAGCGATTGAATCGCGGCGACATTCTCGCCGTGCCATCAAATTCAATACTAACTATCGCCGCGATAAAATCTCCGAGTGGAGACATGTTCTAAGAGAGTTTATAGAAATAGCACAACGATAATATCGCCGCGATTCTCTCGCTCGTGGAGACGGCCCCTAACATCTCGTGGGAGCTACCCATCGGAATTTGGAATTAAAGACATATTTAGATGGGTCCTGCGTATAAGGGCTAAAGTGGCAAAGTGTGAACTAGATACATCTACAGTTAAAAGGTTCAAATCGGAAATTACCAAAATGCAACTTTGGCCCATATACATAGGACCCATCGATTTAATAACGTTGGATGGACGTGCAGCCGCACCCGACTATGCGCTTGTTATCACACACTTAAGGGTGGATTAATCTCAACCGCCCAAGTGTACCGAAAACGCTACGGCCGCCATTGTTTATCTATTGTGTCTATAATTACAGTACTACACAGGTTAAAAGAGCCCCCACGAGTGACGATACTTGAGTACGTCCGGTATACCCTAGGTAGTCAGGTCCGCTACCAATATTGCTGAGTGGCATGAGCTATTCTCATATAACTCGAGAAGAAAAAGAACCACACCCTACTTTCATTTGACAAACCCGGTGGTAAGGTCTTAAAAAAAATAGTTGATAGTAGAGGTCGATAGGAGAAATATGTTCAACAGTGCCATTTACACCGAATATTTAAACTCTGCAATTTAAAGTAAGTACTTACATAATTTTCTATCCTATTCATTCAAAACAATTAATAAATTCACAATAACTTTATTACACTGCATTTATTCATAAAACGTAACACGGCACCATCATTAGGGAAAACATGCGCATACGCATACTACAAAGTATTCACGGCCTAAATCCTGCTCTATAAAGTAGTTAAGGCCAAAAGTAATGGCACGCCACTAAATAGCCATTTAACTAATAATTATTATTCAGCAACGCTGGAGGAAAGTCATAAGGACTATTATTACTGCCATTGATGGTAACTGCATTCGTTTTATATCGATGACCCATTTTATGTCAGAGAACATGATTTTGCATGTGTATTGCTACTAATAACATAGGTATGGAATATTAAGGAGACAATACAAAAAAAATACCTATCTAGTATATTAACCCTTTATAGGACAGAAACTAAATTTGTACAGCGCTTGTAACCACCCCACTAGTCTGCCTTTAATGTCGATTTTATCGAAACTATTGTAAGAATGATCAACCTTATGCTAGCAACGCATCGACCTTTAAACGGGCACAGCGCACAAACGCGACCACCAACATGAATTTAGCCAACATGAATTCAAAAAGAAATTGAATTCAAAAGTGCCTGTAAATGGTTTAATTGAAATAAATGCTTTGACTTGACTTGATGATCGCCAGTGACGCCAAATCATTTTGGTTTCATATACTTACAGTGCCTAACGTAAAATCTGCCCAATAACGGGTTAAAATGGCTGCGCCAAAAGCCTACTAATATAATTATACTGGCATATACTCACGCCTGTAATTCAACTCAGGAGTAAACAGAGGTATTCTCAATGTACACCCACGATACGCCTCTTGTATCAAGTCCCAAGATGGCGTGCCTATTGCCAATTTTCGAGCACATTTATGGTGCCACGTTCGTCGCCTCTTACGATTCGCTTGCCCGGCGAGACGGATGGGAATTGTGTTCTCACTCCGTCCCTCCATGGTCACGGACTTCAAAGCATATTTTAATATAATGTCAACTTTTTATTATTACTTAATCAAGAAACATCCTCAACTATGTTGGGGTCAGATTCCAATTTAACCAGGGGCCCAATTCTCCTAAAATAAATCTTGATAAATCACAACCGAACCAAGGCCGGACCGTTCATTCAGAGAGTTCTCAATTTCAAAAGCTGTCGAATTGTTTGACACAAAAAACAAAATCAATCATTTTGAAAGTTTTCAAAAACAAAAACTGACTGACGGTTGTGGTTCGATTGCGTTTGGCAACAATTTATTTTAGGAGAATTAGGCCCCAGATGCGGCTGAATACCTAATACGTATTTTACATGGAGCGACTGCCATCAGACCTCCGTAACTCAATTACTGGGCAATGGCGATATCCTAACATTAGAACAGTTGTCAGACTTTCGGGCTTTTGACTACCCGTAGCACCTGTCATAGGTATACGTATGACACCCGGGACCGACAGCTTAACGTGCTCTCCGAGGTAAGGAATAGTCTCGACGGTAATGAACGGTCACCCATCCACGGACTGACCGCGGTAAGCGCAGCTTAACCTCGCAAATCGTAGGAACAACGCGGTTGATAATTAGCCACCAGCCCTTCCAAATGCACCATTATTGAGGTCATATACAAGGTTAGTCGGAAAGGGTGTACTAATCTACGGGCCACTAGCCGCCATTTTCAATATCCTATCTATCGGCGGTTTTCCGTACTACAGATAGAAATTTGACATTAGTTCTATGGAGCTTATGTCAAATTTCTATCTCTAGTAGGCGAAACCGCCGATAGATAGGTTATTGAAAATGGCCGTAAAAGTATCACTGATGACTGTTTTAAAGAAAGTGTTCAAATTTCAAATTGCGAAAAAAAAATACATGTAAAATAATTTTTATTTTAGTTTTTTGAAATATTCTTTATTTGCTTTAGTTGCGAATTTAGAAAATGAAGTTTCTAATCCTTGACCCCAAATATGACCTAAAATGTAAACACAGCTGATCATAGTTATGGATAAATAAAAGATTTTAGCGTATCTTTTGTGAGATCTTTGAACAGCTATTTCTCTGAAACTATTGACTTTTGGGGAAAGTTGTAGAACAAAAGTTATTCATTATCATAGGGGCTTTAACACTTTTTCGGATTAGTGCCCCCTTTCTGACTAATCTTGTAGATAGCCTCGATTATATTCTCTACCAAACCAATTGTTATACATAACAAAATACATACATTGTAAATTAAGGAAAGACGTGAGACCTAGACCTCTACATTAAATACCAGATTGCAATCAATACAGAGGTGTGAGGTCGATTGCACCGATGGTGATAATACCAATGTCATGAGCTAATAAGATGCGAAACACGACGTTTGAATTCGTCTGCATAGTGTTAAACAAGTGCGTGTGAGTTTCATAATGTCAATTTTCCTGCAAATAAATACTTATACTCTGTTCAACCATAATGAGTCCTGACATAACCGTCATTTCGTAAATTGTAGTCGTGAGGAGATTGCTATCGAAAAAACGTAAATGACATCATCAAAAACCGTAAAATAGCTTTATAGTCCATGTTTTTTAGGGTTCCGTACCCAAAGGATAAAACCCTACTACTAAGACTCCGCTGTCCGTCCGTCCGTCTGTCACCAGGCTGTATCTCATGAACCGTGATAGTTAGACAGTAAAATTTTTCACAGATGATGTATTTCTGTTGCCGCTATAACAACAAATACTAAAAAACAGAATAGATAATGGTACGGAACCCTTCGTGCGCGAGTCCGACTCGCACTTGGCCGGTTTTTTTTAAATAAGTATTTGATATTTTTTGTATGGTAACGTTTTGTAGAACAACCTACGTTGAGGTCATGAACGGCTCAAATTGATCCTTATTAGCAGATTTATCGATTCGTGCATTAATAAATGGTGGTATTTTTTCCAAAAAACGTCGTTGTCGATTCCCGTCTAAACAAGAAGTTTTAGCTTTCTCCGAAATTGAGCGCATGGCTCCATTGACCACTTTTCTTATGGATTAGATCTTCGCTCTATAGTTTCATCTCAAATAAGAGCAAACTCATCATCACCATCATCAGTAAATTAGTCCACCACGCTGTCCTGGGGGTCTACTCCCTAAGCACGAAGTCCGTGGTTTCGGCCTTAGTTACGAGCGTTTCCTACTCCCTATCACCGACGGACATATGATTATTCCAGGGCCCGAACTAAGAATGAATGACAACACGATTTGACAGTTGTCCCTACCACCGATGTGTTTTTGCCCGTCCGAAAAGTGGAACTTGACACTTGTTTTGTTCACTACTACGTTTCGGGCTACTTTCGGACGGGCGACTAACTTCGTTGACGGACTTAGGGAGTAGGCCCCCTGGTGCGGACCACACAGTAGACACACCATCAAGCACAATTTTTTTTTCAGTCGCTCTCTCGTTTTCTGTTTTCCATACGATGCTTTTCTTCACCGTTTACGTAAGTGATGGTCAAATTGAGCACATGAATTCGAAAAGTCAGAGGTGTGAGCCGGTATTGAACTTACACTCTCCTGCATGGAAGCCAAACGTTCAACCGCTGGGCTATCAAAAGCCAATTACATACCCTGATAAAGTTATTTACCTATATATAGGGTGACTGGTAATTAGTGACCGATCCTTTAACATATGATTGTACTCATGATAACAAACAACTTTCCCAAAGAAACATTATTTATAAAACAAAAACAAAAAAAAACCATATAACGAGCCGCGTCTATTCCGTAACGATTTACTAATAAATTTTAAATGAAAAAAATAAAATTAAAATAATTACACTATTACCAGTCACCCTATACATATATAAAAATGAATTGCTGTTCGTCAGTCTCGCTAAAACTCGAGAACGGCTGGACCGATTTGGCTAATTTTGGTTTTGAAATATTTGTAGAAGTCCAGGAAAAGTTTAAGTGGTGAGAAAATATGGAAAATTTGCGAGGGAAATAGTAAAAACAACAATTTTATTTTCCCATACAAACTGTTACTACCTGTCAAACATTTGATGTTCGTCCCGTCGGCGTCAGTACGGTAAATTCGGGTTCAAATCAAAAATATTGTGTATCCAAAAGCACTTCAATAAACAGATTCTAAAACCAAACACTTTTTTTCTTTAATTGGCATTGCAACGCATAGGTACAGCTAGTTCGCGAATAAATAAATGACGAAGAATTTTATCCAAGTACTTCTGTTGATGACTCCGTGCATTCTTCTTTTGTTTACTTATATTATTTACCCTACTTGTGGCCCTGGCACACTATATACCTCGTCACATCGCCCCAGTTTCCGATGTCAGAGTAAATAAAATATTTATATGACTCTAATACGACAAGATTATTTTATTACTGAGAATTGTTCGCGTTCATTGTAATGTAAATTAATCCTTATTAATATCACAGTGTACCTACTTACTACATACAGTGGGTCAACGCCCATACATTTGACAGGTCCTATGAAATGTCAAAATTATGTAGGGGCGGAGGTTATGTCCCAAGTATGCAGTATGGCTACTCGGGACATAACCTCCGCTCCTTCACCCCGCAACCGCCGCACGATTGCTCTGCGACAATGTTCTACGTTGACCGACTGTAAGGAGTAAGATATAGGTAGACTGTGCTAATATTATAAATGCGAAAGTAACTCTTTCTGTCTGTAACCTCATCACGACTAAACTACTGAATCGATTTTGATGAAACTTGGTACAGAGGTAGTCTGGAACTCGGAGAAAGATATAGGCTACTTTTACTCTGAAAAATGCTAATGACCCCTAGTATATTTTTATTCATTTGGTGAAATTTTTACTAAATACTGCCAGAAAACTGTAGGTGCAAGAGAAGATTTTAATTGGGTATCGCTTTTTTGTGAAAAAAGTAGGAACATTATTATGATTCCAAATGCCGCAGCATTATGCTGAAATAAGTGCCTAATTTGGACTCGTGCAGGTTACTTTTTTTAAATATTTTTCTTCTTCTGTGTCTGCCTGTGCGAGTCTAAAATATTTTTTTTCTACCTTCCTCTTTCTATTCACATTAGACGTTGATTTCTTTTTATGCATCTGTACACTTTTAAACAAGATTCAATGATTAAATATTCCAACTTGCCTTTCTTCATCAAGTAGTCTGACGAAATGACAAATTAGAAAAAAGAACAGTAGATATCCAAGTACCTATTTCATCGTCATCAAAGAGCGGAAGCGACAAGACTGTCGAAACTGCTACCAATTGTCGTAATTAGTGCTAACCGGGGAATCGAAGAAGTGACTAGAACGTCCGATTACCAAACAGTTCATATACATGGCAATTTATACAACCAATGTACAACCAATAGCAGTAAATTCGGATATGGAATATGATTTTTTTTTCCTATCAAGAAAATATACACATAATAGCAATTTAAAATTAACCTTCACCAAACAGTCACACTCATGGTATGTAGGTATACAGGTAGGTGACCAAAATATAGGATAAAATATCCCTAATAAATTAAATATCCCATTTAATACTCGTCTCATCAACATTCAAACGTTGTGTTAGGAATCAAAATCAAAGGGAAATCTTAATCAATGAGTTTAAATTAAATTTATTAGAGGTGGGGTTAGTACAAACTATTTTAGCGCAGCCGAATTCTGACTTAGCGAAAAGGTTGGCTCAGTTGGTTCATTTTGTTGACTAGGATTTTTACAAACTTTTATTTAATTTTAATTTTATTTAATAAGATACCTGATGTCGGTAGTTAGCATAAGGCATGATGGGGTTGGCGTATCCACATGGATAAATACCCCAATTTAAATACAAAAGATTTAAAAAAAAAAAAAACATTCAAACGAAAACTTTGCCCAACCTCCACCACAAACAACAAAAAATAAATACAATCCCAATAAAAAAGGTGGTACATTTTACCTCAAAAAATGACAGCATTTCGAATAACTTCCCAAAGCTTTTCATAATATGCTTAGTACATACATAACATAACATAATCAGGCCATTACTGACCATAGCTGGGCAAGGGGCCTCTTCTTATAATGAGAAGGGCGGTAGGCTTTATTCCACCTCGCTGGCCTAGTACGGTTGGTGGAATACACATATCATCGAGAACTTTATGGAGCCCTCTCCGATGTGCAGGTTCCCGCACGATGTTCCTTTCCTTCACCGCCAACGCAATTGATATCAAATTCTGATCCAAGCCTAGCACATAAAACTACTTCAGAAACCACACAAAAACAATTCAGAGGTATGTCGGAGGCATGTTCTGTCCTTGTCACGCGAAATAGATATTATATTGCGCCAGAGGTTTTTATGAACACCCGTGTGTGCGTCCGACATTTCAGGGGATAAAAAACCAGAATAACAACAGAGCAAAACACGCTGAGGTATGGGAAGACAGCCTTTGCCCAACACAGGGACAGCAGAGCCTAAATATTATAAAATACTTAGTCCTGGTTTTTGAAAACTTGAACAACGCAAAAATGAACTAATCAGCTGTCAAATCTTATGTCAAATGCTGTGATTAGTTGTATTTTGATCGACCTTCGTTAACACGAGATTTGACAACAGCCTATCACATTCGTAATTTAAATAGCTTTCATTTTGACAATACAACAATATTCAATGCGTGGTACACAGTTGTCGAGAAGTCAGATTATTAAAACATACGTTGCTATGGAAATTGTTGACTTGTCAAAATCAAAGCCATAGCGATTAAGAGTGTTGATCAGCTTTTCAGAAAACGGGGGCTGGCCAGTGCTGTCCCATTCCTTGATATAAAAATCAACGTACCCATGGAAACAAAAGCGATTCCCAAGTAAAATGTCAAGGAACTTACATAGTACCGTAATTAGTCAACTTGTCATGGGATTCAGTCACCAGATACTGGCTTGTCAAGCTGCTCCTAAGTAAAAAATATTAATAAATATACAGATAACAAGATGACTTTTAGAAAAAACATCTCCTTGGTCCGCCTGCATAGCTACCACCCTCACAATAAAGTCCGGCGCTAAGCAGTTTACTGTGTTCCGTCGTGTGTATGTGAGAGCCATAATAATTTTTGTAATTTTTTTTGATGCTTTATTATGGTAGTAGACCATGCTCTGAACAACGTTTTTTCTAGTAAAACAACCAATTAAATGTCAGTGTGCATACAGGGTTAATTGAAAAACACCAACAACCTCTTATGGGGTCATTAATATGGGACCAAACCGAAATCGCGAAAAAAAAACATTTTGACGAGCTAAGCGAACATAAATGTAGGGATCCAGTTGTTTTTTTTTTCGCGTATTCAGATTTGGTCCCATAGTAAAAGTTAAAACAATTCAACGTTATAACATGCATATTTTAGCCAACAATATGATTTATGTTTCAATCTGAAATACTTTATGACTTGCTGCATAACCCCAAAATCCATTAAGATCAAATTCAAACAAACATTGCATAAACAAATTATTTATATCTTTCAAAAATAAAAGACGAGCGCAAAATCTTTTTCGATCTGGAAAATATGTGACGTCAGAAGTTAAAAATGTACAAATGTTGGTGCCAATGATACATTGGCGCAAATCTACATAATAAAAGGTAATTGGCCATGTTTATTTATTTACAATGTGTTAATGTTCGTTGCACGGAATCACACGACCGTTTTGTTGTGCACCCACGTGATAATGAGCCTATTTGTATTAGATATTATGTTCTACATTAACTTCAACAGTTGTTAATTTGATATCTATCTAACAATAATAACAAATCATAGATACGGGCTGGCGATTAAAATCTACTAATCTAGTACTGCTCCCCGATTTAAAACTTTTTGGAAAATCGTTCGTTCTTCTCGTTTTCTACGTCTCCGATTCTAGTAAAGAGAGAAAACGAGATAGCGAACCAAATCTTTCTACAACTGCTTTATTAAAACGTTCAGCCCCCTGGACTGCTTCCTTTTAAATAAACGCGATGCCTGTTAACACAAAATATACATCGCCACACACATTCCCCGCACCCAGTCAGAAAGACCAGAAAGAATGCGAGTAACCAACCACCAAATGATTGAATAAAAAATACAGAAAATCCAGACCGGGTCGAACCTGAATGATCATGCCCGGTGTGCTGTACTGTTAGTTGGAATTATTATTAGAAACTAAAAGATGACACATAAAAAATGCATATTGCATTACTGAAACACTTTTATTACCACGAACGAAATCTTTGAAGAAACGTCACCAAAATCAATGCCCTAAACAGATGGCACCAAAGAACCATTATGGACTGGACGCACTTACCAGCATCGACGCGCCTATCACTCATTAAAATGACCAGCGTGTATGAAGATCCGTACGCATGCTTACAACCTTTCCTATGAATTCACATTTTGCATCAAACTGAGGTGATGTGCGTACTAGCTAATGCTTCCGGACGCTGACGAAACCATGCTTGCGCAACTGATCGAAATTGAACAAGTCTTATACACATCACTAGAGATGCATAAGCATGCTTACGCTACTAAAAGCACACGTAATTTTTGCGCGTATAGTTTGTCTATAACCATCCAGCTTATTGATGAATGATGTGAGAAAACATCGTGAGGAAACCTGCCGACTGACAGGGCTCCCTAAAGTTCTCGATGGTGTGTGAAGTACGCCAACCCGCACCAGCCACGCGAGCACGGATCTTTTTATCGAGTCGATTCGAGAAATGTATCTATTCTAATCGTCAAATTTGACATAAGGTAGATAAAACGACAACTGTGCTCGCACCGCTGGCCAGCGTGGTCGAATACGGCCTAAAACCTCCAACAGTGGGATAGGAATGGGCTTATTATCAGTGATCGGAAAAGGGTGAGCTATTTACCTAAACTTCAAAGAACAGAAACAAAAACTGGAGACTTCCTTACGACAACATTTTTTTTTTCGGGAGAATTTTCTCGGAGATTGACTTTCATTTGTTTTCAAAAAATAAAAGACAATCTCCTTTTTTGAAAACAATAGACAATCTCTTTTTTAAAAACAATGAAAAACGTGTCATCTGGTTTTGTGACAATTTTGGGAAACAAAAATAGGAAACGAATTTAATTGTTTTCTGTACTATTAACATTAATATTAAATGTACTTTAGTGATGTCCCGAAACCCGGAATAATTTGCACGAAAAAAATGTTGTCGTAAGGAAGTCTCCAGTTTTTGTCTCTGTTCTTTGAAGTTTGGGTAAATTAGCTAACCTTTTTCCGATAACTGCTTATTATGAATGGATCCTAAATACATTCACTTTTAAACAACGGTTTCCTCCTTTCGGATCCTCCCCTCACCGCACAAGGACACAAATGGCAAGTTCATTACGAGATAATGTCCCACTATTTACCAGACAAGGCGACCGTCAGAAATACGTCATCCTTATCTGTCATGCGCCACTTATCTTACTCAAACAAGTAAATACTCAAACCTACAAGTATTTAATGAGTTTAAATTACTTTTGTAAAAATTTCTCGTGATTTGGCAAAAACAAATCATCACATGATATGATAGCCTTTACCCAATTAGGTATGTTGGAGATTACTTCTAATTTAACCTGACGAGAAGGTGCTCTTAGTTGGATAAATACTCGAAGCCAAGTTAAACGCAAACACAATGGAGTAAAAACGAATATTAATAACCCTTTATTGTCTATCGAGTATTAACTGACCTGTTAAGGTACAAGTCCGAGACGGGCTGCAAACTGCAGACTGCATCCGCAGACCGCAACTCGCCGTCCGAATAACACCTTAAAGGTGTAGTATATATTAGTATTCCAACGGCGACCGCAAACTGCAACCGCAGATGACAGCAGCAGACAAGCGACACTACTGGTTCATTCATACAAACCAATGTGAGTTGCGGTCTGCGGTTGCGTCTCGGACTTATACCTTTACTGTTTAATGAACATTAACTAATCTTTCATTATTTAACGAGTACTTTCTTCTTGAGTATTTATCTGCTTGTGCATCTCTAAACCTGATGCAGCAAGAATTTTCATTGAAGTATTTAAAATGGAGGTCCTGCTGACCCGAACAATCGAGAAAAATACGGGTAATATTAATTTGTTGATTTTTTTCAAAAAAAACGTTATGTCCCCGTAATGGAAAAATATGATGTTCCTAGTCTTTACTGATAAAGCATTTTCGAAATCTAAAAGCGTGGCCTGCAGCTTACTGTAAAGGTTTTTTTTATTGGGTTTCTTTCCTGCCTGAAAGTTCGAATCTGTATAATATATCATTAACTTTGCTGCTCTATAAATAGACTGCAACGGAAATTCAATTCTGATATTTGAAGGTCGTTCGTTACCCATGTTTTCAGAACCTTGTTCATGTCATTTCATTTGAACAAACATGTCATGCAATGTTGACCACGTCGCATATTCAAACGCCTTTTGTAACTTACGGTTAAAAAAATAAAGCTATCATATGACAACACGTTGGCTGATTACGATGTACATTAATTTGACTGTTTTTGAACGAACGCCGACCTAAGTTATAATAATACAATAAATAAGTTCGTTGTAAACAAAGAAATTAAATGAGTTTTGGCCTTTTTTATCAATTGTGTTTGTGCATGTATATCAAATAAAATAAAACATTGTTTTTCTTATTTTTATCATACAGTAGCTGACCCGACAAACGTTGTTCTGGCATACGAAATCCCATAAAAAAAGAACTATTTATTTACTACTTTTTATTAACTATTTTCCGGGCAACTTTTCTAATGTTCTTTCCATAAAAACCTAATTCGGAAGAATACGAACTTTAAAAAAAAATTGCCAAATCGGTCCAGACGATCTCAAGTGATGCGTTTACCAACGAACAGCATTTAATTTTAATTTATATGTATAGACTAGCTTTTGCCCGCAGCTCCGCTTTTGCGTGAAATGAGCCCTCGTTAAGTCCCTTGTTAGGTGCAGTTAAAAAATCAAAAAAATCTTTCATCCCATCATTATTTAAACACTTACGGGTAGAATTTCCAAAAACCCTTAAACACGCATATATTATGTATTTCTCAACAAGAGCCTACATTTTTAATTCCATGCTTCTTACTTCAAAAGTAACAGATTTCTCATACAAACTTTCAACAGTTATTTCACCCCCTTAGGGGTTGAATTTCGAAAAATCCCTTCTTAGCGAACGTCTACTAACTATAAACTACCTCCCTGCCCAATTTCATCTTTATACGTCAAGCGGTTTGCGATATTTCGTGATGAGTGAGTGAGTGAGTGACTTTTCGCTTTTATATATTTAGATTAGATAGATTGCTTCACACGTGAAGCAATATTAATGTCACAACAATCAGACAACAAACCTCTAACAGCTTACAAGGTGTATTTCTTATTCTTCTTCCCTTACTTCTCCAACCAGTAAAGATTACCCATCGTCCCCTTTTCAAACCAAACTTTATACAACGTTATTTTTAGTATAAACAAAAACCGAGACACCCCAACAAGATTTTCATCAAAACTGCCTGAATATGTGTTTTTTTTTAATAAATCTCCAAGTTACACCGTAGTTTATGTCGTTAAGTTCCCTAGTAAAGTGTGAAATGCCTGAGATTTGCTATGCAGGGGTTGTCTAATACACGGAAACTGACCGAGCGGACCATCTCAAGCGTCAAGATGTCTATTCCCGTCAACTGTTATGGGTAGAAACCTACTGAAATAAATTTGAAATTTATGAAAAAAAAATGTGTTGTAAAAAATATGTCAAACTAGTTACAGGTTTAGTATATACTAAAACTAAGCTTATATATTAAAATTCAGCTTCCGTATAATGTTTGTGTCCGAAAACTCGAAAACTATTCAATGGATTGACTTGACAGTTGTTGTTGGCATTTGCGCGAAGGTTTCTGACATAATTAAAAAATAAAAAAAACTTCTTACGCGGGCGGAGCCCCGAGGGCACAGCTAGTATATTATATTCTCACCGGTCGCAAATTCTGTCTAACCTTCAATGTTCTCCATCCATCAAAAGTCGAATTTAGTGAGTGTAATTTTAGAATCGCGCGTTTAAAAGTCAGAGTTATTTTCACGCGTGAAGAACATATGAACACTGACCGTGACTTTCGAGTTCGAAATCACGACGTGAAAGAGAAAAATGAATCTCGCAGCCACTATTGATCTTGGGCTACACCAAACAGACTAGTGTAGGTATTAGGTATACAATGATTTCAGAACAATGCAGGGTGTTAACGAATTCGTGTAATTCCTTCAAACCACATGATCTATTAATGGTATAAATTGATTAAAAATAAAAAAAAAACATTTTTTAAATTTTTTTCAAAATTTCTATGCCATGCATAAATGAATGAAGGCACGGCGACACAGCTGACGGGCACGACTAGCGCGATATCGCTCCACGCAGTCAGTTAACTTGGGACGCTAAAATTACTCAGATACAGAATACCATGGTTCATTTTTTGAAAACTTTTTTTTGTTGATTCTGAAAAATACCTATGCAGGGTCAATCAGTGTCACTAGTAGATCACGCGGTTTGAAGGAATTACACGAATACGTTAACACCCACTGAGGGAAATAATGGTAAAAGCACTTTGGTACGTAAGGAATGACGTTCTCCATCGGGATCTTCAAGTAGAGTTCGTCGATAAAGTAATTAGAAAGTATGCAACGTAAGCTTCATCATCATGTGAACGTCGAGGCAATTCAGCTTCTCATAGTGAGAAGACTCAAAAGAACAAAATTGTTCGAGTTAGTGTTTAGTGAAAAGGTGCTACCGATAAAGTGCACATGAACAAAGTATCTTGGCCTTAATAGATTCAATAAGGAAAGTGCTATTGGACACATTCTTGGTAAAACACAATATAAGTTATAGTTAAATTACTTAGTAGCCTAATTACAAGGCTAGATTGTAAAAAGATTAGGGCGCATCGTTAAGGAGAGCTCTAAGAAAAGGAAAAACAAAGTCTATTAATGATCTTGAATCAGGCCACATTTAAGTGCTTGCACCTAAAACGTGAGATGGACTTCAAATAGCATCAATGCGTCGGCACTTCACTAATTCACGTGCAATACCAGCCAATATTATTTTCAATTGCGTGCCAACTTCTAAGCCATAAATGATAGATTCCATATGGAATAGTTAGAACTAATGGGACGGAAATGGGTCCAACCTTTCAGTGAGAAAATATTGAAGATCAATCTGTGAATACAATCTGATATCAAGGAAAATATAGAATCACATGGAGTGGCGTAGAGAAAATACAACGGGAGACGATATCCATCAATACTTATACATAGATTTGACATGTCTGTACATTGGGAATGTTTCAAAAAGGATAACCAATAGAATCCATTTCGATCATTTTTGAACTGTCTGTTTGTCGGTTTGTTTGTGCATCGCGTAAAAAAGTACTGACTCAAAGTCATCCGACTTATATAGACAAATATTGTGCGTATCTTGGAGTAACATTTAGTTTTTGTTTGACCGTAATCGATTCGCTCAGTCAAAAGATATTAGAATTTAAAGTTATTAAGAAGAAAGTTTATTAATTGCGAGACAATATTGGATTCCGACACAGCTAGTGTTTAATAAAAGAAACCGAATTAATACCATGTTAGAAAAATTACACCACGATTTTTTATTTCAAAATACCTAGCCGATTACATTATTATTTCATCCAAAGGAATTTCATCTCATGATGTTTAGCCGTTATTCCCAAAATCAAAATAGCATCAGCTTTAGCGGTTGACGTCACAACAAAGTACCTGAGTTCATAGAGATATACATATACTGCGGCAGTACCTGCTGTATTTGTACATAGATATACAATTTATCTACTCTGCTGTACAGTCAACCAAAGAAACAAGTATACAAGCAACTAATTACATTAATATTTTGCGTGTGTTGAGTGAGTCTTACGTATGAAAAGTTATTACGCACACAATTACAATGACAATAGGGAATATGCATGTAATTCAAAACTCTTTCATTATTTAGATATACATTGTTTATGAGTCAAGACACAAATTGCATTTTTTTTACATTTTTTAACTCATTACTTATTTTACAATTCATTGTTTTATGTCCCGTTTTTTTCGTGGAACGGAACGCAATCTCGAAACGCGTCGTCTTCGAAAATGCCGGAAGTGACATCAAATCCATATGAATAAATCTTTAAATAATCTTTTCTTAGCAAACTGTTTGATTTCTCACTGAGGTTAAGTTAGTAAGTGCGATTTCTGTTTGAATAAAGCACAAGAAATAATTTAATTTATATGATTTGTGGCTAAAAAAGAGATGTAAACAAAGCAGTATCTTGGATTATGACGACACATTATGACTGCGACAATAAAGGACGTTTGAACTGTAGAAGAAAATTGTTGAAGTTTAATCATTTTTTTGAGCAAGAAATAGTAGTAACATTTGACTTTTAATACATTTGACTTTTAATAGGTACATTTGTTGGGTTTATATTAATGTGCTTTATTGATTAAGAGAAAAAAAAAGTTACATGCATATTCCCTATTGCCTGCGTAGCGTGCGTGCACTATCAATCCGTTGTTTTCCTATTGTTGGCAACATTGGAAAAATGTGTACCACAGGTTAAAAAGAGCGGCACGCGCATGCGCTCTAGGGTAGTAAGTAAAATAACCGCCATTGAGGAACGACCGATATTTTTGCTATTTTCCCTTTTTATGATTAACTTTGTTGTGTTAACTTAATAACTGATTGTGATTCAGTGTCTATGTTTTTAAAAAGTACCTTTAGTTCAAGGTTTACAAGATCAGAAGTGGGATAGGATCTTTGTGATTCTATCTCACATGCCCACTGATTTGTTTTGTAACACAACATGTAAAGAATATCGGACGGTGCTCAACATGATTTGCATCGACTGTAATCATTATTAGTGGTCGCAATAGGAAGGGCCGAGTGTTGTGTTGTGTGGAAACTTTACATTGTACTTGATATTACAGAACATGACCAAACACAGGACGACCGAGTTTACCGGTCTCAATATTTTGGCGGGAAACGATGCAGCGACACCTATCCGAAGTTTGCAAGCACAGTCAACTGATAAGCTGGACTCGTGCGCGGCCCATACCTTGTGGTGAAGATACTACCTCAAAGGCGTTACGAGCTGCAGCTCCAGGCTGGATCCTACGGGAAGTCGACGCATGTAGCGTCGGAGTACATGATCCCGTGGCGGGGAGAATGGACTTCTGAAGTGTGTGATGCTTACTGTAATGGTGAGTTGGTTGGCTACTTAGAGACAGGTTTGCTTTGCCTCTCAGGTGTGTATAATAGTTGGGATACGCTTCACGTAGTGCCTCTTTCCCTTTATAACAATTATTTGTGTGCGGACATGCTTCACGTCGTGCCTCTGTCTCGCTTTTATTAAGACATGCTTCACGTCGTGCCTCTGTCTTGTTCTTTTGCTAAGCTATGCTTCACGTCGTGCCTCTAGCTTGGTTGTGTGTTGAGATACGCTTCACGTCGTGCCTCTGTCTCATGGTTATTAAGACATGCTTCACGTCGTGCCTCTGTCTTGATCTTTTGCTAAGCTATGCTTCACGTCGTGCCTCTAGCTTGGTTGTGTGACGGGATACGCTTCACGTAGTGCCTCTTTCCCGATAGATAACTTTGTGTGTATTTTTTGTATAACGATTTATGTTTGCTATAAATGCTCGTGCATTTACATAACCGCGTGGTCGGTCTTGTAAGTGTTTTGTGCAGATGCAGTGCTGACATTGAAAATGAGGAGTCTCATCCTGCTGAAGTGTCACCAGGGGAGCTGCACTCAAGCGCTGAGCTCCATGCTGCCGGCACCATTGGAGGCCGAGCTGCAGATGCTGAGTTAACGATGCTGAACGAGGGAGTCCGAGGACGGCCTCCTGTCAGGAGAGGCCGTGTTGGCAACATTGGAAAAATGTGTACCACAGGTTAAAAAGAGCGGCACGCGCATGCGCTCTAGGGTAGTAAGTAAAATAACCGCCATTGAGGAACGACCGATATTTTTGCTATTTTCCCTTTTTATGATTAACTTTGTTGTGTTAACTTAATAACTGATTGTGATTCAGTGTCTATGTTTTTAAAAAGTACCTTTAGTTCAAGGTTTACAAGACTATATAACCTTACTCTTTTGTTTACTGTACATAGGAGTGAACTCAGCAAAACAAACTGATAGTACGTGGCATTGATATCACCTGTTTTCGGTGTTCTGATGTGTTTCATTTGATCTGTTTTGGTGACCTTAGGAGATAGCTTTGTTTGATATACATTATTATTGTCAATATTGATATTTTTTATTATGTTCTTGGAGATCTCAATGTTTCAACTTCTCCTGATTATTATTTGGTGTTGCTTCTACATAATATCGCACCTTTAAAGAGAAACCGTTATTAAACGAAAATATAAAATTTTACACAGGAGCTTAAATAAAGAAAATGCACGGCTTTTTCCGAATACAATTCGAGATCATGGTGCTTCGAGCCATCTTTTGAGATTATAATGATGGATATTTTAATAACACTGTATCCTAAAATTTTAAACAGTAAATTTATTTTAAAAGAACATTTTTAATTATGATTTTTCGTTTTTTTTCGTTTAGTAACGGTTTTTCTTTAAAGGTGCGATATGTTCTAGCTATCGTCGGTGTGCTTGACAAAACACTTATGTGGATTTTATCAACTTTTCAGAAAACGGAGTTTAAGAGAAATCTTAAAATTCAAAACGCTAGCAAAATATCTTATTTTATACTGTGATAAAAAATTGTGTTACTTCATTAGCTCAAAATATATATTTTTTGTATTTTTCGTGCACACGTCATATTTTTTACGCCGTGCACATTGGGTTTTGGCAAGCGCGCCGACGCTATATTCATTGTCTTGTTATAATTTCTTCTTCAACATAGCGTACTTACTACCAGTGCATTTTAAAGTCAACTTTCGCTGAACGAACTGCGATGCTATCTATTAGAAGCACGTTTGTAGACGAATCCGTGCCGCAGCGCTTGCGCAGCGTCGTATTTCTACAAGAGAACCACACTGCTGATCGTGCACTTATTAGGCTGATGTTCAAATTACTCCAAAAATGTACTAGATTTTTTGGTAAACGGTTGTTTAAGAAGAAAATTAATCATAGTGAACCAGCCTTAGTGTGCGCAGTCCTTTTAGTTCCATCATCCAAATATTAATTTTCGTAATAGTATGTAAATAATACACCTGCACCTTAGTTATACAATTTAACGTATGTGCATACTAAAAATAGCGAGATGGTCATTACTTTGGGCACGTTTTACGTCGCCAAACGGGTACTAGAGACGAATACCAAACTGCCATGACTGACGCATGACTGAGAAAACACCAGGTAGTTACGGTGTTTTGCTTGCACTGCATAATTAATGATAAAAAGAGCGGCGAAATGCGGAGAAAAGAAGAGTAATGTACGATTTTTACCAAACGGGCCGCGCCGGAGCGCGCCGGAGCGCATTTCACACTGAGCTAAAGGAAATTCAGGCTTCTATACAATAGTTAAGTTTCATGTTTGCATGGAATTTACACTGCTTGGCACTCGGTTAGATCCGCGCGTATGCCGCGGCAGCCGACCGTCGTCGCGTGCGGTCGACTCCGCTCGGCCACAGCGCAGGTAAAAATTGACTGCGACAGCGGATACGCGAACACGCGCGCATGCGCCCGGGTTCCAGCAGATTGTAGCCGTCGGGCGGACGCGGCCGGCTACCGGCGCATGCTCGAGCATCCGCTTAGATGCTCTGCGCTGCGCTCCGACGCGGCCCGTTTGGTGGAAATCGTACATAAGAAAGATGATAATATGTGACGAGCTTGATATGTGACAAGGCATGCCTACATCTGGCACTGGATAAATGAGATTTGTTTTGCGTGTTGCGTTTGTTTTTCTCTGTAAATACGCCGCTAGTACACGGTAACACGTTGCAGAAGGGAGGTCCCCAAGGACCATCTACAGCAATTTATTAGAAAAAGAAAAGAAGGGAGTAATTAAATAAATATTTTTTCTTCTATCTACTATTATTACTATCATTAATTCACCAATCGAGAGATGCATATGACGACAAGACTAAGGATCATACGTTGAAAATGAGTCGTTAGGATATAAATGTTCTAAAATAGATCTAATTCTCGAGTTGATGATAATTTGACAAATGAAAATCATCATGTGATTTTATAACAAGCTAAGTACTTAGTTCGCTAACGAATGAGAATTATCACATTTATGATTACTTACGATTTACTCACGTACATTTTTCGAGATTACCCGACTAATTTCGGAAAATTGGACTCGCGACCTCGCCGCGTGTTCAGCTCATGATTAAGAGCTCCGTTTGGCTCCGAAACTAGTCGGGAAATTACGAAAAATGCACGTGAGTAAACTGTAATTAATCATAGTGTCTCACGAAATTTATAATACAAAAATTATCACATTACGAAATGAAGGAAAAGTCCCTCTTATCACGAGTATTTATTTGGGCAATAAATACATGATCGTAACGGTATAGAAATATAATTATCGCGATAAATAACCCATATCATCAATTATGTATTAGAAGGTATTGAATTTGCATTCATTGTGATAGTGAACTCGTGCGCACCATCACGTGTATATTAGAATAATCTTTGTTTATACAATAGTCATAGAAACCGTTCCAAAGTAAATATGTTGGGTAAAAGATTATATTAAATGTTTGCTACTGGATTAATTCCAATATACACTGAAGCACGAGCTATTTGTGTATGTTTATGAAACAACTCACAATACGGTTTTTTATACACCGTGTCCCAGGAAGTAGCGTCAAGCGGAAGTCCAGGGGTAGAGCACCCTTAGAGGTACCCGAAATACTCCCATGTATGTCCCGCGATTTTTTGTAGTTTTCGAGTTATGTTTTCTTTTCGTGTCTTTAATAACAAACAACAAAACTCTGATTTTAATGCCATTTTCGATCATAGAGTCATGAATACATGATAAAAATGCGTGTTCTATTCATCTAGTTTGGAAAAAATACCTATTCACGTCACTATGATCAAAAATGTTATTAAAGTCAGTGTTTGGTTAAGACATGAAAAGAATTCATAACTCAAAAACTACAAAAAATCGCGGAACATACAGGGGGGGGGTGATTCGGGTACCTCTAAGGGTGCTCTCCCTCTGGACTTCCACTTGACACTACTTTCTGGGACACGGTGTATAACAAGGTATGTTTGAATTGATATCAATATCACGACTTATTTCATTTAACTTAAAGCAAATGGAAAATTAGAAGCTACTTTTTAATATACAATGTATCACCAACATAACACATCACGCCTATATTCCCCGAAGGGTTGGGCAGACGTCTACAGCACACCCTCATATCGCCATCATCCTCGTGCCCTTCTCTCAACTTATTTGGAGTCGGCGTAGCATGTATTTTTCTTCTATACATCTCTATTAGCCGTCATCTCAGTGGTCAATTAGACTGCACTAGCGGGTGCGGGGGCTTGCGCGGGCGCTTGGGTCTTGGGCTCTTGGCGTCTGCGTGTTCACAGTAGTGCCGAACGAGCTATGGCGACGCTTTGGCAGGTGAATCAAAATGGTTGAGAACCACACGCGCAGTCATCTAACAGACGCTATATCACTGTGAACGATACGGGCGGACTGAGCCATTAGAAACACCCGCGCCCGCCTCATGCAGACGCGCGGCTCGCGGGAGCACTGTGAATGCAACTGGCGTCTACATACATTTTGATTTACACGCGCCCGCGCTAGCACCCGCGCCCGCCTCCACTCTGAAAGAGTACTCAGTAATCACCCTCTTTCTAGCCATATCATCTTTTACATTATCCATCCATCGTTTCTTTAGTTTTCCTCTAATCTTATTACAAATTCAAACACGCTCATATTGCCATTATGTTTTAGTTCCATCAGTTCCATGTAATAGGGGGCGAGCCTATTGTCATCAACCGGGCACAAATCCAGACTCTGGGATGCTACTGAGAATATCCACACGGAAAACCGCTGTCTGACCTGGGAATCGAGCCCAGGACATCACGCTCAACAGCGACATTCGTTTTTCGGAGTAGAACCCTGATCCGAATCCGAATAGATACGATCTGAACAAGCTGCAGTGCTATTTGTATGAACGGTTGTGTACTACATCCGATCCCAATGACACAAAAGGAATCGTATTTTCTCGGATTTTGAGTGCTCAGTACGAATTTGAATAACGAACACGCCAAAAGTTTTCGTAGGTTCGTTAAACTCTATCTCTCTTACGCACCCGGGGGTGCATGAAAAGAGTCTCCACGATACTTCAGTACGTCCGGCGCACCCTGGGCAGTCAGCCTCGCTACCATCCTTGCTGACTGGCTAATCTTTTCACCACGGCATGAGCTATTCTTTTATAGCTCGTGCCGACACGATAGAAGAAGAAGAAGACACACCCGCAAGAAAAAGAGACAAATATAACATTTAGATTAGCGAGCTCACGATTCACAAACTCGCACTTGACACTCAGATCGGACGCAGTGCACAAGCACTCTTACTCATCAAAAATACTTAGTAACCGAGTTTCAATGTATAAACTTCAAAAGTCACATCGTGACGTGATACATAACAGTCTTAATTTTAATATTCACGTTCATAGATAAGATAACCGTGATTGACAACGGATTGAGTACAATTGTCGTAATTAACATTCCATCTTCACATGAGTGGCATGGCTCCAGTAAATGACTATGATATCTGCTCATCCGATATCATAACAACGGTATTAAGATAACGCGATAGCGAAATATGATGACATTCAACGTTTTGTTGTCTTCGAATGAATAATTGTTAGATATCTAATGGCGCGTGTAGTAATTAAAGTTGACAATACAAGTTTTTATAACAGCTATTAGCCTAAAGCCATGTATGCACTTTCGAACACGAACACGGCGAATCCGAACATCGATCACGAATCACTGTGAACGTGTTTGCCAAAAGCCGGGTATGCACGAACGAACACGAACATTGAACACGAATTACTCTATGAAGGTGTTCGTCGAACGCACAGGGGCCCAATTCTCCTAAGACAAATTGTTGCCAAACGCAATCGAACCAGTCAGTTTTTGTTTTCGAAAACTTTCAAAATGATTGATTTTGTTTTTTGTGTCAAACAATTTGATAGCTTTTGAAATTGAGAACTGTCTGAATAAACGGTTCGGCCTTGGTTCGGTTATGATTTATCAAGATTTATTTTAGGAGAATTAGGCCCCTGTTCGGTAATGGTACGCACGTGCAAACAATCCCCCTTATTACAAAAGATGGTCTAAGAAAAACTTAGGTTTTAAAATAGCCCCGTCTCTTTTTGTTATATGACATAAGAAAGTGATGGGTATATTTTAAAACTGGGCTTACCTCAGTCTTGGTTTAAACCATCTTTTGTAATAAGGGGGAAAGTGTTCGATATTCGTGTTCGCGATTTTCGTGTTCGCTCGTGCGTACCCGGCTAAACACACCGTTCGGAAAAGACGAATATCGAACACGTTGTTTGCATGTGCGTAGCATTACCAAATAGAGTGTTCTGCAGACATCTTCTTAGTGATTCGTATTCGTTTGCGCTCATACGAACAGCGTATCACGAATCATGCAGCGTATTTATAAAATTTGTTCAAAGTTTTTTCGATTTGTTCGAAAACAAGGCTTATAAGGAACCGCGCCAAATCCACTAGCAAGTACCAATGTGATTATTATTAAGGGCTGCCATCACAGAAATCTAAATATTATAAGTATCTAATATGACTGCTATAGGCGAAAGACGAAATTAAATCTGGATCTGATCTTAAGGATCTGCAATAAACCTCAGTGTAATCCCGTGACTCGTATAAAAAGAAAAACCAAATTAAAATTCATGAAATAGCCCATTAAAGTCATGAGCAGTAAAGCAACGTTCTAAGATGAAAGTAGTAATATATCACGCCTTTTAAATGTATCGGCGTGGGCAGTTGTATAGGTGCCATATATCCATTAGGTAATGTGTTCCTGTGGCTTGTAGCCAAGTAAAAGTTGAAGTCGAAATCAATTCTTTCAATATTTTAGTGTAATCTCTGTGGTTAGTAATACCAGGTGTAAGGAACGGATACCGAAAACTGAAACTGAATTCAGCAAGTTATTCTTAATTGGAAACAAGTGGAATTTTATAGAAATTTTCCGAATCAATTGGGAATTTCAAATTTTTCTATATTTTATTTTATTTCAATAAACCGATTTAAAAGTAAATAAACTGCGTGTAAACCTGTCTTAGGTTACCAAAAATTTACACGATGCATTCAGATCATTATTTTGAATTGAAAATCCGTGGTAAATATCAAAGAAATCTTCCGAACCTTCCGATTAATAAAATAAATAAACTTGTAAAGTGTAAAGTTTTATTAGTTATTTTACACAAGAAAAATGTAAAATAAGTGAAAAGAAAAATCGGAAAAGTCGAAAAATTCCAAGCTTTATTATTTATTTATGTAGGAAGTATTGCTTCAAACGAAATATGTAAAAACCAATATTTAATTTTTTTATCCACTAATTATGAATCAGAACAATGGGTTGAATTGACTAATTATGTTTTCGGTACACTGTTCCCTACACCCGGTATTTCAAATCACAAATAAAGGTAGAGACAAACTGAGGCCTAATTCTCCTAAAATAAATCTTGATAAATCACAACCGAACCAAGGCCGAACCGTTCATTCAGACAGTTCTCAATTTCAAAAGCTGTCGAATTTTTTGACACAAAAAACAAAATCAACCATTTTGAAAGTTTTCGAAAACAAAAACTGACTGACGGTTGTGGTTCGATTGCCTTTGGCAACAATTTCAATTGATCAAGACAAAGAATAAAGGTAGAGACAAACTGATCCCACGTATGCGACGTATGCGATGCGTTATGACATCTGGGCAACTGACAATATGTACAAACATTTTTTTTATGAAAATAAATGATTTAGACATACTCTTGTCATATGCAATGCAACGTGTAACAAGTGTGTTTCTTACAGCGGTTACGCACTGCATCCGATCCGAATCCGTGAAAATACGTTCCGAAGTAGCCATAGAACTATTTGTATGGTAGTTTACGCACTACATCCGGCATCCGTCATCCGATTTCTATCCGTCATCCGTGAGACTCCAATTCGGAAGAAATATTGACGGACCAAAGTAGCCGTAGTAATGTTTGTATGAACGCTTTCGCACTACCTCGGATTCAAATCGGACGCCAAATGGATATGCCAAAATGGCCCCTGAATTGTTTGAATTTGGATCAGAGATCGGAATAGTGCGTAAGCAACATCCGAATTCGGTCCGAGATTTTTACTCTAGATCGGTATTTTCACGGATTCGGATCGGATACAGTGCGTAAAGCAATATCCGAATTCGGCCCGAGTTTTTTATATCCGTATTTTCACGGATTCGGATCGGATGCAGTGCGTAATCGCTCTTAGTTATGAACTTTCATAGAAAATGTTTGCATTGTCAGTTGCTCAGATGTCATAATGCATTTGCATACGCTGCATACGTGGGATCAGATTGTCTCTAGCTTAATTCACGTGCGCTAAGCCAGACAAAATGTATGGTTACATAACGTTCGACTGAAATACAGTTTTTTTTTCAATGCCAAACATTTTGACGTATCTCTAATTATGTTTAACGTTTGGCACCGTATACCATTTCTCATTACTGGTATCCTACGTCATAGTTAGCAATTATTGTGGTTTGCTTGTATTGTAGCAGAAATAACTTTGCCACACCCACTTTGGTTATATAACTCCAGTCTCGTGTTACCCTGGCTTCACACACTGGACCCAATCATTGGGCCAATGTCTGGATCTACAATCATCTGAGGAACGTCAGAAGTTTGGACCAATATTTGGTCGATTTGGCCAATGTTTGGAACTATTATTGCATTTTTAACTTTTTGTGACCGTGAAGTAAAAAGAAATGGGTGTGTGAATATTGGCACTGGTTCATGTCTGGAGCATTTGTTATTATTTTTAATGTCAATGACAAATGTATTTGTTTTGATTTTAGGCGCATTTTACTTTTCCGACTAATGCATCGTAATTTTCAAGTAACACAATTCATGTCGTACATATTTTATGCGAAGTGCCAGCAACAGACAATCAACCAAGCAATTTTATTGTGAAAAATTACCAACCATTATCTGACTGAAGACAAAGAACAGTTTATTCTTGAACAATGCTATAAATACAACTTTATTTGCCAAAAATATTGGTAGGTACTGAACATAACAACATAATTATATCGGGTGTAAAAAGACCCTTAACGATAACGAAAACCACCTACTCTACCCATCATTGGGATCATTTTTTTCTACTAGACCATACCTAGGAAATCATCGGTTTTGGAGATATTGAAGGTCAAAGTATTTTTTTTTTTTTTTTTTAGTTTTTTCCATAAACGGATTCCAAGTCATAATACTAAACTTTCTTCCAAACAAACATTATCAAAAATTTCAATTTTTCCTAACAAATTACGCATTTGAAGTTACAAAAACGCAATGAATATTAAACGCACACGACCACCTTAGCTCAGCTGCGTGGCCGCTGCACGCATGCAAACGCGCGGCATCGCCACAACCACACATTGCGCGCTACAAAAAAAAAGCGTTTTTTATGCCAAAAAATAAAAATTGTTTCCCAGCAATTATTTTTGGTCAATGTAATTTAGTTAGATGTACAGTGCGTAGATTTCGGCTATGTGATGGGTCTTTTTACACCCTGTATAATTACTTACTTAAAATAATTATTTACTTAGTATAGTTACACAACACCTAGTTCATACGTTAGTTATCATTTTAATAAATATAATTTCTTAGTGCATAATAAATTACGTGTATTTAGGATTTCTTTTACGGAATAGTAACATTTCTCTACTAGCCATGAATATAGTTAGCGTTTAAATATTTTTTGCGAGAGGTTTCTTGAGGTGGCTTCCCACGGTACGTGATTTTACGGATGATACCACGCACAGCTGACCACCACGCACTGCACCGAGGCTTTTCCAACGGTGCAGGTCTCAACACGAGCCCGCACCGCACGCGTCTGCGTTACCACGGACGAGTCTCTTCCCATCCCATGGAGCACTTGTGCGAGCTCGTGTGTCACCGTGCGCGATGTCACGCACCATAAAAAACCACCTTTACCGTTTCTGGTAGCTTATAGATAAATGGTCAGTGGATACCTAACAATTACTAGGATAATAGCGAATTTTAATATTTGGAAGGAGTAATCTTGTAGGATACCTTGTGTTGAATTTACAATGCTCTCCGTAGGTTTTAAATTAATATGGTGTTTTTTTTGCAAATATACAACATTCGTATATACAAGGTTAGTCAGAAAGGGGGTACTAATCCGAAAGGCTGTTAAATTACACATAATAGTGAATAACTTTTGTTCTACAACTTTCCCCAAAAGTCAATATTTGAAGGGAAATACGTAAAAAATTAAAAAATAATACTCTAAAATCTATCTATTTTCAGCTATGAACAGCTGTGTATACATTTTAGGTCATATTAGAGGTCACGGATTAGATGCTCGATTTTCTGATTTCGTAACTAAAGCAGGGACGAAGAATTTTTGAAAAAATAAAACAAAATTTTGCATGGAAATAAAAAACATCGAATTTTGAAATTTTAACACTTGCTTTAAAACAGTCATCAGTGATACTTATTAGTACCCCCTTTCCAACTAACTCGTATAAAGACGGTACAGGATGTCATTGGCGGTGCATTGCAAAGTGCACGAATACATTGCTTTTGAGTTATTCCGAAGTGCATACGTTTGTAGTTCTATTGTAAATCGATGATGTAACTAAGCCCTTAGTCTCAACGTCCGATGCATTCTGCCACGCAAGAGATTCGCGCACGTGAGATATTATGACGATGTTTTGTCGTCATGCAATAAATTAGTTTCAGAAATGATGCTGTGTTTAAAAGAAAATCGTCCCGAAATAAAACACCATGCTTACTGAAAAATAGTCCTTCATTTGATGGCAGAACTCTCACTTTGATAAGCATCGTAACTTGTAAACTATAGGTCTTTGACTAACTAAACAAAAAGTAAGTTCAAAAACTAAAACACGACTACTGAAAAATCACGCTCTAAAAACATGAACAAGAAAATATTATCATATGAAATTGTTATGTGCAAACTATTCAATATTTATCGTCTATTAAATAAACAACTGACACGTAATATATTTCAATGTATTTAAATATCGCACTGATAATACAATACTGTTGTAACTCAAAATGTGACTTTTTCAGAATCGACGGAAAATTCATTATGCACTTCCTATTTATACATAGATTCTAAAAAAATGAATACTTTACATAAAAAGTAAAGTTAAAGGGGGTGCATGAAAAGAGCCTCCACGAGTGACGATACATAAGTATGTCTGGCGCATCCTGAGCAGTCAGCCCCGCTACCAAGCTTGCTGACTGGCTAATCTTTTCACCACGGCATGAGCTATTCTCGTATAGCTCGTACCGACACGATAGAAGAAGAAGTGCGATATTATTCATGGTGATGTTCAGAGGATAGCCGTGGGCCGAGGTCATATGTAGGCTTGCCAACCTCAATGTATGAATTTACCGGGACTTCGACAATCAAAATGCGGGACGTGGCAAAAAAAAGCGGGACCCAA
Organism: Amphipyra tragopoginis; assembly: GCA_905220435.1. NCBI lineage: Eukaryota > Metazoa > Arthropoda > Insecta > Lepidoptera > Noctuidae > Amphipyra > Amphipyra tragopoginis. The sequence continues at coordinate 7,322,376 of HG991997.1, read as the reverse complement.
CTGTCAAAATTATGGAGGCGAAAAATAAATTAGAAAGTATTTTAAATAGTTTTATTGGATGTTTTACTTTGTAACTGTGTTCGTTCGACGCGAGACTCGCGGTCGCGATCTCCACTCTTCTAGCTAAACAAAACGTGCGTTCACTAAATTCCGACTTCTGGCCGAAGGTTTAGCCGTAGGTACGATAAAACGGGACAATTGGCGTCCCGCACACGTCTTTCGCGAGACCCATCCTTTAAAGCTCTAGAAACTGGACGTCCCGGCTCTATATGTGTGGCATATGCCACTTTGCCCTAAAGCTTATGATCGCCTACTATTAGCACAGTCTACCTATATCTTACTCCTTACAGTCGGTCAACGTAGAACATTCTCGCAGAGCAATCGTGCGGGAGGTTGCGGGGTGAAGGAGCGGAGGTTATGTCCCGAGTTGCCATGCTGCATATTTGGGACATAACCTCCGCCCCTACATAATTTTGACATTTCAGAGGACCTGTCAAATGTATGGGCGTTGACCCACTGTATGTAGTAAGTAGGTACACTGTGCTATCAGTATAATGTATTATACCAATAGTAAGCAATAGTATATATTTGTTAGGATAGGTGATGGTCTTTGCGAACTGTTTCTACGTAACTGTGCGGATATTGGCGAAATCTGAAGGGTCTCTAGCCAATTTAACTTCAGTATCGCAATGGGCATTGTGCATTTTTTTTAAATCTGTTAAGATATGAAAACCATTTCGAGGAATAAGGTTACTGATCACATCTCACTATTTAGAAATGGAAAATAATCATGGATTATTAGTATTTCGGGTTATATGTGAATGACCTTAATTTATCCTCCAAATGACGTCATTGCTGGCAGTATGGCAGTAATGCCTTTGCCTACCCAACGATTGTAAATAAAAAAAATGATAGACGTGGTCACGTGACGTGAATGTCATAAATAATAAACAATAAACATAACCTCAATCCTCAACAGAAATTCAACTTTTACTATTATAGTGTTTTATTGAGACGGTCAAGCAATAACGATGGAATATAGGAAGTGCTTTGTTCCTACCTGCAAGAATGACACTAAAAATAGCCCAAACAAAATTTTCGTTCGTGTTCGGGAACTCAACTTTCGGAAGGTTCCGCGAGTCAGCTTTGATAAAAGTATCACTCATGGCGATTGGTTGGTCGGTAAATAATATGAAGGGCGTACGATCGAGATTAATTGCAATAGCGGCATAACGTGGTATTTTGTTTGTTATGAATTAAAGGCAAGGAACATAATAATCTGAGGTTATTATTTCATTGATCTGACAGTTGACACTATTGACATTTGACATCACTATTACAGTTTTTAGAATATGGATTGAGGCAAAGGTCCAAAGATTTTATGCCACTGATGACGTCATAGATCAGAAATTATATTGAATTTTAAATAACTAATAAAAAAATAATTACAATGAAAATAACAAAAATATTTAAATTGGTTTCTTAGATTACTCTATATTTTCAAAATCTAAAATAAAAAATTGTGGTCAAGAATTTTGCTTCATCCCCATTACATTTGAACGTCAGTGTCACCGTGCACACTTTACAGACAGAATTATCGAACACACTTTAGCTACAAAATGCGAAAGAAAATATACGATGACACATCTACTAAAATATTAGTTCAAACTCTAAAAATATGCCAAAAAACGTCACTTCCAGGCCTCATGATTCCATTTTCCCGTCTTATTAATCCACGTACAACGTTGCCAGAAACAAACAGTGCTAGTGGACACGAGATGAGTGCATGATAACTCATAACATATATAAATAAACTTCTTGTTTTGGCGTTTGGCAGCCTACCCGGAATCCGCATGGAATGGACTTTGTACGTATATCTACATGGAATTGGCGTGATTTTACGAAAGCTGGCAGGATTCTGGAGCTCCTAGAATGGTGTATTACAGAATAAAGAGTTATATGAAAAAAAACTTCTCATTTTGGCATTTGGCAGCCTACCCTGGCACGCATGGACTTTGTACAATAATAAGGAATTGGCGCGATTATACGCATGCTCGCATGATTCTTGAGAACCAAGATTTATGGATTACAGTGATAAATAAAGGATTACGGAAATATAGTTGCTGTAGACATTTACAAAACTATTTCGGATACATTCTGACTTATACCAACTGTGGAAAATCAAAGCTGAATGATCTCGCGCGAGTCGAAAAACGTCTTGTATGATCATAATCAGCTCATTACTGCTCCACTGCTGGGCACGGGCCTCTTATCAGAATGAGAGTCGTGTAGGCCTTAGCCCACCATTCTGACCTGATGCGGGTTGGCACACATACCATTGACAACTTTCGGAGCCCTCTCAGGTTTGTAGGTCACAATATTTTGTTTCCCTCTACCTTTAAACAAGTCATAATCAAATTCTATTTGTCTGATCATATTGTCGTTATTATCATAGTCATTATCAAAGTATCGTCATAACTATCATAAACTATCCAATGGAATATAAGTAATTGACTAATTATGATTCCGTACAGCAAAATAATCATCACTGATGTAGCTTATCGAATTGAGAATCCTAATAACATTACCAACATCACACGTAAGTACAATCCTAAAGAGCATTTATTTGAGTTACGTAATATCGTCAACTTCATTATGCGGTGAATTTCCACAGTGTTTAATTAATTTAAACTACTAATAAATAGAAGATTAACAAGTAAACTAGGATTGACTCACAGGTTAATCGTATGCATTCAAAATATACATGAAATTAACTAAATGTCGTGGATTTAAATAAATGCTTAACCAAGTAACCAAGGTTTTCAGGTCTCGAATCCAACCTTCAAACGCTGTTGAAAGTACTTTATTAACTTAAGTAGGACATGACATCCGAATAAAGGTAGCTGAGTTAGTCTGGATACGGCACCCGGTGTCATCACTGCGTCCACTGTGGAAACGACACGGCGCGGTACACGCTGGCAGAATGTGTTACATGGAAGGAGCCGCGCCGCGCCCTTGTTTCCGAGGTGGGGAGCGACCTGTCGCTGCCGGCCGTGGTTCGTTCTATGGTCGGCAGTGCAGAGTCCTGCGACGCGGTGATCTCCTTCTGCGAAAGTGTCATCTCGCAGAAGGAGAATGCGGAAAGGGAGAGGGAGAGTGCAAGCACTCTTCCAGCCCGCAGAAAGCGCACCGGGCATGGTGGCAGGACGTCAGGTGGAGGATTGAGTGTTGTGGCGCAACTCGGAAGACGCCTATGTCCAGCTGTGGACTTCTATAGGCCAACTTGATTGATTAGACACAGGTTTTGAAAGGCTCGTGGCTAATTAACCGGTTGCTTACCGCCCGTCGTCTCAGGACGACACTTAATTGTCTTATCTATTGTGTCTATAATTACGGTGATTGAGAGGCTCGTGGCTAATTAGTAATCACGAAAAACATAAGGACGTATACATAAAGGAAACGGGTAACCGGCGCCGACCTGCCAGTGCTTGTCGATACTGGTGCATGCAGGTAACCGCTACATAAAGGAAGCACCTAGAAGCAAGGGCTGGCATTTTTTAACAAAAATACGCCTTATTCCCTTACAAATACAGTAACAAATGACGGCCTACCAGCGCTGATCGGAGCAGATCGGAACTTGTCGGCGCAGTTCGAAGCTTGTCGGCGCTGGTTCGCCACACAGTATAAAGGCTACCTGCGCCGACTAACTGCGCGGACCAGCACCGACAAGCGCTGACAGATGGGCGCCAGCAACCCGCTTTCTACGTGTATACGCAATAAGACTTGCGAAGTTAAGCTGCGCTTGTCGCGCTTCTGTCCGAAGATGGGTAACCGTTTGTTACACATCCAGACTCCTCCGTGCCTCTGATAGCACATTAAACAGTCGGTCCCGGGCGTTACAAATACCTCGACAGTCGTAACAAGCCTCCACAAGTGACGATACTTCAGTACGTCCGGCGCACCCTGGGCAGTCAGCCCCGCTATCAACCTTGCTGACTGGCTAATCTTTTCACCACGGTAAGAGCTATTCTTGTATAGTTCGTGCCGACACGATAGAAGAAGAGAGAAGAAGAAGAAGAAGTCGTTACAAGTAGTCAAGCCGAAAGTCTGATAGATATCGTCATTGCCCGTTGCCCAGTAACAGGGTAGCGGAGATCTGTTGGCCGACCAATTAAAAACCGTTCCTAGAACGCAACACCCGAATATAAAATCGATAGACAATGTCGATGGGATGGTCTGAAATTCTAATCGAACACTGACGTCATTCCCAAACGCCCCCATCAGTTTAGACCACTTGAACGTGTTCATAGTCATCTCACCATTAATCAATCTACGGCTGTCTGTCGATTAGGTAATCGGTTACTACATGAATATAACATAGTGTGTATTATGATTAATAATATTTACCTACGTGTATACGTTAGCTAGATAGCGATAACAGATCGAACGTAGCTATGAGGTGCGCGAGGTATAATTAGAATATTTGAGTTGGTACAATTCCATGGTTATTTTACTCTTCTACACAAATGCCTGGTACCTATAACCAAAATCGAATCGTTTTGCTTACCAATAGTAGTTCTTCATTGCCAAACTTGGCATATAAATAGAATCGTAAGCTAATTCTACCTGTGATGGCTACTAACATAGGGGAGGGTCTGCAGTGCAAAGATTTTTGCAAAGGGATTTGCTTAATCTATACATATAAAAGGAGAAGCTGACTGACTGACTGATCTATCAACGCATAGCCTAAACCGCTGGGGTTAGAAAGTTGAAATTTTGACAGTAGGTTCCTTTTGTAACGTAGGCATCCACTAAGAAGGGATTTTTCGAAATTCAACCCCTAAGGGAGTTAAATAGGGGATGAAAGTTTGTATGGAAAACCGTCACTTAACGGGTTCAATATTTCACGCAAGCGAAGCTGCGGGCGAAAGCTAGTTATTGATAAAGATACAAGAGTTTTAATTTTAGGCAATAACGCTCGGTAAATCATAGGAATCGGATATAAAATATCTCCTCCAACATGGCGTAATAGGCGTTTAGGGCCTTATCACAGTGGATATTTGTAAGAGAGTTCAAAGCGAGGCGAAAGCGTAGCGGGCTCGCCGCGAGTTCGCAGCGAGAGCGCATTTGACTTGCCGTGCGTTCACGATGCGCTCGCTGCAAACTCGCGGAGTACCCGCTGCGCTCTCGCCTCGCTTTGAACTCGCTCACAAATTGCCACTGTGATAAGGCCCTTATGGTGGTAAGGTAATTCTTCGCAGATAGGTAGGTACTCTATTCTTTTTTGTGTACGGATTCCGTACTACGGAATGCCTATAGGTACCTATAAGGTTCAAACAAAATATACTTGGGAGCAAATAAATATTTTACTCTATTTTTCACGTATCATTGTTATTATTTTTGGTACTTATTATGGAACAGTACCCCAAGTGTGAATTTTTTCGATAACTACTGTAGTTGCGTCATGCCAAAAATGTATGAAAATTTAGGCTGCGTCTCTAAGGCGCACCGTTCAATTAACGCGCGAATATTAGTTAGTGAACGGTGCGCCTAGAGGCGCAGCCTAAATTTTCATACATTTTTGGCGTGACGCAACTACAGTAGTTAACGAAAAAAACTCACACTTGGGGTACAGATCAATTCGAAACAAAATTATCGCCTATTTGATAACCTTGACAATGAGGGTAGTTTTTTGTCAACTTAGTATATAATCCATGAAACCAATACTAATAACCAGGTTTTGGCTAGAGACCCTTCAGGTCTCGCCAATAACTGCCCGGTTACGTAGAAACCGTCCCCTAGGACGACCTACAGAAGTCAAATAGAAAAAAAAAAAAAAAAAACAACCAGGACACGTGAAAAAAGGAGTGGCTCAATTTATTTGCTCCCAAATGTACCTGGACAAACTTCTACAGTTCACAGTACTCATGAATATGAATAACTTTTACTAAGGGACCAACTAACTCTGAAATGTAAAAAAAACAGCTGTTCAGTGCATAATGCCATACTTACACGATCAAAATGTGTGAAACAGCTTTTTTTTTTATACAGCTATATCGCCGTGTGAATGTTTTGAACTAGCAACTACTTATTGCTTTTGCATAATGTAGTCTTTCAAAAACCAGATTTAGAACCGAAAGTCACATAAATTTCATCCAACCCGACATGCACATTTATCTTTTCTCCACTTAGGTAACATTAATATCTTCGACCACGCATTTACTGAACTACCCACATTCAGGTTTTTTTTGCAAACACGTGATTATGAATATCTGAAGCATAGCGCCGGCGGTGCCAAGAAAATGTAGCAAGGTGAAGGGCAGTGGGCTTGGAGCCAGCTCATTCACCGGCGCACACGCACGTGAGACGGTCGACAACCCGTCTGACATTTCCGACACAAAGAAAAATTTGAACAAATCCTCTAATGCTGAATAAGAAGTAACCTTTATGACACCTCCCTTGAATAATCCTTAATAATATTATAATTGTGAAAGTAACTCTGTCTGTCTCTTATCTATTCACGACAAAACTACTGAACCGATTTTTTTGAAACTTGCTATTGATAGTCTGGAACCCGGAGAAGTACATAATCTACTTTTATCCCGAAAAACGCGGAATACGCGATAAACGACATCCACGCGGGCGAAGCCGCGAGCGACCTCTAAGTAATCACATGAGTTTATGAGATAAAGGCACATTCTTTTTTTTTAAATAAAACCTTGCCCCACACTAGGATTTCTCCTTTATCGTGGGTGCGTTTACAGACACGAATCTCACATACACAAACGCCCAGACCCGAAACAACTACCTGTGGGCTATAATTTTTGTTCCGTGTGGGAATCGAACCCACGACCCGCAGCGCAGAAGCCAATCGCTCAGCCACTGCATCAAACGTGTCACATTGAAGCTTAACCCTTTGAACCTGGTGATTGGTCCATAAGATAGGTCATTTTTTTTAAAAACCCCTATTGGGTTTTAGTCTGTTTCCGTAGCTGCCCAGGGCATCACAGCGGGCCCTATCAAAATGCCAGCACAGCGGTATTTCTTTTGAAATGTCGCAGCATTGTGCTAAGATAGGAGCCTATCAGGCCTCGCACAGGTCTTTTTCTTTTGTTAGTTTTAATTGTTATTCTTATTATTTTCTGTGCGTGTCCCGAATTATTTTTCTATCTTACTTCTTTCTATCCATAGAATATTGTCGTTGTGGCGGAAATCGAAATGAACTGAGTCGTCATAAATATATGTAATTCCCTAAGCAAATACTTGACACTTACTGCATTCACAATATAATAATTTAAAATAGCCGGGCCTTGATGATTGTCGTAGTTATCAGAGAACACTAAAGGTCTATGACTCGTTATCATACGAGTACACTCCGCCCCCTACTGTTCCCCAAGTCTGTTTTTGAAGACAGGATATCCACGCATATTTGTCGTTGCATATGCAGAAATGTGTATAATTGTGAATATTTTAACTCCCAACAAAAAAGAGGGGTATTATAAGTTTGAAGCCTATGTCTATCTGTCTGTGGCATCGTTGCGCACAAACGGATTTCAAAACAATTCTTTTCGTATGAATGCTGGTTTAATCGAGGTGATTATAGGCTATGTTTAATGGTTATATGATCAACCGTTTCAAAATTATTAGCACTTTTCAAATACGTGTAGGGATTTTAGCCAAACAATTGATGTTTGTTTCACTTCCACCCGTCTTTTTCTAACATATACAAGGTGTTAAAAAATCAACTCTAAGAATTTTATGGGATTACTCGATATCGGAAATTGAACAGCTTTTGTTCTACAACTTTTCGAAATTCGCGTATTAAGAAAGATCTTTTATAGACTGCTTCGTTGGTCTAGCGGTCGCAAGCGCAATTGCTGAGCGTGAGGTCTGGGGTTCGATCCCCAGGTCGGGCGTTATTGGATTTTTCCGTGTGGAATTTCTCAGTAGCAGCCCGGAGTCTGGATTTGTCCCCGGTTAATGTAAAATGACAATACGCTCGTCCCCTATTACATGGGACTTAAACATACGATTAAATGCGGGTGTACTAAACACATCTGCCAACCCTTCGGGGAATAAGAGGTGATGTTATGTTATCTTTTATGGAATTATAAGATCACGTGAATTAGGAAAGCTTTTATGTTTTAAACACGCTATTAAACTATAATAGTAGGATTATAAATTTAGAGTAAATTGACAGGTCCTACAATTGTTGTTTGACAGTTTTTAATGCATTGTTGTTTGGCATTAGCACCTGTCAGTTTACTCCAAGCTCGTACTTTAGTACTTAATCAACATTGAAACCTAAAGCATGGAAATTTTAGTTCAATAAAAGTCAGCTCTTATTTACGTTCGTCTCTTTTTAGGGTTCCGTACCCAAAGGGTGAAACGGGACCCTATTACTAAGACTCCGCTGTCCGTCCGTCTGTCCGTCTGTCACCAGGCTGTATCTCATGAACCGTGGTAGTTAGACAGTTGAAATTTTCACAGATGATGTTATTTCTGTTGCCACTATAACAACAAATACTAAAACAGAATAAAATAAATATTTAAGAGACATGACTTTTTTGGCGTTTTTGTAGATAATGGTACGGAACTCTTCGTGCGCGAGTCCGACTCGCACTTGACCGGTTTTTTTTTTTTATGGTAGTGAAAAAGATGGCAATACTTAGTCTAAATTAATTTGAATTTGTGCACGACAAAACCGGCATCACTGGCAGATAAAAATAATTTACGATATGCATTATCCTAGTAACAAGCAATACAAACAATATACTATGTTTTTTATCGTAATCAAGTGTTGGATTATGAATCAACAATTTGTAATCGTAACATTTCACTATAATGTCGACATGCAGCAGACTAGTGCTAATCATGTCTATTGTTAGTACTTAGTTTATTTTAATCTTAATTACCGCACGTCCACTTTATCATCTGCTATGGCATATGCGGAATTTCAAACAACAATGAGGCTAGCATCTTTCGATGCTGCGTTTAACAATACTATAATATTTTTATATTTATGCAATTAATATCATCCAACTATCTCATTGAATCAATAATATTGAAAAATTATGATTTACTAAAGCGATGATAACATTACAAATTCATTAATATTTTTTTTGACGTTTGGCATTGTTTTTTTTTTGCTTTATTGGATCGATCAGGACTTTTGACATTTCATTTGTATGCATCAGTCTGTCTTTTAATCTCGGATACTAAATTGACAGGTACAAATGTCAGACTTGTAAAATTTTGGAACATTATTTTCATTTTTGACATTTCGTGCCTGTCAATTCAGTCTCTGATAGTAAAAAAACGAACTTTAAGGTCTGTGCCAATTTTCAGTTCTATGCGAATTATTCCGAAATTTAAGTTTATTTTTGTCTATTTTGATTTGACTAAACTTGTAAGTATAACGAAGTAATTGTAAAGTGTATCATCTACCAGATATAGTTAGTATTTTACAACGTAAGATAATAAAGAAATTATAAACAAATAGATAAAGAATACTTTAGATTTCGAAACCATTTTACCATACTGGTATTATAACCATTATCTTGTACTTACATATTATCTTCACAGCAGGTAATAAATTTAGACCTTCACTACTAAATACTAGGTTCTATAATTGTGTCTAGGCTGGAAATGATAATTATACAAGGTTAGTCGGAAAGGGGGTACTAATCCGCGAGCCACTTAAAGGATCACTGATGACTGTTTCAATGCTAGTGATAAAATTTCAAGTTTCATGGAAAATTATTTTTATTTTTTCACCCCTGCTTTTGTTATGAATTCAGAAAATGGAGCTTCTATGATCCCAAAAACGACTTAAAATGTAAACACAGTTGATCATAGCTGAGGATAGATAGACTTGAGCGTGTTTTTTTATGAAATCTTTGAATAGCTATTACTTTTAAACTATTGACTTTTGGGGAAAGTTGTAGAACAAAAGTTATTTATCATTATCATGGTTACTTTACTACCCTTTCCGATTAGTACCTCCTAGCCGATTTACCTTGTATAAGTGTTAGTAACAGGCGCAGAGACATTTAAAATTTACATTCTTATTATATGGCGCCGCGCCGTCACGTGAACAAATTAAAATTAACTTAATAAGAATAAGTAGGTTAGTAAATAACATCTTTACACAGATGTGTGTCCAAAAATATTAACTTCCCTACTTTTATACAAGGCTATTTATTGGCGATGGTCTGTCGTTATGTACGTACCTACTTAAATTAAATATAGCCATTATTTCAGAATAAAAACTGATAATACCTTCCATAGTCTTCGAGAAAATCATCAATGTTACCTAATTGAAGATTTTTAATCTTGAAATTAATAATACCTTTTCTTATGTTCGCTTCTTAGGCTCGATTTACATTGCCGCGTAACGAAATGGAAGCAAATTTTTGTAACGAAATTGTAAAAACTAGATACGAGCCAAAAAAACCCAGTACGAGTCGGACTCGCACACAAAAGGTTCCGTACCATCTATATCTATACTAATATTATAAAGAGGTAGAATTTGTTTGTTTGTTTGTTTGTATGTAGGAGGTAATCTCCGAAATTACTCATCCGATTTCAAAAAATTTTTCACCAATAGGAAGCTACGTTATCCCTGAGTGCTATAGGCTATATTTTGGGATCAAAAAATTAGGGATCCGTAAATTAACGGGAACGAAGCCGCGAGCAAAAGCTAGTTATCTATAAAAACGGCGAAAAAATCACGTTTGTTGTATGGGAGCCCCCTTAAATATTTATTTAATTCTGTTTTTTAGTATTTGTTATAGCGGCAACAGAAATACCTACATCATCTGTAAAAATTCAACTGTCTAACTATCACGGTTCATAAGATACAGCCTGGTGACAGGCGGACGGACGGACAGCGGAGTCTTAATATTAGGGTCCCGTTTTACGCTTTGGATACGGAACCCTACAAAAAAAAGGCGCGCATCTTCCGGGGAATTCTCGCACATTCTCGAGGATTCCCGTAGCTACTGTCGACATTTGGCTTTTATCTATACTTGGGAGCAAATAAATCAAGCCACTTCTATTTTTCACGTATAATTGTTATTGTTGTTGGTACCTATTATGGAACAGATCAATTCGAAACATATATCGCCTAAATAACCTTTACAATGAAGGTAGTTTTTTGTCAACTTCACTACATAGTATAAAACAAAGTCGCTTCCCGCTGTCTGTCCCTATGTATGCTTATATCTTTAAAACTACGCAACGGATTTTGATGCGGTTTTTTTTAATAGAGTGATTCAAGAGAAAGGTTTTAAGCTATAAAACGTATACATGCGAAGCTGGGGCGGATCACTAGTAGTATATAATCCATGAAACCAAAATTCATAACCAAGACACGTGAAAAAAAGAGTGGCTCAATTTATTTGCTCCCAAGTGTAGTTTGTACACACGGCTACACTTCAAGCTATGCAAAACCAGTATAAGCTGACCGTTACTTGTGCGAAAAGATTATACAAAGCGACGCCAAGATGAACTGGTTTTGTATAGCTTGATGTGTAGCCGTGTGTACGTTACACAATTAACATAAGACTCACTATACTAAAATTCGCTTCCATTCCGTAACGCGATATTGTAAATTGAGCCTTACTCAGATATAGATACGTGTATTTTTTATTCGTCCATTTTCAACTTCTCTAATGTCATAAATGTACGTATAAATAGGTATCGTGGTGAATGCCGCGTTAAAAATAATACCTACAAAATATATTTGTTGATGCACCAAAATTATCGCGAGCTATGTTGGTAGATGTCGTCACAAACAAATATATACAAGTGCAGTCGCAAACTGTTTTATTTACTTATGTAAGTAGTGATAATGACTGATAATAATTTAATTTGTTCAACTATTGCACTGGTGTACATACCTACACATTCTGTGTTAGTTCTAGTTATTTATTTCCCGGGAAATCGCGGGATTTTTTCGATACAAAAGTGCATTCCATAATAGCAAACACCTCAACTTTAGGCTCGTACTATTTATTATGTGCTTTAGGTAATTATGCATCCGATTATCCTATCTCTAAATAAGTTTTATAATGTGGTATTTTCTTAATATGTATAGGTATTTTATGCGGTAGTTTCGTCTAGCTTCCATGACACAGTATACACATAAGTAAGTTTATTTATACAATTATTTTTTCCTTTTCTTCGCAATGTCGATCAGAGCCGAAAGTCAGACCGAATCCCCCTTATTACAAAAGATAGTCTAAGAAAAATCTAGGTTTTAAAATAGCCCCGTCTCTTTTTGTTATATGACATAAGAAAGTGATGGGTATATTTTTTTTAGTTTCAAAAGAGTGCGTTTTTAACGTGAGGGTGGTGAATTTTAGATGGTTTTTAACGTAAATTATTATTCCGCCACCTTTTTTGTTTTGTCGTAACTGTGCGTACATTCTATAGCCTGGTATATGAAAGAGGTTACATATTCCATCAGATATACCCACTTCAGTGACAATGATAACATCAAATGACAAAGTTGAGGAGTCTATTAAACAAAGTAGTTTAGAGTAATTTCTAATTAGTGAGCGTATGTTAATAAGCATGCAAAATATATCAATTTTAAAGCTGGGTTTACCTTGGTCTTGGTTTAAACCATCTTTTGTAAGGTATAGGTTTAATTAGAGTTACTTCAAACTAATTATCGAAACTACACCATGCTGGCTAGGTATCAATAACAGATCTCGTTTTTTTTTGTAATGTGATGTATTAATGAAGCACAGTTAGTCTGTGAAGTTTTGCTAGTTGGTTTAAAGTAACCTAAAAGATTAGTTGAAAAGGGGGTACTAATTCACTTAAATTATCACATTTATCACTGATAACTGTTTTATAGGAAGAGTTAAAATTAGAAAATTCGATAATTTTAATTTCTACGTAAAATGATTTTCGTATGAGTTTTTTCAAAAATCTTCATCCCTGTTTTAGTTACGTATTAAGAAAATGTAGCTTCTAATCCATGACCTCAAATATGACCGAAAATATGAACAGAGCTGATCATAGCTGAGGATACCTACATAGATTTTAGCGAAGTTTTATGAAATATTTGAACGGCTTTTTTCTTAAACTTTCAACTTTTGGGAAAAGTTATAAAACAACATTTATTCATTATTTTGGGTACTATTACACCCTTTCGGATTATTATACCTTTCGGACTAACCAACAACACGCCTTTTACGCGCCTTGATAACATTACGTTACGTTCATGAACTAAGTTATCCCTTAAAAGAGTTATAAAAAAGCTAGTGATGTGGTGCTCTAAATTCTATAGTGTAGTGCAATCTTTTTAGTCTAAATACGGACACTAAATTTACCATAATGTACAGAGTGCATTAAACCGCGTATATCCTACTTTTTAGTCCATAAATGTACAAGAGTTAATTAAGTAATACCTATGCAAGAATGTTGTCATTACGGATGCGTACGAGTGTATTTGGATAGTCCTAGTACTCACTTGCCTACTTAGATAACGAGGTTGGCTACTATGTTGTATTTGAATGGATTCTAATGGTCCGAATTAATTAATTTGTCGATTGCTCACTGACCTTACAAACCTGGTATATTCTGGCCCAAACCAATTTGATAAGAAGGTAAACAATCTTTTGTTGATTTATTAAAAAAGTAATTAGGTATTTATACTCTCTTCAACGTAAGATAAGTTCTGACATAGCGGTCATTTCGTAAATTGAATGAATGATATATTTATTTGCAACAACATAGGTTACAATAAGTTAGTCTTAGGTTACAAATGGTTTTCACTACATTCGACATTTCTGTCGTGCAAATATTATGAAATAAATTTTTAAATACAAGTCATATTTTAAATTCTTAACAATCAAATATAATAGTTTAGACACACTAAAAATATTTGTTTAATAATTGTAGCTGTAAGAAGACTGCTATCGAAAAAACTAAAGTTCGTTTCAAAATCCCTGAGACTGAATTGACATGCGCGAAACGTCAAATTTGAAAAAAAAAACTAAAATTAACAAGTTTCACATTTGCGCCTGTCACTTTTGTCTCAGGGGTTTTGAAACGAACTTTACAACGAACAGAAACGAGAAAAAAAGTGAACACTCTATCTGTTCCAGAAATTCGAATACGATTCTAAATTGTTTTTATTTATAACTAGAGGTCGCACGCAAATTCGCCCGCGTGGATGTCGTTTATCGCGTAGATATTTCGCGGTTTTTGGGATAAAAGTAGCCTATGTCCTTCTTCGGGTTCCAGACTATCTCTGTACCAAGTTTCATCAAAATCGGTTCAGCGGTTTAGGTGTGAAAGCGTCACAGACAGACAGAATTACTTTCGCATTTATAATATTAGTGATGTGATACAACTCAGCAGCTCGTAAAATATTTTTTGTCACTCATGTCGCAATTTTGTCACAGAGTCAACGTTTGTATAGGTAACTAAAATTTAGTATAATTATGTTCCTGGTATGTGGAAATATTACGAAAAAAGTTCGGTACAAAATAATTTGACTATAGTATGAATAAATTCGTATACGTAATATCACGGTACTATACGCTCCAAAACAGGAATCTACGATGTGGGCCTTAGGTCTGCAAGACTGAAGTGGGATTGGGCAGAATGCATAACGACTGATGGGCCAGAGTCGTAACGCAGTATGTGCCGGAAGACAGGCGTCGTCGCCGAGGGAGGCCTAAAAAACGCTGGCGTGATGACTTAGAGTCGTTTATGGGAGATTGGCCAGAGAAAGCAATGCATAGAGATGAGTGGAAGGCTATGAGGGAGACCTTTGTCCAGCAGTGGGACAACGAAGGTGAAATGAAAAGAAAAGAATAAATTAATTACATAACAAGGGAATATAAACTTGAAGCAGTGATAGACTAGCGGTTGAACGTTTGCCTCCCATACTGGAGGATCTGAGCTCGATTCCAGGTCCTCTGACTTTCCGAATTAATGTGCTGTTGTAGTATAGAGAAAACCTGCACACCTGAGAGGGCTCAAGAAAGTTCTCGATGGTGTATGTAGTCTGCCAACCCGCACCAAGCAAGCGTGGTGAACTAAGGACTAAACCCTTCTCATTTTGAGAAGAGGACCATGCCCAGAAGTAGGAAAGTAATGAGTTGGAGAGTACGTAACGGGGCACTGAGGAAAAAACAAAATTTTAGCCAAATTTTTTTTTTCACAAATCTTTGTTTTTATGATTCTATCGTATAAAACATCTAAAAATAAGGCGAAAAGCATCTTGGTGATTTTTGTTTCCGACCGTTTGTCGTAAAAACGATGTCGAAGGCGAAGGGATCGGTACAAAAGGATGCAAGAGCGAGCGAAGCGAGCTCGGGACTTGGGGCACCCCGACTCGGACAGGTTAGGTTAGAAGGGGATGGCGGGGTTTGCAAGTCCCCGCCATCCCCTTCGTGGTTATTTTTTTTTAATCCACCCAGATGTAGGAGCCCCGCGAAGCGGGGTTTCCGTCGACATGACCTCTTTTCTAAGCCTTTTTTTCATAGTGCACCGTTTCGTATCCACTAACCAAGTAATGGGCTGATTACGCTATGCTATGAATATAAACATAAGTAGACATATTTATTATTATTTACATGACAGTACATCATACCTACCTATAATTTATTTATATGACACTGTGTTATCGTCGCTAAAGATACGTGAGTTTACGCATATCATATGTATACCTACCCACATTTAGCGACAGGAGAATCAAAACACATTATTATAAAAATATTTTACCCGTCATTTGAATTTATGATGCACGTGCTTGCCAATTTTTTTTATCATTTGCATTTTTCGTAGATCTGGATCGAGAATGAACTAGAAATATCTAAGAAAGCACTAGTCGGTGGGCTACAGAACCGGTCCAATAATGTCATAATTATTATTAAAGTTAAATAATATAAATACTTACTTCTCGTCCGCCATAGTGTTATAAAATTGCACTTTTTACTAATAAAACATAAAGTATCTGTACACAATATCACAGGGAATAATTTCACTTATTAATTACTATCACATTATATTTTTAACAAAACTTAAAGGCACTTTATTCGAGTTAAGTTTCGATTGTTTTGCCGCGCATTTTACGGTGACGGACGCGTACGCGCTCTCCGGCGTTTGCGCGCAAACTGGCAAGAAATGCGTTTTTCCCGCGATTTATCGCTATTTTCTTTCACGCGACAAAGCTCGTCACTGGAGACTCGAGACGTGATCTTTAATTAACCCTGTGGACAGAAACCTTTGTGATGTTTGTTGTTT
Organism: Amphipyra tragopoginis; assembly: GCA_905220435.1. Taxonomy (NCBI): domain Eukaryota; kingdom Metazoa; phylum Arthropoda; class Insecta; order Lepidoptera; family Noctuidae; genus Amphipyra; species Amphipyra tragopoginis. The sequence goes on along the minus strand of HG991997.1, from coordinate 7,306,104 downwards.
TGCATGCACAACATAACCTACTGAAAGTTAAATAAATTATATCACTTTGCCTCTACACAGTTTTTAACGAGATATCTGAGAAAATTAAGTTAAACTCATGTTGCATAATATTTTTTTGTACCATTAATTACAACGTCAACAGAAAATCATTGCCAATGAGATTGCACACTGCCAATTTTATTGTGGAACAAAATATTTTATATGTGCCTTGCCATTACTTTTAAAATGCAATTGTTCGAGTTTTCACTGAAATAAGTTTAGATAGCGTAGCATTATTGCGTAAATATTACGTTTAAAAAAAACCTGATTGATTTCTTGCAGCCATTTCTTTTGCGTCCTTGCCGTGCTACGGCGTAGGCCGTTTCAACAGTGAACGTGTCGTAGGCTCTACGAATATAGAAATTATTTATTTCATAGCAAAGTTTTTAAATAAACTAGTGAAACTTCTACATTATACAACGTTATTTTTAGTATAGGTATACAAAAACCGAGACACCCCAACAAGATTTTCATCAGAACTGCCTGAATATGTGTTTTTTTTTATAAATCTCCAAGTTACACCGTAGTTTATGTCGCGTTAAATTCCCTAGTCAAGTGTGAAATGCCTAAGATGTGCTATGCAGGGGTTGTCTAATACACGGAAACTGACCGAGCGGACCATCTCAAGCCTCAAGGTGTCTATTCCCGTCAACTGTTATGGGTAGAAACCACGGAAAATTGAAATTTTTGAAAAAAATATGTGGTGAAAAAAATATGTCAATCGATTCTCCTAGTGATTCTGAACAAACTAGTTTGAGGTTTAGTATATACTAAAACTATGCTTGTATTATCGTGGCAAAGTTTTTAAATAAATTAGAGAAACTTCTACATTCTATTGCAGCTTACTCGTATTACTCGTATTTACTGTTTTTCACTGGATTTACACCTAGAAACAACTCCGATATAATTGTAACAACAAACATACCGGTAAAATGGGGCTATTTGAAAACCACGGGGCTAATTGGCATGAACATATAGGAGATTTTTCGACATATTTTTTAAACTATCTTCAATTTCACCTAACAGTAACATTGAAATCGTAAGAACATAGAACCTGTAGCCGCAATGGTTTAAGAAGCACGATCCATAACTGAGTTAAGATTAGCCCCATGGTTTTCAAGTATGCCCATTTTACGGTAGATTTAAAAATTATCATAATTAACACTGAAGTTATTTTGTTTGTCACCTGCGCCTTAGTTTAAACGTTAAGCCCCTTATTACAAAAGATAGTTTAAACCAAGACTAAGTTAAACCCAGGTAGAAAATATACCCATCACTTTCTTATGTCAAATAACATAAATTGACGGGGCTATTTTAAAACCTAGGTTTTTCTTAGACCATCTTTTGTAATAATGGGGTAATTGTTTTGTTTACCTCATAGTGATGACCAGTAGGTAATAAAATAAACTGCTTTGTGAAGTGATGTGGTCCAGCATAGATCATACCAGTCATAATAAAGTTATTGTCCACTGTATTCATTTCCTGCTTCTAGATAATAAAAAGAATATAAATAGTATTGTTGCAGTAATCATAAGTTATAATCAAAGTGATATTATTGTTCGGTAAAAGTGACAACCAATTTTAAATCATTGGTACGTTTAGTGAGCCTTCCTTTGGTCTTGACGTAGTCAGTTTTTTAGGAACATTGAGAAAGTGACGCAAGAAGGAGTATTGACGAAGTCACCACTTTTGGTAACCCGATTAGCGTTAACCGGTTTTTGGCGCAACAAGCGCAATTCAGACTACGCTATACTATTTCGCCATAATATGGCTATATTATACTATATGAAGGGTCCACTGCAATAATGATGAATGTCCAAAGTTTCTTTAATTCTAAGTATGTCATTCGGACACTTGATATATGCACTTCGTAATATCGCTTACAATCCCGAGATAAATACTTTTAAAAAAATCGGATACACGGCTAGAACTCTCAGCGTCATACGTGGTCTCATCTTTAACGCTGAGTTTTCTTTCACCATTTACAAAATTAAAAAGCAAATATCTTAAAACAAAGTAAAAAGGACATTTATCATTATGCAGTGGACCCTTCATATAGTAAAGCCTCTTGCGTAATGAGCTATAACTATACAGGGTTATTGGTAAAACACTAACAACCTCGTGACCTCTCAATCACCGTAATTATAGACACAATAGATAAACAATAGCGGTGTCGTCCTCGGACGACACGCGGGACGCAACCGGTTAAGGGGTCACTGTACTCATCGTTGTGAACAACTTTTACTATGGGAACAAACCGAAAATCGCAAAAAAAAAACAGCTGTTCCCTACATTTATGTTCGCATCATCTGCCTAGCCTTTTCCCAACTATGTTGGAGTCGGCTTCCAGTCGAACCGGATGCAGCTGAATATCAGTATTTTACATGGAGCGACTGCCTATCAGACCTCCACAACCCAGTAACTGGGTTATACGATACTCTTGGTAAGACTGGTTGTCAGACTTTCTGGCTTCTGACCAACAGTAACGACTGTCAAAGATCTACAAATGACAGCCGGGACCAACGGTTTTACGTGCTTTCCGAGGCACGGAGGAAACTCGCTATGGTAAATGGTCACCCATCCACAGACCAACCTCGGCAAGCGTGGCTTAACCCGGAAGATCGGTCTATGCGGCTGTAATTATTTAGCCACGAGCTCCTCATACATTATTTTTTATACATTTTATTATACATTTTATTATACATTTATGTTCGCATAACTTGTCAAAATGTAGGGAACAGCTGATTCTTTTTCGCGATTTCAGGTTTGTTCCCATAGTAAAAGTTGTTCATAATGATGAGTACAATGACCCCTTAAGAGGTTGTTAGTGTTTAAAAACCCTGTATAGCATGACGTTCACACTATCCGCTATATCGCAAGCCGGTTTACTATGTATTCAAGTTATTAGACGGCGACCCGTCGGGTGACAGACGGGATAGAAGTGAGTCGAGGTGAGGACCGGAGAATCTTACGATATAGCTCTGAGGATCGCTCAAGTTTATCGCGTACAGCAAGCCAATACTTTATAGCATAGCGTTGTGTGAACGTGTCACTATAAAATGTATACTGAGCGATATCTTTGTGCTATACAATATTTGCTATATGATAGTATTTTCTGAACTTAGCGCATCGTCTGAATTTGTTGATAACGGAAAAAGGGGTTTTAATGTAAAAAAATATTTGTATTTACAAATAATATAGATATCATTAAGTTTTGAAGATAGTATCCCGCAAATATGCATGCTGTGCTCTCTCATAATTGAAGGTTGCATGCTGTGGTCTCTCATAATTGAAGGAGTACACTGGCTATATATAATGTATGCGACTTATTACTATTGTCTTTTTTTGTGTATATCCTTTGTCAGAGATCCTTAAGTAAATAAATAACCGCGCTAAGCTGTGATATCCTAGCGGTTGGACACTTGCCTTCTAGGTAGGTCTGAATCATCTTGTATATCAAGGAATAAGTAATAGCCCAGACCCCTAAAGAAGCGCTTTTTCTTGAAGTCATAAAACTATATATTGATCTTATTTCATTTCAGTAAAATATTCCTTCAGATAGCATGATTTATGCCTAATATTTTGCCAGAATCGTTACTCAATCGACACTTGCCAAGTTCACTGTGACTAAAGCTAAACATGTTTGTTTATTTTTGCTCTTCTCCCAAAACGGAATTATCCACGAATACTAAGCAAGGAAATCACCAGAACGGAAAACATCGCCATAACCATCTCTTTGAAGAAAACTGATCGGAAAAAAAGATAATTTAAAAGCTGGTAACTACTTACGATATCTCGTCAGCTCATCGCATCAGTCTGCGCCATCTTCTAGAGCAAAAGGATGGTGGTCTACGGCATAACGGTCTTCGTAATTCATCTCAAAAACTACTTACTAAATGTTTTATAATAATAAAAAGACAGCTAGAGTCGAATGGATAAGAATTTAAGAGAACCATTTGAGGAGTTGGAGCTACCGTTGTCCAGGAAATTACTGTATGCTTCATTGATAAAAAATTACAAATCGGCCTTATAGCAAGAGACACACCGATTTTTAAAATATTTATTCCTCCGCGATTGTCACGATTGTGATGAGAATGACATAATTATTCTCATAAATATTTGTTGTAAAACAATGTAATGTATTACAATTTGTATTGTGCTTTAAGTTTGTATTGGAAACACTGCCGTTGATATAACTATTATTTTTCTATGTTTGTCTATGTGTGAGTCCATCCCCCTTACAAAAGATGGTCTAAGAAAAACCTAGGTTTTGAAATAGCGCCGTCTCTTTTTGTTATATGACATATGAAAGTGATGGGTATATTTTAAACCTAGGTTTACCTTAGTCTTGGTTTAAACTATCTTTTGTAATAAGGCCTTATGAGTCTATGATTGTGTAATGGCTAACTGTAAGCTATCGTGCAATAAAGGATCTTTAAAGTAAAACTTATTCAATATTCTACAATATTATTATCAATAATGGTCTTATCTATCCGTGTAAGTCATAGAAGCTCTAATACAAGTGATATCGATTTTGAACTCGTATCGAACTGCTAACTACAGAAATGGATAGAGAACTCAGAGAATACAGTTGCAGACTACGGAGAACTGGATACTTAGCAACTTGTAGGAGGCTGCGTAGGTACATTGTGGCGCAGTGGACTACCTCTTGACTTATAGTCAACTAGAAGTCGCCGGCAGCATCGCCCGCGTGGATATCGTTTATCGCGTAGATATTTCGTGGTTTTTGGGATAAAATTAGCCTAAGTCCTTCTTCGGGTTCCAGACTATCTCTGTACCAAATTTCAACAAAATTGGTTCAGCGGTTTAGACGTGCAAGCGTAACAAACAGACAGACAGAGTTACTTTCGCATTTATAATATTAGTAGGGATAAGTTCAACGTTGGATGTTGGATTTAAATGTTATTTTTTTTATCTGTGCAAGAATACTCCGGCTGATGTTCGCCGACATTAATTCTCTGGTTAAACAACTGTTTACCTAAAGTTATACTAGGTTTTTTGAGTAAACGATTGTTAAACCAAGGAATTAATAATATTGTTGAAAGGTGCCTTTAATGGCATGGCATGGTAGTACCTAGTTAATAATAATAAATAATTTATTCTTCCAAAAAGTACACAAAGTGCAGGAAACAAACATTTACAATTTTTTTGAGGTGAATGTACAGATACATACAAAATGAGACAACGACTCCCAAACTGAGCCATGCTCGTATCTTGGGTAGTAGGTAGTTACTCGGTTTATGTACAAATAATTGAATCATTTAAGGTCATATTGGCACCTAATGATTTTGGAATTTCAGTCATAAAAATATCATGAAAATGAAAACCACACAACCGGAAACAGGGACATCCGTCATGAAATTCGTGAAGTATTTACTTGTCGTGTTAATTTACAAGTCGGCGGTCAACAATGGACAGACGACAAACATACAAGTGCTAGTTAGAGGCCGTCGTATCTCGATCATGTGAGTGAGGGCATGAGCCGAGGACAAGTACAAAACAATATTTACACACTCAACGGCTGAGGGCAACCAGTGAAAATCGAAAATGTCTGACTTTTCCAGGAGGCCGGGCCCATATTTTTTGCTTGTCCGTTGATTTAGCAATCTGCAGGTGTCTGAAGAGATACTCAATACTTTATTGCATTCCATAATGTAAATTTTAACAGGTATAGGTTTAAGACTATAGATCAATTATGGACCCTGTTGGGCACAGCATATTTTAGTAGGAGAGAGGAAGAGCGCTTAAATTTTTTTCTTTATCGCAATTCAATTTTTGAAATATTGTTGATTGAAAAGTCTATGACAGTTATGCTGCAGATGTACTAAATAAAATCTACGTTTCTTTAGCTATCCAACAAGGTATATCAAGCTAGGGTATTATCAAAATTCTTAGAAAAAACTTTCATAAAAGGGTCCCAGGTAGTAGCAAAAATTACGGTACTATTGTTCTTCGATGGAGCTGTGGTGCGTGCAAGCGGGACGATTTATGTAGGTGTGAGGGAGATAGATTATTTTCGGCCATTTTGTTGTTATTCTGTTTGGTTTTAGTCTGCTTACGCGATTCGTCCGTAGTAGATGTGATACTTAGTGCTCTTGGATTCATACTCGACTTGGCTTGTGTTTCTGGACTGTTTCCCCTTCGATTTGTGACTGTGCTTGTTAACTGGACTTCGATACGTACTTCTGATTTGGAACTGTTGACGATGACGACCTTCACGAACGAGGAATATGCGGATATTTTAATTTGTTACGGGTACTGCAACTGTGTATCCGCGCGAGCTCGGGATGAATACATTGCACGTTATCCCGGGCGCCGAGTACCGGATGTCAGTGTCTTTGACGGAGTTTACCGACGACTAAGAGAGACTGGCTCTGTTTCGAGGCGACGATCAGACCTAGGCAGACCTCGTATTAATGATGACGATGAAGAGCAAGACAATGAAATAGTGCAACGGTTTAGATCGGATCCAACTACTTCCACTAATATTGTTGCCCGAGAACTTGGACTATCGCAGTGGAAAGTGTGGTTTACAGTGAATACTGCAGGCCTTTATCCCTACGCCGGTACATGTTATCGAAGAAGGAGATCCTGTGAGGAGGTTTGATTTCTGCAGATTCATGCTCAACGCAGATTTAGAAAACCCAGCATTCTTAAGACACATCTTGTGGACAGATGAATCAAAATTTGTTAAAGACGGCATCACCAATTACCACAACGCTCATTATTGGGCTCCGAAAGAAGACAGAAATCCCAATAAGAAGCGACCAAAGGGATCACAAAGACGGTTCAGTTTGAATGTCTGGATGGGAATAATCTCAAACCATTTGATTGGGCCATATTTTCTGCCTGACAATTTAAATGGGGAACATTACGAAAACTTTTTAAGAAACGATTTACCCGAATTACTGGAAGATTTACCCCTCAATTTAATCCGAGATATGTGGTATCAACATGACGGTTGCCCTGCACACTACCGACGAAGTGTCAGAGAGTGGCTAGACACTAATTACCCCAACAAATGGATTGGAAGAGGTGGACCCATACCGTGGCCAGCCCGAAGTCCCGACCTGACCCCCATGGATTTTTATTTATGGGGCCATATGAAAAGTTTAGTTTATAACGAACCTCATCTAATCTCATCTGTTGATGTTTTAAGACAGAAAATTATCGATGCGGCAAACGAAATTAGAAGAGGCTTAACGACTGGTGTGGTTAAAAGTGGACTAAGGCACAGAATGCGATTATGTGTGCGAAACAGAGGCGGACATGTGGAACATGAATTGTAAAAATAATAATAAATGTTGTTTTAGCTATTTAGTTTGTTTTATTTCGTTTGCTGACCCAAGTGATAACTTTGTCCATAAGTACAGTTATTTTTTACTACTGCCTGAGAGCATTACATCACAGTTTTTTTCTGAATATCATGATGATACCCTAGCTTGTTATACCTTGTTGGATAGCTAAAGAAACGTAGATTTTATTTAGTACATCTGCAGCATAACTGTCATAGACTTTTTTTGAAATATTCTTAAAAGAAAAAAAATGTTTTTACAAATTTGTTTATTTTTTAAACTTTCTATCGTCGACTACTACCCAGTTGGTTCAATAACATGTTATTTTTTTGTGTTGAGAGTAATAAACAAACTAATCTACTACACAAAAATAGCAAAAACATTATCAATTAGAGGCACAAAATCCGAAAAAAAGGACAATTACACAAAAAATCTTCATTTTATTTAAAAAATAATCAAAATCCAATATTTCAATATGGGTTAGGTTTGGGGTGGGGTGTTTCATAGACAAATCAGCTAGGAATGATGAAAACTAAAACCTCTTAAAGGATCTAGGTCGACTTAACCTGTAACTCTGTATACAAGGTGTAACATAAATAACGCACAACCTCTTAAGGGGTCACTGTACTCATCATTATGAACAACTTTTACTATGGGACCAAAAGAGAAATCGCGAAAAAAAAATCAGCTGTTCCCTACATTTATGTTCGCATAACTCGTCAAAATGTAAGGAACAGCTGTTTTTTTTTTAGCGATTTCAGTTCTTGTCCCTTAAGAGGTTGTGCGTTATTTATGTTACACCTTGTATATGTGTAGATTTGTTTATTTTTTTATATTTGTTTGAATTATTGTACAATTATTGAAATTGTAATAGGATATTAGGATATTTTATTCATTGTAATTAAATTATTTTAATTATTTAGTTAAACATGCATAGATTTCAGCAAATCCGACTATTGGATCGGACGTCTCAGACGAATGCAAATAGAACGCGTCCATAAAAAGTTGGAAGCAAATCCATCGCACGCGGCGCCCTGGGTGACTGCGTCACTCGAATGGACTCTTCTTTTTCTTTGACCAAGATGCCACCAATAACTATTTTTTATTACAATTGAAGACTTTATTTCAAAAACCACCTTTGTCAAAAAATTTCATGATATGAGTTAGTTACGCCATCTTACAGGTATAATTATTCCTCTACAAGATGACAAAGACAACGGTGGTTTTTGAAATAAAGTCTTCAATTCTGCTCAAACTACAATATTACCTACAAAATTATGCACCTACTGCCTATTCTTTTGACTAACAGCAGCCTAGGCATTTTATTTGATTCTATTACTTAGTCACGTTTAAAACTAAGTCGCACCTGTTGGTAAGCGCAGACAGGGTCTAACATGGAGCACCTGAATCCAAGTAACAAAGATATAGAGGGATTCCTCTATACCTCAATCCCCCTTATTACAAAAGATGGTTTAAACCAAGACTAAGGTAAACCCAGGTTTAAAATATACCCATCACTTTCTTGTGTCATATAACAAAAAATAAACTTTTAAAAAAAGTAAAAACCGACTTCAAAGAAATACTAAAAGGAGTAAAATAATTACCATAATATAAAATTAACAGTTTCAGAAGTCGGTGGCTTCTATTTGCTTCAGTGTAGAGTTGCACCGACTTCTGAAACTGTTAATTTTATATTATGGTAATTATTTTACTCCTTTTAGTATTTCTTTGAAGTCGGTTTTTACTTTTTTTAAAAGTTTATTTTTTATTAAATACGTTTTAGTGTCATAATTCTAACCCCCTCCTTCATAACCCTTCTTTTTGGCTTTGACGTAGTCGGGCATAAAAAGTCCTTTCAAATGATACCTTACACGATATAATGAAAACATTCAAAAGGGGGGGAGGGGGGGACACGCACCCCCTCCTCTTTTCTAGTAGTCAGTTCCCAACAACAAATATAAACAAAGCAATATTAGTAATTTGAGAATTTTGCTTTGATCCGATGAGGAGTTCCGTTCCATATCTCTGAAGTTCATGGTCTAATCATAACAAAATTTAAATGGGACCAATCGGAAAGTATGCCCTTTCGAACAAAATAAGAATTTTTCAAATCGGTTCATAAATGACGGAGATATGAGGTAACACACATAAAAAATAAAAAAAAAAAAAATAAAAAAAAAATACAACCGAATTGAGAACCTCCTCCTTTTTGAAGTCGGTTAAAAAGAGACGGGGCTACTCTAAAACCAGGGTTTTTCTTAGACCATCTTTTGTAATAAGGCCCTTTGGGTCTCACATACACAAGACGGAACATAGTAAACAGCTTGGCGCCGGACTTTCACGCGAGGGTGGTAGCTAGCCAGGCGGACCGTATAGATCCTACTACCAAACGTGCTGGGTTTTTTTAACCGACTTCAAAAAGGAGGTGTGTTACCTCAGAACTCCGTAATTTATAAACCGATTTGAAAAAATATTTTTTTGTTCGAAAGGGTATACTTCCCGTTTGGTCCCATATAAATTATGTTATGATTAGACCTTGAATTTCAGAGATATGGAACGGAACTCCTCATCGGATCAAAGCGAAATTCTCAAATAACTAATATTGTTTTTTTTATACGTGATATTGGTAACTGACTACTGGAAAAGAGGAGGGGGTGCATTCCCCCTCCCCCCTTGGAACGTTTTCATTATATCGTGTAAGGTATCATTTGAAAGGGCTTTTCATACCCGTCTACGTCAAAGCCGAAAAGAAGGGTTATGAAGAGGAAGGGATATATGGCTAGCGCCGTAAACGTATTTAATAAATAATAAACTTAAAAAAAAGTAAAAACCGACTTCAAAAAAAGGGAATATGCATGTAACTTTTTTTTCTCATAATCAATAAAGCACATTAATATAAACCCAAGAAACGTATTAAAAGTCAAATTTTACTATTATTTCTTGCTCAAAACAATTATTAAACTTCAACAATTTTCTTCTACAGTTCAAACGTCCTTCATTGTCGCGGTCATAATGTGACGTAATAATCCAAGATACTGCTTTGTTTACATCTCTTTTTAGCCACAAATCATATAAATTAAATTATTCATTGTGCTTTATTCAAGCAGAAATCGCACTTACTAACTTAACCTCAGTGAGAAATCAAACAGTTTGCTAAGAAAAGATTATTTAAAGATTTATTCATAATTTTCGAAGACGACGCGTTTCGAGATTGCGTTCCGTTCCACGAAAAAAATGTAACATAAAACAATGAATTGTAAAATAAGTAATGAGTTATAAAATGTAAAAAAAAATGCAATTTGTGTCTTGACTCCTATACAATGTACAACTAAATAATGAAAGAGTTTTGAATTACATGCATATTCCATATTACCATAATATAAAATTAACAGTTTCAGAAGTCGGTGCAACTCTACACTGAAACAAATAGAAGCCACCGACTTCTGAAACTGTTAATTTTATATTATGGTAATTATTTTACTCCTTTTAGTTTTTTTGAAGTCGGTTTTTTACTTTTTTTAAGATTATGTTTTATTAATTTTACAATACGCGTTTATTCCCATCTTGCGATGAGTAAGTCTAAAATTCCGGCCCGTTCCAAGACGAATAAAACCCAGCATTAATTTAGTTGTATCATTTATTCACTGATAAGATACTGTCATAACAATATGCACACATAATACATTATGAACATTCCTGTAATAAAACGCCACAAGCCCGTATCACTTTTTACGAGCAATTACTAGACGATCAATGGAAAACAATAGACCATGGCCATGGATCTATTCATAGTATTTTTTTGGCCATGAATTTTATGATGTTAGTTTCATGTTTTACCAAACACATTGAAGATTGATTCCTGCTTTCATGTTTACTTTGGAGAAACGCCAGCATCTGAGATTGTTTTTTTAACGGTCTTATAGTTCATTAAACAGGTGGTAGAAGTTCGAACTTCTATGTATACCTAGTATAGTTATTCATGATCGAGCATGAAAAGGCGGAAAACATCCCATTTCTAGATAGTATTCCTAGAAACAGGATGTTCCCAACTCCGTTCCCCAATTATACCCATTTTTTTCCAGACGGTAAAAAGTCACCTGTACTATACACGAGTTCTCCTATCCACAAGTGGCCCTTTCCAACAGACAAAGTCTAAGTTTGGTGAATCATGTTCGTAGACTGCTTATCCAGTCGCAACTGCCAAACGCAGCTTGAAGGCGTAGGATGTAGTCAGTGCATCTGCGTTTCAACTGCCGACTGGATGTGCAGCCCACTTGCAGTTACGATTACGAAATCATCATCTGCCTAGCCTTTTCCCAACTATGTTGGGGTCGGCTTCCAGTCCAACCGGATGCAGCTGAATATCAGTATTTTACATGGAGCGACTGCCTATCAGACCTCCACAACCCAGTAACTGGGTAATACGATACTCTTGGTAAGACTGGTTGTCAGACTTTCTGGCTTCTGACCAACAGTAACGACTGTCAAAGATCTACAAATGACAGCCGGGACCAACGGCTTTACGTGCTTTCCGAGGCACGGAGGAAACTCGCTATGGTAAATGGTCACCCATCCACAGACCAACTTCGGCAAGCGTGGCTTAACCCGGAAGATCGGTCTATGCGGCTGTAATTATTTAGCCACGAGCTCCTCCTTACGATTACGAAATATGAAACGAAATTTGTTTCACCAAATGCGACATTATAGTTATATATTATCTTGCATCTGACAGTCTAAATCAGCCATGTCAAACATGCGGCACGCGGGCCGCATGCAGCCCACAGAGCATTTTCCTGCGGCCCGAATCAATTTTGAAAACAACCAGGTAATGCGGCCCGCGAGCGTGATAAAAACCGTATTTGAAAACACGCGCGCTGCAACACATATCACGACCGTTTTCGACGTAATTCGTCTGTTGTTGTTCATGTGATTGTGGTTATGAAACACTTTGACATCCCACATTTAATTTTTAAATAAAAAGGTTAGGTTTTGCGGCTCAGTTAGTCTACGGTCTTCATGCTTTTGGCCCACCAGTGACTTTGAGTTTGACATGGCTGGTCTAAATTCTCCACTTAGGACGCCCTTGGGCGTTATTAGCCCTCCTTCCTGTATTTACACTTGCATTCGCATTATACATTATGTTTAATTAATTAACTTTCATTCATTCTCTCCGCATGACAGAGTCCATTTTATTTATTTACACAAAATGTTTCGATGCATTCACAAAGTTCTATTATTGTCGAATTAAATAGGTCGCGACGATATTTTTAATTTCACTATTTATATACAGGGCGTCCCACGACTTTGCCACATGGAGGGGAAGTACCTTAAATACTGTAAATAGAAAAAAATACTGAATGAAGACTTCATTTTTATTTTAAAAACAATACGAACTGCATTCAAATAATTTTAAATAATCACTTGTCTGAACCGGGAATCGAACCCGCTAAATGTGAAAATAAAAAAAACTGTAAGTTTATTGTACTAATCGAAAGGCTCGATTAGATACATTTATTTCTTCTAAGTAGCATAGCATCTAAAATAAAAGGAACACCATGAAATTTAACATTTAGTTTAAAACTTTGCTCAGAATAATGAATAGCATTCTCTCTGACTATTGTCGTGCTTATAACAAATAACAACTGACTTTATGTACTACTTTTTGCTTTATTACTATTTCGAACTATTATTTCACTATGAAAAAAGAAATAAATCAACGATAAGCGAGATTATTAAGAGTTATAATTTGTATACAATAGAAAGGAACACATTTTGAGTATTTAATAAATTAAATTGTTTGTAAGTTGCACAGTTAAACGTGTCTTATTATTTCAAATGAATGTTAAATTTCATGGTGTTCCTTTTATTTTAGATGCTATGTTATTAAGAAGAAATAAATGTATCTGATCGAGCCTTTCGATTAGTACAATAAAATTACAGTTTTTTTTGTTTTCACATTTAGCGGGTTCGATTCCCGGTTCAGACAGATGACTATTTAAAATTATTTGAATGCAGTTCGTATTGTTTTTAAAATAAAAATGAAGTCTTCATTCAGTATTTTTTTCTATCTACAGTATTTAAGGTACTTCCCCTCCATGTGGCTAAGTCGTGGGACGCCCTGTATAGCTCAAACTTCGTATTGCGTTGCGAAAGTTGTTAAATCCACATCATTGCCGCTATTTTAACAAAATAAAAGGTCAATGACTTTCTCTGAAATAATGTTCTTTACAGCATCATGTCCAATGAACCTACGTTATGATAAAATGTTATTATTGTCTCATTATGCGATTATTTACTGAACGCTATGTTTAAGCAAATAATAGCACCTACTATTATATTAGATACCTAATTTGTTGAAACACTTGTCTATAAAAATCTGCTAACTATTGAAGTACGAATGTACCTAATCGAATCGTTCAAATTAAATCGGTATACATAAAATATATATAGGTATGACGAAAATAGAAAACGTAGAAGATTAGCTAATAGCTTGTTAACTTAAGAGTTAAAGCGACAAATCCATTAGCAAGTTCTACTACGCAAGTTTTTGCACGCCATTCGAAAAACTTGCAGAAGTCCGGTGTATCTACCTTGGCAGCAAATAAATCGAGCCACTCCTTTTTTCACGTGTCCTGGTTATTAGTTTTGGTTTCCTGATTATATGTTTAGTTGACAAAAAACTAGCCTCATTATAAAGGTTATCAATTAACCTTTTACGCGATATCCCAACTAACATTTTAGCGTTAAGACAAGCTGTAATGGACCTGTATATCGGTTCTGCTTAGATATTAAAGTGTTAGTGTAGATCTTACAAGAGAGTTATAGAGTGTAATAACACCTTTATATCTTCGATTTTGGCGCAAAATTTTGCAGGTAAAGTCTGTATAAACCCTTTAGAGTGGTTCTATATAACCTTTAGTTGGTGTGTTTGAGAGGTTTTACAACATTGTCGGTTTCCGCTTGAAACTTTATTGCACCTTTATATTGAAGTTAATTGATACCTTGAGTTACATAAAATATCTATGTCGGTGTCAGATAGAACTTGGATCGGTATTTTGATACCTAATAACTAATTTCAAGCGTTTTCGGTGTCAAAAACAAATAGTAAAAGCTTTAAAGTTTTCAAATTATTTAATTTGTGGAGTTATTTTTATCAACATGAGTTATCACTTTATCTGGCGGACATTGCAACATTTTCATCACGAAAAGTATTTTTGATTAACAGTATTATTGAAGTGTAAAGTTAATTAGATATTAGTGCGCTTGCAAGTTTAATGTGATTGTATATTATGTTTTGCATCTCAATTTTGATGCGCCTTAAAAAAAATAAGATTTTGTGAAAAAAAGGAAAACAATTAAAAATGCTAATAACCTAAAATAGTTTTTAGACACTCATTTTCAAGTATTGCTTAGTTTTAGTGATTTTATACAAAAACTATGTAAAATAATTCGGAAAATTTAGCTATTTCGTTACTTAAAAGTGATATTGTATTAATAAATTTTTAGGTTATGTTGACAAGAGTGACAAAAAATGGCGATTTTTTCTTAAAGCTATAGTCCTCTCTTGAGTCTATCATGACAGCCAATGAACTACTACGCCGGTAGTTCAAAGTATTGTGCGGCCTTTGGTTGACATAAGAATTACAACTTATTTATCTAACACCAAAACCTTTATATCAGGATCTTACGAAACTGCTATAACTATTTGACCTATCATTGCCTTTAGTCTAACAGGTGTAAGCTGTATATTAGAGTTATACAACGCATGCAGAGTTTGGTGTTATTACACTCTTAATTAACTCCGTCGCAGAACCGATGACGTTACTGAAGTTGAAATACAGCCTTACGATATATAAGCAACTCCACTAGAGCAGATTTATAGCATTATGAATTAAAGGGAGTTAATGAAGATCTATATACAGCTTTTAGGGCTGCAGGCCGGTACAAGCTTTAACGTCTTAAGTATTAAAGCAGCCACTGCTACTACACTAACTGTAAAGAAAATACTGCTTCGTTGTTTACAGTTCTAATACATCCTGAAGAGCTAAACGTATTTCATAAGTAAACTGTATCACCTTTAGTGACAACCGAATCCACTATAAATTAATATTAGCACTCTAAGCTTTAAAATGACCTGCAACCAACGCTTAATTGTTTGTTGGGATATGTGAATTGTCCTGTTCTATAATAGCAAAAATAAAACAATTATAAGTACGTGAAAAATAGAAGTGGCTCGATTTATTTGCTCCCATGTATAGTTTGGAAATCGTTTGCACAACACAAGTCAACTTGCGCAGTAAAACTTGCTAGTGAATTCAACGCTTAAGATTGTAAGTTAAGTACGCTCAAAGACCGAAAACGCTCATTGAGCGATGAAACAGGTCACAACGCATTGTGGTCACTGTAAAACATCCACATCGCGAAATTCGTGTTATGGCTCTTATGAAAACGCTCACGAAGCGTTATGGCAATCACTGAAAGACCACATAGCGAAATTCGTGTCGTGGCTATCAAGATATACTACCATAACGCGTTACGGCAACGAAGAAAAGCCGTGACGCGTATGGAAGCATATTTAGAATACGACGCACAGTGATTTGCGATACAGGTCCTGGGGCCCAATTCTCCTAAAATAAATTGTTACCAAACGCAATCGAACCACAACCGTCAGTCAGTTTTTGTTTTCGAAAACTTTCAAAAACATTGATTTTGTTTTTTGTGTCAAACAATTCGACAGCTTTTGAAATTGAGAACTGTCTGAATGAACGGTTCGGCCTTGGTTCGGTTGTGATTTATCAAGATTTATTTTAGGAGAATTAGGCCCCTGGTCTTTCTGTGATTGCCACAACGCGTCGTTAGCGTTTTCATAAGAGCCGTAGCACGAATTTCGCGAAGCGGATACTTTACCTACAGTGACTACAACGAGCGCTGAGCTGTTTTTTAGCCAATGAGCATTTTCGGTCTTTGAGCGTTACATACCTATACCTAAATACTCTGCTTAACACGTTCAATGCCGGAGGCCCTCCAGGAGGGCACCCTGTAGTTGCATTCGCCATGCCGGGTGCCCTCATGGAGGGCTCATTTTAAATGCAGGTTTTTCTTGGAAAATTCACTATCATGAAACAAGCAAACACCTATTTTACGACGTAGAAGCGTATTTTTCATGGTTTTTAACTTAATGCCAGGAACCCTCCTCGAGGGTTCACTTTTAGCGCAAACATTATGCCGAGGACCCTCCTCGAAGGTCCAAAAGCAAAAAGGCGGGATGGCGTATGAGCTCTATGAAAAGTGTGGTGGACCCGAATGTGTTAATTCATCTAATACTGTACCATACACCTGATTACCTAGTTGTAAAATAATAATGTTTAGCCGCCCCTAAATCCAACATATTTTCGTGCAATAAATATGAGTGAATTCGCAATAGTTTTGTTGAATTTTGACAGTTTGACGACACGTTTGGTGCAGTGGCTAAGCGATTGGCTTCTGCGCTACGGGTCGTGGGTTCGATTCCCACACGGAACAAAAATTTGTATGGCCTACAGGTGGTTGTTTCGGGTCTGGGCGTTTGTTTGTGAGATTTGTGTCTGTAAACGCACCGATACAAGAGAAATCTCAGTGTGGGGCAACGTTTTAAAAAAAAGAAAAGTAAAAAAAGAAAGAAGTTATGTTTAAATATTAATATTCTATGTTAAGTCTGATTTTGTATTTTAGGTTAACATTTTATAGATAATAATTTTATATGATTTAGAGTCTGATTTCAGATTGTGTTTATAATAATAGAGTTTAGTGTTGCTGTGTATTTTTAAGGTATAGATTTTTATGTATTAACCATAAGTTGATTTTTCAATTTATTTGGTGTGTGTTTGCAAACCACTATTTTATTGGGGTCATCCTGTAAAGATAGTATAAGTAAGTTTAATAAATAAATAACCGTTTAAATCAGCCCCATTTCACCGTAATGAGCAATCCGCCAACGTCACGACCATGTCCGAAGTTCGCAGTGTCAACGGCTGGCAGACGGCCATTGATAGTATAAATTACACCAGCACTATCGCTTCCTCCAGATACGCCGTCACATAACTGAGCTTTGCGAGCCGTGAGCTGAACCTTATCTGCTCGCTCTGTGTATGTAAACATTGGGGCTACCTCGTGATTGCGTGACATTTAACTGCCATTTCATGTAGCTGTTTGTATAGTGACCAGCTACGACCAGAAAATATAATTATTTCTATATTTAGATATCACGATGTTGTAACGTGACACTTTCGTTTCAGGGGGCCTACTCCCTAAGCACGAAGTCCGTGTTTTCGGCCTTAGTTACGAGCGTTTCCTACTCCCTATCACCTACGGACATACGATTAATTTGGGGCCCGAACTAAGAATGAATGAAAACACGATTTGACAGTTGTCCCTACTACCGATGTGTTTTTGCCCGTCGGAAAAGTTGAACTTGACACTTGTTTTATTCACTCCTACGTTTCGGACTACTTTCGGACGGGCGACTAACTTCGTTGACGGACTTAGGGAGTAGGCCGCCAGGTTGGTATTAAATTAAATTTTGTATCACGAGGATGGGTACCCTTGTAAGATACAGCTGCCCTATTATCTAACTACGACAAGCAATCCGTTTGCTGATCCTGATAGTGAGGCTAAGAGTATACTGAGACGCAGGTGACGCAGCGCAGCACAGTACAGATTTCGCCGCGCAGGGCAGGCGAGGCAGACATAGGCCACGACCGCATGCTGCGACGCAGCTCGAAGACACATTCGAGTTTTAACTAGTACAAAGAATAGACGCGTTCGAGTTGACGAACGTTTTTTTAATAGTCTGGATGATTAGTATCATACAACCAAGGTTCACAACGCACTAATTCAATTAAATGTTCTGTCATTGCAATAAAATTCGAATTAGCGGTAAAAAACACATGTGGACATGCACGCGTCGCGCAGAAATCTGTGCCGGCACTACAACGCGGCGCAGAGCAGGACAGACGTATGTCTGCGTCGCACGCGTCTGCTCCGCAGCGTACGCAGCTCTTAGTACGTTCATGCATTACAAAATCTGCTCTGCGCTGCGCTGCGTGCACCTGCGTCACCTGCGTCTCAGCATACGCTTTATGCCTTATTCTTGTGTCGTGTCTTCATAAGCTATACAAGAATAGCTCATACAGTGGTGAAAAGTAGCCAGTCAGCAAAGATGGTAGCTGGGCTGATTGCCCAGGGTGCACCGGACGTACTTAAGTATCGTCACTCGCGGAACCTCTAATACATCCATATTTATGCCAATTTCCCATCAAACCGCTAATTTTAGTTGTCAATAAGAAATGCCACTTATGATAAGAAATGGATGTTACGGGGATTGTTGCTATGATGATAATGATAAGGGCGGGTCAAAAATAATTACCAATTACATAGCAAAAAAGATTATATTAATTTCTTTGTTCCTTAACTAAATTATAAACATACAAGAGTGAAAAACATGCAAGTAAATGCTTTCTTTGTTACTAGTTTTACAAAATAATAATTGTCTGATTAAACATTCTTGTATAAAAGTCTAATTTCAATATAAGTGTTCATAAATGTTTATCAATCGGAATGTTAGTAAAATACATTTTGTTAGTACAGTCGAGTTCATTAATATATTGGCCCTGCTAGGCTTCAAAAATATATGAACGTTAAAAAAGTTCATAATATTGTGACAACTCTAAGCATCATTAAATTGTGGTCAAGATTTAGATTCATTAATATGTGACTGCTTTTCTCAGTCTTGTGCCTTTGGCCGTATACATGTTACTGAAAAAAATCAGTCACATATTAATGAATCTAAATCTTGACCACAATTTAATGATGCTTAGAGTTGTCACAATATTATGAACTTTTTTAACGTTCATATATTTTTGAAGCCTGGAAGGGCCAATATATTAATGAACTCGACTGTACATTTACATAATTATAAGATAAAATACATTTCTTTAAATATTTGTCTACTTAATAACTAAGCATATATTATATTTAATTGCTTTTAAAAGACCCGAATGTCATGGACTTTATAAGGACGTAGAATATAAGTTATAATTTTCAAAAAACACAGAAATTCTTCAAACTTGAAATACTGCACCTTAGTGTATAGGACTGATGGTACCAAGCAATTTATTGCTTGAAATGCAATATTAGGAATGGATTCAATGATAAACAGCTGGATTTAATATCTGTATAACTTAGGTTAATAGTGGACTGCTTAAATAAAACGTTGTCCAGATTCTAAAGTTGACTTGCGCAAAATCGTTTCGCTTAGGGCTAAAGTAATGGAGAAAAAATGCTGTTACTCCAGTGCGTTCCATTGGAGATCCCGGACTCTCCGGGATTTTCGAATTTTCAGCAACCTATATTTCTATGAACCGTTTACTATCACACAATAGTGTCGTGTCGTTTGGTGTGTAAACGGTTCTTACAAAATGGCGATTGGAGTCGTCTCCACTTATTTTGTCGTGCCTTGTCGTGAGCTGTGGCAAAGTGGCCGAAAAGCTTTATTTTCCTAGCCACAAAATAGGCACAAGGTATACAGCACGTCTGATTTATCTTGACCGGCCTGAACAATTAATTATACTTAATAAAGAAACAGTTACGGTAACAACGATCAAATAAACTTTGCTTAAAAATTACCGATCATAAGACGATGCAGATGTTAGTTACATGTAAAAAACATACTGTTCCTAAAAAAAAATTGCGCATCTTCCTGACCGAACTCCAGGGTGGCCAAGATATTTCGACCGTACCAGTAGGGTAATTCAGGTATTTTTTGAAGCGGGAAAAGTGCACGAAGTTTACTGGTTTCTTTAATAGTGCAGTTTTCATTTAGAAAAACTGTCAAAATTTTCTGTTTTGTTTTTTTTGTCCGACAATTTGGCAGATTTTCTTTACCAAAACTGCACTATTACAGAAACCTACAAGACTTCTGCAAATGTCTTGTCCGCCGTGAATTCCGTCCCCCAATATATCCACCCTACAGTTACAAAAGCTCGGTAAAATGCCTCCGGGACTAACTTCTAGCACATTATTTCGCGAACATCAGAAAACTTATTTCAAATTCCAGTCAGACAAATAAAGCCCATGACATCCAAGCCTTACATTATCACACTAAATACCAAAACATAAACAAACAACTCCATTCATTTATTGTCCTCGTCTTCACTGTATTTGCACTCGCGTTTTGTTATATTTAAATCATCATTACACATTTTTATTGTCCATTATCAGTTAATTATTCACTCATTTATCACTAAATGTATGTAATTGTGTTTAAATGTTTGTCTGTTTATCACACACTGACAGCGTTTTATAACGATTACAATGAGGTTTTAGTTCACGTGACATAGTTTTATTAGATATACTGCATAAGCTGCTTTTGTTTTATAAGCATTGTTGCATGATAATTTTATGAGCAGAACATTGTTTCAAGCTCAGAATAAAGAAAGTATTCAAGCGTTTCTGCGAATACTGGCCACGATAGTGTTAGGGAGTTTGTCTACCGCCGTCGTCACCGAGAACGAGATGACTTTACCGAAGTAGCGATACATACATTACTATGACTGCGGCAGTATCAAAGAATTTTTAGTTAAGTTTTCAGCATCGTATCAACTTCCATGTTTTCTGATGGCGATCCGAATCTATATTTAGATTCCACTGCATGATATACTGACTTTGAACGTACTCATATTTTGAAATAACAGTTCTTCATTGCAATCTTGGCGGTAGTCTTGCAATATATTTTAATGGTTAATCTTTCACCAAATTCGTTGGTTCCCAATCTTCCGTTAGCTTCGTACAACATTTTCCGATGGTACGAAAAGGAATCTCCCCTCTGTCGTATGTCTTTCATTGGTTTACTTCCTCACGTGATCAGCACCATATCATCCTATTCTTTCGTATCTCAACCCTTTATAGAGTGAAAGAGACAGAGTATTTCCGTGTAATTTTTCGTATGTATCTACGCCGGCGCGCCTTGGTACGGCTCTTCTGAAGTAGGCTGGTAATTTTCTTCTGGAGGAGTCAGATCCTCGGTAGATGTGGTCGTACCAGGCAGCAGGATGTACCGGGCTTCCCTGTTGGTAAAAAAATTGCATGTAAGTGTATGTTCTTTGCTAGAAGATGGTTTCACGTGATTGGTATTTTTCAGTAAATTTAATTACTTATTGGGCGGCTTCAAATTAGCCGCAAAGTGCGGCGCGGCGGAAGCGCGGCTGCAGCGCTGCCGCCGCGCTGCTTTGTTAATCCATATACCTAAGGCCCCTCGCCCACGGCGACTTTTTGTAGCGATGCAGTCGCGCGTTTAGCAAACGCGCGACTGCATCACTTCTAACGCGTGTTAGTCGCATTTGCAACGCGGTACTGCATCGCGATTGTATCGATACAAACGCGCGACCGCGTCGCGCTTCTAACGCGCTACTGCATCGCGATTGTATCGATACAAACGCGCGACCGCGTCGCGCTCCTAACGCGCTACTGCATCGCGATTGTATCGATACAAACGCGCGACCGCGTCAGACGACATCGGTAGAGAGAACGGAGGGGGGGGGGGAGTGTGGCGCGGCGCGTGATTGGGAATCGGCATCAGGCGACCGAATCGCGTTTGCATCGCGACCGAATCGCGTTTGCATCGCGACTGAATCTGGTCCCGTGGGCGCGGGCACACAGCTAGCGACTGCTTCGCGTCTGTATCGATGCTACGCGCGAGAGCATCGCGACTGCATCGCTACAAAAAGTCGCCCGTGGGCAAGGGCCCTTATACGCGCGAGAGCATCGCGACTGCATCGCTACAAAAAGTCGCCCGTGGGCGAGGGCCCTAAATAAAAAACGCACGACTGCAGCGCTACACCCGCGCTGCGGCCGCGCGTCAATGTAACAACACTATGAAGCTCGAACCTAGCGGTTGCAGCGCGGCGGCAGAGCTGCAACCGCGCTGCCACCGCGCGGCACGTTGCGGCTAATTTGAAGGCGTCTTAAACCAAAAGCGTTTTAAACCGTTTATTTCTGATGAAAATGCAGTTGTGTGCGAAATGAAGGAAAACACAAAAATTGTGAAAGTACGAAGTTGTGACGGCACGTTTGGTGCAATGACTGAGCGATTGGCTTCTGCGCTACGGGTCGTGGGTTCAATTCCCGCACGGAACAAAAATTTGTATGGCCTACAGATAGTTGGATCGGGTATGGGCGTTTGTGTATGTGATATTTTAGAGTGGGGAAGAGATTTAAAAAAAAAGTAAAAGTATGTCGAAAAAAAACCGTTGTATCACGTTATGGTACAGCCATACGACCAATATCAAAGTTGTTAATTGCGGTAGAAAAAAAATTTGCTATCTAACTAAAACTGGTATAATCTGTTAGGATATTCGGATAATTATATTTGCAGTAAAGCCTAAACTCTAAGGCTCAAAACGCACTAGCGGCCAGCCGCAATACGGCGTGCCGCTTGCGGTTGGCCGCACATCGATTTTTATATGAAACCGCATGATCTCAACGCACTGATTTCCGGCCAGCCGTCGTGCGCCAGTGCGTTGAGATCTTGCGGTTTCATGTAAAAATCGATGTGCGGCCAACCGCAAGCGGCACGCCGTATTGCGGCTGGCCGCTAGTGCGTTTTAGGCTTAATCCTAATGATTGAGTCGGTATTTAAATTTAAAAAAAAGTATGAAAATATATTTCAGTGTTGTATTGGTCCAAAAGTTTCCAGATTTCCTCATGAGCTTTAAGATCATGAGGAAATCTGGAAACTTGTAAGGGTTCCAAATGTCCTCGATTCTTCTCTCGTGTCGGCAAAAGCTATACGAAAACAGCTTATGCTGGGTGAAAAGATTAGCCATTCAGCAAGGTCGGTAGCGGGGCTGACTGCCCAGGGTGCGCCGGACGTACTTAAGTAAGTCCTCGATGGTTTGTGTAATCATCAATCTGCTCCGACCAGCGTACTGGCCTAAGGCCCGTACCATTCTCATTCTAAGAAGGTCCGTGCCCTGCCCCCGGTAAGCATTTGCTGACAAATTCGGTTTGTTATCTCGTTCCATCCACGATTCTCGTATAGAGTGAAAAAGAGATGGCTTACCGAATCGTTCTGAATCAGGGGGCAGCAGTGGGACAGTAATAGCCGGATTATGCTGATGCTTTGAACTCCCGGATTCATGTGCGGGGTGTAAGACGATAGGATCTTGCTTTATCTCGTAGGACTTAATATACAAGGTGTAACATAAATAACGCACAACCTCTTAAACCTGAAATCGCGAGAAAAAAAAACAGCTGTTCCCTACATTTATGTTCGCATAACTCGTCAAAATGTAGGGAACAGCTGTTTTTTTTTTCTCGATTTCAAGTTTGGTCCCATAGTAAAAGTTGTTCATAATGATGAGTACAGTGACCTCCATTTATTTGTGCATGTTTATCAAGGAGGTACAGCACCCACAAAAGGGACGGCTCAGTAAAACATACTTCGGCATCATTAGGTGGGTGCTGCTGTGGGAAGGGTGAGCTTTCGGCAAGCCTGGGCATCCTTTTGTATGCGGCAATGGCTTGTTGCAAAGGTAACATGAGCGAGACGTGGGTCTACAGCATCATACCATGGACAAAAGAGATATGAATGCACGTTACCAGCAAGGTTTTGTCATAGCATGTGTAGCGTGTGTGCAAGTGCAAGAACAGTTACTAAGCACTGTTATAAAGACAGTTTCCAACATAATGCATAGATTTTCATTATTTGTCTGCATATTTAACTCTTTTGTCGTGTGTTTATCTTGAAAGACGTAAATCTCCAGGCTCGCGATGTCGCTATTGCTCATCTCTCCGCAATCTAGTATGGTTCGTCGTTGAGGTTGCGTTTGGAAAACAAGTGGTTGACGTGCATTTTTAACTAGGTAATTATTATAAATGCCTTATACCCATTAGCAGGTGAGTGTAAGCCTGAGAATCGAGTTAGATATATTTTATGTAATGACATTATGTATGTCACATAGAATAGTAAAGAAATTGAGAGGATATAATAATTTCTAGATTATATTCTGTTCAACGAAAGATGAGTCCTGACATAGCGGTCATTGCGTAAATTGTATCCTGCTGTCTAAGGAGACTGATATCGACAAAATGTAAACGACATCATCAAAAACCGTAAAATAGCTTATTATGAATATTTTTGTATGGCAACGTTTTGTAGAGAAACGCCAGGACTCACCTTAAAGCGAAAAGGGTTAAATGAATTTGAGAGGACGATCGCGCGTGCCCTGCGCGTGTGGCGCTTAAGCTATGTCTACACCACTGTGCTTTCATATTCATCTTGCGTCTTCGTCTGAGGCGTGCATGAAGCGCCGCAGCGCATGCAATAGCGCATACCTTAATACTAGTTCTAGGTCAGCGCATGCCCCTAGCGCACACAGCTCGCTAATCCATCTATTGTATGTCGACTCACGACTGACCGAGACGCATCGGTGTAGACGATAAGCTGCATGCGTCTTATGGCAATCAATATTGCGTGCGCTTGACGCAAGAGGAATTGAAAGTTGAAAGCGCAAGACATACCATTAAGTACGGCGTTGTCCAAATTAGCGACTGTCGCGCTGACATGCGCCGTTTCTTCGCCCGCACATTTTTATTCCTTTCGCTTATTACTCCGTGCAGGGTCACCCACATTATTTATATAAGTAATACAATTATTTGACTATGTTTTACTGCTCATACACAACATCTCAAATAATATCGTACGTTCACCTTGCCTAAGTACCTCAGACACATGATGATGTTTCATTATTGGTGTAAACAGCACACAATACATAATTATTATGAATATTGTCAGAGTAAATCTTACTAATCGTTCTTATTGTTTTGTGTATAGTATGTTTTTGTTTACAGACTTATTCTATTACGTTTCCTCGTTAACGTTCGCAACGTATGTGTGTTCATTTCATTTTGTCGAGCAGGAGTGATGGCGTATTAAAAAACTACGAAACATGACGATGACTACACAATTATCAAATCCGTTGAATATACAAGGTTAGTCGGAAAGGGGGGTACTAATCCGAAAGGGTGTTAAAGTACCCATAATAACGATTAACTTTTGTTCCACAACTTTCCTCAAAAGTCAGAGACAGCTGTTCAAAAATCGCAAAAAAATACGCTAAAATCTATCTATTCTCAGCTATGATCAGCTGTGTTTACATTTTAGGTCATATTTGGGGTCACCGATTAGAAGCTACATTTTCTGAATTCGTATCTAAAGTAATCAAAACAGTTATCAGTGATACTTTAAGTGGCCCGCGGATTAATACCCCCTTTCCGACTAACCTTGTATATTCTGCCGTACTAGCAATAAATGCAATAAGTGCAATTTTAGAATATAGAAAATTAAACCTTATTAGTGTGCCTTATCATACAAAGTACATTATTAGAAAAAATCACGTACTGCATTTATTGCTCGTACGGCCGTATTGTATGCAAGTGTATCGTTTCTATTTACGTGATACAGTGCTCGCAACGAGACATGAGCGTATTTTAGCGTTTTTTTATGTGATTGGGCGCCGAAAGTATTGCGAAAAAACCACTCAGCCGCGTTTCAATTCGATTGGCCAAAACATTCTTAAACAAATTTAAAACGTATGTCTTGTTGCAAAGATACTGATTTTATTAAGCGAGCTTACACACGAGCGGCATGCTCCCAACGGCAGAGGTCGCCGTCGACGCGTCGACGGCTTCCGTTGACGCGTCGACGGCAGCCGTCGACATTTCAACTTCGAAGATCAGCGGCAGCGGCAGCAACTGCAAGTGTCGCTATAGGTCGACTGCTGCCGTCGACGCGTCGATGGTTGCCGCCGACGCGCGTCGACGGCTGCAGTTACCTCTGCCGTTGGGAACATGCCGCTCGTG
Source organism: Amphipyra tragopoginis (assembly GCA_905220435.1). Lineage (NCBI taxonomy): Eukaryota > Metazoa > Arthropoda > Insecta > Lepidoptera > Noctuidae > Amphipyra > Amphipyra tragopoginis. The sequence continues at coordinate 7,279,852 of HG991997.1, read as the reverse complement.
TGTAAGAGCTCTAAAGGTGGATCCAGACTTTGCGAGGCATGCGCCACGAACGGCGCACAACGAATGCCTCGGAGTGAAGCGTGCGTGTCGAAAAATATACCAACGTATGCTCGGGTCGAGCCATCGCGTGCTAAGCAAATGCTTCGTATGTCTGTCTTCATGTTTGTGGTGAGGCATGTGCTGCGCACAGGCTGAACATGTGCGAGGCGAGCCAGCGTGTCGAGGTAGGGATACGCATGCGTTGTGCGCCGTTCGCGGCGCATGCTGAGCAATGTCTGGATCTATATATATTGTTCTCAAAAAAGGAGAATCGCCAAAAATGTATGGAAGCTGGTCTAGGAACCACCTAGGACTTAGGACTTTTTTTGCATATTGGAAATCCTCATGGATGGCCTCCGCCCTGGGGAGGCGGAGGGATCTGTCAGACTCTTACTGACTAAAACGACCCCGGTGTCCCTTCGCACACTTAGTTCGGGGGCCGCGGAAGCAGTACATTCGTCCGCAGAGGGCCTAGGACCTAACCTACGAAACATCGCCTTAACTTTTTTCTCACAGCGATTTGAACTGAGCCGCCGTAGTAGTTATTGCAGTATATTAAAATACCTATCTAATGAAATACCTATCTAATGAAATATGTGTCGTTGTAATAACAACGAATGAAATAAAAATGAAATAATGACCAATAGGCAGTGGCGTGCACTTCATACATGCAAATAAGCTCTGCATACCCTGTAGTTCCATACATATACATGCCCCTCTACATGCCCCTCTAAATGATAAATAATTATAATTCAAAAAAATCATGGTAATTTAGCTTACGCGCCATCGGCGCCATCTATTACTTTATTTTGTTACGCGCCATCTATTATTTTATTTTGGAACTAGCTCGATGGAGCGGCGAACATTCGCGCCCCCGCGCACCGTGAGCATAAGCTGTACTACGCCTTGCTTATTCTTCATACAACGCATCTCGTGTAGTACGCAGCAAAAGTATGACTGTGTGCGTGAAAATGTTTGCGCGTGTTGGAGTTTTAGAAGCATAGCCTATATTGTAAACCGTCCAAATTGAGAACACGTAAAAGCACCGCTGAATTGTTGATTGCAGAGGGTCGACTTATTTTAGTCGGATTAACTAAATTATTCATTCGTTCGTATTATTTAATTCGTTACGTCATAAATTGCAAAGTTCTTTCGCCTTATTGTTTTTTTTGGCGCAAGTGATTGACTGTCGAGTAATTATTTAGTAAGTTTATTGTAAAAGTGGAAAATTATACCTGTGAGACCTGTGCTGGCGAAATGTGTTTAAATAAATTTAAATGGGCCGCGTTTTCACGTTATCTTTTGAGGAAACAGTTAAATTGATTGCAAAGGGAAGGTGTGTAGGTACCGGGGTTGGATTTAACTCAAAGAAAAGGTAATAAATACTACTCGTTATTTTCATAAAATGTTATAAGCTGACTATTAATTAGTAATTACTGGCTAACTCGTTGTGTACACACAAACACGTTGTATTGTTTCCCTTGCATTTTGTTTATAAATCAAGTTAAAAATAATGTTTGGACCTAGAGGATACTCAGATTTAAATAATTTTCACAAAGCGGCTGCCAAGCATGATTCTTTAGAAAAACATCTAGAATCCTGCATAAAAGTTCCAAACTTTTGGTAAAGGTAGAATAGAGTAGTTTGAATAGCCAGTTAAAGTTAGATACCTGTTGAAAGGTACAACACGAAAGATGACAGAAATAGAAACATTTTCAAACGGTTGATTGATATAGTTTGTTTTCTAGGTAAACCTGAATAATTAGCATTCCGTGGTCATGACAAACCAAGTTTTTTTTTGTGCATACCCTGTCTGAAATCTCTGTGCACGCCACTGCCAATAGGTCATGTAGACCGTTTTGTCCGGTCCTCCTTTTCGAGTTTTGACTCATGTGTGGTGAGTGGAGCGACCATTTCTGATATCGTGTATAACGTTATAGGCGTTCTGTTATATCTAAGGTTTGTGTAATCTTAATAAGGGAGATAAAGAAAAACACAGCCAAACCAAGATTAATTTATTAAATACCATAAACAAACTCTTACATACTATTTGCTAACAGTAGACAAAATTTCACAATCATACGTAAACTATAGAACTGAGATTTTAAATGTAACTTATTGTATTTGAACTAACAATTACAATAATTTATTTCATTGCATAGTGTTGTTATTAGTCGATATAGGATAGGGATGGGACGATAGTTTGAAGCTTATTTTTAAGGATGGCAATCAAAACAGCAGTGATATTATCATTTCACATTTTAATATAAAATGTGTCATCACAGATCCTTGAAAAGATGACTTTGTCATTTAACAAATATTTATTATAACAATTTGTAAATAGAATTCTTTTACGTTAATATTTTTTTATCAATTTTATACATTTTACTTAGGAATATTAAAAGTTTTCGACCACTGTCGCACAACATGTAACAGGAATAAAGGCCGATTTACACGAGGTTAGTTTCTCGAAGCGAGACTCGTTCTGTCTTTGTCTTTCTCTACGATGAAAACAGAGATAGCATGAGACTCGCTTCGAGAAACTATCTCCGTCTAAATGAGCCTTTACGCAAACACTAAAACACCCCAATTGAATTATAATCATAATACATGTATGAAATTGTATGTGCTTAAATATTGTTTATTTAAGAAAATAGTATTACCACAGTGTACCTACTTACTACATACAGTGGGTCAACGCCCATACATTTGACAGGTTCTATGAAATGTCAAAATTATGTAGGGGCGGAGGTTATGTCCCAAGTATGCAGTATGGCTACTCGGGACATAACCTCCGCTTCTTCACCCCGCAACCCCCCGCACGATTGCTCTGCGACAATGTTCTACGTTGATCGACTGTAAGGAGTAAGATATAGATAGACTGTGGTATTACTTTTCATTGATAAGTGCATTTAAAATTCAGTCTTATAGCCTTGATGTAAGGCTCAATTTTCTATATCTCATTTAAAAGACTGATAAGTAAAAAGCACGTTTTAAAAAAACAATACACATTAAAAATGACTGAAATCGATACTTCCCGGGTTTGCATTTATTATGTTACACGTTGTGTATTCTAAAATACATATTATGCACTTTATCGCTTTATTATGCGCCTGCTGCGCAAATTATAGAATGAAGTAACGTGAATTAGCTATCTTTGGATGTTAAATTGTTTTTTTTAACTATGTTATAACTTTTAATGTTCATAAGATAAAAAATATTGGGACTACTAGAGTTTGGTCAACGAAAGTAAGTTGATCCTGAATATCACAGCGAAATTTAAAAAAACTCGACTCAAAAAGTTTTTTTATAAATGATTTTGTATTAATTTCTCATTATTTTTCAAATTAAACTAATTTATAAAAAAAGTAAGTATTAGGTGCTATGAGTGTTTTTGAGTCAAGTTTTTTTTAATGTCACGGTTATATTCAGGATCAACGTACTAAAATAATATAGACAAAATGTAGAACATACAAATAATTGAATTAAATAGTCCCATAATTATAAATGCTTAAAATACAGAGAAAATCAGTCTGTTTATCATGTTTTAAACAGAAAATACCTAAAATATTCTGTCGGACAAAGTATCCTAACTAAATAATAATTATATCTTACGTAATAAAAATATTTTAAATAAATATATCGTTTGCATTGCTATGTTTTTTAATACAGGCATCCCAATTTTTACATTATAGATCACGACAGGGTCGGATTATAACCAGATTATACCCAAAACGTTTTTTATTAAATGTGATTTGGGATTAATTACTACTGTATTTTAATAATGTTGAATACTGCTTGCAAGTTACTTGTAATTTTGGGAACTTGCTTTGACCTGCCAAATATATTTTATAGAAGTTAAATAAAGCATTGCAATCTTCAATACAAATTTAAAAAGGCAACTAAAATAATATCTTAAATAAAGCTAAAGTCAGACGTCAGCAACAATCCGAGAAGTTGTAGTTCAAATTTAAACTTTACTGCATTAAAATAAGTTCTAAATTATAATAGAAAACTGGCACAGGGCTGGCTTCGATCTTCATCACGCTTTGATGTCCAAGTCATACTTTTTCTCGTCGGCGTGCCTAAAATATATTAAAATGGTAAAAAGCTGGACTGGGGTCAAATGCATGTTAGAGGTGGCGAATATTGAATCATTTTAATTTATTTACTCAACTGAATAAATCTATTTTAATTTGGTCTAAAATATATACTTTTAAAAATATGGAATCACTTTACTTACACCATACTTGTTCAATTAAGCTACTTTTTTTATTTTGATTAAAAAGTTAGAACATAAATTTCCAGTTTTTTTTTATATATTATTTTATAATTCTAATAAGTTTTCTAGAAAAAAAAGGTGCAACAGTCACCAATATACACTTCGCCACCCCTCAAACTACCACAGCTATTCTACTTAGAAGTTAAAACAGAATATATATACAGCAGGTGTTAAAGAAGGCGATATACATACCAATTGTGGACCAAAACAAAATACTCCCTCCCCTCGTTACTGCTTGACAACTCCGAACCTTCGTCACTACTGTTAACCCTCACAAACTCTTTGCCCTCTCTGAAATTATATATCACAAAAAACGTTCCTTCATCATGTTTTATAATCCGCCGTTTTGTTTCCCCAAGTGCGTGCTAAAAGCGTAAGCGAATGGTCCCAATGGTCGATGCGAGAATATTTTTTGTAATTTTTTGTATTGGTTTTAGTTACAAAAAATATTCTTGTTGATGTTGGTGGTTGGTTGATCACTCGTGGTTTCCTCACAACATGGTAGAAATGTCTTTTTTGATCTCTCGTCTCTCTCTATTACGACACTCTGTATTAGCTTCTATCTTGCTCTTCTTCTCTGTGTTTCATATATTTGAAGGGAATTAGTAAATTCTCTTGATCTTCAAAGTTCTTCAGAAGTCGAAAATCTTCTCATCACTCGTCGATCTTCCTTTGTTTTCTTCTCTCGTCTACCAGCATTTTCTTATAGCTCGCTTTCTTCTTGAAGTTATGATCAATTTGACTTTCTGTTTCTACCTTTGTTTGTTGTTGTTTTGTCTTGTACAGCTGTATCTTCTTCAGTCTTGAAGTTTAAAGTTCAGAAGACAGACATTTGTTAGGAAGTGAGTTAATGTGTAGGCGTTAGTGAAAACAGGACGCTTATGACTATGTTAGTTTAAGCCCTTCACCGCGTAGATGAGAGAGGAATAAGAAATAGTATAAAAAATCCATTCCACATAACATCTTGTTAAAAAGCCCAGGAAATAACACTTTTAAAGGAGTTGTCGTGTCGGTTATTTTTTTTATTTATTCTGTAGATATGAATGACGTAATGAATTAGGTAGTTCGTATTTGTTTTTTTTTATGAAATTTCCCAATGATCTTAAATTAAAATCTGAACGAAATAAATGTTTTATTTTACTGTGTTTGCAAAAGTTGCAATATGTCCAAACTCAAATTATTTCCAATCTTATTTATATAATTGCGTTCAAACTCTAAATCCCATGAAAACTTGAAGAAATGATGACAAATACTGATAAAGTTTGCCGGAAACCAAGAAAAAATTAGAAAACAAAAAAACTCAGACAAATAAATAGTATCTAAACCACTAAGAAGTTAAGAATAAACTCAAACACACGAAAAAAAACCATGATGAAACACGACAACTCCAATTATGAATTTTGAAAATATCTACATACCTATAGAACACATAGTGTTGCAGAATGAAGAATATGTCGAAGACGAGACTGAAGAGGCCGAGACCGAATTTGGTTGCGTCGCCGAAGAACGAGATCCAGTCGTTATAGTTGTATGCGTTGAGCGCCATCTGCAGGATTGACAGGAAACCTCCCACGAAGTCCAGGAAAATGTTGCCGATACTCCAGCCTACTGTTGACTTGCGCTTGTAGTTCATGTATGCCTGGAAAGTGAGGGACGGTGGGTGAGAAAATTGTTTTATATTATTTTTTTATACTATCTTACTTGGTCGCGTGATCCTAGTCGTATCTAATGGCACAGTAGACATATAAGTGAAAGCAGTCCTCAAACTTACTATAATCCTCAACTTACTATAATCGCCTGAATTGACACGCTCACACAGACACTCAGAGTATAATGCACTCTATGTATGGGACTGTATTCCGATAATACCTAAGAGCGATTACGCACTGCATCCGATCCGAATCCGTGAAAATACGGGTATAAAAAACTCGGACCGAATTCGGATATTGCTTTACGCACTGCATCCGATCCGAATCCGTGAAAATACGGGTATAAAAAACTCGGACCGAATTCGGATATTGCTTTATGCACTGCATCCGATCCGAATCCGTGAAAATCTCGGACCGAATGCGGATGTTGCTTACGCACTATTCCGATCTCTAATCCCAATTCAAACAATTCAGGCTACTTCGGTCCGTCAATTTTTCTTCCGAATTAGAAACTCACGGATAACGGATAGAAATCAGATGACGGATGCCGGATGTAGTGCGTAAACTATCATACAAATAGTACTACGGCTACTTCGGAACGTCAATTGTTCTTCCGAATTAGAAACTCACGGATGACGAATCGAAATCGGATGACGGATGCCGGATGTAGTGCGTAATCTACCATACAAATAGTTCTATGGCTACTTCGGAACGTATTTTCACGGATTCGGATCGGATGCAGTGCGTAACCGCTGTAAGTCTTGTTGCAGGGCGTGTCTGTGTGAGTGTGTCAATTCGTACGATTGTAGGTAGTTGAGTACTGCTTTAGCCTATATATGTTGTATATGCTATGCTAATGGTGAGCGCAGACGGGGTCTAAGATGGATCACACGAATCCAAGTAACAGAGATATAGAGATTCCCCTATACCCCTCTGGCTCCCACATACACACTCGGGAACAATTTATGTTTAGGTGGTAGCTAGCCAGGCTGACCGTACAGATCCTACCACCAAGCGTGCCGGATTTTGTTGAATTTTACAACACGCATCTATTCCCAGTGTGCAGTAAAAATGTATTATATTTTAGCCACGGAATTTACAGTTTTGTACTCTTCTGAAAGAATAACAGCAGATCCAAGGATTCGTAAGATCATCAACGACAAAAGTCGACATAAAATATGACAAAGGGTACTCCCAAAAAGTAAGTAGCAGTTTTATTTTTTTATTAAAACGCTGGCTTATCCTACCATTATTCATTAATCAACAAAGCCTCATCAGAGTTAAATCGATCAGCAATAGATTGATGCGCGTGCGACACCGTCTTTTTGGAAAGGTAGTAGTGTTACACTCTTGCAAATGTCTAAAGCTACTTCCGAGATACAATTGTCTACCATTGCGCTGACGCCGACGTTAATAAGAGCACAGTATATCTAAGTGCGCGCATCGAAAAGCAGGAATTTCGATTTTTAACACGTTATTTCGGATCTCTGTTGCTCGCGTATAAAATGCATCGCTGTCTCGCTCGCACAGTGACGGTCATCGCCTGTTCCAAGACTCACCTGCGGTACGTATTTGATGAGTGTGATGGAAAGCTTGATGTAACTGCAGTAGTACAGGAAGTCGAGCCACGCCAGCTTGCCGGCCGCGCTGACGCCCGCGGTTACTATCACTATAGCTGTGAACACTCCCATTATACTGCGCCCCGTGGTCGATACACGCTGGTCTTCGCGCTGGAACGAGATAGATATAAATTAGAAGAGTGGCTTATAACAAAGAAGATTACACCACCACCAGTTTAGCTGTTCAGGTGGTCAAAATCGGAACTAAAACGGCCTCAATCGTTTTGAAATATCATTCTTCTGCTACGCTTGTCGACAGAACAGTTAATTTGGTAGCACTATACAAGGTTAGTCGGAAAGGGGGCATTAATCCGAAAAAGTGTTAAAGTAGGTACCGATAATGATGAATCAATTTTGTTCTACAACTATCTCTAAAAATCAATAGTTTAAGAGAAATAGCTATAAGATTTGGTAAGAAACATTACAAAAATCTTAGCTATGATCAGCTGTGTTTACATTTTAGGTCACATTTTGGGCTTACGGATTAGAAGCTCCATTTTTTGAATTCGTTACTAAAGCAGGGATGAAGAATTTTTGAAAAAACTAAATAAATATCATGTTACGTGGAAATAAAATTGTACAATTTTGAAATTTTAACACTTGCTTTAAAACAGTCATCAGTGATACTGTAAGTGACTCGCGTATTAGTACCTCCTTTCCAACTAACCTTTTATATTGTACGGGTTACTACATGTAAGCTAAAGAAAGTGGTTCCAGAGAGCGCGGGCCCTTGTAATTCTATACGTGCGTGTTGCGTTGCGCAATAGATACTTAATTCCTTTGATTATTTACCTGTCTAGATAGAGTGTTGCGCTGCCATCGTAACAAAAACAACAGGCCAGATTTGAAGCGCTTGTGTGCGTATTACACACACAAGTAGCGTAGCTTACTACTGTTTAACAAGCGCGCGCATCACGGGTCCGCGTACTGAGTGATACCAGCCCTTGAATATTACCCATAAAAAGAGGGGGAAAAAAATGTTTTGATTTTGAAGTACCTATCTATAATTTATTTTAAACAATTCATTTAATTATGTTTTTTCACATATTAGGAGTTTGTGCATATTGTAATAGGTAAAATATATTTTTAATCAAAAAGATATTGCTATTGAAGGTAATTTATTCTTAATAATATTGTAGTTTGGAATTATTTAACAATCAACACTATTATTTCGTTTATTCATTTAACATTACTTATCAAATACATTTTTAAATAAACAAAACTCGAAAGCAACTTCAAACCAATAGTAACACTAGCTCCATGATACGCGAGCGTTCGGGCCGTGCGGTAGTTGCCCTTCGCGTATCAATCAGCTGATTTAATGCAACACAAAACCTAAAAACGTATTTTTTATTATTTAATTAAGCAAAAGGAGTATGTAAGGATCGTAGCAGATAGCGTTCTATAGTTTCTGCCTACCCCCATCGGAAAAAGGCGTGAGTTGATGTGTGTATTGTTAGAGATTTAAAGACGTCATGGCGGTAGTCTGACATATTTACTTCACGATCTGTCAAAACGGTCTATAAAAGAGTATGCGGTGTGGTACTCGCCCCTCACTTTTGCTGCGACCTTTGGGTCGGACGGACGTTCACAATAGTTATAATTGTTATGTTTAAAGATTGGAATTATGACTGTGGTTGATTTTCCTTCATTGGAATAATAACTGATCGTAATAAAGGAATCAGTTCATATGTACCATCCTGTTTTTAATAAATAACGCCCCAGAAAGCTGAAAAGCTGTTAATCCTATTTGTAAATTATGTTATTTTATTAGCTATCTTTCGGGTTAGCTCACAGTATGTTAATTAAATTATTTGAAAAAAAAAACATTGTTTTGTAAGTTTAACTTTATGTTTCGATAGTACTGATTGCTAATAGTTTTGCCCCGGGAAAACCATTAAAATTTCAGCGTGTAATATATTACAAATGTATATTATCCAGCACTACAATTAAATGGTAGCTTGAAATCTCGAAATATACTTTTTGGATCATGATTAAACATTTTTTAAATCAGCTAACGTTCATGGGAAATTTTACATTCATACAGGCAACCCTGTAAACACGACGTCAAAATGGTGTCACATCTTTGGATGAAATTACACTTTATTAATTTAATTGTTTCTTTATAAGATAGTTATTTACAGTTTACTTACTGATGATAGGTAACTTTTTTAGTTGTTTTCAATCGTCCTTTGTAATTCCTGCACACTTTTAAAGCGCAAATTGTCATTTTTGTAGACCACAGAAGACATGTTTACCGTACAATGACAGTGACACCACTGATCTGACGGAACGAGTTTATGAGCCAACAGTTGGCTGATATTTTTTTTGGCGTTTAGACGCTCGAACTCTCTATCTAGACAGGTAAATAATCAAAGCTTAATTCATAGATAAAAGCGGAGAGGATGAAGCCTACCTCTTCAAGTATTTTTTCTAGCTCATACCAAGGCTTAGATATATACTTGCATAGTTATATGTAATGTTATTATTAGTGGACAGTCATAGTTACCTCATACAAGAAGCACTGTGTGATGGTAATAAGCGTGGCGAAAGCTGCGTGGAGAGAGAAGAACACGTCGTTCAGTTGCACTGGGTTCAGTCCGCGAGGGTGTCGGTTGAAGTACTCGCTCTGGAATATGATAGATTAACAGTTAAAATACACGCTTGGTTGTCTTGCAGAAAGCTGCTTGGTTGGAATCAAACAGCAGACCAACATAAGCAGTATTTCCGTAAAAGAAGATTATAAAATTTAGGGTGCATTAAAACAGCCTCCACGAGTGACGATGCCTAAGTGCCTACGTCCGGTGTACCCTGGACAGTCAGCCCCAACCATTCTGGCTGGCTAATATTTTCACAACGGCTGGAATGAGCTATTCTCGTATAGCTCCTACCAACACGAGAGAATATGGAATCAAATAAATTATGTGATGAAAAAAAATGGTTGTCTTTTCTATAGCGATAATCTAAGCCTATGCCTACATTATAATACATTTATATACAGGTTTATCTGAATTCGTGTTTGATATTATACCTACAAATTCTTACATAAACGGTTGTATGATATTTCCAAAACTGACATAATAATAATACTTGATGACGTTGATACATTATAGATAAATAGGTATTAGCCCTCTATGATAGGTAAAACATTAATTATCAAGTTAATTTGTACTAAAAATAAAAGTCATACTTGGTGTTTCTTATTTTATCCACTGTATATTTTAACGTTTTAGTCAGCTGAAAGATTTCATTAGACCCTTGACATAATAGCACGTGTTACCCATAAGTAGGATTTACTACAATTACCTTACGTAATTAACTATACTAATCATCCATTTTAATTGTTCATATAAATAGTATATTATCTTTATCCTTAGCACTCGAATAGTCGAAGAGAAGACATTATATTATAATGATAGACCAACATTTTAATTGAAAGCCCATTTTTTATTGAATCTAGTTGAGAGTCAACTCATTGAACCTTTACATAATATTACTGAGGGGAAAAAAACTGAAACAAAAGCAGCATACCTGAATATCCCTCGAAAAGTAAAGTCCGCAGTTGAACAAAGAATACATAGTGAATCCCATGATATTCATTGCCAAGAAGTCGAAGTTTAATCCGACGACGCTCTTCCTCTTAAAGTTGATGTAGATCTGAGGGTAGAACGAGACGGACCACGCCGCAAAGTAGATCCAGCCCATGATGTAGGAGATGACGTTGATCGCGTGGGAGTGCATTACTGTTATACGGAGGAATACTGTGTCCATGCTGGAATAGGAATTATGATATTATAGGAAGACTGGTTTTGGAAATACAGTTCCAAAATGTATCAGCACTGTAAAATTAGGATTGGGTCACATATAGGACTTCATTGGCGCAGTTTCTACATTAACTACGGGTAGATAGATGGATACAGATAGTTTCATCCACGAAAACGCACCCCACTCTTTATCTAACTTGCTACAGTTCAAAATCTGCATTATAAATTGTTGTTGTGGGTGCATGAAAAGAGCCTCCACGAGTGACGATACGAGTACTTAAGTACGTCCGGTGTACCCTGGGCAGTCAGCCCCGCTACCAACCTTGCTGACTGTCTAATCTTATCACCACAGCATTGAGCTATTTTCGTATAGCTCGTGCTGACACGAGAGAAGAAGAAGAACATTATAAATTGTTATTGTGTTCGTTCTATCGGCACAGAATAGCTAGATGTGTTTTTTTTCTATTGTACTGCTGTAGGTGGTCCTAGAGTCCTAGTTATTGGCGAGACGTGAACGGTCTCCAGCCAAAGCACACGCACTCTATTATAAGATAATACGGCTACCTCTCACAAAAAGGAGTGGGGCGCGCCTTCGTGGATGAAACGCACTATACACAACATTAGAAAACGGTAATGACGACCTATTTTCGTACTATGCGTAAAGGCACATACGTATAATTATGATCTCCACTGTGATTTTTGGTTCTAAAGACTATACTACAAGGATATGAGGGACAGACAAAACTGCATGGTTAGATTTGCAAAACATTTGTACTCACTTGACAAACCCAGCAGGAGTGACATTGAAGGTGACTTCAGAGTGTCCTGGGCTCTTTGCGTACGCACAGATGTCGTACGAAATTTCGACTGTTGTGTTTGGTTCTTTGGACCCAGGGATGTCGATCGTTTGAGGGACGAATTGGACGATGTCTGGGTGTTGAATATTCGCTGTCACTTGTAAGCTCGTGTTGTATTGGCCACTGAAAATGGTTAAGGATTGATTAAGACTTTTGCTAGTTTCGTTTTGTATTATCATTAGTGGGCCATGGGCCTCCGAAAGACCGATCCAAGTCATCATGCTTAGCAAACAGACTGCTGATAAGCACGATATTGTTATTAACATGTACAGGTCAGTCAACAAGCATAGAGGCACTTCTCTTCTGGTCGACGCAACAGCCAGCCACTACGCAGCATTGCACCACTTTCACTCAGCATATACACCGCGGCCGCGGCCCGCCAGGCAATAAGACCTCGCCTGGTTGGAGTATCCTTCCTTTTCGTTGGAGAACACTACCTCGTTCTTCCAAAAAGAGACAGGAGGATGTTCTGCCCATCCTCTAGTCATAATCTCTTAGTTACCTTTTACTACATCCATGGGTGAAGAGGATCACACGGTCAGTTTGAGAATAAGCTGACAGAAAACATGAAAACTTGCACTGTTGCATGACAAGCAACTATTTCCCGTGTCCCTACTCGGGGAAGAATATAAAAGTTCCTCACCGCATGCTGGGAATAAACGCGTGTTGTAAGATTCAACAAAACCAGCACGCTTGGTAGGATCTATACGGTCCGCCTGGCTAGCTATCACCCTCACATTAAAGAACGGAGCTAAGCAGTTTACAGTGTTCCATCGTGTGTATGTGAGAGCCAGAGGGGTACAGGGGAATCCCTCTATATCTTTGTTACTAGGATTCGTGTGCTCCATCTGAGGGGGATATTACACTATCATATATCTAGGATCATATATAAGATCATATCTCTTAACTGACCTCTAATTTCATATCTGTGTATGGAGAAATGATTCAAATCTATACCTACTTGGGAGCAAAGAAATCGAGCCACCTCTTTTTTCACGTGTCCTGGTTATTAGTGTTAGTTTCATGGATCATATAATTCAAAATACAAAAAAACTACCCTCATTGTAAAGGTTATCAAATAACCTTTTAGGCTATATATGTTCAGAATTGATCTATTTCATAATACCAAAAATAATAACAATTATACCTACGCGAAAAATAGAAGTGGCTCGATTTATTTGCTCCCAAGTATATATAACATTGTCATATATCTATGACTCACAGATCTATGATAGTGTAATATCCCCCTTAGACCCTGTCTGCGCTTACCATGTCCAATAATGTTGATTTAATGAGTAAATAGTAAAATTAATTGAGAATCAATTATGTTTTTAGTAGTAAAATTAATTTTACTTACATTTGTACCAGTTTCATGAGATGGGTGTCATCCACGAGAATGTTGAGATCCGTTTCGCTTACATACAGTTTTTCTAATTGGGAATGTGCACTTGGTATACCTGGAAGTACAAAAAGTTTTATAAGCGATGACTTTCAGTTGATTTTGTTTTATATCTATAAGAGCGGTTACGCACTGCATCCGATCCGTGAAAATACGTTCCGAAGTAGTCATACAACTATTTGTATGGTAGTTTACGCACTAGATCCGACTTCCGTCATCCGATTTCTCTCCGTCATCCGTGAGTCTCCAAATCGGAAGAAATATTGACGGACCGAAGTAGCCGTAGTACTGTTTGTATGAACGCTTTCGCATTACCATACATATGCCACACATATGGACATATGCCAAAGATGGCCCCTGAATTGCTTGGATTGGATCAGAGATCGGATTAGTGCGTAAGCAATATCCGAATACGGTCCGAGATTTTTAGACTCTAGATCCGTATTTTCACGAATTCGGACCGGATGTAGTGTGAAAAGCAATATCCGAATTCGGTCCGAGTTTTTTATATTCGTATTTTCACGGATCCGGATCGGATGCAGTGCGTAACCGCTCTTACGGTTTTTTTTCTAGAGTAGATAAAATTGTCATGCAGTTATTCTAGTAAAATATGTTTGTTTTCATAGAACACTTACCTAATAATAAAACAATAACAAAACACAGGCTTATGCTATGACTAGAGGGTGCGCGCGCGACCCCGTGCGGCTTCAATACTGTTGCTACACCAGCCATCTTGTTGCTTCTGTCTATACTTTTTATGTCTGTGGACAAAGAAAATATTGCATTAGTAAAATGTTGAACATTTCGTTAACTATGGGCACAACTGAATGCGGAAACGTTTGTGTTCTAATTTTCAGAGATTTGGTTGTAGACGATAAATAAACTTTATCTTATCTTATTTTTATGTCTATTTAAATAACTTTTGCAGCTCCTCACAAAATAATACTGGACGGGACAAAGTTTTTTACTGAAAATAGTGTCATCATGTTTTAAAGAAATTAATATCAATATTGTGAGGAGAAATAAACGATTTATTATTATTATTATCTGTATATTTAAATAAATTTTGCGTTTAGTTCATATTTAAGTATATTTAGTTTATAACAGACTCCGAAAAAGGAGAAGGTCATTTTAGTATCTTTAATTCTTAATTACTAAAAAGACATGTAAACAATTTATTTTGTTTTTATCTGGAGATAACATTTCTATTACCGAAGTCTGAGTGAATTCAACACCGGTCCTTGTTCATTTACAAGTTATTTTAATTTATATTCCGTTCAAACAAATTGTTCCATTCTATTATATTTGATTTTCAATATCACTTATTAAACAAAGTAACCTCACAACACTAACGTACTCTCTTGAAGGCTAACTAGTAACTGTGAGTATATTAACAAGTACTCGACTTGTTACTTATAATTAAATCACGAATTGTATTAATGAAGCAACAAGTAATACCGTAATGTAGCCTCAAGTAAGCAAGTGAGCAGACATAAGTACGATTTATTTAATAATCCCTACTAATCCTAACTAATATTATAAATGCGTAAGTAAGTTTGTTTGTAACCTTTTCACGCCTAAACCACTGAACCAATCATCCTGAAATTTTGCATATACGTTATCAGGTGTACAGAAACGGACATAGAGTACCTTTCATCCCGAAAAAAAGTACTGTTCCCGAGGAAAACAACAATAACCTTCATAGATGGCGCCACGTGTCTTTCGAATCACGATTGAATTATATTATTATAGAAACTTTAGTAGTGTGTTGAGAGTTTTTTGAGCTTAATTAACGCGAGCGAAGCAGCGGGCATAAGCTAGTAATATTATAAATGCGAAAGTAACTCTGTCTATCTGTGACGTTTTCACGCCTAAATCACTGAACCAATTTTGATTAAACTTGGTACAGAGATAGTCTGGAACCTGGAGAAGGACATAGACTACTTATATCCCGAAAAATACGGAATACGCGATAAACGACATACACGCGGGCGAGGCCGCGAGCGACCTTTAGTGTTCAACAAATGAGGGATGCACGATCCGATACTTTACAGTATCGATACTCCATGATACGATACTCCGATATTTTGAATCGATACAAACGAATACGATACATGCTTAGATCGATACAAAGATACCGATATCGGAATGAATGGATCGTATCACATTGTCATACATAAATGTATGATCAGTCGATTTAAAATATCAGTTGTTTATTAAATAAAATACTAATGTTTTTAATATGGTGCGGCGCACGTTGACCTACGCGCCACACCGCACAAGTCACAACTTAGAACTTGAGTAGTTAAGTCTCAATAAGTTCTCTCAATATAAGAATGGCTACTCCAAAGAAATCGCAAGTACGGTCTTTATTCGTGAAAACCACGGGTGAAAACAATCTGTCTGATACAAATTGTGCTTATCGCATAAAAAACCAAAATGCTACAGGCTAGTTGTATTTTTGATTCAAAATTCACTACGTTTACGTTACTATACGTCAAAATCTTCGTCCTAAGCCTACGGATCGAAACTATTCGATACGATCCTAGTATCGTATCGCATAGATGCGATCTTGACTTGTCCAAAGTATCGATTCAAATAAGAGTATCATCGTGCATCCCTCAGAAGTGGTGTACTAGCCTGACAATAGCATAAAAACATTCTACAAAAAACACTTATACGTCAGTAATGTAACGATCGTTTTGTTAAGACTTTTTGTCAGTGTGTTGGGCGATGTGGTCGCTAAACGACATAGGCTTTTAACAAATGAAAAAAATGGTACGAAAAACATAGTCACAAAAAAGTTGAATCGTAATCATATCACAATTCGTACCTATTATTTAATTCAAAGGACTTTTTTTTTCTTCTTTTTTTTCTATTGGACTGCTCATAGATGGTTTTTGCGGACCACTTTTACGTAACTGAGCAGTTATTGGCGACACTTGAAGGATCTCCAGCCAATGGAGGGGAAATAAAATACTTAACCTAAGCTAACTACTTATACTACACTAACATCATAACTACTAGCAACAACAGCACTAAGGGCGACCCCTAGTGGGACTCGGACCTCGGCTTAGGGCGTTGCTGGCGGCGGATTAGAGAGGAGACAGCTTGATGAGGGCTGAATTATCAGTGTGAAATTCAAAGAACACGAAAGGACAGTTTATGAATGACGGAGTGTTAGATAGATAACAAGAGGCCAATTACTAACAAAATTGTGGTTCGATTGTGATTTTTAACAATTTTGGTAGTAGAATTAGCCACCTGTGCGAGCTGCGATAACATCTTCGAACCAATTAGCCATAAAACAGCTTTTATCGATAAGTGAATCTACAACGCGTGTTGTTATACGTAGGCCCTAACTTTGCTTTTTATAACTACTGCAAAATATACAAGGTTAGCCGGAAAAGGGGGTACTAATCCGAAAGGTTGTTAAAGAAACCATAATAATGAATAACTTTTGTTCTACAACTTTCCACACAAATCTACATCTTACATTTTAGGTCATATTTGGGGTCACGGATTAGAAGTAAATTCGTAACTAAAGCAAGGATGAAGAATTTTTGAAAAAAACGAAAACATCACTAAACAACGAAACTAAAAAAAAACGAAAATACAAATTATCGAATTTTGAAAATTTAACACTTGCTTTAAACAATCATCAGTGATACGTTAAGTGGCCCGCGGATTAGTACCCCGTTTCCGACTAACCTTGTACAACTATACTTTTTCTTCCTTTCTTAACACTAGAGGTTACACAAAATCAAAATTATTTATCTTCTGATGTTAACTTCTGGTTGTAACAGCTGATGGAACGATCACTGTGACTGAATAGGTACCTGTCTAGCTATTTATAAACTTATTACGTTATACAAAGTATAGCGATACCTAATCGATTCTAATCATCTCGTATTGAAGACACTACTTCAAATAAACAGAAAATAGTTGTATCTATAATAGTTACAATGTGAAGGACTAACAAAAGAATATTATTAAAATACTAGCCGTGTGACCGATGGGATTTTCCAAAGGCAACATCCCAGGAACTATCAGACTTAGGTATCTCAAATGTAAGTTTTTTTTTCTTCTAAAACCATGAAAAGTGAATTTCCTATAATTAAAGGCTTTTTATTTCTCAAAAGTATTCGATCCTCATTTCAGAAAAAAGCATGTCTAATATCTTAGGAATCAGAATATTTATTTAAAGCTAATACTTCAATACAATGCATACTTACATGTGTTTCAACATAAATATCTCTGAATCTCTTTCTTCCCAGTCTGTTTGTATGTATGATTCTTAATTTTATTTTCAGTTGACATTTCTTTTTTGATATATCAAACCCTAAATCAGTAAAAGGTAATTTTTTATTACTTACTTTACAAGTTCTTCAAAAGTCTGAATACCAAATTCCACGTTTCTAATTTCAAAAATGGCGTATTTCCCATACAAACATTCGTCCCTTATTTTAGCCCCTTACAGGGGATGAATTTCCAAAAACACTGCTACAACTGACTTTAATTTATAAACAGAAGCCTAAATACCAATATCTATATTTAACTTTAAAAATGACAAACTGGCATACAATCTTTCATCCCTTATTTAACCCCCATAGGGTTTTTTTTTTCAAATATCCTTTCTTCTTGATCACCTACGCTACATAAGGAGACCCACTGATTTAAGCTGTGCGTTGCCTGTTAGTCACACTGACTGTGTTAGAGTTTTATTGAATAGATTTTTAAAGGTGAAATGGTTATAAAATTAGTTCAGTATTACTTCAGTATTACTACTGAACTTATGAAAATAAAATACCGAAAAAATGCAAAATAAAAATACGATTTACTTCAACTTAAACTTGCTTCTCTAGTCTATTTCTAGATAAAACTGTTAAATTGAGACTAAATTAGTTCCTCGTGACAGCTTATTAGAAAATCGTCACAATTGATGATTTTTCAGAGAAATTCTCACAGAATGACGTATCTGCTTCAAATGAAGAGAAATAAATAAATAGATACCTTAGGGGGCAACTAGGTACTAACCAAGCCAAGAGTAAGTCAAGAGCAATACAAAAAAGTAATTAATTAAGCCACAGCTAATGCAACTACTGAAAAATTATCAATTGCTAGATACGACAGTTAGCGCGGAGGGTGACGAAATAACACGAAATATTTAATTTTACATACCAGCTGTTTCAATAAAGGTACGACCACAGATGTTATGGTATTGTTTCAATTGCCTGTAGGTAATAGTTTTTGCGATAAACCAGCTAACAACGGCACTTATACTATTGCAGAGAAAATTGAAACCTATCGAATCGTGTTTTATGCCCCGTGTACTAACCTACTTGAATATGTGATTGCTTTACTGATTTTGTTCGTATTTAACCTGAAGGTTTATTTTAATTTTGTTTCATAGCGATTTTACGATGATTTATAATTTTATGATTGAACACGAAATAAGTTTTGTCACCTACGTATGTTCGATGACTCTGTACTTTATTCGTTTCTCCTACGAATTTAACCATCCTGTACATTAGTCATCTCACAAACGAATAGAACCATCCTATACATTGGTAATAATGGAAATTTTGACGACACGTTTGGTGCAGTGGCTAAGCGATTGGCTTCAGCGCTACGGGTCGTGGGTTCGATTCCCACACGGAACAAAAATTTGTATGGCCTGCAGACGGTTGTTCCGGGTCTGGGCGTTTGTTTGTGAGATTTGTATCTGTAAACGCACCCACGATACAAGAGAAATCTTAGTGTGGGGCAACGTTTTTTAAAAAAAGAAAGAATCTCACCTACGAATAGAATCATCCTGTACATAAGTCATCCCACCTATCTGTATTTTTCTTTGATAGATTTCAAGAGGCTAAAAGATTAGGCGTCTTGTTTTCAACGCTTAGAGGGAAAGGTCACAGGCTCAAAATTTGCCTAAACAATATGTTGAACAGACTTCAAAGATTTTCAAACCAACTATTTATTGAAAAACATGTTATAGTAAGCTATGACAGCTTCATTAGAGCTCTTACCAGAGCCAAAATTCTACTGTTTCTATGTTAAAATGGCTACAGACTCCATCATTCACACACGACCTGATGATGAGACCTAATCGTCATCGGACAACAAGAGACGTAGGTTATATGTTATGAACATAAATTGTGATACATAATTATGACTTTTGATGGTCAATCCGGGGGAATTCCCTGTGGGGACCGAAGCGTGAAGGTTATTTTTTAATTGAGGCATGCACCTAACTGACTCTTTACAATAATTTAGATTATTAACACAGCGTTTGTACGGATAAAACTTTGAGCTACTTTCGTTACGTTGTGTCATCATCATCATCATTCAGCCGAAAGACGTCCACTGCTGGACAAAGGCCTCCCCCAAGCATCGCCACATCGACCGGTCCTGTGCTTCTCACATCCAGCAGATTCCCGTGATCTTCACTGTACGTCGTGTATAAGATTGATATCTTAAACTACTATAACTCATGTAAAGATCTTGATATTAACATCCATTAAAACCATCAATACAAATTATCGTCATCTACAAAGTGTAAGGAAAAACATGTGGAAATTGTGCAATTAAATTCTATAAGAGTAATTGTGTGAAGGATGCAATAAATGAAGAAGCAAAAAGTTTATTGATTCTGTATAATGCCAGTCGCTTAGGCGTGTAGACTAGGAGACCTCCGCTACAAATATACAAGGTGTAACTTAAATAACGCACAACCTCTTAAGGGGTAACTGTACTCATCATTATGAACAACTTTTACTATGGGACCAAAAATCTGATGTTCCCTACATTTTGACGAGTTATGCGAACATAAATGTAAGGAACAGCTGATTGAGGCAGGCTGGCAGGGATTCAACACAGTTATTTTATGAACCTTAACGGCGTATCAAGATGAGCTGAAACTCTACTTGAGGAAATGGTTCAAAATATATTCGTGCCTTGAGTTTTGTCTAATTTATACAAGGATTAGTAACCTTTCCGACTAACCTTGAAGTACTATGGAGTATACATAATCGGAACATGTTGCATTTACGATGTCTGAATTAAAATTGAGCGGCGGGCTGAGGTTCTACAGCATTCTTTCTCAAAGTGGGCGATAACGCCCTCTTGTGGGCGCTAGAGGTCTACAGGGGGGCGGTAAAGGGCGGTAAAAGTAATGATTGCAATTGTAATTTATAAAATGGAGTAAAGTTAAAAAATTCAGGGGGCGCTAGTAAATAATTGATCCTCAAAGTGGGCGGTAGACGAAATAAGTTTGAGAACCTTTGTTCTACAGCATTAAATATTATTCTAGCTTCGTTTCTGTATTTACATATACAAACAATAAACACAGTTATATGCACGTTGTTATTCTGTAGGAAAAATTATATACTGAAGATAATATTTTCTATAAATATATTTATATTGATGTGGTCAAGGCTGTATATTAAATAGTAGGTAATCTAAGACTTAACAGTTAAGATTATGAATTAGATAGTCTGAATAAGATTAATATCTTTAAGATATAAAAACCATTAAACAGTCAAGATTAGATTAAATTTCGTTAATTGATGTAAGATTTAGTAATTACAGGTAATTGGGCTTGGTCATAAATCATAGAAGAAATAGGGCAACAGTTTAAAAAAACTTGTAAGGTAGTAGATAAGCGAAGATGAATAAGATTTATTTACTCATACTGAAGAACTGAAAGAGACAAAAAATCATATCAGAGCTTGTTTTAACAAACTAGGAGCATGAATCAGAGCAGCTAAAATCAACATGTGTTAAAAAGAACATCACTTACTTACAGGTGAACCATAATTCTACTCTTGTTAGGAGACTCATACATTCTGAACAAAGTAAGGACCAAATTAAAGACCGAAAGTTTCGTACAAATGCAATGAAATCATCATAGTTAGCTTATCAATATAAGCGGTCATAATAACAGTATGACCGGATGTGGAAAATGAATAACAAACCAATCATACATTTTAGATGAAAATTGTAATCAGTAATAAGTACTAGTGTTACGTGGTTACGGAAAGAATGAAGCAAAAACTACAATAATATTCTATTACTTACAGGAATATCGATTAGATAGCCTATAGGGTCTGAATTCGAAAACGGACCGCACTTTAGAATTTTGGAATTCATGTGGGGATCAAAATTTGACTATCGCTTGCGTTAACGGAGAAGGAATATTATAATAATAATTTATTGATTAATTCAGTAATTATAATTAGCTATGGTTTACTCACGTGCATTTTTCGGGATTGTCTACCAGTTCTACTCGCGACCTCGTCGCGTGTTCAGCTCATGATTAAGGGCTCTGTTTGGGTCCGAAACTAGTCGGGCAATCCCGAAAAATGCACGTGAATATACCGTAATTAATCATAGATATGAATGTGTTTCACGAAAGTTATAATACAGTACTATTTTATCTCAGAATATTTACAAACAATACCTTGTCTTTGTCATAATACTTATGGCTATCACAATAAAATATCACACTCGGTGACATCTTTTGAACATAACCAAGAATACATAGTAGTACAATATGGTCAATACATCAATCGCAAATGAAATGATATTCCAAAGCACCCATAAGGGATTTCAATAGATCGTTCATCGTACTTACGAGTATGATTTATTCCACATTGTTAGAAACTGTTATAGAAAGAGTTGGTAATTTTTACCGTGGTCCGTAACCAGGTCAGCTCTCCACAGTTTTTACTCAGATACACGGTAAAATGCGAGTCGCTGACACACTAACTAGCACGTATCTCCTTTATCATAAAAGGAAAAGAGCACAGCAACCTCGATAGACATACACAGGCGTTATCCGATTTCAATCCTTACGAGCTATCTAAACTTCCGCGACTAATATAAACAGTAGGAAAGCACGCTTCGTTAGCAACAATTGGCGATTCATTACTAACAATTGATACCAACCTTGAAGATATAGACGGGTTAGCAAACGATTCAATGGGCAAACTAATCTAAACCAGTTTGGAAACCACCATTCGTTACACTTACACCACGACTGATACGTGGACGCAAAAAGCGTCCATCCGTTTGTGGAACCTGTTGTTCCAGTGTCGGCCATGAGGTCGATAATTATGCAACGTGCAACAAAGGCAGAAGGAATACCAATATTGGACCAATGTTTCTCACGGGGACAGTCACCGCGGTTGCACGAACATGTACCGTTGCCCCTTAATCGATTTGTTTTTGCCAACATGCAACTGGTTGAATGTACTTTCAAGTCATCTTCCTTCATCGTGTCATGAAAATTCTTTGCAGTAACACCACCGCTACTTTTATTACAAAATTTCTTTGTTTCGTGCAATTTAATAATCTTTTCAATATCAGATTTCATTACAATGTGTTCATTAACATGGAGTAATTTGTTTGTTAACTATAGCAAGGTCAAACATGCAATTTTATCACATTATTTGAATCTAATTGCTATTGTTAACGGCAATGACATAGCTGATAGAATCGTGAACAGTCCTGAGTTAGCAGCACAATGTTTGACTCTGTGAGTGAACGTTAAAGACAAGCTTATTTATAAAAACGGTTGTTGTTTTCTACCGTTATATTGTAACACATTTTACAAGACTAAATGTATTGGTTTTTTGGATTAACACTTCACAACACGATATTCGACCACGTATAACTGTTACTTGGTCATTCTATGGAAAGTTTATACCAAAAAGCATCCTATATCTAAAGTTCTGCATTTTAAAATAAAATATAGAAGATAACATACACTAGGTCACGTACACTTCACGTCTTACGAAGGTTACAGAAAAAAAAACTTTATGAAACGTATACCTAATCAGGAACAGACATGACATCGTTAAAATTATCTTAATATAAAATTATCTTAGCAAAACGCTCCGATTGCTTTGATAAAAGCAGAAATACAAGAATGATTACAAGTAGTCATGGTGTGCGTACCGATGATATAATAAAGCAAGAAACAATCTGCTAAAAGAAATTAATGGACGCAATCTGCTTGGTATGCTCAAAGAAAAATGCAATTTTATCAAAAGTTCCTTTAAAAAGTTACGATTAAACCGATTTATTGATAAACTAGAAGCATGACGTCAAACATTTTACACAACCTTTTGAGCAAATAAACCTGAAAAACGTACATTGTTAATAAACCCAAAAAAAACTTGGAAAAAATGTTTTTCTTTTAATAACAGGTCATTTAGATTCTATAAAAATTTACTTTAATTACTACTAGACTTATCAAAAGGGATGACTACACACAATCACAAATCATTTGATATGTCAGTGCATGTGAAGCTCAGACTGCGATTATGTAATAAGACTACTAAGACAGTCATTAATCAATATCCACTTTAAATGAGCATTTGAAAGTTAATGTTTTGTGTAGTATTTTTTTTTTAATAATGACGATACACGTGTTTAAAAATACAAAATTAATTTAAACAAAGATGACAAAAGTCCTAATAAATGTTTTAAAATAGATAATTTATGACAAGATCTAAGCTGGACTGACAATAAGCAAGACAAAGAATTAGCTGCCGCAGTTTCTAAAGTAGATGGAGGAAAGTTTTTTTTTACAAGTACATTGGCAACGGATGCACAATTTACCGCTAGCGTAGATTTATCAACTAGCAGCGAATCGTACTACAATTTTTTACATGAATCGCATATAATTATCATAACTAAGATTATTACAAATTATAAATAACATACCAAGTTTCCAAGTGATTCAATCCGTTTCCAATATTCGACAGCGACAATTGTCTATGCACACAAACGTAATTCAGATGGTTCATTTCACAGTGTTGATAAAGAAATGAACGGACTCACTTATAAACAAAAGACAAAGCAAGGTATATTTTTAAACTCTGATAAAATTAATAATATTGTGGCAGTGATTTTTTATCGGGTACGCTTACGTTGTTTATCATGTCTTAATCGTATCGTAACGGAAAGCCAGATTGATTAATAATTAGAAAGAAAGGAATCGGATGACGTTTTGTTAGAATCACATATTTTTCTTCTTTTCTTTTGGATAGTGCAATCTCTATTGTTTTAGCCTAGTCGGATACATTGATCGCGGCGTCAGTTACGTTTTTTAGAGTTTTCTAAAGTGCAGGTGTACGAGCACTTGGGACAATAGCAAATCTAGCAAGTGTGACAAATTCTCGTCACACTCCGCACTCACGCTGGATGTAGGTTGCCAAGTCTATGATGTCCCATTTTGGCAAAATTTCGTTTGCAGCGGTCTACTTCGGAACCTTGGCGATTTAATGCCTCTCATACGGGCCACTGCAGTTCACGTCCGGGTGGCAAATGTTCCTGAAGTTTCAAGAAGTCGGATACAATGAATTAATGAATGGCATTAACATTAAACCACCTCAGTGGGATAGAAAAGTTAGTAATGCAAACCAACTAACAGATCATATTTCATGTGCTCGTGCACGTATTTTTTATTGCACTTATGTGGATGATGCACGTAAGTATATAAAATAAAGAAAGTGAGCGCGATATAATCTGTTAATTGGTTAGCATTAGTGGATACGATTCGCATACATTTTACAAAATAGTTAATTAAATTATTGAGCTGTTATTGTAGGATCACGTGATCTTTTGGACAGGTTATGACAATCCTTTTAGTGTAAACTCAAACTGTCAATCCATTTCCATCCAATCCATCTATAAATTGTATTGACTATACGTTTGTTAATGGAACTGGTCCTTGGAGTCGCAGGTAGGTTGCTTTATTAAAATGTTGACTATAGTGTAGCCCAAGGATTTTCGATGGCGGTAGACGTAATGTATTTGATAATGCAATGCCACTAGTTTCATCGTATTTGTCGTTTCGTTGATTTGTTTCAAAGGTAAGTGATGCAATATCAATACTATAAGTTGTTGCTCTTCTTAATACGCAATTATGACTAGAAGAAAACACGTTATTACGTGTTCAGTGTTTGCTATGTCTTTGAACTCAAATCCAATAATATTTTCATTCGCTAACTCAAGGTTATTTTTATTTATGAAGAAAATAGTTTATTGGCTTATGACATCCTTCATATTAAGTGTTGAACTTGAAGTATTTAATTATTCTGTTTCTTATCAAGAATTGGTGCGTGTGTGAATAATATACAAAATGCGTTAACTGCGACTATCGACATATGTTATGTATTCTACAATGACGTCATCCCGATGACAATTGAAATTACTTTGATACGAGTTACAATTAATTATGTATAAAGTTATAAATTATAGGTGAATGTAAAATGAAGGTAGGATGATTTTTAGCGTTTATGAGAAGCAAAAAGAGATGTACATTGTACACAGTCCAATGACAGACTTTTTTGCCGAGTCCGAAGGCCATGGAGCAGTCGTTAGGACCGCACAGCAAACCTATTTAGAAAAACATCTAATAAAGTGTACCTACCTACGTAGTTTA
This sequence comes from Amphipyra tragopoginis, assembly GCA_905220435.1. Taxonomy (NCBI): domain Eukaryota; kingdom Metazoa; phylum Arthropoda; class Insecta; order Lepidoptera; family Noctuidae; genus Amphipyra; species Amphipyra tragopoginis. The sequence goes on along the minus strand of HG991997.1, from coordinate 7,253,789 downwards.
TGTAATTACAACTCAGTTGACATGAGTTTCCGTCTATCAACAGTAAAGCTGTGCGCAAACGTCCGGACTGATGTTTGGTAGTTTTGAATTAAGTTTTGTATCCAGAAAGTACATAGTATCGGTTTTTTACAACTTAATTTTCACTTTTCAATTTACAAAAATAAGCAAAATTCCTTACACGCTATTCATTCTGATTCAATCTGTGTTTTATTCAGACAATTCGGGCATGCTGGCCTGTCCTTGCTAAATATGACGTAGTCCTAGTCACTCTCAAATTCAGTTTTTGTATCAAAACGACATTCTTTAGACATTCACGTAATTTTATGACGCGCCGATCAAGTTGAAGTGACGCTGCAGTTAAGTTCGCGCGAGCGTATCTGACAGCGATCGCCTATTAAGAGAATAAGAAAAGTGTTGTTTTGATCGAGACTTAACAGCAACTACACTGCAACTGTACCTACCTACTTCTTTAGTTAGGTGAATAAGGCCCCAGATAAATAAAGTAGGTAACCAAATTGGTATCACTCTTTGCAATAGATTCATTCATGCAGCCACTTACCAGCTAGTTTCTGCTGAGAGTAGAACACCAACCAGCTGGCAAGTAGCTGGTTTCTTTATTTATTACTAACCTAGTATGAAAATTTTAATTTTTCTTTTTATGATCTGTTTATTTTTATTATAATTTTTGGGATTACTAACTACTAGCTCTACCCGTGTGTTAAATTAATGTCGCCATGTTAGCGCCACGCTGTATATTCCATAGCACTCGCGTTAAGGCGGACTTGGCTAGGCATCCACCGCGTACGGCGCACAACGACTGCCTCGCAAGGTGTGTACCTTACCTTCATATTCGTGGCTCGGCATGTGCTACGCACGTGCGAGGGCGAGCCAACGTACGTCGGCAAACGCTTCAAGATCAAAGCGCCTCAATACGAGCATTACATTAATTGCGGACATAGTCGCGCATGCACGTTCGAGGTGTGCGCCGCGTACGATATCCACCCACGCCTCGACTGAGGAAATGAAACTGCGCCTGTGCGTAGCACATGCCTCGCCACAAACATGAATACAGACAAACGAAGCATTTGCTTCGCACGCGATGGCTCGACCCGAGCTTATGTTGGTATATTTTTTCGACACGCACGCCTCATGCATTGCACATTCGTTGTGCGCCGTTCGCGGCGCATGCCTCTCAGTCTGTATCCACCTTTAAGGGTTATACGTTGTTTGTGTCCGTCATTATCGATTTTATTTTGTATTTCTGGTTTCGATTTTAATAATACCTTGACGCTCGACATAATGATGAATAACTAACTACATCATACATATTAATATACACGTAAACTATTATTTGTAATAGTAAATATTTATTTCGGAAGTCTTTTTTAAATTTTAATGACCATATAAAGCGTGACGCGAAGAGGAGCTCGAGAATAATAAACAACAGCGCGGATCATACGATTTGCAAGGTTAAGCTGCGCTTGCCTCGGTCAGTCCGTGGATAGGTGACCGTTCGTTACACATCGAGACCCCTCTGTGCCTCTGAGAGCACGTTAAGCCATCGGTTACAGGTGTCATACCTACCTATGACAGTCGTTACGGTAATCAGAAGCCCGAAAGTCTGGCAACCGGTCTAACCTTAGGATAACGGCCTCGTAAATGGATTGCGGAGGTCTGATGGTAGTCGCTCCGTGTTGAATACTGGTATTCAGCCGCATCTGGTTAGACTGGAGGCTGACCCCAACATACACACATCAAAAAAATTTTGCGATCACTAGCATAATTATGTATGTGAAGACTCCGAATTCAAAGTCCAACTGAAATCTGATTTATCTAGATAACTATCAATCTATATTTATCATGATAATTATCGCTTTGAATCCCGATTAGAAAATTCGGCTTCAAAAAGGCTACATAATTTTTCAAAGTGATCGCAAACTTTTTTTGATGTGTGTAGATGGGAAAAAGTAAGACAGAACACAAAGCGTGATGCCAAAGAGTGAGGTGGGTCTTTTTTTTCTTTGAGCTTCAATTCAAATTCTTTAAAAACAGCCTAGTATAATAAAAACATAATCGAAATATCAAGACTTGTAGATACGTCCTTTTGTATTGTGGATAGACTGGCAAACGGAGCTATTTTAAAATTCCTATTCTTACATCATTTTTTTAAGGTCACGTAATCACGTAAAGCACGGCAGGTGTCATTGACCCTGCCGCGCTTTTTATTAGTCAACACTAGAATCTATTTTTTTTAGCTGTTAAATACATTTTTACATAATTATTTTTAATGCAAATAAAAAATATTGATTTAAAGTGTAGGTAAATAAATTAATGTGAGAATAATCTTGAGAAACACAGCTCTGATTCGGATGACGAATTTTTTGGAAAAACATTTTGTGATAAAGCGAGCAGGTATTACTGCACTTGACGGCAAAACAAATAAAAGAACTTAAAAGTGCAATTAGGATAATCACCCCTGTTAATTAAGGCGAGCTGAACCCTGGCGCGGTAATCGGGTAAGCGACGGCAATCGGGTAAGCGACGACGCGCGGGCCGAAAATCACTTTAAAAAATCGATAAAAAATATATAAATGTAATAAAAAAAAACGATCGGGTAGAATCGATTCCAAAATTAATTACCTATAAATTAATATTAATTATAAAAATGTATTATAGTAAGTACTTGTTTAAAATGAAATTTTGCTTGTAAAAAAACTGCAAATCGAAGTAACTTCAGTATTTTTTTCTATCGAGAAAACTACACACATCAAAAGTGTCTAGGGATCAAGCATTTTTATGCGGATTTCTTGAGATTGAGATGTGGCTTTGTAATAAATTTATGATTTTATAAATTTATATGGATCCTTTTTGGTGCATTTCATAATTTGAATCAGGAACTGTGAATCAAATTCGAGTAAAAGATGAAAATCAGCTGTCAATATTTTCCCTATAAAAACATACAAAGCATTGAAGACATTATTAGTGCTACTGTTTCCCTACTACTGATTAAAACCAACGTTATTATGGAGCGGCGACGTCATTTAAGCAGGGAAGAAATGCTCAGAGCCGTGGGAATGATAGAAGCTGGTTCCCGGCAACGTACTGTGGCTTTAGCTCTGAATACAAGTCAGAGTGTTATCAGTCGACTTTGGACACGTTACCGAAGCACTGGTACCGTGGCTGAGCGCCATGGAGGACGGTATCGCTGCACCACACGGAGACAAGACCGATACATTCAAATCTTAACTCGAAGAGCTCCAACAATAACCGCCATGATGTTAGCCGTGAGGCTTCATCACTCTTCAGGGAACTTAATTAGCGACCAAACAGTCAGAAACCGCTTGCATGAAGTGAACCTTCATTCCCGAAGACCGCTACGGGTACCACCTATAGCAATGCACAATCGTAGGATTCGATATCAATGGGCTCTTGGACACAGAAATTGGGCAGCAGAACAATGGCGTTTCGTGTGCTTTTCTGATGAGTCTCGTTTTGGTATGAGACCGGATACAAGACGTATACGACACTGGAGAACCCCTGGACGCCAACAGCGATTAAAATCCTGCCAGGAAGTCCATCCTTATAGTGGTGGAACCATCATGGTATGGGCGGGTATTTGGATCGGCGGAAGAACTGAGTTGATTTGGATCAGAGGCAACCTCAACGCTCAAATTTATGCTGAGACGATTGTATCAGACGTCATCGTTCCTCTACAAGCGCAAATCGGTCCCTTATTTCAGTTAATGCATGATAATGTACGACCGCACACCGCAAGAGTTGTAAGACAGACTCTCGCCGCAGCTAACATCAATGTCCTGCCCTGGCCTGCTCAGTCGCCAGACTTAAACCCGATTGAGCATGCATGGGATATGCTACAGAGAAGAGCTCTGCCGAATATGGAGGGTATCCAGTCGCAAGAAGACCTTTTTTTGTTGTTGCAACGAACATGGGCGGCCATTCCACAGCGTGATTTGGATGAACTCATTTTGAGTATGCCAAACCGATGTTCTTGTGTTGTTAGTGTTCGCGGTAGAAACACGGATTATTAATTGTTTAAGTTACCCAATAAAATTTTAAAGAAAACTGTTATTTCAGTCTTTTTTTCGAACTTTTGTGTTAGTGGTTCAAATGTCAAAAATCCCTTTATTAGGAAAATGGCAAATTTCTTTATTAATGCAAAGGTGACTTGGTTTATCGTTACTGCGACAAACGAAAACACTTTATTTGATGAATCCTTAAAGAAAATTTTAATTAATATCAATCAGGAGAAAAGTTATTGCAAAAATATATGTTGATCCCTAGACACTTTTGATGTGTGTATATCGCATCGTGTATTGAACGGGTACATGGTATAGAGAAGGAATGTATCCTAAAATAGAAATTTATTTTGGGTTCTAAATGTTTTAATTTGCCTATCAAAAATGAGTTCTAAAACAAGCAAAACCTACCGCGCCAGGGTTCAGCTCGCCTTAAGCTCTCATGTGAACTTAAAGGTAACAACTTTTTTCTCAAAGAGCCGGCCCGCCCCTCTGACTTTACGAATTCATGTGCGGATGCGGATTGTAATTTGGGCTGGTTTTACAGTGCACTCTAAAACCAGCCTTGAAGCCGTGTATGCGCGAGCGAACACGTACATCGCGAACACGAATATCGAACACATTGTTTGCACGTGCGTAGGTACCACTAGCGAACAGTGTGTTCGGCGAACACCTTTTAAAAGCTTGCACATCTACCCATTAACCAAGAGCAAATGTAAAATGAAACATAACTCCTGGTTAAAGTCACAAAATTATGATGAAACGGAGAAGCTTGTGGAAGTGTAAAATACTCATCACTCCCTCATACCTACACCCCAACAAAACCACACACAACAAACATGCCACAAACACCCCTCGCACACCTCATTAACACTCACCCACACACCAATTCATCCTACACTCACCACATTAACTCAACGCAAAACTACATCCCAAATCATATCATATTATTATTATGTCCCTGAACTGTTTATTTTTTGTCTTTATTATGAATTAATTAATTAACTAAATCTAAATTAACTCAATTACCTATTAAGCATTTTTTTTTCTTCTTTTTTATTTTTCGCATGGAACGTCATTCCATTCTGTATCTGGAAAAGGGTGTTGATAGCTGCGCTACAGTTTATACTTGTGCAGCTATCATCGTTTTACTTGTTAAATTTAGTCTTGTGTTATTGTTCCGTAATAAACTTTTTATTATAATAGTGATTCGTGTTCGATGTTCGAGTTCGCGATGTTCGTGTTCGTTCGTGCGTACACGGCTTGATCATCACTTGCGTTAACGGTGAAGGAAAAACATCGTGAGGAAACCTGCACACCTGAGAGGGCTCCATAAAATTCTCGATGATGTGTGTATTCCTTCAACCCGCACCAGGGGGCCTACTCCCTAATACTACGTACTACGTCAACGAAGTTAATCGCCCGTCCGAAAGTAGAACGAAACGTAGGAGTGAATAAAACAAGTGTCAAGTTCAACTTTTCTGACGGGCAAAACCACATCGATAGTAGGGACAACTGTCAACTAGTGTTGTCTTTCATTCTTAGTTCGGGCCCCGAAATAATCGTATGTCCGTAGGTGATAGGGGGTAGGAAACGCTCGTAACTAAGGCCGAAACCACGGACTTCGTGCTTATAGACCCCCAGACCAGAGTAGTGGACTAAGGCCTAAATCTTTCTCATCCTGAGAATAAGCCCGTGCCCAGCAGTGGGACAGTAATGGGCTGATGTTTTTATGTTCCAAGAAACAAGAAATTTTCCCTTGTATTTTTTATGTTCCAAGAAACAAGAGAGAAGATCATCCATTCTGGGATAAAATTGGGATTTTTGGCGGCCAACAATAATAGTTACATTATTTTAAAGCACACGTAACGCATTATGTTTTACTATGGCGTCAAAGTCGACAACTATTTGGGTTCGGAGATATATACCAGGTAAAAATTAAAACGACGACTTGTAAAGGGGTTTTAAGAAGTATTTTATTATTATTACAGCATTGTCGCCATGCAAAGAAAAGTTTGTACTCCTGCCACCATTTAAATAAAATATAATTCATTCCTGGCCGCCGACTTTTTTTTTATCCCAAATCATCGAACAAAATGGGTGACCTCATTTCCCTTGTATTTTTTTTAATTTTTTTGGCATTTTGTTCACATTTTATCAGCAAAATTTTCTTTTCAACTTTGTATGTAAACCGATCCAACGAGTGTGCCAATATGAATGTAAGTACTTATATGACAAAAAGATTGCTAACAGCTAGTACAGGTGAAAGCAACGGTTTTAAATAGATTACTTTTTGTTAATATTGCAAATGTTTGCCCAAATTTGTATAAAAGTTGAGTGTCATGGTAACTTGTAACTTTGCGATGATTTTAACACGTTACGTAATATAAAATTAATTTTTGTAACATGTTATTTTATTTTTGCAATGTTATTTATTGGCCTAACTCAATTAAAGTTTCGTTAAGTAATTAAAAAAAACGTAACATAACATTCGAAAACATTACTGCATCATCGACAAACCATAGAGAGAATTACTATCTAAACTTAACAACAACAGTAAAAACTTTTGCCTTTACATGCGAAAAAAAATTACAGCCGTAAGTTTATACAAGGTTAGTCGGACAGGGGATACTAATCTAAAAGCGTGTTAAAATCCCCATAATAATGAATAACTTTTTTTCTACAACTTTCCCCAAATGACAATTATTTAAAAGAAATAGCTATGCTTTGCTACAATACGCTAAAATCTATTTATCCTCAGCTGTGTTCACATTTAAGGTCATATTTAGGGTCACGAATTAAAACGTCCATTTTCTGAAATCGTAACTAAAGCAGGGACGAGGATTTTTCGGAAACTGAAACAAACGTCTTTTAGCATGGAAATAAAATTATCAAATTTTTAAAGTTTAACTCTTGCTTCAAAACAATTCATCAGTAATACTTTAAGTGGCCCGCGAATAAGTACCCCCTTTCCGGCTAACCTTCTATATTCTAAGCACACCGATCGTCTAAACGCATAAAATCTGCACTAAAACCATTAAAGCACGCACGTAACCTATTTCCATCGTCTTCTAAGAATAAAATAATAAATACGTATAAAGTAGTTCTCGTAATAGGTTAACAGCACTGTTGGCGCCTGTACCTACTAAAGGGAAGCGAGTGACACGGTCATGAATGAAAGCCGCTTTCGCAGCCGTCACTCTTGTGTTGATTGTAGTTGCATGTACGTGTGAAGTTTTCTTGGCAGACGAAGGGTTCAATGACCACGGTTTATCAATTTTGATCATACGTCCGTAACTATGAATGGATGTACATGAAAGGATTTGCACTGGTAGACAGGATTATTCTAAGGGATAATACATCTATCCATAATAAAAAGAAAAGTCCTGATTGATTAATTGACTCATCAACGCCCAGCCCAAACCCTAGGACCTAGAAAGCTGAAATTTTGCACACAGATTCCTTTTATAATGTAGACAAGAAATAAGGAAGGATTTTTCGAAATTCAATCCCTACGGGAGTTAAATAGGGGATGAAAGTTTGTATAGAAAATCGTCACTTAACGGGTTCAAAATTTCACGCAAGCGAAGCTGCGGGCAAAAACTAGTATACGTATATAAATAAACTTTAAAAATCATAGCTCCCACTCCACTTTAAAATTAATAGTTTGCACTTTAATTTTAATCCTTCTTTCTTTAAAAGTTTTCTTTAAAAATTATGATGTGCACTACAATTTTAATGTAAGTTCAAGGTCCTCCCGCAGTAAGAAATTGATTGACAAACAGATAGCTAAAAGGTAGGTTAGGTTATGTTAGAACTATGACCACTTAATGCAAGAGCCGTGCGAGCAAAGCGAGCGGTGCCGCGGCAACGGCTGGCGATTGGCAGAAACAATTCTCTTCGTTCTTCAATCACTTTCCACCATTTATTTGGATGCGTTCAGCAACAACAGGTTTTTTATCTATTATAGTGCGTGGTTTAATATTGTAGTAGAAAGGATTATTCTTGAAGTGTGCCTTCAATATTTTTTGTTGTCATTTTCATTAATTTTAAAGTGCTTTTAAATACATCCCTTGTATGCAGTAGAGTACGAGGTGCTTGATGCCCTCGATATTTGTAAAGCTCGCACAAAACATTAATTATTCTTTAAGTGAGCTATAGACAAAGTTAACCTTATTAACATTGCTATTCTCATTGCAACAATGCCAGTTGTCACTAGGCACTTGTACCTATTGAAGTCAAACCATAATTAATCATTGACCAAATTATTATGCAACATGTCAGTCTGTGGTTGACCCTTGTTTGTAATACAATACAATGTAACCCAAAACGTTGGCCCAATACCTACATGTAGATTGTTCTCAAATTAAGAGATGATGCAATGCCAACCTATGGGTTAACTCAAATCCCAAGTGAGTTGATTATTGAACAAAGTTTCAAAAATGTAATATTTATTTCTTTTTTGTAGCAAATCATGATAGAATAGTCTTAGAAGACTAGTACTATGCTAAAAAACAATAAGCTCCTAAATATAATAAATGATAACAAAAAACCAGAAAAATACTGAGTTAAAATGTTGATTGTACAGTCAGCGACACAAGTTTGTAAACAAGTAGATAGAAACAAATTAACCTCAGCTAAATCAATATTTCAATAAAAGTATAATATGGTTTCAAATTGTAAGAGAATCTAGATAGATACAACTCTGAGTATATCGTTATATCAATTAGTTTTCCAATTAACACAAAAGTTTAAAAACTCAAATGTTTGACTACTTCTGTCGCTTTGTACCAACATCTTTGACTTATGACTAACACGAGGAATTAACTTGGCAACAACGATGGGTTTTCTCAATATTAGAGTATGATGAATAACATACAATATTTATAACAATTTATGTGAAAAACGTTTTCAGTGAACTTTTGTTTGAGAACATTAATCATTTCCTTCAACTGACTAACACTATTGTTTGTTATCCACCTTATTGTTAATTGTTGCGGTAATTTAGTGGGGCTTTCATTTAACAGTTGTTACGACCTGTAACTCATACATAGTTAGACATTGTTGGAACAAATGTTTGTGATGCATTGTAGGTATTACCTTTTATTATGACATCTGCACTGACGCAGATACATTACGTATAATAAAAAACTCTTTTTCTAATACCCACATGTCTATTGATCGGCTGTAACCAAGCAGAAGGGGAAAAATCGTGCGTGTACGCATCTACGCGGTAGAAGTTATACTTCGTCTTTCTACCAGAGAGCTTATTTTTAAAGTTAAAACTTTATAATTCATTACTAGTGGCGTCCCCATCTTTCATGCTGTTTTTACAGAGTTTTAGACACCTTTGAAATTTATGTCAACAACTAATTTCATGGTGTCATATAGAAAAGAGGTTTATTTCAAGAACTAATTTCATGGCGTCATAAAAAAGAGGTTTATGTCAAGAACTTACTTAAAGGTAACGCATTTCCAGTGTCTCTTACCGGTGTATCATTTTCGTTACAGCTCAAATTTTACTCTCAACGCGCCGAAAAAAACTTAAGATGCCTTTTTTACGGCAAATATCTAAGGCAGCTATTATATAGTCCGTCATCGGCCCAATCTCTCGTTGATTTTACTACCTCCAGTCCTTATACGTTTCTCGGCTCATTCTTATAGCATCAGCCAAATGAGAAGGTGGAAAGAAAGATTTGTTAGAAAACACTGGCTGGTGGAATGATGATTTAAGTAAATGTATAAATGTGAGTACAAAGCTCACTATTTACTTTAATTAATTATAATCCTATGACGCTTACGAAAGTAACAGGATATGATGGTTCAAACTATTCTTACCCGGCTTACAAGCACGTAATATATTGAACATGAATAAATAAAAACAAGTCTGTTATTAACGACTACCTTATCCTTTTATTCACCTCGTATATACCTTCATGGTTACTTCTGTAAATGTGTTCCTAAATATTCGTAGCACGAGTTCTTTTAATAAACAAAAAAGATTTTAAAACAATAGCATAAACAGTAAAATAATACTAACACACAACAATAAATGTATGACGGTCTGGAAAAGAAAACCATTTAATACTTTATGTAGACGTCAAAAAGGAATTACACATAAATGTAATTACACATATGGCACAATACATACTTTTTCTTTTTTCATTGAATTCTGTACAGGATGCATAAATAGTTTGTTTTACTATTTATTCATACGTCTGTTAATTAAACTATAGAGAAAACCAATATACAGTTGTTCCATAAGTAAAAGAGTCAAGGTTATTGAATTGTATAAATTGTATTTAAGTAAAGAATTGCCTAGAACTACATAATTAAAACTGAACTATTTAATTCGTGCTATGGCACTGAAATTCGATTTTGTTAGTAAGCAATGAGGCATGGTGAAATTCACCCCAGTACTTCATCGAATCACTTATATATGATGCCAACTGTACTACTTCCCGACAAGACAATTTATATCGGTTTGTACGTGTATAGAGGATATGCAGTGAGCCTGACATTCCATAATTACGTAAACAACCAACAGAGATCAATAAAATAAAATATAGTTATTTTCTATTAGAACTTTATCAAAACAGAAACAAACTTGCTTTTTTTCTATTGGGCTGCTTGTAGTTAGATGGTCCTTGCAAACCGTTTCTACATAATTGGGCTGTTACTGGCGAGACCTGAAGGATCCACAGCCAATGGGGGGAAGTAAAATACTTAACCTAAGCTAACTACTTATACTACACTAACATCATGACTGCTAGCAACAACAGCACTAAGGGGACCCCTAGTGAGACTCGGACCTCGGCTTAGGGCGTTGCTGGCGGGAGATTGGGAGGGAGACAGATTAATGAAGGCTGAATTATCGGTGTGAAAATAAACTTTCTTTGTTATTAATAACTAAGTCTAGAACAATGAAAAATAAATAACAATTCAATTCAGCATGCTAGCTTTGAGATGTCTACATCACCACACGCTAAATTCCAACATCATACAAGGTTGATAATTATTTGAAACCTGTAATGAACCCAATGATTAGTTGAAATACTTAATATAACTTGCCATGTCATTCATGGCAATGAAGTAAACGTTTAAAGTATTTGTAATGCCCGAGTGCAATTTAAATCACAATGAAGACACAACTAAACTTAAAAGGCTAAAAATGTCTGTAAATTTTAATTTACATAGGAAATCCGTATACGTATAGGCAAGGACTCTTCTAACAAATAAATCAATAGACAGTTTTTTTTCTATTTCTGTCTTATGACGTAACAAAAACTAAGGCGTAGAAGATTGTAATCTACATATTAATACAATTCCGTCCCACTATTACGAAGACAGTGGGTTCACCACCTTTCCCACAAGTGAAATAGTATAGAAAAAATATTCATGCATGATAATTTTATGATAATCCAATGGAAATAGTCAAGGCAATTGACTAATTCATTCATAGTTTTGTCGATCTTTTCGCAGCTAGTGACAAGGGTACAGTAAGTAGCCTATATGTGTATGTCAGAAGTGATTTCCTAACGTAAGTAATAAATCATAAAGGTCAGGCGTAAGTAGGCACATCGGAAGACGACGAGGACGTTGCGTTCATTTGTGACAATAACCTCATTGTAGTGGATTGGATGAAGATGTCAGATAACAAGTGATTGTCATCTGCTCTACAACATTTCCATACTTAACATTGATGATAATAATAATTCTTAACCGACTGTATTTCGATAAACTTATGTTGTCTTCGAGATAAAGTTAATCTAAGAGTAAAATGTACAATATACAACGCAAATTATGATAAGTATGTCGCAAAAGTATCATTTCTTTAGATGATATCTGTATAGACGATGGCAGGATAGAACATTTGAGAAAGGTTAACGGCGTCTTTGTGATATCTTTAGACAACATTGCATAATGCTTGACCAGGCAGGAACCATTATGCGTTTATGAATGTACAGACGCCAGCACATCAAGCTACCCGAAACTATCACATTTTTCCATTCAACCTTGAACCTAATGATTTTGCGATAAAGATGAAAATCTATTAAAGAAATTTGACAGACTGCAGTAGCTTTATGTGATTATCTGTACATTATTTCACAGAATTCAAATTGCAACAAAGAAAGTAGGTAAATGTCAATTGACGTCCAAAATTCTGATGATGTCATTGCAATATAAAATACTCCAACCCGTTATTAGCAGCCATTACAGAGTGCAGTTAAAGCCAAATTGCATTTTTTTTCCTATCAACTGTCAGCAAGTACAGTCGGGCTCGATTATATCATGTTTTTTGTTTTTTTTAACCGACTTCAAAAAGGAGGAGGTTCTCAATTCGGTTGTATTTTTTTTTTTTTATTTTTTTTTTTTATGTTTGTTACCTCATATCTCAGTCATTTATGAACCGATTTGAAAAATTCTTTTGTTGTTCGAAAGGGTATACTCCCCGATTGGTCCCATATAAATTTTGTTATGATTAGACCATGAACTTCAGAGATATGGAACGGAACTCCTCATCGGATCAAAGCAAAATTATCAAATTACTAATATTGCTTTGTTTATATTTGTTGTTGGGAACTGACTACTGGAAAAGAGGAGGTGGTGCGTGTCCCCCCCCCCCCTCCCCCCTTTGGAATGTTTTCATTATATCGTGTAAGGTATCATTTGAAAGGACTTTTTATGCCCGACTACGTCAAAGCCAAAAAGAAGGGTTATGAAGGAGTGGCTTAAAATTATGACACTAAAACGTATTTAATAAAAAATAAACTTTAAAAAAAGTAAAAACCGACTTCAAAGAAATACTAAAAAGAGTAAAATAATTACCATAATATAAAATTAACAGTTTCAGAAGTCGGTGCAACTCTACACTGAAGCAAATAGAAGCCACCGACTTCTGAAACTGTTAATTTTATATTATGGTAATTATTTTACTCTTTTTAGTATTTCTTTGAAGTCGGTTTTTACTTTTTTTAAAGTTTATTTTTTTTCTCTCTTTTAATGACGGTCTGTAGTTTTGTAAAGATGAATGGTGTGTTATGAATCCATGTACATTGAAGGATATTACCATTACCGCTTGAATGATTTAAACATAAGTAGGCTAGTAGGTAATATCATTAACTCAGGAATATTTCGTAACACTAATGTTGACAATTCGCCTGTTATCATCCAATTTACTAATGTACAAAGGTGTATGGTCGGCCTACTACTGTCTATTTAGATCTATTTATTTCTGTAGGTAAGTGCATCAAATTGCCTATTTTCAAATCTGTATCAACCGTGTGGCATTTTTATATAGATTTTTCTTATTAATCAAGCAATGGTCCTAATCCAAAAGTCAGAATAGATAAAACACGAATGATTATCTTAAATCTCAGCTTTGGCTATCTTACTGCGACGTATACAGTGCACGTTATAAGTATATTGTAGGCACATGTGCCTGCCTCTATCACAATAGTACAATGTACTTTTTAATTAACTTTAAATAAATGAATTATAATCACCTTCATTAAGTTTACTACTCCACTTCTTTCTTTCACGTGAAAGGTTCATGGAGTATAAGCAACAAGGCGACGAATTACAATTATTCATTATTTACACATACATTATCGCGAATACGTATTGGTGTAATTGGAAGCACGACTGCAATGTAATTATACATCAACCACTTTAAATTTAAAATTAACATGCTTTGGGAATTAAAACCTTGACTTCATTATACCTACAAAGTTCAATTTCCATTGCAACTAACATTTAACATGTCCTTTAGAACAGCTTTTCTCATTTTTAAATGATCTTAATTGAGATGTTTCTAGGGTTGACATTCTTATAACTTGTAATAAATACGTTTTCTATTTTCATATTGGCTTCAATATACTCGTAGAAAGCATTCGTTTTGAAACTATGAGCGTTTCTAAGAATTTGTGGTATGTTTCCACTAGATTAATTTGTTTTCCTTTAATTAATTAACTGTTTGTGATTTGCTTATCGATAATTTGCTATGTATATTTTATGGGCTTAACAAAAAAAAAACAATTAATTGGCATTGTAAAAATAATTATAAAATGTTGCGACCAGTTAAATGGGAATTAAATGGCACATATGGAAAATATGCTTCAATCGAGTTCTACAAACGTATAAAATGCATCGAATGAAGTCACGGAAGTTATAGAAGCGTCTTTACAAAGTAAAGAAAAATAAAATGTTTCGAAAAATTCTGCGATTTGCGTAACGAACAGCAAATTACTCTCCCGACTGTACTCGCTAGGCGGGGCAGCTTTCGAACTGTTTCCAAGTAAATTGGTGAAGTCAAACGGGTCCAGCCTTGGAGTACCTCATTATATCCCATAGCGATACGTATACCAAGTACGGAGAATTATATAATAACAGATTATTACCTACATACTACATATAATCGATTTTTGAAAAGAAATTCATGTAATTGCAATGTCCGATGTTTGTTTACGATGGGGTTATGCTCACTATAGTTATTTTTTTGTTATTGCCAGATTTATTTTTTTGTTTTAATTGTAGGCAGACTGTATACAGGATACAGGGTGTTAACGAATTCGTGTAATTCCTTCAAACCACATGATCTATTAATGGTATAGATTAACTCCACAAGGGATTTAGATTGATTAAAAATGAAAAAAAAACTTTTTTTTCCACCTTACATTTTTATGTGATAGAAAATTTCAATGCCATGCATAATTTAATTTAATAAATATAATAAATTAATGAAGGCACGCCGACACAGCTGACGGGCACAACTAGCGCGATATCGCTCCACGCAGTCAGTTAACTTGGGACGCTAAAATTACTCAGATACAGAATACCATGATTCATATTCTGAAAACGTTTTTTTGTTGATACTGAAAAATACCTATGCAAGGTCAATCAGTGTCACCAGTAGATCACGCGGTTTGAAGGAATTAGACGGATTCGTTTAGATTTAGACCATGTATAGCAAGCTGCCTACGCAGGCTCTGTCTAAAATAAGCCATCCGGATTGGCCTAATAAACTGGGCTAGGTGACCCTAGACGTACATTACTAGAGCTACAACTATTAACAGCCTCTAAACCGAAAATGTCATCAAGGTTTACTAGTGTAATTATTGTGTTCGCATATTATAATGATGATGACTGTACTTCCAATAATATTAAATACTACCTTTTTCCCGCGGCTTCGCTCGCGTTAATTAAGCTCAAAAAAACTCTTAACACACTACTAACGTTTCTATAATACACACATCAAAAGTGTCTAGGGATCAAGCATTTTTATGCGGATTTCTTGAGATTGAGATGTGGCTTTGTAATAAATTTATGATTTTATAAATTTATATGGATCCTTTTTGGTGCATTTCATAATTTGAATCAGGAACTGTGAATCAAATTCGAGTAAAAGATGAAAATCAGCTGTCAATATCTTCCCTATAAAAACATACAACGCATTGAAGACATTATTAGTGCTACTGTTTCCCTACTACTGATTAAAACCAACGTTATTATGGAGCGGCGACGTCATTTAAGCAGGGAAGAAATGCTCAGAGCCGTGGGAATGATAGAAGCTGGTTCCCGGCAACGTACTGTGGCTTTAGCTCTGAATACAAGTCAGAGTGTTATCAGTCGACTTTGGACACGTTACCGAAGCACTGGTACCGTGGCTGAGCGCCATGGAGGACGGTATCGCTGCACCACACGGAGACAAGACCGATACATTCAAATCTTAACTCGAAGAGCTCCAACAATAACCGCCATGATGTTAGCCGTGAGGCTTCATCACTCTTCAGGGAACTTAATTAGCGACCAAACAGTCAGAAACCGCTTGCATGAAGTGAACCTTCATTCCCGAAGACCGCTACGGGTACCACCTATAGCAATGCACAATCGTAGGATTCGATATCAATGGGCTCTTGGACACAGAAATTGGGCAGAAGAACAATGGCGTTTCGTGTGCTTTTCTGATGAGTCTCGTTTTGGTATGAGACCGGATACAAGACGTATACGACACTGGAGAACCCCTGGACGCCAACAGCGATTAAAATCCTGCCAGGAAGTCCATCCTTATAGTGGTGGAACCATCATGGTATGGGCGGGTATTTGGATCGGCGGAAGAACTGAGTTGATTTGGATCAGAGGCAACCTCAACGCTCAAATTTATGCTGAGACGATTGTATCAGACGTCATCGTTCCTCTAAAAGCGCAAATCGGTCCCTTATTTCAGTTAATGCATGATAATGCACGACCGCACACCGCAAGAGTTGTAAGACAGACTCTCGCCGCAGCTAACATCAATGTCCTGCCCTGGCCTGCTCAGTCGCCAGACTTGAACCCGATTGAGCATGCATGGGATATGCTACAGAGAAGAGCTCTGCCGAATATGGAGGGTATCCAGTCGCAAGAAGACCTTTTTTTGTTGTTGCAACGAACATGGGCGGCCATTCCACAGCGTGATTTGGATGAACTCATTTTGAGTATGCCAAACCGATGTTCTTGTGTTGTTAGTGTTCGCGGTAGAAACACGGATTATTAATTGTTTAAGTTACCCAATAAAATTTTAAAGAAAACTGTTATTTCAGTCTTTTTTTCGAACTTTTGTGTTAGTGGTTCAAATGTCAAAAATCCCTTTATTAGGAAAATGGCAAATTTCTTTATTAATGCAAAGGTGACTTGGTTTATCGTTACTGTGACAAACGAAAACACTTTATTTGATGAATCCTTAAAGAAAATTTTAATTAATATCAATCAGGAGAAAAGTTATTGCAAAAATATATGTTGATCCCTAGACACTTTTGATGTGTGTAATATAATTCAATCGTGATTCGTAAGACACGTGACGCCATTTATGAACGTTATTGTTGTTTTCCTTGGGAACGGTACTGTTTTTCGGGATGAAAGGTACCCTATGTCCGTTTCTGTACACCTGACTACGTGTATGCAAAATTTCAGAATGATCGGTTCATTGGTTTAGGCGTGAAAAGGTAACAAACAAACCCACTTTCGCATTTATAATATTTATGATATGATGATGATATTTATGAAGTACTAGACTTAAAACTGTGTAGTTCCAGTATGACCTGGGGCCCAATTCTCCTAAATCTTGATAAATCACAACCGAACCAAGGCCGAACCGTTCATTCAGACAGCTCTCAATTTCAAAAGCTGTCGAATTGTTTGACACAAAAAACAAAATCAATCATTTTGAAAGTTTTCGAAAACAAAAACTGACTGACGGTTGTGGTTCGATTGCGTTTGGCAACAATTTATTTTAGGAGAATTAGGCCCCTGATCTCGCAATGTATAGGCTTTCCGTTCAATGAGAGCTCAGTTTATACTGGCTGGAAAATGCTGTATATGCATGTAAACGCTAAATGTAATAGCTTAATATGTAGCCCCCTAACTAGTCACACACTAACAAAATTGTTTCCAAACGCAAACGAACCACAACAGTCAGTCAGTTTTTGTTTACGAAAACTGTCAAAATGAGTAGTTTTGTTTTTTGTGTCAAACAGTTTGACAGCTTTTGAAAACAAAAAATGTTTGAATGAACGGTTCGGACTTGGTTCGGTTGCGATTTATCAAGATTTCTTTTAGGAGAATTGGGCTCCAGTTCTGTGCAAGGAAAGAGAGCATACCTACAAATATTGTTATCAAGCTTAATAGATACCAAATTTTGTTGCCCGCGATTTCACTCGCATCTTAGGGAAACTACTTCATATAGCCAGATTAAAAGTATCCTATATTCTAATCCAGGTCATGGTCTGCCTGTGTGTCCAATTTCGTCCAAATCTGTTCAGCAGTTAAGGCGTGATTGATTAACAAACATCCAAAGTCACAAACTCTCAAACATCCAAAGTTTCACGTTTATAATATTAGTAGATAGAAGTAGATTTGTTTGAACTTCACACTAAATATACATAAGCGCTTATCTCATAGAGTATATGAGATGATCTCCAAAATCAGCGTATATGGTTGACCTCTATGGTGCATTTTATACATATATTGATATTAATTGTGTTCCGTATTTTTATTTCGAAAAGAAGTTGTCGAACTAAGCCTATTTTTATTTTGGCTTTGGTTTTACCCAAGTAGTTTTGAAAATATTTAGGTTTGAAATTTTAGAGACCAGAACGATCATTTTTAATTTTGGAGACTGACCTCCGGTTTCTGAATTAAGAATTCGGGATAAGCAATACTAGTATTTGAGTACGGACTTGTCAAAAAAATGCTTTAAAAAAACCGTAATTTTTTTGACAACTCCGTACTCAAATGTTACTTAAGTACTGCTTATCCTAGAATTCTCAATTCAGAAACCGGAGGTGAGCCATCTACAATGTAACACGCCAAGGATGTGCTAAAGAGTCACGACTCAATTAGCGAAACCAACCAATTTATCACATAAAGAATTGTTTGTAAATTCAACACATGCTGTAGATAAAATTCTGTATAATTTAATCAAAGAATGCATGCAACTTTACATAACGAGTTTTCTGGTGTCACGTGTATGCAAAGTAAATATGTACATTACCACATTTTCATTTTATTTGTTTATAATAATTGGAAAGTTGATTAATTTCGACAAAAAGTACGGTAAATTAATTTTCTAATGATGTTAGGATAATTATTATGTGTTATGTTCGCCGCCGCAGCTAGATAGCAGCTATAGATTAACTAACTAGTAGAACTAGTTTTCACTAACTGTTTTAGAACTACGGGTTAGTTTTCGCAGGTATGTTACTAATGCGCTTTCCAACGGAAATAGAGTAGTACTATTTAGTTTGGTATTTCTAAAATTGGTGTCTACGATAGCATAGAAGACTGAATCTACTGGTGGAAATGGAATGCGCTAATATTTTTACAAGGGAATTTTCCGACTTTTTCCGTGTCT
The DNA here is from genome assembly GCA_905220435.1 of Amphipyra tragopoginis. Taxonomy (NCBI): domain Eukaryota; kingdom Metazoa; phylum Arthropoda; class Insecta; order Lepidoptera; family Noctuidae; genus Amphipyra; species Amphipyra tragopoginis. The sequence goes on along the minus strand of HG991997.1, from coordinate 7,234,862 downwards.
TATGAATTACGTACCACCAAACTCATTATAAGTTAACATGTATGAAATCTGAATAAATACAAAAATACACATGACAAAAACAATAATTTAATCTAAACATACATATTATTATAAAATCGTAAAGAACGAATAAATAAACATTAAATAACAATATTTAAAAAAAAAAAACAATTGCTTCGTGTATCAGGAACGATACTATTGCCACAACTGGGGGCCAATAATTCTACTAACAGAAACTTTTATCAATTGCAACTGAATCGTTAATTCATACAGTTTTCGTTTACGAGAACTGTCAAAATGTTTGGTTTTGTTTTTGTTGTGTTTTCAAACAATTTGATAGTTTTTGTAAACGAAAACTGTCTGAATTAACGATTCAGTTGCAATTGATAAAAAATTCTGTCAGTAGAATTGGGCTCCTGAAGTTTTGCGAATTAGTCTGTTTGTATGTTTGAGCTTCACGTCAATACTACTGAACAGATTTAGTCGAAGATTGGCAAAAATATCCGATACAGAGCGATTCAGATTATATGGTACAAATTATCATGCTATTAGTGTGTGTAATGAGCAGGAACCTTTATGTTTCCGTAGGCAAAGCTTGCTACGGCTAGTAGAGAATAAATATACTAAACAATGCTCTCAGAATACAGACAATACTAGGTATTACTATTACAAAAATACGAGTACCTATTACCTACAGAATGTAAATGAGAAAACTTCATTTCTTCTCCATTATTCTCCTCCATCACCACACTTGGGGTGGTAGGATCTTTACGGTCCAACTGACTAGCTACCACGCTCACATTAAAGCCAAGCCGTTTACTGTGTTCCGTCGTGTGTATGAGACAGCCAGAGAGGTATATGGAGTCCCTCCAATATCTTTGCTACTTGTATTCGAGTGACCCTGTCAGCGCTTACCATTGGGAGAAATGAATAGTCGGGCAATACCGAAAAATGCACGTGAGTAAACTGTAATTTATAATAAATATGAAAGTGTCTCAAGAAAGTTAAAATACAAAAAAAGGGAGAAATGCGGGCAAGTTAAACAAAAAAAAAGTTAGCCACACAAAATAGTTTGACTATTATTTAGTAAATATACAGTTAATCTCTTCCGTTAGTACTTCTGTAGGTACTTATGTAAATTATACCAGGATGTATGAATATTGAATAAAAATCAACTTTCGACGTTTACTACGTAATCTAGATCCTAGAGAAAGTTGTTTACAACTATTAGATATTGAACAACAATTAAAAATAATGAGCAAGAAGTTGAGTTGTTATAACTTACATAAAAATATCTTGTAACCACGTAGAAAACTGCTTCATAAAAAACCACACTAACAATATGCAATATTTCACAAAATATATTCGGTCCACGTTGTCCCTTCTTCTATTAATAAAAGAATATGTGACGCACATTAAGCTTCAATGATTCGACATTCTTGCACAAACAATGTGTTCTCATACCTGCCCCCTGAAACGAAATACCTTTTCCTTAAACATTAAAGTCCGCATAAAGATCAAATTGTATGGAAATGACATTTGCTTAAGCTCGAGCAAATGTCATTTCCAAATGTCATTGTCATTTCATGTTCATCCTAGGCCGTGTTCAATATCAACAAGCAAGCTTCAGTGTATACTGATTGCATAAAACTAAATGAGCAACAAGCAGCAACTTCCGATTTTCTCTTAGCTTGTTTTCAAATACAGTCAGCATCCCAAGTAACAAAAGCTTCTATAACCAGGGTGTTATAACACCAAATAGTGATATAGTAGGCCTATAGTGGTAACCATTGTGCCTGTTTGTACTATAAAGGTTTTTAAAAGAGCGTTTTGGTTCTATAAGATTAAAGAGCATTTAAGTTCAATAATTTAGCTCTTAGAACGTTTACAGGACCATACAAAAGAATCTTTAAAGTGTTGCACTGTAATAGATATGAAAAAAGCGATTATGGTACTATTTAGTACTATAGACGACCTTTCTGACACTTTTATGTATCTATTTTGCACTAATAATGCGTAAAAATAACTTTTACAGTACTAGTATTGTAGAAGTATCGAAAACATTATTACAGTATCAATCTGCACTATAAAAGTACCTTGCACAACCATTACGTAACCTTTTAGCTCCTTAAAAGTTCCCTCAACATCGCTATGGCGCTAATTCTGTAAAAGTCATGTAAACTCTTCTATAGTACTAAATAGTACCATAGCGACTCCTAATGCACTTGCTAAATAACGTAAATTCTAAATAGCTCTATAAGTGAGTTTGTGTTACTGCTACGGTACTAAATCGTGACATAAAAGCACTAAAATTAATAATTAATGGACTAATTCGTTTTCGATGAAATAATGGCTGCTGTTTTCTGCCATGATAGCACATTAGCAGCACGGCTGGAGCCAATGTGTACTATAGCAGCCATAGTTGGGACAAGTCCTTATTTTATTAATTAAAATTTAATTAAAACACGAAAATTATGAGGGCGCATTGTCAAATTTGATATCAGCATAATTATTTTATCGATACAATTATTTTCGCAAGTGCAAGTTATGGCAGAATTACGATCCATGAATGTTTTGAAGTTGTCCTTTTTATTACATGTTACGTTAAGCAACAATTTCCGATATATTTTCACAACACGAACAAAATGTGTGATAAAAAAGATCACTGGAATCGTTTACGGTGCAAAATAGCACTATAAAGATGTTTTGGTTACTTTTATAGTGCAAATTTGTGACATAAACGATGCAGAAACACTATTTTAGTACTAAAAAGCGTTTCTCGACACTTTTACTTTTCAACTATAGAGGTGATTTATCACCGTGAGAGCCTGTATGTAATGTTTATAGAATAAATCAGTGATAAAACTAGGGCCTATTTGAGGTTCTGTAAACGTTTACAACACCATTATAGTACTAATCATAAACACTAATTAGCACGCTCCAAAACGTTCTCAGGACTTTTATAGTATCAAATTTTGTTACTTGGGATGTAACCACAATTTCCAAAACAAACACAGCAATGCACGCACTATGTGATTGTTTCGAGGAATTTAATGAAGAATCTAGTAATTTAAAGGATTTTGAACCATGTTACTATCGTAAGTTGTGAAAAACAATGTCTTTACCATTTTCTCAGCTCCTTACTTAATTCACTCGCATATTTTGGCATGCTACAGCACGCTTACGCACACTTACGCATGTTATAGAATGCCTTCGCAGCTGAAAGCATGCGATTCCACAAGCGATGCGGATAAGCGTGTCTAAAACATTCAGCATTTTTGCGAATGCACAATGCCGATTAATGTGATTAGTCCCTAAAAACAGTTTAATCACCGCAATTTTTAAGGAAGCCAGGTTTTTGTACTTATGAGAAGTGTGTAAGTAAACATATATGCCAAGAGATAAGGTAACCCATTCTTAGCCAGGGGAACGTGTTCAGAACGTGATAATCATTATCAATATAATTATCATAATAATTAAATCATGTAGTCGGTTTTTGAACTTTTTAAAATCAGTAGGTATGTTATATAAACGTCAGTATCTGAAATATTAATGTTTATGTAAAACATTTACGTTTCAGATATTATCAGTTATCACATTAACAGCATCACCAAATTTTATTTGGTGCGTATTTATATAAAGAACAGGATCAACTGAGGTCATGTGGTTAAAAGGACCAGAATACAAACCTATTCCTAATAAATCAAGTAGAATAGTTACGTATGAAAGTGGGGAATACTTACATAAAGTATCTGTGACTAAAAAGGCCAAGGAGAAAATTAAAAAAAAAGTTACTAAAAATAACGATTATTAATGATAAAAAAGTAGGTCGCTATTTATATCTATCTGTTTTTCAAGGACAAGTACCTAATACTAAAATCAGTATTGTATAATGTAGATACGCAAGTAAAAGTTTAAAAGTCATCAAAATAATTTGTGAATGCATCTTTAAATAACTGCCGATTCGTCTTCAATTGTTTATAAATAAATTAACATCTTCGCAATATCAAAAAAGTCAACAGACTTTCTAGTGACACGTTTAAACTTTCTCGCACTAAAGAGTTCCAAGTAAAAATGTGGTTGGTACGTGTTCAAGATTAGTGTGTAGTATATATAAATAAAAGTTTTCTGATGCAAGTCACGTGGGTGTTACAATTCCCACTGCTAATGCTGATACAGGGAAATGTGTAGACGAGACGGCGCGGGCGCCGGTTTACAATGATCTATAGGATGTTTAACTACTCTTGTGTAAATTGTTTTGAACGCATGATATCTAATAGCTACTGATTTTCTCATATTTACAAACTCGTAGAATCCGGTCTTTGTTGAACATTTGACGAATGTAGAAAATTGCTACTACGCACCGTAAATTAATCACACGATAGTCAATTCTGTTGCAAAGCGTTTGCTTAGGAATTGAAAAGGAAGTTTTTGTTTTCAAAGGGTATAACCTAAATACGAAATGCAGAGTAAGTATATAGGTATATATGTATATCTATATGAAAAAGCTAAAATAATTCAATGCCAAAAGGACCAGAGAAATAGGAACTTGTTTTAATAGAACAGTCATAAGGAAGCATCCTGAAATTTATCCTAGGACTAGCAATATTTAATTGACAAGTTCTTAATATTAACCAAGGTTTTGGCACCAGGGTGCAGTTTTCCGCAATTGCGTGGCAACATTAACTTCAGGCATAAATTTTGATAGCACATTTTAGCTGTAGTAACGTCTATAAACAGGGCATTTTATAAGACGTCTAAGACGTAGTAAATTGTAGCAAGAATATTAAGGCTATTTCTAAACTCGGATGGCTGGACCTGGCCTACCACAATATTACGTATAGTCAGCTGTGTAACCGAGGTTTTATGACTGAGTCAGTAATGATGCATCGTAACAATAACAAAGAACTTAGGTATTACCTACGTTAAGGCGATTGAAATATTTAAGAAGAGAAAATCTAGATATTTTTTTTCTAACAATATCTGGTTTGAAAATTAAAAGACCAGTGTTAATTTCAGAACCAACGAATAGAATATCTTTATTGTAAAACATGAGTATATTTCAAATAATATGTGCAAGGTCTTAAAATAACAGGTAGATCCGCATGTTTTGCCATTTATGTCGTACAACAAAGGAGATGGGCAATCCTGGGCCCAGCAGTTAACTAGTTGAAATGTGTACTAAAAAAACCGTTATATTTTTCTAAAGGAAATCACAAAATACAGTACTCTGTTTCTATCTAGGAAGCGAGAAAAGTTAAATTAAGTTATGAAACTAAATAATCGATTAAATACACGCCTGAATTCTTAGTAATCGATACTGAATAAATCGGTAAAATCTCAGAATCTAAGCAGAATTTATATGAAACTCGAGTGAAAAGTGCCTATCAATCGTTTCGTGGAATCGATTCATAGCGAAAAGAGTTCCTTTAATTTTTCTTCAGTCAGACACTGGCCACCGACTGACAGATGACAGGCAGAAAAAAACCGCCACTAGTGTATAGTCTATGACCGGCGCTCGTTCGTTTTCTTTCTTTCTGACAGCGCACGTATTTTCCATGTTTTATTGTAATAACCCCACGACCTCGGTTTTGCATTGATTTTAAAGGACTATTCGACGGATCTTGCTACTTTGGATTACCTGGCTTTCTATTTTGGACAACTGATTACGCCTATCAATCGGATATTGACGACATGGATCGCTCTGTGTGAATTGTACCATTGCGAATGGTCGCAGTAACTCTATTGGCAGAAGAGTCTTGAACGATGAGGCGATTTTAACAGTTATTCGTTAGTGGCGTGCATCTCAGCCTGTTGGAACTTGGCCCAAGATGTGGTTCTTGAGAGACGTCCGATTGAAGCACCAACCCAAGTTGGCCATTCCAGTGTTTGTGTCCGCTGCGGTCGTTCACTGTTAGCACAGCGGTACAGCCAATAATAAATATTTTAAACATATATTGGTGTTTTGTTTTACTTCCTCTTCTCCCTTTTTTACCTACTGCTTCTAAGTGCAGGATATTGGATGTAGAGACTTGTCTTCGACTGTAGCGACTGTCCAGCGCGTGCCAAACGTATATCTTCGACACGTCACACATGGAGGGTATCTACTAGGGTTTTCGCCCCGGGTACCCGGAACCGGGAATTCCCGGGAATTTGGAGATTTTAGGACCCGGGAATTATTTGGCGGGAATCCCGGGTACCCGGGAATTATTTGAAATGAAGAAATGATGATGAAAAATGAAGGGTCTGCACGCTTCCGAAGATTTTAGAGCATTTTCTGTCTCTCTCGAGTGAAACGGACATTATACTACGTGGTGTGAACTTAGAATGGGGTAAATGTATCGTGATGTCAGCACTCAGTTGTCTCTGTCTAGTAAACAAATTCTAAACGCTTGTTTTTTTTTTTTGTAAATTTTCATTTGTTGAAACTACCTATTCATAATGCTTATCTTTTATGTAATTTCGAGATTTATAATAAAAATATACAGAGTGTAAACGAATTCGTGCAATTCCTTCAAACAGCATGATCTACTGGTCACAGATTAACCATAAATGGTTTTTATTTTAAATACAAAACAGATTATTTAAAAAAAAAAAGTTCTGTTTTCGAGTCCTTTTTGCGCCTCGAGTTAACCGACTGCAAAGAACGATTTCGTGCTAGTCGTGCTAGCCAGCTGTGTCACCGTGCTTTCATTCGTTGATGAGTGGCGTCGAAATGTTCCAATGAATAAAATTTTTATTTAGCAATTGTCTTTTTTATTTGTACCTTATTAGCTGGTTATGTTTCGATCACATATCGCTACCGCAAGAAAAAAAAAACTTTATTTTTAGTCAAGCTAAATCCCGTGCTCGGTCATTCTACAGCAGTAGTAGATCATGTGGTTTTAAGGTATTACACGAATTTGGTAACACCCTTTATAGTCATTCACCCTATTGATATTCCATAATATTTTGCCGTATTATGAAGAGAAGACTTTTTTTTCATTATAGAAACTCGCAACGTCGCGCAATAAATGACTGTAAATATTCGTAGTTATTTTTTTTAAATAAGTGTAAGATTTTTTATTTTAATAAGAAAAGTCGATTGGTATGTTAGACATTTTATCAATTTATCATGTTTAAAGTACTTACACATGTTTAATGTTGAAATATACGAGAAAAACTATATTTATACAAAAAACATGATAATTCCCGGGTACCCGGGAATTCCCGGGAATTAAGAGAAAAAAATCCCGATTCCCGGGAACTCAAATAGGCCGGGAACGCGAAAACCCTAGTATCTACTTGCACTCCATGCGTAAAACCATTACACAACCGAAGCCATTCAAAAATATGTACCATATTTCGCAAATAACATCAAAAAACGACAATGTTATAATGTAACCTCACTTTTACTATACTTCATATAACTTGATTGCTGGATAGCCAAAGGACGATGGGCAAAATTGTATGAGACCTGTCCCCACCCCTTCCAACAGATTTTTTTGATGTGTCAGTAGTTCCATAAGGATTTATGAAAAGACTAGCAACCAGTTTTAACTTCAAAATCGATGGGGTTTGGTATATACAGGGTGGTAAAGGAAGACCGGAAAAATTGGTCAACATAACCAGTAACAACAACACATATGTCATTTGATAGGTATTGCAATATACTGCAATAATTACTATGGCGGCTCATTTCAAATCGCTGTGTGAAAAAAGTTATGGCGATGTTTTGTAGGTTAGGTTATGTTAGGTCAGGTTAGGTAGTTTTTTTCTTGTATAGTGTTATGTAATAAAAAACAATCAGATTGAGTAAACAGTGCTATAATTATGTACCGTCATCCACAATCACATTGTAAATTGTCTGCAGAACCCCTGAAAGGACGATGCCTACCAAATCCTAAATACCACAATAGGAACCAATAACAACCACACATATGTCATTAGATAGGTATTTTAATATACTGCCGTAACTACTATGGCGGCTCATTTCAAATCGCTGTATGAAAAAAGTTAGGGCGTTTTTTCGTAGGTTAGGTTAGGTGTTTTTTTTTCTTATAAATTGTTCGGTAATAGCAAAAAATGCTAGTAGAGTGAGTAAACAGTGTTATTATTATATGTCGTCATTCAAAATCACATCTAATAAATAGGTGATATGTGAAATTACCTAACCTGACGTAACCTAACCTAACCTACGAAACATCGCCATAACTTTTTTCACACAGCGATTTTAAATGAGCCACGATAGCAATTATTGCAGTATACTGCAATACCTATCTAATGACATATGTGTGGTTGTTATTGGTTCCTAGTGTAGTATTTAGGATTTGGTAGGCATCGTCTTTCAGGGGTTATGCAGACAATTTATTAATGTAATTGTGGAAGACGATATGACCTTTCACGTGAGTGGCAACAACAACTGTAAAAAGTTTCAACTCAATCGGATGAACCGTGTGAATTTTTAGTAACAATTATCCGATACGAATCGCGCGCCACCTATTGCACGTTGATGGTACTATGTCAGAAACTCTCGCGCAAGTGCTAACAATAACTGTACTTAGTTTCAACTCAATCGGATGAACCATGCGAATTTTTATTTACAATTATCCGATATGACTCGCGCGCCACCTATTGTTCGTTGATGGTACTATGTCAGAAACTTTCGCGTGAGTGCCAACAACAACAGTACAAAGTTTCAACTCAATCGGATGTACGATGCGAATATTCATTTAAATAAAATAATAATAACAAAAATGCGTTTTTCCCGGAATATCCCGCACGTTTGAGGAATGTCGCCATAGGAAAAATTTATCACCCTACTAAGATGTTTCAACTGAGATACATTTCAGATCTGTTGGGGGGCGGGGACGTTTTGTCCCATTGTCCTTTCACCAAATTTTCAGTGTGGCCTTGTTATAATGTCCTCTTACAAATAAGGCTAGTTTGATTGAGTTAACACCTGGGCCCAGGAGACTGTGGAGTCTTTCCCTTCTCCTTTTTGGTTTAGAATAAACCATAAAAATCTGAGTCTACCCAGCAAAGTATGAAATTAAGAACTTAATCCCAATGCTCATTAAAAAAATAAGGTATTGTTTTTACAGATTTGGGGGTCAAATTGTGAAAATGTCGTAATTATAGTAATCTATTTAATTAATTTCGGTCATTTAAAAATCCGATATGGTATAATAGCATTAACGAAATCACGGTTCACTACATTTTATATTCATTACTGTTTCCTAGCTTTTTGCAGCACTAACAACTACGAAGATTCAGGGTGATAAAATTCTGCGTCATGCTTTTCATCAAAAACAAAACCGTCGTATTATTTTACATCTTGTCCGCGTTCTTTATGTTACAATGCATTCAAGTACGAATAGTCTTAATTGCTATATTGTATAAGCCTAAGGAATTCGCGAATAATTTCAAGTCTCAAACGCGCTATTAAACTAACCTGTACGGGACTGACTGCCGGTCTAGACAACCTTGAAGTGCGTATTTATAGTTAGTTGCATGTTTGCCTATATTATTTCATTTTTAGATCGGATGCCGATCAATTTTTTTATTAGAGATTTGATGTTTGAATTTCATCTCGTCGACACGACACGGAGGATGTCTTTTTACCAAATGACCTTGATTTAAATGAGGTCTAGCATTATACTGAAGATAGGTATTAAACATTATCTGTCTGCAACGTACTGAACCAGGAGTCAAGATATTTATAGAATCATCCTTTTAATAATCTGAAGTGTCATGATCACTAAACAAATACATGGAATCCCTAATGATAAGGTCGGTGTGTTCTGTGATGCATTTACGATGTCCTAATAAAATAATCTGACACAGTCAAGAGTGTGACAGATAGCTCGAGTGGTACTCCGCACTATCAATTGTAATCCCTACTGTATGGGATACAAATACTATCTATTGTCTGTTAAGTTGCAGGTGATTGTAATTGCGTAATACTTATATTATTGAAGTATGAATGAATGTATTATTGGACGAAAGTAAACGTCCGCTCAATGAAAGTGTAAAGGACAGATCTATTCTCTATCTAATAGATACAATAACATACAATTTAGAAGGGGCAAAGCATTGACTTAGTCTAAGTCAATGGGGCAAAGCATCAGATTCGTGTGGTACGAAAAATAGACCAACCCTTTCCAAACCGTGGGTGTAGTAAAAGTGACTGAGGATTTACTTCAAAGGATGGGCAGCAGCGTCCTCTTGTCTGATAACAACAACCAACTGCGATCGAATATCCGTCTACCAAGCGTGGCAATTATTCCTTTAACCGTTCATTATGTGTATTCTTTTCATCCAATGGTTGAATCTGTAAGAAATTTCTTTAAGGCGAGCTGAACCCTGGCGCGGTAATCGGGTAAGCGACGGCAATCGGGTAAGCGACGACGCGCGGGCCGAAAATCACTTTAAAAAATCGATAAAAAATATATAAATGTAATAAAAAAAACGATCGGGTAGAATCGATTCCAAAATTAATTACCTATAAATTAATATTAATTATAAAAATGCATTATAGTAAGTACTTGTTTAAAATGAAATTTTGCTTGTAAAAAAACTGCAAATCGAAGTAACTTCAGTATTTTTTTCTATCGAGAAAACTATATTGCATCGTGTATTGAACGGGTACATGGTATAGAGAAGGAATGTATCCTAAAATATAAATTTATTTTGGGTTCTAAATGTTTTAATTTGCCTATCAAAAATGAGTTCTAAAACAAGCAAAACCTACCGCGCCAGGGTTCAGCTCGCCTTAAGCGATAAGACCGCCATTCGTACTGTTCTTAATTATGTGTATTCCTTTTGTTTCATTTTTTTTTAGTGTACAATCAAGTATATCTGTCTATCTATCAATTATGGCGATCATTGGGAGATCCACGCTTAGCTGTGGACGTTCACGATCTGACACTAGAAATAAGATAAAGCGAATAAATAAAGAATCTATAATAATTTTTTTTTATTATATTAGTCATGCTGGGCTAAAAACCTAACGACTGCAGTCGCACGGGTTGGATAAAAAGAAATTTGTAACAATAAATCCGATACTTCAATTAAACGAACCGTGGCATGCTCTAGAAGTAGCAAGTTCTAATACTTTAACGCCAGATAAGCAAGAACATAATTTAATTTCCAAATTCCAGCGTTTTGCTTCTTTACTTTATAATTTACTAGCGACCCATCCTGGCATCGCTCGAGTACATTTTATAGCTTAAAACCTCCCGGAAAAAAATACCTAAATTAAGATGAAAACCGCATCACAGTCCATTGACTACTTTAGAAGAAGTAAGCGAACAAACAGACAAACGCGAACAGCGACTTCAATTTTAGTATTTAGCGAAGAGATATTGGTGCCGATTCTGTTATCGACAAACTAAACTTAATTTAGGCTATTACCATCTTTTTCACTCTAATAAAATAAGAAAGAGACATACATAAATAAGAGCTGTCAAATTTAGTTGAACTAAAAGTTCCATACAAATTTAGACGACATTTAAAACGTGACGACTAAAAACACTGAAGTTCAAGGCGTAAACTAATATGACATCTCTAACTTAGTTATTGTCTATCACCATCCTTTTCTCGCGCTATCTATTAGTAAAAGATAGCAATTCTCTAATTTTAATTTAGTTGGTTAACAAGAGAATCGGCACCATTGTTTCTATTTGAGCCGTGTCACGTGTGGTCTACGACTAGAACCTAGTCTACGTCACCTAACTTCAATGCTATAGCCAATCCTGCTAAGCATGGTGTACCAACAATATAGGTTCATAAATACTTCTCACTAGACCTAGCCTAATTTTGGACAACATTAGGTGACATAACCTAATTATATTGCGTGCAAGTAGTCATTTTAATAACATGTGTAAGCAGCATGATTTTGATCCTTTCCTAACAAGTGTGTCCTCGGCCAGAAAGTGCATGAGCCTTGACTTTTTTAATTAAGTTTTTTTCTGTACTAGCTTTTATTCTAGAATGTAAATTAAGTTAAGGTTTGCTGTTATCCAGCCTCTTGGTAGCTGTATTGTTTAGTGTTGTTCTCACTAATTTTTCCAATCTGTTTCTATAAGTGAAGACTTTTAATTGGCTGTCAGTCCCACACACTGTTTTTATTCTGTTTATTTTAGCTGTAAGTCTTCCATGCTTATTAAATAAATAAATAAATAATAGGCATAATTTTCCTGTCTCGAACTTAAAAGATACTGAACTACTTTTGAACTAACTACATAAGGAAGGAAAATTCCTTGTATTGTGGTCTTGATTCATAATTTTATTGATGAATGGGTATTTGTTATTAGTGAATGGGGAAATACAGAAAAAAAATGTCTTCCTTATGGTTTTCTAAATTGTAATTTCATTCATGAAAATAGGTTTTCCTTAGTCAAAGCCAGCGCGGCTCCGCCTGTGTAATATAGATATACAAACCGTAAGGGCATGATTAAAACACATCTTTTTTGTTTTTATTTGTTTTAGTGAATTTTTATACCATGTTTAGAATTAATCGAGCCAATTTAGGTTCCCCCAAGCTCTCTTTACTTTTTTATCGGAAAAACGGAATTGGAAAATCGATATAAAAGTATTTAATTTGAAGAGTAGATATATGTGCGTAGTTTTAAGTTTCTAAGCACAGAGAATATGAGTTTATACGGGGTGATTGGTAAAACAGTAACAACCTCTTAAGTGGTCATTGTACTCATCATTATAAACAACTTTTATTTTGAGACCAAACCTGAAATCGCGAAGAAAAAATCAGGTGTTCCCTACATTTTGACGAGTTATGCGAACATAAATGTAGGGAACAGCTGTTTTTTTTACGTGATTTCATTTTTGGCCCCATAGTAAAAGTTGTTTATAATGATGAGTACAATGACCCCTTAAGAGGTTGTTAGTGTTTTACCAATCATCCTGTATAATTTTACTTCCCTTGAACACCCTCAGTTGATTTTAGAAAAATCTTTAAACATGGGTTTAATTTTTTGATTTAGAGATTTTTTATACAATCTTTCGAGTTGATCGGGCGACTTTACTTCCTTTTAGGGGAAATTCAGGAAATATAAAATAAATAATTGATTATTTCCCTAGAGAGTTATGCCAAGTTCAAGTTAATAAATCACGGGAATGAGATTTTTCATATAAAATTTAAATCTTACATTAGGACATTTTCTTTCATTACATTTTTTTATATTTTCTAGCTATTCTATTGTTAACACCTATATCTAAGCATAGACAAATCATTCATCTCTGATCACTAATAAACAAGGATCGTACATACATGAATAGTAAAGCAATTTCCTTCTTTGATACTGATTTACCGTTCGTTCGTATCGTTAATGTAAAAGCATAATTAATCCATTAATCTTAACAAGTGCATTAATTAAGTCAGCTAATGGCATTTGTGGTGCAGCAAATTCAATAAACACTAATGTATTCACATAATCTACAAGGAAACAAATCACAGTACCTATTATGACCGCTGAAGAGGCAAGTACACTCTTTGCCAAAAAGCTAACATTTCACATGGAATGTGTATAATGGGTTAACAGTTAAATAAATGCCACCACTAGTGATGATACTTAAGTACGTCCGGCGTACCCTGGGCAGTCAGCCCCGCGACCAATCTTGCTGAATGGCTAATATTTTCACCACAGCATGAGATATTCTGATATAGCTCGTGCACACAAGATTTTAATAAATGAATTTGAACAAAAGTAATAAATCACAATTAAAAAACTAAGTAATTTAATTCGGATTGGAAGTGCAATTGCAATTTTCCTGCAATTCTTGAACGTATAAAAGGACCAAATTAATTGGTCCTTTGCTCCTCAGAGAATTCTCAGTACGAGGTTGTATTTTTAATCGACACTACAGTAGAACTGAGATTGATGAGCATGGGAGCAGAATAGCGTTCTTTATCGAAGTTTCGAGTAAAACGATCAATTCTTTAATTGTTATTTTAAAGGGCCTAAGAAAGGGTGGTAGACCGAAACCTGCTACTACCAATGGAGCGTCAGAGACTCTGAAAGTGTAATACGCACTGACCCTATCGTGTTACGAGTGAGGTGACACGCAAGTGTACGTGAAATTGATACAGTGCGGCGTTTCACAACGCCTCAAGTGTAATCTTTCTTCAATGTTACACTATACTGGTAATATTAATTTATAATCTATTGGTGGTAATTATGAAAGTGTGACTATTTACAGAATTAATTTAAAAATATAGTTTCTATTGCGTATTCAGTTGTTGTTTTCTTTTAAGGCAGTTTATTGAAACACACGGAACTATAAAATTTTAATATAATTTATATTATTTAACTCATATTATTATAATTTACATATTTGACTGCCTTGTTGGTCTAGTAGTCGCAAGCGCAACTGCTGAACGTGAGGTCCTGGGTTCGATCCCCAGGTCGGGCAAACTGTTATTAGGTTTTTTCCGTGTGAAATTACTACACCTCTGCCCAACCCTTCGAGGAATACAGGCGTGAAGTTACGTTATACTTAACTCAATGTAAATTCATTCTTAAACATTTGCATTCCATTTTGGCATGACATGCATATTTAGCTGTCGGGAAGTTGAAATTTCGTACACCGCGGCACCGGTCAACAACTAGTACAAACTCCAACAAAAAGCAACAAATGAAAAGTTATACATTTTCTTGAGACATTCCATTTAGCGAATCGATTTGAAGAGCGCCAATTCGAATCGCACTAGTAACTGTAGTATTCCATTAACATTATTTTTTCCTTTATTCATCTAAATACCTACAAATTACATTTTTAACAATTTCTGTAATAAAATTTAAAAAAAAACATTTAAAAATATAAAAAATAGTAGCCCACCGGCATCGGGAACAGGGTCTAAGCTACCGGTCAGGGTCTCAGAGAGAAGAACTTCCCAACAATAAGCGCAGTGTCGAGAAGTACCGTACTGCTTTCTGTATCAGGCCCTTGATCCAGCCGCCCAACGAGAGCCTCTTTAGTTGTTACCACCCATTAATATTATTATTACTATTGATGCCATTCGAATTAGTGCGCTAAATGGAATGCCTCATTTTAGGCGATAGTTTGAGAAAGCGCTTACATAAGTGAGTAGAAGGTATTTTGCTAAGCTCAAAATCTGTGAACCTGATGGGGTTTTTGAGGTCTTCGAGGGTTTGTTGTCATGCAATGCCATGCTCATACGATACGATAATTTATTGGTAATTAGATGTCAGAAAATTAATTACAATTCAATAATTAACATAACATTTTTATTATAAGCAAATAAATCGAATGATGTAGGTACTTACATCGTCAAGCACAGTACTTTTTTTTTAAGGTGATAGTCTCTATTAAAATGTGCAATTGCACAGTTGCCCCGTCTTTGACTGGAAACTTACTTATCATAAGCGCTATACCTATCCAGTAGCAAGTCTTGCGCAAGTTATTCCAATCCATTGCTCGCTTAGTTCGTAAAACTTGCACACGGCGACTTGCTGCGGATGTGTCCACAGCTTGCAAGTCGGTTGCGCAAGTCAACTTGCATAACAAAACTTGCTGTGATTGTACCGTTGTTACTGACCGACAATAGAAAAAAAAGCACGTGAACGACATTTCACGTACACTTTCTTTACTGTTACACACACGTACACACGGCTACACTTCAAGCTATGCAAAACCAGTATAAGCTGACCGTTATTTGTGCGAAAAGATTATACAAAGCGACGCCAAGATAAACTGGTTTTGTATAGCTTGATGTGTAGCCGTGTGTACTAGAAACATTATTGCAGTATTGCTTTATAAATATTAAACATTTCCAACCAACGCGTATAACGCTGTACCTACCTAATCACTTTATTTAAATATTACTCAACTACGCAAGTCTGTCGTACAATGTGTTATAATAAATCCTATCGTGTAGACTTAGTTTTATTATTGAAGTACGTCAGTCATATAAAACGTACAATATCATCTACTTCCGCTTGTCGTTTTTATTTTAATTAATTACAAAATTTTACACCTTGTAAATTGTTCCGAAAATTTAAAGCTAAAGAAAATTGTATGATGTGTAAATAATAATTTTATTTTACATCGTAACTACTGTGCTCGATAGGATTTCCCATATTTCCAAAGTGACGATATTCCATGACAACTTTCACCCCCTATTTAACCCCATTAGGGGGCAATTTTAAAAAATACTTTCTAATTTCTCACCTTCGTTATATAAACTCCTGTGCAAAATTTCATGCTTCTAGACCCGCAGGTGTAAGCTGTGCGTTGTCTGTCAGTCAGTCAGTCAGTGTTCGTTTTATTAAGTAAAAGATTATAATATAAAACGATTTAAATGTATTTAATATAATGTAGGCCATCACCCTTTTTAATATTAAATATTTTTAAACACTGGGTCATAGTGTTACTAGAAATCGTCTATAGTCACTTCTTCAAACAATGCCTAACGTCAAATTCCATTCACAAAATGTGATTAAACCCTGTTTAGTCAAATCAACTGTTAAACATGGTGTTAGTTTGTATCAAGTACAGGATTAAATTAATAGATTAAAAAAATAAACAACTTCAAAATAAACTGAAAGAAGTAAAATAATTTCCATATTATAAAATTAACAGCTTCAGAAATCGGTGCAATTCTACGCAGAATCAAGTTAAAGACACCGACTTATGAAACTGTTAATTTTATAATTTGTAAACTATTTTACTCCTTTAATTTTTTTTAAGTCCCTTTTTACGTTTTTTTTTAAGATTTTTATTTATTAGTGTGTTTTAGTGCCTACAATTACAATAGTGTACAAATTGGTGGACCACTGCTACAACTAAAACGTCGTCTATATGTATAGATAAATCATTTTCAAACTATTAATAATATTGTATAAAAAAAAGGACTAAAACAAACTTAATGAAATTCATATGGGAACAATTCGAGGGTATTATATTATATTCCGCACTAAATAAAATAAAAAACAAATCAATCCACAAATCTCGGAGAAATCGGTAACCACAAACCTCCTCCTTTTCGAAGTCGGTTAAAAATACTGACATACAGGGTGTGTCGTAAATAGTGGTCCAACGTTAAGGGGTTGACTTGATACGCGATATATTCAGCTATCACATACCACAATAAGAATGTTTTTTTTATTAATTAGTTTTTTTTTTCGAAAAAAATAACTAAAAATTGAAAATTACTTGCATATGTATTCAAAAAAAAATAGGAATGTAAAACAAAATAGGAATATAATGTATTGGGTTGAAATTATAGCTAAATTAGATAATTAATAATAGAAGAGTTAATTTTAATAAAAATAAAAATCTGAGACCTATGGTAAAAAATGGTTTAAATTGTGGTATGTGATAGCTGAATACACGGTGTGTATTCAGCTATTATTTGGCTAATTAACGTTAGACCACTGTTACGACACATTGATTTCGTTTTTATATACAGGATATAAAAACAAAATCAATGGAATCAGTAACTGAAATAGATAAAGCTCTCATTCTCTTAGCTCATAATATAATATAATCATCGGTGCAATAAATTGTAATACTAATTATGAGACAAAGATAAATTGACTTATCAATCGTGCAAAGTCAATTTATAAACGACTCAAATAAAACACTACATATTTGCTGTGACTTTTTTGCATCAATAGGCTAATAGGTAGTATGTAGGTATGAAAACCCGGGATGTTATGGATATGATATTTCGGATCTGGATATAGATACAGAGATATATGAATAATATTATACCGGTTTCAGATACGGTTACGGATAAGAAATTATTTCGGATTATCCGATAGTTTCGGATAGTTTCAGGGAGCCTACTCCCAAGTCTGTCAACGAAGTTAGTCGCCCGTTCGAAAGTAGCCCGAAACGTAGGAGTGAACAAAACAATTAGTGTCAAGTTCAACTTTTTGGACGGGCAAAAACACATCGGTAGTATGGACAACTGTCAAATCATGTTGTCATTCATTCTTAGTTCGGGCCCCGAAATAATCGTATGTCCGTAGGTGATAGGGAGTAGGAAACGCTCCTAACTAAGGCCGAAACCGCGGACTTCGTGCATAGGGAGTAGACCCCCAGATACGGATATTAGATTTTAAGAAATTGTAAAAGGAAAATACGAATAGGTAATGATTTGACTTTAGGTTATGATTTGGTATTACAATCACAGAAAAAAACAATTAGCCATAAACTCGTAAGTGATTATATTGTACTTAACTAAAGTGTTATCTCATTAAAAACGCAAAAAAAAGACTCCGCCCCTATCCGAAATTGTTCGAAAGTTACATCAGATTCGGTTACGGTTTCGGATAGATTTTTATTTCGGATATCCGATTGTTTCGGTTACGGAGCTTCATAACATTCCTGATGAAAACGTCAGCAATCAGAGGTAAACACGACAGCATGGTGAATGTTTGCTCATTCGAACCGTTTGTTTACACAATTTAGGAAGTTATCGCATTATAGACAGAGATTAAATTGCTATGGCATTACGATTTACTCCCAGTCAATAACTTATGCGTAAAGAATTTATTATGTAAATTAATTTTAATTCCATACGAGTACACAGACAAAATAAATAGACTTGGTTTAAAGGCCAAAAGAGGTAATTGAATAAAAAGTTAATTGATCAAGGTTTATGATTTAATAGATCACTTGATTGCCCCGTATTAAATAGTGTTTAAGATATGTTTAATAGCTGTTTAATTTGTTTTAAATATACGTATATTGATTGCTTTTTAATGTTAGCTGATAGATAAGCTATATTTGCCCTAGGATATCAAATATTTATACTTAGTGTGTTATTGGACAAGCATTAGGTGCATTACGTTTTTTTATAGTTTACTAAAAGATTTCTTTTTGCAAATATACCCTAACCTATAATTATAATGAGCACAAAATTATAATTATGAAAGAACTAGGTACTTACAGTTTTTTTCAAACGATACGATAACAATGTTTATTTAATTTATAAACCGTAATCAATAATTTTTTCCGTTATATTTTTTTTTCATTAATAACGTTTAGTAAAATTGTCTTGATATACCATTTTATTGATAGATATTACCAGTAAAATTTAGTAAAAAAAAATGAAGAAGAAAAAAACAACCATAAAAAGTGTACCTGAATTAACAAAAAAATATAAAATCATTGTAACTTACCGCTTAAAAACAATTCAAACCGACCGGGCTCACTGGCACTAAACACTTCACTAAAGCTAATATTTTTTTAATAAACTTTACGAATAAAATTGGCGCTAAAATATTTAAAAATCGAAGTATATATTCAATATGGCGGAGCGCGCGTTCGCGGCGACGATTCAGCGCTGAATGATAACAGGTTGTGCTCGCGGGAGCGTAATTATATCAACGAGAGTCGAGCACTTTTCTGAACAACTCAGGTGTAGAAGTCAGTCACACTATTTAATGAATAGCTAAATGAGTAATAACAAAGAGCAATTTTGCTACATCATACGCGGTTGCACTTCGACAATGAACTAAATAAGGAAAACATACTGACTACCCACTAGGGTTTTCGCGTTCCCGGCCTATTTGAGTTCCCGGGAATCGGGAATTATTTCTCTTAATTCCCGGGAATTCCCGGGTACCCGGGAATTTTCATGTTTTTTGTATAAATATAGTTTTTCTCGTATATTTCAACATTCAACTTGTGTAAGTACTTTAAACATGATAAATTGTCTAACATACCAATCGATTTTTCTTATTAAAATAAAAAAAAACTTACACTTATTTAAAAAAAAATGATCTAGGAACAGTTACAGTCATTTAAGTGCGACGTCGCGAGTTTCTTTAATGAAAAAAGTCTTCTCTTCATAATATGGCAAAATATTACGGAATAATAATAGGGTGAATGACTTTAAAGGGTGTTACCAAATTCGTGTAATACCTTAAAACCACATGATTTACTACTGGTGTAGAATGACCGAGCACGGGATTTAGCTTGATCAAAAATGAACTTATTTTTTTCTTGCGGTAGAGATATGTGATGGAAACATAACCAGCTAACAAGGTACAAATAATAAAATAAAAATTTCTAAATATAAAAATTTATTCGTTGGAACATTTCGACGCCACTCATCAATGAATGAAAGCACGGTGACACAGCTGGCTAGCACGACTAGCACGAAATCGTTCTTTGCAGTCGGTTAACTCGGGACGCAAAAATGGCTCGAAAACAGAACTTTTGATTTTTAAATTGGCTGTTTTGTATTTAATATGAAAACCATTTAGGGTTAATTTGTGACCAGCAGATCACGCTGTTTGAAGGAATTACACGAATTCGTTTACACCCTGTATATTTTCATTATAAATCTCAATTACACAAAAGATAAGCATTGTGAATAGTTTCTACAAATGAAACATCTACAAAAAAAATTCAAGCGCTTAGAATTTGTTTACTAAACAGAGACAACAGTACTGTGACTGTGTGCTGACATCACGATACATTTACCCTATTCCAAGTTCACTTACTGTGTTCATCACGCAGTACAATGTCCGTTTCACGCGAGAGAGACAGAAAATGCTCTAAAATCTTCGGAAGCGTGCAGACCGTTCATTTTTCATCATCATTTCTTCATTTCAAATAATTCCCGGGTACCCGGGATTCCCGCCAAATAATTCCCGGGTCCTAAAATCCCCAAATTCCCGGGAATTCCCGGTTCCGGGTACCCGGGGCGAAAACCCTACTACCCACCGGTCTGGTTTGGTAGCTTATGTCGTTGACAAGATTGTCCAAGTTTTTTGTACCGTCTCCGAACCTTTCTACGGTCTGTCCAAAGGCAAGGTTTTCTAATTTATAAGGCATTCCGATGTACTTTAACCAATTCGATTAATTGATGATCGGATACTGAAGTCTATTTATAATCATGACTAGTAATGAAGTTATTGACTTCAAAGTGATAAGTACTTATCTTTCATCTAAATAATTTATTAATGTCGGAAACAGATTAAAATTCGGTAATATTTTCCTACACTATTAGGTTCAAAATACACGTCCGATACTTGCTTCCGGGAGCCGGATTCGACTATCTGATCGGATTCATGGAATACACGTACGATTCTCGTGTCCGATTTTTTCTGTACGACGACGACGCCCGGTCGATGCTTACGATTCTGACATTCGATCCGATAGTCTGATCGTACGTGTAATTCATGTTCAAACAAATGTATGACGCGGAGGCCTTCAGATATTCTGATCAAATTATCAGAACCGACTATCAGAGGCAAGTATCGGACGTGTATTTGAGCTCTCAAGGACGTGGTATCCACACGTCAAGGCTTATCCAATAATTTCGAGTATTAAGTCTGGTTTATACGATGGCAGTGACTGGACCCAGTGACTCGGAATTTTGGACCCAGTCTCCGGTTTCATGTAGACGCACTGGACTGACTTGCGTGGCGTTGCGGAGGAAGCTACTTAGGGTTGCCAACTCTTTGTCGGTAAAAAATAGTAGTTCTAAAATGATTACCCACAAAAATATAGTAGATAACGAAAGGATGAAAAAAAATATAGTAGGTTCCAGAATAGGTACTTTATTTCTTAAAGGATTTTTTTTTATGAATTAACTTCAAAAGTAGGTAGTTACCAAAACACATAAGTACTCGAGAGCGCGAAAATCATTGCCAATCTGTCAAAGTCAACGTAACTCTCAACTTGACATACCAGAATCGTTCAGAAATAGATATTGACGTTTCGTTTTACACTTACACATTTTGAAACGAATATTATTGCTTTGAGTTTGATGCCTTAAAATATAGTAGTTTCGCCTACTATATTACTTGTTTCAGAAATATTGTAGTCGGGCCTCTAATATAGTAGGATACTATATTATATAGTAGGGTTGGCAACCCTAAAGCTACTGGGCCCGAAAATAGACGTTTAAGCCTGATTTACACAGGATAAGTAACTGACTCCAAACTCGAGACAAGTCAGTGCTGACCCGATATTTACCAAGTGTAAATTGATCGCGACAGCGCTGTGCTGACTCCAAATCAATAATATATATAATAATATCTATATTTACCCTAGGTAAATATCGGGTCAACAATGACTTGTCTCGAGTTTGGAGTCAGTTACTTGTCCTGTGTAAATCAGGCTTTAGGTTCTGCTGGACTGGACTGAAATGAGGGCGCGAAGTCAGCACTGGACTGGGTTGAAACTAGTGCCTACACGAGCCCAGTTGCAAGTCAGCGCTGGACTGACTTACTGGACATTACTGGAGTCGTATAAACCTCCCTTAACAGGGCTAACAACTGGCTACGCATGTAAAAAATAATGAATACTAGGGTTTTCGCTCCGGGTACCCGGAACCGGGAATTCCCGGGAATTTGGGGATTTTAGGACCCGGGAATTATTTGGCGGGAATCCCGGGTACCCGAGAATTATTTGAAATGAAGAAATGATGATGAAAAATGAAGGGTCTGCACGCTTCCGAAGATTTTAGAGCATTTACTGTCTCTCTGTCTTGTTAGGGACATTGTACAGCGTGGTGTGAACTTAGCATGGGGTAAATGTATCATGATGTCAGCACACTGTAGTGTTGTCTCTGTCTAGTAAACAAATTCTAAACGTTTGATTTTTTTTTGTAAATGTTTCATTTATAGAAACTATTCATAATACTTATCTTTTGTGTAATTTTGAGACTTATAATGGAAATATACAGGGTGTAAACGAATTCGTGTAATTCCTTCAAACAGCGTGATCTACTCACAAAAGAACCCTAAATGGTTTTTATTTTAAATAAAAAAGGGCTTTTTTTTAAAAAAAAAGTTATATTTTCGAGCCCTTTTTGCGCCCCGAGTTAACGATTTCGTGCTAGTCGTGCTAGCCAGCTGTGTCACCGTGGTTTCAATGTTCCAACGAATAATTTTTTTATTTAGCAATTTTTATATTTTTATTTATACATTATTAGCTGGTTATGTTTCGATCACATATCGCTACCGCTAGAAAAAAAACTTTATTCTTATTTTTAATCAAGCTAAATCCCGTGCTTGGTCATTTTACACGAGTAGTAGATCATGTCGTTTTAAGGTATTACACGAATTTGGTAACACCCTTTATAGTCATTCACCCTATTGTTATTCCGTAATATTTTGCCAGATTATATGAAGATGAGACTGTTTTCATTAAAGAAACTCGCGACGTCGCACAATAAATGACTGTAACTGTTCCTAGTTCAATTTTTTAAATAAGTGTAAGATTTTTTATTTTAATAAGAAAAGTCGATTGGTATGTTAGACAGTTAATCATGTTTAAAGTACTTACACAAGTTTAATGTTGAAATACACGAGAAAAACTATATTTATACAAAAAACATGAAAATTCCCGGGTACCCGGGAATTCCCGGGAATTGAAAGAAAAAATTCCCGATTCCCGGGAATTCAAATAGGCCGGGAACGCGAAAACCCTAATGGATACGAAGTAACTCTTTCCATTAGTTAAGTCTCATCTTACAGAGAAATTACAAATAATACCTAGCTGCTACTGTAAAAGAACGATGAACAATTATTTTTTCATTGACAACGATTTACATTTAGGCTTCAGCTCCGATATTAACTTTATGAATAGTAAATTAGGTACTCCATTACTACGCAACCCTTCAAGGCTACTGTTGGTGAGGTAATACTTCATAGAGACTCAACGTAAAAGATGTAACGAATAATAATTACCTATACAATAGGGTATTTGACTGAAAAAATCTAATAAGTCCGTCAGTTAGATTATCAAAAAATATTTGACCCGCATTTTTTATTTTGTTACGTAAATCAAAATTGACGAAGATACGACACTTTTAAAATTGGCAAAACGTCACAAGCCAGTACAATTTTTACTTGCTTCTAACATCACAAGCCCCCACTCTCGAATTTTGATGCGTTTTATCTTTCCAAATATTCATAGATTTAACAAAAGAAAAAATACGTGTCCATTATTTTTCAAAACTCTAACTGGCGGACTAATTAGATTTGCAATTTATTGATGTTGTCAAGCCCATCCAGGTTGAAAAACAAGTTACTTCTTGCATGTCCGGAAATATCTATTTTTTCTCACACCCATAATTATAAACGATGGTTAAAGCATTTTTAACGACTATGGCTCGTAAGTCTATTGTAATTTCTATTCTTTTTCTTTCTTCTCTTAAATTCTTCTTTTAAATTCTATTATATAAAAATAAAGAAATTAATTAGGAAGTCTCGCAAAGCATTAAAAAATCAAAACCAATTTAAAATTAATGTTAACCTTCGCCGACATCGTATTAACTTAGTTAAACAATTAGACAATTGTTCTACTGAATTAGAGAAAAGTAGGATCACATATGACTTAGATGTACAATGCTTACAGGACCAGCTGATATACAGCGTGTCCCAGAAAGTAGTGTCAAGCGGAAGTCCAGAGGTAGAACATTCTTTGAGGTACCCAAATCACCCCCATGTATGTTCCGCGTTTTTTTTTAGTTTTCGAGTTATGAATATTTTTCATGTTTTTTAATCAAACTCTGACTATAACGACATTTTTGATCATAGTGACGTGAATAGTTGAGATACATGAGTAATATTTTTTTCTAAATTAGCTGATTAGTGACCCTATCGAATGCACATACATTTGTAACCATAGATGTAACGAATGCGTTACAAAAAAATATTGAATTGTCATAAAGTTAAAATCCTGCATGTTTCCTAAATCTTTGTGGGTGATTTAAAAATAAATCTCCCTAAACTTTTTTTGTCAGATGTATTTTAAAAACTTATCCATTTTATCAGCTATTTACCCTGTAAATTTCATCGAGCTATCTCTACGACATCACAATAAAATTTTTATTCAAAGCATACAATATCGAAAATTCCAGTTGTAAAAGGGTGAATGAAAAATTGATTAAAACTAACTAATAACATATTTTTTAGTAACCCTCGACGCAAAAAGAGGGGTGTTATAAAATTAACGTGTGTGTCTATGTGTCTGTCTGTGGCATCGTAGCTCCTAAACGGATTTTGATTTAGTTTTTCTTTTATTTAAAAGGTGACTTTATCGAGAGTATCCTTAGCTATGATTCAAGAAAATCTGTTCAGCCGTTTGAAGATTATCAGCTCTTTTCTGGTAGTCGAAGGGATATGAGCAACTTCTACTGATCTGATCGTTTCAAATTTACTATCCTGTGACTTCAATGATATTGATGACATGTGACAAGAAGGAGGTCATTACAACTTATCATAAACTTAAAGAATCAATAGGCACACAATACCTCTACTGTAAGTTGGGTATCATGCTGTTTCAGATGATGCTTGAGTATCAGGTCAAGGTTACCATGTTATTGTAATATCATTGAAGTCACAGGATAGTAAATTTCGAAACGATCAGATCAGTAGAAGTTGCTCATATCCCTTCGACTACCAGAAAAGAGCTGATGATCTTCAAGCAGCTGAACAGATTTTTTTGAATCATAGCTAAGAATACTCTCGATAAAGTCACCTTTTAAATAAAAGAAAAACTAAATCAAAATCCGTTTAGGAGCTACGATGCCACAGACAGACACACAGACACACACGTTAAACTTATAACACCCCTCTTTTTGCGTCGAGGGTTACTAAAAAAGATGTTATTAGTTAGTTTTAATCATTTTTTCATTCACCCTTTTACAACTGGAATTTTCGATATTGTATGCTTTGAATGAAATTTTTATTGTGATGTCGTAGAGATAGCTCAGTGAAATTTACAGGGTAAATAGTTGATAAAATGGATAAGTTTTTAAAATACATCTGACAAAAAAAGTTTAGGGAGATTTATTTTTAAATCACCCACAAAGATTTAGGAAACATGCAGGATTTTAACTTTATGACAATTCAATATTTTTTTGTAACGCATTCGTTACATCTATGGTTACAAATGTATGTGCATTCGATAGGGTCACTAATCAGCTAATTTAGAAAAAAATATTACACATGTATCTCAACTATTCACGTCACTATGATCAAAAATGTCGTTATAGTCAGAGTTTGATTAAAAAACATGAAAAATATTCATAACTCGAAAACTAAAAAAAAACGCGGAACATACATGGGGGTGATTTGGGTACCTCAAAGAATGTTCTACCTCTGGACTTCCGCTTGACACTACTTTCTGGGACACGCTGTATAAAGAAAATTTACTAGCTGATATTTTTAAGAAATATGAAACATCACAAAATAATTTAAGTAAGCGCATGCTGGAGGCCAGTGAGCTAATAGACTTAGTTAAATACAATGCTGAGAGATATGAGTCTCTGACAAATAATCTTTCATGCAACTGTGTCCACCCTTCTCCGTCTTCTGTACTCCAGCATGTTACACCATTGCCCGAGTCAACTCAACCTTTGAGGAATAATGATAGCAAGATGTGCAATCATACTGTAGTATTCACTGACAAATTGGGTGTAGGATTAGGGACTTCTCTTCAAAATTGTTTATCCCATTCTGTCACCAACCATTGTTACCCTAATTTACACTTTAACTTTATAGTAGAAAAAATTGAAAATTCTCATTATGATAGTCAAACTACTGTTGTATTGTTAATAGGAAATAGTATTGGAGTAAGGAAAAGGGACATTGTTAATGGTGTTGGCACCTTATTAAATTTAAAGAATATAGGGAAAATTATGTTGTGTGCTCTGCCTTATTCAGACTTGTTATCAGTTCAAGATAATAATTATATTCATCACTTGAACAATAATGTATATGTTGACATGCCGTCATAGTGACAAATTATTGTATTTTGACACTAACAAGTTTGTTAGTGGTTTTAAATTGTCCCAGGAAGCAATGTTTCTTCCTAGTAAATGCAGGCATCTGATTGCTACATTGATAGCGTATAATATTAACTCTGTTATAGCAAATATAACACAGACTAGGTTAAGTAGCGACTCAGTATTGTCCAGTTTTTCTAACAATACTGCGATAGATTGTTTAAACTTTTAGAGCCGACAATAGAGAAGCATAACGATGATGTTCTGCTATACCACCAGAATATTAATCGTTTCTCTAGCAAGATATTAGATATAGAATTATTAGTAGACAGATATTGCATTGATATTTTATGTTTTTGTGAAACATGGCTGAAACCAGATCAAATGCATTTTAATGTAAATAACTTTTTGGTTGCCAGTGCGTTCAATAGACTATCCGCTGTGGGAGGTGGTACTTTAATTTTATGTAATAATAGTTTAAAATTTAAAGAGCGAAAAGACATTACTTCATTATCTATTGATCGCTTATGTGAGGTAGCATGTGCGGAAATAGAAAATCGTGTTGTAATATGTGTGTACAGACCGCCGGGCTCAAACTTTTCTTCTTTTTTAATTGCTATGGAAGAGATTTTAGGAAAAGCTTTTAGGAACAATAAATTAATTTTTGTTTGTGGTGATTTTAATGTTGATATTTTAGTGGACTCACCCGACAAGAGTAAACTCTTAGCATTATTTAATTCTTTTAATTTAAAACATATTATAAATCAACCCACTAGAATTACTGCCGCTACCAGCACATGTATAGATAACATTTTTACAAATAGTGTAGTAATCAACACATCCGTGATTAGTGGCGTTAGATCTGACCACATGGGTCAAATTGTTAACTTTAAAATAAATAAACAGTTATTATCATCCAAAAATATTAAAATTAGATTAATGACTAAAAATAAATTGCAATCATTGCAGGATAATATTGAAACTCAATTGTGTCTTACTCGTTTTACATCAGATGACCCTGACCAAAATTATAATAAGTTATTTCATATTATATGCCAAGAATTTAATAAATCGTGCCCTTTAAAGAATATTAAATTTAACAATAAATGTAGCTTTAATGAATGGGTCACAAAAGGTATAAGAAAAAGTAGAGATGTGCTTTATGACTTATATTATGAAAAGTCTTTTAATTCTGATAAATCTTTTCATGATTATGTCAGAAACTATTCAAAATTATTTAAGAAGGTATGTAATTTTGCAAAATCAAAATTAATCAGTAGTAAAATAAGTAAATCTAAAAATAAAATAAAAGCGGTATGGAAAGTTATAAACACTGAAACTGGTCAAATGAATCCTAGGGATCCTGAAATATCTTTGAAAATTGAAAATAAAACTTTATCGGAAAAGGTAGAAGTTGCTGATGCATTTGAATTATTTTTTTCAAATATCCCAATCGAAGTCACGAAGTCACTTGACTCGTCACCATCAGCAGCAGAATCGTTGTTGAAACATTTTTTTTCTAAAGATATTCCAAATTTCGAGTTTAAACATGTTACACCATTTGCAGTTGTAAAAACTTTTAAAAGCTTAAATGTTAAAAACACTGAAGACCTGTGGGGTATTTCTATTAAGGTACTTGAATCCATTATTGGTTGTATAGCCCCGACTCTTGCAAAAATATTTAATCTTAGTATAGATAGCGGTAATTTCCCTGATCTGATGAAACACAGCAAAGTTATCCCAATTTTTAAATCAGGCTACAAGCATAATCCCTCTAATTATAGACCTGTTTCAGTGCTTCCATCATTAAGTAAGATCTTTGAAAAAATTATGCTTGAACAGATGTTGTCTCATTTTAATAAAAATAGGATTTTACACGATCGACAGTTTGGCTTCACGAAAGGTAGATCGACGACAGATGCGGGTGCGAAATTAGTCACTCATATCTTGGAGGCTTGGGAAGGGTCGCAGGATGCTGTTGGCATCTTCTGTGATCTTTCCAAGGCTTTTGATTGCGTGGATCATAAAACGCTCATTTGTAAGTTAAGTCACTACGGGATTCGTGGACGTCCTCTGGAACTGGTGTTATCCTATCTTTCCAAAAGACAACAAAAAGTAGGCATATCTGGCATAACATCTTCAGGGTCTCTAGTAAAAATGGGCGTGCCACAGGGCTCGATTCTGGGCCCCTTTCTATTCCTTGCTTATATTAATGATCTTCCTTACATGATGTCGGCACTATCTGACATAATTTTGTTCGCGGACGACACTTCCCTTATTTTTAAAATCAATAGGAAAGACATAGATCTTTTAAATGTAAATAGTAGTTTATCCGCTCTATCGAAATGGTTTGCTGCAAATAATCTTTTATTAAATGCGACTAAAACGAAATGTCTGAAGTTCTCATTGCCAAACGTTCCCCATGTAGGAGTAAACATAACGCTTGACGGCAGTAAACTGGATATAGTAGATCAAACTGTATTTCTAGGCATAACAATAGATTCCAAATTACAGTGGGGAGCTCATATAACTGCCCTTTCTAGTAGGTTAAGTTCTGCTGCTTTTGCAGTCAGAAGAATTAGACAGCTAACTGACATACCTACTGCACGACTTGTTTATTTTGCGTACTTCCACAGCATTATGTCTTATGGTATTCTGCTGTGGGGGGCAGCGGCCGATCGCGACTCGATATTTATATTACAGAAGAGGGCAATCCGCGCGATCTATAATATGGGCCCTCGGGAGTCCCTTAGCGATTTCTTTAAAGAGATTAATATTCTGACGATGCCTTCCCTTTACATTTTTGAAAACATTATGTTTGTACGTAAAAATCTGCCAATGTATAGTGTAAAAAGCGACGTTCATAATATAAATACTAGGAACAAACACAAATTAGTAGTCCCTAAATTTAGATTATCCAAAACGAATAAGTCATTCCTAGGAAACTGTGTTCGATTTTATAACAAGCTTCCCAAATCAATTACGGATCTCACTGAGGGCAAATTTAAATCTCACGTTAAATCAGTTCTCATTAAAAAGGCATACTATAAGATAAACGACTATGTTGACGATAGGGACGTGTGGCGCTAGTTCTTTTCTGCACATGTGGCTTCCTTGGTAACCATTAGTTTTTAGATGTAGGTTTATGTATGTATCTATATTAGTTAGATACGATTATGATTTAACCCAAGTCATACAGAATTGATTTATATACTTTATTTTTAATTTGTTTTTACCTGTACTTGCATAATTTTATTATTGTAAAAAATATGATGATTTTTGTTGTATAGAGTCAATTAATTTATTCACTTGACAGACATATCTGTGTTGCTGGGAAGTTTGTTGCGCCGTTTCTTCTTCACAGCAAAAACACTAGGAAGCGGTGAAGGGAGGGCTTTTTGTGGGATGTCTATTGTAAAACTAACGTTCAAAAAGAACTAAGTAATTCTAGTCTATTTTGAATAAATGAGTTTTGAGTTTGAGTTTGAGTTTTATTCATTGGCATACAACTAACAAAGACAGGAGTAATACAGGGTGTAAACGAAATCGTGTAATTCCTTTAACCGCGTGATCTACTGGTGGCACCGATTGACCCTGCATAGGTTTTTTTCAGAATCAACAAAAAAAAGGTTTCAAAAAACGAAACGTGGTATTCAGTATCTGAGTAATTTTAGCGTCCCGAGCTAACTGACTGCATGGTGCGATATCGCGCTAGTCGTGTCCGTCAGCTGTGTCGCCATACTTTCATTAATTTATGGATGGCATTGAAATTTACTATCACATTTTTTTTTATTGGGAAATAATTGTTTTATTTTTTATTTTTAGTCAATTTAAATCCCGTGAGGGTTTAATCGATACCAATAATAGATCATATAGTTCGAAGGAATTACACGAATTCTTTTACACCCTGTATAATAAGTGTTTAAAAATGTCAATCTTTCATGAATAAGGGGGCTAGAATCTTAAAAACCAACTCATGATGATACTAAGATTTACTAGAATATTTTCTAGAAGAAAATTAAATATTTTCTAAGATTCTTCTTAAATTACTCAAGCTTTAACAGTTAACTTTTACAGAATCCGTGAAAATACGTTCCGAAGTAGCCATAGAACTATTTGTATGGTAGTTTACGCACTACATCCGTCATCCGATTTCTATCCGTCATCCGTGAGTTTCTAATTCGGAAGAAAAATTGACGGACCGAAGTAGCCGCAGTACTGTTTGTATGAACGCTTGCGCATTACCTCGGATTCAAATCGGACGTCAAATGGATATGCCAAAGATGGCCCCTGAATTGTTTGAATTTGGATCAGAGATCGGATAAGTGCGTAAGCGATATCCGAATTCGATCAGAGTTTTTTAGACTTTAGATTCGTATTTTCACGTATTCGGATCGGATGCAGTGCGCAAAGCAATATCCGCATTCGGTCCGAGTTTTTTATATTCTTATTTTCACGACTCCGGATCGGATTCAGTGCGTAATCGCTGTAACAATACATTTTGTTTCCAACCACAAAATTGTATCATTTATATTTTTTTAGCTACACAATAACACCTTAACATCATAAAGATGTATTACTAAGAGAAGTAGTAAATAAAGTACCTACCATGAATGACATGCAACTTTTAAATAAAATTTATGGCAAAAGGACAAATATCACGCTTATTAGCGTCATTTTTTTTTAACCTTTATTTTTTTGGAAATGTGCTAAATATTTATAAAAGCTACTTCAAGTTATTTGGACACGCGAAATTAATATAAAATTAAGCTAGAAGCACGTATTAAAATTTAGCATAACGAAGAAAAAAATAGTATCTAAACTAAGCTAAGGCAAAGAAAAGGTTTTTAGCTGGTCTTACGATTCGAAATAGCATTGATAATAAACATGCACACGCATAAAGGTACAAAATACCAACGCCTTATTCAGAAATAGAACACTAATTTTAGGAAAGGTCAAAACTGTTCGTACACCTTGCACACACCGGCATAATTAGCGGAACGCAACAAAAAACCGTGTTTTTTCCATAATTTTGTACTGTACAATAATGTTTTTGTTTAAATATTTTATAATTAGGATTAAATGCATTAAAAGGACAAATAATCAATAATCATTTAATTGAATTTGACAATTTAAATCTTTAATTTGCTAAAATGTCCATTTTGTGACTTTCGGCGCATATTTTTTGGAATAATTAATTTGCTATTTATTTTACTTTTTTGTTTGTCTTGTCGCCTTTTCTATACTGCTAGGGTCCTTATCAGTATTATGACATGTTTTTCCATCCAATTTTTTTATCCATTATCTTTTCTCAAGGCAAATTGTCCCCATACTCCCATGAAACACTTTTTAATCCTCTAATGTTTCTGGGTGACTGGATTTTTTTCTCTAACCCTATTTCCCGTCAAGGCCAAGTCATATTCTATGGGACTCATGTCCGGGGTCTACGTTGACCCTCCCTGGTGGGTTATTACAACATCTTATATGAAATTGCGGACCA
Source organism: Amphipyra tragopoginis (assembly GCA_905220435.1). Classification (NCBI taxonomy): domain Eukaryota; kingdom Metazoa; phylum Arthropoda; class Insecta; order Lepidoptera; family Noctuidae; genus Amphipyra; species Amphipyra tragopoginis. The sequence continues at coordinate 7,202,640 of HG991997.1, read as the reverse complement.
CGAATACTCAGTCCGGTCACTAATAATCGGGCATTTTTTTTTTTCTTGTCTGATTATGCATGAAGTGGCATAGCGTGAGGTTCTGGGATATCTATCCTGCAAAAATAAGCAGCCAGTAAGCCTCCTTCAATAATGCCTCACTCTGTGTGCGCTTCAAAACAAATGAAACCCCAAACCATTACTGGAGCCTCCAGTATAAGGCACATTCCCGTAAAATTTGACTGTTCAAAGCGATTCCCTTGACGTATCCATATTTTATGCCTCCCATCCAAAAAATTTATATCAAAAAACAGCTTGCCCCTGAGAAAAAATCTCTTTCTAACTCCTTAATCCGATCTCGGTGTTATTGAGCGAAACTTAATTTCACTACGCGATGACCTACAGCACGTTTTGGAAATTCAACAGTAGCGTTAGGCATCAGATTACCTTCAATGAGACGTCGTCTTTCTTTCGGTATACTCACAAGCAAAATACGGACCACCTTCAGGGTGTTACAGGTCCGAATAGTAGCATTGCGGCAATTTTTCAGAGCCTTAACCGGTTTGAACTGTCATAAACCAATCATCAGCGGCGCTTTTTCCTTAATTTCTGCATTATCCTCATCTTCTAATGAAACAACCTGTCTGCTTGTACCGATGGACACTGCGAGGAATGACTAATATCGATACACCCAGTGCTTAACTTACTGCACGATAGGTTTGACTTTCATCGATCACTGTAACATCTCTCGTAGCTTTTGTCACAGGTAAATTACTTCTTTCAGCCTCTACGCAATGTATATTCTCCAAATGCAATGAATGCACTAAGGCCAAAACACCACTACTTAAATAAAACAAAGTTTCGATCAAAAACACAAAAGGGCAAAATCTTTGTAAAATCGGAACTTGACCTAATTTACCTCTAATCGCTTAAGAAAACCAAATTTTTCTTCAACATGCAAGTCCTAATTGAAGGTCCTTTTGAATAAAAAAATCGTCATAGCAATAGCAGTACCATATAATAAAAAAATGTAAAAAATGAAAACGTTCCGCTAATTATGCCGGTGAGTGTAGTTTGTTGTCTTCATGCTTTGATCCTTTCGGTCAAAAGGACCAAACATAATAACAACATGCAACTTACTGGTTACTTACTACACATTTATAACAAAGATCCTGTTTTAGCTATGCCATTATTGTTTCAGTTGCTCATAAAACAAGAAATTTATTAGAAAATAAGTGATAAAAAAACTGTTCATTCGAATAAAAACAGTCGAAATTCCATGTTTCTGGAAATATCAGGAGTTGTAAACATTTGCGAGGTGGTGATGATGACCAAGGAGGGAGCGGAGAGGGAGAAGAAAGAAGAAGAAGAACGAAAATACATTTATTTAGCACAGACTAAGGGAGAGAGAGGCGAAGGGCACTCTCCTTTCCCGTGCCAGACGCACCGGGCGCCGCCGGAGGGTGCGTGACAATCTCCGGCCACCCTAGTGTGTGGCCTGCGGGCGACGGGTTAGGGGACCCGTCGCCCGACCAGTAACAGGCCCGAGAAGGTGCGCGCCTCTCAGGAGGACGTAGGGCAAAGCCCCACAGAAGGAGAGGTCCACCAGAGACTGGCGGACCGAGGCCTGCTGGGGTTGCAGTGCATGCTGCTGCGAATCCCGTGACCCCGGCCAAGGGTCAGGAGAAGGAACACCGTGGGTTTTTAGCCGGTAAGAGTCCGGCATAACCCTTCACCTTCCCCAGGCGAAGGGTATCCATGAGGATTTTCCCACGATAAAAAAAGGAGTTGTTAACATTGAGGAACTTACCTACAAACCACAACAGAAATTTTCAATGTCAGCCATAGCAAAATATAGACCGGGAAAACGCTCACGCAATAAAAGGATAATTTACCTCCAAAAGTTAAGGAAAACGTCTTGAGGAAAGGACAACATGCGAACAATAAAAACAAACACATGCCTGCGCCACCTAACACCAATTAATTTTAAACGTTTATCAAGAAAACGTTAGGAAAACGATACTACAGATACTGTACCTACTTCCTACTGTAAGCTGAAGACTGCAGCATGATTCAGCGAATCTATAAAACTATTATTGAGTATGTAATGGGGTATGGTCAAATCATGGGGCAAATAGGACTGACGTCATTGGACATGACATGGCGATTATTGATTTCAAAACTTGTGCAATTTTAAGTATTATGATTGAGTTTAATTTTGTTTAATGTTTGCTACTAGAAGTCAGATAAGCTTGAGTCGAGTTATCGTGTGCAGAGAGATTATTGTTATGACGTGACTCGTGTGCAGAAAACTTTATTACGCTTTAAGTGGTCTGTTATCGATTTCAGTAACAATAACATTTTGGACCTCATTAGCAAATTTTTTTTAGGGTCCCAACTTCGCTTCAACAATATTTCTAAATCTACTTACAAATGGAAAAAACAAACAATGTTTGTTAAAAAAAGGTTCATATATAAAACCTACATATATTGAAGCGACTGGTTAAAGAGGGACCATTTTTATAATTTTAATATTTAATCATAATTTTAAACAGTTCAATATCTTATGAAAAATGAATAAGAGATTTTACTAGAAACAAACTTTGTTTTTAATCAAATATTATGGTACCTACGGAACCCTGCTATACTCCAAATCGCTTTGTGTTTTTTTACGGGATTCTTATCTTATTCAAAAAGCACGATCCCTTCCTGCTGAATCTTTGAGATAAAAAGAAGATCTGATGCAACAAAATGATAGTTATTATGAGGTAAATGCTCTAAGCTATTATGTTTTTGTCATTTAAGTTGATTAGGTGGAAATCATCGCTGTTGGTACATTATTTCGCTGTCCATAATTAATTATGTCCATAATTATTATATCAATCATATCAATCTTGTACTTTTTTTTATTAGTTACGGTTTACTCACTTGCATTTTCCGGGATTGCCCGACTAGTTTCGGTCTCAAACGGAGCCCGTAATCATGAGCTGAACATGTGGCGATGCCGCGAGTCGAACTCGTCGGGCAATCCCGAAAAATGCACGTGAGTACACCGTAACTAATCATAAATAGTAACGTGTCTCACGAAAGTGATAATACAAAAAATAAATTTAAAAAATCAGAATAGTGGATTAAACTTCAATATTTTTGGACAACAACATCCAGAATCATTATTGTTTTTTTTTTCAAATCACAGATATTGCAGGTACCTCCCCAACGGACACTGATTCCGGATTCATTGAAAAACAGAAAAAAAACTGCGGAACAAGGACAACTGAAAACATGACCAAGGACTGCATTTATAATTGAATCAGCTTTCTCCATACGCACTTAATAGCACGGTGCAATGCGTGTTTAAGAAAAGTGAAACGGAGCGTTCGATGCACTTTAATATCAAACCGGCCAATCGGCCATGGCAAGTGACGACATATGAGCACGCGCAGCGAAAAACGCAGCCAATTGCATCATGTATAAATGCATAAACGTTACGCCTGTAATTTCCGAAGGGGTAGGCTGCTGACTTCATGTAGAAGACGACTCGCTTGTCCACCTTATGCCGACAACGTATTCTTTCGTACTTTGGACACAGTGCGCAGAGGCGACGACAATTTGGAAAAAAATATTGCGGTTGGGAACACCGAAAGCAAAAGATCGCACGGTCGTTCACCAACAAGATGGACCGATCAAATAAAAGACTCTCGTCATCCAAATTCTACACGGTTGTAAGAGACGCGCTGGACAGAAACCGGTGGAGGCAGATCATCCACTCCAGATGCAACCCTAGTGCTGACCACGATCCTCAGACACGGAGGGACCGACCCTAGAGAGGAGGCGACCCCGCAGCCATTTACCGGCTCAAACTTAACCATAGTATTGCAACTGAGAATTTTTATACAAACACCAAAATTACACTTAATTCGACTTGGCGACCAAACCAAGGAGGCACGGGAGCTGCGCATGCGACTTCTATACTAAACTAATGAGAAGATTGCATCACTTTTAACGTAATGACAAATTTTCCGTGCTGTAAATAGGTCTGTCTTCTTTCGACATAAAGCTGTTCGAAAATTAGTTGAGAGTTCGTCTGCCAACTGCCAACTAACAATTACACTGTTCGTTTCTAAGTCTGCATTGTCATCTAGTATTTATATAGCAGTTTCGTCTTCAAGCATGACTAAACTTTTGCTCCACGCAAATCTTAGAATTAATTGCAGTAATTGCTGCTGCATTAAAGGATATTGAACCATGGCAAAATAATAATAATAACATACCTTAAACATGATCCTAATGTGAAGGCATTTATTTATTTATTCATAAAACGATTCACGTTGTGTTTGAATTATACAACGTTATTTTTAGTATATTATACAAAAACCGAGACACCCCAACAAGATTTTCATCAGAACTGCCTGAATATGTGTTTTTTTTTTTAATAAATCTCCAAGTTACACAGTAGTTTATGTCGCGTTAAGTTCCCTAGTAAAGTGTGAAATGCCTGAAATGTGCTATGCAGGGGTTGTCTAATACACGGAAACTGACCGAGCGGACCATCTCAAGCCTCAAGGTGTCTATTCCCGTCAACTGTTATGGGTAGAAGTAGAAACCTACTGAAACAAAATTGAAATTTAAGAAAAAAAAAATGTGATGTAAAAAATATGTCAATCGATTCTCCTAGTGATTCTGAACAAACTAGTTTCAGGTTTAGTATATACTAAAACTAAGCTTGTATACAGGTTGTCCCGAAATTCAACGTCAAGCCGAGAAAAAATGATAGGGCAGTTTATGAATGTTAAGAAAAAAAGATTAAAAAGAAATAAAGGTTTTCAAGTTTCAAAGTTACGATGAATAAAATTTTATCTCATAATTCAGTTAAATTAAATGTGTTTAAAAAAAAGGAAAATATTTACAAAAAAAACTTTCCTGTCATATTATATCAATTGTTCCCGGCTTCACGTTGAGTTTCGGGTCACCCGTATAGTTGCATAGATAATTATTAATTAATACATAAAATAATAATAGTATAATGTAATTGCCATAAGCACTTATTGTTACTAAACTCAACAAGCACTAGTTAGACAGAAGTAGGTAGCAGTTTAACATTCAGCAGCATAATTTTTCTTTTATTTTAACCCGCCGAGTCGGCAGGATTTTAAGCACTGGTCATGGTCAGGATTCTTGATCATGATTTATTTTAAATGAGTAAATCAGCATTGCATTAAAAAATAGTTGCATTGCGCGAGCTCGTGGCAATAATGACAGAACAGTTTAGTTCTATAAAAATCAGACTTTTTGTAAGGACTTTTTTGTTTTACATCTGGCAACCCTGTAGGTCAAATTCCACTATGCTTGTTTCATCAATTTAATCTCAATACTTTGTTGAACTTAGTAATTAAATAAAAGATCTATTATTTGACATCAACATCAGTATCGCCAGATGAACTTTACTGTCAGAAAGATGTAAAAATAAGTAGATAATACAATAGTTTCACAATACCTAATCATGTTATCACACAGTGCTTATCTAATTAAGCAAAAAGAATACAAACCAGATGTCAAGAACGTATCGATTAATAAATGTCAAGTCATTAACCGAATCCCGTTCAGTCCAGATTGTGGTTCATGGCAATACCACAGTCTACCTATATCTTACTCCTTACAGTCGGTCAACTTAGAACATTGTCGCAGAGCAATCGTACGGCGGGTTGCGGGGTGAAGGGGCGGAGGTTATGTCCCGAGTAGCCATACTGCATACTTGGGCCATAACCTCCGCCCCTACATCATTTTGACATTTCATAGGACCTGTCTAATGTATGGGCGTTGACCCACTGTATGTAGTAAGTAGGTACACTGTGGCAATACTATGAGTGACTGTGTGTGTGTGTGTTGGTGAGTGTTTACGCATTGGTGCGTGTGTGTGCGTTGGTGAGTGTTTACGCATTGGTGCGTGTGTGTGCGTTGGTTCGTGTGTGTAAAACCGAGTTCATTAATTGAAGCAATTAGCAGATCTGCACTGATCTGGGGGTCAACGAAATATACATTATTGTATCGCGAGACGCAAACTATACCCTTTTCACCGTAAGTTGATTCCTGACGTTGCTCTACAAAACGTTACCATACAAAGAATATCAAATATTTTTAAAAAACAAACCATGGATAAAATAGCTATTCTTCGGTTTTTGATGATGTTGTTTAAGTTTTTAGGATTTCAGTCTCCTTACGAAATGAAATACTAAAATTTATGAAATAACTGTCAAGCTGTCAAGGGTGAAAAGAGTTTCTATAAGAGAAATGGTTTTTATTTGTTTACATGTTTGGCGACGGCCCTATAAACCTGGGGCCTAATTCTCCTAAAATAAATCTTGATAAATCACAACCGAACCAAAGCCGAACCATTCATTCAGACAGTTCTCAATTTCAAAAGCTATCAAATTGTTGACACAAAAAACAAAATCAATCATTTTGAAAGTTTTCGAAAACAAAAACTGACTGACGGTTGTGGTTCGATTGCGTTTGGCAACAATTTATTTTAGGAGAATTGGGCCCCTGTAACTGCAACATCATTCTGCAATTAGAACAGCATTTATTTTACCATATTACAAAATCGCGACGCCGAAAAAATACTGAATTCGACAAGTCATAGCGATGACAGTGAATGTAGATACAAAAAACTACCTATATGTAATATTTCTAGAGTTAAGAATCAAACCAGGATCTTAACTTGCCATGCTAAGCATGCTTACTATCATAAAAACACTAATAAGGCAAATCACTAAACAAGAATGAGTCTGCTAATCACAACTACACACAACTTACATTACTTGCAAAAGTGTTCACAATACTGCCTCGTAATGCTGTTATCTTTAAGTTGCCCATTATCAGCGCGCACATGGCTCTTTTGTTTAAATATAATAGTGGTTTAATTACTTCAGTTAATTTTAAAACTTTTGCATACCTATAGGAAGGTTGTTACGTAATTTTCAAAAATCAGCAGACAGAAATAGGAGCCCCGCTCAGCGGGGCTCCGTCGACTCTGCTTTGGAGCCTCAACCTTACAAACATCCCCTTAAGTTTTTATTGTGAAAATGAAAGTAGGTGACGAATAATCGTCTCATGAAGAGGCCTTGAAGGTGTATAAAAACAATTTATCCAGTAGTCCATTTTGACCTTTAAACGATTTGGTCGATAGTGTAATAAATAATTTAAACATTGATATTCCAGACTTTGGTCAGCTGAACTTTTGATCAAATGACCATCGTTATTTTAAACTTTGTTGATTTGTACGTTGTTCTTTTGAAATTTGCTCAGGAAAGTTTTATTTTCTAATATGCAACCGTTAATAATTATTTCATTGTTATACCTATAAAAATATGTTTTAATATCATTATGCGTAAATAAATTTATGCTTTAGGATATTATGCTTAAAAAAGTTATGCTTTAGATCTTTATGCTTAATCATTATTATGGTTAGAGAAATTATTCTTAAAACATTTATGTGTAAGCTGTTATGCGTAATTATATTATGCGAAAATATAATTATGCCAAACAAAATTATGCTAAGTTTTAATAGGTCTTAAAATTTTATGCAAATGGATGGGGAACCTGATATGGTATACCAATGCTGGTCCTTAGTTCCGAAAAATTACCTATAGGAAGGAGCCATTAACCAAGGATACATAGGATTCCAGCCTATCTAGCCGGTCGAATGGGGTAAGGGACCAATACTACATACAGGCATTTTATTTGGGTCCTTTTCTACCGCAACGGTTTCTATGGAACTTCAAGAAATTAATAAATAACTACACTTGGGAGCAAATAAATCGAGCCACTCCTTTTTTCACGTGTCCTGGTTATTAGTTTTGGTTTCTTGAATTATATAATTCAAAATACAAAAAACTACCCTCATTGTAAAGGTTATGAAATAACCTTTTAGGTGATATAATATATGTTTAGAATTGATCTGTTCCATAATACCAAAAATAATAACAATTATACCTACGTGAAAAATAGAAGTGGCTCGATTTATTTGCTCCCAAGTATACAATAATATTTTCAAACAAAAAGCAACTTACCGCAAACTCATCCATTCTGTAGATCTAAATAGCTGGTGGCTTTGTTGTCATTTTCAGGGCCGTGTCGAAGCATCATCGTCTGTAACAAAATATAACTATATTTTACTCTACACTTATTGATTTAAATCTAACATATATAAATATTACTTTAACAGAGGTCACATCAACATTTTTCATATTGGTTGAAGTGGTTATTGAATATGCATTCATTTACGAGATCAACATTTTTATTTAACCATAATGTACCCCTTCAAACTTTTACGGAAGACTGAGAGGCTTTTAAGGAAAAAAACAATCCATACATCTCCGTAATGTCGTGGTGGCCCGGAGGTTACTGACCCGCTTGTTAAACACCGGGTTGCGGGTTCAAGCTATACATTTCCAGTTTATGCTGACCTCTCATTGTAAGGAAATTCTATACAATGCGAGATCAGCTTATACCACGTACCAATGTGACTTTTTCAATTTCATTTATACTTTTTTAATTAATCTAAAATGCCACTGACATACGATGAAGGAGAACATCGTAAGAAACCTGGACTTAAACCCCCTTATTACAAAAGATGGTTTAACCCAAGACTAAGGTAAACCCAGGTTTAAAATATACCCATCACTTTCTAATATCATATAACAAAAAGGGACGGGGCTATTTTAAAACCTAGGTTTTTCTTAGACCATCTTTTGTATTAAGGGGGTAAGTAATGGTCTTTAATCGCCAACCCGCAGTGAGCAAGCGTGACGATCAATGCTCCTTCCTTCTCTGTACGAGAAGAGGTTTTTGCCCAGCAGTGGGACAGCTGGTACAGGCTAATATTTATTATCCTGTAAGGACCCAAATTCAAAATTTATATCCGATCAGAAAGTCCACATCTAAGCACAAATTGTTTTTTTTTCACAGGCTTCTTTTAAATCGATGACCTAATAAATTAGGTATAGATTCTAAATTCTTCAGTTTATAGAAGGAAAGTCTGCATTAAAAAATATTAATACGGTGAACGAGAAAATAACTATGACTAAACCTGCCCTACCTAGATGACTTAGGCCTTAATTCAATGTAATAGGTAAAACTAAATCGGGATACTTTGTCACAATGGAAAGACCCAAAGAGGAAAAGCAGCATCTCTTTGTTGAGACAAAGTAGGTATATACAAGGTTAGTCAGAAAGGGGGTACTAATCCGAAAGGGTGTTAAAGTACCCACAATAATGAGTAACTTTTGTTCTACCACTTTCCCCAAAAGTCAATAGTTTATGACAAATAGCTGTTCAAAAATTACATAAAAAATATGCTAAAATCTACCTATCCTTAGCTATGATCAGCTGTGTTTATTTTAGGTGATATTTGGGGTCACGAAATAGAAGCTCCATTTTTTGAATTCGTAACTAAAGTAGGAAAAAAGGATTAAAAAAAATTTTTTTACATGAAAATTAAATTTTTCGAATTTAGAAAATTTAACACTTGCTTTAAAACCGTCATCAGTGATACTTTAAGTGGCCTGCGGATTAGTACCCCCTTTCCGACTAACCTTGTATAGCCCGGCCATTTCAATGTTGTATAATAGGTAAATAAACCTTTGACATCATTATTCGTGTCATTTTGCTTAAAGAATCCATTAAATATACTTGTATTTTTTGAAAACCTTTAGACTTATTTTTTTAATAAAATACATACCTATTTTAAACGATTCTTAAAGCAAAATTAATGTTTCACGATTATACCGGATGACTTTTTTTTTTTTTTTTTTTAGTCTGGAAAAGAAATGGTTATATGAACGGAGTAGAACCCCATGGCATAGTTTTAATTGCCTTCAATTAAATTTATCTATCAGTAAATACTACTAATTTGAAGTAAACATACATACTAAATCAATAAAAACCGAAGTTTTGAAATAAATAATTCAATTAAATAATATCTAAATTCAAAACATACACACCTGCGTATGATTTGAGTTTCGATAGTAGGTAGATATTTATTTCTATTTCGTAACAAGTTAACGAAAAAAAAACTACGCCAACGTCTTCACCTATTAAGTATATCCATTTTTTTCCAAGCGGTTAAGAAAGTTATCCAGTATATTATATCGTTTGTTTATCTTTTATACAATTCTTTATGGCCCGACTATACGTAATGTCTGTGGACGCAGGCCTGTCATCTTTGCAATGCCCGCAATCTCTCCTCGTTAGCCTGTCTATCCAACTATCAATCTAACATTCCTACAACCACAGAGGAGGTAATTTGCAATGCCGCTCTTATCCTATCATCCTACAGATTAGAGAGTTCGGGTGTTCGCACAATTGGACAATTGTCTGGTCGTTAAAGGCACTCCTTCCTATTCGTCACCGATAGCCGGGTCAGACAGTCATTCAAATGCCACGTGAATAATGTACTTACGAGCCCAGTGCATCAGAAAAATATGCACATTTCCGAATATTCGAATTTCACGGTATCATGTAGATAGTCAACACTTTAAGGTGTTATTTTATGGTAAATTAACTTCGCATCTGTGTAAATGTATGAGTCATGTGGAATGAATTCGATCGGCAAACAATACAATACGGAGGGACCGTGCGTTTCGGAAATTTAAGAGGGATCGTACCGAAGAGAATTGGGCCTTCTTCAAAACTGCTAGGAATCGGTGTAACCAGATGATACGCAACGCCAAACGCCGTCATATTCAAGATAATATCACAGCTTCTTCGCCTGCCGATATTTGGAAATTCCTTGGAACTCTAGGCATCGGCAGACCGCGAGGTTTAGACCTTCCAAACACAATTGGTTTAGATGATCTTAACCGCCATTTCTCCACCGTCCCTACTCTAGATCGCCTAACCAAATGTCAAACTCTCAATTACATATCTGGTCTAACGCGTCCTAATATTGATACCTTCAAATTCATCCCAGTGGACCCCGGAGACATCAAAAAGATTATCCTATCCATTAAATCCAAGGCGGTGGGCTGTGATAATATTACCCGCCATATGATTGTAACAGTTCTGGACCATCTCCTTCCAGCAATCACCCATATTATCAACTTCTCCCTTTACTCTGGAGTCTTCCCTTCCTTATGGCGCAAAGCCTATGTTCGTCCCCTTCCTAAAATTCCTGACCCTTCTCTTCTCAGCCACTTCCGTCCGATTTCCATTCTTCCTTTCTTATCCAAAGTGCTTGAGGGCTGCATTCACAAGCAATTCTCCTATTTTATCCACCATAACTCCCTCATTAGTCCTCTTCAGTCCGGGTTTCGGCCTGGTCATAGTACCGTTTCTGCCCTCCTTAAAGTGACTGGCGATATTAGGGCTGGTATGGAAGACACCAAAGTCACGGTCCTAGTGTTGGTCGATTTCTCAAATGCCTTTAATACCGTCAGTCACGACATCCTGCTATCCATTCTTTCTTATCTTATGGTGTCTCCGAAGGCATTGGAATGGTTTTCTTCTTATCTTCAGGAACGCCAGCAGTCGGTTCATGTGGGTGAGTCTTCATCGAGTTGGTGCGACTTAGAAACTGGCGTTCCTCAAGGCGGTATTCTTTCTCCCCTTTTATTTTCAATTTTTATCAATCTCATTACCTCAGAGCTTCAGTGTGCGTATCATCTTTATGCCGATGACTTACAGTTATACTGCCAAGCAGGTGTTGACGATGTATCTGACGCGATCAACAGATTAAACCGGGACTTGTTGGCTATTAAGAACTGGTCTGATAGGTTCGGTGTGGCGGTAAACCCTGCTAAGTGCCAAGCGATTCTTGTAGGGAGTCCTCGGAATGTAAGCAGGGTGGACAGTGCATCCTTAACATCTGTTATATTCAACGGTACTATTATTCCTCTAAGCCCTGATGTTAAGGATCTTGGTTTGCACATTCTACTCTCCATTGGCAAACTCAGGTCACTAATGTCAGCCGGAAAGTCACCGGAACGTTGCGATCTCTCTATAGGTTACGAAATCTACTACCATCCAACACGAAAGCAATGCTTGTGCAGACCTTAATATTTCCCATGATTGACTATGGTGATGTGTGTTACTATGACCTGAATGCAGATCTACTCAACAAACTTGATCGCCTTCTCAATAACTGCATTCGATTCGTCTTCAATCTTCGCAAATATGATCATGTCTCTGCGTATCGTGTGCTTCTTAAATGGTTGCCTATTCGCCAACGTAGAGTCCAAAGAGCGCTGACTACCCTGTTCTCATTTCTCTACTCTCCCACTTCTCCCACTTATCTAACTTCTCACTTTCAGTACTTATGCTCCAACCATGACAGAAATCTTCGCTCTTCACACAACCGACTCCTTCAATGTCCCTCTCACCGTTCTGACTTCATACACTCTTCTTTCTTCGTCCAGTCTATTCTTCTGTGGAATGCTCTTCCCTCGGAAATCAGGATGGCGAACAGTCGTTACTCCTTTAAAATTAAAGTGCGTGAACATCTTCACAAGGAATTGGCAGAATCATCACAGCGTTGATTTATCTTTATATATATATTTGTAGGTATTGTATAGTATATTATTAATATATATATATTTATATAATAGGTATCTAATATTTATAATTTTATTTAACATCTACGTAAATGTCATATATGTATGTAGGTAATATTATTGCCAAAAATGTTTCAGTTATCTTTGAGTTTATTTTTAATAGCATAACACATCACTTAGCTCTTTTTAGTGCACCTACCATGTTTTCTCTCCATCACCCTAAGGTCGACTGGTAGAAAATGCCTATGGCATTAAGTCCGCCTCTGTACGAATTATGTGCGAAAGTATAAATAAATAAATAAATAAATAAATAAATACAAGTATGAATAGCCATGGCCGTGACAAGTGCAAGAACTGTCGAAAATGAGGAATAATTATAATATACAAGGTTAGTCGGAAAGGGGGTACTAATCCGAAAGGATGTAAATTTACCCATAATAATGTATAACGTTTGTACTACAACTTTCCCCAAAAGTTAATAGTTTAAGAGAAAACGCCGTTCAAATATTTTATAAAAAATTTAATCTATCTACGCTCAGCTATGTTTACATTTTAGGTCATATTTGGGGTCACCGATTAGAAGCTCCGTTTTCTGAATTCGTAACTAAAACAGGGATGAAGAATTTTTGAAAAAACTAAAATAAACGGAACGAAATTTTAAAACTTGCTTGAAGACAGTCATCATTACTTTAAGTGGCCCGCGGATTAGTACCTCCTATTTCCTACTAACCTTGTTTATGGTCAATAATTGTGGAATAATATAAAATTACTTAAAAAAAAGTTAAAACCGACTTAAAAAAAGAGTAAAATAATTACCATATTATAAAACTAACAGTTTTAGAAGTCGGTGCAAAACTTCTGAAACTGTTAGTTTTATAATATGGTAATTATTTTACTCTTTTTTGCAGTCGGTTTTAACTTTTTTTTTAAGTTATTTTATTTTTCGATTTTTAGTGGCATTAACGGTACACAATCTGGGGTAATTGGCTGTTATCCATTGAAGAGTTCCATTGTCAATCTCCGAGGGTCTTCATCAGATCTTCACCAAAATTAAATGGAACCATTTCGGAAGAATACTCTTTCAAACAAAAAAAGATTTTTGCAAATCCGTCTATAAACGACGGAGTTATGCCCGAACATACATAAAAATAATTACATCATCCACATAGCAGTAATCAAAAAAATGCTCACAAAATAAAAAGTACTGAACCAAATTGGATGAAATTTTTATGGGACCAAATGGCAAATATACTGCATCGAACAAAAAAGAATCACACTAATCGGACTAGAAACCTCGGAGTAATCGGTGTACATATAGTCCGGTCAAATTAGACATTTCAAAGTGCAATAATTCGCATAGAGCTGAAAATTGGTGCGAATGTTCGGAACACCATTATAAATCAAATGTAAAAAGTCCCCAGCGATCCCACACTTGCAAAATTAAATATTCATAGTCAAAGTTTGCAAATATGGGTTTTATGCGTTTTTTAGCCAAACGGTAAGTTTTATGATAAAAATAGTTCAGACAAAAATTGTAGATTATGCAGTTTTCTATAAGAATTGTCTACAATTTTTCTCCTAAACATCACCGTTTCTGAGATATAATGGTTGAAAAAGTTGTATTCTTTATCACTGATATCGTACGAATCCTCTTCTGATGGCGATTAACATGTACCAGTTGTCAAGGTCAGTCGTGCAGGTCGTGCTCCAATGTTGAATCACCATCAGAAGAGGATTCGTACAATTTCAGTGAGGAGACATCTGATACATCGCTGTTAGACCAATTGACTTACACCCAGCAGGAAGAAGAAGAACAAGCAGAAGAAGAAGTACAAGAAGACGAACAAGAAAAAGAGGAAGCAGAATTATCAGATGATTATGAATGAGACGGATAATTTGACCTAATTTTTTAGAATTCATGCGGCTTTCATCATTTCCAATAGTACCAGTTTTTATACATTTTGAATTAGTATTGAATTAAACAGGATCACAATAGATTGTGGGATAGGCCTATTGGAGAAACCACGTTAAAAAAACGCGCCAAGTACACTACGCGCATTGTAGTGCCATGACGTCACGACTACCAACAGAGAGGAACATTTAAGAGAATAATTCAATGTCGAGTTAAATCAAGAAATTTTACCGCCTGGAAATAAGTTTATAACGTGTTGAACAACTGCAGCCGTTACGAAACTAGAACACGTGTATTTTGGTCAGCCATTCAAATATTCAATATTTTGGTTTACAGCTATTGTGTGAGTGACCATTGTTTATAAAAATATAATCAGGCAAGCTGGTAAACTGGATGATGAAGATCAGGCCGATGACCAGTGTTGAACTACAGATTACGCCAGTCGATACGAATGATTCAATGATCCTTGATGCGAGATTCAAACGCCTTATCTCATTCTAATTTTAACCTGTAAACTTTTGCCTTGCCCTTATAAGTATATGACATTATCAATGAATGTTATCGGTTATGCAATGAATATTTGCGAAGAGATAAACGATGACGGACACAAGGGCTTATCAGAGATTCTTGAACTAACATATTGACCAATTAAGACAATTTCTCAGACCACAGTAACAGTCGTTACTGCACTATTCATCATCATCATCATTCAGCCGAAAGACATTCACTGCTGAACATAGGCCTCCCCCAAAAGGGGGGGTTTGCCGTAATCGCCACGCTTGGCAGGCGGGTTGGCGATCGCAGTATGGTTGTTAAAGTACTCAGAGAACGTGGCTGCCCATCCTCTAGAGAATCCCTTAGTCGCCTTTTACGCCCACGGGAAGAGATGGGGTAGTGCTATTCTTTAAGTACGGCACTACGCGAGACACTATTGCAGCAGTCAATTAAACCTTCCAGAAACATTCACTAGAGTGGTTTATCGTTGGAAAGAGACTAAATATTGAAAGCCAGGGATGGACTATTCCCAAAATACTTTTCTACGGGCTTTAAGCATGCCTAAGCATATTAATCAACCCATTACTGTCCACTGCTAGACCGGGCCTCTTCTCAGAATGAGAAGTGTTTAGGCTTTAGTAGACCACGCTGGCCTGGAGCCCAATTCTACTAACAGAAACTTTTATCAATTGCAACTGAATCTTTCATTCAGACAGTTTTCGTTTACAAAAACTATCAAATTGTTTGACAACAAAAACAAAACCAAACATTTTTCAAGTTTTCGTAAACGAAAACTGTCTGAATGAACGATTCAGTTGCAATTGATAAAAGTTTCTGTTAGTAGAATTGGCTACCTGGTGTGTGTTTGGCGATCTACACACATCAAGAACTATTCCGAGCCGTCTTAGGCCCAGACTCCACCAAAGCGGGGATGCACATCCCCGCTTTGGTGGAGTCTGGGGAGATGTCTCGTAAACAACCAATAGGAATTCGTTTTGAGTTGAAGCTAAGCGAAGAGATTTGAAAATAACGCAATCCTATTGGTTGATCGAGACATCTCCGCACATCTCCGCTTTGGTGGAGTTCGGGCCTTAGGTGGGCAAAATAATGATCTGCCATGGCAAATGAATTGTACGTATTCATCATCTTCATAACTCAGCCGAAAGACTTCCACTGCTGGACAGCCTTCCCTAAGAAGCGGGGGTTTCCCGTAATCGCCACGCTTGGCAGGCGGGTTGGTGATCGCAGTATGGTTGTTAAAATACTCAGAGAACGCTGCTGCCCATCCTCTAGAGACTCCCTCAGTCGCCTTTTACCACACCCACGGGAAGAGATAGGGTAGTCCTATTCTTTACGTCCGGCACCACACAAAACAGGTACTGCATGTATTTCTCAATTGTAATTGAGCATATGTTATGCTCTTATTTGCATAGCATATCTTACATTGTTTTCACATTTATTTTTCTTATTCACAATGTAACCAACTTTTTCTAAATATTTGATGAAAAAGAGTAACCATGGAGTTTATTGCCCGTTCTTCTCCATAGGAATCTACACTTTAGAACGCGGCTGCAACATTTCTTTTGGCAATTCAAAAGTGCCTGTAAGTGGTTTAAAGAAATAAATGCTTTGACTTTAATGATTTCCTTCACACTGACATGTGTCACATGAATTCAAAAATTTTGAGATGCGAGCCGGGTACAACTTCTGGCCCTCCTACACGGTAGGCAACCTTTCAATCGCTAAGCTATCACTAACCTTTTAAACTTTTACGGGTCACTTTGAGTTAGCATGTTGATGACCGTAACAGTCCTCTTACCAGGGGCGGATTTCCCTATAGGCTAGGTAGGCCCGGGCCTAAGGCGGCAAAATTTAGGAGGCAGCAAAATATGGAGGGTTTTTGTGTTATTAATCGCATCTTCTGTGAACCTCTCCGCCAACTCAAACTCAATAAACTCAACTCTAACGTAAAAACTCAAAAATGTGTAAAAAGTGTCCCGCAAAAAAAAATAACACGTATGGCGATTACGATTACTAAAATTGTTTTTTATTTTAATTTAATTCCTATAGTTCATTTAATTTTTCGTGATTTACAGCGAGTGGGGGGCGGCAATATTTCATAGGCCTAGGGCAGCCAACGTATCAAATCCGCCCCTGCCTCTTACACGGATGCACTGCTGTCCAAGATCGGCCAGAGTTCTCCACAATGTTTTGATCGTTAGTCTACTTAGTTGGAAAGCGGCTTTCATCACCAAACGCATGGTAACAGGTTAAGACTTAAGAGCTATCCAGTTTGTAGGTCACAAGAACGGTCATTATCAACGTTGAACGTCAAAACATTCGCGGCCAAAATATTTACATGTATGAGAAATGTGAATGACATTATGTATTGAGATTATTTTAAAATAACTTGTGTTTTATAAAGCAGTTTGAAAATGTTTAAAAGGTTGTAAGTATTCTATGTTTTTGCATTTGGGGGCAGATATGAGATAAATAATAATCCTTCATTCATTTTTTTTTATGTGTTCTTCGAAATTTTCTGCTCATTGGAGAAAATCCAGAAATAACTAATGAATTTGCATATGCACTTAAAGATATCAGACAAGCCATAAGATTCAGGTTGAGTTTGTGTATGTTACAAAACATAAATCATGTCAATTAAAGATTGGCTTATTATTTTCCAGGTGACTAATAACTTAAAAGGCGACTAAGTGTTTGCAACTAATAAAATGAGGCGAGGAGCTATAAATAATGACTTGGCGACTAATAATGTTAGCAGGGTGGTTAAGGGGAATCCCGACATGAATAGGTTAGGTTACTTTAAACCCTGCAGACAGAAATAGGAGCCCCGCACAGCGGGGCTCCGTCGACTTAAGCTCCACCTAGTTTAAAAAGAAAAACCAAAAGATCACTGCCAATTTAAATTTAAACAAAGCTTACAACTAAAAATAAAGCTGCTACTTTATACTTAAAATGCTACTTCACTGTAGCTGCCAACCTATTATTTTTGCTACCCATTTTAATTATTTTTAAAACCCTAAATCAGATTAGTTTGTCGCCGCGTTAAATAGGTACATGCCTTAAAGATTTAGGTAAAAAGACCAAATATTTCAACTCTATACAAAGATCACATAATTCAGATCTACAGGGTGTAAATCCGTGTAATTCCTAAAACCCTCATGGTCTATTACTGATATAGATTAAACAAGCACAGTAATAAGTTTGAATGTTTGATTAAGTACATTTTTTTTTGTTTTGTTAGTTAAAAAATCATTTTTTTTTTGCATGATTATTATTTTATGTGATAGAACATTTCGATGCCACGCATAAATCGACGACACAGCCGTCGGGCACGACTATCGCAATATCGCTACGCGTAGTCAACTAAACGCTAAAACGACTCAGGTACAGAACACCATGTTTTATTTGAGAGCCATTACGCACTGTCGACTAGTCGCCGGAGACTTGGTCGACGGCGATTGTGACTTTCTATAGTTTAAATAGGTGTTTACGCACTTGCTCGCTGGTCGACCGGGCGACTATGCTTATGTTTTGGCCGCCGAGAGACCAAGTCTCCGGCGACCAGTCGACAGTGCGTAATGGCTCTTAGAACCTTTTTTTTCGTTGAATCGGAAACAAACCCATGCTCGGTTAATCAGTGACCAATAAATCACACGGTTTGAAGGAATTACACGAATTCGGATAAAGCCTGTATACGAAGATCAAAATAGTAACGTCGATAATAACAACATTTGACTGCCTCGTTGGTTTAGCGGTCCCAAGCGCGACTGCTGAGCGCGAGGTTCTGGGTTCGATCCCCAGGTCGGGCAAAGTGTTATTGGGTTTTTCCGTGTGGAATTTCTCAGTAGCAGCCCGGAGTCTGGATTTGTGCCCGGTTGATGGCAATAGATTCGCCCTATTACATGGGACAGCGAAATGTGGGTGTACTATTACGCCTCTGCACAACCCTTCGCGGAATACAGTCGTGATGTAATGTTTATTACAATAATAACATTATCTTCATCTTCAACGTAACAACACTGTTCATTCACCAGCAACAAATGCTTCTCGACATATAAGGCGGAGCATCCATCAGAGCTGTGCTAAGCTGCGTAGCGAGGAATGTGTTTTGTTAGCACCAATAGAATCACTTCATTTACCTAGCTTCGCTCTGCGCAGCTCTGGTGGATATGGGCTTAGCGGAGCGAGGTTTTTGTTCATACAAAACAAGCGAGAAATGCGAGCGAGGGATGTGTTACGAGGAATGTGTTACGAGGAATGTGTTGCTAGGAATGTGTGCGAGGATTTGAAAATATGCGCCTACCAGTCAGTCAATAGATGGTGTTTGGAGGAGGTAGATGCTCATTTGTACACATTACACATTCCTCGCACAGCTCTGGTGGAAAGGGTCACACCGTTTCACATCCTCGCTACACATTTTCGCAATGCACATTTTCCTCGCACAGCTCTGGTGGTCCAGCCTAAGCGCCACTTACAGATAATAGTCAACTGTTTCTGTGGGCGACCCATCACCGTGTGGATGAGGCAATCCATTGACTAAGTCCATTATTACAAACTGCAGAGCTAGATAGGACTGAATGGCTGATAACGAATGTATTTATTTACATCATTCTATAATATGTTACACAATAAATATTATTGATTCTATTAGTTACCAAGTAAAGTTATAGTAGTAAATTCTATTTTCAATAAATTGCATTTGTATGATGTGTGTGTTTACAAATCAAGATATGTGAATGTTTAGATAATCTTGGAGAACGCAAAATGTAAGTTTGTTGCGTTAGACAAAAATATATTTTTTTCTTAATATTTTTAAATTAACTATACAGGATTACAGATACAGTAATTTAACCTACTCATACAACATCACGCGTGAATTTCCCGAAGGATCAGACAGAGGTGTAACACCCACATTGCGCCGTTATGTTAAAGTCCCATGTAATAGGGGGCGAGCTTATTGCCATCAATCGGGCACAAATCCAGATTCCGGGCTGCTACTGAGAAATTCCTCACGGAAAAACCTAATAACACTTTACCCGACCAAGGTATCGAACCCAGAACCTCAAGCTCAGCAGTCGCGCTTACAACCACCAGACCAACGAAGCAGTTTGGCCTTTTTTTTAGAATTTCTTTGAACAGGAAGTAATAATTTAAATAAATAATAATGTTCTGAAGATTTTGTGATACCTACCTACCTAAACATCACTAATACCTACTCCCCCTTATTATAAAAGATGGTTTAAACCAAGACTAAGGTAAACCCAGGTTTAAAATATACCCATCACTTTCTTATGTCATATAACAGAAAGAGACAGGGCTATTTTATAACCTGGGTTTTTCTTAGACCATCTTTTGTAATAAGGGGGAAAATGTTTAGTCATAAAGATCAGAAGCTACAAGAACCTAATTTTCTAGATTTCCATACCTAGGTCAAAGCGGAACCACTATGATGAGTATTTGTACCTATGTATTATAAATGTGTAAGTATGTTAAATGTTTGGACATTTGTTACTCAATCATGCAGAAACAGACAAACGGATTTGGATGAAAGGAGGACGGGCGTTCTAGCCTAGGAACCAAAAACAACATGCGATATATCATTGGAAAGGATTTTTTATGTACTTTAATTATTGTTACGGCGGCAAGTACCAAATCGCTGTGTGGAAAAAGTTATGACTAAAGCCAGACATAATTTATAAAAAAAATATTATTTATTTTATGATTATCATCCATTTTAGAGTTTTTATATTACCGAAACATATCAGAAATGACACAGCCATTTTATTATTAAATCTACCAAAACAAATCAGGTTGAATGACCTCTACAACGTAGTTTGTTAATTGCTAAGATTAACTGTGCAATTATTACCCGACAGTTATCTCACATAGAATTGTAATGCACTATTGTTAGTAATTACCTGAATAAAACAAAATTACTGGTTTTTTATTTAATGATGTATGTTTACGTTTTCTTTTCTGAACAGACATAGAATTAAGTGTTTATAAACAAATCATAGTGGTATATTGTAATTACAGGGGACATGATCAGTTATAATATTGATAAGAGAAGGTTGTGGTTTAATAGAGGTTGAGAAGAACATGATTAAAAACCCCAAATTTTCAAATGACTAAAGTGAATACATATTACTTATACCTAAAAATCACCCCAATTAACTGGTTGATTAAAAGAAACATAGACACAATTGATAAACAATGGAAGCCGCGACTGATCTGCAGCATTATCGGTTAAACCAGCTTTCAAATAAAAAAAAAACACATTACAATCAGTTTATCTGCTGGCCGTGCCGCGTGCGCGTACATGCCTGCTCCAGCGCACACCGCTCACGCGTGCGCTGCGTGCGCTCAACACGTTGGCTAAAAGAATGAATCTCTTTTTGTGTACACTGAACGAATTCACACAGGCCGCTTATTTTGCAATTTGTTTAGTCTAGTTTATTATTTGAGTAACCATTTTTATTTTTTAATATTTATGTACATAGGCTATTGCATTAGGTAGTAAGTATCTGTAATAATAGTTTTATGTTTGTGTGAAATAAAAAAACTATTTGGAAACTAGTGTCAGAGACAGACACATAAACAGACAAAACTTCCAAATGTATAACAACTCTCTTTTGCACGAGTGGTTAAAACTAGAAAGAAGGATACATCATATATGTTTGTTGAATAACCCAATAAACCATCTCTAGAATAAACTTTACTAATGTGAAAAGGATGAATGAGAAGCGATTAACAATTTTAAAAAATCCCAATACCACTTTGGAAGCGCTCCAGGGGCCGAATTCCAACACGATGGTGTAAAGTATTGTAGAGGCAACAGGAGAAACTCTACAACGATCTACTGAACTGGCGCAGGACAGAAGCAAATGGAGAAAAATTATATATGGTCACGATCCTCATTAGTGAGGGAACGACAAAGAAGAAGAAAAAGACCACTTTGCCTAACCTAGGCATCACACCCACCAATGGTATCAATTAGGCTTATGCAATGGAGTGATACATACAATAACAGTTTAGGATTAAGCTTAATTGCTGGAATATGTATGTTGGACTGCCTTGTTGGTCTCTGCTGAGCGTGAGGTCCTGGGTTCGATCCCCAGGTCGGGCAAAGTTATTAGGTTTTTCCGTGTGGAATTCCTCAGTAGTAACCCAGTCTGAATTTCTACCTAGTTGAAGGCAATATACTCGCCACCTCTTACATAGGCCTTTAACATAACGGCGAAATAAAGGTTCTCTGTCCAACCCTTCGGGG
Organism: Amphipyra tragopoginis; assembly: GCA_905220435.1. NCBI lineage: Eukaryota > Metazoa > Arthropoda > Insecta > Lepidoptera > Noctuidae > Amphipyra > Amphipyra tragopoginis. Next base: position 7,180,415 of record HG991997.1, on the reverse strand, counting down.
AATATAGGCGTGATGTTATGATGTTTATGTTATTATGTTACAGCGATAAGAAATGATAAAATTTAGATACAAGAAAAGTGAGGGTTGGCTGACGCTGTGTATGATAAGGACATGATAGATTGTTCCATACATTATAAAGTACTCTGTATTGTCTAATGACAAAATATATGAACTTGGATTCAGAAAGTACAGGAGCTGGAATGTGGGCGTTTCTTTTAGAAAAATAAGTTGCACGTAATTTCAGTGGTTGTTATGGAACAAACAATATATGGGATACGTAGGTAACATATCCTTTAAACTTTCTACATTAGAAACGCTTCATAAATCTATTTGTTACATCGCCTCGCCTGATTCATTATAATTAATATGAAAAATTCAAACTTATGATCGCTAACTTACCCGTGAATTATCTCCTAGAACTAATTGCAGTCAAACACGCGCCATCCTTTCTGTTCGTACTATTCATGATTCTATCTACATACCGATTAACAAGCTAGTTATTTAATTAAATTACATTTTTATTTCCGAAAAACTACAATAACAAACCACTGACATTCGATCGCGGAAATGACAGATGGCGACAGCTGTCAGTCAGTCCGGCCTGTCAGTTGTTTTCTTTTCTGTCAGCTTTTTTTTTTTTCTTGCAAAGAAAATGCATCATTCAACCTTTTAAAACTGTGAGAATGAAATTGAATAAATGGTCTCTTAGAAGTCTTAGAGCAATGTTGTCGACGACCCATCATTCAATCGGAGGCTCTATGCTTGCCTTACGCATACTTTGCAAAACGAAAACAGTTGGAACTCACTAGAATCCATTAGAATCAGAACATAGTCACAACATGATAAATTCCTTAAATTCAAATCGTTAGTTACTCCCATTGGAGAAAGGTATAGAACAGAATATAAAAGTTTTTCTTATCTTTTTAATTGATATTAATATTATGTCCATTTGAACTTCACAAGCTTGCAACTTTTAATAACCCGCTGTACCTTTGATATTAAACCATAGTTTAAACTAATCAATCAATTGAAGGGCTTTACTTTCGGCTGAACTTAGAGGCAGGCGTCTCCTTAGTTGCACTACACACCCGGAATCGCTACTGATTAAGACTAGTCAGCGGAGACTAGTCCATTAATCAGCAGTAGCTTTGTCACCATATTTATGAGTTTAGCAGCTATAAACAAAGCAGCAGAATTGCTAAACCGAAACTTGGGCATTCAGTATCTTTAGCAGCTCCAACCAGGAGAATATGCGAATATGCTGGTTTCAGGCCATTACAGACACCAGGCAAAGAATAACAAATTTCAGGTGCACATAAAATATATTGTAATAATACTTTTAATATCATAACTGCTTAATTTTACTGAGGTAGATCAGATCAGCTGAGGTAATAAAAACACTTTTTGCTTGTGATATAAAATAAGTACACACCTATTAAGAAGACAATTATAAAACTTGGGACTATGTTAAGGGTCTTTTTAGTGCTTTTCTTTCTTTATTTAATTTATAAGCAACAGACATCTTTTGACAATTTTCCTTATGCACTTTATCATGATCAACTATTCTTTTTGGGTAACCCTGCCCAATAATACATCCTGCTGTAGTCTGAACACTTTTAGGTGCTTTCCAAGGCTCATATATAAATGCAGTAGGATATTTCTTCAATTCAGGTACATACTTCCTTATAAATAAACCTTCTTTATCTGTCTTCTTGCCAAATGCTACAGGGCTATAGACTCTGAAGAATTTATAAAAGAAGGCAGATGCTGAAAGCCACATCCAATTCCCAGCATTTAGAGACCAATCATAATCTAACAAGTAATCTTCAAACACCTTGGCTCCTTCTTCCCAGGATATCCATAAGTCACCTCTGGTAAGGAAACAAGCAACCATATGCCGAGCCAAATGATGTATCCAACCTTCTTGTTTTAGCTGGCGCATGATTGCATCAACAAATGGGTATCCAGTCCTTCCTTCAGCCCAGGCCTTCAAATGCTCTTCATTTTTACCCCAAGGGATTTGGGTACAAACAGGATTTCCCACCATTTTATCAAAATTTTCAGTGCCTGCTCCTGCTGTGTAGTAGAATTCCCTCCACATCAATTGTCCTAACAGGGATACAGGTGGCTCAGAATGAGGCATGCCATTTAAAGCTTCTTTCAACTTATGGTAAAATAGTTTTGATGATAAACATCCATGGCTGATATAAGGGCTCAAGACAGTAGTGCTTGGTTCCAAGCTGTTAGGAGAAGAATTTGGCTTTTCAAATTTACAAACCCATTGTCTTCGGCCCATATACATATACAACCTCTTTAGACCCTCAGTTTCACCTCCAGGGTACTTGCAGGGCTCCAATGCTGATTCATCTAACTCCAGTTCATCAAAACTTGGAACATCAAACTTTTTAGAATCTACATCTGGTGGCTTACATTGATCTGAAATCTCTTTAGTGATTTCAATACATTCTTTTACTTGCACACCTTGTACCAGAGAAAGAAATTTCTGGTAAGTCAGGGGCACACTGCCATTGTTCTTTTTCAAAACACTGTGAACATCATAGACGGTGTGTTGGACCCTTCGGACAATGAATATATCTTTCTCTTCTGCAATCTTATCAATTATACCATCCTCTTTTACATAGATTGGATCAATATCAACTTGGCATGTCAAATGTTTTACATTCCATTTATCAAATAGTTTTGGTAATTCATCAACAGCCTTCCCTCTAATAATGTATAGACGAGTATTCAGTTTCTTCAGATTTGCATTCAGGTCTTGAAGACTTTGTACTAAAAACCTTAGTCTGTTGTCTCCAACCTTATTTTTAATAAAAGGATCTATGAAATAGACTGGCCTTAAATGATATTTACGGTTTTCTGCCTAAAACAGCGAATATACATTAGTAAATACAGGATTTTTAGAAGCAGAATTGTATAGTTTATCAGTTCCTAACTACGAGAAATAAATTTAAGTACCTTAAGTTTTCAAATTTGGAAATAGATACAGAAATTGAATACCGTTTAAAAAATCTGCAAGATCAAATAACTATAGACTGAATAGTATTGAGGCCAAATAGTACCAATACATAATTTCACCTACAATGTGTGATATTGTATAAGAGCTGTGTTACAATTTTGGTGTACAATAAAGTATATTCTATTCTACAACACAACGTTTATGAAGCCAAGTATAAAAAAAAGCTTGTCAAGAAGAGGTGGTAGCAGGTACCTGCATTACGGAAAACTTACTTCATTAATAGCATTACGAAGAGCAATGTTGTCATGAATCCGTAAATCCAAGCGGAACCAATGAATAACAGATGGTACTTTAGTCATATTTGCTCAGAGATATTGAATTTATTAGCGAAAAATATAAAAATAAAGTCAAGTCAGCGAACAAAATTACGGGGGGCAAACATTGAGATGACAATTTGATTGACATTTGACATTGACACATTTGACACTATTGATTGACAGCCGCTGCGGCGCGGCGTTGACAGGCGTTGATGACATTTGTTTCGTTTTCTGCAGCTGGTTTTTTTTTTGTAACTTGTTTTGTAATAATTAACCTTTAGCCTTTACCCATCCTAATCCTGTTTATTTTTTCAATAGCTGTTTTCTCACCCCAAATAAAAATAATGAAATTTTAATTCAAATATTATAAAAATATTTAACTGAAGAAATATTAGAAAGAATAAGAAAAAAAAAATGTATACTTTCATTTCAGAACGTGTAACGGTTTGACAGTTTGTTGTCATGGTAACGAAACGATCGTGTAGAGTTGGTTGGTGTTTTAGTTGGAATGACATTATCCACAAATTTCATTGGTTGTTTGAAAATGCGATTCATAAAAGCACCAATCAGAAAGACGAATTACCTTTTTTAATGGGTTCGTCGACTTCTTTGAAAACATTTTGTTTACATATTCTACGTAAAAATTATTAATGTACATAAACATACGGTTTATTGGAGATTTTCCTAAGAGAAATTCGATAATTATGACAGACTATGCCCAAAAATTATGTGTTTAGTCATGAATGTTTAGTGAAAGCAACCTAATCGGCAATGTGATGCTGCAACAATATGCCAAAAATTATCGAGTTAACTGTGGAAATAGAGGTGCAGAGAGTGAGTAACTTTTTTCTGTTTACCTTAGGTATCTTCAAACTATACAGTTTTCGAATACTTACTTAATAATCGCGTCACTTCTATTTTCCTCTTAAAAATCACCAATGCGTTCAGGATCGCAAACGCCTTACACTTATTTAAAACTTCTCCCAAGTACAATAAATATTTCTTGTTCTAAATTGTCCTCTCACAGGTCTGCTAGACGAGATTTCTTTTAGAAATCAGCAGTGCCTTTGTAAGCTATGGACCTGATTAATTATCTTTTATGAAGAGTTGTGTGTACAGTCAACACCAAAACTAAATGATGATTGTACAAAGTTTCAAGTGTTTTGAATGAATGTAAACTTGTTTTTCATTAATATTATTGTGAACACCAAATAACAGAATAGACAACACTAACTACCAGTTTTATTAAAATGTTCAAATAATCATTACATGCACTTTTATTTGAATTCAAACTTTCAAAAAGGTCATCAACTTTTTCTGTTGACTGTACATACTTTATTAAATAAACAAATGAAATGAAAAATAATTCTACTGAAATAAATATTACAATAAGTATGACTTTGAAGTTAACTTAGTTGATTGATTTGTTGTATAAAAAAATAACCAACTTGTTCTAATTATTTTTATGCAATGTTGCCCCACATTTGAAACATACATGCATAGAATATAAAACCTTAGTAAATAATATAATATGCAACATAATATTGGAATACTAGAATGAAATAGTTGTAGCCGAGTTCTGGATGGACGGAGTTTAGATTGCCATTGACACACTAAGGGCCGATTTTTCAATTGTCAGATAAATTTTATCCAAGGAATAAATATGACGGTTTGACATATTTTCTATTAAAAAGCTGTCAAAACGTAAAACTTATTCCCCAGATAAAAGTTATCTGACGATTGAAAAATCAGCCCTAAGAAGAATATTGGAATGTTATCAATATAAACATAATTATTAGAGATGTGCCGACTATGACTTTGGCCGACTAACCAATTAATCGGTTATAAAGAGGCTGACTAGTCGGCCAAGCTGATCACGGTTTCGGGGTATTCAGCAATTTCCGTGACGCTTCGTTTACAGCTTATTTGCGCGCAATTCGCAACCGCCGCCTGCGAGCGTATCGGAACATGTTTTGTTTACTTCGCTTTGTCTTTTTTTTTATTGCTCCTATATGTATACCTGCATTTCATTGAAAAATACATACAAAGTAAGAAGCGGGATAGTCGACTCTCTTTGCCGAATAGTCGCCGACTATGAAAGTGGCCGGATAGTCGTCTTTGTCGACTAGTTGGAACATCACTAATAATTATCATTTCCTCATTTGCAAAGAGTATAGTAATATTAGGGGCTCATTTGTGTATAAAGGTCCGGGCTACATGCAGCGACATGCACACGCTAGACCTTATAGAATAGGCATATGGAATAATAACATATCTTAAAAATGTTTTTTTTAGTAAATCTTTTATTTTTATCAGGTATCATGTCCAGGCGTGTGGTTGTGTCAAGACGGTCGTGTCTCTCTAACAGTGTTCGGTCTGGGCACTAGCTACCAGACTTGCTTGCTGCCCCCCACTTTCCCCCTCACATTCAAGGATGTGTTTTACTTTCGGAAAAGATTTGAGGAGTCGTGCGCACTTAATAACATTTGCTGTTTGCTGAGTAAGTTGTTTTACGTTAATATGTTGTTTGGTGCCTACACAATTGTAAATTAGTTTGCCTTTTAAGGCACTAGGTACCCCAAATTGGTTGACTTCTTATTGATAATTCTCATCAAGTGTTGCAGTAGAGATGAAAAAAAAAAAAAAAAAACTGGGTGATTTTTTTCAAAATTCAAAACATTTATCTTAAGTAATAGAAAAAACCTTAATTTCCTCAATTCAATGCATGGTTCTCTGGAATGAAGTGTCCAATTAACTCAACTCTTGTAACCATGTACCGTTTTATTTGCAGAAGACGAAACAATTTACTGTGAACTGGTGCAATGGTGCAATGACTGTACTGCGTCTACTGATTTTGTTATCCTGGCTCAATATCTGGGTGCTCTGAACGACGTGCTATTCCCGCCCAATATGTGCTCCAACGAAGGCGTAGATCTACTCATGAGGAGGTCTAAAGACTTCCCTGTAATAATTTTTATTCTGATTTTTTGTAACTTAGCACTGCTTATAATTAACAAGCCTTTGATACTTTTCTACCTGTATGTCTAGACTTGCCAGGCTGCCTTGCTGTTTTCCAGTAGGTTAATAAACTATATTATTAAAGTGGTTTGAAGAAGTACTTATAAAATGCTTGCACCCTGGAGTAACTGTTTCATATACCTGGATAAAAATATTCTGTGTTAATCCAAGACATGGTCTGTCTGTGTGCCAAATTTCACTCAAATCTCTTCAGCCATTTATCATGCGTAAATTTAGTAACAAAGATAGATAAGTATGGATCTTTCCCCTCCATCCATCTTCACAAACTACACTACAATGTTAGTAGGATAACAATCCCAACGAATGGCAACTTAAAATCTTTACACACTTTGAGATGGATAATGCATTATACAGAGTGTAAACGAATTCGTATTATTCCTAAAAAACAGTTAGATTAACCCCTGCGGGATTTAACATGATTAAAAATAAAAAATTCTTGCGGTTCGGGTTAGTGATCGTATCTAAACCACCTAGTAAGGTTTCAATAAAAAAATAAGCTAAAATCGATGCCATGCATAATGAAAGCACGGTGACGCAGCCGGCGGGCACGACTAGCTCTATATCGCTTCGTGCAGTCAGTTAACTCGGGGCGCTAAAATGACTCAGAAATAGAAAAACAGGTATTTTTGTTGAAATGTTGTTTTTGCTGTATCTGTAAAAAACCCGTGCTAAGTTAATCTGTGTCGTGTCGTGAAGTTTCGTTCGTTCCCGCGACCCCCGGCGCAGGTGTGAGATGGAACACCGGGGTGGGGTGGAGAGTCTGGCAGACCCCTCCTCCCACCTCAGGGCAGAAGACATCAATGAGGATTTTGCAAAAGGAGTATAAAAAAAAGTTTAATTTGTGTCACCAGTACCTACCTACATCACGCGGTTTGCATGAATTACACGAATTCGTTCTTCTTCTATCGTGTCGGCATGAGCTATACGATAATAGCTCATGCCGTGGTGAAAAGATTAGCCAGTCAGCAAGGTTGGCAGCGGGGCTGACTGCCCAGGGTGCGCCGGACGTACTTAAGTATCGTCACTCGTGGAGGCTCTTTTCATGCACCCCACGAATTCGTTTACACCCCCTGTATTCTATGTCAGCAAACAAACATTCCTCCCCAGATAATTTATTTATTATTCTAATATTACTTTTCAGGGTATTCTGTCCCCTAAAATCGAGGTAGCAACAAAAGTACGTATAGATGAGGTGTGGAACCCACCGTGCAATGTGAAATCAGCGCTCAAAACCAGTGCCTGTCGTTGTCCACAGCGAAGCGAGTCGAAAAGGCAAAAGCAAGTCTGCCATACTGCAATATACCATAGGTGAGATAGACTGAGTTGATTCAAATAGCGATAGAAATATGGGACAAACATGGTATAGTAAAACAAGGTATTCTCTTCTGATGATGACCCGTATTACATCACCATTCGTGATATTTTCACACCAATGACAACAAAGTTTATTATCAGAAGCAGAAGCTTATTGGTCCATCAGTAGCTCATCATCGTCATCCTCCTGCCCTTAACCCAACTTATTTGGGGTCAGCGCAGCATGTATTTTTCTTCCATACATCTCTAGTGACTACTGAGAGCCGGGACGATGCGTCCCGCAAAAGACGTGTGCGGGACGCCAACTGTCCCATTTTGTCGTACCTACGGGCAGAAGTCGGAGTTTAATGAACGCACGTTTTGTTTAACTAGAAGAGTGCAGATCGCGACCGCGAGTCTCGCGTCGAACGAACACCGCTCGCGCGGCTCCCTCAACGTCGTCTCGCTCCCTTCCCTCCCACTACTTTTCTCTATTAGGTTTCATTATATTTCCAAATTTTTTCAACTTTTGTTGTATTGTAAGTCTTGTACTTTTGTATGCCAAAGTAAAACATTAAATAATGTAACTATTTAAAATAATTTCTAATTGTATTTTTCGCCTCCCTATACTTTGACAGTTGGGTCCCGCTTTTTTTGCCACGTCCCGCATTTTGATTGCCAAAGTCCCGGTAAACTCATACATTAAGGTTGGCAAGCCTAGTAGTCACCCTCTTTCTAGTCATATCATTTTTTACATTATCCACCCATCGTTTCTTTGGTCTTTCTCTACTCTTATAACCATGGTCCATCAGTAGCTATGACGTAATTATAGGTCAGTCACGTGATCTAGCCATCATGGGAAGAGACTGCCTTTTGTAACTATATCATGGGACTAAATCTTGAACTCCCATCAATCAGTGATCACAATTTCATTTCCAGAAGCAAATGCCCTAAACACGGGAGATCACCGTCGAGGTCACGGTCCGGGTCAGCAGGTTCAAGGTCGTGTTGCAGCTTGACGCCGAAGGACCTCGACGTCGATAGTTCCTGTACCTGTCCCAAGTATGTTACTGAGCTTTATTTACCAGAAAAATTATATTAGCTGAAAAGAAACTGTTATTGTCGCCTACTTCTAGGGATGTGAACAGCTGGTGTAGGACTTGTTGGTTTTGCGTGGTTGGGTAAACTTACAAAACTATGTTGATGGTGGGACACCGACGGAAAGACATAGTAATAAGTTTAGGAATGTCAGATGTAACGCCAAATCTTTTCTCAAAAGATGTAACACGGCCAAAGTCAGGGATTAACTCACTATTTTCATTTCAATTAGTTCCTTAAGGCGATCTTCTATCGTGTCAGCATGAGCTATACAAGAATAGCTCATGCCGTGGAGAAAAGATTAGCCAGTCAGCAAGGATGGTAGCGAGGCTGACTGCCCAGGGTGCGTCACTCGTGGAGGCTCTTTTCATGCACCCCAAATCTTAATCTTAGGGTGATTAATAAAATTAATTTCGTCAGTGCCGGCTTTAGGGTAGCACGCAGTCGGGCAGTCGCCCGGAGTGATAATCTGTAAAGACTAGGTGGTGTAGGTGGGCCATAGCCCGCCCGCTTACCTGAGACCGTTCCTGAGGTAGCTGCGCGGTGCGTTAAGTGTGTGGTGACGCGACGCGAGAGCTCACTGATTCGTCAACTTGTGACAGCTGTCACCCCTCCCGCACCGCGCAACTACCTCAGGAACGGTCTCAGTTAAGTGGTCGGGTTATGATAACGTCATATTTAGTTTTATATTAGTAATCATAACTGCAAGTGGTATGCAAACTATGCAGCTGGCAAATGCAGCTCGAAGGCAGTAGAGATGCAGTCAGTGCAACTGCGTGAGAAATGTCGATCGGATGTGCACTTGCAGTTTCATAACTGCAAGTGCACATCCAGTCGGCATGCGAATGTGAAACGAAATACGATTTACCAAATATTACGTTATTAGCTTCTCAGATCTGCAAAGGCAAATTTTGATTCGTTAACATATTCGCGTCACAATAATCGTGCCTGCACCAGTGTTGAAATAAAAATTGTTCAACAGCCCCCTTAGTGAAATACTGAAGTGCACTATACCTCGGAACACGCGCTTCAGTATGCCGCAGCGCCAATGCCGCGAGTACTGTGTGTACAACGTACAAACACAGCCAGACGGAAGAAGAGTCAACACAGGCACTGACTATTGCAACGATACCGAATACGATGACGATAACAGGAGGTGAAGTTTTAGTGGTAGAATAGGATTGTAGTATTTGTAGTACAGCTGTAGGACGACTGTTGGATTGTAGTACAACTGTTGGGTTGTATACCGGTAGGATTTTAGTACGAGTATTACAGTAGGACTGTCTTATGCCTCGTCTAAACCGGGCACAAGTAGCGATACCTACATGTGCAGCTTTTTACTCGGGCATATGTTTCTGAGCACATTTGGCGGTTACGAACTCTTGTATCGGGCACATGGCTATCTCTGCGACATTTGCTGGAACGCCGGAACATTGATACGATACCGTGTACCGCGCTAAATATAAATAAATTGTCATGGAAGTGATATTTGCATACGCTCGAGCAAATGTCATTTCCATATAATTTCATTTGGATTTGAACTTTTCGCAGGCGCTACATTTAAGGAAAAGGGATTTTGTCTCGAGTGTAGATGAGGCATTACGTGTAGTATTGTATCAATAATTGAATTTTAGTACAACTTTACTGTAGGATAGATAGTATTACATAATATTAACTACATATCTATCTATACTAATATTATAAAGAGGTAGAATTTGTTTGTTTGTATGTAGGAGGTAATCTCCGAAATTACTCATCCGATTTCAAAAATTCTTTCACCAATAGGAAGCTACGTTATCCCTGAGTGCTATAGGCTATATTTTGGGATCAAAAAATTAGGGATCCGTAAATTAACGGGAGCGAAGCCGCGAGCAAAAGCTAGTGTTTTTATAAATTACTAGAACTAGTGTAGACTAGTTTCCACTAGTCTCACTAGTGAGAAGCATATAGTCAAGCTCCCGGTGAGGGGCGCCTTAATATGCTCGTCGAACTGTGCTCGTTGTACTGCCTTTTCAAATGCTCGCTTCGTACTATGTTACATTGCACGAATATGATACAGACCAGTCTCCGTCTAAGCTTACGACGTACAATACTTTCCTAGAGTCGATCTTATTTTGTTATTGAATTATAAACCTTAGTCCACAAACAAACTTATTTAATTTTTACCTTCGTAGGTTGATGGGCAGCACAGAAAAAATGTACTCAAGCCATAGTGACGAGGATCGGCAGTCTAAGACCATTCTGGAGAGCAGTTTTATCGACCACGATAACATTACAAACACCAGTTGCAAGAAACGTACAAATCAATGTTTTAAACCTAAGATATCCCCGTGCGTCTGCGAAATTTGTGAACGGTACTATAAATTATTTCATATGAAAACTAATGGCGGATAAAAGTTTCTGACGTCGAAATTTGTACCAATCATGTTGCAGTAAGTAATAATATAGTTAATATCATGACAAACCTACCTCGTCATATAAAAATGTATATAACGTATTGATATATATTTATAAATATGTAAGCTTTTACTTCTCAAAAGTTTGGTCATATAAAATTTTATTAGGGAGCAATAAGCATAGCTTTTATGGCAACGCGAAAAAACACATGTATTTACATTAGTTTTGTTTTAAAGTCCTATTTCATTTCTTGTGAAATAATGTAAAACGAAATTTTATAATAATAAGAAGTTATATAAATTGTACAGAAAAATCTAGTTTTGTGTAATTATTGTTACAAATACATTGTTTTCAATTATAATAATTTATTCTATTTATTTATTTTAATTATTATAAATCATTGTTATCTTTTTGAATAATTCATGTTGATGAAATAGAGGATCATGAAATAAAACGAATAAATGTATTAAATTACTATTTTTATATTATTTATAGATTTGACACTAAGGTAACTTAAGTATAATTTTAAAATTAAGTGATATGGCTTCACTTTAAAACTAATTTGACAAAAAAGGGCTTATATTAAGACCTCGATGATCAAAACGTTTACTATCACTTATCAAGTTATAATTCAAATAAATCTATCTACATTTTTTCAAACAATTTGCCTATGAACACAAACAAGTTTTTTTTATTTTTTCCTATTGGAGTGATCCGGGGTAACACGTATCAGTGGGTTTGGCTAATATAAGTAACTAATATTCATAATGAAACTTTTTCAATATACATAATTTGTGTAAGAGATTTTTTTCACGTAGAAACAATTTCTGAGTGTAGTAAGTAACTCGTGCATCCTTGTTCTTTCTTAAAATAGGATGCACAGATAATTTCTGATACAAGATACAGTTAACCATCTGTATTTCACGTTTAATATTCAAACTAATAATTAAACTATGTATTTATTATGCAGACCTTATATCTACTGTATATACAAGGCACTCAGTATACTAATTAGAACTTTGCGGCAACATTGCCATATTTAGAAAAATAATTAGATAAAGTGGCATTGCCAGTGGTGTATTTTTTATGCCTATTTTAATTTTCTACTAATAAAGAGGTAGAGAAGAGAAAGCGGTAAAGAATCAACGGGATTGACAGATGTCCACATTTCTAAGTAGTAAAATGTAGAAGATTAAAATCGATAATAATTATTAGGGTAATGGAATGAATAGAAGCAAAATAGTGGATTGACGTGCGTGAAAATATCTATTTTATTTTTTAGTTACTTCGTTATGGCTACAAAAAGTAAAATTACCTTTTAAATCTTTTCTTTAACAACACGTTTCCACTTGAGTCCTATCCACCCCACTAGCACAAACTTAAAATATATTTACTGTAGATCATAAACAATAGTACCTATATATAAATTCTTAAAATAGGAGATATACCTATATGGACGGAAGACCTATAGTCAGCCTTTTTTATTCAACTCATTAGTTGAATTTATCCCTAATTATATAATTTTATTATGACAATTCATACTTTTTGTACATTGTTCGACTATTATTCCTTATACAAATCATTCAAACATCATTTAGCTAATAACATCGCCCTAAGATTGAGCAATAACCGTAGAACATATTATAATGTATATTTTATCTTAATCTTTATTAGTATAATTATCTGTATGATTTCTTTAGAAATGTAAACAATTCGAACCAAATTATCAAATATTTATCTACTCTATAAAATTGCATCAAGTTACAACATATTTCACATTAATAACATGAAAATCAATCCTATACCCTTTTCGATATTATTCGAACACCATTGTTATATTTTGCAACTTTCGATTCAATTTACAAGACTATAAAACATTTGTCGACGAGTAATTTGACTATATCAGCCAAATAGTCGCACTGAATCAGTTCACGTAAACAGAATGTAGTAAACCGATACATTACCTTTCAGTTCATCGATCATGGCTCTATTCAAGGAGTGTTAACACTAATCTTGTGTCCCTTCCTCGACGCCCGGTCTTTTCTCTTCGTATACTTGGTACAATCGGCTACAAACGCCACTAGGGCCACGATGGCGAATACTGCGTAGAATATAGCCAAAGATATGAGGAAGGTCCCTTCGTGCCACTCCCAGAGGTGGTTGGATCGAAGGTACTCGTAGTTGGAGAGTACTTGCGTCCCATTGGGAGGGGGAGGGCACGGCGATTGTACTATTATGTCTTGGTATGGTCTCTGCACAAAAGAAATAAAATATTTAAAATAAAACAAGCTAATTACTTCTCTTTATCTGTACTCTGTTTATCATAGATTTTTTAGTAATAGAAGATTACGAAAATAGGACAAAATCCTAGGTATAACTTAATTTATATCTTATACTTTATTTTTTATCCGAGACTGAAATGAGTTCACTTGTTCCGGTCAGTCGCGTTCATTTGCTAGTAGACATATAAGTCGCGCGGAGAAGGTTTGCCGATAGCCTCATGACGTCACGCGTCGATGATCGGTACGATTAGTAGGTAGGCCAGACGAGCGCGGGTAGCGCTCGGTGAAGTGGGAGGGGCAGTCATCGGCAAACCTTCTGCGCGCGACTAGTACCTTTTTCATTCCGTATTTATTTTAAATTGAATTTAATGGTTTGTAAACACAGGATATAGAGTGAAGTTGTAACTGTAGAAGGAAAACATCGAGATGAAATCTGCACACCTGAGAGGGCTCCAAAAAGTTCTCTATGGTATGTGTAGTCCAACCCAAACCTGGGGGTCTACTCCTTAAGCACGAAGTCCGTGGTTTCGGCCTTAATTACGAGCGTTTCCTACTCCCTATCACCTACGGACATACGATTATTTCGGGGCCCGAAATAAGAATGAATGACAACATGATTTGACAGTTGCCCCTACTACCGATGTGTTTTTGCCCGTCCGAAATGTTGAACTTGACACTTGTTTTGTTCACTCCTACGTTTCGGGCTACTTTCGGACGGGCGACTAACTTCGTTGACGGACTTAGGGAGTAGGCCCCCAGGCCCGCTTGGTGGACTAAGGCCTTCTAATTCTCAGAATAGGCCCGTGCCCTGTAGTGGGACAGTATCATCACAGTGTACCTACTTACTACATACAGTGGGTCAACGCCCATACATTTGACAGGTCCTATGAAATGTCAAAACTATGTAGGGGCGGAGGTCATGTCCCGAGTATGCAGTATGGCTACTCGGGACATAACCTCCGCTCCTTCACCCCGCAACCCCCCGCACGATTGCTCTGCGACAATGTTCTACGTTGACCGACTGTAAGGAGTAAGATATAGGTAGACTGTGGTAATAGGCTGATTATGCTAAGGTTATAACTATTTAATAACGACTATTAAAATTAACTTAAAACTCACCTGTTTATTAGGACACCTAACATCTTTACTAATACTACTCCTCAGCGCCACTTCACTAAGCTCCCTACTCAATAGTTCCGGCAGAGTCCACCTAGATGGCGCCACATACTGCAGCCACGTGAGGTAACTCGGCAGGTCTCCCTCGTGTAGCATCACGCCGTTGACGAGGGTACTGAGCAGTAAGCAAAACCCTGATATGACGGCAGCAGTCTTCTCCATTGGCACAAGGAATATCGTCGCTCGACATAACATTTGTATACTTATTAGATAGAGCACCATGTAACCTGGAAAAGAGAGGTTGGTTTTAGACCTTTTATAGTCATGGGGTGCTTAAAATAGCCACACGAGTGGCGATGGTAAAGTACGTACGGCGCACTCTGGGCAGCCCCGCTACCGACCTTGCTGACTGGGTAAACTTTCACCACGGCATGAGCTATTATAGAAGAAGACGAAGAGAGAAGAAGCCATGAAAATTAATTTATATTAGTCCATAAGTATATTGTCGTTGCATCCACTTGAAATATAAGCAAGAAGCAGACTATACCCAACATCATCAAACTCATCACTCTGAATAGGTACTGAATAACCGATGAGACTTGACCGATTTATGGCAGAATGATCATCCAAGTAGCCAACCCTCATTCCACAGACAAGCGTGAGACTAGCAGCAACGACAGAAGTTCGAGAGGATTCTGCATTCAGAAACCCATTTGACCAGTATCGTGACTTTCTTCTAGTTCTTGAAAGATTTCTAGCCCAGCAGACGGCATTAAACTAAATAGATTTTATAACGTACCTAAGTATAAATAGAATCCGTCGAAGGAGGCGGGCGACTGCGCGTACAGTCCGCTCATGGCGTAGCTCGGCACTAAGTACGCCAGCCACGTCACACACGAGGACCACAACTCCAGGAATTGCTGCAACACATAAAACTATTGTAGTAAAGAAGATTAAAGAATTAATGTCAAGGTGCCAACTGGATAGATACTTAGATTGATCATCTTTTGGTAGTTTAAATGTTTTCTAGGAAGCTTTTTGAGTGAGAGGGGGGGATGTTCCAAATTCTCCAAGAGGCAACGTCATATGAGGAATACCAACACTTTTGCTGATCGATGACGCGTTATCGGCGCACATAATATGGCATAATCATACAAGTAACAATATGAGCAGTAGTGTCGACTAAACCTAATGATGTTTTCAATATAATTTAACTATTTGGGCTGCAGCTTGTAGTTGACTACAACGACATGAGTGACAACTCTGAAGATGACGTCACAGAATCCTGCATAACGTAATCAAAATTCACCCTCCAGATTGCATATTATATACCATTGCCCAACGTTACCCGTTGGGCAGCAACCTGTCCGACGCTAAGACCCAACCTTGGAGGATCCTTCCTTTTCATTGGGAGGAACAAGGTACCTCTTTCCTCCACAAACACAATACATTCAGCTTCCCTGAATGGCAACAATTCACTGATGGCGGCATCACGATTTCTTGAAGACTGGGAGCCGCATCGCCAGTGCGAGAGAGCTGGCTTTGAGGTTACCAGCTTGCCCAAAGTCGTTAATAGAGATATTTCTTTTGAAAAGCAAACTTTTTGATTCCCAGCAAAGCCCCCTGGAAGGCCCCTGATAGTTCTTAGAATACATACATCAAACAAAATGAACACAGTCCTGGAGTACAACCCTACAGCGATGTCCCTCTCCACGTGGTGTCGCATAGAGCTGGCTTCTCTGGCACTCAGCCACAGCAGGATCGGCCATACGGTGAAGCACATGACCGTGTAGTGGAAGCCTATACGGTCATTTTGTGTTAGCTGGGAACAAAAGAAGACCATTACAAAGCTGATGTTGATAAGAGTATAAAGTTAAGAAAAATATAGACTGATCCCACGTATGCAACTGACTTGTGTTAATATACTGTGGGTAAAATATATATCTACTTGTCATACGCAACGCAATCATATAAAAATGTTTCTAATGACCGAAACTAATAACCAATTTCAATCCAGACGTTCTGGCGCCCAATAATTCTACTAACAGAAACTTTTATCAATTGCAACAACTAAATAGTTTATTCAGACAGTTTTCGTTGACAAAAACTATTAAATTGTCTGACAACAATAACAAAACCAAACATTCTGAATGAACGATTCAGTTGCAATTGATAAACGTTTCTGTTAATAGAATCGGCCCCCTGGACTGACGTAAATATTGACTGCAGATATTTTGGATTGAGATCGGTGGTTTCGAAAGAAGACAAGAAATGTTCATTAAAAAAAAAAAATTGTAGGTTGTCTAGAAGAGGGCCTACGTCAAATTTGGTGAATCATGTTCGTAATGTGGATATATAATATTGAAGTTGGCTTTTTAACTATCCCAACGGCAGAAACTAACTAAGGTAATAAATAATTGCGACTGCGATCGAAGTTATGAGGAGCGGGTTTGGTTGCTGATGATAAATGAGGTGTTTAATACCTTAGGGTCAGTGGCCGGAAGGTCCCAGAATACGGTTCCAGTGACGAGTGACATGATGGCTGCGAGAAGCACTCGCGTTATCACGTTCGACATAGTCGTCGCTTGCGTGAATAGCAGACTCTTCCTGAAAATTGAGAAAACAATATTGTATTGTTAACAAATGATGAAAAAAACAGATGTTGTGTCACGAGGGAGGCCGGGTCTGGATCCAATCTAAATGCAAGGGTTTGGTGTACTGAATATTACAAAAAATTACAATCCTTGCAAAGTTTCATGTGCCTAGATAGCCAGATGATTCAATCATCGCAGCTTCTGATTATTATCAAGGTCTTCATCAGGAATACTATTGCCAGAAAAGTAGATGATGCATGGCTCATTTAAGATATACAAATATGCTGTGTTCTTTATACAACCATGAGCAATAAATTGTGGGCATTTCCTCCGTAGAAGCGGTCAGGCCATAATAATGTTTTAAGATGAAGGATGTCTAACTCTATGAGTGCTCCGGCCTGCACGAGCACGTTGGGTCGTGTGAGCGGGGCGGGCAGCGGCACGGGCGGCGGCGGGTCGGGCGGCGCGTGCGCTCCCAGGAACACGTTAGCTAGCGCAGAGATACGACCCGACGACTCCAGCATCGCCGCCGCAGACAGGTCGTCCAGCGTCACCAGGTCCACTGCATCACAAATAAACTATATTACGGTCTTGTAAACAAGCCTTGATCCTAATTAATAGATCATTGATGATCGATGATGATGATTGAGGATACATTTTGAAACTTGGTTGAGTCAGATCGCAAATGCTTTCTAGATTATTTAGATTAGATTTTTTTAGATTATTCCGAACTGAAAATCGGATTTTAGCAGTGTCAACTAGCCAGATATACATTCTTTGAAGCATTCACACTAGATACCAACTTTACCAAGTGAGAGAAAGAAATTCATTGCTTACGATAATAATCTGAGGGATTCTTGAAAGCCGGGCAGGGATAATCGATGGAAGCGAAATATGGCAGCATATCCCTTCTGTACCCGCTGAACATCGTTCTACCGGCTGATATTAACACCACCTGAAAATATGGAGAACATCAGAAATCTGTCAAATGAAGTACCTAGTTAGTATTTCTAACCACAATCTACTTTTAAACTGATTCTTCTTCTCTTACCCTGGTCATCATATAATTATTCCTATGATCAAGTGATTACCATATCAGTAATATAATCTATACCAGACGTCTACTACATTATCTAGTCTATGAGCTGCAAGTCAGAAGGAAATTATACATCACTAAACTAAAATCTCAACAACCTACCTTAGTAAGCATAGCAAAAATCTCATAAGTTGGTGGATGCAGCGACATGATGACCACTCTGCCAGTACTGGCCCAGTTCCTCAGGTACTCCACCAAGAAGAAAGTGTCAAAGATGTCCATCTCCTTGGTGGGCTGGTCCAGGATCAGGATAGCCATGTCAAGAAGAAGTTGACAGGCGACGTTTAATCGACGGATCTCGGAGCGAGTGAGGCGACCTACGTTGGTGTCCCGAACTTGCTCTAGTCCTAGTTCTTCTATTAGGAGGTTTATCTGGAATGGTAGATGGAACTTTACACTTTCCATGGCTGTTTTGGTAAAAAATTGTGTTTAAATTATAGGACGAACAAATTCATAGATGGTTTATTGACTTTTGGCGACTTTGAATCTTTCATACCTCTATGCTAAGTGGTCTCGTGGAGAGCAGTAGTACTGTCTTTAGTGATGAAAAATCAAGCCTTAGATGTTTAACTAAGCGGAACTGTGTTTATTGGAGATACCAGCATGAAACTCGCATAGTACGAAAATGAGATAAAAGTATTTTTAAGGCTATATACCCTATCCCTGTCGTCCATCTTGACTTGTCCGTTGTTCCGTGGTCTTCTGAGCGCGGCGTGGAACCGCAGAGTATGTTCAACTGTCATAGCGGCACATAGCGCCGTATCCTTACGAACGTATGCAGCGATCTTCCGAAGAGTCGAGGAGGCAACCGGCTGCCCGTTGAGAACTATGTCGCCTGTCAGTTTCTGGTAGAAGAGACACAATGTTAGAGGAGAAAACAGTATATTTGATGTGTGATTAAAATACTAAGAGCGGTTACGCACTGCATCCGATCCGAATCCGTGAAAATACGTTCCGAAGTAGCCATAGAACTATTTGTATGGTAGTTTACGCACTACATCCGTCATCCGATTTCTATCCGTCATCCGTGAGTTTCTAATTCGGAAGAAAAATTGACGGACCGATGTAGCCGTAGTACTGTTTGTATGAACGCTTTCGCATTACCTCGGATTCAAATCGGACGCCAAATGGATTAGAGATCGGACAAGTGCGTAAGCGATATCCGAATTCGGTCCTTGATTTTTACTCTAGATCGGTATTTTCTCGGATTCGGATCGGATGCAGTGCGTAAAGCAATATCCGAATTCGGTCCGAGTTTTTTATATTCGTATTTACACGGATTCGGATCGGATGCAGTGCGTAATCGCTGTAAGCCAAAACTGCCACTTCGGTTAATATTGAGGCAGAAGAAATGCAGTATGTCTTGGTTCCAACCCCTTGTCTTCCCGAAGTATCTCACAGAACGAGAACTTATAGATTTTGATCACAGTAATATTAGCCTTAGGTATATAATATCACATGCACTTGATCGAGTCTATGGAGTTGGAAGTTGACTGCGCTCAATTATGTATGAGTAGATTTCATACCTTCCGCACGCCAGCCAGGACATCCAGTAGTCCGGTGGCCTCGTGGTGAGAAGTTGCCAGTACAGCCAGGATCTCACCCGACTTCACTTCAAAGCTAAGTCCGGATACCAGGAGCGTTGACTTGTTCTCCGGTGCTGTTATTTCTAAACTGTTTACCTGCAAATATTAGTTGGGTACTATAAACAAACCAGCGTGAAGAGTATGCCAATATTCAGCTCGCAGCTATTCTTGCTAAGACTAGGCCGTTAAGGGTATTTTTGGTTTATCCGACTTCATCGTACCAAACGTGGTCTAGCACTGTTTTTTACCATTATTATAACATCACAAAGTAACACAAGCGTATTCTCTCTAAATAGAAGATAAGTTTGTACTTACATAATAATTAGGATAAATATAGGCTGAATGCGTGTATCCGTCTAGATGGTCTCCTGGTCTTAGCGTGGAGTGTTTTCTGGACTGCGCGACGGACATGTGGCTGCCTGCCTTCGACATGCGACCACCCAGGTGGGACGGTGACATTAGGTAGCTGAAACAAAGTTATTATTAAACATTAATAAAGTGAAAAAAATTGGTAACCTTTAAAATAGCTGCTGTAAATAGTAGATTGTATCACAAGGGAGCAAAATAATATTTTTACGGCGAGGGCGCTTTTTTGAATCCAGAGCGAAGTGAGGGATTCTAGAGTAGAATCCCGAGCGTAGCGAGGGATTCTTTAGTAGAATCCTGAACGTAGCGAGGGATTCAAAGTATATCGCCCGAGCCAAAAATAATTTTGCGCCCGAGTGATACACTCTACTTTTCATCACCCACTATGAGAAAATAAAAAGCGCCTCATATTTTATTGTAATATTATTATTTAATAAAACAGAGTAACAACTAAATTGAAATTAAATAGTATCTAATAATAAAACAACTAAAAACTTATATTTACATTTGAGACGTTTTCGCAATTATGAAATTAATTTAACGCGCGCTAGCGCTACGTTCTCATTCTTTATTATTAATTTATTTTTATAATCAGCAGCGCGCGGTGCCGGCGGCGTGACTATGGTGCGTCGTACCAGCCAGTCTTCAAACAATATTTGCGTTCGATTTCTTTGGCGCTGAACACTAAAATGTTCCAAATTCAAAAAGTGCGCGGCAAAGATAATTGCGGCGCACTTATTTAATAAAGAGGATTAAAAACTCATTCCTGCCCGCTAAAAGAATTCAAAAAGTGCGCGGCAAAGATAATTGCGGCGCACTTATTTAATAAAGAGGATTAAAAACTCATTCCTGCCCGCTAAAAGAATTCAAAAAGTGCGCGGCAAAGATAATTGCGGCGCACTTATTTAATAAAGAGGATTCAAAACTCATTCCTGCCCGCTAAAAGAATTCAAAAAGTGCGCGGCAAAGATAATTGCGGCGCACTTATTTAATAAAGAGGATTAAAAACTCATTCCTGCCCGCTAAAAGAATTCAAAAAGTGCGCGGCAAAGATAATTGCGGCGCACTTATTTAATAAAGAGGATTAAAAACTCATTCCTGCCCGCTAAAAGTTTCTTAATAGAAAACACCACCTTTGGGCGCACTTAAAGGCGAACCAAGTCGTCCTTTTCGAATAGGTGGGATGAAAAAATAATTGAATTAGGATGTATTGCAAAAATACGTTAATTCGTTCGATTTTAGATGTTATCCTACAGTTTGCATTTAGGTAATAAACAGAACAGTTATACCTAAGGGATGTAAGCGAAAAGTGCACAACATCCATTTCTTTTAAGCATTAAACTCATGTTTAACCTTTTGACCGTCACAGTCATGTATACATGACAAAGCAAAATGTGTCCAGCACGCCACGGTCACGACTACATGACAGACTTAAAGGATGAAATCGTAGCTTGGCGCCGAGAGCACGTTTTTGATTTTTTGACGTGGAAGTCAAGGGTTAAGAACTCTTCAGCTTACCGACACATTTCTGGCAGCTCAACCAATGGTCAGATAACTCTCCAACTTGAACATTTGATATCTAAGGTCAGCGTCAACAGGCAGTGCCGGCGTTAGGGGGGGGCGTGATGGGGCGATGGCCCAGGGCGACAAATTCTGGGGGGCGCCAAGGTCTGAAGTTGGAGTACTAACACTTGATATTGCTTCCCTCAAGTGGGTGCCACAATATTTTCGCCCGGGGTGTCAGTGGCCCTTACGCCGGCACTGTCAACAGGCTTGGCCATCTCCATAGCCATCAGTCTAGTAACACATCATTACAGTCCGCGAGGCCTGAGCTGAGCTTTGCATTTGTGTGAGTGCACATAGGACCGATTGCCAAAAAGCAGTATAAACCGGTTTAAACCAAGCAAAGGATGCGTCTGCATTCATTCTCGCACAAATGCAAAGCTCAGCTTAGGCCTCGCGGACTGTACCTTCCTTTTTGGAAACGAATTAAGGTACTATTTCGAACCGAGCTGCCAACTGCAACTGCCGACAGCCGACGGCGACTGCACGTGCTCCTGCAGCGGCGCTTGGAAGCCATTTCATATAAATACAGACAAACCAGTAGTGCAGCTGCGGCCGACTTCATGCAGTCGCTGCACGTGCTGTCGGCAGTTGCAGTTGGCAGCTCGGTTCGGAATAGTACCTACCTTTATGCAGCAAAGGTTCGCGGGAGGATTAGTAGAGCGTACCTTTGGTGGTCTCCATCAGGCACGTAGTCGGCGACGCTGTTTCTTCTATTGCTATAGTGAGTGCGTTGTTGTGGACGCGCGTCGATGCCCAATAGATTAGCTTCGCTGACTGACTTGTGGCGAGAGTTCGTCCATTGACCGTCGCCGCGGATGCCAGCTTGCTGCATTGCGACTACTGGCACGCCAGTGTTCGGCTGGATGAAAGGCAAATCTTTAACACGAATTTAGGTAGGTAAGTAGGACAAAAAACATATCATAGTACAGCGGACATTGTATCTACGTGATTACAGAGTGTCAGATTTTGCGTTAGATGAAAGAAAAACGCCGATCCACTTCCATTACTAGAACAGTGCTATGCGTTCTGACAGATGCGAGGTTCAAGGTAGAGACAAACTGATCTCACGTATGCAACGTATGCGATGCATTATGACATCTGGACAACTGACAGTACAAACATTTTCTATGAAAGTAATTGATTTAGAAACATTCTTGTCATATGCAATGCAACGTGTAACAAGTCTGTTTCTTAGTCATGTACTTTCATAGAAAATGTAATGTTTGCATTCTTAGTGGGACGTTTGGACGGTGAATACGTGGGATCAGTTCGTCTCTACCTTTAATCATTGATCATTGACATAATAGATCACAAATCTGATACGTTCATTGTTAATGACACCACCAAATGATACCCCCAGGGGTGTGGTTGCCAAAAAGGATTTGTTAATGACTCCACCGTAATGTTGGGATGCCACAATTAGTATGAGAGTTATTTTACACATACTCGTTGTTGCCCTGGATAGCAACAGCACTATTCATTAGTGGTGTCTTTAACAAATCCTTTTTGGCAACCACACTCCTGGGGGTATCATTTGGTGGTGTCATTAACAATGAACGATCTGACATGGTTAGTTGTGAAATTAGCTAGTAATAAGTAGGATCAAAGTGGTTTGGTTATGGTATTTACAGTGTTTGAAACAAAATTTGGGAATTTAAAAACTTTTTATCGACTTTAATGCCAAAATTAGAACATTAGAAAAGATAAACGGAGAAACAACTGTTCTTGATCCGTTTACATAGATTAGTAGAAAGTAAATACCTGCAAGGAAGGATGTACGTTCTGCATCCTAAAATCCGGGTCAGAGCGGTACTTCCGACTATACTTGTAGTTGGTGGTAGTCTCGTTGTCCGAACTATCGTAACCTGATGACGTCTCGCGCATACCTCGACTTTGCCTTTGGATCCTATAAAAACAATTCGAAATAAGTCAATAGATTAACGTCCGATTCCTGTGGTCGAAAACGAGTCGTTTTCCTTACCAATGGTAGCATTTATTATTGCCAAACTAGGTACAAGGTTAATCAGAAAGGGAGTAGGTACCCCCAAGGGATGCTTTTGTCATAATGGAAAGACCCAGAGAGGAAAAGCAGCATCTCTTTGTCGAGACAAAGTAGGTATATACAAGGTTAGTCAGAAAGGGGGTACTAATCCGAAAGGGTGTTAAAGTACCCATAATAACGAGTTACTTTTGTTCTACAACTTTCCCCAAAAGTCAGTAGTTTAAGAGAAATAGCTGTTCAAAGATTTCATAAAAAATCGGCTGAAATCTATCTATCCTCAGCTATGATCAGCTGTTTACATTTTAGGTCATAATTGAGGTCTTGACTTAGAAGATCATTTTCTCATTTCGTAACCGGGGGCGAAGAATTTTGCATGGAAATAAAAATGAACGAATTTTGAAATTTTAACACTTGCTTTAAAACCGTCATCAGTGATACAGTGGCCTGCGGATTAGTACCCCCTTTCCGACTAACCTTGTATAAACAGACTCGGAGGTTGATTTTACTTGTGATAGCTACTAACGTATGGAAGGGTCTGTTATAATCAGTGATCGGAAAAAGGTGAGCTAATTTACCTAAACTTAAAAGAACAGAGACAAAAAGTGGAGACTTCCCTACGACAACATTTTTTTTTCGGGAAAATTGTCCCGAGCTTCGGGACATCACTAAAGTACATTTAATATTAATGTTATTAATACAGAAAACGATTGAATTAGTTTCCTGTTTTTTTTCCCTAATTTACACAAAACCAGTTGACACGTTTTTTATTTTTTTCAAAAAAGAGATATTTTATTGTTTTCAAAAAAGGAGATATTCTTTTATTTTTTGAAAACAATAAAAAACGTGTCTACTGGTTTTGTGTAAATTTAATAAATTAGAAAAAAAATGTTGTCGTCTTGAAGTCTCCACTTTTTGTCTCTGTTCTATGAAGTTTAGGTAAATTAGCTCACCTTTTTCCGATCACTGATTATAATCCAAAGCTATGGGGTCTTTGCTATAATAATAACGCTCGGTAAATCATAGGTATCGGATCGGCCATACGATAACTACTAAACTAAATTACCTTAGCTAAAAAATTTAATCAAAAACTCATACATACAAAAATCATATCACAAATATTACATTTAGCGCACAAAACATTTTAAAGGCGTTAAAAGCCTTAGATACCACTAAAGGTCCAGGACCAGATAACCTGCCCCCTTACTTTCTCAAGAAGACTGCAAATAGCTTGTACACACCTCTTCATATAATTTTCAACCGATGTTTGTTGGAAGGAACTTTTCCAGAAATATGGAAAAGAGCTAATATAATTCCCGTATATAAAACCGGATCTAGACAGGATGTTCAAAATTACCGTCCCATATCCATTCTGTCTGCCTTGTCGAAGCTTTTTGAAAGACTTGTCTATAATGAGATACATGAGCCCGTTTACAAAATTATTTTAGAACAGCAGCACGGATTTATTAAGAGAAAGTCGACAACTACGAATTTGCTTGTTTTTGCTGATTACTTATTTAACAGCATGGATCGGCGGATTCAAGTTGATGCTGTTTATACGGACTTCCAGAAGGCTTTCGACAAGGTAGACCATGAATTACTTCTAGCTAAAATAGCATATAACGGTATCCGCGGTGATTTGCTTCGATGGTTCACGTCATACGTTACAAAAAGAACTCAAAAGGTTGTTGTAAGAGGGTTTCATTCCGCTACTGTAAACGTTACATCTGGTGTGCCCCAGGGATCGATTTTGGGCCCCCTCTTATTCATACTATTCATTAATGACATCGGTGATTGTTTCAAATACTCAAAATTTTTATTATATGCCGACGATTTGAAAATATTCAAGTCGATAAAGAATCATACGGATTGTCAACAATTGCAAGAAGATTTGGACCGTTTTTCAGACTATAGCATTAAAAATAAACTTCATTTAAATATCACAAAATGTTCCACAATCTCATTCACAAAAAATAAACACAAAATATTCTACAATTACAACTTAAATAAAATTTCTCTAATAAAAGTTCCCTCCATAAGAGATCTTGGCGTGTTGCTTGATGACAAACTACACCTTGATCAGCACATACATAATATAATTAAGAGCGCCTTCCGTATGTATGGATTTGTTATGAGGGCTACAACTGATTTCAAACGTGCTAGCAGTTTCATCCATCTTTATAAGTCATTAGTTAGATCCCAACTAGAATACGCTGTGGTCATATGGAACCCTTTTTACAACAAATATGTAGACAGTTTAGAAAAAGTCCAACGTAAATTTCTAAGATCAGTGCAGTACCGATGCTACCGGAACTATCCGTCATATAATGATTTACTTAAAAACTATAATGTGATGAGTCTGCGGTCCAGAAGATTGTACTTGGAAACCATGTTTCTTTATGATATGTGTAATCACAGATACGACTGCTCAGACATAACTAATAGAGTACACTACATTGTTCCTAGAACTGTCATAAGACGCGAGGTGCGCGCACGCCCACTTTTTGCGGTCTCCTCCTGTCGGACCAACGCTGGAGTCCGCGCACCTCTGCGTCGTATTAGTAATAATTATAATAAGTTATTTACAGAATTAGACATATTTGCAATGCCGGCTAATAAGTTTCGTAACTGTCTTATTAAATCAATCAAGAGCCTTTAAATATGTTAAATAATTGTTTTCACCTTTAACATTGATTCGTTTTGCTCATAACATAAATATTCTGTTTTGTATTTTGTGGATAACGGTGTGAGTTGCACATTTGTATCATGTATTTGTTTTGTAAGTTAGCTCATAAGATCTAATGTGTAACTGTTTGTTAGTCCCAAATAAATAAATAAATAAATAAATACAGAAGCCTAGATAACTCACGCCTGTATTCCCCGAAGGGTTGGCAGAGGTGTTTAGTACACCCACATTTTGCCATTATGTTGTTTATTACGTCCCATGTAATAGAGGGAGAGCCTATTGCCATCGACCGGGCACAAAATCCAGACCCCGGGCTGCCACTGAGAAATTCCATACGGAAAAACCCAATAACACTTTGTATGTTATGTTAAAATTATCACACGTCGTGCTCATTGTATTCCTTTGCAGGTCATTGATGTACCAGTAGATAAGCCAGCACGTACCACTGTGTACATAGTGCAATGTTATAACAATATCTGTTTCGGTGGAGGTTACAATATTTTTTACGAACCGTAATAGATAAAAATCAATAAAAGCCGTTAGAGATCAGGGTATTCTGCACCTATATAATAATCCTTTTCACCGTAACTTGATTCCTGACGTTTCTTTACCAAACATGGATAATATACCTAGCTATTTTACGGCTTTTGATGATGACGTTTACGTTCTTTCCATAGCAGTATCCTTACGGCTACAATTTACGATAGTGACCGAGCTGTCAGGACACCTCTTTGTGTAAACAGAGCATAGTTTTTCTAGTAACTAACTGGGTATTAGATAGCCCGATATGCAACTTAGGTATATAGGATCATAACATCACGCCTTGTATTCCCCGAAGGGTTGGGCAGAGGTGTATAGTACACCCACCTTTTTAAGTCCCATTTAATAGGGGGCGAGCCTATTGCCATCAATCGGGTACAAATCCAGACTCCGAGCTGCTACTGAGAAATTCCACACGGAAAAACCCAATTAGACTTTGGCCGACCTGGGGATCGAACCCAAGACCTCACGCTCAGCAGTCGCGCTTGCGACCACTAGACCAACGAGGCAGTCAGTATATAGGATCACTAAATACATTAGTTATACCTAACGCGACCATTATTTTTTTCCCTCAAAGCGGGACACCGGCAAATTTTAATATTTTTTAGAAGAATGATACACATATCGACT
The DNA here is from genome assembly GCA_905220435.1 of Amphipyra tragopoginis. Lineage (NCBI taxonomy): Eukaryota > Metazoa > Arthropoda > Insecta > Lepidoptera > Noctuidae > Amphipyra > Amphipyra tragopoginis. Next base: position 7,152,833 of record HG991997.1, on the reverse strand, counting down.
GTGAAGTATCAATATCTAATAACTACAAAACCGTCATTTTACAGGAGGCGAAAAAAACCTTTCATTTCTATAGTTATTAGCTATTTGTAAGCAAATATTTCTTGAATAAGAACAATTCAAGACCGATAAAATCATAAATAATAACAATTCAACATTTTAAATACAAGCTCTTTCATATTTTACCTACTAGGTAATATGGATTAAAGTGAAAATCGCTAAAATGTTAGTTATTAGATATTGATACTTCACCGTCGATATGTATTTATGGTTTATGTACATTGATATATTAAATTATGTACGAGAATTTATAAAAAAAACGAAAACTAGGAACTATTCTTGTGTAGTCTGGTAGGCTCGTTCTAGTGTATTTTTCGGATGAGCAGTTTGCTTTTTAAAATAATTATCAGGTTTGGTTTTAAGACATCATTAAGTGATAAGTTGGTGATTTTATCCTTGGTTATCAAAATGTTTTCTGATGCGTTTAATAAATACGCGCCCGTTATATTGAATTCATTGACATCGATTACGTTTTTTTTCAAAGCAAGACTTTGATGTGTTTTTGGTGACAGCGGGACACATAGCTCAAAAGCGGGACTGTCCCGCTCAAAGCGGAACGTATGGTCACGTTAGGTATACCCTAAGGGGCCGAATCGTAATAGGATCTTTCAATATATATAATATATATTTACCTAGGCACAGGCTTCATACCACTCCCGATGGAAGTTTTCGGTTTAGGCGTGCCAGACCGCTGCGATCCGTTATGGTTCGGCGGAAACACCCGAGGGAGCCCGAACTTCAGGTACGTGTACATATTGGACCCGAGCGCCGATCTGGTGACAAAGCGTTAAGGTTTGCTGTAGGACAAGGTAAGGTAAACACCGTGACATAAATTTCATTAACATCGAGGCCGATTCTGTAATAAAGTTTGTTAGTATTGTACATACCTATGTTACAATCAGTTTTTATGAGGTAAGTTTTTAATGGAAATGTTAACAGCTACAAAATGCTGTAGTGCATGTTCTACGTTATGGTATTTGACTTTTATTATGTATCCTGTAACTTTTACGAAAATAACAACAAAATAACAACAGTGAAAAACAATGGAATCTGTATAAATAAAAAGAATAGTCCTGACTGACTCATCAACGCCCAGCCCAAACCCTTGGACCTAGAAAGCTGAAATTTTGCACAGAGGTTCCCTTTATAATGTAGACAAGGAATAAGGAAGGATTTTTCGAAATTCTACCTCTAAGGGTGTTAAACAGGGGATGAAAGTTTGTATGGAAAATCGTCACTTATCGGGTTCATCATTTCACGCAAGTGACGCTGCGGGCAAAAGCTAGTATTAAATAAAATGCCCAAGTTATAAACTGTTTAACATTGTTAACAAGACGTAGAACAACACTACTACCAGAGTGACTTGACATCACTCTGTACAATATCCGTTACGCGTAGCAAGGATAGAAAATGCCTCCTGAACAGACTTCGAAAGCGTATAATCTCCTCTATTTTTTCATCTACATCAATGTAGGTACTAATTCAATATCGTATTAAATAATATCTAGAATATTAGGAACATGTAAACTCACTTGGGTCCATATCTAGGGTGCGATAATATGGACTGCACGGTGGTATCTCTGAGCTGAAAGTTGCCATACGGTAGGGGACTCTTGTCCGTACTTCCCAATGCGCTGTCGGTGAAGTCAGAGTTCAGGTTTTGCCTAAAAAATATAAAAAAATATGTTATTACTCACAAAGCTTTATCTAGAATCTGCGTTCTCACGCCACACGGCCTGACTGTTACTCGAATGCTACTGTATTGGCCTGTACCGGCTAAGGGAGAATGCACACGTACCAAAACCACACCACATCGCAGCGACAAAAAGTGGTCAAGCAGTGGTTACGTATGGATAGTGTTTTGTTTATTTGTAAAGAAGTATCGTCATATGTTCCCTTTAAATGAACAAGTCTCCGTAAGACTGAATAAAAATAACCCTGGTAAATTGCTGGTTAATTGAACCTTTCCAAAGATTGTACAGCGGGAATGTCATATTGCATCAATTGCATGGCAATCAAAATTTAGGTATAATAAATTACCATCAGACCTGAGAATATTACCAATTAATAAATTCAAAAGTACAATGTTTCCTTGGCTCTTACACATGTGTTTTTACTGTTAATTAATTTTTCAATCACAAATTTTGACATTGTTAATATTTGTAATAGTAAAAATTGTAATTCTTAAGATGAATATAATATGTCTATTAATCCGTCAAAGTTAAATTGTAAAAATTGAATATAATAATAGAATTTATTTTTACAATATACCTACTTGTGATTTGCACGCATAGTTTAATATTTAATGTTTTACACCAGCAATGGTAGTACTATATAGGTATGTGAATCAATTTTTAATGTAAGACCTCAATGTACCATACACTAAGAAATAAACGCAATTCTAATTCTAAAGTGTCGCTGCAGCTGTGGCGACAAAATGTGGTCCGTGTAAATTAAACTATTCATACTAATCAGTGTCCGCGCACGTGTTGTTGTTGTGATGTGTTTGTGATTCTGGTGTAGTTGTAGGATGTGTGAAACAAGTCTTAACAGTTATGTTGGTCGTCAACTTGAAGTGTCATTGTGACAGAACATCTACCTTCTCCGAACGGCCATCTCACGTACACGCAGATCGTCCTGCTGCAGGTTAACGAACCTCGGAGGTCTTACTGGAGCATCTCAGATAGGTACAGTACGATACAACTAAGAATCAGATCGGCAATGATCAAAAATGAGCGACTGCCATTGGCTGTTCGATCAGGTACATCGCTTATTAGTTGTGTTGTACTGTACAACAGAGCTGGATATGTGGTCACCACACCTGCTTGCTTAGCATGACGACGGTCAATACCTGGCATTCTAGAAGGACCTTCGTCCAGCTGACTACGAAGGTACGAGTAGTAATAGTAACATATTTACCTGTATATGGACCACGCGTGCAGATCCTCAGAGTGCATGCCGCGGTGGTCGTGCAGCAGCGGGTTGGACGGCACCGAGTACCTCCGCTCCCCGCCGAGGCCCAGCGCCGACTGTGACATTGTCTGCCTCTATTGTGCCTGCCATGCGAATTAATTATGTTTTGAGCTTTTTGGTGAGTTCATTAGGTACTTAATTATTACATTCCAAAATTTTCCTCTCACTTTCCTACGGAGAGGAGAATTTTTACCTAAGCGAGTTTTTGTTCCGAGCATCGGGTTCCGAAATAATGTTGTGTTTCCCACTATTCCCTAGAACAGTTTTGGTGGCTTCATTAGAGACTATTGAAGTCACCGTGCCTAGACCATGAGGATTAATCGTAAGATGGACTTCTATGCAGAAGTACCTATCTTTCTTCACGCATAGATACTCAGTCTTAAGCTTCATACGAACACAATGCAATACAGAGGTCATTCAGATATTACTGAACCCGAAAGGGTGGTACCTAAATTATAGCAAAATGTAATGTGGCAACACGGTTATATAGATTAAAGTAGTAATTGTACCTATAGTATTGAGATGACACAATACTACTCTTCAGATTTTGTGTCGAATATAATTTTCAGTCTTGCGCGAAACGTGTAACCGATCTTGATAGTCATTGAGTTAGACTTGATGAAAGAGAGAAAAAAAAGAAAAAAAAATTGAACACAGTACAGAGACACAACATAACACTTAAGATGAATACTTACCACTGTCATTCCAATAAGATATCGTGAACTGTTTTCTTAAGCTTACACATGATCATTCAGTGTTCATGCTTCATGTTGATCTGAAACAAAAGAGACGGACTTTAACGTATGTGGCTTTGCGAGACTGAAAATTAGCTGCATCTGGTAATCTGATTACACTGGAAGTCGGACTTATTATCCTTTTTTTTAAAAGATGAGACATGACATGAGACCTAGTACTTGGATCCGGAACCGAGCACACAGTGTTGACCTTTAGAAAGCTCCAGTAATCTGGTCTAGTTGAAATAAAAAATATTTGACGTTGACTTTGAACATGTTTGGATGACGTAACAAAGACGCGAAACCCCAGAAATTGTAATCGGTCATCAAATTATATGCAGCTTGTTATTTTCTGTAGAGCTCGCCCCAATTGCAGACCACTACTGAAATCTGTCGCCTGGTGATTATTCACAGTTTTCTCGCTTTCGAAAGCCTAGTACAACAACAGCAGTATTGACATGTTCACATGTAATTTCCCAACAGCGATCGACATTGGCCATATCCCGTACAAAACTCGTCTGTCGGATAGCATGCCGAATTCAAAGGCCATTGCGTCAACAACAGTTGCTGTTGACTAGACCTGACCGGACGCGCGCGCGACAACCAATCTCACCATCTCATTGTCGAAGTTACGAAACAAATGAATATGTCAACGAGCATTTGTTTTTAATTCAATTATGAGTGTTAATATTGTGGTTGTGATGTAATTTGGTTTTGGTTCGACACATTTTGGTGACGAAGGTCATTGATACTACGCTGTTTTGCATGTTTGCACTTCCGCATTGCTCTAAACCTTCGTCAGTAAACATTTGCGTAGATACACGCATGGTCTCCCAATGTTGTAAGTCTACATAGAATATTAAAGAAACGCGTTATCTATTCTTCCAGGGCCATTGAACTGCGTAGCCCAGGACAACACTGTTTTAGGCTACGCAAATCAGGACACTTTGACCCATTTGGTAGAGGCCGGAGCCTCCGATGAACGGAAAGAATTCCTACTATGCAGAAGCTACTAAAGCATAAAATAATTCTTTAATGATAAATTATTATTGCTATGAAGACAATTTTAATATTATAATTACAATTTCTAATAACAAAATATCTATCAACAATATTTCATAAATTACAAATTGAATTGCAATCGAGCAAAAATGTAAGCGCTCTTCCTCTCTTCTACTTAAATATGCTATGCCCAACAGGGTCCTTAACTGATCCCATAGTCTTAAAGCCTACCTGTTAAAATTACATTATGGAATGCAGTAAAGAATTGAGTATTGAGTAAGAATACATTTTCCAAAAATCGTATAGCTTTATGGACACGACCAAACTTTCATGCTGAAGAAGTGATCTGCACGCCCTAAGATTATCGTAAGGCTCCCAAAAGCAAGTTTGAATAGCAGAAAAACTAAAGTCAATGTCTCAAACGGGAACTATTCGCACCACATACCTGTAAATAAGCAGCAACACATGCCTTGAACTAGACATCTATTATGTTGCAGTAAATAGAACCATTAACAATCCGTGGGACCCCATAAGTATTGTTCCACAATTACGAAGATTCTGTTAATTGAACAGTGCTTAAGTTAATGATTTATTATTCGCGTCTAGCTTTAATTGGATATGACAACTTTATAGGGAGCAAAAAGTTTGTCAGGAAATCTTTATACATAGGTATATCCTTACTAATATTTTAAATGCGAAAATAACTCTGTTTGTCTGTCTGTTACCTAATCACGACCAAACTACTGAACCGATTTGGATGAAACTTGGTACAGAGATAGTCTGGAACCCTGAGAAGGACATAGGCTATACACATACAGGCTTTTAGGACATCCAAGCGGGCGAAGCCGCTGTCGACCTCTAATCTTCTATATATATAAAAGGAGAAGCTGACTGACTGACTGACTGATCTATCAACGCACAGCCTAAACCGCTGGGGTTAGAAAATTGAAATTTTGACAGTAGGTTCCTTTTGTAACGTAGGCATCCACTAAGAAGGGATTTTTCGAAATTCAACCCCTAGGGAGTTAAATAGGGGATGAAAGTTTGTATGGAAAATCGTCACTTAACGGGTTCAAAATTTCACGCAAGCGAAGCTGCGGGCGAAAGCTAGTAATACAATAAAAATTCAGCTTCCGTATGTTTGTGTCCGCAAAACTCGAAAAGTAGCCGATGGATTGACTTGCAAAGTACAGTTGTTGTTGGCATTTGCGTGAAGGTTTCTAACATAATAATAAATTAAAAAAACTGTTTACGCGGGCGGAGCCGCGAGGGCACAGCTAGTAAAGATATCAAAATGGCGGCTTGCGGTTCTTACAAACAACAAGTTCAAGATCAAAGTTTTTATTTTAAATTGGCTTTTACAGGCACTTAGGCTAAATAGGCTGTTTACACTGAGAGGTCGGGCACTAAGTTGCAAGTTGCAAACGATAATAAGTAGCTAGTATTTAAGTAATTACAAAATAAAATTTTGTTGGGACTGCCTCGCTGCTCTAGTGCTCGTAAGCACGACTGCTAAGCCCGAGGTCCTAAGTCGGGCAAAGTAAGTGTAATGTGGGTTTTCCGTGTGGAATTTCTCAGTAGCAGCCCGGAGTCTGGATTTGTGCCCGGTTGATGGCAATAGGCTCGCCTCCTATTACATGGGACTTAAGCATAACTGCGAAATGAGGGTTTACTATACACCTCTGCCCAATCCTGCGGGGAATACCGTGATGTTATGGTATGTGTTAAACTTTTGCTTAATGACTAAAGGTGAGCTAATTTATCTAAACTTCAAAGAACACAGACAAAAAGTGGAGACTTCCCTACGACAACATTTTTTTTCGGGACAAAAATCGAAATTGGCCCGGGTTTCGGGACATCACTAAAGTACATTTACCTAATATTAATGTTATTAATACCGAAAACAATTGAATTCGTTTCCTGTTTGTTTTTCCAAAATTTACACTAAACCAGTTGACACGTTTTTATTGTTTTCAAAAAAGGAGATTGTCTTTTATTTTTTGAAAACAATAAAAAACGTGTTTACTGGTTTCGTGTAAATTTTAAAATATGAAAAAAATAATTGTCCTCTTGAAGTCTCCACTTTTTGTCTCTGTTCTATGAAGTTTAGGTAAATTAGCTCACCTTTTTCCGATCACTGTTAATGACGTTTCCACTCCATTGAGACAGCGGTAACAATAAAACCCAGAGGATCCATAAGCTCATTCCGCTCCTATCGACGATTTTTTATCTTATGCTTCAGCTCGGTTCATTAGAGTATCAGTCTTATGCTGTCAGTCAAAGCCAGTTTAACCGGTAACGCAATTATACGCGTCCCACATTACCATACATTATTGTCTTTACGTGTCCTTTCGGAAGTCACTGGTGGACCCTCACCCACTTCGATAGCGTGATGCTGTACTACCGGTTCTAAGACATCGCATGCCATTATAATAATTGCACAAGCAACAGTTTTTATTGATGGACTCAGTCATTGACTAATGGACTCGCGTCTAGTCGCACATTGTCTGGGGATAAAAAATGATGAAGATAATTAAGGAGAACAATCGCTAATTAGTTTATTAATGACCAAACCGATTTATTTTACATCAGTTTAGGTATTCGTCTTCATTATTTAGGATTTTTTTATAATATTTCGAATCCAGAGTTAGAATTTTAGAATAGTTAAAATTGATTTACCGCCATTTTCAATATCCTATCTATCGGCGGTTTGCCTTACTACAGATAGAAATTTGACATTACTTCAATGGAGCTTATGTCAAATTTCTATCTCTAGTAGGCGAAACCGCCGATAGATAGGTTATTGAAAACGGCCGTAAATGAAATGTATTTGACAACATTGTAGATTGCCTCGTTGGTCTAGTGGTCGCAAGCGCTACTGCTGAGCGTGAGGTTCTGGGTTCGATCCCCGGGTCGGGCAAAGTGTTATTGAGCTTTTCCGTGTGGAAAGTGTTATTGAGCTTTTCCGTGTGGAATTTCTCAGTAGCAACCCAGAGTTTAATATTCCCTGCATGGATTCGTTTTGTTGAGAAACGTCAAGACTGGGTAGGGGTCTACTCCCTAAACACGAAGTCCGTGGTTTCGGCCTTAGTTACGAGCGTTTCCTACTCCCTATCACCTACGGACATCGATTATTTCGGGTCCCGAACTAAGAATGAACGACAACACGATTTGACAGTTGTCCCACCGACCGACCGATGTGTTTTGCTCGTCCGAAAAGTTGAACTTGACACTTGTTTTGTTCACTCCTACGTTTCGGGCTACTTTCGGACGGGCGACTAACTTCGTTGACGGACTTAGGGAGTAGGCCCCCAGGAACGTTACGTTGAAAAGGGTATAGTGGATTTTGCGCTTAAGGTTCAGTAAGATTCTATACATATCCTTTTTAATTGAAGTTTATTGTAATACTGTGCCCGTTATCTGCGGTGTTGGCCACTGACTCATAAGTATAATAACTACTTACTTACCTACATTTTATAAAGGTGATTCGAGTCATGTAAAATGTTAACTACCTACATGTAAGTTTACTTCATACAATTTTATTATAACCTTATTTGGTACTTTTATTTCCTTTGGCTCACAAAATGGACTTAAAACAGACATTATTTCGATATTCCCTTTAGTAATTATAGGTATCTCAAATTATCCTCGTATAAGGGTAATTAAGGGTAACGCAAAAATTATAATATTTTATTATACTTAACCATATGTATTTGGTACTTTTATATTCTTTGATACCTGGCTGCTCACAAAATGGACTTAAAAACAGACACATGTCGTATTTTTCCCTATAATAATTATCTCAAAATATCCTCTTTGGTAACGCAACAATGTTAATAAAACAATTTTCTGAATGAATAGGTACCTAGAATGTGGTAAGTGGTACTAGTATGATGTACACCTCAATCAACGGATGATTAAGCTCGAAGGTTCGTGCTAGTGGGCGCGAATCGAGATATTATCTCTTTGTATGTTAATTACAAGTAATTTCGTATTACTTACACGACCTTACCTCCTCTGTTTATGAACCAATGAGGAAGCTTGGAAATGTCATGCACAACTCATCAACTCATCCACTTATTAAATGCCAAGAATTTTCAAATATTGTAAGTGGACGGCTGGAACGAATAGAAAATGTTTGCTGCTTTGCAGGAATAACCATACAATCCAAAATGTTCAAACTAGATAAGGGGACAGCGGAATCCAAAATAGCCCTTATTTGTTGAGAGTAAAACTCACATTCATATCGTCAGGAATTACGTACTGGCATCACAAAATGAAATTTGCCATTTCTTTAATTTTAGGCGCCATTCTTCTTCAACAATGTAATCTTAAAAGGCTCTCCTCTAAAATAAGCTTTTTTGAATTGACTTGTGTCATTGTTCATCCAAAGCAGCGATATTACGAAATAATAGGTGAGTAAGTACTTGTAGCCTTAGTAAGGCTCTGGGGGCTTACTATGACCTCTTAGAGCATGACAGAAGTTGCCTGGAAGTTGAACTGCCCTGCTTTTTTGTACTATGACATCGTTAGAGCAGGCGTGCTACGTTGACGTTTACGAAATCCGTTCACCTTTTTTTTTGTATAATCTTTTCGTACCATGTACAAGCATTACCGTTCAACTTGGTTCAATAGTCTTTCACCTTTAGTACTGTCATGGTAAGATTTTTAGCGATTCAGAAGCAGGCCTGCTTTTGAACGGAAGTTGACTGGCTGGTATTTGAACGTTTTCTTAAGAGGTCATAGTAGGTAAGCCCCCTGATTTAAATAAAAATAAAGTTCGTAAAGTCTTACGACTAGGGAAATAAACCTATAAGTCACGTCAGGTTGAACCACGCTGGTACCTTTTTCTCTTCCACACGTACCACAACTACACCACAACCACACCACAACAACAACACGTGCGCGGGCACTAATTTGTATGAAAATGAATAGTTTAATTCACACGGACCACATTTTGTCGCCACAGCTGCAGATACTATTCATACGTAACCACTGCTTGACCACTTTTTGTCGCTCCGTTGTGGTGTGTTTGTGGTACATGTAAATTCTCTCTAAGTATTTAGTTAGATTTTTGAATTAGAACACCTTTATTTGCACAAAACGTAGGATACATAAAGATGGATAATTAAACAATCAGTGCCAGATACATTTTATCGCTTTACTACAATATGCAAATATTAAAATACAATAATTTAGTTCATCTTGGATAATTATGGTTAACTTATAATAAAGAAATAATTTTTAAAAGTGTTATTGGGTTTTTCCGTGTGGTGTTTCTCAGTAGCAGCCCGGAGTCTGGATTTGTGCCCGGTTGATGGCAATAGGCTCGCCCCTTAATACATGGAACTTAAACAAAACGGTGAAATGAGGGTGTACTATACACCTCTGCCAACCCTTCGGGGAATAAGGCGTGTTGTTATGTAATTTTAATTAATTTTAATAATTCTGATACTGAATAAAATGATTTTTCTATCAGCCATACTTTTAGTTTTATTCTAAATCTATTTGAAGGCAATTCTTAGGTAGGTATGGCATTATAAATACGTCCACACATAATCTGTGGCTGGAACTCATAACAAATAAGTGCAGTTGCAGTTAACCGCATTACTCTCGTATGATCTGTTTACCGCGTCGCGTCAATAGTCTATCTTATGAGATAGATTATTAAAACACAGCATTGTTTTCAAATAATTTAAGTCAAGGTTGTGTGAAATTAAAATTCTGAGCTAAGTCGTTAACTTGAACACTTCTGTATGCGCGGGCGCCACCCACGTTACATAACTCGCGTCCTCCAAATTCCATACGAGATTTAGCACTTACAACATTTGCGTGACCAATTAGTACTTTGTCGTTCCATTGCGAAACGTAACAAAAATAACAAAATTGAATAGATTTACGATAAGTACGTGTTTCAATGGATACAAAATAAAAGAACTTGGAAGAATAAAAGGATTCCTGAGTCAGCATTGTGAGTGCAAAGTAATAAATCTAGACTTGCATTGTTAGTGACTTGATTGCATAAAGAGAGGCGCTTAGCCTTTGAACAGTAAAGTATTGCCAGGGGATTTAAAGTAAGTGTGGGCGCCTCGCAAATACCTGTTCAACATTACTTGAACAAATCAAGTTCTATTAGCGAAACCAAACGGAGATTCCTTTCGTCATAAGAAATACATCTCCATAATGAAATCGACAATATGGAAAATAGAACATTCATATTCCGCAGAAGCGTGTAAGTTTTTTTTACCATCTGAATGTTAACATTAATATTGTTTACCACAGGCATATAATTGAGAAACAGTTCGCTGACGCCATCGTAATCTACATCTGACAGACGTCAGATCTCAGGCAAATAATCCAGTGAGCACAAAACGTCAGTGCGTGACTCTTGCGCACGCATTCTCTATTACGCCTTCAATGTTGTACGCAAATTTCTCTGTTTTCCAGTAAATGGGCAATGCGTGTACGAAGGCTATTGAGGCTTGGAACAGGGGCTATTTTTACCCGGGATGGCATGCGAGCCCGGCGCTATGGGGTCGCTGACCCGGTCGATGTCCGCCATATTCTATCGCACGTAGGCACTCAGGTCGCAGAAATTGTTAGAACAAAAGATATTGAGACAAATTGCTATGGTGGGTTATTTGATTATTGTTTTTAAGTTCTGTTGCTACGCAGATGATTAAATGGATATAAGTTGAATTAGTTATGCTATAATTTGGCGGGCGCCGCCGCGCCGTCGAGTTTCGTCATTAGGAGCTTTTATTGAAATGGAAATTGTTTGTAAACATTTTTACTAAAAAATAATAAATCTTGTACATTATTTTACCAAATTGGGAAATTAGTCTGGAGTAGGGATTTCCATTTTCACATAACATTTTCCTCTCACAGAATGTGAACGAGTATTTGTATAATTTCGATACAAGGTCTCTTGATCCGGTGGTAACCGAGCAAAACACCTATCCCACAGAGCAAGACGATTAATTCAATGCTCTCAGTTTGGGTATTCAAATCGATGTAACGAAACCATATTGCGATCTAATTTGATCTCAATTGATGTTCTAGATGTTTCTAGTTATAAAATTGAACTAATTAAAATAAATCTTATGCAGTAATACTTGTGAAGCAAGATGACGAAAATATCCATAATTATTCTAAAAAGTGATAATATAATGTTTGTACCATAGATATAAGTACAGTTACTGCGTGATCATATCAGAAATGATGAGATCCGCAGGAGAACCAAGGTAACCGACATAGCTCGAAGAATTGCCAAACTTAAGTGGCAGTGGGCGGGGCACATTGCTCGCAGAACGGATGACCGATGGGGCCGAAAGGTTCTGGAGTAGCGACCGCGTACCGGAAGACGCAGCGTGGGTGGACCGATGATCTGGTGAAGGTCGCGGGAAACCGCTGGATGCGAGAAGCACAGGACCGGTCGATGTGGCGATGCTTGGGGGAGGCCTATGTCCAGCAGTGGACGTTTTTCGGCTGAATGATGATGATGATACCTAGATATAAGAAAGAAGTTGTGTTTTTATATTTCTATGGTTTGTACAAAAAGTTTACTAGACAGAATTTACATGCACCTTACAGCAAGATACACTAGAGCTCTACAGTTTTAAAACTTTTATAATTTCGTTTATAAAATTTTAAACCTACAAATACGAATAGAAATAATGAGCATACATATTTTTCTTTGCATTATTAGTTTTGAAATGAGTCAATTCAAAATAATGATAGCCTGTGTTGCCTGTCGGTCTACACCTGCAACTCTAAATAAACTGTATACAAAAACTGGATTATGCAGCTGCTTACCATCTTTAATTATACAGACAAGGTGCTATATGAAGAATTTGAGAGATGTGTTTTGTCTTGCACCTGACCAGCGTAAATTCGACTAAAGCCGTGTTTTCGTGTTTGCAAAAAGGATAACATTGTTTGCTAACCGAATAGGGGCGTGGCCTAACAGTTTTGTTAGCATAAACACAATAACATGTTTGAAAATTGGCGCTGCGGACCCGGCTTAACAATATTGTTGCCAAACGCAACTACAACCGTCATCGTCAGTCAGTTTTTGTTTACGAAAACTATCAAAATGATTGGTTTTGTTTTTTGTTTCAAACAATTTGACAGCTTTTGAAATTGAAAACTGTCTGAATTAACGGATCGGGCTTGGTTCGGTTGCGATTTATCAAGTTTTCTTTTAGGAGAATTGGGCTCCAGCCCGATTCAGAGCCTTTTCGATAAGCAGTTGTCGACAGATTTAGTTTGTTATCTCGTACCGTCTACGAGTACCATTCTTGTAACGAGACAAAAAGAGAAGCTTCCCGAATCGTTCGACAACTGACTACAATACGGCCGACGTATTCGCTTCTGACTACCCGTAACGACTGTCATAGGTATTCGTAAGACACCCGGGATCGACGGTTTAAGGCCTATCCGCACACAACAGTGCCGGCACAGTGTCGACACGTGCCGATCAGCAACGTATCGATCAGTGTCAATGAAATATGATATTGTACCATACATTTTGTATGACGCTATCCGTACTCGTCAGTGACAGTGAATGTCGGCGCAGCACTGACATCACTGAACGTAGTATTGAAAAATAAGGGACACGTATTTTTTCTATAAAACGCATCAAAACTCGAGAGTGGGCTTGTGACGTCAGAAGCAAGTAAAAATTGTCTACTTGCTTGTGACGTTTTGCCAATTTTAAAAGTGTCGTATCTCCTTCAGTTTTGGTTTACGTAACAAAAGAAAAAATCGCCGGGTTAATTCAAAAACCAACTAACTGCTCAAATCATGACTTCGAGTCATGGCGTTTTGAAAGTTTGTGCCTTAAAATGTTATATACTAGCTTAGATAAGATTGTATACGAAATTTTAGGACAAAAACTTAGATAAATTGTACTTATTTGAAATTTTAGGACACAAACTTTCAAAACGCAATACCTAATTTGAAATCATTAGTTGGTCAGTTAGTTGGTTTTTGAATTAACCCGGCGAAATACGGATCAAATATTTTTTGATAATCTAATTCGATATGTTCAGTCAAGTACCTGACGCTGACTACGAGGATTAAAAATGACTAACATTAATATGGAATACATACAATAAGTTAAAGATTTCCAGAGTTAAGAGATTCCGTTATGCAGTTATTATCTTTATATTATTGTCATATGTCACGACAAATTGTCATGACATAATTGGCAATGTAGTCACGAGACATTTAATAGTGAATTTCAATTAAACCAGGAATTATTGCATTGCGCCCACGCATGCAGTTAATAAACTTGAACTTAACTTGGGAACCGCATTCACCGTACGGTCGTTAACTATTGGGTTGGATGTCATTTTCGCAATTTCTTTGTCCTCTAACTGTACTTATAATAATGTAGATACCTGTATTTCTGGTATTGTTGTGAATACGGGCTGCTGATTATACAAGCTTAGTATATATATACTAAACCTGAAACTAGTTTGTTCAGAATCACTAGGAGAATCGATTGACGTATTTTTACACCACTTTCTTTTTCTTTTTTTTCGTAAATTTCAATTTTGTTTTAGTAGTTTTCTACCCATAACAGTAGACGGGAATAGACACCATGAGGCTTGAGACGGTCCTCTCGGTCAGTTTCCGTGTATTAGACAATAGACAACCCCTGCATAGCACATCTCAGGCATTTCACACTTTTTTAGGGAATTTAACGCGACATAAACTAGGTGTAAGTTGGAGATTTACTAAAAAAAAAACACATATTCAGGCAGTTCTGATGAAAATCTTGTTGGGGTGTCTCGGTTTTCGTATAAAGTAAAAATAAGGTTGTATACTGAAACAATTTTTTAAGCAAAACAGAAAGATCGTTTCGAGTTGTTCAAGTCGTTTGTAAACTCATAAACATAAAGCTCACAGCATCAATCCACATCTAATATTTGAAAGTAATAAAGAAAAAAGTGAAACTGACAAAGGAGATAAATATCGTCATGAATACAAGAAACTTACTATTATAGTAATATGCAATTATACACTACAATTAGAGATTGTAAATCGCGTTACGTTACGCGTTACCGGCGCAAACGCAACTATTGAATAAATTAGAACATAACATCCGATACAATTCATAACTGTTCCGGTTTTTTAACATCGTAGGTGTGATCGTTACTTACGATACTTACGAAGAATTCGTGGTTTTGATAACAAAACAAAAAACTGCTGCAGCTCTAATTTCCCACCTTTGGTTCGACGGTGAACATTACCATTTTTACCCACGACGGAACGCAGCTGATATGAATTTACCGTATGCTAATGGCCTATTGTAGGTACAATTTTTTATTTGATTTCACATTTTTTTATCATTATAATTTAGAAAAACTTAATTTTCATCCGTCGTGTGACATTAACCAAAAAAACTAATCCAAAACAAGAATCAAACGTTTAGATGCAGTTTACTTGGCTTGGCGTCGACCCAAAAAGCTAGTTTTAATTATAATTAAATTACAAGTACATAATGTAGCAATTAAGGAATGTTATACTTATGTTTAGTTTTGTAGGATCATTCATTATTTTAAACTTTTCAGTGTTTTTAGGTTTTTTGAAGACTATTAGTTTTTCTATTTACACGTTTTTTATGTAGTGTAATGTCACACACGATGAAGAAAAGTAATTCTAAATTATAATGAACCTAGGTACATCAAATTAAAAGTGTACGATCTACAATATTATAGGCCACTAGCTGTACCCGCATGCGTTGCAATGCACTTTTTCCTACCTACTACCTACCTACTAACCTACTACCTACCTACTACCTACCTACTACCTACCTACTACCTACCTACTACCTACCTACTACCTACCTACTACCTACCTACTACCTACCTACTACCTACCTACTACCTACCTACTACCTACCTACTACCTACCTACTACCTACCTACTACCTACCTACTACCTACCTACTACCTACCTACTACCTACCTACTACCTACCTACTACCTACCTACTACCTACCTACTACCTACCTACTACCTACCTACTACCTACCTACTACCTACCTACTACCTACCTACTACCTACCTACTACCTACCTACTACCTACCTACTACCTACCTACTACCTACCTACTACCTACCTACTACCTACCTACTACCTACCTACTACCTACCTACTACCTACCTACTACCTACCTACCTGATGCATTTTATCTCGCGTGCCGAAACTAATACAAAAGAAACGCGAGTTTCGGAACGCGACATTAAACTCCTCCAACTATGTATTCTGTGCTCCAACGCACACACGCACATTGTTTCGATAGATATGATCTTTGACGTTAGGAACACACCTACATTGCTTAGACAACAGTGAGTGCTTGTAATTTAATATGAACTTTATACCATAGCAATAAAGCTCAAATTGACTACGTTTTAGTTAGAAATCATTTGTATGGGAAAAAGAAAAGGGCTATTTTTAGGGTTTTTCCAGCAATAATTCTAATTTTTCTCGCCGTAAAAACCATCCTTGAACTTCAACGAACATTTTAAAAAAAGATTTGGCCAAATTGGTCCAGGCGTTGTTGAGTTATGCGCTTACCAACACATTTTGCGATTCATTTTTATATTATAGATTAGCAAACGGTAAATTCATATAATGAGTAGGTATAGTAGGTTTCTTGAACGTAAATATTTTGTAACTTTTTAGAGCATTTTTGTTGGGGGTTTTTTATCATTGTTTATTTACCCTGTGTTATATAATTTAATTACATAGCTTCTTCGAAAGTCGAAGTTCGCAATACCTACTAGTTTTGATTGATTACTCATCTCGTTCATCAAAATAGCTAAGTATTCAAAATGTCATGCATGTATTCTGGACCTGTTTTCCATAAAAGCAATCCTTCACTTGGTTCATACGGTCAGTTAAAAGTCGCACGTTCGCCCTCTGCGTCATACATGCAGAGATATTTCAATGTGCATGCCAGCATGGCAGGCATCTGACTCACGTACCATACCGGGTAAAGGTTGCACCGTTACCAGCGAATATTTTCACAGAACTTGCACTTCGTGTTGAAGTTTGTTTGATGTGCAACAAGCTTGATAACGTTGTGATGAATTTTGTTGAAGACAATGAAGGGACTGTTAAAGCTACAAAATTGGCGTGAAGATCAGAATGACTGGCCAAAATGACCGATCAGCTTTAAAATATTACTAAAATCGAATACCTATATGCTACCATTTGATCCCTGTTTAAATAATTGATACTAATTAATAACTGAGAAAATGAATTTAAAAATTGTAGTACCAGGGCGACAGAAATGAACAGAAAATAGGCGCTTAAACGATATCACTAAGTGACAGTAATAGGTAAGATATAGGACAGTTTTAAGACTTCTATCGATATAGTGAATAATAAGGAATACTTTATGTTCCTTTTTGTGTTTAATCATTGGTGCACATCTTAGTGACATCGTTTAGGCTGTCACCCTGGTACTTTTCAAAACAACAAATGATTCAATTTCAATACCTGTATTTTTACCATTATTGAGCTATGTATGTTAAGTCGCTTAAGCACCTAGTTCCAGTTCATTTCTGCTTTCCTGGTAGTTTTAATAAATAAACAGTAGAGACAGTTGAATTTTAATTACAAAGTTAATCAAGAAGAGAAATAATTGTATGTAAACCTAAAAAGTATTTGTTTTTAAATTCTATTGTGTACGATGAGGCTGGCATGATCATGTTTGATTAAAAGCCCCAAAACTTTTTTTTTTTTAATCTGTTGTATCTCAAGGCTGATTTTGCAATATATGTGATTAAGGAAACCGATTGTGATACCTATTAAAATTATTAAAGACATAAAGAAGTTATATTTTTATCATGTTATTAAACTCTACTGATTTTAATCGATTTTTTAATTTTAACGTCCTATAAATAGTAAACGTCCCATCACTAGTACCTACTGGTTCGTAGGAGCCGAAAGTGGAATCAAATTTTAAATAATAAACTGTTCCACTAATGGCACCTGCGAAAAATACCGATAGGTGCCGTATATGGAATACCTCAGGTGCCATTAACTTAGGTGCCGTAAAAGCGGGTGCCCAATGTGGCATACGTCAAGTGAACGCGACGAGATCACTTTGCTGCCAAAAAAAACTGTCTTTATAATGTCCAATGTTATCGTTCAGTTCAAATATTCTAGCAGGCAATGTAGGACGGATGTATTTGTAAACGCAATGTGTGAAGCACGTTGCTACGTCTTTATTAAAAAGAAAAAAATTGCTGATAAGTGGAACGAAGTGAGATTGATTGTTTGCTCGAGAGATTTCATCTAGATTGAGTTTTCTAACACTTATTGTTTTATATGTTGTTACCGCGTTGAAAACAGTCGTAAAATAATCAATGTAATGGTACATAATGTACAAAAGTGAACATAAAAGCATGCGGAGGCATTCTTCGCACCTTATTTTGTATGCACATCACTCAAATAGCACTCAATGTTTACTGCATCTGCGCAGTTATACTACAGAATAAATAGTACAAGTACACCATAAAATGTCTCCGAACAGCACTGCTGGGACAAGCAATTTATATGAATTTACTTTCTTGCTGAAATAAAACTTACTTAATGGCGAGACCTGTACCACAGCAAATATAGATATAAGCTAAAGCAGTACTTCAACTACCTACGTACGTCCGGCGCAGCCTGGGCAGTCAGTAACGCTACCAACCTTGCTGACTGGCTAATCTTTTCACCACAGCATGAGCTATTTTCGTGTAGCTCGTGCCGACACGAGAGAAGAAGAACTACTTACAATCGTCCGAATAGATACACTCACATAAACACGCACTGTAACAATACTTCTAAGTTATCATCGGAATACAGTCAGCCACGGCTGTCATAGAGTACCTACATGACAAAGAGTGCATTATACTCAGTATACAGTGCGTGTCTGTGTGAGTGTGTCAATTTAGGGGATTATAGTAAGTTGACGTACTGCTTTAGCTTATAAGTATATCTATTGTGCCTGTATTACCCCAAGTGTGAGTTTTATTCGATAGCTACTGTAGTTGCGTCACACCAAAAATGTAGTGTGTGTGTGTGTGACTCTAGGCGCGGCGCGGCGTTCAATACTAAAATTCGCGCTAAAATTGAACGCCGCGCTAATATGTATACATGAGAAACATGTCATTGTAGAATGTTCAGAGATAAATCTTCAAACGTGTTAAGATCTTTTACGATAGAAACTAAGTAGCTTTTATCGTTTTACAGTTTCGAATAAAATCTCTATGTTACGGTTAAGATACTGGTCAATATTGAGTAAACTTATTTATGAACAGCTAAACGTCTTATAAGAAATCAATTCACATAAACCAAGTTCTTAACCGTAGCTTGTAAACCTCGACAAGTAGTTAATGGATTCTGGTCATCATCTGCCTAGCCTTTTCCCAACTATGTTGGGGTCGGTTTCCAGTCGAACCGGATGCAGCTGAATATCAGTATTTTACATGGAGCGACTGCCTATCAGACCTCCACAACCCAGTAACTGGGTAATACGATACTCTTGGTAAGACTGGTTGTCAGACTTTCTGGCTTCTGACCAACAGTAACGACTGTCAAAGATCTACAAATGACAGCCGGGACCAACGGCTTTACGTGCTTTCCGAGGCACGGAGGAAACTCGCTATGGTAAATGGTCACCCATCCACAGACCAACCTCGGCAAGCGTAGCTTAACCCGGAAGATCGGTCTATGCGGCTGTAATTATTTAGCCACGAGCTCCTCTTTAGTTAATGGATTCTGGTATGTTTTCAATTCATCGACTACCCTAACAGTTCCTCAGATAGGTAAGGCATGTTAGATGTTATTCAGGGATGTTATGGACATGAAATTTCGGATCTGGATATGAATACCTTCAGATATATCACTGCATAGTATAAAACAAAGTTGCTTCCCGCTGTCTTTCCCTATGTATGCTTAGATCTTTAAAACTACGCAACGGATTTTGATGCGGTTTTTTTAAATAGATAGAGTAACTCAAGAGGAAGGTTTTAAGCTATAAAATGTACACGTGTAAAGCTGGGGTGGGTCGCTAGTGAATAATAAATCGGTTTCAGATGCGGTTACGGTTACGCCTCAAGGCGCGGCTTTAATTCTAGCGCGAATTTTAGTATTGAACGCCGCGCCTAGAGGCGCTGCCTAAATTTTCATACATTATTGGCGTATCGCAACTACAGTAGTTAACGAATAAAATTTACACTTGGGGTAGAATAGAATAGAATATACTTTATTGTACACCAAAATTGTAACACAGCTCTTAGACAATATCATATATTGAAGGGTACAATGGCGGTCTTATCGCTGATAGCGATATCTACCAGACAACCTTTGGATGAACAGGAAGACATTGAATAAGATAGAGGGGGTAGTCCGTGGGGTACCTACTGATTGTTACGACAAAAGAAAATTTATAAAATTAATAGATTGAATAAATAATTCTTTATCGATCGTAATTTTCTAAATTTAAATTTTGGTTTACATTTATTTATTTTTTATTAAAACGTGGCCCCACACTAAGATTGCTTTTGTATCGTGAGTGCGTTTACAGACACAAATCTCACATACACAAACGCCCAGACCGGAAACAACCATCTGAAGGCCATAGGTACTCATTTTTGTTCCGTGTGGGAATCGAACCCACGACCCGAAGCGCAGAAGCCAATCGCTTAGCCACTGCACCAAACGTGTCGTCAAATGGTTCTTTGGCGCTCACTCACTACTTAGCACTCGTACGATCTAATTCCTTATCCATAAGAGTTGTGGGTGAAGTTGCTCTGGGTTCGAACACGTGGCATAATTCTCACCCTTACAATATTAGGCAGGAAATATTGAAAGGCACTTAACCCTAACGACATAATGAAGAACAAATGCGAAAAAGATGACAATACTGTAAGATGCAAGATGTAAAATTGCTTACAAAACCGTCCCGTTAGAAATCCATGGTATTATTTCCATTGTCAACAATTCACACGATAGGAAATCGTAAATTAAAATAACATTATAGAAACGTCTAATTTATACGGTGATATAAGAAAATGACATGGTAGAGGCTACAACTGGTCATCATTGCGGCCTTACTGCTATTCTTGAGGGCAGACCTTGACCTGTACTTGATGATGATGAGGAAACTGCTACTTAGTAACGAAATTGTTGACTAATTAACATGGCATGTATTGTGTACCTATAATTATTTTTTTGTATCATTAGTTTCGTTGCAAGTTTTTTGCCTACTAGGACGGGGAATCTACGGCCCTAGTACTTTAAAAACGTTTTAGGTAAATAATGGAAATA
This sequence comes from Amphipyra tragopoginis, assembly GCA_905220435.1. Lineage (NCBI taxonomy): Eukaryota > Metazoa > Arthropoda > Insecta > Lepidoptera > Noctuidae > Amphipyra > Amphipyra tragopoginis. Next base: position 7,131,729 of record HG991997.1, on the reverse strand, counting down.
GGCGTTACTTTGAGAAAATCCATGACATGCAGTAACAATGTTTACTTTTAGGGAGTGCCTCCGCTGCCGGCGCCGGCACCCAAAAATAACGCCATTGGGAACCGGCGGTACATTACTGCCGGCAGCTGAGATTAAAAACATCGGACATGTACACCGGCGGCGGTAATACGTTGTTTGGAAGGTATGTAAGTTGAAAGGTAGGTTAGATTTGGTGCGAAAACTGTAACTTGTCTTCCAACTGACTAATTTCAAGAGCGAGCGAAGCGAGCTCGTTTGTCACCCCGACACGGATACGTTAGGTTAGTCGTGTTAGGTTACTTTAAACCATGCAGTCGACTCTGCTTTGGTAACCCAAACAACCTTACAAACATCCCCTTAAGTTTTTCATTTGTTTTTACTGTGAAAATGTAAGTGGGTGACGAATAATCGTCTCATGAAGAGTTTGAAGAGGCATTAAAGGTGTAAAAAAACAGTGTATTTAATTTAGTCAGCGCGGCGCCGGCAGCCAGTTTGGCAACCGGCGCCGGCAGCGGAGGCACTCCCTTAGTTTTAACTCCGCCAAACTAGATCTACAAACTGCATCCCAAACCGATACTCTAGAGTTAGGTATCGGTTTGGGTGGTATGTATGTTGCATTTTGATCACATCTGCATGTGCATTTTGCAGGTGGGTGCTGCACACTGCATCCAAGCTAGCGATCTAGTTTGGCGGAATTAAAATTAAATATTTTTATTGCATAGGTATTTGAACGTTTAGGCTTATTTGGCATTTTGGGTTAAGCTGCAGTGAACTGGAATTAGCAATGACAAATATAGGTATAGGTAGGTACCTATTTGATAACCATGAAAAGGTCGTTGATCTTAGTCAGCGAAATATACATAAAATATTCATTAGAAAACAAGTTGAAAATAGAAGTATTAAATTATAAAAATAAAAAACCCGACAGCATAAAAACCGAACTAAAAAGATGCAAACAAGATGATATGATAAAGTTAAACTAACGTAGGTTTTCAAAAAATCATACTATGAAATCATAACATGCAGTCGGAGGCTACGTATGTTTTTGGCCAGTCAGGTTTCGAATTACATAATTCGTAGGTAGCCTCCGACTGCATGTTATGATTTCATAGTATGATTTTTTGAAAACCTACGTAAGTTTAACTTTATCTTATCATCTTGTTTGCATCTTTTTAGTTCGGTTTTTATGCTGTCGGGTTTTTTGATTTTTATAATTGACTTTTTTATTGATGTCTTTTTAGGATTTTTTATCAATATAATTATCATACATATCTATAAATATCTACTATTTTAATGAGGCCTAAACAAGTCTGATACCATACCATCACTCGCTTTAATCGGCAAAGTAGATCCTACACAAGTTTCAGGTTGTATAATTCTTAAACGAAGCGTATGGCTATTAAATGGTCAAACAAACATCATATTGATTTTAAAAGACCTATTCAATGAAACCCCATAAAGTACAGTACGATTTTTTTATTAATTCTTTTACTTACTACCTTTTCTTTTACCTCGGCCGCCTTTTTCTTTTTATAAAAACTGAACCTAGCCTATAACCATCGCACGGCTTAGACGAATCGATAGACACCTCACACATTAAAATCCATCCAACCGTTTGGATGCTTCGAGGGTATAAAGAATCCCACATACATAGATACATGGATACATAGATACGCGTGAAAAACATAAAGCCTGTCTTTGCTGTCGCGCAGTCGGGTAAAAATGCCATATAAGTAGTAACTTAGAACTTTAGTAACAAATAACTAACTAACAGTTTATAGCTTACTAGAGGTCGCCCGCGTGGATGTCGTTTAGCGCGTATTCCGTATTTTTCGGGATAATATAGGTAATACAATCATGATTCGAAAGACACGTGGCCCCATCTATGAACGTTATTGTTGTTTTCCTCGGGAACAGTATTTTTTTATCGGGATAAAAGGTACCCTATGTCCGTTTCTGTACACCTGACAACGTATACTTATGCAAAATTTCAGGATGATCGGTTCCGTGGTTTAGGCGTGAAAAGGTAACAAACAAACAAAATTACTTTAGCCTTTATAATATTAGTAAGTATAAGTAAGTAAGTATAGATATAGAAGTATAGATATAGATTAATCAAGTCTGAACGTTCAATAATTAGTTTCTTTATAATTAAAACGATACATTAAAAACTTTCATAGATGAATAGTGAATAGTCATCTATGAAAGTCTGAAGTATAGACTTTATACTGATACTAGCTTTCGCCCGCAGCTTCGCTTGCGTGAAATTTTGAACCCGTTAAGTGACGATTTTTCATACAAACTTCAATCGCCTATTTCACCCACTTAGGGGTAGAATTTTCAAAAATCCTTTCTTAGTGGATGCCTACGTTACAAAAGGAACCTACTGTAAAAATTTCAAGTCTCTAACCCCAGCGGTTTAGGCTGTGCGTTGATAGATCAGTCAGTCAGTCAATCAGCTTCTTCTTTTATATATATAGATTTTAAAGGTTAATAATATTTTTCTAACGATAATAAATACAATTTATAGGCAATTTGTATTTATTGAATTTCTCCTGATAGCTTGGTGGGTAATTTGCATATGTTTTCACTTTCTTATGCACGAGGCATATACGTATTTACATATGCAAAGGAGCGCCTAGGCATCTCTAACTGGTATTCAGTAGAATTGCCCAATAAATAAGCATAACGCGAGCTATAGCGGGATTATTGTCAGATATATTATGCGGTTTCATGTGTCAAAATATAAGTTCATTTTATTTTATTTCGCTAAGCCCGTGGCTTAGCTACAGGCCCTGATATTTATTTCAAACTAGCTGAGCCAGCAGACGTTCATCAAACAAATATCCAATTGAAAAAAGATCATTCAGTTTTTCCCGAAAGTGCCTATTTTCCGGACAACTTTTAAAATTTTTCTTGGAATAAAAAACTACTCGTAATTCGGAACATAAAGAACATTTAAAAAAATGCCAAATCGGTCCAAACGTGCTCAAGTGATGAGCTTACCAACGAACAGCATTTAATTTTTGATTATAAAGAAGATAGACGTTTTTTTTTTAAAGTAGTTTTTTTAAAATGTTTATAGTCATCAAATTACTTCTTCCGCTCTGCCTTGCTCATAATGGCCTTTGCGTTCCAGGACCGCCGTAACTCTTTCGTACAAATTCCGCAAACCTGGCAGTTTACAAGTAGCTACGACTATAAAAACGAGACTTAACGTAGACCGTAGTCAGCAAGTTTGGCCAACTCATGACCCCAGTATCCGGAAAAAAAAGGAGGAAGCACCGACACAACATCCATTTTCTCGTGACGTTGACCACATCCAACATAATTGCTGCTAATCTACAAGGTTAGTTTTAGTATATGCGAAACCTGAAACTAGTTTGTTCAGAATCACTAGGAGAATCGATTGACATATTTTTTACACCACATTTTTTTTTGTTTTTTTTTTTTCATAAATTTCAATTTTGTTTCAGTAGGTTTCTACCCATAACAATTGACGGGAATAGACACCTTGAGGCTTGAAATGGTCCGCTCGGTCAGTTTCCGTGTATTAGACAACTCCTGCATAGCACATCTCAGGCATTTCACACTTTTTTAGCGAACTTAACGCGACATAAACTAAGGTGTAACTTGGAGATTTACTAAAAAAAACACATATTCAGGCAGTTCTGATGAAAATCTTGTTGGGGTGTCTCGGTTTTCGCATAAAGTAAAAATAACGTTGTATAATAAATATGCAAAATATAATATAACAAAACAAGCTAGTCCCATCAAAAACAAAAACAGCTACACCTGACACACTGACCTATAATACGTCATAGCTAGTGATAAACTTAAAACCTCAAGCACGGTAATTATAGACACAGTAGATAAGACAATAAGTGTCGTCCTGGGACGACGGGCGGTTAAGAAAATATCACAAATGATGACGTAATCCGGGTCATCGTCGGAAGAGAATAAGTGCCTTGTTTGAATATACCTTGATCTTATCAGTGAATATTCGAATTACATACCTTAACATTTTTTAACAAATCATTATTCTCCTGGGTTGTTAACATTAATAGTAGTTTCATATTGTTTTTATTCTTGTATTATTGCTTGTCAGCAGTGGTGTAATTCGAGTTTTCATTATCATAATTGTAGTTTTATACATCTGCATTCTTAACTTTGGAATGATGATAATGACGTTCTTAATTTTCGTTAATGTTTTTCGAATATTCACCGTTATACTCTGTTCAACGAAAGATAAGCCCTGATATAGCGGTAATTTCGTAAATTGTAGCAGTAAGGAGACTCCTATCGATAAAACGTAAATCAGAGCTATGTTAACCATGTCGCGTTTTTTTTTAAATATTTGATCTAAGTGTCCCGCGTGTGCCCGCGGCTCCGTCCGCGTGGATGTCGTTTATCGCGAATTCCGCGTTTTCGGGATAGATGTAGCCTATTTCCTTCTTCGGGTTCCAGACTATCTCTGTACAAAGTTTCATCAAAATCGGTTCAGTAGTTTAGTCGTGATGGAATAACAGATAGTTTTTTTTTTTATTATTAATTTCTAGGCCTGCGTTTGGCCGCCATCTCGCCTGATGTTAAGCGATGATGCGGTCTACGATGGAGCACGCTTACCTAGAAGAAACCGATTCACTCGTGACTTGAAGCCACCCAGATTGTAGCTGTCGGGGAACACCCACTCGGGCAGCACATTCCACTGTTCGGCGGTTTTCACAATGAAAGTGGAATCAAAGCGCTTCGTTCGGGTTTTTGGTATATCAACCATGAACCGATGGCGCTTTTTCGTGCTTCTGGCCGTCCGATAGAAAAAAGGTCAGGGGGGTATTAGATCATGCAGATCTGAAGCACACTCTCCGAAATGTGTCTGATAAAAAAACCGATAGACTAGCAACTTTGCGCCGATGCTCAAGATTTTGGAGCTTGGTCTGAACAAGGGATTCGTTGCTGATGAGCTTCTTGGCACGCTCCTCAATGGACTCCAACGCCTCAAGCTGGTATTTGGCTGAGCCATCCCAAAGGTGCGAGCAGTACTCCATGCACGAACGAACCTGTGCTTTGTATAGTTGAAGCAACTGTTCCGATTTGAAGTACTGCCTAAGATACAGTTACTTTCGTAGGTATTTATAATATTAGTAAGGATTCTTTGTATGGTAACGTTTTCTAGAGAAACGTCAGGACTCAATTTACGTTGAAATGAGTATAAATTCACGTTTAAGTTGTCCGCTTTTGCTTATAACTTAAAATCTATTAGTCAGAGGTATTGCGCAAACGAAAATATTATTCAGTTTGAAGGAATGTCGCTGCAACCGCAGCCGGACGTGATTGAATGAAAGGAAACATAGCTAAAATTTAGTACAAAACTTAATTTGTTACTTCCTTTAAATATACTAATACCTGTATTTTGATCCTATGTATTAGATAGTCATCTGAACTTTAGACTAATAGCTGGTTTAAAACCTTAAATATGTATAAGTTTTGCAACTGTAGTAATAATTTTCATCTGTAATAGTTTTCCGTTCATTTTCCTTGAGAACTTGAGAATTAGAGGCAATTTTGAAATGAAATAGCCATTAATTTGTACTTGGTTAGTTGCTAGTTACAAGTCAATAAAGAGAATTAGATACGATGCCCGTTTATTTCCAGATTATTATCTTGATGTACTAGATATCCAAACTCACTAGCTACTTTTAAAATTAGGGTGTGTAGCTATATAGCTACGGTCATTTGTATATACGAATGACCGTAGTTTAGCAGAGAGTAGCCAGGTAGTATGAGTTAGTCATGCTCACTAAAATGTCCTGCTGACGGTGGCGTCGTGCATCCGATCGTTGAGTTCCCTGCAACATGGTTGAGCTGAGCGATGCGGATATGCACGTCATGCTCGTGAACGGGTGCCGTCTATCGGGACTGGTCAGCTCTTAACTGCCATGGCAATCCCAAAAGGCGTATTTTTTTTCTATTTCCTAGGTAGGTACTCATATATGAGTTTATTTCTTACATTAACCTGCATTATTCTCATATTATTTTTCTCACGATACTGTAATGAAATTGTCATGATCTATTATTATTTAAAAAAAGTATCCATGGAGTTTCTTGCCGGTTCTTCTCCATAAGACCTACCTTTCGGAACCGTGCACCTAGTTTTGACGTTTTAAAAGCACCTGTAATTTGGTCTACTTGAAATAAAAAACGTTGACTTTAGTAACTATCGATGAAAAACGCGTTTTGAGAAATGACCGTTTTAAGGTATTTTGGCTGTTATTTTTATACAATAACTAGAGGTCGCCAGCGGCTTCGCCCGCTTGGATGTCGTCTATCGCGTATTCCGCGTTTTTCTCTGCCATAATATGCATGTATTATACATGTAAACTTTCCTCTTAAATCATTCTGTCTTTTGATGAAAACCGCATCAAAATCAGTTGCGTAGTTTAAAAGATCTAAGTATACAGACGGCGGGAAGCGACTTTGTTTTGTACTATGCAGAGATGTGTACTGTACTTCCATGTAAGTGTGACTTTTAAATCATTCTTTAATTGTAAAACAGTAACAGCCGAAATACCTTATAACGGTCATATCTCAAAACGCGTTTTTCGTCAATGGTTGCTTTCTGCTTAACGACGCTCAAATACAGGCTGTTAACGAATTCGTGTAATTCCTTAAAACCACATGATCTACTACTGGTGTAGACTGGCCCAGCACGGGATTTAGGATGTTTAAAAATAAAAAAATAAAATTCTTTTTTTTTTCATGCGTCTTTGTTACCGATCGTATCTAAACCACCTAATAAGGATTCAGTAAAAAAATAAGAAATTTTTTTTTGCAAAAAAAATAATTTATTTGTGTGAACATTTCGATGCCATAAATAAAAGCATGGTGACACGGTTGGCAGGAACGACTAACGCGATATTGCTCTTTGCAGTCAGATAGCTCAAGGCTCTAAAAAGAATCAAAAATTGAAAACCAAATATTTTTTTTTATTATTTTTATGGTTTATTTTCGAAAATGCCCATTTGGGGTTAATCTGTGTCACCAATAGATCACGCGGTTTGAAGGAACTACACGATTTCGTTAACACCCTTTATAGCTTGCTGGTTTGTGTTCCGTAATAATTTGAATACTTTTAAGCTCATGTTTCTTAAATCCTAATACTTACCATCTTTCACGGCTGTGTCACGCGATCTCCTAACGGCATAATCAACGGTTAGCTAACAATCATCCGTTTCGTGGCTTCTACAAAATATTTCAAGGCGCAACGTAGCTAATTACCGAATTAAAATGATTACTTAACGGTGTTCCAGCGTGAGCCTAAGGAATGTATTTACACAAGTGGGTCGATAGTCGTAGCTTTCTATGAAGAACATATCGATACAATGTTGCAGATTCTCATAGACGAATATAGTACAAGATCCGGCCTAACATCGACCTTCCCTCATCTGTTTTTCTAACGAGAGGTATTTTATTTGAAAGATTTCATATAAATAAACAAATCCCGCATGGGTTGCCTAGTCAAAAATGGTCAAGGCTACCCTTAATTAAAATTCATAAAAAATAAAAAATAATTACTCCTTCCCTCATCTGTTTTTCAGAAAATATTATTACCAATCGAAAGGACAAGATGTAAGTTAACAGAAAAAAATAGGTTGCCTAAAAAAAAGTGGTCCAGAGATAGGGTTGCCGCGATTTAAAGTTTCAATATTTGAGCAGGAAAGTTCAGCGCGACAAAGAAGCACTACACGTAGTACTCAGTAGTTCTGTACAATAGAAAGATACAACATGGCAGCTGCTAGTGGGCCCATTGCCGAGTAAACGTGAGCGCGCATGCGCATTTTTCTTCAAGAAGCAACAAAAAAAAACCCGTAGAAAACATGATGTTCTGTTTTTGCGTCATTTTAGCGCTCCGAGTTAACAGACTGCGCGGATAGTTTGGGGGCGTTAAAATGACTCACGTTGTATCTTTTGTTTTATGTTTCTATCTCACAAGTAGATCACGGGGTTTTAAGGAAATACACGAATTCGGATACACCATGTACATTAATTATTCTGTAAAATATTTTATTTTCCACGACTTTTATATAATTTACTCCGAAAAAAATTCTTTGGAGTAGAGTGGTCACTCTCTAACATACGGAAAAATGCGCATGCGCGCTCACTTTTACTCGGCAATGGGCCCACTAGCAGCTGCCATGTTGTATCTTTCTATTGTACAGAACTACTGAGTACTACGTGTAGTGCTTCTTTGTCGCGCTGAACTTTCCTGCTCAAATATTGAAACTTTAAATCGCGGCAACCCTATCTCTGGACCACTTTTTTTAGGCAACCTATTTTTTTCTGTTAACTTACATCTTGTCCTTTCGATTGGTAATAATATTTTCTGAAAAACAGATGAGGGAAGGAGTAATTATTTTTTATTTTTTATGAATTTTAATTAAGGGTAGCCTTGACCATTTTTGACTAGGCAACCCATGCGGGATTTGTTTATTTATATAAAATCTTTCAAATAAAATACCTCTCGTTAGAAAAACAGATGAGGGAAGGTCGATGTTAGGCCGGATCTTAGACTAATAGGAAATCGATTAGGTTAAGTTAATTGAGTGTTACGGAAACAAGTAAGTAACTATCAAATATTTAGATCGTTTTCAAAGAACAACGGCAAACTCCCAAACAAACTATTGTTGAAATAATCTTTTGCGTCTGCTATTGAAACGTATGTAAAAGTATAGAGCTTGAATTCCTGAACAAATTTGTCTTCAGGCTTACTATTAAAGAGACTCTCGAATTCAATATATTCTATTTGAAGTTTTGCTTAACTAGAAATAGAAAAAACAATGGCGAACTTTCATACATCACTTTATCTGTATAAATGAATTGTAACGTCTTCGTGTCATCGTAGGCTTTGTGTATTCGCATTTTTTTTTAAATTCTTAATGAACTGAGCCATTTCTGATGAAATGAGCGATTCGCCACTTGTCCCTAGGATTCGAGAAAATAGCTCATATAGTATTTTAGGTTAGAATATTTATGATTATACCAGATTATACGAAACAAATTATATTTTTTATTAAGTAGGTAATTTCATTCTATCTTTCATCAGTGCAGCAGATCTATCTATTAAAACTCCCATGAATATCACTTTGATAGTCTAGCCACCTAGCATTATGCCTGATGCCCTAACCAACAAAACATCATACTAAAAAATGTTGTGAATTCAATGAAATCCATAAATACCCTAGCCTAAGTATGCAATAATTTGTGAGCACATCCCTCGGTTATAGCTTTACGTACGAGTATGTACGAGTTCAGTAAAAATTAAAAAAATCTACTTTGTAAGATGTAGGGTATAATTAAAAGATTTCGTGTTATTATATTTATTTATCTTTTGCTCTTCTTAATGGACTCAGGGTTTACACAACAATTCTGCTGGTGCTGCTTTTATTTCTTTGATGCCTTGGTTCCTTTGTAACACCAATGTCATGACAATGAACATTTAAGTAATTTCCTCCTTGTACGTCCATGCTTCCTCCATGATGACACGTACTCGTACCATGATTTTATTATCCCTCTTACTAAAGAAGTATTTCCACTCCCTCTGAGACTATACCTACTCAGAGAAATTCACTTGGTCAATCACTACACAGAAAAATCCACAAAATCCATGTGCCACTTTTCACTTCTCAACTCCAAATCGAGGAGTGAAATCGTAGTCCGTTAATGAGTAGTACAACGTAACGTTAATGCAACGTAGAAGTTTTAAATATTTATCAGAAGCCGTAGTACTATCACCGAATATAATATAATTATTATACAATAATTATGTCCAACGACAAAGCGTAGCCGTGTAAGCAGTAAAGTTAGGCCCCTTGCTGACAACACTGTTTTTAGGACCGTGGCTACCGGCTACGCACAGTTTCAAACCGTAGTAAGTCTGGATGTCGGATATTTATGGGACAGTATGGAGCTATTTTGACGTCACCGTTGCTAACGATGGCCCAGCTTGCCGCCGTGATCGGTTACGGCGTGGCTACCCTGTGTTCAAACTGGTACGGTGGCCTATGTGCACTCCTTGCGGAGGCCGGTTGTACGCACGGCGCGTCCTATATAAGTGGCACTTAACCCGGCTAGCTAGCGGGTACAAACCATATCGTCTACAAGTTTGGCCGGGGTTTACCCGGCGCCTCAATCTTGTCTACTAGGGGCTTAATAATATACTGATATTTGACAACTCTAGGATATTATAACTTTCGTGAGACACATTCATATTTATGATTATTTACGGTTTACTCACGTGCATTTTTCGGGATTGCCCGACTAGTTTCGCGGCATGCACCGGTACTATTTCATGTATCAACCCGGACACGACAAGTGACGAAGACGCACGAGCAATACCGACACAGAGCGCGCCCCTCTCGTCGCGGGCGCAACGCTACGCGGCGCGCTGCAGCGCCAGTTCGTCTCGCGACCTCGCCGCGTGTTCAGCTCATGATTAAGGGCTCCGTTTGGGTCCGAAACTAGTCGGGCAATCCCGAAAAATGCACGTGAGTAAACCGTAAATAATCATAAACTCTAGGATAGACAGTGACAGTTTTTGAAAGAAAGCATTGTCATGTCTGTGTTGCTATACTTATTTTTTCATATACTTCTATTATGTAAACAGGATTATAGAAAATCTATTTCTTTCCTAAAATACGCCAAGCTTTGCTGTCTTTATTTTGGTATTTGTTTCACGAATTATTTAACAATAATTCATTAGTCGAAATAAAACATCTTGTAAAATAATTAAGCATTAAATGTATTAACATAGCTGGTAAAAATCTTCGAAATTAATTGTAAGGGCATCTCTCAAAGTGTTGCAAAATTAAAGAAGCATGAAGAACAAACGAAAATTATTCGAATTAACGGGAATATCAGTAAAACTTTGAAATGTAATATATTTTTTTCAGAGAGTTCGTTTTTAAATGTTAAAGCTACAAGAATATCTAGAAAAAAATTAGGCTTTTTTTAATATACCTCTTACCATTAGACGCTTATTTAAATCTCAGCAAAGATTTTACCATTGTTCTTTGGGTAAAAACACGATATTTTCAGAACTAACCCGATATTTTACCATTTTTACCTCATGTGCTTAGATTACAAAAGTTCCTCATCGCACGCTGGGAATAGACGCGTGTTAAGGTTCAACAAAACCCAGCACGCTTGGTGGTAGGATCTATACGGTCCGCCTGACTAGCTACCACCCTTACATTAAAGACTGGCGCCAAGCAGTTTACTGTGTTCCGTCGTGTGTATGTGAGAACCAGAGGGGTATAGAGGAATCCCTCTACATCTGTGTTACAATACGGCCGACGTATCTTGTCGAGTCTGAAGTTAGTTGTTTCTCTGCGCAATAAATCTTTTAGAAACGGAATTGTCTACTGCGCAGCTAATCAGCTAACTTCAGACTCGCCAAGATACGTCGGCCGTATTGTACTTGGATTCGTGTGCTCCATCTTAGACCTTGTCTGCACTTACCATCAGGGTCAAATGCTACGAAGAGGTTAAACAATAAAAAAAAAACAAAATTCAAATTGATTTCATTGTGTACTGTGTTATCTTCATCAAAATAAATTAGAAATAGCATACACAGATACAATACAACTAATAAACAGGTGACACATTTCTTCAAACCATTCAACTCACAAGAAATATTATTTCCATCGACACTATTGTAAAATCACAGTAAAATAGATCGACTTATTAAGTTTTTACGACTATTTCCAGATGGCTTACATCGGTAAAGTTATTGGAAAATAATCGTAAAGAATTGCAGTTACGTTGAGGCCAGTAATGATTGTCTGCTTCGCTTTCATTCGTTAAACCGCTTGATCATCGGGTTATAATTGAAAAGGAATGAAATTGAACGTTGCCCAATCGAGTTTCATTCACAAAGGTTTTTGTTTAACATTCCATGTTCAATTCTGGCCGGGTTGCAGTGGGTCAACGAGTTTTTCTTGAATGTGTTGAATTGCAACACGTACTTAAGGTTTAAGGTTTACCTTTAAAGCTTTAAGAACATAATTATGTAGGTACTTATTTTAAAACGGTTAGCCATAATTAGCCTAATTAACAACCGCGCGGATCATATGATTTGTAAGGTTAAGCTACGCTTGCCGCGGTCAGTCAGTGGATGGGTGACCATTCGAGACCCCTCCGTGTCTCGGAGAGCACGTTAAAGGTACTATTTCGAACCGAGCTGCCAACTGCAACTGCCGACTGCACGTGCAGTGACTGCATGAAGTCGGCCGCAGCTGCACTACTGGTTTGTATGTATTTATATGAAATGGCTTCTGCACGGCGACTGCACGTGCTTTACATATACGATTGCATATACGTTTTCAGGTGTACAGAAACGGACGTAGGGTACCTTTCATCCCGAAAAAAAGTACTGTTCCCGAGGAAAACAACAATAACGTTCATAGATGGCGCCACGTGTCTTTCGAATAACGATGGAATTATATTATTATAGAAACTTTAGTAGTGTGTTAAGAGTTTTTTTGAGCTTAATTAAATATATTTTAATACCAAGTGTTGTTCTTTCAGCAGTGTTTTCTATACAAGGTTAGTCAGAAACGGGGAACTAATCCGAAAGGGCGTTAAAGTACTCATAATAATGAGTAAATTTTGTTCCACCACTTTCCCCAAAAGTCAATAGTTTAAGAGAAATAACTGTTCAAAAATTACATAAAAAATTCGCTAAAATCTGTCTATACTCGGCTATGATCAGCTGTGATACATTTTAAGTCAGATTTGGGGTCACAAACTAGAAGTTCCATTTTCTGAATTTGTAACTAAATCAGGGATGAAGAATTATTGAAAAATCTTAAATAAAATAATTTTACATGGAAATGAAAATTATCGAATTTTGTTAACACTTGCTTTAAAACCGTCATCAATGATACTTTAAGTGGCTCGCGGATTAGTTAATTGGTAAAGTTGCTATTTAAACAAGGTTAGTCGGAAAAGAGGTATACCTCTTTTCCGACTAACCTTGTTTAAATGGTTTAAAGCAAAAGTGAACCGGTACGCAAAATTTACATCAGAGTGTATTAAATGTGAGACTTGAACATATTAAACACGGTTCTTTAGATTTATACACCGATACAATCCAGGACAAATCCGGGGAAACTCGGTCGATAACCCTGACCGCCTGACGACACAGATGGCATACGTAACTACATTTTATTCATCAGTTTAAGGAACTTTCGCTTTACCGACATTGCGAGTTTATTTATAAACTTGCTGTTCCGTACTCGAAGTAAATTATAAATTTAAATATCGCGCGCCGAATTCTGGGTTCATTGCTGGACGCCTGTTGTTGGTTGATGTGTGTTCACGTCATGGCGTCCTAAGCCAATCAGAACGTATTTTCTCTTGAAAATACAATGCGTTGTCTCGCTCCCACTTTCGGCTTCGAATACGGACGCCGGCGATCGTCTCGCTCGCTGGCGCCACTAGTGACTCGTTACGTTTGAATTGAAATGTCACATCTTCTTCTCTTCCAAATCTCTTAAAACAATTGCTCCGGCTCGTCGGCTCCTATCGAAGCGAACGAGGGTAAGTGAGATCAGCGCACTGTATTCCGATTGGTTTGGGGTGCTAAGCGAGTTCATCCATCGGCCAGCTAATACGGCGATCGGCAATAGCTCAGCATTCAAGCGGATTGACCCATATGTTGTGGACAGCACAATATTTAGATCGGGTACGCAACACTAGCTTTTTCAGTTTTGCCCACAGCATCGCTTGCGTGAAATTTTGAACCCGTAGTGACGATTTTCCATACAAACTTTCATTCCCTATTTAACTCCGTTAGGGGTTGAATTTCGAAAAATCCTTCCTTATTCCTTGTCTACATTATAAAGGGAACCTCTGTGCAAAATTTTAACTTTCTAGGTCCAGTTGTTTGGGCTGAGCGTTGATGAGTCAGTCAGTCAGTCAGGACTTTTCTTTTTATTTAATTTATATGTATAGATAGATAGAAGATCTTATCGCAAAATACCTAACTATGCTTTTATTGAAACAAGAAACTTTCTTCATAAATGCTACGGACATAAACAAGCAAATACTATGTGAAAGTAGAAGTGATCGATCATATTAAATACTTCGATATCGTTTATATCTAGTCGTAATGTGTCAGTTATTAAGATTTTTTTATTTTATTACTCCTTACTAATATTATAAATGCGAAAGTAACTCTGTCTGTCTTTCACCTCCTCAAGACTAAACTACTGAACCGATTTTGTTGAAACTTGGTACAGAAATAGTCTGGAACTTGTAATGTAACAGACGGCCCTAGGATCTCCTGAGAGCACGTCTGCTACACCAGTTATTATAAAGAATGTTGTAGAACATTCAATACCTAATACATAAACATAACCATAATAAAATGCTTGTAGAATAAGAGGCAGGATAGTTTTACGTCCCTTGGGGTAGTCAGCGAGTTCCTTCTTGTAGTTACGGCGTTCGCCAAAGGCCCACATAGCCATTTGATAGAAACCGGCGGCAGCAAACAGACCGGATGCAGCACATTTAGTCATACTGGTAGAGATTAGCCAGTCCGATCGCCGATCTCATAAGTGTAGCAGGAGACGAAGTGTAAAGGAAGGGAGAAGGGGTTACCATCAGACAACGGAATGCATCTCACTTTGTTACCAGGGGAGCGCAGCTTCTTTAATAAGATGTGGCTAGTGATAAAAAGGTTTAATATAAAAATCAAAGAAGGTGAATGAAGATGATGATGAAGAAGGTGATACTACAAACTCGGAGAAGATAAGATACTTTTATCCCGAAAAACGCGGAATACGTGATAAATGACATCCACGCGGGCGAAGCCGCGAGCGACGTCTCGCAGTCAGTGGGTAAAAGTAAAGTCATTTAATTATTTACAGTTTTTATAATTTAATAAAATACGTTCGTTGATAGGAATCCCGTTCGGATACCCATTTTTATTTTATTTTAATTATTTACTGTTTTTTTTTTAGTTTTTTTACTACTTACTAATTGCAGACGGTATGATATACAAGGTGTAACATAAATAACGCACAATCTCCTAAGGGGTCATTGCTCTCATCATTATGAACAACTTTTAATATGGGACCAAACCAGAAACCGCGAAAAAAAAAAACAGCTGTTCCCTTCATTTATGTTCGCATAACTCTTTAAAATGTAGGGAACAGCTAAGATTTTTTCGCGATTTCAGGTTTGGTCCCGTAGTAAAAGTTGTTCATAATGATGAGAACAGCGACCCCTTAAAAGGCTGTGCGTTTTTTATGTTACACCTTGTATAAGGAAGCTATTTCCCCAAAATACATATAAAAAGAAAACTTTTCTGATATAGATTTAACGATTTTGTCTTGTAATATAATATTACATATTATTGCACCAGTTTCCTTCCTGAAACGTGTAATACCATCTATCGCGGACCATCACTCACTTCCTAAAGAACGTAATGTTACACGCGCGAGTGCATCGATCGATTGAACGATTAGTCGATATAATTATCGCACTTCTCGCGGGATTTAGTTCACTAGTATTGACTACAGATTAACCTGGTATAAATACGCATAGTAATTTGCTATGAGTGTATGAAAGTGGGTAGGTAATTAGATTTTTCTTTGTAACAATTAGTATAGAGATCGCTAAATTATCTCGGTATGAACTAAGAGAAGTGTTCTGTCCCGGGCTCTTTATAGTTTTGTTGCGTTAGTGCATGTGAGAAATCCAAGAGTGGGGCAACAAGACAAAAAATATTAAAAAAAATCCTTCGGTGTCCCACTGTGACTGTAGAGCAGAGGTTTTTGTTCTTTCCATTAATCCCTGTCTACAGCCGTCTGTGTCGGGCTTTAGCTCTGTCTAGCTTAGGGGTGGGCAATGTTCAGCCCGCGGGCCAACTCCGACCCACGAAGGGTTTTAATCCCTCCCCAGCCCTCCTTTTTGGAGCAGGAGTATATGGCCCCCGGTAATATATTTTTACAGCCTCATCGACACTTGTTCTTAGTGTTGGAACTCTCTTCGTCTCAGCTCGAACCTATACAACGCTATTTTTAGTATATACGAAAACGGAGACACCCCAACAAGATTTTCATCAGAACTGCCTGAATATATGTTTTTTTTTTTATAAATCTCCAAGTTATACCTTAGTTTATGTCGCGTTAAGTTCCGTAGTAATGTGTGAAATGTGTGAGATGTGCTATGCAGGGGTTGTCTAATACACGGAAACTGACCGAGCGGTCCGTCTTAAGCCTCAAGGTGTTTATTCCTGTCAACTGTTATGAGTAGAAAACTACTGAAATAAAATTGAAATTTACGAAAAAAAAAGTGGTGTAAGAAATATGTCAATCGATTCTCCTAGTGATTCTGAACAAACTATTATCAGGTTTAGTGTATACTAAAACTAAGCTTGTATAAGACGACATCATGGTCCATCAAGAGCAGTACACTTTGCTGGGGCTTTGAACAGCAGTTATTTTTTTAAGTTTTATAATTAAGTTTCTTACAGATAATTGAAACTAGAGTTTATTTGGGGCTTCGCCCGCGTGGATGTTATTTATCGTGTCCTCCTCGTTTTTTGGGATAAAAGTAGCCCTTCTCCAAGTATGTCCTTCTCCAGCTTCCAGACTATCTGTGTTCCAAATTTCATCAAAATCGGTTGAGTATTTTAGTTGTGAAGAATTCACAGACAGGCAGAGTTATTTTCGCACTTATAATATTACTAGCGACCCTCCCCGGCGTCGCTCGGGTACGTTTTATAGCTTAAAACCTTCCGGAAGAAATTACCTAAATGAATATGAAAACCGCATCAAAATCCATTGCGTAGTTTAAAAGATCTAAGCGTACAGACGGCGGGAAGAGACTTTGTTTTAATACTATGTAGAGATAGTAATTAATTTAAAACAAAATGCATTTTTTTTTTCATTCTGGGCCCCTTCGTCATGCCTTGCGTTTTTCTGGCCACTGATGATAAAAGTTTGCCCACCCATGGTCAAGAAGGTTTCAAGACTAAACAGGCTCTATAATATTATTTTTTATACATAACTCATCCTAGCCTGAAACACAGGATTATCTAGTTCAGGCACGTAAGTCTTAGGAACATAATTTACATTTAAGCAAAACTGTACTAATTTTTATGCCTTGTAATTTTTTGAATAAAATATTATTATTATATTATCCATTTTTTATTTTTAACGATTGTTTCTACAGAACGTTTACATCATTACGCTGGTAATCCACATAAAATCATATTTGACTCGTTACGAGGTAATCAACATTTTAAAGTGTTGAGCATTCTGTTAACGCGTAATAATACTTAGTATCATTATTTTAGTGCAAGTAAAAGTAGAACGTACGGTTAAGATGAAGTCTTTGTGTAATCCTTTTTGTTTGTACTCCGAGCCTTTTTAGCACACATACTCCTGCATAATTGAGTCGAGTCTTTAAAATTACGACTCAAAGACTTGAGTCCTTTGCTCCTTTGCACTATGCGTGACAGTGGCTCTTCCCGGGCATGGACCGTACCCCCTAGAGCTTGCCGCCCCCACCCCTCCTTTACGCCACTGGCTTATCGAGTGCTGTTCAATATCTGCAGTTCACACGGAACGACTGCGTTCTGACTTCTGACCTCGCTAACCTTATGAATGAAATCCATGTTGATTGAGTTACTACTTACTTTCAAAGCTTTCAAAACAGTTTCCCGTGTCCAACGCGTTAATTCTGCAACAAAAATAAAACATTGGTTAGTAATTTTGAAAAGGAAAACTAAACATTTTCGTGAAAGCAGTTACATATCAATACATTCGTAACGGTCACGCATGCGCACCTGCAATTCTTTGGTACTTGCGAGGCAATCGTACGCATCCCAATGTGGAACTAATTCCCTTACCGAGCCTGTGGTTACGTCAGAAGGTTACAATTGCGCCATAACGTATTGTAATGGTAGATGCGTGAGTATTACACTAGTAACAATTGTAAAGTATAAGCTACTTTCTTTCTGTCGCCAAGGAAAGCGACAGGTGAGGTGAAATTCCAGATGTAATTACGATTCCACATTTCTAGTTACCTACGTTTGGTTTCACGGTACCGCTGGCCGCTATAGTTTTGTTTTAAACTACCAGAATCTACTAGAAACTATTATTGCCAGTAATTTTTGGGTGCTACTAATGTTCTAGACATTTTTTTCAATAGAGCAATTAGTTTTGTTTATGACCGGAAAAAGGAACTGCTCCCTGATTCAGAACGATTCGATTAATCAACTGTCGAACGATTCGGTAAGCTATCTCTTTTTCTCTCGTTACGAGAATTGTAGATAGAACGAGGTGGAGAGGCAAACCTCACGCCACAGCCGCCGCAACAGAAGAAGATGCCCCGGGCGTCGGGAGTCGCAGGGCGATTCCCGGCCACCGTAGGCCTTTTTGCGTGCGGGCCTCTTTGGGTGGCTCGCCGTCCGATCAGAACCAGGCCCGGGTCGTCGGCGCGTTGTGTTCCACGCGCGCTTCAAAGTGGTGTCAGCATAGTAGACGGGGCCCGCTAGGGCCAATGCCTGCCAGGGTTGCGGAATTTGTTCGAAAGAGTAACCGCGGCCCTGGAACGCAAAGGGCATTAGGAGGAACACGGATGGGTTTTAGTCAGTTAGAGTCTGACAATCCCTTCCGCTCCTCCCAGAGCGGAAGAAGTCACTTTACGAAATAGAATCCTTAAAAAAAAAATGATGGTACGAGGTGATATACCGAATCGGTCGACAACTGATTATTAAAAATGTTCTGAATCGACGGGCTGGGGATTAGAATAAAACGCAAAAAATATGTTCAAGTTCCAGATGGTTTCTTTATCATAATAGTTCTAGCATAGCATAGTTTGCCCATTACTGTTCCACAGCGAGGCATGGACCTCTTCTCGGAATGGGAAGGGGGTAGGCCTTAGGTCCGGACTCCACCAAAGCGGAGTTGTGCGGAGATGTCTTGATCAACCAATAGGATTGTGTTATTTTCAAATCTCTCCGCTTAGTTTCAACTCAAAACGAATTCCTATTGGTTGTTTACGAGACATCTCCGCTTTGGTGGAGTCCGGGCCTCAGTCCACCACGTGGGCTCGGTGCGGGTTGGCGGACTACACACTCCATCGAGAACTTTTATGAACACTCAGGTGAGCAGGTTTTTTTACGGTGTTTTTCTTCACCGTTAACGCAAGCGTTAATAAAATTTTCAACCGCTAGGCTGTTCTGTTTTGGCTTTTTCCAATTATGTTCGGGTCAGCTTCCAGTCTAACCAAACGCGGCTGAATAGCAGTATTTTACAAGGAGCGACTGCCACCAGACCTCCGCGACCCAGTTACTGGCAATGCCTAAGGTTAGACCTGTTTTCAGACTTTCGGGCTTCTTTCTGACTACCTACCTCGAGGCACAGAGGGGTCTCGATGTGTAACGAATGGTCACCCATCCACGGACTGACCGCGGCAAGCGTAGCTTAACCTTGCCAATCATATGATCCGCGCTGTTGTTTATTAGCCACGAGACCGCCGTTAGGCTATCGCTGCAGTTTCCTTCCAATTTGTAAATACAATACTATATGCAACATTGGAAAAAACGTACAGTACAGGTTAAAAAGAGCGTCACACGCATGCACTCTACTCTAGGGTAGTAAGCAGGTACCTTAAGGTATAAGGTATAACGGGCTGGTATCCGCAACTCCACGTCTAAGCGCGTATTTTGCGTGATGAAGCAGGTACCATATTATTATACTCTTTGGTAGTAAGTAAAAACCGGCCAAGTGCGAGTCGGACTCGCGCACGAAGGGATCCGTACCATTATCTATAAAAACGGCAAAAAAAACACTTTTAGTTGTATGGGAGCCCCCTTAAATATTTATTTTATTCTGTTTTTTAGTATTTGTTGTTTTAGGGTCCCGTTTCACCCTTTGGGTACGGAACCCTAAAAACCGCCATTGAGGAACGTCCGATATTTTGGCTATTTTTTGTTGTGATAATTTAATAACTGATTATGATTCATTGTCTATCATTATAAAAAGTACCTTTAGTTATACAAGAATACAGTATTTATTCTCAACTGATAGGCATGTTAGAACCTTTGCTATAAATAGGTTGAATTAGAGACGCGAGCAGAGCAAATCGCAGTTCACTACCATGCTTTGTGATTTCATGCCCTAACAGCATGATCTAGTCTACATCGCTCAGGAATGTTGGGCTGTTGATCTAAATTCCGAAGCAAACAGCCAAGGGTTTGAAATATTGTACTTGAGGATAATAAAGATTTGTTACAGATAAAATTATGACTCAGCCACTGAACATCTGGAGTGGAAAAATACCATAGATTATAAATTAATTAAAGAAACGATGTCGTTAATGCTGTCATATTTATGGGCACGTATTGATAACGAGATGGAGGTACCTATATTTAAGTGTAATTTTCTAGCTACTAGTTTTATATTATTAAATGCAACTAATTTTGAAACTGATACTTATACCTAATATAAACGAGTAAGAATTTATAATTGCGTCAAAATTAATGTAATATAACATCTAACATAACAGTTACGTCAAAATTGGTGAATAATGATTATTAGTCCATCTGTTTACGCGAGATCGGTAACAACTCTCATCTTATTTCGTAATTGCAATACGGTACCTTTTCATACGCAACAAAACCATTAGCGACAATATAGATCAGTGTCTTAATACCGGTCTTTCATCGAATTCAGATTAATCTTCTGTCAGGATTCTGATGATTGATTGTCATTCGAACGCGCCCGACAACTAGCAAATAGTTGCCACATTTACTACCTCTGACTACCTACGACTTTTATTGCAGAATTGCAAAACAATGAACAGTCAGTGATGTCGCAATTGTGATCAATATTCAATCAGGCTTTCTCGATGGAAGACTAATCATCTATCAGTATTTCGTTGCGATAAATCGACAAAATTCGATCAAGCACACCGATTGCTTCGATTCTCGGTATTAAATATATCGATACGATATCTTTAGACATATAACTGCATTATCGCTGTTTCTGCTATCGTTAGCAATTAAAATATATTATTATGTATTATAAAGTTTATTAGATTACCGATGTCTTATTTTTATGTAAGTATGTACTTATTTTATAATATTAACCTACAAATTCTTAACATTCAGTAACTCGAATATGTTGTTTAAACTAAGTTTTAACTTTTAAAAGATAAACATTAACTGTACAATTATACATGACATATTAGATATTGATAGGTATTAGTATTATTTATTTTTGTTACATAATCTCAATTTCAAGATACATTATATTCTATACATTTAGTGTATATTGATGATATCATGTCTATATTAATGTAATCAAATGCCATGTATATCTAAGCAATAAGTTTTCTACATGCAGTCATTACGGGAAATTACTTCGACCGCTATCTATTTTCTAAGTCTATTATCCTAAGCTTAGAGTAATTACACCCCGTTTAAGTTAAATGTTTTAGACGTCGAAAGAAACATTTCTACTATATAACTTCAATAAACAAGATATCTCGTAGAAACTAGAAAACAACACATTTAATCAACGTGAGAGCATATTGAAATTCAAATCACAACCTAGTTTAATTTAAGCGTTTAGTATTTTTCACTTATCGAGTGATAAGTGTGGACAATTTAACGATAACTCTGACAACGAATGCAGTAGATCAAACTAATAGCACAGCGGAGCATCAAACGGCCAATAGTCACGAAGCGACAGATTTATTCAGTCGCACGGAAATGTATAAAAAACGAGTAATGCTTTACTAATGAATTCTCATGTCAATTTCAATTAGTAAATACTTTACAGCTATACGTCAATGTTCAAATCAAATCAAATCATTTATTCGCATACAATGTAGGTATTTTACAAAAAAGTTGGTATAAATAATATAAAGGTCCGTGTACATTCTGCCTACCAAGACCTGCCAAGACGGCATGCAAAAGTTACGGTCATAAAGATAGACAATAATAAAAATTTCAATTTTAACAATTCCGAATAAAAAATCCAATAATACTTGAATGTCATACTTAATGTTATTAATATGTATAATAAAATGTCCATGTTATACAATGTCACAATAAAGGATCATTCAATAAATCACTTGTTATATAATTATTCTTTTCTATATCTAACTTTTCTGTATCAAACAAGCTTTGATTTTTTTTATTAAATTGTTGAAGGGTTGGGGGAATGTTACAATAGACAGCCCACAAAAAAATCCTCCCTTCACCGCTTCCTAATGTTTATGCTGTGAAGAAGAAACTGCGCAACAACTCCCCAGCAACACAGTTCTGTCTGTCAGGTGAATAAATTAAGTCTTTACAAAGAAAATCATAATATGATTTACAATAATAAAACTATGCAAATTAAGGAAAAGTAATAATAAATAAAAAAGTATATGAAATAAACCAATTCTGTATAAATCATAATTTATTTCCAAGAACTTACTCTGAAATCTGAAAGCGAGGATCTAATCATAACTCAAGACAGTGCCTACTCCTATACCTATAATGGTTTTGACAAACAGTAAAAAAAAACAAAATTAGCTTCAAAGTCTTGCCAAAACTGTAATTGTATACCTCGTTTATTATAAAACATTATTTTTTTATTACAAAAATAACTATTTAGTAAGACGTAGATTAAATTAATAAAATAAAATGATGCGAGTACTTTTGCAACAATAAAACTATTTGCGTTATATTATGCGCAAGAGTCGGCACGCGGTGTTCGGGTGAGTAAAATTTGCACATTGGTTATAATTAAAATTATGCGCCATAATGTGGGTCAAGATTACAATGATAGATGTTTGTGCAACTTTGACTTGCAGGGTGCAATGTTCACATCGAATTGTTGATATTTGTATAAAAATTCGGCTTACTCCGCCAATTCTATCGTGGAGTCAAATTATTGCGAAGATTGGAATTTATAATAATAGAAATCTAATTCTGATAGTTACTGAATTGTTAGTTTGTAATTAATTCAATTTTGCGTCGTTCACAATCATCGCTGCATCGCTACCAATTAACAAGAATAAGGTTAAAAATCCCTTTTTAATTCAAAAAGATCATACACTTAGCGATTGAATACAATGCATAAAACTGAAATGCAGTCCGGTAACTGTAGCTTTTTTTTATGTAGTTTCTGTGTTGACTAGGTATGTCATTACGTTAGTTAGTAATCTCTCATCACAGAGTATTAAGTATGTTCCTTTTAGTCACATAATGCCTAAGTTTCGCTTTAAATATGTTAAAGGAAGCTAAGTTCTTGATATCTGCCGGTAGATTATTATAAAGTTCTTACAGTTCTTATTCTTTAAGTGTGTGTACACAAAAAAAATATTTAAAAATATTATTTTTTGCCCTATTGAATGAAATAAAGAATTAGATGGAATGAAGGAAAATAGAGGCAAAGTGTAGCTTATGCAATGGCCATGATTCCAAATAAAATGTTCCCATAAATACATGTCCAGATTAACTCTTACTTTAACTCAGAAGTAGCTCTCTAAAACCACTCTCTAAAGCCGTAGAATAATCAACTATCTACTGTTCCACTAATCAAGTCATCTAAAAGCAAATCATTCTATATCAATCAAACACCTTTTCTTTCTTTCCGTCGCATCGAGTTAGTTTTCTCTCCCACAATTAATGAGCAACTACCATGGCCGTGAATCTAACAAGACAGTGTTCTCGGATACGAAATGAATGTTGAATAGTAACGCGAACGCTGTTAATAGGGCTGCCAACATATAAGAAAAAAAAGCAAAAAAAAACATGGTTGTAAAGAGTCTGGTTTTTCTTTGTTCCTCGGAATAGTTTTTTTTATTGACTGAAAGTGTCACAGGCAATTTTGTATATTATTTTGTTGGCTTTAAGATCTTGTAAGGCTATACAAGGTTAGTCAGGTTAGTATCACTTGAAGACTGTTTAAAAGCAAAGGTTAAAATTTCAAAATTCGATAATCTTTAATTCCATACAAAATGATTCTAATTTTGGTTTTTTCAAAAATTCTTCATCCCTTCTTTAGTTACGAATTCAGAAAATGGAGCTTCTAATCCGTGACCCCAAATGTGACCTAAATTGTAAACACAGCTAATCATAGCTGAGGATAGATAGATATTTCATTTTTTTTTTTTTTTTGAGATTTTTATCAGCTATTTCTCTTAAACTATTGACTTTTGGGGAAAGTTGTAGAACAAAAGTTATGCATTATCATGGGTACTTTAACACCCTTTCGGATGAATACCTACCCCCTTTCCGACTAACCTTGAATAAGCCATATAATGCCTTAAACGAAAAGTTAAGTAGTTTTAGATACCAGGCGATAGAAGGTATAAAAAAAACACATTTAAGAAGACTCCCGAAATTTTTCATACTTTGGCAATCCTAGCTGCATCTAACGGCTTGTAAATAAGAGCGCACGACGGCGCTTACGCAGAGTCGATTAGCGCCGGATGAATACACAACACGATTGCTGCTTTTAACGTAATTGGAGTATTAGTGGCTGGCGGCAATCGTGAAATAATACGTTTGATAGTGAAGAAAAATGTCTTCGACTAATGTAAGAAAAGTAAATTTTAACACGCTTGCATATGTATGTGCCACTTACGCTTTTATTCGACGGAATAAATGAATGTACTTCGAAACGAGATTCTTCTTTGTAAAATCATCTGAGAACTCGAGCTGCGGTTTCGTTCATGAAAAGACCATCCCAATGGCTTTTAAGTTCCGTTGGAAGTTTCCTGAAGATAGGCGGCATTCATTTAAAAGTAAATTAAAAGCTTATCAGGTCATTGAAAACAGAAGCAATTGTACACAAAACGATGTCAGTTGTAAGGCGATCGTCAAAGCTAATAAGAGAAAAGCCTGTCAGTAAGATACATACATAAACTCACGCCTTTTTCCCATGAGTGTAGGCAGAAACTGTAGAACGCCACATGCTACGCTACGATCCTTTTGCTTCGTCCACGGTCATACATCTTGTCATACAAGCACGCCGGTTGAAAGTACTACGCACCTGTCCTTTTGGAAGAACATCACCATAACATTGATGTATGTCCGTCTAGGGCGTCCTCTACTGGCGTTTCCACTGACATTCGCCTTATAAATTCCTTTTGTTAATCGCCGTTCACTCATTCTTTCAACATGACCAAACCACCTAAGCATAGTCCTTTAAATTTTTGTCACTACATCATCTTTATCTGTTAGGTATCCACCACTTTTCATCAACTATGGCAATTGATTTAAACATTGAAATCAAACCATTACTTACAGTATGATTACAGTTATTATATATATACTCGTAAGTCCGCAAAAGTAGAGCACTGACATGCAATATTAAGTAAATTAAGGGTACTTAATTTATGTTACCGAGTTTGTCAGTTTTGGATAATGGCTTAATAACAAGTGTTACATAAACGTGACATGATATACTTTTAAAACCCCATTTTATACAAATTTACGCATGAAAAAGGCAGTCTACTCCTTTCTCTTGCATTTCAGCAACCGTAACTGGATTAATTGTACAATATTTTACATAAGATAACGTAATAAAACACTTTATATTATTGACAAATACCTGAAGCCGATCCAGATAATTTACTTTCAATTTCTTATCTTGTTACTGTTTGTGTAACCACCCTTGTACTTTTGGTACATTGCGGCTGTCCCATTTTAAAACCTAGTAAGGGACACTTTTTACAAAAACCGTTATTTGCATAATCTTGCTAACCTAGAAAGTCTCTACCAAATACAAAAACACCAGCGCTGAAAACTCACATAATAAGCAGATCTATTTAAGCATCGATACCTAGTAAGTGCCATTCATTGCCTCTGATCATTTTAAAACCTAGTAAGTCAATTAACCACATGGTTTTGCCTAACATAAATACTTTTCAAAGGCTGACCGATTTTACGTTTATGCGCTCTCCTGTAAATTTTCGTTTTAAGGCCTTACTAGGTTTTGAAATATACAAGGTACAAGTCCGAGACGGGACGCAGACCGCAAACTGCAAAAGTAGTATCGCTTGCGCTGTGATCTGCGGCTGCGGTCTGCGGTTGTAGTTTTGCAGTCGCTATCGGAATAGCACCTTTAAAGTGCACACCTTAAGGTGGATCCAGACTTTGCGCATGCGCCACGAACGGTGCACAATGAATGCCTCGGAAAGAGGCGTGCGTGTCGAAAAAATATACCAACGTATGCTCGGGTCGAGCAATCGCGTGCGAAGCAAATGCTTCGTTTGTCTGTCTTCATGTTTGTGGCGAGGCATGTGCTGCGCACAGGCTGAGCATGTGGGAGGCGAGCCAGCGTGTGTCGGTAGGGATACGCATGCGTTGTGCGCCGTTCGCGGCGCATGCCTCGCAATGTCTGGATCCACCTTTAAAGGCTCTATTCCGATGGCGACTTGCGGTCTGCGGTCTGCGGTTGCAGTCTGCAGTTTGCAGCCCATCTCGGACTTGTGCCTTTAATTTAATGATTGCAGAAAAAGAAGGAGGACGGCATCGTGGCTAACTAACAACCGCGCGGATCATACGATTTTCAAGGTTAAGCTGCACTTGCCGCGGTCGGTCCGTGGATGGGTGACTATTCTTTACACAGCGAGACAACTCCGTGCCTCGGAGAGGACGTTAAGCCGTCGGTCCCGGGTGTCATACGAATACCTATGACAGTCGTTACGGGATGTCAGAAGCTCGCAAGTCTGACTACCGGTCTAATCTTAGGATATCAGCATTACCCAGTAACTGGGTTGTGGAGAGGCAATAGCTGTGTAAAATAGTGGTATTCAGACGCATCAGGGACTCAGGGAGTCTACTCCCTAAGCACAAAGTCCGTGGTTTCGGCCTTAGTTACGAGCGTTTCCTACTCCCTATCACCTACGGACATACGATTATTTCGGGGCCCGAACTAAGAATGAATGACAACACGATTTGACAGTTGTCCCTACTACCGATATATTTTTGCCCGTCCGAAAAGTTGAACTTGACACTTGTTTTGTTCACTCCTACGATTCGGGCTACTTTCGGACGGGCGACTAACTTCGTTTACGGGTTTAGGTAGGACCCCTTTTTTTCTTCTTTTTTATCTTGGAAACGTCCTCATGGATGCCCTTCGCCCGAAAAAGGCGAAGGGATATGCCGGACTCTTACTGGCTAAAAACCCACGGTGTTCCTTCTCCTGACCCCTGGCCGGGGTCGCGGGATTCGCAGCTGCATGCACCGCTACCCCGGCAGGCCTCGGTCCGCCAGCCCCTAGCGGATCTCTCCTTCTGTGGGTCCTTGCCCCACGTCCTTCTCAGAGGCGCGCACGGAACACATGCGTGCCGCCATCTCGGGCCTGTTACTGGTCGGGCGACGGGTCCCCTAACCCGTCGCCCACAGGCCTCACACTAGGGTGGCCGGAGATTGTCGCTCGCAATCCGGCGACGCCCGGTGCGTCTGACGCGGATAGGGAGAGTGGCCGTCGCCTCTCTCTCCCTCTCCGCTCCAGGTAGTAGGCTCCCTAGTTGGACTGGAAGCTGACCCCACCATAGTTGAGAAAAGGCTAGGCAGATTAGATTGCAAAAAAAGTATATAAAAATATTAGAAGTATGCGTGGATTGATGACACAGTTACCTTGACCGGGCGTAACCTCGTGTGAATGGCATTAGCATAAGAATCGACCTGATACACATCTCGTTCACACGTCTCGCCTCTTATATGTAACGCACCGATGTACTGGCACAAACTTCTAATATGATGAATCATTATTTAAAATTGACGTATAGATTGTCTTGTTAGCTTGGGAATACCTTAGAAAAATGTGTGGAGCAGATAATCTTCCCGCACTTTCGAAGCTATGTATTGGATAACGGGGATTGTAAGTGAGGGCCATCTGTCATATTAACTTCATGGTATACAGGCATCTCGCATATATTCGACTTTTCAGAAGGAGAAAATAAACTACTGCCTCGTTGTGAGGTCCTGGGCGCGATCCCCAGGTCTGGCAAAGTGTTTTTCCGTGTGCAATTTCTCAGTAGCAACCTGGAGTCTGGATTTGTGCACGGTCGATGGCAATAGGCTCGCCCCCTATTACATAGGACGTAAACATAACGGCGAAAAGTGGGTGTACTATACACCTCTGCTAATCCTTCGGGGAATACAGACAGTAAAAGAAACTAAAAGGGAAAACGATAGAAGATGTACACAAAAAGTCCTTGTTAAAAAAACGTTTCAGGAATGAACAATTTAATCGGAGACTCGATTTCTGTTGTCCTGCGCCCAAGTATACCTATAAATGCTCGAAAGTACTATACGTATACAAATACATCAAGCCCGTTCTCGTGTTCGGTAGTGAAACTAGGCCTAGCAGAGTGACACGTGCAGCTGATCAGAGTCACGACAATGGAGATGATACGATGTACGTGCGGCGTTACTCGATTAGATCGGATACAAACGAGGTCATCTGCGGTGTCGCAGTACGTGACGTTGCTGACGAGCCGAAGGAAAGTCTCTTGAGAGAATTAGAAGACCCACGGGGGAACATCGGAAGAAGTTCTGAGAAGTTAGACCTCATGGGACGGGTGGAATTGGGAAGACTTAGCCAGAAAGGTTCGGAGTAGTGTGATCACATTCAGAAGATTCGTTAGCTACGAGCAAGTTTCTTTGCTTTCTACATTATAATAAAAGATTAAATTTTATCGTCATGTAAAATAAAAGGAAATTAAAGTTTCACTCTATGTAAGTGGCGCAAATAATATATCCGTTAGATTATTAATTATTAATAAGTAATGAAATAATTTAATGGGTAAAAGTTTATAATCATTTAAAATATAATGTGAAATTGTAGTAAATGTTCGTAAATTAATTAATAATTTTAACATTAGAAATCTTATTTCTCAGTGAAACCATTAAAACATTGAAACAGTCTTTAAAAATTAAGATTTTATTATGATTGACTGGCTCTCGTTTTCTTTTGAAAAATCTTACAAGCAATGGTAACTCTTACAGCCAAAACATAGTAACAATCTTATTCTAGGTAATTAAAAAGTACAACCAATGGTTTATTGGCTCGACATCCGGTTGTTTGGTCGTAAAAACTGCTCGGATAATGCAATTAGCTGCTGTGTTGCCGCGCAAAAAATGGCACTGTTTGCACGTTAGACCTCGTGGGATAGCTGCATAAATCGATCTGCTGTGATAGTCGAGTTGATAGGCTGTTGAGAGAAATTGTTGAATGTTGGCACAATTTTTGAAGATAACTTTTAAGGCGCTCCCCCCTCACCGGGAGCATTCGCGCGTAATGTAAGGCTCAATTTACACCGCCGTGGAATGGAATGGAAGCGTCAATTTCGCCTTATGACGCTAGAAGGCGCGTGAATTCGCGGGAATGCTCGAGAATTCCCGCTCATTCCAGCGAATCATCATCATAAACGCTCGGCACCGCACTACTGTGACCGTCCCGACCGACTCCCCGTTCGCGCCACTTCCGACGGATTCCACAGACGGCGCCGACAGTAGCTAGGGGAATTCTCGAGAATGCGCAAGGATTCCCCGGAAGACGTGCGACCTTTTTTGGCTCGTATTTTGTTTGTACTTTATACATTTGACATAAAGTTCATTATGCTATGTACAATTTCGTTGCAAAAAGTCGCTTCCATTCCATTCCACGGCGGTGTAAATTGAGCCTAAAAATGCAAGATTCGATTTTGAGCATTATCGTCAAGTAGTAATGCTCAATATTTAAGCTTGCATTGTTACATTACACGCGAATGCTCCCGGTGAGGAAGCGCCTTAGAGTTACTTTCTTCTTTCGTGACTTGAGAATAGCTCATGCTGCGTGCCGTGGCCAAAAGACTAGTCAGGTAGCAAGGATAGAAGAGAGTCTGACTGACCCCGAACAGTATCGCTGCAGCGGCTTCCGTTAATTTTTTCAGCTTTTTCTATACTGGCTAATGGGAGATACTGTTTACAATTTGACACATTTCTGTATTTAATTACTCTGTCTCTCTCTGTTGTTACTTTGCCATAAGTACTCAACAACACTCCGTATGACAATGTATGCTATCATAATTATCATCATGGCCCCAAAGAGAACCTTATTATAACATTTAGTTGAGATTAGACGTAAAAGAATAATTATTGGAAATCCATATTGACGCAGTAACAAATCATAACTGTCTAATAAAATACATAATTACCCTCTTTTTGTTGTCATAATTACGTTGATTCAGTAATAAGGTTTTGTTACCTCAATATAATTGTACTGACTATTGTAATGTTGACTATAGAAAATCATTCGTACATGTATGTATGTACGGTTACAATGTTTTTGCGTAAACTTCTGATGATGTGATTATTTAAATTTTACCAAGTTTACTCGATAGCTTCCTAAATAAAGTAAGTTTTCTTCTCTCGTGTCAGCACGAGCTATACGAAAATAGCTCATGCTGTGGTGAAAAGAATAGCCAGTCAGCAAGGTTGATAGCGGGGCTGACTGCCCAGGGTGCGCCGGACGTACTTAAGTATTGTCACTCGTGGAGACTCTTTTAATAAAGTGAATCAATAACAATTTTTGTAGAAAAATAATGGATAGAATCGGCTTTTCGAATTCATGTGCAGATCGGTGTGTGAATTCATGCACAGTATGTGTATGTGTGTGTTTATGTGAAATAAAAACTTTTGATTTGATTATGCTTATAATGGATAGAGGTTAATAAGTTTGTAATTTTTTTTCGTCTTGGTAATCGTAAAAAGCGCTCTTTCATTGAAACTCCAGCCGTATTATCTACTCACTATCCATTAATCCCAAAACCAGTTCATTTTTTAATAAAATCGACATGTTTATGCTCCAATTTTTAATGCTCGGACAAGACATGGATTCGTCACGCGGTGGGAAATGAAGAAAGGTTAAGATATCACCCGTTATGTTACGGTAACCGCTGAATGTTTAGGCTTACGATTCCGTCATTTTACTGTCCACATTGTTTTGATTAGCCCAGTTTTCATGTTCTCTAGTCTTAAGACGGGTTAGCTGTAAAACGTAATTACTTGCGCGAATACTGAGTTGTGTTATGTTTTTATTGTTCACGCAACGGGAGATTAAGTTTTAAAATGTACGCTATTCTAGTATCTTTTTATTTGTAGTTTAGAATAAGAACTAACAAACGCTGCTTCAACTGGAACCATGAGTGGAAAATTATAATCAATTCTAGTTACCATATCTTGTCAATAGTTTGACGATCGAAATATTATTGTAAAGGGCCATTTTATTTAGCACACTTTGAATTCGTATCACACCAAAAGTATTCCTATTCCTATTAATATTGTTGTGATCCGAGTTGGTGCTCTTCAAATTGGTACTCGAAATGGAATGTCTCGGATACCTTCTGTCTATGCACTACCCACCTGATGATACATCTAAATATATTTGCACCTGGCATTTAATACCATCATAATTATTCGCGCAAGCATCTACTGCCAAACAAAGTCTTCCCAATAGCATTCCTGGCATTTACTATACTTCAACTTCAAAACTCATTTATTCAAAATAGACTAGAATTACTTATTTCTTTTTGAACGTCAAGATTACATACAAGGTGTAACATAAACAACGCACAACCTCTTAAGGGGTCACTGTACTCATCATTATGAACAACTTTTACTATGGGACCAAACCTGTTATCGCGAAAAAAAATCCGCTGTTGCGTAGGGAATAGCTGTTTTTTTTTTCGCGATTTCTTCTTTGGTCCCATAATAAAAGTTGTTCATAATGATGAGTACCACTGTACTCACTACTACCACAGTGTACCTACTTACTACATACAGTGGGTCAACGCCCATACATTTGACAGGTCCTATGAAATGTCAAAATTATGTAGGGGCGGAGGTTATGTCCCAAGTATGCAGTATGGCTACTCGGGACATAACCTCCGCTCCTTCACCCCGCAACCCCCCGAACGATTGCTCTGCGACAATGTTCTACGTTGACCGACTGTAAGGAGTAAGATATAGGTAGACTGTGCTACTACTGTACTAGGGGTCACTACCCCTGAGAGGTTGATGAGGTTGTGCGTTATTTATGTTACACCTTGTATAAGACAGCCCACAAAAGCGCCCACCCTTTACCGCTTCCTAGTGTTTTTGCTGTGAAGAAGAAAATAATAAAAAGCCATAAATATAAAGCCAGCGATATCCGACGACTAGTCATAGCTCGAAAATGTCGCGCTTACGGAGGTCTGGCGACATCGCGCCATATCGCCGGACATCTCTGGCGACATTTGTCCCTAATGAATAGGCGGATTATTATATTAAAAAATAATGACTGTACAACGCTGCCGTACGAGCAATAAATGCAGTAAGTGCAATTTTAGAGTATAGAAAATTAAACCTTATTAGTTAGGCTTAGCTTATACAGTACATTATTAAAAAAAACTCTTACTGCGTATATTTTATGTACGGCAGAACGTGTCTTTTAACAAACGAGGTAAACACAATGTCACAGTAAAAGACTACATAGTTTTCCTGCATTTCTCAGACTATCGAAGATTAAGAACTAATTCGACAATAGACATCGTCATCCACTGACCCTCGACCAAGTCTACCGTAAAGGTTGTTTACACGAACGATTAGTCACAGAGGTTTAATATAACCGAGCAATTAGTCGATTACTTCGTGTAAAACGATGAAATGTATTTAGCTGCAAAGATAAATAATTAGTTTTTTATTAATTCTTGATCTTGGCCGTGATTGACCCAAGTTGCACCTGACGGGAAGGGCAGATAGGATCTTAATTGGAGGATAGGAATCGAATAGAGATAGATACTCCCTTATACCCCCTGGCTCTCACATCACACGACGGAACACAGTAAACTGCTTGGCACCGGCAACTTTAATATGATAATAATGAAACCTACCCCATCGTACCTTATAAGGACGACCACGAGTTTCCGGGAGAACTTAATGCAGGCTGAGAAAAAGGGAACTACATCCTAATTGCGCAAGACACTCGTAATCGCTATGGCTTTGATTTTGATAGTACAAAAATATTCATTGCGCGGTACATAGTAGTGGAGAAGTCGAATTGTAAATACACATATTGCTATGGAAATTGTGGACCTGTCAAAATCAAAGCCATAGCGATTACGAGTGTGTTGCGCTATTAAAATGCTGAACTACTTCCACAAGTAACATACTTGTCAAAAAGCATATCAACCTGTCAAGCCATTGGCAAAGAACATATAATCTACTAACTACACTACTACTACTACTATACGTATAATAACTACGATTATGAGGTGGGACTTCCATATAATATTTTTTTTATGAAATGGGCGCCTAAGTACTCTACATCGTAGTACATTTACTTCCATGTGGACCGTGCCAAGCTCGTAATGCCAACTTTAAAAAGTTTTGACAAATCGTTCACTGTCCTTTCTGTCAATGCTGGCAACTGACAGACTGACAGTTGGAGCAGAAGATGACGACGAGAACCATGATTAAAATTTTAAAATTAACTGGGTAACGATAGTTATAATGGCATAACAGTACGTTTTAAAAAACTCACTATCAGCGGTCGGTACAGTTCAAGCAACTGTTTCTTTAGAAAAACTTGGACAACTCCTTCAAGTCACCGGTCCGTTTAGTACGGGACATTAGAACTGTAATGGAGAAGCCAACACTGTAATTGTTCAAGTTCACTGAGCAATAACACATTATTTGAGTCATATGGACTGCGACGCCAAGTGATCCGATTCTACCAGTACCGTTGGCGGTGAACTGCCATACCACCGGTTAAGCACTATTACTCAGATCATACAGGTTGGAAACGTTATGTGTCAACAGGTGATTACTGTGTTTACAGATATTCAATCACTGTTAGCTAATATCCAAATTAGCTTGCCTACGTATGTAATGTAGCAGGCGGCCCTAGGATCTCCTGAGCACGTCTGCTATACCAGTTACAAAGAATCGTATTAAGCATTCAATATCTAATGCATATCATCATCTGCCTAGCCTTTTCCCAACTATGTTGGGGTCGGCTTCCAGTCGAACCGGATGCAGCTGAATATCAGTATTTTACATGGAGCGACTGCCTATCAGACCTCCACAACCCAGTAACTGGGTAATACGATACTCTTGGTAAGACTGGTTGTCAGACTTTCTGGCTTCTGACCAACAGTAACGACTGTCAAAGATCTACAAATGATAGCCGGGACCAACGGCTTTACGTGCTTTCCGAGGCACGGAGGAAACTCGCTATGGTAAA
Organism: Amphipyra tragopoginis; assembly: GCA_905220435.1. Taxonomy (NCBI): domain Eukaryota; kingdom Metazoa; phylum Arthropoda; class Insecta; order Lepidoptera; family Noctuidae; genus Amphipyra; species Amphipyra tragopoginis. The sequence continues at coordinate 7,097,419 of HG991997.1, read as the reverse complement.
TGGTCACTCATCCACAGACCAACCTCGGCAAGCGTGGCTTAACCCGGAAGATCGGTCTATGCGGCTGTAATTATTTAGCCACGAGCTCCTCCAACAATACCTAATGCATATACATAACAATAATGAAATGCTTATAGAATAAGAGGCAAGATAGCTTTACGTCCCTTGGGGTAGTCAGCGAATTATTTCTTGTAGTTACGGTGTTTGCCGATGGCCCACACAGCCATTTGATAGGAACCGGCAGCAGCAAACAGTCCGGCTGGAGCGCATTTAGTCATGACGGTAAAGAATAGCCAGGATCTGAACTCGTAAGTGTAGCTAGGGCAGGAGGCGTCAGACGTGCTCAGGAGATCCTAGGGCCGTCTGCTACATTCCACGTAATAAAATGACCCTACTTATAATCGTTTTTTAAATTTATTAGCTTGTCGTCCAAAATTTGAAAAAAAAAACATCAATACCATCTGTATCCTAGAGATACAGGTATCAATAATAACTTTTATTTACTATTGAATACCTTTGCAATAACATAACACGCAATATATACCAAGGTTATTGAACTCATTCTTTAACATTTTTTTTGTACAGTTTTGGATATTTTAAAAATTACAAAACGGTTTTTGCGTAAGAACCCATTATAGATAGCAATTATCACAGTTGGCATTTAAATTGACCGTGTGTTTTATTAGGGCATATAATCAACAACCACTAAAATCTCGCTGAATTTGGCAAACCAGTTTAATAATTCAGGATTTCTTAAATTTTATAGCGATATCTTGATTTGGAAATAGGTAATGCAAGCTTTCTCTCTTTTAAAATTTAAATCAAAAATTGGAAAAAAACCCGATGTCAACTTCTTTCGCTTTTGAATAAAGAGCCCTTTTAGAGCATTATTATTTATGAAGTAGGTAAGTCTTACAATCGGTCTAACCGATATTGGTATTGCTCAGTAACTGGGTTGCGGAGGTTTGATGGCAGTCGCTCTATGTAAAATGCTGGTATTCAGCCACATCTGGGGGTCTACTCCCTAAGCACGAAGTCCGTGGTTTCGACCTTAGTTACGAGCGTTTCCTACTCCCTATCATCTACGGACAAACGATTATTTCGGGGCCCGAACTAAGAATGAATGACAACACGATTTGACAGTTGTACCTACTACCGAAGTGTTTAGCCCGTCCGAAAAGTTGAACTTGACACTTGTTTTGTTCACTTCTACGTTTCGAGCTACTTTCGGAGGGCGACTAACTTCGTCGACGGACTTAGGGAGTAGGCCCTGGTTAGGCTGAAAGCTGACCCCAATATAGTTGGTAAAAAGCTAAGCAGAACTTAACAATTTTTAGTCCTTTACTCTGAGTATAGAGACATCTTAATAGCATTTTCAAGTCCATCTGTAACATCAGATCTGTATACTAATAGAAAACGTAATAAATCACCTATAGTGAAATCGAAATCATAAATATTTTATGGTTCGGCTAATAGAAACGATGTTTTCGAAATTTTTACATAATCGTTACTTTAATTTAGATGTTAATTGGAGCTAGTGCCTTAAATGATAGATTTAGATCCAATTTCACCATACAATGTTAGTTGTTAACGGTCTGTTAAGCTGTCAATGTCAGTTTCAATGTACTGATAAACAGTCTGTTAAAATGTTTAACAGGACATTAATAACTAACAGAGTATGGTGAAATTGGGTCTTAGCCTGACATTTGGAATAAACTTTTCAGCAGGCGTAAAATTACCATCGTAGACAAGGGTTTTGTCTATTTACTTTTTGTCATTTGTATGTTACTTACTATGTTTCATTAATTTATCAATCGACAGTTTTAATGTGTTCTTTTTAAATAAAGATTCTTTATGTCCGATTCCTATAAGCAAAAACGAACCGTTTTGCTTACCAATGGTAGGATTTTTTATTGTCAAACTGTGCATTTAAATGGACTTGTAAGCTTATTTTACCTGTGATAGCTACTATAGGTACTCTATTTACCGAAAGATGGGTCCTGACATAGCTGTTATTTCGTAAATTGTAGCTGTAAGGAGACTGCTATCGAGAAAACATGAATTACATCATCAAAAACCGTAGAATAGCTATATACCAGTGGCGAAGGCTCCATACAACTCGAGTCCTATCGGCTTCCCTTTCGAAACGAGTAGTTACTGGAATTCACGCATCACACTTGAGCAAGGTAAGCATTTTTTGGTCCGGCTTCCCTTTTAAGAAAATTCACCCTACGCCACTGCTATATACCACATGTTATGTTTTATTTTTTTATTGTTTGACTTGGTCGCGCTTTGCCCTAGTCGCATGGTAAACGCAGACAGGGTCTAAAATGGAGCATGGAGCACGAATCCAAGTAACAGAGATATAGAGAGATTCCCCTATACCCCTCTGGCTCTCACATACACACGACGGAACACAGTAAACTGCTTGGCGCCGGACTTTAATGTGCAGGTGGTAGCTAGCCAGGCGGAGTGTATAAATCCTACCACCAAGCGTGCTGGGTTTTTTTGAAACTTGGGTACATCACGCGTCTATTCCCAGCGTGCGGTGAGGAAGTTTTATATTCTAGCCCGTCCCCAGTCCCCACACGGGATAAAATCTATGATTAAGTTCTGTTTTGAATAACGTATACCTACATTTGCCATTGACTTTTTTGTAGTGTGACCTTAACTTACAGCTGACATTGTATGCGGCTGGAATGTTTAATAAACAGGTGATGGACCATAATTAGGCACTTGACTCTTGCATTGACATTGAGTAAGGTCACGTTACCCAATTTCGCGCCATATTATTGTCATCGTATCGAATTCCACACACATACGTAGTGTTGTAATTATTTTTTATTGTTTTCCTATTGTTTACCAATGTTCTTCGACATTTCTAAGGTTAAAAGCTTTATAACTTCGGAATTTGTGGTTTTGTGAGTGCTGGCCTTGCACTTATTGTGATTCTTCGTTAAATTTAATTAAACCATCACCTATTAAGTTTATAGGTCCTAAATCTGAATTCGATTATTGACCAAATAGGTTTCCGAGAATCCACCTACAATCAACACCCTGTTATTAAGAATAATTTAAATTGCTATGATTTATGTTGTTCATCAACATTGTAGGAAGTTCAGCTACACATAATGTCAAGGTTTTTATCTAGCCAATAATTCAATGCAATTACGACCGCGACGAAAGTTCGAAGCAATAAAACGGCAGTGGTTATTTAATTTAATAACTTCTGCACCATGAGAAATCGCAATAAACGTAATCGAAACTATTTCGTAAAACCATTAAGTTTAGAACCTCTGTATTGTCTCGATTTTTAAATAACGAACGCTGATCACGTTGTCTCTGCACAGCTGTAACGAGGTTGAGTTCGTGATTTCACCTCAACGTCTATTCGTATTCTGTTTAATTGGCATCTCGCCGATCGTTCCGGACGCTTTCTTCGGTCGCATCAAGGTTACTTTGCTCTCACCTGCGCTAAGCTCAGCTGTTCTTGTCTTGTATGCCTGATGAAGCGCGTCGCACGTCCCCCTTTTAACTTTCAAACACCGTGGCATGGGGATGAGGATGTATGTTTTACGACCTTTGCATTGGATTTACGTAGGAAACAGGAGCTATTGTTTTTTTTTTTATGGCCGAAGTCGAAAATCTTACATTAAGTTTAATGATATGCTTTTTAAACTTCAATAAACTTCAGTAAACATGTCATAGTACAAACATAAACGCAAGTTCAATTTAACAATTTTTATTGGAGCTAAAATTACCTCATGAACAATTACTTATATTGCATGTTACATAAACAAGAATAATGGCTCAAAACGCTTTAAGGGCTTCTGACTACGAGTAAAGACTGTCATAGTTATTCGTATCGGTTTAACGTACTCTACGAAGCACGGAGGGGTCTCTATAATATGTAATTAACGGTCACTCATCCACGGACTGACCGCGGTAAAAAGATAGTACGATCCGCGCTGTTTTCAATTAGTCACAACACAAGCCACTCAAGACTTTAAAAAAAACTTTTATGTAATTGTTAAAATCAAAACGTTTAAGGGTCAAAATACACGTCCGATAGTTGCTTCCGGGAGCCGGATCCTACTATCTGATCGGATTCATGAAATACACGTACGATTCTCGTGTCCGATTTTTTCTGGACGACGACAACGACGCCCGGACGATGCTTACGATTCTGACATCCGATCCGATATTCTGATCGTACGTGTAATTCATGTTCAAACAAATGTATGGCGCGGAGGCCTTCAGATAGTCTGATCAGACTATCGGAACCGACTATCGGAGGCAAGTATCGGATGTGTATTTTGGCTCTTAATGTTGGTGTAATAAATACTTCAAGTGGAGCAAGCAATAAAACTTGTTGAAGTTACTGTTTTGCTTAAACTCTTTGGTTTACATCAGTCTTTCCCAAAGTGGGCGATAATGCCTCCTTGTGGGCGATACAGGGCTACAGGCCTACAGGGGGCGGTAAAGAGCGGTAAAAGTAATGATTACGATTGGGATTTTTAAGATGTGGTAAAGTTAAAATATTTAGGGAGCGCTAGAAAATTATTGATTCTCAAAGTGGACGGTTGACGAAATAGGTTTGAGAACCTCTGGTTTACATGTTTGCAATTAATTTGATTTGCAACAATTAAGTAATCATTTATCTTTTTATTATCTCCATACACATTGATCATGAAATGTTTCCAGCGAATATAACAAAATGTTAGTGACTCATTAAAGATATTAAGAACATTGTTAGCAAGAGTTTATGGCAATGTTAATATGCAGGTTAAATATTACGAGTTTCTGAAGCTTTCACAACTCTTTGCTAATTGGTCGTCTAATTTTATGCTTATAGTGAATTTTAACTTTTAAATGGATTTATATGTTAACCATTTAAACAAGTTAAAAGTCAGTGTAGTTTGTTGTAGAATCTTACCTGATAATGTGAAAAAATTGTGTTTTTTTTTACAAAGTGTCTATCCTCAACTTAAAGTAATTTTAATACGGTTACGGTTGACTCATAGCTACTAAGTACAGCGCATGAGAAAATATTTACTCTTAGTAATATCTATAAGCTAGTTCGAAATTGCCCAAAACATGGTATGATTTAGATAAAAGCAGCTACTTTATCTAATGTTCAACTAATAATTTCCTGTCTAAACTATCTGCAAAGTAGATCAGATGCGAGTGAGGTAACGGTTGCTCGTGCATTCCTTGTTCATAACGGCAGCCTTGGCCACTCTGATGAGATTGCGCATATACCAATATTGTGGATTCACCTTTTTTGTTCAGGATACAATTGAAGGGTTTTTTACAAAAACAGCATCACTCGTATTTTCATCCTTTTTATCCTAAGTATTCTTATAAATAGTTTGCAGTAATGTGAAGCATTTAAGATTAAAATGATACATAATTTAATTCATGACTCATACAGCATTAACATTAATTAGATTCAAATTTTTATCTTTAACATTGACAATGATATGAGGTTTTTTGTCTTTATTGAAAACATTTAACGAAAAAAAGTTATGCAGTTTTTGTAAATATGTAACCTTTCAATTATTTCATTGATTATCTTATTGATTGTTGCTTTAAAATTAAACTTTAATGTGTTTGTATTCAAAATTGTCATCAAAGTATTATATGAAAACGAATTGATAAATAAACGATTTACAAATAAAAAAAAACTTTTCCTTTCGTCTCTTAGAGATAATATATAAAGAAAGAAAAAATATTCATTTTAGACTCGCACAGGCTGTTACAGAAATAGAACAATAAACAAAAAAAAACCGGCCACGTGCGAGTCGGACTCGCGCACGAAGGGTTCCGTACCATTATCTATAAAAACGGCAAAAAATCACGTTTGTTGTATGGGTGCCCCATTAAATATTTGTTTTATTCTGTTTTTTAGTATTTGTTGTTATAGCGGTAACAAAAATGCATATGTGAAAATTTTAACTGTCTAACTATAACGGTTCATGAGATACAGCCTGGTGACAGACGGACGGACAGTGGAGGCTTTCACCAGGCTTTGGGTACGGAACCCTAAAATTGATATAATTTTAAACAACATGCACAAGGCCAAAAAAGGTTCCTAGCTCGGCAAAATGATGAGCCATTTAAAAAAAAAGGAACAAAATGCTGCGGCTTTGGTTTTCAAATAGGACCGTTGTGATGCCACGGGCAATAACGACACAAATATGTCTAGGATTCAAGTACCTACGTCACATCCAATATAAAGCCAGTAGTTATTTAACTAGGTACGAAGCTTATTCTAAAGCATAAGTCTCACATGTTTAAATTCCTTACAATAACAGGTCGCAATAGTTCATGAGGTAAAAACACAATGGCAACTTATTGTGATCTGTGTTTTAACTTTATTTGGATACAATAAGTGTAATTACATAATTATTTTATGTTTCTTTTGAGATATAGACATGAGTAAATGAGTTTAGTTTTTTACTGAACTTGGAATGATCTCCAAAATCACCGTATTTGGTTGACCTCTCTAGTACATTTTATACAAGGTGTAAAATAAATAAGGGCACAACCTCTTAAGGGGTCACTGTACCTACTCATCATTATGAACAACTTGTACTATGGGACGAATACTGAAATCGCGAAAATAAAATCAGCTGTTCCCTACATTTTGACGAGTTATGCAAACATTATAGGGAACAGCTTATTTTTATTTCGCGATTTCAGGTTTGGTCCCATAGTAAAAGTTTTTCATAGTGATGAGTACAGTGACCCCTTAAGAAGTTGTGCCCTTATTTATGTTACACCTTGTATATTGATATTAATTGTGTTCCGTATTTTTATTTCGAAAAGAAGGTGTCTAAATAAGCCTATTTTCATATCGGCCTCGATTTTAACCAAGCAATTTTGGAAATATTTAAGTATGACATTTTAGAAAGAAGAAAGAAAGAAACAAAAGTAAATACATTTATTTAGCACAGACTAAAAAGGCACACAATATAAAATAAAGCAGAAAAAAACAAACAAAAGAAATTAGCAGGAGTGTGCCTCACGGCTGCGCCAAAAAGGCCCAGTTCAGCAAAAATGCCCGACAACTAGTGCCTGACGGCGCTGTTTTTCAACTGGACCTGAAGTGTGAGGTGACGGATGTAAGTCAGCTTTATGCTGCAACGTAGAGACCAAAGCAATCAATTTTTATTTTGGAGATTGAGCCATTTGTCCTAGAGCTCCAGTTAATGTACCTACATTGATATTTTCATGTTCCTTTTATGTATTATTAGAGCGATGGATTTTAAATGTTAAAACATGGGCCCTCTTGTATGCGGGATCCATTATATCCATAACATACTGGCAATTTGTGACCAGGCAGACGTGACTTGTGCCTCACCCTGATATTACACGCTAACAAATTTTATTAGAGATTAATTTCCTTTATTTGTAGGTAATGATTAAGTCTGGCATTAGGCATTCATTTCAGAATAACTTTCAAAATCTGGGGAATCAATAAATTTCTTAGATTCTGTCTTATGTTACGGAAAATTCTTACTTTCCATTATCAAACTCAATCGGACGGTCCTTCGGACTAATTATAACATTCATTGGGAAAAAAATGGTCCTTTTGGTAACTAAGCCGTAAGTTTGTTTACTTAGCCAAATGCGAACATATGAATGAGTAACTTGTTCATAGAAAAAAAACCGTTTCCTATAATGATACATACAGGTTGAAAAGTGATTCGACGTGTGATTACTCAGATCTGGATTGTAAGACCATTTATTTTGGTGTTCTACGGTTGATATCAATGTTTTTTTTCTAGATCATGGTGGAAGGAAGTGTTCCAGTTTTTATTGCACAAACGAATAATAATTGGTAGTAATTATAACACGGTCTAAATCGAATTAAAGCAAATACGAACTGTGCCACCGAATCAAAATCAATTGCGTGAAGTGTCACTTTGGTTAGATAAATACCGTTTAACTTTAATTTTACTGTTACACTTTTGTAGTTACCTACAGCCGGAATTACTTCGTGAGACGAAAATGCAGTTATTAACTGTTTAACATTTCATGTTGTGAATGACAAAAGTTGCATTTAAAGTATTCAAACAATGTCCGTCCTAGTTTTCTTTATTTTTAACTTTTACATAGAAAAATACAGGGTGTAAACGAATTTGTGTAATTCCTTCAAACCACATCATCTAATAATACTTAGTATAGATTAACCCCGCACGGGATTTAGATTGATTAAAAATAAAAACAAACTTTTTTTTCCCAAATGTATTTTGGTGATAGAAAATTTCGATGCCATGCATAAATGAATGAAGGCACGGCGACACAGCTGACGGACATGACTAGCGCGATATCGCTTCACGCAGTCAGTTAACTTGGGACGCTAAAATTACTCAAATACAGATTTTTTTTTATTATTTAGCCATGGTCATCCCACTGCAGGGCAAAGGCCTCCCTACCCTCCTTCCACTCATCTCGATTTACTGATTTCTGCGGCCAATCCTTCAAATAAGTGTCTAACTCGTCCCGCCATCTCCTTCTGGGCCTACCGCGACGTCGTCTAACGTTATGTGGGCTCCACTCAGTGGTGAGTTTTGCCCACAGCTCGTCCGACATGCGGCAGACGTGACCAGCCCAGTTCCACTTTAAGCTTGCGGCTTTCTGACCAACGTCGGCGATCTGAGTTTTGGAGCGCAGTACACTATTCCTTATACGGTCTGATTCTGGCTCGCTGGCAAACCCCGAGTGCGGACTTCTGATGTTTTGTCAAAGACCAAGTTTGAGCACCGTAGGTGAGGATAGGCAGAATACATACGTCCATGAGCTTTTTCTTAAGGGTGAGAGGGAGGTTACCCTTCATAAGATCTTTCATGGACCAATAGCTTTTCCAGGCGTTTTCTGTGCGTCTTTCGACTTCTTTTAGGGTAGGGTCGAGCTGTAGACTACTACCGGGGTCCATAGGTGGCGGATAATGGATCGGCGATGAGATATCATCGTTAGCTGCCTAAGCAGTCCCCGACCATGCAGCAACAAGCTGCTTTGGGCTCACGGACGTGAACGTCCACACGAGGCTAAAGTAGAACAATCGGCATTAGCGCAGGATGTCGATTTAGGGCGGCGGCGGAAGAGTACCTTGCGTACCAACGGCGGCGTACACGAGCCTAGTCAGATGGCTTACTGCACACCTACCAACACGCATTAGACAAGCGTGGTGGGTTAACTGTCTAATCCCTTACCCTTACCTACCATGAATCACACAACGAAAGCCAGGCCCCAAGTGCTCGGCGACTCCAGTGGGAAAGACGTCGATGACAGTGGGCAGACTTCCCCTGGAGCAGGGGGCGCATACAATCCCCGGGCGAGAACTCTTAACTGTCAGACAACTTTGGCTAATCACACGGACACCCAAAATCTAAATATTTTGACATTTAACGTTCGCACATTACGCACCGAGGAAAGACTCATCGAACTAGAGAACTCTTTAACCCATGTGAAATGGGACATTATAGGTCTAGCCGAGGTGAGAAGAGAAGGAGAGATGATCCTAGAGAGAAATGACACTATATTTTATCACACAGGAGAGAGCTGCAGTAGATATGGCGTAGGCTTTTTAATCAATAAAAAATGGAAAAACAATATTAAAGAATTCATCTCATATTCTGACCGAATTGCTGTGCTCAAATTTCAAATAGACCTCACAAAAACCTTAACCATCATTCAGGTGTATGCACCTACCTCATCACACACCGATGAAGAAGTTGAGGAGTTCTACGATCTCCTCAACAGCGCATGTGATAAACATAGAGGCACTTGGACGATGGTTTTAGGGGACTTTAACGCAAAAATAGGTACAAGGTTCCCCTTCGATGACCACAACATCCTCGGACCACATGGTCTTGGCACTAGAAACGCCCGTGGCACGCGCCTTTTACAGTTTGCTTTTGGCCAAAATTTAATAATTAACAACAGTTTCTTTTACAAAAAACCTCAACGTCGTTGGACCTGGTTTTCTCCAGATGGTTTTACCAAAAATGAAATAGATTTCAGTCTCTCCTCAACTAAACAGATCATTACCAATATAGAAGCCCTTAATAGTTTAAAATTTAGCTCCGACCATCGCCCACTCAGAATTACAGTACAATTCAATTTCAAGATACAACGAATCCGTATGATTAAAAGTTCTATTAAACGAATAAATAAATCCACGTTGATAGCTAATAAAGACCATTTTACACTTGAATTGAAGAACAGTTTCAGCACACTTAATGTAGATTCAGACGACATTGAAATACAATATAAAAATATTACAAAGTGTATTAAAATGGCAAGTCAAAAAATGAAAACATCCAAAAATAAAACTAAAAAGCTGAGCTCTTCCACACTAAAATTAATTGAAGAACGTCAAGCATTAACCATTCACACACCAGAGTACAGTGCAAAGAACAAAGAGGTTAAAAGACAGATTCGCAGAGATATACGCCACTACAACGTAGAAATAGTTGAAACAGCTCTGGAGAAAAACCGGTCCCTTAGAATCGCAATGAGAGGAAGAGAAGTAGGAAAATCAGCGATAGGTAGCTTAAGGGATAGTGAAGGTGTAAAACAAGGCGACAGGGAAAAAATTCTCAGCATTTGCACAGACTATTACAAATCCCTTTATGCCGATAACACTATGGTTCCCCAACAAGCCACAGAAGCTTACTCATGTCCCGAAAACATCCCACCTATAACCGGATACGAAGTTCATCGGGCATTAGTAAACATGAAATATAGCAGAAGTCCTGGCGAAGACGGTATTACCACCGAAGCTTTAAAAATTGGGGAACCAATCCTTTTGCCAAAAATTACAAACCTTTTTAACTCAATTTTAGAAGCAGGTAGATTTCCCGATAAATTTTGTCACTCTAATATAATTCTTCTACACAAAAAAGGAGAAAAATCAGACCTAGGAAACTACCGCCCCATAAGCCTTGTTTCACATCTTTATAAATCCTTTATCAAAGTGATAGAAAATAGAATTGCCGGAAAATTAGACCAACACCAACCTGCGGAACAGGCAGGTTTCAGACGCGGCCTCTCTACCACCGACCATCTCCACACTCTAAACCAGATCATTGAGAAATATCACGAATTTAAACTTCCACTTTATATAGCCTTCATCGATTATGCAAAAGCCTTCGACAGCCTCACACATACATCAATATTCGAAGCTTTGCAGAACCAAGAAATAGAGACCACATATATCAATCTGCTTAGAAACATATATCACAATAGTACCGCTGCCATAAAACTACACAAACTCGGCCAACTCTTCCCCATACACAAAGGAGTGAAACAAGGAGACCCGCTATCTCCTAAACTATTCACAGCAACATTAGAAGAGGTCTTCAGGAAGCTTGCACAATGCTGGGATGAGAGGGGCATTGTTGTCGGAGAGAGAAGGTTAACAAATCTCCGTTTCGCCGACGACATCGTACTTTTCTCCTCCTCAGCATCGGAACTAGGCACCATGATCTCTGAACTCAACCGAGCAAGCCTCGAGGTCGGACTGAAGATGAATATGTCGAAGACCAAGTTGATGACTGTACGAAACGTAGGTTAGAAGTCGATGGTGCAGAAATCGAATACGTCCAAGAATATGTCTATCTGGGCCAATTAGTTTCTTTCCAGGCCAGACAAGAAAAAGAAGTCGAAAGACGCAAATACAGAATACCATGGTTAATTTTTTGTAATCTTTTTTTTGTTAGTCTGAAAAAAACCTATGCTGGGTCAATCAGTGTTACCAGTAGATCACGCGGTTTAAAGGAATTACACGAATTCGTTTACACCCTGTATACTTTCATGTTAGTTTTTATATATATCTTTTGCATTAGATTGAGGTTCAGAGATAACAGAATTAAAATCTTTAGATTGTAATTCTTATAAGGAAAGAAGCAAGGCAAAGGCCGGATCATGATACAAAACAAATCATAATAATGTTTTCTCCTACGTTAGCTTTCACGAGCTTTGTCAAGAGAAATTTTCTACTTCAACAATAATTCCGCATATCATTCGAATAGATCAAAACTATTAAACGAAAGCCGACTTGGATTGGTTTGGCATCGACACTAATCCACATTGGATCGTTATTCTGATAAAAATGTAAAACAATGGCGTCCGTTCCATTCGCCGCCACTCTTGCGCAGGTTACGTTGCGCGTGCGCTAGGAAACTATCCTGCGTTGCGAAACATATGCTGTAAATTATATTAATTGTGCCTATTTAAAAACAAAAATAGACGATACGAATCTTCACTAAGCCTTGGCTCTTAAGTTGCGTAAATTCTACAATAGTGTTAACGAACAATTAGAATTGAATGCAGTAAACGTTTAGTGTAATGCATCAGTAAGATGTTTCGGTCTGATGACTAGTTAGGAATCTTAGAAATAACTTTATGTCGTACAAGGTGAAATATATTGTGAGCGGTATCCTTTGAATTAAAATGATATATTGCAGATTAATGATAACATCACGTTAAATGACACTATCACTTAATTAACACCTTATATTTGCGAGGATGAGCGCTTTCAGCAAAAGACACGCCTGGAAAATGAAAGTAGTTATTAAAAATTGTATTAATTTGTTATTAAAAAATAACCTAACGTTTGATAAATGATGGAATCAGGCGTTACTTTGCGGAAATCCATGACATATAAAAATGCAAATAGAATATCTAGCTTTAATTCCGCTGAACAAGATCGCTAGTTTGGATGCAGTATGCAGCACGTCAAAAGTTTTTCGCGTCCTAGCGGTCGAGGAGTCAACATAATTATCCTGAGGATGCCCCGTGCACGGGCGAAACACGTGTCGTGTATTGGTTTGGTTGCATGTTGCATTATTTTTTCACTCTTTCTGCATGTGCATATACTTGTGGGCGGGAGGGTGGTGCTGCATACCGCATCCAAACTAGCGATCTTGTTCAGCGGAATTAAAGCTAGATATTCTATTTGCATTTTTGTATAACCTAACGTTTTGCCAATCATTATCACTTTTCAATTATACAGGTTTAACGGGTGTAAACGAATTCTTGTATCTAATTCAACAACTGTGTAGTAGTGTACATTGTCCTCGCACGGGATTTAGATAGATTAAAAATAAAAATCTTTTTTTTTCTTGCAGTTTTGGCAAGTGATCGTATCTAAATAAGGAGCCAATAAAAAAAAACTTTTTTTCCGTTTGTTTTTGGTAAATGAATGAAAGCACGGCGACAGAGCTGGTGCGTACGACTAGCGCAATATCGCACTTTGCAGTCAGTTAACTTGGGGCTCTAAAGCGTGAATTACACAGAAAAGGCATAAGGCATGTGGCGGCAGCTATCTCGCCACATGCGAACTATCCTACATCGCGCAATCAAGATTTAACACGCAGATAGTATATAGACAACCTCCCAACATCAACCGTTGGGCAGCAGCCCGCCAGGTACAAGACACCGCCTGGTTGGAGGATCCTCCCTTTGGTTGGAGGAACACCACACCAAGTTTCGCCACAGGCTTAAGGCGCGTCGCTTTCATACGTTTTGTCGTGCCGCTTGAAATCTTTTTCGCAAAAAATGTAGGAAAGCGACGCGCCTGCGCCGTATCTGCACCGCCTTTTCTGTGTAATTCAAGCAAGAAAGAGACATTATTTTTTAGTTGATTTCCCAAAAAAACCTGTTTAGGGTTAATATATGTCACCAGTAGGTTACGCGGTTTGAATAAATTACTCGAATTCTATTCGTTTAGAACCTGTATAAAGCGTTAGGCTTATTTTATGCATTTCTTAATCGGCCTCGGATTTTATACATTGGTGCCGATTCACTTGTTCACCAACTAAACTAAAATTAGAGAATTGCTATCCTTTACTAACAGATGACGCGAAAAAAGGACGGTGACAGACAACAACTAAGTTAAAGATGTCAAATTGGTTTACGCCTTGAACTTCACCGTGTTTTTTGTCGACACGTTTTAAATGTCGTCTTTTGTATGGAACTTTCAGTTCAACTTTTGACAACTCTTATTTACGTATGTCTCTTTCTTATTTTATTAGAGTGAAAAAGATGACAATAGCCTAAATTAAGTTTAGTTTGTCCATAACAATCGGCACCATTGCCTAGAAAATATAATAAGCTTGGCTTGATCTTGTGCAACCAATATTGAGTTGATTAATTACAGAATTCAAATTGATAAGTAATTCACTTAGGTATAAGTAAATTTTAACCGTTCAGTTCTACTCAGGCATACCTAATTCTCTGTTTCTGAAGCTTCGTTTAGGACTTCCATACCTACTCGTACTTATACTCTTTTCAATGAAAGATGAGTTCCAACATAGCGGTCATTTCGTAAATTGTACCCGTAAGGAGACTGCTATCGAAAAAACGTAAAGGACATCATTAAAAGCCGTAAAATAGCTAAGTAATAAGTATATTAACATTTTTTTAATTTTTCTTTGTTTGGTAACGTTTTTTAGAGAAATGTCAGGACTTACCTTACGGTGAAAAGGGTAGGTATAGTTATCTACGTTTATTTACGTTAAGCACGTATCAATCACTTATCCCCACGAAACAGTTGCCACATTCGTCCATAACCTCACCTCGATATTGACGGTCATTATACAAAAGTGGAGTAACACTAACGTTATAAATTATATTGAATTACTTAACCGGACTTATGGTCCATTGTTAGCGATACAGTTACAATCGTGCGAAAATTTGTTACTACTTAGGTGAAGCTACATCGAAAACTAAGCGAAATTGAGCGAGTTACTGCGTTTATTATTTTTTCTCTTTTTACTCATAGTGGATTTTTTACAGGTTTTTTTACGAGTGTTTCCCTTTTCAACCCGCATTTTCTACCTACGAGCTAAAATTAATACCTAAGTAATAATAATTCCAATTTGAACCTTCTAAAACAGAATAAAATATTCATGGGTAGAAAATGCGGGTTAAAACGGAAACAACCTTTTTTACGACCATGGCAAGCCTTTTTTTTGCGTTGGGAACTCGTCATGGACTTTCCCCCGTCTGGGAAAGACAGGGGGGTGTGCCGGACTCTTACCGGCTAAAAGCACCACGATTTTCCATCACTTGACCGTGTGTCGGGGTCGCGGGATTCGCAAAGCATGCACCGCAGCAACCCCGGCAGGACTATGGCAAGCCTACTACACAGGGGGTCTCTGTGGAAGGAGACGTCGCAGGTCAAGATAACGCCAGCTAACGTCTTTCTGAGGATTGGCCAGAAAAAGCAATGGATAAGATAGAGAGTTGTGGAAAAATATGGGGGACGCCTTTGGCTAGCAGCGGAACAAAACAGGTTAAACAAAAATGGCAAGGACTTACTGTTCCGTGCGCGCCTCTCAGGAAGACGTGGGGCTAGGCCCCACAGTAGGGGAGGTCCGCCAGGGGCTGACCGACGGAGGCCTGCCCGGGTCGCGGTGCATGCAGCTGCGAATCCCGCGACCCCGCCTAAGGGTCAGGAGAAGGAACACCGTGGGTTTTTAGCCGGTAAGAGTCCGGCATAACCCTTTGCCTTCCCAGGGCGGAACCATGAGGATTTTACAACAAAAAAAAGGACTTTCTGTTGCCTAAAATAACAAGTTCCCGATCCCAGTCAGTAATACAAAAGTAGCCGACACTATATCCGACACTCATCGTAAGATAAGTCCAGGTGGCCAACTCTACTAACAAAAACTTTTATCAATTGCAACTGAATCGTTCACTCAGACAGTTTTCGTTTACGAAAACTGTCAAAATGTTTGGATTTGTTTTTGTTGTCAAACAATTTTATCGTTTTTCTAAAAGAAAACTGTCTAAATAAACGATTCAGTTGCAATTGATAAACGTTTCTGTTAGTAGAATTGGGCTCCTGGCCTGCCGTCTTTCTACAAGAAGTTACAATACAAAGAATATCACTTATTAAAACAAAAACTGATAATATAGGTAGCTATTTTACGCTGATGATGTCGTTTACGTTTTTACGATAGCAGTCTCCTTACGACTACAATTTATGAAATGACCGTTTTATCAGGACTCCTCATTTGTTGAACAGATCATAGAAGCTTACCTTTTCGTGCTATTTTCCTCTCTAAATCTTTACTGTAATTGAAAATTTCTTCATTAGTATCATTCATTGTAGGTTCTTCAGTATATCTATGCTTTGTTCGATATTTGCCAAAATTGACTTCTTTAACCCTTTGACCGCCACGTCAAAAAAGCAAAAGCGTACTCTCGGCGCCAAGCTACGATTTCATCCTTTAAGTCTGTCATGTAGTCGTGACCGTGGCGTGCTGGACCCATTTTGCTTTGTCATGTATACATGACTGTGGCGGTCAAAAGCTTAGCAATAAATTTAGCAAAGTATAAAAACCAAAAGAAACGAAGCAAGAAGTGGTGGACCCACCTTAAATGAACGGAGACAAAGTGCTATCGTTCAGTGATGGTCATTATTTACTGTGAGAACAATCTTATTATTAGGCGCCATTTGGTTCCCGCTATAAATTCCGTTCGCTTTATATGTAAATTGAGGGTATTGTGGATACGAAATACTCGTACGATAGCAATTTAGACAATAATTTTGTTTTGTTTGAGTGGCGTGATTTAAAGATTTTTCGTCTCCGATGTAAATCTTTCTCCGTATAAATGGTCTGTGTGAGTTCTTATTGTACCTTCTTATTCAATAAAAATATAAGTATAATTTAGTTTTCGTTTAGCAAAATGCAAGATACAAAAACAATAACACATTTCATTATTTTCTCGGCGAAAAATATACGTAACTGAACTCAACTTTCAATCTACACAAACTAAATAAATGAACACACCTCACAGGACTATTACCACTAAGTACCAACAGACCACATATTAATCGTCAATTTCTATCAATTCGATATAAAAGAAAAAGTTGATAGAAAGTGAACCTAACTCATCTAGTAGCATAAAACATAATATTTTATACGAAAACGCTCGTTTCTAAATAAACCAGAATAAACCAGTATACGAATTAAAATTCTGAATATCTTTGTTTACGTTTTTTTTTATAATTATCTAATGAACCGTGAAACGGGTTCCGTTTTCACAAAACATTTGTAATAACGAATTAGAGAGTCGTGACGGGTTAGCGGATGTTGGTGACGTATTTATATTGGTCCCTCTTTCCGTTTATGGACATGATGCACTTGAATATCAATTAGATTGAATTTAAATTTTTACGTTTTTCATTATCATCATCTGCCTATAGCTGTCTACTGCTGGACAACGGCCTCTCGGAAAGCACGCCACTGACTTGTTCCTCGGCTGCTCTCATCCATGCTACCGACCACTTTGCGAAGATCGTCACTGTACCTAGCCTGAAGGCATCCACACCACATTTGCCGACTCGCCGTCTCAACTCAAGAATACATCTCGGTCATCGGTTCTACGGCTAATATGGCCGCTCCATTGCTACTTCAATTTGTTCATCCTCAGGAGTTTCTTCTGTATTCTTAAGTTACGGCTGTTTAGATTAATATCCTGAGTTGTAAAGATTGCAATTTTATTTATGACGGTTTGGTGCTAGATCTCGTTATACATTCAATTAAGTTTGAAATTAAATCATCTCATCATAAATTACGACTTCATTATTGGATTTATTATTCCGAACGATTCAAATCATAGTAAAGTTTTTTTAGTCACTATAATATGTATCTTTAATAAAGCTTATAAAAATAACCTAACATCACGCCTTATTCCCCGAAGGATTGGCAGAGGTGTATAGTAACACCCACATTTCGCCGCTATGTATTTAAGTCCCATGACGACGATGTGGAGGCGAGCCTATTGCCATCAACCGGGCACATATCCAGACTCCGGGCTGCTATTGGGAAATTCCACACGGAAAAACCCAATAACACTTTGCCCGACCTGCAGATCGAACCGCGGACGTCACGCTCAGTACCTAGTCACGGTTGCGACCGCTAGACCAACGAAGCAGTCAATACTTATGCATCCTAAAAACTTGTTTGAACTGGCGTGTATGTTATAAGATAACAAAAGTCAAACAAATATTTTCGAGGCTCTTTTTTTAATCCTACCTAGTAGTGGCTGGTAGCATAAATAAATCAGTATAAAAAAGTTATGTATAACTAATAACCGCACATAAACATGACGTGCCGACGAGGCCAGTAGTCCATGATATCAGTAGCTTAGTCCATGACGCAATGATGCCATCATCCCACGTCTCAGATGTCAATGCCACTGCTAATGAACGCACATCTTAGCTTAATGATTACTTGGAATACCTATGCACGTATAGGTATCATAAAGGTACATTATAATCGCAGTTTTTGCTGAATAAGGCAAATGGAATGGACGATTGCACGATAGTAAATACCGAAACAAAAAATGTATAAAAAACAATTGAATATTTTTTCTGGTCCTCTTTTACACGCTTATTTATTTTTGGTGTATTTCATTTATTTTCGCTTCCTGAATGTTTTTTTTTTAATTTATGTTTTCTGCTTTTTAATTTAAATTTCTGTTACGTGTTTGTAATTTTTGTTTTTTCTTACATGTAATTTAACTGTACAATGCTTTGGTTGAGACTGTAATAGTGTGCATGTATATATAAATAAATAAATATACGTAAATATACGGGCTTATATCCTGTAGACGAATTCTGTAATGCCGTAATCGCTTGGTAGACGGAATGTCTCATCGCATTATAATCATCAGTGACCAGAAGCCAGATACGATACTAGAAACTCCAAGAGGAAAGGTGATGATTTATTCCTCAAAATTCTTTAAACTTTATCTTGTTGAGGTGTGCGGCAAATCCATATGAGGTTGCACCCGGCAACAAATTTCATTGACAAATTAATTATTTGAGACCAGATACAATCATCGATTGCAGTCACCTACATGCGCGGCCTCGGATGCGCAAAATAATAAATTGCCAACAAACAATGGTGTTGCGCAAGAGTACGCACCATTGGGTGGCATGTGGTCGCCTTCACGGTTATTGATGATTTGTGGGACATGTTTGTGCTGAATATTTCATCATGCCTGTATAATGTATAATTGCGCCCTGAAAGGATGGGCACAGGTTATGTCGCAGACTCGCAGATCCACCCAGGGGCGGCGGATTTGATACGTTGGGTGCCCTAGGCCTATGAAATATTGCCGCCCCCTACTCACTGTAAATCACGAAAAATTAAATGAAAAAGTCAGTAAATGATAAAATTATCTAAATCAGTGTTTCAAATACTGATACTTACAGTAAGCATCAGTATTTGGAACACTGAATGAGATAAAAAAAACAGACTGACAGACAGACAAATAGACTGCTGCAACTACAGCACTAAGGGCGACCCCTAGTGGGACTCTGTCCTCGGCTTAGGACGTTGCGGGGTTGACGGAGACAGCTTGATGAGGGCTGAATAAAAGGTGTGAAGAAAAGAAGTCACCTTATTGTGTCCAAACAAACTCTCGCCGAGACAGCCCGAGACTTAGATTATCCTTTGCTATTTCATGTTCGGTCTCGGCCTTTCTCGGCGAGTGTGTAGCAGGCTTTAGGGTGGCCACATATGGGCCACATAGTTGAACGAGATGCAGTTGATCGGCGTTTGATTTTAGCTGCGTGTCATACACCTTGTTTTTGTGTTGCGTGGACCACACGCGGTTAGCTGGTATTCGATTCTATTTTAATTACATTAAGTTTGATTTTTAAATTAAGTTAGTAGTTATAGCGTCGCATTTGCATGTCAGCTGTAATGATTTTACGAAAAAATAAATAAACACATTTTCAGGGTGCTGAATAAATGTTTACTTTTCAATCGTTTATAAAATGATCAGACACACGAATGCAGAAAGTTGTGGATATAAGTATAAACTTCTGGATTCCAACTAGGATTTGATCGGTTATCAATAGCCGCTATCATTACAATTCTATAATTCGTAAGGTGTGGGTAATAAATATGAGTTACGTCGTATGTACGCCTTATTAGGAAATGGCACGCGTGATGAATGGTAGAGTTCAAACCGAGATTAAGTAGGTTTTCTGACTCATTCGAGTCTGGGTTTTTCTTAAAGAGTCATCCCCAGTTAAAGAAGCATTTTTTTTTAATACTTATTAGAAACCGTCCCAGCTTGTACGCGTATTATTATCCTGATGTTGTAGACACGCTTATGACGGCCACCAAGGGGGTTTTTAATAAGCACTAGCATTACCTTCCTGCTGCTATTGCTTCCTTCCAGAATTAATATCAGAAATAAACTTTCTACCGCATAACGTCATCATCATCATTCAGCCGAAAAACGTCTACTGCTGGACATAGGCCTCCCCCAAGCATCGCCAGATCGCCACTATCCTTGTTGGGGGGATTGATATAATCGCCACGCTTGGCAGGCGGGTTGGCGATCGCAGTACGGTTGTTAAAGTACGTATAACGTCATAAAAACACGAACTTATCGCTTTAGCGTCAATGTAATGTGGCAGCAATGTGACTACATACATCAAGATATTAACAATGTAGGTTGTAGCCTATAGGTATATAGTCAAAGTTACACATAAGATACCGCGGTACAATAGGAAACATGCCTTGCTAAGCAGGTCAATGACTCGCTTTATCATGTCTCTAGAACAGGCGCCAACAATTAGGGAATAGTTGCACTTGTCAGTTTTATTCGCAAGTTACTCATACAAGATCTAGATCAAGTCTTCTAACTTTTTATCAGTAAGTTGCTTCTTGGTAAAGAAAAGGTCACCCTCTTTCTTTACGTTAGTGTCTAGGGAATCTAATCCCGCATCAAAATTGCGATCCCGCAGGCCTGATGAAATAAAGACAAGTTTTTTTTTTGTCATTATTAAGTAGAGTTATTAGTGTTATTACTAATCAACAATTGAATTAAATGATGCTTAAGAGGTAACAATAATCAGTTTCTTTTAAGAAACGACACAATTTTCAACCTCTCATCTTTTAGATTTGTATCGACAATTGAACATATTTATACTTAGTTTTTCTTGGTTTTAGAGGCATAAAAAACAGATTATTAAAAAAGAAAATGTATTTTTCTTTAATTTTAAAACTAAAGTATTTTCCATACAAATGCTATAGAAAAGTCACGCAAGAGTTCCAAGGGAAAGTTGTTAAATCACTTATTAATAAGGCCGTGCTGGGTCTTAAAAATATTCAGAACGTCGTCGGAGCTCATACATTTTTTTTTCAATCCCCCATTCATGCGGGATCCCGCATGAGTAATCCCGCATTCCAGATCCCGCAAAAAAGGTGCGGGAACCCGCATCTGCGGGATCCCGCGTTTGCGGGATTGGATTCCCTATTAGTTTCATAGAATGGAAACTTAGATATAATTTGTAGATAGTAGAGGATAAATGAGTATCAACACCACTATACTCACTAATAACAACTATTGTTATCATTTTTGAATATGTCAATATCAGTAGAGGTTGCAGTGTAGGAATTTTGTGTGGCGTACCTACGAGGTAACTCATATTACCCACACCTTGCGAATTGTAGAATTCTAATGATAGTGGCTCATAATGAATAATATTTAAAGTGCAGTTTATCAAAAAGGCCTTTTTTGAGCAGTATGAAGTTTGCGGGTTGGCATGCTAGTTGCGAATTGCTGGCAAGTGTGATTAATCCTTAAGTCTTTAAACACGACAGCTCGTCACGATATTCGCATAATTATTATGACAGCAATTGTAAACCCTTCGTGTTCACGACAAGTTAGCTAAACACTTTCCTTGTTTGAACGAAAGTCATTCGTCTTTGCTTCATTATTGGATGATCGTTCAGAAATGTCTTTGGTATTAATAATACACACCGTACCTATTTGTGGCAGAGGTATGAGTAATGAAATGAAAAGATTTGGTCCTTTTTCACCAACGTTAGCTATTTAGAACACATTTTAATTAAGAGTGTTACTCGGATCTGTGAGTATGACAGATTATTAATATCTACTACAAAAAGGTCCGGTGGGGTCAAGGATTTAAAACATAGCTTATACCTATAATACATAAACTCACACCTGTATTCCCCGAAGGGTTGGCAGAGGTATATTTGTAGTTGTATAGTACACCCACATTTCGCCGTTATGTTTTACGTCCCATGTAATAGGGGGCGAGCCTATTGCCATCGACCGGGCAAAAATCCAGACACCGGGTTGCTATTGAGAAATATACCTATAATATTATAATTTTCAATGCAATAAAAACCTAGTACCTACTTAGTTTTTTCAACAAAATCATTTTTAAATTATACGGGAATTTGAACATTTTATCGAACAGCCCTCTTAATCAGCGGTCAGTGACCGCATCAGCTGTCAGCAGTCAATACATTTTGGGGTGCATGAAAAGAGCCTCCACGAGAGACGATACTTAAGTACGTCCGGTGCGCCCTGGGCAGTCAGCCCCGCTACCAACCTTGCTGACTGGCTAATCTTTTCACCACAACATGAGCTATTCTCGTGTAGCTCGTGCTGACACGAGAGAAGAAGAAGCAGTCAGTAATCGTCTTCTGCTGAATATGGATCCGCCAAGCCACAAACAATGGTAGTAAGGGAACAATGCTATAATCACCATGCTAATAGGATTGGTCACAGCAGTATGTAGCTTCGGGAGCACATAAGGACCGCAGTTGTGGTTTTCAATCACGCGTGATGAAGTGTTCTCGTATAGAAAGACCAAAATGCACAACGACGCTTGAAAGGCAAAAATTACCAAGTGACATGTTGACAACTTTACACTAGAGCATTATAAAGTTTTTTTTTGGGAAAAAATGTCGTAAAAAATCGCCTATTTGTCATAACTGCTTGATACCAACGAATTTTAAATGCAGTTTTAAAGGCTTCTTCTTCTATCATGTCGGCACGAGGTATACGAGAATAGGTCATGTTGTAGTGAAAAGATTAGCCAGTCAGCAAGGTTGATAGCGGGGCTGACTGCCCAGGGTGCGCCGGACGTACTTAAGTATCGTCACTCGTGGAGGCTCTGTTCATGCACCCCCTTAAAAAAGGCTTAATAAACTGGCATTTAAAGATTATGAACTTTAAAATGCTGTAGTGTAAACTTGCCTTTCAAGCGTCGACAATAAGACTTGAGTAATAAGAAAATTGACTGGTAGAGAATGCCTTATGGCATTAAGTCCGCCTTATGTACCACCATAGTGCATAGGAGTATAAATAAATAAATAAAATTGTATACAGTTCGTTCTGCCTAGCCATTTCCCAATTGTGTTGGGGTCAGCTTCCAGTCTAACCAGATGCGGCTGAATACCAGTATTTTACACGGAGCAACTGCCATCACACCTCCGCAACCCAGTTACTGGGCAATGCCGATATCCTACGGTAAGACCGGTTGTCAAACTTTCGGGCTTCTCCCGTAACGACTGTCATAGGTATTCGTATGTATGACACCCGGGACCAACTGTTTAACGTACTCTCCGAGGCACGGAGGAGTCTCGACGGCCACCCATCCACCGAATGACCGCGGCAGCCGCAGCTTAATTTCGCAAAATCAATTGCGCGGTTACTTCTTCTTCTTTTTTCTTCTCACGAAATAATTACACAACGTGTGTTTTTTGATATCCCATAACTCTAGGGTTATATTATTTAAGTAAAAAGAACACAAAATCTCCTAGAATAGGTGGTCCAAAAATGCATAGTTTTGAAGATATAAGTAATCAATCATAATTAAATTATAGGTATCTAAGTTTAATTGATAAATAAGAGTAATTCATTTTTATTCAAACCAATAATTCATATTTAAAGCTAAGAAAATGCGACGTTTTCATATTTCACGTAAGGGTGTTTTACATTAATAATCGTGACTTTGTCGAATTATTTTGCATGAAAAATAAAAACAAAAAAAAGATGATTGAAGAATAATTCATATGCCAGTTGGTTCTTTGATATGGTCTCAATCATACCCTAGAGTTATGGGATATCAAAAAAAAACACCTTGTATTATATAGTTGAATGAAATAAAGATTGTCTGGTCGGTTTGCTTACAAATATCTGGTCTTGCTTGTTTAAAGGACGCTTTCTTCTCTACCTTGGAAAGCTAGTTAATCCGGTTCGTCGAGAGTTTATGTTGACATACCTAATTTATTGTATTGTTATACGGAAATACCCTCAGCTTGTTCGACATACTTCGAGCGTTAATAACAGTAAGATTTTACGTATAATTATGAAAAAAAAAAACTATATTTTTTCGGAACTCTGTTTTGTTGCTTGCAAATACCCTACTGAATTGTTTTTCACCATCTTTCAATCATTTAGCTTGAAATACAATGTTAAAAGCAAATAATCCTAACTTCCTAATCCTAACTAAGTAATATTGTAAATGCGAAAGTAAGTTTGTTTGTTACCGTTTCACGCCTAAACCACTGAACCGATCATCTTCACATTTTGCGTATAAGTTGTCAGGTATACAGAAACGGACGTAGGGTATCTTTCATCCCGAAAAAAAGTACAGTTACCGAGGATAACAACAATAATGTTAATAGATGGCGCCACGTGTCTTTCGAATCATGATTGAATTATATTGTTAATTTATTATAGAAACTTTAGTAGTGTGATAAGAGTTGATTGTCAAATTCTAAATTAACGCGAGCGAAGCCGCGGGCAAAAGCTAGTTACTAATAATCTTAACTCATCAACAATTTTTTAATAAACTATAGGATTTCCTAAATCTCAATCCGAATTTTCCCTCACATCAATCGCCAACATTGTTTTAAGAACCAAAATTGCCTACATGCTAATAACTGCACAAACCACAATATTATGGGAACACAAAGGAAATACCAATCAAGTGAACGTTAACAAATTTTGAAAACAACTTTGTTTGTTAAGAAACACTGCAATCGCAGAGATGCTTTACAAATCGTAAAGTGCAGTGTATCGGCATTTACGTAACACGAGGTGGTCGGTAATGGCTGGTGCATTAGGTAGCGGGACTGTAACCATGATTGCAGCATTGCAAGTACCATAGACAACAACCACACATCAGGCTGACGTGATGCGCACGCCATAGATAGTACTGACAGCTACTATGTGATAGATGATTGACACAACCGCGGTAACAGTATAGGGATTGTACCGAAGCGAGCTTGAATAAGTTAAAATAAAAAAATTAAATTCGTTTATTTCAGGTATGAGTTCTCGTGTCACGACAGACGAGCTCGTGGCTAAATAATTACAGCCGCATAGACTGATCTTCCGGGTTAAGCCACGCTTGCCGAGGTTGGTCTGTGGATGGGTGACCATTTACCATAGCGAGTTTCCTCCGTGCCTCGGTAAGCACATAAAGCCGTTGGTCCCGGCTGTCATTTGTAGATCTTTGACAGTCGTTACTGTTGGTCAGAAGCCAGAAAGTCTGACAACCAGTCTTACCAAGAGTATCGTATTACCCAGTTATTGGGTTGTGGAGGTCTGATAGGCAGTCGCTCCATGTAAAATACTGATATTCAGCTGCATCTGGTTCGACTGGAAGCCGACCCCAACATAGTTGGGAAAAGGCTAGGCATCTGCCTAGCCTTTTCCCAACTATGTTGGGGTCGGCTTCTGATGATGAGTTCTCGTGTCACGTCACCACACCCCTCCCGCACCGCACAGCTACCTCAGGGGGCCTACTCCCTAAGTCCGTCAACGAAGTTAGTCGCCCGTCCGAAAGTAGCCCGAATTGTAGAAGTGAACAAAACAAGTGTCAAGTTCAACTTTTTGGACGGGCAAAAACACATCGATAGTAGGGACAACTGTCAAATCGTGTTGTCATTCATTCTTAGTTCGGGCCCGAAATAATCGTATGTCCTTAGGTGACAGGGAGTACGAAACGCTTGTAACTAAGGCCGAAACCACGGACTTGTTGACGAATCAATGAGCTCTCGCGTTACGTCACCATACCACAGAATAAATAATAGTACCTACAGGTACCACACCCCTCCCGCACCGCACAGCTACCCCAGGAACGGTCACAGATACGCGGTCGGGCTATAGTATATCGCCATACTTATAGAAGTCCATTTGTATGCACATAATATATATTGTACTAGCTTTTGCCCGCAGCTTCGCTTGTGTGAAATTTTGAACCCGTTAAGTGACGATTTTCCATACAAACTTTCATTATTTAACTCCCTTAGGGGTTGAATTTCGAAAAA
Organism: Amphipyra tragopoginis; assembly: GCA_905220435.1. NCBI lineage: Eukaryota > Metazoa > Arthropoda > Insecta > Lepidoptera > Noctuidae > Amphipyra > Amphipyra tragopoginis. Next base: position 7,071,275 of record HG991997.1, on the reverse strand, counting down.
TCCCTTCTTAGTGGATGCTTACGTTACAAAAGGAACCTACTGTCAAAATTTCAACTTTCTACCCCCAGCGGTTTAGGCTATGCGTTGATAGATCAGTCAGTCAGCTTCTCCTATTATATACATACATAAACTAGTTAGGCATTAGATAATAAAACTAGAACGAGCGAGTTCATTGCTCAAACAGAAACGTACCTCAGCATAATAAACTAAACACAAATTATACTCAGTTAGGTAAAATGATAGTAGAATTATGCATGAAGTTAGCTATAATTATGTTGTCACATGCAATAATGTCAATCAACTTAGTGTGAATGGACTTTGTTCATATTTTTTGTTGTAATTGGATCTAAACAACCTAATAAAGTTTCAATAAATAAAATGAGCAAAAAATATATTTGCATTTTCAATGCACGGCCACTGGCGAGCACGATTAGTGCGATATCGCTCTTTGCAGTCAGATAACTCGGGAGCGTTAAAATGACTCGAAAACAGAAAACAGAGTATATTTTAATTGTTGAATTAAAAAATATAGGGTTAATCTATGTCACCAGTAGATCACGCGGTTTGAAGGAATTACACGAATGAGGGTTTTTACGAAAATTTACGCCACTAGTTGGCGCCACTTTGGCAAGAGGTCTCCTATCACAATAATGCGCGCTATGTAAACAGTTTCTGCGCAGTTCCACTAATCTTTTTCCAGTGTTTAATTTTAAAACCTACCTAACGTTATTTAAAAACGGATAATTCATAGAGACAAAATAGGTTGCAGAGTTTAAACTTGAGCTCAAAAGAAGAGGTGCAGAAATAAACTGGCATTATGGAAAAACTAATTGAAAAATATTACTTACAGACTTTCAGATGTTTTTTTCACTGTTTATTTTCGCCAAATTATTAAATATTTAAGATGATTATGTTTGATTATGGTCGTAAACCGATCTCTACGAATGGCTACAATCCATTGTTTTAAACTTTGTGTTGTGGGATGCATGAAAAGAGCCTCCACGAGTGACGATACTTAAGTACGTCCGGCGCATTCTGGGCAGTGGGCAGTCAGTCCCGCTACCAACCTTGCTGACTGGCTAATCTTTTCACCACAGCATGAGCTATTTTCGTATAGCTCATACTGACACGAGAGAAGAAGAAGATTGTTTTAAACATATTTCATCCTTAGGAAACTTATGAGCTCCCTTTTTATGAGCACGTAGGATCTGCACAACATTGTGACATTTCGATTTTGAGAGAATATTTGTTGTACTTATTTAATTTTATTAAAAATACAAAAAAAATCAAACACGAAAATATAGGCGCTCTGACACTTTTGACAGGTTGCTGGACGTGACGCCTCAGTGCTGCCGCCTAGTGGGCGTCATTTCAGAAAACCCTCATTCGTTTACAGCCTGTATTTATGTATTTTCTTTTTTTTATAAGTCCTACTACCTACATAACGTTCTCAACTTCAGGCAGGTTTCGCGAGTCAGCTTTAATAACAAAATTATCACCCATTGTGGTTCGGGAAATCGAAGAATAATGGCGCGGCGTTGATTTCGAACGGACCTTCAAAATCAACTTTCCGTTGAAAATTTGCTATTGTTTCTTTCGAAAATAGATAAATCAATGAGTAATTGAGTATTATAACGGGGTTATGGGTTATAAATATTGACAGATGACGTAGTGTTGACAGTTTTCATGTACTATTGAGGCAAAGGCACAATTTTTTTGAGCCACTGATGAATTCACCAACCTTAAAAGTTCCAGAAGCATTTTTTTAATAACTTTGTCTTATTAAAATGTTCAAATTACCTTCGACAAAAGTTCTATATTTTCAAAAAAATAGGATCGAATGGTTAGTTTTAACCAATCCCCACAATTGTTCTATTCGTTGAATGTACCTACGCAAGTGCATGTTGCTTGCTTATTCTTTTTATCCGAGGTACCGGAATGGTTTACGTTTCGTTTCAATCACTTTCTGTGAGTTCTTTTCTTTCTTAGAGCCTGTTGGGTTCGAAGAAATTGGAGGATGAAGTGTCTTTACAGTCATTGTCGGTATTTCTTGGAGTGCCCTATTCAATGTACATTACTGATTATCTTGATTGTTAATATACCATGCAGGACCATTGATAATTTCATGGTATTATTTCGTTTATTTACCTTACAAACAAATTGGTATAATCTCCTGGTCGGCCGTGGGTGGTCCTTTGAGTCGCTCTCTCACTTTGAAGAAATTGTCATAAAAAAAACGTGTAAAAACATTATATTAAAAACATTTTGGGTTATATTGTATTTGTAGGCCCATCTAGACGTCTTCTAAACAAGTCCTACATTTTAAACTATAAGAAATATTTACACGCAGTCATGGTCTGGTGCGGGGGCAACTACAACTACATTTAATTGGCTCCAAGCTTACAATGTTCTAAACAGACCGAAGAGTAAGATCTAAATATTAATTTCACGAATTAACTAATTTTAAGGTCAGCTTCACAGAACAGTGTGGTAATATGCAGACGGCCCAGATACGTTATTTAATTTAGTTTTATGTACCTGTGTCAGTTTAAACACTAATGTTACACGTGTAAGATCGTGTATGGGAATTAGAACAAGACAGGCTAGAAAGGCTAGGCGCTATTAATACGACCTTTTTTTTGTTAAGCTCACTTTGCGGCTTTATTCGTTCTTTATCACTCTTCAGAAGTAGGGCAGCAAAACATGTTAAAATGATTTTATTAATCTAGAAATGTCCACTGAACTTTTTATGGATTTTCGAATAATAGATCCTGAACTCTTCGAATCATTGTTCAAAGGCGCAACGTAAAAACTTTTTCTTAACCATAATTACGTTGCACGCCTTAAAGTTTGACCGCCAAATTATGACGCGGAGCGATTCTTAAAATTAAAAATGTTAAATGCTACAAAAAAATAACAAAAAGCGGCTCTCTGTATGAATCATCAAATACCTTTTCTTGTTGGTCATATTTTTGCATCCGTAACACTAACCTCCAACCTTGTTTGGGTTAAGATTAACTTTTGGGTTTCCATTTAATATTCCAGTCTTTGAAAACTAAATCGTTTAAGAACGGTTTAGTGTTCATTAACTACCGCTTAGGAGTAATTACTTAATATTCTTTATGCTTTAAACTTTCCTAATCTAATCAGTCTAAAGTGTAATGGGTTCCTCCATTTACGCTAATTTACCCTACAACACCTAGTTTCCCGGCGTTGCCATCTTGTATTCTTTAGACAATATTTTAAGGTCACTGATCTAAATATTGTTTTAGGTAAATTTTATACAACTTCTCGTCAGCTTTAATGAGAAGTTAAAATTCTATGCAGTCTTCGTTTGGTTCTAGAAATTATCTATACAGGGTGTTAACGAATTCGTGTAATTCCTTCAAACCACATGATCTATTAATGGTATAGATTACCACGCAGAGGATTTTGATAGTTTTTTTTTTCCTCTTAGAATCTTTATGTGATAGAAAATTTCTATGCCATGCATAAATGAATGAAGGCACGAAGACACAGCTGACTGGCACGACTAGCGCGATATCGCTTGACGCAGTCAGTTAACTTGGGACGTTAAAATTACTCAGACACAGAATACCATGGTTCATATTTTGAAAACTTTTTTTTGTTGATTCTGAAAAAAGCCTATGCAGGGTCGATCAGTGTCACCAGTAGATCACGCGGTTTGAATGAATTACACGAATTCGTTTACACTCAGTATAAATATAACATCTTAGCATTCCATTAATGGCAGATAAATGTCGATGATGAGGTCAACGGTTCGCCACCAACATGACACGATACGCCCGGTCTGCCAGACCCAACACATTGACTCACCTCCAACTAAAGTTCGTTAACATCGACCATTGTTTCACGGACATTTTCGTCGAATCATGAGAAATGTTTAGAATCAGCTAAGTTTTGATCTTTTTCGATCGAAGTCAGTTTCAGTTTGATGAAACTTGGAACTTCCGATATCAATCCCAACTTTGTATCTAATAGGATCTAAGAAGGCTACAAACGTACCAGTTTCACCTGCTCCCTTCATGCCTTTGGCTGCCTGTGTTCGGAGAATATGCATCCCAAAAGCATTTGAATGAAGTGATCATATCATATTGACGACGCGTTTGGTGCAGTGGTTAAGCGATTGGCTTCTGCGCTACGGGTCGTGGGTTCGATTCACACACGGAACAAAAATTTGTATGGCCTTCAGATGGTTGTTTCGGGTCTGGGCGTTTGTTTGTGAGATTTGTGTCTGTAAACGCACCCACGATATGGTGCTCCCACACTGCTGTTAAAAATGTTTACAAACATTTTCTAACACTAACAAATGTTAGGAAAAGATAAAAATATCAGATAATAATTAATGTAATTTGTCTAATATAGATTATTAGATAATGTTTCAATAGATGTTTGCAGATATTTTTTTATTTATGTTTGTTTAGAAAATGTTAACTAATGTTTGTAAACATTTTTAACACCGGTGTGGGAGCACCTATACAAGAGAAATCCTAGAGTGGGGCAACGTTAGTTAAAAAAAAAATAGTATTATGCTTCTTCACAATGCCTAAACACAGCAGATAAACAACGTTCGTTTTCAAATGGAATAAAAGAGTGTTCGTATTTCTAAATAATCCAGAGTAGTAGGACAGGCAGCTTAAAAGAGTCCACAGCAATCTAGTCAGTTACTTTTTGCAAATATCTAACAGCAATTAACGTTCGTGTTAAATTGATTTAAGATAAATAAACCGCGATTTTAACGCCTCATTGAGGCCTCAGAGTGGCCTTATTGCAATCTTTACTGCCGCTGTGGTTACATGTTTTTGTTTGCTAAATTATAGTTTTATAAATTCATTGAAGTGCGATTTAAATAAATTAAGAATGGCAAGTTCTTATACCTACTACGAGATTTGCCACCCTAAGATAAGCCCGGTCATTTCGTAAATTGTAGGCGTATTGTAGCCTAATTGTAGCCGAAGAGATCATCAAAAACCGTAAAATAGCTGTATCGTATTAACGATGTTTTTTTTTATATATTTGATATTCTTTGTACGGTAATGTTTTGTAGAGAAACTTCAGGAATCAACTTACGATGAAAAAGGTAGGTATAGGACATAGGTACAATATTGTAGGTACCTAACTTGTGAACATAAAAGATGTCACAAATTCTTGAGAAAGCGGTAGTCAGAAAAAAAACTGATTTATATTTACATGGTTAATAAACTAAACTTGTAACATGTATTTTACATTATGCCGCGTATGGATAAATGGTATCTTATTAAAATCTTTTAGCTCTATCCTTTTCCTGCATTAAGCTTTGACGTAAACGCTAGGATTTCTCAGTCACTTCGTTTAATCATTTTAATAAATAACTTTAACAGAAACATAGTCCTAAATGGAGTGCCATATAACAAGAAACGTTCGATACGTGTAAAAAGTTTCAATGTATCAACATTTTCATTGAACTTACCCGCTAACACAGCCAACGGGACTCCAGCAGAACACACTTCAAACTCAACACTAAAACACTGAGCACTCAACCCAAACCAGCTGTCACTTAACTCACTAAAACATAAATAATATTTAATTTTCAGATGTTATTTCAGTTTTTAAATCGTTTAGTTTTCGTTCGTTTCAATAACAGACCTCGTTTGAATATTAGTTGTTATTTTAGCGAGTAAGGCTAACTCCAGCGACTATGCGAGTGCGCGGAGTCGTACTGAGTCAGTGACACTGCGCAAGTCGCCCCTTCTCTGTCTAACCCCGCCTAAGTTAGGTGAAAAGAACGAGACGAATAATCATTGGAATGCATCAACATAAAGAAGGTAGTATTGCGTGGGTGTCTCGCCTTCATATCAGGTTTTGTAACAAGAGCGAAAGGGACGGAGATGGTGTTTAGCCTTTCTGAGGTTCATGGTGAGTATGTATGGCAACGATGCGTAGAAATTATGTGGAAAAATGAGGCTTTCATCATTAAGGCGATGTTTCAACAGAACCAGCGAAAAGAAAAATTTCAAAATACTTATGATCGTTTAAAGTATTTCAAAGGAGACTGGGTGAAAGTGGTTTATGAATCAATGCCGACACTGTTGTGGTATTTGCGTCGGGATGAAGGTATCCTCTCGTGTCGGCACGAGCTATATGATAATAGCTCATGCCGTGGTGAAAAGATTAGGCAGTCAACAAAATGGTCGCGGAGCTGATTGTCCAGGGTGCTCCGGACGTGCCTTCTTAGATATTGTCACTCGTGGAGGCTCTTTACATGCAATGTTTTATGCATGCCGCGGACAAGAATGAACGTGGTTGGTAGTTGTTGCCCGTCACGAAATTCGGCACGGACTCATCGCACACTGCGGTCATTTTTTTCGTAGCTGTCATTAGAACTCTGGTGTCTTCACTGGCAACAAGTACCAATCACGTTCATTCTTGTCCGCGGCCATGCACCGGCCAAAATGGTGTATCTGTACCTAGCGATTGACCATGCCCTGCGTCTTAACGAATACATTAAATAATTAGTTCTATATTTGTTCTATCGAAATATGCATAATACGCAATTTGTTCCGTTTTAGTTTTTATAAAAAATGGCTTCTTCTATAACAGTTAGCCAGCGATGTACTTTTAAATTACGCACTTTAAAAAAACAAAATCTAGATAGGCGAATTAGGCGATTAGTTCTACATTAACACTAATTACTTATCTACTTTTTACTTATAAAATTCATTACTTCAAGTTAAAAAAGACAATACAAAGAAGTAAAGCTAGCGATGTATTTCTCAGTAAATGAATTTCTTTCTCTTATAATGTGACAGTTTTGTCCCCATTACAATTCAAATTAGATTTTATTAATATTTTTTATTTAATATTTGTAATGTAGATATATCGAAGTTCACAGAAACTACCTATGCTTAGAAAGAAGATTTTGTTTTTCAAAATTTTGTGAACTTCGACAGATACACGCCAAAATATCCGTCGTCTACCCCCCAATTCAGAACTTTTTCGATAAGCAGTTGTCGACCAATTTGGTACGTTCTCGTTCCGTCTACGGTTCTCGTAACGAGAGAAAAGGAGATAGCAAACCGAATCGTTCGACAACTGACTAATCGCATCTTTCTGAATCAAGGGGCTATTCAGGGCCTTAAACTACGTTAAAGGCTCTTTTGTGCAACATGTGACACCAGATAGCCGAAGTAAAACGTGGTTCTTTAAAAAAATGTGTTTGGGAAAATAGATTCCGATTAATCTAGTGCGATTTTTAGTGCTAAAAGCAGCGTCAGAAGTCTTCTTAATCTTAATAGGAAACTTTTAATTTTGCCCAATGTTTGCACTGGATTTCGTTCTTCGCCTTAACAACCATGTCTCAGCAAGATAGTACAAAAATAAATCCTAGACTCATTACAATAAGGTACATTTTTCATGTAACAGTAACTTTTTCTAAAAATCAAGTGCATTAATCGTAACGAAGTGAGCAACAGGTAAGTATGGCAACGTCGCTAACTGTCACGTTAAGTTTGAAGTTAACTGCAGTTTGTTTAGTGTGTTGCATCTCGTTCAGGGGGAGGCTGTGTCGCTCGGAAATGTATTTGTTTGTGTTTTTAATCAATATTTAATGTTTTGATTACGATTTTTTGAAAGAAATAAGTTTAAAACATGATCGGAAGTGATTATACGTTGGAGTTGTGTAATGTTTTTCACTCGGGACAGGTTTGTAGCTTGTTTATACGGTATATATAAAATAGTTGTTGCAACATACTTTTGTTGTGAAGTTGACTGACTTTGAATTATTATTAGATCTATCACTGTCGTTTAGAACTTCTGGCTTGCAGTTTACCTCCATTTCTAGGTATTGCAAGAAGGCTTAACGAACTATGGTAGTCCCAAGGTCTGCGGATGAAAGTACCTCCACGTATCTAAGTATCTACAACCAAAACGCTTTGAAATAAATAAATAACTGTTCGTGCCCTTGTAATGTGTTCATTCACAAGATATTTTTAAAACTAACTAATTTGTTGTGCCTATTGAATATTAAAGCATCACCTAAGCATCTGCCTATAATAGTCTCTTTCATGAACTCAATCAAGTGAATGTGTGCTCTTCCAAGAATAAAACTCGTTGAAGTCTTTTGTACGGCAAAATTGGATCACTAATTTCTCAAGTCAATGGTCTTAAATTAAGAAGTCGTGACGTCACATATATTGTTCATTGTCCCCCTCTGACATTGTACCCAGTACCCAATGCTTTGACCGACGTTTTATGATTATTAATTTGGTGATCTTTCGAACTTTCTAATGATAATCTGTCATCTGCTACGGCAATCAGTTTATGGTAATAATTATGTCTATATGGTTTAAAGGAAAGAGATGCAATGCAAAGATAAATGTTTACAGGTAGATTGGCAATTTGTCCCTCTTATTTTAATTTGAACCACCAGCCAGGGTCGACCCTACCATAGGGCGAACGGAGCGGCCACTCCAGGCGCCTCAGTCAACTAGTATACAGGGTGGTAATTTGAGATGGGGCATGAAGGGCAACTACCTTAACCATTGTAGCTACAGGAAAACGTTCTTAGAAAACCACCCCTAACTTTTGAGATAATTTCAATCGGCAATCACAGATTTTGAAAAAAAAGTACAGTCAGCGGGAAAAAGGGCTGTTTTCAGAAAACTTTTTTATGATGCCAATCAATCCCATTTCCCATGAGGATCAAAAGACTCCTCCGGACCAACTGAGCTTGGAGTAGTAGAAAATTCAGAAATCGCAAAAAACTTATTTGAGATGGGGTAGTAGTAAGGGCAGCTACCTTAATCGTTGTGGCTAGAGGAAAATGTTCTTAAGAGACTGTCTATAATTTTTGAAAATATTTCGAACTGCATTCACAGATTTTGAAAATAAAAAGCCTCTGAGTTTGTTTCGGCTTTTCTTCTCAGAGCTAGTCAGATAGAAAAGCCGGCGCCATCTAGTCTTAAAAAAAAACATTACATTGACTTGGAAAAGTGTCTGTAACAGATTTATTTCCAGAAATAAATATAATCTAGTGAACGCACGTTTTGTTTAACTAGAAGAGTGGAGATCGCGACCGTGAGTCACGCGTCTAATGAACACAATTACCTACAAAGAAAAACATTCAATAAAACTATTTAAAATAATTTCTATTTGTATTTTTCGCGTCCCTATACTTTGACAGTTGGGTCCCGCTTTTTTTGCCACGTCCCACATTTTGATTGCCATAGTCCCGGTAAATTCATACATTGAGGTTGGCAAGCCTACCTATGAGCCTCTACATGGCCTTGATTAAACTTACACATGAATAATTATTATGTTTGTAATTCTATAAACCCGATAAATCCGAGTGTCGTGGTGGCCCGGAGGCTACAGACCCGCTTGTTAAGCACCGGGTTGCGGGTTCAAATCCAGGCATGCACTAATGTGACTTTTTCAATTTCATATGTACTTTCTTAGTTAATCTAATCTAAGACGCCGCTGACATATGGTGAAGGAAAACATCGTGAGGAAACCTGGACTTTAATGGTCTAAAATCGCCAACCCGCAATGAGCAAGCGTGGCGATCAATGCCCGTTCCTTCTCTGTACGAGAATAGGCCTTTGCCCAGCAGTGAGACAGTTACAGGCTAATATTTATTTTATTTTTATTTAATTCTATAAACCAAGGTGGAGCCAGGCAGTTTCTTCCAGCGTCTGACTGGCGGCGTGAAGACCGGCGTTATTCTAAAAGATGTCTCCTTCACCACGCACAGCGGGGAGGTCACTGCCATACTGGGATCGAAAGGTAAACCTAAACAAAGAGCAATTCAACACTTCCTTCATATACAGCATGACTGACTGACTACATCCGAAAACCATGAACTCGAGCTCACCATTCTGAACAACTTTTACTATCGCACAAAAAATAATTCCGTGAAAAAAAAATCTGCGCTTCCATACATTTTTGTTTATTTTATATGCAACAGCAGATTATTTTTCACGAATTTTGTGTTGTCCCATATTAAAAATGTACAGAATGATGAGCAGAGTTCAGGGTTTTCGGATGTAAAGCTACTAATCAGTTATTCTATATATCAAGGGTAAACCTATAAACAGAGTATAGGTTTTAAGTCTGGCCAATGATAATCAAGATTGCCCGACTAGTTTCGGACCCAAACGGAGCTCTTAATCATGAGCTGAACACGCGGCGAGGTCGCGAGTCGAACTGGCAACGCTACTCGGCGTGGTGCAGCGCCAGTTCGAATCGCGACCTCGCCCATTCGCCATTAAGACCTCGCTCATGATTAAGAGCTCCGTTTGGGTCCGAAACTAGTCGGGCAATCCCGAAAAATGCACGTGAGTAAACCGTAAAATATGAATGTGTCTCACGAAAGTTATGATACAAAAAAATTATAATCAAGGCAAAATAAATTAGCCCGTGGTAGCATCCTGTTGAGGTCGTCCGACTCCAAGAGAAATGCAAAGAAAATGTCTTACTCTTAAAGAGATGCATAAGAGTGAAGCCACACTGCTCCGATGCGTTGCGTTGCCACGTCAGCGCTAGATTTGGACCAATCTATAGATTCCAAATCTAGCGCTGCGACGTCGCAATTCGCAACGTAAGGGCGAGGCCCCACTATAGTGCGTTGCGCTGCGTTGCGACGTTGCAGCGCTAGATTTGGACGACAAGTCGCAACGTAAGGGCGAGGCCCCGCTATAGTGCGTTGCGCTGCGTTGCGACGTCGCAGCGCTAGATTTGGACCAATCTATACATTCCAAATCTAGCGCTGCGTTGCGACGTCGCAGCGCCAGATTTGGACCAATCTATAGATTCCAAATGTAGCGCTGCGGCGTCTCATTCATCCAAATCTAGCGCTGCAACGTCGCAACGCAGCGCAACGCACTAATGGGGCCTCGCCCTAACGCAACGGAGCAGTGTGGCTTCACTCTTAGTCGGAGATGGAACAAAAATCCCACTTGCCTCATCTCCATATTCAAGTACTTGCTTTCACCTCATCAGGCAGCGGTAAGAGGGCTCTCCTCGACGTGATCGCCCGCCGTGTGCCAGCCAAGGGCCACATCCTGCTGGAGGGTGTACCACTCGAGGCTGAACAATTCAACAGCACGTGCGCACTAGTGCGGCACAACACACGACTCCTGCCTGGACTGAGCGTACAGCAGACACTCGGGTTATCACTCACTAAGGTAACAAATAAGAGAACTCTTCTGTTCTCAATAAAAATCAAGGAATATTTTCGTAAAGTTGTCCTGGGGCCTACATTTCTTACTCATTACCAAAACGAGTAATGCATGATAAGAGCCTCCACGAGTGACGATACTTCAGTAAGTCCGGCGCACCCTGGGCGGTCAGACCCGCTACCATACTTGCTGACTGGCTAATCTTTTCACCACGGCATGAGCTATTTCTAAAGCTCGTGCCAACACGATAGAAGAAGACCAAAACGACAAGCTGTACCTACATTCAGAATCTTCATCCATGAAATTATGATCAAAACAGTTATTGAAATATTTATCTACCCTACGATCATCATAATTATGTTCCGTGTGGTGCCGGATGTAAAGAATAGTACTACCCCATCTCTCCCCATGGGTGTCATAAAAGGCGACTAAGGGATTCACTAGAGGATGAGCGGCAGCGTTCTCTGAGTACTTTAACAACCATACTGCGATCGCCAACACGCCTGCCAAGCGTGGCGATTATGGCACACCCCCTTTTGGGGTAGGTCTATGTCCAGCAGTGGACGTCTATCGAAATCTATCTATCCTCCGCTATGATTAGCTGTTTACATTTTAGGTTATATTAGGGTCACGACACGAATTAGAAGCTCCACTTTCTGAATTTGTTACCAAAGCAGGGATGAAGAATTTTTGTAAAAAACTAAATTAAAATTAATTTTAAATGGAAATCAAAACATCGAATTTTGAAGTTTTAACACTTGCTTTAAAACCGTCATCAGCGACACTTTGGTCTGCGAATTAGTACCCCCTTTCCGACTAACCTTGTATATACGAATATGAAACGAAATTATGTTTCACCAAACGCAGATTTATTAGACCCCCTGAAGGTTTAGGCTAGGTGTCATCGCCGTCGTTGTCAGCCTGTCGATGGTGTCATCACATCATAGATCGTAATCACGGAAATTTATAATAATAATATTATTTAGATGGTCTTCTCTATGGACTAAAAAATCGGAAATAAAACATTTTTATTGTTATTTAGATTTCTGAGTGATCGTAAACAAACAAGTCCAAGAATTAAATGATACTTTAATTTTCTTTATTTTTAGATTTCAGGATATTTGAAATCATCAAAAGTGAAACAAGTTATGGCTGATCTAGCGTTATCCAATGTAAGTTACTTTCGTAATATAGCAATACCCACTTCCCGGGTTTACCTCCTGTGTGACGTGTTATTTAGAAAAAAAATTCTTTGCGCAGGTTGCTAGCAAATGTGTGACGAACCTAACAAAGAGCGAATACAGAAGATTAGTGATAGGTGTGCAGCTAATACGAGATCCAAGTAAGTATCTTAAAAATGTATTAAGATTCTTCACCCTTTAAAAAACGGAATTTCTTGAAAAACTAACACATGTCTAATATTTCAGTTATTTTGTTGCTCGACGAACCGACCTGGGACTTAGATCCACTGAACACATACCTAGTGATTTCTATTCTGTCCAATGCAGCGAAGAAATATGGCACTGCCATCATACTCACTATGGAGAAGCCTAGATCAGGTAAAGTCAAGAGCTCAAATACACGTCCGACACTTGCCTCCGATGGTCGGTTCCGATAGTCTGATCAGACTATCTGAAGGCCTCCGCGCCCTACATTTGTTTGAACATGAATTACACGTACGATCAGACTATCGGATCGGATGTCAGAATCGTAAGCATCGTCCGGGCGTCGCCGTTGTCCAGAAAAAATCGGACACGAGAATCGTACGTGTATTTCATGAATCCGATCAGATAGTCGAATCCGGCTCCCGGAAGCAACTATCGGACGTGTATTTTGACCCTTAAGGTTTAATAAGGGTAGGTTTAGGTACCTACTATTTGTAAAAATTCCTTCCTCTCTGACCCTCGAGGCACAGAGACAAAGGCCAAATCATCTTAATAATCACCGTACCTTACACAAACCAGCCAAATTTCTTCAAACTGAATTACGTAACACTGACCAAAGTCTAAACTGAAAAAAAGACGCATTATCTTAAATTTTAAAACGGACATGTTCGACAGTGCATCGACATTTCACCTACATACAGCCTATTATAATGCTAATCATAGTGTTTTGTTAAACAATCCAGTCCACTGTACTGGCTTACTTTATTCCTATATTCAGAAAACCTTTGTTTGCGACTGTTGGCACAGCTGTGCACATGTTGAAATATGTCAGTTTTCACTTGTGTATTTCATAATTTTGTCACTGGGTCACTGTACTGTGAAAGGTTTTGTATTTTTAATAGTGCCTATTAAAATATTATTTATACCTACATGTTGTACTCGTTTCGCTACATTATGGCATTTGGTCAGCGCCTTTTTGATGTTATTTTAAACACGACTACTGTCTGATGGTAGAAGATCACGAACGCTGAACCAGTAGACAGACGTTCCTGATAAAGTGCATTTAATTTTTGTTCCCGAACGTAAAACATTTCGGAACACTGAGAAATAATATTGGATTAGCAACATTGAAACCTTTGGGCGCATTATGTCCAATTCGCAAAAAGTCCAGTGGCCTCAAAATGTCCAATTCTCACAACGACCAAATTATAAATAGTCCAATTCGCAAATTGTCCACTTAGCAAATTAACCAATTCAAATTACAGTCGTTAATATATTTTTTGAATGTGTTTTTCACACCGTATTCTTTTTTAACGGTATAATTTTTTATTTATACAAGGTTAGTCGGAAAGGGGGTACTAATCCGCAGGCCACTTAAAGTATCACTGATGACGGTTTTCAAGCAAGTGTTAAAATTTCAAAATTCGATAATTTTTATTTCCATGTAATACCTATATTTTATAATTTAGTTTTTTCAAAAATTCTTCGTTTCTACTTTAGTTACGAATTCAGAAAATAAATCTTCTAATTCGTGACCCCAAATATGACCTAAAATGTAAACACAGCTGATCATAACTGAGGATAGATAGATTTTAGCAGTTTTTTATGTAATTCTCATACACTATTGACTTTTGGGGAGTGGTAGAACAAAAGTTACTCATTATTATGGGTACTTTAGCCCCCTTTCGGATTAGTACCCCCTTTCTGACTAACCTTGTAAGTATACATAAACGATATTTACATAATTAAAAATAAAAGTATATACAAATAACGAAATAGTCGTTAATTAGGTATAGAAATCCTTTTAAGGTATTTTAATTCTCTTTCACACACAGTATTGTGTTCTAGAACCACATCGCAGTATGACAATTCAAGGCATTAAAAAAGTCTTTTACGGAGTTTAGTAGATAGAATAAGTAGGTAATACGTTTCCATTACGTTTATATTTTTTTCGTTTTCTAATGTTTTTATAAACAACAAACGCACCTATGTATTAATACGATACTATTTATCAATGAGTACTACTACTATAATTACTACTCAATTGTATTCTGTCCTGCCCTCACCACACGGCCACGACTAAACGCCTCTCGTAATCAAGGACGCCAACTATTTGCGACCTGGACCAATTGCGAATTGGACTACTTGAGTATTGGACAGTTGGACATTTTTGCGAATTGGACACAATGCGCCCAAAGGCATTGAAACTTTTGAAAGCAAAAGGACACAGAAAGTCTTCACGAGCCTCAAAGGTCTGACAACTCCCGGGGGCTAATAACGCCGCGTTCGATGAAACATATTATATTATTCGTAATCATAATTGCAAGTAGACTACACATCCAGTCGCAAATGTAAACTATGCTCCTACCAAATGCAGCTTGAAGGCAATTAGGGTGCATTTCCACCCTATGTGCACAGAGATGTGCTATGTAGCTGTGCTGCGAGAATGTACCTAAAAGCTAAGCTACAAAACTATGTGACCGTTTCCACTGATGCTAAGCGATGTAGCGGAGCGAGTAAGAAGTGCTGTGCTATGAAATAGCGCCGCAAGATAGCTGTGCGAGGAAGATGCGCATCTCGAGTTATTGTAGGTACACTGCTCTGCACATAGCTACACCACTCGCGACCATCCATAGCACGCATCCTTCCATATAAAAAACGTAGCTTAGTTGAATAAGTTTCCACCAGTGTTATGCTATGTGGACCAATGAATATGATTGGTAGATATCAAACGCATCCATAGCAACGTTGCATAGCACATCTCTGCTGGAAAGGCACCCTAGGATGTAGTCAGTGTAACTGCCTGGCAACTCCCGACTGGATGTGCAGCTCACTTGCAGTTATGATTACGAATATGAAACGGGATATGTTTCACCAAACGTGGCGCTATTAGCCCCTCTGATCTAAGCTTAGGATAGCTGTGTCACTGAATCGCAGATGTTGGGTGTATAACATACGGATATAATCAGAGGCGGACTTTCCATAAGGCCGACTAGACCCGGGCCTAGGGCAGCCAGACAAGAGGGCGGCAAATCGCTGAAAAAAAGCTTAGTTCAGTAACAGAGTTGAGAAAGGGGCGGCTGATACTTCACGACCTAGGGCGGATGATACTACGCGGCCTAGGGCGGCCATGATTGCTAGTCCGCCTCTGGATCCGCACGTGGTTCTTCTGAAAGCTGACGACATAAAGAATAAGCTAACACAGGCATTATCTTGTAGATGTGTTCCCGTTTTTGGACCGCGTGGTCTACCTTTGTCTCGGTGACGTGGTGTACGCAGGCCCCACGAGGAACCTCCTGGATTACTTCGGCAGCATCGGCTTCCCGTGCCCACAGCTGGAGAACCCCTTGATGTATTATTGTGAGTGACCACGTTCAGATTAAATTTTGTGATGCAAAAAGATCGCGAGATTATCCAAAATCACATAAATTTATTTTCGCAGTATGCCTATCAACGGTAGACCGAAGATCGCGGGAGCGGTTTATAGAGTCCAACCACCAGATAGCAGCACTAGTGGAGAAGTTCAAACTGGAAGGCCAGGGCATAATGCAAGGCAACCTGCACGAAAACAACCGTATCGTGAACCCTAACAAGATACAGCTCAACTACGGCAAGCCGGGAGGCATGCAAGTTATATGGATGTTGT
Source organism: Amphipyra tragopoginis (assembly GCA_905220435.1). Classification (NCBI taxonomy): domain Eukaryota; kingdom Metazoa; phylum Arthropoda; class Insecta; order Lepidoptera; family Noctuidae; genus Amphipyra; species Amphipyra tragopoginis. Next base: position 7,055,067 of record HG991997.1, on the reverse strand, counting down.
ATTTGTAAGTTGCCATATTTTTAATCTACTTCAAAATAAGGATGGTTCTTCGTTTTGCCGTACTCCGAAGTGACGATATTACGTACCGTACGGTACGTCTGGCGCATCCTGGGCAGTAAGCCTCACTACGAACCTTGCTGACTGGCAAATCTTTTCCCCATAGGATAAGCTACTCTCAAATAGGTCGCGCCGACGCGAGAGAGGACATGGTAGTTGTAACAGCCTGATTTGGCATCTTACTAAGGTTGTGTTTTCTGAGAACTGCTACAACGATCCATTTTGAAAGAAAACTGCTATAATAGTTCAGGGTTTATAAAAACAAGGCCGTTCGGAGGGGATTTGAGTTTGAAGCTACTTCGACACTATTTATTGCGACAAATAAGCTCGTCTTTTAAGTTTGCTTATGGCCATTTATTTTCTCAGGAGGTTGCTGGCTTCGATTTTTAACCTGAAGAAGAACGGAATGAAGCAAATGTTTATGAGACTATTCTCACTACCAATATACTTCTTTATTTTATGGGCATTCTACAACGAAGCAAAGGTAAGAATTAAAAAATAAATTAATAACAAAATAACCGGTTATCACATTTTCGAAGAACGTTGAGTTGCGTTGAACAGAAGCCATTTTGTTTTAGTACCAAAACAAAATTTCCGACGCGAACCAAAAAATAAGAATAAGGTATTTGATTTTTTCTCAGGATTACCAGAGAGCTTTCATCACTAAAAGTGGACTGATATTCAACGCGATGGTAGGAACCTACTTCATCAGCATTATGAACACAGTTTGTCTATGTAAGTTTAATTGGTACTATTATTAGTTGATATATCATCTTCAGCCCGTGCACCCAGAAACTCAACTGCCAATCGTAGGGTTCGGTAACGTAGTGCCACCAACTTAGCTGTTCAGTTGACAGCGTGAAATGACAGTTCTTTATCTTCATTTCCAAAAGGTGGCTTTAGTTTCAATTTTGTCCACCTAAACGGCTAAGAGTGAGGCCACACGGGCATTGCCAGTGCGTTGCGTATGCGTTTGCACCGCTATGATTTCGACGCACCGAGGGCTACACGGGTAATGCGGTGTTGCAACGCAACGCCACTAACTACGACGTCGCAGGGTGCGTCTTTGAACGACAATGGAGCGAATGCGTGCTGCGCTACGATGCCGCTCCGGCGTCGCACTACATCATCCGTTCCCGCTTCGTCTCTCTGGTCCCCTTGTCCGTTGCGCGCACGTTGCGTCGCCGCACGACGTCGAAACAGACCGTGTGGCATGTCATAGTGGTTTATATGTAGGACGACGCAACGTCACCGCTCAGGCATCGCAACGCTCCGGCAACGCATCGTGTGGCTTCGCTCTAAGTTGGTGAAGCTTTACAGACATTTGATATTAAAATTGCTGACTCTGTACTGCAATGCTATTTGGTCCGTCGAAAGCAAATACGTAATCCGTAAATCTTAGTCTTTTATAAGATCCTATCACTTTGACGGAGCTTTAGACCTAACTAAACAAGTTCAGTTGCAGTATAGTTGCAGTTAAGTCTCGATCAAGACAACGCTTTTCGTATTCTCTTAATCGGCGATCGGTGTCAGATACGCTTGCGTGAACTTAACTGCAACGTCACTGCAACTTGATCGGCGTGTTGCACATTACGTGAATCAGCCTACCCATCTTCATCAATCTTCTCTCTTTACAGATAGTCCATATAGAACTCGCTACTACCAAGAATCTCAGGAGGGCCTGTACAGTGGTGCCAGTTTACTTCTGTCATGGAACCTCGTTTCCTTGCCTTTCTCGTTCCTAAGCACGTTAGCTTCTGCCGCTGTTATTTATCCGTAAGTGCCTTTTGCGTGTTAGAATAGTAAGAAAAAGTCTATATTATTATGGAGAAGTTTCTACTGAAATACAACGTTTAACAGTAGACGAAGTACATAAGGATTGGCAAAGCGTTAAATCCATTAGCAAGTAATTGAGCGCTTGCCGTTCGTTGGCTCGCGCCTGCGGTGGTCGGACGCCCGGGGCGTCTTCTGTTGCGGCGGCTTGGGCGTGAGGTTTGTTCGCAAGTGCTTGCCTACTGTTAACACTGAAAGCAAGTCTTGTTAAAACATTCACGGGCAGCTTGTTGCAAGTCAAGAAAGTCGGTAAAACTTCCAAAACTAGACTTGCTGCGGGAGTGTCCAAGTCAACTTGCACAATATAACTTGCTCGTGGATTTAGCGCTAAAAGCTTGGCGTTCTGTAGTTTCTGCCTAAAGCCATGGGGAAAAGGCGTTAGCATAATATTTCACAAACCTTAAATAAAAATATTTCTCTATTCTTCGTTCACAAAAATCTCTTCATAGCTCGATAATCGATAGGATTTTATACTTTGCATGTTTTAACGAGAGCATTTACAGAAAGAACCAACAATTACCAGAATCATCTTCTCTTCTCAGGATCCTATCCGACATATCAGAGAACCTGGACTTCTTGTACTTCTCGCTGGCGCTGTGGTCTTGCTACGTGTATGCGGAGCAGCAAGCCATAGCAGTGATGATGTTCGTCAAAAATGGCCTGATTGCTGGCATCGTCAATATTTATATCACTTGCATCTATGTCATGCTTGCCAGTGGAGTGTTGAGGTAAGATTACATATGCTAGTACACATCGCAGTCCTGCTGGTCACTTGCCAGCCGGTTGGCAACAAGGAAGAGAATCCTCTTGGTGAAACTGTTGCGTCACAGATCTGAGTTACTTAGGCTGGTAACATAACCTAATTAGACCATTCACTGTCCATCTGCTGGGCACGGGCCTCTTCTCAGAATGAGCAGGGTTTAGACCTTAGTTCACAACATTAGCTTGGTGCTGGTTGGCGGATTCCACGCATTGAGAACTTTATGGAGCCTTCTCAAGTGCTCTTCACCGTTAACGCGAGTGACAATCAAATTCTGATTCGCACATGAATTCGATCCGTCAGAGGTGCGGACCGGGTTCAAACTCGGACCGTCATGCACGGAAAACAAACGTTCAACCGCTAGGCTATCACTGCTTTAGCCTGGTAAGGTACATGGTTATCCGGGCTCTGTATGTAGTTACAGTGTACAGTCGCGGACTTGAAATGTTTACCACCCTAAGGTCTATAATCGCTTGCACATTAGTTTTTCATAAGGTCGCTCGCAAAGAATTGACAGGGCAAGGTTTTTTTTAATTGACTTATGAGATTAATTTAAAGAGGATGTATACTAGGTAGCATAGAAAAAGAAATCAATCTATTTCGTAAATTCAATCAAATTCGCTCTATACAACATTTGACTGGACACACATCCAAAAAGGAGTTCATAACATCAAAAAGTGCTTAATAAACCTTTTGGCTATAACCGACGCTTCACAATTTAAAAAAGTAATAGGTACATTAAGTTGATATGACATCTTAAACCTTATTGCGCACAGTGTGAGAAGGAATCGAATTTGAAATCTTATAAACATTTCAAGTGCGCCACTGTACATGCATGACGTGATGGTAAGTTTTAAGTTTTAGCTGGATATTGTGTGCAACCTAAGGAGGTTAGAACCTAAGCCCCCTTATTACAAAAGATGGTCTAAGAAAAACCTAGGTTTAAAAATAGCCCCGTCTCTTTTTGTTATATGACATAAGAAAGTGGTGGTTTTAAATCTGGGTTTACCTTAGTCTTGGTTTAAACCACCTTTTGTAATAAGGAAGGAAGAGTTGAGAGCAAGGCCTAACTTAAGTTTTGATAAATTCTAGTCACAGCTCACAACATAGTTTCTTCGACGTATATTTTGTTGCAGATCATACAAAGGCTTCGAGGAGTGGCTCTACTACATAACCTACATCACTCACACACGTTACGCGTCAATATTCATGCACCGGAACGTTTTCAAGCAGCCGACCTTCAACATTCTACCATACAGTGACAACGAGAACTGCACATCAACAATAACGAGTCTTATACAAACTTCATCGAACCTTAATATTAATTCTAATGCCAATTGTCGATACGCCAGCGGTAAAGCGTTCCTAACAGAAAGGTTTTCTTCGAAAAATTTCAATGGTGACATTTACCAAGCTGGTGATTTTAACCCTGAATTCAATTTGGGCGTTTCTTTCGCTTTTTCTGTCGGTATCATGGTGTATAATAAATTTTTGTATCTGATGCCCTTGCCTGGTTATATTACTGATAAGTTTAGAGAATAGTTTGTCTTTTAAAAGTATTTTTTTCAATATTAATGTTATTACAAAATTGATTTAAAATAAAATTGAATTATGTGTAAGTATAATAATGTTTAAGAAATATGAAGTTGAAAATTACTTGGATGATGCTTTTATTCAATGGTATTAATTGACATAAATTATTTCCTTATTAAAAATATGAACTTGGATGACCAAGATGATAATAATCGTATCTAAATGTAGTGAATCGAATATTCATTTACCTACTTACTTAATTTGAACAACGAAATTATATGACAACTGAGGAATTATCAATTTTAAATGATAAAGAATTTGAAAACAGAATTAATAAGAAATACAATAATAAGTTAGAAGATATATTTCTAATAACAATACTTACAATATCACGCTATTTTAGAGTAACCACACAAAAATGACGGTTGATTATTATTTCTAGCCCATACTAGCCCACTAGCTATAGTCCTTCACTAACATTATTTTGTATTTATCACACTGTATGAAGATATTAATAAGGGTATACTGCTCAACTCCACATAAATATATACACGTTTTGAAGACAGAAATAAAGATAGTATACAAATACAAGGTGTTAAAAAATCAACTCTAAGAATTTTATACGATACTCGGTATCGGAAATCGAACAACTTTTGGAAATTCGCGTATTTTTTTATAACTTTCCATACAAATCAAAAAAAAATTTTAATTGATTTGTATGGAAAGGCATAAAAAAAAATTGACGAATTTCGAAAAGTTGTAGAACGAAAGTTGTTCAATTTTCGATACCAAGTAACCCCACAAAATTCTTAAAGTTGATTTTTTAACAACTTATATACAGGGTGAATTTTTGAGATACAGCTGTAGAACCAAATGTGAACCTATAAAGGTAAAGAGAAAAGTCACAAAGGACTTCGATTTTGGACAAAACAACACAGAATTTTTAAATTTCCAAAAAAGCAGCTTATTTAGCCGGGAATCGAAACCAATGATTTTACAAAAACAAAACACCAACCTGTATTTTTACATCATTGAAAAGTGGACTTTAATTTCTGCTCCATGAGCTTAAAGCTGAATATACGCTTTGATTTAGTCGTATAGTCGAGTTTATGTAATAATACCGTGCTCACGATGCCGTCAAGATTTCACAAATTGTTGAGTTCTGGTTGTAAGAGTTACCATTTCTTCGTACATTTGGGCCACCACTAACGTTACATTACGGATACAACGCATTTTGAGCAAGTCAGCTAGAGTGAAGACTGCGTCCGTTGGCAGACCAATCAGTATTGGTCAAGATCAAGTTTTTTTTTTAGTGAGCATCTCCTCTAGTCTTTTCTATGTCCTGTCTCGCTTGCATTCATTGATAATTGACACAGAAAATGTCTGTCACATTTAATATTGCTTTTGCATTTATTTTTTATTTATATTTAATCAGTAACTGTAGATTAACTAGACAAAAAAGATAAATTTTTATTTTATTTTTAATCAAGCAATTTCAAATTCTGTGCTATTCTGTCCTGTGTATCTATAACAGTAATAGATCATACGGTTTTTAAAGTATTACATGAATTCGTTTACACCCGTATTTTCCCAATTGTCTTTCTAAACGAATACATACATGCAGAGTTAAGATGTACACCCATTAAATGTATGAAACATGATATCCTTACACTCCTAGTATCAATTCACGCGATAGAGAAATCTTCAATGACTTTCAACTCTTTGTATGGATAAAGCACTGCTGATTCTGTCTGTGTTTCATTATCATTTTCAGCTGGGACACAGGCTGTTCCATCTTCTGCAAAGAAACATGGCAATGACAGAAATGGTATATTGTATAAACATATAAAAACTTTAAATTAATAGTTAAATAATTTCTTACCTCCATAAACTATTATAGGTTTGTTTAATTTATTCATTGTGACCTGAAAGGAAGATTAACGATTAATAATTTCGACGACAATTTCTGCATAATAAACAATGAGTCTTTTTCTATGCTCTTTTCAGTGTTCTGTTAGAAGCTTTTTAGAGGTTTGCAATGAGTGAGACCCATTTGCAGCAGTAAACCTTTGCACACAATACAAGTACAAATCTTAATAGGCAGATATGATGAGGTGGCCTAATTATACACACTGAATTTCTGACTGGTAAGCTTTTCCTTAAACATTAACACCTGCTGAAAAATCTAATTGTATGGAAATGGCATTTACTACAGTGTAAGCCAATGGTTCCCAACCAGTGGTCCGCAGAAGCCAAATTATGGTCCGCGAATGATTTTAAATAATTTCGTATTGAGTTTTTAATTAAAGTTTCAGTTTGATTATTACAGTTTATTTTTATTATACCTACATAGTGGTACCTGCTAACAAGAATAATATAAAAGTGGTCCCTGACCAAGAAAAGGTTGAAAGCAAATGCATTTCCATACAATTTGATCTTTCTGCAGGTTTTAGGATGTTCGCTACGTTAAGCGTGCGCACGCAGCGGGTACCCGCCTCGCGTGTGTGTATTTAAAGATAGTATGTACAAACCCGTCGCACGCGTCTGCGCCAGTTAGCGCTGCTCATACTATCTTTCAATAAACACACGCGAGGCGGGTACCCGCTGCGTGCGCACGCTTAACGTAGCGAACGCCCTTAATGTTTAAGGAAAATCTTAACAGTCAAAGGGGGAGGGCTATGTCCAGCAGTGGACGTCTTTCGGCTGAATGATGATGATAACGTTTCAGGAAAAAGTATTTTGTGTAGGCCCCCAACTTTTCATCTAAAATTTAGGTTGTTTGGAAAGTAGTTTCGTTTTAATTGAATTTTAAGTCGAGCCTTGCCTAAATTTAGGCGTTTCAAATGATCATGAACGGTCGAATTAGATACATTTAATGTTTCAGCGATCTCACGAGTTGTTATTCGCCGGTTTGCATAAATTAATGCCTTTAATTGATGCAAATGAGGTGCATGAAAAGAGCCTTCCCGAGTGACGATACTTCGGTACGTCCGGCGCACCCTGGGCAGTCAGCCTCGCTACCATCCTTGCTGACTGGCTAATCTTTTCACCACGGCATGAGCTATTCTTATATAGCTCGTGCCGACACGATAGAAAAAAAAAGAAATGCCTTTAATGTGTCTTCATCGGCTTCAAATGGCCTAAAGAACGCGGGGCATCTTCAACATCAAAATTGCCGGATCGAAATTTAGCAAACCATTTTGGTACTGGTGTTCTGTGAATAATAATAGATGATCTTCTTCACACACATCGGATATTTTTTTTTACCTTTTCGGTGGTAAAAAGTAAAATATGCCGAAAATGCTGCTTTTCACTCTCCATATTTGAGTATTTGGTACCCTACCAACCAAAAACTACTGCGTAGAATTAATCGAACTTTTACCCAAGCAAGCCTTGCTGTATCAGCTATCAAAATATGTATATAATGATTATGCGGCTTAAGTGTGAAGTTGGCTGTGAAAAAATACAATTAAGACATCTGTGGGGAAAAAACGAAACGACTTTCCGAACAACCTATTACTTAGGATTTGTTTATGAAGACGCGGAACGTGATGCGGAGCGTAAGGGCCAAAACTGCGTTAAGCGGGCGCCCGCGACGCGCACCCGTCACGTGTCCACGCGCGTGGCCACACGGGCGGGCTCCGTGGGCACGCGGCGGTCCCCGTCGCGGAGACCTATTTTATCACACAGCGTAACACATAGCGTTTTTGACTAAACAAGCCCGTGCGTGGCACCGCGCGTGCCCCCGCGCGGGCGTCCGTCGCACGGAGGCGGGACCCGTTGCGCGGGTGCGGGGCCCGCCTCCCAGCGACGGGGCACTTTTGTATGGGACCACGCGGGCGTCCGCTTAACACAGTTTTGGCCCTAAGGATGATGAAGGTATTTCAGGACAATTCAAACATATGATGATGTTTTAGAGTACGAAAACAGTGGGAGATGCGCGGGGGAAGGAATCCGCGAGAGGGTGTCGTAAATACATAATTAATTTTGTGCATAAACACAGTGACAACGGAGCGGGTTTACGGCAACTGAAGTTTTCTGCCATGCCGCTTCCCGCTACCGCCCCCCGCGCCCACTGTGTTTGTACACTTAAGGGTCAATTGAGGTTACCGCGGAACGGTTTATTGTTTAATAAGGTTTATGTTAATTGTGTAACATAAAAACCAGATACAAGCCAAAAAATAGGTCGCGCGTCTTCCAGGGAATTCTCGCGCATTCTCGAGGATTCCCGTAGCTAATGTCGGCGCCGTCTGTGGAATCCGCGGGAAGTGGCGCGAAGGGGGAGTCGCATTGCTGCGTTAAGCGTCTACGAAACATTGAGAATTTTCGAGCATTCTCGCGAATTCGCGTGCATCCTCTACGAGGCGAAATTGACGCTTCCATTCCATTCCGTTTCGCATAGGGTTACCATTTAGAAATTTGAAAAGTCCTGACAAAAAGCCCGACATTTCAATGAAAGTCCGGACATTTTAGTCACAAAATGCAAACATAAGAAGATTTATTGTTTGATCTCGATAAGTTGATTGTTAAAGATGATTTATATTTTGTTTTCAGATGAATGAGAAGTTAATAAAGATTAAAGACATTACTTATGTAGGTTTAATTACTTGTATTCCATCTAAACCAAAAAATCCGGACAAATTAAAGAGCCGGACAAAGTCCGGACAAATGTCTAGAAGTTCAGACCAGACATGTCCGGACAAATCCGGACGGATGGTAACCCTAGTTCCGCGGCAATGTAAATTGACCCTAAGAGTGTTTATGAAGACGCGTTTCTCCGCACGTATTGAGTTGTAGTTGTATGTATGACAGTACGTGGCGATAAAACCGCAGCGAAGTGCGCGGAGGATTCCGCCTCTCCATAAACCAGGCCTTATGTTATGCATAAGGGTCTTTTTCCTGTGACGCGGGCACGTGCCCGCATGCGTGCGTCACCCGCACCCGTGGCGCCTGAATTTCACCTTTTCATACATGTATTTATTGTGATGCGTGAAACATGCACGAAAAGGTGAACTGCGAGCGCCGCATGACAAGAAAAAGGTCCTAAGTTAAACAAAACATGTAATTGACACATTTATAATCGTAAAAAAGGCATAACTTACTGGGTTACTTACTGGTGATAGTACAATCTCCCTATATTTCTTAAGATACAGCTTCAAAGGCTCCACATAGTTGTCAAAGCCCAGTGCGTTCATAGCAAATAAAACATCTTCACCATTGATAGTTTTTCTCTTTTCCACTTGACACCGATCACTGGCTTCACTTGTGACAAATGAGATGAACTCTGATATGCATTCTTGTACACATTCCCTTGCATCCTTTGCTATCTGCAATGTTAACAAATATTTATAATACCAGATCATACTTCTAGGTTGTCCCAGCAAACACTTAACCGGTTGTGTACCGCCCGTCGTCCCAGGACAACACTTAATTATCTTATCTATTGTGTCTGTAATTACCGTGCTTGAGGTTTTAAATTATAAGATGTCCAAAATAACCCCATGTTGGTCAGTGTTATCCGGAGGCTGATAGATTCACCCCTATTATATGAAACTTAACACATTTACTGTGGATAAACACACACAGCACGTTTGCGCAATGCTATGTGCAGACGACGGGTGCACACACCATGAGTTTGCATACTTTGTGTATGAAAATTTACATGCATAACAGCGAGAACACAAAGACACGGCACTGGCTGAAAAAAAATTATGTGCTGTTGTCAAAGTACACCTCTACCCAACCCTTCAGAGAATATAGGTGTGATGTTATGTCCAGAATGAGATTTTAGCAACAAATTTTGCAGTGTTGTTGGGTTGGGGTTTGAGCACAGAACTTATAATAAGAGAATAGAAATGGTATCAATTGTTTTTCCTTCGGGAACCGATGTCGCCGCTTTTTTACCTCTAACTCATACATAGAAAAAACTAGAACCATAACTACGCAATTACGCACACAATTACTTGTACATTTACTACATACAATTATGAACCTTAAGACTAAGAAAGAGCGTTGAATAAACACCTACCGCATATTATACTCACACATATATAATTATTTTACATTTACGCTAGTACTTGACGCAAGATAAAATGTTATCGATTGTTACAATTTGCAGATGCAGTCGCTAGGGGATTTCTAATATTATAGGATTTATTTTATTTGGTGTGGATGAAAATTAGTCCATGAAGAAGGTTGATACATAATTATAATTAGTGACGATTTACATCATAGTCCAATAGTATTAGAATGTGACATGTTTGGCTGTGTCTATGGAATTGCGTGTGTTGAAGAATGATGTAAGATGTGTGTATGTGTATCTGTAGAATGTGTTAGATATCCTTTACGAAAATCAGTATTATAAGTTTCAATTGTACTGTGTATTATCTTGCACTGTGTGTTAATTTATTTTGTGTTCTTTGATGAAAGATATATTTAAAAAAAACTTTTTAATTTTATTTTTAATATTATTTACATTTTTTTTCAACCTATGTTGTCCCACTTCTGGGCAAATGTCTCCCCCATAGCCTTCCACTCATCTCTATGCATTGCCTTCTCTGGCCAATCTCCCATAAACGACTCTAAATCATCACGCCAGCGTTTCCCAGGCCTCCCTCGGCGACGACGCCCGTCTTCCGGCACCCACTGGTTATATTAAAAATAAAGTTGTAGAAGTCTTGATTAACAAATCACAAAATTATTTATAAAAATTGTCAAAATAACAAGAGTTGCTTACTAAAAATAATGCTTTAATATCTATTTGCTGTTTTGGGTTGCTTAAAAATACTTATTACCCTGTGAAGTGAAGGTATTTGTTTAAAAGTTGCCTTTTTGATATTTTTGGCGTTGAATTTTTCATAAGGTAATGCAGGCGGATATCTATACAACCGAACGTGTTACATAATTCCGCTTAAAAAAGAAAATGTTAATCAAGTAGTCTTCTATGGTTGTTGTCATTTACCTTTCGGGGTGCATGAAAAGAGCCTCCACGAGTGACGATACTTAAGTACGTCCGGCACACCCTGGGCAGTCAGCCTCGCTACCAACTTTGCTGCCTGGCTAATCTTTACACCACAGCATGAGCTATACGAAAATAGCTATATATAAATAGAGAAGAAGATTTACCTCTCAGAGGAAATTAGGTAAGAATGTAAATAAAATTCTGGGTAGTCTACTCTTTATTTTTATGTTTTCAGGATAGCTTTTCAGTGATGATTTTATTTTATGATTAGTCAATTTTTTTTTTGCGTCTTACTTTTCTTTTAAAATATTGCCAATAGACTCTTTACAAGACCTTTTAATCCCCTTTCGGCTTTAGGGGTAGTTTTGTAACACGTTGTCTACCATTCCATTACACATTTTGTTAATAGAATTACATGATTGTCCATGGGCACTTGGTCAAATTGGTGAAAATAAATTTCTTTAAAAATGTTGATACCTACGAAATGATACTAAGCTTTAGCTGACACATGATTTTTAAATTATTCTAAATTTCTTCCTATTTGCGCATCATCATTCTGCCGAATGACGTCCACTGCTGGACATAGGCGTCTCCCAAACAATGTTGGGGGGGGGGGGGGGGGGGGTTCCATAATCGCCACGCTTGGCAGGCGGGTTGGCGATCGCAGTATGGTTGTTAAAGTACTCAGAGAACGCTGCTATCCATCCTCTAGTGAATCCCTTAGTCGCCTTTTACGACATCCACGGGAAGAGATGGGGTAGTGCTATTCTTTACGCCCGTTACCACACGGACGTAAAGAATAGAATATTAAATCCATTTAAATTTTTTGACTTGACTTGTTGACTTTAGATTTGGATTAAAATAAATTATGAAATGAAATGACACCAAAAACGGAATAAGAAAATAAAATAATATTATCACTGGAATTTTAACAAATCTAAATTTCTTGACTACTGTGGATATATCGATAACTGGGAAACACTGATATCACAGCACTAACTCACGTCTGCCAACAGCGGCCGTACTATGGCATAGTTGTGGGTGAGAAAATATCGTTTATTGTTTTAATCCATTGCGGTGTCTCAATCGTAGCTTACTTTGTGTTCCGAACTTAAACAAGCAATGTATATCGAATTACTTGGTAGTAACAACATTCGGTGCTGTTTTTAAACTTGTCCGCAAAATTGTTGTTTTTATTAATATTATGTTATTTTTTAAATTACGGTATTCACCAGTGGAATGTAATCCTTTTAGAAGCACAGTCACACTTTCCTGAACAATTTCCACAGTTGGATACGCTACAATAACCCATTTTATTGAACAGTTGTCATGACGACGGTTCGTTTCAGACTGAGCCCGGTCAATCAAACATCTGGCTTTTCAACCAGATAGGCGCCTCGCGCTTTTAGCTGAAGTAACATTTCTATTCCTCTTATTATAAGTTCTGTGGGTTTGAGTGTCCGATAAGGCACCTTATAGGTTTTAAACATACACAACCTTCAACGTGTGGCAGATTCAGATTTAAGTAGGCATGGAAACATTAAAAAGTCGATCTTACCTTTCCATTATCAGGTATAGCTCTCTTCATAATCTTAGCAATATTTGCAATAGGCAGAAATCTGTCTTGTTCCCTCAATGGAGCATTTTTACTGCCTGAATCAGAGTTGTTTTCTTCATCTGAAATAATATCATAATTAACATTATATGTGTAGTCAACCATTATCATTGTTTCCTATAACACCAAAGATAATCCTTTTGTTTAACACATTCATGGGAAAACACACATGTCGACATAGTCTGTGGGTGCACACACTGTGTGTTTGCATACTTTTTGTATGAAAACGCACATATAAATGGCATGCGCACAGAGCCTGGGAGTACTGGCTAGTAAACAAATGTATGTGCAGCAGTCAAAGTGGAATAATACAAAAATAACAACTAAATATTGTAGCATTTTTAACCCGGCACAGTTGTTGCTATACTTAATATTAATGTCATACTGCAATATATTTTAGCTGCAACTGTGACCATTAAAAAAAAACATTGTTTATGTCTTGCTATAATTTACATTATTATATGCATTTTGCAGCTACGTGTAACATTTTTATCCTACAACATGCAAACTTTAACAATGCTGTGTTTGGGACCAGAACATGAGGTTTGGGTTTGAAATTCTATGTTATTGTTGTATAATTTCCTATACTGATGCAGAAGGATTTTGATCTACATACAGTATTGATGTGAATAATATAAACGCAGTACGTAGCGCAGCAAAGTAAGTTATCTATGTTCAGGAATGTTCAAGATGAATTAGTATTAGGGCGAAAACGCACTGGCGGGTGCCTTGCTTGGCGTCTAGTGTCTAGCAAAACGCATAATGAAAACAAACGCATGTAAATATACAGGGCCGGCCGCACTGCGCGCTTGATGCCCTCGCTACCAAACTGCTGTAAGTGGAAGTCGCTAGACACTAGGCGCTAAGCTAGGCGCCTGCAGTGCGTTTTCGGCGTTACGGTATGACGTAGGAAAAGTCCTTCAATACATACCTAAAACATCGTCAGAGTTCACAACATATTCGCAACGGATGTTGTTCTCCTCGTCGACGAGATATCCGTTGTCGAGCCGCACTAAATCATTGCCAATTTCATCGTTTTCCATGGTTTTTCATAAAGAAGTTACAACGCAACTTATGAGGTTATTTCTTATGGAATATATCAACAGGGAGGTGAGTTGTTGGTTTGGACGAAATGTTTGAAGTTGACTTCGTAATGAAGATTACTCTATGTCTAAGTATCTCGATGATTTAATGATAATGATGATGTTACTTTACAAAAATTCACAATAATGTTTGATAATGTTTACAACGCCACAAGAAAGTTGTACAAAACGCACAGACTAGTGATGCACGATCCGATACTTTGCAGTATCGATACAACGTGATACGATATTTCGATTTTTTGAACGAATACGATACATTCTTGGATTGATACAAAAGTACCTGTATCGGAATGAATGGATCGTATCACATTGTGTTGAATGATCAGTCAATTTAATATAATCATCATCATCATCATTCAGCCGAAAGACGACCACTGCTGGATATAGGCCTCCCCCAAAACGGGGGGGGGGGGGGTATAAAGGTACTCAGAGAACGCTGCTGCCCATCCCATAGAGAATCCTTCAGTCGCCTTTTACGACACCCACGGGAAGAGAGCTATTCTTTAAGTCCGGCACTACACGAGACTTTAATATAAATATTATTGTTATTTATAAAATAAATGGTCGACCCCCCCCCCCCCTCCTCCCCGTCTGCGCCGAGTAAAAGGGCCTGCTTGTAGAAATATTAAGAACGATACGATACGATTCGATATCTTGTCTTGATGATCGGATCGAAACCGTTCGATACGATCCTAGATTGTACATCCCTACCACAGACAGATAGATGACAGTTAATCACTGACCTTTATAATCTGACCTTTATAATTACCACTGGACTGGCTGTTCCGTAAGTTTGACAGCTATTTTTTTGTGCCAATTTGAAGCGCCAATAGCGTGCTAGCGTGTGTCCACAGAACTAATTTTGACGTATATTGTAGGGATGTCGGAAGTGAAAAAAATATCGATATATCGATGTATCGATATTTATTAAAATATCAATATCGACGTCGATATCACGAGGAAAAAATATCGAGATTTCGGTCAAATTTTCAGAGATTTTCGGTTTTAAAGTAATGATGTATTTAGTTCAGTCTGGCTCAATAATAGGGAATAGTTTTTTTTATACAAAGTTCACATTATTTTAACCCACTTGCTCCTACTGTGTCATAAATGACACACCAACATTTAAAAAATATAGAAATTGATGAGGGTAGTTTAACTTTTTTTTGTGTGTCGTGATTAGCTTTCGAGACCTTAGTCAGTCATTACAAAGTGATAACCGTGTGCTGCGATTAATTTCACTAGTGCTAAATAAGGTTTAATTTCCGGATTTTTGCAATGAGTTATTCAAAGTAAATTTACATAATCTTTGACTCTGTTGTTTATTATGTGTAATGTAATAATACAATACTCGGTTCCTAAATAATTCAAAAATATAAAAAAATAGGTTTTTTCACAACATTTTCTATGGGAGTTTCCCTTTTATTTTATCTGTTCCGTAAAAGACACAGTAGGAAAATGTACTACCATCTGCAGTGCTTATTTATTTGCTGTAGGAATTTACGAAAACAACTTACTCTAAACGAGATAGTTGAGAAATTAGAGCAAAATGATGATATGGAAGTTCCAGACTCCATAACTATTATGCCACTGGAAAATTGTAACACTGAAGTTACTGACGAAGACTCTGGAGACGAAGACTTCGTGTTACTTCAACATCTCCCTGGCTCCCAGCTCAGAGCACCTGCTGAAGTTCAACATGGAGACTCCTCCGATTATAGTGAAGAAGACTTTTTATCTTTAGCACAACTTTTCAAGAGGCGGCACATCGACTCTGTTGATGAAAGCGTTTCCAGGGGATCTCCTATACAACCAGAAGTACCTAAATTTTTCTGCCCCTGCCCAAATCGATGAACAAATACCATCTACTTCAAGAAGCATTACAAATGTGACAACTTATAAAACTAAAACCCACACATGGAGCTCCAGGGATTTTCGGCCGACGCACAAAATGTGGCAAAACATACAAGGTCCAGTCAATAACATAAAACCTATTGATCACTTCGAATGTATGTTTGATAATTTTGTCATAGAACTTCTAGTAAAATATACAAACCTATACGCGACACAGAAAAATGAAGATGGTAATGTTAGCCCTACTGAGATGAAATGCTTTTTGGGAATCTTACTGTTTAGTGGTTATGTGGTTGTCCCAAGGCGAAGTATGTTCTGGGAAAATACTTCAGATTGTGGTATGCCTATCACTTTCAATGCAATGTCAAGGGACAGATTTAATTTTATAATGTCGAATATTCATTGCTGCGATAATACACAATTGAACATGAATGATGAATTTTCGAAGCTTTTTTATTGCATGAAATGTAATGTAACATTACATCCAAAAACGTGTTTCGCCTTCGAAACACATATATCTTTATATCATACCCCCCAGTAAGTAGTATTCTGTAAGGAAGCTTACCTATATTAAAATACTTTATAATGTTTTATATGAATTTTATTAACTATATCCTAATTTATAACGAAGCCTGCTCAAATCAACATAGTAAAAGATAATAGTAGTAGAATCTCCTACTGTGTCGTTTAAGACACGGCATTTTCCGGCTTTTCTTGAAGTGCAATTTTTTTATTATTATTTTTTATCTGTTTCTTGTTACTTCTAAGTTATATGTATGAAATTTCAAATCAATAGTGCAAAAAATGTTAATTCAGGAACAAGTGGAGAATCTTAATAAAAACGAAGGTAATTCAATCATTATTCCTTTTTATTAGGCAAAATCGATACTTCATTCAGTACCTACGTCCGGCGCACCCTGGGCAGTCAGCCCCGCTACCAACCTTGCCAACTATCTAATCTTTTCACCACAGCATGAGCTATTTTTGTATAGCCCGAACTGACACGAGAGTAGAAGAAGATTTATTAGGAACCGCTAGATTTACGGCAGAAACTATTTTCTCTGAAGGCACAGATGAAGCCGTAGGTGCCAATTATTCAAGTGCCAGATTCGAAAGAACTAGGGTAAAATGTCTCGTGTCTATCCAAAATTTTATCGGGTTTTCCTTACGGGATAGCTTTGGAGCATCTAGGAATTGCTTCAACGCGTCCGGCATTCTGTTACTTTGGGAGGCTAAATTAGCTGCATTGTTACTGGTTGCAGCAGCTAGTGCTAGTCATAGACAACACAGTTCCTTTCTTTCCGTTCGTTCCGGTCCGGTTCGTCCGGTCAAAGTATAAGAAATTTCTTGACACGTCAAATAATTTGGGCACGTCAATAATTAAAAATATAAATTAAATTTATAAAAAGTGTTTTATTTTACCTTTTCAACTATGTTACTTGATTAATTCATTCATCATCATCAGCCAGAAGACGTCCACTGCTGAACAAAGGCCTCCTTCTTAGACCGCCACGCCGAAAGACAATTTGCCACTTGCATCCATCGGTTGCCCGCGACTCTCACGATGTCGTCAGTCCACCTAGTGGGAGGCCTGCCTACGCTGCGTCTTCCGGTTCGTGGTCGCCACTCGAGATCTTTTCTACCCCATCGGTTGTCAGTTCTACGAGCGATGTGGCCTGCCCATTGCCACTTCAACTTGCAAATTTTAAGAGCTATGTCGGTGACTCTGGTTTGATTAATTTATTATTCCATGGCTTCTCGTAGCTAACCGATAAAAATATCTTACGGTTTGTTTATCCAGGTATCTAACAGTGTGCCAAATTTCGTCTCATTATGTAGCTAAGAGTGAAATTGTAACAAATATTCATCCAAACTTTCGCAGTATAAAATCAGTCTGATTAAGACATAATTCATGTTTTTTAACAGACTTCAAAAAAAGGAGGTTGTCAATTCTGCCCTATCTAATATAACTAGAATTGCATAGTTTTTGCATATACGTATATGTTAGTCTATACCAGCGTCTTAACATGTGTGCCAAATTTATATGTATGTAAAAAATTCTATGTATGCAAATCAATCAATCATCAACATGAGATCTGGGATTGACCTACAAAATGCAAAAAAAGTAAGATAATTTGAATTTCGCGGGCACAGTTGGCGCTCCCACATTAATATAATATAGTAAGTAATTATGATACTACGTTTATTTACTGTAAACACTTATTATCAAGAGACTCTTTTGTATCGATATTTGTTCGCTGATGTCGACATCACTAGTTTTAGTACCACAGACACTCGCTACGTCTAACAGCGCCAAAATGGCGATTATCAAACGGGCACAAAAGCACTTTGACAGCAGCCAGTCCAGTGGTAATTATAGAGGTCAGTGCAGTTAATAGATAGATAGATAAAAAATAATCCAATCATTATCAGAGACAATGTAGAAAACACACCACACATCCTTAGTTACCATAGATGGGAAA
This sequence comes from Amphipyra tragopoginis, assembly GCA_905220435.1. Classification (NCBI taxonomy): domain Eukaryota; kingdom Metazoa; phylum Arthropoda; class Insecta; order Lepidoptera; family Noctuidae; genus Amphipyra; species Amphipyra tragopoginis. The sequence goes on along the minus strand of HG991997.1, from coordinate 7,036,868 downwards.
TTACCGCTCACATTCGACTAAAGGACGAAGCGTTCGCGATATGATATGATGTGTCGTTATGTTTATTGTTTGTTGACTGCGAGAGTGGATGAGGGATGACTTTACGTTTTGTGGCGCACACAGACTATATTAGATAGGGATACATTAAGGCGCAAAACGATGCGCGCAACTCGAAAAATCAGTAGCAGAATCCTAAAGATGATAGCTGAGAGACCAGAGACCGCAGTATTAGGGAGGTTCATGGATAAAATTAATACTATTTTACATAGTGATTTATATCATTTGCGTGATACTAACATACTTTTAAGATCATTGTTGTTAATATTATACAGGGTTAATTGAAAAACACCAACAACCTCTTAAGGGGTCATTGTACTCATCATTATGAACAACTTTTAATACCGAAACTGAAATCGCGAAAAAAAAAACAGCTGTTCCCTAGTTTTTGACGAGCTAAGCGAACATAAATGTAGGGAACAACTTAGGGATGTCGGAAGTGAAAAAAAATATCGATATTTCGATATATCGATATTTATTAAATTATCGATATCGAACTCGATATGACGAGGAAAAAATATCGATATATCGGTCAAATTTTCAGACATTTTTGGGTTTAAAATAATAGCGTATTTAGTTCAGTCTGGCTCAATAGTTAATAGTATTTTTCATACAAAATGCACATTATTTTAATGTATGAGAATCTTAATAAAAACGAAGGTAATTCAATCATTATTCCTTTTTATAAGGCAAAATCGATACTTCAGTACGTCCGGCGCACCCCACAATCTTTTCACCACAGCATGAACTATTTTTGTATAACTCGCACTGACACGAGAGAAGAATAAGATTAGGCAAAATTAGAAAATATCAAAAACTAAATAACAAATTTCTAATATTTTTAAGACCAATTTATTATTTCAGGCAAACCATTTCAAACCAATATTTTTTCGGTAGCGAAAGTAGAAAAACTCTGCTCTTTACATGCTCCATTGTTACTATTGTCAGCCTTTACAGATTTACAAGTATTTAAGTACCAGATTCGAAAGAACTGGGATAAAATGTCTCGTGTCTATCCAAAATTTTATCGGGTTTTCCTTGCGGGATAGATTTGGAGCATCTAGGAATTGTTTCAACGCGTCCGGCATTCTGTTACTTTGGGAGGTTAAATTAGCTGCATTGTTACTGGCTGCAGCAGCTAGTGCTAGTCATAGACAACACAGTTCCTTTTTTCCGTTCGTTCTTATCTTTTACGGCTTTGTTCTGCTAAATATCCTGGTAAAAAATTAAATTTGAAAAAAAATATCGTTTTTGATACGATTTCGATATTGAATATTTTGTATCGATATATCGATGTATCGGATTAAAATATATCGGGTAAAAATATCGATATATCGAATCAAAAATATCGATATTTCGATATATCGATATTTTTTCAACAAGCCTAGAACAACTGTTTGTTTTCCCGATTTCAGATTTGGTCTCATAGTAAAAGTTGTTCCTAATGATGAGTGAACAATGACCCCATAAAAGGTTGTTGGTGCTTTTCAATGAACCCTGTATAGTCAATATTGTACTCTGAAATGAACAACTATATTATTAAACCACTAGCGTCTGTCATTGTGGCAATATTGTGCCAAGTTTCCAACGGTTAATGTAGTTGTGTTTTCCATTAATCATTCTCATAACGAAGAGCCGTGCTCGGGCAGGTGTATTAAGCAGGTGTGAAAAACAAAATAAAATAAAACATATTAACTTATGGGTAGAGAATACAATACGAGAGTTCGTTAATGACGGGCGACCGGATTGACGGGGGATGGCGAGTGGCAGTGCCGGCGCCTGTTCTGTGTAAATATAGAGGTATAAAAAATCCGATGAAATCAAAATATTTCATTCAGGGGTTATTGTACTGTACCGTTTGTTTTTACGTCCAGCAGAATCCTAATGGACAAAAGACTCGAGAATCCTTAGCCAAGACTTGGCCCTGTTCCCTGGCCACATCTATAGTTTTTTTAATGTTAAATAGAATTTTTAATTTATTGCATTTAAAAAAACTATGTCAAATCTGGAGTAATTTATTGATCTGTGGATTACACAACACACTAAACACTAATCGACTATTGCGAAAGTAATATCAGTGATTTTAGTAATGGAATATTTTGTACAGCACTAAAAATTCTCCGTTGTTCCGCGATGTAGGTTGCTGGAAGATTATTTTTCATACCACAATAGATACAATCTAACTAAATATCAAAACCATAATATCAGAAAACAGTGGGTAGCGCCATTGTATAACAGTGTGCGCCGCCGCCGAAGTTATTGGTGAAATAGGTTATTTCAGTTTGGGGTCAGTGCACAACAAACTCTTATCAAGCATCATTATCGCAAATAATTCGCTAAATAATCAACCAGAATGGGTGTACCGAAGTTCTTCAGGTACACAAGCGAGAGGTACCCTTGCCTCAATGAGTTGGTGAAGCAGTATCAGGTAAAAAATTCTGATATATCTGAATTCTTTTGTCGTCATTTATATACCCTTTACAAGAAAACAATGTTTCACAATGAACTGAAACTATTTATTCTGGAATTAATTTACTTAATTGTTCAGTAAAACTAATTATAATAGTATGAAGTTTATATTACAATCAACAATTGGGAAGTCAATACTATCAACAATAGGTTGCCTGTTAGATCAAAAGTAGCCCCATACGGCATGCATGCATAGGGTTACCATCCGTCTGGATTTGTCCGGACATGTCCGGACTTCTAGAGTTTTGTCCGGACTTGGTCCGGCTCTTTAATTTGTCCGGATTTTTTGGCTTAGATGGAATATTAGTAATAAAACTTACATTAGTAACCATCCGCTACTATGCCCACTATACCACTGTAACTAAGTGGGTATGTTTGCATTTTGTGACTAAAATGTCCAGACTTTTATTGAAATGTCAGGCTTTATGTCAGGACTTTTCAAATTTCTAAATGGTAACCCTATGCATGCATGATGTGAAGTAATGTATGTACTTGCATAGAACTATATTATTTACAAGTAATATGAAATATGTAACATAATTTGAATACTGATTATGCTGTACATCATTCCAAAATTAACCTTATTTAGATTGTAATAAAATTTCATACAATGAAATTATTTCACAATTATTTGTCACCACAGCATTTTTCTATTTAATGATTAGTCAGCTTTTTATAATTGTTATGTTATACATACCTACATAATTATAATTATTGACAATACCATAGTGTTGAAATATCCTATGAAAACAAGAGCTTTTTGTGTCTAAATAAATATAATATTCATTGACCAATAATATCATGTAATTCGAAAGAAACAAAAATTGTAATGAATTTTTTTTTAAAGTGAACTTTATGAACGACAACAAGGCAACAACAAAAAGCATTCACTTTTTAATATCAAAATTATCTTTCTTTCAGATACCAGATTTTGATAACATGTATTTGGACATGAACGGAATCATTCACAACTGTTCACATCCTGATGACTCAAACCCGCATTTCCGTATAACGGAAGAGAAAATATTCCAAGATATATTCCACTACCTCAGTATACTGTTTCAAATTATTAAGCCTAAGAAGTTATTTTTTATGGCTATTGATGGTGTTGCCCCTAGGGCGAAGATGAACCAGCAAAGAGGCAGGAGGTAATTATCACTTGAATTATAAATTACTAGTGGTTGCGCGCGCCTTTGTCCGTTTGGATGTTGTTTATGGCATATTCTCACCTTTTCTCCTGTAATCAGGGGCGGATTTGATACGTTCGCTGCCCTAGGTCTATGAAATATTGCCGCCCCCTACTCGCTGTACATCAAAAAAAAAACTATAGGGATTATATTAAAATAAAAACAAGGAAAGTCAGTAAATGATAAAAATTATCTCAATCAGTGTTTCAAATACCATTAGCTTAGGTACCATTTCTATTTGTAAGTAACAATGAATCGTTATTCACGAATTGTCTTTTTTCACCATATTTTGCCGCCCTAGGCCTACCTGGCCCATAGGGAAATCCACACCTACCTGTAATATGCATGTATAACACATATAAACCTTCCTCTTGAATCATTCTGTGTATTGATGAAAACCACATCAAAATCTGCTGCATAGTTTAAAAGATCTAAGAGTGTAGACGGTGGGAAGGGACTTTGTTTTATACTATGTAAAGATTATTTATGTCCTATATACTATTTAAATAGTCAATTGTTTATAGGTGTGATATACCATTCTGATTACAGTACAAATTAATATACATATTTCACCTCTTATCAGTTGACAACAGTAAATATAAACTGTTTATGTCAGATTTTGTCATGGAGTTTAAAGGAATGGAGTGTTTATGTCTCTAACACTGAATTTAGGCATGTTGTTGGGTTGAAAAAGAAAAATTGTCTCTCATTCAATATTCTTAAAGAGTACAAGGCGGATGACCTCTAATTGTGGCATATATGTATTTCTAAAGACTAGAAGGCAAATGTCCGTTGATTGTAGGTGAATAACTGTAGTTGTGCATCAGTGTGAGGCTGTGGGGACTCTCTCACACAGCTCTTGTGGTGAATATGTAGACATTCACCTGCACATAAGCGCACCATTTTTTTCAAGTCTATTAAGTTTGCCTTACAATTGACGAAATTAATGTTTTAAAAGATTCAAGATTCTTGGCAGCTACTGAAAGTTGCCAAGATTCTTGAACTGGCGCTAAACATACATGAGACATTGTGTTTATTAAATGTGTTAAAATAAAACATTGACTTTAATTGAATGCAAAATTATAGGTTTAGATCTGCAAGGGAAGCAGAAAAGCTGGAAGAAGATGCTAGAGAAAAAGGTATATTTATTTCTACATTTCTGACATAATGCCAATTTTATTAATCACTGAAATTAAGAAGTAATGATCAACAGTTGATACTGAACATATATGAAAGTCTGTCATGAAAAACAAACATCACTATCAACATCCTTTAAACTTGTACTGCTGAATAACAGCTGCACTATAAACTTTGTTATACCCGACTATGGCAGAGAGGACGAGTTATGAATCTCACTGGCTATGTATGTATGTTAGGTTGAGCATTTGATTGCTACCTCACCTGATGTTAAGTGATTATGATTTTGAGTAGACAAGGAATGGCACAAGTAAACAAAATACAAATGAAATCATGTGGTTACATTCCAAATGTTAATATACACCATCGTAAATTATCTATACAGGGTGGAATTTAATAAAACTTAGCTGGTCTGGAAGAGTCATTTGATCCTTGAAAATATGGATAGTCTCCTAAGTACGTTTTCGTGTAGCTACAACAATTAAGCTAGCTGCCCTTACTGCTCAATCTCGAATTTCCACCCTGTATACTGTCCATCTGCTATATTTCCTTACTCTATCTACAACACCTATAAAAAGAGGAGATAATCATATTAAACCTTACTTATTTGCACAGGCGAAGTACTCCCAACAGAGAAGCGTTTCGACAGCAACTGCATCACGCCAGGCACCGTGTTCATGGCTCGCCTGCACGAACAGTTGAAGTACTTCGTCAAGTACAAGATGTCAACGGACCCCTTGTGGTCCAAAGTAAAGGTCGTACTGTCGGGACATGAGGTAAGCAATACTTGGTATCGTGTTTGTATTATACACGGTGGAGCAAAAGTAATCACCCGATGTTGCTTAGCTGTAATTTTTTTTAGGAATGAAAAGTGTTGAATCTTCTTGTGGATTATATTTATTTAATGAATTAGTTTTTTTTCGAATAAGTCGAGAAAATTATATCGGTAAAGTGGCCGCCGTCAGAATTGATGACCATACGGGCTCGTTTTATGGCATATTGCATCACTTGTGTCAGAAATTCTGGCGATAGGTTCTCGCATTCCTGTCGGATATTCTCTTTAAGGGATTCAAGAGTCTGAGGCTTGTTTACATAAACCCGAGACTTCCAGTAACCCTACAAATAAAAGTCTGAAGCGGTCAAATCAGGTGATCTGGCCGGCCAGTGCAAATCGCCAAAGCGCGAGATTAGACGCCGCGGAAATGCTTCCTTCACAATATAGGTTGTGGCTCGTGCAGTTTGCGCCGTTGCTCCGTCCTGTCGTGGAACCACATGTCCTCCAGTCTCAATTCATCCAACTGAGGAAGGAAAAAGTCGTTGACCATAGCTCTGTAGCGCTCGCCGTCCATAGTAAAAGAAAGGCCAGCGGTGTTCTCGAAAAAAATTGAAAATGCCGTAAAACGAGCTCGTATGGTCACCGATTCTGACGGTGGCCACTTGACCGATATCATTTTCTGGACTTGATGGAAAAAAAACGAATTAATTACATAAACATAATCCACAAGAAAAAAAAAAAAAAACATTCCTAAAAAAAATTACAGCAAAAAAACATTGTGTGATTACTTTTGCCCCACTTAATTTTCATGAGTACTGTGATCTGTAGAAGTTTGTCCAGGTATTTTGTTTGAACCTTATATAGTCGTCATGCAAAACTTCACGCGTGTATGTCTTTCCCAATAATTTAAACAGTGTGTGGCTGTGTTATACACATATTTGAATCTCTTAAAAACTTCCGCATTTATTAAGTGTTGTGGCTGGATTGAAACTATTTAATTGGTTGGAAGAGCCTTGGTGCGTCATATGACGTAGTGCTCTTGCTGCAGATATGTTTTTATTAGCGGTGGTTACCGAAGCGGCGACATACGTGGCTCTGTTAGTTGACGTCGTATGTGAACACTCTATTTATTTACTACTCTGTGGCAGTTTTCAGACCTTAATATATTGTTTACATTCGTCCCATATGCTAGGAACCGACCCTATTGCCATTTAACAAGCAGAATTCGTGAAAGTTGGGCTGTCAGTTGAAGTTTTGTCTAACAGATAATCACAATCACATCCTTATTTTGCCTAACCTGAGGATCGAAATTAAAACTCTACAATCGGCAGTCGCGCTTTCAGCCACTAGGTTAATGAGCCGATCAAAGTTAGTGATAATTTTCTGATATGCTTTGTAAATGAAGTTGTGCTTTTACATACATGTTTAATACTTGTTCATTAATCCAAGCAGTTTTACACACTGATCAAATTTTTGTTTGCTCAGCTTGCGCAATACTATATGGCAATTGTAAACTTGGCCCTAACTTGATCCTATGATTATAAAGTAGTACTTTTGTAGTTATGCATTGTTTTACCGTTTTGCAATAACTTGTAGTTATTAAATTAAAAAGGCAATAAGTTAACTGCTTCTTCAGCACGCAGCACAGCGATATAAGACTATTTCTGACGCAGCAACAATAATTTGCTTTTATTTTTATTCATTGTAGCAATAGGGTATTTCATTTTGACTACTATTTAAAATGTATAACAATTTGGTATTATTTTACAGAAAGTATAGACAGAACACGGTATGTGAAAAAATAAATAAAAACGATGAAAAATTAGAGGAGATCACGGTTTTGAAGTTTGTGGAGGGGGCATTTTCTGTCCTTGTCACACGAATCCGAATATTGTAATGTTTGTCATTTTTGAGTAGAGTTGTATCTGTCTCGTGAAAAATTTAAAAGTGTTCATAACTTGGGTATTTTATTAAATATTTCATTGGTTTTTTCACTGTTGCATAAAATTTTTGTAATACTTAAAAAAAAAAAACTCAAATATCCTATTGACATCAAATGAGAGTCATCTTTTTGTTATTCCAATATATCGCAACCAGCATTTTAAGATTGTATTGCTGCGACACTTTCACAAGTATGTGACTATACAGATACTAGATTGAGTACAAGTAGTTCATATAACATGGCGCGTTCTTATTGCGGCAATGGTAAAAATGCTTGAAGCCGTCAAACGCTAATAGTAACTCAACAAAGCCTTACCTCCGGTTTCTGATTTGAGAATTCGAGATAAGCAATACTTAAGTAATATTTGAGTACAGAATTGTCAAAAAAATGCTTTAAAATCCATCATTTTTTTGACAACTCCGTACTCAAATGTTACTTAAGTACTACTCATCCTAGAATTCTCAATTCAGAAACCGGAGGTTAATCCTCCACCACAAGGCGACTTTATGGTACCTTTCTTTATGTATAAGTAGTTTTTTATATGGCAAGAGCTTCAAAATAAACCCATATTCAACAGACCCCCGGTGAAGGAGAGCACAAGATCATGGACTACATCCGCTGGTCCCGCTCACAGCCCGACTACGATCCCAACACGAGGCATTGCCTGTACGGACTGGACGCAGATCTCATCATGTTGGGCATGTGCACACACGAGCCTCACTTCGCACTGCTCAGGGAAGAGGTAATCGTCTTTTTATTACAAGATTTTATTTAACGGTTTAAAAGGCAAAAACATATTTTTTTTGTTTTTGGTATGATGAAGTAATTATTATTTTCTTTGTCTAATCCACAGGTAAAGTTCGGTAGAAACACACAGCGCGCGACCAGTCCCGAAGACACTAATTTCTACCTCCTACACTTATCATTGTTAAGAGAATATTTAGAACAAGAGTTTATATCTATTAAGGGTAATCTACCGTTCCAATATGACATAGAGAAGATTGTGGATGACTGGGTGCTGATGGGATTCTTAGTGGGCAATGATTTTATACCTAACTTGCCCAATATGCATATTAGTAATGATGCCTTGCCGGTCTTGTATAAGACATATATGACTGTGTTGCCGACTTTAGATGGTAAGTAGTAACTTAATTATGGATTTTTAATGTATTTACTATACAAGGTTAATCGGAAAAGGGGTACTAATCCGAAAAGGTGTTAAGCACCTATAATAATGACTAACTTTTGTTCTAAAATTTTCCCCAAAACTCAATAGTTTCAGAGAAATAGCTGTTCAAAGATTTCATAGAAAATACGCTTAAGGCCCTGCGCAGACGGCACACTTTTTGTGCGATCGAGTCTGCGGCGCACAAAAAGTCTGCATGGCGCGCAAAAAGTCGGTCGCGGATTTTTCACAGACTCAACGCACACGACGCACATCTTCGATCATTTTGTCGGCAGAGCTGTAGGGACGTTGACGCTATGGAAATCGTGCAGAGATCGCGAAGTATTATTTTGTACATGAAATACAGAAGAAGAGATAGAGAATTTTGGGTACATCCTATACTTTCGGAAAGATTACTGAAGGGACAGTTCCATACTAAATACTTACTAATTTAATTTTTTCTTTTTAAATGTCTATCATGATATTCTGCCTTAGAAGTATCATAAATTGCTGGTCTGTTTTGTATTTCTTGAATTAACATAGTTACATCGACCTCTGGCGCCATGATAATAGATCGCGTGCGTTACGTCCACCCCTAGCAAATGCAGATTGCCGACTAAAGTGTGCGCCGTCTGCGTCAGCGCGCGTTGAAGCAGACGTTCAATTTTTTTCACACACTTTTTGTGCGGAGCGGCGCGCCGCGGCGCGGTGCGGTCTGCCCGAATTACACTGATTTTTTGTGCGCCGGACTTTTTGCGCGTCGTGTGCGTTACTGCATATAATTGCATAGGTTCTATTTTCACAGACTAAAAAGTGCGTCACGGATAGTCTGTCGTCTGCGCAGGGCCTTAATCTATCTATCGTTAGCTATGATCGGCTGTATTTCCATTTTAGGTCATTTGGGGTCATGGATTAGAAGCTGCATTTCCTGAACTCGTAACTAAAGCAGGAATGAAGACATGTTGAAAAAACTAAAACAATTTTGCATCGAAATAAAAATGATCGAATTTTGAAATTTTAACACTTGCTTTAAAACAGTCATCTGTGATACTTTAAGTGGCCTGCGGATTAATACCCCCTTTCCGACTAACCTTGTATTTTGCTATCATAAGATGTGACTAATGTACTATAGGTTAGATAGGTCACAAATGTAGTATTGCCACTTCAAACGATGATTGCAGCATGACGTCATGTCGTCTAAAGAGAGAATGCCCACCTGAGTAAGGTAGTTGTGGCTTTTTGCGACATCCACTAATACACAAGTGACGGTCTATACTTATGTAACAGAGTATCACATGACAGTCTACTATTATTTGTATGTAAAATATGTATGAAAACTATAAAATGGAACATTTAATTAGAACTGACATATACTATAAACTATAAACATTATGATATTTTTATTCCATTTATTGACTTAAATACCATATTAAATAACATTATATAGTACCCCACCTGCATCAGGAACACAGTCCAAGCTACCGGTGGTCAGGGCCTCAGAGAGAGGAACTTCTTAATAATGCGTCCCGTGTCCAGTAGTATTACTTCTGGCAATCAGGCCCTAGATTCAACCGCCCAACGAGATGTTGGTCGAGGCTCTTGGCTATTGGTTTAATTGTCCGAAACTACTATCGGCACAATGACTGCTGGATGAACATCCCACATGGCGACAACCTCGTGTGCTAACTTCACAAGGTTCTCGTTATGCGGAACAGTAACATCAATAATCATTGTGAGACGCTCTGATTGATCTTTCACCACTATGTTAGGCTTATGTTATTGTATACATTATTATGTAACAAAATATTAAATTCCCGCAGGCTATATAAACGAAGCTGGTGATCTAAACCTTCGTAGATTTGAGGTGTTCATGCAGGAGCTAGCTAAGCTAGACAAAGAAAAGTTCCAGGACACATACGCGGATCTCAAGTACTTTGAGGCTAAGACTGGCAGGAGGCCTAATGCTAACGAAAGAAGAGAGGTATAGTTGTGCACTTGAAAATTAATACGAGAAATAAAAATAAAAGGGTAGAAGGAATCATTAGCAAAATGCGTTAGGGTGCCACCACACCTATCGATCGATGATGTATCGATGGTCGATCGATAATAGATCCATGTCGATCAAGATGGATCGATGGTTCATGATCACTTTATCCCAATCAATCGACGTTGATCGATGGCATCGATCGACAATCGATCGATTGGTGTGGAGGCACAAAGCAGGGGAAATGGTTTCAAAAAAATAAAATATAAGAAACCATCGTTATAATGGCCTATAGTATCTCTCGAAGGCGGGTGTTGTAACTTTTATGTCTTTGTTATAAGGTTCAAATTGTAATAATTCACCCATCTTCGTGAAATGGAATACTTCTACCTAATTTGCCTAGCCATGTTCAATGAAATTAGGATTTACGATTGCGTGGTTAGCTTAAAGCCATATTCACAAGTATACAAAGTTTTGAATAGAGATTACCAGCAGATTATAAAACACCATGTAAATGTTTGTAGAAACAATGTTTCGTGTCTTTTGCCGTCGTCGTAAACGCTTAAGAGGGAGGTTTGCGAGCGTGAGAACTTATTTTCGAACCCACACTTCGACATTTCTACTAATACAGCTGCATCACACAATGTAGTGTACACATACCAAAAAACAAAAGCGCACCGAAGGTTTATATTGTGGCGCGCCGGGTTAAATAAACCTTCAGTGCGCGTTCGCTTCTGAAGGACTAGTAAGTATGTTGCAAAAAACGCGCAATGTATTAGCTATTTATTCACCGCACCGCGAGGCACGCGTGCCCATAGTATTGGTGTCGTGAACAAAGGGTGGGGTCACAGTGTAATCGGTATTGACAGATTTAAACTTAGAATAATTACTGTAATATATTATTGTTGATTTTCTGTGTTTCTATTTTCGAATATAATGACACATAATTTTTGTTTGGGAATATTTTAGGGTATGTAAATGTTGCGAGGGAAGATAAGAGCCAACATAAAAATGAAAACGAGATAATGTGTGATTGATTTGTAATGAAAAACAATTAATGTACCTACATAACTCAATTACTGGGTATAGTAATTTTTTTTTCTCAGTCTGATATTTTAAAATTACTTATATTTTATTATAAAAAATTTATAGGTACATCTTAGTACACACGGCTACAGATCAAGCTGTACATTTTCAGTATAAGCTGATCTCGCATTGTATAGGATTTCATTACAATGAGAGGGCAGTGTAAACTGGAAATTTATAGCTTGATGTGTAGCCGTGTGTACATACAAAAATTAATGCTTGATAAAATTATTTTCTTTAATTTATTTATTTATTGCTTGGGACTGCTGACATCAGATAAAACATTTTCGCTGTTCCGTTTCTTTGATTTTCTTTCAGATTCTCGTTTTTTAATTGCCTCAATCAAATAATTGGGCTCATTTATTTCCATTTTTCTGTCTAATCTTGAATCTGTTATTTCCGGAAGCATACAATCAAGATGAAACTTTTGTAATTTTCTTTACGTTTTCCCATTTCTATCTGAAATAGTAATAATATGCAGAAAAATATATTAACAAGAAATAGAGAACCCTTCAGCTGACAAGCTATCAAACGTCAAAATTTACAAGTCTGCCCACGGCCTTGACGTAACTACGAAACGTGGTAAAATAAGGAAATAATTATACTAATAATAAGTGAAAAAGTTCTCACTGGGGCCTCTGCGCGTTGGACCTGTGTCCCCGTGTATGCCTTCCAAAGGACCGGACATCTTCCGCACGGAAGATGAGCCGTGATCTCAAAGTGAAAAATATATATACCTATATAAAACTCACAATATATTCGGACACAGTGTCCGAATTGACATATTTTAATTTCAATATTGTTTTCACTGATGATTCGGACACCAATAAAAAAAGCTGTTTTGTACAGTCAGATAAAAAACTTTCAACGATACCTTAATAATTGTGGAAATCCGTTCTCCGCCCAGCCTATAGTTATAAAAAAAAACAGTTTTTAACCAGATTATAACTAAAGCACCCGTTTTTAATAAATAATATTATAAACTCACATACATAGATAGATACGTGCTTTGGCAGTCAGGTAAATAAAGATGGGGTATTCCTCGAAGCGCAACCACTTTGAACCGCACCAAAAGTATTCCTTGAAACCCACCAACGATGAAACATAGAGAAGAGAACGAAGGATTCGTGATAAATTATATCGATGGACGTTTTAAAATTCAACTGTTGTTTATTTATTAAAACTACCAGGAAAGCAGAAATGAACTGGAACTAGGTGCTTAAGCGACTTACCTCCGGTTTCTGAATTAAATTCGGGATAAGCAATACTTATGTAGTATTTGAGTACTGAGTTGTCGAAAAGATGCTTTAAAATACGTAATTTTTTTGACAACTCCGTACTCAAATGTTACTTAGGTACTGCTAGCTTATCCTAGAATTCTCAATTCAGAAACCGGAGGTTACTACTTAGCTCAATAATGGTAAAAATACAGGTTTTGAAATTGAATCAATTGTTGTTTTGAAAAGTACCAGGGTGACAGAAATTAACAGAAAATAGGCGCTTAGACGATCTGACTAAGTGACAGTGACCTTTATGGTAAGATATATAGGACAGTTTTAAGTTTTCTATCTTATTTTATATAAGAATAATAACGAATACTTTATATTCCTCTTTGTGTTTAATCGTTGGTGCACAACTTAGTGACATCGTTTAGGCGCCCATTTTCTGTTCATTTCTGTCACCCTGGTACTTTTGAAAACGACAAATGATCAATTTCAAAACCTATATTTTTACCATTATTGGGCTAAGTAGTAACCTCCGATTTCTGAATTGAGAATTCAAGATAAGCAATACTTATGTAGTATTTGAGTACGGAGTTGTCAAAAAAATGCTTTAAAATCCGTCATTTTTTTGACAACTCTGTACTCAAATGTTACTTAAGTACTGCTTGCTTATCCTAGAATTCTCAATTCAGAAACCGGAGGTAAGTCGCTTAAGCACCTAGTTGCAGTTCATTTCTGCTTTCCTAGTAGTTTTAATAAATAAACAATAAGGGGCAACTGAATTTTAAAACGTTATCGATATAATTCACTACGAATCCTTCATGCTCTTTCTTCTCTATGTTTCATCGTTGGTGCGTTTCGAGGAATATTTTGGTGCAGTTCAAAGTGGTGAGTCCACAAAGCTATTTATTACTGAAAAATGCCACCTTAAAGCCACAAATAGTTTTTTTGGTAACGCTTTTTTTGTCACATATACTTTTTCATCGGACTGTACTAAAGCTTCAATAATTTGATGGTGTCCAAATATTCAGTGAAAAAAATATTGAAATTAAAATGTGTCAATTCGGTCACTGTCCGAGTCGTCTGTCTTATTGTTCAAAGAGTGAAAAAATGCAGTCATGTCACGACACTCGCAACCCACCCTTATGCCTTGTGCGTAGATGTTTCGAGAGCTCGGTTCGAATTATAAACGGACGTGCTGTCACCTTGGATTCTAGGATGGCACTGAAATTTTTTCGCGTGTGTACTCTTTTATAAAACAAATTACGGGAGAGTATTGCTCCATACTAAAATGTATGGGGAACGGAAAACAATTTCCGTAAAAAATTAACAATGTTCAGACGTAGATTACTCTCATTTGGTTTGATTTATTAAAATAATAAAACGGTAGACGTGTTATTCATACTTTTGTGTCACGATTAAACTAAATAGATTTTTATATAGTCCTTTAAAATTAAGTAAATTCTGCAAATAGAAAAGGTCGATTTAGATGTTTTTGAGGGAATTTAACTTTTTTTTTTCTCGAAATGAATGATGATTTCGCAAATATCTCGCGGTGAAACTGTTGGCACATCTATTAAGGTTCTTCATTATTTTTTTTATGTAATTCCATGCGGAGAGTTTATAGAAATTTTGAAAACAGTAAGTGCCTTTTCAGGTGTTTCTTAAGGACTCTCCTCTTAAAGTTGTTCTACATCGCCGTTATTAATAAACACGGCATAACTTAACTCCAGGGTTAATCTCAGGATTAATCATCATACACAGTAGGACCGGACAAATTGGTCTATATGACCAATAATAACCATACATATGTCATAAGATAGGTATTGTAATATACTGCAATAACTACTATGACGGCTCATTTCAAATCGCTATATGAAAAAAGTTATAGCGATGTTTCGTAGATTAGGTTAGGTTTTCTTGCCTCCGGTTTCTGAGTTAAGAATTCTAGGATAAGCAGCACCGTCCGCGAGGCCTAAGCTGAGCTTTCCATTTGTGTGAGAATGCAGACGCGTCCTTTGCTTTGGTTTAAACCGGTTTATACTGCTTTTTGGCAATCGATTCTATGTGCACTCACACAAATGCAAAGCTCAGCTCACGCCTCGCCAGTTGTACTTAAGTAACATTTGAGTACGAAGTTGTCAAAAAAATTATGGATTTTAAAGTTTTTTTTGACGACTCCTTACTCAAATATTACTCAAGTACTGCTTATCCTA
Organism: Amphipyra tragopoginis; assembly: GCA_905220435.1. Classification (NCBI taxonomy): domain Eukaryota; kingdom Metazoa; phylum Arthropoda; class Insecta; order Lepidoptera; family Noctuidae; genus Amphipyra; species Amphipyra tragopoginis. The sequence continues at coordinate 7,021,627 of HG991997.1, read as the reverse complement.
GAATTCTTAATTCAGAAACCGGAGATTACTCTTCTATATTGTTATGTAATAAAAAACAAGAAGATTGAGTAAACAATGTTATAATTATATACCTTCATCCAGAATCACACTAATAAATTGTCTCCAGAACCCCTGAAAGGACGATAACTACCATAATTATCCTAAATACCACACTAGGAACCAATAACAACCACACACATTTAATTAGATAGGTATTTCAATATACTGCAATAACTACTATGGCGGCTCATTTGAAATCGCCGCTGTCGTTATTATCCCATGCTTATTAATAACAGCGCAAAAGTTTAGACACTAAGTGTTTTGCAGTTTCAACGTTAAACACGGTTTTAACAAGTCTTGTTAAAACCGTGTTTAACGTTGAAACTCCATATATATGAAAAAGGTGTCTACACAACCGCCCTGCCGTCTGAGACAAAATCCATTTTCCTTAAACGTTAAGGCCTACGGATAGATCAAATTATATGGAAATGACATTTGCTTGAGCATAAGCAAATGTCATTTCTTTTTCATTTTTATTTTGCAGTACAAACCAAATAACGACGAAACGTTTAACGTGAACATAGATGACATAAAGTCCCGACCAGATGATGAGTTGCAAGCACTTATCAATGCTACACAAGATATGGTAAGTTCTACATTATTATATTATAGTGTACGGGAAATCAGCTGAGCCGAGCTAACGCCGTTTGTGCAGATATAAGTCTGTATTAAAAAAAAAAAACGATTTTAAACTATTGTATTGTATGAGTAAGTATGTAAAAATATAAAACAGCTTAGCTCAACTTATTTGCCGGGCACGATACCTATGGTCATTCTGGTGCTTTCCAAGAAGACAGCTTATTTCCCATGTCATGCTTGATTTATTCATAAGATACATCCATTAATTGTTACTTTTATAATTATGTTTGTTTTAGTTCATGGACGACATGGATAATGAAGATGGGTATGAGGAGACCAGTGATGGTAAATATATATTTTTTTTTATAAAATCGTCGTATTTTTATCGAACTTTTTAAAGTCTCGAACTGGTAAACTTTGTTTGTTTTTGTTTACAGAGGAAGCAAATATGGAAATGGAGTTCATTCTACACAAAAAGGATTATTACATGAACAAATTAGACTATTCGAAAGTCACAGAGTAAGTTGATCAATACTTGCTTCATACAGTTAGCCAGCGGTCTCCGCAAACTCAACTTTGGATCAATCCAGTTGATGCAGTCTAAAGTACTGATACGACCAAATGTGGTTGGATTGGAAGCCGATCTCGATGTATTTGGGAAGCAAATAGAAGGGGAGAATCAAACCAATTGGTTCTTTAATTCAAAATTTAATTCGTTTTCTATATATATGTGATGAGACCATTCCAGCACAAGTATATATATTTTTTTGTTGGATGCAAGCGGCCCTGACCCGTTCGTTAAGGACATATACGGGGGCGGCTTATGTCCCGACGTGGACGTCTTCCGGTTAATATGATGACATATTTATCTATACCTGGGTGTTTGGTAAATACATGCATACTCTATGGTGCCTACAGAATGATGCGGCTCTAGCTTATAAATCCGTATGATCAAGAATATAAAATAAACTTTTAGGAAACTCATGGTTAATACATTGATCCACATTGTCTATTATCGAAGAAATCTGTAGGCATCATTCGGTCATTTACTCATTTGTCAGTCGAAGGCTCGTATTCTAAAAAGATGCTCAGTTATGAATCTCGATGTAAGATACTAAATGAGTAGACTAGATTTCAGAAATTACATTGTATATTAAAGGTTTCGGAAGATTATACAATGACCGCAAAAATATTTTTTTCGTAAAAAGACACGCAATTTTGAGGAATTTATTAATGAACGTAGGTTAAGTAATGATTGATTATGTAGGGATATATTCGATATAACGAAGAAAAAAAAGTTAACAATTATGTTGGCCCCAACGACATACCCAATATTCGTTTCTCTGAGAATATTAGAACATTCTTTGTAAATGGATAAGTCCAAATTGAAACTTTAATGTTTATACAAGGTTAGTCGGAAAGGGGGTACTAATCCGAAGCCCACTTATAGTATCGCTGATGACTGTTTGAAAGCAAGTGTTAAAATTTCAAAATTCGATAAAAAAAAAAACAAATAAAATGATTTTTATTTTAGTTTTTTCAAAAATTCTTCATCCCTGCTTTAGTTACAAATTCAGAAAATGGTGCTTCTAATTCATGACCCCAAATATGACCTAAAATGTAAACACAGCTGATCTTAACTGGGGATAGATAGATTTTAGAGTTTTTTTTTTGAGATTTTTGAACAACTGTTTCTCTTAAACTATTGACTTTTGGGAAAAGTTGTAGAACAAAAGTTATTCATTATTATGTGTACTTTAACACCCTTTCGGATTAGTACCCCCTTTCTGACTAACCTTGTATAATACATATACAGAGTGTAAACGAATTCGTGTAATTCCTTCAAACCACATGATCTATTAATGGTATAGATTAACCCCGCACGGCATTTAGATAGATAAAAAAAAAACCAATAAAAAAAATTATGTGATTGAAAATTTCGATGCCACATAATGATGCACAAATAAATGAAGGCACGGCGACACAGCTGACGGGCACGACTAGCGCGACATCGCTCCAAGCAGTCAGTTAACTCGGGACGCTAAAATTACTTAGATACAGAATACTATGTTTCATGTAATGAAAACTTTTTTTTGTTGGTTCGGAAAAAAACCTATGCAGGGTCAATCAGAATCACCAGTAGATCACGCGGTTTGAAGAAATTACATGAATTCGTTTACACCCTGTATAACAAATATACTTGGGAGCAAATAAATTGAGCCACTTCTATTTTTCACGTATAATTGTTATTATTTTTGGTATCTACTATGGAACAGATTAATTCGAAACATATCGCGTAAAAGGTTATTTGATAACCTTTACAATGAGGGTACTTTTTGTCAACTTAGTATATAATCCATGAAACCAGAACTAATAACCAGGACATGTGAAAAAAGGAGTGGCTCGATTTCTTTGCTCCTAAGTGTATATTTTATATGTATTTATTCACCACATTTCAAAGGTTTGCAGTAATTTACCAAACACCCAATACTTTCAAGAATAAGACTGTATATTACAAGTTCAATCCCCTTCTAGAGAGGTGTTAGCCGACCAGGCAGAGGGCTACGTGCGCGCTATCCAGTGGAACCTGCACTACTACTACAAGGGCTGCCCATCCTGGTGTTGGTACTACCCACATCACTACGCGCCCTACATCTCCGATATCAAAGGATTCAAGGACTTGAAGATTGAATTCGAACTTGGAGAACCTTTTAAACCTTTTGAACAGGTTATTAATGGCCAAATAATCAAACGCTATTCAATTTTTAAGATGTTAATGTTATCCTTCGGTTTCTGAGTTGTGAATTGAGAGGATAAGTAATATTTGAGCAAAGATTTTAAAGGATTTTGCTGATCCGTTCTCAAATGTTACTTCTTCTTCTATCGTGTCGGCATGAGCTATACGAGAATAGGTCATGCCGTGTTGAAAAGATTAGCCAGTCAGCAAGGTTGGTAGCGGGGCTGACTGCCCACGGTGCGCCGGATGTACTTCACTCGTGGAGGCTCTTTTCATGCACCCCAAATGTTAAGTACTGCTTATCCTAGAATGCTTAACTCAGAAACCGGAGGTTAAGCGCTTATTACATTTGGCTGAATTTAGTCGTCTTAATTCAGTCGTTACTGAATTTAGTCAAGTATAATCGCAATTAGCAAGCTAGCATCCTAAATTCAGAAACAAAATTAGCTTGCTAATTGCGATTATACTTGACTAAATTCAGTATCGACTGAATTAAGACCACTAAATTCAGCCAAGTATAATAAGCACTTTAGTCTCGTGCTGTCACTGTCACTTTAAGGCGAAGTGACAGTAATAGCACGAAATAAATGGCAACTTAAAATTGAGTAGCGTTTGAGTATTTAGACTATTATACTAGTCGATATATATTCTGAGTAGTCGATCCAGTTACTTTTATTATCAAATCTCCTGAATTCTGCAGGTTAATGTCATAGTTTTTACAAACAACACTCAAGCGACTCTACTGTGCAAACGCACTGCTTTGAATACGGCTTTCTGATTGGTTCCTGTATGTTGCGAGAATGAAGGCAACCAATCACAGACGTGTTCAAAGCAGTGCGTTCGAGCACACTCTGACTCCCCATTCTCCATAGTAACGTTTTTGAATACTGCTGATTGTCTACTCTAGGCAACAGTGGCGAAGGGTGAATTTTCTTAAAAGGGAAGCCGGACCAAAAAATGCTTACCTGGCTCAAGTGTGATGCGTGAATTCCAGTAACTACTCGTTTCGAAAGGGAAGCCGATAGGAATCGAGTTGTATGGAGCCTTCGCCACTGCTAGGCAATCAATCAAAACCTTGAAACTTGGCGCGTAATTGGAGAAACCTTTACCAAATAGCAGATTCCAATATATTAAAGAGGACACAGAAGTAAACTAGCAATTATTTTGTTGCAGTTACTAGCAGTATTACCCTCAGCAAGTAAACAACTGTTACCAGCTCCTTTCCACGATCTGATGACTGACGAAGACTCTCCAATAGTTCACTATTATCCATTAAACTTCGAGACTGATCTCAATGGAAAGAGGAACGACTGGGAAGCGGTTGTACTTATCCCGTTCATCGATGAGGTAAGGGTGGACATAATAATTAGAGATGTGCCGACTATAACTTTGGCCGACTAGCCGATTAGTCGGTTGTAAAGAGGCCGACTAATCGGCCGACTAGTCGGCTAAGCCGATCACGGTTTCGAGGGTATTCGAAAATTTCCGTGACGCTTCGTTTACTGCTTATTCGCGCGCAAGTCGCAATCGCCGCCTGCGAGCATGTCGGAACATGTTTTGTTTACTTCGCATTGTTTATTTTTTTATTTTATGTAACTCGTCCTATATACATTTTATTGAAAAATACATACAAAGTAAGAAGCCGGATAGTCGGCGCTCTTTGCCGAATAGTGGCCGACTAGTCGCCGACTACGAAAGTGGCCGGATAGTCGGCTTTGCCAACTAGTCGGAACATCCCTAATAATAATATGGTACACGTTTTCAGTTGCTATGTAGTCAATACTAATGTAATTATGAGTATGACTCTTATTTCGCTTATAATGTATGGCTAACAGACTGAAGCGAGGATCAATCAATCTGATCTGATCAATTTAATCTGTTCTAGAACGTCATGCCCGCGTTGTGATTGGTTGACCACAGTACTAACAAACAACCAATCACATCACTTGACCTGAGATTTGACAGCTGATTACATTTTTGCGGGAGTTAGACCCAATTTCACCATACTCTGTTAGTTATTAATGTCCTGTTAAACATTTTAACAGACTGTTTATCAGTACATTGAAATTGACATTGACAGCTTAACAGACCGTTAACAACTAACATTGTATGGTGAAATTGGGTCTTAGTGTTTCAAATATATTTTTGTTTTAGGTAAATCTTCTATCAGCAATGGAACCCTGCTATCAAAGATTGACAGAAGAAGAGAAAAAACGCAATTCACACGGCCCAATGATGGTCTACAACTGGACTCCGCAAAACCAAGGTATGTGTATCGTCACGGTCTAACTGCCTACTCTACTTCATACAGTAGGATATGTTTGATATTGATAGACCGTTGATGCTTTCACGAGGGTACCATGACACGTCGAAAAAATCAAAGATTGAATTTCATTCAATAGTCTTACAAAATCCGAACGAATGTTATGTCCCGATCTACATTATACCAGCTCGGGATTTAATCTCTGCTCATTTTCCCTCGCAAGATCCTCCCAACAAGATTGTCCTGGAAAAACGCACACATCAGTTATAGATAAATATGCTAACTATTGGTCCATAAAACAGGTGTAACCCTAGCCCCCGAGTACTTCCCGCCGATTCCGGAGTGCTACGCCTCAGAGCATCAAGTTTGGCGACAAGAGCTAGAGGTGCCGGGCAGTATGCTCCGGAGGGGGATGCTGCCTAACGCCAAGCGAGATATGCTGTTCCCTGGCTTCCCCACCATGAGACATCTTAAGTATCAAGTGAGTGAATCATAGTTCAACTCAGTTGCAAAGTTACAATCTTAACGAGTAAAGCCGTGTCAGCTGAGTCGTGTGAGTGAGTTCTTCTCTCGTCACGTGTCGGTACGAGCTATACAAGAAAAACTCATGTTGCAGGGAAAAGGTTAGTCAATCAGCAATGTTGGTAGCGGAGTTGACTGCACAGTGTCCACCGGATGTACCTTAGTTTCGCCACTCGTGGAGACTCTTTTAATGTCATTTAGAATATATCCAGCGAGTACGTTACCCTTAGTTGGACTCCTCACTGTATGACGTTTCATTGAGAAGTCGTCAGTCAAGGCCAAACGACAAATGAACATACATAATATACATAACATCACGCCTGTATTCCCCGAAGGGTTGGGCAGAGGTGTATTATACCCACATTTCACCGCTATATTTCAAGTCCCATGTATTAGGGGGCGAGCCTATTGTCATCAACCAGGCACAAATCCAGACTCCGGGCTGCTACTAAGAAATTCCACACGGAAAAACCCAATAACACTGCCCGACCTGGGGATCGAACCCAGGACCTCACGCTCAGTAGTCACGCTTGCGACCACTAGACGAAGTATTTATTAATTAGATTATTTATTTCACAGACAAGCCTCAAAAAAGGCAGAGTTAAAGTGTTCGACCAGCCGTCGCGCAACGAGAATATGATAGTGGAGATCATAAGAGAGTCAGAGAATGAAGATGCGCTCGAGAAGGCGGCGCATGATCTACTGGGGAAGGTCATATGGGCGGGCTGGCCGCATCTTACTAGAGCCAAGTAAGTGTAACGTCGTCAATAGGCTATGAGTGTGCACTAAGTAAGCCGGTTGCTGGTCCCGACTACCCTCATTTCTGTATGAGAAGAAGCCTTGCGCCTCATATCATGCAGAAAAGAAATGAGCATTAATCAGCACGCTTTCTCACTGTGGGTTGGCGATTTCGGACCATTAGTCAGTGGCGTCTTAGATTAACTAAGAAAATACAGATGACATTGAAAAAGTCTCATTGGTACATGCCTGGATTTGAACCGGCAACCCGATGCTTAACAAGCGGGTCTGTAACCTCCGGGCCTCCACGGCATTTTCCAGAACATTGGGCACATTTTTTTACGCATCGTGTTTCGCTTTCTGGGATTTTGTCCCTAGAATTTATAAAGATTTTTTGGATTTTTGGTCAAAGTACGGCGAGCAAACTGTATTTTTTACAACTTAGATGATTGATTCGGGATGAGAATTATAGTAATTTTTCATCTAATATTTTATACTCAACATATTTTTGTTCATGTAAAATATTTATTAAACTTGTGCAGAGTAATATCGGTGTCTGACGAGAAGATGCGGTTGCATCACTTAGACAAGCAGAACAACAACGTGAACGGAGTGCCCAGCTATACGACCGAGGCCAACTTCGGCAACCTGCACAAACAGTGGATCAGCGAGAGGTCCACCATCATTGAGCAGTGAGTGTCTTTATAAGAATTATCTGCCTAGCATTCTTCCAACTATTTTTGAGTCGGTTTCCAGTCTATCCAGATATATATATCGGCTGAATGCCTGAATGCGGGAAGTGAGTCATTTTCCAATGATCACTTTAATATTTAACATTTATTAGCAGAGAGCGGAATCGTATGGCAAAACAATTGAAAGGTGATAGAGACGGGTCATTATTTTTTATCGAGTATTCAAGTTATCGATACTTTTTAGTTATGAACTTTATTGTTAATTAACTTAACAAATACTTTTAATTTTTATTATTTACACATAAATAATCTTTAATGACACATAAATAAAACAATGTCATACCTATCAAAAAATTCTGATAACTACCGCGACTCGAGAAGTTTGCCATATAGACACTATTATGATATTTGATCTCTTTTGATTACGGTACTATAGTACGATAATCAAAATGAAAAATGAATTACATCATATCTATTTCAATTTGACATTTCGTGTTGAGCTAATATTTTGTGTTTCTAAAAAATGCCTAATATATGTCTGTCCGCCCGTCTGTGTTCTCAGCTGATAAAAAGTATCGATAGCTTGAGTACTCGATAAAAAATAATGACCCGTCTCTATCACCTTTCAATTGTTTTGCCATAAGATTCCGCTCCCTGTTTATTAATACGAGATTCAGATGAAAACGGCTTATCCGATTGGTGGGAGGGTGAATATTCGAAAAACATTAACAAAAATTAAGGACGTCATTATCATCATCCTAAAGTTAAAAATGCAGATGTTTAAAACTACAATTATAATAATGAAAACTCAAACTATACCACTGCACTGCCGTCAAGCATTTAGACAAGAGTAAAAACGATCTCATCATCATCATTTAGCCGAAAGATGTCCACTGCTGGACATAGGCCTCCCCCAAAAAGGAGGGTTTGCCATAACCGCTACTCTTGGCAGGCGGGTTAGCGATCGCAGTATGGTTGTTAAAATACTCCGAGAACGCTGCTGCCCATCCTCTAGTGAATCCCTTAGTCCCCTTTTACGACACCTATGGGAACAGATGGGGTAGTGTTATTTTTTACGTCCAACACCACACGGACAGAAAAAAAAAGTATCTGAAACTACTATAATGTTAAAAACACAGGAGAATAATGATTAGTTAAAAAAAATTTACACCCTTACTTATAAACGACAGCTAAAGGTTGTTTAACTAAAATGGCTGTTAAGTCTATTGCCATCTCTATTCATTGGCATACAAATGACAAGGACAGGTATAATTTAATCAGTGTATAAAAATGACAATCTTTTAAGTAAGGGGGTAATGGTATTTCGAATATTCACCCAGGAGCGTCATCCTCAGATAACCTTGTACACTGAGACTTTTTCTCCTGTTGTAAAGCTATCGTTTAATATCTTTACTTATGTTGACTATGAAAACTGCTTTTTCTCTTATTTAAAAAGATCCTCTATCTGGTCATACATACATGATTTTAAGAAGCTAGTTAAATAATAAATCGTCTTTTATTTAAAAGATTGAGTACCTAGTCTTGGTGTGGGACGAGATGTAGACTATTACAATGTGTTTTTCCGTTTTAGCAATATGAACCGCCTTGGCATCGAATTGGGTGAGGTGAAGATTATAATTCATGCGGTCAATTTGAAAGGTGAGTTTACGAAAAGGAAGATTATTGCATGTTTTTTGAGAAAAAGAAAACCGGAATAATAGAATTGTTAGGATATTTTCTCTGGTCTAGCCATAAATTTTGGTGGTGCAGCATTTCTAAACTCATGAATACTTATAATTTCGGAGTTAGATCCAGGTTTTACTTGTATAAAAATTGAACATTGTATTTTTATTATTTACATTCACTATGTAGGGAAATTCTGTATTATACTGGATGATTTTTGTACCGTCTGGAAAAAAATGGGTATAATAGGTGAACGGAAACGGAGTAGAAGGTTCTGGCAAAGTTTTTTTTCTTTAATTTATTATGAAATCATAATCTATAGATACCTACTATAGAAACTCAAATCATACACAGGTGTGCATGATTTGAATTTAGATATTATACAAGGTTAGTCGGAAAGGGGGTACTAATCCGAAGCCCACTTATAGTATCGCTGATGACTGTTTGAAAGCAATTATTATTGTTAAAGTTTCAAAATTCGATATTTTTTTTCCAAATAAAATGATTTTTATTTTAGTTTTTTCAAAAATTCTTCATTCCTGCTTTAGTTACGAATTCAGAAAATGGTGCTTCTAATTCATGACCCCAAATATGACCTAAAATGTAAACACAGCTGATCATAAATGGGGATAGATAGATTTTCGAGTTTTTTTTTTGAGATTTTTGAACAACTGTTTCTCTTAAACTATTGAGTTTTGGGAAAAGTTGTAGAACAAAAGTTATTCATTATTATGTGTACTTTAACACTCTTTCGGATTAGTACCCCCTTTCTGACTAACCTTGCACAATCGATTTATTTACTTATAAATTTCTGTTTTTATTGATTTATAAAAAAAAACTTCAAATTAGTACTAGCTATTGAAAGATGAACTTCAATAAAGGCAATAAAAAAAAAAACTATGCCCTGGGGTTCTACTCCGTTCACCTATAATACCCATTTTTCTTCCAGATGGTAAAAACAGTCATCCAGTACATGCCACGCACAGGCAGGATTCCACATAAAAATCTACATACTTTATACTGCAGCATATTTTTTTTGTTATAGGTTTCAAATACATGATTCAAGATAACGTCCAAATGGTTCAAGAGCCGGAATGGTGCAGTATCCCTTGTGGCTACGCTTACCAAGCCGTGGTTAAAGATGTGAAGGCTCATATTATACAGGAGGGGGGCAAGTTTAGTACCCCGCAGGAAGCTTATCCACCGGGGGATAACGTGTTCCTGCTTACACAAGGACCGCATTATGGAAGCCTTGCTACTGTGAGTTATAAAATATATTTTTATTACAGTAATATGTTACAAAACTTTACTCATTGGCCCGAAACTAGGCAAGCCCGTATCTCGGGTACCAATATAAAGAGGGTTTAAAGTTAAAAGTTAACTTAGATGACTGTAGAACAATTTGTATAAAAAAGTTATCATCTTTGACTAAGATTTTTTCTCCGATACAACGAATTAAAACTAAGTTGAACAATGTTATAACAAAATTGACAACTTTAACCTTTTTATGGAATTTTCACGTTCAACCAAAAAAATTGTACAAAGTGGGGATGACGATACATTAAATGATACCACGTATTCTTTGATAGGTTTTACGACCAAACAACCGTACGTAAACTACCGTATCATTTAATAATGAAAGAATATCAAGATCTCTATGCGAAGTTATAAAATCCATGACTCGTTTAAACCAACATTATCTTTATTTACACTTGTAGAACAGATATAGTTAATATAAGTTTCCACTTCAACGTCTCTTCATCTACATGAATGAGTGAAATTGAAACATCATGCGACAAAAGCTGTGCTTGGAAGTAACTGTTTTTTTGTGTACGGTACTAGAACACAATAGAACACGTGGTATCATTTACTGGTGTATCGCCATCTCCACTTGTATATCAATATTGCTTTTGTACAAAACGAGCAAAAGTTTTCAGAGAATTTTCCTGTAGTTCTTTTGGTTTAGGATTTCACCATATTGTCCCAGTTAAATAAAACATACTGTTTAAGTGCAAGTTTACATACGTGGATGCAAGCTCTAGCTAGATGCAAGTCTTTTGACGCTTTTTTGTCGGTGACTGAAGAAAGAAACCGCCGGAACCGCTCAACTGCGGACACAATCCAATTTCTCCCGTGTGTCAGGCTAGAATATAAAACTTAGACGAGACTTGTAAGACTTAGAGTAGACGCGTGTTGCACAAGATTCAACAAAACCCAGCACGCTTGGTGGTAGGATCTTAACGGTCCGCCTGGCTAGCTACCACCTGAACATTAAAGTCCGGCGTCAAGCAGTTTACTGTGTTCCGTCGTGTCTATGTGAGAGCCAGAGGGGTATAGGGGAATCCCTCTATGTCTCTGTTACTTGGATTCGTGTGCTCCATCTTAGATCCTGTCTGCGCTTACCATCAGGTGCGACGAGGGTCAAACACAACCGAGTCAAGTAAAAAAACAAAAATAACGTGTGTCTGCGCCCTTTTTCAAATATTAAAAATTTAAAAATACAAATAAACAATCACTCAATACACTACATCAAAACACGCACATCACTAATTCACTATTCACTCTATACGCGAGATGCAATCCCTACTTCCGCTTTCCCCGCCCTATTTCGTCAGTTGCCAGAAAGCTCAATTCAAAAACGCGCGCGTGCGGTGATCCGCTCCGTAAAATTCAATAATAAAATAATAATAATATAAAACAACAAAAACCCAAAATGTGTTGTGTGTAAACATATAAAGACTGCTGTGGTTTGCTTACGCCAGTGACCATAAAAAAGTGATCATTCCGCTGCCCTCCAACACTAAAATCTATCGAAGGACTCAATCACCAGTAAGTGCCTCCCCTTTTGCTCCCACAACGTGGCATGCGTTGTTTTGGTTGTGATATTGATAGTGTTGATCGTGTGTGCAGGTGGTGGACTCTGAGTCGATCCGCAGCGGTCGCATCAAGGTGTGCGTGCGCGAGCGCGGCGAGCCCGTGCCGGCCGCGCACGCCGCCGCCACGCCCTACCGCAGCGCCAACCATGCCGCCGCCGCCTGCGGTAACTTATCTACTATACAACACCACCACATCTATACCGGATCACTTTTTATACCATTTGGAAAAAAATGGCTATAATAGGTGAACGGAGTGGCATAGTTTTTTTTTAAATGCCCGTAATTAAATTTATCTATCAATAAATTTGTACTAAATCAATAAAACCAGAAATTTTGAGTAAATATATCGATCAAATAATATCTAAATTCAAATATTATTATTGCTATTTATAAATATATCAATTTAATAAGAAGTGCACGAAAAAACATCTGCCAGACCCTTCTAATCCGTTCACCTGTATCCAGTCGGTCAATGTAGAACATTGTCGTACAGCAAATCGTGCGGGGGGGGGGGGGGGGGGTCGCGGGGTAAAGTGGGCAGAGCTTATGACCCGAGCTGCCATACTGCAGCTTGGGACATAAATTCCAGGGTTTCCGCTTTCTGATTTGGAATACTAGTGAAATAGTTCATCAGTAGTAGTTCAAAACTTCAATTATGATAATGTAAACTCAAACTATACCACTGTTGTCAAACAATAAGACAAAAATAAAAACAATTTGAAACTAATATGTATACATGTGTGTATACGTGAGCGTGGCGACCCAATGGACCATGGACATATCCACGGCTTCCGGCCGGGCGGCGAGAGGTCGCTTCTACTGATTGTCGAGAACGGTCAAGGCTCTGCACTGCTCACTTTGCCAGCGTGTGCTGCGCCTTGTCCTCGGGGCACACCCTTAACTATTGTGAACCTGACACCTGGGCGTTAGCTCCTAGCCTATGCGACACAGATATTTTCCGAAGTAGTCGTGCGCCGAGAGTATCTGCGTCAGTCGGAAGGTGAGGGCACCATGCCGCCTCTCGAGCCACTTCATTGCGGCGTGCCCTATCTCCGTCGTTGCCTGCTCTGTCCTCGCCTCAATTTCTTTAGACACCGCATTCATATTGAAACAGGCCCTACTAAAGTAGAACGAGAAATTCAGCGATAAAAAAAATCGGAAGAGGTTCTAAAAAACAACATCTACCAAGGGATATAAGCGCTTTTCACGGTTTTTCATTTAATCGCTCATAAAGACCCTATAGTTCGTTTACGCTCTATTAAGGAGTTATGATATAATTCTCGTTGTTATTCGCAGGCGTATCAGCGCAGATGCTGTCTCGCATCACAGGGACAGTTCTCATCGTATCCGGCGAGCGACACGACATGCCCACTGAGAACATGAACAAAGTCAATATAGGACTCAACTTGAAATTCAACAAGAAGGTAACTAACCACCACTCTAAAACCTCGTTTATTAGCACGGCGATTAGCACCGAACGTGATGCGGCCTGCAAAGCAGACAAATCAAACGTGACGGTGTATTTATTTATTTATATGTATTTATTTATTTGCTTTCCATGTGTGAAGCAAATAAATAAACGCTGTATTTGTGATGACGCGTTTTTCGCGCTTTTGTTTGAGCTGATTGTATGTTAGTACGTAATAAATCTTGCGTCTCCACATACGAGGCTTATCTGCGTAACACACTCAGACTCGCAATAGCTTTCTTAATGTCAGTTCAATAATATTCATTGTGTAGATCTATCGTATCATTGCGTTTTAAATCACCGATACCTTCGGACAGCAAATCCCAAGAGCCCGACTGAAAAGCCGCAAGAGATTTGTGCGCTCGACACAAGTCAGTTAACTCCACCCGATCGTAATAAGGACCGTTTTGTGGAAGGAAAGGCTCCCACCACTTGACTTTTACTACCGAAAAAGCACCTGCCCCCAGGTCAAAAATCTCCCGTGGCCAATCTGGAAGTCTCTCAACCGACTCTCGACTCAAGTCGGTCCCTGTAGACAAAATCTCTGCAAATGGGGAATATGAGACTCCTTTCATACTAAATGCGATTGCGGAGCCCCAAATTGGCACCAAACACTGACACACAAGAAGATAATTGAATTGTCGAAAAGAAAGATTTTTAAAACATACAACACAATGAACATTGTTGAATTGTCAAATTGAAATTGCATTTAGGCTGCAGAATATCTAACCTTTTTGATGCTGTGTAAAACTAGACGCTAAACAGAACCACTGATCTTTCTAAAGCCCTATATGCCCAAACGAACACGAACATTTGTTGGTGTTCTCGTTCGTTCGTGCGTAAACGAACAGGCGATTCAGGCGATTATAGTAAGTCGAGTAAGTCGAGATACTCCTCAACTTACTATAATCGCCTGAATTGACGCACTCACACAGACACGCACTGTATAGGTACTGAGTATAATGCACTCTTTGTATGGGAATGTATTCTGATAATACCTTACAAGTCTTGTTGCAGTGCGTGTCTGTGTGAGTGTGTTAATTCTAGGCGATTATAGTAAGTTGAGGTACTGCTTTAGTTTATAATATACTGTGGTATTAATGTGCGTGTATAAACGAACGTAGTTTAGGAATATTCAATATGCCGAATTTCTTATGCTATTTAGCCTTCAAAATCGGCTTAAAAACAGCATAGAACAAACACACATTCGCTTTCTCTTCGTTTAGAAACTTGAATAAATCGGCAACGTACCATAAATCCTAATAAAAATGTCTGCCTTGTTTAATGTTTTTTCGATCTAAACGCACCTTCACACAACACATTGTACAACACATTTTCGTTCACAGAACCTGGAAGTGTCGGGCTACACGCGTCGTTGTAAGGTGACCAACTCGTGGCTGTACTCTGAGCGTTGCATAGAGCTCGTCAAGTCTTACGAGCTACAATATCCGGAACTATTCGATAGCTTGGCGACGGCTCTTAATAGAGACGTGTACTTTGAGAGTGATCTCTTCCCTAATGAGATTGGGTAAGTTTACCTTTCGTTCATTCGAAATGTCTTATGGTATGTCTACACCAGTGCGCTTTCATGTTCATCTTGCGCTTTCAACTTTCACCTCTTGCGTCAAGCGCATGCAATATTGATTGCCATAAGACGCATGCAGTTTGCCGTCTACACCGGTGCGCCTCGGTCAGTCGACATACAATAGACAGATTAGCGTGCGCTAGGGGCATGCGCTGACGTCGAACTAGTCTCAGACGAAGACGCAAGATGAACATGAAAGCGCACTAGTCTCATAGCTTTAGTTTTCTTTCTACATAACATCACGCCTATATTCCCAGTCTTGTGTAGTGCCGGACTTTGAGAAAGCACTACCCCATCTCTTCCCGTGGGTGTCGTGAAAGGCGACTAAGGGATTCTCTAGAGGATGGGCAGCAACGTTCTCTGAGTACTTTAACAACCATACTGCGATCGCCAACCCGCCTGCCAAGCGTGGCGATTACGGCAATTCCCCTTTTGGGAGAGGGCTGTGCCCAGCAGTGGACGTCTTTCGACTGAATGATGTATTCTCCGAAGGGTTGGCATAGGTGTATAGTACACCAACATTTCGCCGATATGTTTAAGTCCCATGTAATAGGTGGCCAGCCTATTGCCATCACCAGGCACAAATCCAGGAAATTCCACACGAAAAAACTCAATAGCACTTTTTCCAACCTGGGGATCGAATCCAAGACCTCATGCTCAGCAGTTTTCTTTCTAATAATATTTTTTTCTTACAGTAAAAACAAGCCTCAAGATATAGCCGCATGGATAAAGAATCAAGCTCATTGCCGCGCCGCGAGACGTGAATGTGGCTCGGAAGCCCTCGAGCCTGAGGAGATGAAGGCACTCGCAGCCACCCTGGACAGTCAGCTGGCTGAGTTGCAGGGCAAGGAGAAGAAGGTCACGTTGCAGGTCAAGTGGAACTTACTATACAAGGTGAGTGAACTGGAAATGTATATTCCGTCATCATTTGCTGCTCTTTCATTTGCTTCTTCCATGTAAAATGTAACAAACATCGGTTTTAGAGGAAATGGACTACTTTGCGAGGACTTAGAAGAAAATATTTCTGCTCTCAAGCCCTTTCCCTTTGTCGATTGATGACAAAGCAAAGCGATAGGTAAAATTTTATGTGTGAAATGTTTTATTGACTTGCGTAATTATCTCTAGCTTTCTTATAAGGTATATAATTATAGAATGCGATAAAGCGGGAGTATGGGCACGACTGCCGCTTCAATATTGTTACCTTTAAAATCTTTTGATCTCCATGACTAGCATCAGGCCAATTAGTTAGTGCCGCTTATTTGTGGAGAGAACAAAAGATTTTCAAGGCCGCGGTATGTGAGCGGTTAGTCGCGTCTCATACGGCGCCCGCATTCCCGCCTTGTCGCATACTACAGCTCTATCTGCGACACCCCTCACATTTTTTTAGTTTTGCGGAACGAAAACTATTTTATGCTAATTCAAAGCACATCCTACTTTTGTTCTAAATTCCCGCTAAATTCGTTTAGCCATTCAGTCGCATCAATCAAAATATCCAAACTTTCCCCATTCGTAATATTAATAACATAAACTCTGGCCTGTATTCCCCGAAGCCTTGGTAGAGGTGTATAGTACACCCACATTTCGCTGTTATGTTTTATGTCCCATGTAATAGGGGGCGAGCCTATTGCCATCGACCGGGCATAAATTCAGATTCCGGGCTGCTACTGAGAAATTCCACACGGAAAAACCCAATAACACTATGCCTGACTTGGGGATCGAACCCAGGACCTCACGCTCAGCAGTCGCGCTAACGACCGCTAGCGGTAGCGGTAATATTAATAATCGGTTAAATATGCAGCCCTGCACTACACGCTCTAGAATGTTCATATTAGATCGTTCGATTACAAAATATGTAAGTCCGTATACACGTAGAAAGTGAGTTGCCGGCGCTGATCTGCCAGCGCTTGTCGGTGCTGGTCCGCTCAGTTAGTCGGCGCAGGTAGTCTCTATACTGTGTAGCGAACCAGGGCCGACCATCTCCGAACGTCGCCGACAAGTTTCGACCTGCTCCGAACAGCGCTGGTAGGCCGTCATTTGTTGCTGGATTTGCAAGGGAACAACGCGTATTTTTGTTAAAAAAAAGCCAGCCCCTGCTTCTACCCGCTTCCTTTATGTAGCGGTTACCTGCACGGACCAGGGGCCCAATTCTCCTAAAATAAATTGTTGCCAAACGCAATCGAACCACAACCGTCACACATAGGAGTATTTGTACTAAAAACCTGGCCAATATTATTTCGTGACATTTGTGACGTGAAACTATAAAATAAATAAATTAAGATAGTTTTCAAACGTTTATATAATAATATTAGTAGTTAATATAATAAAACAAAAAAATCAATAATCGAAATCAGATTCATCGTTTTCATCTGTTGCTGTTGTATTGTGTTCTTCGTCACTGCTTTCTATTGATGCATTTTCTGCGTCAGGGAGCAAAAGACTTATGGTTTCCGAACAGAGTGGGTTACTTTTCTTCCATGGTAGTTTTCTAGTGCTACTTAAAAATGGGTCTGACGTTAGTAACAGTCTATTTAAAATGTCTATTACATTTTATTCTGTCCAATTTTCGCGAGAAGTTTTGCCTGTAAAGCCTGAAGTGCTTATTTCTAGCTTCGGCAGCTTCTTCAGAGAGCTGCCCAATTGGTAATATAGATTGAGATATCACTGTTGCACCATGCATTAAAATTTTATGAACGGTAGGCGACATTGGGTGCCATTCATACAACTGCACGTACAAAGTAGCAGTTTCATAGGTGTAGGCTTCAAACTTCTTTGCATCAATCGCGTGACCACTTGAAATTGCTTCTTAGATTACTTTGAATGTGTAGATTAATGTGGAATCTATTCCAGTTATTTGAGAAGCTGTTTCGGGATCACAAAAAAATCTTCTCGATGTATTTCCATCATTGACATGTTCATGACATGTTCTTGCTATTCCCAATGGAATCTAAAAATAAAAAGAGAATTTACTGTAAATAATCTTGTTTTAAATTAATTGTCCATTTTGTTTGAATGTGTGCTAAACAAAATGGCGGAACAAAGCGGAATATTTTCTTTCACAATTCTCTTTAAGAAAGTCTAAACTTTATTTAAAATAATAGATGATTACTCGGAAATGCTCGGAACACATACAAAACCGCTTGTGAATATTTTTTTTTAATAAACTTTTTGTTATTTTGGTTATCATTTGCGAAATTAAAAAAAAAACATTTGTGAGTCAATAACTTAAATGAAATGATATTATTTATGTTGTTACATACCTTGAACTTCCATATTCGTCGTTTTTATCCCACCAACTATTAACAAAACGACTAAAACAGCAAATGTTAGGAGCACAAAAAAAAGGTTATCGAGAAAACAATAGACCGCACTGGACGACGACTGAGTTCCGACTACCCGTGTGCCGCGCGGTGAAGGGATAAGGGTGCGGGGGGTGCGGTATGTTATGAACAGGTTATTTAGCTGTCAGAAAGTGATGGTTGCATTGAGTTACTTTGAATATTCGACTTATGGCCAGGTTTTTTATGCCAATACTCGTATGTGCGTCAGTCAGTTTTTGTTTATGAAAACTTTCAAAATGATTGATTTTGTTTTTTGTGTCAAACAATTTGATAGCTTTTGAAATTGAGAACTGTCTGAATGAACGGTTCGACTTTGGTTCGGTTGTGATTTATCAAGATTTATTTTAGGATAATTAGGCCCCTGTACCGATAAGCGCTGGTAGGTCGGCGCTGGTTACCTGCTTCCTGTATGTATACGCGGTAATGTATGGTTCCCAGCCGGAGCTGCACTGCGGCAACATCCAGCCGGACCCGTCGGCGGACTTCAAGCTGTACGACCGCGTGGTGTGCGTGTCGCGTCACATGACGGTGCCGCTGGGCGCCACCGGCACCGTCACGGCGGCCTACGCGCCGCACAGCTCCAACACCGTGCGCCTGTCCGACAAGCTCAACGCCGAGCACTCCTACCAGGTCATGTTCGACAAGCCCTTCCCGGGGGCCATGACGGAGGACCTGTTCGAACAGCCACGGTTTTATAGGTGACTCATTGACTATACAGCTAATTTAGTAGATCTACGAGTATTCCGATCCGATTTTTTTAACTTAAGCAGCAATTGCCATTTTTTTTACTGACTAAGAATCACCCTAGTGTTCCATCTCACACCTGCGCTTAGGGTCGCGGGAACGTACGATACTTCTACAACCCCCGGCTGGTGCCGGCCCGCCTCCGCGGACCTCCTCGGGTTAGCGGGGGGAGTAAGGTGTTAGACTCCCCTGCGACGTATAAGAGGGGTGTGGAACACTTCGCGGCGCCGCCTCGGGGCCTGATGTGTGGGGCGCGACGAACGTCCTCAAGTCCGTCGCCCTTAGACCCATTTAGGGGAGCTAGAAAAGGGCGTCGTCCGCCTTCTGCCGACGCCCGGTGCGTCTGCTGCGGGTCGGGTGAGTGGAGCTGATCTCCCTCTCCCTTTCCGCTTCCTCCTTCTGCGACATAACCGTGTCACAGAAGGACATCACCGCGTCCCAGGACTCCTCGCTGTCTGGTATGGACTCGACTACGGACAGGTCACCGCCTACTCCTGAGATGAGGGCACGGCGCAGCTCCTCCCAAGCGACACACTCTGCCAGCGTGTGCCACGCCGTGTCCTCCCAGCAAAGTAGCAAGTGCCCTAGTTCAACACTATATCCAATATTTTTTTACAACAGGATGTCTCCGTCCAACATGCTGAACATATCGTACGGTCGCAAGCTACGCAGCGCAGTAAACACGGCGCCGCCACAAGACTGCTTCCTGACGCAGACTCCCAACCTACTGCGACGTAACGACGGACATCACTCCGCTTTCGCTAACTATAGGTAACTATATCAACTTATCATAGTCTTCAGCCGATCAATGCAAGTCCTGACTATGCATTATTTATATTATTATGTTTAGACTTCTGTCTTTGACCTCGGCGTAAACTTAGGGGGATATTGCACTATCAAATATCTAATATGATATAATTATGATGTAATAGCCCTCTTAGAAACGGTCTGCTATTAGTACAGCCACAGTTTTACAATCCACACAGTTGGGCAACGAATATACTTGTGCAAAGCAATGCCGGGGGTGTCGCGGGCCGCGTACCGCAAACTCCTTTAGTTTGCGGTATCGATCAACACGGGTTGACGCAAGCGTGTTTTGTGATATTGTAAGTGCAGTTAAGTAAGGTCTATCGTGCAATATAATGGTGAACACACTTTTCCGACAAGGATTTAAAATTTCATAGATTAACCCGTGATGCGAGATAAGTTTCCTGTTTTTCGGAATACATATGTGGAGAAACTTCGTGTGGTGTTCCTCCAACCAAAGGGAGGATCCTCCAACCAGGCGGAGTCTTGTGCCTGGCGGGCTACTGCCCAACGGTTGATGTTGGGAGGTTGTATATATACTATCTGCGTGTTAAATCTTGATTGCGCGATGTAGGCTTGAATAGTTCGCATGTGGCGAGATAGATGCCGCCACACATACATAGGTACACCTACCTACATGTTACCTATGTTGGAAATTATGGTGATGAGAATAAAATCCTAATGAAGTTTCGAAAAAAAATGCACATTTGCAAGTAGGACAGCGTAGGTACTTACACCATCAAAGGCCTTGCCCAATTTTGTGGATTATAAAACTGTGGTACCACTTCCAATATTAGATAACAATTTTTTTTACTGGCATATTATAATAAAAAGTATTTCCAGTCCTCCAGGCGATAAAGCGGTGTCACCAGACAATCGTAACCACAGCAGCAACGCGGTCACTAGCAATGGACCACCCGGACAGGTAAGCTACATGCTTATTACCACAACTTATAAACCAATCTCCACCGAGACCCCATGTGTTAAAAATTATGGAAATTATTAACTTGACAGTTAATACAGGGTGTAAACCAATTCGTGTGATTCTTTAAAACCGCGCACTGGATTTAGCAGGATTAAAAAAAACTTGCGTTTATGGTAAATGTATCTACACCCTAAATTCCTATCTCAGATAATTTATGTAAACAAAGGGGATAACAGATCAAAAAAATATTTTATTAATGGTAATTCACTGAAAATGCTGGAAAAAGGGTTAGATTCTCTTTTATGTACTGATTTTAGAAATAATAATTTAAAGAATATCATACCGTAATTACTTTTATAAATTTTCAGTTTTCAACAAAGTTATTAAAAAAAGGAGATTTTCTGGTATAAAGTATTTTATGATACTGGTAACACTGTAGGAGTACAAAACATTTTCAAATTTCGTTTAACAAAATGTCAAAGTTGTCTTAGCGACTTAACAATACATTCGTTTTCTTTTCCCGTTTTCGCTGCGTGTTTGTTAATTTTGTTATTGTGCTATCATCGTGTTAAGTTTTTCATCTTGTTGGTGTTTGTTATATTTCCTTGTTTTTGTTGAGTTCGTTTGTTAAGTTTTATTTGTTATTTGACAAATGGAGCCTCAGCCGGGGCCCTCGAAGGCAGCCGCCCCCGACTTTTTGTCGCCTGTTAAAAAGCGGCCTCGAACATCTATGAGTGCCACAGAAAAACTTATGGTGATGAATGCGTCTATGGACTGATTAAAGTGATTATATGGCGCGTCTCCGACACACTACACAAGACATTGTTTGGCTACGGTATTTTGTTTGCGTTGTTCTTAAAATTAACTTGATTTTAAATGATTACTTGGTAAACATTTAATGATAAAATGTTTTGTACCACTAACCTGTCACTTTGACAATGACATTTCTTTGTTTACATAAATTATCTGAATTCTGGAACTAAGGTATAAATCACTTGATATTGACTAAATTTTTTATAAGTAATTTCCTTTTCTTTTTAAATTTCTATACCCCTCGTGTATGAAAAAGCACGGCGACACAGCTGGCGGGCACGACTAGCGCGATATCGCTCTTTGAAGTCAGTTAAGTCGAGGGTCTAAATGACTCAGAAATAGAAAACCAAGATTATTTGAAATATTTTTTTGCTTCGTTTTCGAAAATGAAAACATTTAGGGTCTTTTCACTGTCATGCGGGTTCGTGCCCACGTGCGTGCGTCACCCGCATGCGTGGCGCTCGCAGTTCACCTTTTCGTGCGTGTTTCACGCATCACAATAAATACATGTATGAAACGTTCAAAGATTTAGTTACCTTTTATATAAAACTTAAATGGTTGGACTATCCAAGTAATACTCATATCAGTAATTCTCTTTTATTATCAGGACAACGCCACACACTTACTAAGAAGTTTGTTGAAGATTAGCGAAACCGATGCTGAAGCTAAGAAAACCAAGGTATTTCGCACTTAGTCCTTACTCAGCTTAAAGATTTTCAATAATTTACAACTACAGGTCTAGCGCTTAACTGAGTCAGTGCCTGAGGTATGGGAGCGGCACGGGAGGGGTGACATATGACAACGTGTCCTAACTATCTCGCTATACACGTGATAAATATAATGAAGATATCTCTTACGATATTTACGTGTGTATACATAAGTTAAATTAATTAATATAATTGCGCGTGACAATGTAAACAAAAAAATAAGTTACAATAATTATATTATTTAATTTAATAATTATTAATTTTCAACTGAAACAACAATAAACAACAAATAAATCCCGAAATCCCAAATTTAATTACTCAGATTCCTTATCGCTGTCTGTACCGTCACTGTATGAATGGCTTGAATCACTTTCATTATTTAGTAGTAGTAAAAATATCGTAAGAGATATCTTCATTATATTTATCAAGTGTATAGCGAGATAGTTTGGACACATCATTTCACGTCGTATGTCACCCCTCCCGTGCCGCTCCCATACCTCAGGCACTGCTTCAGTTAAGCGCTAGACCTATAAATAAACATATTTAAACACATGTTTTCCCTTAGCCAACGACTCCAGAACAAAATCGTAACTGGCGAGTGAAGAACGACAACGCACCTGCTGCCGCCCCGACATCACAACCACAGAGGTATGCCTATAAACTCTATAAGATATAATACTAAACAGACAAACAGTTTAATTGTTCAGTAGGCCTAGCACGAATGTTGTGACGTATGGTAACGTAAACGTAACGTTAACGCGAGTGAATTTTGAATTGGAAATGCTCGTTTCGCACATAATATTTAATCGAATTGAAAACTTTATTCATATCTATGTATCAGTGGCGTAGGGTGAATTTTCTTAAAAGGGAAGCCGGACCAAAAAATGCTTACCTTGCTCAAGTGTGATGCGTGAATTACAGTAACTACTCGTTTCGAAAGGGAACCCGATAGGAATCGAGTTGTATGGAGCCTTCGCCACTGCTATGTATGATACAAATTGTTGTTGTCGCATAAATTTAAACTAAAATGCTATAGAATAGTTGTATTTTCGATTTAAAATTCACTCACATCAACGTTACGTTTACGTTACTATACGTCAAAATATTCGTGCTAGGCCTACTGAATAGGCTTTTTGCTCATTGACTTGCTCTAGCATGATTTTTTATCGCGGATACTTCGTGAGTTAAGCTAACTTAGCTTAACTCACGAAGCTGAGGCGTCTTGTCATACTTCGGTTCGCACCGCGAAATATACAGTTAAGCTGAGCGCGCTAACTGGAACAGTAATAATAATAATAATAAGCTGACAAGAAGCCGGGCCAAGACACTACAACGCACACACCCAACACCATCGGCTTCGTCGCTCAGCTCCGCCTCGCAGCCGCCGGAACCCGCCTCCATCGTGAGTGATGTGACACCGGCCGCTGCAGTTGCGTCGAGCTCGAGCGACGAATACTTCTCACCGGCGACGTCACCATCACCACCACCTGCGCGTCGCCGTGGAAGAGGCCGACCGCCGACCTGCTTGGGACCTCGAGGCCCACCGGCCTCTGACAGGGTCCCCGCTCCCGGCGGAAGTGTGCAGCGCATGCGATGGACTCAGTCTATGAATGAGAACTGCATGCGCGCATACTTTGGGGCTACAGAGGGGGGAACTAATCTGACCGCGTACCGTGGCCGGATGCTCTCTCTGTTTCAGACACTTGAACCAGCTGTCAACGTCTCGGCGCAACGACTGTCGGATCAGGTGCGAGTCATCCAACGTGATCACAGGTTGGATGACGCCGCGCTTGGTAGGCTTCGTGATGAGATGCAGAATAGCCATGCCACCCCTCCCCCGTCGCAGATCAGGACGCAGCCGCTAGTACCCCCCGCGGTACCGCTGCAGCCCAACCACGCTGACGAGGAAGAGCAGGACAGGGCTATATCTGCAGGTACCCAATACAGTGAAATAATGAGAAGTGCTTTGGAGGATGCGCTCCGGGAATTTCGATCCACACCACCCGAGCTTAGGCCGCGGTTACCGCGTTTGCCTATGCATAACAAAAACAGAGCGCTGGTGTGTGCCCTGGATTCGCTGCTTTCAAATGTTCTTGAGAGCAGCAAAGACATCGGCGATGCACACTCAATTCTGTATTGTGCAGCTGTTGCGGCGTGTCGTGTAGCTCATGTCAAATTCCCAAATGATAACAGAGCTACACGACCAAAATCCACCGTGCCAGCTTGGCAATGCAGGATTGAGCGTCGTATCGACGAGGCCAGGGTGCTCATCGGTAAGCTCACCTGCTTCAGGGAGGGCAATATACGGCCGAGAGTGATGCGCTTTGTGAGGCGAGCGTTCTCTGGGACTGATGTCAGTCCTGGAGAATACGTATCTCGCGTCACAGAGCGCATCGACTTCCTGAAGCAGAAGGTTTATGCATGGGCGAACCGTATCCGTAGGTACAGGCGGCGTGTGGATCGATATACCCAAAACCGCATCTTCCAAAGTGATCAAAGGTGGGTTTATAGAACGTGGGAACGGCCTGATCAAGGTGTGAGTGACACGCACCTTCCGGATAATGATGTCATGAATGCATTTTGGCGCAATATCTGGTCGGTGCCTGTCACTCACACTGAGGGTGACTGGATGCAGGAGGTCCAGCGAGCATGCGAACCAATCCAGGAAATGGGGGCTGTAACTATTGGCCCCCAAGACGTAACCAGTGCAGTCCGTCCAATGCCGAATTGGAAATCTCCTGGCCCGGACGGACTGCACAACTTTTGGATAAAATGGTTGCGCAGTTCGCATGCTCGTTTGGCTTCACAATTCCAGTCATCACTGGAATCTGGGTCGTTGCCATCGTTCTTGACGACAGGAGTAACCCACCTGCTCTTCAAATCAGGTAGTACCGCGGAACCCAAAAATTATAGACCGATTACGTGTTTGCCAACGGTCTATAAACTTCTTACATCTATTCTGAGAGCAAAGATTAATAATCATATTGATAATAATGCGATCATGTCTGATTCTCAGAATGGATGTAGGAATGGGTCTCGCGGTACTAAAGAGCTACTTCTCATTGACATGGCCATCAGCCAGCAAGTTCGTCGGTCCCGAAAGGATCTGTCGACATGTTGGATAGACTATAAGAAAGCCTATGACTCGGTGCCGCATACATGGCTCATGAGGGTGCTGGAGCTGTATAAAATAAATGCAACTCTACGCACCTTCCTGATGTCATGTATGGGGCAATGGAGGACGGTGCTTCACTATCCAGGATGTCGACAAATCCAAGGGAACGGTGAACTGATCAGGATTGAGCGGGGTATATTCCAGGGCGATAGTCTGAGCCCGCTGTGGTTTTGCCTAGCCTTGAATCCTCTAAGCACATTGCTCGAGGGGTCAGGGTTGGGCTATCGGTTGAGAAGAGGTGGTCAGGTAATATCCCACCTCCTTTACATGGATGATCTGAAACTCTTTGCCCCCAACAATTTGCAACTGGTGGAGTTACTGAAGGTAACTGAAACTTTCAGTAATTCCATCAGGATGGAATTTGGTGTGGACAAATGTGCAGTCATGCATGTAAAGCGAGGGAGGATTATGGAATCCGTGGGAACCCAACTCTCGGATGCCATACACCTTAGGTCCCTCTCCTCAACCGAGACCTACAAATACCTGGGCATGTCGGAGGCGTTAGGCATCAACGAGGCTGACATGAAGCAATCGTTGAAGGAGCGTTTCTTTGGCCGCCTGATAAAAGTACTTAAAAGTCTTTTGTCGGGTGGTAACAAGGTGCGCGCCTTTAACGGTTGGGTCATGCCGGTCCTGATGTACTCCTTCGGCATACTCAGGTGGACTCAGACCGAACTTGACGCCCTGGATAGAAGGGTCCGTACGCTGCTGACTGCATATCGAATGCATCACCCACGCTCATCGGTAATGAGACTGTACATCCCGCGGAAGTGTGGGGGTCGAGGCTTTTTAAATGCTAAGACCCTCCACAACCGTGAGGTGTGCAGTCTCAGGGAGTACTTCTCCCAAGCCGACGTGGGGATGCATCGAGATGTAGTCGCAGTGGACAAGGGACTCACTCCGCTCTCCTTGGCGAAAGAGAACTGGCGCAAGCCTGTAGTACTTGATACTAATGGCCGCAGGGAGGTATGGCGGAGCAAGGAGCTTCACGGACGCTTTTACCGGGCCCTTCATGGGCCCGATGTAGATTTCCTAGCGTCCGTGGCCTGGCTACGATTCGGTGACCTCTTCGGGGAAACCGAAGGTTTTGTTTGTGCAATTATGGACGAGGTAATGATGACGAACAACTACAGAAAATATATTGTGAAGGACGGCACGGTTGACATCTGTCGGGCATGCCACTGTCCCGGTGAATCTATCCGACATATTGTCTCTGGTTGTTCTCGTCTTGCTAACGGTGAGTATTTGCACAGGCACAACCTCGTAGCTAGGATTATCCACCAGCAACTTGCTCTGAAATATAACCTTGTGGACACAGAAGTACCATACTACAAGTATGTGCCCGACCCAGTTCTCGAGAATGGTCATGTCACACTGTATTGGGATCGATCTATCATCACTGATAGGACTATTGTTGCCAATAAGCCTGACATCGTGGTGATAGATCGATTAGAACGCCGCACAGTGATTGTTGACATCGCTGTTCCGCATGACGAGAACCTCGTGAAAGCCGAAAATGATAAAAAAATCAAATATCTTGATTTGGCACACGAGGTTGTCGACATGTGGGATGTTGACTCAGCAGTCATTGTGCCGATAGTCGTTACAGCCAATGGCTTAATAGCCAAGAGCCTCGACCAACATCTGATGAGGCTCTCGTTAGGCAGCTGGATCAAGGGTTTGATTCAGAAAGCGGTACTTCTGGACACGGCGCGTATCGTTAGGAAGTTCCTCTCTCTGGAGCTCTGACCGCCGGCAGCTTGGACCCTGTTCCCGATGCCGGTGGGCTACTATTTTTTATATTTTTAAATGTTTTTTTTTTTATAATGAAATATTTAAAAATGTAATTTATATGTATTTAAATGAATAAACGAAAATAATAATAATAATTTTTATTTTCCAAAGTAAAGTACAAAGTATGAGTAACATTTACAGCGTAGTATTTATAAGTGCAAAATATTTGACCAATGACCCCTATGCTAGGAGGATCCTGTGTTACAGGGGTCATCCATCCATCATATGAAATTACAGACAGGTGGGTAGTACTCATTTTTAAAGGAAAAAATAAAATAAAAAATAATATAACATGCAGAGCTAGTGTGAGCTAGCTAACCCGATTCTGTCGGCTTTCTGTCTTCACTCACTCTTTAGTGGTTTACAAAGAGGTTATCTTCACTATACCATATATTATAAAAGATAAAGATATTTTACTTTGACGAATTGAATTTTTATATTTGAATAATTAATATTGTCGTTTATAATAATAAAAAAGTATAATATGATATTTTTGCTGATGATCTAAGTTAAAAACGCACTATAAGTTTATTCTTTGAAACTTTTTGTGCAAGCACCCCACCCGTGTTTTGGAGCTTATTTTCTGGGTAAGAAAAACATTTATTAGATCATCTGTTTAGAATAGGTCACAAGCTTGTGGATGTGTTTCGTTTTGCGGAACTATAAAGATACCCTCAAGATAGCTTACGCTAGCACCTAGTTAGCTGCCTAGCGAAAAAAGTATTATGTAAAGGCCTTTTTCCCACGATTCAGGAGTTTCGTGAATAAATGTTTCTTAGAAATATATGCGCTTGGAGTGGTCACCACATTTTGTTATGTCTCGAGCATTGAAAAATGGCCCTTAAGGACCTTGTTGTGTTGGTGTGCAGATCGCCTTGCAACACTTACTAATGAGGGGGAAACACATACGAAGTACTTCTATTATTGTACTTATATGTTAAGATAAAACACGCATGAATTCACGCTTACTATCACAGATAGGTTGGAGTTTCTACTTCTTGTATCCACAATTACCAACCTTGAGAACTAGAACTTTCCTCTATAATATTCAAGTCGCTCTGAACTCGACGCTAATGCCCGCGTAGTAGGCCCCCCAAGCACACAGCCGTCTCTTGTATCCGATGCGTTAGTGTGTGTACATCGTCATTAGGTTACCTTTTTATTGTGTGAATGACCTGCATATCTCACTCGTTGCAAAGTTCAGAGCGAAAATTTTTGACGCGAAATATGTAACATAAATCTGCAAACGTAGTCATTCACTAAGTTTTCTTCCACTTCTAAATGTGCGTGGACAAAGCGTAATGAAGTACTTGTGTAAACTATACATAGATATAATTTACATAACACAGGGGGCCGCCGCAGCAACAAAACTGGCGCAAAGAGAACGCACCACTGGTCAACACCAACCGGCCGCCGCCTGTCTACACCACCGAATGGAACAACACCTACAAGGTGGGCATTATTTTATTCTAACTATTGGACTGCTGTATGTGGTCCTAGGGGACCATTTCTACGTAACCGGGCAGTTATTGGCGAGACCTGAAGAGTCTCCAGCCAATGGAAGTGGAGTAAAATACTTAACCTAAGCTAACTACTTGTACTACACGTCACATCATGACTACCTGCAACAACAGCACTAAGGGCGACCCCTAGTGGTACGAGCACGAGGTTTAGGGCGTTGCTGGCGGGGACTTAGAGGGGGGGGGGGGGGGGAGACAGCTTGATGACAGCTGAATTATCGGTGTGAAGGTTCAATCAAGACGCTGGTGCCCAGCATCTTGATTTAATTCCTAAAAAATAAAGAAATTATTCCTTTGAGTAGAATTTGATAACTTTAATATTTAGGCTATTTTACCTCCGCGCCACGATTATTCTTTCCACCATGGTGGCGCTACCACTTACCATCAATTGGGTCATTGGGCTTATTAGAACTAAAAACCTAAATCGCCAGGATCTCTTCCTTCTCTTCGCCAGGACGTCTTGTAATTTTTGAATGATCATCAAATATTTTAGTATAAGATTCGCCTGTGAAGGTCGATTGGTACTCGCTCTGCATCAAACATTTACAGTTGATCAACAGTTTTGGCGCATGAAAGTTGATATTTTAAAACAATTGGCTGACGAAACTTAACAGTGACGCAATATTTCACTGACAGAACTTATAATAATGTTCTTTTCTTTCAGAGCCAGCCTCCTCTTCCGCCTTACCCGACATTCGGGCAACCGTTCCAAGGTCCAGGGCCTAGCCAGATCCCATTCCCACAGTTCCAAAACCCGCACTTCCAACAGCGCAACCAACCGTTCACGTTCCGCAATCAGGACAGCAACCCGCGCAACCAAGCGCACCAATCTAACAGAGGCTTCGAACCGAATCCGGGCTTCCCCAAACATTTGCCGAGTGTTGGTGCCGTTGGACCTAATGTCACTTTGGGACCAAGTTGGAATCAACCTAACAATCAAGGGAAAGCACAGGTAAATAATCAATTTATTTGTTAGAATATGGTGTTGCTACAGGTGTTATAGTCTTGTAAGTTAAAGCAAATTCTACACCCGATGTGCTGGCAAGCGATCCCTTATGTGACAAGATACAAGATAATTTATTTGCCCAAAACATGAGTATACATACAGAGCATGCAAGATGTTAAAATTACAGAATAAGTATCAGTCATGTCTTGCCTTTACGGCGTACAAATATAGGTGAATTTAATAATAATAATAGATACATTATTATTATTATAAGTGCATCCTGCCCGTTCTAACCTACGGTGCTCAAACTTGGTCACTGACTGAAGAACAAAAGTCCAAACTCAAGATTTGCCAACGAGCAATGAAGCGTAGTATACTGGGTATTAAACTAACCGATCGTGTCAGAAACACCACCCTGCGCTCCATAACGCAAGTAACAGATGTTGGAGAAAAAACAGCCAAGCTAAAGTGGGAGTGGGCCGGTCATGTCGCTCGAATGCACCCGGACAGGTGGGCAAAGACCGTTACTTACTGGACGCCTGAAGGAGGACATCGCCGTCGAGGTCGACCTCGGCGTAGGTGGCGTGACGATCTAGACGTGTTTGCGGGCCTAACATGGTCAGAAACGGCACAAAACAGAGATGTTTGGAAGACAAAAGGGGAGGCCTTTGCTCAGCAGTGGGACAGTCAATAGACTAGTAAAAAAAAAATAAAAAAAAATAGATAGGTACATTGATTTTATTGACTATCACTATAATGACTATCACTATTATTGAAGAATCTATCAATGAACAATTTTTGAAGTTGAAATAAATTAACAGTCGAAATTAAATGTGAATAATATTATACAAATAACGACAAAAAGTATCATAATAAATAAGCTAATAGAAATGTCAAATTCGTTTTTTAACACATAAATTAAAATAATCATCTGGATAATAATCTGGATAATAAATGGCAATGATTCACATAGAACAGTTAGGACGAAGTTATATTTTATCAGTCAGAAATTCATCAATGCTATAATATACTTTTTGTAATAAGAGGCTTTTTAACTTATTTCTTAGTTTTACGGTTGTAAATTCCTTCCAATCTTTTGGCATCTTATTATAAATTATTATAACAATTATATTATGTTTTACTTTTAAAACTTTCTCGACGTCAAAAGATTGAAATAACTTACAATTATTATACTACGGTTAATATACACGTATACTAAATAATCAAAAGAAATAAATACCAAATTAATCTTGTTGTTCTAAAATAATATACTTGGGAGCAAATAAATCGAGCCACTTCTATTTTTCACATATAATTGTTATTTCGTTTATTCATTTAAATACATATAAATTACATTTTTAAATATTTCATTATAAAAAAAAAACATTTAAAAATATAAAAAATAGTAGCCCACCGGCATCGGGAACAGGGTCCAAGCTGCCGGCGGTCAGGGCTCCAGAGAGAGGAACTTCCTAACGATACGCGCCGTGTCCAGAAGTACCGCTTTCTGAATCAAACCCTTGATCCAGCTGCCTAACGAGAGCCTCATCAGATGTTGGTCGAGGCTCTTGGCTATTAAGCCATTGGCTGTAACGACTATCGGCACAATGACTGCTGAGTCAACATCCCACATGTCGACAACCTCGTGTGCCAAATCAAGATATTTGATTTTTTTATCATTTTCGGCTTTCACGAGGTTCTCGTCATGCGGAACAGCGATGTCAACAATCACCGTGCGGCGTTCTAATCGATCTATCACCACGATGTCAGGCTTATTGGCAACAATAGTCCTATCAGTGATGATAGATCGATCCCAATACAGTGTGACATGACCATTCTCGAGAACTGGGTCGGGCACATACTTGTAGTATGGTACTTCTGTGTCCACAAGGTTATATTTCAGAGCAAGTTGCTGGTGGATAATCCTAGCTACGAGGTTGTGCCTGTGCAAATACTCACCGTTAGCAAGACGAGAACAACCAGAGACAATATGTCGGATAGATTCACCGGGACAGTGGCATGCCCGACAGATGTCAACCGTGCCGTCCTTCACAATATATTTTCTGTAGTTGTTCGTCATCATTACCTCGTCCATAATTGCACAAACAAAACCTTCGGTTTCCCCGAAGAGGTCACCGAATCGTAGCCAGGCCACGGACGCTAGGAAATCTACATCGGGCCCATGAAGGGCCCGGTAAAAGCGTCCGTGAAGCTCCTTGCTCCGCCATACCTCCCTGCGGCCATTAGTATCAAGTACTACAGGCTTGCGCCAGTTCTCTTTCGCCAAGGAGAGCGGAGTGAGTCCCTTGTCCATAATTGTTATTATTTTTAGTATTATATTACAGATTAATTCTAAACATATATCGCCTAAAAGGTTATTTGATAACATTTACAAGGGGGGTAGTTTTTTGTCAACTTAGAGTTATACATATAATTCATGAAACCAAAATTAATAACCAGGACACGTGAAAAAAGAAGTGGCTGGATTTCTTTGCTCCCAAGTGTAGTTTCGATAAATTATAGCTGTAGCACTTCAGAATTGACATTAAAGTACGACAATTGTTCCTTCATACGTAGCTTTCAATGTTTACGGATCTTCATGAGCATACGTCATAAACGCTATCGTGGCGTGCCGCTACTTTACAAGAGACTATAGTTACAAAACAATACACTTGTGATTGTTCGGGGTCCCCCGCGCGAGGTTTGTAATCGTAACGGTCAGAATATGTGGAGTGTATTATCTCAAGTGGTACTTCAGCGTATCTGAAGTAACATGAGTGTTTTTGTACTTGTTGCACGTGACGATAATTAGCTCGCCTTCTTCAAGCGACTGCCATCATACCTAAGGTTAGACCGGTTGTCAGACTTTCTAGCTTCTGATTACCCGACTGTCATAGGCATATACAGGGTGTAAAAAACCCATCACATAGTCGAAATCTACGCACTCTGTACATCAAACTAAACTACATTGACCAAAAATAATTGCTGGGAAACGACTTTTATTTTTTGGCATAAAAAAATGTTTTTTTTAGCGTGCAACGTGTTGTTGTGGCGATGCCGTGCGTTTGCATGCGTGCAGCGGCCACACAGCTGAGCCAAGGCGGTCGTGTGCGTTTAATATTCGTTGCGTTTTTGTAACTTCAAATGCGTAATTTGTGAGGAAAAATTGAAAATTTTAATAAGGTTGTTTGGAAGAAAGTTTAGTATTATCACTTAGAATACGATTTTGGAAAAAACTAAAAAAAAAAATGCTAACTTTGACCTTCAATATCTCCATAACCAATGGTTTCCCAGGTATGGTCGGGTAGAAAAAAATGATCCCAATGATGGGTAGAATATGTGGTTTTCGTTATCGTTAAGGGTCTTTTTACACCCGATATGTGTGTGTATGACACTCAGGAGAGAAATATAAACTGCGACGGTCGGAGGGGTCCCGATGTGTAACATCAATCCCTAAGCGCAGCTTAACTTAGCACTGGCAATTGGCCACGAGCCCCTCTTCACGCACTGAAGGATGTTGCTTCATATTAAACATACATTTTTGTTATTTATTTCGAAGAATTTTCTGAATTTGTAACTAAATCAAGGTTGTCGACAACCTTCATTTAGTTACGAGTTCAGAAAATTGACAAAGTAAAGCCCAGGTTTCAATATAGCCCCGTTTCTTTTTAGGCTTCCATACCAAAATGGTAAAAAAGGAATTCTTATGGTGCGACTTTGTCCGTCAGTCTGTCTGTCACAGCTGCTTATTTCATGAACTACTAATGCTATCGACTTGAACTTTGGAACAGTTTTAAGTAATGCTTAAAACCGATTCTGTTATGGACAAACTAAACTTAATTTAGGCTATTGCCATCCTTTTGACTCTGAAAAAAAAAGAAAGAGACTGGCGTGAATAAGAGCTGTCAAAATTAGTTGAACTAAAATTTCCATACAAAGGTAAATGGGCATTTTGTTCGGACCTGTGACCCACCAGCGACCACTAACGAAACTAGTCGGAGTATGTTAAAGACCACGAATACTACCCAATGAGATGAGTCGCATTCCTCAAAAGTATGGGAAAGTTTTTTTTAGCAAAACAAGAATTAATGTATAAAAAAGGATTTTCGTATATCCATATCCTTCTAAATATGTAAAATGCTTACAAAAATGCACAAAGATCTTCCTAAAAAGATACAAGAATGTTTAGGAGCTTTTCTATCTTGTTCCTCGCAGTTTTTTGAACCACATAACTTTTTTCCCCATACATTTGGATTAAAATAAATACATCCCGTGAAATGTTAACTCTAAACCTTCAAAACAAACCATATTTCATTAATGGACGCGGACTTTTGAGGTACCAGGTCAAAAATGCCCAATGACCTTTAGACGACATCTCAAAACGTGTCGACTAAAAACACGGTGAAGTTCAAGGCGTAAACTACTTTGACTAACTTAGTTGTTATCTATCACCGTCATTTTCTCACGCTGCTTGTTAGTAATAGATGGCAATTCTCTAATTTTAGTTTAGTTGGTGAACAAGAGAATCAGCACCAGTGTCTTGTAATAAGAGGGGTAGTGGCCAGATGACCCCAAACAAACATAAGTACTGTTTAAGTTCTGTTTTATGACGTGTCTTTTTATTTCAGAACGTCAATCCACCACCTAACACCAACAAGCAGAATGCGCCCACCGCTCAGAATAACGCAGACAAAGTCAACAACCCCTTCGTGCCGCTACAAGTGCAAACTAGTCAAAGGTGAGTTCATATACAAGGTTAGTCGGAAAGGGGGTACTAATCCGCAGACCACTTAAAGGATCACTGATGACGGTTTAAAAGCAAGTGTTAAAATTTCAAAATTCGGTAATTTTTATTTCCGTGTAAAATATTTTTTATTTTAGTTTTTTCAAAAAATCTTCGTCCCTACTTTAGTTACGAATTCAGAAAATGGAGATTCTAATTTGTGACCCCAAACATGACCTAAAATGTAAACACAGCTGATCATAGCCGAGGATAGATAGATTTTAGCGTTTTTTTTTTTTGTAATTTTTGCACAGCTATTTCTCTTAAATTATTGATTTTTGGGAAAAGTTGTAGGACAAAAGTTATTCAATATTATGGGTACTTTAACACCCTTTCGGATTAGTACCCCCTTTCTGACTAACCTTGTATAAATACACCATGAAATTACTGACTGACTGGGCCTTATTACAAAAGATGGTTTAAACCAAGACTAAGGTAAACCCAGGTTTAAAATATACCCATCAGTTTCTTATGTCATATAACAAAAAGAGACAAGGCTATATTAACACCTAGGTTTTTCTTAGACCATATTTTGTAATAAGGGGGACTGTGACTTCATTTAATGTTCCCTACCATCATAGAATAGTCGGCTACATAAGAATCTGATCTGAGTTTTTGTTCTACGGACTTGAGGCATTGTCCTATATCTACCGGGGTTGCGGTGCATGCAACTGCGAATCCCGCGACCCCGGACAAGGGTCAGCAGAAGAATACCATCCCCCTTATTACAAAAGATGGTCTAAGAAAAACCTAGGTTTTAAAATAGCCCCGTCTCTTTTTGTTATATGACATTAGAAAGTGATGGGGATATTTTAAACCTGGGTTTACCTTAGTCTTGGTTTGAATCATCTTTTGTAATAAGGATGCATGGGTTTTTAGCCGGTAAGAGTCCATGAGGATTTTACCACGATAATAACATGGAAAGTTTTCCAACATAAATAACATGACGCCTGTATTCCCCGAAGGGTTAGCAGAAGTATACATATAAGGTCCAATCAAAATAGTTGGACAAACTATAATGAAACACGCACGACGGATAGTGACAGAGTGATTTTATTCATAAAACAATTGCTAAGCACAACGAGAGATCACAGGTGTCGCCACCAATCACATTTTGTTATACATTCTCTACACCCCCACTTAACAAAATATTATACAGTAAATAGAACGTACTAAACGCTAAATTAATTAAATTTATTTTGCATCCCCATCAGTTCCAAAAACTTATAATGTTTAACACAGCTTAAAGATTTTGTTAGAACATCTGCAGCCATATCAGCTGTTGGTAGGTACTCTACCTTAACAATGTTGTTATTAATACACTCTCTTCCAAAATGATATCTAATATCAACATGTTTTGTTTTACAATGAAAAACTGTGTTATATAACAATTTATGGGCACTTTGATTGTCATTAAATATAAGAATAGAATCAGAGCTACCAGTTATTTCTTTATACAAATTTCTTAAGTAAACAGCTTCCTTACAACTTTCAGAGATACCAATATATTCTGATTCTGTGCTAGACAGAGCTATATTATTTTGCTTTTTACTACTCCAAGAAATTACACCTCCTGATAGACTGAAACAAAATCCGGTGTATGATTTTCTATCTAAAGTATCACTACCCCAATCTGCATCTACATAACCAATTATATCTTTATTACCTGTACCACAATATTTAATGCAATAATAATCTTTACCCCTTTATCAAATTTTGTAAACAGACATGGTTCTAGTTTAGATTTTTTATAACCTGAGGCTTGCAGCAACTCATCAACTCTTTGGTACCACGCCCTTGCTGACTGTTTTAAGCCATAAATAGCACGTTTCAATCGCAAAACCTTGTTTACATCATCATTGTTACCTTGAAAACCTACTGGTTTCATCATGTACACTTTTTCATTTAAGAAACCATTCAGGAAGGCAGTGTTAACATCTAAATGACAAATATCTAAATGAAGCTGAACTGCTAAAGCGAATAACAATCTTAAAGTGGAATGCCTGACAACAGGTGAAAAACATTCATCAAAATCAATGCCCGGCCTTTGGGTGAAGCCCTTAGCAACTAACCTGGCTCTGTACCTGACTTTGTTATCATTATCAAATTTACGCTTAAACACCCATTTACATTGTACAATTGTGCCAGTGGGTGGAACATCAACTAATTCCCAAGCGTCATTTTCTTCGAATGATTTAAATTCACTTTGCATAGCTAATTTCCATTGTTCACTTTCTGATCCATCCAACACTTCATCTAGCGATATTTCATTTGTACTTGTTTCACTGGTTTGAGACACATACTACCAAAACCATACCGATCAGGCTTCTTGCTGATACGCTTAGCAAGCTTCTCCACTGGGAACTCGGTGGGAATCCCTGGCTGAGACACGGAATCTTGTACACGCTCCGCAGGTTCAGCCCCCTGCATATCTGTGGAGTCCTTAAAATCTTCTTCTTCAGCATCAGAACTTTCTTCTTTAAGGTTTTTTTGCTCCTGATCTTCCAATGTTCTTATGTGCCTCATGTCCCCCACTTCTTGGGTACATTTTTCTTTTTCTTCCTTCGTTGAAAAAATGTCATCAGCGCCCTCACTAATGTCAAAGTGTATCACATCTTGCGTCTGTTCAATCCCCTCCTCAATCACAACAATATCTCTTGCTATACTTATACTGTTATTGTTGGGATTGTAAACTCGATAACCTTTTACATTGTTTGAGTACCCAACAAGAATACACTGAGTCGCTTTTCTGTCAAATTTCAATCTTTTTTCTTTTGGTATGTGTACCATGGCCTTACTTCCAAAGATACGGAGATTACTGACATCTGGCTTATCTCCGGTCCAGATCTCCATAGGTGTTTTGTTGTTTAATCCTGACGCGATTGACCTGTTTCGCAAATACACTGCAGTGTTCACTGCTTCTGCCCAAAAACGCTTAGCCAATCCTGCATCGAATAACAAACACCTCGCTTTCTCTATCACTGTACGGTTAAACCGCTCGCAGAGACCGTTCTGTTCCGGTGTGTATGGACAAGTTTTTGATGGACAATGCCAGCAGATTGCAAGAATTTTTCAAATTCCTTACTGCAGAATTCCGTACCATTGTCTGTCCTGAACACTTTCATCTTCCTGCCTGTCTGATTCTCTACTAACATCTTGAATGCCTTGAAATGTGAGAATACTTCATCTTTTGTCTTCAAGAAATATGTGAATGCCATCCGACTATTGTCATCGACGAATAACAAGAAGTATTTGCTTCCTCCTATAGACTTGGCTTCCATAGGCCCACAAACATCTGCGTGTACCACCTCAAGAAGTTCCTTGCCTCTGTTGCCAACATGACTGAATGGCAACCTGGCCTGCTTTCCCTCACAGCACACAACGCAGTTTGTTTTACTGACCTGAGCCTTGTCCGAGTATGACATTCCTTTTACAGCACCATCTCTCATCACAAGAAGGTCTTTGCTGTTCAGATGACCAAATCTTCTATGCCAAACTTTTCCAGACACTGAAGTCAACAAACAATCTACTTGCTTGATTCTCAATTTATAAACACCTCCAACCAAATCTGCAATTGCCACAGGTTCACTCTTTTGGTTATAAATATAACAGTGCTTCGCATCAAATGTCACTGTGTTTCCTTTGCTAATTAACTGGCTGACAGATAATAAATTCGTAGCCAAGTTTGGCACACATAACACTCCCATCACTGTGTTCTCATGTTCGGTATCTCCAATAACTGTAGTTATCCGCACATCTCCAGAGCTTTCAACAGGAATTTTCGTCTTATCAGCGATGATAATCTCTTTCACTTGGTGTTTATTTGTTGTGTTCAACAACCAGTCTTTTTTAGGCGTTAAATGGCAGCTGGCACCGCTATCGACGTACCAATCCGTTTGATTGAAGTTACCGCTGAGAAATATTGCACTGAATGCATTAGATTCCTTGCTTTTTGGGGTGTTTTCACATTTATTCATGAAGTGCCCTAACTGTTTACATTTGAAACATCTGACATTTGCTTTGACGTTTTGCGATGACGTTTGTCTATGCGCTTGCATTTGGTTTCTTTTTTTGTTTTGCCAACCTTTCGTAGCAAACGCATTCTGCGTAGAACTCGTACCAACTTCACTTCCGTCCTCCATATCTAATAACTTCGATTTTATTGCGTCAACTGTCAATTCAATACCTGAATGTTCCACTGCCATGATCATCGGCTCAAATTTCTCAGGTAATCCTGCTAACAACAAGGAGCCGACCCATTCGTCACTGATCTTGAATCCTGTATTATTCAATCGCTGACTTGTTTCTAACAGTGAAGTCACATATTTAGACATTGACTCACAATTTTCTCTACGAATTGATATGAGGTTCCGAAGCAATCCGATGCGCCGCGCGTAGCCATTATCATCAAATAGCTTTTTCAGCTTCTGCCACAGTCCCATTGCAGTTGATTCGCTCTTGATATGCACGAATAAACTGGGATCTATAGTTAAAACTATTTTGGCTTTTGCTTTTGCGTCATTTGGATCGCCGCCGGCCATGATGCATTGTTGCATGCCTTCTAGTACGAGATAGTTCTCTACAGCAAACGCCCAATCTTCATAATTTTCTCTGCCTCTTAGCTTTGCAATACTTGCAATAAGATTTGTCGTCATTTTTGCACTATATTTCTACCAAAATTTCTATAAATCGTGTGATAGGCCCATAACCTATAATGAAACACGCACGACGGATAGTGACAGAGTGATTTTATTCATAAAACAATTGCTAAGCACAACGAGAGATCACAGGTGTCGCCACCAATCACATTTTGTTATACATTCTCTACACAAACTTTTACAGATCACAGTACTCATTAAAATGAACAACTTTGACTATGGGACCAACACTGAAATATAAAATAAAATATCAGCTGTTCCATACATTTTGATCGTGTAGGTATTGCACTTTTGTATGGAACAGCTGATATTTTTTTTATATTTCAGTGTTGGTCCTATAGTAAAAGTTGTTCATATTCATGAGTACTGTAGTCTGTAAAAGTTTGTCCAACTATTTTGATTGGACCTTATATAGTACACCCTCATTTCGCGGTTATGTTTACGTCCCATGTAATGAGGGGGCGATTGCCATAAACCGGGCACAAATCCCGACACCGGGCTACTGCTGAAAATTCCACACGGAAAACCTAATAACACACTTTGCCCGACCCGGGGATCGAACCCAGGACCTCACGCACAGCAGTCGCGTTTGCGACCACTAGAACAACGCGTGAATCGTCAGGCAGTTTCTAACTTAGGGAGTACTTATAACAAGTGTACGGGGCGCGCGTTTGATGCTGATCCTGCACTCGCCCGACGAGCGTCAAATGCGACAAAAAGTCCCCATTTTTGCCGCAACTTTTGAACCGTCAACATGCTTAGTGCTGTTTCTTTTAATTTACTTTATTATTGATGCAGAGGAAACGACAAGAGAAAATAGTAAAAAGGTATGGGCGCTCGTCATAACGCGCGCTCGACAGATGTCGGGCGCTCGATGTAATCTGTTGCATAGAAATTCTTAAAATTTTATTAAGCTCCCGAAACACAGCGTAGGTACTAGGTAGGTACTATGCGCGCACCTCGGACGCTTATTATAACTAGTCCTTTCAGTTTGGATAAAAGCTTTCTAATTCGCGCTATATTGATCATATGGAGTCTTCCGTTCGTATAATAATGTAAATCCGTTAGAACCTCAGACTGGATTCGGAACCAACTTAGGACCAAAAATCGAATGTTCGCCTTTATTCAATCCTACAACTTTGATAAACAACTTTAAAGTTTACTTATAGTCGTTATTAGCAACCGGATTCGTCATCAACATGAAAACCGCTTCAAAGATAAATCTAGAATGTTATCCTCGCTTTAATAGTCACTTATGTATAGTAAGGTATCTGAGTAAATCATGTAGCGCGCTATCAAATAAACGTGATTGTCTTTGAATTGTTGTAAAATACCCATATCGCCGCACTCGACTGTAAATGCTTACTCAAACTGAAAACCCTTCCGTGCAGCATACAATTCATCTGCCTAGCCTTTTCCCAACTATGTTGGAGTCGGCTTCCAGTCGAACCGGATGCAGCTGAATATCAGTATTTTACATGGAGCGACTGCCTATCAGACCTCCACAACCCAGTAACTGGGTAATACGATACTCTTGGTAAGACTGGTTGTCAGACTTTCTGGCTCCTGACCAACAGTAACGACTGTCAAAGATCTACAAATGACAGCCGGGACCAACGGCTTTACGTGCTTTCCGAGGCACGGAGGAAACTCGCAATGGTAAATGGTCACCCATCCACAGACCAACCTCGACAAGCGTGGCTTAACCCGGAAGACCGGTCTATGCGGCTGTAATTATTTAGCCACAAGCTCCTCTCCGTGCAGCATACAATTCAAGACAAATTACCACACATAACATAATATCATATTTGCCATGCCTTTGTTTTATTGGACGAGAAGTTTAATTTTTCGCTATTCGTTCATTGATGCCAAAAACGTATGATAATGAATCCCTAGGCAAAGTTACTCTCGGTGACTATTAACGTTAATAAAATCTATTGGATTTAGAATTACTTTTTCGTCGTGCCTACTCCATAAATAAGGCTCCCTTAAACACCAAACAATCAAAAATATCCATTTTATCATCCATAATTATAATGTACACGTAGATGGTGTCTACGCATCGTCATCGAGATCAAACCTATAGCACCGTACTGGCCGGCCCAGGAGAGGGGTCTCAAAACGACACCACCGCGCGGCGCTACTGTGTCATTCACATTCTATCGCTTAGCCATTAGACGAATACACGCAATCATTTTTTGTAAAAATCATAACCACTGATTATACGCATTAATCTTATCAAGGAAGACCTTTTATTCGTCTCCAAACAGATGGATAAATCGCCGATGGCTATATCGCTATCATACGTGCTTTAACCTTTTGCCCGCCACAGACGTCTACGAACGTCAAATTAAAACATGCTCACGTCGCCTCCGACAGCATGGCACATCGAAAACACCACTTTTTTACGGTGCAAAAGTTTGACGTCCATAGACGTCCGTGGCGGTCAAAAGGTTAATTCTGTAATTCCTAAACCATCGGCTATATTAATTCTGGCTGCGGCTGAAACTGATTGGGTATTCGGTATTTGCATGTACAGACGCCAGCACATCAAGCTACTCAAAACTCAAATTTTCCCAATCAACCTTGAACCTAATGCTTTTGCGATAAAGATGAAAATCTATTAAAGAAATTTGACAGATTTGTAGTAGCTTTTATCTGTCGTTTGTACATAAGAAGGCCACACTACATTCATGTGTCTAGCACCACTCGAGAAGTACTTTGATAATTGATAACTATTGAATGTAGAAAGTTAATTGTGCGTTAAGCCTTGCCAGTTGCAAGGCCAGGTTCATTCCCATATCTATGCATAAAAAATTAATATGTATTGATGCAAAATCACGTAGAGTGCGCGCAAGATAACTCTGCGCGCGACTGAGGGCGTGCTAAACGTTTCCATGATCGCAAAAGTTCAAATTACCGCTTTTTAAGCTTAACTTTTTTATCGCTTAACATAATTTTCCCGTTAAATATTCCTACAATCAGGTAGTTCTACTATCAAAATTGATAAAACGGCACACACTTTGGTGGACCATGATTAGTTCCGATTTCGGCCGCGCGCAGACTTATCTTGCGCGCACTCTATTACACACACCCCCGGCGCACTGTCACTTTTGCAATATTTGGAAAAACCGGCCAAGTGCGAGTCGGATTCGCGCACGAAGGGTTCCGTACCATTATCTATAAAAACGGCAAAAAATCACGTTTGTTGTATGGTGTCTGTGCCAAAGGGT
Organism: Amphipyra tragopoginis; assembly: GCA_905220435.1. Taxonomy (NCBI): domain Eukaryota; kingdom Metazoa; phylum Arthropoda; class Insecta; order Lepidoptera; family Noctuidae; genus Amphipyra; species Amphipyra tragopoginis. The sequence goes on along the minus strand of HG991997.1, from coordinate 6,978,981 downwards.
GGGGTACCAAATAGCTGTTCAAAGATTTCATAAAAAATACGCTAAAACCTATCTATCCTCAGGTATAATCAGCTGTTTACACTTTAGGTCATATTTGGGGTCACGGATTAGAAGCTTTATTTTTTGAATTCGTAACTAAAGAAGGGACGAAGAATTTTTGAAAAAACTAAAATAAAAACAATTTTTCATGGAAACTTTAGTGGCCCGCGGATTAACCTTGCCGACTAACCTTATATATTGCACAAGGTTTTCGTAGGTAGGTACATAATATAATTCCCCTATTTCTTACTTACAGACGTATCTCACAACCGAGCGGTTCTTCCCACAGACGAGACTCGGGCCAAATGCCGGCGCCTAAGTCTACATTACCGAAACCACAGCCTTCTAACACGCCGGTAAGTTCATCATATCATCACTACGTAGTATAAAACAAAGCTGCTTCCCGCTGTCTGTCTGTCCCTATGTATGCTTACATCTTTAAAACAAAAAAGGTTTTCTTAATAGATAGAGTGATTCAAGAGGAAGGTTTATATGTATAATACATTGCACCCGTGCGAAGCCGGGACGGGTCGCTAGTAGAAAATAAAGAAAGGGAACTATATTTTTTGTCAGCAAACTTTATATTTGTCATCGACTTGTATCATCTAATTAATATATCTATCGCCACGAAATATTTTCATTCTCATATAAATAAAGTGTCGCTAGATATGAATTACCAAATTAATGTCAATATGTATCTAAAATAAGAAAAAAATAAGAATCCGCTTCCATAATTACATAGTCAAGAATTAAGTTTAGGTAAATACGCATCCGAATATCCTATCTCTAGTTATAATACATAAACATAAATCGTATTTAAACAGATGGTACAACAAAACCAGGACCCGACATCGCGGCCGATGAAGAAGAAAAAACCGAGAATAGCAGCCAATCTGCCCTTCCAAATAGACTAAATTATTTGTACTAACGTCAATAATATTATGATTGTTCAGATTGCTCTTAGTGCAGGTTGTATTATTGTTTTAACCTTTTGACCGCCACGGACGTCTATGGACGTCAAATTAAAACGTGCTCACGACGCCTCCGACGGCATGGCACGTCGATAACACCACTTTCTACAGTTCAGTAAAGTGTTACGTCCACAGACGTCACTGGCGGTCAAAGGGTCAACAACTTTAAATTTACTTTTAAACTGTCTGCACGTCCACTAACTTCTTATGTGAATCGTGAAACCTTTTAACATATCAAACGAACTGTGAATGTAACTAAGGGAGTAAAAGATCGAGTTATACAAACTGGTACATTGTAAGTTAAAGATAATTTTAAAGGAGAATGACCAAAATCTTAACGCAATATTCGAGAATCGATTAGAATAAAATGCATGTCAATTGATTGGCTATTATGTAGTGTTGCAAAAGACTCGAGTCTTTGAGTCCTATGTAAACGGACTCGGATGATGAATTACAAGACTCGACTCATTACAATAGGACTCCAAGATTAGAGAACTAAAGTCTGTTCGAGCTCTTGAATGTCACATGAGAGCTCAAGTCTTTGTGCGCTCGAATCCTTTTTATGCGGTGAGTCGTGCTCAAGTCCTCTTCGTAATATGAGTCTAGCAACGAAACTGTTACATCGTAGTATCTCAAAATATAAAGACAGTTTACCTTGACATCTTTATTTTCTTAGAAGTGTTCTTTTTTTTGCTGATTTGTAATGATTTTGTCATGTCAGATTTTTTTTTGTAGGCATATTTACGTAACCACTAATTTAGTCTTTTCGAATGATGAGCTTCAAACCTTATTGATACTCATTAGAACTCGTAATTACCGTACCGCAGGATGCTTCGGCACCCCGCGGTAAGCTAAGCAAATACAAGTGCTAAAGGTATTAAAATAAGGTTTAAAATTATTTGAATTTAATAAATCCTTTGCCATGCCGTCCCGCCAGTGCGCGCAGGCCCTTATACAACCACAGCACACTATCGAATTACCTATTATTTTTCTTAGTTCTCATTTAGTGTTACTCTAAGGAAGTGTTGCACTCATTTAGTGTTACTCTAAGGAAATTATTGGATTTGCTTACAAAATATTTATATTTCGATCAATTGCGTTTAAAAGTAACAAATAGACGATATGGTATGAGAGTTACAGATATGATGGTCTATACTATAACTATCCAATAGTTTTTGGACTTAACAAAGTATGTAGCGTCAGACTCTCATTATCCCCTGAAATGCCGGACGCACACACGGGTGTTCATAAGAAATTCTAGCGCAATACAATATCCATTTCGCATTACAAGGACAGAAAATGCCTGCGACATACCCTTGAAATGTCGGAGTTTCTTATGAACACCCGTGTGTGCGTCCGACATTTCAGGGGTTATAGACAATTTGGCATATGTTTCATTCTAATCGATTCTGTTTTTTTTTACTGTCTTCTTGTATGCATAATATTTAGCGTCATAGTTTAATTTTTATATTAGATTCTTATAGAAAGAATTTATAGCCTGCAATATGAGTAGTCTCAATCTAACAATAAGTATGACTTTGAACAGAGCTTATGATGACTGCAACAAAAAAAAATGGAAAAGCAAGTATTCGGAGTAAATTCATGTTTGATACATCTCACGATTATAGAATAAAATCTTGTACATTTTGTAAATATTATGAAGTTATAAGAATCTGTAATGAATGAGTGTGATCAGTTTATTTAAAAGGAATTAAATCGAGATCGTATACGTTCTGGTTTCACGACCAGGTAAAGTATTATTATTTCTAAATTACTTGAAAATGAAATGGTTACTCATAGAAACAAAATTCGTTAAATTGGCGAACGGAAGTAAAAACTAGATTATTTTAGTTTATTGATGGCAGCCTTAATTTAGTCTGGCCGCACATTACAAGAAATTTCTGTTAGAAAATTTCTGTCGCGTGCAAGATGCCCCTACACGGATACATTTTGTACTAAAGCCCGCAGGCTGTCTGATCCGGTAAATTCTGACAGTGTGCGGGTTCTAGTGCAAAATGTATGTACAAAGAGTCCTCACATATGGTCGCGGACTCGAAATGTTTATGAGATTTCAAATTCGATTCCTTATCACACTGTGCGCAATAAGGTTTTAGGTGTCATATCAACTTATGTCATAACGACCTTATCAAAAAGTAATGTGCAAGCAATTATAGACCTTAGGGTGGTAAACATTTCAAGTCCCCGACTGTACACAACAGAAATTTTCTAATAGAAATTTCTTATAATGTGAGGCTGGGCTTTAGTTTCCTGGGTTTTTCACCACTTCCCATAATAAATTGTAAACTCGCATACGTCAAGGACTAAGTAACGTCAAATTGATACTTTATCAAAATCAATAACTGATCTTAAAAAAAATCATTATTCATAGTAGGTTTGTTCCTCCTTTCCTAATACAGTACATTTTTTTCTTCCCACTTGTGTATAAAATTGTCCCATTTCGACTTTCAACTTCCAAATGTACACTCAAATAGTACAAAGTACTTAGCATTATGAATAGATCTATTTTTCTCGTGTATAAATAATCATTTTGAATTTTGAATCCGTAACTCTCTAGTACCCCTAGTACGGGTTTGCAAATTACGAAAACCGCTATAGTTTTCGTCAGCTCGCTAAATTCCATCTCTCTCACACGCAAGAAAGAGACAAATATATTATTCTGTGCGAACTCGCGAAAACTATTGTCGTTTTCGTAACTCGCGAACTCGTACTAGGTTTACCGAGTGGTAGTAGATGTGACGCAATAGGAACATAGTTATATTCATACGTAGTTTGAAATACAAATTAATTTTGCATCTATCCAATAAATGTAATATAAAAATATTACATTTATAGCAATAAGTACATGTTTTAACGATAAAAAATACATGTTATACATTAACTAATACTAATAAGACACCGGTGCAAGATACATTTTGTTTGATATGTGTAGAACATGCACTTGAACATTCTGCATTAATTCTTGAACAACTGCAACACAGTTCTTTTATAATTACTGTCATATCAGCATTATTTGAAACTCGTTTTGCGAAATAAATACAAGATGTACATGTTGCCGCAGAAACACTCTTGCATGATATTTATTAAATAAATAAAAATGCAGGAGTGCGTTTGTCAAAAATGTATTAAAGTTAATTAGTTTTAAATAAAAAGTACATGTCGAAATAACAGTACCTACATTGTAGTATCTAAATGACATCATCAAAGTTGATAACGAACTCAATAGTACTTATTCAACTCATTATATTATGACTGTGTGTGTAATTTTACAAATGATATTTTCATTACGAATGTGACAGAAAATATGTTTAATTCTGTTTGACCTTATTTTTATATAAAATCAATATTATGACTCAATAAAGTGAAATTACAACTCTGAATTTTGTTTTTTTTTTCGATGTTTCTCTGTCTCTGCTGACTCTGTTCACGTGGGTGAAAAAAAGAAAGCCTCACTATTGATAACGTAAAAATTATGTTAAAATAGTTAGGTACATTATAGGATCACCGAAACTAAGGGCCGAGTCACACCGGAATGGCAGCGGCCGCTCGCAGTGCCGCGAGCGGCCTCGCGTCGCCGCTGGAAGCCGCGGGCAGAACTACCGACAAGAGGCGCGTGGCGCGCGGCTGCTCGCGTCACCGCGGGCAGCCTCGCTACCTTTTCAAGCATTAGTGATCTTTTAAGTATGTAGATAAAGTTTAAAATTATTTCACACTGAAAGTGCTCGCCGTGTCACTGCCGGCCTCTGCCATGCCGGTGTGACTCGGCCCTAATTATATGAATGATTATAAATGGCTAGGTACCAGGGGGTCTACTCCCTAAGCACGAAGCCCATGGTTTCGGCCTTAGCTACGAGCGTTTCCTACTCCCTAACACCTACGGACATACGATTATTTCGGGGCCCGAACTAAGAATGAATGACAACACGATTTGACAGTTGTCCCTACTACCGGTATGTGTTTTTGCCCGGCCGAAAAGTTGAACTTGACACTTGTTTTGTTCACTCCTACGTTTCGGGTTACTTTCGGACGGACGACTGACTTCGTTGACGGACTAAAGGTACTATTTCGAACCGAGCTGCCAACTGCAACTGCCGACAGCACGTGCAGCGACTGCATGAAGTCGGCCGCAGCTGCACTACTGGTTTGTCTGTATTTATATGAAATGGCTTCCAAGCGCCGCGGCAGCAGCCTTGTTACTTGTGTTCTGCTTGGCGTCAATAATCCTGGCATGTCAGGCTCCACCTATACCCATTACTATTGTCAAAAATTCAATATCTATCTAGTTTAGAATACTTACAATAAATAAACCTATAAAGTATTCAAATCGGCAACGATAATTATCACAAAGAGGTAAACAATGTCGAGTGGTCGTGCTCATAAAACACTTGAATCTTCCTGCATATAAGGACAAGTCGATTATGACCATCCGCATTCATGGAGCAGCAGCAAATACAGGTTGGTGTGTTTAAAATTATTAAGAGTTGGGGGTTTACATATAGGGAAGTGTAAAGCGGGCTACTCACACGCCTGTCGCAGGGGCAATCTAGGGCAGGGCGCACGGCGGTCGTGGCAATATCGGAATTGTCTCTACGCACATTGAAATTGCCCGTGCTTGCCTATACACATCACAATTAAGGTAGCAAGTAAGGGTCATCCCCACTTCTACACCCTAGATTGCCCCTGCGGCAGGTATGTGAGTAGCCCGCTTTTAACGTTCTCTAAACGTCAGCCTCGTCTGCAAACGTCACGTGCACGTGCTTGTCTTTGATTGACGAAGCTTTAATGACCGGCAGATGGTGGGCTTCGAACTTGCCAGTCCAGCAACGTCACCGTTGCAATCTAACTGGGCAACAAGATTGGTGCCAATAGACTCTAGCCAACGAGCTTGCGAGTCCGTTGGCGCCAATCTTGTTGCTCTTTATAATGTCTATGTGCATCGCTTTCGCTTATGTTTTTGGGGGAATATTACACTTTCAGCTCCGCTGCCAATAGTAATGAGAGCCAGTTTCGCACCCTTATAATTTTAGCAATCATGGTCGTTTCAGAGAACTGGTTTAAAATGTTTCAAAATTTTATTAATCCACTTGCAACAAATATTGGTTAGATGTTGCTATAGATTTTTATAAAGCTGTGAATTAGAACATTAATTACATTTTTTTCATATAGTAATTTACAATGCGGGGGATTACGCTGTTGTTGCTTGCTGCAACAGTCGCCAGCATCACCTGCGTGGACGTGTGGTGGGAGTCGGCCGTAATCTACCAGATATACCCGCGCTCCTTCAAGGATAGCGATGGAGACGGAATCGGAGACTTAAACGGTAATATTAATGTAATTTTATTTTGGATGTTATTTCTCTGTATGGTTTCCATTTGTATGGGGGACAAGGTCCTAGCTAAGAGAGAGGACCCTTCTGTCAATGCGCGCCGTGTCTAGGAGTACTTTTTGTGTCAAGCCCTTGACTCAGCTACCTACCAGCCACGTAACGAGAGTTCTTCTTTAGTCGTGCCTAGTGGCCATCAAACCATTTGCACTTCTTCTCTCGTGTCAACACGAGCTATACGAAAATAGCTCATGCTATGGTGAAAACATTAGCCAGTTGGAAGTTTGGTAGCGGGGCTGACTGCCCAGGGTGCACCGGACGTACTTAAGTATCGTCACTCGTGGAGGCTCTTTTCATGCATCCCATTTGCACTGGCTATAACAACTATTGGATAATAGCTCATGCTGTGGTGAAAACATTAGCCAGTTGGAAGTTTGGTAGGTAGCGGGGCTGACTGCCCAGGGTACGCCGGACGTACTTAAGTATCGTCACTCGTGGAGTCTCTTTTCATGCACCTCATTTGCACTGGCTGTACCAACTATTGGATTATCACAATCCCACCTGTTGACAACTTCAGGATATTTCATCTTATAATCATCACGCCTGTATTCCCCGAAGGATTGGGTGGAGGTGTATAGTCGCTCATTTCGCCGTTATGTTTAAGTCCCATGTAATAGGGGACGAGCCTATCGGCCTGTCCACATCTCCACGTCACGACGTCGTCAACGTGGAACGGTGCGGTGACGTGGCACGGTGCGTTGACGTAACGTGGAAATTTACGATACCGTATCGTAAAAATGCACGTCAGGATCATTGTTAGATTTATCGTTGACCATGTAGATCCTGAATTTTAATAAGAAAAACAGTGAGGTATGGTTTTAAAGCATCGGAGCACATAGACGACGATTAACTTGCGTGTGGAGAGCGCGGGCGGAGCGCATATACGTGTGCGCTTGCGGCTAAAGGCGGAACGTGTTACGTTACGGTAACGTAAATTTGCACGTTACGTCAACGCACCGTGCCACGTTACCGCACCGTTCCACGTTGACGACGTCGTGACATGGAGATGTGGACAGGCTCTATAGCCATCAACCGGGCACAAATCCAGACTCCGGGCTGCTACTGATATTTTTAACACGAAAAAACACAATATCACTTTGCCCGACCTGGGGATTGAACCCAGCACCTAGCTCAACAGTCAGTCAGATTTAATTTTACCGGTGTTACGAGATTCTTATCATAACGAACGAAAGTGGTTAAATATAATAACAGCCTCTAATCATGCCACTGCAAAGCATCTTATCATGCAGAGAAGACCCGAGCTTGTATGATGTCAAATTCAGACCATGAAGTGCAACTTTCCTGATTATGTTTTCCTCCGCTGTAAATCAGTGGTGTCTTAAATTAACTTGAACATTTAAAAAGTGAATCTGGTATTTGCCATGGTTTCGAATCTTAATGCTTAAGAAGCGTAAACCTCCATAAACATAATATCCTAATTAATATTATAAATGCGAAAGTAAGTTTGTTTGTTACCTTTTCACGCCTAAACCACTGAACCGATCATCCTGAAATTTTGCATATACGTTGTCAGGTATACAGAAACGGACATAGGGTACCTTTCATCCCGAAAAAAAGTATCTACTGTTCCCGACGAAAACAACAATAAAGAAAATAGATGGCGCCACGTGTCTTTCGAATCATGATTGAATAATAATATTATTAAAGAAACTTTAGTAGTGTGTTAAGAGTTTTTTTTAAATTATAAATTAACGTGAGCGATGCCGCGGGCAAAAACTAGTATCTAATATTTTATTTTTAACAGGTATTACAAGTAAGCTGCAGTATCTGGCAGACACAGGTGTAGATGCGATATGGTTGTCTCCCATCTACAAATCGCCCATGTTGGACTTTGGTTATGATATACAAAACTATACAGATATTGCAGACGAGTACGGAACTATGGATGACTTTGACAATCTTATAACTGAAGCTAAGAAATTGGGTAAGTCAAACTTTAAGTACTAGTCGCGCAGAAGGTTTGCCGATGACTGTCCCTCCCACTTCACCGACCGCTACCCGCGATCGTCTGGCCTACCTATTAATCGTACCGACCATCGACGCGTGACGTCATGAGGCTATCGGCAAACCTTCTCCGCGCGACTTGTATATGCTTTGTTTTTATTTTATCGATGGCTAAACCGTCTCACGGAGTGAGTATAGCTGAGGCGGCGTACTACGTGAGCGATCTAGAAGCGACGCGAAGAGGCGCGGCGCGACGCGAAAACAACAAACAGTCGATATCTATTGAAGTGGCCTACGTGACCAAAACGCACGTGGAGTGCGGAGCGGCGCGGCGCGAAGCGACGCGAACGCGATCAGTTGGCTTGATATTTTCGCGCGAACTCGATGCGGTGCCGTACAGTGCTACTGAATGACGGCGGCGCGTGGCGGGCATTTTCCGAGCTCGTAGGACAAAGCCGCCGCTTCGCACCGCATCGCGTGTCACCGCATCGGATCGCTTCGCAATTCACGTCGCTTTGAACCGCCTACGTTAAACGCCGCATTAGAGTTGCCAACCGTCCTGTTTTCCCAGGACATGTCCTGGTTTTTGTAGTGTCCTGGGATGTCCTGGATAGTTTTTAAAAGCAGCATCCTGGATTTTTAAGCGCCTTGATAAGGACATGCATTTTAAAATTAGCGTTTTCAACTCGTTTAATGTTATTCAAATAATAATTATTACTTGAATTTAAATTTACCTACTTTCACTACATATTAATTTAACTATTGCTACTCTATTACTGCGTCCTGTTTTTAAACTGAATTGTCCTGGTTTTTCCAACTTCAAATCCTAGTTTTTGAAATTTGGGGTTGGCAACCCTTAGCTACGCTGAAATGCGACAAGACTGACACGCGAGAAAGAAACAGGAGACAGAAAACGTCACTTGACATACAGGGTGTTAACGAATTCGTGTAATTCCTTAAAACCACGTGATCTACTACTGGTGCAATGGTGTAGATTGGCCTCGCACGGGAATAAGCCTGATTAAAAATCAAAAACTAAAAATATATTTTTTTCATGCGGTAGTGGTAAGTGATCGTATCTAATCCACCTAATAAGGATTCAGTAAAAAAATAGGAATATTTTTTTTTGCAAAAAAAAATTTTCATGCGCTTGAACATTTCGATGCCACGCATAAATGAATGGAAGCACGGTGACGCGGCTGGCAGGCACGACTAACGCGATATCGCTCTTTACAGTAGGGAATGCAAAACCCGCCAAAATTAAAACCCGGTTTTTTTTCGGGTTTCGTATAAAAAAAAACCGGTTTTCGGTGAAACCGGTTTGAAAATATGTTTTTTTTTTTTTTTTTTGTCCAAATGACATTTTTTAACTGCTTATGAAATTCAGGCCGCCTACATGTTGCATTTTTCCAATGATTAAATAGAACGTTTCTATTAAAAATAAATACATATTCAAAATTTCAATGAAAATGCAGAAATTAGTTAGTAAAAGGATTATTTGCTTTTTGTACGTACAACATTAATCAACAGTATCAAAAAGATCAACTAAGCATAAATTAATTAAGTCATAGCAAATACGAATAGAAAGTATTATAAAATACAAAACCAACATTTTATAACACTGAAAATCTGGTATAAAACTAACCATATTATAAACTCTTCAATTATAAACTCCAATTTTTTAAATTAAACAATAACAGTTTCAATAGCGTCCGACAATAGCTGAAATACTCAATGTTTTTTTTTTCATAACTTAAAACATTTAATTAACATAATGTAACGTAGAAATAGTATTTTATAAGAGATCAATAAATTGCAATTAGGTTAAATTATACTTTGTTCTAATTAATAACTAGAAATAATCATTTTAAAAATTAAGTGAAATAAAAAGCCATCACTTAAACATAGCTTTAAAAATCAACAGATTTCCTTTAAGTTTTAATTCACTTAAACGTTTTTGGTAAGAAAGTGAAATCTTAAGAATTATTAAGAATCATTATGACGAGACCGTATTTTGCTGCAGAAATAACCAATTGTCGAAAATGCTCGTTCTGATTCGACACTTGTAAGCTTGTAGGGATTTGTATGCCTTCTTTAAAAAATTAACGCGTCCACCGCCATTCTCGTGTAATGCAATTTAAAAATAATAAAAAACTCGAAAAACCGGAAACGCGAAAAAAAAAACCGGGTTTTTTAATAATTTCAAATATACCAAAAACCCGGTTTTTCGGTTTTCGGTGAAACCGGTTTGCATTCCCTACTTTACAGTAAGTTAACTCGGGACTCTAAAATGACTCAGAAATAGAAAACTTAGATTTTATTTTCATTTTTTTTTTCAGTTGATTTTCAAAAATTCCCTTTTAGGGTTAATCTGTGTCACCAGTAGATCACGCGATTTGAAGGAATTACACGAATTCGTACCCCGTCACCCTGTATATGTTACGGGTAAAGGCCGAATGGCGGGTACACCTAGGTTTACCCGGGTACAATTAGGTGCAACCAGTAGCAGTTGGGTAGAACTAGGTGTAGCTTAAATCGACGAAGCCTCGCTGCGCGGGGCTCCTATTTCTGTCTGCAGGGTTTAAAGTAACCTAACACGAAGAGAACCTAACCTACCCGTGTCGGAGTTCCCCTTAACCACCGTGTGCGGGTACACCTAGTTCTACCCGCTATGATGAAGGGTAAGAAAGAAAGAAAAAGTATTTATTTTTCCGCCCCAAATTGGACGCACGCGCTTAAAATTAGAAATACAATATTACAAATTAAAAACTTACTACTTTAAACAAAAACAAGTAATAACCTGGTAAAGCGAACACAAAAAAAAAGTTCAAAATAAAACAACGACAATCTATGGATGATGTTGGGCGTAACTGTTAAACTGTTATATTTTCCTAATGTATTAAACATTATATTATAATTTTCTAACTGTTGTTTTTACTGGGTAAACCTAGTTCTAACCGAAGATAATTAGGATACATCTAAGTTTAACCGCATGTGGTCGGCTGCATCTAGTTGTACCCGGGTAAACCTAGGTGTAACCGCCATTCGGCCTTTACCCGTAACTATACACGGTTAGTCAGAAAGGGGTACTAATCCGTGGGCCACTTAAAGTAACACTGATGACTGTTCTAGAGCAAGTGTTAAAATTTCACAATTCGATAATTTTTATTTCTATGCAAAATGAAACCATTCTTATTCTAAGAAGACGCTCGCGGTCTACTAGTGCTATATCAAACTAGATAAAAAAAAACAGGTTTTTGGTTTTATTTGGTCTGGATTTTGCTGATACTTTAATTCTATGGACTTTGAGCTTTCTCCTTTAAATTAATCAAACATGCTGCATAATTACAAGTTAATGATCAACACGTAAACTATGGTGGCAACTAGCGTTGATAACTCTTTTTTATCCTCTCTTTCTTCGCTTGAAGATAAAAAATAGCAATCGGTCATAGTCATTAGTCAAGTTTAGACGGTGCCCAACATAATCAGCATCAAAAGCAAAACATCCTATTCTAATAAATATCTTTAACATGTTTCCTGTCCCATACAAAAGGCAAAATCTACCTCCTCAAGTCCACTTCAATATTAATTGTAATTCGTTTATTTTTAGTGTATCATTGGGGTTGTTACTATTTTTAGCAATTTTCATATTAGGATACATTTATAAATGAAAGGGGTAATAAAGACGTATGCGTAGGTACGTGTGAGCATAGCGATCCGTTACGTAGGTGCGTGCGTACATGTTCAAAAACCTTTAGGTATTCTCTTCTGATGATGGATCGTATTACGTCACCAATTGTGATATTTTCCCACTAATAAGTGTCTTAACACACTATGCCGAAGATACGCGACCGAAGTTCGGCATGATTACGCCTGCAATGCTTTTTAAATTACCCGCGACACACCAGGCTGAGATTACGTCGCGTTTTACCTATATAAAAAACATAGACGCCGAAGTTCGGTCGCGTAATTTCGGCATGCTGTGGCGCCACACAAACAACAAAGTTTGACAACAGAAGCCGAAGCTTAAAGAGATAAATAATAAATAGAGTATCAACAAAACTGTAATCTAATCACTACTCATCTTTTTAAATTTTAACATGAATTTCATTACTTATGTATAATTATAATTTATACTGACGTGCAGGAATTCGCGTGGTGTTGGATTACGTGCCTAATCATACAAGCCACTTGAGCGAGTGGTTCAAGAATTCGGCAAAAAAGGTCGGCAATTACACAGACTATTACATCTGGGCCGACGGCAAGCCAGATCCCGACGACTCCACCAATCACTATCCGCCAAATAACTGGGTAAGCAATGTTTTACGACGCTCTGTGGGTCAAGTAATATCGCAATTCGCAAGTAACATTGAACATAGCAAATAGGGTATTTGACTGAAAAAATCTAATTAGTCCGTCAGTTAGATTATCAAAAAATATTTGACACGTATTTTTTCTTTTGTTACGTAAACCAAAATTGACGAAGATACGACACTTTTAAAATTGGCAAAACGTCACAAGCAAGTACAATTTTTACTAGCTTCTGACGTCACAAGCCCCCACTCTCGAGTTTTGATGCGTTTTATCTTTCCAAATATTCATAGATTTAACAAAGGAAAAAATACGTGTTCATTATTTTTAAAAACTCTAACTGTCGGACTAATTAGATTTGCAATTTATTGATACTGTCAACATGCCTATTGAAGACGAACCTTTTCTTTACCGAAAATAATATAGAATAAAGCTGTAGGCGGCGCACGGTGGTTTCGGGCTCTAAGGCGGGGTCATAAATACTTAAGTCGAAACTCATGCATTAAGGCATCTACACATCAAAGCCCGGCGCGGCTTTACCCGGCGGGTTATGCCGCCGGGCTTGTTTGGCGTCATGTTCGCTCGCTTAGTTCGCGTTAGTTGGCCGCAATAACACGCCGGCAAAACCCGCCGGGTAAAGCCGCCGGCGCCGGGTCGGCGGCTTTGGTTTGTAGAGGCCTTTATATTTATATAAAAGGGGTTCTATAGGAAAATAAGGTGTTATAAAATTTACTTAATTTATTATATTTAAAAAAATATTAATCTAATTTGATTCATCATCATCATTCAGTCGAAAGAGGTCCACTGCTGGACATAGGTCTCCCCCAAAAGGGGGGGTGTGCCATAATCGCCACGCTTGGAAGGCGTGTTGGCAATCGCAGTATGGTTGTTAAAGTACTCAGAGAACGCTGCTGCACATCCTCTAGTGAATCCGTTAGTCGCCTTTTACGACACCCACGGGAAGAGATGGAGTAGTGCTATTCTTTACGTTCGGCACCACACGGACATAATTTGATTAAGAACTATAAAAAAAAGCATTTTACTTAAAACATCATTTAAACGTGTAAGTATATAAATTAATTTTAACGACTATTAATTGCAAAATTTCATCCTAAACTTGCAGCTCTACAACTACCCTAAAAAATTGTAAAATAAAAAATAAATAAACCACAAGTAAAAAAAATACATTACAAAATGAAGAAAAAAAACAATTCTAATTTTTAAGCAAATTATGACTACAACTAGATATAATTTACAAAAATCATTTCTTGAACTTTTAACAAACTGAATACCTGACTATTTAATTTAATCTTTTTCTTTCGGGGAAGATTCTTAAGACTGGTAATGAAGGGTGTAACATGAGTCTATTCATCAAATCGGTATTAGTAAGTTCTCGCGACATTTTTGAAGGTGTCATCAAAGAAATGCCTTGAGATTTTTATTATAATCTTTGGCAGCCTCTTCGGAAAGTTTCTCGATTTATGACCTATGGACGGAACCACCGTGCGGCGGACCGTACAGCCAAGCCGCGGGTGATAGACAATCAATACGTTACAATATGTCGGAATACAGGGTGTTAACGAATTCGTGTAATTCCTTAAAACCACATGATCTACTACTGGTTTAGATTGGCCCCGCACGAGAATTAGTCTGATTAAAAATCAAAAAAAAAATCATGCGGTAGGGGTAAGTTATCGTATCTAAACCACCTAATGAGTCAGTAAAAAAATAAGTTTTTTTTTTGCATTTTTTTTTTTTTTGCAAATATATAATTTCATTCGCTTGAACATTTCGATGCCACGCATAAATGAATGAACGCACGGTGAAGCGGCTGGCGGGCAAGACTAACGCGATTTCGCTCTTTGCTGTAAGTTAACTCGGGGCTCTAAAATAACTCAGAAATAGAAAACTAAGATTTTATTTTCAATTTTTTTTCAGTTGATTTTCAAAAAATCCCTTTTAGGGTTAATCTGTATCACCAGTAGATCACGCGGTTTGAACAAATTACACGAATTCGTTAACACCCTGTGTTATCAAATGTGAAAGTAACTCTGTCTGTTTGTTATTTCTTCACGATTAAACTACTGAACCGATTCTGATGAGTCTTGGTGAAGAGATAATCTGGAAACCGAAGAAGGACATAAGCTACTTTTATCCCGTAAAACATGGAATACGCAATAAACGATCACGCGACCTCTTGTTTTTCCAATGTTTTTTGTTTAGATCAGCGTATTCCGCAAGAGTGCCTGGGAGTACAACGACGAACGAGGTCAGTACTACTTGCATCAGTTCGTCATTGGCCAGCCCGACATTAACTATCGCTACGAGCCACTACGCGAAGAGATGAAGGTAAGTGACAAACATTTCTACTGATATCTATACACACATCTATCTATATATATAAAAATCTATATATATAAAAATGAATCCCTATTTCCCTTGGTCATGGCATCACGCGTGAGCGGCTGGACCGATTTCGCTTATTCTTTTTTTGTTGTGTTCCTAATTGTCAGGAGAAGGTTCATAGGAAAGAAAATTTTGAAATTTATAAAAAATAACGGAATTATCTCAGTATGTCCATATACTTCATTTGTTTACCACATGCATGAAAATGGTTTTAACTTTTTGTTACTATTTTGATTTTGTTTCTGAAGTTAGGTAGTAGGTAGGTAGTAAGAAGGAAAAAGTGCATTGCAACGCATGCCGGGTACAGCTAGTTACCTACTTATAAAAGTGGAGTGTTCGGTTATACGAATGATCTTCGATAGCATTAGTCGGGAGGATAGGAATTTCACTGTAATTGTTTAAACTTGAGCAATCGCAAGTATCTATTATCTTAACCCTTTTCCGAGTATGTCGGGGTCGGCAGTCTAGCCCTGAGCTTCATGTCTCGAGGTGCCATAGTGTAGCTCGGGACATGAAGCTTTAGGGAGCCTGCCCAGGCTTCGACGTTATTAGCTCTGTTCATTTACCGAACGATTACTCTATGAAACCGCTAGTGTTCACCAATTGTAAGAAGTTACACCGCTTCCTTAAAAGTTTTGATATTTAAACGGCAACGAAATTTTCCAGAATGTGCTTCGTTTCTGGTTGGACAAAGGAGTGTCGGGATTCCGAGTGGACGCAGTCAATATGTTGTATGAAGTGGATCGTGACCTCTACGGTGGAGTTTACCCCGACGAGCCACTCTCTGGTAAGTCGACAGTCATCATTTTCATCTTATCGTATCCAAGGTTAGTCTGAAAGGGGTACTAATCCGAAAGGGTGTTAAGGTATCTATAATAATGAGTAACTTTTGGTCTACCACTGTCCCCAAAAGTCAATAGTTTAAGAGAAACAGCTATTCAAAAATTACAAAAAAAATCTGCTAAAATTTATCTATCCTCAGTTATGATCAGCTGTGATTACATTTTATTTCATATTTGGGGTCACGAGTTAGAAGCTCTATTTTCTGAATTCGTAACTGAAGCAGGGATGAAGAATTTTAGAAAAAACTAAAATAAGAAATATAGGTATTACATGGAAATAAAATTTTCGAATTTTGAAATTTTAACACTTGCTTTAAAACCGTCATCAGTGATACTTTAAGTGGTCTGCGGATTAGTACTCCCTTTTCCGACTAACTTTGTACACACGGCTACACATCAAGCTATACAAAACCAGCTTATCTTGGCGTCGCTTTGTATAATCTTTTCGCACAAGTAACGGTCAGCTTATACTGGTTTTGCATAGCTTGAAGTGTAGCCGTGTGTACATATAAGCAACCAACAGCAACAGTGCGCGTACAAGCGAGAATGAACAGTTGAAACATTCCAAGGAACGACTTCGTCCGCCCGTCCGTTTGTCACAGCTGCTTATTTCAGGAACTACTAATGCTATTGCTTGGAAATTTGGAATAGTAGGTATTAAATAATGCTCTTGTCCATCTGTATTGCAAGTGAACAAATTGAAAATAAAAGCGACAAATCTGAAATAAATTGAATTCATAGCGGTTTATGTAAATATTATAAGAAAAATAAGAAGATGTCTGTAACTGGCACAGTTTTTTGAAATCAGCGAAAATCCTTTACAAACAAACTTAGTTTCTCTAGGTTTTATAGTTTTTGAGGCGTTTGATGAATTTAACTAAATAACTTTTCATTCGTTTACTTCCAAGGTTCGTGAATCCGACTCGCACATGGCAGGTTTTTTAATGAAAGTTCACGCTTGACTAAAAACTTGAATATGCCAATATTATTTTCATAATTAAATTTGCAAATGTCTCCAAAGAAAGTTTTCCTTAACCCCTTCGGTTTAGGATTTCCCCATAAAGTCCAGGTCAAAAAACTAGAATAAGTTCAAGATGATCATTCTTAACAGGTGATGCTGGAGCAACACCTGATGACTACAGTTATCTTAACCATATCTATACTAAGGATCAAAACGAAACATATGAAGTTGTGTACGATTGGAGAGACGTTCTCAACGAATACACCGAGAAACACCAGGAGGTAAAGATCATGATGACGGAAGGCTACACCGAATTATCTCTAATGATGCGTTACTATGGCAACGGGGTTCGCGACGGTTCCATACCTTTCAACTTCGCGTATCTCGGCGAAATGACCAGTACTTCCGATGCGAGTCAAATAAAGGAAGTCGTGGATAAGTGGATGACAAACATGCCGGACGGAAAGGTCGCTAACTGGGTAGTAAGTATCTGTTCTGTATAATACTGTTGATGATGGACTTGCTCGAGTTGCTCCACACGGATAAAACTTTATCAAATAAATGTGTATATTTACAGAACGGCAATCACGACCAAAGCCGCTTGCCCACCAGGTACGGAGTTAATAGAATCGACACGATGAATATGCTGGCCCTCATTCTCCCTGGAGTCTCCATCACTTACCAGGTAAACTAAACACTACTTTAAGTACCTTAAGCTAGCCTCTTACCAAGAACGTGGGTCATTCCTCTTACTTTGTACCCTTGTTTATGATAATTACTGCAGTATATCATCCGCAATCGGAAGTCATTGTCTTTGCCTAGCCTCTTGTAGTGCGTCCTGTTATAGAAGTCTACCTTGCACCAAGCCCATTATCAGTTCTCCTAAAAAATACCCATAACATAATGGTATTTACTTGTCTGAGACTTCTCCAGTACGATTATAGTACTGCTGTCCTATGTCTAAAAGACCGTAAAGTGACATTTTGTCAATTTTTTTTTTTATAAACTACGTTAAAGCGCAACATTTTCTCTATCGACCAGTCTAGTCCGTATTTTTCTGTCATTTATCAATTACGAGATCCAGTGACTTTTACTGAGACATTATCATTTAATACCATACCATATTGTAGATGGTCAAATTTCTGTGCAAAAAAAAGCATGACATAAAAACAAAAACTTTCATTTTAAAAACTGTATTAGTCCTGTAACTCATTAAAAGTTATACAATGAGCTTAAAGTAGCTCAATAATTTGGTATAATCAAAACCATCTGTACCTATGTCTTCAGAATTTCTAGGGACAACACTTTCGACGTTTTTGCTCATAACTAAAAAATTAAGTTTAGTCACTTAATAGCCTTTTAGACATAGGGCGGCAGAGTAATAAGATGTCTTCTTCCAGGGTGAGGAACTTGGTATGACAGATGGAAGCATCAGCTGGGTAGACACTAAAGACCCCCAGGCTTGCAATACAGAAGATCCTATCAACTACTGGAAGAACAGCCGCGACCCTGCGCGCACGCCGTACCACTGGGATGCTACCAAGAACGCCGGCTTCTCCAATGGCACCACTACTTGGCTCCCTGTCGCTAGTAACTACCTGACTGTTAACTTAGCAGCCGAGATGGCAGCACCTAACAGTCATTATAAGGTAAGTTACAGCGGCATTCATTTGCTTGAACAAATATTTAATTTTATTGTAAAGGAAGCGCTCGTGAATGAAAGGAAATGGCGAATACATATTTCCACTTGTCTGTATCTGTACTGTCACCTACCACCCATCCAAGATTTGACTGCGGCAACAACTGCAGCTTACTAGGGCCACAACGTGCTCGCGGCGTCAAGAATCTGTACTTCACAATTTCTCATTATGCTGGACCATTTAATGGTGTGATTGGGAACTAACTCAACCTATCGCAGTCCATTGCTGGACATAAATTGGGATGCTTAATATTTTTTAACATTTATTACAGTTTTACAAGGATGTGGTTGCCTTAAAACATACGGCGGCTGTGAGCTCCGGGGATTTGGGAACATATGCGATGACGGAAGACGTCCTAGTTGTTACAAGGTACGTATTTCATCAACATGTCAGTTGTAAATGTCTACTGTTACACATGGTGATATAGGGTGCACACAGGTCACTCGCCACTGCGGACTAAATTTTCCACACATTTCGCCGGGACTCTCCGCACACGTGTGGTCGGTGACGGCCACTCCAAATGTACAGAAACAGTTTGTGGCTGACAACTTGTGGTTGCGGCGAGTGACCCGTGTTCGTGTCCGTCTGTGGTAGTCCGTCTGTACTGAAGGGCAGGCGCCCTTAGATAATGCCATGCCCCGGACGGATTGAACAAATCTTCAGATCTTGACAGACAGATTGGTGATCGCAGATCGCAGTATGTTGTTTTGGAAACATACCTACAGCTCTTTTTACAATCCCATAGTTGCACTCGCTCTTTTATAGGTACTTTGGATATAATTTATTATTTAAGTTATTGTTTTAAGCTATTCTATTAATAAAAAGGTTTTTAATGTAATTTATCATTAGAGAACATAATTTAGAAGGTGTTTTTGTCTTTGATTTCACACGCCGAAACTACCAATCATAATTATATGTTTATTTTTATGCTGAGCCCACACTAACGCCTAACGTCATTAATTAACGCATTAACTTGCACAAATCCTTTTGATACTTGTCAATAAATGCGTTAATTAATGACGTTAGGCGTTAGTATGCCCCCGGCATTGCGGAGATGATTATTTTATACAGCATCTTCTGATAATTCAGCGATACTTAAAATATATCCCATCGCCTTTCTGTACGATCTGCTGAATCTTGGATCAATACATAGATGTCTTAGACCCACAGTGGGTGTGCGACAGTACATCTCTACCTTGATATTACGAGTAATTACCACTTTTTTCTCATTAGGATAACTACAAATAATACTGCAGTCGTGGGCGTAATAAACTTGTCAGATGAATCGACTAACGTGGACCTGACTACGCTCTCCAGGGTGTCTCAGAAGCTACAAGTAGTGGCCTCGGGAGTCGACTGCTCAGTTAACAAAGGGTAAGATTCTGTTAGATAGTCTCCAGTTTAATCCGTATATACTACTAGCCTTGGCGGTTCCTGTCACAAAGCTCGTCAATTCTATAGGAACGCATACGCGACAAACAAACAAACATTTAGTTTTATACAAGATTTGTCGAAAAGGGGCTACCCCCTTTTCGACAAATCTTGTATAAAAATACTATTACTAATTCGAAAGGGTGTTGGAAACTTAGAACTTTTCTCAAAAGTCAAAGATTTTAACCGAAGTAGCCGTAGTACTGTTTGTATGAACGCTTTCGCATTACCTCGGATTCAAATCGGACATATGCCAAATATGGCCCCTGAATTTCTTGGATTTGGATCAGAGATCGGATTAGTGCGTAAGCGATATCCGAATTCGGTCCGAGATTTTTAAGCTCTAGATCCGTATTTTCACGAATTCTGATCGGATGCAGTACGAAAAGCAATATCCGAACTCGGTCCGAGTTTTTTATATCCGTATTTTCACGGATCCGGATCCGATGTAGTGCGGAACCGCTCTCATCTGCCTAGCCTTTTCCCAACTATGTTGGGGTCGGCTTCCAGTCGAACCTTATGCAGCTGAATATCAGTATTTTACATGGAGCGACTGCCTATCAGACCTCCACAACCCAGTAACTGGGTAATACGATACTCTTGGTAAGACTGGTTGTCAGACTTTCTGGCTTCTGACCAACAGTAACGACTGTCAAAGATCTACAAATGACAGCCGGGACCAACGGCTTTACGTGCTTTCCGAGGCACGGAGGAAACTCGCTATGGTAAATGGTCACCCATCCACAGACCAACCTCGGCAAGCGTGGCTTAACCCGGAAGATCGGTCTATGCGGCTGTAATTATTTAGCCACGAGCTCCTCCGTAGTGCGTAACCGCTCTAAGGGCTAATTTTACATTCGTCAAATATTTTTAACACGAAAAATTAATTGATAGGTTTCTATAGAAACTCTACCTAAACTTCAGAGTAGTGTTTCGGTTCGGTCTCTATCTTTCACTTTTACGAGATTACATATAAATTATTTTGTATTGCAGGGTACAAGTGGAGAAGAACGCTATTACTATGTCAGGTCATTGCGCGATGGCGCTACAATCTGTAGTCGATAGCGATACCGGAGGAACCGACACCGGGGGAACCGGAGGAACCGATACCGGGGGAACCGGAGGAACCAATGGAACCGACACCGGGGGCTCCGGAGGAACCGACACCGGGGGAACCGGAGGTACCAACGGCACCGATACTGGGGGAATCGGAGGAACCAATGGAACCGACACCGGGGGCTCCGGAGGAACCGACACCGGAGGAACCGGAGGAACCAACGGCACCGATACTGGGGGAACCGGAGGAACCAACGGCACCGATACTGGGGGAACCGGAGGAACCAATGGAACCGACACCGGAAACAGCACAGATACCGGGGGAACCGGGAGTGCTAATAGATTCTTAGTCTCATTCACGTTATGTAGTATTGTTTTCTTTATCTATGGATGCTTAGTAATTTAGTTTGTATTGAATTGTAATATTTTAACTAAAAGATTAGGATATTTTGGTACATTTAGAAATGTTGTAAATAAGATTGTGTTTTTATTATTCACATGTTTTATTAAATACCTTTTAATGAGAAAAATGGGGATGTGTAATTCGAAAACTTCCTGGTAGGAACAAAAGAGAAACCGTCATGTCTCTGGTTGTTTACAGCTTAGAGACTTAATTTTTCCTCTATGGACTTCTTAGATAGTTCTCTAATTGTGACCAAAGTATCGTTGTTGGCAAAAGAAAAAAAAAGTTATGCCGAGAGGTTGCATTGACCTTAAAGTATATTATTAAGTACAATGAACTTAAATGTTTTATTCAAGCAAAGAACTTATTCTATTCACTTAAGCGAATGCTTGGTCGTTAGTCTGCACATTAACTGGTTAAATTAGGCTACGTGCGCACTGAGCGGATAGCCGCGTTACGGGCAGCCGTCCGGCTGTCCGTAGCATGCGGTTGCGATTACGGTTAATCGGGATGCGGCTAGCCGTAACCGCAACCGGAACGTACGGATAAGAAACCATCGTTGTTTGTCTCACTCTCTCCAACTCATTTCCAAGATGGACGTCAAAAAAGTGCCCCGAAAAATAAAAGGTTTTTTTTTTAATCAGTAATCAGTATCTTTATTTGAGTAAATATGGTAGTTGTTACATTAAGGCACCTCGCGCACTAGACGGCCACGACCACGACCAGTGGCCGCAACGATCAGATTATTGTTGCGGCTAAGTGCGCGACGTTTATATGGTTTCTTTAGTTAGTCTGATCGTTGCGGCCACTGGTCGTGGTCGTGGCCGTCTAGTGCGCGAGGTGCCTAAAACAGGTCTTAAATATAATAATAGGGAATATGCATGTAACTTTTTTTTTCTCATAGGCTACGTCCGCACATAGCGGATAGCCGCGTTACGGGCAGCCGTCCGGCTGTCCGTAGCATGTGGTTGCGATTACGGTTAATCGGGATGCGGCTAGCCGTAACCGCAACCGGAACGTACGGATAAGAAACTATCGTTGTTTGTCTCACTCTCTTCAACTCATTTCCAAGATGGACGTCAAAAAGTGCCCCGAGAAATAAAAGGTTTTTTTTTTCTTAATCAGTATCTTTATTTGAGTAAATATGGTAATTGTTACATTAAAAACAGGTACATTAAAAACAGGTCTTAAATATAATAATTGTGCACAACATATTCTGCACATAGGGCGTTCAAATTAATTTTAAAATTAGTAAATGCTGAGCAACGATAAAAAAATAACAAATGAGTTACATGACTTACAAATCTATAAAGTGTCATTAAAGAATTAATTTACAGAAGAATAACAGTTTTCATGCGGAAGAGATTTTAATTTTATTCTAAATAAATTAATAAGTATTAAAATTATTTTATGACTTTGGAAGTTTATTGAAAATCTTAGGTGCTATACAGAATATACTTTTCCACATAAGCGTTGTTTTACATTCTCGGATACATCATTTGTCATTACACTTGTTGCGATTAGTGGCATCAGATAATTTGGAAAATAAATTGGAATTTAATTTAACAAATATTAAGTATAACGGCCACCTTACATAAGATCCTAGTTTTAGGAGGGAGAATTCAGTTGTTATCAGCAAAATGCGCGAGCGTCAATAAGCACGGTACACCGTCATTGGCGGGTAACCGCTAACCGCAAACTGGCACTATCCAAGTAGTGCGTACAGCAATCGACACGTATCATGGATTTTCACCGTTACGGTAATGAAATTAAATAAGTGGAATGAAATCAAATATAGAAGAAAAGTTAACGGCTAGGGATGTACAGTACGCATAACATAAAACAACTTTTCAGAGCGGCAAACTTATTTTACGAGTACCAAATAACTTTTCCCCTCTGAAGTGAGGAACAGAACGCTTAGAACCTGGTTCCAGATAGACGTCAGTCGGGCCCAGATTATTACTATACTCTTTGGTCGGGCCGCAGGCCGCAGCGCTCTAAGCGACCGGACCGGTTGGTCGGCAGCCGCATCGTAGTGCGTATAAAAACTACTATTTTCTCGTACATATTTTTGATTGCGGCCAACCGGACGGCTGACCGCGTTCACGCTAACCGCAAAGTGCGTCCTATCGGACTCAGCCAGATAATCTGCAAATTAACAAGTTAATCTGCACTCTAACTGATTTACGCACATTAGCGGTAACACATGTTTTGCAATGCATCGTAGCATACTGTATATAATACAATGTAGATCCTATGTAACAAAACTAATATCGCCATTCAAAAATGGCTACAACGCCATCTAGTTGCAATAGGGAAACCAAACCATACATTTCGCGCTAGTCGTGTCTGCCAGCTGCGTCGCCGTGTTTTCATTAATTTATGCGTGGCATAAGTTTGAAGGAATTACTCGGATTCGTTTACACTCTGTAGAATAAAAGGGTCAATGTTTAAGAATACAGATGAGTAGTTTACTTAGTATAACATTTAATTACATAAAAGTAGGTAGGTATATCAAAATATAATCAGGAACGCAAACAACACAGCTAGAGGTGGGTTGTACAGTTGTACTAGGCAAAACACGTAGGTACTGAATCTTTGAAGTAAGTAGGTACGCCCAAATACTGAATCAAAAAACCATGTTCCAGGAGTATATTTTAGAAGAACGCGTATCTATGTAGGTATAATGTTGAAACATACTCCGTTTTTACCATATTACGGTCAGTAGTTTCTATGCGGACTATTAGGTATAAACAGAAAAGGTAAGAATAGGCAGGTATTTAAAACTCCCCTGCATACTTTCACAGCCTTTGGTCTGTACGCCATACGCAGTACTCTGCGAGATTGCGGTACTTCTAGATAAGTACTCGATACTCGTTTGGATGCCGATATGGGACTCGGTAGGTATTTAAGAGTATCTAAATGCTACAAACTATTTCAAAACCTGTTTCCGTAAATATGTCTTATCTCTAAACACGGTTTTGAAGCATAACAAGACATTCACACGTTATTCTCATTCACTATTAGAATTAAATCTCAGAACTCCTCAGGCTGAACTGCTGAAGCATTTCCCCTTCGTGCCTGGCCCAGGCGAGATAGTATAAGTACCATCCCAATAACATGCATACACAAAGAACAAAGACATTTTTTTTCTTTTGTATTTTTTGCCTTTCTCGTATTACATTTCTATCTATGTTACACATTGTGGCGTTTGTGAACGCATCTTGTAATTATTTAGTTCGAGAGTTGGCAACATTGTGACACGGTAGTCCCTATATTCCCCGGCCACTCGAAACTTCCATGTAAAACAAAAAACATCCAGTATTCGCTCGCTAGTTCTCTTTGTCCGTGTTAAGCAGTCTGACCTTATACCACTTAAGAGCTTGTCGTATTGCTTGTTTAGAAATATCGTCTCCGATACCATATTTATAGTTTTATACTCAGTGTTTCAAATATACATCTATTTCTATTCGCAACCTGGACTTTTAATACATCCCAGCCGCCTTACTGCGTAATCAAAGAACAGGGGACAGGCGTTCTCTCGCCTGCCTCCCCAAAACATAAAGTGGATATTCAACTGTGATAAAAACAATAATAATTATAATGAGAGTCCCTCCTCTGCCGGTGCCAGCACATAAAAATAACGCCATTGGGAACTGGGAACCGGTACTACATTACTCCTGCATAAACATCGGCTGCCGGCACCCAAAATGGACACCGGCGGCGATAATAAGTTGTTTGGTAGGTATGTTAGTTGAAAGGTAGATTAGATTTTGGGCCAAACACTGTAACTTGTCTTCCAACTGACTAATTTCAAAAGCGAGCGAAGGGAGCTCAGTTATTTGGGGCATCCCGACACGGATAGGTTAGCTTAGGTACTTTAAACCCTGCAGACAGAAATAGGAGCCCCGCCGCACAGCGGGTCTCCGCCGACTCTGCTTTGGAAACCCAAACAACCTTATAAACATTCCCTTAAGTTTTTCATTTGTTTTGATTGTGAAAATTAAAGTGAGTGACGAATAATCTTCTCATAGAGAGTTTGAAAAGGCCTTGAAGGTGTATAGAAACAGTGTATGTAGCTGGCGCGGCGCCGGCAGCCAGTTTGGTACCCGGCGCCGGCAGTCGTAATGGCAACCGGCGCCGGCAGCGGAGGCACTCCCAGTGAAAAAACCTTAATATCATATTTTACGTATTCAGTAATTGAACTGTATCTCCAGTAGGTACCCCTTCGATTTGGCCAATGCTAATAAGTTAATAACACAGAATTAAGTAGGTACTCATTATACTTAACTAACTGGCATATGTTTCATCTTGATCGATTGATAGAAGTTTCTGGTTTTTTTTTGGGCATTGTTCTTCAAAAATACAAATAACATGGAAATAGTTTAGAATCCACTTGCATTACTTAGTAATATTTACAGTTACAGGTAAGTGTAAATAATTATTGAATTTATGACGAAAAGCTAGTCGTATAAAAAACTATACCTTAAGATAATTAAATGAGTGTAGCTTATTGTGATGGCGTTTTATTATTTTTTACCTGTATTTACGATTCACAGGAAGAAGTTTTGACCCGACTGTGCGACAGCAGAGACAGGGTTAGGTAGATATGTTTTTCACGCGTATCTATGTAACTTTATGTAGGTATCTATGTATGTGGGAGTCTTTATACTCTCAAAGCATCCCAAGAGGTGTCTATCAATTCGTCTAAGCCGTGCGATGGTTATAGGTAGGCTAGGTTTTGTTTTTATTACGTAAATCAAAATGGCGGCCGTAAAATACGAAATGGCGGAAGAGACAAAAAAAAATTGTCACCTGCCATTGCCATATCTTGTAGAGGGTATCACTGAATTGAATAGGTTTTTTAAAATCATTAAAATGTTCTCTTGACCATTTTACAGCCATTTGCTCCGTTTAAGAATTACACAACCTGAACATTGAGTAGGATCTAAATTGCCAACTAAAGCGAGTGATAGTATGGTATCATATGTATGATTTAGTGATAAAATAATATTTAAAAGACATCAATAAAAAATATAATTATAAACACCATAAAAACCGACTTCAAAACAAAAACTAAAAAGAGTAAAATAATTGCCAAAATACAAAATTAACAGTTTCAGAAGTCGGTGGCTTTTATTTGTTTCAGTGTAGAATTGCACCGACTTCTGAAACTGTTAATTTTGTATTTTGGCAATTATTTTACTCTTTTTAGTTTTTGTTTTGAAGTCGGTTTTTACTTTTATTTAAAGTTATTTATTATATACGTTTTAGTGCCATAAATTACACGGTTTAAGACTACAAATTTAAATGACACGATTGCGTAATCTTTCCTACAATTAAGTAGTTTTCTTTAAGAATTAATGTATAGGTAGGTAATTATCATGACGGCTCCTTACAAACACATACAAACTTCTTTGTTCTTGGCTAATGTTTCTGTGATCACATTTTAAAACAGATTGAAAGTCCTTATCAAAACTTTTGCATAGGTAAGGGAACCACAAACGAAAACGTCATCTAAGTAGGTATATTTTTTTTTGTTTTTGTTTATTATTTCAAAAAGCGCTGAATCTATTTCGATAAAATTTATATGGGACCACCTCTGAAGTATGAAGTACCAAACAAAAAAAGAATCATCAAAATCCATTCATAATTGGAGGAGATATCGCGTAACAAACATACAAAAAAAAAAACATTCAGACGAATTGAGAACCTCCTTCTTTTTGAAGTCGGTTAAAAAAACCCGCCTGCATAAAAAGCGAACTAAGAAGATGGAAACAAGATGCTATGATAACGTACGTAGAGAGACGTAGAGTTTCAAAAAATCATGCCATCGAATCATAACATGCAGTCGGAGGCTATTGTTTTTGGCCAGTCAGGTTTCGTATTACATAATTCGTAGGTAGCCTCCGAATGCATGTTATGATTCGATAGCATGATTTTTTGAAACCCTACGTATAGGTACGTTATCTTATCATCTTGTGTCCATCTTTTTAGTTCGCTTTTTATGCAGGCGGGTTTTTTGATGTTTATAATTAATTAATTATTCTATTTTTCACTAAAGTTGATTTCTTGGATTTTTTTAAAACTTCAAGGTCATTCCGGAGGCAGTAGATAATCTCCGAATGCGCAACTTTTCTTCTAATTCATATGAGCACATGGCACGTTTTTACTGCTATTACAAATCTAAATATTCCATACAAGTGATCCACCCTAATGCAGTCTCCTTCGATGAGTTTCCCGGCGAAAAAACTTGCTTCCGACATTCGGGTTTGAATAATTTGGTACTAAAGACACCAATATAATTTATCAGTTAAGTAGAGGTATTCTATCTGACGAAGGCGGATGAATTATTGCAATATGAACTTTCTGTCATAGACATAAAACTTACAACACCCGCCTTCGTGAGTTAGAAAGACTATATCAATTTCATTCATAGATTCACCTTTTCCCTGTTGCGCCTGTCGTAGCTGAAAACAGTATAGTAATCAGTAGGTAGGTACCTACAATTTCACTCATAGATTCACCTTTTTGCGTCGATTCAACTTTCGCATGATGTACGTAGAGCGCTAGCGTAGCGGAAAACACAATGCCTGCTCGACGTTGGAGGGTGCACTACCGTGCCTTCTGATTATCTTATCTTAATGTAAGTAATATTTTTAATTGACAGTTTTACAATGGTATAGTAGGACCAAATGTTATATTCAAAATTGTAAAAACAACATTTTATCTCATACTTTAATATATTTGATTGAATATTCGTACGATCGCACGACCTCCCGCCTATTAGGACGACTTATTAACGGCAGCTTCGAGTCTTGAATCAACCAAATTTGATTCTAATTATTGATTAAATTCTACCGGCGACGGATCGTCGGTAGCCGAGAACGAATTTAATCTTAGTAGGTACCTACCAACCTAATTAGAAAGAATTTCGATTGATGCAAAACTCGATACTGCCGGGAATAAGCCTCCGGTTGCTGACTAAACGTGATCGTCTCCTTGCAATGAGATATCAGCTTTGTATTCGTGTGAGTGTATGTCGAAAGTAGCAGGCAGGCCAGGGTGCGCCATGCGTTAGCCAAATTGATTCTTCAAAATCCTGCATAAACCGATTTATCAGCGTTTGCTATGCTGCTATTACTTCAGGCCGTAGCGCGGTTGAAAGGAATGGGGAATTAGTAATTACAAGATTTACAAGTCATCATCATTCAGCCGATAGACGTCCACTGCTAGACATAGGCCGCCACCAAGCATCGCCACATCGACCGGTCCTGTGCCTCTCGCATCCAACGGATTCCCGCGACCTTCACCAGATCATTGCTACACCTTGTAGGCGGCCTACCCACGCTGCGTCTTCTGGTACGCGGTCGCCACTCCAGAACCTTTCGGCCCCATTGGCCATCCGTTCTACGAGCAATGTGCCCCGCCCACTGCCACTTAAGTTTGGCAATTCTTCGAGCTATGTCGGTTACCTTGGTTCTACTGCGGATCTCATCATTTCTGATATGTTCACGCAGGGTAACTCCGAGCATAGCCCTCTCCATTGCCTGTTGGGTGACCTTGAGCCTTCTTATGAGGCCCATTGTGAGCGACCACATTTCAGTGCCGTATGTAATTACTGGCAACACGCACAGGTCAAAAACTTTCCTCTTGAGACACTGCGGTAGTTGGGACGAAAAAATATTACGTAGCTTCCCGAACGCTGCCCAGCCGAGTCGGATTCGACGATTGACCTCTTTCTCGAAGTTAGACCTACCTAACTGGATCCAAGTCCAAAACACCGAGAGCTTTCAGATTGAACTTCAGAATCGTTTCGAATGCCTAAGGAGCTCCGTGGACGATTACAACGATAGGTTTGTGGAAACTGTCCATACGGTCGGGTCTAAGATCTTCAGGATCCGTCGTAGAAATAGAACCAAAAAGCTCTCTGACACTACTCTTAAGCTCATGGACACAAGGGGCGAGATGATTCTGCAGTCTCCAGATAAGTCGCTTAAGTACCGGCTGCTCGGATATATACACAACAATAGACGGATCTCTAAGTCCTTGAAGTGCGATCTACGCCGATTTAATACTGAGCGTATTAAGATTGAGCGGAACAAGGGCTCCAAATTTTTTGCAAGAGATTTGCCTATTGGGCAGAGTCAGCTTACGAAACTGAAGACCGATGATGGCAGAATCGTATCCGCTAAAACAGAGCTTTTGAGAGAGGTCGAGAAGTTCTATGGACAGTTGTACACTTCAAAAAATGAACCCGTTGCGAATCTGGCAAACAACCCAAGAGCTAGATTGATCCGACATTATACCGAAGACATCCCGGACGTCAGCCTGTACGAGATTAGGATGGCTCTGAAGTACCTTAAAAACAACAAGGCGCCGGGCGATGACGGAATTACGGCCGAACTTCTGAAGGTGGGTGGAAAACAGGTCCTTAAGGCCCTTATGCTGTTTAATTCCGTCATACTCGAGGGGAAAACGCCACAGGCATGGAACAGAGGTGTGGTGATACTGTTCTTCAAAAAGGGTGATAATACCCTACTGAAGAACTACAGGCCCATCTCACTTCTGAGTCATGTCTACAAGCTGTTTTTAAGAGTCATCTAGAACCGTCTCGCGCGCAGGTTTGACGATTCCAGCCTCCCGAACAAGCCGGATTCCGAAAAGGCTTTAGCACCGTAGATCACATACATACTCTGCGGCAGATTATACAGAAGACCGAAGAATATAACCTGCCTCTTTGCTTAGCGTTCATGGACTACAAGAAAGCCTTCGATTCGATCGAGACCTGGGCTGTACTGCAGTCTCTTCAACGGTGCCAGATTGACTATCGGTACATCGAAGTGCTGAAGTGTTTGTATGAAAACGCCATTATGTCATTCCGATTACAGGATCAGACCTCGAAACCTATCCTTCTGCAACGAGGTATGAGGCACGGAGGCGTCATCTCTCCGAAACTGTTCACCGCTGCATTGGAGGATGTCTTCAAGGTTCTGGTTCTGGACTGGAAAGGGCTAGGCATCAACATTAACGGCGAGTACATCACTCACCTTCGGTTTGCCGACGACATAGTCATCATGGCTGAGACCATGGAGGACCTTAGTACAATCCTCGATGACCTTAGTAGAGCTTCCGAAAGAGTGGGTCTTAAAATGAACATGGATAAGACAAAGATCATGTCAAATATCCATGTAACACCCACACCCATGAAGATCGGAGACTCTACACTCGAAGTTGTCGACGATTATGTTTAACAAGGACAAACTTTTAAGGAGATTTACAAGTAACTACCTACAATCTTGTGACGAGCGCC
Organism: Amphipyra tragopoginis; assembly: GCA_905220435.1. Taxonomy (NCBI): domain Eukaryota; kingdom Metazoa; phylum Arthropoda; class Insecta; order Lepidoptera; family Noctuidae; genus Amphipyra; species Amphipyra tragopoginis. The sequence goes on along the minus strand of HG991997.1, from coordinate 6,948,182 downwards.
ACTCCAGTTCAAGTATTTTGATAAATATTGAAGGTAGCGAGTTAAGCCCTTCGAAGTTCTGTTAATTTCCATAATCTTTGCATCAATGATAATATTATTCATTTTACTGGTGCAAAATCACGTATTCAATTCAATTATTATGTTATCTACAACATGGTAGTTATATCAGTATGACGAAAAGAAAAGGTATAATTCGCTGTATCCAATAAAAACACTTATCAAAGATACGTTGACGACACGTTTGGTGCAGTCGCTAAGCGATTATTGGCTTCTGCGCTACGGGTCGTGGGTTCGATTCCCACACGGAACAAAAATTTATATGGCCTACAGATGGTTGTTTCGAGTCTGGGCGTTTATGTATGTGAGATTTGTGTCTGTAAATGCACCCACGATACAAGAGCAATCTTAGTATGGCGAAAATTAAAAAAAAAAACAGACATTCCACACGGAAAAATCCAATAACATTTTGCTCGACCTGGGGATCGAACCCAAGACTTGACGTTTGCGACCACTAGACTAGGCAGTCCTGTCTGCTGGCAGTAGCAGCACAAGCTGCTAAATGCTGCTGATAAATGAACTGAAAGCAACATTTTATTACAAATATAACTAGTACAATGGACTTAAACTTCAGAGACCTGATATAACATGTTCATGATGATGTTTCCCTGTATAAATGTAGGTAACTTTAATAATTTTTGAATGATTTTTATTAATGTTTTAAAATAATCGTAGGTAGGGTAAGTGCTCCACTGAATGAACACACCCCAGTGAATGAACAAAACGCAGTTTTTTCCAAATAATAAGAAATTGGGATATTTCTATCCAACGTAATATTTTTTTTCGTAATTGCAACTCGTTTTTCTATTGTTGTGGCAAAAATTATTTTTCATGTGACTCTTCGGTTCCTTATGGGGATCGTTTGAAGTTGTCGGTGTTGTGTAACTCTGTATTTGTTCGGGCAAGAATTAAGGACTATGGTAAGACGCAACATTTTTGATACGACATTGTAGCCGTAATTGAAGTATTTGCTATAAGTTTTTTATTTTTTCGAATAAAGGTAAGTTGTACTATGTTTCTCAAATCGATTTCGTTGCCATTTTAGCCAGTTTTAAGTAAATTATTGAGTGTCCCAGCATTGGAACTAAAAATCGCTTAAAATCCGGTAAATGAACGACCGTTCATTCACTGAACAAACGTCGATTTCATATTTTTATTGAAAAATGTATTTTATTTTTATGCCACAAGATTCATGTTTTGGGAGTAGCTTTAAAAATAGATTTCTGATCTTTTGGCCAGTATTGGGACAGGTATGTTCATTTATTGGTGTATCAAATCTAGTGAATGAACCAACATTTTTCATCATGTTGAAATATTAGTTGTCATCATAAAGATGTAAGAAATAAACGAACACAGCATTTAGAGATAGATTTCATCCTATTAAAACCTAAATTTTATTATTATGCAAATTTGACGTCATTTAAAGTCCATTTTAAAGGTTAGGTTAGAACAGTGACCAAAGTGCTCGCAAGCCAAGCGAGCGAAGCGAGCGTGCTGCCTCTCGCGGCAACGGCCGGCGAGTGCTAGATCAGACTTGGTTGTAGTTACTCCCATAATCTCTGAGCCACTGTGACCCGCCACTTCACAAAAGATCTGCCGGATATCACCCTAGACGAAATCAAGACGGCTCTTAAACAGCTTAAAAATAGAATAGCCCCAGCCGAGGACGGGATTACGACTGAACTCCTTAAAACAGGAGGAAATAGTGTGATGAAGGAGCTTCGGGAGATTTCTAATATAATTAGAAATCTAAACTATTCAAAAAAGGTGGCAAGACCCTTTTAGAATTATCGATCCACTATGCTTTTGAGCCTTGTCTTTAAGCTGTTTTTGAGAGTCGTTACAAATTGTCTAGCGCGAAGATTCGGCGAACTTCAACCACCAGATTGAGCCGGGTTTCAAGGAGGGTATGGCACCACAGACCACATTTAAGTACACAGTGTGGCTGATTATGCAAAAGGCCAAAGAGGATAATCGGTCCCTGTGCTTAGCGTTTGTAGACTATGAGAAGGCTTTTGACACCATCGCGAGCAGGTCCGTTCCAGAGTCCCTGCAACGATGCCAAATTGACTGGCAATATATCCAAGGACTGAGATGATGACCGTCCAAATCCAGAAACGGCAGACTTAACAGATCTGCCTTCGTCGAGAGGTGAGGCAAGGAGACGTTATTTTTCCGAAATTAGTCACCAACGCTTTGGAGGCTTAAGACGCTGGACTGGAAAGGACGCGGCATAAATATAGACGCGAGTGCATCTCACACTTGCGATTTGCAGACGACATCGACATTATGGGTGAATCGTCGCAAGACTTGTAACAAATGTTGGGCGGCCCTAGCTGATTCTTCTCTACACATCATTCTCCGGATGAACTTGGATAAAACCAAGCTAACGTTCAAATGAGCATTTTACTCCGGAACCGGTTGTTGTCAACGGCTGTGCTCTCGAAGTTGTTCGAGAATATGTTTACTTTGGGCAAACTTTGCAGTTTGGTAAAATCAATTTTGAGAGGGAAACTAACATAAGAATACAGCTAGGCTGAGCCGCATTTAGGAAGCTACGTTGAGTCTTCTGGTTGACTATACCGCAGAGACTAAAGACTAAGGTCTTTGATCAGTGGGCCTGTCATGACATACGGAGTCGAAACGTGGACATTCACGGATGTTCCACAAATTTAAAGTCGTTCAGCGGGCTATGGTAAGGGCTATGCTCGGAGTCTCTATAAAGTATCGAATCCGAAGCGAGGTGATTCGACAGAGAACCAAAGTACTCGACATAGCCCATAGCATAAGAACCCTGGGGTGGCAATGGGCCGGCCATGTTATCGGTAGAATCCATGACCGTTGAAGTAAACGTCTTCTTGAGTGGAGACCCTGAATCGGCAAACGTAGTGTGGGACGCCCTCAGGTTAGGTGGAGTGACAATTTTCGCGAGGCGGCTGGTAGCAGCTGGATGAGAGAAGCCGAGGATCGAGCTCAGTGGCGTGCTCTTAGAAAGACCTATGTCCAACAGTGGAATGCCGTATTATGCCGGTTATATTAATGTTTGTTACAGATTTAGAAGCAGAGGATTTATGTTCCTTTATTTAATTGATTTTTGGGCTGCTTTTGTCACAAAAATAACCACTTTTTTGTATTAATATTTAAACAAAAATTGTGTTCATTTACTGGTTTTATTTTGTTCATTTACCAGAAAAATTCGTTCATTCACTGGGGTTTTAGGGTATTTTTCGACATATTGCCAATTATCTAGGAAAGCATATAGCTTATGACGTAAAACGAACTGAAAATATATTTTTGAATATATTCTTAATACCATAATATAACTTTGGCCCGTATTCCTTTGAGGCAACATATTGTAATTATTTTTTGAAGTTCGATAATCGCTTAAGTGTTCATTCAGTGGTGCACTTACCCTACTTACTATTAAACTGTAATGACATGACTAATATTTTTAAATTGTAATTATTATTTGACAATTTAAAAAAGTTATTTTAATATTAAATAAATAATGTAAACGAGTTCTATAAAACTCGTTTCACTGTGAATGATGTGCACGCCTGTAATTCACTTGTTTACACAGAATCCTCTTTTAAAGTGTATTGTTTACTCATTCATTCCTTCATGTAAAAACAGCTGATCATAACTAAGGATCGATAGATTTTAGCGTATTTTTTTAGCGATTTTTCAACAGCTATTTCCCTTAAAGTAATGACTTTTGGGGAAAGTTGTAGAACAAAAGTTATTAATTAGTACGGGTACTTTAACATCCTTTCGGATTAGTACCCCCTTTCTGACTAACCTTGTAAATACCTATTATTGGAGCAGTTAGGTTTAGAATTGTCAAGCAACAAATCAAAATTTTGCGTGTTTAGCAGAGGGCGGAGAAGACAACGAACTTAAATATAAACGGGTCGCTAATACTAACGCTAACATATAATATTAAATATCTTGGGTTATGGTTAGATAGAACGTTGTGGTTCGGGAAACATAAACAAAACATGGGAAAAACACAAAGACTTTTGAGCTTACTTAAGGTGTTAATCGGGGACAGTTTGGGGTGTTCATTCCTAAACATCTTCGCAGACTATACAAGGTGTTTTTTTTATATCCCATAACTGTAAGGTATGATTCATATCAAAGAACCAACTCGCATATGAATTATTCTTTAATCATCTTTTTTTTTGTTTTCATTTTTCGTACAAAATAATTCGACAAAGTCACGATTATTAATGTAAAACACCCTTACGTGAAATATGACAACGTCGCATTTTCTTAGCTTTAAATATGAATGATTGGTTTGAATAAAAATGAATTACTCTTATTTATCAATGAAACTTAGATACCTATAATTTAATTATGTTTGAAACTAGTATAAATCTTCGAAACTATGCATTTTTGGACCCCCTATTCTAGGGGATTTTGTGTTCTTTTTACTTAAATAATATAAGTAACCCTAGAGTTATGGGATATCAAAAAACACACGTTGTATATTGAGTTAGTTAGAAGTAGGGTTGATTACACAAGCTTTTTATTTGATAACAACGCCAAATCACATCAATCGAAGCTTGACAAGGTACAGAATGTAGCTGTCGGGGAACACCCACTCGGGCAGCGCATTCCACTGTTTAGCGGTTTTCACAATGAAAGTAGAATCAAAGCGCTTCGTTCGGGTTTTTGGTATAAGTATATCAATCATGAACCGATGGCGCTTTTTCGTGCTTCTAGCCGTCCGATAGAAAAAAAAGGACACCGGGGAATTAGATCAAGCAGATCGCTCGCGTTAATTTCGAATTTGACAATTAACTCTTAACACACTACTAAAGTTTCTAAAATAATATACCTAATTCAATCATGATTCGAAAGACACGTGGCGCCATCTATAATCATAATAATTGATTGTTGTTTTCCTCAGGACCTTGGGATGAAAGGTGTGTCCGTTTCTGTACACCTGACAACGTATATGAAAAATTACAGGTGATCGGTTCAGTGGTTTAGGCGTGAAAAGGTAACAAACAAATAAACTTACTTTCGCATTTATAATAATACTAGAGGTCGCCAGCGGCTTCGCCCGCGTGGTTGTCGTTTATCGCGTATTCCGCGTTTTTCTCCACTATAATATGCATGTATTATACATATAAACCTTCCTCTTGAATCACTCTATCTATTAAAAAAACCCGCATCAAAATCCATTGCGTAGTTTTAAAGATCTAAGCATACGAGTATATAGGGACAGACAGCGGGAAGCAACTTTGTTTTATAGTATGTAGTGATAAGTTAGGATTTAAGTTAGGATTTCTACTGAACAAGGGAATAATTTGGCTGCTATATAAAAAAATACGATATCTTAATACATCACTAGGCGAATTCTACGAAGATTTTATTTAATAGGTACTCATTTATAACGTAACAAATTCAACACCAAGATCCTGAATTACTTACAAAATATCCCTGTAAAAACCTATTAGTAAGTACCTAGTATTAACGATATCATATCACAGATAGGTAAACAATGTCGAGTGGTCGTGTTCACTTAACACTTGAATGTTCCTGCATATAAGGACTAGTCGGTTGTGACCATAGCTATTCATGGAGCAGCAGCGAGTGCAGGTAAGTGAGTTTTTAATTTTTTTATTGGTTTCAAACAAGCGGATTACCCACCTGATGGAAACTGTTTACTGCCACCTTCCGCTGATGCGTTACCAACCTTAGAGATAAAGTTAGAAATTCTTATGTGCCTGTAATTTTACCAGCAACCATTCCTTCCATTCCTTCCATTCCCTTCAAACCGGAACATTAAGGCCTCATTTACGGAGATGCAGGGCGTCGCGCATCGCGTTGTCCGGCGCGGCCCGCACTGAATTCAAACATATGGCGTTGTATGAGAGCGTTTACGGAGAAGCGATTTTACACGCGTTTGCTTGAAATGCAGGCGGAGCCCGCGGATGGCATCGCCGCGTCGCACGCGACGTTTATCGCGGCGGCGCACGCAGCGTTGCAACCAGCTATTCCTGCAATTCTCCGTCCACTGTAAAACGTAGCGTCAACCGCGGCGGGGACCGCGGCGTCGCATGCGCCGCATATTCATAAACAACATCGTACATTGCCATATGTTTGTGTTTGCGCGTGTGATGATGCGGGCCGCTGCATGCGCCGCCGCTCCGTAAACAGAAAAATCGTACGACGCGTCGCGAGACGCCGCGAGACGTCACGCCGCACGCGACTCGCGACGCCCCGCGTCTCCGTAAATGAGGCCATAGAAACCACAGAACAGATAACTGTTCTGTGATAGAAACATATCTTAGACTGTGGCAATACTACTTGGCGGCAGAAATAGACATGGTGATAATACATCACAGGACGAGCTCTTCTACAAAGAGTTTCTACTAAAAATATTAAGAGTTTTGGGTGTTTATACTTAGCGTGGAACAATTCAGGGCCGCAGCTACTACCGGGATACTATAAAAAAAAAAAGTTAAAAAACTATAACCCGACTACGTAAATAAAAAAAGGGGTCTAAAAAGGACGAAACAAGAAAATAATTCAAATAGAAATCCAGAAATTCATAGGTACAAAAATGGTCAAGGTAGAGCCGTGGTCGCACTTACTGTATACCTACTATGATTATGTGGGTGCCAGGAACAGCTCCATTAAACACACAGCGAGTGCAACCACGGCTCTACCTTGACCATTTTTGTACCTATGAATTTCTGGATTTCTATTTGAATTATTTTCTTGTTTCGTCCTTTTTAGACCCCTTTTTTATTTATGTAGTCGGGTTATAGTTTTTTAACTTAATTTTTTATTTAATACTTTTCCGTTTCCCGATCGGGCATATACACTAGCCGTGTAATATCTACATCGTCGCAATCTAAGATAGGGTATAGACCGCGGCACCAATAGGTACAAATAGGACTGCCGCGCGAACTGTACGACCGCATTTTAAACATATGTTTTGGTTTAAACAATATGATATATACATATTTGTAATGTGCTCGCCAATACCTTTATTTTGATACCAAACACGTGATGATTATCTCAATTTTATTTTTTTCGAGGTTAGAATTTTAGCTTTAAATTCCGTCATATAAAATATTGATAAAATGTATGTAGCCTATGTTACCCGGGCCATTATTACGAATCTATTGACACCTCATTCATTAAAATCGGTTCAGTAGTTTATGCGCTATGGAACATACAAACATACATACAAACATACTTACATACATAGACTGCCAAAATCATTACCCTTCCTTTTGGCTTCGCCGTAGTCGGGTAAAAAGGGACCATCGTTTACTTGTTGGCCCGGGGTTCCAGGATCTTTACTTACTGCCCTACAGTTTCTCCAAACGCCAACCTAAGGTTGACGATGGAGAAGCGGCGCATCAGCTCCATGAGACAAAATCCGCTTTCCTTAAACGTTAGGTAATGTCTGCATTAATAGTTATATGGAAATGACACTTGCTTACGCTCGAGCAAATGTCATTTCCATGTTTAAGGAAAAGGGATTTAGTCTCAAGTACAAGGTGTTTGTGCCTGTCATGGTTAACAGTCAACTGCCGAGCGACCGATGGTTCGCTTTGCACTAGCCAGACCATTGACAGGCAGCAGTATTAGGTACCCTAGCGTGCCGACTGCTGCCATGAATATTGCATATTAAAACATTTATTAATCACATATTTTTCATGTAGTAATTTAAAATGCGTGGGATTACGCTGTTGCTGGTTGCTGCAACGGTCGCGAGCGTCACCTGCGTGGACGTGTGGTGGGAGTCGGCCGTCATCTACCAGATATACCCGCGCTCCTTCAAGGATAGCGATGGAGACGGAATCGGAGACTTAAACGGTAAGTATTGATGTAATTTCTTTAACATTTTGGTACCTAAGAATGTAATTTTCCTTCTGTTTGGTTCCTGATTCGCGTAATATAAAATAGACCACACCCTTTCCTTAGAGTGGGTGTCAGAGACTTAAGGAGAGGATGGCCAGCAGCATTTTCTTTTTGTGTTAATACCGAATCACCAATTCGTTTGGCAAGCGCAATGGCAATAGGACCGTTGATGATGGTGTTTTTTTTTTTTCTTGAAGTGATAAAATACTAGGAATGCATGCGATACCGATGCCGATATATCGGCGATACTCGAAGTTTGCCGATATATCGGCATCGGCGATATTTTTATGGCCGATTCAATGATACTTTTCAAATTTCGCGCTTTAAAAATGTAATGTAAACGCGCCAGTTGCCACGTCTATTTCGTTGCAAACGAAACTGTTATTCAGTGTCTTTAGTGTTATTCAGTGTCGCTTATCTATCCCATTTCGCTAGGTTGACTGTTGTCGTGCGTAGTATTTTTCCATGCAAATAAAATTAAGAATTACATATTATAATTAGTTTGTGTGTGCATATCTTATATCTATTCTTTTATATTTATAAAAAAATAACCTGACTTATGTTTTAAGTATTTATTTTACCTTGATTTTTGAATTCAAGAAGCGTATCGGTGTCGCCGATATTTTTATAAGAGCATCGGTATCGGTATCGTATCGGCAAAAAGACGTATCGAGGCATCCCTATATAATACATAAAATTATGAAAAAACAACTCTTCGCTTATTGATCGACCCCAGTTAATTGTCAATGACGGGCAAAATAGTGGCACTTTAATTTCCATATTTAAACTTCAAACATTGAGTTTGAACATATGCACATAGTCGTATGGGTACTCTAGAGAAGGCACGGCGGGCAACGTTAGGAGATAGAAGGTTAACTCCTAACGATGCCCGCCGTGCCCAAAATTAAGTACCGTTTTCTTCGTCAAGCAAGCCCAACCCAGCCACCTATCGAAAACCACTAAACCACTGTCCGTAACAACTACCCGCACGATGACTGCTGAGTAATTGTCCTGCAGAAGGCCAATATACTAACAAAATTGTTAAAAATGAATTTCTTATAATGATAACGATCTGACGTCCGTGGTTGGACTGCAGTTCGTTCGCGATTTCAAATATCTTTGTTAGCAGAATTCGTCTCCTGCTGGACAATTACTAAGAAGTCATTGTTAATAAACGTTTTTTAATTTTCAAAATCAAAATCATTTATTTGTGGTTCACAGGTAATAATTAGGTCTTATTTATACAAAGGTCATGCTGTGATCAGCCTCATGGGCATACAAATGTCATAAAAAAATAGTTTAAGATCATTCATTTAAAATTAAAGTTACAATCATTTATTGTAGATTCAATCGGACATAAACACTTTTAAGAATTCGTCAACAGAGTAGAATGAATATTCAATGAGGAATTGGAACAGCTTATTTTTGAAAACACGAATGTCTCTATAGTCGGTTATCGCGAGATTCTCTTCGTTAACCAACAATATATTTTTATTTTTTTAACAGGTATTAAAAGTAAGCTGTCATTTCTGGCAGACACAGGTGTAGATGCGATATGGTTGTCTCCCATCTACAAATCGCCCATGTACGACTTTGGCTATGATATAGAAAACTATACAGATATAGCAGAGGAGTACGGAACTATGGCTGACTTTGACGCTCTCATGACTGAAGCTAAGAGATTGGGTAAGTCAAATTCTTTCGTAACTATGATTATGACTCTAGGTGACATGAACTTTACAAAAAAACATTATTTCTGTCAACAAACAACATTCACATTGAAATTTTATATGTACAAAATTTTAGTCAAATCATAATCATCATCATCGTCATTCAGCCGAAAGACGTCCACTGCTGGACATAGGCCTCCCCCAAGCATCGCCACATCGACCGGTCCTGTACTGATCATCGGTCCACTTTGTGGGAGGCCTACCCACGCTGCGTCTTCCGGTATGCTATCGCCACTCCAGAACCTTTCGGCCCCATCGGCCATCCGTTCTGCGAGCAATGTGCCCCGCCACTGCCACTTAAGTTTGGTAATTCTTCGAGCTATGTCGATTACCTTGGTTCTCCTGCGGATCTCATAATTTCTGATATGATCACGCAGGGTGACTCCGGGCATAGCCCTTTCCATTGCCCTTTGGGTGACCTTGAGCCTTCTTATGAGGGCTTTTGTGAGTGACCACGTTTCAGTGCCGTATATAATTACTGGTAACACGCACTGGTCCAAGACTTTCGTCTTGAGACTACGTAGAAGATATTACGTAGCTTCCCGAACGCTGCCCAGCCGAGTCGGATCCGACGATTGACCTCTTTCTCGAAGTTGGACCTACCTAACTGGACAGTTTGTCCTAGGTAAACATAATCGTCGACAAATTCGAGTGTAGAGTCTCCGATCTTCACGGGAGTGGATCTTCACGTGGAGTGGAGGATCATCTTCACGTTAGTCAAGTGTTGTAGAAATTTTAGAACGCCCAATATCAACACGAGAGCTTCTGGATTTAAAGTTTTAGCGTTTAGTATCAAAAACGACCGTTTTTAGGGTTCCGCACCCGAAGGGTAAAACGGGACCCTATTACTAAGACTCCGCTGTCCGTCCGTCTGTCACCAGGCTGTATCTCATGAACCGTGATAGTTAGACAGTTGAAATTTTCACAGATGATGTATTTCTGTTGCCGATAGACCAACAAATACTAAAAAACAGAATAGATAATGGTACGGAACCCTTCGTGCGCGAATGCGCGAATCCAACTCGCACTTGGCCGGTTTTTTTTTTGCATGAATTACTATAAAATTATGTAACCTGGTCAAGTGGTCAAGTGTTGTTTTTTGGTGTTCTTAAATGACATGACATAAGTAATGTCTATAGGTACGTGGTGTGTTGATAAAAATAATGTTTTATTCTAAAGCCACTTTCGCGGCAAGCGCCCTAATGCGACACGCATTATCTTCTTTACATAACGCCTTACCTTACGTTGCAAATTAAAAGATTGAATTCAATCAATCTGAATGAAGTTCTCGGAAATATGGCAAATCGAAGACCTAAGCTGTTTTATTCCCCGTTTGGTAATGCCTTAACTTAAAAAAAAACTGAAAACAGTGAAATAATTACCATACTATTGAATTAACCGTTTCAGAATCGGTGTCTTCAATTTGATTCAACGTCGTAGCACCGACTTCTGAAACTTTTATAATTTAGTAGGTACCTACTTAGCAAGTACGAGCCAGAAGGGATATACCTACTTAAGGTACAATTCCGTGCATCGCGGCCGATCGCAGCCGCGCGCGGCTAATGCGTCAATAGTCGTGTCTATATATACTGACGAATCTATCGTTAGCCGCACGCGTCTGTCGCAGACTTCGGAAGCGGTGCCATACATTTTCATACTCTGACTGTTGACGCATTAGCTGCGCGCGTCAGCCGCATGCGATCGATCGGCCACGATGCACGGAATTGTACGTTTACTGAGACTTAAAATATAGATTCTATCATTATAATAAAATAACTATAAAGTTACTATTCCTCTTCTCCATCCTAAGGTTGCCTGGAAGAAATCGCGAACGCAATAAGATATCTCATTGTAGTTACTTTATTTTAAAAATACCATTTGCTGATAAAATGTTGACAAAAGGTTATTTAAATAATAATATAATATTAACAACGCTGTAACTCTGAGTGAGTTGTTCTCATCTTTTTCAGTTTATTAACGGAATTCCTCCTAAATTCGTTTTGTAATTTATCACCACCGTAATAGACTTTAATTTAAGGCTATTTTTATTAATTTTATTGACTTGCAGGCGTTCGCGTGGTGTTGGATTTCGTGCCCAACCACACAAGCAACCAGAGCGTGTGGTTCCAAAATTCAGCAAAAAGAATCGGTAATTACTCCGACTACTACATCTGGGCCGACGGCAAGCCAGGCCCCGACAACAGCAGTAATTACTATCCACCAAATAACTGGGTAAGCAATGTATTACGTCGCTCTGTGGGTCAAATAATATCGCAAGTATCATTGAATACAGCAGACTAAAGACGAACCTTTTTTCGAATTCACCGAAATATTATGTACTTAATCTAAGCTGTCGTAACGGTCGTGGTCGCCCGGAGGTTACAGACCCGCTTGTTAAGCACCGGGTTGCGGGTTCAAACCCAGGCATGTACCAATGTGACTTTTTCAATTTCATATGTACTTTCTTAGTACTACTAAGACGCCACTGACATACGGTGAAGGAAAACATCGTGAGGAAACCTGGACTTTAATGGTTTGAAATCGCCAACCCGCAACGAGCAAGCGTGGCGATCAATGCTCGTTCCTTCTCTGTACGAGAAGAGGTCTTTGCCCAGCAGTGGGACAGTTACAGGCTAATATTTATATTTATTTTAATCTAAGCTGTAGGCAGCGGACCGTACAGCTAAGACCGACGAGCGAAAGTCAATTATTAAGTGACAATGTGTTTGAATCCTCACTAATAATATTATGAAGGGAGTGCCTCTGTTGCCTGTACCATTTCGAGTGCTGGCGCCGGGTACCAAACTGGCTGCCGGCGACGCGCCGACTACCACTGTTTTTATACACCTTCAAGGCTTCTTCAAACTCATCATGAGACGATTATTCGTTACCTACTTTAATTTTCACAATAAAAACAAATGAAAAAGTTATGGGGATGTTTGTAAGGTTGTTTGGGTTTCCAAAGCAGCGCGGGACTCCTATTTCTGTCTGCAGGGTTTAAAGTAACCTAACAAGAAGGGGATGACGGGGGCTAGAGTGAGCGATCTTTGCTCGCTCACTCTAGGCCCCGTCATCCCCTTCGAACCTAACCTATCCGTGTCGGGGTGCACCAAACTAGCGAGCTCCGCTTGCTCTTGAAATTAGTCAGTTGGAAGACAAGTTACAGTGTTTGGTCCAAACAACTTATTAAAGCCGCAGGTGTCCTTTTTGGGTGCCGACGCCGGCAGCGGAGGCACTCTCTAATATAAATGTTAAAGTAACTCCGTCTGTCTGTTTGTTATGTCTTCACGACTGAACTACTGAACCGATTTTGATGTACGTTATACGTACAGAGGTAATCTGGAATCCGGAATAGGACATACGCTACTTTTATCCCGAAAAACAAGGAATACGCGATAAACGACATCCACGCGGGCGACCTCTTGTTTATAATGTTTTTTGTTTAGATCAGCATATTCCGCAAGAGTGCCTGGGAGTACAACGCCGATCGAGATCAGTACTACTTGCATCAGTTCGTCATTGGACAGCCCGACATTAACTATCGCTACGAGCCACTACGCGAAGAGATGAAGGTAAGTGACAAACAAGGCTTCAGATATACACATCTATCTATACACTATTAGCCCATTCGTTGCGGTGCACGCATATCGGCGTAATTTTAATTGTCATTCATATGCGGATGACGCCGATCGGCGTAAATGATATTTGGCCATAATTTGGCCAAATTCTATTTAAAAGGGATAGGTATATTTTTTATATGTGCATGTTTTACATACATACAACAGCATTATAGTCACCATTTCTGGTTGCGCGCAATGTTTAGTTTTAATTTTATAATTATGTCATCTGCCGGCGACGGCGCACACTGTTCCACCACCCCATTATTGGGGAATTTAGGCGTTGCAGTAAAATGCCAATAGATGGCGCTAAATCACAGTCTCACAATTTCACCTTCCACGCGCCCTGTGATTGGCTGCACGCGTCGGTAATATGCATCGTCAAAATTGTCGGTGCAACAGTTCATTACAGTTCAAGAGGAGAAAATTTTGAATCCATACAACGCCTACTACTGCCCTCTTGAACGCACCTATTTTTTCTTTTGTTTTTGTGAAAGTGCTTCACAGACACCCAGGAGTGCAGTTTTCCGGAGACTGGTGAGTTCAGTGTTATGTTGACATATTTTTAATATTTAAGCTATACATTGCCGCACCGCACCGCACCGCCATCAACTAGGACTGTTCTTTCTCAGTCTCCAAACCCCTCCATCGGCTGGAGCTATTTACACGCTCCACCATATATAATTTTTGGTCCATTCGAGTCGGATTGATCAGTATATAATTATTTCTGCGTAATTATTTATACGTATACCCGCACCCGCCATATTTTGTGTAAAAGTTCAAATTAAGTAATTAGCTTACGTTCCCTATTCAAATATGGACGCTTATAAAATCAAATTATTAAAATCTAAGTCGGAAGTCATCTACCAAAGGCTTACAAAACTATACGATCAATCCAAAAAAGTCGTTAGTACCGCAGATACGCGGTCAACAGAAAACTTCATGGCCGACTCTGAAATTATTGACGAAATGCGCCATGAGTTCAACTCAATCGTCGACAATATTAACGAGATTAATATGGCAAATAATCCAGAATATGAACCTGATTTCAAAAGTTTAGTTTCCTTTGACGATGTCTATAGTCGTATAAAACGTGTCCGTAATAATATTAATTCTGCTAAACAGCAGTCTATAACTACCACATCGTCACAACCAGTGAAAAATATAGTAAAATTACCGCCTATAGTGATTCCTTCTTTCGATGGAAAACCCGAAAGTTGGCCCATGTTTTACGAATCCTTTAAAGCTAACATACATAAAAACCCACAGCTGTCTGACTCGCAGCGGGTTCAATACCTAATAGGTAAATTGACGCATAATGCATTACAATTGGTCGCGGGTATTGTACCAACTGGCGAAACTTATTCCATTATATGGAATAGTCTAGTAAAAAAGTACCAGGACAAACGTTCCTTAGGTACCTTCTATTTAAATAATATTTTCGACTTAAAAAATTGCTCGTATTCCGCGAAGTCATTAAACTCGTTTATAGAAAGGTATTCTGCGTCAATCGCCGCTATCAAGCAATTAGATATACCCGATCTTACGGATTTCATATTATTGCATTTCGCATTAAAACGTTTAGACACTCAAACTGTACAATCGTTCGAGTTATCCGTTCGTAATATCGAAGTACCTACTAGTGAATTACTTATTTCGTTTGTGCAAGATCAAGTAAAAATATTGGAACGTTCTGGTAGCAATAATAACACTTCTCAAACTCGTAGTTCTTCGTCAATTTATAATAAGAATAAGTTCGATTCAAATACTCGAAATTCACGTACATTAATTAGTCAAAATAATCAAATAATAAAAACCGCTCCTTGCGTAATGTGTAACAGTACTGAACATTTGCTTTTCAATTGCATGCAATTTAAGAATTTATCCTCTCCTCAAGAGCGATATAATTTTATTAAATCAAATAATTGTTGTGTTAATTGTTTAAGCCCTTCTCATTCAGTTACGAATTGTAACTCACGTCATGTTTGTAATCATTGCCAAAAGAAGCATCATACCCTTTTACACTTTAATAAAAGTAATTTAACAAATAATTCGACGGTACAACTTCATACGTTTACCCATCAAAATATTAATAAACATAATAATATGCAGGTATTTGATACACCTGTGATTGTCACGAAACCTAATGACGGGATGGCGAACTTAGCTTCGCGTGCTCAACCTTGTGCGTATGAGCCTAAGGTCGATATTCCATTGAACGCATCTTCCGTGCAGTCCGTCGCCCGCGTCGTTGCCGCGGCCGGTACTCCGAACGTTACCGATAGTGTATCACCCGCTACCATGATATCACTCAATAACGAGTTTACCAAACAACCTCGTACCACGATACTTTTATCAACCGCGCAAGTTTATGCTTACAATATGTGTAATGATAAAAAGATTATTCGTTTATTGTTGGACAATGGTTCACAAAATAATTTAATTACTCGGGGATGTTGTAAATTACTTAACTTACCTGTAATACCGCTTTATAATTCCTCTCTTAGAGGCGTAGGTTTATCTTCTCGACCTATTCATGGTTACGTTTATTTAACGATTGAGTCTCGCGTTTCATCGCATAAATATTATATTCACGCTTTAGTCGTTGACTGTATAACTGAAAAATTGCCCGCGTTCGAGATTAACGCTCGTGAATTTGACTGTCTCAACAAGGTACCTCTAGCTGACCTTACTTGGAATATTCCGGGAAATATTGATATGGTGATTGGTGCCCAATTATTCCCTTACATTTACTTAGGTGATCGATTTAATTCAAACACTTCCGCTCCGCCCGCTTTTTTGACCACTTTCGGTTATATTTTAATGGGAGACTTTCCCTCTTCGTTTGTTGACATTGATCATCCCGCATCTTTCGCCGCAGTTACATTAAGTGACATGGAGTCAAGTCTCCATAAATTTTGGGAATTAGAGGAAATTCCGAATAAGCGTTTTCTTTCACCCGATGAAACGGAATGTGAAAACTTGTTCACAGATTCGGTGGTTCGCGATAAGGACGGCCGGTATACCGTGTCTCTTCCGTTCTGTAGGAATCCCGCGGATTTAGGAAATTCCCGCGCTGTTGCTCACCGTCGTTTTCTAACCTTAGAACGCAAATTAAAACATACGCCCGCTCTTCGCGAAGATTATAATAAAGTTATTGCCGACTACTTAAATAATGGTTATTTATCAGAAGTATTTTCTACAGATAATGAAAATGATGGTTATTATATTCCGCACCACGCTGTTATTAGGCAAGATAAATCCACAACTAAACTAAGAATTGTTCTTGACGCAAGTGCCAAAACCCATACAGGGTTGTCACTTAATGATATTTTGCACGCAGGGCCTAACCTACAGGCTGATCTTTTTCTTCTTTTACTGGATTTCCGTTTATTTCCTGTAGCATTAACCGCAGATATTAAACAGATGTACTTACAAGTATGCGTACCAGAATCTCAACGGAAATACGTAAAAATATTGTTTCGTTTTAATGAAAGTGAGAAATTACGCACCTTTCAATTCAACCGCGTTCCGTTTGGTCTTAAGTCTAGTCCTTTTCTTGCCATGCGCACTGTTCACCAGCTAGCATCGGATGAAGGAAACCGCTTTCCTGATGCAGTTTCTATTGCTCAATCCAAACTGTATATGGATGATCTAGTAACTTCTGTTTCTGATGAGGATAGTGCTATATGCCTCTCTAAAGAACTTATAGCTTTATTTAAAAGTGGCTGTTTTGATCTTGTTAAATGGGCGAGCAACTCTCCCGCACTTCTTGAGAGTCTGCCGCATTCTCATCTCGCACCAGTCAATTTCTCTGATGATGCCAGCAACAACTTAAAGGTTTTAGGTCTCTCTTGGATTCACGACGAAGACGTTTTTCTATTAACAACTTCTTGTGTGGATACTAAATGCACAAAACGCACCATACTGTCTTTCGTCGCGCGTCTATTTGATGTCCTAGGTCTTGTATCACCAGTCGTAGTATACGCGAAGTTGCTTATTAAAGATCTTTGGCTTAGTAAAGTGGATTGGGACGACACGCCCCCAGAAAATATAATTAAATGTTTTTCAATGCTTGTTAGGGAGCTGCCTTTATTATCTAAGATAAAGATACCTCGCCACATCGGCGTTCATAATAATTGCACCGTAAATTTAGTAGCTTTTTGTGACGCAAGCCTTAAAGCTTATGGTTGTGTCATTTACTTACACATAACTGATGAGTTAGGAAATATCGTTGTGCGACTTTTGTGTTCTAAATCTAAAGTTTCTCCTGTTAAGATTTCTACGCTCGCTCGTTTAGAGCTATGTGCTGCAGTTTTGATGTCCCGTTTAGTTAGAACTGTTCATGAGACATACAGGGCTCGCATTGCTATTTCAGGTGTGTATACCTTTTCTGATTCGACTATCGCCCTTTCGTGGGTTCACTCTTCACCACATAAGTGGTCCATCTTTGTCAGCAATCGCGTAGCTCAGTTTCAGGAAAACTTGAATCCTCAGAATATTTATCACGTCGCAGGAGCCGAGAATCCTAGCGACTGTCTTTCTAGGGGATTGCTACCTTCCCAGTTGATCGATCATGATCTCTGGTGGAATGGTCCAACTTGGATGTGTTCTCCGCTTGATAAGTGGCCACTTCAATCTTTTTTATCCACAAAATGCGAACAGCTTCCTGAATTTAAAACTAGTACACTGATAACTACCGCTCAAAATACACCACCACTTCTTTATGAACGTGCTAAAAGCGTTTCTTCTTGGAATAAATTACTCCGCGTTATAGTATACGTCTTACGTTTTATTAAAAAATTACCGCTTTCCAGAGCTATTACAGCTTCTGACTTAAATATTGCCGAAAAAACTATCCTTCGCTCAGTTCAGATGGTGCATTTTCAAACTGAAATTGATCAATTAAAGAAAAATAATTTACCATCTAAACAGTTTAGACATCTCTGTCCTTTCATTGATGAGGAAGGAATTCTTAGAATCGAAGGTCGACTGTCAAAGTCCGATTTGCCCTTCGAATGTAAACATCCGGTGTTGCTTCCAAAACATGATCATGTCGTTAATCTCTTAATTGACCACCAACATAAATCCAACTTGCATACAGGTGCAAGCTTACTGATGTCCATTATACGACAACGCTACTGGATACTGTCAGCCAGAAATATTATCCGCAAACGTGTTCGCATGTGTAATACTTGTTTCCGCTTGTCACCTTCTCATCCAACACCTAAGATGGCCGATCTTCCATCATACCGCGTATGTGAAACCAAAGCGTTCGTACATACTGGAGTGGACTACGCTGGTCCAATTAAAATTACTTTAGCTCGTAGGCGCGGCCAACATGCACAAAAGGCATATATATGTTTGTTCATTTGTCTAAACACTAAAGCCATTAACATTCAGTTGGTAAGTGATTTAACAACTGAATCTTTCCTTGCAGCCTTTAAAAGGTTTATTTCTTGCCGCGGTCCTGTGTCTTGTATCTATTCAGATAATGGCACCAATTTTGTCGGCGCTAAGGCAAAATTAGACGAAATGTATAATCTTTTTATTTCTCAAAATTTTCAAACGGCCTTAAGCCAAGAATTTGCCACTCGACGAATAGAATGGAAAATGATTCCACCCCGTGCACCACACTTTGGTGGCATGTGGGAGTCTAATATTAAGAGTATTAAAACTCACTTGTTTCGAGTCATAGGAAATCAACTCCTCACGTACGAGGAACTTTTAACTGTATTGATGCAGATTGAGTGTTTGCTAAACTCGCGACCACTTTGCTTGTTATCCTCCGATCCTCAACCGGAAGTGTTAACACCCGCACATTTTTTAATGTCTTCACCTATTCAATATCTCCCGTCTTCTGATGTTTCAAATGAACGTGTCAACTTGACCGACCGCAAAAAATTGCTTGATCATTTAGTTCAATCTTATTGGAAGAAATGGAGAAGCGAATACTTGCACACGCTGCAAGTTAGACAGAAGTGTTGTACGCATGACAACCCGGTTCGTGTTGGAACTGTGGTTCTTATCGATCAAGACGATATTCCACCTTTACGCTGGCCTATCGGTATAATTCAGGAGGTTTATCCTGGTAGTGATAATGTGGTTAGGGTCGCATTAGTAAAGTCCAAAAATGGCACGTTTAAACGACCTGTAGTCAAACTTTATCCTATACCTACACAATAAAATAATAATTAATATATAGGTACACAAATAATTCTGTGTTAGTTTAATATAAATTCTTTTACTTTATCATAAAATTAGATAAATTTGATATATTTAATCCGTAACTTAAATTCGCTATTAATGCAATTTCTTTAAATTTAATTACTTTTTCTTTGAAAGTTCTCCGAACTTCCAAGGCGGGGAGCATGGTTGCGCGCAATGTTTAGTTTTAATTTTATAATTATGTCATCTGCCGGCGACGGCGCACACTGTTCCACCACCCCATTATTGGGGAATTTAGGCGTTGCAGTAAAATGCCAATAGATGGCGCTAAATCACAGTCTCACAATTTCACCTTCCACGCGCCCTGTGATTGGCTGCACGCGTCGGTAATATGCATCGTCAAAATTGACGGTGCAACAGTTCATTACAGTTCAAGAGGAGAAAATTTTGAATCCATATAACGCCTACTACTGCCCTCTTGAACGCACCTATTTTTTCTTTTGTTTTTGTGAAAGTGCTTCACAGACACCCAGGAGTGCAGTTTTCCGGAGACTGGTGAGTTCAGTGTTATGTTGACATATTTTTAATATTTAAGCTATACATTGCCGCACCGCACCGCACCGCCATCAACTAGGACTGTTCTTTCTCAGTCTCCAAACCCCTCCATCGGCTGGAGCTATTTACACGCTCCACCAATTTCTGTAAATGATGATTTTAGAAAAATAACAAAATTCTACTCAGGTGCGGAAAACGCAAATGAGATGCGTCCGACGCCGATCGGCGTTAGTCCATTAAATCGCCCGCCCCTGCGTAATAATGGCGATTTATTGAGCCGCCTTGAATGGGTTAATAAAACTCAATGAGCACATTGTAAAATCATTAAATATTATTCAAAAATTTCGATTGGTGGTTACTAGTTACTAATATTATCGATACAAGCCAATTTTTTGCAATTATTGTTCCTTTGTCCAGGCATCACGTCAAATCCCGTGGATGGACTTTGATGAGACTTGCACTGATGTGTTGCGTAAAGACCTGCGCTTATGCTGGTACATATAGTATCACGCTAGTATTCATAGAAGCCGTGCAGCGGCACATTATTTTCACATACTGCAACCAGGGCTCGGAAACCGGTTAATTTTCCAAACCGGTTTTGGTCATTGACCTCGAACCGGAATCGATAGCGGTTTTAGGTTTCGGTTACCGGTATTTTACCGGTTAATGGGCGATACCGGTTTTTTACACATTCCGGTTCTGTTGAACAAAATTAACCGGTTAATTTGAGTTTCGGCGGTATAAACGAGTTCCATCTCTCTTATACCTACGATAACAAAGCTCTCGCTCTGCGTCAACGAATACGCAAATACGCACTCACAAGCAGATTGTATTCGACCGCGTTGCTGGCTGAGTAGTTTCGTTCTGTGTGACGTGCGTGCAACAAAACACTAATTGAATTTCATGAATTGTGTTGTTTTATAAGTTGTATATTGTGGTTTGTGATTGAGATCGTAAAAAAATAAAAAGAATCCTTATTATTATCACATGAAGGGTTTACCGGATAGTCAACCATTTTTGTTTATTTTTTTATTTAGGTTAATACTATATTCGTGAATGTTATGGAGGATAGAATATCTGATACGTAACTGGCGACGTGCCGCCTCTCTAGAAAGAATGTGAGGTTATTTGGGAGTTCTAGAGGGTCTCCTGAGACCTCCACTACCATTTTTTTTGCCGTAGATCCATTTTTATTTTATAGAATTGTTTTATTTTAGATAAGTATCGAAAATCTACTTTTTTACGGATGCAAGAGCGACCCTATCGAGCTTACGAGCGAACAAAGGTGCATGAAAGGAGCCTCCCCGAATGACGTACTTCTGACCCCATACGTCTGGTGCACCCTGGGCAACAATCAGCGAGTACTAACGCCGATTGGCCAATCCATTCACCACGATGACAAATACAAACATTAGTCCAGTCTTAAAGCCGGCGCTGTGTGTAGTCTCTATTAACATCGAGGGTTTCTCACAAAATAAATCAGGAATATTTTCTGAATTATTTCGCATGACACACTGTGACGTTTTGTGTGTTCAGGAAACCCATAGAAGTGAAACTCAGTACCGACCACACATACCTGGACTCACGCTTATCGCCGAGATAACGCAGTATTTGCTGCTCCCGTCGTAATCATAAAGTCAACCAAATGTTCAACCCAGAACGACATTGAGGCTATCACCATTGACATCGGTAACTGTACCGTCACTTCTATACGTATACAAACCTCCTAAGACCCCATTTCAGTTTGTACCTCCTGAAAACTTCCAGGACCAACGCATCAAAATTGTGATCGGCGACTTCAACAGTCACAGCATGAGATGGGTCTACAACGCTACGGAAACATGTGGGTAAACGCTTGAAAAGTGGGCTGAGACGAACGATCTGATGCTGATACACAATCCGAAACAACCGGCCTCATTTAACAGTGGTCGGTGGAAACGTGGTTCTAATCCAGATCTAATCTTTGTCAGCGAAAGTATCAGCTCGCAGTGTAGTAAGACTATCTGCTTCCCAATACCTCGTACACAGCACAGACCGATCATGTGTACGATTCAGCCCGTTGTTCGTCCTTTAAGTGTCCCTCTGAAGCGCCGTTTCAACTAGTCCAAGGCTAACTGGACACAGTTCTCACAGTTGATAGATGGAGATCTAGTGAAAACACAGCCAATTCCTCAAAATTACGACCAATTTGTTTATATCGTCTCAACAATATCACGTAAATGTATTCCTAGAGCCTGTCGAACATCCTACATCCCAGGGCTATCGGAAAAATCTTCAGAATTGCTTAAAGAGTACGAATCCTTGTATAGCCACGACCCCTTCTCCGAGGAGTCGACCTTGGTTGGCAAGGAGCTGCTATCGCAGATCAGTGAATCCCGTCGGGAAAAATGGATCAATACTGTCACCAAAATTGACATGACGCATAACAGCAAGAAATCTTGGAACACCATCCGGAAACTTAACGGTGATCCACCTACACTATCCTTAGCCAGTCAAGTCACCGCGTACCAGATCACCCACCAGCTCATTTTGAATGGAAAGTCATCAGGCCGCCTTGCGAACGTCCCAAAACGAAGTAGCCTCACAAGCACATGAGACCGGATAAATAAGTCATTCATCCTGACTGACATTGTTTTAGCCATTCGAAATCTTAAATGTGGCAAAGTCTCAGGAGTGGACAGTATATCTGTGGAGCAAATAAAGCAATTTGGCACAGATGCTGTGTCATGGTTACTGATTTTCTGTAACAACTGTATGGAATCCGCCTCTATTCCCCGTCTTTGGAAAAAGGCGAAGGTAATAGCTATACCCATACCGGGAAAGGCAGTAGACAATCCCAAAAACTTCTAGCCTATAGCACTCTTGTGCCATACATATAAATTGTTCGAGCGGTTGCTGCTGCCTAGGCTCACAGGCCTTATTGACCCAATTTTGATACCAGAGCAAGCGGGTTTTAGACCAGTGAAGTCATGCTCAAACCAAACACTCAAACTTACTCAGCACATAGAAGATGGATTTGAGTTGGGAAAGGTAACTAGCGTTGTATTTGTGGACTTTTCAGCGGCCTATGACACAGTGAACGTCAGGTGACTGATATGGAAAGTGGAAACCATGACCGGCGATCAAAAATTTGTCATCACACTCCGGGAACTTCTCCATAACCGTCGCTTTCAAGTCAATCTCTTCTCAGACCGTAGTCGTTGGAGATCGCAAAAGAACGGTCTGCCACAAGGCAGCGTTCTGGCCCCGACCCTTTTTAACATATACACCAACGACCAATCGGCTAGCCCACATACATCCCGCTTCTTATACGCTGATGACCTGGCACTACCTGCTCAAGATATCAACTTTGAAGAAGTGGAGGCCAATCTTACCACGGCTCTTAAGGTCTTAAGTTGAGGAAAACTCTCTTAAGCCTAACTCATCAAAGACTGAGTCCTAAGTTTTCCATCTTTGCAACCACCAAGCGGGTCGTCAGCTTCGCATCATGAGGCAAGGTGTGCCCATAGCCCACAACAACCATCCTAATTACTTGGGTATCGTACTGGATAGGTCTCTGACTTTCGGAAGAAATTATGACATCATTAAAAAGAAGGTGCTCGCTCGCAACAACTTGCTACAGCGTCTCACTACCACCAAGTGGGCAGCCTCTCTGCAAGTTATGCGGACGTCTGGGTTGGCGCTAGCGTTCTTTACTGGTGAGTACGCATGCCCAGTGTGGAGCCGATCTGCCCACGCAAAGCTAGTGCGCAAGCTTAAATGAAACTTGCCGGATCATTACGGGTTGCCTTAAACCAACCCCGGTAAAACTGCCGTACCCAGTTTTTTTTTTCCTTGACTTGGTCTCATTTGACCCTCGTTGCACCTGATGGTAAGCGCAGACAGGGTCTAAGATGAAGCAAACGAATCCAAGTAACAGAGATATAGAGAGATTCCCCTATACCTCTCTGGCTCTCACATACACACGATGGAACACAGTAAACTGCTTGGCGCTGGACTTTAATGTGAGGGTGGTAGCTAGCCAGGCGGACCGTAAAGATCCTACCACCAAGCGATAGGTTGTCACCTGATTGGAACCACCCGGAGACCACGTGTGGGGTT
This sequence comes from Amphipyra tragopoginis, assembly GCA_905220435.1. Classification (NCBI taxonomy): domain Eukaryota; kingdom Metazoa; phylum Arthropoda; class Insecta; order Lepidoptera; family Noctuidae; genus Amphipyra; species Amphipyra tragopoginis. The sequence goes on along the minus strand of HG991997.1, from coordinate 6,924,067 downwards.
TCGAACTAAGGGTGCTTTCCCACGGACGAGGGTGACTCAGCCCTCAAGTGGTGCAATACCACTTGCCGGTATTGCACCACCAGATGTCCGTAGGGGCCGTTTCGAGCTCTGCCGAGAAGGCAAAGATGAACGACACACGGCACCCCCTGCATGGCTATATTCTAGTGTCACAAAAGCTGAAAAGCCCCAAGAATTTCCATAAGTGTGTCGAACCTCTGGCCTCGGAGTTGCCAAGAGAGAGGTGCAACCTTTGGAGAGATGGGGTCTCCCTACCAAACCCATTCGTGCCACCTGCGGAGAGACCTCCGCCTGGACATGAAGTGCCATGGCCGATCTGGAAGTCATTAAATAAACTTCGAGAACTCAGGTCGGTCGGAGCAAAGACAACATGTTTAGGTGGGGTTTCAGTGAAAGTACCGATTTTAGCTGTTTGTGCGGTACAACCCATACGATATGGCCCAACTCACATCATGCCGTGCGAGCCCTAACAGCTGCACGCAGGAAGACTTAATGGTTGCCAATGACAACGCAGTCCAAGTGGCCAAGTTCTGGGTCACAGTAATATAATTAAGTTTTAATATAATTAATTTGTCATCGAAAAGCTAAGAAGAAGAAGAAGCTAACAAAAATCCTGTCATCCCCTTAGAACCTAACCTACTCGACAGCACTATCGACTAGCAAAGGAGATCATTCACGGTCATATTTATGATTAGTTACGGTTTACTCACGTGCATTTTTCGGGATTGCCCGACTAGTTTTTTAGTGGACAATTGCGGCAGTTATTACGCTCACCGAAGGATAAGGATCCGCTAGGCGTTCCTGGTGTATACAGGATACCGTGCGACTGTGGCCTGAGTTATATACGGGAAACTCGCCGCAATATCGCAACCAGACTTAATGAACACATACGTTGTATGAAGAGTATGGACAGCACGAGGTCGGCAGTGGCAGAACACGTCTGTAACTCGGGTACGGCTCACTTCATGCGTTTTGATAAAGCTTCCGTACTAGCGAAGGAGAAATATTTCGTGCCTCGAAAAGTACGTGAAGCCATCGAAATCAGCCGTCATCCGAGTTTCAATAGAGACGGTGGTTGGACACTGCCACCTGCCTGGAGACCAGCTCTGAAGTCTACGTCATATAAAAGTGAGTTAAGTCTGGAGTGCGACACAGTAAGCGCGGTATGCACTGGCACTCAGTATCACAACAACACGGACACGACAAGTAACGAAGATGCACGAGCAATACCGATACAGAGCGCGCCCCTCTCGTCGCGGGCGCAACGCTACGCGGCGCGGTGCAGCGCTAGTTCGACTCGCGACCTCGCCGCGTGATCAGCTCATGATTAAGGACTCCATTTAGGTCCGAAACTAGTCGGGCAATCCCGAAAAATGCACGTGAGTAAACCGTAACTAATCATAAATATGAATGTGTCTCACGAAAGTTATAATAATAAAATCATTCACGGTTCATACAAAGTTCGGCCCAAAAGTCCAAAAGTTATTTATTATAGCACTGTATCTACTATTATAAAATGCTCGAGTTAAGTAGCGGCCGCACGACACTTTTGTGAAAGATGCAAACCCAATTCTCTCTGTGGCGAACGACGAAAGAAAACTAAACACAAACAAGTAAGCACGTGCGTAAGAGTGTGACGAAATGACGGCGGCGCGGGCGTGCGTCTGTTGAGTAAAACCGGTTAATTCAGGTTAGCGCGAGTTTTAAAATTCTTTTCTCTGTAAAAACCGGTAACCAAAATGATTTAGGTTTAGCCGAATCCGTTTTTGTAATTAACCGGTTAATGGATGAACGGAATTATACCGGTTTTATGAACAATATTAACCGGTATTTCTTAACCGGTTCCGAGCCCTGACTGCAACGTATAAGCTTAATATTGTGTCGGATAGGTATCTCCACAGATTAAGCTTAATACGTGAGATGTATTAGCGCACTACTTACAATAGAGACTGAGCAGATGTTTCCTAAGAATTTGAAGAGAAATTTCAGATATGAAAGTCTGCGTAACAGAGTACTGTAGAGAGATAACGACGGGCTGACGTCTTTTTTGCAATGTCAGTTTTTTTTTTGTCATTTTTGACAGTATTATTGGAAGCCTGTCGAGAGCTGTCGCGGCTTGGGTTTGTTCAATAACTGACCAACTTGAAAAATAATCATTATTATATTGGTATACTAGAACAGTATTATTATCTTCACGGAAATTACATATTACAAAACATGAACGAAAATATATTATACTAGCTTTTGCCTGCGGCTTCGCTCGCGTTAATTTACGGATCCCTAATTTTTGATCCCAAAATATAGCCTATAGCACTCAGGGATAACGTAGCTTCCTATTGGTGAAAAAATTTTTGAAATCGGATGAGTAGTTTCAGAGATTACCTCCTACATACAAACAAACAAACAAATTCTACCTCTTTATAATATTAGTATAGATGTAGATATTTATAATGGTTATAATATGCCATTAGTGTTTGTTTGTTTTATCTATACTTTTAGTGAATTGCGAAACCGCTTGTGTTCATCGATTGTAAGTTACACCGCTCCCTCAATAGTTTTGGTATCTAAACGGCAACGAAACCTTCCAGAATGTGCTTCGTTTCTGGTTGGACAAAGGAGTGTCGGGATTCCGAGTGGACGCAGTCAACATGTTGTATGAAGTGGATCGTGACCTCTACGGTGGAGTTTACCCCGATGAGCCACTCTCTGGTAAGTCGACAGTCATCATTTCATATCATCATCTTAGGGTATAGGGTCAGTGTGCCAGTTAGTCGACCACTGCCAATCATTAGGTACCATTTGACGGACATTGAAAATGCGCGTACAATATCAAGACTAATAAAAAAAACTGTGTTCCTGTAGGAACCTGTATATCATAACGGCACATACACGCATTCACAAAGGCAATTGAGAGAAAAAGAAATTAAAAAAAAAAACAAGTCTGTGCTTAGCGAAGGGGGTTGCGGAAGCGCTATATTGATCAAAAAAAATAGGGGCGTCACATAACAGACTTACACTATAAGTTTTTAAATAATTTATACAAATTTTAAGTCTGTTTGTTGCTTATACACATTGCTTACCATGAATTCAATACGCTAAACCTAATTTCGATTTCAAATGTTATTATTTTATTTATAAAAATTAAGTGGACGAGAAATAGATGAACGTTTTCTTGGAATATTCAGTGCTCGACCGAATGGTCGAAGTCTTAGAAGAAGTTTAGGAAAAAATAACAAATCCTAGTTATGACTTTGAACCTTATCAGGCAAACATTTGAACGGCCAGTTCTCGTCCACATTATTGGTATTGTACAAAAAACGACAGTTGACAAAAATAGCATGTGGTCGAAAATTGAACATGCAGTTGGAGAATAGGTAAGGCAATTTTCGACTGTCGTTTTTGTTAGACAAATGTGATTGTAAAAATGTCATAAAAGTATTTTTATATTTCAAAAGTAATATCTAATGTCTTTTCATTAATTTAAGATTTATTTACATAAAGAAAATTTTAATTGCTTCAAGTGATGTACTACGTGAGGCTCCGATCAAGGAAAGCCCATCTGTATTGTCTCTTACACCTTCTACACCAGCTGCATCAAGTGGTACATCACCTGAAATTCCAACAGCAATAAAATTATCTGGACAGTATTTAACTCCTTTACTGACTACGTCAAATAGTATCACCAGAGCCTCCAACCACTGAAAGCCTTCCAGATTTGTCTTTTAGTCCTTCTATTCTGACGGAATCAAGTTATGCATCTTCAAACAAGGAATGCCAACTTGGATTGTTTCGAACTCTTTCTACACTGATTGCACTCATGTGCACTGTCTGACCCTTCAGATATGAAAAGTGTACCTGAATTGTCTCCTACTCTTTTCAATCAATCAATCAAAAGTTTTTATTTTACATAAACCATTACAGGCACTTATGAAAAGTCGAATTTAGGTGCACGGATCCAATTAGTCGTTTCCTATGGAGAAGAGCCGGCAAGAAACTCCATGGTTACTCTTTTAAAATCCATATCTTTAACAATTTGAGTGGGTACAGTTATAGCTTAGAATAGTTATGAGAGAGCAAAGTAGACTTAAGAGCAGGAACCACCCAAAAAAACAAAATGAAAAAATATGGTCACAAATTAACTAGGTATCCAGGTATCTGGCAAGTCTATAAAGCTTTGAGTGGCATAAAAAATACATGAACATGCGATTACAGTAATCGCGAGTGATTTGCGAGTGATACCCATTGTCTATCCGAAGATTTTCGCCAAATTTAAATGGGACCGACTCAGGAAAATGGTATACTTTTTCAAACAAAAAATAATCATTAAAACAGGTTGACAAACGGCGACGAAATCGCGTAAAAAAATCACAAAAAAAAACATGTCGAATTGATCGACGTCTAAAAACTCGTCGATTGTTTCTTTTTTAAGTCGATTTAATAGAATAAGTTCTAGAGAATCATTCTTTCTTAACAGGTGATTCTGGAGCAACACCTGATGACTACAGTTATCTTAACCACATCTATACTAAGGATCAAAACGAAACATACGATGTTGTGTACGATTGGAGAGACGTTCTCAACGAATACACTGAAAAACACCAGGAGGTAAAGATCATGATGACGGAAGGTTACACCGAATTATCTCTAATGATGCGTTACTATGGCAACGGGGTTCGCGACGGTTCCATACCTTTCAACTTCGCGTATCTCGGCGAATTGACCAGTACTTCCAATGCGAGGGACATAAAGCTCGTCGTGGATAAGTGGATGACATACATGCCGACTGGAAAAGTCGCTAACTGGGTCGTAAGTGTCCGTTCTGTATAATACTGTTTCTGATGGACTTGCTCGAGTTGCTCCACACGGATAAAACTTATCAAGTAAATGTGTATATTTACAGAACGGCAATCACGACCAAAGCCGCTTACCCACCAGGTACGGAGTTAATAGAATCGACACGATGAATATGCTGGCCCTCATTCTCCCTGGAGTCTCCATCACTTACCAGGTAAACTAAACGCTACTATAAGTACCTTTATACTGGCTTCGTTCAAGAACATTGAGGTCGTCTTTCAGTCTTCCAGAGCTGACTGATCACGCTCTGGCAACCGCCAGATGGCCAGATATCTAACTAATAAAATGGCTCAGTCGCAAAATATCCACTTCGCAAAATGTCCATTTCGCAAATGTTCTTTTTACAAAATGTCCCTTTCGTAGAATGTCCCTCTCGTAAAATGAACAGTTAAGGCAGTCAGCCCCAATTTTTTTTTAGATCAGACCTAGTCTATGTCTTCTGCTTCTAAACTGTTTCCCACATAAAATTATTTTATTGTTTTTGAAGACGGTATTTTCTTTTTTTAAATTTAATTTATTGTGTATACAAGGTTAGTCGGAAAGGGGGTACTAATCCGCAGGCCACTTAAAGTATCACTGATGGCGGTTTTAAAGCAAGTGTTAAAATTACAGAACCCCTTGTGCGCGAAACTCACTCGCGCTTGACCGGTTTTTTTTACTGATAACAAGGAGTGAAGGTGCATTAGAAAAAAGAGACATTTGCGAAAGAGATATTTTGCGAAGGAGACAATAGGCGAAAGAGACATTCCGAGTACCTGATGGACGTTTTGCGTCCGGTAGACCGTAGACATTTTGCAAACTGGTCGTTCTGCGACTGAGCCAATAAAGTCACGTTCGTCAGGGGTTTTAAATTAAAGCACTGCTTTAGCGTTCACCAATACGTTTCGGGAGACGCTATCACATTAGAGTGAAGTTTTGTTTATAATAATAACTTCTTCTCTTGTGTCAGCACGAGCTATTTTCGTAATAGTTCGTGCCGTGGTAAAAAGCTTAGCCAGCCAGCAAAGTTGGTAGCGAGTAGCGAGGCTGACAGGCCAGGGTCCGCCGGACGTTTTTAAGCATCGTCTCTCGTCGAAGCTCTTTTAACGTTATTGCAGAAGTCTTTTCACGAAGATCGTCGAGTCCGACAAAGACTCGTCACAAAGGCCTTTTCATTATTGTAGGTACTCGAAAAAGTGCAAAGGTATATGCAATATTTACAGCTTGCGAGTAGTTAAGACTCTGGGGCCCTGGCGCAGCATGTGATCAAGCGGTCCTTTATCTAATTGTTCGGGTTTCCCCAATGCTCGGGGACTCGGGCACTGCTCCGGTGGTACCTACGGCCCTGGTAATAAAATTTCTTATTTCAGGGCGAAGAGCTTGGAATGACAGATGGAAGCATCAGCTGGGAAGATACCAAAGATCCCCAGGCCTGCAATACAGATGATTCTGTAAACTACTGGAAGAGCAGCCGCGACCCTGCGCGCACGCCGTACCACTGGGATGCTACCGCGAATGCCGGTTTCTCCAATGGCACCACAACTTGGCTCCCTGTCGCTAGTAACTACCAGACTGTTAACTTAGCAGTCGAGATGGCAGCACCTAAGAGTCACTATAAGGTAAGTTACTAGAGTCAGTCATTCGAAGCGGCATTCATTTTCTTGAACAATTTTTTAATTTTATTGTAAGGAGGCGCTCGTACATGTCGTGTTGATACACGACGACGATTGATATCGATCAGCGAAGTTAATGTAAACTGTTAATGTTACAGTAAAATACCTAGAAATGAAATTAAAAATAAATTGATATTTAATTAAAAACTCTTTAGAACAAAGTGGGAACTTCTTTTAGAGCCCCAGGAAATAACCCGCTTAATATTAATTAATTTAATATTTACCTATTACAGTTTTACAAGGATGTGGTTGCCTTAAAACATACGGCGGCTGTGAGCTCCAGTGATTTGGGAACATATGCGATGACGGAAAACGTCTTAGTTGTTACAAGGTACGTATTCCATCAACATGTCAGCCGTAAATGTCTACTGTTAAACATGGTGATACGGGACTCTCACTCGCCACTGCGGACTAAATTTTCCACACATTTCGCCTCTCCGGGACTCTCCGCACACGTGTGGTCGGTGACGGCCACTCCAAATGTACAGAAACAGTTTGTGGCTGACAACTTGTGGTTGAGGCGAGTGGCCCGTGTGCGTGTCCGTCTGTGGTAGTCCGTCTGTACTGACGGGCAGGCGCCCTTAGATAATGCCATGCCCCGGACGGATTGAACAAATCTTCAGACCTCGACAGACAACTGGTGTTCGCAGATCGCAGTATGTTGTTTTAAAAACATACAGCTCTTGTTACAATCCCATAGTCGCACTCGCTCTTTTATATTTTGGATATAATTTATCTGATAATTCAGCGATACTTAAAATATATCCCATCGCCTTTCTGTACGATCTGCTGAACCTTGGATCAATACATAGATGTCTTAGACCAACAGTGGGTGTGCGACAGTACATCTCTACCTTGATACGAGTATTCATTACCACTTTTTTCTCATTAGGATAACTACAAATAATACTGCGGTCGTGGGTGTAATAAACTTGTCAGATGAATCGACTAACGTGGACCTGACTTCGCTCTCCAGGGTGTCTCAGAAGCTACAAGTAGTGGCCTCGGGAGTCGACTGCTCAGTTAACAAAGGGTAAGATTCTGTTAGATAGTCTCCAGTTTAATCCGTTTATACTACTAGCCTTGGCGGTTCCTGTCACAACGCTCATCAATAACTCCATGTATATATAGCTGATAAATCGGCAATGACCAACTTATTACAAATCAAAACGTGTGACATTCGTAAAACAATAATTTCGAAAAAACAATCAACTACGAGTATGACCTCCGCTTTGTATACGGCATAGTTGTACCTCGGAACTCAGAACCTACTCAACCAATTGAAACGTTCTTAAGTTGGGCTATTAGCTATACAACAGTTAAAGTTCAATTGAAATCCGTCCAGCAGTTCCGACGTAATGCGATGACAAACAAAGAGACAGACATTCATTTTAAAAGTCATACATACAGCCAGTAATCAAATTCGTGCAATTCCTTAAAACTGCAGATATTATAGATTTTGCATTTCATTTCTTATTTACATTCCAAGCAATTAGCACGGGGTTTTGTTTGATAAAAATAAAATAAAATACTTATATCTTTTTTGCTCTTCGATAGTGGCCAGTGATCGTAACTAAATCACCTGATACGGTTTAAATAAGAATATATAACGTGTAACCAGTTCCGTCCTTAGGGCCACGTGGGGCACGGGCCCAGGGCCCGTCAGGGCCCTCCCCCCGCCCTGAGACGGACCGAAATGCCGAAACCCAGTGCCTTTGTGTTTTTCATCTAATACATCAATTTATTCTACACATTGGTTTCTTAGTTCAACACATCATTAACAAAACACCCAGATAGCCAGGGTTGCTCAGCAAAAGTTTGCTTAGCAGAAGTTTCCTTTAATTTGAGACAAAGTGCTGCCAATTTCAGACTTTCAATTTTTTCTCAAATTGGCGTGAATCTAATAACCAATAAAGTTACTCAACAAAAAGTACATTCTGAAATTTTCATTCACGTTTGTTTGGCATTTTAACCGGTTGCGTACCGCCCGTCGTCGTTAATAATTCTGTTTTCTAAAATATTTAAGCACATAAAAGTAAAATTTCAGTGTATATTATGATTAAACATTTTTAACTAAATATTCTAATTGAGGTGTTTGAGTGTTCGCGTTATTGTTGTTACGTGACGTGATAGAACATTTGTGACACGTATAAATTTTGGGTGTACTACGCCTTATCGAATGCCAAAACATCGAATATCAATTGATCGAACACTATAAATCGAATGTTCAAATAGTCGAACGTTCATTTCATCGAATGGTTAATAAATCGAACATTCAATAAATCGAACACTCAATACATCGAGTGTTCAAAATATCGAATGCTTGTTTGATCGAACGTTTAAAATATCGAATGTTTGTTTCATTGAACGTTCAACGCATCGCATATTCATTATATCGAAATATTAACATACTGACTACTTATTATATTGAATATTAGTATACAAAAATTACGGCTATGTCGAAGAAAAACACAACGCTTTTACTATTTGCTTTTGACACCGAAAACGCTACAAATGAGTTATTAGGTATCAAAATACCGATCCAAGTTCTATCTGACACCGATATAGATAAGTATTTTATGTAACTCAAGGTATCAATTTTATTAACTTCAATATAAAGGTGCAATAAAGTTTCAAGCGGAAACCAACGATCTTGTAACACCTCTCAAACACACCTACTAAAGGTTATACAGAACCACTCTAAAGGGTTTATACAGACTTTACCTGCAAAATTTTGCGCCAAAATCGAAGATATAAAGGTGTTATTACACTCTATAACTCTCTTGTAAGATCTACACTAACACTTTAATATCTAAGCAGAACAGATATACCGGTCCACTACAGCTTGTCTTAACGCTAAAATGTTAGTTGGGATGTGACTTTTTCAATGTCATATGTACTTTCTTAGTTAATCTAAGACGCCACTGACATACGGTGAAGGAAAACATCGTGAGGAAACCTGGACTTAATGTTCTGAAATCACCAACCCGCAGTGAGCAAGTGTGGCGATCAATGCTCGTTCCTTCTCTATATGAGAAGAGGCCTTTGCCCAGCAGTGGGACAGTTAACCTAATATTTATTATTTTATTTAGGTTTCTATAGAAACTCTGCCTAAACTTCAGAATGGTGTTTAGATTCGCTTTCTATCTTTCACTTTTATATTACATATAAATTATTTTGTATGGCAGGGTACAAGTGCAGAAGAACGCTATTACTATGTCAGGGCATTGCGCGATGGCGCTACAATCTGTAGTAGAGAGCGGTACCGGAGGAACCGACACCGGGGGAACCGACACCGGAGGAACCAACGGCACCGATACCGGGGGAACCGGAAACGGCACCAATACCGGGGGAACCGGAAACAGCACCGACACCGGGGGAACCGGGAGTGCTAATAGATTCTTAGTCTCATTTGCGTTATGTTGTATTGTCTTCTTTATCCACGGATGCTTAGTAATTTAGTTTGCATACAAATTAACTAACTTAAAAAGCCTTTAAGTACTCATTGAATTGTAATATTTTAACTAAAAGATTAGGTTGTTTTGGTAAATTCAGAAATTTTGTATAATATATTGTTTTTTTTTGTAATTCACATGTTTATTTAAATACCTTTCTAATGGGGAAAATGGGGATTTGTAATGTCGACGCTTCGTGCAAAACAAGTCTAAGGTATGCATACGTTTTGTAATGCATCATAGCAAGGGGGAATGGAACCTTTAGTAAGTATAGGTGGCTCTGGGAGCCTCGAGCATATGGGCGGATTTTTTAAAAAGTGTAAGTACATATTTTGTATGAAGGTTTTAAACGTTTCCTCTGACTAACTTTTTGATGAATTCGTTGCTTGTTTTTCTATGTAACTTTTTATTTGTTATTATTCCTTAACATTATGACCCACTAGTAATCAGTGTACATATTAAAAAATATATATAGTATTATCCCAACGATGGGTAGAATACGTGGTTTTCGTTATCGTTAAGGGTCTTTTTAAACCCGACATATGAAAATAGCTAATGCCGTTGTGAAAACATTAGCTAGTCAGCAAGGTTGGCTGCAGGGCTGACTGCCCAGGGTGCGCGGGACGTACTCAAGTACTGTTACGCACGGAGGTTCTTTTTATACACCCTCGTAGCTAACCCTTGAAATAAAGTTGAAAAGTATCATGTGCCTGTTACTTCCCAGGCACCCATAACCTTTAAACCGGAAGACAGCAATGCTGCTTGCCGGCAATTATACCTGCTGCTGCTGCAGCTGTTATATCATCATCTTCCCAGCAATAGAATCATATACTGGAAGATGCTTATAAGAAAGCATTTCATAAGTATCTCCCTAGGAATATGATTATAACACTAATAACATGATCATATCGGTCAATTTATAAGCACTTATTTCTCAGGGCTGTCAGCCCGGCTACCAACCTTGCTGACTGGCTTATTTGTTCACCACGGCATAAGGTATCAATTAGCTCGTGCCGACACGAGAGAAGAAGAGCATCATGAATAATAATATATGATCATATAACGCCTATCACCATGTTATTGCGACATATGCATACGTTTCTTTTGTTGTAGTCATCGACGTGGATGTACCCAAGGTGGGGGTAAAACTGCATGACACAGAGAAGTGTAGCTGCTTGTCTTGATCTATTCAGAATATTCAGTGAACTCGATATATATCGATTAGAAAGTACCTCTGCTGCCGGTACCGGCACCCCAAAATAACGCCATTAGGAACCGGCACTACATTACTGCGGGCAGCCCAGATTAAAAACATAGGCCGCCGGCACCCAAAATGGACACCGGCGGCGGTAATAAGTTGTTTGGTAGGTATATTAGTTGAAAGGTAGGTTATATTTTGGGCAAAGCACTGTAACTTGTCCGCCAATTGACTAATTTCAAGAGCGAGCGAAGCGAGCACTTTAATTTGGGGCACTCTGACACGGATAGGTTAGATTCGAAGTGGATGACGGGGGCTAGAGTGAGCGAATAAAGCGAGCGAAGGAAGCCCCCGACATCCCCTTTGTGTTAGGTTACTTAAAAACCCTGCAGACAGAAATAGGAGACCCGCGCAGCGGGACTCCGTCGACTCTGCTTTGGAAACTCAAACAACCTTACAAACATCCCCTTAAGTTTTTCATTTGTTTTTGTGAAAATTAAAGTGGGTCACGAATAATCGTCTCATGAAGAGTTTGAAGAGGCCTTGAAGGTGTATAAAAACAGTATGTAGTCGGCGCGGCGTCGCGCCGGCAGCGGCACTCGTAATGGCAACCGGTACCGGCAGCAGAGACACTCCCTATCGATTATTATTATTTTTGCGTCCCTTGTCGGCTGTGGAACGGCAAACATAATAAAATACTTCTGGCTCTGACCATATTTTACATTGAATAATTATGTTGTCGACTACGTATGCAGATCCCCCGATGAGTTTCTCATCAGCGAATAAAATATATTCGATATTCGGGCATGAATAATTTGGTACTAAAGACACTAATATAATTTATCATTAGTTAAGTAGAGGTATTCTTTCTGACGAAGGCGGGTGAATTATTGCAATATGAACTTTATGTCAAAGATATAAAACTTACAACACCTGCCTTCGTGGGTTAGGAAGACTACTTATATCAATTTCATTCATAGATTCATCTTTTCCCTGTTGCACCTGTCATAGCTGAAAACACAATGCCTGCTCGACGTTGGCGGGGGCACAACCGTGCCTTCTAACTTCACAGGGGAAACACGTATAAAAAATAAAAAACTAAAAAAAATTCTCCAACAATATTTACAAGAACAAGTGATTGGAGCCTCCCTTTAAGCAAGTAATGCCTGTGTTGGGAGACTCCGCTCTTCCATACCGATTGTATTAACTTCTATTACTATAATTTATTAAGATAAAACAAACAATATTTATGTGAGTGTGTGTGGGTGTGTGAGTATGCGTGTGTGTGCGTGTGTGTATGTTTGTGAGTTCTTGATTAGGTTTGTGTGTGTGTTTATGTGTGCATCATGTGATGGTATAAGTACCTATGCTTAAACCATCTAGCGTTATTGAGAATGTGATTAATCTGTTATCAGGGCTGCATTCAAGATCTGTAGAGCTCTAGGCTAACTTGTGGTGTGGACCCACACACATACAGGTTAGTGTCTGCAAAATTCGCCTGGCCATCTTGAAAATTCAAATAGTTATCGCACACAATTACATTGTAATCTTTTTTTTGTCGTCCTGGCCCCTCCTCTGCAACCTATTTTGCTGGGTCGTTCCGTATTTTCGTGCAAAAAGAATACCAAGACCAACTCATGAAAAAAAAAATTAAAAAAATATTATATGCCTAGTGAATAAAAGCATAATCATTTTAAAAGGAGTACCGCTAATATTACACTTCTATCAGATAGTTTTCTAAAAAAAAAGACGCTGCGTGTAGAATCATTCCTCTCTGTTACTAAGTAACTAGGTATTTCAGCAGGTTTTTTAATGTTTCTTTGTCTACTTTCGAATTGACGACTTTAATTAATACGTAATAATAACGCCAAATTCATGATATTCTTATTTCACTACCGATTCGCTAATGTATTCAACTACGAAGTTATAAAAAAAGTTGAAATAAATCATTCATCTCCACCAGGGATGTTATGGAGCTCCGTTACCGTAACCGAAACTGTCAGAAATCTGTCCGATATCAGAAATAAAAATCTATCCGAAACCGGAACCGAATCTGATAAAAACTTTCGAATAATTTCGGATAGGGGCGAACTCTAAGTGTCTAAACATACACACATCAAAAAAGTTTGCGATCACTAGCATAAGCTGATATAATTTTTTAAATTGAACTTTATCAAGAAAAATTCTTTGATGTGTGCCAGTTTGAAATTAAAAAATAACACAATTTCTTATTTTTATAAAAAATAAGAAAGAAGATTTCGATTTTTCAAAGTGATCGCAAACTTTTTTTGAAAAGCTGAAAGAATTTTTGAAATCGGATGTGTAGTTCCGGAGATTACCTCCTACATACAAACAAACAAACAAACAAATTCTACCTCTTTATAATATTAGTATAGATGAACGGATCGTTCAAATTTGCAAGAAACGGCGGAGTGAACCGCCTATGCTCACATGCGGCCCTGTCCGTTATATTGTTACTTAGATAACATAATCATATCGACACACATATTATTACAATACAGGGTGTTAACGAATTCGTGTAATTCCTTCAAACCACATGATCTTTTAATGGTATAGAATAACCCCGCACGGGATTTAGTATGATTAAAAATAAATAAAAACTTTTTTTCAATTTTTTTTATTTTCTTGAAAATTTCGATGCCATGCATAAATTAATGAAGGCACGGTGACACAAATGACGGGCACAACTAGCGCGATATCGCTCCACGCAGTCAGTTAACTTGGAACGCTAAAATTACTCAGATAGAGAATGCGATGGTTCATTTTTTGAAAACTTTTTTTGTTGATTCTGAAAACAACTTGTGCAGGGTCAATCAGTGTCACCAGTAAGTAGATCACGCGGTTTGAAGGAATTACACGAATACGTTAACACCCTGTATATTAGGTATAGGTATCTACGATGTTTGTTTGGCAGGTACTCTGTCTTCAATTATGATGTGCTGCACGGAAGTGTTTTCAGTTTGAATAAGCACTCACAGTCGAGTGCGACAATGTGAATATATTACAACAATCGAACGATAATCACGTTTATTAGATAGCGCGCCTCATGATTCTTCATCGGTTTCTGTGAGACTGTAGGTACTTACAGTTTAATCTGATGAATAATAGTAGATTGTTGCACCGAGCGCAAAGTGAGTCATTAATGCACGAGTGTGAAATTAACACGAGTGCATTAATCACTCACTTCAGCAAGGTGCGTAATCTACTTTTCTTTCAACTACCAATTTACCTACCGTGATAAAATATACCTACTCAAAATAAAAACTCAAGTTAATGAAAACAAGGTTATCCTGCGACTTTTGCGGCAAAAGGTTATTAACAATTTCATTTGCAGCTGTTTTTATACTTTCTGGACTTGAATTCATATCGCTATCTATTTCCATTTTTTTAAACTTTTCTTGCTAATGAAGAAGTATCAAAGTTTTACAATGGGATTCGCGCCATTTTTTTTTCACCAATTCGGTTTTATTCAGCCGATTTTCAGCCAGTATCTTTTTGATCTAATGTATAAGAATGCATACATTTAATATTAAACTTAACGGGAGACATTAAACCTCCGTGGTAAATTTATATCTAAATAAAAAATAAAAAACTGCATTAATGAAAAACAGTGCAGTAATGAGATTTCATACAACATTTCTGCACTGTTTTGCAGTGCAGTCATGAGATTTCATACAACATTTCTGCACTGTTTTGCAGTGTAGTCATGAGATTTCATACAACATTTCTGCACTGTTTTGCTTCTAAGCAGACAATACGTATTTTGTGATCGGTTTTGTAGCGATTAATGATAACATTACTACGTAGTTGAAAGAAAAATAGTTCAACCAATAATATTCGTTGACATAAGATTCTGAGCTGTTCATTATATTTTTGTAAACCGGGGGTGAGTCTGTTATCCTGGTAATGACTGTATTTACTTTAGTCGCGACCTAATCTCGTATTAAACATGTCTCTTAGTAAAGTTGTGGTAGTAGGTACAACTCTGCCTAATCTTCTTATGCCTGTCCATACAAATCAATTAAAATATTTTATTGATTTGTATGGAAAGTTATAAAAAAATACGCGAATTTCGAAAAGTTGTAGAACAAAAGTTGTTCAATTTCCGATACCGAGTAACCTCATAAAATTCTTCGACTTGATTTTTTAACACCTTGTATAAAGAGAAAGGTACTGACTGACATCATCATCTGCCTAGCCTTTTCCCAACTATGTTGGGGTCGGCTTCCAGTCGAACCGGATGCAGCTGAATATCAGTATTTTACATGGAGCGACTGCCTATCAGACCACCACAACCCAGTAACTGGGTAATACAATACTCTTGGTAAGACTGGTTGTCAGACTTTCTGGCTTCTGACCAACAGTAACGACTGTCAAAGATCTACAAATGACAGCCGGGACCAACGGCTTTACGTGCTTTCCGAGGCACGGAGGAAACTCGCTATGGTAAATGGTCACCCATCCACAGACCAACCTTGGCAAGCGTGGCTTAACCCGGAAGATCGGTCTATGCGGCTGTAATTATTTGGCCAAGAGCTCCTCGGTACTGAGGTAAAGGTAAAGGTACTGACTGACATATGATTCATCAATGCAGAGCCTAAACCACTAAAGCTGGAAATATGAAATTTGGACAGTAGGTTTCTTTGGTGACGAAAACATCCACTAAGAAGGGATTTCTTGAAATTCAACTCCAAAAGGGGTGAAAAGGGTGATTAAAGTTTGTATGCAAATCCGTCATTTTTGAAGTAAGAAGCATGAAAATAAATATTAAGGTTTCTGGTTTGGAGTTAATGTACACGTGTTTGAGCATTTTTGGAAATTCAACCCCTAAGAGGATGAAATAAGTGTTGAATGTTTGCATGAGAAATCTGGTACTTGTGAAATAAGACGCATGAAATTAAATATTAACGTTTCTGGTTAGAAATAAATTAACAAGTGTTTGAAGGTTTTTGGAAATTCAACCCCTAACGGAGTGAAATAAGTGTTGAAAGCTCGTATGAGAAATCTGGTACTTCTGAAGTAAGAAGCATGGAATATTTAGGCTTTTGGAAAGAAATAAATTTACGTGTTTAACGGTTTTTGGAAATTCTACCACTAACGGGTTACATAGGGGATGAAAGATTTTCTGAAGTTGATAAAGTCATGAAATCAAATAATAGGTTTTCTGGTTAGAAAAAAATGTACACGTGTTTGACCGTTTTTGTAAATGGATGGATATGCATAAGATGGCGAAATAAAAAGGTTTGAAACATTTTTGAAAAATCGTACTTTTGAAGTAAAAAGCATGAAATTAAATATTTAGTCTTCTGGTAACAAATAAACATTCACGTGTTTGAAGTGTTTCGGAAATTCTACTCCGAAGGGGCATGTAATCAAATAATAGGGTTTCACATCAGAAATAAATGCACACGTGTTTGAGCATATTTGTAAATGAAACCCTTAAGGGGATGAAATAAGGGTTGAAAGGTTGTATTAGAAATCTGGTACTTTTGAAGTAAGAAGCAATACACATGTTTGAGGGTTTTTGGAAAACCCCTTATGGGGTGAAATAGGGATGAAAGATTTTCTGAAGTTAAAAGCACGAAATCAAATAATAGGGTTGCTATTGGGAAATAAACATACTTACACGTGTTTGACGTTTTTTGGAAATTCTACCTCTAAGGGGGTGATTTAATAAGGATTAAAAGTTTGTTTGAGAAATGTGGTACTTTTGAAGTAAGAAGCATTAAATTAAATATTTAGGCCTCTGGTTAGAAGTCAACATACACGTGTTTGAGGGTTTTTGCAAATTCTTCCCCTATGGGGTGAAATAAGGAATGAAAGTTTTTTCATTGTTAAAAGCATGATATCAAATTATTGGGTTTCCTTTTAGAACTCAATGTACACACATATATACATACATGTTTGACGTTATTACAAATTCAACCTTTAAGGAGGTGAAATAAGGGTTGCAAGTTTTTGTTGCGTAAATTCGGCATAATGTGTTTGGACACTAAAATTCGATTGACGTAAAACTCGATGCTGCCGGGAATAAGCCTCCGGTTGCCGACCAGACGTGATAGTCTTCCTTCCAACGAGATATCAGCTTTGTATTCATGTATGTGAAAAGTAGCAGGCAGGCCAGGGTGCGCCATGCGTTAACCAAATTTGATCAATGATTGATTGTTTTGTATTTAATTTACTTGTATCCTTTTTATTGCTGCACAGGTGCACACGTCATCACGTCAACGCCGGCTTTCGCTGAAAACCAGCGCTGTGGCTCCGTCTCGCACGAGTCATAGCATTATGCTGAGCGATGGTCGTTTTGCGTAGATGTGACGCATATCTTTCCCAAGTTTCTTCGTGGTTTTGTTCATAGTTTTTTATTTTTGTGTGTCATATAAATAAATATTTTTTCTTTCTTTCTTTCTTCTTTCTATTGTTCCAAATCCTGCATAAACCGATTTATCAGCGTTTGCTATGCTGCTATTACTTCAGGCCGTAGCGCGGTTGAAAGGAATGGGGAATTCAGTAATTTACAAGATTTACAAGTACATTTACCTACATTCATGTGACTAGCGGCACTCGATTTCAAGTATTTTGATAAATATTGAAGGTAGGCAGTCAATCCTTTCGAAGTCTTGTTAGTTTCCATATCTTTGCATCAAGCGATGATTTATTCATTGTATATTGGTACAAAATCAATCCAATTATTACGTAATCTACAGAATTGTGGTTATATCGGTATGATTATACATCAGCCCCTCAGTACAAGAGCCTCCACGAGTGACGATACATAAGTATGTCCGGCGCACCCTGGGCTGTCAGCCTCGCTACCGACCATGCTAACTGGCTAATCTTTTCACCACGGCATGACCTATTCTCGTATAGCTCGTGCCGACCCGATAGAAGAAGCCCCTCAGTAAAGATTCATCCACTGCTGAATATATCGGCTTCTCAAAAACAGTTGCAATGGATGTACACAAAATACAATGATACAGCGTGTCCGCCGGCAGATTTTACACTTTGAACAGAGCTCACGGCGCGGCGCGGCGACTAGCAAAGCGTCAGCGGGGGGAACGGGGTATCATTCGCCGCGGGAGTGTCCCTGGAAGTATGGATCAAATCGAATAGCATTGTCATTTCCAAACTTTTTAACCCTGAGAATGTCGGTGCAATTTTTTACGGTTCAAAAGTTATGACCAAATATTGTTTTTTTTTTCAATCACTTCGCATAGAAAAAAATCATAAAAAAAACTATCAGAGCTATCATTTTTTTCAGGACTGGCAAACAGTAGGCCTTTCTTGTGGTAATACTTTTACACAGCTAGAAAACATGTGTTCAATAAGAAAAAACATTTACTGCTTTTTTGATCTGACAAAAATTTTACTCATGTTTTTACTACTACAAGTTTTGAAATGACCTTGCCTACCTATTCGATTTGATCCATACTTCCAGGGACACCCTGTATAATGTGCCTTTCTTGCAACTTAGGTAACATTCTATAAAGTAGTAGTTTTTCAAGGATCTTTGACATAACTGAAAGCAGGCGAATAGGCCGATACGATTTAACCCCATGTACTGGTTTGCCTTCTTTGTGAATCATCACAATCTGTGATACTTTCCACAGACTAGGGTAATATTTAGACCTAAGAATTCCATTGAATAGTGAGGTCATATAATATACTATCGCTTTCTTAGGTAGTTCTATCGGGACTTCCTTGGTAATTAAGTCGAAGCCAGGAGCTTTCTTAGTATCGAGATTTTTTAATTCCTTTGCGATTTCCTTAGGGGTGAAGGGTCTAATTGATAAATCCTTTAGTTAGTAAGTCCTGATTCAGCCGAGGTCCAGGTCATTTTCATCGACATCTGGTTCTGCCGAATTTGGTACAAATATCCTTGCTAGATGCTCTGCGAATAATTTGGCCTTCAGCTTACTTGTTCTAGCCCAGTACCCCAAGTGTGAGTTTTATTACGTTACTACTGTAGTAGCGTCACGCCAAAAATGTATGAAAATTTAGGCAGAGCCTCTAGCGGCGAATAGCGTGACTAACTAAAAATTTGTTTGACATTTTTGGCGTGACGCAGCTACAGTAGTACCGTAAAAAACTCACACTTGGGGTACAGGTACCATTCTCAACTTTGAATGGTGGCTTTGTGTTTTGAGGTTGTACTACGTGTAGCCTTCCAAAGCGAGTAATTTTATTTGTAGTAAGTGATTCTACGTGGGCATGCTTTGTCATATTTCTAGCAGTTTTGAGAGCTCCCTTGACGTCCGAGATAGCCTTATTCAATGCTTTTTATCTTCCCTGCACTGGCTCATATACCATTTTTTTTTTAATATTAATAATATTTTTTTATTTCAGAATAAAGGTTTAGTTACAGAAAAAGAGGTAACGTTGGTTCCTGTACTAATGATGAACATTGTATCACAGGTACCAGGCAGCGTCTTCCACAGTATAGGTACAATAAAAGCATGAACGATGGTCTTGAAATAAAGTTGAGTAGAATACAAAGCAAAAAGAAAAGTAATATTGTCTTAACTACTTATTAAAAATAGTTTGAGTGTATAATTATTATACGAGTATGAGTGAGTGCATGGGGTGTTTATATGTATGAGTGTGCTGTGGTGTGTATGTGTGATGTGGTGTGTATCTGTGATGCGGTATGTATGTTAGTGTATCGATTTTAAGGGTAACGTCAATTATTTTAGTGATGGTTTTAGAAGATTCTCAGTCTCATGGTAATTTAGTTTTTGTAGCCAATCTTCCAAACTCTACGAAGTCGTCGTTTTTCATGTATCTTTTCTTGTACCTGTCAGGATAAACTAGATTTAAACCTTGCTGCTGGTTTTACTGGCTTGAATTGATAACATGCAACTTGGATTACGTTGGTTAAATCTTTTGTAGTTCGTTCGAGTTCGTCATTTCAAGGAAATTTTTAACTCGAACGTCCGCCCGACCGTGTCTCGGAATGAGTTCCAGTCCGTAACATTCTTAAAGAGGGGTTGATGCGTATCACTTTTCAGAAGTTTAGTGCTGGCTGTCAGAATAACTGGAACATGGTTGGATAAGCCATCCAGGACGGATTCGACAAAGAAGTCAAGTCTTGAGAGTCCACCCTCTAGTATTAACGATAACATATCACAGATAGGTAAACAATGTCGATTGGTCGTGTTCACTTAACACTTGAATGTTCCTGCATATAAGGACTAGTCGGTTGTGACCATGGCTATTTATGGAGCAGCAGAGAATGCAGGTTAGTGTGTGTTTTTTTAAATGTAATTGGTTGGCAAACAAGCCGATGATCCACCTGATCGAAAATTTGTACCGCCGCATTACACCTACAAAACCGAAAGGATTGCTGATGCGTTGCCTGTAATTTTACCGGCACCCATGCCCATAAAACCGGAACATATAGAAACATCTTAGACTGTGGCGTGTGCTTGGCGGCAGAAATAGATATGGTGGTAGTAAATCACAGGACGAGCTCTCTACAAAGAGCTTCTACTAAAAATATTAAGAGTTTTGGGTGTATAAACTTAGCGTGAAACAGTTCAGGGCCGCAGCTACTACCGGGATAGCATAAAAAAGGGACCATCGTTTACTTGTTGACCCGGGGCTCCCGGATCTTTAGATAGCCCTGCAGCTTCTCCAAACGTCAATCCAGGTGAGGTTGACGATAGAGAAGCAGGCAGCGCATCAGCTCCATGAGACAAAATCTCCTTTCCATAAACGTTAATGCCAATCAAATTGTATGGAAATTACACTTGCTTACGCTCGAGCAAATGTCATTTCTATGTTTAAGGAAAAGGGATTTTGTCTCAAGACCCAGGTGTTTGTGCCCGTTGTCGTTAACAGTCAACTGCCGAGCGATCGATGGTTTGCTTTGCACTTGTCAGACAATTAACAGGCAGCAGTATTAGGTACCCTAGCGTGCCGACTGCTGCCATGAATATTGCAGATTAAAACATTTATTAATCACATATTTTTCATGTAGTAATTTAAAATGCGTGTGATTACGCTGTTGCTGGTTGCTGCTACGGTCGCCAGCGTCACCTGCGTGGACGTGTGGTGGGAGTCTGCCGTCATCTACCAGATATACCCGCGCTCCTTCAAGGATAGCGATGGAGACGGAATCGGAGACTTAAACGGTAAATATTGATGTAATTTCTTTAACATGTTGGTACCTAAGAATGTAATTTTCCTTCTGTTTGGTTCCTGATTTGCGTAATATAAAATAGACCACACGCTTTCCTTAGAGTGGGTATCAGAGACTTAGAGAGAGGATGCCAGCAGCATTTTCCTTTTCAATCGTACCGTACCGAACCAATTCGTTTGGCAAGCATGGTTGTTATGGCACTATGACCGTTGATGATGATGATAATTAGATTTTTTTCTTGAAGCGATAAAATTATGAAAAAACAACTCTTTGCTTCTTGATCGACCCCAATTGTCAATGACGAGCAAAATATTGGCACTTATTTTTGTATTAGGTATAACTTTCGTGAGACACATTCATATTTATGATTATTTACGGTTTACTCACGTGCATTTAAGGGATTGCCCGACTAGTCGAACTCGCGACTCGCCGGGTGTTCAGCTCATGATTAAGGGCTCCGTTTGGGTCCGAAACTAGTCGGGCAATCCTGAAAAATGCACGTGAGTAAACCGTAAACAATCATAAATATTGACATTTTATTTCCATTTTTAAACTTTAAACATTGAGTATAGTACATAATATAGTAATAGTATTGGTACTCTAAAAATGTACCTTCTATCTCCTAACGATGCCCGCCGTGCTCAAAATTAGGTACCGTTTTCTTCATCAATCCCAACCCAGCCACCAAACGAAGCCTCAGCAGTTGAAACCACTCAACCATTGTCCGTAACAAATAAACTTTAAAAAAAAGTAAAAACCGACTTCAAAGAAATACTAAAAGGAGTAAAATAATTACCATAATATAAAATTAACAGTTTCAGAAGTCGGTGACTTCTATTTGCTTCAGTGTAGAGTTGCACCGACTTCTAAAACTGTTAATTTTATATTATGGTAATTATTTTACTCCTTTTAGTATTTCTTTGAAGTCGGTTTTTACTTTTTTTTAAAGTTTATTTTTTATTAAATACGTTTTAGTGTCATAATTTTAACCCCCTCCTTCATAACGCTTCTTTTTGGCTTTGACGTAGTCGGGCATAAAAAGTCCTTTCAAATGATACCTTACACGATATAATGAAAACATTCCAAAGGGGGGGAGGGGGGGACACGCACCCCCTCCTCTTTTCCAGTAGTCAGTTCCCAACAACAAATATAAACAAAGCAATATTAGTAATTTGAGAATTTTGCTTTGATCCGATGAGGAGTTCCGTTACATATCTCTGAAGTTCATGGTCTAATCATAACAAAATTTATATGAGACCAATCGGGAAGTATACCCTTTCGAACAAAAAAAGAATTTTTCAAATCGGCTCATAAATGACGGAGATATGAGGTAACAAACATAAAAAATAAAAAAAAAATACAACCGAATTGAGAACCTCCTCGTTTTTGAAGTCGGTTAAAAACAACTACCCGCACGATGACTGCTGAGTAATTGTCCTGCAGAAGGCCAATACTACTTACTAATAAAACTGTTAAAAAATTAATTTCTTATAATGATAACGATCTCACGTCCGTGGTTGGGCTGCGGTTCGTTTGCGATTTTAAATATCTTTGTTAGCAGAATTCGTCTCCTGCTGGACAATTACTCAGAAGTCATTGTGCCCGTGGTTATTACAGCCAATGGCTCAGTGGCATCGATTGTTGAAGCTTTCGTTAGGTAGATGGGTTGGGCTTGATGTAGAAAACGGTACCTAATTTTGGGCACGGCGGACATCGTTAGGAGATAGAAGGTTCCTCTCGAAAGTAGTTGTTACGGTAAATGACACAGTTGTATCGACCAACGACTGTTGAGACTTTCCTTAGATGGCTGGATGCCGTCCACTTGCAGTTATGATTACGAATCTGAAACGAAATATGATTGTGTTATTAGCCTGTTCAGTCTAAAATTTAATAAAAATGTGACGTTTTTTTATTTTTCTCGGTTATCGTGATATTCTCGTCGTAATAACCAACAATAAAATATTTTATTTTTAACAGGTATTAAAAGTAAGCTGTCATTTCTGGCAGACACAGGTGTAGATGCGATATGGATGTCTCCCATCTACAAATCGCCCATGTACGACTTTGGTTATGATATAGAAAACTATACAGAGATAGCAGAGGAGTACGGAACTATGGCTGACTTTGACGCTCTCATGACTGAAGCTAAGAGATTGGGTAAGTGAAAAAGGGGGGGGGGGGGACATTAATGATACCTAAGGGGTTCGAACATTTTTCTATGGAAGCTGGCATAGGCCCCTGCCGCCATTTTCATTTTTTTTCCAAGTTGCGGCGCACGATGAGACTAACATATGTGGGTAGAGGACACTCAAACAAACAAAAAATATTCAGAGATATAGTGCCCTAAAGTGTCACGTTGCCGAGATATTTGGAATCAAAGATTTTTTTTCAAGATTATCTCGATACAATATCTCGGTAACGTGACACTTTAGGGCACCATATCTCTGAATATTTTTCATTTGTTTGAGTGGCTTCTACCCATTTACCAGTTACAAAGTGCGCTGCAATAAAAAAACTTTAAGTCAAAATATCTCGGCAACGTGACACTTTGGGGCACCATATCTCTGAATATTTTTCGTTTGTTTGAGTGTTCTTTATCCATATTTACCAGTTACAAAGTGTGCTGCAATCTTGGTTATATAACTGTAACCCACTCATATTCTCACTCCTTTCAGTTTTAACATAATTCCTCCTCAATTCGTTTTCTAATTTATCACGACCGTAATAGATTTTAAGGCTTATATTGACGTGCAGGCGTTCGCGTGGTGTTGGATTACGTGCCCAACCACACAAGCAACCAGAGCGTGTGGTTCCAAAATTCAGTAAAAAGAATCGGCAATTACGCCGACTACTACATCTGGGCCGACGGCAAGCCAGGCCCCGACAACAGCAGTAATTACTATCCGCCAAATAACTGGGTAAGCAATGTGTTACGTCGCTCTGTGGGTCAAGTAATATCGCAAGTAACATTGAATACAGCAGACTGAAGACGAACCTTTTTTCAAATATACCGAAAATATTATACAGCGTGTCCCAGAAAGTAGTGTCAAGCGGAAGTCCAGAGGTAGAACATCCTTTGAGGTACCCAAATCACCCCCATGTATGTTCCGCGATTTTTTGTCGTTTTCGAGTTATGAATGTTTTTCATGTTTTTTAATCAAACTCTGACTATAACGACATTTTTGATCATAGTGACGTAAATAGTTGAGATACATGAGTAACTTTTTTTTTCTAAATTAGCTGATTAGTGACCTTATCGAATGCATAAACATTTGTAACCATAGATGTAACGAATGCGTTACAAAAAGATATTGAATTGTCATAAAGTTAAAATCTTGCATGTTTCCTAAATCTTTGTGGGTGATTTAAAAATAAATCTCCCTAAACTTTTTTTGTCAGATGTATTTTAAAAACTTATCCATTTTATCAGCTATTTACCCTGTAAATTTTATCGAGCTATCTCTACGACATCACAATAAAAAATTCATTCAAAACATACAATATCGAAAATTCCAGTCGTAAAAGGGTGAATGAAAAATTGATTAAAACTAACTAATAACGTCTTTTTTAGTAACCTTCGACGCAAACAGAGTGTTGTTATAAGTTTAACGTGTGTGTCTGTGTGTCTGTCTGTGGCATCGTAGCTCCTAAATGGATTTTGATTTAGTTTTTTCTTTTATTTGAAAGGGGACTTTATCGAGAGTGTTCCTAGCTATGATTCAAGAAAATCTGCTCAGCCGTTTGAAGATCATCAGCTTTTTTCTGGTTGTCGAAGGGATATGAGCAACTTCTACTGATCTGATCGATTCGAAATTTACTATCCTGTGACTTCAATGATATTACAATAACATGGTAACCTTGACCTGATACTCAAGCATCATCTGAAACAGCATGATACCCAACTTACAGTAGAGGTATTGTGTGCCTATTGATTCTTTAAGTTTATGATAAGTTGTAATGACCTCCTTCTTGTCACATGTCATCAATATCCTTGAAGTCACAGGATATTAAATTTCGAAACGATCAGATCAGTAGAAGTTGCTCATATCCCTTCGACAACCAGAAAAGAGCTGATGATCTTCAAACGGCTGAACAGATTTTCTTGAATCATAGCTAAGAATACTCTCGATAAAATCACCTTTCGAACAAAAGAAAAAACTAAATCAAAATCTGTTTAGGAGCTACGATGCCACAGACAGACACACAGACACACACGTTAAACTTATAACAACACTCTTTTTGCGTCGAAGGTTACTAAAAAAGACGTTATTAGTTAGTTTTAATCAAGTTTTCATTCACCCTTTTACAACTGGAATTTTCTATATTGTATGCTTTGAATGAAATTTTTATTGTGATGTCGTAGAGATAGCTCGACGAAATTTACAGGGTAAATAGCTGATAAAATGGATAAGTTTTTAAAATACATCTGACAAAAAAAGTTTAGGGAGATTTATTTTTAAATCACCCACAAAGATTTAGGAAACATGCAAGATTTTAACTTTATGACAATTCAATATTTTTTTGTAATGCATTCGTTACAGCTATGGTTACAAATGTTAATGCATTCGATAGGATCACTAATCAGCTAATTTAGAAAAAAAAAATACTCATGTATCTCAACTATCTACGTCACTATGATCAAAAATGTCGTTATAGTCAGAGTTTGATTAAAAAACATGAAAAACATTCATAACTCGAAAACTACAAAAAATCGCGGAACATACATGGGGGTGATTTGGGTACCTCATAGGATGTTCTACCTCTGGACTTCCGCTTGACACTACTTTCTGGGACACGCTGTATACAATGTGGCGCTGAAGTTATCACATTAAATTGTACAGCGATATATACAAGTAGATATATACCTGTTAAGATAATCAAATAAACAATACCACTAAAAATAAAAAATCGCATTTTTCAAACAAAATAAATAGCGTAAAAGTTGACTCGAAATAAAACATCCTCTAAAACATTAGTTTACTGACCTGTAAAAGCGGCAACATCGCATGCTGCGACATCGGTACCTACGTAAACATTGTCGGTTCATCAAAGTCTCGAGTGGCGCGGCTCGGCTCAATGGCGACGGCTTCAAGTAACATAAACATAACACTGTGCCTATTGCTTTTATCCAAATAATCACTAATCATGAGTTCACGTCCAAAGTTTAATAACGAACAAATTACGGAAAAGGGATTTTAAATTTTTAAATTTTCAAAATGTCCACCGTGTTCCTGAATGCATAATTGACATCGTCGTAAAATGTTATTTCGAACCCTTCGCAGTAGGTCACCATTCGCGGCTAAAAGTTTTACCTTGTTGAAGGCCAGAATTATTTTATTTTTTAAGTCCTCCACAGTGGTCACTTCAGTAGCGTAAACCTCGTATTTCAAGTATCCCCATAAGAAAAAATCTAATGGGGTTAGGTCTGGTGACCGTGCTGGCCATCGAAAAGGTCCGTATCGGCCAATCCACTGCTCTCCGAACATATCATTGAGCCGCTCTCTGGCAGCCACCACTGAATGAGCAGGTGCTCCGTCAAGCTGGTACCATAATTGGCTATTTGCACGCACCGATAATTGGTCAACGTAATCCGCCACTGGACCGTCAAGGAGTTCCAAAAATTTGGGCCCATTAAGGTTGCCGTCAATAAACACTGGACCAATTATTTCATTCCCGTGTATTCCAGCCCAAACATTAATGGAAAATCGGTATTGGTGCGAAGACTCTCGATACAGGTGAGGGTTTTCTCGACTCCAGTATCGCAGGTTTTGCCGATTCCAGATCCCGTTGCGTGTGAATGTGCTCTCGTCCGTCCACATTATGTTAGGCAAAAAATCGGGGTCATTACCTACTTTGCTCAGTAGCCACTGACAGTAGGCTTCTCTAGGTGGCTTATCCCTACTCAGTAAACCCTGTACCTTTCGGTATTTGAACGGCCGTTGTTTGTTTTTTTTTAAAACTTTGTGTACTGTTTTGTGATGTACTCGAAACTGGCGAGCTGCTCTACGGAGACTTGATGTTGGATTACGAGCGAAATAATCCAACATTTGTTGTTCGTGGGACACTGGTACTTGCGGTGGGACATCAATCTGACGCGGGATCAGTGGTTCGTTGTCACGTAATCTTTGAACTGTCCTAATAAAGATCCGTGAGTCTGAAGGACATACACGGGTGGTACTATACCTTTCTCGGTATGTTCGTAACGCCAGAGCAGCGTTTTGATGGCATTCCCCATAAATTAGGATCATATCGGTGTACTCCGATGACGTGAAGTTCCTACGGGGCATCTTGGATGTAAAAAGCGTCCAATTTCGCACGAGTTATCACACCACTTCACTAAATTATTTAATCCACTTAAATAATTGTACCTATCAACGTGTCCTATCACAAAAAAAAACAATAAACTTATCCAAATGTCTACAAAATCAACAGTTCTTACAAAACTAAAGTGTCCTATCACGGTTATTATTATTACAAACAAAACAATAAAAATACAAAGGGCGCGTGCGCGTATTAAGCGGCTCGCGCAACTAAACTATCCTTTAAGGACAAGGGCGCTGCACTGAATCTAATTTCTAATTGATATGCTCACACGCCGGTGGGCGGGAAACGCGGAACGTACATCTCGCTCGACAATACCCGCCCGCGACCCCTAAGCCCCCGCGCGCCAAATCGTTTCTTTTAATTTCGCACATTGTAATTTATGTCCTATATCGTTACGCGTAAGTAATTTTTCGTTTGAATTGTTTTTTTGTTACTTGATTTTAGGTAATGCGGAATGGCAACGTTTAGACTTTTCGCCGGCTTAACGGGTCTTTGACCTAATTATTATTCGTCGAAGATATCTCTATGCGTTTACATGATGTTGTTAAATATTAAAATGAAAAAAAATATCCTGCGGCTATAATATTAAATATTTTCTTTTTTTCTTTTGTGTATGACCAAAGAATGCCATGTAGTATACGTAGTATCATTTAATGTGATAACCTCAGCGCCACATTGTATATATCCATGCTGTAGGCGGGCGGCGTGGTTTGCCTGGAGACCATTCAGCAGGCTTACTCCCGACAGGATCGAGTTTTGAATCGAGTCGACTTAGTGTCAATTCTTACTCTTGAAATCGACAAAACTGCACGACCGTGCTGAGGTTTGATTTAAAACTGACAAATATTAAAACCAGTCGTTAATTTTTATTCGAGCCGGTGCACAATTGTGCGCTTTTGTCGATTTTAAGAATAAGAATTGACATTAAGTCGACTCGATTCAAAACTCGATCCTGTCGGGAGTAAGCCTGCAGGTCTCGCCAATAACTGCCCGGTTACGTAGAAGGGGGACCCCTTCAAGGACAATATACAGCAAACAGAAAAAAAAGGGCGTCGCGGTCGCGGCTGACCGTACAGCTAAGCCCGACAAGCGAAAGACAATCGTTAGATCGTTACTTGACAATGGCGCCGATTCTTTTGTTCACTAACTAAACTAAACTAAAATGAGACAATTGCAATATTTTACTAAAAGACAGCGCGAGAAAAGGACGTTGATAGTTGTGAACTAAATTAGAGATGTCAAATTACGCCTTCGACGTGTTTTTAGTCGATAGGTTCTGACGTGTCGTCTAAATATGTATGGAGATTTTAGTTCAACTAAATTTGTTAAGTTTAGTTTGTGCACAAGAGAATCGGCACCTATCCGCACTTATACATATAAAATGTGAAAATAACTCTGTCTGTCTGTTTGTTATTTTTTTACGATTAACCTACTAAACCCATTTTGATGAATCTTGGTACAGAGATAATCTGGAACCCGGAGAAGGACTGTAGTATCACCTTCATGATCGTCATCTTCACCGACTGGCCATTTTTATATTTGATACTTTTTATTGATTGTTTTTTTTTTTTTTTTTTTTTGGTGATACTACAGGACATAAGCTACTTTTATCCCGAAAAACGCGGAATGCGCGATAAACGACATCCACGCGAGCGACCTCTTGTTTTTCCAATGTTTTTTGTTTAGGTCAGCTTATTCCGTAAGAGTGCCTGGGAGTACAACGCCGAACGAGATCAGTACTACTTGCATCAGTTCGTCATTGGTCAGCCCGACATTAACTATCGCTACGAGCCACTACGCGAAGAGATGAAGGTAAGTGACAAACAAGGTTTCAGAGACACACATCTATCTATATACTATTAATAAAACTCAAAGGGCACCTTGTCAGATCATTAAATATTTTTCAAAAATTTCGATTTGTGTTAACTATAATTTATCGCCAACCAAAAAATACAGAAGCTAATTTTTTGCAATTATTGTTCCTTTGTCCCGGCATCACGTCAAATCCTGTGGAAGGATTTTGATGGGACTTGCACTGATGTGTTGCAAAGACCTGCGCTTATGCTGGTACCTTTGATTGTACTTGTCTAGATACTAATTTGTCTAAGAGATACCGCGTCTCCCTGTAATGACGTTTCAAAAAAGAGGCAAGGCGTCTGTAGACAAATGGCAATCGATGATCGCCAGAGAATCACCCAAACCAGTGACCAGTGAGAACCAGTGGCGAAAGGTGAATTTTCTTAAAAGGGAAGCCGGACCAAAAAATGCTTACCTTGCTCAAGTGTGATGCGTGAATTCCAGTAACTACTCGTTTCGAAAGGGAAGCCGATAGGAATCGAGTTGTATGGAGGAGCCTTCGCCACTGATAGACACGCCAATTAAATGTGTGGAAATGACATAACAGATTGTTTGATCGGTCGAAAGCTTAAATATATGTATTGTATTATATTACATCTCATTGTCGTTTCTATTCTCTAGCGATCATCGATTACCATTTGTCTACAGAGGCAGAAAAGGCGCGCTTGAGTGTGTGACTCATTGTCTTACACTCGCGCCGGCTGTATACAGGGTGTAAAAAGTCCCATCACATAGTCGAAATCTACGCATTCTGTACATCAAACTAAATTACCTTGACCAAAAATAATTGCTGAGAAACGACTTTTATTTTTATGCCAAAAAACACTGTTTTTTGTAGCGCGCAATGTAATGCACGTAACCGATTGTGCCTGTGTGTTTTGTGCAGCGGCTACACAGCTGAGCCAAGGCGGTCGAGTGCGTTTGATATTCATTGCGTTTTTGTAACTTCAAATGCTTAATTTGTTAAAAAAAAAAAAAGTTGATAATGTTTGTTTGGTAGAAACTTTAGTATTATCACTTAGAATTCGTATTTGGAAAAAACTAAAACAAAAAATTGTACTCCAGAACCAATGATTTCCCAGGTATGGTCTAGAAACAAAAAATGATCCCAATGATGGGTAGAATACGTGGTTTTCGTTATCGTTAAGGGTCTTTTTACACCCGATATGTGTGCGTGCGTAAGGATATCCAACTTAACGATTTTCAAAAGTAACACGTTGCTTTATCTTTTTTTTATTTTTTCACATTGGTACATACGTTACGGTTGTTTTTCTATTAGATTTTTTAAAATGTAGTCACGTAGGTATTTAACGCAACTTAAATTTTTAATTACTGGATCATTGTCTTTTAAAATCTTTATCTTGGAACCCGTTTTATCTTAAAATACGAATTCGTTGTCAGAACTGAAAAGAAAGATCGCCATTGTGAAAATTCTTGTTTTTGGACCGATTGCTTCCAAAATCAATACCTATCTGAGAATCCGCATGGTCTACGAACACGAATTCATTGTCAGAACATAA
Organism: Amphipyra tragopoginis; assembly: GCA_905220435.1. Classification (NCBI taxonomy): domain Eukaryota; kingdom Metazoa; phylum Arthropoda; class Insecta; order Lepidoptera; family Noctuidae; genus Amphipyra; species Amphipyra tragopoginis. The sequence goes on along the minus strand of HG991997.1, from coordinate 6,893,027 downwards.
AAAAGTGGCCGCCATTTTGAAAATTCTTATTTTTGCAACGATTCCTTCCAAAATCAATATCTGAAAATCCGCATGGTCTACGAACACAAATTCACTGTCAGAACATAAAAAAGTGGTCGCCATTTTGAAAATTCTTATTTTTGCAACGATTCCTTCCAAAATCAATAACTGAGAATCTGCATGGTCTACGAACACGAATTCATTGTCAGAACTGAAAAAAGTGGTCGCCGTTTTGAGAATCCGTTTCTGGACCGATTGCTTCCAAAATCAATATCTGAGAATCCGCTTGGTCTACAAATACGAATTTGACGCAGGGTTTTTTGGGCTGTTACTGCAATCGGATCGGATCTTTTTATCTGTGGTAACAGAGAACTCATAAGCCCACTATTCATTACACGAGCCTCAATTACAAATCAATGGACAAATCCTTCATCGCACACACATGCACAGATTTGTCCGGTACGGCGCGGCGCTCGTCTTCAGACGGCGAGCGCCGGACTTATCCGCGAGCCGCAAGCTGAACCGCGAATATAACATTCACACGCAGCCCAAATAACAAAAGCTTCTATAACCAACGCGTTTTAACACCAAACAGTGATATAGTAGGCCTATAATGGTAACCATTGTGACTGCTTGTACGGTAAAGGTTTTTAACAGAGCGTTTTGGTTCTATAAGATTAAAGAGCATTTAAGTTCTATAATTTAGCTCTTAGAATGCTTACAGGACCATAAAAAGGAATCTTTAAAGTGTTGCACTGTAATAGATATGAAAAAAGCGATTATGGTACTATTTAGTACTATAGACGATCGTACTGACACTTTTAAGTATCTATTTTGCACTAATAATGCGTCACAATAACTTTTACAGTACTAGTATTATAGCAGTATCGAGAACACTATAACAGGATCAATCTGCACTATAAAAGTACCTTGCAGAACCATTACGTAACCTTTTAGTTTCTTAAAAGCTCCCTCATTATCGCTATGGCGCTAGTTCTGTAAAAGTCATGAAAACTCTTCTATAGTACTAAATAGTACCATAGCGACTCCTGGTGAAGTTGCTAAATAACGTAAATTCTAAATAGCTCTATAAGTGAGTTTGTATTACTGCTACGAGACTAAAGCGTGACATAAAAGCCCTGAAATTAATAATTAATGGACTAATTCGTTTTCGGTGAAATAATGGCTGCTGTTTTCTGCCATGATAGCACATTAGCAGCACGGCTGGAGCCAATGTGTACTATAGCAGCCATAGTTGGGACAAGTCCTTATTTTATTAATTAAAATTTAATTAAAACACGAAAATTATGAGGGCGCATTGTCAAATTTGAAATCAGCATAATTATTTTATCGATACAATTATTTTCGCAAGTGCAAGTTATGGCAGAGTTAAGATCCATGAATGTTTTGAAGTATTTCCTTTTTATTACATGTTATGCAACAACTACCGGTATGTTTTGTTTTCTTGGGGAACATTCACGACGACACGACCACAACACGAACAAAATGTGTGATAAAAAAGATCACTGGAATCGTTTACGGTGCAAAATAGCACTATAAACATGTTTTGGTTACTTTTATAGTGCAAATTTGTGACATAAACGATGCAGAAGCACTATTTTAGTACTAAAAAGCGTTTCTCGACACTTTTACGTTTCAACTATAGAGCTGATTTATCACCGTGAGAGCCTGTATGTAATGTTTATAGAACAAATCAGTGATAAAACTAGAGCCTATTTGGGGTTCTGTAAACGTTTACAACACCATTATAGTACTAATCATGAACACTAATTAGCACGCTCCAAAACGTTCTCAGGACTTTTATACTCGTAGTATCAAATTTTATTACTTGGGCAGGCTACGACATTATTAGCTCTGTTTTTACTCTGACTACTACTGATTACTCTCCGAAACCGCTTGTGTTCACCGATTGTAAGAAGTCACACCGCTCCCTCAAAAGTTTTGATATCTAAACGCCAACGAAACCTTCCAGAATGTGCTTCGTTTCTGGTTGGACAAAGGAGTGTCGGGATTCCGAGTGGACGCAATCAACATGTTGTATGAAGTGGATCGTGACCTCTACGGTGGAGTTTACCCCGATGAGCCACTCTCTAGTAAGTCGACAGTCATCATTTTCATCTTAGGGTTTAGGTACATAACCAACCAATACAGCGTATGTAAGCGCGTATAAACAGTTGAAACATTCCTTTGAGCAAATCAATATTTGAGACATTTACTTCCGTACAATAAATTGAATTGCACGAAACTGAATCGATAACAGTAAGAAAAAAAAAAAAAAATTTTTTTAATAATTTCTTGCTTTACCAAAAACTTGAATGTGCCAATATTGTTTTCATAATAAAATTGCAAATGTCTCCAACGACAGTTTTCCTTAACTCCTTAGGTTTAGGATTTCCTCGTATAGCCCAGATAAATATAATACGTTTGAAAAAAAACAACAGCAGATAAATATAATAATAACGTTTGAAAAAAAAAACAACAGTTACGGTGCCTTGAATTTTGTTTAGCGTGGATTAATTAGCACCGACTTTTTTTAAGTTATTTTATTGTAATAATAATATTTTATTATCAATTTCGTTTTTTTTAAACTTTAATAATTTTTCAGTTTTGAGTGGCATAAACAATACATGAACTGCGATTACAGCAATCACGAGTGATTTGCTATAAGGTATTTGACTGAAAAATTCTAGTTACTTAGTCCGTCAGTTAGATTATCAAAACACATTTGACCCGTATTTTTTCGTTTGTTACTTCCCAGCCAACACATAAACCAGATAGTAGCGAAAATATACCACAATAAGCAGTGTCAAGCTTTATTACTTTTGTATTACAGCTGATGTTATGGCTTTATTTTGAATAAGAGAGTTCTTAAATTAAAATAATGTTGTAAGCTTACTAAATTCTGTATAAAGTTCGCGGTATTTTTTTAAGCTGAATAGTAATCAAGAGTAGAATCTGCTAAACAAGCGATATTCAAATAAAAGTAATTGAAACAGCTATTATCTGCACAGTAGCTGAAGTTTTTGCATTGTCCTGTATAACATATTTAAGCAAAGCAGTTAAACAGCAAAACGCTGAATATTAGACGAAATATTTTCTTTATGCTGCATAGTGTACAAAATGGTACTAATTTATTCAGATGCTGAATATTTTAGATTTTTTCTTCTTTACACAGCTGACTTCTGCATAATTGAAAATAAACTCCTTGTTTTACCTAACTTATAGCGCTATAAGCGTACAATTGCCTTTATGTTCAGCTTAAAACAATATCAGTTACAAATGTGGGTATCTTAAGCAGCAAATAACTGATTAGTTGAAGATATCGTATGTTTATATCCAGATATTTCACCATTTTGTGACAAAACTGATAAATGCTTTATCAACAATATGCCTCCTCAGAAAAATAATAACAAAAGCGTAAATGATTCGTGGAAAAAAAGAAAGAGAACGGGAGGAATATGAAGAAAGTGTTCACGAGAGTATGTAAAGATAAAAAATAGAATCTGTGCAGTAATAGAAAAGGGTTTGACAACTGATACAAATAGGCCCGGGTCAAGTGCGACCAATACAGTTGAAGAGGGTTCTGTACACGATGATTGTGCATCACCATCAGGATTAGTGATTCAAACAAATAATTTTTGCCATCGAATTAAAATCTTTATTTTGTGAAATACGAGAAGATGTATTAACGCGTGGATCTTGTTGTTGTTCGTAACCCGTTTCATCCGTATCAGTTCTATTCAACATTTGAGATAATTCTTCCTCAGCTTCTTCAAAAGTTTTAAAATGATTGCGTTTTAATGTATAGTTGTAGGTGTTCCAGTCCGGCTGTGGTAGGATTGCAGGGTTCTTGCAAAGTAGCTCGCCATTACTTTTAGCCAGTATAACTTTCCATTGTTCTCCCAAGAAGCGGGCACTGTTGATAATTCAACCCGGCCTTTTTTACGAGTCGAAACGATTTTGAACATGTTTCTGAAAAAAAAATATGTATAATTTTTCTATAACACTTCAAAAATACTACAACACTATTACAAACAACAACAACACTTCCTCTCTACTTAAAGTTACAATTTGGAATGAATGAGCAACAACGCAGCGAGCGTGGCCGAGCGCAAACCGATCGTAAGCCGAGTTTAGCCGAGCGCCCATTTGAAGCGTTGTGGTGGGAAAGGAAGCGCGATACTTTTGGTTGCGACTACCGACAATGTGCTGTGTGTTTATGATTATGTATATTTTAGTTGGTAATATAAACAATTTGTCAAATTGTCAAACAACTAAATGTTACGCAATGCGTCATTCATAGTAGTACCAGTAGATAACTTTAAATACCTAACAGTGGGTCCTACCTACATTAGTACAGGTCCCATCAACCTCAAATATTCATGGATTTATTTTCTATAAAAAAGAACCCTAAAAAGCTGAATAAGAGTATACTGCACTATGTAATTTAAGACCTTTCTCTGAGAAATGTATAATTATTGTACTTTAAACCAAATAATTTCTGGATATGTAGTCGTATGTGAACTATTATGCAGAAATAAGCAAAATAATCACTGAAATAGACACATTTATTCAAATTGGTCGTCCACCATTAACTAACGTTCGACATAACCTCTTTTTATAAAAATCCTCAACATTTATCCTATGAAACACTTTGTTTAGTGAGTAGGAAACATTAGCAGTTATACAATATTTGATTCTCATTATTTGCTGGGACTGAAATTTGATAAAAGTAAAGATAATTTAATTTAAATATTATTTCACATTTGTTTACCTTTTAAATTGTAGCTTTATCTTAAGGCGCTCAAAAAATTTACAATAATCATATCGATAATTCACAGTAAAGTGCCATGCGTTTGTATAATTCACCTTAAACTTACTTAAAATGTATGAAACAATTTACTTACCAAATTTTTGAAGACGTACAATTTTTTTAAGTTACTACCTATTAACACAAAATAATTTCGTCACAATGAAAAATACATTTTATACTTTTTTTACTTGCATAATTTCTTTGTAAAACTACTCCTGAGATCGGAAGTTTGAATATCATTTGAATATCTGAACTCACAAATTAACAACTGCATAAAATATGTATAATTTCTGGACTAAAGAAAAATCAGAATTTATGCAGAAGATATTCAGTGTGTTGTACATTTATTCAGCTGCTATGTGGCTATTAATCAAATGTTATCCAAATTGAAGCAAGATATTTTGTGCCCAAATTGCTTGAATATCGTCTGTATAAGCGCTTACGCAGAAGTTATACAAATACTTTATCCAGCTTAAAGTCAAAAGAATTGCTTTTACGCAAAATTTATTCAGCTAATCTGTGTTGGCTGGGTTAAACCAAAATTGACGAAGATACGACACTTTTAAAATTGGCAAAACGTCACAAGCAAGTACAAATTTTACTTGCTTCTGACGTCACAAGCCCCCAGCACTATCGAGTTTTGACGCGTTTTATCTGTCCAAATATTCATAGATTTAACAAAAGAAAAAATACGTGTCCATTATTTTACAAAACTCTAACTGGCGGACTAATTAGATTTGCAATTTATTGATGCTGTCAACATGCCTATTATCCATTGAAGAATTCCATTGTCTGTCAAGTAAGTAGGACTGCCTGAGGAGAATACTCTTTCAAACAAAGTAGAATCATTAAAATCGGTTCACAATTGGAGACGACATCGCATAACAAACGTGCAAAAAAAAACGACAAATTCAGAGCCTCCTTTTTTCTAAGTCGGTTAAAATAGAATAATTCTTTCTTAATAGATGTTGCTGGAACAACACCTGATGACTACGAGTACCTTACACACATCTATACTAGGGATCAAAACGATACATACGATGTTGTGTACGATTGGAGAGACGTCCTCAACGAATACACCGAGAAACACCAGGAGGTAAAGATCATGATGACGGAAGGCTACACCGAAATATCTCTAATGATGCGTTACTATGGCAACGGGGTTCGCGACGGTTCCATACCTTTCAACTTCGCGTATCTCGGCGAATTGACCAGTACTTCCAATGCGAGGGACATAAAGCTCGTCGTGGATAAGTGGATGACATACATGCCGACTGGAAAAGTCGCTAACTGGGTAGTAAGTGTCCATTCTGTATAATACTGTTCATGATGGACTTGCTCGAGTTGCTCCAACTTTATGAAGTAAATGTGTATATTTACAGAACGGCAATCACGACCAAAAACGCTTACCCACCAGGTACGGAGTTAATAGAATCGACACGATGAATATGCTGGCCCTCATTCTCCCTGGAGTCTCCATCACTTACCAGGTAAACTATTACAAACGCTACTATATACCTTTATACTGGCTCCTTACAAGAACATTTAGGTCGTCTTTCAGTCTTACAGAGCTGACTGATGACTCGGAACTTCCCTCAAACTAGGGGTAAAAAATAAGCAAATACGCTTTTTTTAAAAAAATACTAAAAAAAATCTTTAGGATCAAATTCAACCTGAAATAAAAAAAAAAACTGATCGTAGTTTTTTTTTAAAGTTTTTTTTTTTTCGAGCTAAATTACTTATTTTTTAACCCTATTTTGAGGGAAGTTCCGACGTATTACAATCACAAATGTTTATGACTACCAACAAATAATAAAAAAATACTATAGTAAAGAAAAAAAAACTGAAGTTATGAATAGGTATTTGAATGTCAAATTTTGGAAAAATCTCAATAAAATATTAAAATTGACATATCTCCTAAACTATAAAACTTTAGTTAGGGACAGTCAGCTCTAATAATTAGCAAATGACCTCCTCTATATTTTTCCTCTTTATAGGTACTCTTTTGCAGTGCACTTACTTATGTTTTTTCTGTATCACCCTGAGGTCGACTGGTAGAAAATGCCTAAGGCATTAAGTCCGCCTCTGTACAAATTTTGTGCGAAAGTATAAATAAAATATCCTTTTTGTAAAATTTCGTAGCATCTCTGTCGCAAAATTGACCCATTTTTCCAATGAACCTTGTTTACAAAAAAAACGGTATGTATTTTTTTATTTCAGGGCGAAGAGCTTGGAATGACAGATGGAAGCATCAGCTGGGAAGATACCAAGGATCCCCAGGCTTGCAATACAGATGATTCTGTAAACTACTGGAAGAGCAGCCGCGACCCTGCGCGCACGCCGTACCATTGGGATGCTACCGCGAATGCCGGTTTCTCCAATGGCACCACAACTTGGCTCCCTGTCGCTAGTAACTACCAGACTGTTAACTTAGCAGCCGAGATGGCAGCACCTAAGAGTCATTATAAGGTAAGATACTAGACTCAGTCATTCGAAGCGGCATTCATTTTCTTGAACAAATTTTTAATTTTATTGTAAAGGAGGCGCTCGTAACTACTGCGCGTGCACGTATTAATCGATCAGCGAAGTTAATGTCATTACAGTACAAAGTTAAATATTTTGCAGCAAAATACCTAGAAACAAAATTAAAAGTAAATTGATATTTTATTAAAAACTCTTTAGAACAAAGTGGGAACTTCTTTTAGAGCCCCAGGAAATAACCCGCTTAGTATTAATTATTTTAACATTTATTACAGTTTTACAAGGATGTGGTTGCCTTAAAACATACGGCGGCTGTGAGCTCCGGGGATTTGGGAACATATGCGATGACGGAAAACGTCTTAGTTGTTACAAGGTACGTATTCCATCAACATGTCAGCCGTAAACGTCCACTGATAGTCATGAGGATATTGCCATACCACGGACCAGAGGCGCCGACTCCGTGGGTACTCGGGGGCTTCAGCACCCACGAGAGGTAAATAGAGGGTGCGGAGCACCCATGACCATAGACGGCTTTGAGCGATATCTCTACAACCTCACCTACTGCGTACGTGCAAGACGTCTAACCACAAGTTGCGTTTACTTTCGATTGTGACGCGCGCGCAAGCCAACTTTATTTTCCAATGTACCATTTTTTTTTCCTTTCTTTCCCATATTTATTTATAAAATGTAACCTCTTTCTGTTCTACTGCTTGAGTGGGTGAGTTCTACTGGACTGTTTTAGTTGCCATTTTCACGATTATGTAGGATATTCATTCCTCGGTCGGAGTGCATTTTTCTTCTCGTACTTCGCCAGTTCTTACGAATTATCAAATGGGCATGAGCACCCACGTGGTTTTCTGAAACCCGGCGTCATTGAACAGATCTTGGCAAACAGATTAGTGATCGCAGTACCCCTTTTGTTTTAAGAACATCGGGGGCGCTGCCTCTTGTCACAATCTTTTAGTCGCTCTCGCCTTGTATCTTTTGGATACCTGTTACTTATCTGATAATTCAGCGATACTCAAAATATATCCCATCGGCTTTCTGTGCAGTCTGCCGAACCTTGGATCAATGCATATTTGACCAACAGTGGGTGTGCGACCATACATCTCTACCTTGATATTAATTACCACTTCTCAACTATAATTTTCTTCCATTAGGATAACTAAAGATAATACTGCGGTCGTGGGCGTAATAAACTTGTCCGACCAATCAACAGACGTAGATCTGACTTCGCTCTCCAGGGTGTCCCAGCAGTTGCGAGTAGTGGCCTCGGGAGTCGCCTGCTCAGTTGATAAAGGGTGAGATTCTGTTAGATACTAACTGTTTTCAGGTTATTTGTTCATATTAGCCTTGAAGAATCCTGTCAAGCTGGGTTAATAAAAAAACTACAAACAACGCTTCTCACAACTATCAATTTCTAGTAGTTATTGTATATTTTTTGTGTTATAACTTTCGTGAGACACATTCATATTTACGATTAGTTACAGTTTAGTCACGTGCATTTTTCGGGATTGCCCGACTAGTTTCGAACCCAAACGGCGCCCTTAATCATGAACTGAACATGCGGTGAGGTTGCGACCGAAACAATACGGGCAATCCCGACAAATAAATTGTAGTCTCGCCTCGCAACCTACTTTGAAGCCGCGCCGTTAGCGCCAATGACAAAGTTGAGAAATTGAGCCGACTGTACTTGCTTATATCTTGGAATAATCGGTCCGTTCCTTATAAGACATCTTCAGATAATAATAAGAGTCACTATCTTCTGACTATTTGACAGATTTATATAGTGTCAAAACGTTAATACTATTACTTGCATATAGGTTTATCAGATACGGCCGTTTTAAGAATTTCTTGCATGATTTATATATATATTTGTTTGTGTTGCAGGTTAGCAGTGCTGAAGAACTCTATTACTGTGTCAGGGAACTGTGCAATGGCGCTACAATCCGTACCCCAGAGCGGAACCGACTCCGGGGGAACTTTAAGTGCTAATAGATTCCTAGCTTCATTCACATTGTATAGTATTATCTACTTTACCTATGGATGCCTAGTAATGTAGATACACATAAAAAAAATAGAAAAAGCCATAAGCTAAAATTTAAAAAACAACCATTGAATTGTTAATATTTTGTATAACTAAAAGACTCAGTTTTGTTTTTGTTTAATATTTGTAAATGTTGTAATAAACACGTATGAAATAAAAATATTTTTGAATTAATCACATGCTATTTTATTCACTAAGTATCATCATCTGCCTAGCCTTTTTCCCAACTATGTTGGGGTCGGCTTCCAGTCGAACCGGATGCAGCTGAATATCAGTATTTTACATGGAGCGACTGCCTATCAGACCTCCACAACCCAGTAACTGGGTAATACGATACTCTTGATAAGACTGGTTGTCAGACTTTCTGGCTTCTGACCAACAGTAACAACTGTCAAAGATCTACAAATGACAGCCGGGACCAACGGCTTTACGTGCTTTCCGAGGCATGGAGGGAACTCGCTATGGTAAATGGTCACCCAACCACAGACCAACCTCGGCAAGCGTGGCTTAACCCGGAAGATCGGTCTATGCGGCTGTAATTATTTAGCCACGAACTCCTCCTTTTATTTCTTTTATACACTTTTATTCACCAAGTATATTCATAACTTATTAGTGTTGCAAAATGCTTGTAGTCTCGGAATGAAAAAGTTATGCACCTTAAGGTCTATTTTACATGCACAGTATAAGAAACAAACTATTTTAGCGACTACGTATTGCCAACATTATAGGAAAGAAAATACAAATAGTTTTTGACAGGATATTTATTTTTTCAACTACGTTTTACCAGTTATAGGGTCTTTTTACGAAATCTTGTAAAAGTAAAATTGGTCAAGTACGAGTCATACTCGTACACATGGTTCCATAACAACAAATAAAAGTATAGAAAGGCTTTTTAGTATTTATTGGTTATTTGTAGAGTATAAACTTAAAGGAGCCTTTGAAATTCATTTATGTATTACCATTTTGAGATACAGCCGGGAAAAATCATTGAAATACGGCCAATTTTTCAAAAACTCTTGTATGGGGGGATTTTATTTGAATTTTTTTTTATTATTTCCCAATATTTCATGCCATACATGTACGTGAAACGTACAAATATAGTATAGACTTAGTAAGGGACCTGTTGGCACTTTTTGGGTACAGAATTCTAAAAAGATAATGCGATGAAACTAAATTTCAATACATATACTAAATTTCAGGTCTTAAGTCCTCCTTTTGTTATTAGTTATTCATATTTAAATATAATTCGAAAGAAATTAAATTTCAATGGTGACAGCCACTCGTACCTAATGACAATTGATTTAATCATCCATTTGATTGATGTCATGGTTTGTACAACTCCAGGTAAGACACAGAAATCAAATCAAAGACATCACATGGCTCTACTTCATCATACAGATGCAAAAGGTGTGCAATTTTGATCTTTCCTATCAAACAATTAAACATATTTTTCCATGCATTGGACTGTTCCGTTCAACAGTTTGAAAAGGTAACATGTGCTAGTAAAACGTTAAATGAATCAATTTTCATAATTCATTTGCAGAACTCCACTTAACATTATTTAAGTAGAGTCTCGCGTTTCATCGTCACTCTTATCATCCATCATTTCCATATTATTGACGTCATCACCAAGCTCAAAGGAAACAATGTGTATCTATGGCTGCATCCTATCCGAGGTTACAGTAGTCTTACGTTTATTTCTCATCCCCTCAAACTCGGGAATAGGAGCAACATTATAGCGGTCGTTTCCTAAAACTTTCAAAACTCTAAATGGACCTTCATATGTAGGCAGAAGCTTACGCAACGTCTTACGTAGGCGGTTTAAAGCGACGCGAAGCGATGCGATGCGGTGCGAAGCGGCGGCTTTGTCCTACGAGCTCACGGACCGCTCGCTGCGCGCCGCCGTCATTCAGTAGCACTGTACGGCACCGCTTCCAGTTCGCGTGAAAATATCAAGCCAACTGACAGCGTTCGATTCGCGACGCGCCGCGCCGCACCGCACCCCACGTGCGGTTGATCACGTAGGCCACTTCAATAGGTATCGACTGTTTGTTGTTTTCGTGTCGCTTGTAGATCGCTCACGTAGGATGACGCGTTAGTGCTTTCGTCATAATTTTGAAAATTCGTTTTCGTAATTTTGACAAGATCCCCTTTATTGTGAGTACGAGCCGGTTTTCGGCCCTTGTCATAATATTGTTTTTGTTTCTCTTGCTCTATGTCGATTCTACTTTTAACTTCATCTCGAACCGACGATAATTGTATCACATGATTCCTGGTTTAAGTCCGTTATCTCATTAAGCACTGAATTATTCTCACTGTTCATTATCAACCCGAACATTACCTCAGCTGGAGCCCTACCTATTGTTTTTTGTAGAGTGTTGTTAAGGCCCCATTGTATCTTTCTTAATTTATTATCCCAGTCTTTTTCGTCGTCCTTAAGATTTTGGGCTGTAAAAGAGTCTAGAATATAGTGCGATTATACCTTTCGGCCTGTCCGTTAGACCTAGGGCTTGCCACAGCGTTTAAAATAGTTTTGATACCCCGGTCTAAACATAATCTTTTGAAACAACTTCGACGATCACTCACTAACCTAACTGGGGACCTAAAAGTGTCGAATATATCTTCTAACACTTTGATCACATATATTAAAGTTTTGGTATTCCGAACTGCTTTTATGAAGACGAATTTGGTAAAGGAGTCAACAACAACGAATGTGGGTGTTGTCCTTTTTGGACTCACGAATGGTCCGAGATGGTCGATGTGCACAGTATGGAATGGAGTTGCAACTTTGATGATGGGATGTAGCAATCTCTCGCGAGTGGTTGCAGTATACAACTGGTCTCAAAGTTTCTACATCAGCTAGACGCTGTAACAAGATTGCACCTATACCAATTCTACTGGCGTCTGTATGGAGCTCAGTTTCTGCAGAGTGATCAAAACCGGTCTATTAACTAACTTCTCTTTTAGAGCTTCAAAAGCCTCTTCTTGGTTCATTTTCCACTCCCACTTAGCGTCCTTCTTTAGCAATTTTGTAAGAGGGGAAACCAGCTCAGCAAAACCTCGAATGAATTTTCGGAAATAGCCAACCAAACCTAAGAACTGACGAACCGCATGGATATTTTCAGGCCTGTGAAAATTGGTTACTGATCGAATTTTTGCCTCACCTGGTCGCATTCCTGAACAGCTGATCTTATATCCTAAACAATCAATTTGGTTTTGCAGAAAGCTACACTTAGATTCAACTTAAGATTAACATCATTTAAGAGTTGCAATACTTCTTCGAGCCTCATCAGTACCCCAAGTGTGAGTTTTTTTCGTTAACTACTGTAGTTGCGTCACGACAAAAATGTATGAAAATGTAGGCTGCGTCTCTAGGCGCACCGTTCAATTAACGCGCGAATATTAGTTAGTGAACAGTGCGCCTAGAGACGCAGCCTAAATTTTCATACATTTTTGTCGTGACGCAACTACAGTAGTTAACGAAAAAAACTCACACTTGGGGTACAGAACTTCATCGGGATCCCTACCATAGATCAACAAATCGTCAATAAACACGGTGGCTTTATCGAATCTCGCCGGACCTAAGACGCGATTCATCATCCTTTGAAAAACGGCCAGCGTGTTTTTCAAGCCGAACGGCACACGAATGAATTCGTACTGTCCGTCCGGCGTGACAAACGCGGTCAGATGCTTATGTCGCTCGGCAACAGGTACTTGGTAATAACCGGACATTAAATCTAAAGTGATAAACCGCGCCTCGGATATTTCATCTTTTCATGAAAACTCGTTTTTGGGGTCTTTAATCCAAGATGGCGGAGCGCGCCATGGTCACTCAAGGTCGAAAACTTGAATTTTTCATAAGAACAGTAAACATACCACATATACAAAATTCAGGACTGACGGACCTTTTGCAAGGTAAAACTACCTGGCGATTGGCCTAATAATGTATACATGTTTGCCAGAAATAATACTTATTTGTGATAGGAAACTCCATGCTCTCACAGGTTTGAGGAAGCAGACCGCCTTTTGCACGAAAATACCGAACTACTAATCATTTTTACGAACTCTGTGTCGTGACACAGCACGATATGACATAGCTAGATATTGCGAATGAACTAGTTTTTGTAAACGCTTATGGGCCATACGCCACTTGATTTTGTTAGAGCGGTACGCGTGTTCTTGCTCCCTCCGTAGGTATATGCTCTAAGTATTTAAGTAATAATGTACGATACGTACTTGTACACCAAAACTGTCCGTTATGTCTTTCCGTTCTTCCAGTCCATCTTATGGTTGTCTGGAAGCGATCGCCTTGTGCGATAAGACCGCCTATTGTACATATATGTAAAAACGTTTACACAATATATTAATACTAACTTCTGCCCGCAGCTTCGCTTGCGTGAAATTTGGAACCTTGATTAAGCCCCTTTTTAGTAAAATCGAAAAAGTCCATCTTTTATTATTTACTTTGAAGAGTGTTTGCACCAAATTTCAAGTCAATAACCCCATAGAATATGGATTTTCATTTAAACGTTAACAACCAATTGCACCTGTTTAGAGTTGGAATTTCCAAAAACCCTTCCTTAATGGATGCGTGCGTTATTATAGGTACCTACTGTCAAAATTCCAAGCTTCTAACCCCAGTGGTTTCAGGTCAGTCAGTCAATTTCTCCCCATACTTCTTACTTGAAGTACCAGCTTTTTCATACAAACTTTCAACCCTTATTATTTCATCCCCGTAGGGGTTGAATTTACAAAAACTTTCAAACACGTGTACATTTATTTTTAACCCGAAACCCTATTATTTGACATAATGACTAACTTAAAAAAAAAAACATCCTCTATTTCACCCCTTAGAGGTAGAATTTCCATGAACCCTCTAACACATGTATTATTTCTCACCAAAGGCCAACATTTTTAACGTCATGCTCCTTACTTCAAAAGTACCAAATTACTCATACAAACTTTCAACACTTATTACAGCCCCTTAGGGGTTGAATTTCCAAAAACGCTCAAACACACGTACATTTATTTCTAACCAGAAACTTTAACATTTAATTTCATGCTTCTTACTTCAAAAATGATGAATGATACAAACTTAAATTAACTATTTCACCCCTTAGGGGTTGAATTTCGAGAAATCCCTTCTTAGTGGATTCTTACGTCACAAAAAGAACCTACTGTCAAAATTTTAAGTTTCTAACCCCTTTTTTTTTTTTTTTTATCGTGGCAAAATCCTCATGGATACCCTTCGCCTGGGGAAGGCGAAGGGTTATGCCGGACTCTTACCGGCTAAAAACCCACGGTGTTCCTACTCCTGACCCTTGGCCGGGGTCACGGGATTCGCAGCTGCATGCACCGCAACCCCGGCAGGCCTCGGTCCGCCATCCCCTGGCGGACCTCTCCTTCTGTGGGGCCTTGCCCCACGTCCTCCTGAGAGGCGCGCACGGAACACATGCGCGCCGCCTTCTCGGGCCTGTTACTGGTCGGGCGACGGGTCCCCTAACCCGTCGCCCGCAGGCCACACACTAGGGTGGCCGGAGATCGTCGCGCGCCCTCCGGCGGCGCCCGGTGCGTCTGGCGCGGGAAGGGAGAGTGGCCGTCGCCTCTCTCTCCCTCTCCGCTCCCTCCTTGGTCGCCATCACCACCTCGCAAAAGGAGGTGACGGCTTCCCACGCACTCTCGCTCCCGACCATGGACAGAACCACGGCCGGAAGCGAGAGGTCACCACCGATCGCCGCGACTAGTTCACGGCGCTGCGTCGCCCACGCACGGCACTCCTGCAACGTATGCAGCGCCGTGTCTTCCGGGCAGTCGACGCAGTGGTGACATCCGGGTGTCTGCTCCCGGCCTATGCGACACAGGTACTTCCCGAAACATCCATGTCCCGAAAGCACCTGCGTCAGCCGGAAGCTGAGGGCGCCATGCCGCCTCTCCAGCCACTCCTCCATAACGGGTCTTACCGCCGCTATTGCGGCGTGCCCTGCGCTGGGTTGCGCAAGTCGTTCTCTCCACTCGGCCACTAGGATCTGGCGGAGCTCACTCCGCTCAGGCGCCTCCTCGCGCTGACGATATCTCAGCGCGAGGGCCCTCGCCTCCAGATCCCAGGGCATCGATCCGGCTAGGAGGCTCGCCGCCTCGAAGGAGATCGTACGGTACCCCCTTATCACCCTGACGGCCATCGCGCGCTGCGGTCTGCGCAGGATTGCGACGTTGCGCGCCGTCAAGGTGTCCGCCCATATTGGCGCCCCATATAGGGCCATGGACCGTACGATCCCCGAAGTTTCTAACCCCTGCGGTTTAGGCTGTGCGTTGATATCTCAGTCATTTGGGCGCAGCTTCGCTTGACTGAAATTTTAAGCCCTCTTTAAGCCCCTTCATTTATTTGTAACCAGAAACCTTATTAAGTATAATGATTTCATGCTTTTAATTTCGAAAAAACTTTCATCTCCTATTTCACCCCGTAGGGGTAGAATTTCCAAAAAAACCCTCAAACAGGTATACGTTTCTTTCTTCCCGAAAGCCTAAATTTTTAATTCCATGCTTCTTACTTCAAAACTACCAAATTTTTCATACAAACTTTCAACAGTTATTTCACCCCCTTCGGGGTTGAATTTCCAAAAACATTCAAGCACGTGCACATTTATTTCTAACCAGTAACCCTATTAATTGATTTCATACTTTTAAGTTCCAAAAATCTTTCATCCCCATTTCACCCTTTAGGGGTAGAATTTCCAAAAACCCTCAAATACATATACATTATTTCTTACTTAAAGCTTAAATTTTTAATTCCATGTTTCTCACTTCAAAACTACCAAATTTTTCATACAAACTTTCAACACTTATTTCATCCACCTAGGGGTTGAATTTAAAAAAAACGCTGAAACATTTTTACATTTATTTGTAATCAGAAACCTTAATATTTAATGTCATGCTTCTTAATTCAAAAATGACGGACTTGCATACAAACTTAAATACCCTATTTCACCCCCTTAGGGGTGGAATTTAGAAAAAACCTTTTTTAGTGGATACTTACTCTTCACAAAGAACACACCCTCCAAATTTCATGTCTCTAGGACCAACGGTTTAGGCTGTACGTTGATGACTAAGTCAGTCAGTCAGGACTTTGAATTTTATATACAGTGGTGGACATTTAGAAACACCAAGTGTGACTTTTATTTTTAGTACAATTTAACTTGATAATTAATGTTTTACGTGTCATAGAGGGCTTATACTTATTTATCTATAATGTATCCACATTATGAAGTATTACTATGTTAGTTTTGGAAATATCATACTACCGTTTAAGTAAAAACTGGTATACTTTATAGGTAAAATAAAATGAAGCAGCACAACGTACTAAGGTGGACAACTAATTAGAAACAGAAAAAAAAACATTAACGTAAAAATGAACAAAGGCAACGAAACAATAAATAATGAAGTTAAATGGCACAAACGTTTTATAATAAACAATTAATGTTTGGTTGGGAAGCCTCTGCTGTCGATTACAGCTCTACAACAACGTGGCATTGATTCTATCAAAGTTTCATACATTTCCAGGGATTTTTTCTCCAAGCTTCTACAAATGCGTCTTAAAGATGTTGTCGTATGATACTAGTAGAAGTACGATGTTAGTGATATGTTTATTAGACCATGTTTTCTTTACAATGTACCACAAACTTAGATTTGATTCGAATCTGGACTATTTGCAGACCACTCTAACACCGACACTACAATAATCCGAACCAAAGAAACAACGTTAAAGCTTTTCTAAGAGACTAATTAGTGTCGGTGTTAGAGTGGTCTGCAAATAGTCCAGATTTGAATCAAATCTAAGTTTGTGGTACATTGTAAAGAAAACATTGTCCAATAAATATATCACTGATATCGTACTACTACTAGTATCATACTACAACGACTTTAAGACGCATTTGTAGAAGCTTGGAGAAAAATTCCCTGGAAACATATGAATCATTGATAGAATCAATGCCACGTCGTTGTAGAGCTGTAATCGACAGCAGAGGCTTCCCAACCAAACATTAATTGTTTATTATAAAACGTTTGTACCATTTAACTTCATTATTTATTGTTTCGTTACCTTTGTTCATATTTATGTTAATGTTTTTTGTCTGTTTCTAATTAGTTGTCCACCTTAGTACGTTGTGCTGTTTCATTTTATTTCATAAAGTATTCCAGTTTTTACATAATCGGTTGTATGATATTTCCAAAACTAACATAGTAATACTTCATGATGTGGATACATTATAGATAAATAGGTATAAGCCCTCTATGACACGTAAAACAGTAATTATCAAGTTAATTTGTACTAAAAATAAAAGTCACACTTGGTGTTTCTAATTATATGTCCACCACTGTATATAGAAAACGAATATTAAAAAGTCAAAAATAATACCTATCGTTGAGCCATCAAATTCAATTAAGTAACACCTATATACAAGGTGTAACTTAAATAACGCACAACCTCTTGGGGTCACTGTACTCATCATTATGAACAACTTTTACTATGGAAACAAACCTGAAATCACGATACAAAACAGCTGTTCCCTACATTTATGTGCGCATAACTTGTCAAAATGTAGGGAACAGCAGATTATTTTTTTCGCGATTTTATTTTTGTTCCCATAGTAAAAGTTGTTCATAATGATGAGTACAGTGACCCCTTATATAATAATAATATAATAATAAATTCATTTATTCAGGTAATTTACACCCATTAATTACAAATAAAATCAAACAATATAATAAATGAAATAAAAATACAATATTAATACTACATTAGAATATTCGTCCCGGCATTGGTGCAGCCACATGTCTGCCGGAACAATGCCGGGTGAAAGGACAATCCAGCCTTCCCCCAATCATCGCCAACACGGTGTTGGAGCTGGCCCGTACTTTGCGCACCAAGGACGCGGCGCGCTTACGCATAGTTGCATGAAAGCAGTCAGTGTGCGCTTCTGCGAACATACCCGAGGCGCTGTAGTGTCGGGGCAGCCCCATCACCGCCCTGAACGCGTTATTAAATTGGACGCGCATGGCGCTGTAGCTTCTATTAGTATAATGCGCCCACAGGCTGCACGTGCACGCCTTAAGAGGTTGTGCGTTATTTAAGTTGCACCTTGTATATTGTAATTATAGAAATTGATGGATGGCACGATAAGGTTTGCTCGTTGAAATGACGCTAAAATGTCGCATCAGGGTATCTGGATGACTTATCCAACCATGATGAGTCATAAAGGCAGGATTCGACAAGGAAGTCAAGTCTTGAGAGTCCACCCTCTCTCTAGTATTAACGATAACATATCACAGATAGGTAAACAATGTCGAGTGGTCTGTTCACTTAAGGCTGAATTTACACCGCCGCGGAATGGAATGGAAGCGACGAAATTGTACATAGCATAATGAACTTTATGTCAATTGTATAAAGTACAAACTAAATACGAGCCAAAAAAGGTCACGAGGATTCCCCTGAAGACACGGCAGTGTAAATTAAGCCTAACACTTGAATGTTCCTGCATATAAGAAATAGTCGGTTGAGACCATACGAGTAGCTACTCATAGAGCAGCAGAGAACGCAGGTTAGTGTATATTTTTTCAAATGTAATTGGTTGGCAAACAAGCCACTCCACCTAATCGAAAATTTGTACCGCCTCCTTACACCTACAACACCAAAAGGATTGTTGATGCGTCGCCAACCCATAGAAGTAATAAGTACTACGCGCCAACCTTACAGACTAAGTTGGAAATTCTCATGTGCCTGTAATTTTACCGGCACCCATTCTTTCCACCCCTTTCAAACCGGAACATATTGAAACATATCTTAGACTGTGGCAATGTTGCTTGGCGACAGAAATAGGTATGGTGATAGTACATCACAGGACGAGCTCTTCTACAAAGAGCTTCTACTAAAAAATATTAAAAATTTTGTGTGTTTATACTTAGCGTGAAACAGTTCAGGGCCGCAGCTACTACCGGGATAGTATAAGTAGATAAAAAGTGAGACCATTGACAGGCAGCAGTATTAGGTACCCTAGCAAGCCGACTGCTGCCATAAATATTGCAGATTAAAATGCGTGGGCTTCCGCTGTTGCTGGTTGCTGCAACGGTCGCGAGCGTCACCTGCGTGGACGTGTGGTGGGAGTCGGCCGTCATCTACCAGATATACCCGCGCTCCTTCAAGGATAGCGATGGAGACGGAATCGGAGACTTAAACGGTAAATATTGATGTAATTTCTTTAACATGTTGGTACCTAAGAATGTAATTTTCCTTCTGTTTGGTTCCCGACTCACGTAATATAAAATAGACCACGCCCTTTCCTAGAGTGGGTGTCAGATACTTAGGGAGAGGATGGCCAGCAGCATTTTCCTTTTGTGTTAATAAAGAATCACTAATTCGTTTGGCAAGGTTATTATGGCACTATGACCGTTGATGATGATGGTGATAAGTAAAAAAAATCTTGAATCGAAAAAATATAATAAATGATTTAACTAGATCAAACTAGCAGTTTATGAAACTGTTACATAATAGGAGTTATTAAAACACAAGTGTGAGTTTAAAAACCGAGTCGTAGGTGAGGTTTTTATAACGAGAGTTTTAATACCTAGTTACTTATGTGCCAAAAAGAAATTAAGAAGAGAGTGCCTCCGCTGCCGGCGCCGGCACCCAAAAATCTCGCCACTGGGAACCGGCACTACATTACTGTCGGCAGCCAAAATTAAAAACATGGGCTGCCGGCACCTATAATGGACACCGGCGGCGCCGGCGGTATATAAGTTGCTTGGTAGGAATGTTACTTGAAAGGTAGGTTAGATTTTGGGCCAAATACTGTCACTTGTTTTCCAACTGACTAATTTCAAGAGCGAGTGAAGCGAGCTCTTTCTTTTGTGGCACCCCGACACGGATAGGTTAGATTCGAAGGGGATGACGGGGGCTAGAGTGAGCGAGTAAAGCGAGCGAACGAAGCCCCGGTCATCGCCTTCGTCCTGTAAACAGAAATAGGAGACCCGCGCGCCGGGGCTCCGTCGATTCTGCATTGGAAAACCAACCAACCTTACAAACATCCTCTTATGTTTTTAATTTGTTTTTATTGTGAAAATGAAAGTGGTGACGAATAATCGTCTCATGAAGAGTTTGAAGAGGCCTTGAAGGTGTAAAAAACAGTGTGTAGTCGGCGCGGCTCCGGCAGCGGAGGCACTCCCAATTAAGAAATTAATTTTTAACAATTTTGTTAACAGTATTGGTCTCCTGCTGGACTTATTAAGTACTCAGAAGCCATTGTGCCGGTAGTTATTACAGCCAATGGTTTAGTGGTATCGCCTGTTGAAGGTTTCGTTAGATGGCTGGATGTGCAGTCCACTTACAGTTATGATTACGAATTTGAAACGAAATACGATTTACTCAATGTGTCATTATTAGCCTGCTGTCTAAAATTGTTTTTTTTTTCTCCGTTGTCCCGCGATTCTCGTCGTAATAACCAACAATAAAATATTTTATGTAAAACAGGTATTAAAAGTAAGCTGTCATTTCTGGCAGACACAGGAATAGATGCGATATGGTTGTCTCCCATCTACAAATCGCCCATGTACGACTTTGGTTATGATATAGAAAACTATACAGAGATAGCAGAAGAGTACGGAACTATGGCTGACTTTGACGCTCTCGTGACTGAAGCTAATAGATTGGGTAAGTCAAATTCTTTTATACATATCATATGATTGACTTGATCTCATTATAAGTAACATGAACGTAACAAGGGCTGGGGGGAGGGATGAACATTAAAGGTAAGCTTCCACTCCGTTCGCAGCATTCAGAATGCAGACGCGAGCTATGCGCGAGATGAGCAATTGGATTTTTGACATTGCCATTCGGTATTCCGATTCCGAATGATGTCATCGGAACGCGCGGCATTGCCGACACGATCTGGGGCCTAATTCTCCTAAAATAAATCTTGATAAATCACAACCGAACCAAGGCCTAACCGTTCATTCAGACAGTTCTCAATTTCAAAAGCTATCAAATTGTTTGACACAAAAAACAAAATCAATCATTTGAAAGTTTTCGAAAACAAAAACTGGCTGACGGTTGTGGTTCGATTGCGTTTGGCAAAAATTTATTTTAGGAGAATTGGGCCCCTGGTTAACGTGCGTTCCGTCCGTTGGCCATAAACGAAACTCCGTACTCAAACATCACTTAAGTACTGCTTATCCTAGAATTTTTAATTCAGAAATCACAATGTAGGCTTAGTTGGTAACTTATAAAATATGAGATCATTATGGACCCTGTCGGGCACAGCAAAAATAGTAGGAGAGATCTCTTTCAGTTTTAACGTAATTCCTCTTGAATTTGTTTTCAAAATCACGACCGTACTTAATAGATTTTATTTTAAGGCTTATATTGACGTGCAGGCATTCGCGTGGTGTTGGATTACGTGCCCAACCACACAAGCAACCAGAGCGTGTGGTTCCAAAATTCAGCAAAAAGAATCGGCAAATACACCGACTACTACATCTGGGCCGACGGCAGGCCAGACCCCGACAACAGCAGTAATTACTATCCACCAAATAACTGGGTAAGCAATGTATTACGTCGCTCTGTGGGTCAAGTAAGTAACATCGCATACACATCGTCTCATAAACATCACATCATAAACTATCGAAAATGAATATGTATTGTAAACAGTATGGTACAGTTCACAATTATTTATCGACCTCTAAGCGCGCTTCGCAATGCAGTCAGTCGCGCCTTGCGAAGGCTAATATTATACTTACCTCCGGTTTCTGAATTGAGATTCTAGGATGAGCAGTAGGTACTTAAGTAACATTTGAGAGTTGTCAAAAAAATGACGGATTTTAAAGCTAGTTTTTGACAACTCCGTACTCAAATATTACCTACTTAAGTACTGGGTCCCAATTCTCCTAAAATAAATTGTTGCCAAACGCAATCGAACCACAACCGTCAGTCAGTTTTTGTTTTCGAAAACTTTCAAAATGATTGATTTTGTTTTTTGTGTCAAACAATTTGATAGCTTTTGAAATTGAGAACTGTCTGAATGAACGGTTCGGCCTTGGTTCGGTTGTGATTTATCAAGATTTATTTTAGGAGAATTAGGCCCCTGCTTACTCGAATTCTCAAATCAGAAACCGGAGGTTAGTTAGGCTGTTGTCGAGTGGGTGGTTACGTTTTTTGTTTTACGCCGATGTGTGTACTGCCGCAGGTACTGCGTTGTTTACGACTGTTTGTTTAATTGAAAAAAATGGCCGCCCTTTTGTACTTTTAGATAATGAATCGATTGCTTTCAAATTCAATATCCTAACATCCGTATCTTCTTCAAATACATTCGTATTTGCTGTCAGAGTTCATAAATACTTCTTTATTTTTTTTGTTTTATTTCTAATTCGTATTCCAAATCAAGATTAATATTATGTAGACACCACATTATAAAAAAAAAACGTCACAGATTTAGAGAATTTTTTGGGATATTTATGAATCTAATACGGACGAAGCCGTGGGCAAATACTAGTATTATCTAATATATAAAATTCTCGTATCACAGTTTTCGTTGCCATACTCCTCCGAAACGGCTTGACCGATTTTGATGAAATTTTTTGTGCTTATCCGGTATCTATGAGAATCGGCCAACATCTATTTTTCATCCCCCTAAATGATGCAAAAAAAAAAAAAAAAAAATGGCAAAACAACGTTTGCCGGGTCAGCTAGTATTATATGTATGCTGTTGACCAGTCTAATAATAAAAAGCAGACAACTGTTTCAATTTTATATAAGTGACTAACCCTATCGCTTAGATGACGCGTAGGTAATTTTATAATTTAAAATGGCCTGGTTGAGGTACGTACTGCTTTAACTTGTGGCGACATCTATCACGCCACATGCGAACTATCCTGCATCGCGATATCAAGATTCGACACGCAGATAGCTTATACATACAGGGTGTAAAAAGACCCATCACATAGCCGAAATCTACGCACTCTGTACATCAAACTAAATTACATTGACCAAAAATTATTGCTGGGAAACGACTTTTATTTTTTGGCATGAAAAAAAACGCTTTTTTTTGTAGCGCGCAAATTATGGTTGTGACGATGCCGCGCGTTTGCATGCGTGCAGCGGCCACGCAGCCGAGCCAAGGCGGTCGTGTGCGTTTGATATTCATTGCGTTTTTGTAACTTCAAATGCGTAATTTGTTAGGAAAAATTGAAATTTTTGATAATGTTTGTATGGAAGAAAGTTTTGTATTATGACTTGGAAATCGTTTTCGGAAAAAACAAAAAAAAAAGTGTACTTTGACCTTCAATATCTCCAAAACCAATGATTTCCCAGGTATAGTTTGTTCGAAAAAAATGATCCCAATGATGGGTAGAATAGGTGGTTTTCGTTATCATTAAGGGTCTTTTTACACCCGTTATATAACCGCCCAACATTGATCGTTGGGCCCGCCAGGCATAACATTCCGCCTGGTTGGAGGATCCTCCCCGACGTGACATGACATGTACGACATGACATGATATGTACGACGTGACATGACATGTACAACGTGACATGTACTAGCTATTACCCGTGGTCCCAGTGGGTCGACCCATTAACGGGTCCAAAGCGTAACGTGTGTCATGTACAGCTAAGCCCAAGACGGGCGAAAGACAATCGTTACATGACATGACAATGTGTCTGAATCCTCACTTACAATATTATAAATGTAAAAGTAATTCCGTCTGTGTGTTTGTTATTTCTTCACTACTAAACCGATTTTGATGAATCTTGGTTCAGAGACATAGGCTACCTTTATCCCGAAAAACACCCACACGGGTGACCTCTTGTTTGTAATGTTTTTTGTTTAGGTCAGCGCATTCCGCAAGAGTGCCTGGGAGTACAATGCCGTTCGAGGTCAGTACTACTTGCATCAGTTCGTTATTGGCCAACCCGACATTAACTATCGCTTCGAGCCACTACGCGAGGAGATGAAGGTAAGTGACAAACATCGCTCATATGCGACAAAAACGTGTTAAGTTCGAAAACCGGATTTTACATAAAACACTTTTATTCAGAATTTTCGAAGGCGTTTTCTGAAAATCCGGCTTTCGGACTTAAGGTGGTCTTGTCGCATATTAGCGACATGTCTTCAGATACCTACACACATCCATCTGTATCTATCTATATCACAACAAAGTATAAAACAAAGTCGCTTTCCGCTGTCTGTTCCTATGTATGCTTAGATCTTTAAAACTACGCAACGGATTTTGATGCAGTTTTTTTAATAGATAGAGTGATTCAAGAGGAAGGTTTATATATAGGTTTATATATAGGAGGAAGGTAAGTTTACTAACATAGATATAAATTATCCTTTTTGTTTATATGGATGATGCTTATCCGAAATAAAGATTAAGTATTATATTTTATTTTATTTATTTTATATGTATTGATTGCACGCGTGCGAAGCCGGGGCGGGTCGCTAGTACTATTTATAAAACTCAAAGGGCATTTTGTCAGTAAATTAAATATTTTTCGAAAATTTCGATTGGTCGTTACAATATTATAGGTACAGAAGCCAATTTTTGGCAATTATTGTTCCTTTGTCCAGGCATCACGTCAAATCCCGTGGATGGATTTTGATGGGACTTGCACTGATGAGTTGCGTAAAAACTTGCGCTTATGCTGGTACACATACCATCACGCTTATGTTCATAGGAGCCGTGCAACAGTACATTATTTCCACATACTGCAAACTGCAACGTATAAGCTTAATATGTCGGATAGGTATCTCCATAGATTAAGCTTAATAATACATGAGATGTATTATCGCGCTACTTACAATGTATTGTAAGTAGCGCTAGACTCTAGACTGAGCAGATGTTTCCTAAGAATAAGATCAGAGATTTCAGAAAAATTTACAGAAGTCTGCGTAACAGAGTACTGTAGAGAGAAGTCCATGAGCTGACGGGTTCTTTTTTGCAATTTTTTTTTTGATAGGAAGCCAGTCATCGCTTGGGTTTATTTAGTAACTTACCAACTTTAAAAATAATCATTATTATTGGTATATTATTTGGTACTTATAATGGTTATTATAAGCCATTGGCGTTGGTTTATTTTATCTATAGGTACATATAGTGAAGTGTTATAACTAGAATTCTACTAAAATCTAGTTACTTTTAAAAGTGTGTTGTTTGGTTATACCACAGAACTTATAATAAGAGGAATAGAAATGTTACTTCAGCTAAAAGCGCGAGGCGCCTATCTGGTTGAAAAGCCAGATGTTTGATTTACCGGGCTCAGTCTGAAACGAACCGTCGTCATGACAACTGTTCAATAAAATGGGTTATTGTAGCGTATCCAACTGTGGAAATTGTTCAGGAAAGGGTGACTGTGCTTCTAAAAGGATTACATTCCACTGGTGAATACCGTAATTTAAAAAATAACATAATATTAATAAAAACAACAATTTTGCGGACAAATTTAAAAACAGCACCGAATGTTGTTACTACCAAGTAATTCGATAAACATTGCTTGTTTAAGTTCGGAACACAAAGTAAGCTACGATTGAGACACCGCAATGGATTAAAACAATAAACGATATTTTCTCCCCCACAACTATGCCATAGTACGGCCGCTGTTGGCAGACGTGAGTTAGTGCTGTGATATCAGTGTTTCCCAGTTATCGATATATCCACAGTAGTCAAGAAATTTTGATTTGTTAAAATTCCAGTGATAATATTATTTTATTTTCTTATTCCGTTTTTGGTGTCATTTCATTTCATAATTTATTTTAATCCAAATCTAAAGTCAACAAGTCAAGTCAAAAAATTTAAATGGATTTAAAAATACTACAATTGATGCCCAAACTATTCTATTCTTTACGTCCGTGTGGTAACGGGCGTAAAGAATAGCACTACCCCATCTCTTCCCGTGGGTGTCGTAAAAGGCGACTAAGGGATTCACTAGAAGATGGGTAGCAGCGTTCTCTGAATACTTTAACAACCATACTGCGATCGCCAGACCCGCCTGCCAAGCGTGGCGATTATGGAACCCTCCCCCCCCCCCCCCCCCCCCAACATTGTTTAGGAGACGCCTATGTCCAGCAGTGGACGTCATTCGGCAGAATGATGATGCGGAAATAGGAAGAAATTTAGAAAAATTTAAAAATCATGTGTCAGCTAAAGCTTAGTATCATTTCGTAGGTATCAACATTTTTAAAGAAATGTATTTTCACCAATTTGACCAAGTGCCCATGGACAATCATGTAATTCTATTAACAAAATGTGTAATGGAATGGTATACAACGTGTTACAAAAATACCCCTAAAGCCGAAAGGGGATTAAAAGGTCCCTTGTAAAGAGTCTATTGGCAATATTTTAAAAGAAAAGTAAGACGCAAAAAAAATAATTGACGAATCATAAAATAAAATCATCACTGAAAAGCTATCCTGAAAACATAAAAATAAAGAGTAGACTATCCAGAAAGTTATTTACATTCTTACCTAATTTCCTCTGAGAGGTAAATCTTCTTCTCTATTTATATATAGCTATTTTCGTATAGCTCATGCTGTGGTGTAAAGATTAGCCAGGCAGCAAAGTTGGTAGCGAGGCTGACTGCCCAGGGTGTGCCGGACGTACTTAAGTATCGTCACTCGTGGAGTCTCTTTTCATGCACCCCGAAAGGTAAATGACAACAACCATAAAAGACTACTTGATTAACATTTTCTTTTTTAAGCGGAATTATGTAACACGTTCGGTTGTATAGATATCTGCCTACATTAACCTTATGAAAAATTCAACGCCAAAAATATCAAAAAGGCAACTTTTAAACAAATACCTTCACTTCACAGGGTAATAAGTATTTTTAAGCAACCCAAAACAGCAAATAGATATTAAAGCATTATTTTTAGTAAGCAACTCTAGTTATTTTAACAATTTTTGTAAATAATTTTGTGATTTGTTAATCAAGACTTCTATAGCTTTATTTTGAATATAACCAGTGGGTGCCGGAAGACGGGCGTCGTCGCCGAGGGAGGCCTGGGAAACGCTGGCGTGATGATTTAGAGTCGTTTATGGGAGATTGGCCAGAGAAGGCAATGCATAGAGATGAGTGGAAGGCTATGGGGGAGACATTTGCCCAGAAGTGGGACAACATAGGTTGAAAAAAAATGTAAATAATATTAAAAATAAAATTAATTTTTTTTTTTAAATATATCTTTCATCAAAGAACACAAAATAAATTAACACACAGTGCAAGATAATACACAGTACAATTGAAACTTATAATACTGATTTTCGTAAAGGATATCTAACACATTCTACAGATACACATACACACATCTTACATCATTCTTCAACACACGCAATTCCATAGACACAGCCAAACATGTCACATTCTAATACTATTGGACTATGATGTAAATCGTCACTAATTATAATTATGTATCAACCTTCTTCATGGACTAATTTCCATCCACACCAAATAAAACAAATCCTTTAATATTAGAAATCCCCTAGCGACCGTCATCTGCAAATTGTAACAATCGATAACATTTATCTTGCGTCAAGTACTAGCGTAAATGTAAAATAATTATATATGTGTGAGTATAATATGCGGTAGGTGTTTATTCAACGCTCTTTCTTAGTCTTAAGGTTCATAATTGTATGTAGTAAATGTACAAGTAATTGTGTGCGTAATTGCGTAGTTATGGTTCTAGTTTTTTCTATGTATGAGTTAGAGGTAAAAAAGCGGCGACATCGGTTCCCGAAGGAAAAACAATTGATACCATTTCTATTCTCTTATTATAAGTTCTGTGGGTTATACGGATGAATTTCGACATTAGTAGGGAGAATCTGAATTTCACTGTAATTATTTAAACTGCAATCGCAAGTATCTTCCTAATGCTTACCTAATGTCCTCTTCCGAGTATGCCATAGTTTAGCTCGGGACATGAAGCTTTAGGGAGCCTGCCCAGGCTGCGACATTATAAGCTCCGTTCATTTACGGCACGATTACTCTGCGAAACCGCTTGTGGTCACCGATTGTAAGAAGTTACAGCGCTCCCTCAAAAGTTTTGATATCTAAACGGCAACGAAATCTTCCAGAATGTGCTTCGTTTCTGGTTGGACAAAGGAGTGTCGGGATTCCGAGTGGACGCAGTCAACATGTTGTATGAAGTGGATCGTGACCTCTTTGGTGGAGTTTACCCCGATGAGCCACTCTCTGGTAAGTCGACAGCAGTCATCATCTTTCTTAGGGTTTATATAACCAACCAATAGAGTGCATGCAAGCGCGTATGAACAGTTAAAACATTCCAAGGTACAGTCAGCAACAAAAGTAGCTGAACATTTGAGTTTTTAAACTTGACAATAATTCGAAAACTAATTGTTTTAAAACAAAAAGTTTAATAGATAACTAGAGCTGCTAGATAAAGCTCTAAGTATGTCTTAAAGTTTTTGTTTCCT
The DNA here is from genome assembly GCA_905220435.1 of Amphipyra tragopoginis. Classification (NCBI taxonomy): domain Eukaryota; kingdom Metazoa; phylum Arthropoda; class Insecta; order Lepidoptera; family Noctuidae; genus Amphipyra; species Amphipyra tragopoginis. The sequence continues at coordinate 6,864,201 of HG991997.1, read as the reverse complement.
ATCAATTAGTTATCTAATTAATGCAAAGTTTAAAAACTCAAATGTTCAGCTACTTCTGTTGCTGACCGTACAAAAGAAACAGGCACTGAAAGTCTTCTTTGAGCAAATCAATATTTGAGACATTTACTTCCGTACAATGGATTGAATTGCATGAAACTGACTCGATAACAGTAAGAAAAAAATGCCAACTTTTTTTAATGAAAATATCACGCGTTAACAATAACTTGAAATTGCCAATTTTTTTTTTTGGGACATTTTCTACGCCGCACCATCTAGTCCCAAACTAAGCAGAGCTTGTACTATGAGTACTAGCGATGGGCGATTATTACTAAAACTAATCGACTTAGTCGATTGTTCAGTCCAGTCGATAAAAGTCGATAACAATTCATGTTAGTCGATTGTAATCGACTAACGGCGCCCAGCAGGCGACAATTACTGATACGGTTACCGTATCAACTTTAACTACCTACTAATTTGTATTGAATTTTGGCGCAGCGCACGTATTACTATACTCGTACCTACTACTAAATAAGTAAATACTAAAAGGTGGTGCATGCGCTGCCGCTGCGCCACAATTCAATAGTTAAAAGTCCGTGCGCCACTACTTACAAATATAACTGTAGTTGTTATGCGATTGGCGCTAATGGATTATTTAATTGTCCTCTACTGTCTCAGTGTACATTTAGTAGTTCGTCGATTGGTATTCGAATAATTATGATGAGGAACTACTAAATCGAGAATCGAATGCACAACAGCACAATTTTCGATTCAGTCGATTGTTATTTTTTGCAACAATAGCCCATCGCTAATGGGTACTAGACAATGGACATAATACTTATTTTTTTTGTAAATACATACTTATAATACATAAGAAACACCCAGACCAACACAAACACTTATGTTCATTACATAAATATTGGTGTCCTGTGGGAATCAAACCCACGACCTCGTGATCAGCAGTCCGACACTCGAACCACTAGACCACAGACGTCGTCTGTGATCTATATTTTTTTCATAATAAAATTGCAAATGTCTCCAAAGACAGTTTTCCTTAACTCCTTCGGTTTAGGATTTCCCCATACAGTCCCAGTTAAATATAAGATAACGTTTATAAAAAAAACAGTTTCAGAAGTCGATGCCTTCAATTTGGTTCAGCGTGGATTAGCACCGACTTATTTTAAGTAATTTCATTTATTCATTGTAAATACATAAGATTAAATTGTATTTTTAAATTATATTATAAAAATAAAAACAATACACATTTAAAAATATAAAAAACAGTAGCCCACCGGCATCGGGAACAGGGTCCAAGAGAGAGGAACTTCCTAACAATACGCGCCGTGTCCAGAAGTATCGCTTTCTGAATCAAACCCTTGATCCAGCTGCCTAACGAGAGCCTCACCAGATGTTGGTCGAGGCTCTTGACAATTAAGTCGTTGGCTGTAACGACTATCGGCACAATGACTGCTGAGTCAACATCCCACATGTCGACAACCTCGTGTGCCAAATCAAGATACTTGATTTTTTTATCATTTTCGGCTTTCACGAGGTTCTCGTCATGCGGTACAGTGATGTCAACAATCACTGTGCGGCGTTCTAATCGATCTATCACCTTAAAATGTCAGGCTCATTGGCGACAATAGTCCTATCGGTGATGATAGATCGATCCCAATACAAAGTCACATAGTGACATCATGACCATTCTCGAGAACTGGGTCGTTCACATACTTCTAGTATGGTACCGCAAGGTTATATTTCAGAGCAAGTTGTTGGTGGATAATCCTAGCTACGAGGTTGTGTCTGCGCAAAAATACTCACCGTTAGCAAGACGAGAACAACCAGAGATAATATGTCGGATAGATTCACCGGGAAAGTGGCATGCCCGACAGATGTCAACCGTGCCGTCCTTCACAATATATTTATCTTTAATTGTTCGTCATCATTACTTCGTCCATAATTGCACAAACAAAACCATCGGTTTTCCCGAAGAGGTCACCGAATCGTAGCCAGGCTACGAACGCTAGAAAATCTACATCGGGCCCAAAAAGGGCCCGGTAAAAGCGTCCATGAAGCTCCTTGCTCCGCCATACCTCCTTGCGGCTATTGGTATCAAGTACTACAGGCTTGCGCCAGTACTCTTTAGCCAAGGAGAGCGGGGTGATCCTTTGTTCACTGCTACTACATCTCGATGCATCCCAACGTCGGCTTGGGAGAAATACTCCCTGAGACTGCACACCTCGCGGTTGCGGAGGGTCTTAGCATTTAAAAAGCCTCGACCCCCGCACTTTCACGGTATGTACAGTCTCATTACCAATGAGCGTGGGTGATGTATAATATTTTATTAATAGTTTCGTTTTTCTTTTTAATCTTATTTACATTAACATGTGATTACAGCAATCACGAGTGATTTGCTACAGGTAATTAATCCATTGAAGAGTTCCATTGTCTATTTTCGAAGATCTTCACCTTTAAGTAGGACCGACTCGGGAGAATACCTACTCTTTTAAATAAAATACAATCATTAAAATCGGTTCACAATTAGCGACTACATCGCTTAACAAACATACAAAAAAAAACACCAAATTGAGTGCCTCCTTTTTTAAGTCGGTTAAAATAGAATAAGTTCTAGAGAATCATTCTTTCTTATCAGGTGATGGTGGAACAACACCTGATGACTACGGTTACCTTAACCACATCTATACTAAGGATCAAAAGGAAACATACGATGTTGTGTACGATTGGAGAGACGTTCTCAACGAATACACCGAGAAACACCAGGAGGTAAAGATCATGATGACGGAAGGTTACACCGAATTATCTCTAATGATGCGTTACTATGGCAACGGGGTTCGCGACGGTTCCATACCTTTCAACTTCGCGTATCTCGGCGAAATGACCAGTACTTCCAATGCGAGGGACATGAAGCTCATCGTGGATAAGTGGATAACAAACATGCCACCTGGAAAAGTCGCTAACTGGGTAGTAAGTGTCCGTTCTGTATAATACTGTTTCTGATGGACTTGCTCGAGTTGCTCCACGCGGATAAAACTTTATCAAGTAAATGTGCATATTTACAGAACGGCAATCACGACCTAAGCCGCTTGCCCACCAGGTACGGAGTTAAAAGAATCGACACGATGAATATGCTGGCCCTCATTCTCCCTGGAGTCTCCATCACTTACCAGGTAAACTAAACGCTACTATAAGTACCTTTATACTGGCTTCGTACAAGAACATTGAGGTCGTCTTTCAGTCTTACAGAGCTGACTAATCACGCTCTGGCAACCGTCAGATGGCCAGATATCTAACTAATAAAATGGCTCAGTCGCAAAATGTCTACCGGATGCAAAACGTCAATTTCGCAAAATGTCCTTTTTGCAAAATGTCCCTTTCGTAGCATGTCTCTTTCGCAAAATTGACCTCTTTTCCAATGAACCTTGGTTAAAAAAAACCGGTCAAGTGAAAGAAAGAAAGAAAGAAAATACATTTATTTAACACAGACCACAAGGCACACAGTACAAAACAAAGCACAAGAAAAAACAAAAAGTGAAGTGCGAGTGGGATTCCCCCGCACAGAGGATCTGAGGTCCAATTCTCCTAAAATAAATTGTTGCCAAACGCAACCGAACCACAACCGTCAGTCAGTTTTTGTTTTCGAAAACTTTCAAAAATATTGATTTTGTTTTTTGTGTCAAACAATTTGATAGCTTTTGAAATTGAGAACTATCTGAATGAACGGTTCGGCCTTGGTTCGGTTGTGATTTATCAAGATTTATTTTAGGAGAATTGAGCCCCGTGTCTCTTCAAAAACAAAAAAAAACATGTGGGAAACAGTTAAGGAAGTCGGTGCCAATTTTTTGTTAGATGAAACCAAATCCAAGGCACCTACTTCTTATCTGTTTTCCACATAAAATTATTTTATTGTTTCTGAAGCAGGTTTTTACTTTTTTTAATTAAATTTACTGTGAATATGTCACCATTTGATTGTGAACACCGTTAGTTTATGTCGCGAGTGGTCTCCTGTAATTGTAGGAGCACACTCGTCATTTTCCCTGTAATTGTTATTTTGCAAGTAATTGTGTAGCCTCTGTTGGAAATCCAAATAAATAAACTGTCGATTCATTGTGAACTGGACCATACTGCTTACAATAAAACGTATTAATTTTCGTTAGTTTATAATCTATCCATTTCGAACCGTCAAATTGTATACTAGCATCATACTTCAATGCGACGGAACGCAAAAAATGATGTAGCATTGAAATTAACACATTTGCTCCGTTCCCAGTAGCAAAGGATCCACGTCTGCGCCGAAGTAGATACTTTGCAGTAGGTAAGTAAATTACCTCAGTTGCATATCTAATTGCAGGGAATTCCCTTTTTTTCCTTCAAGGAGTGAAGGTGCATTGGAAAAAGGGACATTATGCGAAAGAGACATTTTGCGAAAGAGACATTATGCGAAGGAGACATTATGCGAAAGAGACATTATGCGAAAGGGACATTACCTATACGAAAGAGACAATATGCGAAAGAGACATTCTGAGACATGGACGTCTTGCGTCCGGTAGACATTTTGCAAAGTGGGCGGTCTGCGACTGAGCCAATAAAATCACTTGCGTCAAGGGTTTTAACGGGCTGCTTCAGCGTTCACTGACCCGTTTACTAGTTATTAACCTCATTTCGGGAGAGTCTTATCATATTAGAGTAGTTTTGTTTTTAATAAAAATTTCTTCTCTCGTGTCGCTACGAGCTATACGAAAACAGCTCGTGCGTGCCGTGGTAAAAAGATTAGCCAGTCAGCAAGGTTGGTAGCGGGGCGGGACTGACCAAGGTGCGCCGGACGTTTTTAAGTATTGTAATGATCGTCGACGTTATGTCTGTCTGATAATAACTGATGGCTTTCATTCGCAATCAGAAGTCATAGTAAATGCAGAAGTCTTTTCACAAAGATCATCGAGGCCGACAAAGACTCGTCACAAAGACCCTTTTCATTGAATAGGTACTCGAATAAGTACAAAGGTATATGTATACAGCTTGCGAGTAGTTAAGACTCTGGGGCCCTGGCGCAGCATGTGATCAAGCGGCCCTTTATCTAATTGTTCGGGTTTCCTCAATGCTCGGGGACTCTGGCACTGCTCCGGTGGTACCCACGACCCTGGTAATAAAATAAATAAAATTTATTATTTCAGGGCGAAGAGCTTGGAATGACAGATGGAAGCATCAGCTGGGAAGATACCAAGGATCCCCAGGCCTGCAATACAGATGATCCTAAAAACTACTGGAAGAGCAGCCGCGACCCTGCGCGCACGCCGTACCACTGGGATGCTACCGCGAACGCCGGCTTCTCCAATGGCCCCACAACTTGGCTCCCTGTCGCTAGCAACTACCGGTCTATTAACTTAGCAGCTGAGATGGTAGCACCTAACAGTCATTACAAGGTAAGTTACTGAAATCACTCATTAGAAGCGGCATTCATTTTCTTGAACAAAACACTTCAAATCCAAAAAATCGAAACACCTCTCAAGATTATGTTTTGAAAGGATTATAAGAAAAAAAAAATGTTTAATAAATTCTTATTTCCTTTTAATGTAAGTATTATAAGGTTTCGAATTCCTTGTAAACGTTTTTCTAATTCAAATCAAGTTTTCATAGGCATCTTGTTTTGTGTCATTTTTACCCTTTAGGGAGTAATTAAGAAATGTAATAAATAATACAGGTAAGGGATGATGAGCACAAATGTATGGAGTCTGGTACTGGCACCAATTGGAATGAATGATACACCGTTGGACAGGTATTGTGTAGATTAAGAATAACCATGGCGCTAGTCCTGATTCACTGTCCGATCGAAGTAATCCTGCTTGAAAGTTAATTATTTTTGTTACATCCTACTAAGTACCTACACATACTTTTATTGTCATTTTTCTCCATTTTGGCATGGTATTACAATAATAATCATTAATATTTTTCATTATCTAGGTAAATAAAACAAGTTCGAAGTAAGTTTTATCATTTATTGTATGTAAGAATACAGAGTGTAAAAAGACCCATTACATAGCCGAAATCTACGCACTCTGTACATAAAACTAAATTACATTGGCTATAAATAATTGCTGGGAAACGACTTTTATTTAGGCATAAAAAAACGCGTCCGAGTTGTTGAATAAATAAATCACCCCTAATTGAAAAAATAAGTACTAAACCGATTTTGTTGTGATTTTCATCCGTTAACTGAATTTTATTTACCTAACTCAAAATCTGTGCAAATATCATCAAAATCGGTCAAGCTAAGCTAAGCGATATGATTTATTAAAATTCTATTTCGAACCAAGTATCCGTATCTTCTGAAGACTGTATTTCAAAACAGACAATTTATACGGGTTTGTTGCCACAATAGTTTTTCGTACTCTTGAAAAATAAAACTTGTAAATTCATTTTGATTGGACATGAGTACGAAAACGCCCATCATCCTTTAAAAAAAGTATAAAAACAGTTTATTCAATAATTTTAATTCCCTCCCCTGGCTCTTATGACTGCTTCCATGCGGTTCTTCACGGATCGGATGAGAGTAACGACTACGTGTTGGGGAATGTTATTCCATTCTTGAATTGCGTTTTTCAGCTAGCCAAGTGTCTCCGGAGCAGCATCTCTTGCTCGTACTTGTCTTTTTAGTTCATCCCATAGGTGCTCTATGGGATTCATGTCAGGGCTTCTGGCTGGCCATTCCATAAAAGAGCTACCGACGTCGGTAAGATAATCTCGTACAATTCTCGCGTTATGAGCCCTGGCATTATCATGCATGAATATGAAGTTTGCGCCAATGGCATGTGCATGGTAATGGCATGTGCCACATGAGCCCCAAGACATTCTTTGAATTAACGACGACTGTTAAGTGCAGGCAGGCGTGGTCCAGATACAAAGGTAGGTAAGTTCTGTTTTACCGTCGGTGCTAACTACCCCCCAAACTGTCCACTGTCCTCGATACAGCACTGCGCATAACGTTCTCTCTATCTTCTGTATACCTTCTTCCTTCCGTCGTTACCATATAGCGTAATTTTACCGTCGTCAGAAAAGAGAACCTTGCTCCATTGTAGGTATGACCAATTTAATGGATCACGTGCAAAGTTAAGGCGCGCTCTTCGATGGTCTGTTGTTAATTTTGGTCCGTTAGCTGGCTTCTGTGGTACCAGTCTACGTTCCTTCAACCTTCTTTTGATCGTAGTCACTTACAGTCACCCTTCGAACAACACGGAGCGGCTGCTGCAGTTGAAAAGCGTTAAGGGGTCGGTTTTGCAAAAAAACGGTTGCAATAAACCGGTCGTCTCATTTAGAAGTGGCCCGACTCCTACCAGATCCTGGATGGCACGTAAATAAACCAGTCTCCCGATAGCATTGGTACACTCTATGAACAGACGAGAGGCTTAGATGCAATCTTTCAGCCAATACACGCTGACAAAGCCCATAGTCTGGACTCTGTTGCGTCCGTTGCTGGCAACGCCACTACTTGGGCGGCTTCAGCGGGCGAAGTATACATGTGTGTTAAAAAATAAAGTTTATATCAGACGGCACAGAATTTTTTAAAGTAATGGTGCTCCCACACTGGTGTTAAAAAATGTTTACAAACATTTTCTAACATTAATACATTGACTAAAAATGTAAGAAAAAGATAAAAATATCGGATAATAATAAATATAATCTATCTATTAATAGATTTTAGATAATATAATAGATTTTTTTTATTTATGTTTCTTTATAAAATGTTTACTAATGTTTGTAAACATTTTTAACAGCAGTGTGGGAGCACCATAATGCGTTGTTTAGTGTTTGTTGCACGATAAATGTACCTACTTCACCAACTCTAAACACACATGTGTCTTAAAACAATGTTCCAATCAAATGATTGGATTTTCGTCCGATAAATATCGGACGAAAATCCAATAAAAAATGGAAGTCGCGTACAAGACCATTGTAAAGGCCAAACTGCCAGCTTTTAAATTATGCTTTTTTTAAGGAATTAATTCTCTTTTTTCATTTGTTTAATTTTCGCCAGAAAGATAATTTCGGAAGTGTTTCGATTTTTAAGAATGAGAAGTGTATTATATTTTATTGTAAAGGAGGCGCTCGTACAAGTCGTGTTGATACACGACGACGATTGATATCGATCAGCGAAGTTAATGTAAACTGATAATGTTACAGTAATACCTAGAAATGAAATTAAAAATAAATTGATATTTTATTAAAAACTCTTTAGAACAAAGTGGGAACTTAGGAAATAACCCGCTTAATATTAATTATTTTAACATTTATTTCAGTTTTACAAAGATATGGTTGCCTTAAAACATACGGCGGCTGTGAGCTCCGGGGATTTGGAAACACATGCGATGTCGGATGACGTCTTAGTTGTTACAAGGTACGTATTCCATCAACATGTCAGCCATAAGCGTCCATTGATAGTCATGAGGATATTGCACTACCACGGGCCAGAGGCGCCGACTCCGTGGGTGCTCGGGGGCTCCAGCACCCACGAGATGTAAATAGAGGGTGCGGAGCACCCATGACCATAGACATCAGAACTGATCAGTAATCGGCTTTGAGCGATATCTCTACAACCTCACCTACCGTGTACGTGCAAGACGTCTACTACTTGCGTTTACTTTCGATTGCGCTGCGCGCGCAAGCCAACTTTATTGTTAAATCAAATTTAATGTCAATTTTTTTTACCTATCTTTCCCACATTTATAAAGTGTAACATCTTTCTCTTCTACTGCTTGAGTGGTTGAGTTCTGCTGGACTGATTTAGTTGCCATTTTCACGGTTAATGTAGGATATTCATTCCTCGCTCGGATTGCATTTTTTTCTTCTCGTACATCGCCAATTCTTTTAAACGACTTATCAAATGGGCATGAGCACCCACGAGGTTTTCTAAAAGCCGGCGCCATTGAAGAGATCTTGGCAGACAGATTAGTGATCACAGTACCCGTGTTGTTTTAAGAACTTAGGAAGACTCTGCCTCTTGTCAAATTACTTAGTTGCTCTCGCCTTTTATCTTTTGGATAACATTCATCTGATAAATCAGCGATACTCAAAAATATATCCCATCGGCTTTCTGTACAGTCTGCCGAACTTTGGAGCAATGCATAATAGAGTTCATATGACCACATACTAAAACGGTACTCAAGTTTAAGTGTTAAGTCTCGTGCTGTCCCCCCGTCACTTCGCCATATAGTGACAGTGACAGCATGAGACTTGACACTTCTTAAAATTAAGTAGCGTTTGAGTATTTGGCCATTAGACCCACAGTGGGTGTGCGACCATACATCAGCTGGATATTAATTACCACTTTTCAATGATAAGTTTCTTCCATTAGGATAACTACAGATAATACTGCGGTCGTGGGCGTAATAAACTTGTCAGGCAAATCGATAGACGTGGATCTCACTTCGCTCTCCAGGGTGTCCAGACAGTTGCTAGTAGTGGCCTCGGGAGTCGCCTGCTCAGTTGACAAAGGGTAAGATTCTTTTAGATAGTTAGGTACTGATTCCAGATTATTCGTTCATATTAACCTTAAAGAATCCTGTCAAGCTGGGTTAATAAAAAAAACGCCAAACGCCATTGCCACACAGGTTTTCTAGTTTACTGCAAGATGGACAACCGTAAGAAAATGTTGCCAACATCACAATGATTGAAAAACAGATTAGTAAACGCTACGGTGCTGCTTGCCTCTATAAGCGTTCCCCGGATTACGCGGAAGCTTAACACGATCAGAAATAAATATCTTTATACCAGGGGATAAGGGTACAAATGCAAATGTAGTCATTCATATCGCGCGGCCTCCTCCCTCCTACAGGAAACTCCCTTTTTTTTCGTGGGAAAATCCTCATCCATTCCCTTCGCCCGGGGAAGGTGAAGGGGTATGCCGGACTCTTACCGGCTAAAAACCCACGGTGTTCCTTCTCCTGACCCTTGGCCGGGGTCGCGGGATTCGCAACTGCATGCACCGCGACCCCGGCAGGCCTCGGTACGCCAGCCCCTGGCGGACCTATTCTACTGTGGGGCCTAGTCCCATGTCCTCCTGACAGGCGCGCACGGAGCACTGCACGCCGCCTGCTCGGGTCTGTTACTGGTCCGGCGACGGGACCCTTAACCCGCCGCCCGCAGGCCACACACTACGGTGGCCGGAGATCGTCGCGCGCCCTCCGACGTCCGGTGCATCTGGCGCGGGAAGGAAAAGTGGTAGCTGCCTCTCTCTCCCTCTCCGCTCCCTCTTTGGTCGCCATCACCTATTCGCAGGAGGCGACGGCTTCCCACGCACTCTCGCTCCCGACCATGGACAGAAGCGGCCGAAAGCGAGAAGTCACTACCGCCTTCCGCGACTAGTTGCCTGCAACGTGTGCAGCGCCGTGTCCTCGAGGCAGTCGACGACGCAGTGGTGACAACCGGTAGTGAAAACTCTCTCGATTTACCCTCGATGAGTGTAAACCTTAGGCTGTGTTAACGGACCAGCGGCAGCGGTGGGTCTCGCGTTATACAGAGCATGCACTATGAAGTGCTAGCCACCCACGACGCTTTTTGCAACTATCCATTCTAGTATTGTACATTTTTTATATTATAACTTTCATACACATTCATATTTGATTAGTTACGGTTTACTCACGTGAATTTTTCGGGATTTCCCAACTAGTTGCTGACCCAAACGGAACGGACGCGACCTTGCCGCGCGTTAAAAGTATTAACTTGCATAAAGGTTTATCAGAGTTGTCCGTTTTAAGAATTTGCATGATTTATATTACATTTGTTCATGTTGCAGGTTCGAAATGCCGAAGAACGCTATTACTGTGTCAGGGAACTGTGCAATGGCGCTACAATCCGTACCCGAGAGCGTGACCGACTCCCCGGGAGGCGGCTCTGGGGGTGGTGGCTCCGGGGGAGGCGGCTCCGGGGGTGGTGGCTCCGGGGGAGGCGGCTCCGGGGGTGGTGGCTCCGGGGGAGGCGGCTCTGGAGGAGGCGGCTCCGGGGGAGGCGGCTCCGGAAGTGCTAATAGATTCCTAGCTTCATTCACATTGTACAGTATTATCTACTTTACCTATGGATGCCTAGTAATGTAGATGCACATAAAAAAAATATAGAAAAAGCCTTAAGCTAAAATTTAAAAAAACAATAATTGAATTGTTAATATTTTTTGTAACTAAAAGGACCAGTTTTTTTGTTTAATATTTGCAAATGTTGTAAGTAATATACATGTATTAAAATAAAAATATTTTTGAATTAATCAAATGCTATTTTATTATTCATAAATTATTAGTGTTGCAAACTGCTCATACATAATTGCAATTGATTTTCACATCAGTTATCTGTTTTCAATATTTGATTATGCGCATGTGTGTAAACTAAATTATGCGTTAACCGCTAATGTCCCAGCACTGTGGATCAGTGGTATTCTCCAAAGGGTTGGGCAGAGATGAGTAGACCCTAATTTCGCCATTATGTTTTAAGAGCCACAGCCACAACCCACAGCATCCGATCCAGATCCGTGAAAATACAGATATAAAAAACTCGAACCAAATTCGCATATTGCTTTTCCCACTGCATCTGATCCGAATTCGTGAAAATACAGATCTAGTCTAAAAATCTTGGACCAAACTTGGATATTGCTTACGCAGTAATCCGATCTCTAATCCAAATCAAAGCAATTCAGAAGCCATCTTTGGCATATGTCCGATTTGAATCTGAAGTAATGCGAATGCGTTCATACTAACAGTACTATGGCTACTTCGATCCGTCAATATTTTTTCCAAATTGGAGACTCACGGATGACGGAGACAAATCGGATGTAAGTTACCATACAAATAGTTCTATGACTACTTCGGAACGTATTGTCACGGGATCGGATGTAGTGCGTAACTGCTCTAAGTCTCATTATACATAGTCAAACAACCAATGCCAGTCACTGATTTTCGCTCCACTCACATTTAGTGTCAGCACAATGATTATTTTGAATGCAGTACTAATAAAGATTTGTGGTCTAGAGTCACACTCGGTTCAGAATCGGTTTTATGAAGTTTCTTCTTAGTTGTGTCGTGCTGTACCTTTTCTACTTAGAGCCCTTGTTCCAGCTGCCTAACAAGACTTGCTATGTTGGTCTAGGCTCTTAGTTATTAGGCCATCAGCTGTAACAATTATTGTTAATTCATCAAAAGTCCATTGCACCTTCTAAGAAACACAAGCAGTCCACTTTATTGATGACCAAATCTAAATCTTTCTTAGCTATTATTTTCCTCTTATTGGTAGCTGTATAAGCGTATGTTTCCTTTGCTATAGTTTCAAGAAATAGTTCCTGAAAACAAAATAAGTAATATTATTAATTAATTATTGTTGCAACACAATAGGATAGATGCCTATTCTGGGCCTAATAAAGGATGGCATTACAAAATATGTAACTTAAAAAATTCAGGATGTTAGCCATTGAAGTTACTTGGGACAGGCCTAGGGCTGCCTTCCATAAAATCAACCAGGACAAGAAGTTAGAAAACCTCCTACTTCATAGGTTAGAACCCAAACTTAATCAATAGGATCATTAGCGCAAGATAAAAACCAATTGGACGTAGTTACACGAAAAGGATTCAATCCACACAAAGTCACTTTAGAGATATTGACGTTTAAAGTTTGGAAGATGTTTGACGTGCCATACATGTGGGTTGGTTCTGAGGTTGATAAAAAGTGATAGAAAGTTGTTTTTGCTTGGATCTTTTTTTACTGGCCAATAGTATTGATATTTAGCATCAGTTTGGTGCACTTAACTAATTTTTGACCATTTTGTGGATTGGATCCTTTTTGTGTAAATACGTCCAATTTACCAATAGATATACCTATTTGATAAAATATTACTACTCACTGTAGCTTTAGTAACTAAAAACACAGCGTCTCCCGAAACCACATTGACGTCTGGATCCATTTTCATGATATTCTTAATCCTAGCTATCGGTAGCCTCGTGGAACGTATAACCTCGCTCTTGTTTGGAACCTGAGGCCTCTTCTCATCAACAGGCTGCTCTTCAGAGTTTAGTAAATCGGAATCCGGTAGCGTATTTATGTTTTCTGCGTCCGTCGTCTCTGCTATTTCTGCATTTTGATGGTCCGCCTCAAGATAGTGGTCCGATTCGTCAATTATGTCCGATATGTCTACGTCGTCATAGTGCTCTTCTTCTGCCATTGTTTTTAACTAATATAAAATTGTTTCTCAATTATAATTCAGTTCCTGTATCGATACAGTTTGGCGCGATTTGCTCAATAATCTACATGTCAACTGTCAAGTTGAAAGTTGTCGAAAGTGACATTTGATGACATTTTCGTTTCCGTGCGGAAACTCATTTGTTTAAAATATAAAAAATAAACTGCATCAGCAGAATATAAAAGAGACAGCTAAAAAAATGTGGTCAAGCACTATTATCCCTATTATCATAAAATTATGCGGTACTTTACTAATAATTTATCTTTACTGTCGCTCCAACGACTTTTCGAACCTTTGCATGTCGCTCCAACAACCTATCGCTCGAATTACCAAGGGCCCAATTCTCCTAAAAATCTTGATAAATCGCAACCGAGCCAAGGCCGAACCGTTCATTCAGACTGTTTTCGTTTTCAAAAGCTGTCAAATTGTTTGACACAAAAAACAAAACCAATCATTTTGACAGTTTTCGTAATCAAAACCTGACTGACGGCTGTGGTTCGTTTGCGCTTGGCAACAATTTTAACCCCCCGACGCAAAAAGAGGGGTATCATTGTTTGACCGTTATGTGTGTCTGTCTGTCTGCCCGTCTGTGGCACCGTAGCTCTTAAACAGGTGAACCGATTTTGGTGCGGTCTTTTTAATTTAAAAGCATGTTTTCTAGCGGTGGTTCTTAGACATTTTATCAAAATCGGTTCAGCCGTTTCAAAGACATCAGCTGTTTTGTTAGCTGCGGTAAGGTTCATAGTCGCATAATGTGTATTTACCTTACTTTCAAACATACGTGTGACCTAAAAGTTGAAACACCCATTATGCTATATAACTATGCAAGATTATGGAATTCTTGGTCTGATGCTGCAGCCAGGATGTCCAGCACACGAGTACACTCTTGAAAAAATAATAGCAGATATGTCGTGTTTGCATTCGTTTTGATCAGTATTTGATTCTACATACAATGCAATGATGGCAACACGATGAGCTGATGCTGCAGCCAAGATATCCAGCACACTAGTACATTCTTGAAAAATAATAGCACATTTGTCGTGTTTGGATTCGTTTTGATCAGTAGGTATTTGATTCTACTGTCCGCGCGCGAGCTCCGAGGAATTATAAGATTATAAAAAACGGACAGTACGGAGTACGAACACACTTACGTCCGTACTTTTTTTTCAGTCAGCGTACTCTCGCGTCAAGGTTGACACTAGTACTGGGAGAGTGTGGGGTACGGAGCGACGCGACGGTCGGGCGCGGCGCAAACCCCCCGTTTCCTCAGCCACCGATTCCTCGGAGCTCGCGCGCAGACTGTACATACAATGCAATGGTGGCAACACGATGAGCTGATGCTGCAGCCAGGATATCTAGCACACTAGTACTTACACTCTTGAAAAAATAATAGCACATTCGTTGTGTTCGGACTCGTTTTGATCAGTATTTGGTTCTACATACAATGCAATGGTGGCAACACGATGAGCTGATGCTGCAGCCAGGATATCCAGCACACTAGTAGGTACTTACACTCTTGAAAAAATATTAGCAGATTTGTAGTGTTTGGATTCGTTTTGATCAGTATTTTTTATTATTTAGTTCGATTTACAGTACGATGGCATCACGATTAGTTAATGTTATGTGTAGAGAAACTTGACATTCTGCAGTAATTTTTATGAATGTTTTATGGACCAATCTGATAATATATCCTTTTAGATATAATGTCTGCCTTAATAATGTGACTGCCTCGTTGGTCTAGCGGTCGCAAGCGCGACTGCTGAGCGTGAGGTCCTGGGTTCGATCCCCAGGTCGGGCAAAGTGTTATTGGGTTTTTCCGTCTGGAATTTCTCAGTAGCAGCTTGGAGTCTGGATTTGTGCCCGGTTGATGGCAATAGGCTCGCCCCGAAAAGTTGTAGAACAAAAGTTATTCAATATTATGGGTACTTTAACACCCTTTCGGATTAATACCCCCTTTCTGACTAACCTTGTATACTACTACCGTGAATTTTTTCACATATCCAAAACTAACCGTTTAGCTGGCAGGGGGGGGGGACACTTGACTCAAACGAAAATTTGCATTTTAAAGCTTGATATTTCAGAATGCGAACGCCAGCAAATTCGAAATCTGTTTGCGACATCCTGTAAAAGTTTGAAAACTCTCCGGATTCCTCGCAGGTCATATCTTTGAAGAATTTCTCCATACTGTTTCTGTAAAAAAAACATACATTGTTATTATTATGCCACTATGTCATATAATGTTCAAAAGCTCATATCTTTAAAAAAAACTACCATGTTTTATTACGATGAATTGCTATCATCCACCATGTCCTCTGACGCCGACGTCTCTTTTGAATTCTATTTTTTTTTAACATTTAATTAATTAATTAAACTTATAAGGCAGAGCGCCGACTCTACGACAATTTCCACGTTATCCATTGCCCAGAGTCGAATTGAAAATACATACCTATGAAGCGGCAATGTAAACACTCATTTCCTTTGACGTTACCACAGCAATATTTGGGGAAATATGTACGGCAGGGCAAGCGGCAACGGAAATGGCTGAATGTAAACGCGATATAACCTCATGGGTCCGGTAGAATATATCGATCCTTCTAAGGAAATTGCTCGATTGGCGTCATAAAAATGTTAGTGAGAAATGCTCTTTTTTTGCTGACTGCGGCAAAATTTTTTTTTCAATGTCTTATTATGCTGTTCGTAATATTTTTAAGGACATTTTCCTGTAGCCACAACGATTAAGGTAGCTGCCCTTATAACTAACCCATCACAAGTGAGTTTTTTGGGGTTTCTGACGTTTCTAGTAGGTACTCTAACCTCAGTTGGTCCCGAAAAGTCTTTTGATCCATACGGGAAATAGCATCGATTGGCATCATAAAAATGTTTTGTGAAAACTGCCCTTTTTCTCGCTGACTGTACATTTTTTTTCAAAATCTGTGAATGCCGATAAACTATTTCAAAAGTTAGAGGTGGTCTTCTAAGAACGTTTTCCTGTAGCTACAATGGTTAAGGTAATCCTTCATGCCCCATCACAAATTAAAACCCTGTATATATACTATACAAATATTATTATATTATGTATGTCCAGGTATTTTGTTTGAGCCTTACAGAGTATTTAATACATATTTAGAAGTACCTCCACACTATATCCAGCATCCAGCTGGATGGGGACTGTGAGCCACGTAACGTTACCTCAGAAGCAAGCAGTGCAATCTTCTAACGATAAAGTGTAATGTTTTGAAGACGCAAATGGGGAAATAACCATCAACTTTCTACCAAAGACCAGTGACAGATGCCTGCATCAAAGACAGCACTACCAACCCAGTTTCCCAGTGTGCAGACTATGAGTGAAATCATTTTAATAGCAATTATCCATTTACCTACTTCATTTTATCAGACCAACCGACGAAATACGAACCGTTATGAAAACTTTATAGCATCATATTTCTATAAACAAGACAAATCAATATTTAATTCAATTGACACCTCCGGTAACGGTTTAAAATAAATATTTGCTTAATACTTTCCATAATATTCCAGTGGGAACCAATCAGAAATTCTGCAACGAAAAGATAACATTGTAGCGAACAATTCGACGCATTTACAACACACTCGGATGTTGCGGCTTATAAGGAACTGTCGCCTGCACACATGATTATTCGCGCAGCAGAAGCGATTGCAGGTCGGTTGTGTATAAAATAATTAAGAGCAAGATTGGTGCGGGTGCATTCTGCCAGCGATCCCTGGCCAGAGCAATACGCGTTTCACGATATTCGATCGTACAAGATAACGGTAATGACTCCCGATTACGATGGGCCGAATTACAGTTAAATTGCGACTCGAATTTAATTTTAATTGTTACCTTAATGTGTATGAATGTGTTCCATAATTGATTGGGTTCCTGAAAGTAATCAAGTTTGGATCTCGGTTTTATGGTTCGTAGTCTTGACTGTAGCAAGAGTAATTTAAATCCTTGCGGATCCTCTTGTTACGGAAATATCATGAATGCTATCAATTCGTGGTCCATCATTTCTGCGTTTCTGACGTTCCTTGAAGAAGAACTGCGGGAAATGTTTCGTAATTAATTTGAATTATCTGTAATTACAAGGTTAAACTAGAAAAAAGTCTTTGTCGTTTTTAAAACAATTTTTATTACCTCATGTAGTAGGGAGGTCAAAATGCGTGGGATACCACTATTGCTGGTTGCTGCAACGGTCGCGAGCGTCACCTGTGTGGACGTGTGGTGGGATTCAGCCGTCGTCTACCAGATATACCCGCGCTCCTTCAAGGATAGCAATGGAGACGGAATCGGAGACTTAAACGGTGAGTTTAGAAATATATTATTAATTCATTCAAACAACTCGGGGTGCGACGGGAATTTGCACTAGTGTCGTACATGGTGAGACTGCTCCGAGGCATAGAGCACAACCCGATATTGTTGCAGCGGTTGCAATTGTCCGTACCCGACTGTTATGTGTGGAGACGGCGACCCCCGCCACTGCTGGTCGTACCTTCAGCTAGGACCAACTTGCTGGCCAAAATCCCTCTGACTCGAGCTATTCGCACCATTAATTACATTCACATCGAAATTGATATATTTACATGTCACTGGGGTGAGTTCGCAAAAGTACTATTGTTTACGCTGTGTTACAAACAATGATCTTGAGATGTATTTGGTGCTTTAATTTTAGTTTTGTGTGTGTGACTTGGCTATTGCATTAGGTTATAGACCTGTAATGATAGTTTAAGGCATTTAAATAATAAATAAAAAAATATTTTGACGTAAAAGCAAACGAGCATTAAGCTCTTTCAAACTTCGAATTTCATGCATGTAAACTGACGAAGATACGGACCAGTTCAGATTGAGGTTCTGTAGGCCGGCTAATGACCAATCTACTGAACAGCAGTGCACTCGGCACTAGAGGACTGGCGCCGCCATGACCTATAAGCAGGTCAGCCAATGGTGAGGTGAGGCATGTCATTGGCATGGGAGAAGAATACTGGAAATATCCATTATCCCTAGCTCTCTAAATTGATGATGTGACTATTCCCTCTACGTAATTTACAATATGCAGTGTGTCTGGCCATGGACTAGCGATATTCTAGGTACTTATTTACCAACTATTATTAACTAGGTATTATTATATAAGACTGCTAGGACGCGAATGAAGATGGTCGAGGAGTCAACATATCCTGAGGATGCCCCGTGCAGGGGCGAAACACGTGTCGTGTATTGGTTTGGTTGCTTGTGGGCAGGAAGGTGGTGCTGTATACTGCATCCAAACTAGCGATCTTGTTCAGAGGAATTAAAGCTAGATATTTTATTTACATTTCTGTATGTCATGGATTTTCGCAAAGTAACGCCTGATTCCATCATTTTTCTTTGTTATGCCTCATATAACAGAATAAGAAATAGTACTTATTAGTACCTACTCATAAGTAAAGAAAGGAGGGTGCATGAAAAGAGCCTCCACGAGTGACGATACTTAAGCACGTCCGGCGTACCCTGGACATTTAGCCCCGCGAATAGGCTTGCCAACCATCCCGTGAGAGCCGGGACGCGGACGTCACGTTTCTAGAGTGTAGAGTGTACACTACGGCATGTATGAGTTATTCTCATGTAGCTCGTGGTAACACGAGAGAAGAAGAAGTGCTGACATGTGGAAGATACAGTAGAGCTCCCTTTGAAAGAGCTCGTCCGGGGAACTACGACCACCATATTTCTGCCCCCAAGCAGCATTTGTGTTCCAGTTTGAAGGGTATAGGCACAGTAGATATACGGGGGGTAAAATAGCTATATTTTATTATCATAGCTATTTTACGGTTTTTGATGATTTCGTTTACGTTTTTTCGATAGCAGTCTCGTTACGGCTACAATTTACGAAATAACTACTATGTCACGACTCATATCTTTCGATGAACAGAGTAAGTATAGTGGTTATTTTCTATTGAAAAATCCCATGAGACAATAATAAATTAAAATTCTAAGTAGTTACGTGAAACAGTGTAGGTACCTGCCGAAGTACCTACTTTTAAAGATAGATATAATGTAGGACAATAACACGATATTTTATCTAGTAACTCAATGTTCATGATTTATTAACATACGTACATGCACATGAAGTCAGTAACACTTGAACTCTGATGACGTGTTCTTATCATATCACTTGTTTCTTATAACCTAGTAGTCTTCTAGTAACCCTTCCTTTAAGCACTAAATCCACTTGCACGTTTTATTGCACAAGTTATTGCAGCAAGTGCTCCCTTAGGCTAAGCGCGCACTACGAATTTTAATCGCTGCGGAGAATAATCGCCAATCTGTGAACAATACCAATATACTAGAGTCCGCGCACTACGAAAAGAAATCGTTTGCGATTTAAAATAATAGATGTGAAATCGTATGAATGTTTTGTACCCTATGATGTTGTACACCCAACAAACATTTTATAGGTCGCCACAACGTGTAGATTCTAACTTTTGGTTCCATACGCTCGTCGTCTTTACATCGCTATCACGTTGACACGACCGAAAATAGGCCCATTTTATACGAATCAGTGTCGTAATAGAGTCATGTAGCAGTCGTGTAAATCACTATATGGTCGTGTAGTGGTCGTATAGATGTCGCGAGATCCACTTTTCGTCGAGTTATTTCGGCATTTTATCAAATAACCAGAGTTCATTACGACTTTTATACGGAATTTTGATGTTAGTGAATTTTAAACTATTATAACCGGACATTTTATACTGTGTTAGATTTTTTATCATTGAAAAGACAGCCATTTTATATATATTCATTAGGTTATTACATCTTCTAAACTAATGTTCAAGTACATTAATCTGTTGGAAAATTAATGTTATCGAGTAATATGTGCCAGTTTTTTCAATATAATGAACGCGCCATACAAATTCTTTAAATTAAGCAATATTTTGTACCTACAATTTAACGAACGTATTAACAGTTACCTTTATACGTCTTAGGGTCTAAGACACAACTTTAACACAATATCTAACGGACTTTTCATTCTTTGCACTGATTTTTGATTTTGATCCGTACATTATCAGCCATATTAACGAAATTAGGGTTCATTAATTTAAAGTGGGTCTCATGTGAAAACAAAACAATTTTAAATACATAATTCAATTAGTGATTTATTTATTGGTGGTCTCGGTGATAATAAAAAATGATATGTGATATTATAATGGACATCTTCGCAATAGAGAGGCGGGTCGTAAACTGAACATTGTTTGGGATGGAGTGTTCATTGAGCATAGTGACTTCCCAAAGTATCTTGGTGTTACCCTGGACAGGTCACTTACATTTCGCAACAATTGTCGTAACATAAAGCGGAAAGTGCACGCACGCAACAATCTCCTGCAACGACTAATTGCTAGCAAGTGGGGTGCTTCACCTAAAGGTATGCGGACTTCTGGGCTGGCGTTATCCTTTTCCGCAGGCGAATACGCATGTCCTGTATGGAGTCGTTCTGCCCACGCAAAGCTGGTGGATACAGCACTAAATGAAACGTGCCGGATTATCACTGGTTGCCTCAAACCGACCCCGGTACAAATGCTGTATCCACTGGCAGGAATGGCGCCACCAGAAGTTCGTAGAGCAGTAGCTAGCTCTAGCGAAAGAACTAAAATGGAAAGCGATACGCGTCACCCTCTGCACTACAACATCCCCGTTCGGCAGAGACTTAAGAGCCGTAATAGCTTTGCACAGCGTGTCCTCCCACTCACTGGCGAACGTTCACAGGCAAGAGTCCAGTTGTGGCGAGATAAGGCTTCTTTACCCATTCCGTTTGTTGCGCCTTCCGAGGATCTCCCACCTGGGCATGAGTTGCCTTGGCTGACCTGGAAGTCTCTAAATAGACTACGGACTCAGGTTGGTCGAAGCAAGGAAAACCTGCTCAGGTGGAAATTTGCGGGTAACTCAAACCTTGAGTGTAAATGTGGTGCCGTTCCGCAAACTATGGCGCACTTAACATCATGCCCCGCCTGCCCTGCTACCTGTACGCCACAAGAACTAATGGACGCTACGGATAGTGCTAAACTCATTGCTGAGTTTTGGGCTGACACGGTGTAGATTGTCATCGACACGCTAAGAAGAAGAATGGACATTGATAAGTTTTTAACCAAATCAGATTTTATCATAATGATACGTATGCGTTTGAAATGGCCATGGATATCTACACACTTTATACGCGCAGATCGTTGTTTCGGTTGCGGATTTTCCGTAACTAGCGACGAAGCCAAACCTACGCATTTTATAGTGACTGAGGAAAATGTTAAATATATGATAAGTTTTGATTTTTTCTGGTGTCCACGCTGCGCTTCCTTTGCCATTTACGATCATTATGTGGGTGGCATATCACAAAGACGTGATTCATCAAATATTTCATCTACTTCGTCTTCTTCGGACTCTACTGTTATAGAACCACTAGATCTACTTTCTGCGCTTTGAGCAACATCATATTGTTTAGGCCCACTCTGCATCAAACTCAATTCTCTTGAGTTCAAAATTAAATTTTGTGGAACCATCTCCAGTTTGATTGGAGTTTACTTGTCGTGTAGTAATATTCGATGTAATACAATTCGATGTAAGAAGCGCAGTATAGTGTTTTTTTACTTTTCTTTTAAAAGCACCACTTTTTTACATTTGCTCAGCTTGTTTTACTCATTATAACGACTTACAATTATTTTTACAAAGATAGCAAAGAATGGTTGTGGTTGTAATGTGTTACTAAATTTAATACACTAATAGGACATCCAGTCATTTAATAGTAGCATAAAAGTGTTCAAATTGATTTAAAATCGTATAATAAAGCAACTTATCACCCTTATACGATCGTCGCGTAGAAGTAGTTCTCGCGACTCTAATACGAATGACTTAAAATCGTATAAGAGTGCAATTTATCACTCTTACGCGATCGTCACGCAGAAGTAGTTCTCGCGACTCTAATATGTTTAATGTCGGTTAAAAAGTCGTATAAACGTTACTAAGATGACATCACCGGTTACACTACTGACAGTTGTATAATAGTCATATAAAGCAGTCGTATAGAGGTTTATACGATGTCTTAATACGACTACAAGTTGTATAAAGATTAGAGGCACTAAGTCGTTTTACACGCTAAAATTACTACAATACGATGTTTATAGCATTTTGAGTCGCGTAACTTTTACTTTTAGGACTGAAATGTTTGTTGGGCAATGGCACGCACACTGCGGAAAAAATCGCAAGCGCAGCGTTCAATCGACTTGTGATCTTTGATGATTTCAGACGCAAATGAGTCCGAATCGCCTGCACTGACGCCTTCTTTTGTAAATCCATGTTTCGATTTTCACTCCGGCTTTCTTGGTGGCACTGATTGTCTTTGGCCTCCGCTATTTCGGAGGCGATAATAAATTGTAGTGCGCGTAGGAATTATTTTCGTTTGCGATTTTATTTCGCAGTATAAAAATCGCAACGATTAAAATTCATAGTGCGCGCTTAGGGCCTTTTTACTGTCATGCGGGTTCGTGCCCGCGTGCGTGCGTTACCCGCATGCATTCATAACTTTCATGCGCATGCGCAACAAAACTTGCTAGTGGATTTGGCGCTTCTTCTAACCGTTAACCGTTAGGTTGTAATAACCTCCAAGTGCCTCCTAGTAGACTGGTTTAAAAAGAAATTGTTATACTTTTTTCACTCAAAGATGAGTCCTGCCAGCTCGGTCATTTCATAAATTATAGCCGTCTCCTTAAGACTGCTATCGAAAAAACGTAAACGACATCATCAAAAACCGTAAAATAGCTATGTTATCCATGTTTTCTTTTTTTACATTTGATTTTCTTTGTATGGTAACGTTTTGTAGAGAAACGTTATAACACAACTTACGGTAAAAACGCTATAGGAAATCTTGCCATAACCATTTCATGGCAAACAGATTGAGATGACAGCATGATATTTTGTAAGGGTACTTTTTATACCGAGTTACGTAAAAAATTTTACTCACCAAAACAAAATAACAACAAACGGGTTCGGTGGCTTTAACACATAGAGAGATATCTCCGGTGGAACGCACCGGTGTCCCTCCTGTGTGACACCTAAGCTCGTCTCGGAGGGAATGGAGTAGCCGCCCCCGACAACCTCGTTTAAAAGCGACATGTGACCACAAGGAAGACTTTGTGGGCCAAGAGCAAGAGCTCTTACCGTCCCAGTGGTCGTTTAATGGACGCCCTAACTCGGAACATCAGCAAAGCCGAAGAGACAACCAGGGGTTAGGGATGGGATAGGGCCCCTATTATAGGGGTTGTTATGTCATAGGGGGATAGTAACCACAGGAGGATATACTACAGTAGGGTCTACCTGAAACGATCCGTAATTTTAACGCCTTTTATGAGACTATGGTAAAAAAAAGGCCACCCTCCTACTCCTTGCCTGAATCCTACCTACTGCATTAAATACATTTAACGTATTATTCTTGTTATATCGATTAATAGAGGGGCAACACTAGCTCATGTCCCTCACCCCTAGGTATTTAAAGATTTTAAAGTTAGCCTATGATTTTTGTTCTAAATAAAGTATGTATTAACCAGTTCCCCAAGTGTGAGTTATTTATATTAAATACTACTGTCGTTGCGTCACGCTTTAAATGTTTAAAAATTTAGACAGAGCCTCTAGCGGCGAATAGCGTGACTAAAAATTTGTTTGACATTTACACGAAGCAAATACAAAGGACATTTATCATGGTAAAGTATTCGTTAAGGAGACGTGTAGTAAACTACCCAACTCACACTCCCAAGCGTGAGTTGTACATTTGTGTGTGTGTGTGTGTGTGTGTGTATTTTTGGCGTGACGCAACTACAGTACTGTGGTAACGTAAAAAAAATAAACTTGGGGAACTGGTATATGAATTAATTACACCCTCAATCGTAGATTTAACTACTTTTTTTAACACATTGTTCTTTTTACAGGCATTACCGAAAAGCTTCCTTACCTGAAGGAGACAGGAATCGACGCGATATGGATGTCTCCCATGTTCCTGTCGCCTATGTACGACTTCGGGTACGACATAGCAGATTACAGGAAGATAGCTCCGGAGTATGGCACCATGGAAGACTTCGACGCGCTCATGGCAGAGGCTAAGAAATTGGGTAAAATCACTTATTCACGTGGTGAATTTATTGTTGCCGGTTGACTTAGGGTGCCACCACACTTGCCGGGAGGACACGGCGTGGCACACGCTGGCAGAGTGTGCTGCTTGGGAGGGGCCGCGCCGTGCCCTCATCTCAGGAGTAGGCGGTAACCTGTCGCAATCGGCCGTGGTCGAGTCTATAGTCGACAGCGAGATGTCCTGGGACGCTGTGGTGTCCTTCTGCGACACGGTCATGTCGCAGAAGGAGGATGCGGAAAGGGTGAGGGAGATCACCTCCACTCACCCGGGCCGCAGCAGACGCACCGGGCGTCGGCGGAGGGCGGACAACGCCCTCTTCCAGCTCCCCTAAATCCCCTCCCAGGGGCGACGGACTTGGGGAAGTCTGTCGCCCCCCACTCATCAAGACCCGAGGTGGCGGCGCGAAGTGTTCCAAGCGCGCCCCTCTTAGACGGCGCGGGGGGAGTCTAACACCTCACTTCCCCCGTTAACCCGAGGAGGCCCGCGGTGGCGGGCCGGCACCAGCCCGGGGTTGAACATCCATGAGGATTTCGAACACGCAAAAAAAAAGAAGGGTTCCTCCACACCAATCGATCGATGGTCTATCGATGATGGATCTGAAAAAGCCACCACACCAATCAATCGACGTTGAACGATGGCATCGATCGATTGGCGTGATGGCACACTTAAACTGTTTATTTAAGTGTTTCTTAAATTTTCCAACTGGGCATGGATGGCCAAATCCAAAAGAATAGGGAAGAGCGAAAAATGCTGTTTCGGGGCCGATTTTCGTAAAAACTAAAACTGTTTTATTGGATTTTTTTTAAATTCAATTTTTTTTGCAGAGATTTTGAAAAAAAAACACAACCTTTATTATTGCGCCATCCCATAGTGAGCCATAGTGTCACTTAGAAGGATTAAATTCTGGGAAGTAATGTTATATGGCAAACTAAAGCAAAGACCTAATTTTTAAGAAAATTTTAGGTATCATATTGTTCTTACATTTACTAAATTGTTTTCAATATATAAGGTGTCCCAAAAAGTAGTGTCAAGCGGAAGTCCAGAGGTAAAGCATCCGTAGAGGTACCCGAATCACCCCATGTATGTTCCGCGATTTTTTGTAGTTTTCGAATTATGATTTCTTTTCATGTTTTAACCAAACGTAGCTTATAATTATCATGATTAAATCAGCTTTTGGGCAAAATAAATCTTAACGAAATCGAGTCATCCGTTTCGGAGTTACGTTGCCACAAACAGACATACAGACAGCCATACAGACAGACGGACAGACTTACATACATACAGACATAGGTTTCAAACTTATAAAACATCCTTCTTTTGCGTCGTGGGTGAATGATTCAACTGTTGTTACATAACCTTATAGTGTGGTTTCTTAGTGATTACCTCGCAAACTTATCCTCGATGTACTGACAGATGTCGGATGCATAATGCAAGATTTCCGGTAAATTCTTTGAACTACTAACACAGAGTTGTTTATAACTTCTTAATAGAGTAACAAATGGATAAATAAGTAACTTGCTATGTAATTTCTTGAACATTTACAGACAACATTGTTTACTAGAACTTAAACGACAGAGATAAATAAAATGCCACGATTACAGTTGACGATAAAATCAGCGCACGACATAATGACGTCTTCCGGTGCTCGGTCCAATGTCGCGATCGTTACGACTAACAATTGGAAGACTTGCAAATCGCAACCAATTATTATACATACTTAACGTACGTATACGTCCCGTTTTGAGCGGGACAATCCCGCTTTTGGGCTATGTGTCCCGCTGTCCCCAAAAACATATAAATGTCCCGCTTTGAAAAATCGATATCAATGAAGTCAATATAACGGGCGTGTATTTATTAGTCGCATCAGAAAACATTTTGATAACCAAAGATGACATCAATAAGTCTAAAAATCAAACCTGATAATTATTTTAAAGCAACCGCTCATCCGAAAAATATACTAGAACCAGCCCACCAGACTACACAAGATTAGTTCCTAGTTTTCGTTTTTTTTTATAAATATAAATATAAGGTCCAATCAAAATAGTTGGACAAACTTTTACAGATCTCAGTACTCATGAATATGAACAACTTTTACTATGGGACCAACTCTGAAATATAAAAAAAAAATATCAGCTGTTCCATACATTTTGATCGTGTAGGTATTGCACTTTTGTATGGAACATGTTTTTTTAATATTTCAGAATTGGTCCCATAGTAAAAGTTGTTCATATTTATTCATGAGTACTGTGATCTGTAACAGTTTGTCCAACTATTTTGATTGGATCTTATACAAGGTTAGTCGGAAAGGGGGTACTAATCCGAAACCCACTTAGAGTATCGCTGATGACTGTTTGAAAGCAAGTGTTTAAATTTCAAAATTCGATAAAAAAAATTTCCAAAAAAAGTTATTTTTATTTTAGTTTTTTCAAAAATTCTTCATCCCCGCTTTAGTTACAAATTCAGAAAATGGTGCTTCTAATTCATGACCCCAAATATGACCTAAAATGTAAACACAGCTGATCATAACTGGGGATAGATAGATTTTTGAGTTTTTTTTTTTAGATTTTTGAACTTCTATTGAGTTTTGGGAAAAGTTGTAGAACAAAAGTTATTCATTATTATTTGTACTTTAACACCCTTTCGGATTAGTACCCCCTTTCTGACTTCTAACCTTGTATAATAAATATACGTAAACCATAAACATGTGTTTCATTCTTGTAAAAAATATTAAAATTTGCTGGTGTCCCGCTCTGAGGGAAAAAAATCATACTACGTTATCATACTACGTTTCGAAACATGTTTAATTGTACAAAGTGTAAACGAATTCTTGTAATTCCTTCAACCCGCGTGATCTATTGGTGCCACAGATTGACTCTGAATGGTTTTTTATCAGATTCCACAAAAAAAATGTTTCATGAAGCATTCACGATTTTCTGTTTTCGAATCATTTTAGCGCCCCGAGTTTAACTGTCTGCGGAGCGATATCGCGCTAGTCTAGCTGCCGAGCTGTGTCGTCGTGCTTTCATTCGTTTATGCATGGCATCGAAATGCTACATCACACCATTTACCCCTACCGCAACAAAAAAACAGATAATTCATTTTTGAATCAAGCTAAATCTCATGCTGGGTCGACTGCAGACAGCAGCAGCAGACGAAGAGTCACTGCGACACTACTGGTTTCTACATATTTCTATGAAATACCTTCCGTAGCTAGCGACACATCGCTTGACTACATATCACACGATCGTAGACGACTTGTCGCCCAACAGCAGATCAATAGTGCCACCGACGCTGAAGCAACAACGCGTTGAATCTTTCTCAAAAAATGAGTTTTTCCAATTTCGAGGAAGAAAAACTGGTTAACTGCAGCCATCTGCAGTTGGGTTCGGAATCATGACTGCAGCGACATGACGCTGCGACGTGTTGCTGCGACATGTCGCAACGTCACGTCATCTGCTGCTGCCGTTTGCAGTCGGCTACGAACTAGTACCTTTACACTGTCATTGCTACGTGTATCTTTGGACATTCTAATAAAATGTGATTGTAAGACTTTGTGTCTTGGACGTGAAAGGCAAACAAATAGTGTACAAAAAGTTCCTAACTTTTTAATTGAATTTTCACACAAACTAATCTTATAAAGGCTGTAAGGGTAAACACCGTTATCCTTGAAACCAGTGGTTTGGTTTCATTTATAGAACGTAAAATCAATGAAAAATAACTTTTTTTTTTCAACTTTTGATTTTTCCCCAAATGCATTTCACCCTATACGCGGGGCCAACAAGCTACGGGAGGGGGCGCGGAGAACTCGCCGCGTGGCCCGACGCACGGCCCCGCACAGTTCGCTACCCCATACCCCAGTCAGTCAGCTGTCTCGCTAGCGAGTTCGTGTACGCCGCGTCGTAGCGCCGCCGCGCCGCTCATTTCTCGCGCGTACATTTTTTTTGTTTTTTTTTTATTCGGTCCTATATTTTTATGTTCAAGTCAACTACCCTTGGTTTGAGTGACAACGGTGTTTACCCTTACATGCTGTATCTGCAATATAAATCAAAAATTTTAACTTACACATCCTAGACTAAAATTATACCTCGGCTTCGCTGTCGACTGGAAGCGTACCTACTCAGAAGGCTGGCAGCGTTGCCACGTTGTATGGCAACGTTCATTCTTTGGCCAAAAAACAAGCCAGCCTCTCTGGCCTCCTTTGCACTACGTAAATCAATGCTGGAACATGACTTCTCAACATTTCTGTGTTGTAAGTTGTAACCTCAAACAGTTATAGTAACAGTCCATGCTGTCAGGTGTTCGAGTTGTTTTGGACTACGTGCCGAACCACACGAGCAACGAGAGTGACTGGTTCGTGAAGTCAGTTCAGAGAGACCCTACCTATGCCGACTTCTACATCTGGGCTCATGGCAGGCCAGATCCTAAGAACCCTGACTATGTCGGACCCCCTAACAACTGGGTAAGCATTTTTTCAACATTCAGTTTCTTGAACTTCTTGATTGATTTGCCGAGTCGGCCATTTATGGTACCTATTTGAATAATTTAGGACTCGTTATAAAAATAATCGAGTCAGGTGGTCTACTCCCTAAGCACGAAGTCCGTGGTTTCGGCCTTATTTACGAGCGTTTCCTACTTCTTATCACCTACGGACATACGATTATTTCGGGGCCCGAATTAAGAATGTATGACAACACGATTTGACAGTTGTCTCTACTACCGATGTGTTTTTGCCCGTCCGAAAAGTTGAACTTGACACTTGTTTTGTTTACTCCTACGTTTCGGGCTACTTTCGGGCGGGCGACTAACTTCGTTGACGGACTTAGGGAGTAGGCCTCCAGAACTCGAGCCACTGACTCGAATAAAGTATTCGAGTATTATTAGGTGAGGTGCTCGAGTACTTCATAGGATTCGAGTACTCTAATGTTTCTCACTTCAAATAATATAAGCAAAAATTCATAAAATACAAATCAGTTTTATGAATCAATTAATAAAACAAAAAAAAAAACAAAGAGGAACCTGTATTTTTGGGATGGTAGAGAGGGGTCCCAATGAATTGACTATGAGCACAGAATAGTAACAGAAGCAACACTTCGCGCAACAATTAATAGAAATAGCACGAAGCAAATACAAAGAGGAGATGGCATAAGCAACTGTGAACCGTGATACCAATGTAGAACCATTCCGTCCTCACGGTGGGCGTGGCCTATCAGTCTGTCGGCACTCGTCTTGTAAACATTACGTTCCCGCTCCCATTCCATTTTATCATTATTTATTATTTTCGTTGTCATTTAAAAGAAAAAGATGAAGTGTTGTGTGTTATCTTGTAAAAACTACTCAGATAAACGTTTTGGTACCATGGATGGCATCACATTTCACTCGTAACTATTTTTTTTCGATATTTATTAGATTCGTTCTAGAAAAATCTATTGTTATCACGTCTCGTACAATAGTTTTACTGCTCGACAAAAGATGGCGCACCCTATTATAACATGAATAACTAACAACTACGTAAGAAATATTCATATCTTTATAATTATAATGTATTAAAACAGATTTAAGATTTTTTTAAAGCCTTTTTGTTGACAAAAATATCGTATTATTGTTTTTTATCACTATTTTAAACCGTGATATTTCGGTCGCCATCTATCGTGGAATAGTGTAAACAATATGAATAGACAGGTCCGTACTTAGAATTCAATTATTTAATTACGATGTGTGGTGATACGTGACGTTTTAATTTTTATTCAATAATGGTGAACGAGGCCTGCATAGTTCCTTGATATTTAATTAAATTTAGATTACACTCGTATTTCAGATTTCCACCCGAAGATAATCTCAAACAGAAATGGATAAAACGATGGCTTAAACCGCCTTTTATACTAATAAGGGGGAATTTTTACAGAGTGTCTTTTTATTCACTGCAGTAAGCAGTAATTCAGTCCAAGAAACTATGAGTACGAAAAAAATTGACCATCGCCCATCGCCGTATCCATTTGATGTAGGAACTCGATTTGTTTTTCGAGAATTTCAATTTTAAATTAAAAGTACAAAAAAATAATTCTGTAATAAATTTCTGTAGTAAATTGTGTACCGTATGTACATTATAGGCATGATTTCTTAATTATTTTCACTAAAATTCCACTAAAATCTACAGTTAACAAAAAATCGACTTGAATACAATTATTTAGCGGGGTGGTTACTTATTACTGTGTGAAGATTTTTCTTATTTATTACATTTTTGTTCACAATCTTTTTGTAATTTTTAAACCAGCTCTGCCGTAGGCTGGTACAAAAATTCTAAGTACGTCCCTGTCGTAACATACTACTACAACTACGAGGACATCTAGCGTGAAATAGCTGAAACACGTATTAGTTACCGATGTACCCGAAGCGTTTAGTTTTTCCTATTCACTACTAGATGGAAAACGTGAAAGTAGGCGTAAGTAGGCGGGGTGTAACGTTCCCTTCACCCCGCAAAGTATCACGCGTCGTATGATAGGAAAATCGAATTACACCATCTCCTCTTTGTATTTGCTTCGTGAGAAATAGCGACTCTTGCTACAAAGCAACAAAGTGCAATTCAGCTCGCATAAGCGCTCAGTACCTAACGCTATATTCACCTAAACGTTGCCGCTCTCTTCTAACGCGCAACTCTGTCGCTGTCTGGCGCGGAGTGACGCGCTAGCTGTGGCGCTAGGGTTTTCGGCTTGCCGCTGCTACTATACGTCTAATCTACCTACTTGACCACGGAATCTATCTTTATGTTTGATGCGTATGATTACACGGTCAGTTAGGTAGATAGACAATGAATATTAAAGTTCGTCATTTGTAATTTACAAATAACCTTCAATCTTTAGGCTAAGGTCAATGCTGGGAAGTCCGTATACAAG
Source organism: Amphipyra tragopoginis (assembly GCA_905220435.1). Classification (NCBI taxonomy): domain Eukaryota; kingdom Metazoa; phylum Arthropoda; class Insecta; order Lepidoptera; family Noctuidae; genus Amphipyra; species Amphipyra tragopoginis. Next base: position 6,832,933 of record HG991997.1, on the reverse strand, counting down.
GCAACTCCGTCTACACGTCTTTACGCTCGTTTTTGATTATCTGTGGAACCTACCTCTCAATCGGTAAAACAGTATAGTGATTTAGTTCGAATTTAGAATCATAGATGTCGCTATAACGCATTTTGCGGGAGAAAATTGACTTCATTTTTTAGTCGTGTTGGGAACTCGAAATGAAAGTGCCACGTGTTACGAAAAAAAAAGAAAAAAAAATCCAAATCAAGCAAATTGAAGCGTTGAGTGTGACAATGTAAGTAGTTAAATAGACCTTCTATATATTTCTTTTATTGATTTGATCAATAATGCTAAGAATTTTGTTATATTAAGTGTATTAAATCTCTAACCTTAAAATACAATAGTTGGGAAGACCGTATATGACGAACGAGGTAAGTCCGTCATAGGCCGGTCTTGCCTCGAAGCACAGATCGTCAACCTTTTTTGTAGCATGTGCATTCTTGAATCCTTATATTTCGCCATATCGGGTTTTAAAGGGCGTAAAGGACATTGGAGCATCAAGACATTATATTTAGTTTCTAGATAACGTTTGTTAGTGTAAAAATGCTTTACCTAACGCTCTAATGTTTTTTACGCCCTTTGATTTATGTAGGTACACCCCCAATGCAGCAGTTCAGGTTGAACGTTGCTGACATTAGATAAAAATAACAACACTTAAATCTTATTTAGGGTATAGTAATAATGCGAGAAAAACCAACAAGTGTTTTTTTTGCAGAAATGGAAGTTGGATATGCCTGAATTGATGACTTTGAATGTTGATCGTTTTTTATCTAAAAATGATTTCGAACTTTTAAACCAGTATATATGGCCGTGGCACATGACACATTTTATACTGTCTAGAAGATGTTACCATTGTGGTTATTACGCAGACTTAAACTTGCCCCGCCACTTCATGATTCATAAATGGAACATACAATCTTTATTATATTTTGACTTTTTCTGGTGTCAAGGCTGTCTGCATATGACAATTTACGATCATTACCCTGAAGACGAATGTACTTACTGTTCTTAAATATTCTTGAATTAAACTTAAAAAAAAACATCATCAACAACACCAAAAGTACATCATCTACTAAGACCCTACCTATTAATTTCATTCCATATAACGGTGCGTATAAATATTTTATTTTTAATTCGTTTTCAAGTAAATTTTTCTTCCCGTGCCTAAATGGTATTCCCTCTTTACTTTGTGTCAGCAAAGATACAAAACGTTTTAGGGCAATACAAAACATTGCACATTAAGATGGCCCAACGGTATCCACATTAGAGTTGACAAATTAATCTAGGTAAGTAATTTTTAAGTAACCAATCGTTTTTTTTTTCAGTATTCAGCAATCATGGTCAGCAATTACAAAAGAAAAACAAATAAAGGATCATATTCAAAGCAAAAATTACTCGAGGCAGCACAAGCTGTTAGAGATGGCCACCTGAGTGGCTATAAAGCTGCGCAAATTTATAATATCCCTCGCATGACCATTATGGATCATGCGAAAAACAGAAGATTTAAATCAAATTCTCTTGGCAGAAGCACTGCACTGACTTTGGACGTTGAAACAAAATTAGCTTCGTTACTACATTCCATGGAAAAATATGGTTTTGGCTTGACAAAAAAAGAGGTCCTAGAAATGGTTAGCCACTATGTAAACCGTAATCTCATATCGACGCCTTTCAAAAACGGAATTCCAGGTCAGGCATGGTTTACTGCGTTCAAAAAACGACACCATTTATCAATGAAAAAACCCCAGGCTGTCGAATACGCGCGTAAGAAAGCCATAGACCCATTTATAGTTTACCCATATTTTGAATTGCTGAAAAATACATTAAATAAATTAAATTTGTTGGACAAACCATCTGCCATTTGGAACTTAGACGAAACTAGTTTATCGAATGATCCTGAAAAATCAAAAATTGTTGGCGCAAAAGGATACGCCGCGACAAGAGTAATTTGTTCGCCTGGTAGAGAAAACACTACTGTATTGCTTGGCGCCAGTGCGCTAGGAGAAAAAACACCTCCACTAATTATTTTTAAAGGTAAAAACGTCTGGGATGAATGGACATCACCAGATGCTTATCCCGGCACATCCTACGCTGCCACGAAGAAAGGATGGATGGAGACAGACGTCTTTGAAATGTACTTTAAAAAAGTATTCTTGCCAGCTGTTGGAAACCAACGTCCAATTCTTCTTATTTATGATGGACACTCTACTCATGTAGGATTAAACATAATCGAGGAAGCACGTAAAGCAGATATAACAATACTAAAGCTACCTCCGCATACTAGTCATGTTTTACAACCGCTAGATGTAGCGGTTATGAAATCGTTTAAAGATCGGTGGGATCCAATGCTCGTAAAATGGCAGCGTTCTAATGTCGGAGTGAAACTTCCAAAGAAAGAGTTCGCAAGATTAATTGGAGTAGTTTGGGCTCAAATTGATGGTCAAGTTTTAAGAAATGGCTTCCGCAAGGCTGGAATTCACCCGTATAATTCTGACGAAATCAAAGAAAGTCTATTTGATCCGTTAAAATTAAGGCATTGGAAAGAAATCCAAGTTAATAAGTCCCAAGAAACAGAAAGACATGAATATGACCTCAATATTCCAGAAAGACTGGTTTGTTATAATGATGAATCTTTATACGTTGTTGCAACAAACGAGCCACAAAGTCTGCTTTCATTAGCTCTCAATTCCATCATAAAAGTAGTTGGTGTAAATTCAAATCAGAGTAGTAGCAATCAGCACTGTTCTACAAATTGTAAAACTGACTACCGTATTCAGAATAATAATTGGGAGAAAAATGATGCCAAAAGTTTAATAAAAAACCAATTTCTAGGAAAAGAATCTCATCAAAGGCTGGAACAAGAATCCTTTGTATCAAATAATAATTTGAAACGAGTTGACAGTAGCAGTAATAAAATACAGATATTAGAAAACAGACTAATAACCTTTGACGAACTACTTTTGATGCAAATTAAACCTGGAGCTAACGTCAAAGCTAAACGACAAAAAATAGCCCCAGGTGCTGAAGTTATAACACATGATGATGTTGTTAGGCGTATAATGGAAGGAAAAATAAAAAATATGAAAAAAGAACCGCAAACAATGAAAAAAGTGACTACGGTTAAAAAACAACCAAAGACCAACAACCTAAACAAAAAAAAACAAAAGAAAACACCAAAAGTACCATCCAACGAAACTATACCTGACATTACCAGTGACTACGAGGCAGATATGACACCATTGCGTGATACTTCTTTTTATGGTCCATCTACTTCAACAGGAAAGACAGGTATAAAAAGAAATACGAAAAGAAAGCGCCTGACATCAAATGACTCCATTACTAGTATTTCTGATGTGATTAGTCTATATAGCGACACAGACATCAGCGTTAGAACACTGTGTGACGATGACTTCGATAGTGAAGTGAATTGTATTGCAGAAAATAACATTGTGAATCAAGAAAATTCTAGTTACAGTGACATCTTAGAATTTAACGTAAAAGGTAAACAACATGAAATTGCTCCAAAAAATATAATAAAAGAATCGCAAACGAAGAATAATATGACTATGAGAAAAAATCAACCAAAGATGACTAACCTAAACAAAAAAGGAACAAAGAAAACACAAAAAAAAACATCTTCCAATGAAACGACACCCGACGTTACGAGTGACGACGATTTTATCACCACGTTAAGTGATCCTGAAAATGAAAAAGAAAATTCGGTTCCTCATGCAGACACGACATTAAAAGGAGACTTTTCACGTTCTCGTCCAACTACTTTAACAGGAAAGAGGGGCATGAAAAGAAATATAAAAAGAAACCACCTGTCACCAATTGACTCATCATCTATTGTTTCTGATAAAATGAATATATTTAGTGACATGAACATCAGGCCTTTAAACGACGATAACTTCGATACTGATGGTAACTGTACCGCAAGAGACGACATTGTGAATCAAGAAAATTCTAGTGACAATAACATCTTACAGCACACTTACAGCATAAATGATTCCGTGCTTGTGAGATACCATATGAGACAAAAGTGGAGCTATTACATTGGATTCATAGAAAATATCAAAGTAGTGGATGAAGAAACATACTATTCTATCGATTTTTTAAAAACTGTAAGGAAACCACAACTAGTTTTTAGAATGACTAAGAGAAAAGACCGAGATAATGTACCCGAACTGTCTATAGTTAAAAAGATAGAAATAGAAACTGTTAATGTAAAACAATATTACTTATCTAATATTGAAGATGAGGTATATTTTAAATAAAAATATACCATATGTGTTAATATTATTATACGTAGTATTCGATAATTAATTAATTATCGACAGTTTGTCCCTCTATTTTGGTCAAATTTACGGCTGTGTGTATGAAGAAAGAAAGAGATTACATTGTTTTGTTATGTCTACGTACTTTACGAATTTTATAGAGAATAATTTTGATAATAATAATTATATTCTTTAATAGAAAAAAAAACAAGACTGCTGATTTTAGTAACGTGTTAACTTTTTGTAAGAAATTAAAGCTAAACTTAATTACTGGTAAATTGCAACCAAATATGTTTGATTATTTAATTTTACATAAATAAGTAAGAATATTGTTGATTGTTTTTTTGGTAAGAACTATTGGTCTCACATAAGTACATCTGGCATAACGAATTATGATTTTATTTTGGACGGATTCAACTGCTTTTTGACTTATCAATAGGTAAAAAGCAGTTAAAGCTGTACAAAATAAAATATAAATTCGTCATATAAGTGTGAAGAGATGATATCAGTAATTGCTGCTAAACTGCAGGAAAATATTATATTACATATATAGTTTTATGTTGAAATAATAAGACTCGATTTATGTGATTTGTTATCTTTTTGTACCTAAGAAATTAAAGCATGATTCAGATCCTATGTCTTGCTTTTATTTTTCGAAAATGTTTTTTTTTTTTTTTCTATTGGACTGCTGTAGGTCGTCCTAGGGGACGGTTTCTACGTAACCGGGCAGTTATTGGCGAGACCTGAAGGGTCTCCAGCCAATGGGGGGGAAGTCAAATACTTAACCTAAGCTAACTACTTGTACTACACTAACATCATGACTACCTGCAACAACAGCACTAAGGGCGACCCCTAGTGGGACTCGGACCTCGGCTTAGGGCGTTGCTGGCGTGGACATAGGGGGGGGAGACAGCTTGATGAGGGCTGAATTATCGGTGTGACTGCGGAGTCTGAAGAGACGACCGGCTCTACGACGGGAGAGCTCGGTGGATCGTGACCGGCGGCGGTGGGACGTCGCGACGGGCCTCGTCGGCGAGGACGATATGCCGGACGGCGGCGGACGTTGTGTAGTGTGCTGGTCGATTTGCTCGCCTCCTGGAGGAGGGTTATTTCGTCGTCGGGTTCTAAAAGTGTGTGCCTGGGACGGCGAACTTTACTTATGAGAGAGGGACTGTAGTCGGCCGCTGCGGCGACTAGGGGGTTCGGATGGAGGGGGGCATTGTCGAAGTAACGCTTGGAAATGCGTTTGAGGTATTGCCTGATGGTTGGCATTTTTAGATCGAGATGGAGTTGGACGTTACGCATGAACCACGGGGCAGCCGCGGCTCTGCGCAACACTCGATTCTGGAGGGTTTGGAAGGATTTGAAGCGACAAGGCTTAACGTGTGCGAACACGACGCTAGCGTAAGTCAAGATGGGGCGGATGCACGTCACGTAGATTCTCAGCTTATTTCTAAGTGACAATTTACTGCGTGCTCTAAGGATGGGGTGGAGGCGACCGACAGCGAAAGCGGCGCGAGCGCGCACCGCTTTGATGTGGTCTCGGAAACTCAGATGGTGGTCTAGGATAACCCCCAGGTATTTGGCTTTCATCTCCCAAGGGATCTGTTTGCCGAACATTAAGACGGGACGGATGTGGGTGTGGAAATCACCGTGTCTCTCGAAAAGAACGGCTGCGCTCTTTTCGGGATTTACCTCTATTCTCCATTTCCGGAACCAGACCCCAAGGGCGTTGGCTGCGGTTTGAAGGGTTCGAGAGATGCTATCGAGACTCCTACCAGAATAGTAGATAGCCGTGTCGTCGGCGAAGAGAGCCAACTTGGCCAAGCCACGTTTGGGAATGTCGCTGGTGTACAGCGTGAACAGAAGGGGCGATAGCACGGAGCCCTGAGGGACTCCGGCGCGGATGGGGTGAGGGGACGAGAGGGTGCCTTCTAGGCGATAGCGGAAGGAGCGATCCGACAGAAAGTCTCGAATGATGAGCACGAGACGGTCCGGCACGTTGAATTGGTACAGTTTGTATAATAAACCGTTGTGCCAGACCTTGTCGAAAGCTTTCGCTACGTCGAAGAAGAGCATGCCCGTTTTGTACGAGCGCATAAAACGGGAGCTAATGTGTTCGACTATGCGGTGCAATTGTCGAATGCAACAGTGCTGGGTTCGAAAACCGAACTGTTCGTCGGGGATGAGTTTACGAGAGTCAGCGAAATCCTTTAAACGGATATAAATGAGACGCTCATAGATTTTCCCAAATACATTGAGAAGACTGATGGGGCGGTAACTAGTGGGCTCACTCTTGGGTTTGCCGGGTTTGGGGATACCGATAACGGTGGCTTGCTTCCAAGCTTGCGGAAAGATGTTATTACTCAGAGCGCCATTGAAGATGGCGGTCATGAGGACTATGAGCGGGGCGGAAAAGTGTTTGATCACCTTATTGGTGATACCGTCTGAGCCGGGGGCTTTCCTAGGTTTGAGTTTCCTCACTATCGTGTGGACCTCGTCTACGGTGATGGGGGGTAAGGGGTCGTCGGGGTCTTCATCGGGTGGGAGGGTGGCCCTACGTTCGACCTCGCGATCCACCTTGGAAAGATGGACCGGGTCTGCGGGTTGGGTGCTGGGAGTACATTGGGCTTCTAGACTGTCGGCTAGACATTCGGACTTTTCGTCGTCTTCAAAGGCCGGCCTTTGGTTCGGACGATTGAGAGGGGGAGTTGAAGCTACACAATCGGATTTCAGATTACGTTGCAATTGCCAGAAGGCCAGATGGGATGGCTCTAAGTCGCTCAACATCTTGTCCCAGCGGGCTTCCCGAACCTCCCGTACACGTTTCTTTACAGCACGCTGTAGAGAACGCATATGGACGCGGTTAGCTTCGCAGGGAAAAGAGTCATAGGCACGGATGGACGCGTTCTTCTCCGTCAGCAGTTCGCGCACATCGTCCGGCAGCTTCCAGCGGTGTTCGTCCACCGCTGGAACCTGCCGTGAACACTCGTTCACCACGGACTGTACGTGACTGGTGAGGGAGTCGATCGCGCCCAACGTGTCGGCGATCGTAATGATATCGTCGGGGATGGAATCTAAGTGAACGGACGAGGAAGACTTGAGGCGCTCCTCTAGTTTTCCCCAGTCCGTGACAGTTTTGGTCGGGGCGGGTTGACCAGGATCCGGGGGACCACCCCGGGGACCACCCCGGGGACCTAGGTGAAGGACTACGGGGCGGTGATCGGAGTCTAGCTCTTCATGCGTCTCTATAGAGCGTAGACCGAGGTTTACGTTCTTTAGAAGCGCTATGTCGAGGACATCGGGCTGATGGTCAGGGTTATGGGGGTAGTGAGTGGGACACATCGGGGCGATAACGTCGAATTCGAGCTCCGGGCTCAACTCTTCGAGGTTACGACCCGCGTGATTGTTGGAGTTGCAACACCACGAGAGATGTTTGGCGTTGAGGTCACCCGCTATGATAACGGAACCTCCACCGAGGTCAAAGAGGGCTTTAAGATCGCTCCGGAGTTGGATCTTATTACTGGAGGGAGGATTATACACCGAGACGATTGTGATCGGCTGGTGTCCTGTCATGCCTAGTCTGCATATGGAAGTTTCCAGGAATTGGAGACCAGGAGGAGGGTCTAAGGGAGTGCAGTACAGGGAACGTTTGTAGTAGATGAGAGTACCACCGCCCCTACTACGGGTCCTGTCGTTGCGAACTAATTTATAGTTAGCAATTCCAGGGTTCCTGTTGTGGGGCTTGAGAAACGTTTCCTGCACTAGGAAGATGTCAATTTGATGATCACGCAAAAAGATTGCGATCTCATCTCGTTGACCGTTAACGCTGTTAGCGTTGAAGAAGCCTAATTTAAGGGATCGGGGCTTAATTCTACAGCTTTCTGTATCCATTGGAATTTATTGGATGAGGAAAATGACTATGTCATCTAGTTCGCAGAGGACATTGATGCGAGCGATTGGATCGCCTTGAGAGGCGTTCCAAGCGGAGACTATGTTTTTCGCCCACTGCGTATTGCAGGAGGAGAGGGTTTGGATAAGGCTGGGGATCGTGTCCCTAAGGAGCACTTTAGTGGACGAGAGGGAAGTGGAGGGAGCAACCGCTGTCGGCGCTGGCCTGGGGGCGAATGCGGGGGCGGGTGCGGGGGCAGTCTGTGATGTTGGGGGACTACGTGCAGCCTGTGAAGCAGCTAGCACTATAGTGGGAGCGGGGATAGTGGAGCTCATCAGGGCGGGGATAGCCGGGATTGGGGGTCTTGTGGTTGGTTGCTGTTGCTGGGGCAACTGGGTAGTGGGCCTTAAGGCGGGGAACGCCTGCTGATGGTTCAGCGCGTTCCATGGGGACGGCCTTTGGGGACTGAGGCGGGCGGGGAGTTGGGAAGAAAGAGGGGGAGCCGTGGAGGGACTCTCTCTTTGGTGACGGTCGGCTGAGCGTTTAGCCAGCTTAGGGTTGCGCTGTTTTGGCGCTTTGGCACACCCGCGATAATTCGCCGGGTGACCAGACTCGCCGCATAAAACGCAACTAGGGGGCTCAAGGCATAGGGACCTATCTTTTGGGCGTTCGCAGTCACTAGTGCCGTGGTCGCCCAGGCACTTGACGCACCTGGGTTTCGCATAGCAGTTACGCTGCGAGTGGCCATAAAGCTGGCAACGGTGACATTGACCAGGGGGACCGGACTTGTTGGGGCGCTCGACGCTTATGCCAGACAGGTGGCATAAGGTCTTAATATTATAGACGGCCTTAGACTCGTCTGAAGGCTCGCATACTGCGAGGACCATGTCGTAGGGGGTGCCACCGCGGCCGCGGTGCATGCGGTGGACTTCCAAGGCGGGGATGTTTTGCGACTTAAGGTCGCTGAGGATGGCGTCGGAGTCAATCTCCTTGGGGATGCCGCGGATAACGACTCTGATAAGTCGTTCATCAGGAAGGGCAAAAGTGTGGAACGACACACTTTTTTCTCTGAGCATACGCGTAAGATCGCGGAAGTCTTTGGAGGTGGGTACTAAGACTTTAATGCCCTGTTGGGTGGTGCGGGCGCTAAAATAGTTGATCTTGCGATCAACACACATCTTGGACACATCTGTCCACTTCGCCTTGTCCTGAATGTACAGAGGCGGAGGAGAGGGCTCTTTCCTCGGAGCCGAGGTTTTCGAGCCGGTGACGGGACGGGGAGAAGAGGGACGACTGGCCTGCGGGGAGGTAGTCGGGACGGGACTATGGCAGGCAGCCGACGCGGGGGTCGCAACGGTTGTCTTGGGGGTTTTGGCCGGGACTTGGCTGGAGGAGGCCGCTTTGGATTTGCGGGCACGCTTTTTCCCCTTTCCGGCTACGGTAGTATAGCCTTCGGAGGAAGAAGCAGACGAGTAAGATTCTGATTCGATGTCAGATTCAGGGGAGTGGGGCTCTGACGTATCCATGGATGACATCATCTCAAGAACATGGCGGAGGGACGGGGCAGGGGTATTTTGGTTCTCAGAACCCGCAGCTGCAGAGTGCAGGTGCGGAATTTCTATTGTCTGCGGAGACAATGGACCGGGAGAGAATGGCGGAAGCGATAAAAGGCTCGGAATGCCATTGTTCTCGTCGAACAATGGCTCTCCTTCGCCGAAATAATCATTGTCGTTATCGCAGGTGGGCGACAAGGGATTAGTAGTGTGCCTTATGGGCCCACTACTAGGAATTCGAGCGCCGTATTTGGCAATAAATTCGGGGTCCTTTAAAAGTTCCCGGAAGAACGCTAATAACACAGCGTCAGACATCTCGGAAAAGATGCCTGAGCCGTGTGTAAAAATGGAGGATAAGCTTAATAAAAACGCGGCGCGCACATGTACGCGACTATTTTTAGTAACGGCCTATTGATCCTAACAATTTAATTTAAAAACGCGGCCCCGGGTTGGATGGGCCCGGGGTGTGTGAAAACCCTCCCTGTCGGGTATAGACAGGGAGGTTGAGTGCCTATTGGTGAGCCCTAAGCTTGTGATCCCGTCGCCAGTCTTATTGTGCGAACGGGTTCCTAAGTCTCTAGTGAGGTGCAATACTAGAGAGTGCTAGATGGGAGAGAACGGGGTTAGAGCTAGCGTCGACTAGGAGACCCCCCAAGGCCGGTGGTACTAGCTCCTTCCAATTTTCGCCTTGCCCTGAAGGGGCGCAGCTGGTGTATTGGGTCAACACCCGCTCGGTTTCGTTAACACTGCAAAGTATCAGCCGAGGACCACGAAACTGTGGATTTTCCCTGAAGGGGCACACGCGTTTGACAAAGAAATAGGCGTTCAGCCACCGCCTTGAAAAAGGCAGCTTTTGAACTTATAGTCGTGAAGTGGAGAACACTACGGCGGGGCGTAGCGATATTCGTGAACGAGCACGTCGAGAAAGTACGCAGCGCGAGTTGCGGCACGTCCGTCCTCAGCGAGCGTCGGAGCGCGAATGTGTTCCTGTCAGTCTATCTGCCTTCTGCCGAAATATATGCCGGTCTTACCTCAAGTATGAGAAAATTATTTATTTAAATTACTTGCAGCCTTATGGGTATGGCTATAAAGCACATATTTCAAGGCTATCCATTCCTTCATCGAAAGAAAATGTTTCTATCTGTAATATATATCAAATTTAGTGTCAAATTATCAGTAGATGGACTTACCTCAAAAAGCAAGGAAAGTCCGTCTACACGCCGATTTTTAAAAAAATACCTCTAATTATGCGTTATTTGAGATTAAAGCAATTCAAGTGTTTTGAAAATAATCTATACAATATTTTTTATCATTTGTAACTATAGTCGTACCCCAGAATGTATAGTTCTAGTAGTTTGGTTATATCAAAGTTAACTGTTAAAAAAGTGTGCCGGTCTTCCCCACATTGACCTTACCTCTTTGTTTAACATTCCTCATTAACTTACATTAATAATATTTTCATATTTTGCAATACTTAATTAAAATGTTCGTAGAACAAAAACATCAAAAATTCTGGTTGTTTACATTTTCACTATACTAATTCTTAATTATCTCCTAAACGCGTGGACCGATTTGCATGATTCAAACGGATATAATGGTTTTAGACCTCGATCTTTCATTTGACACCAAAATCGTTAAGATATCTTAACAAATAAAAAATCACATTTTCAAGTTGCGCTCGTAATTATGTAAATCAATGTAATCAAACAATAAACGTTAAAACTACGGTTCTATATGACTGCACCTACTTGTTACCTAATTAACTTGTAGATGGGGTTTAGTTGCCGACATAATGCACATGAAAACGAAGTTTTATCATCGTTTTTAAATTAATTTGAACTTATTTTTCCTCATCTGCAGGTAATGAAAAAACTTACACTCTGTCGTCTCCGTATTTCGACACACATCCATCAAATGACCAATGTTTTAGACCAGCCATTCTTGTTGCTCACTAAACTTATTTAAAATAATAGGTACACACGCGCGCGCGCGCGCGCGAATGTTGACAGCCCACTGGCGAGGTGGCGGCGTCTCCACGCGAAATTGTAGGCACTTATCGCTGTAGGTACGGCCGAGTGGTGGAGGCCTGCTATGAGCAACAACATAAACGTCGCGATTTAAGTACTTGGTTCAGTACCTATTCGAGTACCTACTTTAATTCAAAAACTCTAGTACATGAGTATCTGCAAAGTACTCGAGTCCCTCGATGACTGTTTTAAAGCAAGTGTTATTTCAAAACTAAATAATTTTTATTTCCATGCTAAATGATTTCTGATGTAGTTTTTTCGAAAAAATCGCCGTCTGATCTTTAGTTACGAATTCAGAAAACGGAGCTTCTAATCCGTGACTCCAAATATGATCTAAAATGTAAACACAGCTGATCATAATTTCGAATAGATAGATTTTAGCCAATTTTGATGACATCTTTGAACAGCTATTTCTTTGAAACTATTGACTTTTGGGGAAAGTTGTAAAACAAAAATTATTCATTATTATGGATAGTTTAAAACCCTTTCAGATTAGTACCACTTTTTCTACTAGACATGTGTGGCGGCATCTTTCCACATAGTTCCACATGCGAACTATTCAAGCCTACACCGCGATATCAAGATTTAACACACAGATAGTATCTAAACAACCTCCCAACAGCAACTGTTGGGCAGTAGCCCGCCAGGCACAAGACTCCGCCTGGTTGGGGGATCCTCCCTTTGGTTGGAGGAACACCATACCTCGTACCTCGTACACATGTATATGAGAGTAATATTGTTTTGACGTCCAGGTCAGCATATTCCGCAAGAGTGCCTGGGAGTACAATGCCGTTCGGGGGCAGTACTACTTGCATCAGTTCGTCATTGGCCAGCCTGACCTCAACTACCGCAACCCGAAAGTACGCGAGGAGATGAAGGTAGGTAATCTTCCCAACTATGTTAGGGTAAGATTTCAGACTCAAACCTGCTATGCGTCGCTTAGCTAACAATACCGCTCAAGATAAAAAAATATGACGGTTTTTATATTCATTGGATAACTCGTTTTATCACGCATCAAATCATCTTAGTGAGAATCACCAGAGTCATATTAATATTACAGTTTGTACATAATTATGGCACATATTACAGATACAGTTTAATTAATTTTAAATTCAATAATTTAGCACTATTAAGACCTTTCTGAAAATGTATTAAAAGTTTGTTGAGCGGTATTGTTAGCTAAGCGACGTATGGCTCTTTCCTGAAAAGGCCATTCCAAACGTTGCCCTACATTGTTACACTCGCATAGTTTTATACCACAATGTCTGGACTTTAAAAGAGACGTTGACCTCTGAGTTTGTTTCGGCTTTTCTTCTCAGAGCGAGTCAGATAGGAAATGCCGGCGCCATCTAGTCTTAAAAAAAAACTTACATTGACTTGTAAAAGTGTCTGTAACAGATTTAATTACAGAAATAAATATCATTTATCAGTCTAACCAGGGACCTGATTCAACTAACTAGAAAAGTTCAGTTGCAGTTTAGTTGCAGTTAAACAATCAAACAACACTTTTCGTATTCTCTTAATCCGATCGCTGTCAGATATGCTCGCGTGAACTTAACTGCAGCGTCACTGCAACTTGATCGGGGCGTCATTAAATTACGTGAATTAGTCTACAGATTGTTAATTAGCTACGAGCGCCTTACACTCTATAGTTAACAAAATAAACTGAAATATGTCATGGAAAGTACGATAACGGACCTTAAAAAGACTTCAAAGCAGATCCCCAGAAATCATACTAAAAAATAATAAATGATGCCGATATAATTATGTTTTAGGACGTACTGCGTTTCTGGTTAGAAAAGGGAGTGTCTGGATTTCGTGTGGATGCGGTCAACATGTTGTATGAAGTGGATCCCACCTTGTACAACGGGCAATACCCTGACGAACCACTCTCTGGTGAGTAACAAAATTTTCTCTGCCACCAGTTCGACGATAGTGTCAACATTGGTACAATTTTTAGGTAAAATGGTTTTTTTAGGTAAAAAATAAAGGTGCCAATTCAAAACAGCTTTTTTGAATTGGCATAAACATGTCATAGGAGTTTTGATGTTGAAATTATAAATACATAGAACCTGTTACTGATAATATGACACTGCGAGTAAATATGTGTGAGAAAGAATATTTACAACGCGTCATTCGTTTAACGCAGATGTGTGCATTTTGCAACTGTAGGCCAAACTTAAACCCTGCCAGGGTTGCAGAGTTTGTTGGAAAGAGTTACCACGGCCCTGGAACGCAAAGGGCATTAGGAGGAAAACGGATGGGTTTTAGTCAGTAAGAGTCTGACACTCCCTTCCGCTCCATCTAGAGCGGAAGGAGTCATATGATGACTTACCATCCAAAAAATAAAAGGCCATACTTAAACAAAAACATGGATTTGTCGCTCGACAGATTTGACGTCGCTAATTAACAGTAGATATGCCGTTTGGAGGTTTGTATGAATGACACACGTGCGCCTTCTCCAGCGACGACTAGTCGAGCAATAAATCTACTAAATATCAAACATAAACATGGTGACTCGTTGGCAATGCACATACACATTGAACACAGATGTTGGACAGACGTGCCATGTTATCGTAGTTATTATAATCTCTACATGCCTCTGACAATTGCTTAATTTCAAAAAGATTCGTTCATTATTCATAGGTGTTGCTGGAATGACACCAGATGACTACGACTACCTGACCCACATCTACACCAGAGATCAAGACGAAACGTATGACCTCATTTACGATTGGAGGGCAGTCCTCGACGAATACACCGAGAAACACAACGAATCGAAGGTCATGATGACGGAAGCTTACACCAATCTACCTGGAATAATGCGTTACTATGGTGACAACTCCCGAAATGGTTCTATGCCCTTCAACTTTGTGTACCTCGGAGACCTGTCCAATACGTCCGATGCGAAGGATATAAAGATGGTTGTTGATAAGTGGATGACGTACATGCCAGCTGGGAAAGTCGCTAACTGGGTGGTAACTATCCCGTTTTTTTTTTCCCATAGCTACTGAGGGAATATTCCGATCTGTCCCCCTGATCTGTCCCCTCGTCGGTAACGGAGGAACAGATCGTAACTTTTTATTTCTATTTGTCCCCCTGAAGAACAGCAGGGGACAGACCAGAAATAATTCGTTCGATCTGTCCATTCGTCTTAGTGACAGGGGAACAGATCAATTTTTTTATTCCTGACTAGCTGTGCCCGCGACTCCGTCCGCGTGGAACTCGGAAAACAACATTGTGTCGCAGCAACTAAATAGTGTACATGTATTCCATTTATTTTAATAATAGACAAAGGTGTCCTACCAAGGCACTTATATCTTTTAAACCATTTCTTTAGGTAGAGTTTCAGCTCTTCTTGATTGACCGTAAAGGTTCATATAACCATAATACTAAAAACGCTTTGCTTATTTCCATACATTTCCTTGCTAAAATGGATTATAATTGAATATTGATATTTATTGTGATAAACGATGTGAAGAACTAAATCAAAATATTTTACGCAGTGCAGTCTATAAAATGATTTCATTCGAGGTGAGGAATAGGAAAGTACTCTAAATATATAAAAAAATCACCTATAGAAGACTTCATTTTATTTTTATAAGTTAAAAATAGGTACTGCTTTCAAAGATTTCAAAAAGTTTGATCTGGAAATCGAACCAACCCAAATGCGAAAAAATCTCATCTGTATTTTTATTTCACCAATCGATAGGATCAATAATACGGATCAAATCGCTCCAATAAACATTGTGTCTGAAATTGATAGAAGACCATAAAACGAAAATTGACTAACTTAGGTACATTTAAATTCAAGCACTTATTAATTGTTGTTAAGTAGTTCTTATTTTTTCCACTTCGTTCAATTTAAGACAGTGTGTTTGTTGGAAAGTTTTGATCCTGATTATTGACCATAAAGATATTATGAACAGGTTCCTTTGCAGATGGTATAGCTTTGTCAGTTTGATTCCCGGTTCAGGCAAAAAAATCAGTAAAGGCAATATTTCTTACTTTTAAAAATAAAATGAAGTCAGTTTTGAGTGAAATTTGTAATTTTTAATATTTAAAGTACTTTCCCTTCATGGCTATGTGTTTTGGGACATTACCTAAGGCTTAAATAAACTTAATAAAACGGCGACGACAGGCTTTGAATAGTTCTGACAACAATGAACAAAATAAAATATATAAAAACATTCCAAAAAAACTACTAAAAGTGTATTTTTTAGAGTGAGGTTTTAACGCAGGACACTGAGCCAGCGACCGTTCACTGCAGCACTTACTTCTGTCTACAGCTTATATTACGCAGTATATTATGGAAATAATGTTCCGTTGCTCGGCATCTATGAGCAATATCGTGATAGTTTATATACCAGCATAAGCGCAGGCCCATCAAAATCGATTCACGCGATTTTACGATCCGAATATTAAGCTTATACTTCGCAGTATGTGGAAATAATGTTCCGCTGCTCGGCTCCTATGAACAATAGCGTAACAGTGTATGTAAAAGCAAAATTGTCGCCCTTTATGCAACACATCAGCGAAAGTCCCATCAAAATCCATCCACGGGATTTTACGTGATGCCTGCCTGATGCCCGAACGGAAAGACAAACAGACAATAATTTAAAAAAAATGTTGTGGTTTCTGTATCGATAGTATAGTAACTACCCCCCAATCGTTTTTTTGTTAATATTTAATTACAGACAAAGTGCACTTTGAATTTTATTAATAGTAAATAGATTTATAAATACCTACGTATTTAAGTATTCATAATAAAATATATGAGTATTTCAAATTAATCTATCGTATTGCCTTGCACAATTAAAAATTTAGAATACCTACACTCGCGAAATTGAATGTATTTCTCTTCCACTGCCATTCAGATAGATAGGTAGGTACCTAATAAATTTTAAATAACATTATTTTCGATTTTTTTATAAAAGCTTAGTTAGTACCTTCTTCGGATAGCATTTCAATAGACCTTTCGTCGACTGAGAATAGTAATATATTCGTTGATTATATTTCCTCACAACGTGATTTGATACACGTAACGCCATCTATTGAAAAGAAATAGTAAGTATACATAAATACATGCTAAGTTCTTCTAGAAAACTTAAAATTCGCATAACTTTTGATTGCGTGAACCGATTGCGATGAAACAAAAAACATATGTTACTTGGAGATAAGCACAATATTTATTTATAAAAGTCAACAACATTGGATGAGTTGTTTTTACGTGATGCTTGAACAAACAAACAGATAAACAGACAAACAGATAAACAGACAAACAGACAAAAATTCCAAAAATGTTAAAAATGGGTTCTATTGGTTAAAGTTTAACATCCCAACCAGGTTTTCTCAAAATATTTGCTATGTACAGACATGCCATGTCTACAGATTTATTATATGTATAGATTGGCCCCCCGAAGGGGACAGATCACTACGGACGGCAGCAAGATCGAGGGTAAAGTCGGAGCCGCGCTATCAGTATGGACTGGTGCGGCTGAGACGAAGACCCGAAAACTTGTTCTGCCGTCCTACAGTACCGTCTACCAGGCTGAGCTCCTCGCCCTCTGCGAAGCCACTAAAGAAGCCCTCCTAAGGACCGAGACGGCGTTCGCCATTTACAGCGACTCCATGGCAGCCCTCCAAACAGTCGTGAACCCCGAAGCCCTCCACCCCCTTGCAGTGGAAACAAGGGACGCCATCCGCCGCAGCAACATCCAGAACAAGAGCGTCTCCTTGTTCTGGATCAAAGCTCATGCGGGGCTGGAGGGTAACGAGAGAGCCGACTTTCTCGCGAAGGAGGCTGCCCTGAAGTCGAAGCGTGCACCCGACTACGACAGATGCCCGGTTTCATTCGCAAAGCGTATGATCCGAATGGAGACGCTGGGCGAATGGAACCGGAGATACTGTACGGGAGAAACGGCGGCCACCACTAAGCTGTTCTTTCCTTGTGCGATCGCGGCGTACAGGACGGTGAGGAAGATGGAGATGACCAAAGAGCTGACCCAAGCCCTAACAGGGCACGGAGGGTTCTCCGAGTACTTGACCCGCTTCAAGTGCAAGGAGAATCCAGCGTGCGCCTGCGACCCCGACACGCAGGAGACAGTCCTCCACCTGCTGACGGAGTGCCCTGTGTATGGCTCCCACAGGCACACCCTAGAAATGACTCTTGGAGACCATGTAACAAAACAAAGTTTAAGCGTACACATAGCCAATAAAACAAGTAGGAATAAATTCATAGAATTTGTAGTAAAAATAGTAAAACAAGTAAATATCAAAAATAAATAGTAGCATCAAGACTTAATATACATAAGAAATATAAATTAACAGACGTAAAAGTAGACACATAAATATAGAAGAAATAAAAATTGACTTCAAATAAAATAGCAAAACCCATGTACAGCACAAAATAAAAAAGAAGAAATAAAATAACAAACAGCCCATAGAAAAATCCCTGCGAAACTTGCAAGGCAGGGGCTCACGCCGGGGCAGGAGTGTGGTTTTAGTCGGTAAGAGTCCGACACTACCCAAGCCATCTCACCCGTGAGGTGGCTTGGGTGTCCATGAGGATTTCCCACTCCTGCCAAAACAAAAAAAAAAAAAAAAAAAAAAAGAAGGGGACAGATCAGGAGGACAGATCGAAATATTCCCTATTGTGTGGAGAAGATGAGACCACTAAAATGCTCAACAGGCGGAGTGTTGAATGAATTTCATGAAATATGCACTTGATAGGTAGAATCCTTTCATTGACTATCACTACATCACTTCATCCTTAGGAAGTGACAACGATATACCTAGCTTAGGCAAATAGAAGTTCTATTAACTCAATAAATGATATGAACTGTGATCTCAAATTTCCAGAACGGCAATCATGATCAAAGCCGCATGGCTTCAAGATACGGAGTCGACAGGGTTGACGCGATGAACATGTTGGCCCTCATCCTCCCAGGAGTCACCATCACTTATCAGGTAAACATCTTGTTCTAATGATTAGCATTAGCCGATAGCTAAGATTTTCAGCAAGGATGCTTCCCGACGTGCGAGTTCACTAAAGGTACTATTCCGAACAGAGCTACCAACGGCAACTGCCGACAGCACGTGCAGCGACTGCATGAAGTCGCACCATGCACAACACTCGCCACACCAGCGTCACCTCTAGCCGCTGCACGTGCAGTTGCCGTTGGCAGCTCAGTTCTATGTTCTATGTTAGGAGATGTGGTGTCCGCACTTAGTCCTTTAAGTGAACCATTGTACGTGGGCCATGGCGGCCATCATTCCAACCAGCCCACCTCCTTCCAGAAGCAGATTAGGACTCTCAGTCCGCTCAGAACATTTGCGAGTGATTTCGGTGCGCCAAGGGTTGTTTCTCGTATTCGGGTGACCCCCGTGCATTCCAGGAGCACGTGTGCGACCGTCTCTTCGGCCCCCATACATGCTTTGCACAGAGGGCTGTCCGTTATGCCTATCGTGTGGAAGTGTTTGTTTAGAGAGCAGTGTCCGGTTATCGTTCCAGTCACCATTCGCAGGCTGCTTCTGTCCAGGCGCAGCAGGCGCTTTGTCAGTCTGCCATCCATGAGTGGCATGGCCTCCTTGGATTGCCTGCAGCCTGGGGCTGAAGTCCACCAGTTCTGTGCCTGTGTGTGAGTAAACTCCTGGAGCCACCTGCGTAGTTCGTTGAAGGGGACGGGTACTACTTGGCAGCTCAGTTCGGAATAGTTCCCTAAGACACGACTCTTTTTATATTACAGGGCGAGGAGCTCGGCATGACAGATGGGTACGTGAGCTGGAAAGACACCAAGGACCCCCAGGCTTGCAACACAGACGATCCTATCAACTACTGGAAGAGCAGCCGCGACCCTACACGCACGCCGTACCACTGGGATGATACTACGAGCGCTGGCTTTTCTACCGGCACCTCTACCTGGCTCCCTGTCGCTGATAATTATAAGAGTATTAATTTGGCAGCCCAAGTGGCTGCTCCTAAAAGCCATTATAAGGTAAGAAGTTAAATAGAATAAATTCTAGAGATTTACTCGACTCAGCTTATAGATGACTATACCTACATCTACCCCCTTATTACAAAAGGTGGTCCAAGAAAAACCTAGGTTTTAAAATAGCCCCGTCTCTTTTTGTTACATGACATAAGAAAGTGATGGGTATATTTTAAACCCGGGTTTACCTTAGCCTTGGAGCTTTAGTTTTGTGAGCGAAGACTGCAATAACATTGCGCGTGAAGTACCAACCTCTCGGCTAGTCACCGCACTTTGGGGAAGCGGTTAACAACACCGCATCGTGTTCTTACACGGGTGAACCATTACCCAAAAACCATCATTCGTTATTGATGGAAGAAGATGGAGTTAAGACGTTGCCGAAATCAACATACTAATCCATATCGAAATCATAGGAGTATAAACATATTGAAACCTAATTTCCCTTTTACCAGCAGCGTAATTCTTTCGTAAAAATACGTCGCAGCGTAAGCGCTGCAGCGCGGTCTTGTCTACGAACGCAGTTGTTTCTACTAGAGAATTTCATACTAGAGAGTTTCTACTAGAGAATTTCATACTAAAGAGTTTCTACTAGAGAATTTCATACTAGAGAGTTTCTACTAGAGAATTTCATACTAGAGAGTTTCTACTAGAGAGTTTCATAGCAAGAAAAAATATGTCACAGATATCATCAAAGAGATTTCTTTACATTTCCAGTTCTACAAGGATATGGTTGCGATAAAACGTCTGCCGGGCGTACGCTCCGGTGATTTGGACGTGCGGGCGCTCTCGGACTCAATCTTGGTTGTTTCCCGGTACGGTATTAATTTTACATATTGATTCCCAGAAAAAAATAGTGCAGCCACACATGACGAGGATGTGCCATCTTTCGAATAACATGCCAGCAAAACATTTCAAAATAAAATGAGCTAACCGCTACAGTTTTCCCTAAAGATAAATGAAAAGAGGTTCTTCAAAAAACCCTTGAAAAAATCCTCAAAGGTCGGCAACTCATAGGCAATCCCCTCGGGTGTTGCAGGTGTCTAAAGACGGCGGTAACTACCTTCCATCAGATGGACGTCAGCCTGTTTGCCAATAACTTAAAAAAAGTGGTCTGATCCAGCTTCATTCTGACACAGAATCAATAGGGTCTGCGCTCAGTGACGGCACGGCATGGCAAAGGATTTTTTTCGTAGACAAATGATTTTCGACCTTATTTCAATGAGTTTAGCACTGACATTATTTTATTTTAATCGAAGCGTCTCGCATGATGACGCGCCTTACCGCGGCATGCCACGTAACGTTACGTCCCGAGATACTGTGACGCGTCGCGGGATACTACGGCATGTCGTGGCATTCCACATGATGCCACGGCACGCCGCTGCAACACGTGAGACGCATAGGTTACTGTTGTTTGTTAAGGAAAGTGAGTGCTAAAGGTCAAGCTCTTCTTCCTCAGCGACAGTGAATTTTAAACCTTAATTTAATGAATTTAGCACTTGTATTAGCTTAGCATCCCGCGGTACGACGTGGTATGCTGTGGGATTCTTCAGTATGCTGCAGGATGCCACAGGATGATTCGGTATACCGAAGCGCGCCGTGGCATGTCAGTCCGTCAGTGGGCGCCGGCACTTAAACTTTCAGCAAGGATCTTATGTTTTATCCACTTTTATTTGTTATTCTTTTATTAAGGTTGCTACCCGGCCACCCTGCCGTCGTGGGCATCATAAACCTGTCAGATGAAAACATAGCAGTAGACCTGAGCACCTTGCGCCTCCTGCCTCAACAGCTGCAAGTCGAAACTTCTGGTGTCAACTGCTCGCTTGAAAAAGAGTAAGACATTTTGTCGATAATTATAATATCTATGCAACAAATGTGTTATTGAAAGAGGTTGATCTTCTCCGTGTGGTGCCGAACGTAAAGAATAGCACTACCCCATCTCTTCCTATGGGTGTCGTAAAAGGCGACTAAAGGATTCACTAGAGGATGGGCAGCAGCGTTCTCTGAGTACTTTAACAACCATACTGCGATCGCCGACCCGCCTGCCAAGCGTGGCGATTATGGCAACCCCTCCCTCCCCCCCCAACATGGTTCGGGGGAGGCCTATGTCCAGCAGTGGACTTCATTTGGCTGAATGATGATGACGATGATCTTCTCTAGGCCTATATCCTCTAGAACGAGTTTGCAAATACGAACGAAAATATAAGTATTCGGTTCAGCAAGCTTAATTTGCAAACTCGTTCTAGATGTAAAAGGGCTTTTGCGGTGCATGCAGCTACGAATCACGCGACCCCAGCTACAGGTCAGGAGAAGAAACACCGTGGGTTATTAACCGGTTAGAGTCCAGCATAACCCTTCGCCATCCCCAGGCGGAGGGTATCCATGAGAACATTGCAAGGCAAAAAAAAAGTCGGGCGCTTGAGACAAAATCCCTACTCCTTAATGTCTTTATGTATGTAACTACTCGTATTATAATTCTTCTTTTTTCTGATTTATACAGGGCAAAGGTACAAAAAGACAGCGTCACCATGTCGGCACACTGCGCTCTCGCTTTGGTGTCTACAGAGAATTGTTGTTAATCAAGAAGTTATTCTATAATCTTTATGTGTACCTATAGACTGTGTGCAGTATTCAAAAGGCTTACATTGTTTCCAATTTAATTAGTTTAGTATTTATTAAATATTGTAGATAAATTATACATATTACTTAATCAAAAATATACATGTTGCAAAAATGAAATGACTTTTTAATGGGGAGACACAGGCAAAACGAAAGTAGATGGCAGCACCTCTGTTGGTAGCAATTACAACTAATCAAAATGAGTGGCGATTACAGCCGCGAAAGTACCGCCACTTTAAAAAAAAAACATTATTTCTTTCAACACACAACGTATTGAAATTTCGTACGTACAAAATTTTAGTCAAGTGTTGTAGAAATTTTTGAACATCAAAAAACAACTCTTGACACACTAGGTATGCTAAAAACGGCCGTTTTTGATACTTATCGCTAAAACTTCGAATCCAGAAGCTCTAGTGTTGATATTTGGTGTTCGAAAATTTCTACAACACTTGACTAAAATTTTGTACCTACCTACGTACGAAATTTCAACATGTTGTGTGTTGACAGAAATAATGTTTTTTTTCTGAAGTGGCACCAGTTTCGTGGCTTGTATCGCCTTAATTTCAAACAAACTTTAACCAATGAAATTGTTATGGTACCAGCGATGGTAGCGTCATTAGTTTCCCAGTGTGCTACCCCATTTCATTTTGTTCGACACCAATCGCGGGCAACTGCTCAAAAGATCTAGCCTTTCTGAAAAAGAAGTTATTGCCTATTGTTCAATAGGCTCGCATTTAATTTCGTGGATATCGTCAAACCTCGGCTATAACAACAAGTGCAGAGTTTGTATATTATTATACCCATTTATTTATTTTTTACCTTGGACTGCCTCACCTTAATGTGATGTACTGGATAGAATCCACAGGTATGGCAAAGTGTTATTGAGTTTTTCCGTGTGGAATTTATCAATAGCAGCCTGGATCTGGATTTGTGCCCGGTTGAAGGCAATAGGCTCGCCCCCTATTACATGGGACTTAAACAGAAGTGCGAAATGCGTGTGTAGGTATACACCTCTGCCCAACCCTTCGGGGAATACAGGCGTGATGTTATGTTAATTAAAAATAGCATAATGTTTCCGTAAATAAAACAGCTTTTCATTACAATAAAATATTATTATCAGTTCGTGTTGAGTATCAAAACAACATTAAAATAATTATCCATATATACACCTATAACACTTATCATAGAATTACAATTAATTACATGCTACTGTACAAATGATAGTACATAATACATCGTACACGTTGTGTAGATAAGGATTTGTGAATAAAAATCACCACATTGGTTGCTATTTTCTTCTCAAATTTTAGTTCTATTCAGCCTACCGATCCGCTGCTCTTTGGATCATGAACAAGTTTTATCTACTTATAGCAGAAGTGGGCGAATACCGGCCCGCGGGCCAAGGGCCAACTCTGGCCCGCGAAGGGTTTTAGTCCGGTCCGCCAACTCTCGCATTTTAGATCAAGGGTGTAATAAATTCAAGAGCCGTAATTATTAAGCCAAAAATGTTAGTTTTGGCTGAAACAAATGCATTTCTTTTTTGGATTCCTGGTTCACTGCAGAATTTCTTGCGTTTTTACATTTTAATAGTTGCGAAAATATACTTCCAAAGAAGAGTTGTAGACAAAGACGTATTTAAAATACATAGTTTATTTCTCTATAAAAAAATATAATTTATTTATCATATAGGTACAGCAGTCAATCGTGATAAAATCGTTGTCATTTATTTTCATGTTGATTTGTTTGTAAGCGCTCAATTATTATTTAGAGTCCAAATTATTTGCAGTTTACATCCAGGAATTAGGAATGTCTGAACTCAATAAAACATACTTCAATGAATGAATCGCTTTATCACTTAAATCGATCTATTTATGTAGGCCAAGGCATTAGCGAAGCCTTGCAATTTTACACAAAGAAGTAAGCTGCATACATAATTATTAAGTACTTTATGGTACGCCAACATTATAACAGGCTGAATAGCTTAATGTCGTCAGAGAAAAAAAAACTAGCGCATGCAATTAACATTTACATTTTTTATTCGTAAACATCGCGATAATAGTTTATTTTCGAAAGGCAACTTATTCTTAGATATAATAATTGCCTGGTAGTGTGTAAATAGCAATAGGTACATATCGGTCTAAAGCATGCTATGCAGCCTCCAAGGCACTTCGAACTATTTTGTTCATAACAATAATTATTATCCCGCCAAAAACATTGAAAAGTATTTCAAGAGAGAAACATAAAACACATTGAAAAACGTCGGTCGCGTAAGTTACACAAAGTAATGTTTTTTTACTTTCTTGATTATAGAATTATTTTGTCTGTGTCCTGTTACTGTTGATATTTTTATAAAGTAACTAGTACTTACCTTTATTTAAAATCAATCATTTAACTATACTGGTCAAACTAAACGCAAAAAATTTAAAAACGCGCAAGCAATTAAATTTATTATTCCGTCACAAACAAACATTTCGTCAATACGTAATAAACCACAATTAAAATCTCTAACAACGATGGAAGATAGAATTGCTACATATTTAAAGCTTGCTAAACATTTCTTTCTTTTCAACATTTCATAATTACAACGATAACAATGTTCAAAACTGGTCCATTCTTTTGATTTTAATATATCTCTTATTCTCAACCAACAAATCTACCTACCCTGTACACAATTTTTCAAATAGGCTTTCATAAAATAGTTCATTTCTTCTAAATTACTTTAACTTAAACAAAATAGTTTCTTCCAAAAAGGTTTTTTTCCGTGTCTGATTGGCAACCCAGCCAAGATGGCGGCATCAAAAGCATCTTTTAGCTGTTTCCTTGTCTTCGCCGAGGTTTCTATGTAGACTGCGTTGATTTTAGCTGCTAAAGCTTTTGCCTCGATGTCTGAGACAGGGTGCTCACCACGACCCTGAAAGACAATAACATTCCAAGTTATTCCAATGTTAGAAATCAAAGAAGATTGTTAAGTATCCTAAAAGTAACGGTATTTTAATATAAGTGAATAGATTTTCATTCAATTTGGGAATAGATTGCTTTGCTAAGTGCCTGTACATATTTCACAATTTGCTAAATGCCAGCTCATGCGCCGCCGTTTGTCTGGTCACAAGTCAATGACATAAAGAAAATTTTATAGTGATATGGCGAAATTAAACCGTCAGCGTCCGTAATGTCACGTACGTATGAACAGTACAAAAAATTAAATGACCATACATCCCATGCATAGTCATTTTCATTGACTCGGCCATTGTAATGACAGCTGTAAAGTCCTTTTTAACCAAGTTCAAAAAAGGAGGATGTAATAATGTTCAATTTAAAGTACCCGCACGATCGTGAGTAGTCAAGTTGTACCTAAAGAGCGTTAAATCCTGGGTTAGCTATAAACCTGAGATTTTTCCCGTATTTTTTCTTAGCTTATAAGTCTGTATAGAATGCTATAAAATCCATGACAGAGAATTTCAAAATAAAAATCCACATTTTTACACAGTTCTTCTTCCTGGTGATGTCCGTACTAGCACCAAGGTTCTTTTTACACAGTATTCATAAAAACAAAGCACATATTCACCTTCAAAGTCTGCAACACCCTCGAATCTTGCGCAAGGTCGCTTTGCGTGCCTACGAGTATGAGGGGCGCGTTGACGTTGGCGACGGCCTTCGTCCACCTCTCGGCGACCGACCTGAACGTCTCTGGCCTCACCACCGAGAAGCACAGCATCAGCACGTCGGTGCCAGGGTAGCAGAGCTCACGGAGCTCCGACATTGAGTCCTGGAATGAGGAAGAAACGGGTTTTAGTGACTGATATAACTAAGGTCTTTTGTAAAGAAGGTAGCTGTAGTTTAGAAGAAATAGTTTGAAATATGGTTTGTGTGGAAGAAATGACACCTTCTCTTTCAGTGGATTCCTCTGTTATGAAACGCAACTTAAGGAGTTTCTACGTATGTCAAGAATGATCAAGAAGATAGGCACTTGGGTAGTAATTATTATGCTCAAACTATAATTGTTATTCTCAACAATTCTTTGCATCCAATGGTTATCTTGTCTGGAAGAAATTGCTTTAAGCGATAAGACTGCCATTTGTACTGTTCTTAATCACGTGTATTCCTTTTGTTTCATTTCTTTTAGTGTACAATAAACTAGATCTATCTTAATTTTTATTATTATTTGATCATTTAATTTATCACTATTTTTATTTGCTATGCAAACGGATTGCTTAGCAAATAATTATGATGATAATTAAAATATTAAAATCTACTTAATAAAAAAAACAATTTGCTGCCGTTGTTCCCATGGATAAATATTTGTGGCAAATAGGTACCTATGTGTAATGTACAGCCACGTGCTTCATGTGTACAGCACAAGTGATACATGATGCGTTTTTACGTCACGCATTACGTGGCTATAGATACTTGCATGCATAATCACGTGTCAATGAATCGTGGCAAATCATGTTTCGGTATTATATCCCTCTTGATAGAGTACATTATTTGAATAAACATACCTACAGGTTGATTGGCACGAGCCCTTTATAACGTCAGTTGATTAAAATGACAAAAGTGAAAACAGTGCCATCATGCCAACTTAACTAACTAAACTAAAGGGGGGGTACTCATCCGCAGGCCACTGTGTCACTGATGACTGCTTTAAAGCAAGTGTTAAAATTTCAAAATTCGATAATTTTAATTTCCATGATAATTCCATTAATTTTAATAAAACATTTAACATTTTAATTCCATATAATGAAAATGATTTTAATTTTAGTTTTTTCAAAAATTCTTCGTCGCTTTAGTTACGAATTCAGATCAGATTCAGATAGATTTTATCACATGAAATCTTTGATCAACTATTGCATGGTAGGTATCTCTTAAACTATTGACTTTAGGGGAAAGTTGTAGACCAAAATTTATTCATTATTATGGGTGCTTAAACACCCTTTGGGATTAGTACCCCCTTTCCGACTAACCTTGTATATGCGCAGAGCAGAGCTCAGAACAATAAGCGCAGAGTGCTTTCGCGCACGCGGCAGAAAATTTCTGATAGAAATTAGAAGGAAAAATACGGAAAAAGTTAAAAAAAAGAAATCATGAAGCGTCACAAAGGGATAACTTAACTTATCATTTAAAACGGTGCAACCGGGCCTAAACGCGCCGAGTATAAGTTCAATGAACAGCATTATTTGATAAATAACTGTACGTACATAATTATTCTGACCGACTAATTAATTACGTTACAGTACAATCGTAACGCATCGATTTTATAACTGCATTTACAAGTTCGTAAGGTAATTCTATATCTTGAATATTTCAACCTGTTAGTAAAACACGCAGAATTCACTGTAGTGTCTACAGCCTAGCCTGCTATCACAGAAAAACTTAGCGAAAAAAAACGGTACTTTATCATTCGTACTTATCAATGTTCTTTCTTTATTCTTTATTGTACACAAGAAAATTACAGTAAAACATTACAATTCAGTGAAGTCATGTACAGAGGCGAGCTTAACTGTTAAATGTTCGTACTAGAAACCTAGTATACCAATGATCTGGGTTTAATAACTTCTTCTTAACTTCACGCCTTATTCCCCGAAGGGTTGGCAGAGGTGTATAGTACACCCACGTTTCGCCGTTATGTTTAAGTCCCATGCAATAGGGGGCGAGCCTATTGCCATCAACCGGGCACAAATCCAGACTCCGAGCTGCTACTGAGAAATTCCACACGGAAAAACCCAATAACACTTTGCCCGACCTGGGGATTGAACCCAAGACCTCACGCTCAGCAGTCGCGCTTGCGACCACTAGACCAACGAGGCAGTTCTCTGGGTTTAATATAATATAATAAACATGCCTCTATCACTTAAGCTTCGTGTTTTATACCCATATAAATATGGTAAACTATTACATGCCATGCCACAAAATAAAAAAAGTACAACACGTGATAACTAACTTTAAATTAACCGTATGCACCGAAAGCATCCGGTTTACTTTCTGTATTCTCAATAAACCCTTTCCCACAAACATGTTACCTTTATCTCAAGAAAAATCGGAATTTACGCAACGCACGCAAACTATATTTAATAAAAACGTTTTGTTTAGAGTATGAGTGCTAAGTCGCTATCGCCACGCCATGAGTGAAAGTATTGACAGCAAACAACAATTGAAGAACGATTTGGTCGGTTATCGAGGGTTGCGCAATCTCCCTTCGCATCGCTTCGTACCGTGATGACGCCTTATACAGTGGGCTATGATTTTGTATCAGACTTTGATTGAAAAGATTGTATGTTTGGTATCGGTACTGTACTTATTGGGACGTGATTGTATGATGAAATGTGTTTTCTATGGCATCACATAAGCGCGAAAGTGTGGCAACACTGACTTGCTACCGCGTTATGATCGAATATTCAGGGAACACAGTTTTAATTTAATGTCAAACGGAAACATGCCACCGGTCGGTTAAACCAAGATAAAACGAATATTTCCCAAAAAAATGTTCCTTTTGCCAGTTCCTAGTTTTTTTATTTCCAATCTGATTGAATGTACAATTTCCGTCATCAATTTTAACATACGGTGGTTTTAGACGGAGCAACTGTTGTCCGGACCAAAATTTTACCAAGCCAGGTTAAGCTGAATCGCTGTATCATTTCATAAGCTTGTTTATCTAAACTTAGTCCATAGAACTCTCTCGCTAATCTAGTATATTAGTAGAGTACCTTGTTGATTGCCGATCGGTCACGATCCACCGAGCTCTCCCGTCGTAGAGCTTGTCGTCTCTTCAGACCCCGCAGTCACACCGATAATTCAGCCCTCATCAAGCTGTCCCCCCCCCCCCCCCCCTAAGCCGAGGTCCGAGTCCCACTAGGGGTCGCCCTTAGTGCTGTTGTTGCAGGTAGTCATGATGTTAGTGTAGTACAATTTTTTTTTTGTATTTGACTGCTGTAGATCGTCCTAGGGGACGGTTTCTACGTAACCGGGCAGTTATTGGCGAGACCTGAAGGGTCTCCAGCCAATGGGGGGGAAGTAAAATACTTAACCTAAGCTAACTACTTGTACTACACTAACATCATGACTACCTGCAACAACAGCACTAAGAGCGACCCCTAGTGGGACTCGGACCTCGGCTTAGGGCGTTGCTGGCGTGGACATAGGGGGGGGAGACAGCTTGATGAGGGCTGAATTATCGGTGTGAGTGTAGTACAAGTAGTTAGCTTAGGTTAAGTATTTTACTCCCCCCCCCCCCCCCTTATTGGCTGGAGCCCCTTCAGGCCTCGCCAATAACTGCCCGGTTACGTAGGTTATGTATCGAATAAAATATCTACAAAATGTGTACGTTTTCACTAATGCCCTAGAGAAGTTTCTCTAATTTCTCATACAACAAAATGACGAACGTGCGTACATTTCACTTTCATTGACATTCATATTCGCTGGGGAATTTTCTATCAATGGATAATATCTACCATACGTTTTACTAGGTACTAACGACTCGTAGAAACTGTCAAAACAAAAGAATAGTTAATTTTAATGTTCGTAGTGTAATAAATTATAAAAATCTTGATGGTAGGTACTGCTGGCGTAGAATATTAAATCGATTAAAACTTACTTTCAAGCAATAAAGACATCGTACTTATGCCTTTTTTATTTCTGCTCTTAGAATTAGGTAAACTTATTAACTGTCTACGTACATATTAATGCTATTTAATTTAACACAAATCGACGAACAGAAAACGTTTATTCGTTTTATAGATTTGAAATACGAAATATTTTGTGTTAATATCGGGTTTTGAAACCAGAATTATTAGCCCAATATTGTACCTGATATACCAACACGTGTAAACGAATTCATGTAATTCCTTCAAACCACATGATTTATTAATGGCATAGATTAACGCCCCACGGGATTTAGATTGATTAAAAATAAAACTTTTTTTTCCCTAATAATATTTTTATGTGGTAGAAAATTTCGATGCCCTGCATAAATGAATGAGAGCACAGCGACAGCTGACGGGCACGACTAGTGCTATATCGCTTCACGCAGTCAGTTAACTTGGGACGCTAAAATTACTCAGATATACCATATATTATAATACCATGGTTCATTTTTTGAAAACTTTTTTGTAGGTTCGGAAAAAAAATCTATGCAGGGTCAATCAGTATCACGATCACGCGGTTTGAAGGAATTACACGAATTCGTTTACACCCTGTATTCTGGGCCTATACAGTATAGGCCACTCTATATAGTAGTATAGGCTATACTACTATATAGAGTGGAGACCGCGTTTGGGCAAACGTAGTGTGCAACGCCCTGCGGCACGATGGACCGACGATTTGAACAGCTGGCAGCGGATGGATGCGGGATGCCCAAGATCGGGATGGTTGGCGATCTCTGTGGGAGGCCTACGTTCAGCAGTGGACGGCAATAGGCTGATAATTATGATGATGATATACTGGGCACGGGCCTCTGCTCAGAATGAGAAAGATTTAAGCCTAAGTCCAACACGCTGGCCTGGGAGTTTACTCTCTAAGGCGCCATCTCCACGAGCAAGTGAATCGCGGCGATATTCTCGCCGTGCCATAAAATTCAATACTAACTATCGCCGCGATAACATCGCCGTGTAGAGACAAGTTCTAAGAGAGCGTATAGAAATACGTGGCACGACGATAATATCGCCGCGATTCTCTCGCTCGTGGAGACGGCCCCTAAGCACGAAGTCCGTGGTTTCACCTACGGACATACGATTATATCAGGACCCGAACTAAGAATGAATGACAACACGATTTGACAGTTGTCTCTACTACCGATGTGTTTTTGCCCGTCCGAAAAGTTGAACTTGACACTTTGTTCACTCCTACGTTTCGGGCTACTTTCGGTCGGGCGACTAACTTCGGTTGACGGACTTATTGAGTATGCCCCCTGGTACGATATGGCGGACTGCACAGTGCACACACTATCGACAACTTTATGGAAGCCCTCTCAGGTGTGCAGGTTTGCTGACGATGTTTTCCTTCACGTTATCAGCGTTAGTGATAAACAAATTCTGATTGGCTGAATTCGAAAATCAGAAGAAATCAGGGGCCCAATTCTCCTAAAATAAATCTTGATAAATCACAACCGAACCAAGGCCGAACCGTTCATTCAGACAGTTCTCAATTTCAAAAGCTATCAAATTGTTTGACACAAAAAACAAAATCAATAATTTTGAAAGTTTTCGAAAACAAAAACTGACTGACGGTTGTGGTTCGATTGCGTTTGGCATTTTTTTTAGGAGAATTGGGCCCCAGCATTTATGATTAATTAATTAGCATTTCAATTCCTACATTGGGTAAGTGATAAGCATCCTGTAATTTCTATTCTCAGCAAACATGACAATGAAATCGATTCATGCGATTAAGACGGCTTACTTTGTCCGTCACAAAGTGGCTTTACCAGTAATCCTCTGCCTGTTATTTTTTATTTATTTTATTTTAATAACAACGGTCTTGGACCAATTACAGTAATTAAAGATAGAGAAATGAAACATAAAACATAGTAAAATAGACATCTTTCATGAATCTCTCTCGCAATGCTTCAGACATACTAATAAAATCTTCTTCCAATCATCCGCAAACAGATCACAGTTCGTATCCAAGAGTTCGTTGAGTGCGGTGAGAGTACGAGGTATTTGCTGACTGGTGCATCAATGAACCCGCGAAAAGTTTTACTGTTGTAAGCTGATCACATGCTCTCCTTACCTCAAGTGAGTTGTAACCGAGGCACCCGTGAAGAAATTTGGTTGGGTAGAGGAACGGATAATAATTTTAGTTTATCTATTATCCAATAGGTACGTCATGCATGTTGTCTCGGACCATTGTCGACTTCATCGTTTCATAATAATTGATATTGTCCGTATTTAATTGATTAGGAATCACTGTACCAGTGTCTTATCACGATCACGGACTATACCTGTTTGTTAAATTTAAATTACGTACTTTTTTGTCAAGTTAATTACGCTAGCGAGGCAATTATTAAGAGTAGGTAATAATTTTGAACAGATTCCTTTTATCGTGGGTACTTAATGCTCGCTTCTGATAGCACAATCTTTCCGCAATTTAAACTACGATAAAAGTCTTTAATGCAGTTACAACTGTAAACAAATAATTGTTTAGCAACGAATATATTTAAAACTTCATTCTTGAGCAATGAAATGACGCAAAATATTCTGCAGTATGTATTTACTGATAAAGACCGCAGCCGGTAGCGTTGTATACAATTGACAAACAGGTATTGCATGCATTCCGGATTCCGGTAGTTAATTTGAAGTACTTTCTTTGTATGCATATTAACGGCATTGGTTCACAGAATCAGGCTGTTTAACCACATACCAAAAAACATTGTAAAAAGAGTAGATCGCAGTGACAATTGTTAAATTTGTTTATCTACTCATCACTAGATGGCGTTGTACTATTTCGATCGATTTGTACATCGCGGTGTTAAGTCTCCACCATTAGTATATGTAGCTTCATAGAATTAAATATTTTTGTGAAACATCTACAGGTAACCACTACATGTACGATTGAATTAAATAAAACTTGGGATCAAGTGTTGGTACAACGGAAAAGCACTCCCGAGTATAGACTGAAACCTATTTTTTTCATTCAACCACCCCAGCGCAAACCCTCAAAGGTTGAGAGTTTTTCACAGGCAGTTTATCACACGTATAGCATGTTTTTCAATCGTTTTCAATCTGTCATGCGAATCCTACAGCAAAGAAAAGCATTGTGTTGCGACTGTTGTGAACGTAGCCGTGCCAACGTGAATCTATCATTGCGAACACAATAGACGCGGTCATACAATGTGTTCATTCTTGTATTCAGCATGCTAAGATCCCAAAGGAAGGTGTTGTTGAAGTAAAAGATCTAAAAGATCACATGAAAGTCTTCGAGTTTTGAACAATATTTCGACTTATCTGAGAAATTATATCAGTTAGGGACATTGGATAACTTTGAGAATACTTGGTCTTGAACAAGGCAATGGCTGTGCAACCTCACACCAGAACAAGATTGATTTTGCACCCTCCTACTACTATTCTGATTTGGAGCAAATTCTGATGAGCCGCATTCTCATACTAACCAAAATATTCAGAATAATAACAGGGGGGTTACCATGATCTGTATTATATATTATTCCGAGAGTGGGAAAGTGACAGCGCTAGACAGCTCTCTAGCGCCATCTCTTACCCACTCTCGTAATAATATTAAAACATTCCTGCTCTAAGAGATCATGGTAACCTCCCTGGACTAACAATGCCCTACGCGTTTTAAATTATACAAAGTGTAACATAAATAAGTGTACAACCTCTTAAGGGGTCACTGTACTCATCATTATGAACAACTTTTACTATGGGACCAAACCTGAAAACGCGGAAAAAAAATCAGCTGTTCCCTACATTTATGTTCGCATAACTCGTCAAAATGTAGGGAACAGCAGATTTTTTATTCGCAATTTCAGTTTTGGTCCCGTAGTAAAAGTTGTTCATAATGATGAGTACTTAAGAGGTGCGTTGTTTATGTTACACCTTGTATATCACGTCAAATCTATGAGAAAGGTTCTGATATAATTACACCAAACACAGGCTGATCCTACGAATGAAGAAAAGCAGGTGAAGGTTCATCTACCACATGTAATATTCACATGTGCACAAACAAAGCTACATTACTTCAAGTTTTCTATACGATGCGCCCGCCATGCACACATTGCACACAGGTAGAGAAACTATGGGAACGCAACGTAGCGTATTGTTTATTGAAAAAAATCGTATCCGGCGTGTAGGTGGGTATAGAATAGTGCACGTGCTATTTTTTTATTCACATAATGCCTCTTTTTTATGAAATAGGTATGGCGCTAGGCCAGGTGATGAACTGATGACCGTGGGAGCTCCACCATATTGTGTACTTTTTCTTTCTTTTTCTTTTAAAACGATCTAAATGGAGTGTGAAAAGGTCTATGTGAAAAGCAAGCTAAGATAAAAAGGTTAGTTGTGCAAAATTAACAAAAAATAATCGATGTGATTACTTGTTGATACGCTTTTAATAATTGATAGTGCGGTATGATTTTACTGATAATTTAAAATTATGTCACGGCCCACGGTGTTCGAATTGCGATAAAGAAATCAAGGATAGATTGAAGAAGTATCACGGTTTTCTATTTTAATGTTCAATGTGAGATAATCAGCCGAAGATTATTTTCCACCAGAGGGCTGATTCTCTATGAAAATTAATGAAAACACACAAAATAAATAACAGATGGATTGATTGACATTAAGAAAATTATATCAAAAGAGAAATCTGTAGAACCCAAGTCTTTTCTCTAAAGGTTAGTGTCAGCTGTCAATTCCAGTCTAATCAGCATCTTAATTAAGCAACACACTCGTCATCGCTATGGATTTGATTTTGACAATAGAACAATATTCATTGCGTGGTACACAGTTGTGAAGTCGGATTGTTAATACATACGTTGTTATAGAAATTGTTAACCTGTCAAAATCAAAGCCTTAGTGATTACGAGTGTGTTGCGCAATTAGAATGCTGATCAGACTAAGGGCCTTTTTACTGTGACGCGGGCTCGTGCCCGCATGCGTGAGTCACCCGCACCCGTGGCGCTTGAATTTCACCTTTTCATACATGTATTTATTGTGATGCGTGAAACACGCACGAAAAGGTGAACTGCGAGCGCCACGTATGCGGGTGACGAACGCACGCGGGCACGAACCCGCATGACAGTAAAAAGGCCCTTAGGGTGTTTTTAGTATCATGCTGATTTTGACACGCACGCGGGTTTGACCCGCATGCGTGCCAGTCACAATTCAACTTTTCGTGCGTGGATCAGGCATCATAATTTATAAACACGTGTATGGAAAGGCGAAATTCAGGTGCAGGTCAAACCCGCATGCGTGATGAAATCCGCATGACACTAAAAACACCCTTAATGTCACTTTCCTTCTTGGTCATTTATGTATAGCAAATGTACTGCATAATAAGATCATTATCGCAACACTGTTGGACATGGGCCTCTTCTCAGAATGAGAAGGGTTTAGGCCTTAGTTCACCAAACTGGCATGATGCGGGTTGGTGAACTACATACACCATCCAGAACTTTTTGGAACCTCTCAGGTGCTGGTTTCCTAAAGATGATTTTCATCTCCCCATCTCGGAATATTTTTGCTCTTTGATATCTGAGTGCAAAAGCCGTTTTTATCCGCTAGAGGATAAAGTAAATTGAATTTAGAACATCGTGTGCACCAAGTTTGTGAATTCAAAACTTCATTAAACCTATTTACTTCTACCTCCATGGTGCCGAATTTATCATACAACCTTTTTTAATTTGTTAAAACTCAGACTCGGAACCTTCTTGGTGTATTACTTTTTTTTTTAATTTGCTTTACGCGCGCCTATTTCTTTTCACGTCATATTGTTAAAACCTTAGGTTGAAAACAAGAAACTTGAAAACAAGTGAAAAACCTAAAATGAGTGATTCTAGCGACGAGGAAGTTTATTTTTTTTACATTGCTAAGGTGGGATGAAAAGTTACGTGTTGCACTCGAGTGCAAAGATTTTTCACCTCGTGCTCTTTTGGTTCTCTCGCTAACGCTCAGGATTCCAATTTTAGAATCCTTCGCTTGCTCGGTCATCAAAATTGAGCACGCGGTTAAAAAGCAACTTTGCACTCTTGTATAACAAATAACTATTTCTTCATCGTTCATTATAATATCACTATTTTATTGATAATAAAATTCTAATAATTTTAAAACAGTCCATTAAACACCTTAGTCCATAGACCAGATATTTCTTGCCACATTTTATGATGGTCTTGCACCCAGCCGAGACGGTTCATGACCGTAATCCAATAGTGCAGCCGTGGATAGTCACCGGCTGAGGCCCATTCCAGTTTAGAATTTAGATTAAAGTTCTACAAAGGGGCCCCTGAATCTGTGCCCCCGTAAACCTTCTAAAGGACCAGAATTCTTCCACACGAAAAAGAGATCCAAGAGAGATACAAATATTATTGTCTAAATATACTTAATAACTCACCTGTCCGGC
Source organism: Amphipyra tragopoginis (assembly GCA_905220435.1). Lineage (NCBI taxonomy): Eukaryota > Metazoa > Arthropoda > Insecta > Lepidoptera > Noctuidae > Amphipyra > Amphipyra tragopoginis. Next base: position 6,796,507 of record HG991997.1, on the reverse strand, counting down.
AGTATCACAGATTTCCACGCAGAGCGGTCTGTCGTCCACGTCCACCACAACTAAAACAAACAAGTTAATTGTTTTAATATCCGTAATAGTTTAAATAATATTAATAATGTGTAAATACTACTGATATTCAGCCACGTGTAGTTAGACTGGACAAGAGGGCATCATACTTGGTGAATCATATTTAATTTCATCAAGTCGACTGCACATGCACATACAGTAGCAACTGTAAATTATGCAACTGCCAAATGCAGCTTGAAGGCAGTTAAGATGCAGTCAGTACAACCGATGAATATTTTAATCCAAATGTATGGGGAAAAAAAGTTATGTGGTTCAACGTAAAACTTATATTTTTCCCACATAATGATATTCATTCATTATTACTAAATATGGTACGCTCTCTGGCTCTCGTAAGGCCTATCCACGTTGCAAAACAGAGTTTATAGGTTTGTTCGGGGATTACTCCTAAATGTTTTTATAAATGGGTGCTTGGAATGACGCGTTAGAAACTGCGGGGAACAATACTTATAGAAAAGCTCCTAAACATTCTTGTACCTTTTTAGGAAGATCTTTGTGCATTTTTGTAAGCATTTTATTTATTTAGAAGGATATGGATATACGAAAATTCATTTTTTTATATTAATTCTTGTTTTGCTAAAAAAACTTTCCCATACTTTTGAGGCGACTCGTCTCACTGGGTAGTATTTATGGTCTTTAACAGACTCCGACTAGTTTCGTTAGTGGTCGCTGGTGGGTCACAGGTCCGAACAAAATGCCCATTTACCTTTGTCTTCCAAACTATTTCTCTAGTTTGGAAGACAAATAATTATACATATTATTTGAAGTCGAAAATTACCAATAGTGCTTATTTTTTCTAGTGGCAACATTTTATTTTTTATTTTTGTTCAGGTTACGCAATATTTTATAGGTAAATGGCAACAAAATTCAATGAACTAAGTTGTCGTAGTACTTTCAACAGTTTCAACTTTGTTGTACACAAGATTGTGTAACTTAAAAGTAATTTTTAAATGTCAGTGTGAACACGCTTTATGACTGCGAGTCGCAAGCGCAGCTAAGTTAGGTAACCAACTTGATTCTTGTATTTTGTTCTAACAATAGAATTTACTACGATAGTTACACTGTGCCAAGTGACGTGCCAAGTTTAAACTTAAGTTGTTAACAATTTGTTTTAAAGTTATTATGAAATAAAATTGACGTTGCGTTGTAATTACAGTTCGAACAACGTATTAGGTCCGATTTGATGTTTGCTAAGGACAAAATAAATGTGTACAGAAGTTGCACACCTTCGATCTTAAAGAAAGCATAGCGCACCATTGATAAAAACGAAACTAAACGCCACGCATTGGAGTAATTATTACTAGTGTTTTGACAGATGTCAAATCGGACCTAGATTGTCACAACTATAGTGTATTGTAGATAGCTATGCCGTTAAACAATATGGCTTCGCGAAAATACAAAATTAGAACCGGCGTCATAAGAAACTAGACAACGATTTCGCAGGAATTACTATTATTACATAATGCGATATCGGTACTGACACGAACCGATTTAGAAGTCTTTCCTTTTAAAGTTATACAGATAGTAGGTACCTACTGTCTATTTATGAAGACTATGATTACATGGCTTTTGGTATCAAAAACGTAAACGTCTTATCTTTGTTCAAAGATTTTACTTCGCTGAATACGTATTAAAAAACCACTGAGCAGAACAGGAACAATTAAATAAAATACAATAATGTCAAACGGTGTATAATTTCTTTTTTTTACTGTGACAACACTGGCGACACCCGATACGTCATGTCACCCTCGGTCCGGATACGCGCGGTAAGCAGCGAATGCCCGAACATCCTGGCTTTTGTTCTAAAACCTGTATTACCGCCAGTCCGCCATTCGCCATTACTGGCCACACGAGCCGCTTTTTGTTTTGTGCTAATATTTTGTTATTGTTTGATGATTTTTCAAAAGTAACATTAACAATGCGTAATAGGACTCGTTAACCATAGATAAATATTGATATTCAGCTGCATTCAAAGGATGCGAGGTAGATCGAAATAATTTTTTTTTTATGTTCTTCCTTAGTATGGAACATACACACATCAAAAGTGTCTAGGGATCAAGCATTTTTATGCGGATTTCTTGAGATTGAGATGTGGCTTTGTAATAAATTTATGATTTTATAAATTTATATGGATCCTTTTTGGTGCATTTCATAATTTGAATCAGGAACTGTGAATCAAATTCGAGTAAAAGATGAAAATCAGCTGTCAATATTTTCCCTATAAAAACATACAACGCATTGAAGACATTATTAGTGCTACTGTTTCCCTACTACTGATTAAAACCAACGTTATTATGGAGCGGCGACGTCATTTAAGCAGGGAAGAAATGCTCAGAGCCGTGGGAATGATAGAAGCTGGTTCCCGGCAACGTACTGTGGCTTTAGCTCTGAATACAAGTCAGAGTGTTATCAGTCGACTTTGGACACGTTACCGAAGCACTGGTACCGTGGCTGAGCGCCATGGAGGACGGTATCGCTGCACCACACGGAGACAAGACCGATACATTCAAATCTTAACTCGAAGAGCTCCAACAATAACCGCCATGATGTTAGCCGTGAGGCTTCATCACTCTTCAGGGAACTTAATTAGCGACCAAACAGTCAGAAACCGCTTGCATGAAGTGAACCTTCATTCCCGAAGACCGCTACGGGTACCACCTATAGCAATGCACAATCGTAGGATTCGATATCAATGGGCTCTTGGACACAGAAATTGGGCAGAAGAACAATGGCGTTTCGTGTGCTTTTCTGATGAGTCTCGTTTTGGTATGAGACCGGATACAAGACGTATACGACACTGGAGAACCCCTGGACGCCAACAGCGATTAAAATCCTGCCAGGAAGTCCATCCTTATAGTGGTGGAACCATCATGGTATGGGCGAGTATTTGGATCGGCGGAAGAACTGAGTTGATTTGGATCAGAGGCAACCTCAACGCTCAAATTTATGCTGAGACGATTGTATCAGACGTCATCGTTCCTCTACAAGCGCAAATCGGTCCCTTATTTCAGTTAATGCATGATAATGCACGACCGCACACCGCAAGGGTTGTAAGACAGACTCTCGCCGCAGCTAACATCAATGTCCTGCCCTGGCCTGCTCAGTCGCCAGACTTGAACCCGATTGAGCATGCATGGGATATGCTACAGAGAAGAGCTCTGCCGAATATGGAGGGTATCCAGTCGCAAGAAGACCTTTTTTTGTTGTTGCAACGAACATGGGCGGCCATTCCACAGCGTGATTTGGATGAACTCATTTTGAGTATGCCAAACCGATGTTCTTGTGTTGTTAGTGTTCGCGGTAGAAACACGGATTATTAATTGTTTAAGTTACCCAATAAAATTTTAAAGAAAACTGTTATTTCAGTCTTTTTTTCGAACTTTTGTGTTAGTGGTTCAAATGTCAAAAATCCCTTTATTAGGAAAATGGCAAATTTCTTTATTAATGCAAAGGTGACTTGGTTTATCGTTACTGTGACAAACGAAAACACTTTATTTGATGAATCCTTAAAGAAAATTTTAATTAATATCAATCAGGAGAAAAGTTATTGCAAAAATATATGTTGATCCCTAGACACTTTTGATGTGTGTAGATTAATATGTATATTGGGTAGTATGGAAGCTGGGAGATACAGCTGTAGGTATATCGAAAATGTTGATACTAATGTATAATTATTCATGTATACCTAACCAACAAGGGATAATTCAAAGATTTTGACAAAACGGACTTGCTCCAAACGTCTCTTCCAAACTTATGTTTGTGAAAACACAGTTCAGAAATCGAAAGGGAAATACATAATTTTGTCAGCATAATTGAACTCTTTGTTCGTCTATTTACGGGTTAAACCGTTATAACAGTTTAAAGCGTGAGATCAACTGCAGCTAACGAAGAATATTGTTGTACAGTAATAACTACATAAAAAGTAAGTTAAAAAAGTTTCCAACAAAAGGAGGTCACAGACTATAATAAAAATAGAAAAAAAAAGTACTGAAATCGAGAGCGTATCAGGCTGTATCCAAAGTCCAGTGCCTCGAATGAGTCACCGTCACCGCGGTCGCGTAGCCGTGACCGTGTCTCACGATCCTTGTGTACTTATTAGTTATGTCACTATGTTTATTAGATTTCAACTTTAGATAAACATCGAAGTATTCAACGACTAATGTTTTACATTTATTCGAAAGGGGTATTGATTTGCAAGGTTAAGCTGCGCTTGACGCGGTCAGTCCGTGGATGGGTGACCGTTTGTTACACATCTAAACTCCTCTGTGCCTCGCAGAGCACATTAAACCGTCTATCCCGGGTGTCGTACGAATACCTATGACAGTCGCTACGGGTAGTCAGAAACCCGAAAGTCTGACAACCGGTTTAACCTTAGGATATCCGCATTGCCCAGTAGCTGAGTTGCGGAGGTCTGATGGCAGTCGCTCCATGTAAAATACTGGTATTCAGCCGCATCTAGTTAGACTAGAAGCTGACCCCAACATAGGAGGAAGATGTTTTGCATCTATCTTTGTAGGTACTGTTAGAGCTCTTACACACCACGTTTTTTTCAGGCGCCGTCGACGCGCGTTTCGCTATCGCGCGTTGTCGGCGCTGCTAAACTTGAAATAGGCAGATTACTTGCGATTGCATCGCTGCAAACTCACGAGAAACGCGCTACAGACGCGCGTGAACAACTCTCCTTGCAAAGTAAAACGCGTGTAGCACGCACGCGAAGGAGCGTGTATCGCGCTACAGACGCGCGTGAGCAACTCTTCTTGTAAAATAAAACGCGCGTAGCACGCGCGCGATGGAGCGTGTATCGCGCAAGTAACCGATTAAAACGCGCTGTACGTATGTGTTTGCAGCTAAAGAGACGCGCTGTGCCAGCGTGTCTGTATCGATGTAACTCCGCGCTACGAGCGCGTCGACAGCTCGCGAATAAGTCGTCGTCTGCATACTAAAATTTTATGAACGTGTGAATAGGTAAATTGGTTGCGATAACATCGCGTTTGCAGCGCGTTATAGTTGCGTGCGACGCGCGTCGACAGCGCCTGAAAAAAACTTGGTGTGTAAGAGCCCTTATCGTGAAACGGTGCTTTAATTTAGGTTAAAACTAAAAGTACAAAAAGAATAGAGTTACTACTAATACCTTCTGTACATAATATAAATTAATGACCCAAGTTCGGCGGAGTTCACGTTTCTAAACAAGAGGTTAATCAAAGCAGTCAGTACTTGATTCACCAATTAACGTTGACGAGTACATAATAGTAGGTCAGAATAATGACCAGAATCTTCCCAATAATATTAAAACCTCAAGCACGGTAATTTTAGACACAATAGATAAGACAATTAAGTGACGTCCTAGGACGACGGGCGGTACGCAACCGGTAATATTGTATCAAGACTTGCTATCTAAGTGTCATCTAATAAATTGTGGTTTAGTTTAGAACGAAGAGACTTAACATAACAATAGCTGTTTATTTCACAAAATAAAACAAGAAAATGCCGCGATCCCAGTACGTTGAAGATGCGGGACGGGAACGAATGACCTCGTGTCACACAGAGAACAAAATAAACTAGTCTAGACAAACAAAACATACAGCCCGAGGTTCACACAAACAGACATCCCACATACTTATTTACGAGGGACAAGATCTTGCAGGCTTAGAAGTTCTAGGTTTGTATTTTACAAGATGAAGTTGGATTGAGACTGGGCGTTGACCTTCGTTTTTCGGAGGCCTAAACAGTGAACTGCGAATACAGTGACAGGCTGAATGAAAGTCAAATAAAAAAAAAACTAAAAAAAACTTAAAGTGACAGCTCCTGTCAAGAGTCGGAACAAATTACATCAAGCGAAAAAAATTTAAAAGAAGTATGTTTTTAAATTAAGAAGTTCTTTCAGATACCTAGTTTAGATAGCCCAGGCCCAGCATTCTAATTGCGCAACACACCGGTAATAGCAATGGTTTTGATGTTGACAGGTCAACAATTTCCATAGCAACGTAGGTAAGTATGTGTTAACAATCCGACTTCTCCACAACGATGTAGGTATCACGCACTAATGAATATTGTTTTAATGTCAAAATCAAAGCTATAGCGATTACGAGTGTTTTGCGCAATTAAGATGCTGATTGAGTGTCGCAAAATTACGCGCTATTATACAAAAACCGGCCAAGTGCGAGTCGGACTCGCGGACGAAGGTTTTCATACCATTATCTACAAAAACGGCAAAAAAATCACGTTTGTTGTATGGGAGCCCCCTTAAATATTTATTTTATTCTGTTTTTTAGCATTTGTTGTTATAGCGGCAACAGAAATACATCATCTGTGAAAATTTCAACTGTCTAACTATCACGGTTCATGAGATACAGCCTGGTGACAGACGGACAGCGGAGTCTTAGTAATAGCACAGTCTACCTATATCTTACTCCTTACAGTCGGTCAACGTAGAACATTGTCGCAGAGCAATCGTGCGGGGGGTTGCGGGGTGAAGGAGCGGAGGTTATGTCCCGAGTAGCCATACTGCATACTTGGGACATAACCTCCGCCCCTACATAATTTTGACATTTCATAGGACCAGTCAAATGTATGGGCGTTGACCCACTGTATGTAGTAAGTGTAGGTACACTGTGGTAATAGGGTTCCATTTTACCCATTGGTTACGGAACTCTAAAAAGAGAAGCGTCATAAATGTATATTTTATTTATCTCTATTATTCTCTACACTTACAGTTAGACACTAACACGTGAAGAGAGTCAATAGTAGAATAAAATATGTAAAAGACTTAACATAAACATTTGTTTTTAAGAGAGATACTGTAGACACCCATTGTTAGTACGCAGCGCACATAGATAGAAAGAGAAATAATCTAATTTGAGACCTTTACTTGCCATTTGGCACGGTTCGCCGACCCCAGTAACCTCGTTTAGATGGCGCCTCTGCGACCTTCCCGAAGACCTAGTTCAACTTAACCTATTATCGAATAAAGACGAACATTGGTGTCGGTGTACGATACAGTGAATAATAGTGCTGCCATTTAAATTAAACTTGAAATGAAGACATTGGGAGGGACTGTGATTAATTGATGCAGGAGTTCAGACATCCGTTTCTCAGATATGCTTGTATCAACAGCCTACATACCAGTGTGACTGTTAATATATTAAACGCAGCTGGTATCTAGAATGTTTTACCAATCTATTAAGAGGCTTTTTGGCTTCTTTTTCTCCGTGATGACATTCGAAGACTACGTGACAGCAGGAGTTGACCGCTAAACGTGTTCTGCAACGCTCAGAGGAGTTCGGTTTGATAACAAACCAAATCGTAAAGACAGCAAGCTTTTCAAAAAGTTCTGAATTCGGGGGTGGGACTATGAGTTCTACAGGGTGTCCCTGGAAGTATGGATCAAATCGAACAGGGGCGTGGGCAAGGTCATTTCAGAACTTGTAGTAGTAAAAATTTGAGTAAATTTTTTGCCAGACCAAAAAAGCCTTTGCAGTAAATGTTTTTTCTTATTGAACACATGTTTTCTAGCTGCGTAAAAATATTACCACAAGAAAGGCCTACTGTTCGCCAAAGTCCTGAAAAAAAAATGATAGCTCTGATAGTTTTTTTATGTTTTTTTCTATGCGAAGTGATTGAAAAAAGAAACAATAATAGGTCATAACTTTTGAACCGTAAAAAATTGCACCGACATTCTCAGGGTTAAAAAGTTTGGAAATTACATTGTCCACGCCCCTATTCAATTTGATCCATACTTCCAGGGACACCCTGTGTATTAACTCCTTGAAGATCTAATAATGATCTGCAAGTTTTCCATTTGTACTCAAGACCTTTTCAAACACTGTTAACTAACATATTCAAATGTTATTTTAACGGATTCATGAAACCAAGTAAACCAAGAAAACAAGTTGCATACCACAGAGATTTTCACGGCTAAATTAAACTAGATTACAATTATTTGGTCCAAACCTCAGTGGTCAGGTAAATCGATAGACCATTGCGGTTACTACAGCAACAGGCTGACTGCCCATAAGTGGTCGTTTAGTCACTGCTATGCTACCGACACTAAATGACTTGCATCGTTGGACCATGTCGGATGTGGCTCTAGGATAATTATGTAAAGTTACGTAAGCGTGACGTCATATGTTACTATCTAAATTGTTTAGTCATAAAGTAACATTGTATTTGTAGATGGGTAAGCAAACTATGCACGGTGCACGCAATGCTCGTGAACGGGTGCCGTCTGTCGGGACTGGTCAGCTCTTAACTGGCAATCATACAAGGCATATTTTGTTTTTGTTACTCAGATGTGAGTTTATTTCTTACATTAACCTGCACTGAACTTATACTATTTCTTGCACTACTGTAATTGAATTGACATGATCTACTATTTCAAAAAGAGTATTCTTGGAGTTTTTCCGGCTCTTCTCCATAGAACCTTCTTTTTGGAACCGTGTACCTAGTTTTGACGTTTTAAAAATGCCTGAAATCTGGTATATTGGAAATAAAAACTTTGACTTTGAAACACACAAAACGACAATATCATCTCGTTATCACTATATTCCTACGTTTCTTTAGAATTTAGTACACATTCACTGATAATTAAATTAAATAATTAGGCATAAGCTGTCTCCACCCCATCTTGCTCGGGTCTCGTTTAATATTATCCATCCCTAATATCTTTACGACTATATTTTACCCCCGGATGGGTGGTTAATCTAACTTCAAGAGCTATATTTAATCAGCTGCACCGAATCTAGTACCGTACAAATGACATTAATCAGACGAACCGCAAAAAATCCTACGTCAAAAAAATACTTGCAACTAAGAGCGGTCAGCTCGGTGAGCCTGGATAATCTGTGCTAACCTTAATAGCCAGGCGATTTTAGTGTGCCATTAAATTAGGCCCAGCTTTACGACGTCTCGTGGTTTTTATAGTGGTCGGGTTTTACGAGTGTGCACGCAATGATGGCGCGAACCATTTAAATGTTGCCGTTCTACAAAATGTTTAACACCTGAGAAGTGTCAATGGCCTGGATCAGCTATCTAATTGCTGTATGTAAATCATTTGTTGGGCAAATATCTGCGAATAATTTGTAGAAAATAGTTTCGAGATTGACGCTCACGTCGTGTGAAAAAAAAAGTGAATAAAATTCTAACTATACAAGCCTAGTTTCAGCACAGTGTACCTACTTACTACATACAGTGGGTCAACGCCCATACATTTGACAGGTCCTGTGAAATGTCTAAATTATGTAGGGGCGGAGGTTATGTCCCAAATATGCAGTATGGCTACTCGGGACATAACCTCCGCTCCTTCACCCCGCAACCCCCCGCACGATTGCTCTGCGACAATGTTCTACGTTGACCGACTGTAAGGAGTAAGATATAGGTAGACTGTGGTTTTAGTATATACTAAACCTGAAACTAGTTTGTTCAGAATCACTAGGATCGATTGACATACTTTTTACACTTTTTTTTTCATAAATTTCAATTTTGTTTCAGTAGGTTTCTACCCATAACAGTTGACGGGAATAGACACCTTGAGGCTTGAGATGGTCGGCTCAGTCAGTTTCCGTGTATTAGACAACCCCTGCATAGCACATCTCAGGCACTTCACACTTTACTAGAGAACTTAACGCGACATAAACTACTGTGTAACTTGGAGATTTATTAAAAAAAAACACATATTCAGGCAGTTTTGATGAAAATCTTTTTGGGGTGTCTCGGTTTTTGTAATACTAAAAGTAACGTTGTATAGTTGTGGTGGCAAATTCTGTACCACTTGTTTGCTATGTAGGTATAGTGTACAACGTACTTACATTCATAACATATTTTTACAAGATCTACTTATTATGTAAGCAGGTAGGTCATGTAACACGTGACCGAGAGCTCAAATTATTTCACAAAAGGTGAAATATGAAAGATCAAGGTTACACGAAAATATCGAAAATAATGAGGCATTGTCGTATTTCAGGCTGTTGTTATCAGTGTCATATGAATACCCCCTTGTGAACAAAAGATGTGTTATCGATAGCGGGTAGCACTGGGCAATGTTGACAAGAGAGGGTAGCCGTCGATATGGATCGGCCCACCCGAGGTTATAAAGGCGGTGGTCATTCGACGCAGCGAGAGCATTCCGTGTTGAACAGCTGAAGAAGTCTGACCTTTTATATCTGATTAGCTTGTCCTTATTTTATGATCTTGTAATAATTGTGTAAAGTAATATACTGTGATCTAGTTAATGTTACTAATACTAACCCAAATACAAGTACTCTCAGTGGTGGAGAGTCTATGTTGGTTTTATTTACTGTGTTTACCTTGCTCGCAATCCTGACATACCGAGATTAGCTAAAACTGTAATGATAGAATCACCCCTGAACGATTATATTGTTGTGTCATTTACATCAGAAGTGGAACAAGAAAAAACCAGTCCACATTATGATTGTATACCCACATAAGTAAATATTTTATGATCTTTAAAATCCCCTGTAGACGGACTGACAAAAACTTGATTTCGACTGATATTACAATGGTGAGAAATGTGAGAACGAGAAAATGTGATAAATCCGGTGAGTCACAACCATTTTATTATGAGTGAAGGAAGTTTGATAAAGGAAATATAATATGAGTGGTTATTTATTCGTGTAAAATAAATATTAAATGATATCTTTGCTTATTCATGTAAAATAAAAGAGATGTTATCTGTATTTATTCGTGTAAAATAAATAAGATGATATCTGTGTTTATTCGTATAAAATAAATATGATGGTATCTGTATTTATTCGTGGAAAATAAATACGGCATCTGTATTTATTAGTGTAGGAAAATACATTGCAAGTCGTATTAGAGTTTGTGGTGAGATGCAACCAGGGTTGATCTTTGGCACCGCCCGGTTTGGCCAGCCGGGGTTGGCCAAAGGCTTCGCCTGGGGAAAACTGAAACTCTAACGTGGCGAAGCAATTGTTATAGGGCTGGAACCAAGGCGGGATATGCCATGATATGGCTAGATCCAAGGCGGGTGATGCCATGTTGATAAAGCAGGATCCCAGGCGGGTGATGCCAAATGAGTTGGCTAAATCCAAGGCGGGTGATGCTATTAATTGATAAATGAAAATGCAGTGAAAATGACTGATTCTGTTTTGAATTAATGTTTTGAAAAAGTTTTGAAAATATTGATATTTGTTTTTTATTCGTTTTGTTATAATTCTTGTTGTAGAATGGTACAAAATAGTTTATTGAAATTAAAAAGTAGTTTGTTATTATTACATGGTTTAAAATGTATTTTTGTAGATGAAAACAGGAAATTGTATTTATTATTGACGATAATTATTATGACGGCTTCCGTTAAAGATTAATTTGTCAAATTCATTTTTAAATAAGAAATAATTTGACTTATTTTCGTTAAAGAAGTGTATAATATGTATTGTATTGTTGTAAAAAGGTTGTATTATTAGCGCATTAAAGAAATATTATGTTTACAACATCATGTCAGTTTTGTAATATGAGTTTGTGAATAATTGAGATATTATTTTGATCCTGAAAAGTTTTAAAGGTTGATACTTAAGTATTATGATTTTGGGAATAATTGAGATAATATTTTAAGTGTTTATAATTATGTACTATGATACTGTGAATAATGATTAAAGATTTAAAGATATTTAACCATGAAACATTTAGGATGTTTGTTTTCTGATTTTGTGAAGAATTGAGATATTTAAGAATGTAGGATTTTGTGAATAATAATGAGATAATGAATCGTGAATTATTTTAATCGTTGTTATGTACTATGAGTTTATGAATAATGAGATATTTAATCTTGAAATATTTTAAGTGTTTAACGTACTATGAGTTTGAAGTGTTTATATGCTGGTACAATGAATTGTGAATAATTGAGATATATAATCATGGGATATTTTAAGTGTTAATGTACTATGAGTTTGTAAATTATTGAGATATTATGTTCTGATTTTGTGAATAATTATGAGATTTTTACGAATGAAATTATTTTAAGTGTGTATTATGAATTTGTGAAAAACTATAATGAGATATTTAGCCCTGAAAAATATTGTAAATGTATTTAAATGATTTTATGAATTTGTGTATGATGAGATTGTGTGTTTATGTACCTATTATGATTTATTGAATAACTAAAATTTAATGTTTAACCAAAGTAGAACTGTCTAATAGGCATCTGAGATAGTATTTTATGAAAATGTGAAAATGTTGGAAATCTAATGTGTGGATGTTTGTAAGATGTTGATACGAGAAGTTATGAACGAATATAGAACTAGGTTGATACTGAATGAATATCAACTAGTTTAAGTCATGGGTGATGAGCTTGTTGGCCGTCGATGGGATAACAAGCTCTAATCGATTCAAACATTCTTTGGATGCTCTTCATTTTACTTTGGTCAAAGACATGAGTAACATGACGAGGTCAAAGATGAGTGATCAGGTGTGGCCGAGATGTGTACTGTATTATTTGTTTCTGTTTAAGGTCCAGAGGTGTCACTGAAGTCAGGCCTTGATGTACAATCTTGACGATGGGGGTTGATGGTGCGTCAACCACCAACCACCAATACACGAGGACGTGTGTTTTGCAGGAGGGCCGTGTTATCGATAGCGGGTAGCACTGGGCAATGTTGACAAGAGAGGGTAGCCGTCGATATGGATCGGCCCACCCGAGGTTATAAAGGCGGTGGTCATTCGACGCAGCGAGAGCATTCCGTGTTGAACAGCTGAAGAAGTCTGACCTTTTATATCTGATTAGCTTGTCCTTATTTTATGATCTTGTAATAATTGTGTAAAGTAATATACTGTGATCTAGTTAATGTTACTAATACTAACCCAAATACAAGTACTCTCAGTGGTGGAGAGTCTATGTTGGTTTTATTTACTGTGTTTACCTTGCTCGCAATCCTGACATACCGAGATTAGCTAAAACTGTAATGATAGAATCACCCCTGAACGATTATATTGTTGTGTCATTTACAGATGATAAGTATACAAGGTTAGTCAGAAAGGGGGTACTAATCCGAAAGGGTGTTAAAGTGCCCAAAATAATGAATAACTTTTGTTCTACCACTTTCCCCAAAAGTCATTAGTTTACGAGAAATAGCTGTTCAAAAATCACAAGGTTAGTCGGAAAGGGATTCCGACTAACCTTGTATTCAATTTCAAATATTGAAATATACAATAACAGTATAATCGTAAATACGCAATACCTATGGTATGGCCATAATGGTTTAAGAAGAAAGAAAGAAAGAAAATACATTTTATTCAGCCAAGGACACAATGACAGCATAAACAATGAAAACAAAAATAATTAAACATACACATTTTATGCTGTCGAGCATGTCCATGTCGAAAGGGTCACCAACTCAGCATAAAGAAGCAAGTTCCTTAACTAAAACTCCATTACCCCTGTGTTTATCACCTAGCTCAATTTTACCGTACGTCATAAACGATTTCTATTGCATTTTCAAAACACAATTTTTCTCAACTCTCACGTGGAATGATTAATTATTGTTGTATAAACAAGGTCTCGTCTCTACTCAGAAGCGTTTGTTATTACTGAATTGATAGTGTTGACACGATTTATCATTGTCCAGCCAAATGTTTATCCTCTATCTTATAAACACGAGGGCAATTATTACATGTTTCTATCGGACATTCCCAGTTAAATACAGGCATATTTATATAAATCATATAAATATGTCTGAATACGGCTGATTGACATTAAAGGAAGTTTCTGAAATGTTTATGTGATCTCCTTGTTTTATAACCTCGTTTTGGTCGCTGTAAAAAGGAATACGACCACCGTGGTAGATGGATGTCCGGATGTACTTGTACTTTAGAAGTTTTCGGCATCTCCAAATCTATTTTTGTCTAATAGAATATAGAGATAAGAATTTCAACCTCTCGAAACTTGTTGTTATTATTCTTATCATAGTGTTATGATAAAAACAGAAACGCTCTTCTCCACTAATAATGAGTAAAATGTTTATATGTGCGTTTGTAGTTATTTTTAGGGGAATTATTAATCGGGCGAATAAATAATATATGGAAGACTTAGAGCAATGCTCTAAGATGGAAGACTGTTAATGAGATACTTTAATACTAAACCGAGCGGCATTAAAATATATTTGCGAAAAATTATGAATGATTAAAATTCGTAAAATGAGCTACTAGCAGTGGGAAACAGTTAATCTAAGCTAGCAACTAAAATTCCAAGTGTCCGAATTCAATACTAATTTGGACGAAAAAAATACTGAGTGGGCGACAAAAATACTGAGTGGGCGAAAATATACATTTCCTTACCCCGACACGGATAGGTTAGGTTCGAAGGGGATGACGGGGGCTAGAGTGAGCGAGCGAAGCGAGCGAACGAAGCCCCCGTCATCCACTTCGTGTTAGGTTACTTTAAACCCTGCAGACAGAAACAGGAGCCCCGCACAGCGGGGCTCCGTCGACGCTCCTTTGGAAACCCAATCAACCTTACGTACATACTCTACTTTGAGTGGAATTTGTTCGCTTAAGAATTATTATACTGATCGTTCTGAATAACTAGTACCTCAAATTCGTAATTTTAAGTCGCCGTTTTCAGTATTTGTGTTCGCACTCAGTCTTTCGCCCACTTAGTATTTCGAATCAGTACGCCATAATCAGTATTTTTGACACCTTTACTTTGAATTTATATTCGTTTAAATACTACCCTTATTTTTATCGAACACCTTAACTTTTGAAGAGTTTTGACTGATACGACCAGTCAAAACCACTTTTGACGGAATCACTCAGTCAAAAGTACTTTTAACCAGCTCCATTGGGCAAAAGTACTTTTAACTGTTATTTTAGTCAAAAGTATTATTGACTAAAGCATACGGTCAAAAGTACTTTTGACTGATTTTGCTAGTCAATAGTACTTCTGACTGGTTAAGAGTTTTGACTGCAACATATAGATTGAATTCACGTGACATTCATTCTTGCTAGATAATTTGCGGATATTCTATTTGGTGATATAATATAAATACCTACGTCGTGTAACTACTCGTGATTAAAGTGCAGTAGTTCTACCCTTGATAAAGAATGCAACAGTTTATGTAGGCTACTAGGCCATCGAGTATGCACTACAATGCCCCATTTCACAGTTCTCTCACCTTTATGAAATTATACTGATGAATAACATTGACATATGCATTTTTAAATGCTTCACGTAGTTTGTTTTTTTACTTTAGTTCTTTTATAAAAAAACGTTGCCCCACACTAAGATTTGTCTTGTATCATGGGTGCGTTTACAGACACAAATCTCACAACTTCTTTATAGTAGTAATAGTAGTTATTTATATGTAGATTGGCACCGTAGTTACCGACGCCTATAAGAACACCAAGCTTTTGCGTTGAAAGTTGGAAAGTCAGTCAGGGCAAAGGCCTCTTCTTATGCAGAGAAGGAAAGAATTCTATTTCTCACACTACTGTAATGGAATTGTCATGAAGTACTATTTTGAAAAGAGTATTCTTGGAGTTTCTTGCCGGCTCTTCTCCATGCAACCTACCTTTTGGAACCGTGCACCTAGTTTTGACGTTTTAAAACTGCCTGTAATCTGGTCTATCTTATATATAAAAATGAATCGCAAAATGTGTTGGTAAGCGCATAACTCAACAACGCCTGGACCAATTTGGCCAAATCTTTTTTTAAAATGTTCGTTGAAGTTCAAGGATGGTTTTTACGGCGAGAAAAATTAGAATTATTGCTGGAAAAACCCTAAAAATAGCCCTTTTCTTTTTCCCATACAAATGATTTCTAACTAAAACGTAGTCAATTAGAGCTTTATTGCTATGGTGTAAAGTTCATATTAAATTACAAGCACTCACTGTTGTCTAAGCAATGTAGGTGTGTTCCTAACGTAGGTAGGTAGTAGGTAGGTAGTAGGTAGGTAGTAGGTAGGTAGTAGGTAGGTAGTAGGTAGGTAGTAGGTAGGTAGTAGGTAGGTAGTAGGTAGGTAGTAGGTAGGTAGTAGGTAGGTAGTAGGTAGGTAGTAGGTAGGTAGTAGGTAGGTAGTAGGTAGGTAGTAGGTAGGTAGTAGGTAGGTAGGTAGTAGGTAGGTAGTAGGTAGGTAGTAGGTAGGTAGTAGGTAGGTAGTAGGTAGGTAGTAGGTAGGTAGTAGGTAGGTAGTAGGTAGGTAGTAGGTAGGTAGTAGGTAGGTAGTAGGTAGGTAGTAGGTAGGTAGTAGGTAGGTAGTAGGTAGGTAGTAGGTAGGTAGTAGGTAGGTAGTAGGTAGGTAGTAGGTAGGTAGTAGGTAGGTAGTAGGTAGTAGGTAGGTAGTAGGTAGTAGGTAGGTAGTAGGTAGGTAGGTAGTAGGTAGGTAGTAGGTAGGTAGTAGGTAGGTAGTAGGTAGGTAGTAGGTAGGTAGTAGGTAGGTAGTAGGTAGGTAGTAGGTAGGTAGTAGGTAGGTAGTAGGTAGGTAGTAGGTAGGTAGTAGGTAGGTAGTAGGTAGGTAGTAGGTAGGTAGTAGGTAGGTAGTAGGTAGGTAGTAGGTAGGTAGTAGGTAGGTAGTAGGTAGGTAGTAGGTAGGTAGTAGGTAGGTAGTAGGTAGGTAGTAGGTAGGTAGTAGGTAGGTAGTAGGTAGGTAGGTAGTAGGTAGGTAGTAGGTAGGTAGTAGGTAGGTAGTAGGTAGGTAGTAGGTAGGTAGTAGGTAGGTAGTAGGTAGGTAGTAGGTAGGTAGTAGGTAGGTAGTAGGTAGGTAGTAGGTAGGTAGTAGGTAGGTAGTAGGTAGGTAGTAGGTAGGTAGTAGGTAGGTAGTAGGTAGGTAGTAGGTAGGTAGTAGGTAGGTAGTAGGTAGTAGGTAGGTAGGTAGTAGGTAGGTAGTAGGTAGGTAGTAGGTAGGTAGTAGGTAGGTAGTAGGTAGGTAGTAGGTAGGTAGTAGGTAGGTAGTAGGTAGGTAGTAGGTAGGTAGTAGGTAGGTAGTAGGTAGGTAGTAGGTAGGTAGTAGGTAGGTAGTAGGTAGGTAGTAAGTAGGAAAAAGTGCATTGCAACGCATGCGGGTACAGCTAGTTTGAAATAAAAAAACTTTGACTTTCAACGAGCATTGACCACCACGCTTGCTCACTGCGGTTTGGCGATTTGCGACCTTAAAGTCCAGGTTTCCTCACGATGTTTTCCTTCACCGTATGTCAGTGGCGTCTTAGATTAACTAAGAAAGTACATATCGTCGCCCGGCAGTGAAAACCTTGGGACTGTAATTAGGTCATTTTTATTTTATCACGACTTTTAGGGACTATATCTTATAAGAGAGCCGGCTCTACGTGAAATTAGTTTGTAGGACCTGAAACTAGTATTTATTGGGTATACAGGGTGTTAACGAATTCGTGTAATTCCTTAAAACCACATGATCTACTACTGGTTTAGACAGGCTCCGCACGGGATATAGCTTGATTAAAAATAAAAAAACAAAATTCTTTTTTTTTTTCATGCGACTTTGTTACCGATCGTATCTAAACCACCTAATAAGGAATAAGAAAAAAAAAAATTTTTTTTTTGCATATATATAATTTTAATTGTGTGAACATTTCGATGCCACGCATAAATTAATGAAAGTACGGCGACACGGCTGGCAGGAGCGATGTACGCGATATCGCTATTTGCAGTCAGATAACTCAAGGCTATAAAAAGACTCAGAAAAAGAAAACCAAAAAAAAAAAAATTTTTTTGGTTGATTTTCTACAATTCCCATATATGGTTAATCTGTGTCACCGGTAGATCACGTGGTTTGAAGGAATTACACGATAACATTCGTAATAAATATAATTGACTACATTTTGCCCGCGACTTATTCTGCGTGGAAGCCCACAGGACCGGGCAATGACCAAATGCATTCTCGAGGTTTTCACTTCCGGGCGACGATATGATATTGAAAAAGTCACACAGGTACATTCCTGTTTTTGAATCCGCAACCCGGTGCTTAACGAGCGGGTCTGTAAACTCTTGGCTTCCATGACACTTAATCAAGTTAAAGATAGACACAGGAAATTTCTCAGAATGTCGTTATCAGTAGATAGTCGTACTGCGAATTTCCCCAAGGGTTGCAGAGGTTGAGCGACGGTCGCTTCGGGTATAACCAGAAATTTTACGTTTCATCATCATCATCATCATTCAGCCGAAAGACGTCTACTGCTGGACATAGGCCTCCCCCAAAAGTGAGGGGGTTTGCTGTAATCGCCACGCTTGGCAGACGGGTTGGCGATCGCAGTATGGTTGTTAAAGTACTCAGAGAACGCTGCTGCCCATCCTCTAGAGAATCCCTTAGTCGCCTTTTACAACACCCATGAGAAGAGATGGGGTACTTATTGCTATTCTTTAAGTCCGGCACTACACGAGACATTACGTTTCATAAATGAACCGAATAATGGACATGTCAGAAGTATTATTGTAAGGGATTTATGAAAGAGTTTATTAGAATTAGGGCTGATTTTTCAATCGTCAGATAACTTTTATCTGGGGAATAAATTTGATGTTTTGACAGCTTTTCTATAGAAAATGTCAAACCGTCATATTTATTCCTTGGATAAAATTTATCTGACGATTGAAAAATCGGCCCATAATAGATTTTATTTTTTATTTTTATTGTCTTTCCCTTGTATTGTATGTATATCTTGTATTACTATCTTTAATTATTGTAAATGGTCTAAGACCGTTTTAATTAAAGTAAGTAAATAAATAGCTCTGAGAAATTTCCTGTCCTCTTCAGATTATTTCGTGCCGGATCAAAAAATAGCAGGCCAAATGGAATTAAACTCCAATAATTCACACATCAAATATTTTATCGCTTTTCTTTGTGCTAAAGAGCTTGTTATTATTCCTGCAACAATAATTTATATATGAATCATATAATAAGAGCGATCTACTGACCTGAATACGGGGCTGTTGCACTGATATCGATCGGTACGGAGAATTATTGCCGTATTCTAGCACATTCATCAATATTGCAGACCAGAGCGAGAGACCGGGCTGGCAGCACAGTTATTTTTTTGCAATGTAGTGATTTTCTAGCATCTATAAACTGAATGCTGTGAGATTGCAAATTGCACTCTGGTGGAATAGGATATTTATTTTTATCTATTCGTAAGAAGATATTTTATCGGCATCAGCAGAAAGATCTGAGTTTTTTTTTTATTTACATTGTTTTTTACTAGATAATAATTTTAACCAGAACTGTTAATCTTACAAAATTTACATAATTACAAATAAAAGTATATACAAATAAAGAAACATATATCCTAATAGAACTATTAAACTAAAATAGGGAATCAAAATATTCCTCCGCATCGCTGTCGACTGGTAAGGTGGCCCAGAAGGCTGGCAGCATTGCCACGTTTTATGGCTATGCTAATCCTTTGACCAAAGTAGAGGCCAGCCTTTGGGTCACGGGAAATGTCGACTAGTCGCTTTGCAACATCTCTGAATAGGAGTTGGGCACTCGGACCCCACGACCCGAGTGTTTCGACCCTAAACGGCTCGAAAATGTAATTACTAATAAAGTTATTATATTTTCGCCGCTTGAGGGCCAGCACTAGTGTTGAGTAGGACATACAAGAGGCAGTACATTTGTCCCGTACATGACGTCAAAATGTAAGAGCGGCTCAACATTTAAAAGTGTACTACTGCAACTTTTATGTCGCGGTAGTCGCATCATTACTCGTTACTCTCGGTAAGTAAACTGTAGGGTGAGACAGAGAGGGAACGAGGCACATGCTACAATAGCACGTCATTGTCAGTGTGTCAATGTCAGTGGACATTACGCGACCGCGACTCGACTTGCCGCAGTAACGTCAAATGTCATATTCGTACTCGTTACTTCAATCGTATCACCGAGCTTCAGTACGCCTCGCCTCATTTGAAGTAGTACATTGTACTGGCTCAGAGCAAAAAAGAGGCTACTCTCTTACAAACTCTTTTTCAAGTCATGTCCTACCCAACACTAGCCAGCACCACATCAGCATCCATAATATGGACGTGCTAGCCACTATTATGTACTTTGAATAACATAATGTTTAAGAGTGCCTCGGATGTGCGATTTTTTTTGTTGCACAGGTCAGTGGCGAAGGAAAACTCAAAATTAGCTTTTTCATTAATGCAAAGAGTGTCGTAAAATTTCACAGTAGCAGGACAACCACTCTGAAATAAATACGAACAAACTTTTTCCACAGCCTTTTTCACAAAACATTACAAGCGGACTTTGAATTGTGACAAAAAACGGAAAATTTCTCTTTTTCCGTTTGTTGATACAGTTAAATTATTAAATTGATAAGATAGCAGATTGATTTCAAGGAAAGTGAAAACAAACAATGCTTTATCTTACTTTCTTTGTATGTACAAGTTTGTGTAAATAATTATACTGCAACAAGACTGCAACTAAAACACAATAGCTGAAAGAAAAAGAATGAGAGCGGAAGTAGGTCATCTTACACTCTGCTAAAAATAGGAAACCTTTTAGAAAAGGTGGCTTATTTTTATCTGATGGACTAATAACTGTCGTAACGGCCCATTCACACATACATCCGTCACTGACGATTTGTTATTATATCCTTTTCAACGTAAGGCAAGTCCTGGGTTTTTTTTACAAAACGTTACCACAAAAACAATATTAAATAAAAAACGTTGACTGTCACAGCATTGACAAATTGTCAATGCTGGCTAGTGGAGCTATTGTCAATGTTGTATCAGGCGATACCTAAATGGCACGAACGGGCACAAAATGTCAATGAAAATAATATTCCAAATTATTACAAGTTTGACATTTGCACCTGTCAATTTAGTCTCCGAGATTAAAAAACAGACTGTAACTGTGATTTGAAATGAATCCTAAGTTCGACCAGGAGTTTAAGAGGTGTTACTTTGTAAATGTACCAGTACTGTAGTGTCATTCTGTAAGAAACCCACCTCAATATCGACGGCTAGCTCGATATCTATAATGTCACAGTATGGATGATAGAAGCAAATAACACACAGATAATCGACAGTATAATCAATAACGCGTAGTTTTGTTATCCACGCTGTGTCACGACAAGTGTCTAATTGACAGTCGCGATCGAGGTGAGTGAAATTCTTACAGAATTGCACTGCTGTTCCTAAATATTTCATTAATTAACATACAAAGTCAACTGACGAGTCTCGTTTACTACGTCGACGTTCATTCAATTTCGGAAAAACATGTTTGTCTTTATTCCAGTACAAAAAAATCATGTGTAAAATACTTACGAAGTTAATGAACTACCGACAATAATAAACGAACCATTCATGCTAAGATTTGAGATTAATGACTGTCTAACTAAAATCAAGGACTCGTGGGTAATTAACAGCCTCGCGGATCATATGATTTGCAAGGTTAAGCTGCACTTGCCGCGGTCAGTCCGTGGATGGGTGACCATTCGTTACACATCGAAACCCCTCCGTGCCTCGGAGAGCGCTTAAGCCGTACGTACCGGGTGCCATACGAATACCTATGACAGTCGTTACGGGTAGTCAGGAGCCCGAAAGTCTGACAACCGGTCTAATCTAAGGATATCAGCATTGTCCAGTAACGTTACGGAGGTCTGATGGTAGACGCTCCGTGTAAAATGTTAGTATTCAGCCGCATCTGATTAGACTGGAAGCCGAACAAACGATTGCATACAAATACAAAATAGAATAAAACATTTTATTAATTCGATATTAATAAGAGTCATATTTATTATCTCTCCGTAGTATTTTCTTACATACAAAATAACAGAAAAACGTCATATTTCACCTTCTACCTACACGAGCAGGTAGGAGCAATTGTATCGGATATTAAACAATAATTAAGTAGGTACATCAAATTACACTGATTGTTTTAATGAGAATCATTTTCTAAATTGCTGCAATCTTTATTAATTAAATACATTGTAGTTTCCGATAGTCGATTTAGATTATGAATATGGAACGAAATATGTTTCACCAAACGCGGCGTTATTGCCCCTTGATCATACTGGAAATGTATAACTTCATATGTACATCATCATCATATCAGCCTATTGCCGTCCACTGCTGAACGTAGGCCTCCCCCAGAGATCGCCAACCATCCCGGTCTTGGGCAGCCCGCATCCATCCGCTGCCAGCCACCTTCTTTAAATCGTCGGTCCATCGTGCCGCAGGGCATCTCACACTACGTTTGCCCAAACGCGGTCTCCACTCTAACACGAGTCTGCTTCATCTACCATCTGTCCGTCTACAGACATGGCCGACCCACTTCCACTTCAGCGTGCTAATTCTACGCGCAATGTCGGTAACTTTAGTTCTCTGCCGTACAGTGTGTACATTTTAAAATGAATCGTCAGATTACAAGAAAGGCAATGACCATACTCAGTTCCTGAACGGTGCGTACATGAAAATATTTTTGACGCGTCTATGACTCAATCCTTAATTGTAAATGACGTTTTAATACGTCATTCATTAATTTGTTCGATGCCTCAGATACCGGACGTTTTTAATAAGGCATCGACGACTTTTTTCCTCAATTAACTTTGAAATAAACTGGTTTAATGACTTACGAGTACTGTCGCTCGTTAGTACGATTGCTATTTTTATCATGGCAAGTCCTTATTATGTGACATTTGTAAGTTTGTTTAGTTTTTTGTTTTCAGCTTCTGTTTTACCTTAATGGCCCACAATAGTCACACTTTAGTCAGAGTTATAGGTGTTATGTCATTTTGACGCATTTACACGTACGAACTGGCATGACTTGAGAACTAAACGAAAGAAACACCGTACCAAAATTGGGTAAAAGGCTTATTACACTACTCTGAATTTAAGAATCCTAATTAGGATTTAGGAAAGTGTGATAATAGTAATACGGTTAGGATCCTAATTAGCCAATCAGGATGGTTCCTTCATTCCTGACTCACTGAAGTTGCTTCTGAATTTAGAAGGCTAAATTCAGCCAAGTGTAATAAGCGCTTTAGCCATATTTGAAAGAATTACAAAAATGAACGGGACTGCTAAAATTAAAAACTTATTACCTACATATAGTTACGATACGAACGAAGCTGCAATTTAACTTATAGAATCCACAAAAAAATTATTAAACACGAATCTCGAATTGCAATACGTGCCTATAAAAATGTGATAAAGTAAACTAGACCTCTGCAAAAAGCCCTATTTTTGAATAAAGAACCCATCCAGGCTACAATTTGTATTATTCGTGGGGTATCAAAGTGCTCGACGTGTAGCAATAAGTCAGGTAAGTACCGCCTACAATGTGCTCCATGTATGGCGTAAAATAAAGCTGAGTTACTTCCACGGCGTCTCACGGAAATGGTCTAATTCATAGGAAAAATATCAAGTAGTTGTGTTTTATTCTAGATTTTTAATAATTTATACATATACACACAACACTTAATAAAAGATAAGTTAATCGTCCTGATCAACTTATATTTTATTAAGTGTACAAAGGCACTGCTTATTTCTTAAATAAATCTCTTCCAGCAGACCAGCGAGAGAAGAACAATAGTGTGTAAAAACAAAAGAAACTTCAATTATGTAACGTATCACATAAGTGGAAATATTTAAAACCTACGTACTCAGCCAATCGCAGGGGAGAGCTCAACCTTTACCAAAAAAAAACTGCAATTGTTGAGTTAATTCGATTACTAAAGCCTTTAGCCATGTTATAAAAAGATGAAGAATCTAGTCGAGCTCATGCTACCAAGTGTGTGGCTATTGTAAAAACCTCATATATGTGGTTTGTTGGAGTAAGGGATGAAACAAGACACTGGGGTTTTGACAGCATCAATTTTCGTGGGCCTGGATATGTTTTGTAGATATTTTTTTTTTTTTAAATTATTGCTCGGTAACGAAGTTCGCCTTTACTTAATTAACATTCTTAATTTAAGCCGGTAAAAATGTAAGATTAGGTTTCAAAATAAATGCTATCGACCTAATTAATAAAACAATCGACGTACATTATCGTCAAAACAATTAAGCAATTGAGGAAGTATCGATCACTGTGCCCTTTAACGTGAATTAAGGAGTTTTCATTATAACGCACTGTGTTAGTAATTAGCTACTGCACACCCTTCTAATTTTTTCCCCAAATTCCTTTATTTTGGTCAACTTGGCCACTTTTACACCAGTAGGCCTAGCACGAATGTTGTGACGTATGGTAACGTAACCGTAACATTAACGCGAGTGAATTTTGAATTGGAAATACTCATTTCGCACATAATATTTAATCGAATTGAAAACTTTATTCATATCTATGTATGATACAAATTGTGGCTGTCGCATAAATTTAAACTAAAATGCTATAGAATAGTTGTATTTTCGATTTAAAATTCACTCACATTAACGTAACGTTACTATACGTCAAAATATTTGTGCTAGGCCTACAGAAGCGGCTGAGTAACAATACATTCTAAATATTTACCCTGAGAAATACAAATCAAGCAAATATCAATCAAGAGCATAATTATAGTCCACAGCTGAACATGGATATCTCCCGCAAAAGGGGAAGTACCTTTAGTAATTAGTTAAGTCATTTATGGTATTTCCCGAAGTGACGACACGTTTGGTGCAGTGGCTGAGCGATTGACTTCTGCGCTAAGGGTCATGGGTTCGATTTCCACACGAAACAAAAATTTGTACGACCTTTAAATAGTTGTTTCGGGTGTGGGCGTTTGTGTATCATGTGAGATTTGTGTCTGTAAACGCACCCACGATACAGGAGAAATCGTAGTGTGGGATAACGTTTTATTTATTAAAAAAATTACGCGCGCTGAGCAAAAAAAAAAACCTTAGGGCCGGCGCTCACTGTCGGGATGGCACGGCAAGGGATTTTTTTAAGCTCAAATAATTTTAGACCGTATTAAAACCCTTCAGGACTCGTAATTCCCGTACCGCGGCCACCGCGGGATGCTTCGGTATGCTGCGGCACGACGAAGCCTCCCGCGGTATGCTAGGCAAATACAAACGCTAGTGGTATTAATATTAGGATTAAAATTATTTGAATAAAAATAACCTTTGCCATGCCATCCCGCCAATGGGCGCCGGGCTTTCAAAGTCAAATCGCTACATCTTATAACTCACGCTGAACTCAGCGTCGCGGTCTCCCCACATCCGCAGGGTAGTCATTTGTGTCCATATCTGTTCCACACATCCTAGCCTGCGAATTAAATAATCTTATATCTGAACTAACTCGACCAAACATGGCCATCAGGTATGTAAGACTTATTCACTATAATTATTTATGGATAAATAGTTAGCCTTTAAATGCGGCCACATAGGGCGTATTTATGTTGTATGACTATAATAATTTCTAGGTTGATTTTTTGCTGTTTATATTGATGACTAATTCGATGGTTAGATCTTGTGATGGGTATATATACATATAGGTAGTAAACGTTTATCATAATAATTGCTTCGCAAAGGTATTGAATATGGGTCTTTTCCACAGTTCGCTACGATAACAATGAACAATCTTGGAAGGATAATAAACATTAGCTTCTTTTATCTCAACCACGCCTGCTTTCGGTATGGTTACCAAGATATTATGATGTCGTCAATGTAGGTAAGATTACTGCTATTATAATGATAACGGTGTTATCCCCTTCGCCTGTCCTGGCGGCTTTTCGGGGGGTCCATCCAGTGCGTTGGCGAGTCACCTTCTGCCGACATGTTTCAACTTTAAAGTTGAAAGGTAGACGTCATTTTCTTCCGGCAATAGACGTTAGCCAATCGAATTAACACCCCATAGATCCAATAAATTTAATCATGATAATGTTACAAGAGTCTTACACCCACCCGAGACAGTCTATTACTGAACTCTAATAGTACAGTCGTGGATCACCGTCCCCGTATGATGGCCCATTCCATTTTAAAGTTCTCAAAGTTGTCTCTGCGCGTTGGACCTGTGTCCCCCCGTAAGCCTTCTAAAGGACTGGGTTTTCTTCCATACCTACGAAAGTTAAGCCGAGAGATCCTAGAGGAATATAATAGAATAATTTAGTAGAAGGTAGACTAGATATTAATAGCAAAATAGGGCGATAAGATAAGGCGATAATATTTAATCAAATCAACACTGTTTGAATACGACTCTTCATAAGGATGTTTTATTCCGAAAACTCTTCTCTCGTTTAGTACAACCAAACTGGTTTTTATTTTATGTTACACAACGATCTTGTTGTTAACTAATCTTCTTTTTTTTCGACAAAACTTTTACAACACTTCGATTATCAAACAGCCTCGTTGCCACAAAAAGTATCACACTTGATCACTCGAGTACCAACCGGATAGATGTAA
The DNA here is from genome assembly GCA_905220435.1 of Amphipyra tragopoginis. Lineage (NCBI taxonomy): Eukaryota > Metazoa > Arthropoda > Insecta > Lepidoptera > Noctuidae > Amphipyra > Amphipyra tragopoginis. The sequence goes on along the minus strand of HG991997.1, from coordinate 6,770,139 downwards.
TGATAGAAATTTACATAGTGCGACATTTCAAGATCATTATGGCGGAAAACATGGCGCCATCTTATAAATAGTTTTCAATAAAGTGTCGCCATTAGTGCAGTGAGTAATCAAACTGGGAATAATTGACTTGTCCTTGCTGACAAATTAGTGCACTGCGTTTAAAATTTATCTTTGTCTTTCTTTGAAAGATACCGTCGAATCTTACTAGGGAGAAGAATAATATACAAGGTTAGTCAGAAAGGGGGTACTAATCCGAAGCCCACTTATAGTATCGCTGATGACTGTTTGAAAGCAAGTGTTAAAATTTCAAAATTCGATATTATTTTTTTCCAAATAAAATGATTTTTATTTTAGTTTTTTCAAAAAATCTTCATCCTTGCTTTAGTTACAAATTCAGAAAATGGTGCTTCTAATTCATGACCCCAAATATGACCTAAAATGTAAACACAGCTGATCATAACTGGGGATAGATAGATTTTTGAGTTTTTTTTTTGAGATTTTTTTTTTGAGATTTTTGAACATCTGTTTCTCTTAAACTATTGACTTTTGGGGAAAGTTGTAGAACAAAAGTTGCCCATTATTATGGGTACTTTAACACCCTTTCGGATTAGTACCCCCTTTCTGACTAACCTTGTAGTATACAGGGTGAAGTTGTAAACACTCGACAAACCGAAATGGGAGATTGTACTCATCACTATGAACAACTTTTACTATGGGACCAAAACGGAAATCGCGAAAAAAAATCTGCTGTTCCCTACATTTTGACGAGTTATGCGAACATAAATGTAGGGAACATCTGTTTTTTTTCCCGATTTCCGGTTTGGTCCCATAGTACAAGTTCATTTTTGGTTTGTCGAGTGTTTACAATTTCACCCTGTATAGGCAATGTTACATTCAGTCGTAAAGCCTCAAGAGTTCAAATAATAAAATTTTATGAACCAATTTTTGCCTTTTACCACCTGAAGCGTTACGCTTGAGGTTCCAAAGGAGATTCTGCACTTTGTTGGCTTTCCAATACTAAGTACTCAAGCAAAAGTTTTGAAAATTCTGCACTTCACTATTTACCACAGTAGGCAAATACCGACAAAAGATACAGAAGAAGTTTTAGTTCTTAATCATCAATATGACGAATATACAAGATGAATCATCAACAGTACCTTGAATACGTTACCTTTTTTGCTTCTATTATCTTGTTATATTTACGTTGACTGATGCATCATCCAAATAGATTGAAAATACTGATCATGACGTAAGGTTCAAACAAAATACCTGGGGGGTTACCATGATCTCTTAGAGCAGGAATGTTTTAATATTATTACGAGAGTGGGTAAGAGATGGCGCTAGAGAGCTGTCTAGCGCTGTCACTTTCCCACTCTCGTAATAATATTAAAACAATCCTGCTGTAACAGATCATGGTAACCCCCCTGGACAAACTTCTACATATCACAGTACTCATGAATATGAACAACTTTTACTATGGGACCAACTCTGAAATATAAAAAAACTGCTGTTCCGTACAAAAAGGCAATACATGACACGATCAAAATGTATGGAACACCTGTTTTTAGGGTTCTGTACCCAAAGGGTAAAACGGGACCCTATTACTAAGACTCCGCCGTCCGTCCGTATGTCACCAGGCTGTATCTCATGAACCGTGATAGTTAGCAGTGGCGAAGGCTCCATACAACTCGATTCCTATCGGCTTCCCTTTCGAAACGAGTAGTTACTGGAATTCACGCATCACACTTGAGCAAGGTAAGCATTTTTTGGTCCGGCTTCCCTTTTAAGAAAAATCACCCTTCGCCACTGATAGTTAGACAGTTGAAATTTTCACAGATGATGTATTTCTGTTGCCGCTATACTAAAAAACAACAAATACTAAAAAATTGAATAAAATAAATATTTAAGGGGGCTCCCATAGAACAAACGTGATTTTTTTGCCGTTTTTAGAGATAATGGTACGGAACCCTTCGTGCGTGAGTCCGGCTCACACTTGGCTGGTTTTTTTAAATATTTCAGTGTTGGTCCCATATTAAAAGTTATTCATATTCATGATTATTGTGATCTGTATTTTGTTTGAACCTTAGTTTGGAAAATTAAAAATATTAATTTGTTTTAATTGACTTAAACTTTAAAAATCTTTATGGAACTATCCTAAGAATCTTCCTCTGGCAAGCATTCCTATCAACAAACCTTCGCAGACATCTCCTTATTCGGAGCTGAGCATTTTTTCTTGAATCCAATGTTTCCTGAATGAAACCTATTGTTGCGGACGGCAAGCCTAATTTCAACTCAGACGTAAACAAGGTCATAAAATACGTCACAATGTATAGAACAAGATGACCACTAGCTATAGACAGTGGACCATATAGCCACAGCTAGCTACAGTAAACAGAACAATTTGAGAAAATATAATGGTAAATGAACATTACCGGGGGGTTACACCATACACTACTTGTGCCACCCTAAATGGTACCTAAGCAGGTGCAGGGCATTTTGGTCGGCACTCATTCTACGCTCCAGGAACCTATACGAAGAACTGAACCCTGAACCCCTGAAGCCCTGCTGCCCTGAAGCCCTGAAGAAAGAAGAACGTATAGTCGATTCGTATTAGAATGAGTGCAAAAGTTTTTTAGTGTAAATAACATAAGTTTTGTTTGAATAAATACGGCAAGTGCCTTTCACCAAGTCAATTGTTTTACTGGTTGTCCTCTACAGCCAGTCGTTGTGGTCCTACGAAGCCGGATCGAAGAATCAGTTAAGAAGATTTGAAGATCCAAGAACAGGGTGCCAGGTGCTCAAGATTGTTGGTGTCAGGGGTTCAAGATTGTTCCTGTTGGAGGTGCCGGGCGTACAAGAACTGTTCCTGTGTACATGCCGGGCGTACAAGATTGTTCCTGTGGAGGTGCCGGGCGTACAAGATTGTTCCTGTGGAGGTGCCGGGTGTTTCAAGACTGTCGTCGTTGATACATTCCTATTTCTTTAAGCGGGAGGACCGCGGCTCTGTGTCTCTAACCACCTAACGGTGTCAAACGGTTAGAGGCCAGAGTTAACGCCGATCAAGGCGGTGTGGTATTGTGCGATACCACCGGTTCGTCAAGAACGCCTTTTTCAAGGCGCGAACCGAACCAGTACACTACGCCGGTAAGGTCGTGTGTGGTGTGGGGGCCGGACTGTAGGCACTGCCGAAGGGGCTGGGTATTTCCCACCGGTCCCCGAGCGCCCCACAGTACGCACGATCCTCTGCTGGGTAGATCCTACCTGTCCAATCCTGCACGTATCCATCCCTGGCGGAGCGTATCCCGGTTAACCCCGGACCCTCCAAGAGGACTGATAGGGCTGTTAGGGCTGTTAGGGGGCGTCAAATGCCGAAGATGCCGACCACAAGGAGCCAAGCAGCCGAGGACAAGACAGCAAGAGTGTACGAAGATCCCCCCGCGTCCCCGTCCGCACAAGCTTCCGCGTCCGCATCCGTGTCCGCACCGACCGGTACCACGTCGCGCGCGCAAACCGAACCGAACCCCCGCGTGCCCGCGTTACCCGCACAGACAAGAATAGACGCCAGCATAGCCGCAATGACGTCACGCGCCGCCGCCGCCGCAGCCGCTGCCGCCGCGCCTGACACAAGAGAAGAGAGGAGATCGAGAGCGCCGTCCGTGCGCTCTCAGAGATCGACCGCCAGCGCTGTTGCTCGAATACGACAAGCAGAATTCGAAGCCCAGGAACGTCTAGCCGAAATTCAAAGGAAGGAGCTGCAATTGGAAGCGGCCCTTATCAAGAAGCGGCTAGCTTTGGACGTAGCCACTATACGGGAGGAGACAGACCGTGAAAGCGTCATCGCCCGTGAGACAATAGAAGTGGACAATCGAATCGCTGATTGGCTGAAGAACGCTCAGTCCAGAGGGGATGAACTACCCCACATGACGCCATATGAAGAGATGTCATCTGCAGTCCGCGCCTCGGCCCTGTGCGAACCACGGGGGGAGCGTACCGAGCGCGCACCGCAGACCGAACGGCATCGCGAAAATGACGACAACAGAGCAAGATATCAGCGCGAGAACGAAGGGCAGCGATCACACCACTCTTTTTATAAATATGCACCGCCGCCGAGGCAAGAACAAAGAGGAGTTACGATCGAGACTCCGAGACGCAGAGATAGGTCACCTACGCCGGGACGATCACGAGAGCGAGGAATAGATAGATTAGCCGAGGTGTTAGAACGAATGGTTATAAAACGCCCGCCGCCCAGACAAGCGCAAGAACTGCCCATCTTCAGCGGTGCTCCGAACGAGTGGCTACTATTCCGAGCAGCGATGCGTGATTCAACCAAAATGTATGGCTATACACAAGCCGAGAACCTAGCGCGTCTACGAACATGTGTAAGAGGCGAAGCAAGAGAATTAGTAGCCGCCTTGTTGTATACAGCTGCCGACCCCGCAATCATAATGCAGACACTTGAACAATATTACGGCCGCCCAGAGATTATTATTGATAAAACGTTGAACGATATAAAGAAGTTACAGCGACCCGGACCAACGGCCAGTGAACTAAATACGTTTGCAATACGACTTCAAAACATAGTCAGCGTACTCACTTGTATAGATGAGAAAGGGTACCTACAGAATCCTATGTTGGCTCGTCAAGTGACCGAGAAGTTAAGTCCGCATATTAGAGCGAGATGGTGCGACTGCGCAGAAGAGTACGGAAGCAGGAGCGAGCCAGAGATTGTCACTCTGTCTCGCTTCCTTATGAGAGAGGCTGATCGCGCCATACGTTTTGCTTACTCGTCTGCAGCAACTGGAACAAAGGAGCCAACACGTAGTCCGCCAGCAGCTAGACCTAGCTACGGATCGCCTAAAGGCCTAGAAGGCAGGAAGCGAGGCGCAGCTGCTTACGCTGCAACTGAAAACAATAGCGAGAAGATGTGTCTGTGTTGCGGGGCCGAACACGATACAGTAAAATGTAGAAAGTTGGAAGCGATGACGGTACCACAGAGATGGGAATGGGCAAAGGAAGCGCGCGTATGCTTTCGTTGCCTGGGTAGCCGTCATCGTCGGATGAATTGCACTGCCAAGAAGTGTGGTGTAAACGAGTGTCGCCATCCACATCACGTGTTGTTGCACGGAACGCAGCAAACCGCGCTAGGAGGCGAACAACAAAATAACGTAGTCACCGCGTCGGCTCACGCCGTAATGTCAACTGGCGCGGTGCTATTGAAAATATGCCCCGTGATAATTCGAGGGCCCGATGGACTGGAAGTGGAGACTCACGCCTTACTCGATGAAGGATCTACGATTACTCTGATCGACGAGGAAATCGCTAGAAAAGTGAACGCGCATGGAACGAAATGCGCGCTGCGATTGCACGGATTAACGGCAACGCGGCAGGAACCAGAGAGTCAGAGCGTGGCATTGGAGATAAAGGGAGCACGATCAAGCTTCCATCCGATACAGGCGCGAACCGTCAAAAGTCTCAACATTACCAGTCAAGCGATCGCAGCTGAGTGTTTGAACTATAAACACCTACAACAGCTACCACGGAACGAGGTCTGCTATGGAGAAGCACGACCGCGCATACTATTAGGCGCAGATCATTGGCACCTAATAGTATCGCGAAAGCTCCTGACCGGAGCAAGGAACGAACCGGCCGCATCACTAACAGAGCTAGGATGGGTAGTGCACGGTACGGTGCCACGAACTATAGTGGCGAAGGAAGACCCAATAGATGGCGCCACAGTGCTACACGTACGTGCGCCTCAGCATAGAGAACGATTAAGATATGATGAAGAGCTACATGACTTAGTCACGACGCATTTCGCAATAGATGCGCTAGGAATTTCGAGTAAAAATAAACCCGTCAAGGAAGACGAACGCGCCAAGGAAATATTTAATGAAACAGCGCGACTAACCGACGGACGTTACGAAGTTGGTTTGCCATGGCGTACGGACGATACTCGCCTACCGCCTAGCTTTGATATGGCGCTACGAAGGTTGCGCACCATGGAACGAAAAATGGATCGAGACACGAAGTTTCGTCAAGCATATACGGCGCAAATAGATAACCTGTTACAAAAGGGATACGCCGCTCCAGTCGAACACACAGACGACAGCGCAATAACATGGTACCTGCCACACTTCGCAGTGACTAATCCGAACAAGCCAGGAAAAGTGCGCCTTGTATTCGATGCAGCTGCAATTACAAACGGAAAATGTCTGAACGACGAATTACTTGCCGGACCCGACATGTTAAACACGCTTTACGGTATACTGTTTCGATTCAGAGAAAAGCCGATTGCTATAGCGGCCGACATACGCGAAATGTTCCTCAGAATCAAGATTCGACCCGAGGACAGAGCAGCGCAACAATTTCTATGGCGTGGTGACGAACGAAAAGGCCCGCCACAGAAATACGTAATGAACTCAATGATATTTGGCGCTCGTAGTTCTCCTTTCCTAGCTCACAGCGTTAGGAACAGAAACGCTGAAAAATGTAAACACGCGCACCCGCGCGCCCTCTATGCAATAACAAAGAACCATTATATGGATGACTGGGTCGACAGTTTCGAGTCAGAAGAGATCGCTGCACTCACGATCGCAGAAGTGCAGCGCATTCACGAGCAAGCCGGCTTTGAACTTGCCGGGTGGAATTCTAATCGACAACACTTGCTCGCGAATATCCTAGAACAGGATAAGGCTAACGCCCCGAAGGAACTAGGTGCGAATGCACACCCGTACGGCAAGACGCTGGGTATGATGTGGTTGCCAGAAACCGATGAACTTGCATTCAACACCGCTATGCCTCGCGTACCGAACGACGTACGTGATGGCACGAGAACACCAACTAAACGTGAAATGTTGGGAGCAGTAATGTCAATCTTTGACCCGTTGGGCTTGTTAAGCCCTTTCACGATTACGGCAAAGATCACTCTACAGGAGCTATGGCGAAAGAAGATCGGCTGGGACGAGCAACTACCCGCCGAAGAAGCTATCGCGTTTCTCGAATGGATAAACGGTCTGACGAGCGTGGCGGGCTTGCGAGTCCCCCGATGCTACGCGAATCACATGACCATGGAGCGATCGTTGCACGTATTTACAGACGCTAGTGAACAAGCGTACGCCGCTGCAGCATATTGGCGATTGACACGGCCCGACGGATCAATAGACGTCGTGCTAGTCGCGGGAAAAGCTAAAGTAGCGCCAATGAAAGCTCAGAGTATTCCACGCATGGAACTACAAGCGTGCCTGATAGGCGCTCGACTATCCTCCGAGATACGTAAAGAACATAGATGGGAAACCGAAGTGACCTATTGGAGTGACTCTAAGACGGCATTACACTGGATAAGGAACGACTCCGCGAGATATACACCGTATGTTGCGCATCGGCTGAGCGAAATTAGTGAAATAACCCCCGCTGAACGATGGCGCTGGGTACCGACCGCTCAGAACGTAGCTGACGACGCGACTAGACACGGAAAAACGAGTCTCTTACAACACGATCGATGGTTCAATGGACCGGCCTTCTTGCGCGAACCGGAAGAACAGTGGCCACAAGAAATGAACCAATGTGAAGACGAAATAGTAGCCCATACTAAAGAAGAGGAGAACGTTATGAACATAAAACGATTCTCTTCATTTGATCGAGCGTTGCGTGCGATGGCGAACGTGTTGCTCTTTATAGATAAATGTCGTAAACGCGCGACAACAATGGACGTGCGTCATCTCAATGAAGCCGAACTAACGCTTATACGAGAGGCGCAACGCGACAGTTTCTCTGAAGAAATCAAAAGATTAACGTCAGGGAAGAACGTAGAAAAGTCGAGCCGGCTCAGCAAGCTAGACCCGGTTTATGAAGATAAAGTAATTCGATTGAACGGGCGAATTGACGCAGCCAATGTACCAGAGTACAGAAAGAGGCCACCGATCTTAGACGGCAGGCATCCGCTTGCGCGCCTACTTATAAAACGTGAACACGTCACAAATGGACATGCTGGCCGAGAGCACGTAGTAAACAACCTGCGACAGCGATACTGGATAATAAGATTACGAACTAGCGTGCGCATCGTACTGAATGAATGCATTATGTGTCGCATGCGACGGAAAGCACCGCCTATACCGGTGAAAGGAAATTTACCCAGTGAAAGGCTTGATGCATACGCTCGCCCCTTTACGCGCTGCGGTGTCGATTGTTTCGGTCCCATGACAATAACCATAGGAAGACGTAGAGAAAAACGTTGGGGCATGTTATTCACGTGTTTGGTGACTAGAGCCGTGCACATAGAATTGCTGCCTAGCCTCAGTACGGATAGTGCGATAATGGCACTAAGAAGAATGGCCGCGCGTCGCGGTTGGCCACAAACAATAATGTCAGACAACGGCACGAACTTTCGCGGTGCTGACGTCGAGTTAAAAAACGCCTACAAGGAATGGGCGTCTGAACTTAAAGATTACGCGCTCAATAAAGGAATTGAGTGGCGTTTTATCGACCCTGGTGCACCTAACCAGGGGGGAGCCTGGGAGCGGCTCATACGTAGCGTAAAAACGGCGCTCGCGGTAATACTAAAGGAGCGCATGCCAAAGGAAGAAACTTTGACAACCGTTATGGCTGAAGTAGAGAATATATTGAACTCGCGACCGCTCACTCACGTGTCTGTAAACCCAGAAGAAGCAGAAGCGTTAACCCCCAATCATTTCCTGCTGGGGTCAGCATCGGGGCTACCGGTCACTGGAACGTGTGACGTAGCTGATAAGCGCGCTTGGCGAGCAGCACAAGCGCTGGCAGATCGATTCTGGGCTAGATGGATGAACGAATATTTACCTACACTGACACCGCGCGGTGACGTCAGACATAGTCGCGCAGAGCAAATAACGGAAGGCGATGTCGTCATAATCGCTGACGGCTTACTACCGCGGAACGTGTGGCCGCGGGGCCTTGTTGTGCGCGCGATATTCGGTCCTGATGGCGTGGTACGGAGTGCGGATGTGCGGACGCGGGGCGGCATATTTAGAAGGCCCGTGAGAAGGCTTATCGTCCTCGACCATATAGAAGAAGAAGCTCGCGAGGCTACGCTGGGGGGAGACTGTTGCGGACGGCAAGCCTAATTTCAACTCAGACGTAAACAAGGTCATAAAATACGTCACAATGTATAGAACAAGATGACCACTAGCTATAGACAGTGGACCATATAGCCACAGCTAGCTACAGTAAACAGAACAATTTGAGAAAATATAATGGTAAATGAACATTACCGGGGGGTTACACCATACACTACTTGTGCCACCCTAAATGGTACCTAAGCAGGTGCAGGGCATTTTGGTCGGCACTCATTCTACGCTCCAGGAACCTATACGAAGAACTGAACCCTGAACCCCTGAAGCCCTGCTGCCCTGAAGCCCTGCTGCCCTGAAGCCCTGAAGAAAGAAGAACGTATAGTCGATTCGTATTAGAATGAGTGCAAAAGTTTTTTAGTGTAAATAACATAAGTTTTGTTTGAATAAATACGGCAAGTGCCTTTCACCAAGTCAATTGTTTTACTGGTTGTCCTCTACACCTATATTTTATCATATGGTGCTCCCACACTGCTGTTAAAAATGTTTACAAACATTTTCTAACACTAATACATTGTCTAAAAAATGTAAGAAAAAGATAAAAATATCGGATAGTAATAAATATAATCTGGATCGTCCCCGGTTGGTGCCCCATCCCATTTTAGATTAAAGTTCTCATCTCAAAGGGGCCTCTGCGCGTTGGACCTGTGTCCCCCGTATGCCTTCCAAAGAACCGGACATCTTCCGCACGGAAGATGAGCCGTGATTCCCAAAGAGACACAAATATAATCTATCTATTAATAGATTATTAGATAATATTTTAATAGTTTTTTTTATTTATGTTTCTTTATAAAATGTTTACTAATGTTTGTAAACATTTTTAACAGCAGTATGGGAGCACCAATAAAAGGAGATAGGTATCGTTGAGGAGTCCTATCACGTCTCTCAGTCGATATACGTAAGCTATTCCTATAAGGGCACCGACAGATTCACTGTTTCGGATGAATACTAATGATGTTGACAAAAACGTTAATGTGCCATCCGGAAGTTTTTAGAAGAAATTACTTAGAAACTAAACAATGTGCTCAAAGTATTTCGCGATAATTTAATTAATCGTACGACTGCGCGTCAGATAACCCGCTGATCTTTAGTAAGGCTGGATGATGAAGGAAGTCTGAGTACTGTGATGAAAGTGGGGAGATGTCCAGCAGTGGACTCACTTACTGAATTACTAATTCAAACAATTATTAGTGTGAAGGGCGGCCGTATTTGGGGAATATTCCGATCTGTCCCCCTCGTAGGTAACAGGGAAACTTTTTATTTCTATTTGTCCCCCTAAAGAACAGCAGGGGACAGCAGAAATATTTTTTTCGATCTGTCCCTTCGTCTTGGTGACAGGGGAACAGATCAAATTTTAATTCCTGATTGTCCCCTGAAGGTGACAGATTAGGGGGACAGACCGGAAAATTCCGTATCTGAGGGAGTTGTCTTTGTTTTTCATGATTCAGAAACTGCTCATTAGTTTTAGCTTATTTTGAAAAAAATATATTTTGATTTAGAAAATCAACAACGCACAAAAAAAAATACAATTCTTATAAAGTAGGTAGGTACTTACACAAAAACAAAACCCAGCTCACACGATTGACCTTAAAATTTCTCTCTCTCATTTACGTTCCAATTTGCTTATAGGTACCTACTCGTAATCCCCGAACCGGTCTCACCGGTGAAAAGTTCAGTTGTCCGCATTCGTTTTGCACCCGATTCGATCATTCGTCACGTTGAGAACGCGAAGTACTCGTAATTACACCCTTAACGGAAATATATTACATTGTTCTCGGATAAGAACAAAGATTTACAAAGAAATGCGACTTACCAAGCCAAGATTGTTAACACATTTCTTAAAGTAAGCTCGAAAGTGGACATTACAAGTAATTTGAGTTTCACAAAAACATTTTAAAACCAGTTTACAGTTAATTATTTCTCAGAAAATTAGCTTATTACAAAAAGGACACACTTAGGGCCTTTTTACTGTCATGCGGGTTCGTGCCCGCGTGCGTGCGTCACCCGCATGCGTGGCGCTCGCAGTTCACCTTTTCGTGCATGTTTCACGCATCACAATAAATACATGTATGAAAAGGTGAAATTCAGGCGCCACGGGTGCGGGTGACTCACGCATGCGGGCACGAGCCCGCGTCACAGTAAAAAGGCCCTTAAGTAACGGTATCTTCTTCATAAAAAACTAAACCTTATTAAGAACGATCGATTGGAATTTCATGAAAACATTGACGGACTATCAATGGCATTCTTCAAAAGTTAAGTCATCAATCAACCCAATTATGATCTTGTTAACTTTTGTAACATGATATACATTTTGGGTGGTGGAGCCTAGAGATTATAAGGTTATTTGTGCTGGGATCGCTCTATGTTAATGTTTTCAATCTTCAGCATGAACTTTTATTTTAAAATGTAGGTATCTCATTACGCAGTCGGTAAATCACGCACAATTACCTCATTAATTAAAAAATAATTGAACGGGTCAAATTAAAAACAATTTATCTGCTGTCAATAAAATAGTGATTAAAATGCACTCATTAATAACCAGCTCGGTTAACAGGATCTTTATCGGTATTCATCTTAACTGTTTTATTTCAGCACGCATTGTATTATGTAATATACATGGCATGCATGTGGAAGCTTGTCATTAGCAATAGTTGTTACTATACAAGGTTAGTCGGAAAGGGGGTACTAAACTAATCCGCAGGCCATTTAAAGTATCACTGATGACGGTTTTAAAGCAAGTGTTAAAATATCAAAATTCGATAATTTTTATTTCTATGTAAAATTACAAAAATTCTTCATCCCTGATTTAGTTACGAATTCAGAAAATGTAGCTTCTAATTCGTGACCCCAAATATGACCTAAAATGTAAACAGCTGATCATAGCTGAGGATAGATAGATTTTAGCGATTAGTTTATGTAATTTTTGAACAGCTATTTCTCTTAGACTATTGAATTTTGGTGAAAGTGGTAGAACAAAAGTTACTCATTATTATGGGTACTTTAACACCCTTTCGGATTAGTACCCCCTTTCTGACTAACCTTGTATATCCTATCTACAGTCATTGTATCACAGTTACAGTCTGTAATCGATCCGCAAAATAAAAAATATGTTTCACCAGGTATTCTCTTCCCGCGACAGCTAGGTAACGTGATTGGCCCAAAACTACGTCATCGGCTGGGTGCTGCCACTATGTGTAAGTAAATTACCAGAGCAAAATGCATTTTTTCACGTATATGCTTCTATAAAGAAGCAACAACAAGTCATCTTAGACAATTTACTGTTTTACTATACAGGATGTAAACGAATTCGTATAATTCCTTCAAACCCGCATCAAAATCCGTTGCGTAGTTTAAAAGATCTAAGCGTAAAGACGGCGGGAAGCGACTTTGTTTTATACTATGTAGAGATAGAGATAACTCGAAATAGCAAATAATTAGGCTAGTTGGCAATTTATTTCATGTTCTTTATGAATTGAAAATCTCCTTAATTGTATTGAAGATGTTAAAAACTGGCAGCACTGGACGTGACATTCATGACGTAAGGCTCATTTACACAGAGATAGTTTCTCGAAGCGAGTCTCATGCTATCTCTGTTTTCATCGTAGAGAAAGACGAAGACAGAATGAGTCTCGCTTTGAGAAACTATCTCCGTGTAAATGAGCCTGGTAGTCTTGAGCCATCGCGGGAAGAGAATTGCCTGGAGCCCATTTCATGAAACTACAAGTCTGCACTCCTTAATTTGAAACTATTCAGCTGAATAATGTACCAAAGTATGAAGTGCAGACTTGCAGAGTAGTTTCATCAAATGTGCCCCTGGTATTATTATACCATGATGTAATAATAGTTTTGACAGCGCGACGTTCGTTGACATTGCTCTGACTGACAGAGCATAGATTTAATGTAATGTAATTTGATTGACATAAATATGTTATGGTGATGGGACAAACATGTCGATAGTCATGTCGACACATTTTTAATCTACTAATCGTTTATGGTGTAATAAAAACGGTGCTTGTCAAGTATTAAGTACACGTGTTGGCATTTGGCATTATAGTATGTACTGTGTCGATTTGCATGCTGAATAATTTTATTTTCTTTCTACAAGGGTAGTCAGAAAGGGGGTACTAATCCAAAAGGATGTTAAAGTACCCATAATAATGAATAACTTTTGTTCTACCACTTTCCCCAAAAGTCAATAGTTTAAGAGAAATTGCTGTTCAAATAATTATGACATAAAAAATACGCTAAAATCTATCTATCCTCAGTTATTTTGCATGGAAATAAAAAGTCTACCAAACTGAATTTCGACAAATCGTTCTACGACAATATTTTACTTCGACACTATGGAACTCCGACATTACGCTACTCCGACAATTATGGAACTTCGACACTGGGGTTTAAAGTAACCTAACACGAAGGGGATGACGGGGGCTTCGTTCGCTCGCTTTGCTCCCTCACTCTAGCCCCCGTAATTCCCTTCGAACCTAACCTATCCGTGTCGGGTTGCCCCAAATTAGGTGTCGAAGTTCCATAATTGTCGGAGTAGCGTAATTTCGGAGTTCCATAGTGTCGAAGTAAAATCTTGTCGTAGAACGATTTGTCGAAATTCAGTTTGGGAGTAAAATAAAAATTATCGAATTTTGAACTTTTAACAGTTGCTTTAAAACCGTCATCAGTTATACTTTGTGTTTCCAGTGGCCTGCGGATTAGTACCCCCTTTCCGACTAACCTTGTATATTGTTATTACCCCTCAGTCTCTATAAACTTTGCACGATGAACGAGCATCGTAATTTTGGCACCATAAACGTTCACTGCTGAACACAGGGAGACCATTACTGTCCTAATGCTGGACACGGATCTACTGGGCTAGCATTTGCTATATCTAATCACGACACTTGATAGACTAATGGATCGGTGATCGTAATATGTTGTTATTGGCACATGGGTTTGCCGCTACTGTCCATTCTTTTAAAGGCAATCTCTTAGCTACATTTTATGTCAATCACATGAAGACGGGATGGATTCCTTTGCCTTCGATTTCAATTATCAAGTAGAGACAGAAACGAACTTCATATCGAACGAACATGTACGTAACCCAGCACTACTGTTCCTCGTTTACCAGTCACCTACATATTCGTTCGATGTGATTGACAAGAGCAACGTGTTCCGACATGGTAAACCATAACGTATGACAGCTATGACATGGCTCGCCTAGCCCCGGCTTGTCCTGCTTCGTGATATGCAATTAGACTTTGAATCTGTTAGCGATGTGACATTTTGACACAGTTTTATCGACAAGCCTAAAGTGTAGTGACTAATTTAATTTTAAACTAGTACTGAAACGATTTTGAACAAAAGGGATTTTATCGATTTATATTTTAAACGTTCTTGCTCATATTAATGGTCCTAAATAGGTACTTGTTTAGCTGGTTTAAAGTAACTTTCCTTTAATATCTACAAGCGATTGAAGTCTTTGTATAAAATGAATCTTAATAATTCCTTCCCGAGACTCGGAGCGTAAAATAACTGAGTAAAATGTACGTTTAATGAAATTAATTTACATAACCGTGTGCAGTAAGCTATCTTAAAAAGAAACGATGACAATAATTCGGCTCATTCGCTTCACTGAAATACTATTTAAACTTTATTTTTTATCAGATAACGAGTCATAATACAGATGATTATCAGATCATGCGACTGACTCGAGTGTTTATCTTGCTATAATAAGTCGATAAGAAAATACGCAGCAATTGATAAAGTACAAATGAAGTTTCATAAGGAAACAGGCGTTGCATTCTGCATATTTCATAGGTAAATTGTGAATTTAATTTTAAATCATCGTTGAATCTCGTAACAGTCGTAACGATATTGGAAGTTTCTAGAACGACAATGTTCAAATATCCAAATTATTCTGACGACGTCTGTGGTCTAGTGGTTCGAGTACCGGACTGCTGATCACGAGGTCGTGGGTTCGATTCCCACAGAACACAAATATTTATGTGATGAACGTAAGTGTTTGTGTTGGTCTGGGTGTTTCTTATGTATTATAAGTATGTATTTACAAAAAAAAAAAAAGTATATAAGTATTGTATCCATTGTCTAGTACCCATAGTACAAGCTCTGCTTAGTTTGGGACTAGATGGTGCTGTGTAGAAAATGTCCCAAATATTATATTATATTATATTATTATATTATATTATCCAAATCCAAAATACACAAAGGCACAGTTGGCTGTAATAACTATTACATGTAATTAACAAATGAATTATCATTAGCACAATAGAATGCACTTCAAAATTCTTTGATAAATATTATTTTGATGTTGATTTGACCATCGACGAAAGCTTAATTTTATCGTCAGATTTCGACAGCTGTCAGCACTGGCTTACCCAACTCAATAATCTTTACTAGAGACTAGAAATGTCAACTCTTCAAATCTTAATACTACCACGGCATTTCCAGGGTAGGTACTAGTGGTTTTGACTGATGCACATTCGTCAATTCTGGAGGACAATAAGACCGACTTACCAGCATTTCTTTTCTTTTCTGCACGTATTTGGGCATTACGTGTCAGAGGGATATAGATCATCCAATCCAAGGAAGAAGAAAAGAGAATTTTGAAATGGAAAAAAGGAAGGGAAATATTTTAATCATTTTGACTAATATTTTAGTCTTAAATATCAGCTTAGGGTGCTCAGTTCGTCACAATGTAAAGACTGTAATTCACTGTATCTTACAATTTCATAATAGTATTGAACCTTGAAAAACAAGCGACATATTCTTTACAGTCCGATATCAGTTGATAACAATCTACTACTATCAGTAGATTATGCGATACTCATAATAATGAACAAAGAGATCACCGGTTAGTCACCATTCTAACGCAAAAAAAAGACAACAGTCTCAAATCATACAACTTTAAAATACCCAGCTGGAAAATCTACAACAATCATATATTTTTTTGTTTACCATCCCAACAACAAACACGTTTAATACAAAGCTTACAAACGTAAAAAGTAATGCCTATTAATATAAACTTCTTACGATTTTCTTTTGTTGCCGCCATTTTGGAACGGGAGTTGGCGCCAAGAAGTTTTTGTTAGGTTATTTTTATGACCAAATCAGCAACGAGTTGCTTTGGGGTAATGAGTAATGAGTCAAATAAAGAAGGTGAAGTTATACGCGTGAGTTAATTTTGTGGAGCACTGACTTTGAATGATATTGTTCGCGTTTGTGAGTTAAGATTTATGGAGCTATTGGCTAATATTTTTATGGTCCTATAATAGATTAGCGTGCATAAGAAAGCGTTGGATCTACAGTCTATACCTATTGCTTCCTATGTTTTTTCGACATCGTTAATATTATCTGTGTTAAAGTGTAGTTTTGGCTTGTGGAGCAACTCCTTCTTTTGATGTTTAAATATTGTGGTTTAGTTACACATTTATAGGAATGCGTGATTTTATTAGGTACCTACACCTATGGCCAAATACTCAAACGCTTTATCTACTCAATTTAAGCTGTCGTCGAGTCTCGTGCTGTCACTGTCATTTCACGGCGAAGTGACAGTGACTATTATTTATTCTGTGGTGATAGCTCGGAATTAACGGCAACACCCTTCGGCTCGACGAGATTTTGACATTTGTCATATCCGCTGACTCGGGGAGTTGTCGCGATAATTAATCGAATTAAGTCACTAAATGCAGGAATTTGCACGCAAGTTTTAAGTATGAATTTAATGTGAAAATTATTTTATTTTATTAATATTGTACCTAATATGTCTAGTAAATTTCTTTAAAAATGTGCTGTTTACGTGAAGCTACGTCAACATACTGCGAAATTAGAATAAAATAGATATTTAATATACCTATATCTAAATATTAGTTGAGTTAGATTAGCTCAAAAACAATAATTAACGTACCTAGTTACGTGTTGAAACGCTGAAGGGACAAGCTAAACATAGTTTCTTTTTCTTTTCATGTTCATTTTTACCATTATTCAAATACAAAAACGGATAAAAAACACAATTCAATTTAGTAAAAATTGTACGTCGACTTAATTCGAACCTAGTGCTGACCATCAATCCAAAATTTTTAATACAATACAAATGTTGCATTCAGCCAAATCGATACTCATTCAGCCTAATCGAAAAATAATCATTAAATAAATAAAATCGCTCGAAAGTTCATTAATGACATTTATTTATTTTCGGCATAGCTACAAATAAATAATTTCACGTGAATAGAAAGTATTTTTCAAAAACCTAAAGTATTGGCACAGATTAAATATTAGTACAAGTAGAATGAACACACAGATATTTTAAGTATCTAATAGACATAATTAGAATGCATTCCCATATTCTCTCCTATATTACTACATGCAGTCGGTCAACGCGGTACATTGTCGCAGAGCATTCGTGCTAGGGTTTGCTGAGGAAAGCGAGCAGCAGAGAGGCGGAGCTTATGTCCTAATCTGCCATACCGCAGCTCGGGACATAAATTCCTGGGCCTTTGCTTCCTGATTTCAAATGGAAGTGAAATAGTTCATAAGATAGAGGACGTACTACTATAATCAGGTGTTAATAATGTTGGAGGATATAGGGTCGGTTCACAAAACAAAGATGGCTAAGATCGATTTCTAAATCTAAGATAGCGGCTACGAAAACTTACTACTTATTCATCATGGGTGATATTTCCATGGTTTTCATGGCTCCTGTTGCAGAAAATGAGGCCAAAACATGAAAAGTTCACTAGTCGTCATGGGTGTCAATTCTGTAGTTTTCGGTGGCGCTGAGGCCGAAAATGGGGTCAAAATGAAATTCCAAGATAACGGGTACAAAAATTTGCAAATTAGTCGTCATGGGTTTCAAAGTCGTGATTTTCGGGGGTGCTGATGCCGAAAATGAGATTAAAATCCAAATCCAAGATGGCGGATACGCAAATTGGCTAACTGTCATGGGTGTCAATCCCATGATTTAAGGGCTAGTAAATTTCATTCAACTAGTGAACTTTCATGACGGCTATCTTGGATTTAGGAGTAGAATTTGTTTTCGGCATCAGCACCCTCGAAATCTATGGAAATAATACAATTATGAAATAATAAGTAAATTTTCAAGGCCGCCATCTTGAATTTAAGAATAACTTATGTCTACCTACTGCTGCAAGGCTTATCCGCTGCGACTATCAGCTCGACAAAATGTTAAGGTCTAAAAAAATGTTGTAAAAGTGCCAAGTAAAGATGGCTGAACTACTGTTACCTTTGCACCCCTGTGTCCAAATAAAACGACGAAAATTTCATAAATTTGCGTTCAAAATCGATCTCGAAATAAAATACTACTTCAAAACCCAGAGGTGCCTAGTCTGAGGTGAAACATTAACGAGTTCGTGTAATGTTACAATTATTCGCCATTTTGACATAACAGCATGTTCATTGCTCGTTTTAAGTTCTACTTATTCGAATTCTAACTACCTACTACATTATTAGTAAATAAATGCTTCCGGTCAGCATTCGACTTAAGGTGGCCCAAGGCCTCATCAATGTCTCGCATCGAGAATGCCAAAAGCTTACCGCCATGAAATCTTCCCCAAAATCAAATACTCATTACGCCTATGTCAGATATACTGGGCACCCTATACCATCTACGCCTTCAAAAAATAAAGTCTATATTGTATGACCTCTTCACCCTCTTCACCTCTTCTGTTTTTTTTTCGCTTATTCACAGCCGTCAACCATCCTGGACAATAATTAATATTCTTAGTACATGAAGGCGTAGGCGAGGTACCTAGATTTCGCACTATTAAGATCCCGTTTAACAATTTTAAACCTTATTACAAGGATCGTTTCGTTGATAATTATTATTTTACTGCCGATATTGCGTCAAATTAGAATTTATTTTTTGAATTTTGAATAAAGAATATCAATCAGTCTACGGACGCATTGGATTCCGTGGAAGTTTCGGTACGAATATTTATTGATGTAGCCACAGAGGATTATGATTTATGATGAATCTAAAACTATTTTATTTTATTAAAATGTACATGACTTATTATGATATTTAAAAAAAAAATTTGATTGCTTGATTATAATTTTAACATAGATAGAATGTTAAATTACACCAAACATGTAAAGTAAAATATTTATTATAATTAAAAAAATCGATTTTTGGTGTTATTTATTTTTTATTAAATCGATTCGAACAAAATCACAACGAAATAATCGATTCACATAATCACTTTCTCACATCATTAACCATAAAAAAGTAATATGGCGGCAGATTCCGAATCCCAAATTGAGTAGTGATAACAAAGATTTCGTGATATTTTACGTACCTACGTTTACGTTTTACGTTAAAAAATGGGCTTTTTCTAGTAGTATATCGCATTTGTAAATAGATGATGGAATGTGTTTAACCACGCCTACTATGTAATGTGTGATATTAGTGTTATAAGAACAACAACAAAAGTTCAAGTGGCGGGAAGCTTTTACTTTGGATATCAAAAACTTTGTTATCACTACTAAATTTACCAAAACTATGGATGATTTCCTCGAATTAATAAATGATTAACTCATTTTGTGATGTATGGTAGTCCAGAATCCATTCTTTTTATGATTTTAGCGTCCACCACGAGTGTCATCAAATGGCGGTTATCGCATTTATACATTCAGTTTTGTAAAGGTAAATATTAAAACTCGTGCGCTAAATAGGATTGATTCAATGGTACTCAAACTTGAGCTTTTTATTTAGTTTTTATAAATTTCATCCAATAACAAGATCCGATAAGTAGATAATTAAATGTTTACATTATTAATTAGGATGTCGTATGACCTAACTCTGGGCCCCAATCGGGGTCGAAAACGAGTTTACGGTAGTTCTTGTGTTTGTCCCCTTTCGGGGCCCGCTACGGACTATACGGTTAAAGTAGCGTTTGAATACCTATTTGGCCACTTCAAACCTACTATAAATAACCAATGACTATAAAATCAGAATAATATCGTAGGTACCTACCTAAGTACAATGCCGGCTGACATATAAAAGGGATTTTCCTGGCAGAAGTAACCAAACATTGTTTTCAAGAATCATTAGACAATAATAGAAGAACAATTTTCCTGCTAGATTTCGTTGTAGTCATAAAATCTGAATGGCAATAAAACAAAAAAGTGGCATAATAAAGCAATGCACTAGCAACCAACGTCCAAACAATAGAGGGTACCTATTGGGAGCGGACGCAGGAATGCAACGAGCATGCGCGTCGTCCATAATGAAAATGAGTGCGGTACCCGTCACGCGGCCCAGGCGCTAACTGTTAACTAAAAACAAACATACTTTGCCGTTATGCCAAGCGAAAATCAACCATAACGCAAAGTCTTAACAAAATAATAGAATCACAGATTAACTTTGTAAAATAAGCCGAGTGTAAACACCTTATACAGAGCCACAACAGAGCCATATACGGCAAAGAATTATCGATCAATCGAACGATTTTTCTTCGATGATCGATGTGGAAAATTATATTCATTTATATCGTTTTATGGCAAGCCATATCCTGGATTGAGAAATTTATGATTCTTTGTCATTCCATGACGAAACTGTTTGTTTTCACATAATAAAAGTTTAGTAGATGTGAGGTTGTCTATTACCTACATCATGAATGAAAATTCCTTATGCGATTGTATGAGGGATAGCTTAGTTCCACTGGGGCAAAGGCGCATTCGACCGGGGCCAGGAGGCCCCCTAGAGGAGATCCTCTAGCTACGTCTCTGGATTGAAACGCTACACATGTCCTTAGATCATCTTTATTAATATGAAAGTATTCATTTACTCATTGTTCTCCGTTAGCGAGTTCATAATCAACAACGGACGCTGACATCATTTTTCTGTATTTTAATCCCTTCTTTATAAGTACGTTTATAGAGAAATGTTTTATCCAGGTCTTTGTCGTTCGTCAACAAAAAGCAAACAATCTGTTCGAAAACAGACAGGTCAACAAAAAAATAAAAAAAATGATAAATGATTTTTATTTCTGTAAATAAATCTGATAAAGACACTTTTACAAGTCAATGTAATGTTTTTTTTAAGACTAGATTGCGCCGACTTTTTTGTCTGGCTAGCTCTAAGAAGAAAAGCCGAAACAAACTCAGAGGTTAGGGTCTCTTTTAAAGTCCAGGCATTGTGGTATAAAAACTATGCGAGTGTAACAATGTAAGGCTACTCTGGAATGGCCTTTTGAGGAAAGAGCCATAGCAGGTTTAAGAATACATTAACCATTACAGAACAATAATTTCACAAAGAATCGAGACTAGTATTTATACCGTCTAATACATTGTAATTTGTAATGCATCACCTGCATCGCAGCAACGTCTTCTACTCAGTAAATCGCTCAAGTTGTAGACCGGTTCTCCTGACATGGTCTTTAATAACAGCTGCTACATGGACATTGTGATTGGTAGTAACTTGAGATGTTCAGGCGAATTGCCCGTTTTATTTACAAACTTTCATATTAACAGTCAAATTTTAATTCAAACGCAAATGTATAAAGTTAAAAGTTGCAAAGCAAAAATTCTTCCTCAGTATATTTTTTTTTCTCTACCTCTCGTAATCGTAGTTCGTGTTTTTGTACAAAAACTGCAACGAGTTTTGTAGTAATGTGATTATGTGTTATTTTACAAGCAGCTGATCCGTTCCAAGTTTTTGCTGAAATCATTAGAACAGAAAAAGCAAACTGATAATAAATACTCATTGAGAAGCAATTCAAAGGAATTGTGGTTAGTAGCTATTGTAAAATATGTCATTAAAGCAATATAATTTATTAATGGACACTAAAATGACTCATAAACGGTACAAATATGTATACGACCCGCGGCGCTTTTGACATGTCATCGCCCATTCATATTTCTGTCCTCAGCCACGAATTGAACGCTGAAATAATTTAGCAATTAATCGTATGGCTTTCTTTGACCTGAAAACAATAAATCAGGGTTTATTGAATGTGATGTGTCAACTGAATATATACCATATTTCCCAAAATGTATATTTTATTTCGTGAACAAGTTGCACTTGGGTAAAGCGTTATGCTGCAGATCGTTAGTTATAAAACAGTTAGCAAACATTGTACTTTAGCCACTTTAGCACTATACAATATACTAATAACTCTATCCTGCTTGCCACCGGACGTTGACCAACTAATTTACAGTCCACATAGATTTGCATCTCAAAACTGTTTATTAAAATATGACCGTGCTGGCTTCAAAGAGAGTTTCACTATGGGGAGCTAGAACAAAGAAATCGCGACTACCAAATTAAATTTCGACAAATCGTTCTACGACATTACGCTACTTCGACAATTACGGAACTTCGACACTGGGGTTTAAAGTACCCTAACACGAAGAGGATTACGGGGGCTTCGTTCCATCATCCCCGTCGAACCTAACCTATCCGTGTCGGGGTGCCTCAAATTAGGTGCCGAAGTTCCATAATTGTCGGAGTAGCGTAATGTCGAAGTTCCATAGTGTCGAAGTAACATCTTGTCGTAGAACGATTTGTCGAAATTCAGTTTGGGAATGGCTACGAAAACCTACTCTAGGACAAAGACCCAAATACCACCCACGGTATTTCTTAGAAGGTCGAAAAACCTCCATAAATTCTTTGTTCTTCATTCGAGCAGCAAACCCCTGGTTGTGTAAATCTTAAGATGCTTATCAGCATAGAATGCCGAAGCAAATATTTCTTCTGACAGTTATACAGCAAGACGGAGCGCAGTAAAAGCAGTCTACAATTAAAATGCCGACCATTCTTGTTCAACTCGCCTCTTTACAGAGTGTTTTAGTGCATAACGAGATTTAAAAAGAGATGGTAATGTTCATTGTATGCAAACTTGAACGATCCCGAAATCGATTCAGCCTGATTGAATCTCTCGAGAGTTGCTCAATGTGTCGAAGACCGTGACATGTAAAAAAAGTTGTTTATTGATGCAAGCATTTGGTGCTTCTGAATAAATAGCTTGGGTGAAAAATGAATCCCTGTCAATATTATCTGCAATGTAACTAAATTGTACTACGGAAAATTTCTTTCTCAATTGCGACACTAATTGTGAATGTAGCCGCGAATTCCCTTCTTATTAGATAACGTGTTGACCCGAGACCCCAGCATTAAGCAATTTAACCCATTAAGAGGAGTATTCGGTTGATTGTTGCAATCAACCGCGACGTACTGATTGATTGACACAGCCTAGATGGAATTAGGACTCATTGATACAGACAATTTGACTTAACTCGATTTTTTAGAGACTTTTCATCACGTCACGGTAATGTTATCTAAATCATCAAGCTATAAGAGTTTTAGGGAGTATTTCACCAACATATCAATAAGTAGTCTGTAGTAAATATTGACCAGGTAAGCTTAATGTGACCTACAAATATCGAGCCTGTTATGGAAAAACATCGTAAACGACAGAATATAGATATTTCACTTTAAAGCTAAAATGAATAAATCTTATATACAAGGTTAGTCAGAAAGGGGGTACTAATCCGAAAGGGTGTTAAAGGACATATAATAATGAATAACTTTTGTTCTACAACTTTTCCCAAAAGGCAATAGTTTAAGAGAAACAGTTGCACAAAAATCTCAAAAAAAAAACTCTAAAATCTATCTATCCCCAGTTATGATCAGCTGTGTTTACATTTTAGGTCCTATTTGGGGTCATGAATTAGAAGCACCATTTTCTGAATTTGTAACTAAAGCAGGGATGAAGAATTTTCGAAAAAACTAAAATAAAAATCATTTTATTTGGAAAAAAATATATATCGAATTTTGAAATTTTAACAATTGCTTTCAAACAGTCATCAGTGATACTATAAGTGGGCTTCGGATTAGTACCCCCTTTCCGACTAACCTTGTATAAAAATGAATCGCAAAATGTGTTGGTAAGCGCATAACTCAACAACGCCTGGACCAATTTGGCCAAATCTTTTTTTAAAATGTTCGTTGAAGTTCAAGGATGGTTTTTACGGCGAGAAAAATTAGAATTATTGCTGGAAAAACCCTAAAAATAGCCCTTTTTTTTCCCATACAAATGATTTCTAACTAAAACGTAGTCAATTTGAGCTTTATTGCTATGGTATAAAGTTCATATTAAATTACAAGCACTCACTGTTGTCTAAGCAATGTAGGTGTGTTCCTAACGTAGGTAGGTAGTAGGTAGGTAGTAGGTAGGTAGTAGGTAGGTAGTAGGTAGGTAGTAGGTAGGTAGTAGGTAGGTAGTAGGTAGGTAGTAGGTAGGTAGTAGGTAGGTAGTAGGTAGGTAGTAGGTAGGTAGTAGGTAGGTAGTAGGTAGGTAGTAGGTAGGTAGTAGGTAGGTAGTAGGTAGGTAGTAGGTAGGTAGTAGGTAGGTAGTAGGTAGGTAGTAGGTAGGTAGTAGGTAGGTAGTAGGTAGGTAGTAGGTAGGTAGTAGGTAGGTAGTAGGTAGGTAGTAGGTAGGTAGTAGGTAGGTAGTAGGTAGGTAGTAGGTAGGTAGTAGGTAGGTAGTAGGTAGGTAGTAGGTAGGTAGTAGGTAGGTAGTAGGTAGGTAGTAGGTAGGTAGTAGGTAGGTAGTAGGTAGGTGGTAGGTAGGTGGTAGGTAGGTGGTAGGTAGGTGGTAGGTAGGTGGTAGGTAGGTAGTAGGTAGGTAGTAGGTAGGTAGTTGACCTCTCGCTTCCGGCCGTGGTTCTGTCCATGGTCGGGAGCGAGAGTGCGTGGGAAGCCGTCGCCTCCTTCTGCGAGGAGGTGATGGCGACCAAGGAGGGAGCGGAGAGGGAGAGAGAGGCAGCTGCCACTCTCCCTTCCCGCGCCAGACGCACCGGGCGCCGGAGGGCGCGCGACGATCTCCGGCCACCGTAGTGTGTGGCCTGCGGGCGGCGGGTCGGGGGACCCGCCGCCCGACCAGCAACAGGCCCGAGAAGGCGGCGCGCAGTGTTCCGTGCGCGCCTCTCAGGAGGACGTGGGGCAAGGCCCCACAGAAGGAGAGGTCCGCCAGTGGTTGGCGGGCCGAGGCCTGCGGGGGTCGCGGTGCATGCAGTTGCGAATCCCGCGACCCCGGCCAAGGGTCAGGAGAAGGAACACCGTGGGTTTTTAGCCGGTAAGAGTCCGGCATACCCCTTCGCTTTCCCCGGGCGAAGGACATCCATGAGGATTTTCCCACGATAAAAAAAAAAAAAAAAAAAAAAAAGTAGGTAGGTAGTAGGTAGGTAGTAGGTAGGTAGTACGTAGGTAGTAGGTAGGTAGTAGGTAGGTAGTAGGTAGGTAGTAGGTAGGTAGTAGGTAGGTAGTAGGTAGGTAGTAGGTAGGTAGTAGGTAGGTAGTAGGTAGGTAGTAGGTAGGTAGTAGGTAGGTAGTAGGTAGGTAGTAAGTAGGAAAAAGTGCATTGCAACGCATGCGGGTACAGCTAGTAACCAATAAAATACCTCTCTGTAAAATTGTATGTGTGTCGCTTACGATGTTCTTCCTTAACAGGATCGATATTATATTTATGTATTCAATAATCTTGTCATTTTTATGATTAATTACAGTTTACTCACGTGCATTTTTCGGGATTGCCCGACTAGTTTCGGACCCAAACGGAGCCCTTAATCATGAGCTGATCACTTCGACTCGCGACCTCGCCGCGTGATCAGCTCATGATTAAGGGCTCCGTTTGGGTCCGAAACTAGTCGGGCAATCCCGAAAAATGCACGTGAGTAAACCGTAATTAATCATAAATATGAATGTGTCTCACGAAAGTTATAATACAAAAATCTTGTCATTATTACCACCTTTATTAATTTTCATTGTTATTTTACATTTCTTATCATTATCACTATTGATTGATATGGTGGTGAAATA
This sequence comes from Amphipyra tragopoginis, assembly GCA_905220435.1. NCBI lineage: Eukaryota > Metazoa > Arthropoda > Insecta > Lepidoptera > Noctuidae > Amphipyra > Amphipyra tragopoginis. The sequence goes on along the minus strand of HG991997.1, from coordinate 6,744,186 downwards.
CAAATGTTGCTGTTGTTGCTGCTATAGAAAAGTTTAGAGACCAAATTAGCTTAAGGCAAAGTTGTTGTTTTTGAATTTCGATACATTGAATATCAGACAGTTAATATCTCCATCTTCACCAAGAACTATTTCTACGAAAATAATTTAAAGTGCCATCGTCCAACGTTTAATATCTTTGAATGAACCATACATGGTCATATTCATGTAAAAGTGAATCAAGATGTGTTTAACAAATATCCAACGGTTCACATTCAGTCCAGAGGTGTACACACGCTATAACGCGGCAGTCACGATTCGGTGTCGGCTGTGCACGTGTTGTGTTACCGAACTGGTTTGTCAAGACGAGTAACGTTCGACTTCGATGCTTCTACCAAATACTGTAGTATTGATATGTAAGAGTATATTTTTGGATGAGTTTCATGTTTTTGAAAGCCGATTTTTTTGAGAGGTCACGTTCCAATTCTGGAGCCTATCATCAAGACTAGTTATCTAAAAATACAGATTATCGCAGTAACATCTAAATACAAAGTAACTGACCATTTTATTCAACAATTCAAACAAACAGAAAAGCATTTTAAAATGCTTTTGATTTTCCCCTGATGTGCCTTTTACCGTAGTATTTGGAAAGTAACTGTTTTACTCATTCAATATCGGAAGTTGAGGACAATGAAATGAGATTCTTTTCTTTTCAACTCATTATCATACCACCCAATATAAACCTGCTACCTAATCCCTGCCCACAAAACAACCAGCTAGCCAGCTTAACTTGTACTTACCTAAGTACAAAATATACAATGTGGGTGCTTGTATGAATAGTATGCATTGCATTAGAGATAACGGTACTGAGGCATGGCCCGCATCGAGTCTGTTACGCAACAGATTATGCCGTACAATGATAGACTTGGCCGATCAACCGGGAAGGTCGTGAGAAATGTTGATTCATTATTCAGTGGTGGAGCGCACTTTGGAACTTTGTTCGTTTGAACGCTGCGTGCTACCAACCTGTAACCTGATAGTTCATAGGAATATGGTAATCAGATGGCGTAAGAGATGTAACATGTGTAAAACTAGTATTCACCGACAATAATTCTTCGGATAAACAACCATTTATTGAAAAAATTAACTAAAGTAAAAGGTTGCTTAACCTGTGAATTAATGATGATGAATTTTAAAATGAGGAAGATCATAGCTTCTATACGAGATTTTCTTTGTCCTCGATCCAGCTGGTTCTGCCCACCTCAAAGGACCAAGGGATATTTTTTTGGCCGTAATCCTCCTTGGTGGACCACGGGCAATATCCCAGGGGTACTGCTGGTGATTAAACTTTAGTAAAAGAACAGTTTCATCTTCGTCATCGAATTACGTAAGTAGCTTTTATTTTACGTTAAAAATAGACGTAGAAATACATTAGATATTTTATCCATATCTACATAAATTAAATTCGTAACGCCACTGCTTAAAATTAAGTAAACAAAATACCGGTTTTTACAATGTTTTACAAAAATATCGGATTTCTTTAAATGTAATAAATAAAAAAGACCATATACCTATCGTGCAAAGGCATTAATTTTCCAGTGGTGTTTGTTATTTTGCCTAGAGCGTACGTCTTGTGGTCAACCACTATTTTACCCTCAACGCAAAAGGAGGATGTTATATGTTTGAAGCCCTGTCTATGGTGTATGTCGTAGCTCCCAAACGGACGAATCGATCTCAATGCGGTTTTTTTTGTTTTAAAGCTGGTTTAATCACGATGCTTATTGATGGAAATCGGTTCAGCTGTTTCTAAATCTTCAGCTCTTTTCACAGTTGAAGAAGTGATTTCAGCCATACAGTGGAAATGTATTCCACTTCCGCTTGTCCAAATAAATTGAATATTTGATATAGAATGATAGTGGCAATGCAATATTATGGTACCATTGAGCCGAGGGCTTACATCGGAAGTTTGTTAACTCTTCAATCTATACATATAAAAGGAGAAGCTGACTGACTGACTGACTGATCTATCAACGCACAGCCTAAACCGCTGGGGTTAGAAAGTTGAAATTTTGACAGTAGGTAACGTAGGCATCCACTAAGAAGGGATTTTTCGAAATTCAACCCCTAAGGGAGTTAAATAGGGGATGAAAGTTTGTATGGAAAATCGTCACTTAACGGGTTCAAAATTTCACGCAAGCGAAGCTGCGGGCGAAAGCTAGTAATAAATAATCCTTAACAAGGTACGACATCCACAATAAAAGAAAGAAGTATTTTTTAAATTAAAATTTTAAAGTATTATTTATTTTTCTTGGACATAATACTGTATAATGTAAAAGAATCGGACACGAACTCACTTTATGGAAGTGAATATTACATGAATAATAAACCGATGCGTCATAATAAATTTGAAAGGTGCGATTTAACGATATGCCGCTGCGAATGTTATGAATTTTATTACAGAATACTAGCCGGTCCTCACGTACATATTTCCATTAATTTTCTCGATACCGGAATCAGCGAGTACCGGACATCTGGAACCTTGTGTGTCGATCGTTCGATCGTTCATAGATTGGGGGCCCATATGCAAACGAACCACAACTGTCAAAATTATTGGTTTTGTTTTTTTGTGTCAAACAATTTGACAGCTTTTGAAAACGAAAACTGTCTGAATGCACGGTTTGGCCTTGGTTCCGTTGCGATTTATCAAGATTTATTTTTTGGAGAATTGGGACCCTGTATCCGAACGCACTGTGATCGAAATTAAACTGTTCACAGAAGCGAGTCGCACTTTCACTCAAATGAAAAGAAATGTTTAGTAATTATAACTAAGATACGTGAAAGTATGTAATTTAGTTGGTGTTTGTTGTCACGATAAGATTTGCGAGCCATTATGTTTGTCTGCACTGCCGATAATTTATAGTGGATGACGAATACTCAGCAGTTCGGCTATGATTAGACACACCTCTACGGGCATCATATTCATTAGTTTAGTACTTTAATTTGCTGTGGGTAGCTACAAGACGTTAATGCCTTCTAGGAATCATTAAAACCAAGCCAGTAAGCGTGATTTTGGGAAGTGTAACCTAAACAAATATTAAAAGGAAAGTAAATATGAAATGAAGCGCCACGCCAAGTGCGACATTAATTTTTGAAGTGTGAATGAATACGATTGTGAAGCTAATGGACTTAATCAATGTTGCAGTAGTTATGTAATTAATATTATGCAATAGACTAGTAGAATCTTTAATAAACATCATCGTGTTTTTAATCGTGCCTAAAAACACAAATGATTAATATAAAAAACTTTCTCTATTTGATTGCCATTGACATCTTCCTATGCTGCGATGTTTTAACTTTTTATTTCTCAACTAAACCAATATTACAACGATAAAAGTTACCAGAGTGTTTTATCTCTATTACAACAGAATTCCTGGCCACTAAAACGTTTAATTACAATGTATGCATGTAACGGAACGCAACGCTACGTATTAACTAACATCATTACCGCATTCCGTTCCATTATTCGGTATTTCAAAATTATGAGCGCGATTTTCAACATCTTTGATAATTATTTTGTTTTAAAACATCAACGTGTAGTTACAACCTTTGTACGGTTATAACTTAGAACTTACTTAATGTATTATATTTTTCGATAAAACGACATCTATTTCCGGCAATACTCATATATTTTATTTTCGGTTTTCATATAAAAGTCTGATGAGTCCCTCAGATCGTAAAGGACCACATAAAACCTGCGGGCTGCATCACTAACACCGCTGGTCTTGTATGTCAATTTAAATGGCCACAGGAAAAAGACCGCAAGTCATCATCATCATCTGCCTAGCCTTTTCCCAACTATGTTGGGGTCGGCTTCCAGTCGAACCGGATGCAGCTGAATATCAGTATCTTACATGGAGCGACTGCCTATCAGACCTCCACAACCCAGTAACTGGGTAATACGATACTCTTGGTAAGACTGGTTGTCAGACTTTCTGGCTTCTGACCAACAGTAACGACTGTCAAAGATCTACAAATGACAGCCGGGACCAACGGCTTTACGTGCTTTCCGAGGCACGGAGGAAACTTGCTATGGTAAATGGTCACCCATCCACAGACCAACCTCGGCAAGCGTGGCTTAACCCGGAAGATCGGTCTATGCGGCTGTAATTATTTAGCCACGAGCTCCTCCAAGGAAATAGACCGCAAGTACATACATATATTACACATTTTATAACAATCATTCGTAGCAATAATTCTGCAGCAATATAGATGCAATAAAGTCTGAAGTATTACTTATCTTCGAGCTTGACGACACAAGGACGGACGACAGGATATCTCTGTACGTATGACACATTTAAAATGTTTATTTACACAACGTATAAACACCAGTTTTTATTGAAAAGGAAGATGCCGTTCTTAACCACTAACATTTTGTGAGGCAATCGTAACCGGAATTTGAGGGAATTGTCCTCTTTTATAAAAAAGAGAATTAAAAACGAGTAAAAGAACACTATCTCTCGTTAACCCCATAGTTGCTCTTGTTTGCAATTTATATTTAAGGTATTTATTTGTTTATGTATGTATGGTTATTGTATTTTATGCATTTTATGTAAGTTTTTATACATATATTTTTATTCTTTTTGTATTTGTGTGGTTCTTTGTGTCTGTATATTTATCTGTTTCTTTTGTTTTTGTAGGTACACTATTGTCTACATCTCACAGGTCTGCCGGAAAAGATTTATTTTAGAAATAATCAGTGCCTTTTTACGCTATGGTGGTCCCAATCAATTAACATCACTTATGTAAGTGTTGTGTGTACCTACACAAATTAACAAATAAAACATAACAGTACTATCGTAAAACTTGTAGTTCTATGGAACCTTAGGATCAGTACAGTAATTAACATTCCAAGTCTTACTTTTTTCAACATCAAATGTGCCGGTCATAATGGCTTCGGACGGGACCCTCTACAAAAAACTGTAAGGTATGAAGGTACATCCCGAAGGCACCGGGTGCCTTTTCTAAAAGGTAATCGCTCGGAGGTTTAGTTTTTTTTTGTTTTTTCGTAGAAGGCGAAGGCACAAAAGAGTTGAGGCAGCTGCCAGGTACAGCTGGCTTGTGGATCTATCTTTCATGTTTTTTAAATGTCACCTGGACCTAGAGCTAAGTGCTTGGCTTACGATTAATTAAAATGCATTTATGGATGTTTTAATCACTCGATTAAGGTGAATTTATTGGTAGTTTGGTGGTCGTTACGATCGCGTATTTATCTACCACGAGAAAAACCAGTAAGTACTTAGCAGTATTTTGAAATATCAATGTAAAAAACTTGACTGCGTCGTTGGTCTAGTGTGTGAGATCCTGGGTTCGGTCTCCGGGTCGGGTAAAGTGTTATTGGGTTTTTCCGAGTGGAATTTCTCAGTAGCAGCCTGGAGTCTGGATTTGTGCCCGGTTGATGGCAATAGGCTTGCCCCTATTACATGGGACTTAAACATAACGGCGAAATGATGATGTAGGTACTATAGACATCTGTCCAACTCATGTTGATGTTATGCTATTTGTAAAACAAGTTTCTATCCCTGTATTAATGCTTCGTTCGGAAATTGCCGCAACATTAATTCCCTGACATGCAGATTGTTAAAAAACCTTGTAAGGAAACACGACACTCATTACATTGTCAATGTAAAGTATGTTTCTGCAAACAATGCATAATTTCCTTCCGTGAAGAAGCTTTGTAATGCCGAAACAGTATTTGCCTTTCTTGTTAAAAGAGTTTATGTGCGAAATTGCAAAATCAGACATTTTAGCACATGATAAAATAAGAACAGAGGGCTAATTCGACTAAGAAAATTGTTGCTAAACGCAAACGAACCACAACCGTCAAGTCAGTTTTTGTTTACAAAAACTGTCAAAATGATTGATTTTGTTTTTTGTGTCAAACAGTTTGACAGCTTTTGAAAATGAAAACTGTCTGAATGAACGGTTCGGCCTTGGTTCAGTTGTGATTTATCAAGATTAATTTTAGGAGAATTCGACCCCAGGCACAATAAATACGCCTTTTACTTAATATTGCGACCAGCCTCGGTTACGTTTTATAGTTTAAAACCTTCCAGAAGAAATTGACTAAATTAACATGAAAACCGCATCAAAATCCATTTAGTAGTTTAGAAGAAGTAAGCGGACAAACAGACAGACACGAAAAGCGACTACAAGTCTACAAGTCAATAGGGTATTTGACTACTATTAAAAATGTACAACAGTTTGGTATTATTTTAAAGAAAATATAGAAAGAACAAGGAATGTGGAAAAAAAACGATTAAAAAATAGAGGAGATACCCGCTTTCGAAGTTCGTGGAGGGGGCATTTTTTGTCCTTGTCACACGAAACGAATATTGTACAGAGTGATGTCAAGTCACCAGAAGTTTTTAAGGTATGACGTCATTTTTAAGCAGTGTTGTCTCTGTCTCGTGAACAATTTAAAGTTGTTTATAACTTGGGCATTTTATTAAACATTTCATTGGTTTTTTCACTGTTGCTTAATACTTTTGTAATACTTTCGAGATTTGTAAAAAAAAATATAGTCAAATACCATATTTATACTAGGTACCTACTTAATTGACGTATTGGCAAAAAAGGTATAATTAGGTAAGTAGTATGATTCCTCAGTCACTTGAACGTTGAAACAATGATAAAATCAAAAGGCGCGACTTTGTCCCTCATCACAGTCATCACGTTTTACGTAGACATACAAATACCAGGGGCCTAATTCACCTAACTAAAGAAGTTCAGTTGCAGTTAAGTTTCGATCGAAACATCGCTTTTCGTATTCTCTTAGTAGGTGATCGCTGTCACGGCTCGCGTGAACTGAACTGCAGCGTAACTGCAACTTGATCGGCGCGTCATGAAATTACGTGAATTAGCCTACTGAAGACTGTAGTATCACCTTCATGATCGTCATCTTCACCGACTGGCCATTTTTATATTTGATACCTTTTTATTGATGACAGATAGGGATTTGAATAGGGACTTGACTTTGGATTGTTTTACACCATGGTGATGTTTTTTGATACGAATGTCTGTTTTATTTTATATCATGGACGTACTACGTCCATGTTTTATATTGATAAATATTATACTTACACTGAGATTTGGAATATTCCTATGGCAGAACAGTTTTTGATATTTTACTGAAATGAAGCGTATCAAGTTAAATAAAAAGTATTTGTGGAATTTCTACGTGTTTCCCTTGGTGTTATTAACAGCTGTGGCATGTTATCCAACTGGAAAGCCAGATAAAGAAGCTGCGCCCCGGTGGTAACCCCTTCTCCCTTCTTTTCACTTCGTCTCCTGCCCTACCTACACTTGTGCGATCGGCGATCGGACCTGCTGTCGTCTACGTCTACTACTATGACTACGACTAAATGCTACAGCCGGTCCGTTTGCTGCCGCCGGTTTCCATCAGATGGCTGTGTGGGCCATCGACGAACGCTGTAAATACAAGAAGGAACTCGCTGACTACTGCAAGGGACGTAAAGCTATGCTGACTCTTACTCGTATAAGCACTTGATTGTTGTTGTTATGTATTAGGTATTGAATGCCCTACACATTCTTTACAACTGGTGTAACAGACGTGCTCTCAGGAGATCCTGGGGCCGTCTGTTACATTACAAGACATCTGTTTACTTTTGCTAACATTGACAATACTTTCTTGTCTCCTTGACCCACTATACTTGAACACTGCATTGTTCACTTCCTCGACAATATGACGGATTAGTCGGACAAAAGATGCGACTGTACGCACAGCTACACATATCAAGCTATACATATCCAGTATAGTTGATCTCGTATCGTATAGGCTTTGCGTTCAATGAGGGTTCAGTTTATATTGGAATGACATAGCTTAATACGTATATGTACTGTGACTACTGTAGAGCATAGTACGCACTGCTCTACCGTGCACTTACATGCATATCTGAAAGAATATGACTACATTTACAGGTTATAATTAGATATTATTATGGTTTGTATTTGTAGCGTCGAGCAAGAAGTTGTGTGTGAGATTTTTCTGAAGAGAATTTAACCAATAGGACCGTTGAAATTTTTCGTTAGAATTTTATTCAAGAACATATTTATTTAATAAGACACATCGTTATGTTATGCTAATTTGAAAGTCAAAGTACATAATGGCAGCTGAAGTGTCTGCAATGTAAATAATTTATTGAATCGCACACAGTTTTTGAATGCGATTTTTATACTCAAGACGTTAAGTTGCACAGCATGAAATCAGCAAACTTATTGAATCGATTTGTTTTTTTTTTTTTTTTAAATTTCTTTATTGACATTTTTCGTACATACAATTGTTCATCACTGATGGATTATGGGTTAAAAAACAAAAGAACATTCTGCATGCAAAAAGATTTTATTAGGCGCTGTACAAGAGGACATAGAGGGAGAGGCAATCTGACTTTTATGAATGACACATGACATTGACACATCAAACTGACAAGTGACAGATGACAACTTTTAATATTGACTTACGTTTATTTAACTTTACCAACAATCACATCATGCTATAAGGCCACAAGTCCACTAGTTAATGTCTGAAAATAAGTACAAAAAATATAAGACATAGCTATAGCCCTACAAGCGTGCCATGCGCAGCGCGACATAATTTTGTCGTCGCATTATCTCAAGCTGAGACGAGATAATGTACTACTTATTTTGTTTCGGTAATATTATTTAGCGCTGTGTATGCCCGGCTGGACACCAATTATGCTACTAAAAACATTGTTAAAAATCACAGTCGAACCGCAGCTCGGCCCGTTGTTTAAATTTTTTCTTAGGTATAAACGTAACGGCCGAAAGCCGTGGTTGAGTTGCGGTTGAAATGCGATTTTGTTAGGAGAATTGCCCTCCAGAGCCGAAAAACCGAAAACAACAGTGTGTAAATTCTGAAACAAAACGTCATGTGACCACCTAACCTGCAAATTATGACTCGAAACACTGACTATATTGCTTTCACGGTAAGTTGATTAATTTGGCAGATGTCAGTTCATGACATGAAAATAAATTGTAATGGCGCTTGTGTATGACAATTTAATTCAACAAGTTTATATCAATTTAAAATGTTAGTAAAGCGTTACCCAAAAGGTTGTTTTAAAATCAGAAACATAGAAACAATATAGTTTTATGTGTTTAACGCCATAATTATATATTACATAAATGATTTTGAAAAACCCCGACGCGTTTTCAAACTTGCGTCAGATGGTACCAGTTGCCAGAGACGTGCGTATCGATAAAATAATTTCGATAAATTTATATTAACAGAATGAATATTTTGACTATCGTAATAATTATAGACGATAGGCTCAGTTGATTGAATAATTAAAATAAGGCTCATTATAGCCCAGTTGCCTTGCAAAAGGTCGGTCAGTCCTAAATTTTGGATACGTGCTACGGAAATGTGTTCTTATAAAAATTACAAATTTTGTACCTTGAGTGACCTCGGCGCGCTCTGCCATCTTGGGTTAAAGAACCCAAAAATGAGTTTTTATTAAATAACTCCTTATGGGTTTAATGCCAAAAATTATTCACATCAATTTTGTAGAAAATTAAATTCTTATTTTTCATACCCGACTCAAAATCAGAGGTATTTTATAGGTTTGAAGCCCATCTCTATCTTTCTGTTTGGCTGTCTATTTCTCTCTCTGTCTGTGTGTCTGTTTGTGGGCTTTTCATAAAAACACCTAACATAACACATCCAAAATTCAGGACCGACGAACCTTTCGCAAGATAAACCTCTTTTTCGCGACCCGGCTACTGGGCTTATTATTGGTGATAAATAAACATTTATTTTCACTCATCCCATACCTGCTGGATTCATTATCACATCAGCACGTAATCGTCTGTTGTTGAAGATATGCATGCTAATTGACTTAATCCTAATTACTTAAATCAAAAGTATTTGAAATGTACATAAAAACACATTACAATAATTTGTCAAATTCTCGCTGAAATTTTACAAATTGTATCGATAGTTGAATCGACTACAGTCACATGTCTAGCAACTCCTATTGACATGTGTCATTTTAATCTTCTTGTCGTGAAAACAATATAATCAAATATCGATCGCTATCTCTGTAACCTTAAGTGATTTTCAATGACGCTCTGCGTGACTTGGTACCTATAACGCGTAAATACTTAGCTATTCTTCAAAATCCAAGTGTGCACTCAACGTCAGCATAAAAACGTGTCAGTATCACATTTCCTCCTAGATAATCGTTTTATCATTATTGTAATAAGATATAAACAACGTTTAAGTGTCTGTTTACAGTAAATATGTTCTTTAACAAAACGTGTTTGATTATTGACGTAACTCTAAATTAATTCTAAAAACTGAAGAATTTGTTCTGAAAATATATGTTTGTAAGTATTTGGAAACGGTGAATCATTGACAGGGAAATTGTGTTCGTTGTAATCGTGGTTGTAACTATTGTAACACAATCTATTTTCAATCAATAATTCTTCTGAGTCCTAGATGAGCTCCGAGAATCTCTCGTAAGCGCAGTTAATTTATTTATCTGCTATCGTCATCGTGTTCTACAAACACAGTTTCCGCGTTAACTATTCATTTAAGGATCTATCTAGGTTTATCAAACATTCTGTCAATGTTACCTATTATAATAACAACTTCAACGAATTCATAAATTATTAATGAAGCATATTTCTATCACAACTTATCATTGAAATTTGTTTAATGTAAGCTTGATAGGACAAGCCAGCAAGCCACAGTAAGTAGGTATAATACTCGTATGCCAAAACGTAATTTCATTCATAATTAGAGCGCAAACACGACCCAATTCTTTTGCATTATCAATAAAGGCTACCCGTTCATTAAAATAATTGAATATCATAATAGCACACTTAAAAACATTTCAGTGTATGTGCTGTAACTGGATTAATAGCACAACTGTTCTAAAAATGTAAGAGTTGTGTTAATTTGTGACCCTATTTGATTGCACCACGATCCCCTGTAAGTTTATCGGTTGAATATAGGCCGATCTGTCGTAATGTACCTACGAATAAACATTGTGAAAACTTTCGATTTTTATTACTTACTGCTTTTTGTTATACACAATGTTTCGCTTGTGCAATGTACTCGGTGTGTATTAAATATACAATGGACTAAATTTATTTTTTATTACGGCAACGTCACTTTGAATCACGACGGTATAAGGTCCTGGGGGTTACCATGATCTCTTAGAGCAGGAATGTTATAATATTATTACGAGAGTGGGTAAGAGATGGCGCTAGAGAGCTGTCTAGCGCTGTCACTTTCTCACTCTCGGAGTAATATTAAAACATTCCTGCTCTAAGAGATCATGGTAACCCCCCTGGGGGTCTACTCACTAAGCACGAAGTCCGTTGTTTCGGCCTTAGTTACGAGCGTTTCCTACTCCCTATCACCTACGGACATACGATTATTTCGGGGTCCGAACTAAGAATGAATGACAACACGATTTGACAGTTGTCCCTACTACCGATGTGTTTTTGCCCGTCCAAAAAGTTGAACTTGACACTTGTTTTGTTCACTTCTACGTTTCGGGCTACTTTCGGACGGGCGACTAACTTCGTTGACGGACTTACGAGTAGGGAGTAGGCCCCCTGAAGTGAGCCTATCGTTTTTCTGAGCAGTGTACCAACAAGACAGTGTTAGTAAGGTTCTCCAAGGTTTTCAGTATTCACTTAGAATTAGATGACCCGATACTGTTATCCATAAAATCTACTATCGGCTCAGTTCTAAAGGACTGAGCCAATTAAGTACCACTGGGCCAATTTATATTCAAATTTTATTAAAACTAAATTCTAATTTGCCCCGTAACTACGTATATTCTTACAACAACAGATTTTCAGGCTAGATCAGGGGTGGACAAACTATGGCCCGCCGGCCAGCTCCGGCCCGCAATGCCGAACACTCCGGTGTACATCTCTCGCATACACTAGGTACACCACTAATGCGGAGGACATCGTGGAGTACGTACGCCAAAAGGCCAAGTCCTTGGTGAGAGTGCAGCTGCTGGAATCGCGCCGTAACGCCAACTTCAAGGCGTTCGTGGTGCGTGTACCAAAGTGTCTTCTGCACCTCGTCATGGAAGAGAACTTTTGGCCGGAGGAGGGAGTAGTGTTCCGTCGCTTCCGCGGACAAGTGCCACATGATCGCACAATGACATAGTGCTAAGTGAAGTTTTACTAACATAGGCATAAGTTTCTATAGTAATACAAATGTATTATTATAATATACAATTATGTTAGTTTGTAAGGTATATATCTATGGGCCTAAGTAGCCTGATAATAAAGAATTTATTATTATTACAGGATTATAACCATGCCCGCCAACCCTCCCTTTTAGAGCAAGAGTTATGGCCATAACAAATAGCCGTAATTATTTAAGAAAAAAATGTTAGTTTTGGCAGAACAAAATGCATTTAATTTTGGAATGTTGCCCCCCTGCAAGATTTCGAGCGATTTCCTGGCCCCTGATGAAAAAGGTTTACCCACCCCTGGTCTAGATTGCCATGTACAAATAAAAAATCTAAGAATCAGCAATAATTTTGCACGTTTCATTTTACTTCCTAACATCCAAACACGTACTCTTACAAAATTTATTCTTGCATGCAAAACTGCACAAAACGTAACAGGAAACACGTCTAAACTCTTAGAATAAGTACTAAAGCAAATGATAAAGTATCATTACTTTAGACAATTTTTCCCATTCACCTACATTATTTCTAAACGTAACGATGTGTGTTGCAAGATTATTTTATTTTGTAACCTATGGAACTCATTGCGCGCGCACGTATGGCCACCAATAAAGAATATTGCGATTGCGATAGAACTCCGCGGAGTCGCAACTTTAGTTTGCAAAATGTTATAAGTTTATAAAATATGATTGTACGTACTAGAGAGGTAGCTGCGGCATATTCGCTCTTGTGGATGTCGTTTATCGCGTATTCCACGTTTTACGGGATAATAGTAGCCTATGTACTTCTCCGAGTTCCAGAAATTCTCTGTACCAAGTTTCATCAAAATCAGTTCAGAAGTTTAGTCGTGAAGAAGTAACAAACAGACAGACAGTGACTTACGCATTTATAATATTAATTTATGTTTGGAAATCGGAGGGAGTATTTATGGAAATAAAAGATTCTTCACCAAAACAATCTTTGATAAATATACCATGGCGTGATTTGAATTCGTTACGGTCATGGAGAATTTACATCAGTTACGGTTACTTCGCAATTTCATGATTCTTCAATAGTCTTCCTACAATATGAGTGCATTATTTCTTTTTCCAACCGTCTTAGCTGCTTTACCTAACACCTTAAAAATAAATTACTCAGTAACTTAAAACGTCAACGACTAGACAAGGTTCAATCTACGAAGCCTTAGTAAATCAGTTAAAGACCACTCGCATCGGGCGTTAAAGTCAAACCTATTAATTTTTCCACGTCATTAGTCTTAGCCACGCTTTGCCATGCCACTTTCAATGTCCACAGTTCTTTAAACCCAAGATTATTCGCATGCTAATGTAGAAGCCGGCGAAAGTACATTGTCTTGACACTTTCACATTAACATGCAGACATAATACCTTCGTACTGTTTCCTGGAAACTATCACGACAAGTTATAACTGTGTGTTTAGCATAGGCAATGTTTTTATGATCGTATTGTCTGTACGCGGAAGATCTCCGCCGTTTCTTCATGCCTGGTCACGCTATGACGCTATGGTTGGTTCAAGCCAATAATTTATTTCAAAACAATGGTTTAGGATAAGTAAGTGTATGTTGTGATAAGCTTTAACATTACTACTCGTTTCTCTTAGTGCGTGAATTTGTACAACTTGAAAGAGAACAAAATTTGAGGTTGTGTTGTGAGGCGTCTGGTGTTGTCAAAAAGATTTTTACTAACAATTTAGTTTATTTCGTTAATATGATTTTGTTACATTTGTTGTCCAATTTGTAATAGCAGGTCAATCGAATTATGTCATACTCTATTACGCTGACGAACTCAATTTGCGTTAAGTCATTAACATCAGATAATCATCATGCCATTACCAAACTTACGACAGAGTTACCACACTTTGTGTTAGCTGTAATATTATGTAGATGCAAAATAACTTTTTAATGGCTCTCGTACACAATGCGTCATCCAAATGTATGAATACTTTGAAGTCTTGTATTCGAAGGGACCAAGTGGAAATTAAAATTTGGCCAATCTTGGACTATTTTTGTCCTTTTGACAATGTCATTGACATTTCGTGCTGTCACTATGATTATTAGTCTATCTTTATTCGACAAAACTAATCTTAATAATTATGATAAGGATGGTTATTGCTTACAGAAGTAATAATAGGCTTTTGTTCATAATTTCTACACTACATATAGCTATTTAACAAATAGCTATTAAAAAGAAAATGTCCTACACGCTATACACTTTCACTGTTTCTGACATTCTGTGGCTTCTGAACAAAATATCGTTAAAGGGATTTTATGGGTTTCTCGACAGAGCAAGTTCTTTGTCAAATTGACAAAGAGAGCCACAATAGACGCCGACTTAAAAGTTTTCTAAACACTTCAATTTAGTTTTAAGAGCAGACAAATTACTCCACCAAGCGTACTAAGGGCTGTAATTACTTTTAAATAAATTATTTCGGGAACATTCTATTATTATTTAATTACAACCTTGAAGAATAAGGCGAATATTTTATATTTTCTTGAGATGTTTATTGTGTTATTTATTCCAAGTTTATTTGTTTCAGTGAAATCATAAATCATCCTCATAGACAAAGATAACATAGATCATGATAAATCGTCAGAAATTATTCGCTGTTATGTTGAAATGTGCATAACATTACTAGCTAAACGCCTTATCTAAAACAAATTAATCATTAATGGATAAATTAAAAGCGAGGAATTTAGAAGATAAATTAGAAAGTGGATCCTGTCATTATGAAATATAACGAAGAACCAGGAAAACTAAACAGAATGTAGCACAAACTGATTAAAATATTTTATGCGTTCCAAATGAAGGATGCAACGTTTCCTAATACTATTCGCTGTACAATCAGTCAAGGACTTCATGACAGATACTTCCTGCGAACTTTTCCTCAATTAAAATGTTTACTTTATGCTGGGTAGAGTGGGCAGGCAGGATGGGTGAGGTCGGAAATAAAGTTAGTGAACAAAAACGGACACGGAAAATTATTTTGGGATCACTTTCGGTAGATTTAGTTCTTACTTCCGCGGCTTCATGACGTCAGAGTAAAAAAGGAAACAAAAATATATCTTCCTCGTCACCAAATCTTCCACTGCTAACGGAATTCTTGTCAGTTCTTCGTAGGAAATAGAATTATCGATTTGAATTCCTTAAAGTGTAGTACAGTTTTAACTAAGTACTTCTGATTGTCTTCTTTTGTTTAACTTCAACTTCAAAACTCATCTATTCAAAAAATAATAGATTTAGTTCTTTTTGAACGTTAATGCTACAAAAAAGAGCCTCCAAAAACGCCCGCCTTTGACCGCTTCCTAGTGTTATTTTTTTATTGTACCTGAGCCTCCGGACAAATCAAAGAGACAATCTGGAAAGACGTGGAAGGATATTGCCATTTTACTTTCAGCGTTGGCAGGCGTGTCGGTGACCACAGATGTACATAAATGCTACAGAAAACAGCATAATGTCAAGCAGCACAATATGTAGTGTATTTACCTATCATACAGTCATTCTGTTGTTCTTAACAAAATAAACAGTGCCTTCAATGGCTTCAGTTCTAGAAGCTGATGACGTTGACGGATTGATTCGTTTAACAATACAAATTGGAATGAAAGGATTTTGTTGTTTCACCTTCATGGTTAATCCGTGATATAAATGTTCAATAATGTTCATACTTTGTGAGCATATCTTGATGGAGAAGGAGGACTCATATCCTAGACCGCTACAACCACAACTGTTCCGAGAGAACACAACTTAAACATGTTCCAAAGATATGAAAAAAAAAACACGCTTGTTGTCCTCTTACAGCTAGGTACTCAAGCAGACAGAGTGGCGGTTTCTTTGACACTGCAAAGTTAATCTTAGCACCAAACAGTTGAAACTTTGTTCGATCTATGTAGAGAGGTCAGTCTATCTATCTATAGGTACAAAAGTAACACTGCCGATGTAAACGACTTGGGACTTGCGTGGGATGACACAATGCTACTTAATGTTTTTTTTTTACATTTCCTTTTTTTCGAGACCAACGGTAAAGAAGAGACTAACTAAAACTTAAAGGACTTCTAGATAACAATTAAAATATGTTGCTTGTAGTTTATGAACTTTCATGGGAAAATTAAAGTTTGATTGTACGTCGGCTCGATGCCTGTGGCTATAAATAATTAAAGTTACTAACAAATTAATCAAGCCTGATCCTTCCATATATCCTTTTGATTAATGGACGTAAAACTCTTTGTTCCACTCTGTTTCAGACAGAACCCAAAGGCGGTGTTACATTAATTGGTCTCGGTATTAGTGACTACATATTAGATAGAGTCAACAACCCTATCCTGCGTGCAGGTATGATGAGAATCCTCTTTTTTTTCTAAACTTTTCTGTAATAAAATTCTATTGTCATACGAAGTTCGCGCGTGATTTGAATTTTGATTAGATATCTATTCGGCACAATGCGAGGTTGTCAAATACGAAATAAGTATTAATGTTATTACGTTATGCTTTGTTAGTTGTCCATAAATTAGTGCTTAAATAGATGTTGATGGCACTGTTATTGCATTTAAATTTATACCACTAGAGCTAGAGAAGAAAACTTTTGTATGGAATCGTTAGTATTCTGGACACGTTTTATAGGAGTAGTAACAATAGAGATAAACGCAAATTGTATTGAATGGACCCCGGGTCCTTTAGGATCTCTTTAGCATTACTATGATAATTAACAACTGGCAACACGCCAGTAATATAATTTTTAATGTATGCCTCGTCGATCTAGTGGTCGCAAACACGACTCCTGAAGTCTTGGGTTAGATCCCCAGGTCGGGCAAATTGTTCCTGCCCGGTTGATGGCAATAGGCCCGCCCCTATTACATGGGACATAAACATAACGGCGAAATGAGGGTGTACTATACACCTCTGCCCTACCCTTCGGGGAATACAGGCGTGATGTTATGTTATTGATCCTGAAGATAAAATTTTGAATTAAGTAGTTATAATACTTACTACAAACAGTAGGAACCTAAGTGATATCGAATTCGCAATTTATTCCAAGAAAAAAATGTTATCATTACAATAACGATAACAGGTCTGATATTAGATATTAATTTCGACAGGAATCGGTGTACATTTAAAAAACTGTCACAGGTGCTAAGTACTTCTTTCCAACAAAACTAGTCGAAACCTTTGATCAATTTCGAACCTAATGAAGTTAAAACGATTGAAGAAGTAGGTCGAGTATTCCTTACAGTACTCTTTTTATTGTATCTTGAGTACATCTATTCTGTACAGCCTGTTATCATGGACCTGTTTATGAGGTCCACCTACTAGTGATGGTCCTTTAGCAAACGGACTTGAACGGACCCTGGTGTATGAACTGAATGACAGGACAAGGTACCACGCATATCTTCAAAATTATCGATAATATTGTATCCCCATCGATATTTGAAGAAAGAAGGTTTTCTGTAAGGATTCATTCAAATTGCAGAATGTGTATTTATTCATATTGTTGTGCTTAAAAATGTTCCGTTTATAATCATTGTCAGTTATCTAGACATTCAATTCAAGGATGCATTTATTTCCAGTTCACAGAAGTGTTATGTCTCACTAGATATGATATCAGTTTTATGACGCGACGGTAGGGCTTCAAGTCTCAAGTACAGTGAGACAAAACGTGACGTTCATTACTTCGGCATTCTTTTGTGACTATTCCGCAGTCTTTTAAGTCCGGAATTGGAACTATTTTGCATGTTTGAGAGCTCTTTGAGTCAGGTAAAAATATTTTACATGGTTAGGTAGCGGTAGGACATTGGTGCCGGTTCTCTTGTTCCTCAACTAAACTAAAATTAGAAAATTGCAATCTTTTACTAACAGACAGCGCGAGAAAAGGACGGTGATAGTTAAGAACTAAATTAGAGCTGTTAAACTAATTTACGCCTTGAACTTCACGGTGTTTTTAGTGGACACATTCTGAATGTCTCTTTTTTACTTTACAAGAGTGAAAAAGATGGCAATAGCCTATATTAAGTAGGTATGTACACAACAAAATAGGCACCATTAAGAATCGTTCAATCTCTAGGGAAAATTAATAGGATTATAGGCAGCTAAACATCGAAGCAAGGAAGTATACAAGATGTAACACACTGTCACGGTACTCATCATTATGAACAACTTTTACTATGAGAACAAACCTGAAATCGCAAAAAAAACAGCTGTTTCCTACATTAATGTTCGCTTAACTCGTCAAAATGTAGGGAACAGCTGTTTTTTTTTCGCGATTTTGTGTTTGGTCCCATAGTAAAAGTTGTTCATAATGATGAGTACAGTGACACCTTTGTACAATTATTTATGTTACTTCTTGTATAGCCATACTTCCTTGCCTCGATCTTTATCTAACAGATGAGGAACCCCAAAGGAAGCAAGAAAAGATAAGTAATTCACAGGAGAACTTCATGTTTTTGATTACATAAATGTTATCGCAGTATTCCTCATGTCATTCGTACTCCGAATCAGTAAAATACCCAAAACCTTGATGTTTGTTACATCGGAGATAAAAGTTAATTTAACAAGGAAAAACGTTACTATCGCGGTTTATAAAACGCAAGTGTCACCGGTGTAAGTAAACCACTGTAAATACCTGCAGATGTTTCTATGTGCTGAGAGTACACGTCACGAGTTCGTAATATCGGATGTAATGTTTTTACCAAAACATACTTCAAAGAAGTAACTACATGTAACAAAAATATGGTAGGATTAATTTCAAAATAAATTTACGATATTTCCCAGAAAACAAACCGCAGTATTGTTTATATTTAAAAGAATAGAAGATGGGTTACTGAATTTCAGTTGAATCTGATAATCTATTTACAAACTGAAGTTTGTTAGTTATTTTCACAAGGTCGTTATAGTAGTGTAGAATGATTCATTTCATGTTTGTTTATACTTCGTTAATGTTAAAACTTAATTACATAATTAGTTAGTTGCTTGTAATGTTGCTATCCTTTGTTTTTTTTTCGTTTTAGTAATCTTTACAGCAATGATGTCTTTATTATTTTTAGGGGCGATTTCACTAACCTATCAATAAGTAGTCCGTAACTATTGACTAGTTAAGCTAAATTTGACTTACAAATATGTCATTTATGTGTTCAATAATTTTGTCATTATCATTATTGATATGGTGGTGAAATGGAAATGTTAGCTATTGAAAAGTTTAGAGGCCAAATTAGCTTAATGAACAGTTAATGATAGGTTGGTGTAACACCCCCTTATTCTACTTATTTTCTCCGAGAATCTATGATTTAGGGCTGATTTTTCAATCCTCAGATAAATTTTATCCAAGGAATAAATATGATGGTTTGACATAAGTTCTATACAAAAGCTATCAAAACGTCAAACTTATTCCCCAGATAAAATTTATCTGACGATTGAAAAACCAGCCCTAAGTAATAAAAAAATTGATTGTTATAAGAAGTTTTTTATTCAACCCTTTCTTTTAGTTGTGTTATCGCCTTAAAACTGCATGATGAGGAGCCAAGTAGTTAGTCCTTTTTTATATTGTATAAAATATTCACCGTTAGCGGATTTAAGGGGCGAAATATTATGACTATTATGAGACGAGGCATACAACAAAACAAAAATACGTAGTTAAGTAAGTCAGCAGACACTAAATTTAAAATGCATTTAATGCTAAATACTAAGGTGTAATACTAAAAATAAACTGCGTAAATTTAAATATTACCTCACGTTTGTTGTTTAAACAAGGTAGAGTTCGCAGAATATATCCATCTGTGTTTTATTATTAAGTATTTTCGATCGTTCGTGGCTGTTGATGGACTGGTTTAAAATGAACATGATACAACAACGCAAACAGTAAACTGGATTTATTTACGCATACAAATTCTGGCTAAATCATACATGTGCCATGATTTTTGGGATTACATTATGCAGAACACTATTACAGTCTGGAAAATGTTCCAGATGTTCAGTGGGTTACTTTACTAAACATACATTTGGAAATGCATTAATTCTAATATGAAGATCTTTTACTACCCATGTTTATTGTTTGTTCTCGATACCACATCATGTACTCTGTAAAATATAGTATTGATACGAATGACAGCAGTCATTTGTATGAACCTGTCATAATTAATTATCGCGTTCATTGAAAACTCTTTGAATTACTCATTCATGTATTATTGTAGATTCGTCATTAGTATACTCTTTGTTTTATTTAAAAGTATCTCTGTTTAAGTTTAGCTTTGAAACTGTAACATCTTTATAGATAAAGATATATTTATTGCATAACTGTGTACATCTTGCACCTGTCAGTTGTATCATTTTAAAATAAATAGACTTTAGTTGATAAGTTAGTGAAGTACAGCGAAACTATCATGCCCACTACTTTCCCAAGGTCTATAGTATAACAATGATACAATTTAAATTATGTAACATGAAAAAATGATTCTGAATGCCAGTTATAAATTGAAATGAGAAAGCGTAACAAGAATTTTAAATAAGAAACCGACCATGTTATTGCTACGTGTGTTTAAAACAAGTTTCTTTTGTTGATAAGCCAACAGAAAATGTCTGGACGAGTCATTGACTCCTGCTGTGTATTTTATTTCATACATTTATGTATTCATGAATATGTGGTAGGTTTGAAAGATACACGAAAATATTACACGTAATATCATAAAGTCCAATGAAGGGCTCTTGCTTGCATGTTTGGCGGGTGTTAAACAGCTTTGCATCGACTTCATTGCATGCAAACCTACTTTGTAAGTCTACTATAGGTACTCTGTTCAACGAAAGATAAGTCGTGACATAGCCGTCATTTCGTAAATTGTAGCCGTAAGGAGTCTGCTATCGAAAAAACGTAAAATAGCTATATTCACCATCTTTTTTTTCATATTTGATATTCTTTTTATGGTAACGTTTTGTAGAAAAACGTATAACAGGTCTCCTCCTACGCATGCCATTGCAGTCCAGTCCTGACATAGGCCAATCGCAAAAAGGGAATAGTTGGCATGCTGGTATGGTAAAGCTGGTTGGTGTCAATTGATAGTAACGTGCGAGCTTCTCTGGCTATCTGGCCCCTATACAAGGTTAGTCCGAAAGGGGATACCTACTAATCTGAAAGTGTGTTAAAGAACCCATAATAATGAATAGCTTTTTCTTCTACAACTTTCCTCAAAAGTCAATAGTTTAAAAGAAATAGCTGTTCAAAAATTTCATAAAAATCGCTAAAATCTCAATCCTCAGCAATGATCAGCTGTGTTTACATTTTAGGTCATATTTGGGGTCACGGATTAGAAGCTTCGTTTTCTGATTTAGTAAAGCTAAAGAAGGGATGAAGAATTTTTGAAAAAAATATTAATATGATAACTTTCCCGGAAAAAAAGAATGATCGAATTTTGAAATTGCTTTAAAACGGTCATCTCATCAGTAATACCTTAAGTAGCCCGCAGATTTGTACAATACGGCCGACGTAACTTGGCGAGTCTGAAGTTAGCTGATTAGCTGCGCAGTAGACAATTTCGTCTATTTATTCTGTGATTTCGTTTCTAAAAGATTCTTTGCGCAGCCAAACAACTAACTTCAGACTCGCCAAGATACGTCGGCTGTATTGTACCAACTTTCCGTCTAACCTTGTATAGCTCACGAAAACTAATGCTGTTTTCTTAATTAGCTAACTCGTAGGGGAGTAGGTACTGTATCCGCCCTTGATCGTAAAGATAGCCCTAGAAGGATAGACATCCTTTCTGATCCTTTCCATCACACCGGAATAGCGCGCTTGGAAGTTTCCTTTGTAATGTAATCATTGTAAACAATCGTATATTTTGTATGGGCTCAACTTATTTTTAAATTTCCGTGTTTACTAAACATCTCGTGCATACGGCATACTTCGCCTTATCAGTGCCAGTGTAAGTAGTGTGACGCATTACATATTAATTAAGTATTTTTATTCAACATGCCTTTCCTTTTAGGTATTTTACACTTAATGTGTAATACAGCCTAGGACAGTCAGCGACAAGACTTAGAATAGCTAAACATTTTAATTTTTAAACTTGGCATTAATTGGAAATTAATTGATATAAGATAAAAACTTTAACCTATATTAGGGCTAAGGTTTTAAGAGAACTATAACTATTTGGCATTTTTTTATAAAGAAAAAGAAATAAGTTTTTTTTAATGTATAGCATTTTTATTTTCTATTCAAGAAAATAGTAAAAAATTGTAAAAAAGCCAGGTTTAAAAAAAATAGAGAAGTAAGAAAGAGGACTTGGCGATGTCTTCCAAAAAAGTTGGTGGGAAATATACTTATATTCCCGCTGCCTTAATATGGGTTAAGATTTAATAAGAGTTGTATCTAGACTCTTTTAGAATTTGGCTGAGATTTGTTTGTCTCTACTTGTGGTACCAACTTCTGTCGCTGAATGTACCTACGATGGCAAAAGAACAACATTTAATTTCTGAACGAGTTAAACAGAGCATACAAATTCCTGATTCAGTTATGATAAGTGCCTACTCGCTACCGTACCTACTGCTTCTACTTACCTCATTAGACTCATTATTCCACGTGGAAAACGTTTTAAGAAGAACAAAGCATCCAGCTGAACATGCATTGTTTTTATTCAAATCAAAGATTGCTCGAGATTTATGATGATTGAAGCTCAGACTGAGAAAAAAGGTTTAAATGAAGTTTTTATTCGGTCTAAAGAGTAAACATCTGCTTTTGAAATTAGTTTGATAAAGAATTTAGGACATTCGATACGTTTCTTGGGTAGTCATCCAGATTACCAGAATTTATAGTTTTTCTTTCTCTTATAGAGGAAAGCGCAGCGTGGGTAGGCCTCCCACAAGGTGGACCGATGATCTGGTGAAGGTCGCGGGAATCCGCTGGATGCGAGAAACACAGGACCGGTCGATGTGGCGATGCTTGGGGGAGGCCTATGTCCAGCAGTGGACGTCTTTCGGCTGAATGATGATGATGATGAAAGAGAAAAGGAAGTAAACAGAAGTCCTTGTACGAATTTGCAAATTACGAAAACTTAACTTTATAGCTAGTATAATTTGTCTCTTTTTCCCGCGTGTGTGTAAGAGAGATAGAGTTTAGAGCGCTCACCTAAAAAATACTTGCTGTTTTTGTAATTTGCTTACTCGTACATACAGCGTACTAGGGGTAGGTACAGGGGCCTAATTCTCCTAAAATAAATTGTTGCCAAACGCAATTGAACCACAACCGTCAGTCAGTTTTTGTTTTCGAAAACTTTCAAAATGATTGATTTTGTTTTTTGTGTCAAACAATTTGATAGCTTTTGAAATAAAATTGAGAACTGTCTGAATGAACGGATCAGCCTTGGTTCGGTTGTGATTTATCAAGATTTATTTTAGGAGAATTCGAAAACAAAAACTGACTGACGGTTGTGGTTCGATTGCGTTTGGCAACAATTTATTTTAGGAGAATTGGGCCCCTGGTCCTACAGTCCTGATAGTTTGTCTACTTTGCATTTTTTTCTCGCACTTAAGAAGTCCCACTGTTCACGTAATAATACCAAGTGTTACCTATCTACAAGCTCAACGATATTTTTTATGTTTGCTAAAGCATTTAGGGATTACATTTTTATCTTGTACAAATTGTTTATGGCGCCAGTAATAACAAAATACATTACTTATATCATGAAATGCAGCTAACGATACGATCGCTCGCCAGACGATAATTCTAGGGGTAATCGCTCATTATCTCAACAAATCAGGGTCGTTTGCGATAAGTCACGCAAGTGGCCGGCCTATGGAGCTCTCGTGTCTTTGTCTTTATTTTATCTCAAACATATTGCTTATAGTTTGTAATGAATTCCTGTTTTCTTTGTAATCTTAAGTCATGTACAACTAATCTTACCATTAAAAGTGTCGTAAGCCGTAGGCTGATATTCTTCCCGGAACGTGTCCTGCGCGTACGCAGCTATCAACGAGCTCTTCCCCACAGCTCCATCACCCACCAACACACACTTTATCTTCTCCTTCTTTCCACCTTTCACCTTCCTTCTGTCTTTTATCTGAAACATTCGGTTCAAAGTCCGTCTGCTCTTCTTATCCCTGACCGCCCATTCGTTCACTTTATCACAGCAATTCAAGTCTTCAGACACATCGTCTCGTATCACAGTGCGACCGTTCTCTTCAGCCACTTCTGAGTAGTCGTAGTCGTCGTCGTCCCGCCGCGAAATCGGGAACTGGCTCGGACTGTGCACACCGAACACGAACGGCCCGTCTCTCTCGGGCACACGGGCAGCGAACCCGTTCGCCGGAGTCGGGGGCTTCGCATAATGCACTACCGGGGCACGGTACTGACTCGAAAGGTATTCGTCAGACGCCTGCGGATCAAACCTAAACACAAGTTCCGCTTCCCTGCGATCCAAACTTAGTTCTGGAGGTGTAACTTTGTCTTGAAAGTATCCTACTTTCTCGCGTGCCCTTGTCTCCTGCAGTCGCCTTTCGAGTTCGACGTTCGACGGTTTCCAATAATCTGGTCGGTATTCATAAGAATAATCTGTGGGCAGGTTCCTCGGCGCGGGCAAGGGCCTGTGCGGGCCAGTGTCGCGGGGAGGCGCGCGTGGTGGGACCATTAGAGGCTTTTGCGGTTCTGCCAACAACGGCCGACGCGCCGACAGGTTCGCGTTTCTGTTGAACATGATCCCTTCTAAACTGGGAGACATTTGCACTGTCACGACTGGCTGCCAAAACACGGATTCTCGGAGTATGAGTACGCGCACATTACTTGCGCGATGTAATCGGAATATATCGCGGTTTGTGGAGCGCGCGGACGCGAATAGCAGCGTGCCGTCACCGCGGAGAACAGTACGCGACTGTCTCGGGGCCGGCGCGGCCATAGCCGCGCTCCCCTCGCCCGGAGAAATGACCTGTTGCTTCTGTTACCTGTTCAGGTACAAGCGACCATTTCGCGAGCAAAGCGCAGCTGCTGCCTGCCCGTGAACAAAGCCGTCATATGGCGTCGCCAGCCGCTTCACATAGCCCCGTAAAGAAATTCATTCACGGTATCCAACGATGAATGAACTACGACGTGTTTTGTTTACCAAATGTACCTCTATTAGGTTTAGATAGCGCTTCCAACCTCGATCCGTGTTGTGTTGATATGGATGTAGATGGACCATAATTGATTGTTGGTAACTTTGAGCTAGGCTAGAGCGCATCAGCGCATGTTTTATCAAGGTAGGTATTATGGGTACAGTGAATAAAAGAGTTGTGGATTATCGTTTCTAACATAAATAAACCTACCTAGGGCTAGGCACGAGCACGACCGTGGTATAATAATGCTTATTATCGGTAGGTACCTACCATGAAAACTTGCGTACCTGCCGTAGGTATGTACCTACTTAATTAAATCAGAACTAAACAACGCTATTGTTAAAATAAAAGAATAGTAAAGACTTTATGTTCCGATTTATTATTGTCTTAACCCAGTTGATATTTATAAATAAAAAGACAATAACATGTATTGCATTTTACAAATTCCATGCTGCTTTGGAAGTAAAAAAGTAGGTACATAAAGAAATACCTTTAATTTCAGCTGTTCAACTGTTTTTCAAACAATCGCGCTTGGAATTTCGGAGGGTAACCCAGGTTACCAGAGGGTAACCTGGTTTACCCTCCAAAATTCCCAGTACGAGTTTGCAAATTACGAAAACGGCAATTGATTTCGTCTTCTTCTCTCGGTTCGATGGAGCCATTTAATTTTGAGAATAGCTCGTGCTGTGGTGAAAAGATTTGCCAGTTAGCAAGGTTGGTAGCGAGGCTAGGGCACGCCGCAATAGCGGCGGTAAGACCCGTTATGGAGGAGTGGCTGGAGAGGCGGCATGGCGCCCTCAGCTTCCGGCTGACGCAGGTGCTTTCGGGACATGGATGTTTCGGGAAGTACCTGTGTCGCATAGGCCGGGAGCAGACGCCCGGATGTCACCACTGCGTCGACTGCCCGGAAGACACGGCGCTGCACACGTTGCAGGAGTGCCGTGCGTGGGCGACGCAGCGCCGTGAACTAGTCGCGGCAATCGGTGGTGACCTCTCGCTTCCGGCCGTGGTTCTGTCCATGGTCGGGAGCGAGAGTGCGTGGGAAGCCGTCACCTCCTTTTGCGAGGTGGTGATGGCAACCAAGGAGGGAGCGGAGAGGGAGAGAGAGGCGACGGCCACTCTCCCTTCCCGCGCCAGACGCACCGGGCGCCGCCGGAGGGCGCGCGACGATCTCCGGCCACCCTAGTGTGTGGCCTGCGGGCGACGGGTTAGGGGACCCGTCGCCCGACCAGTAACAGGCCCGAGAAGGCGGCGCGCATGTGTTCCGTGCGCGCCTCTCAGGAGGACGTGGGGCAAGGCCCCACAGAAGGAGAGGTCCGCCAGGGGCTGGCGGACCGAGGCCTGCCGGGGTTGCGGTGCATGCAGCTGCGAATCCCGTGACCCCGGCCAAGGGTCAGGAGTAGGAACACCGTGGGTTTTTAGCCGGTAAGAGTCCGGCATAACCCTTCGCCTTCCCCAGGCGAAGGGTATCCATGAGGATTTTCCCACGATAAAAAAAAAAAAAAAAAAAAAAAAAAAAAAGGTTGGTAGCGAGGCTGACTAGCCATGGTGCGCCAGGCATACTAAGTATCGTCACTTGTGGATATTGTTGGATGAATGTTCAATTTCCGCATTAAATTACTTAAAAATAAAACGAGTATTAAATCAGTCATCAATCTTTATTAAACTATATACTAATACTACATACAACTAGTTAACCAGTCTCATCCCAATTGAAAACAATCAATTATTTCATTTTGTGACTAAAATGTCTGGACTTTTTTGGAAATGTCCGGACTTTTTGGCAAATGTCCGGCTTTTTGTCCGGACTTTTCAAATTTCGAAATGGTAACCCTACTTGTGGAGGCTCTTTTTAACCGACTTGGAAAAGGAGAAGGTTCAATTAGACGAGTATTTTTTTTTTGTTTTTCAATTTATTTACGCCTATTTCTCAAAAGTTTGTTGACTGCGGAATACTTTCGAGTTTGGCTCCTTGAATTTGGTTTTTGGTTGAGTAGGTTTTTTTTAACATAAATAGTAGCTTGAAAATTAATTACCTATACGTATCGGACGTTCTAGTTGTAGTAGTGGTCCACGAAAGTATACAGGGTGTAAACGAATTCCTGTAATTCCTTCAAACCGCGTGATCTACTGGTGACACTGATTGACCCTGCATAGGTTTTTTTTCAGAATTAACAAAAAATAGTTTAAAAAAAAATTACCATGTTATTCTGTATCTGAGTAATTTTAGCGTCCCAAGTTAACTGACTGCGTGGAGCGATATCTCGCTAGTTGCGCTCGTCAGCTTTGTCGCCGTGCCTTCATTCATATAAGCATGGCATCGAAATTTTCTATCACATAATTTTTTTATTTGGAAAAAATAAACTTTATTTTTTATTTTCAATCAATCTAAATCCTGTGCGGGGTTTATCTATACCATTAATAGATCATGTCGTTTGAAGGAATTACACAAATTTGTTAACACCCTGTATTACATAATTGTAATTTTATATAAAAAACTTAAAAAAAACCGGCCAAGTGCGTGTCGGGCCACGCGCAGTAATAGGGTTCCGTAGTTGCTAGCTGCATAATAATAAGGACTAAGAAGAGGGTTTCGTATTTTTACGAAATTTTTACTTTTCCATGTACATTTTATAAATTGGTCGACTATTCTCGTAAGCTTGTAAAGCCTACTTAGCTGTGATAGTTTTCCTTTTAACTTCGTTGTACTACTACCGTCAATTTTTTCACTTAACCAAAACTAACCGTTTAGCAGGCAGGGAAGGGGGAAACACTTGCGCAAAGCTTAATATTTCAGAAACGGATCCCTTAATCGAAAAAAATTTGCAACAAACCCGTAATAGTTTTGAAAGATCTACTCAACAACATCCCACACCATGGGGTAGACGAGAAAAAAAAAACATCCTCAACTTACGAGTAGAGTGCGCGCAAGATATCTCTGCGCGCGACTGAGGGCGTGCTAAACGTTGCCATGATCGCAAAAGTTCAAATTACCGCTTTTTAAGCTTAACTTTTTTATCGCTAAACATAATTTTCCCGTTAAATATTCCTACAATCAGGTAGTTCTACTATCAAAATTGATAAAACGGCACACACTTTGGTGGACCATGATTAGTTCCGATTTCGGCCGCGCGCAGACTTATCTTGCGCGCACTCTACTTACAGGAGGCACACTAAAAAAAGTTTTTCTTCATGATTTTATTTTACCACTTTGTCGGCGTGATTAATATGTATATCCATGCCAAATTATAACTTTCTATAATAACATGCATGGCGAAACTATAATAACCCCCTTATTACAAAAGATAGTTTAAACCAAGACTAAGGTAAACCTAGGTTTAAAATATACCTCACTTTCTTATGTCATATAACAAAAAGAGACGGGGCTATTTTAAAACCTAGGTTTTTCTTAGACCATCTTTTGTAATAAGGGGGTAAGGGTTCCTTGTTGAAGAACTCTAAAAAAGTAAACGCCGATTTAAAAAAAAACTGAAAGGAGTAAAATAATTGCCATTATTTATCTCGTATAATCGTTGAACATACCTACTTAATTGGTACATTTTAAAATATTTATACCTGTAAACAAAAAACATTTAAAAATATAAAAAAATAATTACCACAAATACCTATTAAAAAATTAACAGTTTCATACGCCTTTACAGACATGAATCATTTTACCATACACAGATCTATACGACTCTTATATGTCGTATCTTACAGGACCTTATCCTATTGATAATATTATAATGATATTTTATAATATTATTATACGATCCTAGATATTTGATAGTGAAATAGCCCCTTTAGTGGGTAGTACACATAACACTTCTATGTTGGTTTGTCCACAAAAAATAAACTGTACCCAGTACCCACGGACTAGAAAAAAAAGAAGGACTCCGCGCTACGCATAACGAAAGTGAAGCACCGTACCAATCTATGTGTGCGTGATTTGAGGGATACCAGATAAATGAAATTTTCCCCATTTTTTAAAATATTTTGACAGTTTATTTATGTATTTAAATAAAGCGATATAACAAGTCCACTTACTTATGATTATTTACGGTTTACTCACGTGCATTTTTCGGGATTGCCCGACTAGTTTCGGACCCAAACGGAGCCCTTAATCATGAGCTGAACACGCGGCGAGGCCGCGAGACGAACTCCACTTAAATTATTTAATTGAAATAACAAACATATACTTATTTAAAACTTAAAATGAAGCATTCATTTTGTATGAGTGACAAGAAAAACGCTGTTGCAGTAGGTACGTAATTCAATTGATTGTGTGCTGTAGTAATGTGGGCAAATTATCTATAAGGAAAACAGGGTGGATGGGATAGGTTAGACCTACCCTATCATGGAGTAGGCTGGATTTGAATTTTTGTATGAATTATTAAAATGTGAACAGGACAACGTCTGCCGGGTCAGCTAGTAGAAAATTAAACATAAATGTTTACTCAAATGATTTAATCACAATCTTTACAACACACAAAAACACTCACTAACCCGCATGTATCAGCCGAAGCGTACTAGCGGACTATCAGCCGAAGTAACATAAAGAAAAGTATGATTCAAATCCGTTCAAATCTAAGACCCATGGCCAATTAATGATACAAACCCTTTATGGAAAACCGTATCTAAATCAGTGAATCCATTTTAGAGATAAATGGGAACATTTGTGTGCATGAACTAACAAAAAAACAATACACCTCCGTTCCATCGCGAGTAGTGATGGGATTCTACCCGGAAAAAAACCCAAAATGGGTTAATTCGAGGGAAAGAACCCGGGAAAGAACCCGATTGGGAAAATATTCGGGTTTTTTCAAATTTGGCTTATGAAATATTTAGATACACATGCGTTAAATAGTACATCATTTTTGAACTTTATTACTACTAGTTACAGCTTGTCTAAGTTAAAGTGACGCGCTCCACTACCACATTTTACGCAAACAAACAAATTTAAAGTATGGACAATTAAGTAGTGGGTCACGTCATTTCAACTTAAATAAGCTATACTGCTAGTTAGTTATGGCAAGTTTGTCTTTTCTTAGAATTAGAACCAGTGACATTTATAACTCAGTGAATGAAGTGATAAAGCAAGGTACAAGTATTCACTTATTTGTTCGTATTTGCTTCTTAATTGTTTTTAATATGTCTTTTAAAGATTTATTTCGATCTTGGAGACGCCTAACTTTTTGATTTAATATTTTTATTCTTTTATTTTTTGCAATTATTGCTTGTTTCTTTTTTAACTTTTCCTTTAAATTGCGTTTCCTGGGTGTATCAGGTACTAGCTGTTCTTTTAAATAAGAGGCTGTAGGTGGCGATGACGGACCGCCGATTGGAGATAGCTAAAACAAAAGAGTAGTTATTATAAGTCATTAGTGACAATAATTAAAAAAAAAAATGCGATTCTTTTGTATGTACATACTTGTGATGAAGTTAAGCCCACGCTAAAGGAAGTAGAGGCTTCACATGACAACTGTTGAGAATCAGCTAGTACGGTTTCAATTATTGGTGGTGTCTAGAAACATATGGAAACATTAGACTCATCGAGTAATAAATTATTGCTAAATAATAACTGCAAGGTGCATGTATATACATACTTGTGATAAAGTTAAGCCCAATCCCAAGGAAACGGAGGCTTCAGATGGTAATGGCTGCTCGGAATCAGTTGCTACTGTTTCAAGTATCAGTGGCAGCTTTAAGAAAAAGGATGCATTAAAATAATTGAATAATAAATTGCAGCTAAGTATTAATTGCACGACGCGTGTATCTACCTACTTCAGATGAAGATAAGCCTAGACTTAAGGAGGTAGAGGTTTTGGGTGACGACGGCTGCTGGAAATCATCTGCTTCTATCGCTGATCGCTGGAAAAAAAGAAAATGCAATAATCATATAATAAAGAAATATGTTTTTGCCATCTTTTATTGCACTGACCACATATGTACATACTTGTGTTAATGATGAAGACGGTGAAGGAAAAAAAAATGAAGTCTCATGTGATGACAATTGGTGTGCTCTTTGTAATGACATAGTCTTTCTTGGCTCTACAGGCTGTTCTTCCATGTCTGGTAGCTCAAACAATAGCTGAAAGAAAATACAAACAGTGTGAAGATCATCACTGTACTACCCTCTTAAAACTCAGTAAATCAAATTGCTGAGTGTACAATAATTATTACTGTGTGTGAATGTGGACCTCTCCATAATTAGGAATTGTTATCATCATGCAAGTTAAATTTGGTACCTACAACATTCCTGATTCTCTACGAATGCACTTAGTAGAAAAATATTCCTTATTATATTGCTTTCACGGTAAGTTGATTAATTTGGCAGATGTCAGTTCATGACATGAAAATAAATTGTAATGGCGCTTGTGTATGACAATTTAATTCAAAAAGTATTAAATCAATTTAAAATATTAATAAAGCCTTACCCAAAAGGTTGTTTTAAAATCAGAAACATAGAAACAATATAGTTATAGGTGTTTAACGCCATAATTATATATTACATAAATTATTTTGAAAAAACCCCGACGCGTTTTCAAACTTGCGTCAGATGGTACCAGTTGCCAGAGACGTGCGTATCGATAAAATAATTTCGATAAATTTATATTAACAGAATGAATATTTTGACTGTCGTAATAATTATAGACGATAGGCTCAGTTGATTGAATAATTAAAATAAGGCTTATTATATCCCAGTTGCCTTGCAAAAGGTCGGTCAGTCCTAAATTTTGGATACGTGATACGGATATATGTGTTCTTATAAAAATTACAAATTTTGTACCTTGAGTGACCTCGGCGCGCTCTGCCATCTTGGGTTAAAGAACCCAAAAATGAGTTTTTATTAAATAACTCCTTATGGGTTTTATGCCAAAAATTATTCACATCAATTTTGTAGAAAATTAAATTCTTATTTTTCATTCCAGACTCAAAATCAGAGGTATTTTATAGGTTTGAAGCCCATGTCTGTCTTTCTGTTTGGCTGTCTATTTCTCTCTCTGTCTGTGTGTCTGTTTGTGGGCTTTTCATAAAAAAACACCTAACATAACACATCCAAAATTCAGGACCGACGAACCTTTCGCAAGATAAACCTCTTTTTCGCGACCCGGCTACTGGGCTTATTATTGGTGATAAATAAACATTTATGTTCACTCATCCCATACCTGCTAGATTCATTATCACATCAGCACGTATTCGTCTATTGTTGAAGATATGCATGCTAATTGACTTAATCCTAATTACTTAAATCACAAGTATTTGAAATGTACATAAAATCACATTACAATAATTTGTCAAATTCTCGCTGAAATTTTACAAATTTTATCGATAGTTGAATCGACTACAGTCACATGTCTAGCAACTCCTATTGACATGTGTCATTTTAATCTTCTTAACGTGAAAACAATATAGCTTACTCTTTTTGGAACTGCATAGGTTACGACTCGACGTAGTCCATTTTTCGTGGTATACAAATCGTGTGCATCAAAATGTATACTACATATCACGCTTGTTTTCGACGGAATCCAATGTTCTTCATCTCGGCAATTTCTTATTATTTTAATCCAGTCATTATTCCATGGTTGATTTGTTATAGGAAATCTATAAAAGTAATCATATTCAATACTTGCAAAAAAATTACAAAGAACACAAAAAATGGATTACCCAATTTCTCGGGAAAATTACCCATTTATTTTCCGACAATACTCTTACCATACGTCTTTTGAGGTAGCGATGGGTCGTTGAAGGTTTTTCCGTCAACGAAACGTTAACGTTGAATTGCGTTTGTCAACTAGTTGATCAACTAGTTAATTTCGTCAACAAGTTAACGTGTTACGAACGTCAACTTGCATGAACGATAAACGCCTAAACGCTTTTATTAACGTATGCTATTGTAATGTTAATTTACGAACAATTTGATGCAGTTTACCTAATGAAATTGGATAACATTTTATGATGACTTTACCTACTACCTACCTAGGGTTCTAGATGATCTTCCCTTCATACTTTTTTCAGGCTTAGGACTGACTGATTAATTTGCTATAAAACACAAATTTCAGGCGTATTTAGAATAATGACATTGATCAAATTACTAAATGAATATAAAATCTTGTATTCGTTATTTAGAGTTCAAATTCTTGTCATGACTATCGCGTCGTAGCGGGAGTTTTATTCTTAAAGAAATACAATTTACGTACGTTGAAAATAACAAAACGTTGACCGTGCACAAATCAACTCGTTGAATTCGTCAAACGATGAAACGAGTTGAATTCATAAACGTCGTTGTCTCGTAACTCGTTGACGAATTCAACGAGTTGATTTGTACACGGTCAACGTTAATTCCGTTGAAGAGACATCAACGTTGATTCAACTAGTTCGTTGATTCAACGCCCATCGCTATTTTGAGGTTTTGTGTTCCAATAGTAATGATTTTAAAATGTCAAAAATACAATAAATCAATAGTTAAATAAGCGTCTTACTTGTGATACGTTATTCCTTGACACTTTTTCTGGGATGTAGAATTATTTTTACACCATTTCACAACACACGAAGGCATTATTTAATTTTATTATTTGACGTAAACACTACCTACAATGAAGGCGCAGTGCCGTGTAATGGCGGCCGGTCGGCACCTTATGATGTAAATGTGTGCGTGAGGCATGTTTGTACAAACGGTCGGCATACTTATAGTGCTTCACTTTCGATACGCGTGGCCTTAGAATAAATTAGTACTTATTCTAAGCGCGTGGCGCGGAGTCCTTCTTTTTTTCTAGTCCGTGACTGTACCTTGTGTTTTTTAATGTATGGCATGGACAAAAAGCACGTGTTGTTATTTTGACATTGACAGCTGTAATGCTGCAACGCGTTCCACTTCAAACCCAGCTTTCTCTGTATTTTTACCCTATTACCTGCTTCTAAAAAGAGATAGCATAACATTTATAGAGTGGGAAAATAGAGAAAACAAATATCGGTGATGTTTCAAAAAACTTGCAATTAACGTCAAATGTCAACGTCAAAATTTAACACATTTTGTTGTTGTAGTTTGTGGTTAGGTTCGTCAAAGTGAAATTGTTGAATTTTTATTAAAAAAATAATTTAAGGACTTAAACATTGTGTAGATATTAATTATATGTGAAACTATATTTCATAAACTATGGCCAAGTTTAAATTGAGTAAGTAAAATCGAATTATTACGACTTTATTGTCAAACCACGAGACTGCAATCTAACGTTAATTTTGAAGAATTTTTAAGCGTGTACAAATAAATATCCAGTCCATTACGTAGTGTTGGCCTAAATTAAAATTATTATTGTAACTGAGTGTACATAATAAACGAAGTAACTTTTCTTCCAAAACGTGTCTAAAATTGCTATGTAAGCAGAACGGATCAATATTGCACAATAAACCATAAAAGTATGTTCTTGCTTGTAATCTCAAAATATACACAATATAGGTTCACAAGCCATACACTCTTATTCCAAAACCATAACTTCAATAACAATAAACTTGTAAGTACCTACTAAAACACCTGATATTTCAGAAAAACCATCAAAAAGGCAGCCGGCACGCCTACGATACAAAATAGAAAAGAAAGTAAAAGATCACAATAGAAAGCTAAAAAAGGAAGCAAAGAAGAATCCTAAATCCAAGAAAGCCAAGCCCATTCAAATCCCAAATGGTTGTCCGTTCAAAGATGACATATTGAAGGAGGTGGAGGC
This sequence comes from Amphipyra tragopoginis, assembly GCA_905220435.1. Lineage (NCBI taxonomy): Eukaryota > Metazoa > Arthropoda > Insecta > Lepidoptera > Noctuidae > Amphipyra > Amphipyra tragopoginis. The sequence goes on along the minus strand of HG991997.1, from coordinate 6,709,155 downwards.
TGTAAAGAAACACAAGGAGGAGGAAAGACAGAAAAAGAAAGACTTAGCCAAACTGGAGAAACAAAAGAAAATGGAAGAAAAAAAGAGTAGCAAAATTAGTATGGGCACATTGGTAAGTGATTTCTGTGCAGATCTTTACCATAGTTTTCTTAAAAGGTCCAATCAGAGGCAGATTACCCATAAGGCCGACTAGGCCCGGGCCTAGGGCTGCCAACAGTGGAAAAAAAAACTTAGCGCAGCAATGGAATTGACAAATGGGCGGCTGGTACTACATTACCTAAAGTGGATAGTACTACACTTCCTAGGGCGGCCAAGACTGCTAGTCCGTTTCTGGGTCCAATCCATCTCTTTTAGTTTCAAACACATACCACATAACTGTTCAAACAATATACCAAAATAGTACCAAGTCCCTAAGCTACAGCTTAAGTTTTGGTTGTTGGCCATTTCAGAGCAAGAATGCCATCTTGTATTAACCTCTTAACAACCAATACCTCTATTCTATCTATTGTGTACATGTTTCCGGTAATTGATCAGTTAATGAGTGTATGTAACAGAATGCTAGGGCCATAAATTTTCTTTCTTTATCATCAACACCATAATAGACTAAACATCCACCGCTGTACCATAGCAAGGGTTTTATTACAATTATATGATGCTTAGCCAACAAGCCACATGTCTATGCCAAGAGTTGAAAAGTTGAGTTTCACGCGCATACCCTAAATATGCGAAATACTCTGCAGTCATGCCGAAGAGATGTCTCAAAGACACTGTAATAAATTATCTGTTAACCCATCAAATGTCCTACGGACACTGTATGCTTTCTGTAACATTTATAGGCCGGTTTATAACCTAAGTCAAAATAAAAAAAACAATTTGAAAATTTTTGGATGCGTTTGAAGGGGCACTACAAGCAGGCTGACACGGGACAGATAAAGATAAAAAGGCCATTGATTATACTGCTATCTGCTAATTAAACTGTAGGTAACGAAACCAAATTTTGAGTAATGCGCCTTGTGGCCTTACATGTCTAGTCTATGTTATATTTGAAGACTCTTCGGGAAAAATAATGAATGTCAATAAATGTTTAATTAGAGTTGAAAGACGTTTGTGGGTGGACATCTCTGCTTTTTGGGATTGACGAACAGATAGAAATTGAAGGATTGTAGCTGACTATGACTTTTTACCCAATTCTTATAACTGTAGATTATAGTACACCAAGAAAGCAAACAGATTGCATTAAAAGGTCAGTTTAGCAAAAATTGTGACATTCATTATTTTTCCTGAGGAGTCTTCATTCCAAAACTTGGTTTTGTAGCTTAGCTTTGTTTAAAGGTACAATTCCGTGCATCGCGGCCGATCGCAGTCACGCGCGATCTATCGCGTGTGACAGACGCGCGCGGCTGATGCGTCAATAGTCAGAGTATGAAAATGTATGACGCGTGCGGCTAACGACAGATTAATCAGTATATTATAGACACGACTATTGACGCATAAGCCGCGCGCGTCAGCCGCACGCGATCGATCGCACGCGGCTGCGATCGGCCGCGATGCACGGAACTGTACCTTTAGTTAGCAGATGGCAGGATAGCTAACAGATACTATGTCAGGATCACAAAGGATGCTGTTATTTATCCTCTTGTTATGATGAAAAGAGTGTGATGAACTCTTCACTAGGATCCACTCAGTCACTTATAATTATGTTTTCTTTTCTACATTTACAGGTAGAAAATGCACAAGCTAGAGGCAAAGTACATGATGCTTTCAAAGGTGAAGAAGCTTCACATGACGTAGAATTTGGCAAGGACAGGAGACAAGAAAATTCACTCAAAACTTACTACAGAGAGTTCAAGAAGGTTATATCAGAAGCAGAAGTTATCTTAGAAGTGGTTGATGCCAGAGATCCTTTAGGTAAGGAAACTATTTATTGTGACAAATTCTTATAAGGGCCAATTTACACAATACATGTTTAGACGGTCGACATGGGCCATACAAAAACTCGAAGTTCTAATAGGCTTTGTGGCCACCCCCAGAAGAAAATCCAAAGTCAAAGTTATAGTCAAATAGTTTTTATTTCAAGTAGACCAGATCACTAGTGCTTTCAAAAGGTCAACATTAGGTGCTCGGTTCCAAGAAGTAGGTCCTTTGGAGAAGAGCCGGCAAGAAACTCCATGGACACTCTTTTAAAAAAGTAAATGGTTTGACAATTTTCATTGTAGTACCTAATGTAAGAACAATGCAGATTAGTGTATATGCAGTTAACAACAACATCCTGTATAGCAATCATAAAGTAGCCAATTTCCTTCAAGAGTATTGCTATTACATTAGGCGGTTCGCCCACGGTGACGCACGTCGGAGCAACAAGCGTTAGAACGATTTTAGCATCGCATTGAATTGTATGGAGTCGCATGGCGCAGCGCCCACGGCTGACGCATTGACGCACGTCACTGTAGTGCGCACACGGTTTTTGTCGCTCCGTCATGCGTCACCGTAAGCGAACCGCCTAAGACGTTGTACATTTTCTTGAAATACTTCTACCCTGATGCAGGTGTAACGTAGATACAAACAACACACATTACATTACACTACATCAACTGAGTATTGTATTGAAACATTCCAACATGTGGATAAATAATGTTGGACTTTCATTGCCACCATGGTTTATACCTAATTCTGCTCTTTATCTAGTGATATTATCTACATGATTTGCATTTGTGGTTATCCACCTAGTACTAATGGTACCACCTATCGACAATAATACTATAGGTACAAGGTGTCCGGTAAAGAATGGATAATCCAGCATGTGCTTGTGAAGGGGCTCAACGCCTACCTGAAACACATCCATGTATGTTCTGCGATTTTCTGTGGTTTAGAAGCGACTTCTGTGTGCTATTTTGAGGCAATTTGTAAGGAAAGTGAAAAACTGGAAAGCATTTTTTTCGTCTGAACCACTTCACGTAACGCTATGAAATTTACAGGACTTGTAGTTCATTAAACAAAAAAGTTTTTGATATTATTAGCGACAACTTACGAAATGAACGCTATGTCAGGACTCATCTTTTGTTGAACAGAGTATAACAACTCAATAAGTCAAACAAATTCCACAGGCACCCGCTGTTCCCAAGTAGAGGAAGCAGTACGTGAGTCAGGCAAGCGTCTAGTATTAGTTCTGAACAAAGCGGACCTGGTTCCCCGCACCAACCTCGAGGCCTGGCTCAAGTACTTGCGTCGGACAGCCCCTGCAGTACCCTTCAAAGCATCCACGCAAGACCAACAACATAACCTTGGAACTAGGAAGATGAAGCACATTGTTAAGGAGAAGCAGATGAAAGGTTTGTATTAATGTAATTTGTATGACAAGTTCCATACGCCGAATTTTGACTACTATTAAAAATGTACAAAAATTTGGTATTACTATAAAGAAAGTATAGAAAGAACAAATTATATGAAAAAATAGAGGAGATACACGCTTTCGAAGCTTGTGGAGGAAGCATTTTCTGTCCTTGCCACACGAAACGAATATTGTACAGAGCAATGTCAAGTCACTTTGAAGTTTTCAAGGTATGATGTCATTGTGATACTTTCGAGATTAGTAATAAAAAAATAATAGTCACATGACCTATTTGAAGCCTAGAGTTAAGCTCCCAAACAACATACTACTCTACAATTCTGTTTGGGGGATTTTGTTTTAAAGGAATGCTTTTTTTTGTTATTTGATTTGGCCACGTTGGACCCTAGTCGCACCACGCAGACGCGGCCTAAGATGGAGCACACGATTCCCCTATTTATAAGTTTTCTATTGTACGAATATAATGATATGTATGCCTATTATTCAATAATTAATATACATATGATGTATATATTTGAAATTTGTGTATTTTAATGTAGTGTATAAGTATTTCTAAAAAGTTTTATAGATACCCTTATACCTACTAATTTTTGACATAAAAAATTGTGCACCATGTATTGTGCCTGCATCACCCTAAAGTTGACTGGTAGAAAATGCCTAAGACATTAAGTCCGCCTCTGTACTCATTTTGTGCATACAGAATAAAATTAATAATATAGACCGCTAGCTCTCACATAAACACGACGAAACAAACTAAACTGCTTGGCGCCTGAATTGAATGTGACTGTGGTAGCTAGCCAGGCGCTTTCTATTCTTCATGACCACTGCGTAAATCCACCACGACTCGAGGCTCTACCTTCCACAGTTAAAGAGTTTACCAAAAATATTGTTTCCAGGTTCAGCATGCGTCGGCGCAGAGCTTGTAATGGGTCTGCTGGGCAATTACTGTCGCAACAAGGGCATCAAGACGTCAATAACAGTGGGTGTGGTGGGCTTGCCAAATGTGGGCAAAAGCTCCATCATCAACAGTTTGAACAGATCCAGGGCTTGTAATGTTGGCAGTACTCCTGGTGTTACTAAGTAAGTTATCATCTTTGTTAGTAGTAGTCTATCGCTGTCCATTATGATACGTAGGGGATTTTCTAAAAGCGAGGTTCTATTAATTGGTGCAGATTCTGTTGCGCATCAGCTAAACTTAACTAAAAATATGTCTATCCCTTATTAACAGGCAAAACAAGATAGAGACAGAACACTAGTTCTTTCCGTATTGGTATCCATAACTTCGATCCAAAATAAACAAAATTTTACTATACAGGGTGTTAACGAATTCGTGTAATTCCTTCAAACCGCGTGATCTACTGGTGACATAGATTAATACTAAATAAATAATAATAATATAAACTAAATAGGTATTTATGAAATACAACAGAATTTTTTTTAAAAAAAAAATTGACTTTCTGTTTCTGAGTCATTTTAGAGCAGTCTTTCTCAAAGTGGGCGATAACGCCCCCTTGTGGGGGCTAGAGGCCTACAGGGGGGCGGTAAAGGGCGGTAATAGTAACGACTGCGATTGTGATTAATAAGATGTGGTGCAATAAGAACAAAATAGGGGGCGCTAGAAAATAATTGATTCCCAAAAGGGGCGGTAGACGAAATAAGTTTGAGAACCTCTGTTTTAGAGCCTTGAGTTATCTGACTGCAAAGAGCGATATCGCGTTAGTCGTACCCGTCGGCTGTGTCGCCGTGCTTTCATTAATTTATGCGTGGCATCGAAATGTTCACTCAAATAAAAAATATTTTTTGCAAAAAAAAAATGTTTTTTTTTTACTGATTCCTTATTAGGTGGTTTAGATAATTATGAACAATTACCACTACCGCATGAAAAAAAAAGTTTTTTATTTTTAATTAATCTAATTCCCGTGCGGGGTCATTCTACACCAGTAGTAGATCATGTGGTTTTAAGGAATTACACGAATTCGTTAACACACTGTATAATCGCTCGTAAAAAATTGGGCACTTTGAATATGTGCTTTTATGCCCAACCCATCTTTATCTTTTACGGCCATCTTTCCAGACAAATGCAGACAGTACAGCTAGACTCCAAGATAAAGATCCTGGACAGTCCAGGCATAGTGTTCCACTCTGGTCCTGAAACCGACTCGTCTGTGGCTCTGAAGAATGCGGTGCGCGTGGGCAGCCTGAAAGATCCTGTTACACCTGCGGCCGCTATATTGCAGCGAGCCAATAAGCAGACACTGACAGAGCTGTATTGTATACCTGAGTTTAATACGCCACAGGTTAGTTAAATACAATTATCTTAGAATAATAACGCCTAGAAACCTAGTACGAGCACCAAAAGTGAAGCAACTCAAACTATGCCGGATACGGCAAAGTTAGCGAATCGAGCCGTCAGTGCTCAATGTTACGCTCTGTTGAACACACCTCCCAAGAAATAATTCAAAACGACAATTTGTTGAGTATAAAGATGCTATAGCACATCCGGAAAACATAAAAAATTACATAAAATTGCATTTCACATATTGATACTAACATTAAATCCATTATTTTTACGTAAATCGATCTCCAAATCAAAATTTTCTTAACCTAATTTATTACAACGAAGTGTTGTCAATTGTAAAGAAAAATTACCCATAATACAGTAGACACTAACATTTGCTGTATTTGATGCCCATTTTACTGTAGAAAATAAACTCTGTTAATAGTACTTTCCAAAAACATATCTTTAATTGCCATCTATCGATCTCCATCGCGCAAACCTGATAACTTTATCTCCTCGCTGGACCTAATACTCAGTTCAATTAGCAAATATCCAACAATCATTGTGACCGGTGATATTAACATCAATCTTTTGTCGACATCAGACCTTCCAAAGTCTGAATATTTGTGCTTGATGTCTGCACATGGACTGAAACAGGTTATTTCCAAACCAACTCGTCAAGACTCATGTCTCGACCACATATTCCTAAAATCACGTTACCAGACTGCTGTAGGCCTAGTTTGTGATGTTGACATCACTGACCACCGCATGGTAATGTTGGGGTACAATATGCTCGCTCCTTCCGGCTCAAAACAACATCAACGCACAATAAATAAAATCGACTTTCCTGTACTGATAGAGGAACTAAAAAACATAGATTGGTCTGGAGTGGTATCCGAGCTGGATGTTAATAAAGCAACCAATGAATTCAACAACATTTTAACATGTGCAGTAAAAAAACACACTGTAGAAAAAAAAATTAGCCGCTCGAAATACATTTGTAAACCCTGGATTACACCCGGACTAATTAGATGTATGAATCACAGGGATAAACTGCACCGTGATTCTAGTAAACACCCCAATGACCAAACAAAAAAACTCATCTATAAACGTTACAGGAATTTTTTCACAAATATAGTTCACAGGTTAAAACGCGAACACGACAATCAAACATTGGAAGAAAACAAAAACAATACTAAAGGCCTCTGGAAAGCTATCAGAAACATAAGCGAACATAAAGATAACAGAAGTAACTCAAATGACCTACTTAAATGTAAGGCGTCTGCACAGGATTCAATTGATAACTGCAATGAATACTTCTCCTCCATTGGAAAAAACCTAGCCAATAAAATTCTCTCAGACACAAGTGAAACTCTGGAATCAGTTACTAGTAAACTACAGCTAGGAGAGCCTCGAAGTACAAGTTTCTTTATGCAACCTACTGACGTTTTTGAAATAGACAAGATAATTACAAATCTAAGAAGTGATAGTGCCCCTGGTCCTGATAATTTTACACCTATGCTAATTAAACGAATAAAAAGTGAAATAATATCTCCACTAAACCACATAATAAATCTTAGTTTAAGTTCAGGTACATTTCCTAACTTATGGAAAGAGGCCCAGGTCACGCCAATACATAAGAACGGACCAAAACAAAACCCAGCTAACTACAGACCCATATCTTTATTGGGAATATTTTCCAAAATTCTGGAAAAGATAGTAAACAAACGACTTGCCTCGTATCTTGACACCAACAACTTAATAACTAACAAACAGTTTGGCTTCAGACATGGAAGATCCACAGAAGATGCAGTAAGTCTCTTAGCTAAACTTGTTACCTCGTATTTAGATAAAAACGAAAAGAGCGTAGGAATATTTCTCGACCTTGCAAAAGCCTTTGACACCGTTGCTGTTCCTATACTTTTAAAAAAGCTTGAGACGATCGGTATCAGAGGTTTGCCACTTAAATGGTTTGAGACTTATCTTACTGATAGAAGTCAATGCGTAAAAATAGGAGATAGCATCAGTTGTCAAAGTACTATAGAATTCGGAGTGCCACAAGGTAGTGTCCTGGGGCCAACACTTTTTATCATATATATTAATGATATTCATCGCTCCATTACCCAAAGCGCAGATGTTATCTGCTATGCAGATGACACTGTTATTATTTTTCACAACAAATCTTGGGAAACAGTACATGAAGAAGCACAAAGCGGCCTGACTAGCATCAAGAAATGGCTTGATCTGAACCTTCTGTCACTCAATATAAAAAAAACGAACTACATATGTTTCCATAAAACTCTTGCATCTGCACCAAAGTTTCCTCTTCAACTCAAAATCCATTCTTTAACTTGCGGCCTATCCCCTGCGGCCTGTACCTGTGAAGGAATTAAAAAGGTCGAATCTCTCAAATATTTGGGGGTTTTAGTTGATCAACGCCTTTCATTTAAACCTCACATTGATCTAGTAGCTAGACGAATCAGAAAACTGATTCACGTAATGAAATTGTTAAGGAAATCGGCTAACAAAAAGATCATACACTTAGTGTACGTGGCATTGTGTGAGTCAGTTCTCTGCTACTGTATAACCGTTTGGGGTGGAGTCGGCATAACCACTATGTTACAACTGGAAAGAGCTCAACGTTCAGTGCTGAAGGTTATGTATGGGAAGCATTTCAGATATCCTACAGAACAACTTTACAAGGAAGCAACAGTACTTAACGTTCGGCAATTGTACATACTAAAGCTAGTGCTGAAACAGCACAGGGCTACTATCCAATCTACAGAATATTCCCAACTTCTTAAGCATCGAATCTTCAAATGTCCAACTGTTGCAGTAAAAACCGCATTTGCACAACATATGCAAGAATTTATGCGCGGTTTCATCTATAACAAAGTAGTAAAACTCTGTGATATCAAACATTGTAGGCTAAAGCAAGCTAAAAAAATTGTCCACAAATGGCTGTTAGCTCAATCATACTCAGAATCTGAAGCATTTGTTCGAGTTATCAAATGACACAAGCACACCCTCATTGACACCCCCACACACACTCATCCACATCCACATTTCCTTACACTCACATTCATAACACTCACACACACCAGCATATCAAATTTGCACTTTAATACGTGGTGCACAATTAAATAATTTGTTGTTACTTTATAATATTATTGCCCTTGTACTTTTAACCTTTTACTGTTCTAATTTACCTAACTGTATTTATATTAACTAAGTATTCTATCAGTTATTACTTTTAGTTGTTTTGATTTAGTGTTATATAACATTTTGCACAATATGAATAAATAATAAAACCTTACAGTATCGACCCCAGAAAAACCAACTGCTAAAACCTCTCAAGGACTCCACGAGACAGGCTCGACCTAGTGTGGAGTCCACAAGTTAAAATATTATAAATTATGTTTCCTTTTATAGAAAATTAATTCACGGGTAATGTTATTGTATTATTATATTATATATTTTAAGGAAATGTGATCGATCTTATTCTGGTAAATAAATGATTATTATTATTATATTATTATTAAAAACGTGATTATATGTTAAAAATAACAAACACATGGTCACAGCAGACCCGGCTTATAATTATAGGGTGACGATTTTGAAATATTTAAAATGTTATCATAATTTGCGAAGGTTTGTCGCGTATACATTAAACTAGTTTAAATAGATACGCGACATAGAGTCGCAAATTAATAAATTATTCTAAGTATAATTACGAGTTTAGTTAAAAACAACAATAAAACTTTTATAAAGTATTACGATAAGTATGTACTTCTGACAGAATTTTTTGTTAGTTAAAAAAATAGATTCATTACATAAGTTACATACGTAACATTTTTATATGCAATGTATGCTATGGCCCAAATACATACAATTTTCCCCCAATTTAGGGGAAATTATATTTTCGAGCAACATTTTTTTACGTCTGTGTGCGTGTCAGTCTCCGTAATTACATGCCGCTCACTCACACATAATTACGAATGTTGCTTCAGTTTTTTGTAGGGAGCGTGTATGAGACTATCCTTCTAGGCGTTATTATTCTAAGACAATTATTTTATTATGATTTTTATGCTTGTGAAGCCAAAGGCGGTAGGGAGAGAGGTACCTGTCATACATTAGGCGACTGGTGCCTAGGCTGTAAAAACAACATGTAAACTAAGTACTCTACCGCCCGTCAGGACGGCCTCTGTCGTCGTACTCCCTAAGCACGAAGTCCGTGGTTTCGGCCTTAGTTACGAGCGTTTCCTACTCCCTATCACCTACGGATATACGATTATTTCGGGGCCTGAACTAAGAATGAATGACGACACGATTTGACAGTTGTCCCTACTATCGTTGTGTTTTTACCCGTCCGAAAAGTTGAACTTGACGCTTGTTTTGTTCACTCCTACGTTTCGGGCTACTTTCGGACGGGCGACTAAATTCGTTGACGGACTTAGGGAGTAGGCCCCCAGAGACGGGCCTCTCTTTAGTTTATCTGGCGCCGGAGTGTGAACCCAGCTTAGGCACCTTCTAGCCATTTCAGCATGCCCCCCACCTAGTCAGTGCTGTGTTTTAGCTGACTGAAACATCGTGAGGAAACCTGCACACCAGAGAGGGCTCCATAAAGTTCTCGATGATGTGTGTAGTCCGCCAACCCGCACCAGGCCAGCGTGGTGGACGTAAGCCTAAACGCTTCTCATTCTGAGAAGAGGCCCGTGCCCAGCAGTGGGACAGTAATGGGCTTCTTCTTCTCTCGTGTCGGCACGAGCTATACGAAAATAGCTCATGCTGTGGTGAAAAGATTAGCCAGTCAGCAAAGTTGGTAGCGGGGCTGACTGCCCAGGGTGCGCCGGACGTACTTAAGTATCGTCACTCGTGGAGGCTCTTTTCATGCACCCCAGTAATGGGCTGATTATGCTGTATGTATTAGGGCCTTTTCACTGTCATGCGGGTTCGTGCCGGCGTGCGTGTTTCACGCATCACAATAAATACATGTATGAAAAGGTGAAATTCAGGCGCCACGGGTGCGGGCACGCACGCATGCGGGCACGAGCCCGCGTCACAGTAGAAAGGTCCTAACTTGGCTCCCTCGTTGGTCGCAAGCGCGACTGCTGAGCTTGAGGTCTTGGGTTCGATCCCCAGGTACGGCAAATTGTTATTGGGTTTTTCCGTGTGGAATTTCTCAGCAGCAGCCCGGAGTCTGGATTTGTGCCCAGTCGATGGCAATAGACTAGCCTCCTATTACATGGGACGTAAACATAACTGCGAAATGTGGGTGTACTATACACCTTTGCCAAACCCTTCGAGAAATACAGGCGTGAGTTTATGTTATGTTATGTATGGTCGCGGACTCGAAATGTTTATCAGATTTCAAAGTCGATTCCTTATCACACTGTGCGCAATAAGGTTTAAGATGTCATATCAACTTACGTCATATCGACCTTATGCAAAAGTAATGTGCAAGCAATTATAGACTTTAGGGTGGTAAACATTTCAAGTCCGCGACAGTATATCATAAATGATGCATGGCTAACGGCCAAACATGTTCTGGAACCATGTAAACCTTAACACCTTTATTATGTAGGTACCCATATTCGTGAAATAAATTGATTGATCTGGTTGCTAAGCTGTTGCTCTACAAACTCTGGTATTGGTCTGTTTCAGGAATTCTTTGCACACCTGGCATCTCGAATGGGCAGGTTCAAGAGGGGCGGAGTGCCTGACCAGGAATCCGCCGCTAGGATACTGTTAAATGACTGGAACACCGGCAAGGTAAGATTTTACCATGGGAGTGACGTCAAATATAAACCTAGTCGTCCCCGACAAACTACCAAGTTTGTAGGGGACGACTTTTTGTGTAAATAACTACATGTTGCTCAAAATCATTATACGAACCGACTGCCGTCCGACGGCTGAACCCTGAAATCACTCCATCCCTAATTCCGCGATTTTAATATTTATACAATTTTTTTATGTGATGGCTCAGTACTACTATCATAGATATTCCAGCGACGGCCAAAATTGACCGTAAAACCCGTGGAGGGCAACAATGCGGATTGACGAAACTACGTTAGAGTTAATAGGGCCGATGTTCCTTTAAACGTTTGTTCGGTTTTTTAGATTTTCTGGGGTTAACGTGCTCTGCGAGGCAAAGAAGGGGTTAAGCCAAAACCCCTTTGTCAGCACCATTTAACCTATTTTTCCTCATTTTGTCCTTCGTAGGTGAGATACTTCACATTGCCGCCGGAGGCGCCCGACTCAGAAATCCACGTTGACGCCAAGATTGTGACGACAATAGCCGCTGAGTTCGACATCAACTCGTTTGAAGCCATGGAGACTGAAGCCATAAACGAACTCGCCTCACATGACACCGGAATTGAGGGGATTACGGTAAATTATACCTTAATGTTGTGTAAATAAGCACTGTTTTCAAGGCGCGATAGAACTATGTTGTTGATTTAAAGGGAGATTATTATGTGCCCTATGAGACAATTTTAATGTCTTTTGCATAAAATTTAATAACCCGTATACCGATCAATTTGTGGGCAACCGCTTTTAAAATATTGTTTTGTGATTAATGATGCTAAGGTTCTAAAATGATAATTATAATAATTAACAAAAATATAAACAAAATGTTAAAGTTATCGTAGAATACCACTTTACTTTGTATCCTCAGTGTTAGATAACCATTAAGACCAAACAATAATCCTGTGTAACATTGTAAGACATTCGATTCATTCCATCCGAACATTTGATTCTTGATGAAAGTAAAATTATACTTATTTCAAAACTTGCTATCTATTTTTTTGAATAAGAAAAAAAAATAGTAGCCCACCCGCATCGGGAATAGGGTCCAAGCTACCGGTGGTCAGGGCCTCAGAGAGAGGAAATTCATAACAATACGCGCCATGTCGTGTAGGTAGTACCGCTTTCTGTATCAGGCCCTTTATCCAGCTACCCAACGAGAGCCTTATGAGATGTTAGTTGAGGCTCTTAAAGTAAAAATTATTATTATCAGCTAAAAAAACGCGCCATGTCTTGTAGTACCGCTTTCTGTATCAGGGGGCCTACTCCCTAAGTCCGTCAACGAAGTTACTCGCCCATCCGAAAGTAGTCCGAAACGTAGGAGTGAACAAAACAAGTGCCAAGTTCAATTTTTTGGACGGGCAAAAACATAATTATCGATAGTAGGGACAATTGTCAAATCGTGTTGTCATTCATTTTTAGTTCGGGCCCCGAAATAATCGTATGTCCGTAGGTGATAGGGAGTAGGAAACGCTCATAACTAAGGCCGAAACCACGGACTTCGTGCTTAGGGAGTAGACCCCCAGGCCCTTTATCCAGTCACCCAACGAGAGCCTCATGAGATGTTGGTTGAGGCTCTAAAGTAAAATTATTATATCAAAAAGTGTCTACAGTAAAGTTTCTTATTTACAGATTTCAAGCACAGGACCCGTTAAAGCAGCATTAGAAGATAACATGCAAGTTGACGAAGAAGACTCAAGTTTACTCCCTAAATCCGTGAGTATCCGATCCAAACTGGAAAAAAGTAACAAAGTAAAAGAAAAAACAAAAGGTGACCCAGAAATGCTCATAGAAGGAAACACTAAACTAAATAAGTTAAGGAAACAGCAGTTCAAAAAAGATAAAAAGAAGAAAGCAAGAAATGAAAAGCAAGCTGGCAATCTAGCTGATGTTCTAGAAAACGTCACTATTACGTCGTACAAGAAGAAGGATGACTACGATTTCAAAGAAGACTTTGGATTATAGCCACGTCATGTTAAATAACATGTTATTGTTAAAACAATAAATTATTCAATTAAGTTTGTAGTACACGTAATACCATAGCTGTTTTTCAAGGATAATTTTCACATAATTATCTGACAGCAAATATTTAATCAACAAAAGTGCATATTTTCTTTGTATTAAGTTCTATATTGCCTTGAGGGTGTTTACTCAAGTATTCGCCACGGTTATCTGAAAACTTGTTGAATAATTAAAGAAGTTGACTTGGAAATTCGTGTTTTAATGTAAATTTAGTTTGTATTATTCCTTGTCTTAATTACAACGATAGATAATAAAGGAAATAAGAACGATAGAGTAACTTTTAAAATGTACCTTTATCCTTAGAAGAATACTCAAGAGTGGCCCCCATGAGTATTCTTCTAAGGATAAAGGTCGATTCGATTGACAAAATTGTTGCCAAACGCAAACGAACCACAACCGTTGTGTCCAAGTTCTTGTATTTTATTATATCTCTCTGTAAATTCACGGCTCATCTTCCGTGTGCAAAATGTCCAGTCCTTTGGAAGGCGTACACGGGGACACAGGTCCAACGCGCAGAGGCCCCTTTGAGAACTTTAATCTTTAGGCCGCGTTTCCACTGACGCGGAGCTGGGCGGAGAGGAGCTTAGCGGTGCACAAATTGACCAATGACTATGCTTGAAATCTCCGCTCCGCTTCAATGGAAACAGTACGAGCGGGGTGGAGCAGAGCTGAGCGGATATTCATACATCGAGGCGGTGCAGTGCGGAGGACAGCGAGCATTGGGGTGCAGAGCGGAGGACAGCGGGGCGGTACGGAGCGGGTCGGTGCGTGACTCGCGTGCAGTTTGTCAGTTGTCTTCGTTACGTCACTAGGTGCATACGTAAATGGATGAGAAGTTCATTGAAACTATTAGACAATTTCCGTGTTTATGGGATACGCGATTGAATACCTACAAATGCAACGAAACCAAAGATGCAGCTTGGGAAATTATAATCTCTCTCTCTCTCCGCCCAGCTCCGCTCCTCTCCGCCCAGCTCCGCTTCAGTGGAAACACTGACCACTTTTCACCGCTCTTCTCCGCTCCTCTCCGCCCAGCTCCGCGTCAGTGGAAACGCGGCCTTATATTTGTATCTCGTCTGAATTCACGGCTCATCTTCCGTGCGGAAGATGTCCGGTCCTTTGGAAGGCATACACGGGGACACAGGTCCAACGCGCAGAGGCCCCTTTGAGAGCTTTAATCTAAAATGGGGTGGGGCACCAACCGGGGACTATCCACGGCTGCACTATTGGAGTACAGTCATGGACCGTCTCAGGTGGGTGCAAGACTTGTAAAATGTGGTGAAAAAAATCTGGTCTGTGGGGAGGAGTGTTAAGTGGACTGGATAACTTCTATTGCCGGAAGAAAACGGCGTCTGCCTTATAAGCTTAAATTTAAAATACATTGGCAGACGGTGACTCGCCAGCTCACTAGCTGGGCCCCCTGAAAAGCCGCCAGTATATAGGCGAAGGGGGCAACAGACGTGTGAGTTGATTGGCTGGAGACCCTTCAGGTCTCGCCAATAACTGCCCGGTTACGTAGAAACCGTCCCCTAGGACGACCTACTGCAGTCCAATAGAAAAAAAAAAAAAAAAAAAAAGACGTGTGAGCGGCTAGAGGTGTAGAGAGGTGTGGCCCCGGTTTCACCGACGCGGGTCTAAAAGACTCGGAGTCGGTTTCCCCGCTATTACGCCATTAGACACTTCCACCCCCGAGCATATAGCTCTGGCGGCCCCCCTCTGGACGGTCGATAAAGGCAAGCCAGAGTTGAGAATCCTGCGGGCACTCTTGGGGTTCCACTCCAGCCAGCCAATAAAGGCAAACTGGAGACGAGGCCCTGACCGACTCTCTGAGGCAATAAGGTACGCAGTGTCGCCACTCACCAACAGCTCGCCACAAGCTTCCCTGCGGTTTGTAAGCTTTTCAGTAGACCTCATGACACATTTTTATTATATGATGGGGTTGTAGAAAGCTAGTGTAACGTTCCCTCCGGTTTTACGTTAATCTCATGGTGAGGTAACGACTTTCGCAGAGGGCGTTTATTATATTAGGTATTAATATTGTGTCTGCATATTATGTAGTGTCGCTATTGGGTTTGATTCGAATAATAACAACTGAACTAACAGACGAAGGACAGTCCTCGACGTACTTTTTGCCCGCAAAAAGAAAACACATGTACACGGTACTTTTAGTCCATCGCGTTCTTTACGTCTTGAGCAGACATCGGACTTATTGTTCGGTAGACTGCCGCGGACAAGAATGAACGTGGTTGGTAGTAAAGTTGTGGGTACCCATAATAATGAGTAACTTTTGTTCTACCACATTCCCCAAAAGTCAATAGTAATAATAAAAAGTAAAGTAATAGAAAAAACTGTTCAAAAATTTCATAAAAATTATTCTAAAATCTATCTATCCTCAACTATGATCAGCTGTGCTCACATTTTAGGTCATATTTGGGCCACGGATTAGAAGCTCATTTTTCTGAATTCGTAACTAAAGTAGGGATGAAGAATTCTTGAAAAAACTAAAGTAAAAATCATTTTGCATGGAAATAAAAATGATCGTTTTTTTTTAGTTCTTTGTTTAAAACAGTCTATAGTGATACCACAGTGTACCTACTTACTACATACAGTGGGTCAACGCCCATACATTTGACAGGTCCTATGAAATGTCAAAATTGGTAACACTTGTCATAGGGTTGTCACATAAAACAAATTACACAAACTTTGTCAAAAAAACGCCCAAATTAATTAACGTTTTATAGAAACAGTGACACGCAAAAAGAAAACCACGCATGCGTAATTTTGACGATTGACAAAATAATGCAAAGGTATGTAGCCGCAAGTTTGCCATCTTATGCTGGAATTTACTAACAATATTTAAAACTACAAATTTTGTCGAGGTTACAGTCGCAGTGGCTAACGCTTGCGGGGGTAGGTAAGAGTAATAATGATTCCCAAATCCAGGAAGGAGCCATAGAAAATTACTTATTATTTATGGTTATTACTTCTATGGTTTTCGTGGGTGCTGATGCTGGAAATAAAGACTAAGTATTCCTCGACAATATACGGCGGTCAAAAAAATTTACCACTTAAATTTAATTTGCCCGGTAAAACGTGGTCCCTATCTTGGTGTTTGAGAATGGATCTTGTTTTTGTAATCAGCGTCCCAGAAAATCATGGATTTGACACCCACCACGGCTAATTTGATAATTTTCATGGCCGCCATCTTGAATATAGATTTTGACCTCATTTTCGTCATCAGCATCCCCGAAAACCATGGAAATGACACCCATGACCACTAATTTGACATGTTTATTGCCGCCATCTTGGATTTCGATTTTGACCTCATTTTCGGCATCAGTACCCCCGAAAACCATGGAAATGACACCCATGACCACTAATTTGACATTTTTATTGCCGCCATCTTGGATTTCGATTTTGACCTCATTTTCGGCATCCGCACCCCAGAAAACCTTGGATTTGACATCCATGACGACTAATTTACTCATTTTCATGGCCGCCATCTTGGATTTGGATTTTGACGTTATTTTCGGCATCAGTGACCCCGAAAACCATGAAATTAACACCCATGATGATTGAATGAAAATGTTGATGGCCGCCATCTTGGATTTGGATTTTGACGTCATTTTCGGCATCAGTGACCCCGAAAACTATGAAATTGACACCCAGGATGATTACATGAAAATTTTCATGGCCGCCATCTTGCATTTGGATTTTGACGTCATTTTCGGCATCAATGACCCCAAAAACCGTAGAAATGACTTCCCACGAACAATCATTTGAAAATGTATGTATGCCGCCATCTTGGATTAGTAAACAGACTTTATAATAAAATTCTCATACATAATTATCAATAATAAATTAATATAATTTCTATGAACGATATCAATCAAATTTGAAATCAAAAAGTGCGAGCCCTGGAATTTATGTCCCGAGTAGCAGTATGGCTACTCTATAACCTCCGCCCCTTCACCCCGCAACCCCCCGCACGATTGCTCTGTGACAATGTTCTACGTTGACCGACTGTAAGGAGTAAGATATAGGTAGACTGTGGTGATACTATATGTGGGCCGCGGATTAGTAGGTACCCCCTTTCCGACTAACCTTGTATATGGGCTGACAATTAATTGATGATGACGAAAGCATTCTGGAAAAATAACATGTTCTAAAGCTATAAAATATCCATTAACTACTATAAATTCTATTGGAACACGCTAACTAAACACTATCTGGCCACTATTGTAAAAATAAACGGCATGCGTGCCAGTACAACTAAATATGTATCTATCAATTATTTACACACTACCTACCTTACCTACATGTTTGAAAATACATATTATCAGCGAATATTAGTGACGAACTAAAATAATATGTACTGACGTGGTCCTTAAAGATAGTAACTAAACGATAACATTTTTTAAAAGCAATACTTTTCTTCTCTTCCATATAAAATACGTAGATAGTACCTAAGTGGTATTATCCATCCTAGGCTGGGGACAGGGTCGGACTGGGCCTAAGGGACCTGGGGCCTAATTCTCGTAAAATAAATCTTGATAAATCACAACCGAACCAAGGCCGAACCGATCATTCAGACAGTTCTCAGTTTCAAAAGCTATCAAATTGTTTGACACAAAAAACAAAATCAATCATTTTGAAAGTTTTCGAAAACAAAAACTGACTGACGGTTGTGGTTCGATTGCGTTTGGCCACAATTTATTTTAGGAGAATTAGGCCCCTGGGTGGCATTATGACTGGGCCCGCTAGGGCTTCTTAGGGCTTCTGCTGCGTATGCAGTTAGGAAAATTAGGCAGTTGACTGATGTGGCTACAGCTAGGTTAGTGTATTTCGCTTATTTCCACAGCGTTATGTCCTACGGCATTCTGTTGTGGGGCTCAGCAGCTGACGTAGATTCGGTTTTTATTCTACAAAAGAGGGCAATCCGTGCAATTTATAACCTGGGTTCCCGCGAGTCCCTTAGAAACGTGTTTAAAGATATTAAAATACTAACTTTGCCATCACTCTATATCTTAGAAAATATTTTATATGTGCGAAAAAATTTGCATTTGTTTAATGTTAGGAGCGATTTCCATGATAAAAATACACGGGATAAACATAAAATTGTGATATTAAGCAAGACTAGTAAGTCATTTCTAGGTAATGGCGTACGTTTTTATAACAAGTTGCCGAAATCTGTAACAGATCTTACCGAGGGAAAATTCAAAACCCATATTAAACGTGTCCTCACTCAAAAAGCATACTACAAGACTAAGGACTACGTTGACGACAAGGATGTTTGGCATTAGTCCCTGCACATGTGGCTTCCCTGGTACCTCATTAATGACGTATGTGTATGTCTATTAACTATCCTCAATTATGATTTTTATTTTTTATTTTTATTGCTGTCGTTACTCTCAAGATATCTTATAGCTTATCTTACAATGATTTTTTCTCTAAGTTTTGATGACATTTAATCATGTCAATTGTTTTATATAGTTTAGCTTCATTTTATCTTTTGTAAATGTGAGAACTTCGTGGACTTGCCTATACATATAATTGTGTAAATTACTATTATTCATATTGTGTTATTTTTTTTCTTTTTGGTTAATTTTTGTACTCAAGACTTGGTATTATATTACTCACAGGTCTGTGGTCAAGACTACATTGTTCTCTCTTAACTATCATAAATCATATTACTGTATTTACTGAAGTTGTTAAAGATATCCTTTTTTTTAAAAGAGTAACCATGGAGTTTCTTGCCGGTTCTTCTCCATAGGAAACGACTAATTGGAACCGTGCACCTAAATTCGACTTTTCATAAGCGCCTGTATTGGTTTATGTGAAATAAACATTTTTGATTTGATTGATTTGAGGGCCCGCCTAATATCAGCGCAGATCATACCACCTTCGTGTCAACCAACAAACTAAATGACAATAATCAAATAGGCAGGAGTTTTGGAAGTGTTTACTTTCAAAGACATATATTTTTAAGAAAAAAGTTCCAATAAGTTATATCTGGAGATCGGATATTCGAATGCATATTCACCTAAACTTGAGATACCTATTGGCTAATATGGAACGCGCTTTTGAATCGAAAAATCCCGCGGTTCCGGGACAATTATTTTAATTTTAGGTTTTTTTTTTTGGTTTATCCAACACACACCAAAGCACACACCATTCTTCTTCTTACACTCTACATCAGAGGTTCTCAAACTTATTTCGTCTACCGCCCACTTTGAGAATCAATTATTTTCTAGCGCCCCCTATTTTTTTAACTATAGCGCATCTTAATAATCACGTTCGCAATCATTACTTTTACCGCCCCCCTGTAGTCCTCTAGCGCCCACAAGGGGGCGTTATCGCCCACTTTGAGAAAGACTGCTCTACATACACAAATAATTATTTGCATCGGGGGTTAAACATTAATCTATATATATAAAAATGAATCCCTATTTTCCTTGGTCACGGCATCGCGGGTGACCGGCTGGATCGATTTCGCTAAAATTTTTTTTGTTGTCTTCGTAATTGTTAGTAGAAGGTTCATATGAAAGACTATTGATATTTAAAAAAAATATGAAAGTCACTCAGTATGTCCATATTCTTCATTTGTTTACCGCATGCATGAAAATGGTTTTTACTTTTTGTTACTATTTTGATTTTGTTTTTGAAGGTAGGTAGTAAGTACAAGTAGGAAAAAGTGCATTGCATTGCAACGCATGCCGGGTACAGCTAGTTTTAAATAATTATGCAAATCAAGAATCCCGGAGTTCTTTTTTAATAAATCATTTTAAGATATCGCTTCCATATTATACACTCGACTAGATAAGCATTCCCGGTGTTCCTGGCATCCCGGGTTTTTTTTCTTACAAAAAATATATTTTAACAAGCCGCTTAGGTAAATATGCATCCGAATATCCGATCCCTAATTATAACTTATACCTAACTAAAACTAGCTAATCAATTTTTTTCTAAAAGAAGATATATTTCACCTCGCCTACGCGGGCTTCCAGCCGGGAGGGGGGTTCGCGCACTCTAGGGCCCGGGTGGCAAACGCCACCCTAAATCTATGGCCAGTCCGACACTGGCTGGGGATACAAACAGAATAATTATGCTCGGTCCTCGGCCTACTCTAAAAAATGTAACCGAATACAATCCCCCTTCTTCTCAGAGATGATTCAAACCAAAGACTAAGGAAAATCCATATTTAAAAATAAATATTCTTATCACTTTCTAAAGTCATACAACAAAAACAGACGGGGGGCTATAAAACCTAGGATTTTCGTAGACCATTCTCTAGTCAGAAGAGCGAGTATGTCGCCGCGTAGGTAGTCATACCTCTTGGTACAACTAGCGTTGTAACTGTTATGTAATCTGTGGTACAACGCCCATTCTTGAACTTATGCCAGGCAGAGAATGAAGTTCAGTCTTAGAATAAGTACTAAAGCATAGAAGCCGCCTCAGTACTTGAAAAACGTACAGGGGCATCTGTCAAATAAGAGCAATTTCGAGATTTTGAGCCAAAGCCTAGCTACCAAATTAAATTGCCCGCCACTAGTACCCCCTGTCAGACGGCAACGACATTTTAAATTTTGTCGTATAATACTTGTGTCAGTGGCGCGGTGATTTGAAAAAATATTTTAGTCTAGAATTTATATTTAATTAATTGTGTTTTGTATATGTGCACATTGTTCTTATAAATAAGAGTGTGCGCTACGTCCTGAATAGTAAAAAAATGTAAATCTCGCAAGGGATGTACAAAAAATCTAAGTGAAAATATCAGTTTCCACAAGTACGTAGTATTTTTATGTTTATTCATAGATTTTCCTTTAAATATATTTCATTATACATTAAATAAGTAAAAGTAAGACATTACCTTTTAGAAGAAGTAAAATAAATAAGTATAAACTATCTAAATCTTATCTATTTATCAATATGAATATTCGCCAAAGAAATTATTAAAGGGGTGCGAAAATTGCATCGATAAATCTATCGACAACGTGATTTTTGTGTTAGGTTTAATTAATTAGGTACCTATTTATACTTTTTTTTTTCATTTAAGTTTCCCTGTGACGAATATTTTCGAAATAAATTGATTGCCGTGGTAGCTCACGAAATTGGTTGGGTTCCAAGAAAGCACCACAGAATTTGCTCCAGCCATTTCACTTTATCTTCTTTTACTCGTTCTGGCAAATGGCGGAGACTGAAGGAGGACTCTATACCAACATTATACCTTCAATCTAAATTTAAAAGCCTAAGTTCTTATTGAATTGCATGTCTACAGGAAATAAAAGAATTCGAGTAATTTCTTTAAAAAAAATTGGGACAGATTAACCCCGCACTGGATTTAGCTTGATTGAAAATAAAAAAATAAAAATCTTTTTTTTCTTGCAACATTACGTTCGACATCTTCTTTCGGCCATTCATACAATAGACTATTTCAGATAATATTTCATTGTCTTGTTTATCTTTCAAATAAATGCTGTTAATACAGTGTGCGTTACCCCAGCAAGAAAGTATCTCCTAGAGTTATATGAGTAGAACGTATAGTTGGTGCCTTATCTGCTGTAAATGTGCCCCCACATAAAAAATGTGTGCCCCCTGTCGTTTCGAAAAAAAATCGAAAAAACGATTCTTGCTGGGGTAACGTTTTTCTAGCAGGAAAATTCTAAACGAATGATCGGAGAGAGAAAAACTGTGCATGGCCAGAGAGCTTACATGTGTGCCAAAATGTGCCCCCAAAAATAAAATCTGTGCCCCTTCAGATTTTCGAGATATTGCATTTCCTGCTGGAGTAACGTTTTGATGAATCGTATATCTCTAAAACCATTGCATGTGCCCCTGTAGAATAAACTTACACGAGTAGCTCTTAATGTGTGCCCCTTTGTGCCCCAATTAAATTTAAGAAAATATTTATAGTTTTCAAGTTATCGCGGTTTTATGAAAACCCGAAAAAACATCGCAGCGCCTAAATGAGACAAGGCATAACTTCGCTGAAAACTGTATTCGGTCCTTCTTGACGCTAATAATAACCATACAAAGTTTCAAAACTGTTCATGCATGCGTTTTTGAATAATCTTGCTAAAAGTAAAAACGATGGTGTCATAACTTTGACGGCAAAATACAAGGAACTGGCACAATCCCAGATGTGTAGGTGTAAACCAAAATCTTGTGCCTTTAGTCAAAAATATATGGTGAAAATATTGAGCTTCAAATGTTACGCATTAAGTAAATATAAACAAAAAACCAAAATATGTAAACAACGGCTGGTTATCCGACCAAATCTGAATGACTACTAAAAAGCGACGGATTCATACATTTCGATGAACTTCTTTACTTTACTCACTAACCGGTTCGCACGTGTTGTGCCTGAGTACACTGAAGTAGAAAAGTAATAACTAATAAAATAGAGTTGTTATTGGATTATATTTTAATAGCTGTTTCTATGACCTTACACATGATTAAGTACATTTATAAGAGCCATTTTCAAATAAAATGTATATGTGACTAACATGCTCAAAATCGTGACCAAACTGTTTTGTGACATACCTGTATTTTTATACTAATGTAAGTCACATTTATTGTAGAGTTTACATGTAACTATGTCCTACTGCTCAAATTGAGCAGGGTCCGGCAGGGAGCTAAAATGCAGGTTTAATGATCAAATTCAGCATTTATTCGAAACCTCCAAATTATTATTTTAAAAAATTACACTAAAACTCTTTTATATCTATTTTCCGTAAATGTCAGATTTATATATTAGTGAAACGTTTTGTATGGAGATAACACCGGACGCCGCCGGCATATAATTTGTTAAAATTTTCAGCCGCAGTGTAACATGTTTTAACTTTACACGTAGATGTGAGTTACGTCATATGAGTGACGAAATGTGACTCATATGTGTAGCATTTTCGTGAGAAACAACCTCAATTAGCCACAATATCAGAATAACTTGTAATGTATAGATAAAGACGATACATACATGAATTGTATTAATAGGCTAATGCTATGAAAATAATACTCGCTTCTTTATTTGGAAATGCACTGTTATTCACACGTATTTTTTTTGTACAAATTGCAGCGACGTTTCGTGACAGCAAATAAACTGACACTAAATATGTTCGTACTAAATAAAGGCGTAGGAAAAAATAAAAAACAGAAAAACTCATTCCTACATTTTTATGAACTTAGAGCATTGTATTGATGATATTGATGATTATAATTTTATATCTACATATGTCTTACAGCCGCGAATAATATTTTAATCAACATACAACCTAGCACTCATAGCAATGGTGTGCAAATTGCAAAAAACGTAAGAAAATTTGAATTACGCGGGTTGGTTGGAGTATTCACCTTAACCAAATAAATGTTGGTACCTACAGTTTTGAGAGTTGTATTTAGTGTATACCGATAGTCAACCGCACAATGATCTGTGATGCAACAACGTGTTTCCATTTTGTATGTCGTATTACGTACCTATGAGGGATTTATAATTATTAACCAACGATTATATTAATGCTGATTATGTAGTGTCACATAATTTTGATTTGATGGCGTTTTAGATATCTAAGTGTCATTCCACAGTCATGTCATAATGTTGTTACGTTTATGGGTTAAATATGTTTATTTAAAGCCAAATACCATCAGTTAATTTGTGCACATTCGATGTTTACAGTTATATCTTTATGCGGTTTACTATACTAACACACTTTATCTGAATCTATGTATATGCAAGTTACTCGTAAGAATATTATTTATCTGTAATTTCAAATTTAATATTTTTTTACACAATATTATTCTTATAAGTACTTAATATTGATCTGTGATTTTTTGTGATGCAAATTTACTAATTATAATTATGTTAGGCTATGAAAAACTGATCTGTGATTTAAATAATAATGACTACACAACGTGCAAATAATTTCTAATATTTATAGGTAGGAAATTTGATCCGTGATTTGATGCAATAATTACTTTAAGAATTAAAATTAAGGGAATAAAAATAATAATTTCCACATCAACAAGCTGTTTCATTTATATGTATAGTCACAAGGTGCATTTAATATGTTTTTTAATTTAGCCCTCAAAACTTTTGAACGCGACTGTACGGACAACAGCTTAGGTATAATACGTCCAATAAAGAAGGTCATCGATATGTATGAATCCGTCGCTTTTTAGTAGTCATTCAGATTTGGTCGGATAACCAGCCGTTGTTTACATATTTTGGTTTTTTGTTTATATTTACTTAATGCGTAACATTTGAAGCTCAATATTTTCACCATATATTTTTGACTAAAGGCACAAGATTTTGGTTTACACCTACACATCTGGGATTGTGCCAGTTCCTTGTATTTTGCCGTCAAAGTTATGACACCATCGTTTTTACTTTTAGCAAGATTATTCAAAAACGCATGCATGAACAGTTTTGAAACTTTGTATGGTTATTATTAGCGTCAAGAAGGACCGAATACAGTTTTCAGCGAAGTTATGCCTTGTCTCATTTAGGCGCTGCGATGTTTTTTCGGGTTTTCATAAAACCGCATTAACTTGAAAACTATAAATATTTTCTTAAATTTAATTGGGGCACAAAGGGGCACACATTAAGAGCTACTCGTGTAAGTTTATTCTACAGGGGCACATGCAATGGTTTTAGAGATATACGATTCATCAAAACGTTACTCCAGCAGGAAATGCAATATCTCGAAAATCTGAAGGGGCACAGATTTTATTTTTGGGGGCACATTTTGGCACACATGTAAGCTCTCTGGCCATGCACAGTTTTTCTCTCTCCGATCATTCGTTTAGAATTTTCCTGCTAGAAAAACGTTACCCCAGCAAGAATCGTTTTTTCGATTTTTTTTCGAAACGACAGGGGGCACACATTTTTTATGTGGGGGCACATTTACAGCAGATAAGGCACCAACTATACGTTCTACTCATATAACTCTAGGAGATACTTTCTTGCTGGGGTAACGCACACGTTAATACAGTCGTAATCTTCAAGCCTGATAGATTTGGAGAACAGTGAATCTAAACAAAATTAACGTAGGTATTAAATAAACGATGATTAACTTACTTCTCAATCAGTTTGCATTTGGTGCCACTAAATTTTACACCTCTTTACCGTAATTATCTTTAAAATCTTGTATTTTTAGGGATGCCGTTTTTTTATAGATAGAGTGATTCAAGAGGAAGGTTTTAAGCTATTAAACGTACACGTGCGAAGCCGGGGCGGGTCGCTAGTTATATATAAAACAATCATTATTTTGTTTAAAATTTCCAGCGCCTCGAAATAGACAACTTACCTGAGACCACGTGGCGCCGTTCTAGTGACAGAAAAAAACGTGCATGTCCAAGTACATTACAAGGAATACTCAATAATAATGTATTTAACTTTTGTGAAGCTTTTAGTAATTGCAAATTAAATAATAGACATTTATACTTAAACGATGACTTTATTTATTGATAGCGATAATAACAGGACCAGTCGAAATGATGATGCTCGGGAGAGGCCTACGTCCAGCAGTGGGCATCTTTCGGCTGAATAATAATGATATTATGACTTTACTTTTGTCATTATAACTTTCTAAGAAGTAAGTATTTAAATGTACTATGGCAATATCCGGCATGGCTGTTATTTGGTCAACACAATCATAGTCACCTTCTTTCGGTCTTACAATACCACTTCAGATATTTCGTAATATACATTATACGATGACTTTATTTTATCGATAGCTATAGTCTAATAGTGTGAATACCCTCATCCCTAGTCTCTGTACAAAAGGTTACAAAATTAATTTTTACGGCCTGTCAAAAGTTTATCTTTCCCGCTCTGACAACAGCGAGTCCGCCATATGAGTAAATAGCATGGCTATATTTTGATTCGTTTATGCTAAGTAGCGCTCCTTCTATGCTTTAGTACTTATTCTAAGAGTTCAGTAGTACATCCACATTTCTTGAATGATGATTTTATTTTGCAAAAGAGGGCAAATTTCCTTCATCAAAGGGGAATGCCAAGATCCGGCCAGTACAAAGTAGTAAGAACAGACATGCCGTAATTTTGATAATTCGCGTTTATTTTTTGTAAGATTTATGCAATATAAATAATGTCTGGGGAAGTACACCGTCGGATAGACATTTTAAATAGTATTTTATTGTTTTGGTTAGTAAGTTTCAACGCTTTTGTTTATCTACAACTGTAAATAGAAATGTTGCACAGTATAAAAATATAATTATATCGATACTAAAATTACATTTATAAATCGATTACAACCATGAAACAATATGTAATTGTAAATAATTATATCATATTATTATCATGTTATTTAGGTAAATAAGTATTTATTTTTTATTCACGTTTTCTTGTTTGAGAAATGTGTTAAGTGAATTGTGCTCTTCCATTAATAGCTACAAATTATAGTACTAAGCTTTATTAGTAATAAGCTATTACGAATAATCCTAGTAACCACTATAACACAACAGGTTTGTCACTATTCTTGTGATTTAACTTAGGGCTACTTTTCTTATACGAAACACAATAAATAACATAACATTTTATTAAGCTGAGTATGTATAGGTACCAAAGGTATTCAATAGTGTTAGTTAACATATTTAATTAATCTCTTTGATTTACACTAATTTTAAATTAATGTTTTGTAATATTATGAAATAATTTACAAAGCTATTATTACTATTTAATATTACTATCAACTATTTATTTTGCGAAAAAAAGAAATATACTTAATATTTCTTTTTTTATTTTATATTCCATTCGATTTTATACATACTAGATAATCGATTACGTTTAAAATCGAATGTTGTTATAATTTTATTTTAATGGCGACAACACCTTTGTCACAATTAAAATGGCTTCCACTTTTTTCTTACGATTATTGCCAAAAATAAGTAGGTATCTGTATCGAAGTAAGTACCTAACCATATTATGTATAATATTCCTATCGTGAATACAATATTATGGATTTTTGTTAAATAAAATACTTTGTTTAGTAAAAGTATGATTTTAATGTTATTTGGTATTGATGACATTCATGTTTTATCATCGTTGCCATGGCAACGTCAATATACGACAAATTCCAAATAAGATTTATTTTACTTTGGTTTTGGTTTGGTTATTTAGGTATTATTCTGACCAAAAACGGTTTAGTTTTGTTATTTACATAATTGAATGCTTTAATCAAACAATAATATTAAGATTTTTACAAAAAATTGAAGGTCTACCAATACGACAAGGATTAAAAAAATTATTCATGAAAATGTCGACGGAGTATAAAGAAAATGTTAGTTCGATTTTCGAATTACCATACTTCCCCATTAAAAATCTACTATTAAGGTCAACTTAATCGACCTATAACTTTTCTTGGTGCACTTCCAGCGGAAATGTTGTTATTGTAATACATTCTACAATATTTGCTCTTTTTAATAAGATATTTTTCATCCTTGTTCTATCTGGCCGAGTCGTAAAAGAAATCTTGGCATTCCCCTTTGCTTAAAAGGAAAGTGCTCCCCTTTTATCAAATGCTAGAATAGCGAAATCAAATCCTGACCACACTTAGTTCGGGCCCCGAAATAATCGTATGTCCGTAGGTGATAGGGAGTAGGAAACGCTCGTAACTAAGGCCGAAACCACGGACTTCGTGCTTAGGGAGTAGACCCCCTGAATCGGGGGACGGCCGTAGCTAACACTGGGACAAGCGTAGTCTCCGGACAAGTCAGTATAGGGCTATGGAGCCTCTACGCCTAGGCCAGACAATAAACATTAATAAAAAAAATAAGGTATTCTCTTTATTTGACACCAGTGCGTACCAAAGAAATCTTATAGGGTGCGTTGGGGTAAGTCCGGACATGGGGTAAGTTCGTTCAAATCGATTTGCCGCAGGATGTTTACAAAAAATATTACGATGTCGCGGAAAAATAAAGTGCAAAATAAAATGGCATTGCGCGCTATTCTGGCCAAAAATACTCTGGCAAAGATTTGAACGAACTTATCCCATGTCCAGACTTACCTACCCCAAACGCACACTAATTTTATTTCCACACACTCGTATAGAAAGACATCGCAGCATACATACATACCTGCCTTCACGTCATCAAGATCAATCTGCGCATTTACAGCTACTTATTATCCAGTTCTTCGCATGAATTTTTCCGGAAATACAGCTGCAATGACGGTCCACAATAGGTAGGTAAATACTTTATGTCGGTCATTGTTTTATCAGATAAACACTGATCGACATAATGTGGGTACTGGTTGAAACCGCGACGGATTACGGTTATCATCACGGCCAATTATTTATTCTAAATGTCGTACTACTCCAACATACAGAACTTCCATTTTTCCCATCACCCACAGACAAGAGAAGGAAAGATTTGGTTTGCATAAGGACCCCAAGTAGTCATGCTTTTGCAAATAGATTTTATATGTTCCTAGGATCCTTTTTGTACAACAAGCTTAACAAGCTCTTAAACATGTATAGTTTAAGTTATAAAAAATGTAGTCTCAAAATAGCAGAATATTTAACTAGCCTTAACTATTCAGACACAGAAAATATTCTAGTAATAGTTCAGTAACTTTAAGTTAGTTATCTATTAACACTCCGTAAGTAATTATTTTTGTATACCTACTCATATCATAACTTACTTTTATTATTAGAAATGTTTAGTCTCGTAGTCAGTAGAAACATATTTTTATATGTCATACATAATATAATGTTTTTGTCCCTTTTATTATAATCTGCCGTAAAGTGATGGCCTGAAACACAGGTTTGTATAAACCTAGCTCGGGCGTGACGCTAGTTACATATAAAGCCCGTCTAACTATTTTCAGTATGTTTAAATTATTTATAATCTTAGTAATCTAGATATATCTTTGGTATTCTTGTAATTAAAGCTAAGACTTAATTATTAACTTGTGGTGTAACTGTACTTTATTTTGTAAATAAGTTATTAAATAAAAGTTTATTATTATATTATTATTATTATCATCCAGTGGACTGCACAGTCGCAACTGTGAACTATGCTATTGCCAAATGCAGCTTAAAGCCAATTAGGATGTAGTCGGTACAACTGCGTGACAATCTGCCGACTGAATATGCAGTGTAGGTACCTACTTGCTGTTATGATTACGAATATGAAACGAAATATGTTTCACCAAACGCGGTGTTCTCAGCCCAACATGAGGTCAATTATTGTACTAACAAAATTGTTTAAAATCGCAACCGATCCGCAGTTGAACCACGGCCGTCCGACCGTTTTCCATGGTTCATCTGCGATTCGATTCCGATATTAAATTTTGTTCGTAAAATTGGCCTCTTGATACTCATCCTTTGGTACCTAATCTACCCCTGAAAAGGCAGTTTTTTTTATCTTGGGAAAATTCTTCTGGATATCCTCCGCCTGGGGAAGACGGAGGTTATGCCGGAGTCTTACCGGCGAAAAACCTACGGTGTCGTTCTCCTGACCTATGTCCGGGGTCGCGCGATTCGCCGCTTCATGTACCGCAACCCCAGCAGGCCAGGGGCTGGTGGAAATCTCCTTCTGTGGGGCCTTGCCCCATGTCCTACTAAGAGGCGAGCGTGGAACACGGAGCGCCGCCTTCTTGGGCCTATTACTGGTCGGGCGACGGGTCCCCTAACTTGCCGCCCGCAGGCGACACACTAGGATACGTCTGGCACAGGAAGAGAGAGTGACAGTCGCCTCTTTCCCTCTCCGTTCCCGCCTTGGTTGCCATTACCTTCTCGCAAAAGGAGGTGACGGCTTCCTACGCACTCTCACTCCCGATCAGGGACAGAACCACGGCCGGAAGCGAGAGGTCAACACCGACTGCCGTGACTAGTTCACAGGGCATACCTGCAGCGCGTGCAGGGCCGTGTCCTCCGACCAAGGAGGGAGCTGAGAGGGAGAGAGAGGCGACGGCCACTCTCCCTTCCCGCGCCAGACGCACCGGGCGCCGCCGGAGGGCGCGAGACGATCTCCGGCCACCCTAGTGTGTGGCCTGCGGGCGGCGGGTTAGGGGACCCGTCGCCCGACCAGTAACAGGCCCGAGAAGGCGGCGTGCCGCGTTCCACGCACGCCTCTCAGGAGGACGTGGGGCAAAGGGGTAAAGCCCCACAGAAGGAGAGGTCCGCCAGGGGCTGGCGGACCGAGGCCTGCCGGGGTTGCGGTGCATGCAGCTGCGAATCCCGTGACCCCGGCCATAGGTCAGGAGAAGGAACACCGTGGGTTTTTAGCCGATAAGAGTCCGGCATAACCCTTCGCCTTCCCCGGGCGGGGGGTATCCATGAGGATTTTCCCAAGAGAAAAAAAAAGGGCCGTGTCCTCAGAGTATCCCTGAAAAGGTACCTGCCTTCTTCAGGCCGTCGATCCACCTGGTGACCTAGTTACTACAACAGATTAGTAAGTATCTATGGAGACACCGTACCTCATAGGTTTGAGGCTCTCTTGAATCATCCAACTTCCCAAGGAAGGAAAACTATGTCCATGAAGGAAAGGAAAACTAGGCCCTATAGTAAAATTGTATGGTATTATGGTAGGTAATTCTTATCATAAGGTAAATAAACAACTGTCAACTTTTCTGATGACTAGGTAGGTACTTAGTTGGAGGTCGTCAATTAGTTAGATACATAAGAGCTAATGAAAAAGAGGGAACATAACATAACATCATGCCTGTATTCCCCGAAGGTTTGAGCAGAGGTGTATAGTACACACTCATTTCGCCCTTATATTCAAGTTCCATAATACGGGGCGAGCCTATTGCCATCAACCGGTATATTGCACAAACCCAGACTCCAGGCTGCTACTGACAAATTCCACAATGCAATAACACTTTCCCCGACCTGGGGATCGAACCCAGAACCTCACGCTTAGCAATCGCGCTTGCGACCAACGAGGCAGTCAGCTATTTAAATAGGTGCTAAAATAAAAAAACATGCGTTTAGATAATTATGTATTGTACATCATATTTTCAATTGTTTCCGGAACAGCAAAAAACGTTTAAAATGTTTTGAGCTATATTAGGGAGTTGTAGAACAAGCGTATCGTATTGCATTACAGAGATAAGTTATGTTGGATAACATAACGATACTTTAGTGCCGATATTGCGTTAACACGGGAATTTAATAAAAAATAAAAATCGCTTTTCACCCAATCTCATTTCACACACGCAAAATTTATTAAAAAATCAATATATTTGTTGTTGTTTTTCGTTGGATCTGTGAACGCAGTATTTGTTACTTTAAAAAAAATGAAGTCTTCTTTTGATAACATTTGCTATTTTTAATGTCTATGTACTTTCCCATGACCATTGTGCTCTGGGACACACGGTACTAACCAAATAAGAAGGGTTTTTTAAAATAGTGATTTATCTATTTTGTAAAGTTATTGATAATTTTCCAAGGGTGAAAGTAAGCTTGACCTAATAAATG
Source organism: Amphipyra tragopoginis (assembly GCA_905220435.1). Taxonomy (NCBI): domain Eukaryota; kingdom Metazoa; phylum Arthropoda; class Insecta; order Lepidoptera; family Noctuidae; genus Amphipyra; species Amphipyra tragopoginis. Next base: position 6,677,267 of record HG991997.1, on the reverse strand, counting down.
CCTAATGAAGCATGGTATACATGTTATTTAGAAATTAAAAACACGAATGACGTCTCGGAATCGATTCATGGATGACCTTTCGATCTACCTAGCCGCTATCCGATGTTCCAATTGTGAAGGTTTTCAAGGTTTCATTCTAATCACTTAAGCCGATAAACGAGATACCTACTTATACTTCTCGTGGTACTCAAAAAAAAAACTGTAGCTATAGCATATAAGGAGTAGGTAGATACCTTTATAATGTATTTTCAAAAGTAGTGTCAACAATTGAAGGTCATTGGAAACCTTTATTATAAACTTACATTACGTGTAAATGTTTTATTAAGTTATATAAATTAATGCTTTTACATTATACTATTACAACTAACTAATGTGGAAAGCCCACGACAATGCTATTCCACGTACCAGCAGATCATCTCCTCTCTTTCTGACTAATGATTTCCTCTATTTCTATCCCTGTCTGATGCCATGTGCAGTAGTGATTGGCGGTGGCGGCTACGTTTACGTTACCATCATTACTATGAATGATCTTTCACAGTTATCAAAAAACAATGACATTTTCGTGTGATAAACCTTCGGCACAGTTTAAATACTATATTTGAGGCTTTTGTTATGTTAAGATACAGGAAAACTAATTTGAAATATAAATGCGAATTAAGAAAATATGTTTAGCGATAAATGCAAGACACGAGGTTCAAATTTTCCCGCCGATTGAATCATTAATTTCGTGAAGTGTGTTCAATTCCCATTCGCTAACGCCCCACCAATAGGAGCTTTCCATCTGTCTGTCGTAACTTTACGTAAAACGTCATTCTGTTCCTATTCTCCTTTTCTCTCACACCTATACGAATTTACCAACCTAAAAATGTACTCTATCTCACTTCCGCATTTCTCAATACATTTACGCTTTGAGTCCATCTCATTCGCTCTAAAGGCACTTCGATTCAACAGAGCGGGATAACAGATTCCTGAAGCTTACTAACCGGTCGAAGTAATAATAGAGAATTCGCCAATTTTTGAAGTTATTCGTGGCCAGTCCTTAGAACGTGAAGGTGCTTGTGTGAATCAAAAATGAAGTCTTTAGTGCTGGCCGTTGTCAGTTTACTGGCAATTTCATCAATAAATTGTGAAGTGTTCTTCGAGGAGAAATTTCCCGACGGTAAGTTATTACATTTTACTCAAAATTGTAAATTTTGAGCCGTGCCGGCTTGCCGCGTGTGCTATGCTATCGATTGTCTCCAAGAGTATCGGCAGCCGGTTTATTTTGGGGAGTAATGTGTTACAATAGTCTGCTTTTCGTTTCAGACTCATGGGAATCCAACTGGGTTTACAGTGAACATCCCGGCAAAGAATTCGGCAAGTTCAAACTGACTGCTGGAAAGTTCTACAACGACCCCGAGGAAGATAAAGGTAGGTGGCGAATAGGCCCCTTCTAATATCAGTTACAATATTACATCAACATTTTCATGATAAATCATTTTTGTAATACGAATGTTCTGATCTATGCACAGATCTGTTAAGTACACGTATGTATATTTAGTAAATTACTCAATACTAAGAGTGTACAAAGGCCACTGAACTCAATTACACACAGCAAATTAACAATAGGCCCAGCATCACACAAACACGCCAATCTCCCTACAGCTTCTATACAATTCTGTTGTCTTGGTACTTGTCAGGTCTGCAGACGTCTGAGGACGCGAGGTTCTACGCTTTGTCGCGCAAGTTCAAGCCCTTCAGCAATGATGGCAAGCCTCTAGTGGTGCAGTTTTCCGTCAAACATGAGCAAGACATTGACTGCGGAGGTGGATACCTCAAGGTGTTCGACTGCAAGCTGGAGCAGAAGGACATGCATGGCGAGACTCCCTATGAAATTATGTTTGGCCCTGACATCTGTGGTCCTGGTACCAAGAAGGTAAGACTATGATTGCATACAATACTTAACAATTCGGTAAACAATTTCTTTTCAATAAAATTGTAATTGAAAACAATCAAACAGATTAGCTGATTGATCGATTTCAATAAATAGGTTTAACTAGCCAGAAGAAACTTAACTACAAAATGTTCTGTAGAATAATTTGATTATACTATTGAAGTCTGTGGTCATAAAAAGTTTAGGTGTCGACTCAAAAACCACAAAATGAAAATGTTAGGTAATGCCAAATTAATGGATCACTAAACTTGAAAAACCGGTTTTAATATTGTATAATATGTATAAAATGTTTTAAAATTAATTGCTTCTTTAGTAGTAACATGAATACAGCATAACTGGTTACTCACACTTCTGAAAACCATAAATTCTGCTCATCACTCTGTAACAACTTTTACTATGAAATAAACTCTGAATCTGTGTAAAAAAAACCTATTTTTCCAAATCAAACAATCAATGTTGTTTAAAACCTCAAGCACGGTAATTATAGACACAATAGATAAGACAATTAAGTGTCGTCTTGGGACGACGGGTGGTACGCAACCGGTTAACAAAATGTATTGATCAATAGTTTTTTTATTATGAATTAATAGTTTTTCCCATAGTAAGTTGTACACAATGATGAACATAGTTCATAAGTTTTGGATGTAGAGTGAATTATCAGAGATGCTGTATAGTATTATGATTTATACCGGTAACATCAAATTAACAAGTGAACCTCCACAGCTTTATTAGGAATCATTATGAATTCATTCAAATAAAAAAACTAAACTTCAGTTAATTAGATAATGAGATAGGTAGATCTAGCTCAGGATATTTTTTTATTTGAATGACACCTAGCAATTCTGTGAAATTTAACCAGCTAATTGGATGTAATGTATGTGAAAACATAATTCTTTATACATAATACCTACCAGTACGAGATATAATTAATTATACCTAACATTAGGTATAATTTTGGTCTGGCACGCCTGTATCCCCCGAAGGGTTGTCAGAGATGTATAGTACACCCTCATTAGTCCCATGTAATAGGGGGCAAGCCTCTTGCCGTCAACCAGGCACAAATTCCACTCGGAAAAACTTAATAACAGCTGAACCTGGAGATAGAACCGAGGACCTCACACTTAGCTGTCATGCTTGCGACCGATTGCGACCGACAAAGCAGTCAGAGATATAATTATGTTTATTTGTCACTAAAGGCCGCTCGCAGATTCGCGCGTTTTGCTGTCGTTTATCGGGATTTTTCGGATAAAAGTAGTCTATGTCCTTCTCCAGGTTCCAGACTATCTCTGTACCAAGTTTCATCAAAATCAGTTCAGTGGTTTAGGCGTGAAAGCGTAATAGACAGAGACAGACTTACTTTCGCATTTATAATATTAGTAGGGGTTGAGAGACATATCCTAATGAACGAAATAAGTACATACACATAAATAAAATAATATAAATAATCAAGTAATACATGTTTTTTTAGTTGAATATGGTTTATCAGGTACTTAACAACATCTGTTGGAATTTATTGGCTCTTATGGCTCTAATCAGATTAGGATATTGCCTTTCGTTGAGGTATATTTCACTTGATAGCTTTTTTAATTCACCATTGTCTTTAAAGTATATATATTGTCTTAACACTTAACTCGAAATTCCACATGGCAAAACCCACTAACTATTTGCCCGACCTAGAGATCGAACCCAGGACCTCATACTTAACAGTCGCGCTTGCGACTGACTAACGAAGCAGTAATAGTATTGTTATTTTACATAATAAGCTATGCAAAGATGCCATGACTACAATTTGCATACTGTAGCTTTATGTCTATTCCTATGACTAATACTACATGTCAAAACTCTATAGTATTATTGATTTGTCCCAACAACGTTAAATACATACCATGTAGGTACTTGACTTTCATTCTAACATTCTAGGTATAATGACTCACTCACTATTCAGAACTGTTTTCCGATATCTAGTTTTTAGGTATCATATCAATCAATCAACCGAGCCTATCACAGTTTTAGGTACCTATGATGTTTTCCAATCAGTAATGAAAACTGAATTTTAACGAATCCAATTAATATTCACATTTGAAGGTCGTTTTCAGAAAAAAATAAATTAATTAGCCAGATCCATATCGCGACAGCTGAACAAACGGTGCTATTTCCGATATTTTATACCTATTAAAAAGTTCGACGTCAGCAAATATACATGAACTTTCATTTTCATAAATTAATAATGGCAAGTGTATTTAATTCTGGGCCACGTATTAAGAATTTATATAGGTCACCTCTCACTCATGACTCTCATATTGTGACATTGCATGTGTTTTATTCTATACGGCAGTTAATTTATATAATCTTGAAAACTACTAGACAGATTTTGATGCAGTTTCGTTATAATTTAGAACATTTTTGTGTAAGGTTTTATATAGGCACTAGCTTTCGCCCGCAGCTTCGCTCGCGTGAAATTTTGAACCCGTTAAGTGACGATTTTCCATACAAACTTTCATCCCCTATTTAACTCCCTTAGGGGTTGAATTTCGAAAAATCCCTTCTTAGTGGATGCCTACGTTACAAAAGGAACCTACTGTCAAAATTTCAAGTTTCTAACCCCAGCGGTTTAGGCTGTGCGTTGATAGATCAGTCAGTCAGTTTGTCCTTTTATATGTATAGATTATTATAATTTAGAACATTTTTGTGTAAGGTTTTATATAGGCATTATGTACGGGTGCACTCACCCATACGAGTATGATTAATAATTCAGAGCAAACTTATAGGTGGCCGACACATCACACGTGTTGCTTAGTGCAAGTGTCGTTACTTTAGATTATCTCAGACCACGTTATTGTATCGTCACAACTGGCCTCCGACACGTTTTATAACAAATATTCAATGAAGCATTGAATCGCGAGGATATTGCATAACATTGGTTTCTAACGGGCCGATTTCACGCAGTCGATATTGTCTGCCGTTAACAATTAGGTAGCAACACTAATTTGTACTCGTTTACAAAATGTAATGAGGATTTTGTTAATAGTTAGGTTTCTAAGAAATATTAATGTTTGGAATTGTTCTCAGTAAAATTATGAGAACGACTATCTAGATTTTTTTTTAAATTTAATGTTCCAACGTTCAAAATGCCTATTATATATTTTATTTGTGCAAATTTTTAGACTAGACTGGTCTAATAAAATATGCAAATACATAATTATCACCTATAGCAAAAGTTCAACGAAACAGCTAAGTTTGTCGACCTCAAGACGAACCTCTTGTCTTGCCTCTCATTCATCCTCCTCAATTTTAAACCTTCTTTCTCCTTCACCAGGTTCACGTCATCTTCAGCTACAAAGGCAAGAACCACCTGATCAAGAAGGACATCCGCTGCAAGGATGACGTGTACACTCATTTGTACACTCTGATCGTTAAGCCTGACAACACGTATGAGGTGCTCATCGACAATGAGAAGGTCGAGTCTGGAGACCTGGAGGCCGACTGGGACTTCCTGGCGCCCAAGAAGATCAAGGTAACGATTTATTTCGAAGATTTATGAATTTTGCAAAATAACTACACAACTTTTTAATTTATAGAAAAAGGGCACTTTCTTGTCACCCAACACTAAAAATAATCCACAAATTCCATAAAATAGCTTTTTAGTATCTTCTAACCCGATTTCAATCACCAGGATCCCGAAGCCAAGAAGCCCGAGGACTGGGATGACAGGCCCACCATCGCCGACCCCGACGACAAGAAGCCCGAAGATTGGGACAAACCTGAGCACATCCCCGACCCTGACGCCACCAAGCCTGAGGACTGGGATGATGAGATGGACGGCGAGTGGGAGCCCCCCATGATTGACAACCCCGACTACAAGGGTGTTTGGGCACCTAAGCAGGTAATTTGAAACAACTTTTGTACCTTCTAGCCGTTTAGTTTTAGGGTCAGTCTGCGGTGACCCAACTGAGGCGTTTGCGTCGTGGCGCCTGCGTCGTGGCGCCTGCGTCGTGGCGTTGTATAAAAATGTGTCACCTTTTGCATGACACAAAACACTCCATTGTTTCAGTAAAAATAGAATTGAGGTACAAAACGCAGTTTTAAAACTGGTTTACTTCGCGATATAAATAAGTTTAGTATATTTCTGTGTTGTTAAAATTTGCTCAGCAGTTTGCAGCCAATAAGATTACAGCAAGATAGACCTTTTTTTATAAAATAAAGGCTATGTTAATAACGCTAAAAATAGCTATGACAAGGCTGACAATTCGGAGCAATGACACGCAACAACACATTAACAAGAATAAGAGAAAAAACGAGACTAAAGGAAGCTGTTTTCCAGTTTTCTCGTCGATTTCTGAGATAAAATAAAACGCAGTCACGCTCCATTTTTAGCAATTACAAGTTAGGTATTTTAATCAATTATAAACGGTTTCCTTTCAACACAATTTCTCGTATTAATAAACCTGCATTATATCCGAAACGTTTAATTTCGCGCTCGCAGTGTGTCCAAATCTATTTAAAACTAAAGAAAGCAACATTGAGTTGTCCGGTGACGTCACTTTCCATACACGTCTTACACGTCGTGTGTCGCTGTTTGCATAACGTTCATAACGTTTATTGACCCTGCTTACCGTTATGATGTGAAAATTAAACTTTTTATTGACTGGCGGTGTTACTACTCAGCCGTAAATAATAGTTCAATAGACTCGAATTGTGGGCGGTGTTTGTGATTTATACGATTGCATTGGATTTTCCAATTTTCACGCTATTATTTCACTCAGTTTTATTTATGAGAAAAATGAATATTTACTATTCAAATAGATTAGATGCGTGTCATTTAAAAGTAGAACAGTTTTACGTCGCGTCTTTTCATTTACAATGTCACCCATATCTTTGACTCTTTATAAAATAAAACAAAATAATTTTTCATTTACAGATCGACAACCCTGCCTTCAAGGGACCGTGGGTTCACCCAGAGATCGACAACCCGGAATACACTCCGGACGCAAACCTTTACAAGCGCGATGAATTCTGCGCGGTCGGTCTCGATTTATGGCAGGTCAAGTCAGGCACCATTTTCGACAACTTCCTAATCGGAGACAACATTGAGGAGGCCGCAGAACGTGGCGAGGCCCTCAAGAAGAGGCTAGAAGGTGAAAAGAAGATGAAGAGTGAACAGGACGAAGCTGAGAGGGAGAAGGAGAAGGCTGACAAGCCTGATGATGATGAGGACGATGAGGATCTGGATGATGAGGCTGGTGACACTTTGCCTGTGGTAAGTTGAATTTACTTATATCTAGCTTTTTTTGGAAGATCATCTCACTGTCTTTCGGTCTTTAGAGACTCACTTGTCAGTTAATTTAAAGTTTTTCCCAAACAATGAAAACATATTGTCCCATTATAAGTAAAAATGCTAGAAGACTACATCATGGGCTGCATCACAAAGTATAAAAATGCTTTGTTAACGAATTTAGTCATACATTTTGTTCTGAAATTCTTGGCATTACCATTGCCTTTTGTTGTATTTATAATTAGCAGTCATTACCGTGTTTGAGTACATCATACTTGATTGCGTCTTAGTGAAAATCTCCTTTCTCCTACCCTTTTTCCAACTATTTTGGGATTAGCTTCCAGTATAACCAGATTCGGCTGAATACAATTTTACACGGAGTGACTACCATCAGACCTCTGCATCCCAGTAACTGGGGGTCTACTCCCTAAGCACGAAGTCCGTGCTTTCGGCCTTAGTTACGAACGTTTCCTACTCCCTATTACCTACGGACATACGATTATTTCGGAGCCCGAGCTAAGAATTAATGACAACACGATTTGCACAGTTGTCCTTACTACCGATGTGTTTTTGCACGTCTGAAATGTTGAACTTGACACTTGTTTTGTTCACTTCTACGTTTCGGGCTACTTTCGGACGGGCGACTAACTTCGTTGATGGACTTAGGGAGTAGGTCACCTGGTCATTGCCAATATCTTAAGGTTTTCGTAGCATCTGTCTTATGACACCCTGGACCGACGGTTTAACGTGCTCTTCGAGGCACTGACGGGTCTCGATTTGTAACGAATGGTCACTCATTCACGGACTGACTGCGAAGCACAGCTTAACCTCGCAAGTCTTATGATCGGCGCGATTGTTAATTAGCCACGAGCCCTAGTCTTAGTAAACATTCTTATCCTAATTAAAATTTATTGTTCGACCTTCATTCTAATTTTGAATTGTCTTTGTTGCAGGAGGACCACGATGAGCTGTAAACTGTGTCAATGTGTGTGTAAAGACAATAAGTATCGTCGGGTACATACGTGAGCGTGTGTGAGTGCGCGGTTTGTGCGTGAGCGCATGTTATATAGTTCCAAAAACTTGAAGAACCTTGTTCATCATAGTGCGTTATAGTGTGTTCTGTTCCAGTCTTCTCTATCTAATTAATATGTATGATAAAAGCTGTAAAATTTAATTCATAATCATACTTAGTTTCTTACAATGCGTGTGCTGACTCGAAATATTCCAAGTTGGGGTTTAATATTTATTTTCGCAAACCCAACATACTGTTTTGTTTTGTATAAAGGTTGAAATCACGCTCAGTTTTTATTGTATTAATGTTAATACGGCACTGTGTGTCGTCGAGTGCAGGGATTTATTGTACAGTGTTAGTTGCTGTAGCCTAAATTTTTTGTAAGAATTTAACTAATGTTGTAGAATAAATCTGTGAGTGAAAGTTTCTCATTTATGTTGTGAAACGAGTCTGATTAAAATTAATATATTAAATTAATTTTTGGTTTTATTTTATTTTTCCGAATCAGCAGGAGCTGGAACCTGACAGTTTTTCTATTTAGTTATATTACAATAAAGGTCTTTAGTACAAAATTCTATTATTTGATTTCTGGTTTTGGTAAACAAGGAATCTAAGGGCCTTTTCACTGTCATGCGGGTTCGTGTCCGCATGCGTGTATCACCCGTACCCGTGACGCCTGAATTTCACCTTTTCAAAGATGTATTTATTGTGATGCGTTAAACACGCACGAAAAGGTGAACTGCGAGCGCCACGCACGCGGGTGACGCACGCACGCGGGCACGAACCCGCATGACAGTGAAAAGGCCCTAAATGAATTCGTTTGTCCCGAAATTCATGCTTTTCCTTGAGTACGTAATACCAACGCCCCCCTTAATTCATATAATTAACTTAAAAACAGTAGCCCACCCAATGATAATTGAGCCCACCGCCATCGAGGTGTGTGAACCCTGCCCCCGATGCCAATGACCTATTATTTTTGCTTTTCGCCCAACACGTCTTATCTAGGAGTACCGCTTTCTGTAACAACCCCTTAATCCCGCTGCCTATTGAGGCTCTTAGCTATTCTATTGCACCGTTTGGTCGTAACAACTATAAAAGTTATTTAGTATATTTGTATGTAACAGTTTTGAACTCAAGTCATGGTCATGCTCGTCATGCTTTATTTCATTTTGCGTAAAAAATGGTGAAGGTTAGTCTATGATTTCTACATAAATCAAGTTGTACGTAGTACTTATTACTTCTATGAAATCAAATAGGTAACCATAAATAATCAAAAACTTTTCTCACTTTTGCTTATTAATTTATTACTGATAAAACTTAAAACATATTGAAGACATTTGCCAAGAACTTCACGTAACTAGAAACCATCTTTTCCACTGGACTTCTGGAGCGATACTTCGGTTTCTCACTGCCTGTCGCCATCACTGTTAGGGAAAAATAGGTAGTTACACGATAAAGATAAAGAAATCATAAAAATAATTTACGATTGTACAAATTGAGTATTTGTTAGAAGATTATTACAGAAGTTACGATATCGTATAAAGGACAGTTGCAAAATTAAATTATCTGGATTAGATTTAGCTTTCAAATTCAGTTTATCTTTGAAACAGCAATTACACTCTCCGAAACTAGTAAGTTCATCTATTACACGCTAGATATCTCTGAACCAAATTTTAGTACATGGATGTCCAGCGCCATCTACTGGTAGCTGCTCGCTACGCTGCGCCATTTAGTCTAAGGCTGAGATCTATAGACCCAACTTGGACTTAGCTTAGACTTTGCTCAGACTTTACTTACGTAATACTTTGCTAAGTGTATGCTTAGCATAATCTTAGATTTGGAATTTATAGACGTATCACGTTGAGACAATGCTGAGCTTAGGCTAAGCATTCGCTAAGACGGCCGATGTCAAAATACAAGTTAATGTTTCGTTTCAAGCATTACATTCTTCATTTTTCTATATAAATGTTTAACAATAATAACATGTAAATAATCTAGAACTATGCTCATATTTCTTCTATGTGTTATTATTATAAGAGTAAGCAGAAATTGGCATGCTTATAAGTGTTTTTTGTTTTTTTATAAACGAACACAATATTATATTCATTGAAACGGATCGCATCGTTTTGACATCTGCAATTTGTCGAAAAAAAGTAACTTTTAATTCATTTTTATACATTTTAAAACATTTTTATACATTTTAACTCCGCCGTTGCCGGTCCCAAGCCCGGATGAGAAAGGAGGAGGGTTTGTTTGGAGAAGAACAAACCAGCTGTAAAAATTCCAACGCCGAGCATCGGGCGGCGGTTAACTAACCCGACATCTTCACGAACTACGCGTGAAGCGGCTTACAGTGGCCTTGAGAACTAAATCATCTCTAAAAGTCTGCCGTGGAAGGACGTGGGAGCCCACCACGATGTATTTCCCAAGAAAATCCCCCATGGAAAGTACAACAGATAGAGCTATTTTGTTGGACGATCCGGCTAACACCCGGCGCCAGTCAGTTCCCGGGCTGATTGGTGTGAAATTGGATACCGAAGCCTCTACCAAGACGCATCGCCAGGTCTTGAATAGCGGTCATGCTACTGGTGACTCACGCAACAGCAAGATCTCATTGCAAGAACACAGACGTATTGCAACCTGGAACGTACGTGGATTACTGGCTCCAGGAAAGCTCGAAATCGTGGAAAAAGAAGCGGAAGGTCATAATCTTACCTTGCTGGGAATTACCGAAACTCATATGCGTGGACAAGGTCATCAAAGGACGCCTGATGGGAACACCCTTTATTTCTCAGGCCCTACAAACTCCAGCAGTAACGGAGTCGCTATTTGGCTGGCCAAACATTTAAATAAATATGTGCTTGGATATAACCCTGTTTCCGACCGAATACTAACACTGAAACTAAGCACTAAGCCATGTATTCTGAATATCATTGTAGTATATGCCCCTACAGCTTGCGCCAGGGACGACATTATTGAGGGATTCTACTCGGAGCTTGAAACAACCCTATCCAAAATACCAAATCGAGAGATCACCCTTGTCATCGGTGATTGGAACGCAAAAATAGGAAAAACGACGGAAGATGGTCATATAAGAGGCACAGTTGGGAAATATGGATTAGGAGTTCGTAATGACAGAGGAACCAAACTTCTTGAATTCTGCATTGGAAGGAAGCTCACAATTATGAACACCTGCTTTCAACACCATCACCACCGGCTTTATACCTGGATCTCTCCTGGCGATCGATTCCGCAATCAGATTGACTATGTCATAATAAATAGCCGATGGAGAACTTCAGTCACCAATGTTAAGACTTACCCGGGTGCCGACTGCGGTTCTGATCACTGTCTTTTGGTGGCTAACTTTGCTCTCCGTTTAAAATCAGTCAAAAAACGACCACCACTAAGAACACGGATTCTATCCCCAGCAGAGAGGATACAATTACAAACTGGTTTAGAATCCGCTATAGCGGAACATCCAGAACCGAATAATTCTAGTGCAGAGGAACAATGGGAGCATTTTAAGGACAAGTTATGGAAGGCAGTTGACTCCATCCCCATTAACCATACACCGAACATCTGCAAGCAGTCGTGGATCTCGGCGGATACCTGGCAAATTATTAAGAGCAGGAAAGACCTTAAAGCCCAGGGAATATTAAGCCAAAAGGAAAGAGACAAATACTCGGAGCTCAGCCGCCTCATTCAGTTGAAATGTCGTCGCGATAAAAACAACTTCGTTGACCGCATCTGCCAAGAAATTGAAGCACACGCGCTCAAAATTCAAAGTGCTGACCTTTTTAAGAAAGTGCGACTTCTAACCAACCAATTCAAACCCAAAACATGGGTAATCGAAGACGAAGATGGCACACCACTCCAAAATCTGAACGCAATTTCAGAAAGATGGCGGAAATACTGTGAAGAACTATACAGAAATCCTAATGCGGCAGGCGATGCACCAACCAACGAGTGGAATAGGACTTCAGAAGAACCTTCTATTTTGTATTCCGAAATTAAAGCTGCCATAGCCTCACTTAAGACAAAAAAAGCACCGGGGCCGGACCAGATCACAGCGGAGATATTAAAAGCTTCCGGACCGGCGGGCATAGATGCCCTACACAAAATTTGTAATGAGGTATGGCGTACTGGTGAGTGGCCAAGCGATTGGACTAAATCAATCATCCTGCCATTACATAAGAAAGGCTCCACTTCGAAATGTAATAACTATCGAACCCTGGCTTTAATATCTCATGCCAGCAAGGTACTGCTACATATTATAAACAACAGACTTCGTCACTTTCTAGATTGGCAGATCCCCCAAGAACAGGCTGGTTTTGTAAAAGGCAAGGGAACTCGCGAGCAGATCCTCAACGTTCGCCACCTGATAGAGAAGTCATATGAATTTAACACACCTCTCGTTATGTGCTTCATAGACTACAGTAAAGCTTTCGATTGCGTAGTCTGGCAAAGCCTGTGGAAAGTGCTTTTGGAGCTTGGAGTACCGCATCATCTGGTATCTCTAATTCAAGCCCTTTACTCACAAAATAAAGGCATAGTGAAGGTCGACCAAACCACTTCTAACCCCTTCAGTTTCGGAAAAGGCGTAAGGCAAGGCTGCATTTTATCTCCCATTCTTTTCAACGCATATGGAGAATATATCATCAGACGTACCTGTGAAAACTGGGAAGGTGGTGTGACGATAGGCGGAACCAAGCTAACAAATCTCCGCTACGCTGATGACACTACTCTCCTAGCAGCCTCAGAGTCTGAAATGGTAGAACTTCTTGGAAGGATGGGACGCATCAGCATGGAATTGGGCCTACAAATCAACCACGCAAAGACCAAACTAATGGTGGTGGACCGAGCACATAATTTAGAGTTTACTGGTGCTCTTAATCTCGAAACGGTCGATGACTTCATTTACTTGGGCTCCAACATATCTAACACAGGGTCTTGCGAAAAAGAAATCCGTAGACGCATCGGCATGGCCAAGAATGTTATGTCTCAGCTTGGAAAAATATGGAGAGATCGCAACATTTCGCGAAATACCAAAGTGAAATTGGTCAACACGCTGGTCTTCTCAATATTCGGATACGGAGCAGAAACTTGGACATTGAGAAAAGCCGACCGAGCTCGTATAGACGCCTTCGAGATGTGGTGTTGGAGGAAGATGCTTCGGATACCATGGACTGCATTCCGCACCAACGAGTCCATTCTACGCGAGCTCAATATAAAGACCAGACTCTCTACGACTTGTCTCCGCAGAGTTTTGGAATTTTTCGGCCATATAGCGAGAAAAGATGGCAATAACCTCGAACAACTGATGGTTACCGGCAAGGTGGACGGTAAACGACCAAGAGGTCGCAGCCCTTTACGATGGTCTGGCCAGATAAGCTCTTCTCTTGATACGAAATTTCACGATGCGCTTCACTTGGCCAAGGATAGACAGCGATGGCGTAGCATAATAAGAGCAAAAATGTTTTCAAGGGAGGATCACGACCCTCAGTAATGAGGAGTACGACTTGAGGAGGAGGGGGATACATTTTAAACTTAGAAAAACTTTTTTATGTGATGTTATAATACCTAATTGTTTTTATCTTAACTAATTCAGAATTAGTTATCAACATCAAGGAAATCTTTTTTAATCTGGTATTACTGAGTTGAGTCTGGTCACTTGATAATACTGAAAAATTAAAAAGTTGTGTAAATATAATGATGGTAAAGTAAAGTTTGGACCATTATTTTTTGTTAGGATAATAGTAACCTAAGCATTTGCTAAGTCGTCGATTTTGTGAACTTAGACTTTGCTAAGCATTTGCTAAGCACGCACTCAGATGAATTCAAAGACGGCTCTATAAATACTGACTTTGTCAAAAGTCTAAAGTAAAGTCTGAGCAAAGTCCAAGTTGGGTCTATAGATCTCAGCCTAAGCTCAAAACTTTCAAGTTTTTACTTACTCCAATCGTTGAAAACTGAAACATAAAATAATAAGGTTATGCGCGTTATGATTCAATTGAGAATAAAAAATTGTCTAGTACCTATAGGCACCTTAGGCACGCACTCTGCATACTTAACAAGCTATCCAGTTTATACGGGAGGACTAAAAACGCCGCGTTTGGTGAAACATATTTCGTTTCATATTCTTAATCACAACTTGCAGTTGGACGTAGTTAGGTACGCAAAAAGGATCCAATGCATACTTTTTCCGAAATTGAGATAAACAAGGTTAGTCGGAAAGGGGGTACCTACTAATCCGCAGGCCACTTACCGCCATTTTCAATATCCTATCTATCGGCGGTTTGCCTTACTACAGATAGAAATTTGACATTACTTGTGTGGTACTTCCTGGCCGCGCCACAGTCTCCAATTTGAATGAAAGTGGGCTTAAAAAAATGTACGTAAATTGTACGTTTTTGTACTAGAAGAAAAAAAAATTGTACTATAAAGGATCGCGAGAAATTTAACAAAATTGGTGGCGCAGCCAGGAAGAGTGCTTCCTAGCCGCGCCACCGCGTACACTGCAATAAACAATCTAATAATGTAAAAACTCATTGGTAAACAATTGTACGTATATTGTTCGTTCTATTAATAACGAGAAATACTGAAAAATGTCATGAAGATTATGAAAAAAAAAAAAACGAAAAGCCGCGCCACAGTCTCCCATTTTGAATGAAAGTGGGCTTAAAAAAATGTACGCAAATTGTACGTTTTTGTACTAGAAGAAAAAAAATAGTACTATAAAGGTTCGCGAGAAATTTAACAAAATCGGTGGCGCGGCCAGGAAGTATGCTTCCTAGCCGCGCCACCGCGTACACTGCAATAAACAGTCTAATAATGTACAAACTCATTGGTAAACAATTGTACGTCTATTGTTCGTTCTATTAATGATGAAAAATACTGCAAAAAGTCATTTTCTCTGTGATAAATTTAATATCGAAAATAAAACTGCGTACACTGCAGGAAATAATGTAATAATGTGCAAACTCATTGGTAAACAATTGTACGTCTATTGTTCGTTCTATTAATGATGAAAAATACAGCAAACAGTCACTTTCTGAGTTATAAATTTAATCGAAAATAATAATACTACTTCGACTATGTAATGGCAGAACTGTCAGGCGTTCGTGTCATGGATTTTATTCAGAGGTTATATTAATTTACTCTGTTACTATTTAAGTATATTGCTCTGTTTATATTGCTCAATAAAAAACTTAGTACAGTTAAAATCTTCTTCAAAATTCTGTATTATGATGTTATTGTAACAATCTTTATATTGTTTAAGTTTTTCTTTCACTTTTTCACATACTTTCAGGAAGCGTTTTATTTCGTAACACGATCGGTTTTCTAATTATTTTTTTCTGAGTATTTCAGGTTTTCTATTCTTTTTCAAAAACACAATCTATTTTAATTGAAGTTCTGATTTTTGTTTTTACTACAGTTACCTCTCCATTCATTCTTTGCAATTGCCCGTACATTTAACATTATAATTATCGCGGACATAATTGTGTATGAAACACCATATGCAACGGTTATTCGTGTACTTCCAAATTAATTTCGATTTTATTTTCGATATTAAATTTATCACAGAGAAAATGATTTTTTGCAGTATTTTTCGTCATTAATAGAACGAACAATAGACATACAATTGTTTACCAATGAGTGTGTACATTATTAGACTGTTTATTGCGGTGTACGCGGTGGCGCGGCTAGGAAGCATACTTCCTGGCCGCGCCACCGATTTTGTTAAATTTCTCGCGAACCTTTATAGTACTATTTTTTTTCTTCTAGTACTAAAACATACAATTTACGTACATTTTTTTAAGCCCACTTTCATTCAAAATGGGAGACTGTGGCGCGGCTTTTCGTTTTTTTTTTTTCATAATCTTCATGACATTTTTCAGTATTTCTCGTTATTAATAGAACGAACAATATACGTACAATTGTTTACCAATGAGTTTTTACATTATTAGATTGTTTATTGCAGTGTACGCGGTGGCGCGGCTAGGAAGCACTCTTCCTGGCCGCGCCACCAATTTTGTTAAATTTCTCGCGATCCTTTACAGTACAATTTTTTATTCTTCTAGTACAAAAACGTACAATTTACGTACATTTTTTTAAGCCCACTTTCATTTAAATTGGAGACTGTGGCGCGGCCAGGAAGTACCACACCATTACTTCTATGGAGCTTATGTCAAATTTCTATCTCTACTAGGCGAAACCGCCGATAGATAGATTGAAAACGGCCGTTAAAGTATCACTGATGACTGTTTTAGAGCATGTGTTAAAATTTCAAAATTCGATAATTTTAATTTCCATGTAAAATTGTCTTTATTTTAGTTTTATTATAAAATCTTCAACCCTGATTTAGTTACGAATTCAGAAAATGGAGCAACCCATCCGTGACCCCAAATATGACCTAAAATGTAATCACAGCAGATCATAGCTGAAGATACATATCGGGTGTAAAAAGACCCTTAACGATAACGAAAACCACGTATTCTACCCATCATTGGGATCATTTTTTTCGAACAGACCATACCTGGGAAATCATTGCTTTTGGAGATATTGAAGGTCAAAGTACACATTTTTTTTTTAGTTTTTTTCCAAAAACGATTTCCGAGTCATAATACTAAACTTTCTTCCATACAAACACTATCAAAAATTTCAATTTTTCGTAACAAATTACGCATTTGAAGTTACAAAAACGCAATGAATATCAAACGCACACGACCGCCTTGGCTCGGCTGTGTGGCCGCTGCACGCATGCAAACGCGCGGCATCGCCACAACCATAATTTGCGCGCTACAAAAAAGCGTTTTTTTTCATGCCAAATAATAAAAGTCGTTTCCCAGCAATTATTTTTGGTCAATGTAATTTAGTTTGATGTACAGAGTGCGTAGATTTCGGCTATGCGATGGGTCTTTTTACACCCTGTAGATTTTAGCGTATTTTTTATGTAATTTTTCAACAGCTTATTGACTTTTGGGGAAAGTTGTAGAACAAAAGTTAATCATTAATATGGGTACTTTAACACCCTTTCGGATTAGTAGGTACCCCCTTTCTGACTAACCTTGCTTGTATAAACCAAACGCATCTCTGAGGTATGTGGATGCGTTTGGTATGTAGGTATAACTCAATTTCGCAAAAAGTGTGGATTGGATCCTTTTTGCGTACCTAACTATGTCCAACTGCAAGTGTGGACCGCACATACTATATTTGACAGAAGGTCCCTCCGGACCCCGGAATGAAGCTTACAAAAAAGCCTGAGCGGCATGGAGTCCGATATTTATAATCTACTTGAGCTTTAGTTTATGACTCCACCAGGTTTTACATCAGAGTTAAATTAAGTTATTGTCAAGAAAAACATAAGTTTACCCATACATTTATGGCGCTTCCCCCACCGAAAGTGGCGCCACTTCAGAAAAAAAGCATTATTTCTGTCGACCTCTATCATATTGAAAGGAGATGTTTCAGAAATGTATGGAGCCTGGGCCAGCACCATGTACACTATATGTAAATACACCCCTAAATTAAATTCACCAGAAAAAATTTAAGGGTACATACGGAAGCGGTATACTTATTGAAATGTAAAATCATTAATATAATTTATTTAAATCTAACAAACTTATTTACTTTTGTTTGATCCTGAAAATATGAATAATTTTATGCACATAATACTCTAATACTAGAAATACTACGTCAACGACACGGACTATCAATGAAATTCATCCCACCGCGCGTAAGCTACACACATCATGCACCATTATACGCTTGTGTGAGTCAAGCGTCAGTCAGCTATACCGGTATGTAATGCGTGCGAGCGAGTCGATAGCGCGAAATCCGTGCAACACACACACAGAAATGCTTTCTCCCTCACTCCACTCCACGTATTTAAAAAGTTAGAATTTGTTCTGAGACAATGGGGATTTGAATTTGAAGGGATTAGCTAACAGTGATTAGGATCAGCTGATAAGGATTGAAATCAGCTGATAAGGGTGGTAATTTACAGTGTTATTAAAAACTTACAGTTCAGCAATTTTTCAAAATGGCCACCGCCCTTTGTTATCAACACACAAGCGAGCACTTTTTAAAAGATAGTTATTTAATGATATTAGAACATCACTTTGCCCTTTTACTTCGAGTTGTTTTAAAAGTTTGCGACTATCGGGCTCACTCACGTACACTCTCCGTTTGATTTCACTTCACATGTAAAAATCCATGGGTGTGAGGTCAGGCGGCACGCGGGCCAGGCAATTAGGCCGCCGCAGCCTGTCCACCGACTCCCGAACTCCTCGGTTAGGTACTTTCGCTCCGACCTATCTAGATAAGATTCACCTGCGTGCCGGCCTTTTATGAAGTATTAACACAAAGGGTACTCTCGAGACGTGAACTGATGATCGTATGAAGCCATCGTAGTTATCAATTTAATAACAGATGTTAACAGGTAATACGTATTGCGCGCTCGCGTAAACTTAATAACCTCTCTGTTGCGTTCTGAGGAGACGGGTTCGGTGGAGAGGGCGCGATGCAGTCTGCTTTGACCTTAGTTTACCGAATATTAAGCCTATTTAGTATTCATCAACACAACATGTAATTACGTATACAACAAAAACCGGGTACGCGGTAACGAGAGGTTGCGCTTGCACCGCGCGTCACGCAACTTAACCTAATTACTGCGGGCGGCCGACTGCGGCGGGCGGCGGGCGACACGCGCACGCGCCGGTGTGGGTGGGGGCGAGCGAGGGTGGTGCGGGAGCCAGACTAGTTGGCGCCGTCCGTCTCGTGCGCAGCCTATGTATTGCGCGGGCTTTTTTTTGAATGAATAGATAAAAGGGTTGCGTGTGTGCGTGCGCGTACGAATATCATTGTCAATGTGATTGAACTTTCTTACCAATTATTGATGTTTTTGAAGTACAGTTTTCAAACAAAATAATTTTCTTTTTTTTTTCTCTTTATATGTTCTATTACAGTAACTGACCATGCCCTTAAATTTTTTCTGGTGAATTAAATTTAGGAGTGTATATCTTCACAATAAAGTATCTGTTTTTTAATGTTAATTTTCTATAATTTTCCTTCGTTTAATTGTACATTCAAGTTATCTTGGGTCAAGGAGAGCAACACACACATGAAAATATGGGGATCGAATTTATGTGAAATGTCATTTTGACAACTGTTGACATGTCAATGACCTCATAGTGTTTATTTCTTGTGTATTACTCATAACATATCTACGTTGTTTAAAGACGTAGAGTGCGCGCAAGATAAGTCTGCGCGCGGCCGAAATCGGAACTAATCACGGTCCACCAAAGTGTGTGCCGTTTTATCAATTTTGATAGTAGAACTACCTGATTGTAGAAATATTTAACGGGAAAATGATGTTTAGCGATAAAAAAGTTATGCTTAAAAAGCGGTAATTTGAACTTTTGCGATCATGGAAACGTTTAGCACGCCCTCAGTCACGCGCAGAGTTATCTTGCGCGCACTCTAGTGTTGTACACGAAATCTAGGACTATCAAAGTTGTCAAACTCATGTCAATGTCAAACAAAACTGTCATGGCTACTAGAAAAAAAGAGTTAACATATTAAAAAACGTCGCCAAATAATAATTCCAGTACAAGAGTACTTTTCTTCAAATTAATTTATTTGTATTTTTATGGAAATCCTCTATTTTTATCCTATTTTTCTATATAATATACTGTACATAGTGGTGGCCCAAAATCAAACATCTCCTTTCGTACGTACACACGGCTACACTTCAATCTATGCAAAACCAGTATAAGCTGACCGTTACTGGTGCGAAAAGATTATACAAAGCGACGTCAAGATAAACTGGTTAGTATAGCTTGATGTGTAGCCGTGTGTACAACATTTTAGTCAAGTGTTGTTGAAATTTTCGAACACCAAAAAACAACACTTGTCATCCTAGGTTAGAAGTTTTAAGTAATTAATGCTAAAAACGGCCGTTTTTGGTACTTATCGCTAAAACTTCGAAGTGTTGATATTTGGTGTTTGGTGTTTGAAAATTTCTACAACACTTGACTAAAATGTTGTATACGAAATTTCAATATGTTGTGTGTTGACAGAAATCATGTTTTTTTTCTGAAGTGGCGCCACTTTCGGTGGGGGAAGCACCTTAACAGACTCTGCTTACTCCGTCAGGTAGGTAAAAGTACTTACATTTCTGTAGCTGATTGGGTGTCATCTGTTTCAATTTACTGAATTCTTCCACTAATTCAGGCTTCACCGTCGTCGGAGTCGGCGTTGTGGTGACTTGGCGGCGGGTGTGGTCGTAATCCAGCATCCATAAACATGGATGCGGCGCAGCGGTCACTGACAATGAAAATATCAATTAGGTACCTACAATTAAAAGTGTTATACAAGATTAGTCGAAAAGGGGGTACTGTACCCCAAGTGTGAGTTTTTTACGTTACTACTGTACTTGCGTCACGCCAAAAATGTCAAACAAATTTTTAGTACCGCTATTCGCCGCTAGAGGCTCTGCCTAAATTTTCATACATTTTTGGCGTGACGCAACTACAGTAGTAACGTAAAAAAACTCACACTTGGGGTACTGATACTGATCCGCAGGCCACATAAAGTATCATTGATGACAGTTTCAAAGCAAGTGTTAAAATTACGAAATTCGATAATTTTAATATTGCAAAATGATATTTGATTTTGTTTTTTTTTTCAAAAATACCTCACACCTGCTCATAGCTGAGGATAGACAGATTTTAGCTTATTTTTTATGTAATTTTTGAACAGCTATTTCTCTTATACTATTAACTTTGGGGAAACTGGTAGAACAAAAGTTACTAACACGCTTTGGGATTAATAGCTACCCCCTTTCTGACTAATTTTGTATAGACTGTAGCCGAATTCGTGTAATTCCTTAAACCCGCGTGACGGGATTGTATTAGATTAAACTAGTTTATTTTTCGAAAAAGAATTATTTGTTCTCTTTCTGAGTAATTTTAGCGCCGCGAGTTAACTGACTGCATAGAGCGGTATCGTGCAGGTCGCGCCCGCTAGCTGTGTCAGTATGTTTTCATTCGTTTATGAGTGGTATCGAAATTAATGATCAAATAAAATACTTAAATTAAATTAATTGTAAAAAAACTTTTCAAAAACAAGCTTTTATTAAAAAGTTTTTTTTTACCATTAATTTATTTCTTAGCTATGATTGGAAATGTTTCTATGTCTGTTTTCGTGTTCTCCTCAGCAAGCCCTTTCATTTGATACCCATACTGTGGTAGTACAGAAAAAATAACTAGCCCGCCATCTTGGATGATCCGCCATATTGGAATTAGAATGACGTCACATAGCTAAGCATGCATTGTCATCCAAAATAAGCGTGTATACCAAATTTCAGCTCAATCGGTTAAAGATAACTGATTTAAAATTCAGTTGCAAGATTCCACGCGGACAAACATACATACATTGCAAGTTAATGAAAAGCTTGTAAAATAATGCAAAAGAATTTGTTTGCTTTTTTTTTGAAGCCTGTTTAAGTGATTTAGATACGATCACTTACCCTTAAGCAAGAAAAAAAAGTATTTTTCATTTTAATTTCTAATCATGCTAAATAAATCTCGTGCAGTAGTAATCTATGCCAGTAATAGATAATGTGGTTTTAAGGAATTACACGAATTCGTTTACACTCTGTATACCCCTAAATCAACTAGCAAGTTAAATTGCGCAAGTTGCTGAAGCAAGTGCTTGCTTACCAGTACCCCAAGTGTGAGTTTTTTACGTTACTACTGTAGTTGCGTCACGCCAAAAATGTCAAACAAATTTTTAGTCACGCTATTCG
The DNA here is from genome assembly GCA_905220435.1 of Amphipyra tragopoginis. Lineage (NCBI taxonomy): Eukaryota > Metazoa > Arthropoda > Insecta > Lepidoptera > Noctuidae > Amphipyra > Amphipyra tragopoginis. The sequence goes on along the minus strand of HG991997.1, from coordinate 6,655,240 downwards.
CCGCTAGAGGCGCTGCATAAATTTTCATACATTTTTGACGTGACGCAACTACAGTAGTAACGTAAAAAAACTCACACTTGGGTTACTGTTTACACTGAAAGCAAGTTCTGTAAAAATTTTCACGGGCAGCTTGCGGCAAGTCAGACAAGTCGGTAAAACTTCCAGGGGTTAATAACGTCACATTTTGAATCATATACCATTTTCACTATCATAACTGCAAGGGGACTGCAAATTATGCAACTGCCAAATGCAGCTTGAAGGCAATTAGGATGTTGTCAGTGCAACTGTGTGACAACTGCCAACTAGATGTGCATTTCACTTGCAGTTATGAATATGAAACGAAATATGATTCACCAAATGTATCGTTATTAGGCCCCCTGAAGTCGACTTGCAGCGGGTGTGTCCTCAGTGAAATTCGGTTGCAAGTAGACTTGCGCAATTTAACTTGCGAGTGAATTTATCGCTTAAGAAAAATGCAATATTACGTTTCTCTATAGGCATTAGGTCTAAATTTATTCTTATACAAGGTTAGTCAGAAAGGGGGTACTAATCCGAAAGGGGGTTAAAGTACACATGATAATGAATAACTTTTGTTCTACAACTCTTTCCAAAAGTCAACAGTTTAAGAGAAATAGGTGATCAAAGATCTCAAAAAAAAAAGCTCTAAAATCTATCTATCCCCAGTTATGACCTGCTGTGTTTACATTTTAGGTTATATTTGGGGTCATGAATTAGAAGCACCATTTTCTGAATTTGTAACGAAAGCAGGGATGAAGAATTTTTGAAAAAACTAAAATAAAAATCATTTCGTATTGAAAAAAAAATTACCGAATTTTGAAATTTTAACACTTTCTTTAAGACAGTCATCAGTGATACTGCGGATTAGCACCCCCTTTCCGACTAACCTTGTATAGGCGTATTCTTCGGACACGTCTCAAGGCGGGACAATGACTCCATAGAGTGTTTGGTCGTAAAGGGCAGAGTGGAAGGCACCAGACCGCACGGAAGGTTACCCATGCGATGGACCGACCGAATAAAATTTAGCCGTGGGCGGCCCCTTGTGCGAGTGTACCAGAATGACGACCAACAAGGAGAGATGGCGAGACACCGTGAGATGAGCCACATCAGCTGCAGTATATTATAATTATATACATATATGTATAGTGCAGCAGCATAGTGCTACATGACGATCACGACCGCTCTAATAAGAGTGAGGTGAATAGAAAGAAAAAGGCATCACATTATTGTATTTTTTTCGTCGATATTATAACTGTACCCCAAGTGTGAGTTTTTTACGTTACTACTGTAGTTGCGTCACGCCAAAAATGTATGAAAATTTAGGCAGCGCCTCTAGCGGCGAATAGCGTGACTAAAAATTTGTTTGACATTTATGGCGTGACGCAACTACACTAGTTAGAGTTACTGCCTGCTACAGCTGCTATCTTCTCCGGAAAAGATTTAATTGGTTAAACATGAAGAATAATTCTTCCTTCACTTTCCGTCTTCCCCAGGCTACACGTTATTTGATTAATTTGCTTGTTGTAATGGAGTAAAACTGAATATTGAACTTTTAACCAATATCACAAAAATTAACATTGTAAGTATCTGTAAATTATACTCTGTTCAACGTAAGATGAGTCCTGCAACTTGTAGCCGTAAGGAGAATGCTATCGAAAAAACGTAAACGATATCATCACAAACAGTAAAATAGCTATATTTAAAAAATATTTGATATTCTTTGTATGGTAACGTTTTGTAGAGAAACGTCAGGACTCCCCCCTAACAGTGAAATGGGTATAGTTTCTTTAAAGCTCGTCTGGGATCACTTATAGTAATGTAATGCTGGTTAAGGGAGGCCTTTCCACCAGAGATGTGCTGTTGCTATGCTGCGAGAATGTAAAAGCTAAGCTACGAAACTATGTGACTGTTTCCACTGATGATAAGCTATGTAGCGGAGCGAGTAATTGTGCTATGTAAATGTCTGCTTTCGGTTACAAACGCGCCCCTACTGTAGACCAGGTACACTGCTCTGCACATAGCTACACCTTTCGCGACCATACATAGCTCGCATCCATAGCACGCATCCACAGCACGCATCCTTCCATATAAAAAACGTAGCTTAGTTGAATCAGTTTCCACCAGTGCTATGCTATGTGGACCAATGAATATGATTGGTGGATATCAAACGCATCCACAGCAACGTTGCATAGCACATTTTTGGTGGAAAAGCACCCTTATGCACTCGTGGCAACATAGCGTCCCCTCTTCTTTCAGTAAAGTTATACCTACACTGGAAAAATAACCTGTAAAGAAAGTCATTGCCCGCAGAATGGCAATAATAATAAAGAATCATAATAAGCATAACAATTTGTTGAGAGTTTTGAAATTTGTAACAAAGAAATTTAGCCAGTGTCTCACCTTCATTATCCGCTGCGAAGATTAAAACCTGAAATTGTAATTCGTTACGTTAACATGATTACAAAAGTAAAATTATTATGTTATTACTCGGTAATTTTACACTGAGGAATATAGAACATGGAACACTATTGTGATTATTTATGAAAATATTATAGGTGAGTTTTTCCGTGTGGAATTTCTCAGTAGTAGCCCGGAGTCTGGATTTGTGCCCGGTTGATGGCAATAGGCTCGCCCCCTATTACAGGCGAAAAGTGGGTGCACCTCTGCCCAACCCTTCGGGAAATACAGGCCTGATGTTATAGGTATGTTCATTAAGATCTTGGGTAAATAATGTTTGGCGCTCCTGGGGGGCTAATAACGACGCTTTTTGGTGAAACATATTTCATTGCATATTCGTAATCATAACTGCATGTGAGCTGCACGTCCAGTCGGCAGTTGAGACTAGGCTTGCCAACCGTCCCGCGAGAGCCGGGACGTCCCGTTTCTAGAGCTTCAGAAGATACGTCCCGCGAAAGACGTGCGCGGGACGGCAATTGTCCCGTTCTATCGTACCTACGGCTAAACCTTCAGGCAGAAGTCGGAATTTAGTGAACGCACGTTTTGTTTAACTAGTTGTAAGTACTTATGCCAGAGTAAAACACTCAATAAAACTATTAAAATAATTTGTAATTGTATTTTTCGCCTCCATATACTTTGACAGTTGGGTCCCGCTTTATTTTGCCACGTCCCGCATTTTGATTGCCAAAGTCCCGGTAAATTCATACATAAAGGTTGGCAAGCCTTGTTGAGACACAGTTGCACTGACTATCCTAATTCTGTACCTTCAGTGAAAAGTGATACATCTTTACCTATATCAGTTTTAACATTTTCACACTAAGTTCGACAATAAAAAATTCGCAATTTTTTGATCTAATTGATGTCCCTCTAAGGTTCAAATTGAGCGAGCAAATTTTGGTGTAAAGTGCTTTAACTAAGCATTCTTTACATTTATCAATGTGTAATAAAATACATTTAAATTAATATCAAAGTGAACTGAACAAATATTTCAATTTCCTTAATGTATATTGATACGATTGTATGTAACTCCTATTACGCGATCTAAATATTTACATGTGAATTAGTACAAACTGATATAATTACACTTCTATTACTAAACATTCTATCATTACCTCTAGTCATCTTTGTGAAAACCGGAACAATTATATTTATATCATATAAAAGGTGGATACTTTCATACAAAAAGTGTGTTTAATGATACAACTCATATTATATCAATTTACATTATTTTTCAAATCAAATTCGATGTTATATCTGATTTAATTTGTATCAATTTTAACATAATTTTGGAAATAAGTGTATAAGTGTATAATAATATGAATATATTTAAATCATAAGTTATCAATTTTAATGAAACTTACTTAGACCATAAAATAAGTGTATTGTGATACAAGTAAAGTTCTCGGTGGTGCAATATCCAGTGAATCGCGCTCGCCGCTTGCGCCTCACTTCCCCGCGAAAGTGAGATGGATAAATTGGAAATTAGAACGGGTGAGTGTTGAAGACGTTAGTCTTGCGACTGCGTTCGAGTTAGTACGTTGTCTTTTATAATAATAAGACGATGCGTAAGGTAACTGACTTATATCATTTTACACATATTATATTGCATTAGTTGTGATACTACTGTGACGCTTAAAATATCTCGCTATATTATTTATTTATACATAACTTAATTTATTATACTTTTTAGGAGGTATGTAACGATGGTACGTTTCATACCTCCTAACAAATTACAAACATTATTATGTTTATTAGGTAACTTTAGTACCTACCCGAATAGCTTTTTATCCGAATCCTAATCAATACATTGCGACGATAACGTTCTTGCTATACAGTTGTCAGTGGCCTGGCAAAACTTTGATCTTGAGAGTACCTTTATTTCGTAAGTTGTATTTCTTATTTATACACAATACTAGATTCTAGTGTTATATTATAACTTTATTTTATTAATAATGTTATTATTAGGTATGTAAATAAAAAAAGTTTTTTTTTTTTGTATTTATTAATATTACGTTAATTTATTTTGTATTGTTTTTATTTGCAATATTGTTATAAAGTGTAAACAAACGAAGATCTATTTAGTGGCACTAAATAGACCTTCGTTTCTTTACAGCCGATAAAATTGGCTTTTTTTAGACTTCAACTATTGTTGAAGTCTAAAAACAGACAATTTTATCGGCTTAACATATTTGACTTCGTATGTGAGTAAACTCCTAAACTCATGTAGACCTAAGTTTACTTACACTTCTATTATTATCCGTAACGTATGTATAATAAGAATAATTTAAGTGATGTTTTGATTTGTTTTTTTTTTTCAGACAACTTAAAACTCGAATTGATAGGATTAGGGAGGGCATTCAGAAAAAGGAGCACAAAGATAATGTTAAGAAATTAGATCAAGACGGAAATGAGATGAACTTACTACAAGGAGAAGAAGGAGATGGAGAGAAGAAGGAAGAATTAATTACTGTTACTGAAGAAGAGGATCATAATGATAAGAAAATAGAAGAAATAATAACCATAATAGAAAATCAGAATGGACAGAAGATGGACGAAATAATAAGCGTGATGAAGGAAGATGATCAGGTTACATAACAGATAAAAGAAATTACAAGCGTGATACAGGAAGAAGATCAAATTGGACAGAAAATAAAAGAGAATATAAGTATGACAGAGGAAGAGCAGAATGTGGAAGAAAGAACAAGCCTGATAGAAAAAGAAGATCAAGATGAACAAAATATGGATAAAAGTGTTAGCATAATAAGCAGTACAGCGTCTGAAACTGAGTTGTCATCTGGAATTTTAGACTTTAGTTGGTCATGGTCAGACGTGCGAGTATTTAAATTTACTAAAGGTCATTTTCCAGATTTTGAGTATAAAGAAAGTTACGAAGGTGACACTGAGTACGGTTCGATGTCTTATAAGAAGAAAAGTAAAAATTATAGCTTTGTTAATTAAATGCTGCACAAAAATGTTATAAAGGACCAGTGCCTATAAGCGTGCAAAAGACAAAGGATTTAATATACCTCTTGGAATATGGTGATCCAAGTGTTCATGAATTTTATCATAACTTGCTAACTAATGGCAATGTACGTGACGTGATATTCTCTCAGAAACTGAATGAAAGTACAAAAGCATGGACCTACTCTAAGACTAATCTGTTGTTTGATTATAAATATCAAAACTTATGTTAAGGCGATTAGAGCCGCAGAAGTGGCGCCACTTTAGAAAAAAACAATTTCTGTCAACACACAACATATTGAAATTTCGTGTGTACAACATTTTAGTTATAAAGAACATGCTACCCTATTATTAAATAAAGAAATGACTGATTTCATAGGTTACCTATTATTATGTTTAAAGTAAAGTTTAATTTGATTTGTTTTATTGTTTTAAGGAAGTTTTATGTTATCTATACATATAATAAATATTTAAATAAATATGAATAATGAAAATAAAGAAATTTTGTTTTGTTCATTAAAAGTTGATTTTTTACTTACAAATTCCTTCTACTGACAAAGTTCTTATTTTAATATTACACCTGTATTGCACTTGTATCAAAAAATACTTTAATATTTTCAAAATGTAGATATCTAAATTTTTTTAACAACAGCTTGTATCATTATTCACATTTTATCTTTAATACGATACAGGTGTATAAAAATGTAAATTAAATTTGTCTTAGAAATTCCTGATTACAATATAAATTACAGTTTTTAATATTTATATAAACTGTATTTGTTTTACAACTTTTTGTTTTATTTACTCCTTATAGTACAAACCTTTTAAAATAAGAAGCATAAATCATACTACACCAAACCAATAAACAATGTGTAAAATGGTTCAACTCATTTTAAATTAATTGACGCATAAAACGACGTTAATATCTCTTGTGATAAGTGATATAATTGGATTCTTTTTTAAATTATAAAAAAACTGTATTACTTAATCTGTTTCTTTTTACACTAACATGTGTTCTAAGATATTGTTTATCAAATACAGTAATCAGATCTTATTTTAGTGAAGTAGAAAAAGAGTCAGAATTTTTTTAAACTTTAACATTAATTTTCTCAAAATCATGGTTTTCCAGTTACATCACTTTTCACTGAAGGTACAGAATTGTCTTCAAGTTGCATTTGGCAGTAGCACAGTTTACAGTTGCGACTGGATGTGTATGTGTAGTCCACTTGCAGCTATGATTACGAATATGAAATGAAATATGATACATCGAACGCGGTGCTATCAGCCCCCCTGGTCGAGAGGCTGATTTATGACTTTCATATACCTAACTAGGTTTTCGAACTATTCGGCTTGTTATCTCCTTTACTTTCATTACGAGAATCGTAGACGAGATGACAAACCAGGCCAATTTTACTTACAGAAACTTTTATCAATGTCAACTGAATCGTTCATTTAAGCAGTTTTCGTTTACGAAAACTGTCAAAATGTTTGGTTTTTGTATTTATGATTAGTTACGGTTTACTCACGTGCATTTTTAGGGTTTGCCCGACTAGTTAGTTAGTTAGTTGCCGCTACGCGGCGCGGTGCAGCGCTAGTTCGACTCGCGACCTCGCCGCATGATCAGCTCATGGTTAAGGACTCCGATTGGATCCGAAACTAGTCGGGCAATCCCGAAAAATGCACGTGAGGAAACCTTAAGTAATCATAAATATGAGTGTCTCACGAAAGTTATAACAATAAAATGTTTGGTTTTGTTTTTGTTGTCAAACAATTTGATAGTTTTTGTAAACGAAAACTGTCTGAATAAACGATTAAGTTGCAATTGATAAACGTTTCTTTTAGTAGAATTGGGCCCTGATCGGTCGTCAACTGACTTTTTGAAACGATCCGAATCGGGGGGCGGTATTCGATAATCGCAGTTCCCTATGTTCGTGTGTTCCCTGCGTATTACCACAGTTTTAGTGTAAGACTGTTGTATTACACAAAAAGAGGATGTTGCGGCCCTGAAATATTTCTCCAGATTCAATTAAACTCGAAATTCGATCTATCACTTAAGCATTAAACGGTGAAAGCTTTATTAAGATCATTAAAAAACGGGATCAACATTTGACGACACGTTCGGTGCAGTGGCTGAGCGATTAGTTTCTGCGCTACGGGACGCGGGTTCAATTACCGCACAGAACAAATATTTCTGTGGCCTACAGATAGTTGTTCAGGGGTCGTTTGTGCATGTGAGATTTGTGTTTGTACCTAATCTACAGGAGAAAGCCGAGAGTCCAAAAGATTCTTTAAAAAAACTATTAAATAAAATAATATGATGGCTTACCAAAACCGCGCAAACAGACACGAAAAACTTAAAACTTTGCATGTTTATGTTCTTGACGAACAAGCACTCAACAATGACACAAACTGTCGCCTTGTTTATTTATATGTCCAAGACACAACGTCTTGATACGGACTATTATACGCCTGTTAACTACGTATATTCCAAATATTATAATATTCTTGTTACATTGTCAAAGTATTGTAAGTAAAGAATTCGGCAAATAAGAATATACTTTACATTTAAATTGTTCCAAGGTGTGTAAAGTTGATACATAATTTTATCATGGTAGGTAATACCATCTTGCATGTGTTTCTGAAGGTTTAGATATAGGCGTTGGCGTAGCCAGGGTGGGGCAAATAGACTCAAATCAAATCATTTATTCATTTGCGAATATGGGTACAAAAGCTCTTATACATATACAATAGTGACCATTAGCCATATCCTACCATGAGGCATGCAAAATTACAAGATAGGTACCTATGAAACTATGAACATAAGTAACAATAATAAAAGAAAAGACAGGAAAAACTAAAATTATACGAGTTTATCCTGTAAATATTCATTGACAGAATAATATGCTTTTTTTAGTAACAATGTTTTAATATTGTTTTTAAATATGTTTATATCAATAATGGAGAGGACTGAGTTTGGTAAATGATTATAAATGCGTGGAGCCTTATATAATATACTTTTATTTAGTAATGCTGTCTTATTTTCTGGTAAACATATATTGAACTTATGTCTTTTACTATTTAACTTTTTGAAGTAGTTTGCATTTTGCATACTCTGTCCCACCCTGGCGCAGGGAAGATTAAGAAGGCCTAAAATAATCAGACTAATGCCATAATGAATGAGTTTATCTCTTAATAAATACAGTTTTAATATTTTTTAACCTAAATTAATACAATACAATCGATGCCTAAAAGCCCAAAAGGGATAACTGCTGATTTACAAACTTTACAGGAGAGTGATTTAAAGTTCGTTTACGACGAAGAAATTAGGCTTACTCATGAATATGAACAACTTTTACGATGGGACCAACTCTGAAATATAAAAAAAAATATCAGCTGTTCCATAGAAAAGTGCAATACCTACACGATCAAAATGTATGGAACAGCAGTTTTTTTTTTTTATATTTCACATGAGTATCTACATCTGTAAAAGTTTGTCCACCTATTTTGATTGGACCATATTAAATACTTATACGTATTAATAATAAAAATATCCTCTATTTGCCACTACTAGAGCAATGGGGTGATGACAGTACCATATCAATCACGTATTCAAGTCTCCTAATCTCTTCCGTGGTGTGAGTAGTTCACACTTTGACACTTAATCTATTACTGAAAGCCCTTCGAGGTTTTATCAAGAACAATATTTTCGTTGCCCACAAGTTTATTTTGAGCGTAGTTTTATGAGACCCGCCCTATACAGCTTTGTTTTCACAGACACCCCTTAACTGTGGCATACTTACTTAACAACTTTGATATAAGATTGACTTTCTTGCCCAAGGGATAAAGTTGAAAATTGCTTGTGTGTTTTCATGAAAGTGTAAGGGTAAGTTTGGTTCCGTTGGGGTGATAACACAAAGTGTCAACATTTGCCCTGCATAGCTGGATATCCGGTGTCGACTGACACGACCGACTTTTGTCTATGGTCGGGAAGAATGCGGGAGATATAAATGATAGTGAAGTGATGGATGTCCTTTTTTGCTCAGAAACTTGGAGATAAATAATTGTCTGCGAGATAAAGCTGGAATGAAAATAATTGATTAAATGACAAGGATTTATTTCTCGCAGTTTTCACAAGAAATAAAAACTATTGTTGCATATGTTGAGAACGAATACCGTTCTTTATTTTTATAATGCTTGGTAATTACTATAGTCTGTTCAACGAAAGATGAGTCCGGAAATAGTAGTAATTTCTTAAATTTTAGCCTGGAGACTGCTATCTAAAAAACGTAAACGACATGGACAGAAAGCGTGAATAGCTATTGTTGGTAATATTGGAAAAATGTGTCCCACAGGTTAAAAAGTAGTAAGTAAAATAACCGCCACTGAGGATCTTCCGATATTTTTGCTATTTTTCCTTTTTTTATGATTAACTTTGTTGTGATAACTTAATAACTGACTGTGACTCAGTGTCTATGTTTTTAAAAAGTAAGCACCTTTAGTTCAAGGTATGCAAGACTATGTAATCCAAGTTTTTTTTTTAAATAATTGACTTCATGGTAACGTCAGAACTCACCTTATTTATAGTGAAATGGGTATAAGTAATTATAATATAAATGGAAACATTGAATTTCGAAATTTTTTAATGTTTTGATAACTTTGTATTAATTTGACTTGACCGTTATTCGAAGCTTATTTAATTTGAGATAGGCACTACGTTTCCCGCCTTCTATATCCGTCTCTTTCTTTCCTGTATCCTTCTCTTTCTAACCCCACCACCTGGCAGAGTGGGGGCGCACTGGGTGAGCCACCATCTTTATTCCTCATTGGCGTCTTGTTTCCCGCCGCGTACGGTTGTGTTAACAATAACGTAACCACGATATTCTATTTTAAAATACTAAGTAAAAGTAAATTAAATTCTAGTACTCCAACAAATATTTTTTGTGTTTTACGTGTGGTGCATAGCTGCGTTATTAGTGTGGTAATAAGAAAACTACTGGTAAAAATACCCATAACACGTCACGTGAGTAATATCATATTGATTCTTAAAACGCAGTGTTAATTTGCCTAAAGATTTTTGGCTTACATTTAAGTACCTACATTTTGTAGGTACCTTATTTTTGTGTTGTTTTATACAAGATAAATTGTATGTCTATGCTCAGTGTGTAGTAGCATGATTTTTATTAACGGTTTTTTCCGTTCGTATATTATATAGGTATATTAAATATTTACATCGGCTTTTTAGAACGACATTTTCATTTGCTTAAATTGTCTGTGTTAGTATTTATACCTTTTATTTTGAACTTTTATTTTAACGGTTTTTTACCGTTAGTGTTGTTCTAAAGCCTCTTTTCTGTTTTAGAATGGATAATTATGTACAAAATGAAGTGACTGAACCATTACCAGGACCATCTGGTATGCAGCGTAAGTTACGGTCTAGGGCTTCAATTTCAAGCAGTAATAGTTCCCAGAGCAGTTCTTCATCTTCGTCTTCATCACGCTCCTCAAGGTGTCAACGGAGTCATCATAAAAAAAGGCGGAGGGGGAGCAAACGAAGACATTCGAAACAGGAGTATCGAAAATTATCAAAGGAGGTACGTGATCTTCGTAAATCTTTGTATGCTCGTGATAATGAGCGTCAAGTTCAAACTAGTGATCACTACTATAACGATACCATGTCTATAAATACTGGTGTTAGTCGTAATCTTTACGAAGAATTAGGTGACAATGCGTCGATTATCGACGCGCCTAATGAAGTAATTTTTAATATTCAAACAAAATTAAAAGAACCTTCTATGCCCAAGAGTTCTGAACCTCATTTGAAACTGCTATGTGATCTTCAACATTGGGATACTAGTAATTGGAATGAAATCAGATATTCCGAAACTCAAAAGGCGTATAATCACAAACCGGGTTTTACGGATATTGAGATAAATGAAGAAGTTGCAGCCTTCCAGTCTCCCCGCCATTTGATATACGCTGATAAAGCTTTTGCAGCCTTGACAATGTGCATTTTAAAGCAGAAGGAGTCGCTTCAGAAGGTATTGCTTGATTTTGCCCAGTGGTCTAAAGAGTTAACCCCAGATTATGAGGTTATTAATAATAAGTTAACCGAACTTATAAATTGCGGTGATTTCCAAACAACCTCCTCAGATTTGTTACAGCTTGTTTGTGGCCATCGTGCAGAGATATTGCAAATGCGCCGGGACTGTGTAATCAAACAGGTAAAAGAGCCATTAGTGAAATCCACGCTTAGGAAGATCCCTCCTACATGCACAAACTTATTCAACGCAGAAAAATTCACAGCCGCTTTGGAAAAAGCAGGTGGAGTGCGAAAATGTTTTTGGCCGCTAAGGAAGTCTAACAACTCTATCTCGCAGGTAGAGACACACAAAAATAGCGTCTCCTCGCAGGAGCACGCAACCCGAAAAAGACCCTCGCAGGGTTGTCAACATGGATCATGCTATGGTCAAGGCTGTTGTCAAACTGCACCACCCCCGCAGGGTGGTTATAACTCGCACTATCATGGACATAGCTCTCATTCGGTCGCACCGAATAATCGGGGATTTTTTCGTGGACGAGGTTTCTTCGAGAAATCACCCCAAGCACCGAAATCAATCCAAATCTGGGCAGAAACGAGCACCGTCTCCGCACAACAACAATAGAGACGTCAAACGTCGAAAATATTGACATGATGCAGTTCAAAGCAGGCCGTCTAGCAAATTTTTTAACTCAGTGGGAACAATTTGGAGCTCCAAATGTTATTCTCAGGATGATATCGGGGTATCGCATACCCTTTCGTCAAAGGCCACCAATGATCCTTCCAAGGAACATCAAAAAGGGTATGTTAGTTCCTTACTCAGTAGCGATGACCACTGTCATCGACAAAATGAAGGATCAAGGTGTTCTCGAACGAGCACATCTGTCTCCAAGTTTCCTGTCATCAATGTTTTTAGTTCCCAAGAGCGACGGCTCTGCTCGGCCCATTTTCAACCTGAAGGCCCTCAATCAGTACGTAATAACCACAAAATTCGATTTAATGAATATTTTTCGTGTGCCAGACTTCCTACAGCAAAGAGACTGGCTGTGCAAAATAGATCTCTCACAAGCGTACTTTCACGTTCGAGTAGCTCGCAGCCACAGAAGATTCTTACGCCTAGTCTATCGAAAGGAGCTATTAGAAATGACATGTTTACCTTTTGGTCTAAGTACAGCACCCAAGACTTTCGCATCACTGACAAATTGGATTGCTCAAATGCTCAGAAAACAAGGAATACGAATACTGGTGTATTTGGACGACTTCCTGATTGCTCATCAACACGAGGAAAGCCTAAAGGAACATGTAAATATTGTCATTCAGACTCTCGAGACGTTAGGCTGGATCGTAAACTACGAGAAATCTGTGTTGACTCCGTCAAAAACATTGACGTATCTGGGCGTTCAGTGGAACGCCTGGACAAATCAGAAGCAACTCCCCAAGGAGAAGCTGACGTCGCTCATTGTCAAGCTGTCCCAAATGCTAGACAAGGAGCATACAAAGCTCAAGGAGGTTCAGAGTCTGGTTGGACTTCTGAATTTTGCGAGTTTTACCGTCCCAAGAGGCCGACTCAATTACCGTGCTTTATTGGACCTCCTGAACAAAATGTTAAGATCAGACCAGAAATGGCATTTAATTCCTATCGAAGCCAGGGACAACATAACATGGTGGCTTCAGAACTGCAAACGCCCTTCAGCCATTCATGTACCTCCACCAACCCATTACCTAACAACGGATGCCTCCGATATAGCATGGGGAGCTCGATTGGACAATTTGTCGTTGACGGGGTTGTGGGCAGATCACGAAAAACAGTTACACTGCAACCAGAAAGAAATGCTCGCCATCCTAAAGTTGTTACAAGATCATTGTCAGCTCCTGCACCGGAGTACAGTACTAATTCAATGCGACAACAAAACTGTTATCGCATATCTCCGACACGAAGGGGGCACGAGATCAACACCACTGATGGATCTATCATACCAAGTTTTTCAAATTCTGGAAGAATACCAAATTCACGTGAATATTTTTCACATTCCCGGGATGTACAACAGTCATGCGGACCATTTGTCGAGACTTCGGGTCAATCCGGAATGGCATCTCTTGGCCAAAGCTACAGAGACAGTGTTTGCCAAATGGGGCATCCCCCTGATAGACCTCTTTGCTTCCAGTCGAGCACACGTCGTAGTGAATTATGCGTCCCTGGATCTGAACGATCACCAAGCATTGTTTCACGACGCGTTCTCCCGTCAGTGGAATTATCAACTGGCATGGATTTTCCCGCCACCGTACTTGGTTCCCAAAGTGCTATCCCATTTGAACAGTGCTCACGGGATATACTTGCTAGTAGTTCCGCTTTGGGATCGAGTATATTGGCGGGCAGATCTGAAGGCCCGAGCGTTGGCAGCTCCATTCACACTTCGGAATCTCGATCAAGTCTTAATAGACGTGTCGACAGGACTCCCACCTCCGAGGACACAGAACATGATTCTCGAGGTATGGAAATGTGGGGGTGGGCTGAGACAATAAAAGATTGGAATGATAGCCAAATAAAACTATTGAAGAAGTCTTGGCGGCCTTCCACACAAAAGACTTATGATGTTGCTTGGAAAAAATGGCTAATTTGGTCTGAGCAACACCAAATTAATCCTCATAATCCTAATGGTAGAGAGGTAGCCAGATTCCTGTCGGACCTTCATCTGGTTAATAATTTATCATATAATACGATTCTGTTGCACAAATCTGTAATTTCCACTCTTTGCAATCCAGACATTGCTGGCCAAATTAGTTCTCATATTTTAGTAAAACAGGTTTTAAAATCCATAGCGTTAGAGAAACCAGTTAAATCTAAACCACCGATTTGGAACATAGATAGCCTAGCTGCATACCTAAACAGTTATAATTTTATACACGATAATATTTTCCAAGTGCAAAGACACACTGCAACATTATTACTCTTATGCTCAGGTCGAAGAATTCACGATTTGACTTTATTAAGATCTGATTCGGAACATTGTATTCAAAGTAATAACTCTATCACCTTGTGGCCTGTTTTTGGTTCAAAGACTGATTCTTCGGATCACAGGCAATCGGGTTGGAAATTGTTTACTAATCTAGATAGCAATAATTTGGATCCAGTTTATTGGATTAATAGAACAATTGAATTGTTAAAAATTCGCAGAGATTCGGCTAAGATCCATAATCTGTTCATTTCTACAAGAGGTGAAGCAAAAGCTGCTTCAAAGACAATTATATCAGGATGGATAAAAACTCTACTTAAAGATGCGTGTATAACTGCAACGCCTGGGAGTTTCCGCTCTGCTGTTGCCTCAAAAAACTGGTTAGACAATTTCCCATTAGAGGATATTCTCGCTAGAGGAAATTGGAAGTCCCAAAATACTTTTTGTAAATTCTACAAGCGGACAGTTTTACCCTCATCTTCAAGTACTTCTATAACTATGTTATTTAATCCTGTTGATTGATGTTGCTGATATAATGTTGATTCTAACATTGTGATTAATCAAGTTAAAACAATTACTTAATTAAACCAAAATCATATTCACATAACTATGTAAATTCATTATATTTTATTTTCTTGTTTTTGGTGTTGAATAAAAAAATATAAAATCAAGATGCATTTGTTTTATTCAAATGGTCAATATAACTAGTAATATATCTTATTTTGCTAACAAGTCATTCACATTGGCGTCCGTGCCTCCACCACCAGGCGATAACAAACAGGTCTCAAATTAAATAAGCTTCGAATAACGGTCAAGTCAAATTAATAGAAGCGTTTTACCTACCAATAAAACGCATATTAATTTACTTACCTTATTCGAAGCTTATGTTTTTAAAGTCTGCCTGGTGATTTTCAACTCAATGAGGAATAAAGATGGTGGCTCACCCAGTGCGCCCCCACTCTGCCAGGTGGTGGGGTTAGAAAGAGAAGGATACAGGAAAGAAAGAGACGGATATAGAAGGCGGGAAACGTAGTGCCTATCTCAAATTAAATAAGCTTCGAATAAGGTAAGTAAATTAATATGCGTTTTATTGGTAGGTAAAACGCTTCTATTGCATTTCGGTACAAATTCAAATAAAGTGTGTTTCCAATTATTATTTTACATTAAATATTATTTTACATTAATTATTATTTTACATTAATTATTATTTTACATTAATTATTATTTTACATTAATTATTATTTTACATTAATTATTATTTTACATTAATTATTATTTTACATTAATTATTATTTTACATTAATTATTATTTTACATTAATTATTGGATAACATAACATCACGCCTGTATTCCCCGTAGGGTTGGGCAGAGGTGTATAGTACACTCACATTTCGCCGTTGTTTTAGTTCCCATGTAATAGGGGGCGAGCCTATTGCCATCGACCGGTCACAAATCCAGACTCCGGGCTGCTACTGAGAAATTCCACACGGAAAAACTCAATAACACTTTGCCCGACCTGGGGATCGAACCCAGGAACTCATGCTCAGCAGTCGCGCTTGACACCGCTAGACCAACGAGGGAGTCAATTTCAATTATTATTTTACATTATTTATTGGACATGATGGTCATTTTGAATTAAGACCTCTATCTAGATCTTCATGTGTTAATAACTTCATCAAGCGCAGGAAATGGATCTCATTTCGTTTGATCGTCAACTCATTATTCATGATAAGCAATCATCGGAAACCTTAAAGTAATATTTACAAAGATATTTATAGTGTCGTGTTTGAATTAACTGACAATAGGCTCGCCCCCTATTACATGGGACATAAACATAACGGCGAAATGAGGGTGTACTTACACCTCTGCCCAACCCTTCGGGGAATGCAGGCGTGATGTTATGAATTGTTATGTTTAAGTTGAGTATTTTTCGATTCGATTCAAACATAAAATAAATTGTCTTTTCAAGATGAGTATGAAACAAATAATACCTTTTTTTATAATAAAGATGCTTGATATCTCAGTAGTTTTCTCTGACATAATAATAAATAAGTCCTAATAGTCAGCAGTCATTGTCCCGATAGTCGTTACGGCGAATGGCCTTATAGCCAAGAGCCTCGATCAACACCTCATGAGGTTCTCGTTGGGCGGCTTAATCAAGGGCTTGATACAAAAAGCAGGTGCATGCAGCTGCGAATCCCGCGACCCCGGCAAAGGGTCAGGGGAAGGAACACCGTGGGTTTTTAGCCGGTAAGAGTCCGGCTTAACCCTTCGCCTTCCCCAGGCGAAGGGAATCCATGAGGATTTTCCCACGATAAAAAAAAAGTGGCCTAATTCTCCTAAAAGAAATCTTGATAAATCGCAACTGAACCGAGGCCGAACCGTTCGTTCAGACAGTTTTCGTTTTCAAAAGCTGTCACATTGTTTGACACAAAAAACAAAATCAATTATTTTGACAGTTTTCGTAAACAAATACTGATTGACGGTAGTGGTTAGTTTACGTTTGGCAACAATTTTGTTGGTTGAATTGGCCCTCAGTACTCCTTGACACGGCACGCATAGTGAGGAGGTTCCTTTCTCTGGAGTCCTGGCACCATATTCCGGTGGGCTACTAATATTTTTATGTTTATTTTATCGAAATATTTAGAAATGTTTTAGATGTATTTATAATGAATAAACGGAAAAAAAACTACCTAACCTAGACACAAAACAACTTCAGCGAAACTTTTCAACTAACAAGAATTTACTAGTGCTGCGAACTGGACAGTTTTACTATCCTCGTAAATCCCACTCAGTTATACCACGTTTTCGCCGGTGTGCTCAGTCCTTATGACATTTTATGCTAGGGTAGGGACGCTAGACGCATGAATCGATGCTAACACGATTAGGGGAACGGACATCATTAGAACCCCCGGGGTACTCGTAACAGGGGAATATCCGTGAAATAAGTGGTTCAGGAAATATAGAAATAGATGGTCATGTTATATTCTCGTTTGGAGAGTCATTGAAATATGAAGACAGTTATTATAGGAGTTTGAAACTCTTTACGAAAGGACCTCTGTATAGCACTTTATGCTGTTGTGGTTGGGGAATATTACAAATATTAAATTAAAACCACAAGATGAAAATTGGTTTAAAACAGCACCTTACTAAAGCACTTTATTAGATCATTTAATATTTCAGAATTTTATGCCTTAAAAAATATTTCAGGGGCATAATTCTCCTAAAATAAATGTTGATAAATCACAACCGAACCAAGGCCGAACCGTTCATTCAGACAGTTCTCAATTTCAAAAGCTGTCAAATTGTTTGACACAAAAACAAAATCAATCATTTTGAAAATTTTCGAAAACAAAAACTGACTGACGGTTGTGGTTCGATTGCGTTTGGCAACAATTTATTTTAGGAGAATTGGGCCCCAGGTACTAAAGCTATGTTTTTCGGCTAGGCTAAAGTAAAATTAATAAACTAAACAAGCTACAATATTATTCATTTGTTCTACACAGAATCTTTATTTGTGGAACCAATCTAATAGTTTTAAAACTTCAATATATTGGGAAGTAGGGAGCGAGCAGTGTGAGGGGTGCATTGGTAATAGAATTACCTACTTATAAATGAATTGTATAGGTTCGTTGAACACGATGAGGAATAAAGATAAGTTCCACTATTGTCATATAAACGTAACTTTTACAAGTTATATTATGGCCTGAAGTCTTTCGTACATCGTTCATCCTAACTAATATTATTTATAAATGCGAAAGTAAGTTTGTTTGTTTGTTAACTTTTCACGCCTAAACCACTGAACGATCATCCTGATGCATATAGGTACGTTGTCAGGTGTACAGAAACGGACATAGGGTACCTTTCATCAAGAAAAAAATACTGTTCCCGAAGAAAACAACAATAACGTTCATAGGTGTCTTTCCAATCATGATTGAATTATATAATTATAGAAACTTTAGTAGTGTGTTAAGAATTGATTGTCAAATTCTAAATTAACGCGAGCGAAGCCGTGGGTAAATGCTAGTAGTTCATATGCCTCAGTTATGAACAGCAGTGGAGCGGTCAGGGGACTGTTGTAAGAGAGCAAACTGATGCTAAGGAAGAGTACAATCAGATTTTGTAACGAATTAAAAAATAATCACTCAATCCAAAGAAGCAGTTAGTGAGTACAGGGCCAGTCCTCTTGCTCCCGTGATGCTGCTGGAGGGCTAATAACGCCGCGTTTGGTGAAACCAAAGACGTTCAATAGTAGTAGTTATATTTAATCTTTTTGGGTGAAACATATTTCGTTTCATATTCGTAATCATGACTGCAAGTGGGCTGCACACCCAGTCGGCAGTTGTCACGCAGTTGCACTGACATCCTAATTGCCTTCAAGCTGCATTTGGCAGGTGCATACTTTACAGTTGGGACTGGATGTGCAGTGTACTTACAGTTATGATAACGCGTAATATTTCACCAAATTCGGCGTTAGTCACTCCCCCTGATCACAAACTGGGGTATTAAGGGAGGCAAGTTAGGCACCTCGCGCACTAGACGGCCACGACCACGACCAGTGGCCGCAACGATCAGATTAACTAAAGAAACCATATAAACGTCGCGCACTTAGCCGCAACAATAATCTGATCGTTGCGGCCACTGGTCGTGGTCGTGGCCGTCTAGTGCGCGAGGTGCCTTACAGTCCGCGCGCGAGCTCCGAGGAATCGGTGGCTGAGGAAACGGGCGGTTTGCGCCGCGCCCGACCGTCGCTCCATAGACACTCTCCCAGTACTTAGTGTCGACCTTGACGCGAGAGTACGCTAATGAAAAAAAAGTACGGACGTAAGTGTGTCCGTACTGTCCGTTTTTTATAATCTTGTAATTCCTCGGAGCTCACGCGCGGACTGTAGATGGTTTAGCTCGTCATCATTATCAGACGGTCAATAGTCTAGACTCTAGTCAATCAGTGGAGCGGCACTGCGTGTTGGTGAGATTGTAAATACAATCGAAACCGCTAAAATTACTCATCACTCAGCCGAAAGATGTCCACTGCTGGACATAGGCCTCTCCCAAGAAGGCGATTTGCCATAATCGCCACGCTTGGTAAGCGGGTTGGCGATCGCAGTCTGGCTGTTAAAATACTCAGAGAACGCTGCTGCCTATCCTCTAGTGAATCCCTTAGTCGCCTTTTACTACACCCAGGGGAAAAGATGGGGTAGTGCTATTCTTTATGTCCGGCAGCACACGGAATAAACGGATAAAATTACTGTTGCAGGTAAAAAAGCAAGATTATCCTCAACAAAAGTCAAGGAAAATCTTCAGTAATTCAATTAGAAACTTAGTAGCCAAGGCAAGACATAAATTGACTCATCTCCGTCATAAGTTTCCAAGAACTAGTTCATATTCTAGTCTAACGTACAACTGACGCCATCTCTTATGATCTATGGGTACTAAGCGTATTTCGTCCGTTGCGCCGCCTGCGCAGCGCCCGTAGCGAAAGCATTTGTCTCACTTTAGCGTGCTTTAGCCACGGATATGCTGCTGTCAAGGTCACAGCTGAATATGGCGATCAACTTAGTGATATGATAACTTGATAAGTTAGTAATTTTTCTACAATTTATGTTTTATTTTTAACTAGAGGTCATTCGCGGACTCGCCCGCGTGGATGTAAAAATATTTTTCGGGATAAAAGTAGCCTATGTCCTTCTCCAGGTTCCAGACTATCTTTGTACCAAGTTTCATCAACATCGGTTCAGCGGTTTAGGCGTGAAAGCGTCACAGACAGACGTCGCATTTATAATATTCGTAGGGATTTTGGAAATCTTTGGATTTAGGTACACGGAATCTGGTTTCGCATTGCCACATTTTACGGGAGGTATATGTGTATATGTGAGCAAGATTCGGCAATATTTATTTAAGCGCTTTTTTTGAAATTAATTAAGTGAACCAAGTTTAAAACCCAAGTTCAGTTTCAGATTCCACGCATGTCCGAAACTCTGGAGGAGCTAAATTACCATTAATAAAATGGCATGGATTCAATTTTGTTTTCTTTTCTGAACAAATAGATAGGTAGGTACTAAATACTTGTTTTGGTTTTTATTATGCTGTTTGTATGCATGCTGCATACGGAGTTACATCAAAAACATAAATACATATATACGATTAAGAGACAGCAAACGGAGCAGGGGAAAACAACAAAGAAGATGGGAAGATGTCCCATGATAGACTCCAATGGGAATTGCTTGTGAAAACCTTTGCCAACGGTTATACTGAATTGAGAGATATCCTATAAAAACAAGGAAGATCAAATAAAATCATTTCAGAGTATTGTTCTACCTAGCCTTTTCCCAACTATGTTGGGGCCAGGTTCCGTTCTAACCAGGGGGCCTACTCCCTATATCCGTCAACGAAGTTCGTCGCCCTTCCGAAAGTAGCCCGAAACGTAGGAGTGAACAAAACAATGTCAAGTTCAACTTTTCGGACGGGCAAAAACACATCGGTAGTAGGGACAACTGTCAAATCGTGTTGTCATTCATTCTTAGTTCGGACCCCGAAATAATCGTATGTCCATAGTGATAGGAAGTAGGAAACGCTCGTAACTAAGGCCGAAACCACGGACTTCATGCTTAGGGAGTAGACCCCCAGTGTTGTGTGGATACGGTCCGATTTACATTCCCTAAGCAATATGCTGAACACAATAAAAAACACTGAATTAATTTTGTTCTTCTTTTGCTCGCAAGCTAATGCCGTGGTGAAAAGATTATTCAGTCAGTAAGGTTGTTAGCGAGACTAACTGCCCAGGGTGCGCCGGACGTACTTAAGTATCGTCACATTAATTCTGTTATGTCTTATCTTTTAACAGCAGAAGAGGAATTTGAACACATTCATAACGTAGTTATTTTGTTAATTTAACTCGAACAGTCATTCATAAATGACCGGAAGTCAGCTAAGCCAATGGTGATAATGAATCATATTGTTTTGCTGAACTCAATAACAATAGTCCAGTAGAATAATATTTGGTAAAGAAAAGTAAACATAATTTTTTACAGAGTGACTGATTAGTAAGGCT
Source organism: Amphipyra tragopoginis (assembly GCA_905220435.1). Taxonomy (NCBI): domain Eukaryota; kingdom Metazoa; phylum Arthropoda; class Insecta; order Lepidoptera; family Noctuidae; genus Amphipyra; species Amphipyra tragopoginis. The sequence continues at coordinate 6,633,762 of HG991997.1, read as the reverse complement.
CGCATTAATAATCGTTTTATTTATTTAAATGCTTTTAATCCTAAATTGATTTTGGTTAAATAACAACCGCGCGGATATTACGATTTGCTAAGTTTAAGCTGCACTTCGACTCGGCTGGGCAGCGTTCGGGAAGCTGCATAGAATCTTTTCGTCCCAACTACCGCAGTGTCTCAAGACACGCGAAAGGCGTCCACTGCTGGACACAGGCGTCCCCCAAAAGGGGGAGGGTTTGCCGAAACCACCACGCTTGGCAGGCGGGTTGGCGATCGCAGTACGGTTGTTTAAGTACTCAGAGAACGCTGCTGCCCATCCTCTAGAGAATCCCCTAGTCGCCTTTTACGACACCCACGGAAAGAGATGGGGTAGTGCTATTATTTCAGTTCGGCACTACACGAGACCGAGGCGGTAATTGCTTCTATTTAATTTATAATGAATGACACATAAGTGAGACATGAGTCGGACATAAATGATAAAGTTGACTGGTAGAGACTGGTGCGCCTTGTGTATCACCATGTATTAATAAATAATATTAAAATAGTGGCATTTAAAACCATATATGCAGTAACGATTAGGTAATCTATAAATGTGTGTGTATAATTATGGAAGAAAGAAAATAAATTTTATTCAGACAAGGATACAATGATACAATGCCAGCATCACATTAATATTATAAAGGCGAAAGTTTGTGAGTGTGTGTGTTTGTATGTTTGTTACTTCTTCACGCTCAAGCGGATGAACTAATTTCGATATGGTATGGAGGTAACTGACATCCTGGATTAACACATATACTACTTTTTATCCCGAAATACCGCGGGTAACACCGCGGGGCGCTACTAGTAAACAATAAAAACATAAAAAGAATTAAACACACATATTTTATGCTGTCGAGCATGTCCATGTCGAAAGGGTCACCAACTCAGCATATGCTGGGCGTCAAACACCCAGCGCTGATGTTCAGTTATTTCAGTTCGAATTACCTATATTTATTTAATGCCGTAGATTCAAAAGCAATATTCGCAACAAATCTTATTAATTGTGAGGATTTGTGCAGCGATGCGCTTGCGCAACCCTCTGCTGCTCTGGTTAATGTGTTACTTTAACATTTGACGCTTCACATATTGCGAGCGGTGTCGCGGTTCTGCTCTGCCTGAAATTAAAAAGTGCGTGAAGATAGAGATAAATGGCATCCATTTTAACAGTGTTTGTTTGTGAATTTGTCTACATAGTACGAGATCTTCTTCTCTCGTGTCAGCACGAGCTATACGAAAATAGCTCAAAAAAAACGTACGTCAACTCGAACACGTCTGTTCTTTGTACCTACTTGTTGTGACTAAAATGTGTGTGTGAAACTTGAATGTGTCTTCGAGCTGCGTCGCAGCATGCGGTCGTGGCCTATGTCTGCCTCGCCTGCTCTGTCCTGCAAAATCTGTATTGTGTTGTGCTGCGTCACCTGCATCCTAGCATAGGCTTAGCCTTAATCTAAGTATGTCGCATTTGCTGGTTTTCGGGGGACTGATGTCAGTCGCTCCGTGTAAAATGATGATATTCAGCTGCATCTGGTTACACTGGAAGCTGACTCCAGCATAGAAAAACGGAGAAAAAATGGGTGCGAGATGAACTCATCATCTAATAAATGGTATGGTGGATATTGTCTCACTGTCAGAAAGATAAACTACTATTGCACATCTATGCAAATACTACGATATTTCAGAATCTATCCTTCCAATCTCAGTTGTGTTTTTTTCTAAATGCGTCAAGCCGGATCTGGGACTGTTTCATAACATTGCCCAAATGTCATATTTATTTATAGTTTAAATTCATGAATGGTTCAGATAAGGATGTTGCTGGAGATTCCCGCGTTATCTTTTTATTCTGACTCGTCTAATAGAACTGCCGGTCAATGTTTACTGTGGTTTACTGCCTGTAGTGAGTCTTCTCCATAGACCTCAACGGGAATGCCTTTCATCCGTTCTTCCAATCTTCGATTTACTCTATCACCTAGGATTGCAGATGGGTTGATGATTACAGTTATTTAGTACAAGGGTGAATGTTGTTTTATCTCCTATACACCGAGGACTCGAGGTACCCGAAAGATTTTAACCACGCCTTTCTGATGGTAATATGAGTAAATAATATTATCTCAACATAAGCCTAATTCAGTCAATTATGCGGATCTTTTTTTTTTTTGGTCACAACACGACCATGCCAGCCCCATCATAACCTAATTCAATAAAAGCTTTACACTATCCAGATTTAAAAACCTTATATACTATTTTATAAAGTAAGATAGCTGCATTCGAGACAGGCTCTGATAATATGCTTTGAACAAAACCAACATCTATTAAATTAATTTTGAAGGTATTCATCAGCGCCTCTCTAGCAGCTCGGGTCCTGACGCACTCCACCAACAAGTGATGGACGTCTTCCATCGTATGACATTGTGTTGTATTCTAAGCGCTATAGCCGGGAGACATGACAGCCCGTTGGTGAGGTCACTTGTCATCTCTGTTATTAATTAAGTACTAACATAGGTTAAGACTGTTGTTACTAACCCAATGGATCTTTTTGTTGTCTGAAGGAATAAATGAAATTGAAATTGAATTGTGTACAATTGGGGCTGTCACTTTACCCCATTAAGTGTCGAAACTTGTTGCAGACCGTAGTCTATGCTATGCTATGTATATATATTCTACTAAGCTTAATAATTATGCGGATCAGAATTATCTATAACAACACATGACGCCTGTATTCCCCGAAGGCTCGGGCATAGGAGTAGGTATAATAAACTCACATTTCGCAGTTATGTTTAAATCCCATGTAATAGGGGGCAAGCCTATTGCCATCAACCAGGCACAAATCCAGACTCCGGGCTGCTACTGAGAAATTCCACACGGAAAATCCCAATAACACTTTGTCCGACTTGGGGATCGGACCCAAGACCTCGAGGCTTCAATCAGAATCAGATCAGAATTATCACTTCCCTTAACGGTGAAAGAAAACATCTTGAGGAAATCAGCAAATCTGAAGGCACCAAAAAAAAACGTAATGGATTAAGGCCTAAACCCCATTCTGATAAGAGGCCCATACAGCGAGACAGGAAGAGGATTCCGGCGATTGGGACCGCAATATACTAGAACCGCGGTCCCAGTTGCCGGATCCATTTAATTTTAATATTTTTCTTCCGGCGACTGGGACCACCAATAAATAAATCAGGAATAGGCTGATTATGAAAAGACCAAGAAAGGAGCCCAACTGGTAAATAAAAACGCGTTCCTATTTTAAGATTTATTGTAACTCTACCACTAAAACATTCCCATAAAATTTATAGTTTTCAAATGAACTGTTAAAGTTTCCGGGATTCAAACGACTTTCTTTGAGTTTAATTTAGCGCAATGGGCCAGTTAAAACTGTTGCAGCGTTTACATTGTTGTATTTAAATGTTAAACTGAAAATAATAGTGATTTCCTTATAGTTACTGTTTCTTCCTGTTGTGTGCTTATTTAGAAAAAAACAGTTTTTTTTTTTCAAATGATCAAGGTTGAACAATACTCTGTTCAAGGAACGATGAGACATAGCGGTTATTTCGTAAATTGTAGCCCTAAGGAGATGCTATCGAAAAAACGTAAACGACATCATCAAAAACCGTAAAATAGCTATAATATCCATGTTTTGTTTTTAAAAATATTTGATATTCTTTGTATGGTAACGTTTTGTTGACTCACCTTAAAAGAGACTTACCTACGTGAAAAGGGTGTAATTCCTTAAAACCACGTGATCTACATATTACTGGTATAGATTAATACGACACGGGTTTTTTTTCAGATCGCAGATTTTAGCGCCCCGAGTTAACACTAGTCGTGCCCGCTAGCTGTGGCACCGTGCTTTCTTTTATTGATTTATGCGAGATATCGAAATTTACAAAACAACAATTTCAAAACTACAATTTCATATGGCAAGGGTTTTTTAAAAATCTAATATGGTTTTAATGAATTACACGAATTCGTTTACACCCTGCAGATATAAGTGGTAGATGAGTGCATTTAAATAGCCTCCACATGTGATAATACTTTAGTATTTACAACGCACATTGTGTAGTCAACCCCGCGGGCCCCGCTACCTTCCTGACTGCTTAATATTTTCACCACGGCTTAACGATGCCGGAACGATACATTCGAGGGAGAAGATCTATGATATTGCATATTTGGTACTGTTTACGTAGAGTCCTATCGAGAACTCTGTTTACAAGTGGATGGGGTTCATTCACGTGACTTAATTCCTCAACTGCTTCTATTACATCTAGTAAAAATGATAGTGTCCTTATCTGCAGTGCAATCCTGAAAGAATCTCACCTCGATCGCGACTGTCAATTTAGACAGGTCGTGACACAGCGTGGATAACAAAACTACGCGTTATTGATTATACTGTCGATTTATCTGTGTGTTATTTGCTTCTATTATCCATACTGTGACATTATGGATATCGAGCTAACCGTCGATATTGAGATGGGTTTCTTACAGAATGACACTACTGAGGACCAAATAGTCCAAAATGAAATGGGTATTACAGTTTCTCCTGGAACAGTTTCCAGGTTTCCAGTTAGGGTTATAAATACTATGGATGGAGCCTAAACATTATTGATGTACAGCAAAATATTTGTTCAGAGTTCCAAATTATATTCGACAGTGATCGATTGTCGGCCACCGTAGGGACGTGTACAATATTTACTTAGTCAACGCCCAACATTGCTCGGAAGTCCAACATCGGATTATGTTCGTGTTTTAATTCCAAAACAAACTACACCCAAGGGATTAAATTAATGACAAAGTATGCGCATGAAAATTTAGGAATTTTGTCGACATATTTTTAGATTTCTTGGAACATTTGGATTCACCAGGAGCCATCCTTGATATACCTATCTATAAAAATACGGACGTTGGTCCTCCTTTGAATATTTTTGATTTTTCTGGAGTTAATCTTTGTTTAAAATTTTTATTCTAGTTTATGAAAGTACCTACGCTAAGAAGGTTGGTAAAAGCTTAATTTAGGAATTTGAATTATTTATAGATGTAGTTATATTTATGATTAATACGGTTTACTCACGTGCATTTTTGGGATTGCCCGACTAGTTTCGGACCCAAACGGAGCCCTTAATCCCGGAAAAAGCGCGTGAGTAAACCGTAACTAATCATAAATATTAATGTGTCTCGCGAAAGTTAAAATACAAAGATTTATTTATAGTTTTATTTTCCTTCGAGATACACCCAGTTACCTAATAACTTTACAGCAAATTAAGCGGAACTACTAGTTTTACACAGTTAGTAGAAGTTTGTGTTGACTTGATGGAGCTTCGGTTAAACTCTAATCATGGGCAAAGTTGAAGTTCAGTAATGCTCTCAGATTAATATTTAATGTTAACCTAATTAGGCTATTAGTCGCAAGCTTAGCTGTAGATCTTGACGTTACAGCAAAGTAGTTTTGGTAGAGAATTGGGTTTATCTGAACAGAAATTCTCGGTTAAGGCTGAGCATCTACCAGAGCTGTGCTAAGCTGCGTAGCGAGGAATGTGTTTTGTAAGCACCATTAGAATCACTTCATTTACCTAGCTTTGCTCTGCGCAGCTCTGGTGGATATGTGCTTAGCGGTGCGAGGTTTTTGCTCATACAAAACAAGCAAGAAATGCGAGCGAGCGATGTGTTGCGAGGAATGTGTTACAAGAAATGTGTTGCGAAAAATGTGTTGCGAGGAATGTGTTACGAGGAATGTGTTGCTAGGAATGTTTATTATTCTCCCTCATATTCGAAAAGAGTCCGCTACCTATCCTCGCACCGCTCGTTTGTACACATTATACAATAACACATTACACATTCCTCGCACAGCTGAGGAGCTCGTGGCTAAATAATTTCAGCCGCATAGACCGATCTTCCGGGTTAAGCCACGCTTGCCGAGGTTGGTCTGTGGATGGGTGACCATTTACCACAGCGAGTTTCCTCCGTGCCTCGGAAAGCACGTAAAGCCGTTGGTCCCGGCTGTCATTTGTAGATCTTTGACAGTCGTTACTGTTGGTCAGAAGCCAGAAAGTCTGACAACCAGTCTTACCAAGAGTATCGTATTACCCAGTTACTGGGTTGTGGAGGTCTGATAGGCAGTCGCTCCATGTAAAATACTGATATTCAGCTGCATCCGTTTCGACTGGAAGGCGACCCCAACATAGTTGGGAAAAGGCTAGGCAGATGATGACATTCCTCGCACAGCTCTGGTGGATAGGGTTACACCGTTTCACATCCTCGCTACACATTTTCGCACCGCACATTTTCCTCGCACAGCTCTGATGGATGCTCAGCCTAAAGAGGGTTGTAACAGTGATCAGTGAAAGGCGACAGTCTTGCTTCAGTTGCTTACTATGCTACCACAGGGTACATAGGCTATGTAAAGTAATATAACAGGAGCCCAATTCTACTAAGGGCTGATTTTTCAATCGTCAGATAACTTTTATCTGGGGAATAAGTTTGAAGTTTTGACAGCTTTTGTATAGAAAATCTATCAAACCGTCATATTTATTCGTTGGATAAAATTTATCTGACGATTGAAAAATCGGCCCTAAAAGAAACTTTTATCAATTGCAACTGAATCGTTTATTCAGACAGTTTTCGTTTACAAAAACTGTCAAATTGTTTGACAACAAAAACAAAACCAAACATTTTGACAGTTTTCGTAAACAAAAACTGTCAAAATGAACGATTCAGTTGCAATTGATAAAAATACCTGTTAGTAAAATTGGCCCCCTGCTGGGGCCCAATTCTCCTAAAACAAATCTTGATAAATCGCAACTGAACCAAGGTCGAACCGTTCATTCAGACAGTTTTCAATGTCAAAAGCTGTCAAACTGTTTGACACAAAATACAAAACCAATTAAAACTGACAGTTGTTTCGATTGCGTTTGGCAACAATTTTGTTGTCGAATTATTGGCCTCCTGCTGTACTATCGCAAAACAACAGTTCGCTAATGATGCTATATCAAAGCGATAGTACGGCAATAGGTAGCTATGTTACTTTTTGCGAATTGTCCTCTAAAAGTTGTTTCAAATTACATTAAATCAACATAGGTAATACTGCTGTTTATTCGCCGCGAACATGAAATTTTATGTCTCAATTTTTCTTTCTTTTAATCTGATATTAACCCGAATACGTTGACAGTGGTGAACACTGCGGGCAATACCGACGTTAACGAATTATTCCGAGTTTTATTTAACTTTTTATATTTCCCAACGGTATCGTGGTCACGTGGTGCTCAATTTTTCTATACGGACCGTTATTTATTTAAAACATTTTATAAAAGGAAAATTAAAATGTTGAAATTACATGTGACCGATATTAGCAGAGGACAGAGATAAGTGGAAATGTAAATAGGGAAGCTTTCGTTCTGCATACAATGATGAAATGAGGACAAAGAGGAAACCTTCAATGGAAAAAAATCATAAGAAAAGAGGTTCATAGTTACTCAGCAAAGGATAAATACGAGCTATCAATAATGACGATGAGTTAATTCTGAACACTGCTTAGTTAAAGGTCATAGCTACTTGGTAATTGTCAATAGCTGAGAATGTTGAGATGGTTACAGATTGTGAAATAATTACGACCTACATTGTAATACTTAATGGTGATTGAAGGCGATGGGCTAACCCTGTCATTATCTCTTGATCTTTACGCCTATAATTTCAGTACTTAGACCAGTTGCACATCACTTTCAAGTCGCCAGGTATTTCGGAGCTTAATTCGTTGTTTTGGGAATCAAGAAAACGAAAGAATAAAAACTACAGTGCAACAAACCTAAAGCGCTTATTACACTTGGCTGAATTCAGTCTTCTAAATTCAGAAGCAACTTTACATTCTGACTGGCTAGTTAGGATCCTAACCGTCCTAACTCTTATTACACTTTCCTAAATCCTAATTCGAATTCCTAAATTCAGCCAAGTGTAATAAGCGCTTTAGACATACTTTTTGACGTTTCACATTCGACCACTGGTGTCTGAACGGAAGCTTGCTGAGCAATCCGATTGGCTAGTGGTCAAATTCGGCGGCCAATCACGACATCGAAGACATGCCTAGTCCAATCAATTTGAAGGTCTGACAGCTGTCAAAAGGCATTTTTTTAGAAGCGTTGCAGTGTAACATGATGTTTCTGAAACCTCTTTTGAGATTTTAATGACTGCAGATAACATAAGATGAATTTGAACTTTTTCGGAAACGCGTTGCCTCTGTAACCGAATACATTCAGTAGGCCTAGCACGAATATTTTGACGTATAGGTATTAACGTAAACGTAATGTTAATGTGAGTGAATTTTAAATCGAAAATACAACTATTCTATAGCATTTTAGTTTAAATTTATGCGACAACCACAATTTGTATCGTACATAGCATAGATATGAATAAAGTTTTCAATTCGATTAAATATTATGTGCGAAACGAGTATTTCCAATTCAAAATTCACTCGCGTTAACGTTACTTTTACGTTACCATACGTCATAACATTCGTGCTAGGCCTACAGGAGCCTCACATAATATGCATGTGACATGTGGTTGGAAATATATGAGCAGTATTGTTGCATTGTTTTAGCTACATCAGAATCATAGTATTATTGTTGATTTACATTCATGCAATTGATATTCGGCTGCATCTGGTTAGACCGGAAGGCGATCTCAACCGCTAGATGATACACTTTGTTTTTATTCAATAATGTTATGTTGCTGGGACCTTACCGGGTTTCATGTTGGAACCATCTTCTCTACTGACTGACTGCAGACAACGCACAGCTTAAAACGGTGGGTCTAGAAGTATGAAAGTTTGCACAAAAGTTCCTTACATAACGGAGGCTAGCACTAAGAAAGGATTTTTGAAAATTCTTCCCCTAATCGGATTAAATAGGGGATGGAACTTTGTATGGAAGTTCGTCATTTTGAAGTAGTTATGGGAAATCCCATCGGGCACACGGATAGTTATACATAGAAATGTTACCTACATTTATGTAATTACACATGAATGAACGCAATAAAAAATTGAGTTTATCCAGACATTAAATTATCTGAAAGTATTCAAATTAAGTAGGTATGGACGATGGGTCGACAACATCAAAAGTGTTACTAACTGGATGCGACTGGCACAAGACCGGGGTGTGTGGCACGCAAAAAGGGAGAGGAAGCCTATGCCCAACAGTGAGGTTGTGGCGGCTGAATATGACGATGATGATGATGAGATGTGAAAGCTGTTCAAAATATAGAATGGTACAACCGCAGTATATTCAAACCAGATTAAGTCATAACTGATCCTCATTACCATTTTCTTTTGTCATTTCCATAACTACACACATCAAAAGTGTCTAGGGATCAACATATATTTTTGCAATAACTTTTCTCCTGATTGATATTAATTAAAATTTTCTTTAAGGATTCATCAAATAAAGTGTTTTCGTTTGTCACAGTAACGATAAACCAAGTCACCTTTGCATTAATAAAGAAATTTGCCATTTTCCTAATAAAGGGATTTTTGACATTTGAACCACTAACACAAAAGTTCGAAAAAAAGACTGAAATAACAGTTTTCTTTAAAATTTTATTGGGTAACTTAAACAATTAATAATCCGTGTTTCTACCGCGAACACTAACAACACAAGAACATCGGTTTGGCATACTCAAAATGAGTTCATCCAAATCACGCTGTGGAATGGCCGCCCATGTTCGTTGCAACAACAAAAAAAGGTCTTCTTGCGACTGGATACCCTCCATATTCGGCAGAGCTCTTCTCTGTAGCATATCCCATGCATGCTCAATCGGGTTCAAGTCTGGCGACTGAGCAGGCCAGGGCAGGACATTGATGTTAGCTGCGGCGAGAGTCTGTCTTACAACTCTTGCGGTGTGCGGTCGTGCATTATCATGCATTAACTGAAATAAGGGACCGATTTGCGCTTGTAGAGGAACGATGACGTCTGATACAATCGTCTCAGCATAAATTTGAGCGTTGAGGTTGCCTCTGATCCAAATCAACTCAGTTCTTCCGCCGATCCAAATACCCGCCCATACCATGATGGTTCCACCACTATAAGGATGGACTTCCTGGCAGGATTTTAATCGCTGTTGGCGTCCAGGGGTTCTCCAGTGTCGTATACGTCTTGTATCCGGTCTCATACCAAAACGAGACTCATCAGAAAAGCACACGAAACGCCATTGTTCTTCTGCCCAATTTCTGTGTCCAAGAGCCCATTGATATCGAATCCTACGATTGTGCATTGCTATAGGTGGTACCCGTAGCGGTCTTCGGGAATGAAGGTTCACTTCATGCAAGCGGTTTCTGACTGTTTGGTCGCTAATTAAGTTCCCTGAAGAGTGATGAAGCCTCACGGCTAACATCATGGCGGTTATTGTTGGAGCTCTTCGAGTTAAGATTTGAATGTATCGGTCTTGTCTCCGTGTGGTGCAGCGATACCGTCCTCCATGGCGCTCAGCCACGGTACCAGTGCTTCGGTAACGTGTCCAAAGTCGACTGATAACACTCTGACTTGTATTCAGAGCTAAAGCCACAGTACGTTGCCGGGAACCAGCTTCTATCATTCCCACGGCTCTGAGCATTTCTTCCCTGCTTAAATGACGTCGCCGCTCCATAATAACGTTGGTATTAATCAGTAGTAGGGAAACAGTAGCACTAATAATGTCTTCAATGCGTTGTATGTTTTTATAGGGAAAATATTGACAGCTGATTTTCATCTTTTACTCGAATTTGATTCACAGTTCCTGATTCAAATTATGAAATGCACCAAAAAGGATCCATATAAATTTATAAAATCATAAATTTATTACAAAGCCACATCTCAATCTCAAGAAATCCGCATAAAAATGCTTGATCCCTAGACACTTTTGATGTGTGTATATGAAAATTGTATGCCCAGTTTACCATGGTAAAAGGTAGTCAAGGTACCTATTGTTTAATCATCAGACTGTATTCATTAAAACGGTATACCATACATACAACAAATATCGCTTATTATCCCTGCTTGACAGATGGAATGATCGCCGTAACTGTTCATGAAACTACATTTAGTACAAATGTTATGGGTTTATTAAATGCACTAAGTGATAATACCCATTTAACAGGTTGCCAACTATGGCTTTATTTAATATCAATTTAATACTAAACAACTTATACTTTTATTTATGACTTCCATGGAATTATCTTATTAGACTTTCAGGAGTTGCACCGGATCATTAACAAACAGCCTTCCTTCCATTAAGCCAACCTTAAGATCCTTTTCCTTTGCTCGAACATTAGCTTGTAAGAAACTAAGTGAGACAAAATTAAGTGAATATCAGGTCAGGTATGATCTCAAAGTATTAGCAGCGTATCGGAGTAGGATGGCTGCAATCACCTAGATGCAACCGTTGCGGAACTCGGCCGGTGAGCCGCTCCGAAACACGAGTCGGCGACCTTACTGCTGCTGCGCTGGTAATGAGCAACTGACGACGGTAATGACGCTTACGTATTGCGCAGGATAGGTTGCGGGTTATAACGATGTTTTTCTAAAGATAACGTGTTTATATTTTGTGACGGTTATTAGGGTAATAAACTTAGTTTGTTAGTAAATGTGTTTGTTTTTCGTAGATTAGACGAATTTCTCCAATTCAGGTTTGGTCGAAATAAACAACAAGAAATAAACGAGCAATGTACGTAAAAACTAAGTAACTGTCGCTAGAGGATCGACTGCGATACAGAGGCGCTCAGCCCCGCTTCCCTCACTAGTGAGGGCGTCCCTCAGTCCTCTCGCAAACCTCGTGCGAAGCGCATGCCCCCTCGTGTCACAACTGAGTGCCGGAATAAACAGTTGAATTTTTTTTATTAAGAAAAAACCGTGCTGTGTTTCAGAAATTTCTAAGAGAACATTGGATTTTTATTTCTGTGAGTATTGTTTGGAATTATTTTAGTTATCTGAAGTGAAAGCTCTGAGCTTTGAAGGCTTAGCTTAGGCCATTCGAAAGGTGAATGAATCAGGGTGACTTGCTTAGTTACGTTCTATATTGTTGTAAATATTTGGGACATGTGTTTCAATGAACACTTCTCAGTAAACTATTGGGTGTTATTTAAAGAAAGTCTATTTGACTGTGTTGATTGATTTAATTTAGGCATATACTTGTATTTCATATCAGCTGTTTGATTGTCGTTAAGTTTAAATCCAGACCCAGAAAGTCGGAATTAAAACCATATCTTTTAAGTAGATTGATAAAAATATTGAAATTGTGAAACTTCTACATAGGTTTTATGTGGCTTTAAAGTTTCAGTCATCTTTACCTTATCAGTATATTTTTAATAGCAGATTTACAAAAGTTTTATTGAATAAAAAAGAACATTTTACTAGACTGGGAATGATATCATGCCCGAAAAACTAATTTTAAGTGTTTTTAACAGCGATTAAACTGGCTGTTCTGCCTTATTTCAAGTAAACAAGCGCAATTAAGTGTTTTCATTTTAATATTTGCATATTTCGTTATAATTGCTTCGTGTTTTTCTTAAAGTTTTGTAATGGCGAATATTCAACGCGTTTTGGCGTTTCGTAATTAAAATATTACCCGATGTGATAATGACCATAATAAAATATGCGATGATTATTGATATTAGTATCTTCCTAGTATACATAACATCGTAGTTTTTGTTTTGATTGATTTTTATTCGTTTGATAGGCATTGACGATTCGGTAATCTGAATATTTTGTGTTCTTTAAAAATTTTAGTTTTTAAAGACTAACATTACGCCAAATTTCAGTCTATTATAAATATATCTATAATATTAACCCAGTAACATCAATGTGATGGATTTATATTGGATACTTTAGATTTGATTAGTTTATCCGAGTCAAATTTCGACTTCCCAGAGTGCCGCCATTTCCTGCAGTTTTTCATTCACGGATCATATCTTACTTTGGACATTACTGTCAAATAAATGTTAAGTTTCAAAGGTCTCATATATTTCTTAGCTTGATTAATCAAAGCGGTACGCATTTTTGACGTTAGTGCGTCTAATATTTCAACAACGTAATTTTTTGATGATAATGGAAGGTAATGACTAATGACAGCGATGACAAAGCCAGGGACTTTTTTAAAAGCAGGAAGTATCGTTACGCAAATTGGGACTTTTATGCGTATTGTTGATATCAATGCTAATGGTATAAAAAGAAAATTCAAACTTCCCCTAGCGTCCGACATCGCTTACGATCGGTACTATCAAATATTTTCAAAGAAATCAGACGTAAATTTTTGACGCACGATTAAAAAGAAATGCAAGTGATGCACTCCGTGTTTTGTCATTACCATCGCGTCCTTTGTTTGCCAATTAGTTCGTTGACACACACACAGACCGACTGACACTAGTTAATGGTAATCAAACGACAAACTCTGAATACCAATCAGTCGGAAACTCTGCAGATAACGTTACCTAAGTACACATGCGGCCATAGACAAGACGTTTTTTGTCTAAGTTTTTTTGCTTACTAATTTGATGCTATTAATAATTTGTTTTCTTTTATTTCGTCAGTTTGTTTTTGAGTGCGTTCGAGTATCTTATTTAAAACAGTTTTTATTCTTGTTTTAATAAATTGTGATCAAGTCCAAATCAAGTATTGGTGGTGTAAGAAATTGTACCTTCTTACATTAAGTTTTGCTATTTGTTTTTTAGCATCAAAATGAAATAGCAAGTTCTTCAACAACAGTCTTTAGACATTAAACATTAATTAATATAAATTTTGTATCTGTCCGTAAACTGATACCTACATAAAATTAAAGTTATAAAAAGCTTATTAGTTCTCTGAGAAACGGACTAATTAAAGTAGAAACTTGATTGTCTAGTATTAATTTCTTTTTGATGTAGGTACTGGTCACGAATATGCATGCGAATATACTCAAATTGACAACTTCAAATCGCAACTTCGGCAAGACAAGGGCATAACTGCATTTTATAATATAATTTTACAGGCGATCAATTTTAAGTTTTTTTTAAATTCAATATCATATTATTCTGCTTACCTACTTATATTACTTTCAGGTGATTCTTCTTTGCATATATAAGCCTTATACTTTTGTTAATTGGAGGATGTTCTTTACAGGGGTAAAATAATTCATTTATGATTTTTTGACAGTATGTTTGTCTTACCGAAAATGCGAAATATTCAGTCAAGTAATTCTTAAAAAAGGACACTGTTTGGTGTATGTAGGTATACATATTAAGACTTTTATTCCATAAATAAATAACTATTAACGTTCTTTTAACGTATTAATTATTTATTATGAATGTGTTTCATAGATATTATTATTACGTAAGCTAATAGATCGCCACTAAAACATTATTTTGCAAATAATTATTATGCGTTTACCGACTGTACGTAGTGAGATAAGAATAGAAACACATTTATTTGCATATTTCTATAAATAAGTGTGTGGGGTAGACATTGTGTCTTGTGGCTAAGAAGATCCTTGAAGGAGTAAGGGTGTTACCACACCCACCTGACTGATGTCGATCGATTTCTTTGAACGACTTGGATCGACTGGAGTTGTAGCTTTGACTGACCGACGACGTGTACGGGTCGAAAAACAATCGATCAACCATTGATCGACAATTGATCAACTATCGATCGACAATTGAATGGTTAGGAGAGAGGCTACGCGAGAGCCATTTGTCATCGATCGATTGGCGCTAGATGACCGATCAATGAAAATCGATTAATCGGGCACACCCATTTGGTGTAGTAAGAATGGTCGATCGATGTCGGCTGATGTCATTTTCTATCGATCGATGGAATTGATTGACATCGATAGGACGGGTGTGGTAACACCATAATGTATTAATATAAAATAAATAGTGTTGATGCCATTCCGAGAAATAACAATATACCTTTTGCCAAGCGTATAAGAATACATACTAATACGGAATTACGTATAAGAGCGATTACGCACTGCATCCGATCCGAATGCGTGAAAATACGGATATAAAAATCTCGGACCGAATTCGGACGTTGCTTATGCACTCTTCCGATCTCTGATCCAAATTCACACAATTCAAGGGCCATCTTTGGCATATCCATTTGGCGTCCGATTTGAATGCGAGGTAGTGCGAAAGCGTTCATACAAACATTACTACGGCTACTTCGGTTCGTCAATATTTCTTCCGAATTGGAGACTCACGGATGACGGATAGAAATCGGATAACGGATGCCGGATGTAGTGCGTAGGTAAACTACCATACAAATAGTTCTATGGCTACTTCGGAGCGTATTTTCACGGATTCGGATCGGATGCAGTGCGTAATTGCTCTAAGTACTAACTACAATTGCTTAAGTGTGTAACAAACATTAAAGACAGTGCATTAAAAAAACCGCGTTTTCGTTTTTGCTGCATTGGATATCTATTATAGCCCTCATAATATAATTAAACCCCCCATATTTTATCTAGAAACTGATACGTGCCAAATATCAGCCTTAACCGTCAACTGGTTTTGGTTTTATTCAATTTTTTCTCTGCTGTAAAGTTTCACTTTTGTCTATACGCCTCTTTGTTATGAAGCCCTCGACACAGTAGACATAATTATAATTTAAAGCAGTACTTCAACTACCTACAATCGTCCGATTTGACACACTCACACATACATGCACTGCTACAAGACTTCTAAGGCCAGAATTACATAGAAACGGCGTAAGGCGCAGGCACGGCGAAGGCACGTCACTTTCATACATTCAAATTTTTTTCTATGTAATTCACGCTTAATAAGTGATACTTTAAGTAGCCCGCGATTAGTACCCCTTTTCCGAAAAATCGAGTATATAGTGTAGCACAGTATAAAGATTTTTTTTTGCCTTTTCTGTTGTTTTTGTTTGGTATCTACCAAAGCACTCATACTTTTAGGCCAGAATTACATAGAAACGGCATAAGGCGGAGGCACGGCGCAGGCGCGTCATTTTCATACATTTTTCGTGCCGCTTCAATTTTTTTTCGCACAAAATGTATGAAAGCGACGCGCCTGCGCCGTGACTGCGCCTTATGCCGTTTCTATGTAATTCACGCTTTAGGTAGGTAACTACCTACTGCTGTACGTACAATGCCATAAATTATTACTTTTTATGTAAGGTTAGTAGAGGGTCGGCCTATTTGTTTGCAGAATGTTGTAAATGTCATATTAACTGGTAGATTTGTGGTTCGGATCTGACCCTGTATATATTGAATGTTTACTGAGTAAACGTTTCTTGTGTCTACTGCGTAAAACACTCCTAGATTCTTTTTTCGTTAAATTTTGCCTAAAGTGAAAATCTGCAATTGTGAATGTTCGTTCATTATAGTTTATTTATAAGGCCTGGAGTCGCCGACAGCCGAAAAGCGTGGAAACGGGTCGAATCGCATTTGTTCGATGTGAAGACAAATCGAGACGAAACGGTCAATAATCGCAAGTCGTTAAAACAGAAATTCGCGTGACGATGCGACTCGGCGCGTCTCCGCTCGTCGCTGATCAACGCAGTTTCGTAGTAAATAAGCGAATAAGCGAATTATTGCGATTCTATTCGACTCGACTCGGCGAGCCTAGTGGACGATAGCGTTAATATTTTCCTAAGAGAATCGGCAAAAATCGAATAGTCGAGCTTTAAACCTGCAATAGTAATTAAGTAATTACGAACTTCATGGTTGTAACTTTTGCACTTTATAACGTTAAAGCCTGCCTGCATCAGTGGTAGGCTTGCCAACTTAGAATAAGTACTTTAGTACTTATTCTAAGCTTGCCAACCATAATTATGAATTTTCCGGGACTTTGGCAATCAAAATGCGGGACGCGGCACAAAAAGCGGGACCCAACTGTCAAAGTATAGGGACGCGAAAAATACAATTAGAATTTATTTTACATAGTTTTATAATTCAATGTTTTACTTTGGCATACAAGTACAAGACTTACAACAAGTTACCACATAATAAAAGTGAAAAAAATAGGAAATATAATAAAACTTAATACAGAAAAGTAGTGGGAGGGAAGGGAGCGGGACGACGTTGAGGGAGCCGGGCGAGCGGTGTTCGTTCGACGCGAGACTCGCTGTCGCGATCTCCACTTTCGTTCACTAAATTCCGACGTCTGCCCGAAGGTTTAGCCGTAGGTAGGATAAAACGGGACAATTGGCGTACCGCACACGTCTTTCGCGGGACGCATCCTCTAAAGCTCTAGAAACGAGACGTCCCGACTCTCGCGGGACGGTTGGCAAGCCTACCTGCATGGAGGATTTTTCAGCTTTGCTGTAGGAATTCTACATCTCGTGCCTCTACTGCACGACTAGTAGTAAGTAGTAGACTAGTAGAACTGCCTCGTTGGTCTAGCGGTCGCAAGCGCGACTGCTGAGGCTCGGGCTGTGAAAATCACGCCAATATTCCCCGAAGGATTCGGCAGAGGTGTACAGTACACCCTCATTTCGCCAGTATGTATAGTCTCAAGTAATAGTGGGCGAGCCTATTGCCATCAACCGGGCATAAATCCAGACTCCGGGCTGCTACTGAGAAATTCCACAAGGAAAAACCCGTTTTCTAGACCTAGGGATCGAACCCACGACTTCACGCTCAGCATTGACGCTTGTGACCACTATTCCAACGAGGCTTTATATTTTCTTCTAATCAAATAAGACCTATTATCTAAACACCAATTCTATCTGATAGTGATAACGCCTAGGAGGATTATACGCCTGTAAACAGAAATACACACAAACAAGCAAAATTATAACGTTTTTTTTCAAAAACCGACGTGTCGTCGAGGCTGGTTTGTTTATTCAAATGCACACGTTCCATACATGTGACTGTTGACGTCATTATTTTGTGTACCTTCTTTTTGTGTGTCTATGGTTCATGAAGAATGATTGTTTTCTTTTGTCAACTTCGTGACAGACTTTGTTTTCATTTTGAGGATGCGGGTTCATAGTTTGAAAAATGTCTGTGGAAACAGAAGAGGTTTTATTATAAACCTCTAGTAATGAGTTTTTTTTTACAAATAATTTATGTCAAGCTATAGAAAAAGTACCAATATACCAAATTGCCATGTGCATGAATTATTTTTCAGGAAACTTGAACCTACCTTAACGTTAAAAAGGCTAGGTTCCTAAATAAACTATAATTACTATTTATAAACACTTTGATTAAGATCTAGAATCAAGATTCAAGCGTTTAATTTGACTGTGCTTCATGCCAATTTTCAATAAACCCTGACATTTCATAGTGCGAAATTCAGTTCTAAATGTCAATAACTAGTACAATACATTAAAAAGGATTTGGCGTTCATAATGCCACTTCTGCCACACTTTGGCTATTTAAAATTCTTCAAACAGTCATATCACCGTTTATAATTTATAAACATATCTTGTAGTTTGCCAAACATTAGCTAGGTACGTATGTTCATTAGGTCAGAAATAAGTTAAATTAAATAAGAAAAATACTTGAAATTAAAAAGCTTTCATTAACAAGATCAAATGTAGGTAAGTAGTATATGAAAACTAAAAACTTTGGGGGCATACATATAACACCAGTAAACCGTCTACTTTGATCAATTATATTGACCGCCCTAAACCGTAGGTACCTACCTAAAACTTTTAGTTTCCGGACATAGATTAGTTTTTTTGATTCAATTTTTTTTACGTTTCCTTATTTAATCGAAAATAAAGTAAAAATCGAATACTATTGCTTTGTCATCATTACTAAACGTGTATAACATTTCAGCCTTTTCAGATAAAAGGAACTCAAAATTGATTTGCATGATTTGTATTATACTTACAACAAAGCAAGAAAAGCTTTTAAAATCTCGCGTATGAGGAACGACAGTGTTATTTTCTTTGCCAACTGATCGCAGAATGCTAAAATCATTCTTCAGGCCATTGATCAAAGACTTTATGAAAAAACATTTTAGGAAAACGGTTTTTAACATTTCATATCCTAAAATTAGTTTTTGTATCTATCGTTAAGTTAGTTTAAAGTCAACGTTTTAAGTTAGTGTTTAACAAAAACTTGATGCCTCTGTAATAAAACACTAAAGAATCATTAAAGCTTGTATATTTTTAAATAAACTGGACTACAAAGATGGTGATATCTAATATCTGTTGAACTTTACAAGCTGCCCACTCGTTCGCCTACGCCATGCACTTTCCTTATGCGAACCTATGTAGTCCGAGTAAGAGATTGCTCTCGCCCAAGTAACAAAAGCTTCTATAACCAGGGTGTTATAACACCAAATAGTGATATAGTAGGCCTATAGTGGTAACCGTTGTGCCTGCTTGTACTATAAAGGTTTTTAAAAGAGCGTTTTGGTTCTATAAGATTAAAGAGCATTTAAGTTCTATAATTTAGCTCTTAGAACGCTTACAGGACCATACAAAAGAATCTTTAAAGTGTTGCACTGTAATAGATATGAAAAAAGCGATTATGGTACCATTTAGTACTATAGACGTCCTTTCTGACACTTTTATGTATCTATTTTGCACTAATAATGCGTAAAAATAACTTTTACAGTACTAGTATTGTAGAAGTATCGAAAACATTATTACAGTATCAATCTGCACTATAAAAGTACCTTACACAACCATTACGTAACCTTTTAGCTCCTTAAAAGCTCTCTCAACATCGCTATGGCGCTAATTCTGTAAAAGTCATGAAAACTCTTCTATAGTACTAAATAGTACCATAGCGACTCCTAATGCAATTGCTAAATAACGTAAATTCTAAATAGCTCTATAAGTGAGTTTGTGTTACTGCTACGGTACTAAATCGTGACATAAAAGCACTAAAATTAATAATTAATGGACTAATTCGTTTTCGGTGAAATAATGGCTGCTGTTTTCTGCCATGATAGCACATTAGCAGCACGGCTGGAGCCAATGTGTACTATAGCAGCCATAGTTGGGACAAGTCCTTATTTTATTAATTAAAATTTAATTAAAACACGAAAATTATGAGGGCGCATTGTCAAATTTGAAATCAGCATAATTATTTTATCGATACAATTATTTTCGCAAGTGCAAGTTATGGCAGAATTACGATTCATGAATGTTTTGAAGTTGTCCTTTTTATTACAAACATGTTACGTTAAGCAACAACTACCGATATATTTTCACAACACGAACAAAATGTGTGATAAAAAAGATCACTGGAATCGTTTACGGTGCAAAATAGCACTATAAAGATGTTTTGGTTACTTTTATAGTGCAAATTTGTGACATAAACGATGCAGAAACACTATTTTATTACTAAAAAGCGTTTCTCGACACTTTTACTTTTCAACTATAGTGCTGATTTATCACCGTGAGAGCCTGTATGTAATGTTTATAGAATAAATCAGTGATAAAACTAGGGCCTATTTGGGGTTCTGTAAACGTTTACAACACTGTTATAGTACTAATCATAAACACTAATTAGCACGCTCCAAAACGTTCTCAGGACTTTTATAGTATCAAATTTTGTTACTTGGGCGATATCAAGTTTTTGTTGTTATACCAACTTATTTACAAGGTTTTTGCAACTTATTTTTGGAATAATAGTAACGTCTGCAAAAATGTTTAACCATTCAATCCGTCCATCTGTGTTTATTTAAAAGCAAGATGAAAATCTGGACGCTTCTTCTTCTTCTCTCGTGTCAGCATGAGCTAAACGAAAATAGCTCATGCTGTGGTGAAAACTGAGACTGCCCAGGGTGCGCCGGACGTACTTAAGTATCGTCACTTGTGGAAGCTCTTTTCATGCACCCCATCTGGACGCTGTTCTTACGCTATAGCATCTAGTTCTAAGTTATGAAAAGCTATAGCAATAGGACCAAGTTGTTTTGTGCCAACTAGCAAAAGGTATCTTGTAGAACTCAAAGAAATAAAAGCTCTCAACCAGTGTCATTTGCAATTCCATTTGCATCAAATCCAGTTTATTCGCCAAAGTAAGTGTATATTTCTACAGTTATGACAACCAACGGTTAAGCGCCATTGAACGCATGTAACTGATCATTTGAGCCTCAAAATTAAACCAATAAGGATACAAAGTTGCACAAAACGCGAAACGTTAGCACAGCGCAACGTATTATCGATATTTATGCAGTAAACTTGTATCTCAGACCAAACCGGTCTCCGAGTCACCAGGGTACCACTGCGGCTAACGCGTTGGTTTGCGTCCAGTTTACATTGTTTGAAACACAAGGGAAGGACGGTAACGTGGTGTGGTAAGTTGGTTACTCGCTCGACGGTGAGTCACTGGCTATACCATCTACCTATAGATGTGTAGATATAGGTTGTGAGACTGGTGAGTCAGCTGCTTGCAGTGAATCAAGATTGAATCCTGAGAATGACGACAACTTTTACTATTTGTACATTATCTCAATTGTCTATTCAACGTGAAGACACGATAGACTTTAATGTGCAGTTACGGTACTTAGACAAACTCGAACAACTTAAATAAAAAAAAACTGTCCAATACCGTACGCTTGGTGAAGCGATTAATCGATTCTTGATTTATCGCCATTAAGTATTGATTAACGTGCTTCATTTTCTCGTCTATAAAGTCTGCTGTAGCTCGTGTTTTATGTTGAATTTTGAACGAGCTGAAGCTATCAACCCTCTTGCCTAGCGCGGTGAACGGTGGACAGTGTCGTAGATAGGGTCATGAGCGCCTAGGGCAAGGATCAAATTGGGCGCCCCCCAAAAAAACAGTCTAAATAAAAAAGAATTTTGTTAAAAATGAAGGCAAACAAAAAGTTAAAACCATTTTCGTGCCTACTTCTCAGTACGTCCTTAATCTTCATTTGTTTACCGCATGCATGAAAATGGTTTTAACTTTTTGTTACCATTTTGATTTTGTTTCTGAAGGTAGATAGGAGGTTAGGAGGTAAGTAGTAGGTAGGTAGTAATTTCTTTTTTTTTTAATATCAAAATTTTCTTTCTTAAGAACCTACTCCTGATAATTACGAAAACAAAAAAAAAAAAATGCGAAATCGGTTCAGCCGCTCACGCGTGATGCCGCTGCCGTGAGACCAAGGGAAATAGGGATTCATTTTTATATATTAAATATCTGATTATTTGATATTAGTTGTCAATCTCCAGAAATAATTCATTTGTATTTAAATCAACATCATAATTTAACGGGAGATCTGCTGCGGATTTTTTCAGTCATGTATTGAGCGGCCTAATCTGCGCCCCCTAGATACTGCGCCCCTGGCCGTCGCCCCTATGGCCAGCCCCTACATACGACACTGACGGTGGAACAGACCAATGTCTAATTATAAACTGTTATAAGCTGTTGATTAGATCTTCTAAGTACAGACGACAGCACATCAAGCTACCCGAAACTGTCAAAGGGAAATGCCAAGATTTCCTTTACGACTCGGCCATAACGAACAAGGATGAAACATATCCTATTAAAAAGGGCAAATATTGTAGAATGTATTACAATAACAACATTTCCGCTGGAAGTACACCAAGAAAAGTTATAGGTCGAAAAAGTTGACCTTAATAGTACATTTTTAACTTAGGGAAGAAAAGTAATTCGAAAATCGAACTTAAAATTTTCTTTATACTCCGTCTACATTTTCATGAATATTTTTTTTAATCCTTGTCGTATTGATAGACCTTCAATATTTTTGTTATTATTGCAACTATCCACACGTACCTGTTGTACGTCCAAATACATAAAGACATTTGCGTGGTCGAATAAACATAAATATTCGTGCGAGGACTTTGGTAATGTGAAAAAAATATTAGTATAATTTTTGAAAATGACTATATCTAATTGGGATAGACCGTGATCCAAAAATACTAATTCCCTTTCATCGTAATGAATTTTAATTAATTAAAAATATTTTAATTAATTAATTAACGTATGTATCGCCACGATCTATCTACAACGTGACAAAAAATAATGACAGAATAAAATTCCCGCCCACATTTTGCCGACCATAGATTATATAAATTATTTTTAATGCGCTGCGGGGCTGTCATGGCGTATCGGTCACGGAAACTCACCCCTATTTACATTTGACCCATTTCTCATATGATTACCCGCAGTGAGCTAAAATTGATCTACGTTGAAATATAGTCCATGGAATGCCTGACAAACTGAATTTATTATTTTAATTAATTATTATCGCTTCGTAAATCTGAGAGTTAAAGAAAAATAACTAGATAATTAGTAAGCTTTAATGACAATCAAAGTTATTTTCCCGCGCTGTTTGCTGTGACCAAAAATATTACCTTCAGAAACAATTGTTAGAAACTTATTTTTATTACTTACGTGTGTTTCCAGTTTCTGTTTTTTACATTTTCAATTCAATACGGTGTAATGCGTATTTGTGGAAAATGTAATACTTTGGTATTTCTCGGATTTTCCACGAAAGAAACTAAGGAAATACGCAAAAAGGTAGCAAGACATAAGTCTAAAAAGTTTCTTTTGATATGATCCATAAATAGATCATCAATCAATCCACATCACATTTCAGACTAGGCGCCAACAGCAGACGTGAGATGAGTTACTTACAGGAAATAAACAGGAGACCAAAATTCTACTAACAAAATTGTTTAGAATTGCAATCGAACCGCTGCTGAACCACGGTTGTTTGACTTTTTTCTTATAGGTAAAGATAACGTTCGAACAGCCGTGGTTGAGCTGCAATTCGCTTGCGACTTTTAAAATCCCAAACCAACTAAACAGTAGTTTTTTGTGGGTTCACATAAGTAGTGCTCACTATAACAAATCTGACAAATTAGAGTAGGTACTTTTGAACTCTCTCGGACTAAGATGATAGAGGTGTACAGCAGAATGACATTTCCAGCAAAATTACTTCTGCAAACAAGTCTGCAAATTGACATTCGGTGGGTCATCCATCGCTTTAAAAGTGATACAATTTTGATGAGCACTCTAGCGTGCGTGACCAACCATGCTAACGGTAGGGGCTACTTACAAAATTCTGATAACAGTCGAGGACAGATTAAGAATATAATAAATGACAAATGAACCATAGAGATAAGCGAGGACACTAAAAAGTTTGGATGTTTGTTAGACAAACAAGTCGTAATGGCTGAACGGATTTGGATAAATTAATATAGTACAGACATTATTCATGGAACGGAAACCCTGGTTGTAATATTTATAAACCACACGTATAAAATCACGGGAAGTTGATTATTTGACTGATTGTAATTTTTGTTGATTAAAAGAAGATAAATATACTTATAACTCTTTGCCCAAAGGAATGACTGACCTGCCATATAAAAGGTTCTGTTGTGCCTGGCGAAAATGGTTAATCCGGGAGAGTTTCTATACCCTTAAAGATTTTTTGAATAAAAGCACATGTCGATTTGGTGCCCACTAAGATTTTCCTTTTATTTCCTGTGACCTAGTCTATAATAATATTTCAATAATTTAAGTAACTGTAATCACTGTAATTCAAATAATTTTAATTTTAATGATTGTAATAATTATAATCCAAATAGTTCTAATAATTGTAATTTTACTCAAATAATTGTTGTAAATTAACTACAATTTTGCATGCCTGTAATGAGGGTGAAATATGTCCTGTGCTATAACTTAATTTAAGATCTCGTGTACCCACCATATTTTAGGCAAATAAATGATTTTATTATTATTTTTATAAAACCAAAAGTATCCTAGCAATATTTATCGCTAATAGAGAAATGTGAAGAAACTTGAATCTGTTGCTAAAATAAAAACTTTAATTATTTTATTTGATCCACATTTAATACCTAATTCAGATATTTTATTTGAAACAAAGACCTGTAACGCGAAACCGCTTTATTTGATCATCATCAATAACAAATTATTCTTTCTAAATCGATCGTTACAAAATGAAATTAATAGTTATAATTTCTATGATGATTGTACAACATTATGACATGAGTAAGTGTGACTATCAGCTTTTACAACACCTCTTCATAGTACGTGTGGCTTTAGAAATTGGTATTTCGTTCGTGTGAATGTTACGTGGAGGCTTGCACAGCTAAAAAGAAATACAAGCCTCAGAGAAAAAGATGGACTTGATAGAAATGGGGGGATGCCATGATCTGTAAGAGCAGGAATGTTTTAATATTATTCCGAGAGTGGGAAAGTGACAGCGCTAGATAGCTCTCTAGCGCCATCTCTTACCCACTCTCGTAATAATATTAAAACACTCCTGCTCTAAGAGATCATGGTAACCCCCCTGGTGGCTACAATGTGGCCGACGTATCTTGGCGAGTCTGAAGTCAGTTGTTTGACTACGCAATCTTCTTCTTCTTAGCGTATCGATGGCAAATATATAGGTACGTAAATACGAGTACTAAGTACAGTTATAATATAATTTTGTCAAATTTTTTGTTTGGACCAAAATTCAGCCACGGCAACACCATCCGCTGACGCAGTCATTAGGTCCTCACGTGTGCAGGTGACGGGGCATGCGGCGCAAGACAAAAGGTGGGCCATGGTCTGTGGAGAGACGCCGCATAGGCACTGAAGATCTGTGCCATCTGCGAAACCTCACCTCAGGATGATCACCACTGCGCAATGAATCTTTTAGAAACGAAATTGTCTACTGCGCAGCTAATCAGCTAACTTTAGACTCGTCAAGATACGTCGGCCATATATGTATTGTAAATGAACAAACAAAATTATTGCCAAGCACAAACGGACCACAATCGTCAGTCAGTTTTTGATGACTGAATTTGTTCTTGTGTCAAACGATTTGACAGGTTTTGAAAACGAAAACTGTCTGAATGAACGGTTCGGAATTGGTTTAGTTGCGATTTATCAAGATCTCTTTTAGGAGAATTGGACCCCAGCCCCCTGATTCAGAATTATCAGATTAGTCAGTTGTCAAACGATTCGATTTGCTATCTCTTTTTCTCTCGTTACGAGAATCGGAGGCGAAACGAGATAGCAACCTGAATCGGTGGACAACTGCTTATCGAAAAGGTTCGGGGGTGAATCGTGGGGCTATACAGCCGCGGACTCCAAATGTATATCAGATTTCAAATTCGATTCCTTGACACACCATGCGCGGTAAGATTCAAGATGCCATATCAACAATATAAGTATTAGTTTTTAAAATTGTGAAGCGTCGATTCTAGCAAAAGGCTATAAACCACTTTTTGATGTTACGAACTCCTTTTTAGGTATGTGTGTCTAGTCAAAAGTTGTGTAGCGAATTTGATTGAATTTACTAAATAGGTTGATTGCTTTTTCTATGCTACCTAGCCTCTTTAAATTAACCATTTTATGTCAATTTAAATAAACCTATTCTTGTAAACCTTGAACTAAAGGTACTTTTTAAAAACATAGACACTGAATCACAATCAGATATTAAGTTATTACAACAAAGTTAATCATAAATAGGGAAAATAGCAAAAATATCGAACGTTCCTCAATGGCGGTTATTTTACTTACTACCCTAGAGCGCATGCGCGTGCCGCTCTTTTTAACCTATGGTACACGTTTTTCCAATGTTACCAACATATGCCCTGTCAATTCTTTGCGAGTGACCGAGCGACCATAAAATTGTGTAAGCAATTAATAAAGACCTTAGGGTGGTAAATATTTCAAGTCCCCGACTGTAGATACATCTACTTGCGTGAATGAAGGTCGTTCGGAATGTCTTAAGGTCCTACTGAGAAATCGAATGTGAAGACATAGAAGTAAAATGATGCACGTGTAACTCGATCCATCGGAACGCGGCACCCGTGTGCTCTGATTTCTGTAACACGCGCTCGATAAGAAGGAGTCGAATTACACAGGCGACGACATTCTCGTTTCGTTTTCTAATCACTTTTATTGCATTTTTACTTGTTTGTCTGTAATTGTAATATGATGCTGGTGACTTCACTAGCTGTTGTGAATAATGTTTTATCTTGTACATGTGTTTTATTGTTTACTTGTTTACGCAGGTGCAACCTCAGGTAGAACATACGATTCACAGATCCCCTTGAAGCCATGTTTGGCAGAATGGTGCGAACTGTCACGTTTTTGTCAAATCTTAACTTTATTTTAAGATAACGCGACAAGGAGAATTTTGCATACTTTCAAGTAGTTACTATAGTAGAAAGATGGAAGACAATGGTGCCGATTCTCTTAAGCACAAACTAAACTTAATTTAGGCTAAGGAAAGAGACAAACGTAAATAAGAGCTGTCAAATTTAGTTGAACTAAAATTTCCATACAGACGACATTTAAAACGTGTCGACTAAAAATACGGTGAAGTTCAAAGCGTAAACTAATATGACATCTCTAACTTAGTTGTTATCTATCACCGTCCTTTCCTCGCGCTATCTGTTAGTAAAAGATAGCAATTCTCTAATTTTAATTTAGTTGGTGAACAAAAGAATCGGCACCAATGCCCTTTTGTTTGTACTAAACAAAAATGTTTTCTCAGGGTGTTAATCAAACGCAGCTTATGTATCTCACTCAATTATTATGCACTACTTTTCAAATCAATTTTCAAAGACAAAGTTTTCAGGTAAATCGCATTGAGTGATGAGTGATGACCTTTCCAGGCTTTGAAAAAGTATTTAAAAAAACTAGTTCAAAGTCCGAGACGCTTATTGAAAAAGCGCTCATTGAACTGAAACGTCTAGGTTTTGCAGTTGTCTACCGTGAACTAGGTAGTTTTATTTTTTACAAAACAGAATCCAATTAGTAAAGAATCTCTTTTGAAACTGAAAAACTTGAATATGACTTACTATATTAAACGGTACGTAGAAGACTATAATAATAATAGACAACATAGAATTAAGAAAATGTTGTTTTTTTTAAATGTCCTTGAATTATTAAAAGGGCGGTTCAATAAACTATCTGATCTTATAGCCTTGATAAAACAAAACTAAATAGAATACGTTGCCTTATAGGATTAAAAATAAAAAATAATGATGAATCTCCGCGATACTGCCAAAAGGCTGTTTTGATACAAATTGAATAGGCTACACGTTCTCGTCTGCGTTAGAACCGGTTATGAAAACAATAGGAGTTGCAAGGTTGTCTTTATGTCATGCATAAGAATATGTGAACTAAAGTCAAGATGCGTTGAACAACAAAATATAACAAACCTAGTTTAAGAAACTTTGATGTGGAACCAGCAGCGACCTCAAATACTCGAATTGTGGAAACTTAAGTAGGATAAAGAAATTAGATGCGACAAAGGTAAAGGAAGGGATGCAAGTGGACTCAAACCGCAAAAGAGACATTTATATAGCTCAGGGTGGATTCAGGTTGAAGAAAGAGAGTGGTTTGTGCAAGTTTTAGTAAGCTCTTAATGACCAATGTTGTGTATCTGCTGCGGCATGCATTGTTTGTCTATTGTGTCTATGTTTCCGGGGATTGATCAGTTTATAAATAGTCTCATTTCTATCAAGTGAAGCTAGCCTGCTTAAAGCAGAATTACGTAAAGAATACATTTTTTATTTATCTCAAGTCTCATATTAAAACGATACTTACGAGACATCTTTCAAAAAAAGTTGTTTATTAATACGGACCTTAGATCGTTGTCAAATTAATGTCCGTATGAATTGTTCCAGGTGGCTCCTCAATTCAGATGTTTAGATTGAGGAGCCACTTTTGCATTGATATAATTTTGCTGCTAAATTCAGAATTTGTGCTGCAAAATCAGCTACTTTGTTGCTAAATAAAGGTGTAAGTTGCCCTTTAAAATCTGACGTGGCTTCTCAATCCATACGGACATATTAATTTATTAGACATATTAAGATTTAGATGCAAGAGTGAGTTCGTACCAAAGCTTGGATCTTAAAAAATATTCTTTTATATTACTCTGAATGGACTGTTCCCGCATCAAGCTTTTCACAAAAGCATAAATATTCATTTCTCTTTGAATAGAATTATGCCCTCTATAATATCAAATTGGTCATTGTTACTTAATCTTATGTCAATTGGTTGATCAATTACTTACTTCCTTTCGGTAAGTTGCAAGTGATGTAATTTGGTTTTAGTTTGATTTATTTATATTCTTCTCGAATCTAAGATAGAACTCAAAGAATTTACGAACTATAAGCTAATTCCACAAGTTTTGCGAAAAAAAAGCATTGCTTTTGATATCGCAAATAATCCAAAGTCACTGAACCAAAAACTAATCGCAAACAGACAGGTGTTCTCCACGAGCCAATAAGCATGCAGCTTTACTCCTAATAATAAATATTAAACAAGAAAAAAGAATTAGTTTGATCAATATCAACAGAGCTGCACGCCTGAAGGCTTTAATTAAGATAATAATATTATCTTGACCGGTTTTCCTTGATGCTCCGTGCCAAAGTTCAGAAGATCTCGCCTTGCTGTAGTCTATTGTGTTGCGTACCATAGACAAGTCGTTTGACACGATAGAGGCAACATGTGTGACGTCATTATGAGCTCACAAAAACGAGACCGTTGCTTTGAATCGTGTTGGGAGATTATATTGGACATTTGTTGGATGGATCTTTGTGTGTAGGTACATACATTGCTCAAACATCATGCTTCTCTTGTAACTACACTCACCGGCATAATTAGCGGAACGTTTTTATTTTTTCAATTTTTTTATTATATGGTACTGCTATTGGTATGACGATTTTTTTATTCAAAAGAACCTTCAATTAGGACTTGCATGTTGAAGAAAAATTCGGTTTTCCTAAGCGATTAGAGGTAAATTAGGCCCAGTTTTGATTTTACAAAGATTTTGCCCTTTTGTGTTTTTGATCGGAACTTTGTTTTATTTAAGTACTGGTGGTTTGGCCTTAGTGTATTCATTGCATTTGGAGAATAAACATTGCGTAGAGGCTGAAAGAAGTAATTTACCTGTGACAAAAGCTACGAGGGATGTTACAGTGATCGATGAAACTCAAACCTATCGTGCAGTAAGTTAAGCACTGGGTGTATCGATATTAGTCATTCCTCGCAATGTCCATTGGTACCAGCAGACAGGATGTTTCGTTAGAAGATGAGAATAATGCAGAAATCAAGGAAAAAGCGCCGCTAATGATTGGTTTACGACAGTTCAAACCGGTAAAGGCTCTGAAAAATTGGCGCAATGCTGCTATTCGGGCCTGTAGCATCCTGAAGGTGGTCCGTATTTTGTTTGTGAGTATGCGGAAAGAAAGACGACGTCTCATTGAAGGTAATCTGATGTCTAACGCGACTGCTGAATGTCCAAAACGTGCTGTAGGTCATCGCGTAGTGAAATTAAGTTTTGCTCAATAACACCGAGATCGGACTAAGGAGTTAGAAAGAAACTTTTTCTAAGGGGCAAGCTGTTTTTTGATATACATTTTTTGGATGAGAGGCATAGAATATGAATACGTCAAGGGAATCGCTTTGAACTGTCAAATTTTACAGGAATGTGCCTTATACTGGAGGCTCCAGTAATGGTTTGGGGTGTCATTTGTTTTGAAGCGCACACGGAGTTAGGCATTATTGAAGGAGGCTTACTGGCTGCTTATTTTTGCAGGATAGACATCCCAGAACTTCATGCGATGCCACTTGACAAATTATCAGTCAAGAAAAACAAAATATGCACGATTATGTGTCACCGGAATGTGTATTCGTGGCCCGCAATTTCGTATAAGATGTTGTAATAACCCACCAGGGTGGGTCAACGTGGACCCCGGACATGAGTCCAATAGAATATGACCTGGCCTTGACGGAAAATAGGGTTAGAGAAAAAAATCCAGCCACCCAGAAACATTAGAGGATTAAAAAGTGTTTCATGGGAGTATGGGGACAATTTGTCTTAAGAAAAGACGATGGATTAAAAAATTGAGTGGAAAAACATGTCATAATACTGATAAGGACCCTTGCAGTATAGAAACGGTGATAAAACAAACAAAAAAGTAAAATAAATAGCAAATTAATTATTCCAAAAAATATGCGCCGAAAGTTACAAAATGGATATTTTAGCAAATTGAAGATTTAAATTGCCAAATTCAATTAAATGATTATTGATTATTTGTCCTTTTAATGCATTTAACCCTAATTATAAAATATTTAAACAAAAACATTAGTGTCCAATACAAAATTATGGAAAAAACATGGTTTTTTGTTGCGTTCTGCTAATTATGCCGGTGAGTGTACTTGAAAGCAAAAAACAGGGAACTATTAGGGACCATGCTTGATA
Source organism: Amphipyra tragopoginis (assembly GCA_905220435.1). Classification (NCBI taxonomy): domain Eukaryota; kingdom Metazoa; phylum Arthropoda; class Insecta; order Lepidoptera; family Noctuidae; genus Amphipyra; species Amphipyra tragopoginis. The sequence goes on along the minus strand of HG991997.1, from coordinate 6,602,613 downwards.
CAGATGGATGAATATAATTATTATTTTGGTTTGGCGAATAAATATCTTATCTTATCTTACGTAACAGCCCTCAGTGAACCATAACTGTACAAGATAAAACACCCTTTACAAATATTTATTTATTTAAACTTCATGTACACACTTTGGCGGTACACAAGGCGGACTTAATGCCATTGGCATTCTCAATCACTCAACCTTTTGGTCAAAACTTAAGCACAAGTACATAGTGTCATGAATAGTTGAGACAAATACGTGTTCTATTCATCTAATTTACAAAAAAACAACTATTCACGTCACTATGATCGAAAATGTCATTAAAGTCAGAGTTTGGTTAAAACATGAAAAGAAATCTTAAACCGAAAACTAAAAAAAACTCTGAACATACATGGGGGTAATTCGGGTACCTCTTTGGATCCTCTACCTCCGGACTTTCTGGGATACGGTGTATATTATATATTAGTATTCCTCGGGAACAGTACTTTTTTACGGGATGAAAGGTACCCTATGTCCGTTTCTGTACACCTGACAACGTACATGCAAAATTTCAGGATGATCGGTTCAGTGGTTTAGGCGTGAAAAGGTAACAAACAAACAAACTTACTTTCGCATTTATAATATTATAAGTTAGGATAGTTAGGATTGGCAGGAAAATGTTAAAGACCACCGCAACGGTAGGCAGGCGAATTTGTTGTAATAAGTTGGTAAGGTGCATTAAAACCGCATTATATGGTAGCAAGTTATCAGCACATCGGCCATCAACTTTTTACTGGAAAGGTTTTTGTGTTTTTTTTTTGTAATGATCATATGGTATGAATATCTTTAATATTCTATCTTACTTTTACTTCTAAATCTTCGTGGAAGCCTATTCACTTTCGTTTTACATTTCGCTTTAATGCTAATGCAAAAGGATTGAAATAAAATTTAACAAGCGACTACGCCTGTTATAGATAAATTCATGTTCTCATGAATAATTCAAAAGGTGCCATTAAAATAATCTACATATTATTTGATCTGATACTTTGCAGACAGTATTCAGGTCTATAGAAACTAGAATGTTATTACACTAATGAGTGCGTAATAGCTTGATTAAGAGCTTTTGAAACTGCATAATGGACCTGTATGTACAGTTAGGAATATTCTTCGTGTTGTAGATTAAGTTATTCTAGAATCTATCATTAGAAATGTTGTACGTTAAAGTAGAGTAACACAACAACAGTCTGAAAATAATACAAAATACGTAATGGAGACCAACAGAGAGGCCTCAGATCACAGTTTCTGTTCTGAGAGAGATACGTTACCCGAAATCACGTACAGAAATAATCTTTTGTTTGATCCAAAGGTAACGTAAAAGTGACACGTTTACCACATCATTGGTTCCAGATAACAAGGACATGTTTCCTCAATTTGTTTTCATATCGCGAAGAATATTTCTTCCTCTATTCTTCGAAGATGTGCAAAGAAACACAGGTGTAAATATATAACATGTTACATATAGCAAGGTGACTTATGCATATTCATCAACTTTTACACATTTGTATAAACTAAAATAAGGTCAAGTAAGTACCTACTTGATAATATTAACAAACCGCTTGCGAAATAGTCACACTCCGGTGGAGCACGTTGTTCAAGACATTTCAGTTTAGAAACTCACAATTCTATGAGTTATTCTTTGGAACGCTATTGCTGCAACTTTCATCCTTATCACCAAGATATAGAGTAAAAAGTTGCACGAGTTTTCAACTTAAATTATAAAATTACTCCGAACGTACTTGATAAAATCATTGTCATGATATTCGTCAATCGTTTTACCATTGTTGCAGTAATTGCATTTGTTTGTACGGAGTCACATACATTTTTACAGTGCGCGACAATTCCACAAATCAACCTAAATTGTTCAAATACTACCAAGCTATTCTTATCTTTATATTCCCTAACTTCGGGCTATAACAGCAAGAATGTTTATGATATATAATATACTTTGACCTGTGCGGCCTTACGTGAACCATATACTAAATTGGGTTGTAAATCTTGTGTACTTCTAGATATATCTTATCTAAGGAGCAGACTTTCTAGATATAAAATGAGGCAATTTTTCAAGTCTGTTTCACAATTCGGTAAGACGTTGTTTTAAATAGAAAAAACTTTATAGTTATTTCTTAATTTTATTTCCCCAAAACTTTATTAATTTGAAATTGCAAAAATAATTATTTCTTCAAAAAGACCTTAAAACTAGTTTAGTTTTATAAACAAACTAATTTAACTCGAATAAACTTCCGAATGGGAAACTAATACTCCTTAATTAGATCCATTCTCTTCTTCACTTTCTAAACCCCAGAACCTGTTAAAGTAAAGGAAACAACGTGAATTACTTATGTAAGCTACGTTACGCCGGGATCAGGTGCACAAAGCCTGCAGCGACTATGGACAAACTTAAGATTGCTATTGAAAAACACTTGATGCAGTGGTCCAAGTATCGAACCCTTCGGTATTCCATTGTAAAACAATTGTTGCGTTCGAAACTTCTGTTCTATTGAATGGTCCTACGAATAAAGACTATATTGCTATAGATATAAGGGTGAAAAATCGTTTGTACGGTGATAGAATTAAGTTAGAGTAACCGAAAAAGTAGGGCGTCGTAGTCACGAGCTTAACTTAGAATGTTTTATTTCGATTCGTGATGGATGGTAGGGCGAAGGTAGGAGTTCACCGTAATTGTAACTATTAGATAAAATTACTGGTTTTAAGACAAATAATACTGGCTCACGACAATCTTTATAATTCAGCTGCAATGAAATACTCTCACTGGCTGGTTCAAACGATGCAGAAAGTAGTTATCCTTGATTTTTAAATCGTGGGAACGTTCCTCGCTCGTTGATTTTAAGTACATACAATGGTTGCTTTGGACTTAAAAAACTTGGCAAGCTATACATTATTATAATATACGTACTTACTTCCTACGCTACGCTACCTTTCAATATGTTATTCATTGAAAAATTCAACTAAAACATCAACACAAAGAAATCAGAGATACTTGACGATGGTTGCCAATTAAATAATGGTCGATGCTAGCTAGGAATTGGTTTAATTGGAATCTGAAAGTGACATAGGTGAATTCTATTTTCGTCATAGAATAACATGACCTGAAATAATTACAGTATAGTGAGGCTCTACGCCTAGCTTCAGAAGGTGTGTCAGTTCACCGGTCGGCCGTTATAGGCTAGATTGTAAGCAGTAAAAAAGGTCGTAACTTCTATCAGAGCATGAAATTGTCGCGAGGCAAAATTGCTGGTTTTCCACAATATGCGAACGATGATAATGTTTTAAAGTGTGGTTTAACTAACAGATCTGATGATTAATGATAAATCTACTTGCTCTGTTACACTTCTCTTTTTCACTTTGTTTCACTTCTCTGCATATTTTGCACTTCTTGGGACATTTTATTCAGAAATGATACCATGGTTACTAAATTAATGAAATCTAGGCAACTATAATTTTTTAATCCCAGATGTCAAACTTGAAAATTTTAGGACCATTGCACGGACTAGAAAAAAAAGAAGGACTCCGCGCCACGTGTATCGAAAGTGAAGCACCTTAAGTATGCCGGACCGTTTGTACAAACATGCCTCACGCACACATTTACATCATACGGTGCCGACTGGCCGCCATTACGCGGCACCGCGCCGTCATTGTAGGTACTGTTTACGTCAAGTAATAAAATAAAATAATGCCTTCTTGTGTTGTGAAATGATTTAAAAATAATTCTACATCCCAGAAAAAGTGTCAAGGAATAACATTCACAAGTAAGACACTTATTTAACCTGTTGATTTATTGTATTTTTGACATTTTAAAATCATTACACAAACACAAAACCTCAAAAGACATAGAAGTGCTGTCGGAAAATAAATGGGTAATTTTCCCGAGAGATTGGGTAATCCATTTTTTTGTGTTCTTTGTGAGTTTTTTGCAAGTATTGAATATGATTATTTTTATAGATTTCCTACAGCAAATCAACCATGAAATAATGATTGGATTAAAATAATGAGAGCCTGCAGAGATGAAGAACATTGAATTCCGTCGAAAACGTTTTTCTTGTCACTCATACAAAATCAATACTTAATTTTAAGTTTTAACTAAGTATATGTTTGTAATTTCAATTAAATAATGTAAGCGGACTTCATTTAAAGAAATGAAACTTTCAAAATTTTAAAAAAAAAATGGGGAAATTTTCATTTAACTGGTATCCCTTAAATCACGCACACATAGATCGGTACGGTGCTTCACTTTTGATATGCGTGGCGCGGAGTCCTTCTTTTTTTTCTAGTCCGTGGACCATTGATTGCCAAGTTTGACATTTGTGCCTGTCAAATTACTTTCTGGGATTAAAAATAGACTTTATACAGTGTGAACTTCAATTCATTCCACAAAGGAGTCGTAAGTTGCACCGTGCAAAATTTATGAAATTATAAATTGTCAATTATTGTGATTGTTATTATACGAATAAAATGTATTATTTGACTAGGTATACTGTCAATAAAAACCATTTCACTTCGAAATCGTTAATTTCAAATCCGTCTAATAAATAACCCACATCACCCGTATCACATGACGAAGCACCATTGCGAGTCATTATTAATGCTTGAAACATAAAAAAAACGATACATTATCAGTAAATTAAACCCCCAAGCACCAGCTGTACAGGACTGACGATTTGAAATTGCCTTCAAGATCTTATTAACACATTCGAGTCCACCATACTTTTCATAGAGCTCATACGCCATGCCACCATACATTTTGATAGTGGACCTTGCAGGAGGGTCCTCGGCATTACGTTTGCGCTAAGAATGAAATCTCGAGGAGGTTTCTTTGCATTAGGTTAAAAACTGAACTGTTTCATAAAACACGCTACTACAAAGTAAAATAATGTTTTCAGGTGGTCCAGCCAATCGGGGAAGTAAAATACTTAACCGAAGCTAACTCCTTATGTCAGACTAACCTCATGACTACTAGCAACAACAGCACTAAGGGCGACCCCTAGTGGGATTCGAATCTCGGCTTAGGGCGTTGCTGCGGGGAGAATAGGAAGGAGACAGCTTGATGAGGACTGAACTGTTGGTGTGACTGAAGAGATGACGGAAGAGTTCTGCGGATCATGAGCAGTTTATTAAATTATTCACGTAACTACTTTATTGAATTCTCATGTTACGTTTACTCAGGCAGCAATAAGTATTAAAATGCGTATTTTTTGCTAATTATCTTTCAAGATATCATGCACAAAATATACAACACAAAGGTTCATTACGGTGATGTTTTGTTCCGAGTCAGTGTTTGAAACCTGATTTGCACATAAGATAAATCATAATGAAGTTAAGGAAGAGGAAGAGGTTGGGTTTCATTTTAACGAGATAATTTTAAAAGAACAATGATTAACGCTGAAACGAATAATAGGATCTCCCATTGACCCGTGATCTAAGTGATAATACTAATAGTAAAAATCGCAAAATGTAATGTTTCTGATACTATAAAGAAGAATTTAAAATGTCACTTACGGGATATCTTCCGTGATTATTTATTGGTTTGAGTTCCCGATATTTCGACGCTGTTGCAAGCGCCATGATCGCGGGTTGACTCTTGTTGATCATGGCGCTTGCAACAGCGTCGAAATATCGGGAACTCAAACCAATAAATAATCACGGAAGATATCCCGTAAGTGACATTTTAAATTTAGAGACAAACCGTGAAAGCTTAAAACAGTGTATAAAGAAGAAGATTGCATCACCCACGCTCATCGGTAATGAGACTGTACATCCCGCGGAAGTGTGGGGATTAAGGCTTTTTAAATGCTAAGACCCTCCACAACCGCGAGGTGTGCAGTCTCAGAGACTACTTCTCCCAAGCCGACGTGGGGATGATAGATTTACGTCTAATTTTCAAAACTTGTTCTTTATTCATAAACCCTAATTTAGCGACAATACCACAATTTATAAACACTTCATAAAAACGAAATACCAATCATTATTGGCAATGATAGTATTGCTCGAACAGCTTTTTCTAAAGTTTTGCCATGTACCGTTTGCGCTAGACTCTTAACGAATCCATGCAACCGCAAACTGCCTGCGCTTGCGGGTCAAGGGTACGACTGTCAAGATGATACAAGTCATTATCTTTATGTCGAATGTCTATGGTGGAGCGATTTGAAAGATTATGTTTAATGCCTCAAGTACTTACGACACAAAGAAATTATATCATGCATGTCATGTTTTGTGAATTTTGAAGAAGAAGAAGTTCATTATTTTATTATTCTTTGCTACTGAATTAAAGGTAAACTATTTTTAAAGGTAAGTATCTTCACGCAAACGTGAATCAGAAAACTGAAATTATCTGAATGATAGATAGATAGATAGATATACTTTATTGTACACTAAAAGAAATAAAATAGAAGGAATACAGGTAATCAAGAACAGTACAAATGGCGGTCTTATCGCTTAAAGCAATTTCTTCCAGACAACCATTGGATGGAAAGAATTGTTAAGAAAAATATGAAGGGCAATTTGCAGCGTACTTTATAATTTAATGAAAATCGGGAATCAAAAAAATAACTAGGTATAAATAAATAGTATAACACAATTAAATGTGTACATAACAAGCACTTAGCTCCACAATTCGATACCAACCTTGAATCTACACAGATGATATTCATTATTTGATATTTTTAAGTGCATTGCCATTCTCTGTCGTGTTTTAAAACAAAGGATTTTTATTATAATTTGAATTAAAACGCGATTTTATCCAATAAACGAACTAAATCTAGATTAGCTTGCATTTCTATTCGAAGTGTGGAGAACAAAGTGTTCGTTTATATGAATGGAAGCCTCTTTCCGGTCTGTCTGTCTGTATAGTGTACTTATTTGTATCGGCTATAATTCAGCCTATTGTGTGCTCGGCCTTGCTTCGCCTTTCACCGCTCCGGTTGAGAAATTACGCCTAAAATTTGAACAGAGCGACTGTTGACCACTCAAACTATATTTGTACAAATAAAAAGTTGTTGCACAAAACAGATCAAGTTGCACCATAGAGAACAACACGATTTTATTACGTTATTACTACTCGACATATTCAGTTTGGTTATACAATTGCTGTGTAGCCCAATCTGGGGACCCCTTCTTTGGAAGAAAACAAGTCGTACAGTGCTTTATGGAGGCAAGGCATTAAAAAATATAAAATGTCAGTCAAAATAAATAAATAAACATTTACAAATGAATTCTTTTCTTTTGGGGTAATCAGCACTCTAATTGCGCAACACATTCGTAATCGCTATGGCTTTGATTTTGACAGGTCAACAATTTCCATAGCAACGTATGTATTTTACAACTCCCGACCGACTTTTCCAGAAATATTTACCATACAATGATCAATATTGTTGTCAAAGCCATAGCCAGTATGAATACTTTGCGCAATTAGGATGCAGTTTAGAGATGTGCTGAAATGCATTGGCTCAGTACGATGTCGATTGAATGTCCCAAAAAACTTGACGAATCAGCGAACAATCATTAACCGAAGCCACGAAATTAGTGAAACAAATGATTAAAATCAACATTATTGTTATGCTAACGCGTAACATGTAGTTCGAACGTGCATTTAAATGCTTAAGCTACATACTATACTTCGAATTAAACATAATATTATCTAAGTATACAGGGTGTTAACGAATTCGTGTAATTCATTCAAACCACATGATCTATTGATGGTAAAGATTAAGCCCGCACGGGATTTAGATTGATTAAAAATAAAACAAACTTATTTTTTTCAAAACATTTTTTTCATGTGATAGAAAATTTGGATGCCATGCGTAAATTATTCAAGGCACGGCGACACAGCTGATGGGCACGACAAGCGCGATATCGCTCCACGCAGTCAGTTAACTTGAGACGTTAAAATTACTCAGATACAGAATACAGTGGCTCATTTTTTGAAAACTTTTTTTTGTTGATTCTGAAAAACCTATGCAGGGTCAATCAGTGTCACCAATAGATCACGCGGTTTGATGGAATTACACGAATTCGTTTACAGCCTGTATTCTTGAGCCTTGTTTCTGTTCTTCGTCGTTCCAGCTGCACAGAGACGTACGCGGTGCATTTAAAAGTTTAACATAAAATATTTAATTTAAGTTAGTTTTTTTTTAATCTAGAATGTCATGCTTACGCACAGGTCAAAGAGAAATTACACGTGTCTACGTGAGAAATGGGCTAGCCTAACATATTAAACCGCAAGTCATGAATAATGAAAGTAGCAGAAACGAAGCTGTACTTCTTTTTAATTCAACTAATGGTAATAAAATATCAAGCAATATTTTCAGACGCTCTCGCTGCCGTCCTATGTCTAAAAGGCCGCTATGTGTCTAAACCTAATTTTGAGTTATGAGCAAAAACGTAGAAAGTGTTGTCCTTAGAAATTGAATGAAGACATACAGATGTTTTTGGTTATACCAAATTATTGGGTTACTTTAAGCTAAATGTATAACTTTTAATGAGTTACAAGACTAATACAGTTTTTAAAATTAAAGTTTTTGTTTTCATGTCATGCTTTTTTTGGACTGAAATTTGACCATCTACAATATGGTATGGTATGGTATTTATTATATGGTAATGTCTCTGTAAAAGTCTCTGGATCTCGTAATTGACTAACGATAGAAAAATACGGACCAGACTGGTTGATAGAGAAAATGTTGCGCTTTTACGTAGTTTATAAAACTCAAATTTGACAAAATGTCACTTTACGGTCTTTTAGACGTAGGACGGCAGCTCGGTGAATGGTTGGATCAAGAGCCTGGTACAGAAGGCGGTAGTCTTGGACACGGCATGTTTCGTGAGGCAGTTCCACACTGCGGAGAGGCCTAACGACCGGCAGCTTGGGTGTTAAGAGCGTGTACGCCGTTCGGCATTTCATACAAATTTTCAAGTCCTTATTTTTCGATATGACTGAACCGATTTTAATGAAACTTCATACCCATCAGCAGGATACATAGAACTAAAAAGTTAGTAGAAAACATTTTGGAAAAATAGTGTTACAGTTAAATTAGACCGATTTTAAGTTTTCCATACAAACAGAAATTTCCAATTATCTTTTTTCAAGTAAGACATTTCGAAAATGTTTTCTACTAACTTTTTAGACGTAAGAATCTGTGGACCTAAGTAAGCTGCTTATGTGTGTGAAGTTTCATAAAAATCGGTTGAGTTGTTAAGAAAAACAAAGACTTGAAATGCCGTACGGCGTACACGCTCTTAAGTGCCAAATCAACTAGCAAGTTTCACTGCGCAAGTAATTGCTCTCCATTGCTCGCTTAGTTCGTAAAACCTGCAGAAGTCTACTTGCTGCGGATGGTGTTCACAGTTTAAAAGTCGATTGTACAAGTCAACTTGCGCAGTATAACTTGTTAGTGCATTTAGCACTTAACAATGTCGGGAGGAACACTTTTTGTCTACAATAAGTATTTCTAAATATTTGTTTAAATTGTTAACTTTTTTATAAATTAGGTATGTACAATTAGAGGTCGTCAATGGCTTCGCCCGCGTGGTTGTCGTTTATCGCGTGTTCCGCGTTTTTCTCTACTATAATATGCATGTAAACCTTCCTCTTGAATCATTCTGTCTATTGAAGAAAACCACATCAGAATCCGTTGCGTAGTTTAAAAGATTTAAGCATACAGACGGCGGGAAGCGACTTTGTTTTATACGGTGTAGAGTTATGGTAAAAAAAAAGGAATAATATACGTAAGGACGGGAGTAATAATACACGTCTATGTTGATATAAGGTTTGTATTATACTCACAATAATTAGGAATACATTGAATATATGGGCGAAGGCATGACTACTACACTACACTATCTATGATTAGTTACGGTTTACTCACGTGCATTTTTCGGGATTGCTCGACTAGTTTCGCACCCAAACGGAGCGTTAATCATGAGCTGAACACGCGGCGAGGTCGCGAGTCAAAGTTCGACTGGACGAGTCGGGCAATCCCGAAAAATGCACATGAGTAAACCGTAACTAATCATAAGTATGAATGTGTGTCACGAAAGTTATAATATAAGAAAAATATAGGTATCTATCAGATTAGGTATGTTAACTAGAGAATGAACGAATTCACAATTTAATATGTCGTCTAATACCTTTGTAAGCGTAAAGCAACAATATTGCTAAATAGTAATTTACTTTGACAACAGCTAGGTACAGATCTGAATCATACAATGATCTAATACGAATATTTTATTACCCTTGTTCAATAATGTCTTACTATTGTTTCAGGTCCATGTTTTTACAAGAATAGCAGAGAATCGACCAGTGTGGTGCACTTTCTTCTTCCTACTAGGTGGGTACCTTTTATGAAGTAAAATAGCCATTAATGGGGTTAAAAATATTGTTCTAAGAATTATGTGAGGTTACTTTATATCGGAAATTGAACAACTTTTCGAAAAGCGCGAATTTTTTAATGTTTTGCCTTTACTTGGGAGCAAATAAATCGAGCCACTTCTATTTCTCACGTAGGTATAATTGTTATTATTTTTGGTAATAAGGAACAGATCAATTCTAAACATATATCGCCTAAAAGGTTATTTGATAACCTTTACAATGAGGGTAGTTTTTTGTATTTTGAATTATATAATTCATGAAACCAAAACTAAAAACCAGGGCACGTGAAAAAAGGAGTGGCTCGATTTTTTTGCTCACAAGTGTATTAAAAAAAAAATGCTCTGCCTTTATGTCATGTCACAGATAGCTAATATTCATCTGTCATACAATAGTTTTCGTGCGTTCGCTAAACTATTTCTCTTACACCATCTGCAAGAAAAAGAGACAATATATTATTCAGTTTAGCAAGCTCACGAAAATTATTGACTTTTTCTTAATTTACAAACTCGTACTAGGAATAGGTCATGTCGTTGTAAAAAGGTGAGCCAAACAGCAAGGCTGTACAGGAGTTGACTGCCCAGGTACGCCGAACAAACTTAAGTATCGTCACTCATGGAGGCTGTTTTAATGTACTCCAATTAATTGAAAGCATTGAATACTTAGATTATAGAAGAGTTGTTCCTCATTTCCTGTTATCACACCTAATCGATAAAATCCTTCTTGTAAGAATTTCATACAATCGGTTTAACCTAGGTGTAGCCACGTTCAGTTTTTAGCTGTAACATACCAAATTCAAATAAAATAGATAATGACGTCATATTAATTCATATTATTATCTCATGTTTACCTCCTTCACGTGCACCTCAGTTGATAATATTGTGCAATAGCGGCTTATAATTATTGCCAGTCTTCAATTGGTTTCTTGATAATTCGTCACGTTTTACATGCTGTCTTGAGTTAGCGAAACTCGTATTTTAATTGCAAACATTCGATTAAACTCTCAATCACCGTAATTATAGACACAATAGATAAAACAATTAAGTGTCATCCTGGGACGACGGGCGGTACGCAACCGGTTTAGCTAATTTTTAACTTACGGTCGACGTATAGAGATACTCTTCGTTTCCGTTGGACTAAGATAATAATGTAACGCATCCAAAGAAGACATGCTAAAATACACATGTTCATCTCCAAACAGAGCAATCCGGACACCGATGTAGTCGGCTGCGTTGCTTTAAAGGGCAGTTCAGATACGCTATACTATTTTCTATAAGTAAAGTATATTGAGCAATCCCATACTTTATATATAGCATAGCGTTGTGTGAACGTGTCCATATAAAATGTATGCTGAGCAATATCGTTGTATTTGCCACAAGCAATGTAATAAAGCATAGTCTGAACTGCGCTTAAGTCTCAAAAAACGTCTTAATATCTAATAATATAAGGAGGTGTTAAAAAATCAACTCTTAGAATTTTGTGGGGTTACTCAGTATCGAACATTGAACAACTTTTGTTCTACAACTTTTCGAAATTCGACAATTTTTTTATGCCTGTCCATAAATACAAATCAATTAAAATACTTTTTTGATTTGTATGGAAAGTTATAAACAAAATACGCGAATTTCGAAATGTTGTAGAACAAAAGTTGTTCAATTTCCGATACCGAGTAACCCCATTTTTTTTTTTTTTTTTTTTTCGTTGGAAAATCCTCATGGATACCCTTCGCCCTGGGAAGGCGAAGAGTTATGCCGGACTCTTACCGGCTAAAAACCCACGGTGTTCCTACTCCTGACCCTTGGCCAGGGTCACGGGATTCGCAGCTGCATGCACCGCAACCCCGGCAGGCCTCGGTCCGCCAGCCCCTGGCAGACCTCTCCTTCTGTGGGGCCTTGCCCCACGTCCTCCTGAGAGGCGCGCACGGAACACATGCGCGCCGCCTTCTCGGGCCTGTTACTGGTCGGGCGACGGGTCCCCTAACCCGTCGCCCGCAGGCCACACACTAGGGTGGCCGGAGATCGTCGCGCGCCCTCCGGCGGCGCCCGGTGCGTCTGGCGCGGGAAGGGAGAGTGGCCGTCGCCTCTCGCTCCCTCTCCGCTCCCTCCTTGGCCGCCATCACCACCTCGCAAAAGGTGGCGACGGCTTCCCACGCACTCTCGCTCCCGACCATGGACAGAACCACGGCTGGAAGCGAGAGGTCACCACCGACCGCCGCGACTAGTTCGCGGCGCTGCGTCGCCCACGCACGGCACTCCTGCAATGTGTGCAGCGCCGTGTCTTCCGGGCAGTCGACGCAGTGGTGACATCCGGGCGTCTGCTCCCGGCCTATGCGACACAGGTACTTCCCGAAACATCCATGTCCCGAGAGCACCTGCGTCAGCCGGAAGCTGAGGGCGCCATGCCGCCTCTCCAGCCACTCCTCCATAACGGGTCTTACCGCCGCTATTGCGGCGTGCCCTGATACCGAGTAACCCCATAAAATTCTTAACGTTGATTTTTCAACACCTTGTATAATCAACCCTCCTCATATCAAAAAACAAGGAAAAAGGAAGCAATAATGAATTATGTCTTCATTGTTGCAATAAACATAAAAAATCCCGCTTCCATAAAAATACTCCCTTTTGCTACTTTTTAAAGCTTTCAAGAAAGCTAAAAAGGAAAAACAAAGCTGTACGTACACTTGAAATGAACTAGATATTTCTGTTCCAACTTTGTGCAAGGTGAAAACCCATCTTAATAACACAAGTATTTAACATTTTAATAGTCAGATAACCGTGGAATACTGCGGAAGCGTAGCGAACCGATCGTGATAAAGCAACACGCTCATAGATTTTTGAACCACGAAGCAACTTATAAAAGTGTAATCAATATTTAATGACTTTTTAGAAGTCGTACGCTGCAGTTTTTATCGTTCGTTGATTTGCAAATTAAAAATTGATTCCAAGATTTATAAGGTCATAGATTTTCTATGATAAGGCTATTCGATAAAAACTTGACATCCTTTCGATCGATAGAACTTACAAAAAAATTAGAATATTAACTGTAAAAGTGTCTTTAAAATATGTAGGACTTATGGACTACTTATGGACTAATGTTTATAAAAATCATTTATCATTTACTAGTCATAATCTAATTTTCTTTTGAAAATATAAATATTTTTTTGACTCATGCTTACGTAGGTGGAGGCTGGTCGTACGGACGGCTACATATTCATCATCATCGTCATCATTCAGCCGAATAACGTCCACTGCTGGACATAGGCCTCCTCCCAAAAGGGGTATATTGCCGTAATCGCCACGCTTGGCAGGCGGGTTGGCGATCGCAGTATGGTTGTTAAAGTACTCAGAGAACGCTGCTGCCCATCCTCTAGTGAATCCCTTAGTCGCCTTTTACGACACCCACGGGAAGAGATGGGATAGTGCTATTCTTTAGGCCCGGCACTACACGAGACTCTTTGGCACATGTTACCTACCTATATTCATATCCAGTATGAGCTGATCTCGCATTGTATAGGGTTTCCGTACAATGAGAGGTCGGCTTATCGCTTGTTATACAGGTTGAAATTGTAAACACTCGACAAACTGAAATGGGAGATTGTACTCATCACTATGAACAACGGGACAAAACCGGAAATCGCAAAAAAAAACAGATGTTCCCTATATTACAACTCGTAAAAATGTAGGGAACAGCATTTTTTTTTCTCGCGATTTCAGATTTGGTGCCATAGTAAAAGTTGTTCATAGTGATGAGTACAATCTCCCATTTCGGTTTGTCGAGTGTTTACAATTTCAACCTGTATAGCCGTGTGTACTAATCGGTAAATTCTATTTGGAGAAAACCTATTGGTTGGCAACGTCTCTCCACATTTTTTTTTTTCATGGGGAATTTCTTTTTATTTTTCTTCCGCTCTAGGGAAAACAAAGAAGTTTGTCGAACTGCCACCTACTAATACCCAACTGTGCTCTTTTTCCATCTTATGCTAGGGAACCGGGTATCGGTAGCGAATCCATAATTTAACTTTACCAATTTTTAATGAATACATTTGGTAACAATTAAATGCTTCAGGAAACTGATAACATTATTACAAGCGATTTTCAAGATATACTATTGTTGCGAGATTTTACGTGCATTGCATCTGTTTCCTCACTCCTTGCGCTTCTAACCCACAATGACATCTATACACTTAATACATAGAGAGCGCTGGTCCCTACATTATTCATTTACACTAAGATGGTGGTAATAATAACTCTGAAGATTTATGGCATCATCAACAAATAATCAATGTAATTATAAAAACTTGGCACGTGTCTTCTTATACGTGACACACAAGCTAATCTTAAGAACAACTGCTTCTCGAGACAAAGTGACTTTCTGCTTCCTTAGGGCCTATGCACACGGAGCCTTTTCTAGCCGTCGACGCACGTTAACGTTAAGAGCGCTTACACACGAGCGGCATGTTCCCAACGGCAGAGGTAACTGCAGCCGTCGTCGCGCGTCGGCGGCAACCATCGACGCGTCGACGCCTTCCGTTGACGCGTCGACGGCAGCCGTCGACATTTCAACTTCGAAGATCAGCGGCAGCGGCAACAACTGCAAGTGTCGCTATAGGTCGACTGCTGCCGTCGACGCGTCGACGATTGCCGCCGACGCGCGTCGACGGCTGCAGTTACCTCTGCCGTTGGGAACATGCCGCTCGTGTGTAAGAGCTCTTAATTCCATAGAGATCAACAACGATAACATGCCAAGCCTCTCCATTGACATTCCACGTAAAAATATGTCTCATACACACGATACACACGTGCGCCTTGTCTAGCGGTCACTTTTATGCATTAGTCGAGCAATACATCTACTAAATATCAAACATAATCATGGTGACTCGTTGGAATATGCACACATATTGAAGACAGATGATGGAGGGGGGGGGGGGGGCGTGCCAAGATATTGTTGACCTCTACATACAAAACAGGATTTACGTTAAAGCGTAGAAAAGTCAGTGAAATGTACGCAATTGACATCTCGGGATTCACGCCTCATCTTCCGTGCGGAAGAAGTCCGGTTCTTTGCGAGGCATACGGGGGACACAGGTCCAACGCGCAGCTGCCGCTTTGAGAACTTTAATCTAAAATGCAATTGACATCATTGTTATCATCATCATATGATTTTGAGTTTCATACAATTTAAATAATGTCGTGTCGTAAGACCTTTTTTTAGTTCTTTTGGAGATTGAATTTGTAATCCACTAATGTCATTTCCATACAATTTATTGACTTTTGAACCAACGAATGCGTTTTTTTTTTTATTTATTGCCCTTTTTTCTTTGTCATAGTGGAGTCTTAAATGCTATAAATAGCATAAAGATCATCATAACATAATAACTTGTTGCTGTAGGTATAAAGCTGAAGTGATTTGCTAGGTAGATATGACAATGTGCGTATCAAATCCTTGTATGTGGCCGTCAGACGCCATATTAGTATCATGCCATCATAAATAAATGTCAATTAAAACGCTATTACAGCATTAAAGTTCATATTTTATATTATAAAGTAACTATTTATAGATATACTAAAGTCTATCACGTATTAACTATAAAAAACTACTAACTTTTTAAGATTAGTAAGATTAATCAATCCTAGGCTTTATTAAAACGAAAATTGTCAGTACTGTTTGCAGACTAGAGCTATACCTATTACCTACATTATAATTATGTAATTTTTTTTTTTTTTTAGATATTTTGACTACTTAAATCATCTTCTTTTGTACCTATTTCGATGCTTTTCTTTTTAACCCAAAGGTTGACTGGCAGAGAATACCTTATGGCATTAAGTCAGTAGTGCATAGAAGTTTAAATAAATTGTAAATATAGGGAAAATGCATCAGAACAGGCAGGTTACTAGCACATCGCCTTCGGGCTCAGTAACCCGTTTCACTACTCACTGCAGGGTGACAAACAAGTTACATTATATAACTGTTTTTCTTTCGATCAGAACGGAAAATCTTTGAACATTATCGTAAAAGTAACAACTCATGTGCAATATAAAAACTTGAGCGATAAGTACGACGATTACGTAAGCAAGCAAAACATTGATTTGTTGCGTTTTATACGTAAGTTATGTGAGTATTATTAACTCCGAAAATTAATTGATAACTGTCATGTGTGACTGTGATTGCGAAATTATTGTTTTTGGTTTTGCTTACCAATAACATTGGATTAAAAAATATTAATTAAACAGAAATTAAGCCAAGATGGCGGCGCCTCAAGAAGCACTGTCAGGATACTTGAGGCCGTCAATGCTAAAGTTGCCTTAAGCGCCCTGTAAACGATCAAATTTTTTGACAAAAGGAGATGGCCAAATTGTGCCCCAAGTAGTACAGAAATAAAAGTATTGCAGTTAATTTAAACAAACTAAAAAAAGATTTTTGAATAGCTATTTATATTTCATAGCAGATTTAAAAAAAAGTACAAGTTTAAAAGTATTTTTAATGATTTCCTCTTTATTAAATTCATTCCAATCTTCTAAACTACCTTAAATATTGCCATATAATATTAACAAAAATCAGAGTAGGGAAAAAATAGTAACTAAACGCTTAGCAGAAACTAACAAGGAAAATATTGGTAACCTAAAATATATCAAGAATACTTTTCATGATAAGTTGTCTGTAAAAGCGACCTTCTATCAATTAATTTATCTATTAAAATATCAATGTGCGCTTACGGACAGGACTATTTGACTTTAGTACCAGCAACACTCAATAATTCTACAAGTAGATTCTATATCACTTGACTCTATGCCGCAAGTGTCAAAGTAAAAAAGTAAACCAAGTGTCAAAACTATCAAACTAATAAAGCGCGAAACACAATACAATACAATATAACGCGACTAGCTGTCGTATCGTGTCGTATCGTGACTAACAGCTGTTTTGTACGATCGGTTTCGGATGCCCCGCAATATGAACCCTACGTTTCTCTCTTCTGGTCTCTTTACATATAACGGTTACACTGCGCCTCAGCCAGATTTGCTTCGGATGTTTGCTTTACCTAGTTGAGTGTAACCGATTTAGAGCCTATTACGTTTATATAGCAGGGTGCCCGAAAACGACCGTGCACCCTTTTTACGACCGCCAGTCGCGTCCGTTAGTCGCGATCGCGACTCATGTGTTTCCTGCTTTATACTCGATTCTGCGCCGTTTCTCGGTTCTTTGGCTTCGTGTTTGTGTTATTATTTTATTTCACCTTTATATTGTAGAGTCGTAGTTCCATACGAGTGCTCCACTTTTATAAACAATGTTGTATACAAGTGAAATGGAATAAAGAAAATGGACCTGTGGTACTTGAGATGGGCGAGAGATATACCAAGAAAGTCAAGAATGTATTGGTGATCATAATTATAATAAACGGTATTAACTAATCATATTAAATGTAAAATGCATAAAATAGTGCACTTTGTTTTATTTTCAGTCTGTAATATACTACAAAAGAAGAATAGTAGTAGGAAATCATAGTAAAATCAAAGTGACAAAACCAACATTTTTAAACCTTCATAACTTTTGTCCAAATCTGCAGAGCTACATGCACCTTTCATATTCTTTATACAGACGAAATGTACTTTTAAATTACATAGATTTCATCTCTGTACTGCCTGGGGTACAGGCCTATACAATTTTTGTCCATCTCCTTTGTCAAACTTCACGTTTTCATCAAAAAATAGCTAAAAAAGTCATCAAACAAAGCCTAAAGCATACTCATTTGATAAACACGTAAAATTTGTCAAATTTGATCGTTTACTGGGCAGCCACATTTATTCGTATGAGTTATGTGCGGTAAATAATTTCAAACATGCTAATTTTAATTCAAAAATGGCTTAGTTCTAGTTTGCTACTTCCCAATTCCTCCTTACGATGGAGGATGCAATTAGGAAAATTAAAATAAACAAAAAGATATTGGTATGTGGGGATTTTAATATTGACATCTTGATAGATAGCACAGATAGGCAAAATCTTTTATCCTTATTTAAATCATTTAATCTAAAACATATGTTCTCTGAGCCGACTAGAGTCACACCTACATCGGCTACTTGTATAGATAATATTATGACCAATTTTAAAATATTACAGAAGAGTCTTATTAGTGGCATTCGTTCAGATCACAAGTGTCAGATAGTTAAAATAAATTGCAAAAAAGTAGAAAGTCCAAAAATTATACAATGTAGAACACTAAACAAAAATAGTCTAGAAAAATTCAATAAAAATCTAGAATCGCAATTAATTACTCTGAAGCCTCAAAATGACACTCCTAATGAAATGTATCGCACCCTATTTGATGCTATATGTACTGAATTTAATAAAACTTGTGAAGTAAAAAAAGTTACTTTAAAACGTAAAATCCTGTTTAGTGCCTGGGCTACCGAGGGTATAAGACGCAGCAGGGATGTCTTATACGAGTTATATGACAAAAAGTCTTATACATCCAATAATGATTTTCATAATTACGTTAGAACTTACTCAAAAATATTTAAAAAAGTCTGCATGCAAGCAAAGGCTGCCTATATTAGTAATCAAATAAAAAAGGCAAATAATAAAATTAAAACAACGTGGAAAATAATAAATACAGAAACGGGAAATAGTAGATCAACGGACCACACAATTAACTTAAAAATAGACGATAAACTAGTTTCAGATAAAACTGTAGTCGCTAATTTCTTTGAAAAATTCTTTACAAACATACCTATAGAGACTACTACATGTCTCCCATCGTCTCCTTTAGCAGCTGAAGCTCTTTTGAAACAAAATGTTAATTTACATGTACCTAATGTACCTACTTTTGAATTCAGTTCTGTTACTCCCACCGATATAATTAAAGCGTTCAAAACTATAGCAGTAAAAAAAACGGAGGACTTATGGGGATTGTCAATAAAGGCCGTCGAATCAATTATCGTTAATATCGCGCCCATCTTGGCAGTGATCTTTAATACCTGTATCACGGATGCCATTTTCCCCGATATCATGAAGTCTAGCGAAATTGTACCCGTCTTTAAATCAGGCTGCTTAAATAACGCATCTAATTATAGGCCAATATCTGTACTACCAGCCTTGAGTAAAATCTTTGAAAAATTAATATTAAATCAAATGTTAGTACATTTCAACAAAAACGCGATATTACACGTCAAACAGTTTGGATTTACGAAGGGACGATCTACGGAAGACGCTGGTTCCACTCTAATCAAAACAGTACTGGGAGCTTGGGAAGAGGCACACGATGCTGTCGGGGTATTCTGTGATCTCTCTAAAGCATTTGACTGCGTGGACCACCGCACGCTAATTCTGAAATTAAAGTACTCTGGAATTCGGGATAGATCTATTGATCTTGTAAATTCATACTTGTCGAATCGGAAACAAAGAGTGGCTATTGATAAAGCCACTTCTGCAGGCTCACTAGTTAAAATGGGAGTACCTCAGGGATCGATTCTAGGCCCATTTCTGTTTCTTGTCTATATAAATGACCTTCCACACATCATAAATGATACAATGTGTAACATAGTCTTATTTGCTGACGATACATCACTTATATTTAAAGTCAATAGGAAGGATAGGGATCTTGTAGAACCCAATCATACTCTTAATCTAATATCTAATTGGTTTTCTACTAATAATCTTCTTCTAAATGCAAAAAAAACCAAATGTCTTAGGTTTTCTACACTAAATGTATCGCATATTGGTGCAAATGTAAAACTTGATGGGAAAGTTTTAGATCTGGTTCCCTCAACGACCTTTCTGGGTGTAACAGTAGACTCTAAACTGCAATGGGAGCCCCATATACAGGCACTGGCAGGTAAACTGAGCTCTGCTGCTTATGCCGTTAGGAAAATAAGACAGATGACAGATGTGCCTACGGCTAGGTTAGTGTATTTTGCTTACTTTCACAGCATTATGTCCTATGGCATTTTACTGTGGGGATCGGCTGCTGATGTTGAAACTATTTTTATATTACAGAAAAGAGCAGTCCGAGCTATTTATAATCTAGGCTGCCGTGAGTCGCTCCGTGAAATATTCAAAGAGATAAATATACTAACCTTACCATCCTTATATGTATTTAGTAACATTATGTTCATTCGGAAAAACATTGCCCAGTATAATAAGAAGAGTGACAACCACAACCTTAATACTCGCAATAAAGACAAGCTAGCAGTACCTGGTTTTAGACTTAGGAAAACTAGTAAGTCGTTTATGGGAAACAGTGTTAGATGCTACAATAAAATTCCATCTAGTGTCACTGATTTACCAGATACAAAATTTAAATTATACAGGGTGTTAACGAATTCGTGTAATTCCTTCAAACCACATGATCTATTAATGGTATTGATTAACCCCGCACGGGATTTAGATTGATTAAAAATAAAAATAAACTTTTTTTTTCCCCAAATATTATTTTTTTGTGATAGAAAATTTCGATGCCATGCATAAATGAATGAAGGCACGGCGACACAGCTGACGGGCATGACTAGTCCGATATCGCTCCATACAGTCAGTTAACTTGGGACGCTAAAAGTACTCAAATACAGAATACCATGGTCCATTTTTTTTTAAACTTTTTTTTGTTGATTCTGAAAAAAACCTATACAGGGTCAATCAGTGTCACCAGTAGGTCTCGCGGTTTGAAGGAATTACACGAATTAGTTAACACCCTGTATATCAAGCGCGTACTAATGTCTAAAGCATATTATAGCCTAAATCAGTACATCGTAGATAAAGATGTCTGGCATACGATTCCCTCCTGCACACTGCGACCCTCTGGCACCGTATAACAGAACAAACGGACATTATTCAAATGCTTACTTATTGTAATTATTTTTTGTTTTATTGACTCAATAAGTAAGTCATTTTATCTTATGTTTTAATCTAATGTTTCCAATTTTGATTGTTTTTTTTTTCTCTTTGACATTTAATTTAATTTATTTATTGCTAGTATTTGCTTATATTAGTTTGACATTGAATTGCAATTATTAATTATTAATATTATTCTGTTAATACCTACGCAAAGCTGTAAAATGTGAGGACCATGCAGCATCTAGTGTTACACTTTCATTCTTAATATTTGACTGCCTATTGTCTATCGGTATGAGTCTGTCATGCTCACTGAAATGTCTTGCTGATGGTGGCGTTGTGCATCGGGTCGTTGAGTTCCCTGCAACATGGTTGAGCTGAGCGACGCCGATGTATGCGTCATGCTCGTGAACGGGTGCTGTCTGTTGGGACTGGTCAGCTCGTAACTGCTATGGCAATCGTTTTAAAAGGCTAACTTTCTCATTACTTTTCATGTTGTTAACCACATGTACATTAATCTGCGTTGTTCTTACATTACTACAATGAAAATTGTCAAACCATTATTTTTTTAAAAGAGTGTCTATGGAGTTTCTTGCCGGTTCTTCTCCAAAGGACCTACTACTTGGAACCGAGCCCCTAGTGTTGACCTTTTGAAAGCACCAGGGATCTGGTCTACTTGAAATAAAAACTATTTGACTTTGACATATTCCCCCTTATTACAAAAGATGGTCTAAGAAAAACCCTGGTTTTACAATAGCCCCGTCTCTTTTTGTTATATGACATAATAAAGTGATGGATATATTTTAAACCTGGGTTTACCTTAGTCTTGGTTTAAACCATCTTTTGTAATAAGGCCCATTATGTTTTATTTGTTCATTATAATAGCATGTTTGAAATTATTTACCTCACATAACTCTTCTTCTTCTTATGAAAAAATGTGGCATAGGCCACTTGCGCTGACGGTCTCATTCTAAAGTCCGACATGACAACCAAAAAGGTGTTTTTTTTAAGGAAGATGAACACCAAACGATATGCAGAAGACTAAAGTGGAAAGCCGACTCTGGCACGAAATCCACGTTGCACGAGCATAAGCTTTACATGGAGTAATAATAATTGCTTGCTATTTTTCAAGCTAAAACACACTCTCAGTTCGTCTTCCTATACACATTAACATTTCAAAATCCAATGCTTCTTTCGTATACAAGACGTCTATCAAAGCAATAAGTAATCTATAACTGGACGTTGAAGAAACACTAAACACGAGCCATTGTGTACGGGAACGTCAAAGAAGAAAACAACGTTTTCTTAAACAAAATTCTTACTACCTTCTATCTATGTAGGTGCAGATATCCTGAAAACCGGAACTTTTGTTTCCAGAAACTGTCCGATCCATAATTTGAAAGCGATGCTGTGTTCCACTTATATGCAATGTACACCTTTATCAGAATGACTGATTAGTCAATTTGCATCCGAACTCCACGAACTACACTCATAATTTTATACAACGTACAACGCCACTACTGGAGGTGCCGCGCGGTCGCACCAATCTTTTAAGAGAGGCACCGCTGATGCGCGCACTTCGCATGCTCAACCTCATTGCTAGTGGGACGGACCTATTATTTTGTACTATGAGTGAATTCACAAGAAATGCATTGTTTATAATAAGTTATAGGTGTAATTAATTAACAATTATTTTATATGTATACTTAGGTGCATTTATCGCATTGGGTGAACCTGTAATGATAGATGTAAGATAGAGAAAAATAAATAAATAAAAATAAATAAAAACTTTTACTATGGGTAAAAGTTAGAATTCGTGAAAAAAAAAAACAACTTTTACATTCAAAATAATCAATGTTGTTTATTAAAATGTATTGAACAGTAGTTTTTTTTAGTAGAGCTCATAACCTCAAATGCTGTATAACTTTGCTTTTAAGGAAAAATAAAACCAGAGCAGCTTTAGCCTCATGCAAATGTCTTGTCAGCCTAAACCTCTTTATTTTAGCCTAATCTGTCCCAGATCGTCAAACAAGTAACGCTGCGATCGAAAACTGCACAAACAAAATCCATTTTTTTTCCGCCCAAACCCGAGTGTATCACCTAGTTAAGGTTAAAAGTGTAGCCACAGCTCCACAAGTTTAGTTATCGAGTCGGCAATTGGTCCGAAGGCCGTATTATGTCAGACGGCGCGTCATGGCGCCTTTCCACCGCTCGAACCAGTCGAGCAGCTGCCTCATAAGTATTATGAATCCTTCTGTTACTGTTTTGGTCTCGATTTATTTTGTTATTCAGAGAGATTTTAAATTTTATCGAAATGAAAGCTATCTTTATTACTACATATTACTTATGTTATACATTTTATAGTCTTGATATCGTGTTACATTGAACCTCAAACTCCATCCCCCTTATTACAAAAGATGGTCTAAGAAAAACCTAGGTTTTAAAATAGCCCCGTCTCTTTTTGTTATATGACATAAAAAAGTGATGGGTATATTTTAAACCTGGGTTTATCTTAGTCTTGGTTTAAACCATCTTTTGTAATAAGGGGCTATGTGTTTCCTTTTGCAAAGAGCTTCTACTTTTAATATTTGGGTAGAACCATTTTTTACGCTTTTTCCAATGGGGCCCCCTTGTGCGTGGCTGTCCCCTATTATGAAATGCAGTCTGCGGGAACCATGATATTCCGTCTTCAGCAACACGTAGGATGACAAACAAAGAAACAATATTCATGAACAAGGATTAAGGAATAAGGATCATATAAATATCTAAAGAGAGAGGTACTGACTGACATCATGATTCATCAACGCAGAGCCTAAACCACTAAAGCTGGAAGTATGAAATTTGGACAGTAGATTCCTTTTGTGACGAAAACATCCACTAAGAACGGATTTCTCGAAATTCAACCCGTAAGGGGGTGAAAAGGGTGATTAACATATTTCATATAGTTACAAAGTTTAAGAAACCCGAATGACTTTCCAGTTTTTGAGTGACGCTGTAAGCTCGATTAAGTCGGATGTTTCTCCGAAGTATATAAAACAAGGAAAGATAAAGATAAACACAAATACGTAGTCTTGTGTACAAGGATATTGTGAAGGCTGGTGTCAAGTTGTTTTATACAAAGAAATCTTACTGTGTGACATCAACAGAACCTGGTGACTTCGTTCCACGTACCGCTTAACCCAATATCAACCTGAGCGACTAATAAAGTCACATTTGGTGAATCATATTTCATTTTCATAACTGCAAGTAGACTTGAAATCCAGTCGCAACTGCGAACTATGCAACATCCAAATGCAACTTGAAGGCAGCTAAGATGCAGTCTGTGCAACTGCGTGACTACCTACTGCTGACTGAATGTGCAGCCCAATTTATCCAATTGCAGTTATGATAAGGAATCATCATCATCTGCCTAGCCTTTTCCCAACTATGTTGGGGTCGGCTTCCAGTCGAACCGGATGCAGCTGAATATCAGTATTTTACATGGAGCGACCGCCTATCAGACCTCCACAACCCAGTACCTGGGTAATACGATACTCTTGGTAAGACTGGTTGTCAGACTTTCTGGCTTCTGACCAACAGTAACGACTGTCAAAGATCTACAAATGACAGCCGGGACCAACGGCTTTACGTGCTTTCCGAGGCACGGAGGAAACTCGCTATGGTAAATGGTCACCCAGCCACAGACCAACCTCGGCAAGCGTGGCTTAACCCGGAAGATCGGTCTATGCGGCTGTAATTATTTAGCCACGAGCTCCTCGATAAGGAATATAATTCGAAATATGAACCACCTAATGTGACGTTATTAACCCCCCTGGACTCGGCTACCCGATGAAGAATATAAAACAAATAATCCGCTACATGAAAAACTCTTAAGTTGAAATAAAGGTAGTCGAAATACCTTATTTTTTCAAAACACTAGAGCACATCTATGTATACCTTTTTGTGAAATTAACGATGAAGTGAAAAATCAACAAAATCATCGTCTTCATAATAATAATACGGGTCTACATATTAAGTAATCAAAACAAAGTATAATTTTTGCGTAGGATTCATTAGATAACACTTGATTTATAGAAACTCAATACCAGTTTACCTGTTTGTAGACTCTAGTGCTATTAAAAAAACCTACACCTGTAGTAAAAAGGTATCACAAAACCAATAATATTATATCGATACTAAGTTACTACTTTTGTATTCAGAACACTTTTTAAAAAGTTCTCTATCAGATGAAATTACGATAAAATATTATACGCTTCGATGCGCCAAATATCGTTAATTACGTCATTTTAATTTTCGTCCATTTATCATCTGTGTAATCTTTGCTGATTTACTTCTTTATTTTAACATTAATAAAAACATCACGTTCGACCGAACACTAATTCAATTCGTCATTAATTTTGAACACGTGTTTTGTCAATAGCTACGGATATTCACCATGATATTTTCCACACGTGATACTTATTGAGTTTTCATTTGGGGTATTTGTCCAAAGTTAGATTAATTTTTAGCGTGTGTGATGTTTCAATATTTCTTTTTTCAAAATAGGTACGTAAAAAAAACAACAGTAGGTTTTCATTAGAAAACTACTTTAAAAAAATAATGGGCTCTCCATTTCAAACAGGGAACGTCTTTTTACTATAAGGGCGGATATTCTCGATCGAAAAGTAATTTCAACATCTTACAAAAATACTGTTAAATTATTTTATAAACGGTTATTTTATGACGCCATAGTGTTCATAACAAACCTTAATACTGACACATAAGGCCGATACTTTATTTTATTACAAGTACGTGTTTACAAAATATAATTCACGTCATTGTACGGCGCTAAGTTGGCTAACCTTCGTACTGGTAGCAGAAAGGTGAATGTCCACAATTACGACCCTCGCTCAACCGCTCAATGCTAACTCATCTCACCGAACTTGACCGACTGGCCAGCTAATGATTTATTTTCGAAAAATGGAGCAGAGATAATATAGATTCCCCTAGTTTATAATATTCATAAGTTTTATACAAGCTTAATTTTAGTATATACTAAACCTGAAACTAGTTTGTTCAGAATCACTAGGAGAATCGATTGACATATTTTTTACACCACATTTTTTTTTCTTTTCGTGTAATTTCAATTTTGTTTCAGTAGGTTCTACCCATAACAGTTGACGGGAATAGACACATTGAGACATGAGATGGTCCGCTCGGTCAGTTTCGTTGTATTAGACCAACCCCTGCATAGCACATCTCAGGCATTTCACACTTAACTAGGGACCTTAACGCGACATAAACTACGGTGTAACTTGGAGATTTATTAAAAAAAAAACACATATTCAGGCAGTTCTTATGAAAATCTTGTTGGGGTGTCTCGGTTTTTGTATTCACTAAAAATAACGTTGTATATAAAACTACAGGTTAAAATAAAATATAATATCCATCTTGATACTTAAAATAAAATAAAATTTACAGCTTTTCAACGTTCACCTAAGGAATACTCTGATCTCTGATGGACCTTTCAATGTGATAGGATCTATTAGTAGAAAGAAACCATAACGCTAATTGAGTGTTTATGGACAACGAGTTATTTTTTTAAGTACAGTCGCATATGGCGGTTTATGTCCCAAGCCGGAAGATGCTTTCATAACTTAGATTTATTGGTCGTTACCACAACCGTTTTAGAATTCTTAAATAGGTATTCTAAGTATTGTAACTTAGGTATCTGCAACGTACATGCAAAATTTTGAGACTCAAAATCAACTTACGAATTAAAGTTTAAAACGCTTGCAAAGACTAAATTGTTAATAAAAACTAAATTAGCTACAAAAACCTGTTTCTAAAATTAGTTGAAGTGTGACTTTTTATAAATAGATCCATCAAAACATAGAGATAAGACTTTATTCGTTTAAATCCAAGTTATTAATAATGATCATTAAGACAAGTTTAAGTAGGTACAGTCAGGACCTGCTTTACTAAACCACCTCTTACCATAAAGTGCGTATACACGAAGAAAGCGGATTGCCCGGCGCCGATATGCCAGCGCTTGCCGGTGCTGGTCCGCGCAGTTAGTCGGCGCAGGTATGAGGTAGTCTCCATACTGTGTGGCGAGCCAGCGCCGACAAGCTCCGAACTTCGCCGGCACATTTCGACCTGCTCCGATCAGCGCTGGTAAGCCGTCATTTGTTGCTGTATTTGCAAGGGAACAAGGCGTACCCGCTTCCTATGTATACGCCCTTACACCTACTAGTAGTGTCAGAGCGGCCTTTATCGATGTTCAACGGCATAGCAAAAATAATGAGTTGAAAAGCTATAATCACAAGGACTTACTACTCCAGAATAAGTCTTTCACGTCTACCAAATAATTTTGTGCTATACTCTGTTTGACGTAAGATGAGTCCTGACTCCTGACATACCTAGCAGTTAGGGTATTTGACTCAAAAAATCTAATTAATCATTTAAACACAACAATCAATTAAACCAAAATAGAAGAAGATACGACACTTTTAAAATTGGCATAACGTCACAAGCAAGTACAATTTTTATTTGCTTCTGACGTCACAAGCCCCCACTCTCGAGTTTTGATGTGTTTTATCTTTCCAAATATTCATAGATTTACATAACAAAAACAGAAAAAAATATGTGTCCATTATTTTTCAAAACTGGCGGACTAATTAGATTTGCAATTTATTGATGCTGTCAATATAAATGGAGACTGCTAACGAAAGAGCGTAAACTACATCTTAAAAAACCGTAAAATAGCTATATCATCCATGTTTTGTTTTTATAAAATACTAGCTTAAACCTCGGCTTCACTCGCGTTAATTAAGCTCAAAAAAACTCTTAACACATTACTAAAGTTTCTATGATGAAAAGGATGAAAGGTAGGTACTAGGGTTTTCGCCCCGGGTACCCGGAACCGGGAATTCCCGGGAATTTGGTGATTTTAGGACCCGGGAATTATTTGGCGGGAATCCCGGGCACCCGGGAATTATTTATGAAGGGTCTGCACGTTTCCGAACATTTGAGAGCATTTTCTGTATCTTTCGCGTGAAATGAACATTGTACTGCGTGGTATGAACTTAGAATGGGGTAAATGTATCGTGATGTCAGCACACAGTACTGTTGTCTCTGTTTAGTAAACAAATTCTAAACGTTTGTTTTTTTTTTTGTATATGTTTCATTTGTAGAAGAAACTATTCAAAATGCTTATCTTTTGTGTAATTTCGACATTTATAATGAAAATATACAGGATGTAAACGAATTTTTGTAATTCTTTTAAACAGCGTGATCTACTGGTCACAGATATGGTTTTTATTTTAAATGCAAAACAGTTTATTTTGGTGGTGGCCCGGAGGTTACAGACCCGCTTGTTAAGCACCGGGTTGCGGGTTCAAACCCAGGCATGTACCAATGTGACTTTTTCAATGTCATATGTACTTTCTTAGTTAATCTAAGACGCCACTGACATACGGTGAAGGAAAACATCGTGAGGAAACCTGGACTTTTAATGTTCTGAAATCGCCAACCCGCAGTGAGCAAGCGTGGTGATCAATGCTCGTTCCATCTCTGTATGAGAAGAGGCCTTTGCCCAGCAGTGGGACAGTTAGAGGCTAATATTTATTTATTTAGTTTATTTAAAAAAAAAAAGTTCTGTTTTTGAGCCCTTTTTGCGCCCCGAGTTAACCGACTGCAAAGAACGATTTCGTGCTAGTCGTGCTAGCCAGCTGTGTCACCGTGTTTTCTTTCTTTGATGAGTGGCGTCGAAACGTTCGACGAATAAATTTTTATTTAGAAATTTTGTTATTTGTACCTGATTAGCTGGTTATGTTTCGATCACCTATCGCTACCGCAAGAAAAAAACACTATATTTTTATTTTTAATCAAGCTTAATCCCGTGCTCGGTCATTCTACCCCAGTGATAATGTGGTTTTAAGGTATCACACGAATTTGGTAACACCCTTTATAGTCATTCACCCTAATATTATTCCGTAATATTTGGCCATATTATATGAAGAGAAGACTTTTTTTTCAGTAAAGTATCTCGCGACGTCGCTCAATATCTGACTGTAACTGTTCCTAGTTAAATTTTTTAAATAAGTGTATTTTTTTTTTATTTTAATGGAAAAAATCGATTGGTATGTTAGACAATTTGTCATGTTTAAAGTACTTACACAAGTTTAATGTTGAAATATACGAGAAAAACTATAATTATACAAAAAACATGAAAATTCCCGGGTACCCGGGAATTCCCGGGAATTGAGAGAAAAAAATCCCGATTCCCGGGAACTCAAATAGGCCGGGAATGCGAAAACCCTAGTAGGTACCCTATGTCCGTTTCTGTACACCTGATAACGTATATGCAAAATTTTAGATTGATCGGTTCAGTGGTTTATGCGTGAAAAGGTAACAAACAAACTTACTTTCGCATTTATAATATTAGTTATGATTTGATATTTTTTGTATGGTAACGTTTTGTAGATAACGTCAGGACTCACAGTAAAAAAGGTGTAGTACGATGTACGGTGTAAGATCAGGGGGATTACCATGATCTGTTATAGCAGGAATATTTTAATATTATTACGAGAGTGGGTAAGAGATGGCGCTAGATAGCTGTCTAGCGCTGTCACTTTCCCACTCTCGTAATAATATTAAAACATTCCTGCTATAACAGATCCTGGTAACCCCCCTGAAGCTATAAAGTTCTTCTACGGTTCTGTAGATCTCCATGGGGTGGTCATTCATATAAAAGGATCCCATCAGTGAATAGTCCAAAATTGTACGTTGGTAACAACTTCGAAACAAAATTTTCACAGGAACTATGACATAACAAGCGATGCGGTAGATTAATATATTAAACATGCGTGACATTACATAAATGCATAATAAAATACATTTCCGATTTTAATTCGATGAATAACGCTCGCATTAATATCAGAAAACGTGGTCTTATCTAACAGTGCGTACGTATGAAATCTTATAATTAAGATATTAGCATATTAAGGAAGATAGGAGGCTTATAAAAGTTGTAAATTAAGTAAACCAGATCACTTTTTAAATTACCTGTCGACTAGAAACAACTTTCGAGGACGATATTTTAAGAATCGATATTAAATGTCGACATATTAAACTCTCATACAACTTTATTATTGTCGATAAAAATTTGCAAAAGTGCATCGTAAGAAGTTTTAATTGAGTCGTTTCTCGCTTTTATTGTGCAACAAGTATACGGATTTGAGTTTGTGGAAACTTTTTTTTATTGGGCAAATAACTTACGTGTCATTATTTAAGTTATAAATAAGTGGGTTTTATTTATATGGTCGAGCATTTTAATTAGAACTGGCAATAAATATGTCTACGTTAAATATAGTTACATACTTATATGATATACATGGTGAAATTGTAAACACCCAACAAACCGAGATGGGAGATTGTACTCATCACTATGAACAACTTTTACTATGAGACCAAACCTGAAATTGCAAAAAAATAGCTGTTCCCTACATTTATGTACGCATAACTAGTCAAAATGTAGGGAACAGCATATATTTTTTTCGCGATTTCTGGTTTGTTCTCGTAGTAAAAGTTGTTCATTGTGATGAGTACAATCTCCCATTTCGGTTTGTCGAGTGTTTACAATTTCACCCTGTATATATTTTTTTATAACTTAAGTAACTAAATAATAACGTTGAAAATGAAGCGTGAATGTAGACACGACGGTAACAAAGTTCGTTGTTTAAAAATATTATTGTTTAATCGTTACTCTTAAGGGTCAGCTCACACCGAGACGCGACGCGACGCGACGCTGCGCGCATACTTTAAAAGAGCGACTCAAAATACAACTTTATTTTCTACACGAAAAGATACACATTTCATTGTGAGAATTCAGAATACGTTGCACCACGCAGCGCTGTTGCACGATGCATCGCGACGTAGCTCTCAACGCCGCGCGACGCCGCGATGCGCCGCGAGGCGCAGTCGAGGCCGCCGTGGCAACTTGTTTGTACTATTTCCGTCCAGACTTCGTGTAGAGTTGATGCAGTTCGGTCGAGTGCTCGAGTGAAATTATAATGATTGACTGGGATTTTGTAATAATCGGACTTCTTGCAGAAGAGGCAGAGCAAGAAGAATACAAAAATAAAATTAAAAGGAAGACATCACACAGGAGTATTTGGGTGCATAATTTATGGAGAAATAGAAGAATTCATGATGAATTTGAGGGTGGACGCGGGCCGGGGCGGAAGTACGTGGCGAATGTAAACACATTCCGCTGCGCCGCGCGGCGTCTCGCTGCGCAGCGAGGCGTCGTGTTGCCGAAGATTTTACGATGCGCCTCGCGACGTTGCGATGCGTATCGCGGCGGCGCGCGGCGCAGCGCGTAATCACAGGCTTCTTCCAGTATCGTTGCGTCGCGTCGCGTCTCGGTGTGAGCTGACCCTAACCCGGTCTAGAACGCCCACTACAACGACTTCATATAGACCGCCTCAACGATAAAAAAAAAACAATTGGCGTGAATTGGCGCGATTTTTTTTCCCGTATACAATTTCACATCCTACACGATAATTTTAGAGGCAAGTTGACTGCAATAAAATAAATCGTTCGCGATCAACACAAAAGATTCGCGTTATCCTATCCTATTAATATTAATCGTTGTCCGGAGCCATTGCTCGAACCGGTCGGCATAAGGTCATGATCCGACCGATCTAGCCACACGACATTAGGAACGGTCTATTATTATCTACGAATAGATTAACTATTTCCTAACAAACTTTAATTATGTGTACGAGTTTAAAATCTTTGTTTACCAATAACTTTGCTATTAGTAAAGTTTTTTTCGGCGTTCCGGACGTGTTTCCGGACGTCTCGCTTTTGGCCCGATTTTTCAGCCCTCTCAATACGCGTCCCGCCAGCACCCTGAGCCAGACGCCTTAATTCCCGCTATTTCGCCTAAGTAGGTAATATGGACGCCGTAATTTAAAGATAATGATTTCATTTTGTCAGTGATTTTGTATAGGAATTCTTATTTGAATTAAAGCATTGTTACCATTGCCGTGTGGTGCCGGACGTAAGAATAGCACTACCCCATCTCTAAAAACGAAAGGCGACTAACGGATTCACTACAGGATGCGGGCAGCAACGTTCTCTGAGTATTTTAACAGCCATATTGCGATCGCCAACCCGCCTGCCAAGCGTGGTGACGGCATGGAGCACAGGACCGGTGGATGTGGCGATGCTTGGGGCATCGCCACATCCACTGGTCCTGAAAGACTTCCACTGCTGGACATAGGCCTCCCCCAAACAATGTTGGGGAGGTTTGCCATAATCGCCACGCTTGGCAGGCGGGTTGGCGATCGCAGTATGGTTGTTAAAGTACTCAGAGAACGCTGCTGCTCACCCTCTAGTGAATCCGTTAGTCGCCTTTTACAACACCCACTGGAAGAGATGGGGCTATTCTTTACGTCCGGCACCACTCGGACGAACTTATAACTTATATCATAACTTGCAGTTATGATTACGGTTATGAAACAAAATATATTTCACCAAACGCGGCGTTATGAGCCCCCAGGGAATTTAAATTTAGTTTTTCAACATGTGCCAAGTGATCACGTGCTATTTGTTTCACCTTCTCGTTAATTATTAATCTGGTGAAGATTAGTTTATTGGCTCCTATGTCAGATTTCATAATACAGATAATAATATTCCAGTATAAGCCGGTTTTAACGATTGATATTCATTATTCATATACCTATCAAGTTTCATCTGCTTTTGCTACACTTATTCAAAATTTATTTGAATTTTGCTTTTGGCCTGTATCAACAAGTTTGATGTGATTTTACTAAATGCGTTAAATAATAAATAAATGCGGTAAATCACTCCGTTTCGTAAAAAGTTTGCACAACTTAATCTGTCAATTTTAGGGCCCGGTCTTGATCATGTTAGTGGAACTCAGAGAACTTAACAATTATGGTCTATGGTATATATTATTGCACTGTATAAAATGTGTTTAAAAGATAAACAATCATTTGGTGATTTCTAAAGAAAAAAGTAATAAAAAATAATCTCTTGATTTGACAAAAATACTTTAAACATAGAATATACCTATTTGGTAATGAATTTTGTTTTATACCTAATTTTTCACTAAGCGTTTCAGATAAAAGTATCAAAATGATAAATGAAATTGGATTGGGCCAGACTATAATGTCAGTTGTCACAAGCAAAAAAGATTAGTTATTTAAAAACATTTAGACACTGGCAATCAGAGATAGTAACGGTCATAGCTGTTTAACAAAACAAACAAATAATACAAAACTAGAAATATTAGGGGGAAAAAACCATAACTAATTTACTGACCCCGTATTGAGGTCATGTCACAGAAACCAATTTGTGACATAACAATGTGGTACATGACTGACCCAGTCATTACAGCAATCCAAATGTCATCTGTTAAATTGTGGTAATGGTGTACCTATTACAAGGTTTTTCCGCGGTAATCCCACGCTACAAGGTTAGGCCAAACCACAGAGTTAATCTAAAAAAAGCCACAGTAATTGAAATCACTTTGATTGTACACATAACAGCTGCCAACACGTGCGTATGCTTCATAAAAGATTCTATTCACAAAATCTTCATAAATACTCTTTTTACAGTTCGAACAACGTAATAGGTCCGATTTGACGTTTGCATAAAACACAAAATAAATGTGTGTACAGAAGTTGTACGCCTTCGTTCTTAAAGAAAGTCGCCTTTTTATTTATCTGAACATAGGGCACCCATGATAAAAATGAAACTAAACGCCACGCATTGGAGTACTTATTACTAGAGTGCGCGCCACGAAAGAAGTCTCTTGGGCGCTATGTTGACACCACTGATTTTTCATTGTTTCGAGCGCTTTCAATGAAAAATCAGTGGTGCCAACATAGCGCCCAAGAGACTTCTTTCGTGGCGTAGACTCTAGTGTTGACATTATTCCTAGTATTTTGACAGGTGTCAAATCGGACCTATTAGATTGTGACAACTATAATCGCTAAAAGTGTTTACATCTTTTTGCAGCTGGCATTTTCGGAAAATGCGTCTTCTTTTTAATGGCTGTTCTTACGATTATAAAGTGCCTATTAAAACATAATTACTTTTTCACCAATTAATTGTTTGTTAAAAAGCAATCGAACGGCTGATAAACAATGAAATCAATTTCATTTTGTTTTCTCTGACCTGAATGTCAAATGAATTCGATAACAATAAGATTGCGATTGCCACACGTAGTAAGACCTCCATGAAGACATTAAATCATCATGAAGATCGTGCATGTGGGTGACAAATGACAATTAAAGTTACACCCTGTTCTTAAGATTGTAGTAGTGAATGAACAACAATGAGTTCAAGATCTCAATGTGCATGAAAAAATACGACAACTTTTTATGTCATGGTTGACTTTCGAGATCTTAAAACAAATCGTCTTCTGCCTAGCCTTTTCCCAAATATGGTGGGGTTAGCTTCCACCACCAGGAGGCCTACTCCCTAAGTCCGTCAACGAAGTTCGTCGCCCGTCCGAAAGTAACCCGAAACGTAGGAGTGAATAAAACAAGTGCCAAGTTCAACTTTTCGGACGGGCCAAAAACACATCGGTAGAAGGGAAATGTCAAATCGTGTTGTCATTCATTCTTAGTTCGGGCCCCGAAATAATCGTATGTCCATAGGTGATAGGGAGTAGGAAACGCTCGTAACTAAGGCCGAAACCACGGACTTCGTGCTTAGGGAGTAGACCCCTAGATACGGCTGAATACCAGTATTTTACACGGAGCGACTGCCATCAGACCTCCGCAACCCGTTACTGGGCAATGCCGATATCCTAAGGTTAGAACAGTGGCCAGACTTTTAAGCTTCTGACTACCCGTAACGACTGTCATAGGTATTCGTATGACACCCGGGACGTACGGTTTAA
Source organism: Amphipyra tragopoginis (assembly GCA_905220435.1). Taxonomy (NCBI): domain Eukaryota; kingdom Metazoa; phylum Arthropoda; class Insecta; order Lepidoptera; family Noctuidae; genus Amphipyra; species Amphipyra tragopoginis. The sequence continues at coordinate 6,567,463 of HG991997.1, read as the reverse complement.
CGTGCTCTCCGAGGCGCGGAGGGGTCTCGATGTGTAACGAATGGTCAGCCATCCACAGAATGACCGCGGCAAGTGTAGCTTTACCTTGCCAATGATATCATCCATGCGGTTGCAAATTAGCCACGAGCCGAGATCTTGCATATACAAAGTGTAACATAAATAACGCACAACCTCTTAAGGGGTCACTGTACTCATCATTATGAACAACTTTTATCATGGGATCAAACCTGAAATCGCGAAAAAAAAACAGCTCAGTACAGTCACCCCTTAAGGCGCTACCCCACCGAAAGTGGCGCCACTTCAGAAAAAAATCATTATTTCTGTCAACACACAACATATTGAAATTTCGTACGTGCAACATTTTAGTCAAGTGTTGTAGAAATTTTCGAACACCAAATATCAACACTAGAGTTTCTAGATTCGAAGTTTTAGCGATAAGTACCAAAAACGACCGTTTTTAGCATTAATTACTAAAACTTCTGACCTAGGATGTTAAGTGTTGTTGTTTGGTGTTCTTAAATTTCTACATCACTTGACTAAAATGTTGTACGTATGAAATTTCAATATGTTGTGTGTTGACAGAAATAATGATTTTTTACTGAAGTGGCGCCATTTTCTCTGGGGGAAGCGCCTTAAGAGGTATTGCGTTATTTATGTTACACCTTGTATAGGTTGTTAAAAACTTACTCTTAAGAATTTTGTGGGGTTACACTGCATCGGAAACTGCACAACTTTTCTAACAAAGTTGTTCAATTTCCGATACCGAGCGCACCATTAACTACGGAACAGTTTAATCGCTTGGTACTGCTTGATAAAAACAAATGCGGTTGCTTTAGAAAGCTCAGTTGACCATATCAAATCATTACTACTATAACCGCAACAAGTAGAAAAGTGCATAGAAAGCGAAAGCTTAAACGTTTACGGACTATAAGTGAACTTTTAGCAGCCTGTATTCTAAGGCTGGTGTTCACCAAAAATCTGGTTAAACAAAGGAAAAAAAAGGAAACAGAAAAAAAATGTGCTCATTGCGCATTCGCGTCCAGTATAATAATGCTTTCAGGGTGCTGATGGGGCTGCCTCGCTTCTGTAGCGCATCAGGGATGTTCGCACAAATGCAAGTTGATTGCTTTTTTGCAATAATGCGTAAAAGATGTGCATCCCTGGTGCGCAGGGTGCGGGCCAGCTCCAACAGCATCCTGTGCTTGATTGCAGGCAGATTGGACTGCTGTATAATAAATCGTTGCTCCAGAGTTTCGGCTGGAATTCTGAAGCGGTGATTTTTGTTTGTGTTTGTATTATATCACTAACATAATCTATAATTAAATATTGTCTTGTTACTAATCCTAATATGAGTCTTAGATACTCGAAATAAACTTTATTATTATTATTGCCAACAGTACTGCGGAAAAAGTAAATTTCAGAAAAAAAAAAAACAAGGGAAGAGCCATTTACTCGAAAAATGTACCAGAATTTTAGGTACTCAGTTCTTTAACCAGAGGATTACTGTTGCTGGATACTAGCTGAAACGCTGTAAAATAGAAAACAAACTATATCAAGGGTAGCTCAAATAATAATAAACACGTTTCACTATTTTTTTTTTAGGTAAAGGCATTATATGTAATTGCCTTGGCCCACCCCACGAATACGTGATAAATAATAATTATTAAGTTGTCTATTTCCCCGCGGTAAGTTTCATTGGTATGGCCAAAGTTTCACTACGTGATATAAGTTCATAATCAAACGATTGTACAGGATTGGCAAGTGTGCAGTCATTACTATTTTACTATCTTATTAGTATCTCTATGGAATCACGGCTCATCTTCCGTACGGAAGATGTCCGGTCCTTTGGTAGGCATACAGGGAACACAGGTCCAACGCGCAGAGGCTCCTTTGAGAACTTTAATCTAAAATGGGGTGGTGCACCAACCGGGGACTATCCACAGCTGCACTATTATTGTTATGAAGATAAGGGATCTTATTCCAAAAAAAAACTCGTCACGCGGTTACTGTACGGAAAGATTTTGCATTAAAATCTTTGCGCACCTATGAGTATACCTAGTCTACTCATTAAAAAATTGTATAAAAGGTAAACAATCCTTTGACTGTGAAATAGTTATTTTGCTTTAGAATACATTAAACATTTTTAGAAAATCTTAACATTAATATCTTGGAAAAAATTGTAGGTATCAGTTTTTATGTAGGTACACACGGCTACAGATCAAGCTGTACATTTCCAGTATAAGCTGATCTCGCATTGTATAGGATTTCCTTACAGTGAGAGGTCAGTGTAAACTGGAAGTGTATAGCTTGATGTGTAGCCGTGTGTACAGTCACTGCACTTATTGGTTACCCCACTCAAGAACAAACTTGTTCGTGAAAGGGGTAACCAGTTGGAGCAGCTGAATATACATATACTAAAACAATATGAATATGTCATGACCAAAGGATTGTTTACCTTTTATTCAATATTTTAATGGCCGGACTAAAGCATAAGCAATTTCCAAAAAGCATCCCTGTAACGAAGTAAGGTCAGGTGGGGTAAGAGGAACATAGTTTACTGGTTTTTGAACATTACGACCTCTAGCTATTAAAAATATGTACGTATTCTAATAGCAATACAAACAAAGTTTCGCTAACGATCCATGCTAACTGTTATTTTAACACAGAAATTGATTCTTCCAGTAATAACGGAACAATCTGACTACAAAGCCAGGTCTTCTAATTGTTCCTCTTTCCCGAAATTTGGGGTCAGAGAAACGCTTCGATTCGTACAAGTAAAAACACGTATTTTTACATGTATCTCTAAAAATTTGAGAACTGCCTTTCGACGTAATGGAAATGAAACTATACCATAGTTAAAATATGGTTTAATTTAGCAATACCGAACAATAAAAAAAAATTGGGGTAAGAGGAACATATTAGTAAGGTCAGTGGTTGTAAACTACGAATGTTAAAAACATTATACTGTAATTTGGTTTTTAATAAAAATATTAAGGAAAATAAACGATGAATGTCACTAAGTGAGTGTGGTGTGTATTTATTATAAATGTATCTAAATCGGTTTTCCAACCGTGAGTAACTCAACTGAATAAAAACAAACACAAATAATTGTAAAAATCTTTGTTTTACTTAACAAACGTACAAAAAACTTAAAACACTTTTCTGTCATTTTTTCACTCTGATCGTTATGCATGAACGAATATACTGCACTGCGTTTATACATAATGACCAAAATAATGGTATGGTATGGTATTCCATAATGTTTTGAGGCTGCATAACCCGACAGTGCACCACTTTTAACAGCCGCCACTGCTTCTAACAATTTTTCTTTCGGGTAAGAGCTCCGTTCCGTTTTTCTTATATAATTTCGAAGCATTTTACTTTTTCTGTAACAAATAAATATATGTACCTCCAATACGGTAAAAATAAATTACAGGAACAACTAACAAGCTTGTTGTATAGAGATATCAACACATTTTGGGGCGCACACATAGTGCCTTGTATGGGTACGATGAATGACTGTCAATTGGACCGAGTCACTACCACACAAATTAAAGCTGTATAATAATTATAAGCGTATGTACAAATAGCTCCGCGCGCCAAGATGAGTTAAACCATGTATTTCTACCTACCTAATCTAGATAGGTGATTTTCAACTTGCAAAATGTTTGTTACCCCTAAAACCGGGAAAGAGGAACATATGTTTCTCTTAACCTGGTATGGTAGTTCCTCTTTCCCGGCTTGGTATTTTGTAGCTTATGTTTTTGATGACATCGAAAAAGCACTAAAAACACATGCTACAAACAACTTATCATGCGGAAAATAAAGATTCAACATTAGAATTACACTTACCAACAAAATTGCGGCTATCACAGATGTTTTAATCCCTTAAAAAATCGCCAACAAAAAACACCGCTAGGTCACATTTTTATAGTTTGTCAACTGATTTTTTCTTTCTGTTTTACTCACGTACTTATTGTGTTGTAGTGCCATCTATCCATAAAATATTGAAACTATACCTAATACTGTTTTATCGACAGAGTAACCATAGAGCTGGCCTTTATAGTTTTCTATTTATGAGTTACTGTTCCTCTTCACCTGGCGTCCCTCTTACCCCACCTGACCTTATTAAAAACACCACCGTAATACGAGTGCTACCGTCAAAATACAATTACAGCGGTCATTGTTAGGAAAGGTCAATGCTACCTTGACATTTTAGGGAAAATGTCTAAAGGTAAAACTGGATGCGTTTGCGGTTTCGACAAACAGACAACTTCCTTGTTAATTCTTTTTTGAACCACGCAGCAGGAAAATGAAATGCAATTGATATTTTTTCTTCGATTTATAGCATTTGCATCTCTATTTTCTTCTTTCATTAGATTCAGTTTTGTTAATGAGCTTTGTTTTAATCTTCTTTCGTAGTAAAAATATTGGTCAGTCAGCAAATTTGGCAGCGAGGCCGACCAACCAGAGAGCGCCAATAGTATCGACACTCGACAGTTAATAAAATAACAAATCAACAAAATTTAAAAACGTCAACATCTTAAATGCTTTAAAGATTTTTACTAAAATATTCCTGTTTTATTCAAAAACGTATTTGTTGCATTTAAATAGTTTTTGTTATTTTCAAAGCATAATAAAGTACTTAGTTTTAGTTGTAACCTTCAGAACTGTTTTTTTTTTCTTTGTAAAAAACATTTATTAATGTTTCTACGCATGTCAAGTAAGTTTTTTCAGACATGTAGGTAATTATTTTTGTCAGTACATACATATATATGCTTATAATGTTTTACATGTTATTGATGTTATAATTTGTTTAAATAAATAAATAAAACAGTAGGTAAATACAGAAATTAACCGTATAGTCCGTAGCGGGCCCCGAAAGGGGACGAACACAAGAACTACCGTAAACTCGTTTTCGACCCCGATCGGGGCCCAGAATTAGGTCATACGACATCCTAATTAATAATGTAAACATTTAATTATCTACTTATCGGATCTTGTTATTGGATGAAATTTATAAGAACTAAATAAAAAGCTCAAGTTTGAGTACCATTGAATCAATCCTATTTAGCGCACGAGTTTTAATATTTACCTTTACAAAACTGAATGTATAAATGCGATAACCGCCATTTGATGACAGTCGTGGTGGACGCTAAAAATCATAAAAAGAATGGATTCTGGACTACCAATCATCACAAAATGAGTAAATCATTTATTAGCTCGAGGAAATCATCCATAGTTTTGGTAATTTTAGTAGTGATAACAAAGTTTTTGATATCCAAAGTAAAAGCTTCCCGCCAGTTGAACTTTTGTTGTTGTTCATTTATCACTAATATCACAAATTACACAGTAGGCGTGGTTAAAAACAATCCATCATCTATAGACAAATGCGATATACTACTAGAAAAAGCCCATGTTTTAACGTAAAACGTAAACGTACGTAAAATATCACGAAATCTTTGTTATCACTACTCAATTTGGGATTCGGAATCAGCCGCCATATTACTTTTTTATGGTTAATGATGTGAGAAAGTGATTATGTGAATCGATTATTTCGTTGTGATTTTGTTCGAATCGATTTAATAAAAAATAAGTAACACCAAAAATCGATTTTTTTAATTATAGTAAATATTTTACATGTTTGATGTAATTTAACATTCTATCTATGTTAAAATTATAATCAAGCAATCGAAGATACTTTTTTTTAAATATCGTTATAAGTCAGTAGGTACCTACATTTAAATAAAATAAAATCGATTTAGATTCATCATTAATCATAATCCTCTGTGGCTACATCAATAAATATTCGTACCGAAACTTCACCGTGGAATCCAATGCATCCGTAGACTGATATTCTTTATTCAAAATTCAAAAAATAAATTCTAATTTGACGCAATATCGGCAGTAAAATAATTATTATCTACGAAACGTTCCTTGTAATAAGGTTTAAAATTGTTAAACGGGATCTTAATAGTGCGAAATCTAGGTACCTCGCCTACGCCTTCATGTACTAATTTTAAATTGCATAGGTACCTACATAGAATATTAATTTTATTATGTCCAGGATGGTTGACGGTTGTGAATAAGCGAAAAAAAACAGAAGATAGGTGAAGAGGGTGAAGAGGTCATACATTATAGACTTTATTTTTTGAAGGCGTAGATGGTATAGGGTGCCCAGTATATCTGACATAGGCGTAGTGAGTATTTGATTTCGGGGAAGATTTAATGGCGGAAAGCTTTTGGCATTCTCGATGCGAGACATTGATGAGGCCTTGGGCCATCTTAAGTCGGATGCTGACCGGAAGCATTTACTTATAATGTAGTAGTTAGAATTCGAATAAGTTAGAACGTAAAACGAGCAATGAACATGCTGTTATGTGAAAATGGCGAATAATTGTAACATTACACGAACTCTTAAATGTTTCACCTCAGACTAGGCACCTCTGGGTTTTGAAGTAGGATTTTATTTCGAGATCGATTTTAAACGCTTTATGAAATTTTGCTCGTTTTATTTGGACAGGGGTGCAAAGGCAACAGTAGTTCAGCCATCTTTACTTGGCACTTTTACAACATTTTTTAGACCTTACCATTTTGTCGAGCTGATAGTCGCAGCGGATAAGCCTTGCAGCAGTAGGTAGACATAAGTTATTCTTAAATTCAAGATGGCGGCCTTGAAAATTTACTTATTATTTCATAATTATATTATTTCCATAGATTTCGGGGGTGCTGAAGCCGAAAATAAATTCTACTCCTAAATCCAAGATAGCCGTCATGAAAGTTCACTACCTAGTTAAATGAAATTTACTAGCCCTTAAATCATGGGATTGACACCCATGACAGCTAGCCAATTTGCGTAACCGCCATCTTGGATTTTAATCTCATTTTCGGCATTAACACCCCCGAAAATCACGATTTTGAAACCCATGACGACTAATTTGCAAATTTTTGTAGCCGCTATCTTGGAATTTCATTTTGTCCCCATTTTCGGCCTCAGCGCCACCGAAAACTACAGAATTGACACCCATGACGACTAGTGAACTTTTTATGTTTTGACCTCATTTTCTGCAACAGGAGCCATGAAAACCATGGAAATATCACCCATGATGAATAAGTAGTAAGTTTTCGTAGCCGCTATCTTAGATTTAGAAATCGATCTTAGCCATGTTTGTTTTGTGAACCGAGCTTATATCCTCTAACATTATTAAAACCTGATTATAGTAGTACGTCCTTTATCTTATGAACTATTTCACTTCTATTTGAAATGAGGAAGCAAAGGCCCAGGAATTTATGTCCCGAGCTGCGGTATGGCAGATTAGAACATAAGCTCCGCCTCTCTGCTGCTCGCTTTCCTCAGCAAACCCTAGCACGAATGCTCTGCGACAATGTACCGCGTTGACCGACTGCATGTAGTAATATAGGAGAGAATGTGGTAATACATTCTAATTATGTCTATTAGATACTTAAAATATCTTCGTGTTCATTCTACTTGTACTAATATTTAATCTGTGCCAATACTTTAGGTTTTGGAAAAATAATTTCTATTCACGTGAAATTATTTATTTGTAGCTATGCCGAAAATAAATAAATGTCATTAATTAACTTTCGAGCGATTTTATTTATTTAATGATTATTTTTCGATTAGGATGAATGAGTTTCGATTAGGCTGAATGAGTATCGATTTGGCTGAATGCAACATTTGTATTGTATTAACAATTTTGGATTGATGGTCAGCACTAGGTTCGAATTAAGTCGACGTACAATTTTTACTGAATTGAATTGTGTTTTTTTATCCGTTTTTGTATTTGAATAATGGTAAAAGTGAAAATGAAAAGAAAAAGAAACTATGTTTAGCTTGTCCCTTCAGCGTTTCAACACGTAACTAGGTACGTTAATTATTGTTTTTGAGCTAATCTATCTCAACTAATATTTAGATATAGGTATATTAAATATCTATTTTATTCTAATTTCGCATTATGTTGACGTAGCTTCACGTAAACAGCACATTTTTAAAGAAATTTACTAGACATATTAGGTACAATATTAATGAAATAAAATATTTTTCACATTAAATTCATACTTAAAACTTGCGTGCAAATTCCTGCATTTGGTGACTTAATTCATTTAATTGACGCGACAACTCCCCGAGTCAGCGGGTATGACAAATGTCAAAATCTCGTCGAGCCAAAGGGTTAACTAACTCTACAAATAAAATTAAAATTTTACAAACGGATTACTACTTACTTAATTTATTTTATGGTGCATATCTTATTTTAATATCCAATAATAACGGTCTATCTACATTTAAAGCCAATCATTGAATTTGAATCGTACTTAGAACTACACCGAACTCCTAGTTATCTAAGAAGGACTTACATTAAGGTAACTTTTTTCTGTTATTTATTATCACAAGAAGTTATCAAACATCTTTTATTTTTTCTGTTTAAACACTTATTAACAAAATCTTCAACTTTGAACAATGACACGTATTTGTATTTCCCCAAACGTTTTCAACGTGACCTTGTCGAGGCGTAAGGTTACTTAATACACACACTGCATCGGAATAGAACGTTCATACCAGTTGCAAGCGTGAATAAGAAAATGTAATGTAATCCTGAAATTGAATAGTCAATTGCATCATTCCCTTCCGTGATTAACAAATTATTAATTTTGAACCTTATTAGTACGACATAGAGGAGCGTAATTTGAGCTCAGAGGTCAAATTAGAGTGGACGAAAGCGTCGTCGTGAGTCTATTGAAGATGGAATAAAAAGACTGTAGTTGTAACATCTTGCTCTCGAGCTCGTTTGGAAATCTCTGAGGATGGCGATTGCTTTTTGGTTCATTGTGGCGCAAGCGCAACAAAGTGTTCATGTTTGTTGCTACGTTAAAATGGGACATTCGTAGTCTCGTAGTGACGTCATTTATTTAACAAAGGAACGAAGGAAAGAAAAGGTAATTATTTGAGTGTTGATGTGACGCACATCACAACCATAAAAAGTAAATAAAACAAAAGAAAAAAAAAGGGAAATTACGTGTCACATCTGAGCAAATCGGCCATCGCTTTGCATATTGCTATGGCATATGCACAGACCACAGCGCTGGTTTTCAGCGATAGCTGACGTCTACATAATGACATCGGCGAATGCGTCCAGAAATGTAATGCATTTGCATTTTTTCAAATTACATTTCTGAAAATTTTTTTACGTCTCCCCATTTTCAACCCAATATTGGATATATATTTTTCAACGGGACGCAGCAGTCAATTGGATGAAATTGATTATTTAGCAGTGCTCCCAGACGACATTCGAGTAAATTTTGCTCGATTGAATATTTAAAACCCACTTCGTTCTTGCTCGACGTCCCCTGTAGGTTGTTTTATTATTACTGGTTCGCTGCTTGTGTTTGGCTTTAGAAACATGCAATATTGAGATTGAGATACATTTTTAATTTTTAGAGGCTTTCGTAGTAGCGGTATTAAGGCTGGACATCCACCAGAGCTGTGCGAGGAAAATGTGCGGTGCGAAAATGTGTAGCGAGGATGTGAAACGGTGTGACCCTTTCCACCAGAACTGTGCGAGGAATGTGTAATGTGTACAAATGATCATCTACCTCTTCCAAACACCATCTATTGACTGACTGGTAGGCGCATATTTTCAAATCCTCGCACACATTCCTAGCAACATATTCCTTGTAACACAGACCTCGCAACACATCCCTCGCTCGCATTTCTCGCTTGTTTTGTATGAACAAAAACCTCGCTCCGCTAAGCCCATATCCACCAGAGCTGCGCAGAGCGAAGCTAGGTAAATGAACTGATTCTATTGCTGCTTACAAAACACATTCCTCGCCACGCAGCTTAGCACAGCTCTTACAAAGTCTTATGATATGGATCTCAAAAATACCCATTCTAATTGGAATAATAGATATAAATCCATCTTTTTTTAACTTCATTGGGATTGTTGTCTTATTATTAACGTAAAAAAGCAACCTTTTCTTATCCAATGCCAAACAAAAAGCGTGTTTCAATCAGAAACAATCTCACGCAGTCACGATATAATTTGTTCGTCGCCTGTAAGTGTTAGTTGCCATGAACAGCTCTGAAACTGATTATTATTGTATAAAAACTGTAACGCTGACGGTAATGCTGGTTACACACAGAGAGGCTTATAGATAAAATTATTTATCATGCATATCAACGCGGGAAATTTCAATTGGCGTAAGGGACAAGAAAAATTTCCCGTATCTTACATCAAAAAAAATTTCGTATCATATCTAATAGAAACTTTTCGCTTGACTTAATGTTTATTATGAAAAGCAATAATCGAATCTTGAGATTTGGTGTAATAAAGGTCTGAAGTGACTAATCAAGTTTGACAGCTGTTTGAACTTTGTAGAAGATGTCAAACTTTAGTGTATCCTAAGAAAAAAAACTAACCTCTTAGTAGTGTGTATAATCTTCTCAGGGAAAACTAAATATTCAGAAGCACTTTGGCAATATTTTCTCTAGGTTCTTGGTCGGGACTGACATTGTTCAGCCCTGCAGTCCTAAAGTTACTGAACGACACAGTATGTTATGCAGTTGTGACAGAACTGTAAATAACATTCTTAGAGAAAAACGAGCGATGTAATATTCACATAATGTGCCGTTATGTAAATAATACAATATATTATTACATAAAATATTTACTGTTTATTTACCGTTCGTAATAATGACCAATTTCTCACTGACAAGTCGAGGTAATAACTTGTTTAATTTTCTTCAATTGCTTGTAAAATTTATTACACACAATTTATTATACTTACTTGTTTATGTACATTAATAATTCTTGTTACGAATATAATTCGCGTTTGGTTAGTATATACTTAATTATTGGAAAATTACTTTACTTTGGTCATTACTCAGAGTTGCCAAAATGCAAAAACCTGGTCAATAAATTACTGCGATGCAACAAAAACCGGGACTTCGGATTTGTGAATCTAAATACTACATAAATTGTAAGTTAAAAATATGTACTTAATGAATTTAAAATCATCAAAAAAACCTTCATACTATTTATATTCTGTGACTTTTTAGTCATCTTAGGGCCGATTTTTCAATAGTCAGATAACTTTTATCTCACGAATAAATATGACGGTTTGACATATTTTCTATACAAAAGCTGTCAAAACTTCAAACTTATTCCCCAGATAAAACTTATCTGACGATTGAAAAATCAGCCCTTAAAGCCATAAAACCATGAACTATTACACTTTTACTTTTACTATATTACTACTTTTACTATGGGACAAAAAATAAAAGCGCGAAAAAAAAACAGATGTTTGATACATTTACTTAGTAGAGTAGAGCAACAGTGATTATTAAAACGAAGATTAAATTTTCGAAAAAAAAATGTTTTCTTTAAAAATTCCTTCACAAAAAATAAATACCTGATACATATTTTTTTAAACCAAGCTTCTGTTAAGAAGTTTCACATCTAAGTATAATAATCATGCACAATAATAAGGAGGGCAAACATTTTTTTTTGCAGGTCTTTTTTATTTGTTTGGACCAACAATTTTTTTTTTAATTTGGTCCTTATTTAGAAGTTTTACAACAAAGTTGCTGAACGATGAGCAGAGTTCGTGGTTTTCGGTTGTAAGACAACTAAAAAGTCTCGGTGTATAGAATAAAGCATAGAAAGAACGTAACCATCGTTTTTTTACTGACGATGTGTTCTGCCATGAAATTGAGCGCAGTGTATCTCTAACCTATTGCCTATACCTATAATAATGGCAGTGAAAATGTCTCGGCTACTCGTGCACTTTCACTATAAGATTAGCCTTTTTTCTTCCCCTCTTAAACGTAACGTCACCGCGGTAATAGTTATCGAGACAGATCGCTATAATAGCTAAACGTTTTTCTAGGTCTAGATGTAGTTAGATAGTATTGATAGTAATAGCTTTTGTTTCGCCCACCGTCCTTTGTTCGATAGAAAGTTCTGCAATGCATTGATTTTATATTGTAATTTAGCTATTGTAATCCTTTGTTTGTATTCAGCGATAAATAGAAGGATGCTTTAAATTTTAGAGCTTTGGATTCAGAATTTCTGTTGGATTATCATTAAAAGAATGATAATCCAACATAAAAAATAAATTATAACTTTCGTGAGACACATTCATATTTATGATTAGTTACGGTTTACTCACGTGCATTTTTCGGGATTGCCCTCGACTCGCGACCTCGCCGCGTGATCAGATCATGATTAAGGACTCCGTTTGGGTCCGAAACTAGTCGGGCAATCTCGAAAAATGCACGTGAGTAAACCGTAACTAATCATAAATATAAAAAATAACGCTGTTTGCGTTTTTTTTTAGCTGAAATTTTTTTTTATCTAGAGTTTTTGGCCATATGCTCGTATGAAATATGAATTCAATTAGGAACTCGTTAACCTCTTTTTTATCGTGGGAAAATCCTCATGGAGACCCTTCGCCTGGGGAAGGCGAAGGGTTATGCCGGAATCTTACCGGCTAAAAACCCACGGTGTTCCTACTCCTGACCCTTGGCCGGGGTCGCGGGATTCGCAGCTGCATGCACCGCAACCCCGGCAGGCCTCGGTCCTCTTCGGCACCTCTTCTTCATCGTAACTAAAAAACGTTACCTTAATATTTTTCTGTATTCTTCGAAATTACTGGCTTGAGAAACTGCTCTACCTCGGAAGAAAAAATAACGATGCTGCACGTCCATTTATAATATTAATAGGCCTCCCGCGGAAACGTCACCTAATTTTTTATACGGAACTCACAGTTCCAGTAGCTAAAACACGGAAATTCTCTAACAGCTACCTACTTAGCTCCTTATATAGAGAGTATGAACTCGAGTGAGGCTTATTCAGCCCTTACTGTCACTGTGATTTGTGATGTGAAGTACAACATAAATAGATACACCGTAGCACCACTTGACACAAAGCATGATAACAAGCTCGCTCAGAAATAGATGCCGAGCACAATAATAGGTTGTTCGGAAAATAATTTCGTTTTTTCCCAACAGAGGACTTAATTGTATTTTTTTACAGCCAACTCACACTTAAGCCGCATAATCATTATATATTTAGACCAGCTGTCTAAATATATAACGATTATAGCAAGACTTGTTTGTGAAAAAAGTTCGATTGGTTCTACGCTGTAGTTTTTGGTTGGTACCCTTTCAAATATGGTAAATTAAAAGCAGCATCTTCGGCATATTTTACTTTTTACCATCGAAAAGTAAAAAATGCTGTTCAAGCAAGAAAAAAATATCCAATGTGCATGGAGAAGATGTATCGACAGAACGCCAGTGCTGAAACTGGTTGGCAAAATTTCAATCCGGCGGCAATTTTGATCTAAAAGATACACCACTTCTGGAAGCCAGTTGAAGCTGATGAAGACACAATAAAGATATTAATTGATGCAAACCGACGAATATCAACTCATGAGAACGCTGAGAAATTAAATTTATCGAATTCGACCGTTCATGATCATTTGAAACGCCTAGGTTTAGGCAAAGGTCGACATGAAAAGCAATTAAAACGAAATTACTTTCCGAACAACATAGAAGTTTCGCTGAAGCGCTTGAATTTGCAACTGCAGCGTTTGGAAAATGGTATATTTCACACATTTCCTTCCGCATTCCATTCTTAAATTCTTTTCGACGGTTGTGAACAGTGGAACTTCTGTGCCTCATTATTTTGTAGAGGAAGTGAGAGGTCGAGATGACATGACGAAGTGGTCGTCCGCATCCGCAGCTTTTATTATGTAAAAATGACAACTGGCGACCGTCTCGTGCGACTGCAAAATAGGTGAACACTTCTTGTTGGTAATGATGGAGTAAAACGTTGTGTTGTTGAGTTCCTGTTGCTTGCAGTTTGTGAGGAACGGAGAAAGACCCGTGAAGATGCGAATAGTAAACTTTTTATTTATGATTTTCTTGCTCGCCTTTGACTCTAGTCGCATCTGTTGGCAACCGCAGACAAGGTCTAAGATGGAGCATACAAATCCAAGTAACAGAGATATTGAGGAAGTCCCCTATACTCCTCTGGCTCTAACATACACACGAGCACACGACGAAACACAATAAACTGCTTACCGGACTTTCATGTGAGGATGACATATAACCAGTGATCGGAAAAGGGTGAGCTAATTTACCTAAACTTCAAAGAACAGAGACAAAAACTGGAGACTTCCTTACGACAACATTTTTTTTTCGGGAGAATTTTCTCTGATATTTCTTTCATTTGTTTTCAAAAAATAAAAGACAATCTCTTTTTAAAAACAATGAAAAACGTGTTCATCTGGTTTTGTGACAATTTTGGAAAACAAAAATAGGAAACGATTTTAATTGTTTCCTGTACTATTAACATTAATATTAAATGTACTTTAGTGATGTCCCGAAACCCGGAATAATTTTCACGAAAAAAAATGTTGTCGTAAGGAAGTCTCCAGTTTTTGTCTCTGTTCTTTGAAGTTTAGGTAAATTAGCTCACCTTTTTCCGATCACTGCATATAACAGAGATGCCTCTTCTTGAACGGATATGATTTCAAATTATACCATTAGTTTTAGATTGTGAATTCCCACTCCTTGCTGTCTCCATAGCCCGGGTTTCCAATGGTATGGTAATAATCATCACGTTTGGCAGATTCGTGATCGCATGATGAAGTTGATTGCACAGCGCTGTGTGAATTGAGATACTTCGATCATTTATTAGATTACTTAATTTTCTAAGTATACGTCTAGAAATAGAAAATCACAATTTATGGCTCTGTTTAGCAATTAAACGGTATTTTATGGAATTGATGTTTAATAACAATGTAAGCCCGTTTTAGTACGGTTATCTGTGATTACTATCAGCACAAATTATGTAATTGTTGAACAATCGTTGCAAATAATAATTGCATAATAAATACACGAATATAGGATGTAGAGACAATGATTGATTGGATGTAGGTAAGTGAATCTGCAATTTTGGTTGGCACTTTTTGCGTGATAAGGATTTTATTATAAGACTTGCACATTAGTACATTGTAAATTAATATTTAATCGTCATCTTCCCACTCATCTAGTCCACATGTTATGTCGGTAAAAATATATAATAAGTTACCCCCGCGGATAAAAAATGAAAGCAAAGATAGTATATTTATAAAAAAATTAAAACAAATGCTATTAAATAAATGTTACTACCACATAAATGAATATCTAAATGATAAATGTATGTAAAACGCAATAAATAGAAATCTAAATTAATAGTAATAATTTACTAATAACATAAATACAAGTAGGTGCATAATAATATATAAACATACATACATTTTATATTAACATTTTATATTAATATTATAATAACCAACATAATAAAATTTATATTTTTATATTCTTACAAACTCTAGAAAAAAATAGCTTTAATAATATTTAAAACACATTACAAATAAAATAGCATAAATATAATTAAATCCAATATTTAACTCTAGTAGGTGCACAGTAATAAATTTATCATAAAATTCAAATATGATTCTCAAAACCCAACTAAGTAAATTAATGAAATTACATAAAATAATAATAAAACTAATATAAAGAATAAGTAATAATACGAAATTAAAAAGGGTTTAATACCCTTTTAAGAAGTTTAGATTTTAGAGAAGTTTAATACTTCCTCCTCTCTCCTACATTTGCCGTGCCTGACAAGGCCCACACATGTTTCTTATATTAATGTAACATCTATTTAACTTGTGGAGTGCAATAAATGTATTGAGTATTGAGTATTGAGTAACTTGATGGTTTTACATTTTAAATTTGACGTCATTGCAAAAAATAAGGTAATGTTTCTGCACGATTTAGTAAAAGAGGTCACGAATATAGTTTATATTACACACGAAATGGTAATCATTAGGCTGAATACTACTTAATTACGTGCCTAAATTGGAACTGAAAGGAGCTCTGATGAATATTTATTTCGGTAATACAGAAAAAACTTTTAATGTTTCGAGTAGTTATTCCTTTTCCGTATTCTCCTTACCACAGATCATATAATACTACGTACAGATACCCAATCCCATACAAAGAAATGACACCTCCCTAAGTCTGGCTATTGATCTGGCTATTTTTCTTCCTCCATTTTTTTAACAGATGGCAGCATCAGCGGCTCGCTAATTGCCAGATAGTGTAGTTTTACAACGCCATCTAACAGTCGGCCTGTATATTACGTGACATCGATACTAGGTGGCATTGATACTACTAGATGGCGTTGATATGATAGGTTCTCTAGGTACCTACATATACATCACCCGTGCGCTCAAGGACAAATAATAACAATAGGCACACGCACAACAAAAGTTAACTCGAGTTGGCGGAATAGTTCTTAAAGTGAAAACATCTTTAGGGGCCATCCATAAATTACGTCACACGTCAAGAGGGGGGGAGGGGGTCGACGAAGTGTGACATTGTGTGACAAGGGGGAAAGAGGTCCTAAATTTTGTGACGTCACATTTCAAAATCTATTATAAGTAACTAAGAATTAAATGGAAATAAAACTAATGTTTGATTTGCTGTTTTAATTTAATAATTTCTAGATGTAAAATTGCAAAATATGTTACGTCTTAGGGAGGGGGGAATCTCATAAATGTGACCAGCTGTGACAAGGACGGGGGGGCGTCATCAAAATCATGAAATACGTGTGACGTAATTAATGGATGGCCCCTTAGTTGCGTTGAGCGATTTTTAGTAGGGAGAAAACATACGGGTTCGCGCCTGTTTCGCGCCTTGGCGTCTATACTACTTATACAGCGTGTCCCAGAAAGTAGTGTCAAGCGGAAGTCCAGAGGTAGAACAGCCTTTGAGGTACCCAAATCACCCCCATGTATGTTCCGCGATTTTTTGTAGTTTTCGAGATATGAATATTTTTCATGTTTTTTAATCAAACTCTGACTATAACGACATTTTTGATTATAGTGACGTGAATAGTTGAGATACATGAGTAATTTTTTTTTTCTAAATTAGCTGATTAGTGACCCTATCGAATGCATAAACATTTGTAACCATAGATGTAACGAATGCGTTACAAAAAAATATTGAATTGTCATAAAGTTAAAATCCTGCATGTTTCCTAAATCTTTGTGGGTGATTTAAAAATAAATCTCCCTAAACTTTTTTTGCCAGATGTATTTTAAAAACTTATCCATTTTATCAGCTATTTACCCTGTAAATTTCATCGAGCTATCTCTACGACATCATAATAAAAATTTCATTCAAAGCATACAATATCGAAAATTCCAGTTTAAAAGGGTGAATGAAGAATTGATTAAAAATAACTAATAACGTCTTTTTAGTAACCCTCGACGCAAAAAGAGGGGTGTTTTTAAGTTTAACTAGTGTGTCTGTGTGTCTGTTTGTGGCATCGTAGCTCCTAAACGGATTTTGATTTAGTTTTTTCTTTTGGATGAAAGGTAACTTTATCGAGAATGTTCTTAGCTATGATTCAAGAAAATCTGTTCAGCCGTTTGAAGATCATCAGCTCTTTTCTGGTTGTTGAAGGGATATGAACAAATTCTACTGGTCTGATCGATTCGAAATTTACTATCCTGTGACTTCAATGATATTGATGACATGTGACAAGAAGGAGGTCATTACAACTTATCATAAACTTAAAGAATCAATAGGCACACAATACGTCTACTGTAAGTTGGGTACCATGCTGTTTCAGATGATGCTTGAGTATCAGGTCAAGGTTACCATGTTATTGTAATATCATTGAAGTCACAGGATAGTAAATTTCGAATCGATCAGACCAGTAGAATTTGCTCATATCCCTTCAACAACCAGAAAAGAGCTGATGATCTTCAAACGGCTGAACAGATTTTCTTGAATCATAGCTAAGAACACTCTCGATAAAGTTACCTTTCATACAAAAGAAAAAACTAAATCAAAATCCGTTTAGGAGCTACGATGCCACAAACAGACACACAGATACACACGTTAAACTTAAAAACACCCCTCTTTTTGCATCGAGGGTTACTAAAAAGACGTTATTAGTTAGTTTTAATCAATTTTTCATTCACCCTTTTACAACTGGAATTTTCGATATTGTATGCTTTGAATGAAATTTTTATTATGATGTCGTAGAGATAGCTCGATGAAATTTACAGGGTAAATAGCTGATAAAATGGATAAGTTTTTAAAATACATCTGACAAAAAAAGTTTAGGGAGATTTATTTTTAAATCACCCACAAAGATTTAGGAAACATGCAGGATTTTAACTTTATGACAATTTAATATTTTTTTGTAACGCATTCGTTACATCTATGGTTACAAATGTTTATGCATTCGATAAGGTCACTAATCAGCTAATTCAGAAAAAAAAAATACTTATGTATCTCAACTATTTACGTCACTATGATCAAAAATGTCGTTATAGTCAGAGTTTGATTAAAAAACATGAAAAACATTCTTATCTCGAAAACTACAAAAAATCGCGGAACATACATGGGGGTGATTTGGGTACCTCAAAGGATGTTCTACCTCTGGACTTCCGCTTGACACTACTTTCTGGGACACGCTGTAGATACAATACGGTCGAGGTATCTTGGTGAGTCTGAAGTTAGCTGATTAGCTGCCAGTAGACAATTTCGTATCTAAAAGATTCATTGCGCAACCAAACAACTAATTTCAGACTCGCTAAGATACGTCGTCGGCCGTATTGTAAGGCGTCAGCGAGATGGCCAAGATGGCGGCTGTGAAATTTTACAAAATATGCGTCATGTATGTCGTGTCCATGGTTTTGGCGGGCGCTGATGACGAAAATGAGGTCGAAGTCAAAATCCAAGATGGCTACTGCGAAATTTTACAAAATATGCTCCATGGATGTCATGTCTTGTTTATTTTGGGCATGGTTGGATATAACGAGCTGAGAGTCAGGAGGGATCTAACACTCGTCACGTATTTACTTAAAATAATTAGAGGTAAGACATACAATGCCGATATATTGGGGTTGGTGTGTCTGTGTGTGCCGGACAGATACGTGTGGCGGCGACGCCGGCCTCGTCTGTTGGCAGTACCGCGCGGCCGCACTAATCTGCTGAGCGAGGCGCCACTGACGCGCGCGCTTCGCACTCTCAACCTTGTAGCAGAGGAGACAGACATTTTTGTTTGTACACTGAGTGAATTCACAAAGATAACACTATGTATTATATGTTATAAAACATAAAAAAAAAAAAAAAATTTTGTTGCTACACTATTGCATTGGGTATTTACCTGTAATAATAGCTGTAAGTTGTAATAAATAAATAAATAAATAAATAAATGTCCATGGTTTTCGGGGGCGCTGATGACGAAAATGAGGTCGAAGTCAAAATCCAAGATGGCGGCTGTGAAATATATGTGTCATGGGTGTCGTTTCCATAGTTTTCGGTGGTACTGATGACGAAAATGAGGTCAAAGTCAAAATCCAAGATGGCGGTTGCGAACTTTTACAAAATATGCGTCATGGGTGTCGTGTCCGTGGTTTTCAGGAGTACTGATGCCGAAAATGAGGTCTCAGTTAAAATCCAAGATGGCGGCTACCAAATTTTACAAAATAGGTAAGTATACATCATGGGCAAAATCTTACAGCCTACATCTTGGATGTAGGCTGTAAGATATGGATTTTGACTTTGACCACATTTCGTCATCAGCGCCCCCGAAAACCACGGAAACGACACCCATGACGCAAATTTTGTAAAATTTGTCAGCCACCATCTTGGATTTGGACTTCGACCTCATTTTCGGCATCAGCGCCCCCGAAAATCACGGAAACGACACCCATGACGTATATTTTGTAAAATTTTGCAGCCGCCATCTTGGATTTTGACTTTGACTTCATTTTCGGCATCAGCACCCCCGAAAACCATGGACACAACACCCATGACGCATATTTTGTAAATTTTTGCAGCCGCCATCTTGGATTTTGACTTTGACCTCATTTTCGGCATCAGCACCCCCGAAAACCATGGACACAACACCCATGACGCATATTTTGTAAAATTTTGCATCCGCCATCTTGGATTTAGACCTCATTTTCATCTTCTGCGCCTCCGAAAACCGCGGAAACGACACCCATTACGCATATTTTGTAACATTTCACAGTCGCCATCTTGGATTTTGATTTTGACCTCCCTCATCTTCTGGAGGGGAAACGTGTGAGATAATAAAGTATTTTCCCAATCAACCTTGAACCTTATGCTTTTGCGATAAAGATGAAAATCTATTAAAGAAATTTCACAGATTGTAGTAGCTTGATGTGCTGGCGTCTGTACATATCTGATACAAGAACCGCATTTTTTAACAAAAATACGCGTTGTTCCCTTACAAATACAGCAACAAATGACGGCCTACCAGCGCTGATCGGAGCAGGTCGGAAATTGTCGGCGAAGTTCGGAGCTTGTCGGTGCTGTTCGCCACACAGTATAGAGACTACCTGTGCCGACTAACTGCGCGGGCACCACCGACAAGCGCTGGCAGATCAACGCCGACAACCCGCTTTCTACGTGTATGCGCACTTATTTAGCAAAAACCGTACATTAGTCCGCGAAATTCCAAATTTGAATATCGAAAATATTGAGTTTTTGAGGTAGGCTTCCTTATGAAACAGAGAAAAGTCGCCAAAAACATATTAATAAAAGTCTTTGCACTAGATTTAAACAAAAGATTTTTAGATTTTCCTTGAAATGAAACAACGTAAATTGAACATATTTAGGTGTTGTGGAGTGATAACCGGACAAATTGAGTAAAACGCCATCTACTGTAAAAAGATCTAAACAAAATGACTAACAATGGCTACTTTTAACTACTTTATCATTCTATGGGTTCGAATTGAACTATAAGACTTCATTTATCTTTTTTGTTGAAAATACGTGATTTGTGTGTGTAATTACATAAATCAAGATTAAGCAAGGATGTTTTTATATTTAGTACTTCTTACTTCAACCAAAATCTGCCGTTTAACACTTTTTAGTGATTGTTAATTTCATAATTGTAACCCAGGCTGCCATCTGTGAACTTTTTAGTAAGACTAATTATAATTTGTTCGAGTTGAGACCCCATGGCTGAATGATGATGATTGGTGACTTGACGGTGACATGACTGATGTGTGCGAGTGTTATTTGGGATTTGACCAGAAGACAACCATTTAAAAAAGTGGATGATCTTCTAAAAAAAAAAATAGAAGACTTAGACCCAATTTCACCATACTCTGTTAGTTATTAATATCCTGTTAAACATTTTAACAGACTGTTTATCAGCACACTGAAATTGACATTCACAGCTTAACAGAACATTAACAACTAACATTGTATGGTGAAATTGGGTCTAAGCCAATGATATTATAATTTGTATATAATATCATTGGTCTAAGCACTTTTTTTAAATTTCCTCTATTAATATGGCACGGTTACAGATCAACACCTTGTAAGAACTTGTAATGTCATTATAAAAAGCATTTTATATCGTTTACAATCGTTACTAAGATACAATACAGCCGACGTATTTTGGCAAGTCTGAAGTAAGTTGTTTGGCTGCGCAATGAATCTTTTAGAAACGAAATTGTCTACTGCGCAGCTAATCAGCTAACTTCAGACTCGCCAAGATACGTCGGCCGTATTGTAGAGCGGTATTTCTTAGTAAGTACTTACACACATCAAAAAAAGTTTGCGATCACTAGCATAAGCTGATAAAAAATTTTAAATTGAACTTTATCAAGAAAAATTCTTTGTTGTGTGTTTTCTTGATAAAGAAAACTCGTGTTTAAAGAATCTAAAAAGAAGAAGAAATCATAATATAATCTACCGTAACAAAAAAGATTTCGATTTTTCAAAGTGATCGCAAACTTTTTATGTTGTGTTTATGTAACTTTTGTCCAATATTTTTTCTTGGATGTCTACTTCATACAAGAATATTTCGGCCTTTTCTTGCCAAGGTCCATTTGTCTTAAGGAACAGGTCGTCTATGGTGACTTCACCACGTTCTTTATCTATGAAAACTTTTTATATCAGCCTTTGAAATAGCCTTCTAAAATAATCTTTACAAATTACATTAAATTATACAAAAAACTGCTATGTATGATAAAGAACAAACACCTAAGAATAATAAAAAACACTCATAGTTGCAATTAATTATGAATAAGCATGAAATGCTGAGATAACACGTAGAATAATTGTGAATAATTAAAATTTCCTTCATAGCGAACACCTGGATGGGACGTTATTCTGCCGTACAAGCAATAAACGCAGTAAGAGTTTTTTTTTAAATAATGTACTGTATATGATAAGCAGTGATCGGAAAAGGGTGAGCAAATTTACCTAAACTTCAAAGAACAGAGACAAAAACTTGAGACTTCCTTACAACAAACTTTTTTATTGCGGGAGAATTTTCTCGGATATTGTCTTTCATTTGTTTTCAAAAAATAAAAGACAATATCCTTTTTTGAAAACAATAAACAATCTCTTTTTAAAAACAATGAAAAACGTGTCATCTGGTTTTGTGACAATTTTGGGAAACAAAAATAGGAAACGAATTTAATTGTTTTCTGTACTATTAACATTAATATTAAACGTATTTTAGTGATGTCCCGAAACCCGGAATAATTTTCACGAAAAAAATGTTGTCGTAAGGAAGTCTCCAGTTTTTGTCTCTGTTCTTTGAAGTTTAGGTAAATTAGCTCACCTTTTTCCGATCACTGATGATAAGCCTAACTAATAAGGTTTAATTTTCTATACTCTAAAATTGCACTTACTTCATTTATTGCTCGTACGGCAGTATTTTTCTCATAGAGATTGCTCTACTAGTAGTTACCGATGATAGTGACAGCATAATGTGATCACCATTCCGCCTATAAATATGCATATGGCAAGGATTGAACGCTAGAACGGACTTTGACGGAGACTCGCTCAGCAATAGCCTGTGGAGTGGATGTGTTTCAAGGTATGGTAACAACATACATAAACATGACATCACCTGTATTCCCCGGAGGGTAGGGTAGAGTAGAGGTGTATAGTACACCCTTATTTTGCCGTTAAATTTAAATCCCATGTAATAGAGGGCGAGCCTATTGCCATGCTACTGAGTTCACACGGAAAAACCCAATAAAACTGCGCGACCTAGGGATTGAACCCAGGACCACACGCTTAACAATTGCGCATGCGACCACTAGACCGACGAGGCAGTCAACGAGCCTTAAGCTGTTTCTTTCTGGAAGCTTTGTTTGTTAAATATTTTGGATGTACCTGCGAGTATGTGCCAATAAGGGCCTTTTTACTGTCATGCGGGTTCGTGCCTGCGTGCGTGCGTCACCCGCATGCGTGGCGCTCGCAGTTCACCTTTTCGTGCGTGTTTCATGCATCACAATAAA
The DNA here is from genome assembly GCA_905220435.1 of Amphipyra tragopoginis. Lineage (NCBI taxonomy): Eukaryota > Metazoa > Arthropoda > Insecta > Lepidoptera > Noctuidae > Amphipyra > Amphipyra tragopoginis. The sequence goes on along the minus strand of HG991997.1, from coordinate 6,544,075 downwards.
TACATGTATGAAAAGGTGAAATTCAGGCGCCACGGGTGCGGATGACTCACGTATGCGGGCACGAGCCCGTGTCACAGTAAAAAGGCCCTAAGCACTTTTAGTGCTTTATTTCCAATTCAATTCATACAATTGCTAATTCTAAAGCAACTATTAACAAGTTCAGCGCCCTCTAGTCGCATTCGCAAGCCCGGTTGTCCTCGTGGAGGGCTCATTTTAATTGTAGGTTTTTCTTAGAAAATACACTGTCATAAAACAACTAACAAGACCTCCCTGAAAACACTATTTTATTTCGTAGTAGCGTGATTTTTTTACATGGTTTTTAACCTAACGCCAAGAACCATCCTTGAGAGTTCACTCTTAGCGCAAACGTAGGTAATGCCGAGAACTCTCCTAGAAGGTCCACTAGCAATACGTATGTATGTCGGCATGGCGTATGAGGTCTAAGAAAAGAGTGGCGAACTCCAATGTGTTAAGTACAGTTGGACTAAGAACTTTCAGGCTGTGTACTAGTAACACATTACATCATTGGCCACTAAGTAATAATAATTCCGTATAACATTTTTATTTTTTGGGACATGGTGGGGGGAGCACGTCAAAATATGAAAGAGGACGCTTCGAAATGTTGCCACTACATAAACTGTAAAATGTTTATTGAGGAAGATATTCTCATAGCATGTACGGATATCTATTTCTTTTTTATATTCCTGTTTAGTATATTCTATCACTTATAAATTAAATCATATTATTTATCTATTTTTAATAATAATTGTTTGCTGAACAGAACAACGTCATTACGTCGGCGCCGGCTGTCGCTGAAAACCAGCGCTGGGGCTCTGTCTTGCATAGGGTTGCAGCGATAGCCGTTTTGCGTGGATATGACGCATGTTTCCCTCAACCTTCTTATTTTTTTTGTTTTTGTGTTTATTTTCTTTTTGCGTCATGTTTACTGCAAATAAACGTATTTTCTTTCTTTCTTTCTACTAGTAGTTAACCCTAAGCAATACCGGTTTACTAACAATAACATGGCAATTAGCCATAGTTATACACAGATGCGTAATTATATAAGCGCGTATGTAAGTCATATACCTATGTATTTTGCAACAGCCGCGATGGCATGCGTAAATTGCTACAGAAATATGCTCTACATTCATTCAATGGTGGCTGATTGTTGCATAGGCAGCATTTTAAAGTGTTATGTCATCGATTGTTAATTATAAAAGACTTGTAAAAATTCATTTATAATGCAAAAGTATACACCTTGCTTAGGTTTTATGTTTTCTATCGTATTGTTACGTACCTATAAGTTATCTTGAATCCTGAGACTCCCGAATAATAGCATGTATGCAGGGGCCTACCAATGGAAAATGGCGCCTACGGCGAAAATCTAAAGGAGAATGCCCACCAATGGGCCCCTTATTTTTGGTGCCATGTCAAGACTATTTACTTCTCAAAAATTAAGTTGTATTTTTACATGTTCAAGTTTTTTTTATCAACATTTCTTTTACCCTAGCATTGGAGAACATAATTAATATTTATTTTATTGAATTTAAGTCAGTTCCGCCATTAAAACTTAACCTGAATGTTGCCAGACGATAGGTCAATTAAATAATTGTAATCGATTGGAAATATCGATAATTTACTAATCCGCTAACAGTCTCATGTATCTGATTAGGCGCGAAGTACATACTACAGACATTATTGTCGTTAGACGTTAGTACCTAGGTTATATTGTTTTCACGATAAGAAGATTAAAATGACACATGTCAATAGGAGTTGCTAGACATGTGACTGTAGTCGATTCAACTATCGATAAAATTTGTAAAATTTCAGCGAGAATTTGACAAATTATTGTATTGTGATTTTATATACATTTCAAATACTTGTGATTTAAGTAATTAGGATTAAGTCAATTAGCATGCATATCTTCAACAATAGACGATTACGTGCTGATGTGATAATGAATCCAGCAGGTATGGGATGAGTGAACATAAATGTTTATTTATCACCAATAATAAGCCCAGTAGCCGGGTCGCGAAAAAGAGGTTTATCTTGCGAAAGGTTCGTCGGTCCTGAATTTTGGATGTGTTATGTTAGGTGTTTTTTTATGAAAAGCCCACAAACAGACACACAGACAGAGAGAGAAATAGACAGCCAAACAGAAAGACAGACATGGGCTTCAAACCTATAAAATACCTCTGATTTTGAGTCTGGAATGAAAAATAAGAATTTAATTTTCTACAAAATTGATGTGAATAATTTTTGGCATAAAACCCATAAGGAGTTATTTAATAAAAACTCATTTTTGGGTTCTTTAACCCAAGATGGCAGAGCGCGCCGAGGTCACTCAAGGTACAAAATTTGTAATTTTTATAAGAACACATATCCGTGTCACGTATCCAAAATTTAGGACTGACCGACCTTTTGCAAGGCAACTGGGCTATAATGAGCCTTATTTTAATTATTCATTCAACTGAGCCTATCGTCTATAATTATTACGACAGTCAAAATATTCATTCTGTTAATATAAATTTATCGAAATGATTTTATCGATACGCACGTCTCTAGCAACTGGTACCATCTGACGCAAGTTTGAAAACGCGTCGGGGTTTTTTCAAAATCATTTATGTAATATATAATTATGGCGTTAAACACATTTAACTATATTGTTTCTATGTTTCTGATTTTAAAACAACCTTTTGGGTAAGGCTTTATTAATATTTTAAATTGATTTAATACTTTTTGAATTAAATTGTCATACACAAGCGCCATTACAATTTATTTTCATGTCATGAACTGACATCTGCCAAATTAATCAACTTACCGTGAAAGCAATATAGTACTGCCTATACATACCTAAAAAGTATTTATAATTATCTTTTTAATTATGTAAAAAATATTATTTATACCAAATCGATTCGATAAATCGATTGCCAAAATATTTCACTTGGTCACACCTAGACAGATCTATCTGTCAAATCAATGCATCAATCAAATTGTTTGTTATCGTTCGTTTTGCGTCTACTTTTATTAATATTCCTCTGTATGTAATTCTGTTCGTTACAATTTGAAGCTGTCGAGTTGTGCGTTTACGTTCCTTTAGTGTATTTGTTTTGAGATATTGGACTCCTGTTTTAGTGATAAGTGCGCAAATTGACTCTATATAGTCTAAGTGAGCCTTGGACTCTTGTTTTACTCCTGAAAAATGTCTACACCTGGTATAGGTCGGGTAAACCGCCTTCTCTCTCGCCGGTGTGTCAATTGCTCCGGGACGTTTAGCGCCTAATCTTCGGAGACGTCAAATCGAAGAATTAGTTGAACCAATGCTTATCCTTCTGACGGCTTCTGAGATCCTGGGTAACACCTACACCGGTAAGTTTATCATGTGTCATTTACAAGATTTACTTATATGAATAATTAGGATGCCTATGTTTGGTCAATCAAGGGGTCATCGTCAACTGTAAATCTCTATTATTTCCGCTATACCAGAAATTAACAACCAGCAAAACATTTAAGTCTTTTATCTAGGCAGCTAACTTCCAATTAGTTTTTACAGTGTGCTGTGTGCAGTTTGCTTTTCTATGTGTGTCCTAAGTTTATTAAGCCATTATGCACACAATAATAATGAATGTTGATGTCGTAGTGGTAAAATAAATTGTCTGCATACTTAACTCTTTTGGTTATCATCCATTTTCATTTAAAAGCAAAATGTAAATAAAAGTATTATTCATCTTAGACCTATTCTCTGGATATACCTCTTAATTATTCCCTTGTAATCATAATGGATTTACTATATAATCTAACATTTGTGTTAAAACTATTTTGTAACGGAATTTAGGCAGTGTACGGTGATCTGTGAGAGAACCATTGCAATGAGCACATGTATAATTATGTATGTATTATTTACCTAGGAATTCATTGATTTTTTCTTGTATCTTTTCAGATATCCTCTGATGACATCCTGTGTGTTGAATGTTTTGTATTATTAGAAAACTGGACATCATCAACCACATCTCTGTCCCTTGTATCCCCTGCCCTTGGACACCTCAACATATGTTTTGCGTGTGGCATGTCAATTGCAAGTTGCAGAACTCACAGGGTTAGTCAAGACTGTCCTCAAAGGAATGGACACCAGCACATCATGTAAGTGTTTTAATCTTGGCAGAATTACTATGATTAAACTAATTGAACAAAAATAAGTAGTATAAATATAATGTTTTCTTATTTTCAGATCTTGCATTTGGAACGAGTTTGTCGTGCTTGTTGGGAGGCTCCATCGAGAGAAATACAGAGCCAGGTCATCGGTGGCGTTAACAGACTCACCATGGAGTCTGCGCCAGTGACTGATAACATGGACGATAACATTGCAGATCCTGTGATTCCTGTAGTATAGCATAAGCAATGATATAGAGTATCATTCCTTATTACTGTAGTTGCTTAGTGGGAAATCGAACAGTAGGGTGCTGCGCTCATACTATCAGCATATTGTGGTATTTAAGCTGGGGTTGTTTTAATGATATAAGCGCCCCACCGCCTTTTCTAGATCATATATCCTTGAATAATAAATGTTTTACCTACTATGTATTGCTGTTTTTTTTAAAGTAAGCATCCGTAGGGCATCTTACTTTAATATAACCTGGTCTATAATTAAGCCCTTCCTACACAAACTACAAATCATAGATGGCATAGTGAACTCACTAGGAAGCGGGGTAGTGATCTTACTATGTTGCTATAATGCACAGAAGATGTTGTTAAAGTGTTAGTCATCATCATCTACCTAGCCTTTTCTCAAGTAGGTATGTTGGGGTCGGCTTCCAGTCTAACCAACGCAGCTGAATACAGTATTGCGCATGGAGTGACTGTCCATCTGACCTCCATAACCCATACATTGGGATATAACACGTTACCCCTCGGTGAGACTGGTTGTCACACTTGCGGGATTCTGGCTACTCGTAACGAGTAGGTATTTAAGATTTACAAATGACACTCGGAACCAGCAGTTTGAATGTGCTAGCTGACGCACAGGAAGAGTGTACGTAATGGATGGTCACACATCCACAGTCTTGACTTCGGCAAACATAGCTTAAGTTGAGATGGATCCGTGCGGCTGTTGTAACTTAGCTACAAGCTCCTCTAACCTAAGGCTTTAGTCGTAGCCGTCGTAGGTAAGTATTTATTTTTAATAACACTATCTACTAGTGGTGAGGGCACAGGCCACTTAATGCTGACTGCCGGCATAGCACGGCAAGGGATATTTGTAAGCGCAAGTATTTAAACCATTTATTTTGCCACACACACAAGATATAATATAAAACAGTAATGCAACACATTTAACCTACATAATATCTAGTTAGCGAAGAAGATATAGTGTTTTCTAAATTCAGGAATTAGAAATGGAATATTAATACTTAAACAATGTTATTTTAATTTCAAATAGGCCTAAACCAAAAAAAAAATGTTTTATAACCTCAAAATCAGCATCCGAAATAATAAGATTTCTCTTAAACTAGGGTGAGAAATTGAAAATCGATTTCAGATTATGAAAAGGTAATTTTAGGTCTACAAAACCAAGTCAAAACCACCGTGACATGTGAAGTTTTTAAGGGGCCCAAAGCTCCTAACAAGATGGGCATTGTCCTTTCACCCCTTCGTAAATTATCTAAATCTTAACATAAAATCAAAATCCTAACAAAGTCAGAAAATCGTAGGAATTGCGTGTTAATTTAAATAATAATATGAATTTTATTGTTGGTTTAATTTGCGAATTTTGCGCCCCCCTTTAAATGGCGCTCAGGGCACGAGCCTTACTTGCCCCACCCTAGGTACGCCACTGCATGTAATGCATGTATGCATTTAGTCTAGGTCTAGTAAAAATACGATCAGAATAATCTGCAATACCTATCATTTGTATGACCGGTTGTATACATTCAATCCGAATTAAATAGAGTCAAATTTCCTTGGATTATATTTTCTCAGATTCAGACAGGACGCAATGCACAAGCGCTCTAACATTTTAAAACAAATAAAAATTCAGAAGTCACCTTCATCGTGCCTCAGTCAATTCCCCGATTATAAGCCAAAAATCTTAACAAAAAGCTTGTTTTCTTCAAATCTATTACAAAAACATCAATCATCACGGTAATCCATTGAACGCATCCGATCGTGGGTGACTTGCGCCTGCGCCGGTGACGTCACGCGCCGTGATCGATCGATCGGAAACAGAAACACATTAATCAGCTGACACTAGGAAGTGATACCGCTAATAAACCAAGTTATCTTAATCTTAGTTTAAATAGATTAGCGTTGGATAAAAATACAGAGCGTTGTCTATGGCGATACATTTGTTATTAGATAAAGGGATATAGAGGAAAATTCCAAATGGACTAGGCTAGCTTATAGCCAGCATACGTATCTGGTACGTATTGTATCGATACAAGGTTAGTCGGAAAGGAATTGCAATGCGGTCAACTTATGGTATGTGCGCTTTCATGTTCATCTTGCGCTTTCAACTTTCAATTCCTCTTGCGTCAGCGCATGCAATATTGATTGCCATAAGACGCATGCAGCTTATCGTCTACACCCGGTGCGCCTCGGTCTGTCGTCAGTCGACATACAATAGACAGATTAGCGTGCGCTAGGGTCATGCGCTTTTGTCAAACTAGTAAGGCATGCGCTATGGCGCTTCACGCATGCTTCAGATGAAGACGCAAGATGAACGTGAAAGCGCACTGGTGTAGACATAGATTTAAAGAATCACTGATGACTGTGTTAAAGCACGTGACAAGTACATAAATTCATATAAATATAAATTCACTAGGTACATAAATTCATATTATTTGAGAGATCGAAGACAAATTTATCTAAAAACAAAAGAGGCTTAATAGGTTAAGTAGAAAGCTAAATAAAATAACTTTAAAAGAAGTTAAAACCGACTCCAAAAAAATCTAAAAAGAGTTAAATAATTACAATCTAAAAAGAGTAAAATTGCACCGACTTCTGAAACTGTTAGTTTTATAATATGGTAATTATTTAAGCGTTAAAACGCACTAGCGGCCAGCCGCAATACGGCGCGGCGGCGCGGCGTGCCGCTTGCGGCTGGCCGCACATCGAGTTTTACATGAAACCGCATGATCTCAACGCACTGTTTTCCGGCCAGCCGTCGTGCGCCAGTGCGTTGAGATCATGCGGTTTCATATAAAAATCGATATGCGGCCAGCCGCAAGCGGCACGCCGTAATGCGGCAGGCCGCTAGTGCGTTTTAACGCTAACTCTTTTTAATTTTTTTGAAGTGTTTTAAGTGGCATGAACAATACACAAACATGCACTTACAGCAATCCCGCGTAATTTCCATTGAAGAGTTCCATTGTCAATCTCCAGGTGTCTTCATCAGATCATCACCAAATTTTAATGGGACCACCTCGGGAGAATAGTCTTTCAAACAAAAAAAGAATTTTGCAAATCTGTCTATATGTATATGACGGAGTCATACCCGAACATACAAAAAATATATATATATGTATATAAAGATTCTAATTGAGAACCTCCTCCTTTTTGAAGTCGGTTAAAATACATAGTACCTAATTCCTTGTCGATGGCCGCCAATCATGTTCACGCAGGGAAAGGTCAGATGGTAAGGTATGGTGCGAAGGTACCCATGAGCTCTGTACCTAGCCTATTTCCACAGTATATTATTTATATTTGTACCTATCGTATCTATAAAGGGATAACTTATCTTCCGGTGTAAGTTATTAAAGTATCGGAAGAGGGAAATGTGAATAATTGATGATAGCTGCCACTACTAGGCAATATGCCAACAATCTTGTCTTTGTGTGATATTGCTGTAAATTCTACCCGTTACTTTGTAGATACATGAGGTGGAGGTAACTTGCGTCGCTAAAAATAATCTATATAAACAAAAATTAAATGCTGTTCGTTGGTAAGTGCATCAATTGAGAACAAGTGGCCCGAATTGGCATTTTTTTCAATTTGGCGAAATATGATTCACCAAACTTGACATTATTAGCCCGCTAGCCCAGCAGTCCGACAACATTTTCCTAGATAGTCGAAACGCTTATTATCAAGCTAGACTAAGTACTCTTCACAAATGATATAGCAAGTTTCTAGAATTACAATATTTCTCCAACATAGCAAAATTTATACACTTGCCCGTCGTCTACGCACGTAGCACCCATAATCGTTACAGTGGACATCTCGAGATGAATCCCTAAACCCACATCTTAGTCAAACTCAGTTGGCAACAGTGGGTAGAACATTGTTTATGTACTACACTTGCAGTTACGAGAATGCGTGATAGGATACCATAGACCGTGCCTTGAATATTTAATCATAAACTGAAATGTATTCATGCGGAAACTAATACATGCACGGATAAAGATAGCAAGACAAGAGATTTAACCGTATAGTCCGTAGCGGGCCCCGAAAGGGGACGAACACAAGAACTACCGTAAACTCGTTTTCGACCCCGATCGGGGCCCAGAATTAGGTCATACGACATCCTAATTAATAATGTAAACATTTAATTATCTACTTATCGGATCTTGTTATTGGATGAAATTTATAAGAACTAAATAAAAAGCTCAAGTTTGAGTACCATTGAATCAATCCTATTTAGCGCACGAGTTTCAATAAATTTACCTTTACAAAACTGAATGTATAAATGCAATAACCGCCATTTGATGACACTCGTGGTGGACGCTAAAAATCATAAAAAGAATGGATTCTGGACTACCAATCATCACAAAATGAGTAAATAATTTATTAACTCGAGGAAATCATCCATAGTTTTGGTAATTTTAGTAGTGATAACAAAGTTTTTGATATCCAAAGTAAAAGCTTCCCGCCAGTTGAACTTTTGTTGTTGTTCATTTATCACTAATATCACAAATTACACAGTAGGCGTGGTTAAAAACAATCCATCATCTATAGACAAATGCGATATACTACTAGAAAAAGCCCATGTTTTAACGTAAAACGTAAACGTACGTAAAATATCACGAAATCTTTGTTATCACTACTCAATTTGGGATTCGGAATCAGCCGCCATATTACTTTTTTATGGTTAATGATGTGAGAAAGTGATTATGTGAATCGATTATTTCGTTGTGATTTTGTTCGAATCGATTTAATAAAAAATAAGTAACACCAAAAATCGATTTTTTTAATTATAGTAAATATTTTACATGTTTGATGTAATTTAACATTCTATCTATGTTAAAATTATAATCAAGCAATCAAAGATACTTTTTTTTTAAATATCGTGATAAGTCAGTAGGTACATTTAAATAAAATAAAATAGATTTAGATTCATCATAAATCATAATCCTCTGTGGCTACATCAATAAATATTCGTACCGAAACTTCACCGTGGAATCCAATGCATCCGTAGACTGATATTCTTTATTCAAAATTCAAAAAATAAATTCTAATTTGACGCAATATCGGCAGTAAAATAATAATTATCTACGAAACGTTCCTTGTAATAAGGTTTAAAATTGTTAAACGGGATCTTAATAGTGCGAAATCTAGGTACCTCGCCTACGCCTTCATGTACTAATTTTAAATTGCATAGGTACCTACATAGAATATTAATTTTATTATGTCCAGGATGGTTGACGGTTGTGAATAAGCGAAAAAAAAACAGAAGAGAGGTGAAGAGGGTGAAGAGGTCATACATTATAGACTTTATTTTTTGAAGGCGTAGATGGTATAGGGTGCCCAGTATATCTGACATAGGCGTAGTGAGTATTTGATTTCGGGGAAGATTTAATGGCGGAAAGCTTTTGGCATTCTCGATGCGAGACATTGCTGAGGCCTTGGGCCATCTTAAGTCGGATGCTGACCGGAAGCATTTACTTATAATGTAGTAGTTAGAATTCGAATAAGTTAGAACGTAAAACGAGCAATGAACATGCTGTTATGTGAAAATGGCGAATAATTGTAACATTACACGAACTCTTAAATGTTTCACCTCAGACTAGGCACCTCTGGGTTTTGAAGTAGGATTTTCTTTCGAGATCGATTTTAAACGCTTTATGAAATTTTGCTCGTTTTATTTGGACAGGGGTGCAAAGGCAACAGTAGTTCAGCCATCTTTACTTGGCACTTTTACAACATTTTTTACACCTTAACATTTTGTCGAGCTGATAGTCGCAGCGGATAAGCCTTGCAGCAGTAGGTAGACATAAGTTATTCTTAAATTCAAGATGGCGGCCTTGAAAATTTACTTATTATTTCATAATTATATTATTTCCATAGATTTCGGGGGTGCTGAAGCCGAAAATAAATTCTACTCCTAAATCCAAGATAGCCGTCATGAAAGTTCACTACCTAGTTAAATGAAATTTACTAGCCCTTAAATCATGGGATTGACACCCATGACAGCTAGCCAATTTGCGTAACCGCCATCTTGGATTTTAATCTCATTTTCGGCATTAACACCCCCGAAAATCACGATTTTGAAACCCATGACGACTAATTTGCAAATTTTTGTAGCCGCTATCTTGGAATTTCATTTTGTCCCCATTTTCGGCCTCAGCGCCACCGAAAACTACAGAATTGACACCCATGACGACTAGTGAACTTTTCATGTTTTGACCTCATTTTCAGCAACAGGAGCCATGAAAACCATGGAAATATCACCCATGATGAATAAGTAGTAAGTTTTCGTAGCCGCTATCTTAGATTTAGAAATCGATCTTAGCCATGTTTGTTTTGTGAACCGACCTTATGTCCTCTAACATTATTAAAACCTGATTATAGTAGTACGTCCTCTATCTTATGAACTATTTCACTTCTATTTGAAATCAGGAAGCAAAGGCCCAGGAATTTATGTCCCGAGCTGCGGTATGGCAGATTAGGACACAAGCTCCGCCTCTCTGCTGCTCGCTTTCCTCAGCAAACCCTAGCACGAATGCTCTGCGACAATGTACCGCGTTGACCGACTGCATGTAGTAATATAGGAGAGAATGTGGTAATACATTCTAATTATGTCTATTACATACTTAAAATATCTTCGTGTTCATTCTACTTGTACTAATATTTAATCTGTGCCAATACTTTAGGTTTTTGAAAAATTATTTCTATTCACGTGAAATTATTTATTTGTAGCTATGCCGAAAATAAATAAATGTCATTAATTAACTTTCGAGCGATTTTATTTATTTAATGATTATTTTTCGATTAGGATGAATGAGTTTCGATTAGGCTGAATGAGTATCGATTTGGCTGAATGCAACATTTGTATTGTATTAACAATTTTGGATTGATGGTCAGCACTAGGTTCGAATTAAGTCGACGTACAATTTTTACTGAATTGAATTGTGTTTTTTTATCCGTTTTTGTATTTGAATAATGGTAAAAGTGAAAATGAAAAGAAAAAGAAACTATGTTTAGCTTGTCCCTTCAGCGTTTCAACACGTAACTAGGTACGTTAATTATTGTTTTTGAGCTAATCTATCTCAACTAATATTTGGATATAGGTATATTAAATATCTATTTTATTCTAATTTCGCATTATGTTGACGTAGCTTCACGTAAACAGCACATTTTTAAAGAAATTTACTAGACATATTAGGTACAATATTAATGAAAAAAAATATTTTTCATATTAAATTCATACTTAAAACTTGCGTGCAAATTCCTGCATTTGGTGACTTAATTCAATTAATTGACGCGACAACTCCCCGAGTCAGCGGGTATGACAAATGTCAAAATCTCGTCGAGCCAAAGGGTTAAATATTTGCATAGAAATTCTCCCAGAATCTCTGGTAAATGGTGCAGTAAAGTTAAACAATGAAGTCGTTATATTAATTGATACTCTTGCAAATACTAGACAAATTACATTTTGGAAAACGTGATAAGATCTCAATTTGGCTAATGTCAAGGAAGTAATAATTAGCTGACGGAAACAATAGATTGAAAACGAAACAAAATTAGTGTGATATTCTTAGTGAGACGGAACATCTCTATTTTGGCTCTCATAAAGCGTAATGTCAATTAAGCAGTTACGATTTTTGAAATTCGAATCAATTCTTGATGAACGTGCAAGTGTTACTTATGAAACCTCATTGCTCACACCCTTAGCTTTTTTTCATTGTTTTTTTTTGTTGATTGACTGGCGCTGGCGGCCTTTTCATCAACATATTTATATTAATAATGTAGTCCGTAATTATTCACCAGATAAACTAAATGTAAGCTAGAAATATGTGTTACACATTTATGTGTTCAATAATCTTGTCATTATCACTATTGATATGTTGGTGAAATACAAATATTAGCTATTGAAAACTTTAAAGACCGAATTAGCTTAATGATTGTGTGATGTGTGGTAATGAATGATAGGTTGGTGAAATACCCGTAAACTAGGTAAACGCAACTTTGTTCTATAAAATAATTCGTTGAAAAGTGAATTAACGCATGACGAATTGTAATACCCACAAACAAGTTAGTTCCCACGGCATTTATCTCAACAGGTATCAACTAAGGTATTTGGGTCTAACGATGTCTGCGAGATAGAGTGCTTCCTACTTGTGTTGTTCCGTAAACTGATGGCTTCATCTCAGTATTATCACTGATTGTAAATAATGTTATAGTCGCCCTTGCTACGAGAAACAGGAATGGTAACAGTTTCTGGCTAGACAAGGATCGATGTATGGACTACCAAACTGAATTTCGACAAATCGTTCGACGACAAGATTTTACTTCGACACTACGGAACTCCGACATTACGCTACTCTGACAATTATGGAACTTCGAACCTAATCTATCCGTGTCGGGGTTCCCCAAATTAGGTGTCAAAGTTCCATAATGTCGAAGTAAAATCTTGTCGTAGAACGATTTGTCGAAATTCAGTTAGGTAGTGCGAAGTATGACGCTCGGAAAATTTACGAAACCATATACAAGGTTAGTCGGAAAGGGGACACTTATCCGCCAGCCGCTTAAAGTAACACTGATGACTGTTTTAAAGCAAGTGTTGGGATTCAAAAAATCGAGCATTTTTATTTCCATGTAAAATTATTTTTATTTTAGTTTTGATCAAAAATTCTTAATCCCTGCTTTTATTACGAATTCAGAAAGTGAAGCTTATAATTCGTGACCCCAAATATGACCTAAAATTTAAACACAACTGATCATAGCTGAGGATAGATAGATTTTAGCGTATTTTTTTAAATCTTTGAGCAGTTATTTCTCTTAAACTATTGACTTTTGGGGAAAGTTGTAGAACAAAAGTTTTATTCATTCTTTCGGATTAGTACTCCAATTCCGACTAACCTTGTGTATTATTCGATAGGAATAAGTATTAGTCACCAACTGACTTATTTTTCTTAGCTTGAAAACTACGGCCATCAAGTCTATCTGTAGAGAGCTTCGTTCTGCAAAGGACTGCAAAAGGCGTCGATGCAATTATCGCAGGATGATGTAAAGATAGATGCTGCTTATGCTACTGACCCCCTTGATACAATTTTTTCCCTTCTACTAGCCTAACATGCGCACCGCGAGACAACTTTGCCGTCGAATTATCTCGTGCCGAGGCGAGATAATGCGTCAAAAAAATTATCTCGCGCTGAGTCTGTTAGCCCGACTGAACATTTTAATTCGTTTGTCGCCTCTAACAACACTAACAGCTAACATTACAAACAAGTTGCGCGTGAAAATAGCTTAACCGGCTGCGTACCGCCGTCGTCCCAGGACGACACTTAATTCTCTTATCTATTGTGTCTATAATTACGGTGATTGAGAGTTTAAACATACAAAATAATAACACGGTAGTCTAGTTATTAAGGCGTCTGGCTACAACAGCCAATTATAACAGAAATAATCGGTCTTAGACGCCGAGCCGTGTCTACAAATCGTTAGCTAATGATTATGATTAAACTCCGATAACGTTGTAATGTGAAAAATATAGATATACTTTAGGTCGCTCGCGGCTTTGCCTGTGTGGATGTCATTTATCGCGTATTCCGCGTTTTACGGGATAAAAGTAGCCTATGTCCTTCTCCAGGTTCCAGACTATCTCTGTACCAAGTTTCAACATAATCGGTTCAGTTTTAGTCGTGATGAGGTAACAAACAAACAGATAGAGTTACTTTCGCATCGCTACATACTATAAAACAAAGTCGCTTCCCGCTGTCTGTCCCTATGTATGCTTAGATCTTTAAAACTACGCAACGGATTTTGATGCGGTTTTTTTTAATAGATAGAGTGATTCAAGAGGAAGGTTTTAAGCTATAAAACGTACACGTGCGAAGCCGGGGCGGGTCGCTAGTTTATAATATTAGTAAGTTTGTATAAATGCGATGTTACTATCAGAAATGAGTTTTTAGCGATATTATTTTAATTTATAGTTTTATGATTTAAATAGACTACAACTAGGTACCAGGTATTAGCCATATCTTTAAGATAATGATTAGTGTGATGATTAATATTAAGCTTCACTTTATCTTATTAATAGAAAGATAAGTTACCGAGATAAAAAGTCACTGTTATTGAGCTATGTCAATTAACACTAGATGGATAGTAAAATCAGGCAAAAAAAAAAAGTTTCTCAGATTTAGATTTATGCTACATGTCATAAACACTCACTGACGTACCGTTCTGTTGGGGAACAGTCCATGGGCCAATTGTTCTTTGGGTGAAAAGTTATTGGTCAAAGCATTCTGTTGGTTAAGCATTCGCTGACGTAGAGTTATGCTGGCGAAATGTTCGTGGATGAAAAGTCCTTTGGATGAAAAGTTAATGGTTTAAAGATAATGTTGACCAACGGTTCATGGACCAATCGACTGTTGGTAAACCGTTTCAGTTTCGTTACCTCTTGACAATAAAGCTTGCTCTGCCTAGCCTTTTCCCAACTATTAGGGTCAGCTTCCAGTCAACCAGACGTGGCTGAATACCAATATTTTACACGGAGCGACTGCCATCAGACCTCTGCAACACATTAACTGGGCAATACCGATGTCCTAAGGTTGAACCAGTTGTCAGACTTTCGAGCTTCTGACTACCCGTAACGACTGTCATAGGTATTCGTATGACTCCTGGGATCGACGGTTTAACGTGCACTCCGAGACACTGCAGTTTTTTGTTGTACTTAAGGCCCGGACTCCACCAAAGCGGAGACGAGACGAGCGGAGCGGAGATGTGTTTTAAAAAACCAATAGAAAATCGTTATTCACACATCTCGTCTCCACTCAGCATTGGTGGATACCCCTGAGCGGAGATGTATCATATTTGTATGGCGCGATGAAAGCGGAGATGTGAGCTGTGGCTCGCTGAGATTGAGCTGAGCCGCGGTACAAGGCGGAGATGTGAGCTTTGCCTCGCAAGCTGACGATGGCGCGCAGGGGAGACGAGATGTGTGCAGTGAGTGGTACCCACACTATTGAATTTTCGTTAAATATCGATGGGGTAAAAATATCGATAGTTCTAATACTATCGATAGTATCGCCAGTTAATGTTGTAAAACACACTTTTATAGCGATAATATCGATAGTGTCAATAGTATCACAACTCAATACTATCGATACTATTGGTACTCATCAATAGTATTACATAAATGTCTGTCGATCGATAGTATCGATAGTATTGTTAAATTCCAATACTATCGATAGCTCTATTGATATTGTTACTAGTTTTCGAGGTCATGATAGTATTAAAACACTATCGAGAGTCAATCGATAGTTGAGCAACACTATGTGCGTTCACATCCAACACTCGCCGCACGCAGCTCAGTTCCGCTCTAGTCAGCGCACATCTCCGCCCTAGCCAGCACACATCTCCGCTACAGTCTAGCCAGTACGCATCTCCGCACAGTTTCGGTGGATACACCCTAGCTGAAAAACTTCTCTTCTCGTCTCCGCTTTGGACATTTCCGCACATCTCCGCTTTGGTGGAGTCCGGGCCTTAGGCCCGGACTCCACCAAAGCGGAGATGTGCGGAGATGTCTCGATCAACCAATAGGATTGCGTTATTTTCAAATCTCTCCGCTTAGCTTCAACTCAAAACGAATTCCTATTGGTTGTTTACGAGACATCTCCGCACATCTCCGCTTTGGTGGAGTCCGGGCCTGACACATTGCTGCAGGCGGAGTCATAAATCATGTTTTGCTTTGTTCACGCTCAGATGTTTTATTACTGTACCTGCAGTGCCTGCATTGAGCCTGTATAGTAATAATATAGTGATTTCTTGACAGTAAAGCATTATCTGTAACTTATTTAACTGATTCACTTATCTACCTAAATCTTAATACAAATTATCATTTTAGATAGAAACGTTTTTTGTCACTGTAATAATATTTACTTAATCTGTATTCAACATGATTTGCATACAATGCTAGTAATTACGTCGTACAATACATGTTTATTGACAAAACACCCACTGTGAGACGAGGCTACAAAAATATAATCTGCAAAGTGCCTTTGACTTTTATGTCTTAGGCGGATCTCACACGACCACGCGCCTCGCTCCGGAGCGCGGAGCTGCGTTTTTTAACGTTAGACTAGTGCAGTGTTTCTCAAAGTTGGCGATAACACCCCCTTGTGGGCGCTAGAAGCCTACAGGGGGGGCGGTAAACGACTGTGAAAGTAATGATTGCGATTGTGATTTTTAAGATGTGGTGGTTTAAATTTAGGGGGCGTTAGAAAATAATTTGATTCTCAAAAGGGGCGGTAAACGAAATAAGTTTGAGAACCTCTGGACTAGTGTGTAATAAAACACGCATAGTGCAACACACTGACAACACATCGACGCGCGTGGTTGCAGACCGCGCGCAGTGGGCGCGTGGGCAGTGGCGGACTTGCCTTAAGGCCGACTAGACCCAGGCCTTAGGCGACCAGATATTAGGGGCGGTTAATATGCGAGATATGTGCTCGGCAACAGTGAGAACTGACTACTGAGTTACTGAGCCATAAAGCTCGTACGGGGGTGGGGCGAGCGCAGGCGGGCTCGGCGACAATTTCCGAGATCATCACGTCACGCACTGCCCGCCCGCTCGGCCAGCTGTCCGTCGCGTCATCGCCTGTACCTAGTAAAGTTATTAACTCAGTGACAATCCTTTTACATAATAAGTATAATTTAATAACTATGTAAAAATAAAACCTCATAACTAAAAAAATAAATATGTGAACTGAATGCAATGGTTATTTAATTTGACATTTCTACGCCGCTAAATTGGCAGAAATTACGAGTAAGGAGCGGCTGGTAACGGCCTAGGGCGGCCAACACTGCTAGTCTGCCGCTGCGCGTGGGTCCCGCAAGCTACGGCACACTGGGACCTGCAGTAACAAGCAGATTTTTGCGAATATGTTTTTTTTGGGCGTGGAAATCGAAATCTGCGGCCCCGCACGGAGACGCAGATAACCGCACGGAGACGCAGATAACCGCACGATGAAGCGTGACGCGTGCGCGTGGTAGTGTGTGATCCGCCTAAGTTTTCTTGTAACGTATTGTAAATGCTATTTTTACACGTGAGTCTACTACAATAGTATCGATAATCGAATTGAAGGTTTTATCCTTTATGTTATGGAGTTACGAAGAGGAAAATTGTCTCAACGTCTAGTTTAGTCACAGAGATTTTTTTGTAGACGTCTAAAAAAAGTTTTTTTTTTTTATTTATTTTCGATTAAATTCCACACAAAATAATCTAATTTCTACAATATAAATCAAAATTTCTAACTTACATATGAAAGTAACATACCTATACAAATTTTTTTTATCCTAGATAACTTTAAAACTATAAACTAAAAGAGAGCATCAAAATATTCCTCCACATCGCTGTCGACTGGAAGCGTGTTCAGAATGCTGGCAGCGTTGCCACGTTATATGGCAACGTTAATTCTTTGGCCAAAAACAAGCCTGCCCTCTGGTCACGTGAAGTGTCGATCAGTCTCTTAAAAGGAATATTGATTTTTTAAAAGAACCTATTTCATTTATTTATTTATGACACTCTAATCTCCTGTTTATTAATATCTTTGGTATCTTTTCTTACAACTTTTCTTTTTGGTGGTACTTTCTGGAGGAAAACATTTTCCGCGCAGAAATCTTCAGACAATCTTAAACATAACGGTGTAATGTGGGTGTACCATACACCTCTGCCTAACCCTTCGGGGAATACTGGCGTGATGTTATCTTTTAAATCGTCGGAATAGGCATGATGACAGCATCAATAAATTGCAAATCTAATTAGCGCGCCAGTTAGTTTTGAAAAATAATGGACACGTATTTTTTAAATCTATGAATATTTGGAAAGATAAAAAGCATAAAAACTCGAGAGTGGGGGCTTGTGACGTCAGAAGCAAGTAAAAATTGTACTTGCTTGTGACGTTTTGCCAATTTTAAAAGTGTCGTATCTTTGTCAATTTTGGTTTCCGTAACAAAAGAAAAAATACAGGTCAAATATTTTTTGATAATCTAACTGACGGACTAATTAGATTTTTTCAGTCAAATACCCTATTGAGCTTCATGTCTGTTTTATTTCCGTTTTTGTTTTGTGCTATAAATTACAATTGAATTAATTCAAAGTTCTTAGTAGTACATATTTGCTTGTGTATTCGAGCAGGCATCTGCTATTGTCGGCAACATCGCAGATCTCAGGCCATTGTACTTAGTACCTATTTTAGTCAAAAGCTATGCGCCAGCGCAAGTGGCCGCTTAAAATTAGGAGTTAGGAATTAGGAAACGTCTGACACTTTTTGTGTTTACAAGTTTAGAAATAATAGTTGAATGAACTGGTTCATGTTGCTATCTTGTTCGTTTAGGATTCAATTAATCCTGCTGCAGCTTGTCAAATAAAATCTTTTTATTGTGGGTATAGGATACACAGACAGATGATGTTAATTAATATAAATTACAGCGCGTGTAAGTGAATTGGAATAATGTATGTAATAATGAGAAAAACGCATTGAAAGAATACTGTAAACAAATTATAGTTTGCTACAGTGAATAAAAGCAGAGGTAAAAAACGCAATTATCTATTAAAACATCATTTAAATACAGTTTTCTGCGTTGACATTGTTGGACAGCGAAGAAGGCTGTACCTACTGAAGTGTTTAAAATCATGACAATGCATTTTCGTATTTGCCTAGCACAGGCGACTGATCTAGCGTAAATTATAGATATTAATTATTTTACCGTTACAATAATATTAAATTCTCTGAGGTTCATAGTTTTGGCACTAAACGGATGTTTGGAAATCTGCGAATCAGATACACGAAGAACTAGGACGCTCCGCAGGATGTCTGCTAGCTTCGCCTAGGGTAGGCAAACAATAACAAACTAAAAATACTATAGAATATGCAAATGAATAATGATTTTAACTTTACCCTACTAATACCACTAAACTATAATTGTTTGTTATAATTTTGTTCAGCTATTTGTTTTGATACTAGTTTTCTTAAACCCACAAATGGTGTCAACGTTGCAGTGTTTAATAAAGAAACATTTTCAAAGATCATGCATGATGTTAGGTTGAAAAAACCGGCCAAGTGCGAGTCGGACTCGCTCACGAAGGGTTCCGTACCATTATCTATAAAAACAGCAAAAAAATTATGTCTGTTGTATGGGAGCCCCCCTTAAATATTTGTTTTATTTTAATTTAATTATTTATTTTTAAGTGAATATGTAACTAAATATTCTGTGAATATTTCAAGCGTCTACCTGTTGCCGTTATCAATATCGAGCAAAAACGAGCAAAAAAATCACGTTTGTTGTATGGGAGCCCCCTTAAATATTTATTTTATTCTGATTTTTAGTATTTGTTGTTATAGCGGCAACAGAAATACATCATCTGTGAAAATTTCAACTGTCTAACTATCGCGGTTCATGACATACAGCCTGGTGACAGACGGACAGACAGACGGACGGCGGAGCTTTAGTAATAGGGCCCCGTTTTACCCTTTGGGTACGGAACCCTAAAAATGATAATATCTACTAAGTAAATCATATTTTTTAAATTATTAATTAAATGCTGACGTTTGTTTATCCTTTAGAATTTTTATTCTTATTTTGGATTTTCAGATTTTCTACTATTTTGACTTCATTATTTTTAGTCTCGCTGATAAAACCTCTTATATTTATATACAATACTAGCTGTGCCCGCGGCTTTGCCCGCTTGGTATATTATAGCCTGTATCTCTATTCTGTAGGTCCATACTAAATATTGGTAAAATATTTTTTGAAATCAGATGAGTAGTTTTGGAAATCACCTCCTACATCCAAACCTACAAACTTATAATATTAGTGTAGATTGGCGAGTACCTAATCCAAGAACAAAAATAAGGCTGCTCACATAAGCCAATTTCTCAGGGGCACGCCGAATCATCTAATTCTAGATAAAGGAGTATCAATTGTGGTATTTCTATGCATAGGTGAGGGCAAAATCCCACCAAAAATAACTCTATTATCAAAACAAAAAGTCCAAGGGAATCCCGAATCATCGTAGACGATCATTAAAATGCTATAACCCTTCCGCACGCCTTGACACATAGTAATAAACCTAAACATTACCTGGCATCATTGGCACATAACAGCAACACCGACAATTAAAACAGCTGACGTATACAACAGTTAATTTCGTTATCAGATCTCTTTTTATATTATTTTTTGTGTGGCAACACTGCAAGGTTACTCCAATCTTCGCCGTAGGAATTGTTTAGTCGAATTAGATTTTGATGCAAATTACTGGCTTTCCGGGCGCCATTGTTTTAGCCTGCGAAATTAGTACGCATATATGAATTATAATGTGATTCATATTGTCCTCAAATAAAAGGGGAAATCATAAATTTTGATTGTCGTTAATACAATTATAAAACTTACAGGGTTAATGAGGATCGTTTTATCACAAGTTTTATTAACATAACTAGTTTTGGTTAAACTCTAATTTGTGTATACTGCTGGATGTACACGCTTTTAAAAATATATTCAAAGGATTATGTGATGAAATTCCTGTCCCTGTCCTTATACATCTTCAAGAATTATTCATCCAGAATTTCCGGAGGCAAACACGTACGAACAGCAATTGTAGGCAAATGGCCAGCCATTCATTCAGGCACCATCTGCTTCAACCATTACTTAACCCACCCGCATAGTAATTAATGTCCAACAAACAGTCATTTATTTAAATTAAGTAGTTCTATTGAACTAATTTTGACAATGCCATTACCAAAATGATAAAGAAAACTTTTCAAGGAAGGCCTTTTTTGACAGATAACGTTGCGACCACCATTTGTAAAATGATTTAACTTTGTTGACAGTTCTATAGTTCAGACTTTTGACAATGCTTCACTCATAATATTAATCACTCTTTGAAAATCTTTTAGACAAGACAAAAGCTTTTATAATAAGGTCAGATTCGCAGTAGCTTAAACTTTTTCTGCTGTAAGATAAAGTAGAAATAAAGATTTTATATTTTTAACTTAAGCCGGAAATTACTTAATCACAATAAACAATGGATCCTGTTCAGAATATCTTAAAGTTAGACTACAAGAGGTCTATCTATCATCGTGTGTGTCGCTGGCTTTATTTTAAGGAGTATTTTCTATTTTATTACAACTCTATTTTAGGTAGATACTTGTTATAATATTGTACATACCTGAATAAATTCAATACTGATTGTACCAATATGTTGGATATTTAAACCAATATATTTTGCTTTATATTCCTTTATCATGTTTAATATACTCTTTTATACCTAATAATGAATGAAATTATTTCTATGGCGACGTAACGAAATGATACGTGCACCTCAACAGGTAACACTTCTTTCATCATTTCTTACTGTTACTTATAGCACAGGGAATTAACCTAGTTTAAGTGACAGTGTTCATTTTACTGTAAACTGTATTATTTTGATCTAATAAACGATTATTATTATTATTATCAGGAAAGGTCATGCAAAAAGCAACAAAATTTTCAAAAAATCTTGTGATTTTTTTGCAATGAGATTTTTAAACATAAGCAAGTTTTTTTTGTAATCGAAATATGTAATTCACCATCAATCTTGACGAATAATCAGTATGGAATTGTTCCGTGATCTAATGTCAATAACACAACATCAAGCCTGTATCCCCGGATGGGTTGGGCACAGATGTATAGTAGGTACCTACACCCTTATTTCATATGTTGAAGTCTCACGTCAATAAGTACCATAATATCTACGTACCTACGTGTCATGTCTACTTTACTTCTATCTTCTATCATCCGAGCTACGCGCTAGAGAAGGTCACGCTTCCAGAATCACACCACTATCTCTGGTTGACAAAAGCATTGTGATCATGATCACACGTCTCGCCTTGAGGCTTGCGCAATTCAATGAACATTTTGTTAAGTAACGTGATTATCCAACTCGGGTCGAGCCGTGGGAATCGTCACAGCTTCTGTAACCGACACAGTGCTCTTTGCGTTTGGTTATTAAACCTCTATGGTAAACTTGAGGATGTTCCCATGTTTTGAGGGTTTAGTTTTATGATGTTGTAAATAGGTTATGGTTCTTCTTTGTGGCTAGTGTAAACATTGACTGGTATGTCGATTTTTTGTATGAGAATTGAGCGATGAATGTAAAATTGTTTCGTACTCTTTAATTAAACATGGGTTATTTCGTGCAGGAATTATCAAATTATTTCTTTCTCTCAACGTTGGTACTTATTAAATTAATATTATTTGTAGAATAGTCCAGTTAACTATTGTTTGTCTAAAGACGTATTTGATTGAAATTGATATAAAAATTACTACTTCACTATAATACATACACACATCAAAAAAAGTTTGCGATCACTTTGAAAAATTATGTAGCCTTTTTGAAGCCGAATTTTCTAATCGGGATTCAAAGCGATAATTATCATGATAAATATAGATTGATAGTTATCTAGATAAATATAAATCAGATTTCAGTTGGACTTTGAATTCGGAATCTTCACAGACATAATTATGCTAGTGATCGCAAACTTTTTTTGATGTGTGTAATTTCTGGTCAATCAACATCTAGTCTTAGACACTGCCTATATTAAGCTTGCTATATGATATGTAGTCATTAGTTAAGATAGAAACCTGTAAGACAGCTTATTAACCCAGACATGAGGAAAAACAATCTAATAAACATATTAATCTGACTTTTTTATAACATCAACTTTGTTATTATTTAATTGGAAAAAAGAATAATATATCTAATAAGTAAAACAAATACGATGATAACCTAGCGCCATATTTACAAAAAAAAAGGAAATAAAAGTGATTTGGATGCGTATACGCAACATCCTGTGCACAGCCGTTGACGTCATTAAAATAGGGTGACAATCAACTGTTTGTGTCCAAAGAATACTCAACCTCTGTACGTAATTAATAACAGTCCAAATGCGGTGCTCGTTAAATTTTACCCTGAGGAAAGTGGAAACAAAATAATGTTATAACCTTTTTTACGAGCGATGGTTGAAACACTTTAAAACAAGTCTAGAATTAAAATATGCCACTTTTAACGTCATTTCACAAAAACAGGCTATTTTAAAACCTGGGTTTTAATTAAACTTCTAATAAGAAGGATACAGTTTTCCTTTAACTACCCTTTAATAAATCATTCATATTTATTTGATTCCCAATCCATATTTGTAGGGTTTCTTCTAATAAAATTTCTAGTTTAATTTTAATCTTACCTTTTTAATTTTACAACTCAATATCATAATCCCATGCCTATGCCATACGAAAATAAAAGTAATTTTCACAAAATTTTCTCGCGGCGGCGTGGTTGCCAACGCGCATGCGTGTGACAATTAGGGCGCGACGCTTCGCCATTCGCTCCTCTCCGAATACATTAATTAAACAAGATAAATAACTGGTGGAATACGATAGATACACTTTGTATAATGATACACAATTCGACAGATACACTTTATAATCGAGTCGCATAGTTTCATAAGTTTTTGCTTCGAATGCGTGAGAAAGCTGCTAACTTTCTGCGTAGATGAGTACCTAGATGTGATATTGATACTTCAATGAAATTGAGAGAATTTCATTTCTATCTATTTAGCGAAGCGCGGTGATTATGTGTAATAATTATAGTGGACTCTAGCATTAGAAAGTTTTTTTTCACACCCCGATCTTCAATATCCAATTTATATGTCATGCACACCTAACCTTAGTAAGTCATTATAATTCTAGTGTCTAGCCGGGTAATAATATTGTACTGAATTTAATTATAATCCGCTGGTCAATAATATGAATTGAATTTAGAACCTCAGTCAAAAATCGGTGTGAAAACTTTTACCATAGAAAAAGAACTTGTTCGAAAATCAAACTGGCCATCACTAGTAGAACACAAAAAAGAAAAAAAGGCGCGAATACTGCAAATCGACCTCAACTTGAATGTACTGAATAAAAATATAACTTTGTCTTTCCACAAGTGGTCTAATGTATCAAACATTAACTTTAACTTTATATTTTTAAATAGGTCTATTACTGTACTTTAAGCCTAGGCGCACACTAGGCGACACGTGAAAGCGACAGCTCGGCGACTAGACGCGACGACAGGCTGTGGCCTACAATTTTCATAATTATATTTTGTTCAAAGCTCTGCACACTTGGCGTCAGAGTCGCGGAGCCGCGACGACAAGCTAGGGGTCGCGCGCGCACGCTACTTGTCGCCGCGTCTAGTCGCGCTGTGCACGCGCACACACGACGACAGTCGCGCGACAGCACAGCGTCAGTCTCGCTGTGAAACAACACGGCCGTCTATCTCGAATACTTTACTACGAATGATCGCTTCCTGCACAACATCTGTCGTAACGACTAGTCGCCGACGCAAGCGACAGCTCCGCGTCTAGTCGCGGCAATAAGACGCCAGATGCAAACGACAACGCTGCGTCTTGACGCGATGGCCCTAAGTTTAATCAAAAAACCTTGAATCTTTATCTCTTGCTTTTCATTGTCTCGCAGATGTGAAAAGTAGTATTCTCCTCGGCGATAAAGGTGTCTCCGTCTTGGGCGAGCTTGAATCCCTCTCTTCAGTGTTCTAAGCCTTGACTCCCTCGTTTTGAATACTGAAAATGACGTTCTTAAATTTTGAGAGTTTTCTAATATTCACCCAGGCATAAGTACATTACTTACCTATTTCTTCTCCTTCTTGTATTCGATGCAGGGTGTATCGCATTAAGTAAATAGACGTAGAAGAATAGCGCGAGACAGAAGACAATAATGTGATCATAAGAAGTCTTTAATTTTTTTTTGCGTGCGTTTCGTACATCCATAAATTATTATTATTTGTTCCAAAACACCTTCAGCCCATGTTTGCGTCACGCATTTTGTCTTTGTTCTCAATTTTATATTTGTACAGAATTAAAGAGTTCGTCTGGGCGACAAGCTACTATTATAACAAGTCCACTTGTGTACACAAACAACATTATATTGTAGTTCTGTGAAAACACAAGGTCGTAAAAGTTGTTCGTGCAAGTGCAACGTAACTTTTCGATACAGGTATCATATTTTATTTAAATATTGCAGCGACAAAAACAAGGTTAGTCAGAAAGGGGGTACTAATCTGAAAGGGTACATAATAATAAGTAACTTTTGTTCTACCACTTTCCCCAAAAGTCAATAGTTTAAGAGAAATAGCTGTTCAAAAAATTAATAAAAATATGCTAAAATCTATCTATCTTCAGCTATGGTCAGCCGAGTTTACATTTTAGATCATATTTGGGATCACGAATTAGACTTCCATTTTCTGAATTCGTAACTAAAGTAGGGACGAAGAATTTAAAAAAAACTACAATAAAAATTATTTTTCATGGAAATAAAAATATCTAATTTTGAAATTTTAACACTTGCTTTAAAACAGTCATCAGTGATACTTTAAGTGGTCAGCGGATTAGTACCCCTTTTCCACTAACCTTGTATTACTTGACACGCGGCGAAAAAAGGATGTTGATGTGAAGTTGAAATGTATTGAATTTGACATATTATTGACTTTTACCTTTGCAAGCAGCGCCACTATGATATGCCAAGATATAGTGGGCGCCCTGAATATGCTTTGTTTACGAATGCTGGGCTTGCGATTTTCTTCGCTTCCACCTTCGATTTAGATGCAAATTGCAGTCGGATTCGATTTAAGGACCGGACACACTTACAACACGCCATGCCACGCGACGTCAATGTAGGCTGCTCATAGGCCACATTTCACCTCGTAAAGCCACGTTTCGTCATTTGACCAATGAACACTCGTGGGGTGGCGTCGGGTGTTAAAAGTGTGCTGCGGCCATTAAGAATTTTTTTCTGAACTACTTTGGTACAGCTAAAGTATTTTGAAGGATACGGCGGCTTGTGTGGTTCCTCTAAACTGTTCACTGGTACGGACTACGGACAGAATTATTTACGAGTTTGTTGGAAACAAAATACACATTGAGAACAGGATTAACTACTTAGGTGATTTGGACTAATTGTATTGACAGACAGTTACGCAAGCTAGATATGCACGATGTAAGGAAATATGATTATTGTATTTAATTAGTATTCATAGTCAAATAGTGGTAATCGGTTCATTATCTAGATTTCTGATTGCCCGATAGACATCAAAGCCCGGTTTTTAATAAACCGTTTAATAAAGGCACTTAGGTACTTACTTCTACATAAACTCAAACCGCATGATCGACTGGTGACAAAGATAGACCGGACAAAGTAAATACTCAGAAAAAAAAAGTAGTTTATGGTATTCTTGGTATATTGTTTTTGAGTCATTTCAGCGCCCTAGGTTAGTTAACTGACTGCGTGAAACGATATCGCGCTATTCGTGCCCGCCAGTTGTCGCCATGCTTTCATTAATTTAAGCGTGGCATCAAAAAGTACTAACAAATAAACATAAACAACGCAAAAAATTGTTTATTTGTTTTTTTATTGAAACTTTATTAGGTGGTTCAGATACGATCACTTAGCACCACCGCATGTTTTTTTTTTTTAATCAAGCTTTATACCGTGCGGGGTTGATCTATACCAGTAGGTAATAAATAGATCATGAGGATTTAATAAATTACACGAATTCGTTTACACCGTATACACTGCGGTTATGTTTTTTCATAAATTCCAACTCCACATATCTACATCACGACGGCTTGCATTCTCGTTGACATTTATACGAATGTTAAGGCTTAAAAATCCCATAGAAACAATTAAGGTTAATAGCTATACCAAGTTAATTCTCAAAGTAGAAATAAGTCATATAGTAGGTACACAATAAGTGTCATAACATAACACTCATAATAATTTGTAAGTATCTCAAAGTGAATTTCACATGTAAGCCGGCCGCCCAGTAATTATTGCAGACGGAGCGAGCAGAGCGCTCTACGTCAGAAGTTAGCCATACACATCCGCGAGAATGCAATTAGGCAATTAGTTTTATTAGCAAATCAAAAGTAAGTTACCTTCATGTACCTAATGAACTTATCGCATACCTAACGGTTCAAATTGGAGAGATCGAGAAGTACGTTTGTTTATTTTCAGAATGTATTTTGATAGATTTAAATGTTGGTCTTGTTTGTGATCATAATAATATAATTCAATCACAATACATGCATTTATAAAGGACGTATCAAAAATACTCCCAAAATATATAACTCTAATGGCCGAAACCATATAACTGATCCCAATTCAGAATCTCTGAATTGATGCAAGTTTATGACAGAAATTCAGTATAAGTAATGTGAAAATCTACATCAATCAAGATATTTTAGGTTAAGATTGGTTATTGTTTTCGGCCGTAAATAATGTGTATATTCAATAGTATCAATAATAATCGATAATGCAGATTTTTCAATTTGTAACACCATTGTAAAATGGCAAACAATAAAAACATACTTTAATTAAAAATTGAAAAAATCCGAAGCCAAGTTCCAATTTCAATTAAAAAGGAATAAAACATCGTTTAAATTCGGAACGCAGAACGAAAACAAAAGCGTATTAAAAAAATGTGCTGATTCAGACAAAATGGCGTTCCCTGATGGTTGTCGACAAACAATCTGTGGCAGTGTGCCCCAGTTGCCTACGGGGCCTACATAATATAGCGTAACAATCGTGTCAGCGATTCGGCGTGTTTACTCGACGCGACGGTTGTAAATTGCTGAGCATTGTAACTGGCGATTAACAGGCGATTAGTGTCCGCGAATAAAGTCAACAACTTGATGCTCTGTTCACTTTCGTAGTGACGGTTTACGCATATTAAACGTCTTCCTTTCCGGTTGAACTGATATAACCAAAATTTACAATTTACTATTGGTTACTCAAAGCGCCTCCGTCAGATTGACATAGACCTTTCATCAGTTGCCCCAAATAAACATCACCAACTAACAAAAGATAAACAATTCGTTATCTTGTTCTTGTTGTATAGTTTAATTCAAAATATCAACAAAAAGTACAATATAAGTACTTTGCTCTGTAGTTTCACAGAGCAAAGTACTTACATTGTACTTTTTATAAAACTTTTTTAATAAAGTACAAAGTGCTGGCAAATATTAAAATGGTAGTCTGTACGTTGAAAAGAAGTAAAAAAAGTTCCACTTTCAAATGCATATTTTTCCTGTGAACGCAGATTTCCCGCGTCAGACAGATTTTGCATAAAAGATAACCTCACAAGGTAAAAGGAAATATGTGTGTATTTTTTGAACGGTTCTTGGATTTTGAGAAGACGAAAACTTAGATTTAACGCGAGAACATTTTTTTAATGATAGACATAATGATGGAGTCTAAACATGGAAATAGGAATCACCTGAATGAAGAAGAATTAACTCTTACATATAAAGCATTCATCTAAACAAGACATCAGCGACAAATAGTTACAATTTCACAATGAGGCAACACTTTTAG
This sequence comes from Amphipyra tragopoginis, assembly GCA_905220435.1. Classification (NCBI taxonomy): domain Eukaryota; kingdom Metazoa; phylum Arthropoda; class Insecta; order Lepidoptera; family Noctuidae; genus Amphipyra; species Amphipyra tragopoginis. The sequence continues at coordinate 6,515,236 of HG991997.1, read as the reverse complement.
TGACAGCAACACTCAAGTCGTTGAAAAATTTGAATTACAAAACAAAAATTATAAACAAAATCTCAACTCAAAATATCGTAACCGGCGTCGGTGACGTCATACGCACAAGATGGCGGCCACGATCATGTGTGACTAGAGTTAGGTAAAGTGCAGTGACCCCGTACAATGTTAATGTCAGCTGTTATGACTGCCGTAAGCGAGATGTATTGACGAACCTTGGATTTATTGCTAGGGTGTCGGCTCTAAACTTGACACACTAATGTTAGTTATGATGCTATTTATTTTGGGAAACAATAGGAAACAAAATAATAATAGTTAAACTAATTATGGAACCCATTTCTATCAGAAGCATTCCAAAAATATTTCCAATTGTTAAAGAAAATATTTTTACTTTCAACGATTCTTTGTTCCAAGTTGCTTGTGATTAATTTACAGAGTAGTGTTAACTAATTCACAGATTAACAAATCGAGTACTTTCCAACCCGCAATGATCATTCTGGAAATAGTGAAACTTAATAATTATGTTGATGATGATGTTAAACAGAATCTCCTCGCTAAAATAGCTCATCTAAATACCTATAGATCTAAACATTTAGGCTAATACCCTGATGTTAGTGTAACAAGCGGAGATTTCAAACAAGATCGTTAGGCATTTCCGCAGGTGTCAGGTTTGGCACAATTAGTGAGGAAAGTAAAGAAAGTGTTTCGTTTCTTCCGCGAACAATTTGTGGAAGAGCTGTGCTCTGTATTTTGTTAGAAAATATACGAAATGGCGCTAAACGCTTCGCATTGTTCGACGGCGGGCAGGGCTGCCAAGTTTTCTTGATGATCTACATTTATCATGATTAGGAATGGCTAGGGACTCCCCGAACGGCTTCATTGTTAAGGATATCTAGGCCTTCCCAAGATTTCTCTGATTTCCCACGGGAAATTTCATAACTTTTCATCTTCATGCTTCGAATATCATAAATTGTTAAAGAGAGGTCAAAATTGAATTTCAGATTCACGAACAAAACTTCTTCTCTCGTATCAGCACAAGCTATACAAAACTAGCTCATGCTATGGCGAAAAGATTAGTCAGTCAGCAAGGTTGGTAGCGGGGCTGACCGCCCAAGGTGCGCCGGACGTACTGAAGTATCGTCACTCGTGGTGGCTCTTTTCATGCACCCCACACATACACACGAACAAAACTTAAGAAGAATCATGTAAATTAATTCAACATACGCTTAAACCGTAGTGAGCATAGGAAGATAAATTGATTGCACTGGGAGTGCAATACTTACAATAACAAAGGATTTGCATTTGAGGATACCACTTCGTGTTAATCCTGATAAGCTTTTAGAGGTAGCATATCATAAAGTTGAGACGTTGAGTGAGGACAATACGACAGCCCTGCCAGTGAACGGCCGCGGAGTAGTGCAGTCAAGCGCACTATATTATATTCTGAACACAATGCAGTCTGCGGATGCTGGTACACGCGAACGCAAAACGCTTCCGTGCTAGCGCTTAACTAACTAGTTTGAGTAAAGCAGCCGCCGAGAAAATTGGGGATTGTTTTAAGACGGAAACAAAGCACTAGAATTTATCTCTTGAAAACGAATTCACCATCTAGTTTGAGGTTCAAAAAGTGTTTAGATTGTTAATAGGCTGGAACATAAGTACTTCACAATTTTTTGGTAATCTTTTCTGATGAAATCGCTAGCGTTTAAACTATCAGCTGTAGTGAATACGACTTTACTTAATGAAGCAACTAATTACTTCCACAATTAACACAAAATATATCGAGAAGCGACAAAATCGTTCTCATTTCAGAATTTCAAGTTTTATCAAATTACTATGAGTCTTCAACTTATTTACTTTCAAGTTTTCCAGTTGATTTGCTACATATATTTATCTAGAGCGTTATAGTTCTTCGTGGGAGCTTGTGATCTCTACTTACTCTCCGAAGAACCTTACTACACCCAAGTTAACTTTTCCGGCAAAAAGCTTTGCGAAGCTCATTATAAGCTTTGAATTAAATCCATTCCTATAAGATCACGCAACGATCTTTTACCGTTATGAACACCTTTGCTCGGCTTTAACTTTTTCGCTCGCATGTCCGCGTCAAGAAGGGAAGTTGTTACCCTATTCACTGACAGTGCGGCGGTTACGGTACGCAGCCTCTGTTCTTTATCATCGCCATTGTTACGAACAACACTACACAGAATTAATATCTGACGTATTTCGCTCCTAGCACCACTTGAGAAATTCACTTTCACGAAAATGTAACGTTTGACTGAGACTGAGATAGTTTCTAAAATTCAAGCGTTAAGTAATATTAATGTGGCGGTTATGAATTGTGTGTCTAATTTATTTAATAAAACTGTTTCTTATTTCTATTCAATTGTTATAAACAGCTTTCTTTTATTTCTTTTCAGCGTTTCTGTCTTCTGAAAGTATTTCTCTATTGTTGGCATAAATAATAAACGCGAGACTAGGGAATCGACAATTCATTTTGAGAACAAGACGAGCAAATGCAATCTATTTTGTATTCAAATTTAATTTCCAGCAAAATTGTTTTCCTTATATTTGCTGAAGATGTATGATTGTTTAGGAAACAATCGACAAACGTATCGTTTATTATGTAGACTGTACGAGTATCAGTCGGTCGTCTTTGCCATGCTCTATACACAAGTAAATGTCAATTAGGTAAGGGAAGTGGGACAACTCATTATATTAGTAGGCGATGTGCTTGTTACTTAGGTACTGTGTCTAGAAATCTGCTCAGCAAGTGAGACAAAAACGTGGGCGATATTGTCTATTGTCTAATCATTGAACATTACTCGTTTTCTGCGTGACAATTGACACATCGGGTTTAACAACTACCAGAATGATTTATCATGTTTAGCATAAGCCAAAACATGTTCGTTTAATGTACCACATAATAATATCCGATTTTCTCTTATTTCCAGATCTCACCATGAGGTGTCTGTGATCTCACAAATCGGGCGGGTGCGACGCCTACGTTCATTATGACGTCAGAACGGGCCATTCCCCATCTGAGGGACATCTTCGGCCTCAACCAGCAGTACGATGCCAAGACCTTCGACGACAGTGATGACAAAACAAAAAAGTCCAAGAAGAAGAAGGAAGACTACCGCACGTACCCTAACGGCGATGTCAAGACACTTGAGAGACATCTCAGTATGAAGAAGACTATCAGGAAAAAGATCATGCGCGACCTTCAGCAGGCGTTCGTTGAAGACCCTAACGAGTTTAAGGTCGAGAACACGAGCCCTGAGAAACTGAAGGCAGAGTTGAGCGCGGAATCTGTGAAAATCGAGAAGAATGTTCGTAAGAACGACCCGACGTTCCTAGACATCCTACGAGGGGAGACCCGGGGCGAGGAGGCGAGGGAGGAGCAGCCGCCTGCAGAGAAAACCAGCTTCTGGCGACGTCTCACCATGAAGAACAAAAACAAGAGATAAGACACGAACCGAGCGCCGAGCCGCGCCTCGCTCCGTACCGACTGACTCCTTAACGCGTCATTATCAATAAGTATTTATTGTACACTTTTTGAACACTGTATTGAAGTGTATTTGGAACCTTTTTGATCATCTTTACATAACATTTTATATCTGTATGCATAATAATCTATGAATGCTTATGAATCCTTCTAGTTGTTATAATAAAGTCAAATATTATAAGCTTACGAGAGATTTTTGATAGGCTACCGACGCTAAGTTACTTCTAAGTTATTGTGGGAACGGAGCGAAGTGTTACTAGTATCCTCGGCTATTGTTACTTATTATAAAAAGATATCTCGTTCTACATGTGATGTAACGTTAAGTCGACTAAGTTAAGTGTAAGTGTACCTAGGCTAAGTATTTCGTAAGTGGCAATTGTGTAAGGTAGGCTCGTGGCAATTCCTTGTTGTGACAATTTTTAATTATTATAATGCAATATAAATAATTTTACACATTTATCTGCGTATTTTTTATTGAACACTATTCCTGTGGTAGGTAGTCTTATGATTATTAGCATCCTAATTGCGTAACACACTCGCAATCGCAATAAAGATGGCGGCGCTGCTTGCGAAGGAAGATGTCAAAAATCTGTCAAATCCAGTACATTTCATGTTAGTTCTTTTAGTTAGTTTATTTAGATCCATGTCAGACTATTTCTTTGACTTTGAAAGGTCAAGAATTTTCATAGCAACGCACGTATTGATAATCCGATTTCTCCACAACTATGCACCACGCAATGAATATTGTTGTATTTTCAAAATGAAAGGTTCCTAGTGTGATTGCGAGTGTCTTACCCAATTAGAGTGCAGGTTTTGTAGCTAGAAAGGTACAAGGTAGCTTTTTCTAATCAATCATTCTTAATTCATACTTAATTATGTATCTTGCTTGTTGCGCGTTGTGACAGAGCTACCCTACAAGCTAGCTTCAGCAACTCAAACTCCATTATTAATCATGAACTTGTCGAAAAACAAAATGTTAACGGTATGTAGCCTGTAGGGGTGGTGTTATTCGCCTGAAGAGAACTTTCAATAAGGGTGTAGGGACACACATGTAGAGGGTGCTAAGGGGATAGAACCTTAGTGGCATAGCCCCCCACTGCCATTTTGATTTTTTTTCCAAGTTGCGGCGCACGATTACACTAACATAATCTTATATATAAAGAGATTGGTACTGACTGACATTTCATTCATCAACGCAGAGCCTAAACCACTAATGCTGGAAATATGAAATTTGGACAGTAGGTTCCTTACGTGACGAAAACATCCACTAAGAACGGATTTTTCGAAATTCAACCCCTAAGGGGGTGAAAAGGGTGATTAACGTTTGTATGCAAGTCCGTCATTTTTGAAGTAAGAAGCATGAAATTAAGTATTAAGGTTTCTGGTTAGGAGTAAAGGTACATGTGTTTGAGCGATTTTGGAAATTCAACCCTTAAGGGGGTGAAATAAGTGTTGTAAGTTTGTATGAGAAATCTGGTACTTTTGAAGTAAGAAGCATGAAATTCAATATTTAGGTTATTGGTCAGAAATAAACGTACACATGTTTCAGGCTTTTTGGAAATTCAACCCCTAAAGGGGTGAAATAAGTGTTGAAATTTTGTATGAGAAATCTGTTACTTTTGAAGTAAGAAGCACGAAATTAAGTATTTCGGCTTCTGGTTAGAAATAAATATACACCTGTTTGACCGTTTTTGGAAATTATACCCCTAAGGGGTGAAATAGAGGATAAAAGTTTCTATGAAGTAACAAGCATGAAATCAAATAATAGGCTTTCTGGCTAGGTATAAATACACGTTTTTTAACGTTTTTGTAAATTCTGCCCCTAGGGGGTGAAATTGGAGGTGAAAGTTTTCTTGAAGTTAAAAGCATGAAATTAAATAATAGGGTTTCGGATTAATAATAAATGACCGTGTGTGAGCGTTTTTGTAAATTAAACCCCTAAGGGGGTAAAATAGCGGATGTAAGTTTGTATAAGAAGTCTGGTACTCTTGAAGTGAGAAGCATAAAACATACACGTGTTTCAGGGTTTTTGAAAAATCTATCCCTAGAGGGTGAAATAGAAGATGAAAGTTTTTTTATTGTTGACACTTGCGCGAGAGTTTCTGGCATAGTATGTACCATCACCGTAATAAAGGAGGTGGTGCGCGAGTCGTATCGGATGGTTTTAAATAAAAATTCACATCGTTCATCCGATTGAGTTGAAACTTTGTATAGTTGTTGTTACTCATGCGAAAGTTTCTGACATAGTACCTTCAACGTACAATAGATGGCGCGCGAGTCGTATTGGATAATTGTTTGTCTTCTTTTATTAGAAAGAGAAATGTACTAACTGAAAATGATATTTGGAAAGTCGGTTCCTTTTGTAACGTAAGCATCCACTAAGAAGGGATTTCTCGAAATTTAACCACTGAGGGGGTGAAAAGGGTGATTAACGTTTGTATGCAAGTCCGTCATTATTGAAGTAAGAAGCATGAAATTAAACGTTAAGGTTCCTGGTTAGAAATAAATGTACACAGGTTTGAGTGCTTTCGCAAATTCAACCCCTAAAGGGGTGAAATAAGTGTTTAAAGTTCGTATGAGAAATTTGGTAGTTTTGAAGTAAGAAGCATGGAATTAAATATTTAGACTTTTAAAGAGAAATAATTATACACGTGTTTGAGGGTTTTTGGAAATTCTACCACTAAGGGGTGAAATACGGGCTGAAAGATTTATGTACTGAAGTTAAAAAGAGCATGCATTAAAATAATAGAGTTTCTGCTGGGAAATAAACATACACATGTTTGATGTTTTTTGGAAATTCTAAATATGAGGGTGAAATAATAAGTGTTGAAAGTTTGTTTGAGAAATGTGCTACTTTTGAAGTAACAAAGGGAGAAACTGACTGAAAGATCTATCAACGCAAAGCCTAACCCGCTGGGGTTAGAAACTTGAAATGTTCAAAGTAGGTGTACCTCTAATAACGTTGGCATTTACTAAGGAAAGGTTTTTGGAAATTCCACCCCTTATGTGGTGAAATGGATGTTGACGTTTGTATGAAAACCCTTATTCCATGGGTAACCCCATAAACTTAAAATTTGCACAAACACTGTTTAAAATAAATATAAAAGACGGACTTTTTTGATTTAAAACCTACATTTAAAAAGGGGCTTAAAGAGGGTTTAAAATTACACGCAAGTGAAGCTGCGGGCAACAGCTAGTATGTTATATGGATAGAGAACACTCAAACAAACAAAAAATATTCAGAGATATGGTGCCCTAAAGTGTCGCCGAGATATTTTGACTTAAAGTTTTTTTTATTGCAGCGCACTTTGTAACTGGTAAATATGGGTAGAAGACACTCAAACAAATAAAAAATATTCAGAGATATGGTGCCCTAAAGTGTCACGTTACCGAGATATTGTATCGAGATAATCTTGAAAAAAAATCTTTGAGTCCAAATATCTCGGCAACGTGACACTTTATGGCACTATATCTCTGAATATTTTTTGTTTGTTTGAGTGTCCTCTACCCATATATGTTAGTCTCATCGTGCACCGCAACTTGGAAAAAAAATGAAAATGGCGACAGGGGCCTATGCCAGCTTCCATAGAAAAATGTTCGAACCCCTTAAAGGGTCTTAGAAAGCTGCCAAATAAACTGACCATTCTTGGTTAAAAACTCAAACTTTGCCATACGACTAAATAACGAATGTTAACAGTGCCTTCAAGTCTGCTAAGGGTACACACATTGGCGTAGTTAGGAACCTATCCTAGGGAAGGCAGCCGGCCAACTGATTAGCGCAAGGTTTCAATTTCGGTAACCCGATTGGAGACCAACTAACTTTCTTGTAGAATTGACAAATTTTGGCAAGTAACGAAGCAATTTAATGAGAGATACATAAGTGATGCCTCGTAATAATGGAGTTCGTTCACTCTTCTCATACGAAGTGGCGACCTCAACTCTGCAGTATAGTTGATAGTCTGACGATGCAGCTTCAGTGCCCATCTATTGAGATAGAACTTCAAATGGAATCATTTCCTTTTTATTTGAAGCATTTATTAGGTAGTTGGCCGGTTCGTTCTGTCTACCCTTTTCCCAACCATGTTAGGGTCAGCTTAAAGAGTAAACAACCAGGTGCGACTGAACACCAGTATCTTACATGACGCGACCGCCGTCAGGCCTCCACAACCCAATAACAGGCCAATGACGATATCCTAGGTTAGACCGGTGAGTGTAGTATTGACATTTTCTACTTACCCATCAGCCGTAGGGCTAAATCTCCTTTTTACGGCCGAAATTAACCAATCAATATAAGTAACGTCAAAAGACTGTAACAAAATGTTATTGGTTTTAGCCGATAGTGAATCGTAAGCAATCTAAATTTTATCAGCCCAGAACTTAGCTAGGAGTAGTTTATTATCAGTAGCATTCATTAATTCGTACTGCGTGCAGCTTTCAGGGCATGCAGGACGTAACGTTATGCGTCCCATGGTTTGCCGAACTGCACCACCAAAAGGGTAGGTACCTTAGGCTAAAGTAGAATATAACTACTACAGGTTACTATTTTCTGATAATCAAAGAAACTGTAAGAGTTAATAACCACTGCTTTTAGCTCAGAATGATCATGGGTGGCCACATCGGCTAATTTTCGCATATTTTTATGAGGCACTGTTCGTGGTTCTGGGGTCTGATGGGGTAGTCATGTCCCACGCGACCACCCCCTAGATCCGCTGCGTATCATAACTAGATAACCTACTACTACTCGATTTTATCTGCCAAGTCGGGTACTCATGAACAATTTCGAAATTATGGAGACGACAGCGCCATCTAACGAAAGTATACCTACAGTTGGTGGCGCTACTAGCAAAAGCCGTCCATATCAGTACCTAAACGAACGATGTCAGTACAAACACACACACAGCAGGTACATCGGCGAAATAAGGAACTAAATTAACTTGGGGTATGGCTATTGTGGCTTTTTGTCTTACCAATCAGAGCCGCCATGAACTGCGAAGATATGACCAAGATAATGCTGTGCACACTGAACTTCGTAGCATTACAACTAGATGGCGCTGTGTTATCATTGTATCACCGATGTAGATTCTAGGGTCGGCAAGGACTTTGAGCGCGACTATTTTGTTTTGTCACAGGTAAGCAACGCCATCTGGCGAAAGTTAGTGGATTTTCGAAAAAAGTAACTACCTCTGTTTTGAATTAAGATTTTTCTAGATGGCGCCTATGGCCACTTCTATTAGTACCTTTCATAATAGTTCCTAAGATGATGCTAGACTGGTTACACTTTTAGTGCTGATCAGTATTGAAATTATGCGTACGAGAGACGAAAGTATTTTAAAGCCCTGAAAAGCCTGTACCTATTGCCCACTATCTTGTTTAGCAGATTACAGCGGGCACATTTGTCGTACTCTCACTATTTTTAGAGTAGAGTTCAATGATTTCGGTATTTGAAAAGTAGGGTATATAACCTACCTACTTTCGGGCATAGTTCTAGCCCTGAGCTTTTTAGCTGTTAAGTAATCCAAACTGGGAATCGAACCCAGGTCTACCTACTCTCTCGTTTGTGCCCACTAATCATCTAATCAAATTTGTTTTTTTGTGATTTTATTCAGATACTTACCTAAGTTCAGATACTTACCTAAGTTCAGATACTTACCTAAGTTCAGATACTTACCTAAGTACCTACTTCTCAATCCTCATACTTACGCAGCCATCTTCAGTCTCGTATGGATCGGATTTAAATTTCACTCCTTTTACATCCTCTCCTTACACTTAGGCATAATTCCCGCCCTGAGTGTACTCTACAAGAGTAGGTACCTACTTAGGCTGGTGTTTACCAAAATTAATTCTCTGGTAACGAGTTTATTTGAAAAATGTAATAGAATTTTTGATAAACAGTTGATTAAACTAAGAATTAATGTTGGTGATTATCAGCCTTAGCATATTAAGATTTATTGTGCTGCTTATTACCCCACCAGGGCATAGGTTCTCTGAGAAATTCGCTAAAATGTTGTAGTGATGTGACAATTTGTTTTTACATTGTCGACACTGAAACTTTATAGACCACTCCAAAATGAAAAGTTCTAAAATAATTATTTTAAAACGCTCGACAAGGGTCTTTTAGTGGAAATACCCTTTCTCTGTGGTTCAATCGATAGTCAGATCAATTTGAGTTTGTTCGGCCCGCACCTCTGACTTTACAGATCAGAATTTAAGTATGACTTACGGTGTGAAGGAAAAACATCGTGAGGAAACCTAATAGGGCTCCAAAAAATTCTCGATGGTGTCTGCAGTGCGCCAAACGGCGCCAGGCCGATGTGGTGGACCAAAGTCCAAGGCCTTTCTGGTTTAGAGAAGACGCCAGGTCCCAGCAGTGGAACAGTAGGTAATGGCAAAGATTATGCATTGCACTTTGTCCATACAAGGATAACTTTCACACAAGGAGCCAATAATAAAGCCAATCAAATGAAAATTAAATTATTCGTAGCTAATATTTAATTTAATAATAAAAAGTTTCAAGATTACCTAATTTTTACATTGGCTCTCTGCGTGGATCATGGAAATGGAAATAAAACAGCTGGTAGGGTTAAAAAGTTCATTTATTGAAATTTTATTTTCATTTATACATTAAATCTTTTTATTGTTTTGTTGATAAATATATTTTGTTACTCAATTTAATATCATATTTGGTGCAACTTCTTTGATTACCTTGATGAGGTGCAATAAAACAAAAAAATACATGTTTTATTTGTTTTGGATTTTACAGAATAAAAAAATATTTTTATCAAATTTGACTTTACATAAATTACCACCGGTTCGGAACCTACAATCGACTGAGAAGAACCGGCAAGAAACTCAGTAGATTCTCATATTCTTTTGGGTACAATTATTAAAAATACAAAAGTTACCTACGTCAGGGACCTATCAGGGATCTACAATGAACATGTTTAAGACATGTTATTACTTATTGAAACAACACGAGACTAAGGTATTGAAAAATTTCCAAATAATGAGAGGACACTTTGGGGACTTCCGTCAGTCAGTCAAATCTGTCTAATGTAACCTATGCTCATAAAAGTACTGATAAACAAGAAAATATATACTTATTTACTGTATCCAATAAAACAAATTCAATAAAAGAAGAGGAAGGTGAAGAAGTCCTCTAAAAGTCATGGTTGTCTGTCCAAAAGCTGGGAAAATTACAATTCCAAAATTATTACATTTGACATTCCCACCCCCAAATCTACGTTTAGTGTAGTCATATAAGGCACTTGTGATTTTCCTATTAACCCACCCACTAAGCTTTGAATTAGAAAACATAGCATTCCCACTAATTGAATATAACGAAACGAAGACTCGTCAATATTATCACGCCTAGTAACAGTATTTCTCCCCTTATATCATAGAATGAACCCTGGCATATTGCTGGGTATATTCTAGGTAGGTAGTTGTATGTTGTAATAGGGAAGAAATTGTTAAGACAGTAAGATAAGGTATTCGAATAAAAAATAATAAAAAACCTGCCTGCGAAAACCTTGCTTAATTTTTTAGCTGTTATTGCTAAAAATTATATCGACTTTTATATCCTACCTGCCTAAAATAACGATAAGTGTTATGTGCTTATAATTCGGTCACCTAAACTAGATTTTTGTTCGTTTAGCTGACTTCGATAGATTTCTTTAATTAAAAATACTTATCATACATACATCCCTGGAATCTAAATTATTTGTCCTTATCTATTATTATTTCCTCGTCTGTCGTTAGGTTTGGGATGTTTTAGGTTAAGTTAGATACTAGGTTTTCTAGGTCTAGGTTTGTGTCTAAATGTTGCTTCAATGTTCAAGCCTTTTGCAGGAAATGTCTTAGTGGTTACTGTTATTAAAAGTCAGGTCGAAAGATAGTAAGCAGTAATGTCTAACTAAAAAAAGATTGCAGATGTATTGCTTATGTCATTTTATAAATCCATCTGAAGAGGTAGATATTTTTTTACCTACCTGGCTAAAAATACGTAACAAAATTTAATCAACTTGAAGCCATTCCTCTAAAACAAATTATTGAATGTTATTTTTAGAAATTTAATTTCAAAATTAGAATTTTGAATACATCTTTCAAAAGTTGAATTTTTGCAACTTTAATGAACTTCAGATAATTTATGTAAAATGACGTTCTATTATTAAAATCAGTAGGTTTGTATTCAGTAAAGAAGTTATTAATGTCTTGGGAAATATTAAGTATTTACACAAAGAGAAACAAAATTAATACTTCGATTACTAATGATTTATTAATTAAATTTACAACGATTTACAGACGTCAATGATTTTACTTTTTCAAAATAGTTGAAATATTAAAGTATTAACTAACATTTTATCCAACAAAACTTTAATTTTAAGATTGTTCGGGGACAGATACAATCGAGACACAAAATGTTTAAATAAGAAAGACAGTTTAATTTTTCAGTAGATACAAAAATATAATGTTTTTATCAAAAATGTACACAAATTATTGATTAAGAGTGTAAAGAATTCCAGATAGTTTATCGAGTTCCTCTAAGTTGTTTATTGGTAGAAAATTGCAATCAAGGGCATGAAATCCGAAGCGAATGACTTGAATAAAACTAATATACCTATTAACTACACTAATTTAAAAGTACTTATAACCTAACATTTGCAAATAAACATATTTCAAATAGCAGCCATAATACTAACGAATTACTGAAATTACTTCTAAGTTTTATCTTTAACAATCCTAATTAAAATCTTATCCAACTGTTTAGCCTACTTTCCTAGGTTTAGCAAGGAAAAGCCACGCCTGAGAATTTAGGAGTTTTAATCTAAGCCTGCCAACAAATTAGGCTTCTTCCAGATTCGTTTTATGGAGTCTAAATACGGACGTCCTGAATCTACGGCCTGTTTAAACCCTAAAGACCAGGGGCTACCATCCTACCTAACCTAGCCTAAAAGTAACACAAGCTTATATTAATCGCCTACAACTTAACACTACAATATACTGAAGTTACCTTATCATTGTAAGAGGCTGTAGATACAGCTCCATAATCGTTTAATTATATCTAAACATGGATCTAAGTTACCTTACTCCTATTTTTATATATTTTATTGTAAGTTGTCAAACACTGAATGTGATAATTATTATAATGTAACCTAATCATAAAATAACCTAAGTCATCGCCCGGTTTATTGTGCTCATTTTCATACCTATCTTTTTTCCATAAGATCTACATTACATTGTTGGAACTCCGTTGTGTCAACTTACATCTCTAATTCATGTACTACAACTTAATGATGTGAATGAAATACAAATAAACTATGAGAAAAAACCATGTTTATATATGTTTTCTGACCCCTCACTGAAATAATAAACAACGCCATAATTTTGTATTGTTAAATTTAAAACATTGAACGACTTATTTGTCCTAGTACATAATAATCAGTTTCAGAAACAATTGAATTACAAAGATATATAGCTAGTGAATATATATAAAGTTATACCTAGATAGATAAATCTCATATGCGCCTCATGTGTTTACTGCTGCCAAGTTTTGTTCATAGACTTTGTAACTAACATCGCTGCCTAAGATCCGGTGATAATAAGCCTGCCTGACGCCGCCAACATAATAATAAAACATCTGAAAAATTAAATAAGTTTGCAATAGTTAAATCTAAGTTCGTGTTCCTTAATTTCGGTGTTAGATGAGATTGTTCTAAATTCAAGACGATACGCAAAAGTGAGTTAGTACAATTAACACTAACATTTACAGTAAGCATCTCCGATATGGACTAATAAGTCTGTCCTCTACTTAGGCCAACTAATAGATGGCAGGTGATGAAATTTTGGACCATTAATATCAATGGGGGCATTAAAATATTCTAACATGCTTTGTGTTTCGTAAAAATGAGTGCTAATCATAAAACTATTATTAGTGTGTGGGATTCAACATTACGAACTGTTTCATTCGAATGATTATATCTTTAATTCTGCTAATAATTGAATTGTCGAACGTAGTCTGTCGTACATGTTTAGATGTTTTAGAACCTGCCGTTTTGCTATCATACTACGTAGTCTTTGACGCATTTTTTAATACGCTAAGCATTGATAATGGCATATTATCAATGACGCTAAAATATCACTCTAAAGATGCTTTCGACATTGTAAAAATTAGCAGAATTGGGCACCAAATGGCAGAAAAATATAGGGGACTTCAAAAGTACCCAATGATGTTAGTGAATTTCGCAAAAAAAATGAAGATAAATTAAAAAACTATTTTAGTACCTTGGATTTTATTTATTTTGTTCTAAATTACGGAGGTGTTATTAATACTGGTGTATATCTAGGGTCCATCCTGCGTTGTCCACGATAACGAGTCGATAAATTGATGAAACTATGGTGTCTATAGTTTTGTTGATGGGACAGGCGGCCATGTTGGTTTACGACGGAACCTTACGGGGTCTGCAGGACAAGCGGTGACATTAAATACGTGAACAGTTAATTTTAGCTCCTGAAATAATATTAAGAACAAAATATATTACATAAGTATTTAAAAAGTTAATCTCATCGACCAGTGTAAATAAATATGAACCTTGTGTATCTAAACCGATCCCGCTAAAATTGTGTCGTGTATACTAAATGAATGTATGTATCATTTAATATCTGCGTACAAAGCGTGGAGACACTAAACATCCCGATGCATAGTATAAACAATAAATATTCAAAGTCATTAGATATTCAAAAATGTTAATTAGTAACAATAAACGTACGTTTGAGAGGAATATGTACAGCTTTACATCAACCCCATGAAGCAAAAGAAGGTAAAACAGAATCTCACGCCAAGAGTGGACAAAGACGAAATTAACCAAAACCCACATTACAAAACTGCAATAACAAAAAACAAGAACGCTGTTATAGATTTTACCAACATGCCATCTGAACAATCCGAAGCACGTACAGAAACTAATTTCCATCCATTTAATGAAAAAGAAATAATTAATGTAGGTAACGAAAAACTGTTCATGCTGTTTGGATTGGTTGCGTAAAAGGAAATCGGGCAGAAGAGGAATAATTGTTCCACTTTAACATTGCAATTTAACTAACTTTGTGCTGTTGGGACAATGATTAGGATTGTGCCCTTTCTACCACGTTTCTTTTAACAAATTAAATATGTGCGTTCGTCTAAGAGAGTCTTGGTATGTGTGTACGTATTTATATAAAAAGTGTTCTTTTACCTAGCCTACAAGCGTGAAACTAAGTTAGAATTCCCTCCCTAACCACTTCGTTTTGCCGTCCTAACATTGGTCATGTGTATTACCTATTTCAAATTTCACTTCAACTTTTCCATATACGCCTAGATTTAATTAATGATACCAGATTACTATCATATTTACGCCACGATTATCAAATCTTAAATCTAGAATTCTTAACTTACATTGCTAATTCGTTTTAGGTATTTAAGAGGAATATTTTCCTTTACATTTTTAATTTCAATTAAATATTATACTTAAATTTCCGTTTATCTTACACTATTTTCGATATTACAATAATGCGTCAGTTATGTCTTATTTGCTAATGCTTCATTTTCATCTTAATTGAAATTGGTTTGTGTTGTGTTCTTTTCGTAGGTATTTTCTTTTCAATTCCTCTTAACGTTCGTAACATCTAAGTAAATTAGTTCATTAAATCCTTGTCAACCTTTTCCTTTTAGAAGACGTGCTTTTTAAATAAAAATTTCTAGAAATGAGAATACCTAGCTTTGTTTTATCGTTCAAATTACCGTAATTATATTTCCTACGGTACGTAAACGCAATCAATACATAAATAAATATTGTTACATAATATGTATAAATAACAATTAATCTACCCTTCTTCACCTACAAACGTTACTACTGAATAGCTTTTTAAACTTAGCCAAGCCTAAGTATTTTATACTTCAATTAAGCCTAAGGCTCCTTAAACCGATAACTTGTTATCGTTATAGTATCTTAGTTGTCAACTAAATCTTACTTTCTTGTTAACGTTCTTCCTCTCAATCATTTTCATAATATTCATACCTTCTTATTTAGACTTATGTCCTTAAATTTTATACTTCCTTGTTAACGCCTCCTTTCCTGATAGTTTTATAGTTTTCATCTTATACTTATTTAGTCTAACTGTCCCTAAAATTTGATGATTTAACTTTCTTGTGAACACCATAGGTGTTATCGTATCGTAATTACTTTTGTAATTAACTTCTTTCCTAAAATTATATATTTTATTTTTTCTTGAAGTTCAGTTCCTAATTATTTTTATGGTTAAATATTATACCTATCATATGTATATATTGTATACTTGAGTTTTCTTAATAGGCACACATCTTCGTTAATTTTATTATAATTTTCCTAAAATACTAATTTAACTGTTCGTCTCTAAAATGTTATAAGTATTGTTACTTTTTTGCTACCTTCTGCTTCCTTCTTTTTTCCAATTATTTATATGATTTAATATTATACATATTTAATCGGTTGACCCTAACATTAAATACGTAACTGTATTGAGAATACCCACCTACACAATTATTTTTATTACTTGACATTATACATATTTGATCTATTGTCACCTTATTAACACCTATCTTCTCAATCCTAAAATTAATAACTAAATTGCTTTCAGTTTCTTTTAAAATGAATTAACATTATTATAGAAGAATTATTACAAATCTACATCTCTTTAAAAAATCTTTTTCGCACGAGCTTTATCCTCATTCTTCTAAAAATTCTCAAATTTTAGATACCTAAATCTTATCGCATCTCAATATAACTTATTGTACCTTTGCCGTTTTGCTCATCAAGTTTGATAAACTTTAATAAGATTTGTTTCAACGCATTTTTAACTGAACTACATATTTTATAATAATTCACGTGTAATTTATGTTCCTAATATTTTAATTATATCACTCATATGTTGTCGCAGTGTACTTATTTTCTCAATTATTTCATTTTTAAGCAAAGAATTACGTCCTCAAATACCTACATAAAGATACCAGATACCTATATTATTTTCCGTTATCTTTCTTTTCCTTAATATGATTTTAACGCAATTCTAGATATGCCGAATGACTAATTTTTAACTGCATTTCATCATCATAACAAATGCTTGAGTGTCTAGTTCGCTCAATATGAATTCCTATTTCCTACCTTGTTTTTAGTAATATTTCGACAAAAATAATAATAAACCTGAACCTATTTTTGGTGTTTTATACTTGGCAATGCTTATTTGACCTTCTTTCGTTTTGCGTGTGTTTCTGCGTCAAAGACGTGTGTCAATTTTATTTTCTGTCGTGGTAAGTATATATAATAATCAATTGTTATAACGTAAATCTATACTAATATTATAAAGAGGTAGAATTTGTTTGTTTGTTTGTATGTAGGAGGTAATCTCCGGAACTACACATCCGATTTCAAAAATTCTTTCACCAATAGGAAGCAACGTTATCCCTGAGTGCTATAGGCTATATTTTGGGATCAAAAAATTATAAATTAACGCGAGCGAAGCCGCGAGCAAAAGCTAGTCATAAATAAAGTTGACGATACCATCAGCATTTGTATCCGACTATACGAATATCGAAATATTCATTACGAAGTACATTATTTATCGTAAATAAATATGTAAATAATTGATATCTTTTATATTGCAATCCATCTAATTATCGTAACGTAATCTATGTCTATACATATGTATACGTTGGCGATATAATTATGTCAGTCCCAATAGTTAATTGATAATCAAATTGATATAAATCACCTTAAATCTTTACTCGTCGATACATCTACTAATGTTACGTCAGCAATAAATCAAGATTTACATTTAAATATGCTTCACAATAACGACCAATTAATTTTAAAATAATGCGTTCTTATCGTATATGTATAACAATATCATTAGTTAAAGAGCCCTTACTGCTGTAGCTGAAAATAACTGAGACATAATTATTTAACGCAATTTGATTAACCATACAGAAACGCAATTTTATTAACACCAAAAAATAACACCCGCTTCATTCAATTATTTTAACTATTTCTATTTGTATTAGGTATATATTTCCGTACATTTGACTTGAGCACGTAATGAATCTAAATTATTTATTTATGCAAATGGTATATCTCCATATTTTATTATGAACGATTTTGTATTTTTCGGATAATTATATTTTTATAATAAATACAATTAAAAAGGCTAAGGTTATTTTAGCAGTGTTAATTAAGGTTTAAATATTAATTAATAAAAGATCATGTAAAAATATATTGGTAACTATTATAGGTAAATAAAAGCTATTGAATGATTCAGTCGTATATTATTGATAAAGTTGCATTAATGTATATTGCATTATAAATTATAATAAATTGCATTTTGGATTTCACTTAAATAAATAAACTAGTAGTAAAAATGAACGTTAAACTACAAATTGAAATAATGTCAGATTTCGCTCAATTAATGTAAATAAATAATGTTGATAATAAAAGAATTTACTAATTGTAAAAGTTACATTAATATTGCTAAAATAGGTGCGTAGTTAATAACTAGGAATCAATTAATTATATTGACTGTTAAAATGATGACGTTTAAATAAATACATTAACAGAAAAATCTGGTTTATGGTTGATAGGTAGAGAGCTAAATTAAATGTAGAGATTAATTGTTAACATAATTTCTTAATTAATTATGTAAAATTAATGTTAAATGAAATACCTATTACAGAATAACTATAGCAAAAATCTGCTGTATTTGTTTATAACACCTAAACATATTGTTTGTCATTAGTTTATATTATAATATCGATATAATAGACTATTGTGATAATCATTAGCATTGTTTATTGTTATTGATGTTTGTTTAAATATAGTTATCGTAAGTAATTTTCGCATTCATGTCAATGATGCTAAATAATATTATTGTTATAATAAAAACATACATTACAAAAATTAATTCGTGATGACCGTTCGATAGTTAAGATTATTTGCTAAAATACATTTTTGATGCGTAAAAAATACATTAAAATATTTACTATTAATAAATTGAAAAAATTAAAATGAGATCAAATAATTAAACTTTGACGTACAAAATTATAAACGCCTCTGACTATGGCAAAATATAATTGAATTAAACTCCAACAAATATATAATTGTATCAATATTGTTGTTTAAGTTAGACTTTAAGGATTAATATTTTCATAATATTATGGTAATATATCTGATTCCTAATAATTGTAACATACCTATACATCATATATTTCGAATGAAATCAAACGAGACTAGGTTTGTTACGCAGCGCAGGTTTATTCAGAAGCACCAGATTTTTTAAAATTATTTATTATGTGTTTACTTAAAAACACACAGCGTCGATATGAAGATGATTTTGTGAACGTACTTATTAATCCCTGCTCTATGGTATTATACCTGTTTGTCACAGGCGAGGGGCCAATATTTTTTCATATTTTTATGAGGTATGTATGGCAACCCTTTTGAACTGTCATAGCGTTTTGTGAAATTCCCGCTCACCGGTCGAAAACTTTTTTCGCTTCGGCAAAAGTGAATTTTCTTAAGTTTTCCCGTACGTATCGACGTAATTTTGGAGTGCGGAAGTGCAAAGTTACGGATATGTTAGTAAAATAAGTGAAAATGCGACGATTCGTGACTTCGAATCGTATTCTCACGGAGAGAAGTAAAGTCCCGATACATTAGATCAGGTCAATGGAGAGGCAAACTTTACAGTCAGGACCTCAGGTGGTAAGTAAGCCGTTCCCGCCCAGCTAGAGGACAAGAAAAAACCACAATAGGACATATTTGACTCACGAATAGTAAGTCAAACCACCAAGTAAGTCAGATTTCAAATTATTTGCAATATTCTGTCCCATAAAATTATGCAAACCAAATCTCACTTAATATCTGAGTGGACATCCACTCTGACCGTTCCTTATAAGGCGGTACCGTCATGCTCCACGGCGGAGTTTTTAGTCAATCCTAGCTCTGGGCAACTGGACTAAGAAAACCACGAGATGGTGACCGATACTGCAAAGATAATCAAAAGTGTAACTCCAAGCACTGTTCAGACACTTTTTACACAGAAAGTCAGTGTAGCAGAGCTCTGAGTTCTCTAGTTAATGGTCAGTGGACAGCGGTCTAGTGTTGAAATCTTTATTTTAAAATTTTAAATACTTATGATTGGATGGAACTAAAATGTTCAAAAGTGTGGACTTAATAGACAGATTTCAAAGATCTGAAGTTAAACAAAGAGTTTTGTCTTCTCAATTGGGGAAAGGACTATTTAATTGGAATCTTAAAAATGGTAAATTGAGCCAACAACTCACTTGGAAAATTAATGTAAAGAAATTTATTTTACAAATGAATAAATAATAAGTTTGTTTGGCTTTGATCAGCTTTTACAATTAGT
Source organism: Amphipyra tragopoginis (assembly GCA_905220435.1). Taxonomy (NCBI): domain Eukaryota; kingdom Metazoa; phylum Arthropoda; class Insecta; order Lepidoptera; family Noctuidae; genus Amphipyra; species Amphipyra tragopoginis. The sequence goes on along the minus strand of HG991997.1, from coordinate 6,495,303 downwards.
TTAGTAGTTTGTGGATGTACCTAATACATAGGTAACTTCTAAGGTATGAGAAGAGTTCTAACTGTAGAACATATCTTTGATTGCATTGTGATTTGGAACATTTTGTACATTAACATCAGTTATACAATCCTTGGGGGTACAAGTACCTAACTCAGTATGACTACTTACTGAAAGAAAGTAAACAATATAAAGTCTTTAACGGAGAACAAGCCTACCCCACCTACATCAATGCAACTCAGATAGGATAACCTATAGACTGATAAAACAAGACTCCATAGGAGATTCCTAAAGGAAACCAGACTTAATAATAAGAATAATAGTCCTTTCCTTCCAATAAGAAATTACTGTCAGTATTTAGATATTAAGGGGAAGAAAAACAGCATGTATAGTTCTAGGAACAGACTGCTTTATAATTATAATTTTTCCCTGGTTCTTACATTCAATTCTTGAATGAGCCCTCTGATAATAATATATCCTTCCACAAGTATAATAAGGTGATACAGTACCAAAGTCACACCGGAAATGACACAGATAATAAAATACTTGAAGGAGTAAGAGGTGCACACCCACACAGACAGGCATCAGAAAATAAAAAACTGGCAAGCCTATGCTTCCTGTTGAAAATGTTTTAGTACCATAGAGCAGCGGTGGCCTCCGCCCTGTTTTCGACCTCCGTGTACTGAACATGTATGTTCATTCATACCAAGAATTTCTGACTAATTTTTCATGCCGTAATATCAGAGGTTTGGCAGGCATAAGTTTGCATAGTGGAATTGGATATTTCCAATGCATATTATTTACATGCCAAGAGCAAAATGCCCTTGTTAACACATGGTATTATTTTACCAGGGTGAGTTACTACAAATTTCATCTCTCCCTTTTGGGCGATGAATTGGTACGTATTGCTCATAAGAAAATTCATGCCAATTTGCCATTAATCTTTAGTCTATCTAAAAGATTTCTCCTTGGTCCATCAGGACTAGTCCAAATTGATCTGTCAGACTGTGGAAGTCTTCAGACTCTTGGAGTGGACCAGTGCAAGTTGATCTGTCAGACTGTGGAAGTCTTCAGACTCTTAGAATGAACCAGTGCAAGTTGATCTGTCAGACTGTGGAAGTCTTCAGACTCTTAGAATGAACCAGTGCAAGTTGATCTGTCAGACTGTGGAAGTCTTCAGACTCTTGGAATGACTGGGAAGGCAACTAAAGTACCCAAAATTGATACTGAAACTAGTACATCAAATGGAATACCAGAATAAACCAAATAGCATTGCCCGAAGAAAAAATATGGAAAGATAGGGCTTATTAGGCGATACTCTGAAGAGAATTTATGCGAAAGTAAATAAAAATTTACTAATTCAATTGAATTTCGCCGTTTTTGGTCCTCAAGGGGCTGACTACACTGTCAGTACCTTAAAATTTACCTGGAATGCTTCAAGCGAGATGCTTATTCCGCAACCATAGAATGAGTCGAGTGTTGGCACCAAAGGTGTTAAACAATTTTAGGCCGCCAAGACCACGACGGTTTTACACCAACGGCCATGCCTTCTCTTCTTGACAAACGTCGCAGCGGACGCGGGTTTGGGACGCCCAGTTGATCGATACTCAGATGTCAGGCATCTGAATGGGAGAACAGGGTAAATAGCCTTTTTAATTGGAAAGAGCTCTTAGCAGTGTATGTGTCGATTCGGAATCGATCACATGGTCTGTAATGTTTATTTTTTGTTTGATTATTATAACCTTTTAGTCCAGTCTGATATTCGGACAGTGTGGATCGAAGGTAGAATACGATCCCTGAGTTTTCTCAATATAAATCGCAAGTTGCTGAAGTTGACAAGGAAATCAGATTTCTATCAGCTCATTACCTCTCGGAGGGGTACAACTGCACAGCCGATTGCCTCTCAAGACAACGGCTATTTAAGTGGAGTCTGTTTCCCACTGCAACAAACCGATTATTACATCGTTGGGGCACTTCAGACGCAGATCTCTTCTCGTCTGCAGAAACAACCGTGTCCAACAGATACGTCTTGCTAGATTGCAGACATCACTTAACATGAATTTTGAATTCGCGAATTCCGTCATTCATAATTGGAAATTTCGCCTAGGGGAGATATTTCCTCCCCCCAATTTCACTCCTCGAGTTATAGCGCAACTAAACAATGCCAAAGATCAATATATTACTACCATAACACCACTGTGGGAAAAAACCTATTGGTTAGCGTAGCGGATATAAAGTCATGAAAGCCTAGCCCTAGAGCCGCCAGTGACCATAGAAAGACTTTCGGAGAGTCCAATAGATCCAGCATCAGGCTTACCTCCAGCTCATAGCTTATGTACACCAACTGACCACTGTTGGTCAGAGATAGAAAAACAGCTGTTAAATACCAGATGGAGGCATGGATAAAATTGACACCTACTATCCAGCCATTAGAAGTTGGTGATTTGATGTGTTGATGATGAAGTCAATACTCAAAGAGTCACAGATACAACAGATAGCTAGATTTCTTGCCTATTTACATGTACAGATCTTGCCTACAGCACAATGTTAGCTACACATGTATAATTCAGTTGGCATCACATAAATCGTCAATTTTTTTTACATTTTGTCAAATGAAACAAGAACAAGCAGAAGATCATACACTTCTGAAGCAAGTAGTGCTATATAATAATAAGGCTATAGCCACAGCATAACTACTGAACCTGAAGCCACCAGTATGGCATCCTCAAGTTGTCTTCAATGTAGCTTTTCTTGTTTTAGTATTTAAAAGACAAGTGTATGGTCTCACCTTACTTGAAAAACATGAGAATTCTATATTTCTTTCAGCAAATAATACAATCCTAAGGCTAGTATTAGCTTCTAGGACTAGCTCGATTTTGCATAGCCAATCAGGATGGCTATTGCTAATACCCAATACAACAGGTTTATCCAGTTAAATGTATCAAACATCTAATTTTCCTATCAGGAGAAATGAAAAGCCAAGAAGACAGATTACAGTACGACTTATATATTACAATAATTGGTGAATTAGTCTCTACTTCTTAAACTGTTGTGAGGGATTGGTAAAGACCTGTTTTGAGTGATATAGGAGTAGCAGCTACCTTAGGATCATTCAGGTCTACAGTAGCCTCAACCGGATAGAGTCTGGATAGAGAGTCGTCCTATGCATGATATGCTGTCTATACATATATCTTATGTGTAGGAGAAACTGGAAGTTAACATATTTTCAGGAAATCCTATTGTAAAGAAATAAGAATGACTACAAAGGAACCTTATTGCTCTTTGAGAATCTTCAGCTTTCTCATATTCTGAAGGATTAATTGATGTAATGTCATGTGTTGATTTTATTATGAAGAAGTTAAATTGTTTTTGATTTATGATATTATAATTATTACAAGACATTTCTGTTAAGAAATTATAGAGATTTATTCTCTCTAAGACTGATTGAACATCAACAGTGAGATCACTTTAATATAAGTAATTCTCTTGTGCTTCTTTAAACATTTATTATTCTATCACATAGCGTTTTGTGTTTGTCACCAGCAGATATCAAACAAGTCTTCATATCGACGCTGTGTGTTTTTAAGTAAACACATAATAGAATATTTTGAATTAGAACAAAATTATTATTATGTGTTGAAAGAAAAACACACAGCGTCGCAGGAATATCTTCCTGGTGAAGAGACTATGACAGTTCAAAAGGGTTGCCATACATACCTCATAAAAATATGAAAAAATATTGGCCCCTCGCCGGTGACAAACAGGTATAATACCATAGAGCAGGGATTAATAAGTACGTTCACAAAATCATCTTCATATCGACGCTGTGTGTTTTTCTTTCAACACATAATAATAATTTTGTTCTAATTCAAAATATTCTATTATATTATAAAAATCGTATTATTTTTACTTTGGTGATTGACTGAACACGTAAGCGAAAACTAATATCAATTAACAAAATGAAAATATCCAATCAAATCGAATGTTTTGCTATTTTTGTTTTAATATGCAATATTTGCAAAAGCATTATTAGATACTACAATCAGCACAAGAAACTGAGCTAAGCTAAAAATATGTAGTATAAAATAGTAGAATACGTATAAAAAAACTTATTTTAGATAAAATATTAACCAATCATTAACTTGTTACTATTTTACATCTTTAGAGAACGCTTAATTTATAAAAATAATAACTTAAATTCGAATTAGACGAAATTAAGGGTCGCAGAACGCAGTCGCATATTAATTGCGCTTTATTCTTTAAATAAACGTCTAGAGAGTCATCAAACCTACAAAAAAGCCTACAAATATTTAAACATTGCTCAATATTTCATAATATTCGTCATCCTCTGGCATTGCATCCAATTTAGAAATTCACGCCATTGTCTCCCACTCGTCAAACTCGTCATCCCAATATCATTATTAGAAATTCACGCCATTGTCTCCCACTCTTCAAACTGGTCATCCCAATATCATTATATTATCTACCTATATCTCGTCATACAATTCTCAACATCCTCGTCAAAATAAACGTCATACAATAATAAACCTAAAAAAGGTATATAGCATATAGATATTAATATATATTGTTTAATTCAGCATCTTAAGTTTCAAAACTATATCTACTTAACCTAAACTTAATTATTTTGCAAGCGATCATTTTTCTATTAATATAAAAGAGTATATTCGTTTTTTTCTGTATGTATCACTTAACTAAAATAAATTGTAACGTGTTGTATACGATTTAATTTCATTGGAGACACTTTTTAATTAATGATGTCATAACTTTCTTAGTGTACGTTTAAAGGTTTTAGTCTTTGCGAAAATTGTGGGTACTCTCACCATAGATATACCTAGTCTTTTTTTACTACCGCATCTCCCAGTTTAAATTCATCACTTATATTTTAAACTTACAATAATTATTTCGACATAATGTATTTCGTAACCAATTTAGCGCATCAATACGCTTTTAAAATGTAGGTATGTGTAGATTCTCGTACCCTGTAAAGTATTTAGTACTAACTTTATCGTAATCGTAAATGTAGAAATTCCGGTGTTAATTCCTTAAGAGTACTAGAAGTACCACATTTTAAGTCTTCAGTACAACACCCTAAACTTCTTAAAAACTTAAGTTTCTCATCCTTTTCTGGGTTATTATCGCACCTGTGAAGAGGCTCTAACTAAAAGCATTAAATATTAGTCTTCAATACAAAAACGTAAAATAAATCGATAACTTCTTAAAAACTTAGTCTCATCCTTGCCTGCTATAAGATATCGCACCTGTTAAGAGGCTCTAACTTTAAGTCGTTCAAAATCTTCAATACGACTATCCCACATGTATGGATAACTTTTTAAAAATAACGATTCCTATCTTTGTCTCTTTATAAACGAAACCGGCCTAAAGGCTGTAACTAAAGACATTAAATATTCGTTTTCAATACAACAACGCGAAATGTATAAATATAATCACAAAAACTTCGTTTCTCATCCTTGTCTAGTTATCATCTCGTCTGCTCAGAGACTAACTAAAGGCATTGTATAGTCTATACCAATAACTTCATTAAAATTTAGTCTCATCCTTGCCTGGGTATAAGATATCGCACCTGTTATGAGGCTCTAACTTTGAGTCGTTAAAAATCTCCAATATAAAAACGTAAAATGATAACTTTTTAAAAACATCGATTCCTAACCTTGTCTGTTTATAAACGCCACCGGCCTAAAGGCTCTAAAGTACATTGATAGCTTCTTAAAAATGTAGCCTCTTATCATTTTCTGGATATTATCGCAACTACTCAGAGGCTCTAACTCAAGACTACAACGCAAAATATATTGATAACTTCTTATAAACTTGGTTTCTGATCTTTGACTCGGTATTATAGCACCTGTTAAGACGCTCTAACTAAAGGCATTAAATATTAGTCTTCAATGCAAAAACGTAATGTATCTCAAAACTTCTTAAAAACTTAGTCTCATTATTGCCTGGGTTTATCACACCTGTTAAGAGGCTCTAACTTTAAGTCCTTAAAAATCTTTAAATACGACAACATAAAATATATCGATAACTTCTTAAAAACATAAATTCCTATCCTTGTCTGTGTATTAACGCTACAGGCCTAAAAGCTCTAACTAAAGACATTAAATAAATATTACTCTCCAATACGACAACGTAAAACATATCGGTAACTTCTTAAAAACGTAGCTCCTCATCCTTGTTTGGGCACTATCGCACCTATTCAGAAGCTCTATCTAACTCAAGACCTCAAATATTAATCTTCAATACAACAACGTAAAGTTTATCGATAACTTCTTAAAAACATCGATTCCTAACGTCACTGGCATGAAGACTCTGAATCAGACATTATTATTTTAGTCTTCAATACAACAACGTAAAGTATATCGATAATTTCTTAAAAACATCGATTCCTAACGTCACTGGCGTGAAGGCTCTGAATCAGACATTATTATTTTAGTCTTCAGTACAACAACGTAAAGTATATCGATAATTTCTTAAAAACATCGATTCCTAACGTCACTGGCGTGAAGGCTCTGAATCAGACATTATTATTTTAGTCTTCAGTACAACAACGTAAAGCATATCGATAATTTCTTAAAAACATCGATTCCTAACATCACTGGCGTGAAGTCTCTGAATCAGACATTATAACTTTAGTCTTCAATACAACAACGTAAAGTATATCGATAACTTCTTAAAAACATCGATTCCTAACATCACCGGCGTTAAGGCTCTGAATCAGACATTATTATTTTAGTCTTCAGTACAACAACGTAAAGTATATCGATAATTTCTTAAAAACATCGATTCCTAACGTCACTGGCGTGAAGGCTCTGAATCAGACATTATTATTTTAGTCTTCAGTACAACAACGTAAAGTCTATCGATAATTTCTTAAAAACATCGATTCCTAACGTCACTGGCGTGAAGGCTAGAAATCAAGACATTATTATTTTAGTCTTCAATACAACAACGTAAAGTATATCGATAATTTCTTAAAAACACCGATTCCTTACGTCACTGGCGTGAAGGCTCTGAATCAGACATTATTATTTTAGTCTTCAATACAATAACGTAAAGTATATCGATAATTTCTTAAAAACATCGATTCCTAACGTCATTTGCGTGAAGGCTCTAAATCAAGACATTATTTCTTTAGTCTTCAATACAACAACGTAAAGTATATCGATAACTTCTTAAAAACATCGATTCCTAACATCACCGGCGTTAAGGCTCTGAATCAGACATTATTATTTTAGTCTTCAATACAACAACGTAAAGTATATCGATAATTTCTTAAAAACATCGATTCCTAACGTCACTGGCGTGAAGGCTCTGAATCAGACATTATTATTTTAGTCTTCAGTACAACAACGTAAAGTATATCGATAATTTCTTAAAAACATCGATTCCTAACGTCACTGGCGTGAAGGCTCTGAATCAGACATTATTATTTTAGTCTTCAGTACAACAACGTAAAGTCTATCGATAATTTCTTAAAAACATCGATTCCTAACGTCACTGGCGTGAAGGCTCTGAATCAGACATTATTATTTTAGTCTTCAGTACAACAACGTAAAGTATATACTTTATAATCGATATCGATAATTTCTTAAAAACATCGATTCCTAACGTCACTGGCGTGAAGGCTCTGAATCAGACATTATTATTTTAGTCTTCAATACAACAACGTAAAGTATATCAATAACTTCTTAAAAACATCGATTCCTAACGTCACTGGCGTGAAGGCTCTGAATTAGACATTTTTTTAGTCTTCAATACAACAACGTAAAGTATATCGATGACTTCTTAAAAAAATCGATTCCTAACGTCACTGGCGTGAAGGCTCTGAATTAGACATTTTTTTAGTCTTCAATACAACAACGTAAAGTATATCGATGACTTCTTAAAAAAATCGATTCCTAACGTCATTTGCGTGAAGGCTCTAAATCAAGACATTAGTTCTTTAGTCTTCAATACAACAACGTAAAGTATATCGATAACTTCTTAAAAACATCGATTCCTAACGTCACTGGCGTGAAGGCTCTGAATTAGACATTTTTTTAGTCTTCAATACAAGAACGTAAAGTATATCGATGACTTCTTAAAAAAATCGATTCCTAACGTCATTTGCGTGAAGGCTCTAAATCGAGACATTAGTTCTTTAGTCTTCAATACAACAACGTAAAGTATATCGATAACTTCTTAAAAACATCGATTCCTAACATCACCGGCGTTAAGGCTCTGAATGAGACATTATTATTTTAGTCTTCAGTACAACAACGTAAAGTATATCGATAATTTCTTAAAAACATCGATTCCCAACGTCACTGGCGTGAAGGCTCTGAATCAGACATTATTATTTTAGTCTTCAATACAACAACGTAAAGTATATCGATCATTTCTTAAAAACATCGATTCCTAACGTCACTGGTGTGAAGGCTCTGAATTAGACATTTTCTTAGTCTTCAATACAACAATGTAAAGTATATCGATAATTTCTTAAAAACATCGATTCCTAACGTCACTGGCGTGAAGGCTATGAATCAGACATTATTATTTTAGTCTTCAATACAACAACGTAAAGTATATCGATAACTTCTCAAAATAATCGATTCCTAACATCACTGGCGTGAAGGCTCTGAATCAGACATTATTATTCTAGTCTTCAATACAACAACGTAAAGTATATCGATAATTTCTTAAAAACATCGATTCCTAACGTCACTGGCGTGAGGCCTCTGAATCAGACATTATTATTTTAGTCTTGAATACAACAACGTAAAGTATATCGATAATTTCTTAAAAACAACGATTGCTAACGTCACTGGCGTGAAGGCTTTAAATCAAGACATTATTATTTTAGTCTTCAATACAACAACGTAAAATATATAGATAACTTCTCAAAAACCTAGTTTCTCATCTTTGCTTGGATATAATCGCACACGTTATAAATTCCTATCCTTGTCTGTTTATTAACGCTAAAGACATTAAATAAAATTATTAATTCTTAAAACGTAGGTCCTCTTCCTTGTTTGGGTATTATCGCACCTATTCAGAAGCTCTAACTCAAGACATCAAATATTAATCTTCAATACAACAACGTAAAGTATATAGATACCTTCTTAAAAACCATCGATTCCTAACGTCACTGGCGTGAAGGCTCTAAATCAAGACATTATTATTTTAGTCTTCAATACAACAACATAAAGTATATCGATTTCTTAAAAACATCGATTCCTAACGTCACTGGCGTGAAGGCTCTAAATCAAGACATTATTATTTTAGTCTTCAATACAACAACGTAAAATTTTAGTCTTCTAATAAATTAACGTTAAATATATAGTTACCTTCTTAAAAACTTAGTTTCCTTCCTTGTCTGTTTATTATTGTCATCGGCCTTAAGGCTCTAACTAAAGACAATGAACATTCTTCAATAAAACAACATAAAATATATAGATAACTTTAAAAAAACTTAATTTCTCATTCTGTGCCTGGGTTTTATCGCACCTGTTAAGAGGCTCATAAGACATTAAGAGTCTTCATTACAACGTAATATGACTAATATCTATAGAATACTTCTAAACAAATTGTCTGGTATTTCATCAATTCATTCAAAGTTTCAGGTAATTATTGTTCAAATTTATCTGGCTTATGTATATGTAGATTTTAAAACCGCAATTTCAAAAAGATACTATCTATTAGTCTCCAATACGTTACGTTAAATATATGTAATAAATGTAAAGATTTAATTATTTTATATTTTTAATTAGAAACGTGTTAGACTATTCGTCAATTGATGCAAAGTTTTAGGTCAGTATTATTTCAATTCCCGTCTTTATCTAATTAAGAACAATATTGTTCTTTAATATAACAAGGTTATAATATCATGTAAAAATATTTACATCATCTATTTCCAGTTTCCACTAATAAAAACATTTTAATCTTCCTTACTAATTTATTACCGCTTTATTAACGTAACTCTACTGCTTGAAACAGCATTTATTTCTAGACTAACCTTCTATATTAAACAAAAACGAATTTAAGATGCTTCACGATATTGAACACGCACACGCATTAATTTATTTCTACCCTTCTAGTTAAATGCACTATAATTCACAAGTTATCACATAAAAACCCAGAGATATTTCATCTACATAAATAAAAAAGAAGCTTGCATAGCAATACGAAATTCAAAACGAATCAATACGAAAATGTTCAAACTGAGGAGCCTTCTCAATTAAAAAAATCTTTTCGCTTACCTAAAAACAGAATTGTCTACGGAAAACTAGGCATCGTTATTGTTACAAACATCCAGTTTAACGTCAGTCAATAGACAGTTCCTAAATAATTAAAGCTTATATCTTAAGTATTTTTGGCATATTTATTAAATAATTTCCGCTCACCTTGTCGGATAAGATAAAGATCCCTATAAATAAGATAGCTACTGTAAACATTACAACCAATACAGAAATGACGTAACCTCAATCCTAAAATATATCAACCTTATAGACGGTTTAATAATAAACTGACAGTAGTCCCACCACCACATGGATGACCTAAAAGTATTTGACCCCACTAATTTGCGACTGATAGAGATACTGAAGGTAACTGAAAACTTCAGTAACTTTATCAGGATTAAATTTGGTGTGGACAAATGTGCGGTCAGGCATGTAAGGCGAGGGATTGTGGAATCCGAGGGAATACAACTCTCGAATTCCATACAACTTAGATCCCTCTCCCCAACTGAAACCTACAAATACATAGGTATGTCGGAAACTTTAGGCATCAGTGAGGCCGACATGAGACAATCGTTACGGAAGAGCTGCTTTGGCCGCCTGAATAAAGTACTAAAAAGCTTTTATCAGGCAGAAACAAGGTGTGCGTCTTTAACGGTTGGGTCATGCCGGTCTTATTGTACTCCTTCGGCATACTCAAGTGGACTCAGACTGATCTCGACGCCCTGGACAGAAGGGTGCGTGCACTGCTGACTGCACATCGGATGCATCACCCACGCTCTTCAATGAAGAGGTTGTACATTCCACGAAAGTGTGGGGGTCGAGGCTTTTTAAACGCTAAGACCCTACACAACCGTGAAGTGTACAGTCTCAGAGTGTATTTCCTCCAAGCTGAAGTGGAGATGCACCGAGATGTGTTTGCAGTGGACAAGGGACTCACCCCGCTCGCTTTGGCTAAAGAGAACTGGCGCAAGCCTGCAGTACATAGTACCAATGACTGCGAGGAAGTATGGTAAAGCAAAGGTACACGAGTACTTCTATCGGGCCCTTCATAGGCTCGATGTTGACTTTTCAACGACCGTATCCTGGCTACGTTTTGGTGACCTCTTTGGGGAAACCGAAGGTTTTTTATGTGCAATTATGGACGAAGCCATGATGAGGAACAATTATAGGAAATATATTGTGAAGGATGGCACGGTTGACATCTGTCGGGCAGGCCAATGTCCGGGAGAATCTATCCGACACATTATCTCATATTAGGTTGTTCTCGTCTTACCAACGGTTATTGCACAGACACAATCTGGTAGCCAGGATTTTTCATCAGCAACTTGCTCTGAAATACAATCTTGTGGAATCGAAAGTACCGTACTACAGGTATGTGCCCGACCCAGTTCTCGAGAATGGTCATGCCACATTGTACTGGAATCGATCTATTATCACTGACAGGACTATTAATGCCAATAAGCCTGATATAGTGGTAATAGATCGATCAGAGCGCCGCACAATGATTGTTGATATCACGGTCCCTCATGACGAAAATCTCGTGAAAGCTGAGAAAGATAAACAAATAAAATATCTTGATCCACCACACGAGGTTGTCGGCATGTGAGATGTGGACTTAGCAGTCATTGTCCCAATAGTCGTTACGGCGATTGACTTAATAGCCAAGACCCTTGATCAACACCTCATAAGGCTCTCGTTGGGCGGCTGGATCAAGGGCTTGATACAAAAACCATTACACCTTGACACGGCACGCATAGTGAGGAGGTTCCTTTCTTTGTAACCATGACTGCCGGCAACTTGGACCCTGTTCCCGATGCCGGTGGGCTACTATTTTAAAATGTTGCTTTTTTTATTGAAATATTTAAAAATTGAAATGTACTGAATTGAATAAAGGAATTGACGATAAAATTAATACTTCAGTATATTTTAGGTATCAGATTAGATGATCCTCTCAAAATCATTGTCAACAGAACCCCATCGTTTTTTCCAACTAATTATATCTCTCTTATAGATTTGTTACGTTGGTGAAGGTACGAGGTTACGTAATTAATAAATCAATTTACTATAAAAAATATTTTTGATAACAATCATCAATAAAATTATTTTAAAATTAGAACCATCGCGTTGCTGGTAGTTAGGTAGTCCTCCCAAAGTTTATTTGGTGGTCCTGTCAGAATCTATTTAATAAAAATTCTATCAAAATTCTCCTAGTCATACTAATCCACTTGCAGATCTGTCATAATAGTGAAGTCCTATGTGAACGCTAAAACAGTTTTAAATAAAATAGTACGAGTTACAAAAACGTTTGATAAATGTCTCATCCTACTACATACTCTCTAATTATATTTTTTAATAATAGAACCGTCACTCAACTATTAAGTACTACGAGCACACCGAACATTCTGAAGTGTATACAAGTTAATGTTTAATATCACTGACGTTATAATTTTAATAAATCCTATAACTTCTGAAATCCATTCGATATAAATACGTTTTTATTTCTATCTAAGGATGATGGGCACAAATGTATGGAGTCTGGTACTGGCTCCAATCGGAATGATCGATACACCGTTGGAAAGGTATTTTTGTGTAGACCATGAATAACCATGGCGCTAGTCCCGATTCGCTGTCCGATCGAAGTAATCCTGCTTGAAAGTTACTTATTTTTGTTACATCCTATTAAGTACACATACTTTTATTGACAGTTTTCTCCATTTTAGCATGGTATTACAATAATTATTATTAATATTTTTCATTATCTAGGTAAATAAAACAAGTTCGAAGTAAGTTTCATCATTTATTGTATGTAAGTATACAGTGTGTAAAAAAACCCGCATAGCCGAAATCTACGCACTCTGTACACATCAAACTAAATTACATTGACCAAAAATAATTGCTGGAAAACGACTTTTATTTTTAGGCATAAAAAAACGCGTCCGATTTTTTTAATAGATAGATCACCCTTAACTGAAAAAATACTGAACCGATTTTGTTGTGATTTTCATCCGTTAAGTGAGTTTTATTTAGCTCAAAATCTGTGCAAATATCATCAAAATCGGTCAAGCAAAACCGGAGATATGATTTTTTTAAATTCTATTTCGAACTGAATATCCAGTATCTTCTGAAGACTATATTTCAAAACGGACAATTAATACGGGTTTGTTGCCATAGTAGTTTTTTGTACTCTTGAAAAGAGCTATCCAACGATGGTAAATTCATTTTGATTGGACATGAGTACCAAAACGCCCATCCTCCTTTGGGTAGCATTCGATATGACGATTTGCACCAACTCGACTTTAAACATTGCTAACAGTACTAAGTATGGACCTGAAGAATGATGCTCTATCTATCACTCATAAGACGCTACCAGTGCAGCAGTGCTACCACGGAATGCTACCAACACTAACACTAATAATCGTCTAGTCTAGAGTATTTGTCAAATATTATTAATATTCTCAAATCCGCACCAACTAATCTCCAGTGTTCTTCCTAAACTGAGTCGCAATCTCAAATATAGTTAATTAAATATGATTTCGTGATTTATGCACTTCTATTAATATTTAAAAACCTCTGTAAGAATCCACGTCATGGCAATTCGTTAATACATCTGGCTCTGTACACTATAATATTATTAACGATAGAAAATTTCTAATTGAAATACCTTTTGTTTCAATAAATTAACGTTTAAATCAAGTCATAAATCTATCTTATTAATCCAAAAAATATATTTTCAAATTGGTCCGTCACTGCAGTAAAATACTACGGGCTTACGTGAATGCTACAGCTCATCAAATTGTTATTAACGAAGATCTTGATTTACAGTTAGGCTTTCAAAATTATAGATACAGTAGTTAGATCGTCATCTCATCATAAAAACTGTAACTAACGCTATTTAGAAAATAGAAGTGTCAGAGTGGTACTGCGAGTCCTACATCCTAAAGTGCATCCAAATTTATAATCTTTAACATTATGATTAAATTAATAATTAAAACACACAATATAACATTCCACAAAGAACTTTAAACCTACACAAAAACTATTCGATGTACGATACTCTGGGAATAAAAATACTGAATCATTTATTTATAAAATCTTCTGTAAATGTTGCCATTTCCTATCAAACACCGTAAGAACACGTCACTGTCTCTCACTCATAGCTAAGAATTCTACCTACACTGTTAATTAAAGCACCTAAAAATAAGTGTTTTCATATTAGCGTACAATAAAGATCAACTGAGCTAAGATCTCAAACGTTGTTACTTAATTCTTGTAATTTCGAGCGTTTCAATTGTTATTAATGATTATTAAACGAACTTTCAGTCCCGCTCCTTAAATTATTATACGTAAATTGCCACTAAATCTTAGCACTGCTAACTTCACGCAGTGTTTCAACTTTCGCTTACAATCATTGTTGAAATTCACATCATTGCATCAGTTTTAATTTCGATATCTTATTTGATCTTAGTTACTAATCATATATTTCTTGCACCATAATTTGTAATGATCTCTCTACTGAAAGCTTGTTTGTTAACGACAATTTTTTAAACGTCCCTTTATTAGTAACCTTACACATTAAGTATATTATTAACTCGCTGCAATATTTGTCTTGCTTGCTTTATTATTTCCGTATTTAATATGTTAAGTGCACTGCTTATATCTTAATCTTCCTACTCTCAACTGTTTAAAAATTGTTATCTCTTAAGTATTAAGTTATCACTCTCGTTTGCAAAAACATCATGTTCGACTGATTCCTTCATTATACCTCGCACAATATTTCGTCTCATTTGTCATCTTGCTTTTTAATTTTCTCGAATTATTCATTAATGTCATTTTTCTTCTAAATGTACTGTGTAATTTCTTGGCACACGTTTTTACGCTTAGAATAATACTAAAACACAATATTTTGCAATCTTTCGCAACCTTTTAATTTCCGCTCTTAATATTAAAGTATTCGATTGAACCTTGCTTGTTATTGCTGATATTTGTGCAATACGTATCCTACTTGACTATTATTACCCGTTCTATCTTAATCATGTTCAATCATCATTTTGCATGATGTTGTGCAAGAAATCATGTTCACTATAACCATTTATTTTTCTATGTATACGCTTAATTTTATATTACAAAAATCTGATTTATATACCTAACATTATTACGCCTATTTGTGGTGACCACGGTAAATAAACTATGAGACAACTAAAAATAAAAAAACACAACTATAAGCTTCCACTTGATCTCGCCAATGTTATAAGGATTGATATATGTGTTTAATTTTTTTCTGCTTATGTTTTCATCGCTTGCTACATACCTCGTTTTGTTGATTCATATCCTTGTTTTAATTAACTTGATCTTTCTCTGTTACAAATCAAATTTTTCTGTGCAATTTTAACATCTCTCAGTTTATGGCTCCGATTCATTTCTTCAACCTTATAATGCCATTACAAGTATTTAGTTAAAATCGCCGTTGTTTCCATCGAAACATTCTTTTTAGGTAGGTACAAATATTTCAAACTTCAATAAAATATTTTTTTGTACGTGAAAATAGTAATCGTACGTCTTATATTTGTATTTGCATAATGATTTGCAACTGTAGATACTTTTTCTTGAACACATTGGATATTATTGACGTTCCATAACATATTTTTTACATTGCAATCAGTAAGCAGTATTAAAAATCGCAAGCAGGGTAGGTATTGGAAATATGACAATCAGTGCTATTTTCTGCGTTAGAATAACGTTTTGAATATATATTTTTTATTTAAACTCAATTGAGTAAAACTGACGATACTCCCATCAGTTATAATGAAATTATACTTCATTCAATATTTTGTAGTAATTGAATTTACTTAAAATAAAGCAAATCAAAACTACGCGTAGACAACTGAACATGTTGTTAAATTCATTCAATGATAAGTTTCTGTAATAGCTTCAATTCCATTTTTTTATCTCGCATCCTACCTTTGTTCATAAATCAAAGATTTATGTAATCAATAAGTTTTTGTAAAATAGGTTGCACCATAATCCGCAATTTTCTGTTCTGTGTACATCAGTATTTTACTTTTTCTATTAGAAGAATAGATAATGCTTCCAGAAATGTTAGTTTCTTTCTTGACTTCCGTCAGTAAGTAGTAGTATATGTTTAAGTTCAATATTACGGTTATTTTCGCCGTCAGTATTTTACGGGTTCGCTGTTACTAAATAAACACTAATATTTCTTTAATATTATTTCAATAATCAAGTTGTTAACACTCATGCTTCACTGTGATCAATATATCAAAAGCAACATCTCATAGAATCAAGATTTCATTTATTGTTTTATTTCGATTTTATTTATCAGACCTTCCAAATCGAAATACATAACTAAAACTTTAGTTCCGATCACATCTTTCATTTACATATTTCTCTTCTTACATCCTTTTATTGCAAATGTAAGTATTATCTACCGAATTTCTAGCTTTAGACGCAATTGTAGGTATCTTGAACGTCTTGTTTTTCCTGCTTTTAAATGTAGAAGATATAAATTAGCTATGTTCGTAAAAAACTTTAGCGTCTATAACTTTTTGAATAGGAATCCTTTACGAAGCTTCTTGATGATAACTGGCATTTTAATTTGGCCATACCATAACTGTTGTTCTACACAGAAATTATCTTCATTTAAATATGACAAGGCTACTTTAGTTCTTACTTTTAAAACGTCGCAGCGTGATAATTTACCATTCGTGCGAAAAGCAAAATTCTTATTTTTTAATAAATAGTAACTTTCAATTAGTTCCGATCAAATCTTTAATTTAGATTTTCTTGTTAAAATTATCTTCTTATTGTAAGCAGTATCAACAAAGTCTTTAGGTTAGACGCAGTAATAGTTACAGCTATTTTAAACTCATTGGTCTTGTTATAAATACAGAACATTAATAAGTAAAGTAGCTGTATTCGTGAACAAAAACCTTTGGCTCCTACAACTTATGGTTGTATATTTGAATAAGAATCCTAAACGTAGCTTCTTGAATGCTTCTTGATGATAAATGCCACTTTTATTTCCGATGAGTCTTGTTTTATATGTAAAATATCTTCATTTAAATATGACATGGCTATCATGACTCCGAAGTGTATTAAAAACGCCATATCGTGCAAAATGCTATAACTATTCTTCTTTTTTAATAGAACCTGTCTTCTAATTAGTTTCAATATTTTTTCAATTCGTAATTTTCTTGTTTATGTCTTCTTATTGTAAATATTATCAACCTAATTTCTAGCTTTAGATACAATCCTGGTTACAGCTCTAGTGTCTTGATTTTCTTGCTAATAAATGTAGTAAATATAAAGTAGCTAAGTAAGCGAACAAAAACATTGGCTTCAACAACTTCGAAAATTGCTGTAACTGTAAGATTTATATTGTATATTCGAATATCAATTCTTTATGCAGCTCCTTGATGATAATCGGCACTTTAATTTAACCATATAATAGCTCTTGCTTTAAACGAAAAATATATTCATCTAAACACGTTGAGGCTACCATGATTCCGAGGTTTACTTAAAAAATCCGCTACAATTTTATGTTTTGCCATCCGTGCTAAATTCTAATAAGTTTCAATAAAATCTTCAATTTTTATTTTCTTGTTAACGTCTTATTGTAAACATTATTAACCTAATTTCTAGCTTTAGATACAATCCTGTTTAGCTCTAGTGTCTTGATTTTCTTGCTAATAATTAATGTAGTAAATATAAAGTAGCTAAGTAAGCGAACAAAAACTTTGGCTCCAACGACTTCGAAAATTGCTGTAACTGTAAGATTTATATTGTATATTTGAATAACAATTCTTTATGCAGCTTCCTGATGATAAATAATCGGCACTTTAACCACAGCGCTCTTGCTTTAAACGAAAAATATCTTCATATAAATATGTAGAGGCTACCTTGATTCCGAGGTTTACTTAAAAAATCCGCTACAATTTGATGTTTTGCCATCCGTGCAAAATTCTAATAAGTTTTAATAAAACCTCCAATTTGTAATTTTCTTGTTTTAACGTCTTCTTATTGTAAATATCATCAACCTAATTTTAGCTTTAGATATAATTCTGGTTGCAGCTATTTTGATCTTAGGGTCTTGGTTTTTTGCTAATAAAGCTAGAATATATTAAGTAGCGAAATAAAACTTTGGCTCCTGCAACTTCAAAAACTGCTGTAACTATAACATTTATATTGTATATTTAAATTACAATTCTTTATGCAGCTTCCTGATGATAAATAATCGGCACTTTAACCATAGCGCTCTTGCTTTAAACGAAAAATATCTTCATGTAATTATGATAAGGCTACCACGATTCCGAGGTATACTTGAAAAAAAAAACCGCTACAATTTGATGTTTTGCCATCCGTGCAAAATTCTAATAAGTTTCAATAAAATCTTCAATTTTGTATTTTTTTTTATTAATGTCTTCTTATTGTAAATATTATCCATCGAATTTCTAGCTTTAGATACAATCCTGGTTGCAGCTATTTTGAACTTGGCATTGGTTTTCTTGCTAATAAATGTAGAAAATATAAAGTAGCTGTGTAAGGGAAAAAAACGTTGGTTTCACAACTTCGAAAATTGCTGTAAATTATAACATTTATATTGTATATATGAATAACAGTTATGCAGCTTCCTGATGATAATCGACACATCGCTCTTGCTTTATACGTAAAATATCTTCATCTAAATATGATACGGACTACCATGATTCCGAGGTTTACTTAAAAATCCGCTATAGGTTGATGTTTTGATATCTGTGCGAAATTCAACATTCTTCTTTTTATTAGAACATTCGTTCTAATTAGTATAAATCTTTAATTTATAATTTTCTTGTTGCATACTCTTATTGCAAGTGTTATCAATCGAATTCCTAGCTTTAGCAATATTGTTCTTTTTTAATAGAACCTGCGTTCTAATGAGTTTCAATCGAATCGTTATATTGTAATTTTCTAGTTACATCTTTAATTGCAAATATTATCAACACAATTCCAACCTTTACACGCAATCCCGGTTGCAGCTATTTTGAACTTAGGGTCTTGTTTTTCTTGCTAGTAAATGTAGAAAATTTAAAGTAGCAACATCTGCTAGTAAACAAAAAACTTTGGATACTACTACTTTTGAAATTGCTGTATAAGATTATGATTGTTAATTTGAATAAGAATCCTTTACGTAGCTTCTTGATGAAAACCGGCACTTTTATTTACCAATAAAAATGGTTTTATATGCAAAATATATTTATATATTATAAGACATGGCTGTCATAATTCACAGGTTTATTTAAATACCTTTATTTTTTGCTATCCGTGCAAAATGCAAAATTCTTCTTTTTTAATAGAACCTGCGTTATAATGAGTTTCGATCAAATCTTCAATTCATCATTTTCTTATTATGTCCGCTTAACCTATATTATCAACCGAATTTCTAGCTTTAGACGCAATCATGGTTGCAGCTATTTTGAACTCTATGGTCTTGTTTTTCTTGATTTTCAAACTCAAAGTAGCTATAAACAAATATGTTCTTGAACAAAAAATCTGGTTCTACAACTTTTTGAAATTTCTGTATAAGATTTTTGAATATATACGTAAATTCTTTACGTAGGCTCTTTTATTTACCATTAAATATTACGCAAAATATTTTCATTTAAATATTACATGGCTGCCATGATTACATTGGTTTACACAAAACCGTTATAGCTTGATATTTTGCCATCCGTGTAAAATTCAATATTCTTCATTTTTAATAGAACGTGCGTTGTAATGAGTTTCGATCTTGTTTAAAGTAGTAGTTTAAGTTTAAAGTAGCAACATCTGCTCGTGAACAAAAAACTTATTGCTGTATAAGATTATTATTGTTAATTTGAATAAGAATCCTTTACGTAGCTTCTTTATGATATCCGGCACTTTTATTTACCAATAAATATAGTTTTATACGCAAAATATCTTTATTTATAACATGGCTGTCATGATTCACAGGTTTATTAAAAAAACCTTTATGTTTTGCCATCCGTGCAAAATGCAATATTCTTCATTTATTAATAGACCTGCGTTCTAATGAGTTTTGATGAAATCTTCAATTTATAACTTTCTTGTTATATCCGCTCAACGTTGGTATTATCAAACAAACTAGCTTTAGACGCAATCGTGGTTGCAGCTATTTTAAACGCTATGGTTTGTTTTCTTGCTTTTCAAACTAGAAAATTTAAAGCAACTATAAAAATAAATATGTTCTTTAACAAAAAAACACTGGTTCTACAACTTTTGAAATTGCTGTATAAGAATTTAATAGGAATCCTTTACGTGGCTTCTTGATAATAACCAGCACTCTTATTAACCATTAAATCTTGTTTTATATGCAAAATATTTTCATTGAAATATGACTTGGCTGTCATGACTCAGAGGTTTATTTAAAAACGTTATAGCTGGATATATTGCTATTGGATATATTCGTCTTTAATTACACGTATCCACACGCATAGAGCAATTAGGAATGGTAAATGCTTGCAATTAGACGTTTTTCTAATCCATAAAACATGACTTTAGGTTTTGCGTATTCAAGGTTTATTTCTCATTGTAATTCAAATCCATTCAGAATCTTTTGTTATAGATTCTAATCTAAAATCTTGATTTTTCGTCTAATATTTATGATATTTCAACTAAAACATCAGTAACACATGTCAGTTGTATATTTTTCTTTGTTTCCTTTTATAGTAAGTTACAAATTCATGTCTGTTAGCAATCTACAATTAAGCTTAAAATAAATCTATAGCTTCATTTACTAATCGATAGTATTTTCTAAGCTGTATTAGGTTTTTTAATGTTCTGCATTATTTTAGTAATCATTTCGTTTATTGCAAGTATCGTCTTATCGTGTAGCTTGCGATTTCTTTTTTAAAATTCTTGATACAAAAACATGACTTTTAGACTGTGAGACCAAACTCTAGATCATGTCTTTATTGACCCTTTGTTTCATAACTTCATTAAAAAGTATGTAGCTTTTTTTGTCTAAGAATGTATTTGTAGTTGCTTTTGCTTCTAACAATCGGTATTAAATATACATCTTTCTCGTCATAACTGTTTCAGTGATGATATTAGAATCAGATCCGTCTGCGATAAAAAAGTGCATAAGTTAATAAAACGTTTGTGCTACTCTATGTCAACTAATGTGCTGTATGCTACAGGAATTCATTTTGATTTCTATGCAATTCGTGCAGAACGCAATATCCTTAATTAGTTCGTGTGTGTTAACCATTAGTGGTAAATCTTTAATGCTATCAATCAAATATATTGATGCATGAAGTACACAAGCAATTTCACTAGCGGAGCATGTTACTTTTTCTTCTTCTGTGCAACTTTTGAATACGAATAATCGTTCCTTCAAAATGTGCTAAGTGAAGATAATTCCGTACCTGCCTATAGGTTTTTACTTGCTGTAGCAACCTACTGTTTCATTTGTGCTTATTTTATAACTGTTAACTGTACTTTCTCATTCGTTTCATTATTATAAATGAAGTTCTTGCTCTCAACTAAGGTGTCTCTAGTTTTCATATACGTCAGCTATGTTGATTAAACTTTCTTTGTTGTTGGTATAGCAGTTTAATATTGTGTAGATCTATATCCGCGATGTTGTTCTATTTCTTTGGGGCCTTTTCAATATCTATGTTGAATATGACCACAATTTCAACTATTTTATGATTTTATTATCTTCGAAATATCTTTAAGTACGTCTGAGGAAGGTCTGAGGTTATAAATCATTATCAAGCCGCACCGTTAATGAATTTCTTTGATCCGAAAATCATTACCACTTATTCACATTAATGTATGATTAATACTTTTTCAAGTATTCAGCAGAATTAAATATTGACCTTTATATTCCCAACCCTGGTTAGAATATCTTAAGATTTAAAACAATTTAGGGTACGAACAGCTCACAACTTTTTAATTCAACTTATTCCCAAACACTTGTTAATTTCACGATCCATGCAAAACTCCAAACTTTAGGCACGTATGATAGAAGTAATTCTAGCAAATGGTAACTAACCCATGCATTCACAACTTAAAGCCTAAACCGTCATAATTTTGAAAGTGTATGAAAAGCAAGCTCCGTGGTAACCTTTATTTACTTGTTGGTAAGTAGATACATAATAAAATGACAAGACATCACTACACATCACCCACATGCACTTCACATTGAGAAATAAAGAAACATGGATAGTATTACGAATTTACGATTTACAAATAAATCTTGGCCACAGGTTTTATTTTATGTAATTTCACTCCACATAACATCACTATGGGAAATCTCACAAACACTTCGAAAGCTAAGCTTAAACTACACTTTGAAAGATAAATTGTATACCTACGGTTAATTATAATAGTTTTCACATTAAACCAACCACAAAAACTAAGAGCAATCACGTAATTTAACCAGAACTTCATAACGTAACATTCACTGAATATTTTGCTCTAAAAGAACTATTCAAATCAGTCATCAATCACTAAATTAATAATATTACGCTTCTATTGAAGCTTGTTGTCTTTGGTCTTGTTTGAATGATAAATCAGCTATTTGCGCGATTGTTTGATATTGAATATGCTTTTTGAACTTTTCATATAATTTTGTTTTTAATTACTTAAAACCAAATTGAAAGTGCTTTGATATTACTACTTCATCTCTACCTATATAAGTAACCTATTAACTTGCGTCCAAGTATTGAGCCATGTTTAATTCTTTAAGTTAAACCCGTAATAATACCATCACTAGGTATTCTATCCTTATTACGTATCGTCGAACCTTTTCCCTGCCATTCGTGCTAAATTTTATGCAAATATCCAAAATAAATAATATCAAGATAGTAAATAATGCCCAAAGCATTTAAAGAAACTCTTATTTTATCCACTTTCAGTCCAACATTCTGGTATTTGAGTGAAGGTCACCAGAGCCAGTTTATACAGCTCGAAAAAGTAAAATGACTTGTCTACCTATATTACTAATTTATTTTTAATTTTCTGCATCTTGCAGTATTTTGTAATTTTCTGTTTTTTTAAACAAATTCATAGTAGCCCGGTATTTTATGGCTTTCAACTTTAGTTTATAATAATTAATTGGACGGAACACTTAAATAATTATCATAACGAATTCAACACTTACATTTTACTTAAGTAACTACACATATATACACGAATCTTTTTGCACATACTGCCTTACTAAACACCAGCTAATAACTTTATTAATAACTTTTATTACTTAATTAAAAGTAATAACGTACATACAAACATATTCAATACATATGAAAAGGCTTTAACGAAAGCTAAAAACATAGATATTGTAAAACTAAACGATAATGTCAACCTCAAGCTTACAAATAACACAAGACAGGAATAAAATGAAGTGCGTAAACGAATCTAGTTTTACGACACACAACACAAACGTGATCAGCTTACCCTAACATTCACTGGGTGATGGTGAATACTCTTAACAATTGCTTAACATTAGTAACGTGATCGAATAACGCAATTGGACCTGCCTCCTATTTTTAAATAGTGAGCTAATGATAGCTAAAATACTTTTGTGTGCACAGTGCAACATACCCAAGCAACGCGTCTATCTAAATCAGTCGCAATCACACAAACCCCAATATGCGTATTATTTAACAAGTGAAGGAGAGAAAAGCAAATGCTTATTAGTGTTAAAACTTTTCGTTCTAATTGCGATTACAATATAATATTTGACTGTTTACTTTACAATGAAGTATTATTGTAATGTCGTGTTATTTAAACTAGGCATTCAACTCTAACAATGGACCAAACACTAAACACGGCCTTTTTTTAATAAATCTTATAAACAATTGTTATATTTTTTTAAGTTTAAGCCGCGAAATTATTATTTAGATATGCATATATACATTAATATGAAAACAATAAAACACGTCTACTTATGATAAACGAAAGAATATATAATGTTAATAGAAGAAATCAACAAAGGTCTATAGATAAACTAGCATACAACCTTGTTGTGTGACTTGTTTATCTTCAAAATAATTCTGATTAATAAATAATGAATATTCCTATCCTAAGATGATGTTGAGGAAGAATACGAAAAACGAAGTTCAAAAACTTAAACCTCAGATTGGTTAAATATCAATCAACAAAAACGTAATGTTCTAAAATTACAACCGAGGAAAACAGTAATAACTGCGTGATTAATTAGGTTACCACATCCTTGTACCTGTTGGTTATTAACAAACACAAATATCAAATAATTACAGTAACTACCACTTTAAATACGTACATGATAAAATATATATACAAAGTACAAATACATATTTTACACTTTTATCTCTTTACGAGGTAGGAAAATTCCCATACGACCAATTTTAGAATATAGGCACGCCAACAATTAGATATTTGCAAACCCTAAACAACATTCATAATAAAATTGATAAAGACAGAGTCGTGTGCTTTTTACAAGCAAAGTGTCAATAAAATTATCATTACATAACGTCTTGAATGATGAATTAATTTATAATAATAGAAAAATAAAATTTCTTCTAAAACACAAAAGAAATGTTTGCTAAATCTCCTAATAATTACCCTCAGTTTTCTACTTATGAAATTAGGCATACAACCTGTTAAAGATAAAATATATTCTAATACCATCTCGAGTTCGTTTTTCATTCTATATTAGAAACTATCGAATACTGCCCCTACACTAAAAGAAAATCGTATGACCGTGCTAAATAATTCCTTGCAAACACCCGACTCTCTTGCTATTCAACCTTCATAATTATCATCTTATTTGTCATTTAGAATCTTATCATTACCAACTTGCTTAACAATTTCTGAAAAATCATGATTTCTTTGATATTAAACTTTATGCGATTAACTATGGCTCATAAACTAAGCTTTCCTATTTCAACGTATCACTAAATTGAAAGGAATCTGATCGTGGAGATCATAAACTTGTTCAACTATTTCACAAAAACTTATTACTCAATCTCAACATCTATACCATTAAATCTAATAAAAAATCTATAGGTTAATAAAATAATCTAGCTAAAACAATAAAATTCGGTAATAATTCCAAAAATTCTATCAAGTTCCTAAAAATTACGTCCTACACGTCATCCTAAACATCATTTTTTTCTTAACAACGTAGTCCTTCATCGTGGCCGAATTTATATGAATTTAAGCCCAATTCTCCGAAAATCAACCTTACCTCTATTGAAACTTTGATAAGAAAAATCTAAAACGTTATCAACAGAATACTCCGAAAATTCACTATTTCGGTGTTAGCTATTACGAATAAAACCTTATTTCTAAAACTAACAACAATATTAACGTCCTGTGTGTAACAAAGCTACCAAAACAAATCGTCCTTAACTTTTTAAACCTAAACTCCCAATCTATTGTTATCACAAAGAGATTCTTGGCAATATTAATATTTTTTTGCCCTGGGAGTATCTAAGCATGACCAGATGTATTACCGACCTACAGCAACTTATCGTATAGGCCCCACCTTTACGCCCTACTCCACTGAAGACGTCACTGTATTGTCAGAATATTAAAGACTTCTTTGTGAATTAAAAAGTTCTTTTAAAATTACTTCTACCTCTATTAGCACTAAAATGAGAATTAATCAAAATCAATGATTTTTCTTCAACGTGTACTAAATATGTAATAATTGAATAGGTACTCAATATTTAACTACCTACAGCAACGCTTATCTTAGAGGCCCTACCATTACGCCTTTCTTCACTGATGACGTCATTCTTCTGTCAGAGTATTATTATCTATTAAAGAATTCTTCTCAAATTATTTCTACCTCTATTAGCACTAAAACGAGAACTTTGTCAAAATCTATGACTTTTAGTAGGTACACTAAAATTTTACAAATGTTCTACTTCAACGCCATTTTGCGATCACAAAGGGATCTTTCTTAATACATTTTTAGGCGTTCAATGCGACTTTCAAAGGTATGTTCCGATTTAAAATAAACCCTACCATTACGCCCTTCTTCACTGATGACGTCATTCTTCTGTCAGAGTATTATTATCTATTAAAGAATTCTTCTCAAATTATTTCTACCTCTATTAGCTCTAAATGAGAACTTTGTCAAAATCTATGACTTTTCTGGAAAGTACACTAAAATTTTACAAATGTTCTACTTCAACGACATTTTGCGATCACAAAGGGATCTTTCTTAATACATTTTTAGGCGTTCAATGCGACTTTCAAAGGTATGTTCCGATTTAAAATAAACCCTACCATTACGCCCTTCTTCACTGATGACGTCATTCTTCTGTCAGAGTATTATTATCTATTAAAGAATTCTTCTCAAATTATTTCTACCTCTATTAGCTCTAAATGAGAACTTTGTCAAAATCTATGACTTTTCTGGAAAGTACACTAAAATTTTACAAATGTTCTACTTCAACGACATTTTGCGATCACAAAGGGATCTTTCTTAAATACATTTTTAGGCGTTCAATGCGATTTAGATTTAAAATAAAATCTAGTACGTGTCAAGAAGTATTGACGACCTACAACTACACTTATTATAGAGACCCTATCGTTACGCCCTAATACTCCACTGAGGACGTCACTGTATTGTCAGAATATTAAATACTTCTTTGTGAATTATAGAGTTCTTCTAAAATTAATTCTACCTCTATTAGCACTAAAATGAGAATTAATCTAAATCAATGATTTTTCAATGTGTACTAAATATGTAGCAATTGAATACTCAATATTTACCTACATACATTTTTTTAACTGAAATCCTTTCTACTTCGACACCATTTTGCGATCACAAAAGGATCCTTCTTGCCCTAACAATATTTTCATTTCAGTTACCTGAAACTGAATCGACTTACAATAAAATTTGGAATGTTTCCAGACTGTTTTGTACTTTATACAGCAACGCTTATTTTAGAGACCCTACACTGACGACGTTTCTACTGTCAGAGTATTATTATCTATGAATCAAAGAATTCTTCTCAAGTTATCTCTACCTCTATTAGCACTAAAATGAGAACTTTGTTAAACTCTCCGACTTTTCTTTAAAGTACACTAACATTTTATTCTAATAAAAATGCTCCATTTGCGATCACAAAGGGATCTATCTTAAATACCCCTCTTGGCTTTCAATACGATATTCACAAGTAGGTTCCGTTTTAAAACAAAATCTACTTAATACGTGTCAAGAAGAAGTATTGACGACCTACAATAACACCTACGAGTATTACAGACACCCTATAGTTACGCCCTTCCCTTACGCTCCACTCATGACGTAATTATATTGTCAGAATGCTAACTTCTTGGTGTATTAAATAATTTTTCCAGAATGAATACTATCTCTATTAGCACTAAAATGAGAACTTATCAAAATCTATTATTTTTCTTGTGTCCTAAAATATTACAATTGAATACTCAATATTTAATCTAAATGAAATCTTTACTTCGACGCCATTTTATGATCACAAAGGGATCCTTCTAGAACACCTTTCTTGCCGTAACAATACGTTCATCGCAGGTAAGTGACCTAAGATAAAAATCTCGTAATACTACCGTTATGCCTTTTTATAATGTCATTCTGTTGTCAGAATACACAGCTGTTTTGCAATATACTGATAAAAATTAGAAAAAATTGATCACTGGGTTGTCCGATGAGATCACCATAGATTCTTATGGATCAAAAAAAATTTTTAACGCAAAAAATATCCGTGTAGTACAATAAAACATTCCAATAATTGTCAACTTGATTGATTGTTGAAATGCATCAGTGACAATTTCATTTACGGTCCGTAACGTAACAATAAATTAAGAACGTGATAGATAAGCCAAAATTTTTATAGTTTATGTACCTAATAGTAACTCAGTACTTGTACGTCTAATTAATAGTACATAGGCACCTAATTGATGTTTTACGTCTCAAACTCAAAGTCATAAGAAATATAAATGTCTTTGTTCTAGCAATTAAATTCCGAATAACCTTTTATATTATGCACATTTTTAGTTTTAATTCTGTTTATTATTTGTATACCTTTTGTTTCGTAATAAATAGGTATATACCCGTCTTTAAAAGAATAAGCCGTTGAGATCATCGTAAAAACTCAAAGTAAAGATCTTTCACGCTTAATCTTAAAATATCAGCAATAACCAAGCAAGATTATTTAACCACACAATTTCCGACATAAACTAAAATAAAACCCGAAAAATAATCCGTATAATGTAGAATATGTTTTAAATATAAATAACTTAGAATATTTCATTGATAAAGTGTATCATGTGTATCAGCTGGGATATGTTGATAAGCGATTAAATAATATTCACAATAAACAAATGAAGCGAAGGTCAAATAAGACGCCATTTTGGTCACGTATGTCGACAAATATAAAACACCGGTTTTAACTGATCATACATCGAAATATTCGATATAACACTGAGATTAATCTTCAAATACGTTAAAACCATATTTAAAGCTACAGGATAGATGAAACTTTACCGTAAATAGATTGAATGATCTAAAACCACCACAACATGGCGTTTTGTGACGCAATTCCTAACAAAACCAATTCCTGCTAATATTATGCAAAACTTTACCTAATAAAAACAAAAATATAATAAAATAATACCTTACCTTACATCTTATCCTTAAAAAAACGTCTTCCCCTGCTTTTATACAATCAAAATTAAGAGGATCTACGTAGTGCTCGTCAACCGGGCGATGACTCCGCCATTTTATGCGCTAACGGGACTTGCCACCTCTTTAGCTATACTCCGTACTTTAATATACATTTTTAAAACTATTTTGTTACTCTGTTAATGCCTACATTTTAAAGGGCCTGTCTGGTCCTACCACTACACAATCCTAAAATACATGGTATTAACCGAACCTCACCACTAGACTTGGAAAAGGTATCTCAAAGAAACCCCCCCGCGTTTCAGTTTATATAGCCATTGCGTCAGATGCAGTCCCCTCAGCCCACATTACTATACGAACAAATTGAAATGCCCGAGGACCCATGCTAGTTGAAGGAAACAAGTAAACCGTTACAAATTGTAAGGTAACCGTTCTAGAATGTTCTTTGCCGCATAATAAGAGACAGCGTCATGAGAAAGAGCGAGACAGAGAAATGTATTGAATTTATTTACTAGAATATTCGTCTGCAAAGTCATAAGGGATGAAAGAGAGAGAGGACAGATTTGATGAGACAGCAACATACTTTAGAACATTCTAGAATCGATAAAGTTTGAAAATGTTGCCAATGTTCACACTAAACTTCCCCAAGTGGAAAATTTTGTAATTGTCACGCCTTTAATGCACACACAATTGTCATTAATAGTACCTATTTATAGTTGGTGCTTATAAATTAGATCCTACCAATGCAAAAGCACAAGTCAATCCGCATTTGAATCAGTTTGTATATCCCAAGTTTCCAAATCGAAGTCTTCTGAAGTGTTGATAGTCTCATGACCATGACCATGAACTACATAATGACCAGTAGGTCTTAAGACCTGTACCCCAAGTGTGAGTTTTTTTCGTTAACTACTGTAGTTGCGTCACGACAAAAATGTATGAAAATTTAGGCGGTGGCTCTAGGCGCCCCGTTCAATACTTAATATTCGCGCGTAAATTGAACGGGGCGCCCAGAGCCACCGCCTAAATTTTCATACATTTTTGTCGTGACGCAACTACAGTAGTTAACGAAAAAACTCACACTTGGGGTACTGCAATAACCAATACATTGTTTCCATGTGTTGTATCAGTACGTTAGTCGTATTTAGCAAAACAAAGCAATTGCCCATACTATCAAATATCAAATTCATCTCCTCCATATTTTAGTCGCAAATAAAAACTTTTGCTTTCTTTTCTTTCTTTCCTGCTATGCTATACTACAACACACAAAAACATCGACTGCTCTGCATGGGCCTCGTAACAGACCACTAAAAATAACACTCGTAAGAGAATTCTGTAATCACCACATGGGATATGGATCACATAACACATGAGTAAACAGATTTGTGAACACAGTATTTTTAATTTTTAGCTCTCAAAAGCATTCACTACATAGAAATACGAACGGACTTTTTTTAAAGAAATGCTAGACGCACTTAGTTAGGTATTTTCGTTTCAGGACTATTTTATATCAACTAAAACCGGTGTAAAGTATTGAAACCTTTATTGTTTTTATTAATTAATAACTTATGAGAATTTCCAAAATTACTTAAAAACTACAATGTTAATTTTAGAAATAAACTGGTTTAATGTACCTAGGTACTTAATATTATCATATCTCACCAAAATTACGTACCTGAGTTAATAAAAAGTATGACTAGCCCAGAATTACACATAAGGATTTATTAAACCAAAATAGCAAATGTTTTCGTAAGAAATATGTAGTTTAAAATTTAATCAATAAAATGTACATAATAAATTCGTGAAGTCCCTTTGTTGCCTTAAAAATACTCAGTATCCAGCTTAAAATTCAATAAGTGCACATAATTTTTATTATTACATAAATTAATGAAATAATAGTGAAAAAAAATTAAATACCACACACATTATCGTGCATACCACAATAATTATCGTTAAAATTTAAAAAAAATATCACGTCATAGTCGCATTTACCACGTTAACAGGGAGTTTTTCTGTTCTGGTATTAGCTTATATTGCTTATTCACTCTTTAACACATAGTTCTATCTCCCTCGAACCACTAACTCGAACGCTGATTGGCCAGCACAAATAAAACTTCGAGAAAGGTCTTTTATGGAACAATCTGATTGGTGCATCGAGCACATTCTAGATTGTTCTTCAACGCTATTGGCTCCGTATATAAAGGTTCGTCGAGCGCGCCAACACATTCAGTATTTGAAAACACAAACAAGCGAAGAGAAGACAAGGAGCGGTTTAACTACCGAACAAATTTTAAGCAAAGCGAATTATCATCGAGTTTACTATTCAAGTGTTATACGAAGAGAATATTCATATACAACAATGCCAGCCATTGGAATTGATCTTGGTACTACCTACTCGTGCGTCGGAGTCTGGCAGCACGGAAATGTGGAGATTATCGCCAACGACCAGGGCAACCGAACTACTCCATCATACGTCGCATTCACAGACACAGAGCGACTGATTGGCGATGCCGCCAAAAACCAGGTCGCCCTCAACCCCAACAACACAGTGTTTGATGCCAAGCGACTCATCGGCCGCAAGTTCGATGACCCAAAGATCCAGCAAGATATGCAGCACTGGCCCTTCAGAGTGGTCAGTGACTGCGGCAAGCCAAAGATACAAGTAGAATTCAAAGGAGAAACGAAAAAGTTCGCACCGGAGGAGATCAGCAGTATGGTGCTGACAAAAATGAAGGAAACCGCTGAAGCGTACCTCGGAAGTACAGTGCGCGATGCAGTGATCACAGTGCCGGCGTACTTCAACGACTCGCAGCGACAAGCCACCAAGGACGCCGGTGCCATCGCCGGACTGAACGTGTTGCGGATCATCAACGAGCCCACAGCCGCCGCTCTCGCCTACGGGCTCGACAAAAACCTTAAGGGAGAGCGCAACGTACTTATATTCGACTTGGGCGGCGGTACGTTTGACGTGTCGATCCTAACCATCGATGAAGGCTCTCTGTTCGAAGTGAAGGCGACAGCTGGCGACACACACCTGGGCGGCGAGGACTTTGACAACCGGCTTGTCAACTACCTCTCCGACGAATTCAAGCGCAAATTCAAGAAGGACATACGAAACAACTCGCGCGCGCTCCGCAGACTGCGCACGGCCGCTGAACGCGCAAAACGCACGCTGTCGTCGAGCACAGAAGCGTCCATCGAGATCGACGCGCTGCACGAGGGCATCGACTTCTACACAAGAGTGTCTCGCGCTCGCTTTGAAGAGCTGAACGCAGATCTGTTCCGCGGCACTTTGGAACCCGTCGAGAAAGCGCTTAAAGACGCGAAACTTGACAAGAGCTCCATTCACGACGTCGTTCTTGTCGGCGGCTCCACTCGCATTCCCAAGATCCAGAACATGCTGCAGAACTTCTTCTGTGGCAAGAAGCTGAACCTGTCCATCAACCCGGACGAGGCTGTCGCATACGGCGCAGCAGTGCAAGCAGCTATACTGAGCGGTGAACAGCATTCCAAGATCCAAGACGTGCTGTTAGTGGACGTGGCTCCTCTCTCACTCGGCATCGAGACCGCAGGCGGAGTCATGACCAAGATAGTCGAGCGCAACTCCAAGATCCCATGCAAGCAGTCGCAGACGTTCACCACCTACTCGGACAACCAGCCGGCCGTCACCATCCAGGTGTACGAGGGTGAGCGAGCAATGACAAAGGACAACAACCTGCTCGGCCGCTTCGACTTAACAGGCATTCCACCAGCGCCTCGCGGAGTACCAAAGATTGACGTCACCTTCGACCTAGACGCAAACGGTATCCTAAACGTATCAGCCAAGGAAAACAGTACCGGCCGCAGCAAGAATATAGTCATCAAGAACGACAAGGGCCGCCTGTCGCAGGCCGAGATCGATCGCATGCTATCAGAAGCTGAGCGCTACAAGGAGGAGGACGAACGCCAGCGAGAGAGGGTCACAGCTCGGAATCAGCTTGAGTCGTACATCTTCAGCGTGAAGCAAGCACTTGACGATGCAGGCGACAAGCTGAGTGAACAGGACAAGGAAGCGACAAGACACGAGTGCGACGATGCGCTGAAGTGGCTCGACAACAATACGCTCGCCGAGAAGGACGAATACGAGCACCGACTGAAGGGGCTACAACAAGCCTGCTCGCCCGTCATGAGCAAGATGCACGGTGCGGGAGCGGCCGATGCTGGCGCGGGTGCAGGACATGGACAGTACAGACCGCGTGGCAGCGCAGGACCTACTGTCGAGGAGGTCGACTAAGCAGCTACTGAGATGGAACAACATTAAGTAATGCCGACTGATCTCTAGTCCCACCGGAACTGATTTCCATGTGAAAACACTGTAAATATTAGCTTATAAGATAAATTATTGTAATAATTAGTTTTAAGTTAAATTTTAAACAAAAGATCATGTGCTGAAAAATGAATAAAAAGATATTTTAAATGAAAATTTATGTTTTTGTCCTTATAAAAAAAAGAAAAAAAAAAAAAAAAGAACTGTATACCCCTTAATTTTGTCAAATTGGTCGAAAGGCACACCGACATAACACTACAACTACTAAATAAATACGCTCATATCTGTAAATTAGTGCCGAAAACTTTAATACATAGTCTAACGTACCTAAACTTGGAATTTAAAAAATTTGTACAATAACTACTACATTATAACATTCAAAACTTCATTTACATAGGTTTTGAAGCTTTGAAGCAAGATCTTACCCAATATCAAAAATTATCCTTCTACTTTATAAATAGTAAGACCAAATTGACTTGTACCTAGGTATATCATAAAAAAACTAAATGAAATTTTGCCATTGAATTTATGAAAGGTCTAACTAACCTCGTACATGCAAAAGAAAATATGACAACCGAATAGAAATACTTAAAGGAGGCATTACATGAGAATGAAAATTAAGGCATTTTTGATCCCTTCGTCTACTTTGATTATCTAGTTGTGAGAGAAGAATTATTTTTCCATATTTGTAACTTTTTGTAACCAGTTGCAAGAGAAGATTTTTCTTTCGCTGTTTGGTAACTAGTTGTGATGGGCATTCATAAATAATACAATACTATTTCGACGGAGCCCCGCCATGCGGGGCTCATATTTCAGTCTGCAGGGTTTAAAGTAACCTAACATGAAGGGGATGCCCCATTCATCCCATTCGAACCTAACCTATCCGTGTCGGGGTTCCCCTTAACCACCCTGCTAACATTATTAATCGTCAATGGTTGGTTACAAAAATGGAAATAATTTGATCTATGAATATGGAAAAACTAGCTTTCGCCCGCAGCTTCGCTTGCGTGAAATTTTGAACCCGTTAAGTGACGATTTGCCATACAAACTTTCATCCCCTATTTAACTCCCTTAGGGGTTGAATTTCGAAAAATCCCTTCTTAGTGGATGCCTATGTTATAAAAGGAACCTACTGTCAAAATTTCAACTTTCTAACCCCAGCGGTTTAGGCTGTGCATTGATAGATCAGTCAGTCAGTTTCTCCTTTTATATGTATAGATAATTCTTCTCTCACAACTAGTTACCAAACAGCGAAAGAAAAATCTTCTCTTGTAACTGGTTAGGTAAGTTTAGTTACCAAAGTGGACGAAAGGTTTTCGATGGTGACTGATAAGTGATAACTAATGAGCCGTATATTATTGTAATGTGCTGACTAAGTATTCACTGTATGCTTACAGTATGTTATGTACTCGCTGTGTCTTAGGGACAGTGTCCGTATAACATTCGCTTGTATGAGACGTCTTGGTATATCTAATAAAGAGCTATTTTGGGAAGACCTTGTTTCCTTTTCAAGTACCCCCCTGACCACACTACATTATAGAATCCTCCGACAAGCCCACAGTCAACAATTTCCATAGCAGCGGCCCCTACACACCAAAGCCTATGGTGTGTCTTTACCCGGCGGGTTACGCCGCCGGGATTGTTTTGCGTCATGTTCGCTCGCTTAGTTCGCGTTAGTTGGCCGCAATAACCCGCCGGGTAAAGCCGCCGCGCCGACGGCTTTGGAGTGTAGAGGCCTTTAACAATTCGACTTCTCCACAGCTATGTACCACGAAATTACGAATGTGATACGCGATTCGGATACTGACCGATAAATATGTATATCCTTATGTTTCTCAGCTGCACTCTCCATCTCTTCAAACCAGTTGCGCTGAATGTAAAGTAACTGCTGCTGCCAAAGGGCTAAACAAAATAAATCGGACCAAAAGTGATATAAAAAGAGAAAATTCTGAAGTCACAAAAATAATTATTGATTTATTAATTAAACAGGCTCGATCAAGGACAGACTGAAAGGATTGTTTTATAAAATTTAAGGAAAATCTTAGGTATAATGTTAAAATTATATGCTTGGGAGCAAATAAATCGAGCCACTTCTATTTTTCACGTTGGTATAGTTGTTATTATTTTTGGTATTATGGAACAGATCAATTCTAAACATATCCCAAGCAGCACATTGGTGGGAATTACATCCATAAACAAGCTATACTACAGTCAAAGGCTCTTATGCAGCTGTACTAACGGATAAAACAATTCTTGAGACTGTATGAGGGGTAATCTCTACACTGTTAAACAGCACAGCTGACTAATGACTGTACAATGGAGAAAAAAACAACAAAATGCATTTTAGTAGAATTTGAAAGAACTGTTGTCCAGCCTTTGGCTACGTATAATGCCACTAGCTGGTTAAGAAGACCAAAGCTTGTGAACGGCTGCTTAATGCGATAAAATCACACCCTCTTCTAAGCTGTGAGTTGTATTAGAGAATCAAATTTTGCCCTTGGCTTTTTCATGGTGTACACTAATTCTATTATAATGCTACCTCAAGGAGCATAATAGTAGCTGGTTTAAAGAACTTATGACTGCCTGATCTGTAAATTAGTGTAGCGTTACTCCTCTTTAATTCCAAAGCTTATAGCATAAATATGAGCTATTTTACAGCCTCTAGAATTATTGAAGAGTAAACATAGGTTAGTATTGCTCAGGTGGGCAATTCTCGTGTATTCGATTTAATCACGAATTCGAGAAAAAAGTCGAATTAGAACTTTTCTCGAGCGAAAATACGAGTAGCCGTTCAAGTTGCTTCGAACAGTTTGTACCGGTCGAGATATACATTTCGAAATCGAACCTTAACAAACGACAATCAGCTGGGAAGCGATTCTCGCGCGTTACAGATCTTATCTTCAGCATCAGCATACTTGAAAACTAAGGAATTAACATCCATTACAAATAATCATAAAGCGTTAGTTTTTATCTAAATTAGACTTTTAAGACGAGAATTGCCCCCCTGATAACATCGATTTGTCATAACCTCCAAATGATTTTCTATTAATAGAGATCCCTTCTCACTTTACTCCTTTAACCAGTCGTTAGAATAACTGTAAACCACTGTACAGCTAGCGTACAGTTTTCAGCTGATTAACAGACTTAAATATGGCCATTGAACAGAAAGGAGACGGACAAGGGAATTTAGTTAGAATTATTGCTGGATAACAAATTAACGCCATTTTAATGTAAATAAGCCGATTACATATGAAAAAACTACTAATATCTGTTAAACTTTCATGATATTTGAGAGCTATTAAAGTAAAAACACATTATTTAATTGTTACAAATAGATATTAATGCACATTAAATGGAAAAAATGTAGTAAAAATCCATGAATAATTCGTACACCGTATTTATTTTGTATAATATTTTTAGTAAAACTATATTAATTCGATGGCGCGTGTAATATTTGATAATATCACCTATATATATTAACAGTAAAGTGGCACCCGCAGTACAATTTACCAACAGAGATACGAAAAACAAACGTGAAAAATTACTTAATTAGAAATTATTATTTGTCCACAGAAAATGGCCGTAACACTTGCACTGAACACATAGTTTTTTGTTGCTACGAGTATTTCTTTGTAGATTTAACAATAGCCGTTACTAAGCCATAAACCATCTTTTGGCTGTCTACGAGAATTAAAGGAGCTGGATAGTGGCCTATTGATAGCTGTCTAAGCCATTGTACAGCCCATGTACAGCTCATACAATGCTCTGGACAGCTGTTAACAAGCTACTATAATGCTCAGGGCTGGTTAATTTGGGGCCAAATTTAGAATTATAAGAGCTGTTTAGCTGGATATACAGCCCTTGTACAGAAAGCAATACAGCCTCGAGTTTTCTAAAATTCTGTTGTCCAGAGACTATACAGCTAAGTGTGCTGCTTGGGATGTCACCAAAAAGCTTATTTGATAACCTTTACAATGAGGGTAGTTTTTTGTATTTTGAATTATATAATTCATGAAGTCTAAACTAATAACCAGGACACGTGAAAAATGAGTGGCTCGACTTCTTTGTTCCCAAGTATAGTTGAAACATTACGCACGGCTACATATCAAGCTATAGGTACATCCAGTATGCACAGTCGCATTGTAGTCGCATTGTATTTTGGCTTTCCGTACAATATAGGTCAGCTTATAAATACTGGAAATGTACAGCTTGAATGTAGTGGTATGTACAAATCCGTAGGTACTGACTACTTACCTAAGTGATAATATTTGTTATTTAATTTTTTAAGAATTTGTTATTAAATTATTATAATATAATTATTTACTAAGTGATCTCGTTTAGGTACTCATACCGATAATTTAGACCTCTTAAAAAGGTCTACAAAGACCATCCACAAGTAGTCAAATAGAAAAAAAAGTCTTTTGTGTACAATAAGGACGTTTTGGTCCGGTTGTTCTACAGCTGCCAAACCTCCTATACTCCTCTGAGACGTGGTGTGTGTATCGCCACCACATTCGCACTCTGGATCGTTTCCACCTTAAATGCCTTCGTGCCATCATGAAGATCAGATGGTCCGACCGAGTGCGAAATACCAAAGTCCTGCGATGTGCCAATGTCGGTGGCATTGAAGCCTATTTAATGCGTCGGCAACTTCGGTGGTGCGGTCACGTATTGCGTATGGCGAAGGAAAGAGTGGCTAGAGTGCGCGCAAGATAAGTCTGCGCGCGGCCGAAATTGGAACTAACTATGGTCTACCAAAGTGTGTGCCGTTTTATCAATTTTGATAGTACAATTACCTGATTGTAGGAATATTTAGCGGGAAAATTATGTTTAGCGATAAAAAAGTTAAGCTTAAAAAGCGGTAATTTGAACTTTTGCGATCATGGCAACGTTTAGCACGCCCTCAGTCGCGCGCAGAGTTATCTTGCGCGCACTCTAAGCACATCTTTTACTCTGAACTAGAGGAGGGTAAGCGGAAACAAGACGGACAACTCCTCCGATACAAAGATGTTCAGAAGCGACATATGAAAAGATGCAACATCGATCCCTCGTGATGGGAAGGTTCGACAGCACAGCGCTCGGAATGGCGCGTGATTGTGAAGAGGCAAGTCCGCGAGTTCGAGGAGCAGCGTAAAGCTGACCTCGACGCTAAGCGCGATGAGCTAAAGGCCCATACACCCACCGCCATCAACTACAATTATGTAAGCGGCGTACTCACGTGTCCTCATTGTGCACGGGAGTTCGCTGCGAAAATCGTCTACATAGGTAAGCCATCTTCGGGTGCACCAGCGCCCGACTGACTAGGAGTCGAAGTGATCACCATGGCCGAAAAAAACGGTCGGAAAGATCATAGTCAGACTAAAGCGCCAAATCCACTAACAAGTTTAACTGATCAAGGTATTGCACTCACTGCTCACTTAGTTCGTAAATCTTGCAGAAGTCGACTTGTTGCGGGTGTGTCCACAGTTTGAAAGTCGGTTGCAGAAATGGACTTGCGCAGTAAAAGTTACTGGTCGAATTAGCGCTTAAGAATTTGCTTTCCGGAGACACCTATCAATAATTTTATTTTAACTTATCGAGTACTGTAATTATAGACACAATAGATAAACAATGGCACTGACGATCCGGATCGTCGGTCGGGCCGTTTGCAGTTAAACTACACCCACGACTTCTTTGTTGTGGTAGGGCGATAATTAACAGTAAACAAAACTTTTTAAAAACAAGCTTTTATTAAAACGTTTTTTTTACCATTAATTTATTTTTTATGATTGGGAATGTTTCTAAGTCTGTTTTCGTGTTCTCCTCAGCAAACTCTTTCATTTGATAGGTTATTAGGTACCCATACTGTGATATTAGAGTAAAAATAACTAGTCCGCCATCTTGTATGATCCGCCATAATGGAATTAGAATGACGTCACATAGCTAAGCATGCATTGTCATCCAAAATAAGCGTGTAGGTATACCAAATTTCAGCTCAATTGGTTAAAGATAATTACCTACTTAAACCGTTTGTTTACCAAACATAACTATTTGTGAAAACTTGTAATTGGCCATATTCATGTTATTAACAAATTACCTACTGTGTTTGCTAGCTGTAAGTTTTCCGAAAATTATAAAATAAAATAAATAGCTGATTTCAAATTCAGTTGCAAGATTCCACCCGGACAAACATACATACATTGCAAGTTATATAAAAGCTTGTAATAAAAATAATCCTATGTCCTTTTTCGGGTTTCAGATTATCTATGTGCCAAATTTCATCAAAATTAGTTCAGTAGTTTAGTCATGAAGAAGTAACAAACAGACAGACAAACACATCTAGGTATCAATATGTTTTATTTTAAACGACGCCCGCTACATTATTATAATGTTAATAATAGTTAATAGTAAAGTTAATAACGCTATAATAGCGATACGACTATAAAAAGTATCGTTATACATAGTGCTATGTACATAATTGTCCTTTTTCGATTTTGATTACCTATCTCTGTTTCATTAAGTTTCATTAAAATTCAGCACCTAGTTTAGCCGTGAAGAAGTAACAAACAGATGAACAAATTCACTTTCGCATTTTTTATACATAGGTATAAAAAATGCGAAAGTGCATTTAGGTATTATTGATGTAGGGGTAGACTTATTCATGGTCAGCTATCATTTCGGTTCATGACCATCTGCAATAGTTACCAGAGTCGATGATGTATTACCGACTTTGTATAAAACCTTAAAAATACAGCTGCTGCAATTTTTACGATAGGTCTACCTACCGGCGACTTATTAGAGAGCGAAGTTCTTAAAGTTGGTCTAATCGTCGCAGCTGTCGAGCGTGAAGTTCTAGGTGTGATTTCATAGGAAATTCATGGGACTGTATCACTGAGTAGATAGGTTTTCTAATGGGAATTGAGAATGCATGCACGAATGAAGTTGGTTCCCGAATGGAAAACTAAACAGGAAGACGGGAAGAGGAATATGCTCAACTACTACCGTACTTTCTGAAGCTTAACACATCCAAAAATTCGAATTAAACACAAAACAGTAGAGAACTACAAACATGCGGATACGAATGTGGGAGCCATTTTGAATCAAAATATTGAAATGATTACAAAA
The DNA here is from genome assembly GCA_905220435.1 of Amphipyra tragopoginis. Classification (NCBI taxonomy): domain Eukaryota; kingdom Metazoa; phylum Arthropoda; class Insecta; order Lepidoptera; family Noctuidae; genus Amphipyra; species Amphipyra tragopoginis. The sequence goes on along the minus strand of HG991997.1, from coordinate 6,454,994 downwards.
CTTAAAAAAAAGGTATTCTATGATTATCTAAATAAATAAAATGTTAATAATAAGGCGGTGTGTATTTAAATAATTAAAAAAATATCACTATTTACTTAGTTTTTAATAAAATTAAAAAGGTGCACATTTTCGATTTAATAAAATTTGACAAAGCGCCATCTGTTTCGCTGTTAAGTACTAGATGCTATTAAGTTTACATGGATGATTCAAGATGGAGCTAATGACTCAGCGAAAAATGGTCGGTCAAGTGCAGAGTGCAGTAGTGTCACTCCCCTGGGCTAGACACACGGGGGGTTCACATCGAACAAAATTTTTCGACCGTCGTCTCTATGGCTCATTTCTGGACTCTGACAACTACCTCATCCCCTCTGACTCATACTTCGCCCCTTTGACGCCTTCGTGATGCGATGACGTCACTTTTACCTCTATTCTATGAAGTCTATGGACTGATCTGTCAAACTAACAAAATAATAAATAACGTTTTAATTACGTATTTAGCGTATCTTCTAAATATTCTTACTGTAATATACCTTGAAAAGCCGCAATTACGTGCAATAAGTGCTGTGGGTTGTCAAAGAAGTGCAAAGGCCGTCATGTTTTTTCAAATAACAAACACGACTCTTATGGATAAAGTGCATCAAGTTGGAACATTCACAGGGCTTGACTTTCCAACAACTGCAACAACTTAATTTTCAATGCAGTCCTGCATCAAGAGTTTCCAATGCCGGAAGGACTACCAATAGCTCGGTGATCAAGGCTCGGTCTTTCAATCATCAATGAAAAGTCTGCTGGAGGACGAAGGAGTGACCAAACTGGTGCTAGTGAAATAATTGGTGGTGAGTGCTACCTACTAATGTGTAAGAGTGAATAATAAACAACAACCAATCATTATTTGTATTTTTACAATTAAACAATTTAAATAAAGTTCAAGATGCAATTATGTGTGAATAAGAAGCATATGCAGGAACATAATTATCCAAAATACTGTACATAGTGGAACAAACATTATTAACTAATCTTTTTTCGTCTTCCAGATGATGTAATTGTGATGAATGGTGATTCATTAAATATAATCTACGCCCCACCTTACCAGATAAAAGGAATTTGAAATAATTTCCTCACAAAGAATGTAAAACATAATAGTCACCAAATGGAGTAACATAGTGGATGTATATGTATACAAAGGACTGCAGTCACAATAATGTGAGATTGCTTCATAAATTAAATGTTCAACACTTGGTTCCTGAAAAAATCAAATAGATGAAGGTATGTATGTATTTAATTACTGCAGACTAAAACCTCAAGTCACGAGAACCAATAGTTTTAGTCAGTTGCAATGTCATGGTCTCTAATGATATTATTATAAAACTTTCAACATTCAATGCTTAACAGCATTACTTTTCATGGCAAGTTCATGTAAATATTTGCATTATGTGTCCAATAGCAATACAAACAAATCATCAAACAACCATGACATGTATGTATTTTTTTAACTGGTATCTACACTTCTTTCCACTCGTCTATCTTTAAAGGTATTAATAATTTAATAACGGTGATTTACTTTGTTTTAGGTAAAGAACTGCATTGGAGTATACAGTAAAACAGTACCAGCAACTTTATCCTACACGGCTTGCTTTAGTAAGTTGTAAAATTAATAAAAAATAAATATATTTTACAGTAACAAAATGCATTGTCTTTTCTTTGTTTATTATAATATTCCTCTTCCTGAAATACAACAAGAACTAGTAAATCAATAAGGAGCTACGTACAGCAAAAATATAGAGCTCAAAAGACCAGTATTCGAATCCACACGAATATTAGCTTAAAAGACTTGTGTTCATGTTAGTTTATCGAAAACTGATACGCCCACAATTAAAAAGTAAAAAAATTTCGAGCCTAGTAATGAGGTCCACAGATAAGCAAAATGTCCATTTTTTTGTTCGGGAGTGCGCCGTCTGATTGTTTCCCTATCTAGTCTGTGGCTAGACATGGTTAGACATATTAAATGGCAAGCAATAACTGCTTGTAATCTCAAATTAGAAAAAAAAACATTAAATAATTTTAGGCTGTGTAACTTTACAATCGACTAATACATTAGTAACATCAAACGAACTTAATTACGATGCGCACAAACATCACTAGTTACGATTGATTGCGTGACAGATACTTGACACATGACAGATGACATTGACAGTTGACATTTTGACACCACTTCGTTTCACATTCTCGGCTCTGCGATGTTGATTTGATTGTCGCGATATAGTGTTGAAATGTAATGAGTGTTTGGTGCTCGTGGTTGTGCTTTTGTTACGTGTGTGTTCATAAATTATAAATGCTGTTAAATAATTAAATCACTATAAACTTTGGAAATGGCACCGAATTTTAGTAAAATTACTTCACGGACAGACGTGAAAATTGCCATAGCAGCTTCTGCAGCGCTAAGTGCCTGGCTAATCAGGAATTCTCTAAAGTCAAGGTTAGTTGCGAAAATGCTATTTGGATTTATTCAATTCTAAGTTCAAAGTATCACTAGTAAATATGTTCAACATTAAAACTATTAATTTTGTCAAATAAAACTTTTTGTTTCGTTTGTACATAATAATTTTACTGTTTCAGCAAACACAAAAATGTCAAGCCAAGTCCTGCCAAGTTATCACCTGAAGAACAGATACAATACATGATAAAAGAGAAAAACAAAAGAGGTCCGAAGGCACAAGTTGATGCAAGGTTTATAGCTGAACTGAAGGCACTATGGAAGATTATGATGCCTTCGATGTGGTCCAAAGAGAGTGGCTTTATGGCTCTCATAGCTCTCTCTTTGATCTCACGTTCTATGTGTGATCTGTGGCTTATTCAACAAACTACACTAGTAGAGGGGTAAGTTTACGCACTTTTTTTTTTGTAATAAGTACAACTTTCTTGAGACACATTCATATTTATGATTAGTTACGGTTTACTCGCATGTATTTTCGGAATTGCCCAACGTCATTGTTTGTTCATCTCATGATTAAGGGCTTTGTTTGGGTCCCAAAATAGTCATGCAATCCCATGAGTAACTGTAACTAATTGTTTATAACAATTAGTTACGGTTATGGTATTTTCACTGTAGACTTTTGTTAGCAGCAAGTCACTGTTTAATTCATTGTTTCTAATAAAATGTTTGTTCTACAATTGCAATGCGCATCTTTAATGCCACTATTACTTCTGTACAACAGATCTGAATACTTCCTAGAATATAACATTATCAGTGTTTTATGTTTCAAGTTTTCTTTCGTTTTCGTTTAAAATTTCCATTGCATACTTGTGTGATACTTAAATAAATAAGGTGAAAGGACAGGTACGTAGTACTCTCAACCGGCATGTGTGTATGACAATATGTATGAATGTGGACGAAGCAAAAGGAGTATGTAAGGATTGTAGCATGTAGCAATCTACAGTTTCTACCTACCTCCATGGGAAAATGGTGTGAGTTTATGTATGTATGTAAATGGTACATAGTACTAGTGTAGAAACTAGTCACTGGCAGATCGTGGACTGGTCACTTAAACCATAATTAGTATCCCAATTATAACCAGTGATCGGAGTAGGTAGATTGATTTTTGGTACTTGTATCATAAATGCACACAGAAAGAATAACATGGATAAGCCATTTTTCCGGAAAGTAATTCCGGTATTTCCGGATTCAACTGAATAATGTTGATGTTTTTAGTGAAATTATTACTACTCAATTCAGAATTTAAAGGAAGGTATCAAAACTAAATTAATTTAGTAATTATCTGTTGAATAATAAAAACAATCGAATTCCGATCGAAGCATTAATACATTTTTATGCACTCTACGAACCGAAGTAAACGAGTGAGCTACCTGGCATGTCGTCGGTGAGCGTAGGCATTGTTTTGATAACCGGTTAGTGCACCACCCATGATCCTTTGTTCTAATTGATCGTTGGGTTGTGTCAAATAGTGAAAGAGTGCCGTTAAAAAAAAATGAAGAATATAATATTGCTCATTTTAAGTTCCGTTTTTTTTAATAATCATCCAATTCCGAAATTTTCCGAAAATTACGAAATTCCGGAGGAATGTCCATATTAATATATACGTTTCGGATCAATGACCCCAATTTAATCTACCTACTCCGATCACTGATTATAACATAATTACGAAAATTAAAAGAATCAGGTAGCCTTGAGCTGAAGACTGTATCAGCCACTAGTAGAAACATCCGTGAATTGCCTAACCATTTGAAATAGCATAACTAATTTCATTTAATACATTTCTGACATTAACAATTATTCTAGTTAAATTCCACTAAAGATAATTGTTTATAAATTATTCAACTGCTTTGTACAAAAGTTTCTTGAAATAATGTTTATTCTTATATGTATAACAATGTGTATTAGCTTACAATGTTTAAGTTATGCCACTATCAAGACTTGGTATTATGATAGACTTACAAATAGTTATTATTAATTTGGAAAAAGAAGTACTTTACTACAACTGTTGTAAGTAGTAGTAGTTACTTGCATACTTTTTGTATGTGGTTTTAAAAACATAAGACTGAGTGAACTCTCATAGGGGCCACTAGCAACAGCAACTAGTGCAATTACAGTAGCCACAAGGGATGGACTAACTTTTCCATACATTTTGTAGGGAGTAGCCACAAGGCTACAATTATACGTGAAAATTAGAAGTGGCTCGATTTATTTGCTCCCAGTATAGTTAAATTGACTGAATTGGACTACATTGACATAACATTATTGACTCATTATACCATTAGAAAGTCGTAGTTATAATCTTTCGGGTACAGCAAAGTAGAAATACATAACAGTTACTTATGTTTGGTCCATTCACAATGTTTAGAAATTCTTTGTAAAGAAGCTTCATGGAAAACTATTTACTATAATTCTTTTTAAAAGATCATTATCTAATAGCTTTAAATGCGTTTGTGTCATACCAGCCTTAGTTAAGTGAAATGATTAATTTAAAAACAATGGAATACATTAGACATGACATGACAGTTTCTTAATGTTTGTTATTGTTTAGACATGTTGAAAGAATGTGGGAAAATATGATATGAGACAACAGGTGTTCTCTGTGTTCTATGTGGAATTAACAAAGGGTTCCGTTTCCGGTTGTTAGTCTGTCAACACGTACGTTAGTGAGCTCCGTGGTTAAATATCAAAAACAAGTGCATAAGCTCGAATAACTTGAGACATTTCGGTGGTTCGTCATTGATGAATCAACTAAACCTATAAGAAAGTGGAGAACTTGCGGCAGAGGCCAAGATTGATCCAAAAAAGTGCAATGAAAATACATAGTGACATAACCTAAAAACTAGTGAAAAGTGAAAGTCATCGCAAATCAATCTGTCATCCGTCAAGTATACCAACCTAACAGAAAGACAGATACACCAATGTTGTAAACAGAATAGCTATTCTATGGACAATTAGTGTTACCATTACGAATTGCAAAATATCGTAGAAAAAACGAGAGTTGCAAAAAAAAAAAAAAAAAAATGAATGAACAAATGGAATTATTGTTTTCAAAACTTGATGCAAAGCTAGATGAAAAACTTAATCAACAAACCCATACATTAACAACAGCAGTTACTAAAAACGTTATGGAGGCAATTGATGAAAAGATGAAAACATTAATGGAAGAAAACCAAAACTTAAAATAACAAGTCTGGAACATAAAATCACTACCTTGGAAAAAGACAAGCGAAAAAGCAACCTGATATTCTTTGGTGTTGATGAAAATGGAAAAAGAGAGGCAGAACTCGTTGACTATATAAAAGGAATCATAGAAGAAGCGGAAGTACATCTAGACAGCCACGAAATAAACAACATCTACAGAATTGGAGCGCAAACAAGCAAAAATCGCCCTGTAGTTGTTACTTTCTCTACTATATGGAAGAAACATCTTATTTTAAAATCCAAATCAAACTTACCAACAGGCATCTATGTCAAAGAGGACTTTCCCAAGGATGTCCTCGAAGCTCGGAAAAAACTGCAGCCAAAAGTTGAGGAAGAATGGAAAAAGGGGAACATAGCTTTTATGAGAGGAGACCAACTTGTAATTAAAAAGCAGAAGGATAATCAGCGTGAAAAAAGGAAGAGAGATAAGACTGTATCCCCCAACTTACCAACACTGAAAAAACCGAACACTCATAACGAGCCCGAAAACAAACCAAATAAAGCGAAGACTATTGGACAAAAAGAAATATTGAAACCAAACATATTACAGTACATGGAAAGAGATGGAACTACTTCTACTTCAACCTCAGAAAGTTCAAAAAACTAACAGACACACATAAACAACATATTAAAACAACAACAACTAGAACCGGAAAAACAAAACAAATACAGAAAAAACATAATCTAAAACAACATCTACAAAAAACCTTCCCACCACGGTTGGTCGCCGAGGGAAGTTCAGACCAAAACCCTCCAGTTAAACATAGTAGAAAACTAAACAGAATCAATATCGCAACATTAAACACAAGAACATTAAGAACCCAAGATACCCTTGCAGAACTGAATATTGCCATACAAGACATAAAGTGGGACATACTCGGAATCAGCGAAATGAGAAGAGAAGGTGAAACAATATACGAATACCAAGATTACATATTGTTTAACAAAGGTGAAAAGGGAGGCAAAAGAGGAGTAGGATTCCTCATAAAGACGACTCTTAAGAAGCAAATACAAAACATCTTTGGTATCTCTGACAGGATAGCAGTCCTTAATATCAACATACCTAACTATACAAAGACTTGGACTATCATACAAGCATATGCACCAACCGAGCAAGCTGCAGAATCAGAGACAGAGACATTCTATGCCGAACTGGCAAAAGTCATCAGAAATTATACCAACAACTATATTATACTGATGGGTGATTTCAATGCTCAAATCGGGGAAAAACAAAACGAGGAGGAGTATGTATTGGGCAAACATGGACATGGTAAAAGAAGCTCCAACGGTCAAAAACTTGTGGAATTTTTGCTAGAACAAAACTTAATTCTTCTGAACAGTATATTCAAAAAAGACCCAAAGAATAAATGGACCTGGATTTCACCAGATGGCAGATATAAAAATGAAATAGATTATATAATAAGCAATTATCCCAAGGCATTTTCAGATACAAGCGTGATCTCAAAACTCAATTTTAACACAGATCATCGTATGGTCAGAAGTACAATTCTGCCAGCACCACCAAAAAAAGTAAGGAAGAACATTACCACTTATAGTCCAAACCAAATCACCACGGAGAGTTTCAAAGAAATTGGCCAGTCATTAACAGACAATTTACAAGAGCTGACGTATGAAAATGAAGGCGATATCATAACAAATTATGGAAAATTGGAAAAACAACTTACTATCACTAATAATACCAATAAAAGCAAAAGCAAATACCCACTCAGAGATGAGACCATCCAACTCATAAACCGCAGAAAATCTTTACTGGCCCAAGGAAAAAACAAAGAAAACATAAAAATAATTACAGAGATAAGTAAACAAATTAATAAATATATTAGAAGAGACCGCAAAAACAAAAGACTAGAAGAGTTAGAGAAACAAATAACGAGAACAGGCGGTGTAAGAAAAGCTCTGAAAGAACTTAAGGAAACAGGAAAAGAGTGGGTGCCTAAACTAAGGAAAAAAGAAGAAACTATCACAAACAGGAAGGGTATACATGAACTGGCCACGGATTTCTACAAAGAACTATATTCAAATAAAGACGCATGTAAGCACCCTCTCACACAACCATCTAACAAACAAGCGGACAGCCTGCCAGAGTGGGAACCTGATATTTTGAAGAGTGAAGTGGAAAAGGCAATAAAAAGTCAAAAAATGGAGAAGGCACCCGGACCGGACAAAATTACAAACGAGATGTTGAGGGGGACTATTGAAGAACTAGTACCAATACTTACTAAGATGTTCAACCAAATTTTGAATAGTGGATATATACCAACACAATGGGAAACTTCATATATAATCCTAATACACAAGAAAGGCGCAAAGGACGACATCGGGAACTACCGGCCAATAAGCTTAATGTCGAATGTGTACAAAATATTCGCAAAGATCATTTTGGGCAGGATAAGCGCAAAATTAGACGAAAACCAACCAATAGAACAAGCCGGTTTCAGAAGGAACTTTTCAACGATAGACCACATCCACACACTCAAACAGATAATCGAGAAGTATAATGAATTCAACAAAACACTGTATGTAGCTTTTATAGATTATGCAAAGGCATTCGATTGCATTAGTCATCAGGCAATATGGGAGAACTTAGGAAGGCAAGGTATACCCGCAACACATATTAACATTATCAAAAATATATATACAAACAGTAAAGCAAAAATCCAATTGGAAGCTTTGGGTAAAGAATTCCAGATCAAGCGAGGAGTTAGACAGGGAGACCCAATGTCCCCAAAGTTGTTTTCAGCAGTTTTGGAGAACGTCTTTCGCAACCTTGAATGGGAACATCTAGGCCTCAACATAGACGGAAGAAAACTAAACCACTTAAGATTTGCGGACGATTTGGTTCTACTGGAAGAAAATCCAAAGGCACTCGAGGAGATGATCCAAACCCTAAATACTGAGAGCTCCAAAGTGGGTTTAAAAATGAATATAACAAAAACGAAACTGATGACCAACTCAGAATTGGAACCCATTGAAATTGAAGGACAACAAATAGAATATGTCGATGAATATTGCTACTTGGGCCAGATCATCTCCCCTAAAGACCAAACAACCAAGGAAATAAATAAGAGGATTGCTAATGGATGGAAAAGATACTGGTCTCTCAAGGAAATTGTCAAATCTAAAGACCATAGTATGGCAACGAAAAGAAAAGTATTCAATGCTTGCATTCTTCCATGCATCACCTACGGCTGCGAAACATGGTCCCTTACAAAACACCATAGAGACAAACTAGGGAAATGCCAAAGAGGTATGGAACGAAGCATGACAGGAACAAGAAGGCAAGACAGAATTAGCAATGTGCAATTAAGAGCAAAAACTAAATTAACCGACATCCTGGAAAAAATAGACCTCCAAAAATGGAGATGGACTGGCCATATGTTGAGATCTGTACAAGAAAAGTGGAGCCAAACTACAACGAACTGGTATCCAAGAGATGGCAAGAGATGTCGAGGACGTCAACAAATGCGCTGGGAAGATGAGCTGAAGCTTGCTGCGGGACCCAAATGGAGGAGAGTTGCTCAAGACAGGAAGCAATGGAAACTGCTGGAGGAGGCCTTTGCCAAAAGGCACACTGAGTTGAGAGACATAATATAACCAAACGAATCCAACAATAAAGTCAGAAAGATGTAAAGATCAATCTCATCCAGTTGTAACGGGCTAAATAAATAAATAAATAAATAGTTAAATTGACTGAATTGGACTACATTGACATAACATTATTGACTCATTATACCATTAGAAAGTCGTAGTTATAATCTTTCGGGTACAGCAAAGTAGAAATACATAACAGTTACTTATGTTTGGTCCATTCACAATGTTTAGAAATTCTTTGTAAAGAAGCTTCATGGAAAACTATTTACTATAATTCTTTTTAAAAGATCATTATCTAATAGCTTTAAATGCGTTTGTGTCATACCAGCCTTAGTTAAGTGAAATGATTAATTTAAAAACAATGGAATACATTAGACATGACATGACAGTTTCTTAATGTTTGTTATTGTTTAGACATGTTGAAAGAATGTGGGAAAATATGATATGAGACAACAGGTGTTCTCTGTGTTCTATGTGGAATTAACAAAGGGTCTAGGAAGTTAATGATTAATCATCAGCACATGATGTAAGAAACTGTACATGGCTACATTCAAGATATATATGTATTACCAGTATGAGCTGATCTTGCATTGTATATGCTTTCCGTACAATGAGAGGTCGGTTTATACTGGAAGTGTAAACCCTGATATGTAACCGTGTGTACGTACAACATAACCCTTGTACGAGTTTGCAAATTACGAAATCGAAGCGAAGCGTCCAGTATAAACCCTTTAGGCGCGATTGGTCCAATTCGCGATTAGTCCGATTCACCTTATTCGAGGTTAGTCCAGTTCGCGTTATAAACAATACATTTAAATAAATGTCTTATTTTGTTTAATTTTGGAATTTTTTTTGGACCAACCACGTATTGTCCTAAACGCGAATTGGATTAAACGCGAATTGGACCAACCGCGAATTGGACTAAAAGCGAATTGGTTCAACCGCGAATTGGACCAACCGCCAATTGGACTAAACGCGAATTGCATTAAACACGAATTGGACTAAACGCGAATTGGACCAACTGCGAATTGGACTAAACGCGAATTGGTTCAACCGCGAATTGGACCAACCGCCAATGGGACCAACCGCGAATTGGACTAAAGGCGAATTGGACTAAACGCGAATTGGATTAAACGCGAATTGGACTAAACGCGAATTGGACCAACCGCCAATTGGACCAACCGCGAATTGGACTAAACGCGAATTGGACCAACCGCGAATTAGACTAAACGCGAATTGGACCAACCGCGAATTGGACATTTTTTTAACCATTAGACAAATCGCGAATTAGACCAACCGCGCCAAAAGGGCAACCGTGCGTAGTACCCCTACTGTGGTGTCTTTAATTAAAACCATAAAGTAAGCATGGATGGAAATGGAACAAATAAAATACAAAATATTATGCAAATATTTGTGGCCTTTGTCAATGGTTTTCCTCTATCTGTTCTGTGCATATTTAAAAAGAATGGATGAATAGTAAATACCTATCTGCTTCATCGTGTAACTTTCCATAAATATTTATAGTCTGCCTCAAACCAATAAGATAAAATTGTAAACAATCTTATTGAATATTTTTATCTGAAACTGCTGATGAACATTACGTTTTTTTTTTAAATTAATTCAATTTTCCAATTGATAAAATATTTACCTACGCTTGTAATTTTTTTTCTTCAAACACATTGTTATTTTTATGAAAAAAATAAACACCAAAATGCTGTTTACCATATTTTTTAAATTTTATTTGTGGCACACTTTAGTTGTATATTCGTTTTTCTGATTACCAGTTCTTTTAAGTTAGATATCAATGTACTTATTTTATTCCATGCATTGCATTCCATTACAAAATGGCACTCCCAACGCAGGCAAGCTTACTGCCATGGGCCATAAAGCGGCTATTACACATGCTAAATTCAGTCCACTAATTTTGACTGTAAGGCTGGAAGTCAAACACAAATTAGATTTCATTTTTGGCGCAAGTACGCAACTAACAAGACTTATTGAACTTTGTCTTCATTTTTTTAAGTTCGGATCGGCATTTGCTTTTCTATGATGCTGACGATCATTACGTGACGTCAGCATACTGTATTTATATAAAACCGGATTTTAATGTTTCGATTTGAATCGATAATCACAGTCACAAACAATGCATAATTTTTTTCTTACGTAGATTGTTGAAGACTGCACTTATAGGTAGATCATTGAATACGTCACTATATGTAAATCTAGAAGTCATAACAAAATTAACACTATAATAGATCACGGATGATTATAATCAGTGATCGGATAATCGGGCGCTAACATACCTAAATTTCACTTTTATTCCCACGAAAGAGTAATACGGACATGCCTTTCAGAATCCCGGGTCCCGGTATCGTTTGAAATTCCCGAGATTGCTAAAAATGTTACCTGCATACAAAATATACCTAGATAGAAATAGTTGCGAAAACGAAAAAAAAAAATTTTTTGACATCTTTTCGTATAAAATACAATTTTGTCGATTTGATCACTAGTCTGTTAGATAGATAAATCAATTTCCACTACTTGAGCACATTGTGCACATTATCATTTTTTATTGATATTCCATTTGTTTTGAATAAAATAAAGATACTAAATCAAAATAACCGTTGCTATAATTTCATTAAGTTTGTTATAGTTGTTTTTACAAAATTGTTCAATCCCGGGTACCCGGGATTACTTATTGATTCAGAAAGGAATATCCATATTATTCTTTCGTGGGAAGAAGTTTAGGTATATAAGCGCCCGATTATCCGATCACTGATAATAATGGACATGCATGATAGACTAATGAAATCGAGGTTCTGTTTTAAGGTCTTTAATGACTCAGACAAACGGCATAATGGAGATGATGTAGGAATAATGTGTTAAAATTAGTAGAAATCAATCCAGAAACTAGGAAAACTGGTTACACTTCCAATGGTACTCAAAAACTTGGTCCAAATGATGTTATTCTATGTAATACTGACATGCTAACAATTTTCCATCACGGATAGCTGCCGAAGTGTCAAAAACCTGCATCCAAAGGTTAAAAATTTCGACATTTATTGATTGAGAAAATCTTCCAAGCTTTAATCTCATTGAAACAAATCGAGGTTAACTTTAATGTTAGTAGGTGAGCAGTTAAAAAACTACGCGGTCACATAACAAATCGTTATGTAAAAACATGTTTTGAGATTTAGGCTGGTGAACAAAAAATTATGTAAGATAATTATAGTATAGATTTTTTTATTAGTATAGATGTTCTCAAACTTATTTCGTCTATCGCCCACTTTGAGAAACAATTTTTTCTAGCGCCCCCTATTATTTTTAACTTTACTACGTTTTATAAATCACAATCGCAATCATTACTTTTACCGCCCCCCTGTAGACTTCTAGCTCTCACGAGGGGGCGTTATCGCCCACTTTGAGAAAGACTGGTATAGAGAAATCTTTCCCAAAGTATGGGTATATACAGGGTGTCCCAAAAAGTAGTGTCAAGCGGAAGTCCAGAGGAACCTGAATCACCCCATGTATGTTCCGCTTTTTTTGTAGTTTTCAAGTTATGATTTATTTTCATGTCTTAACTAAACTCTGACTTTACTGACATTTTTGATCATGTGACGTGATTAGTTTTTTTTTCTAAATTAGAGAATCTAATTAAAATTCTAAAAAACACGCATTTGTCCCAACTTTTCATGATACTATGACCAAAAAAGACATGAAAAAAAAAAAACGAAAACTACAAATAATCGCGGAACAAACACGGGGGTGATTAGGGTACCTCTAAGGATGCTCTACCTCTGGACTTCCGCTTGACACATTTTTTGGGACACCTTGTATACACGGTGTAACATAAATAACGCACAATTGCACAATGTCTTAAGGGGTCACTGTACTCATCATTATGAACAACTTTTACTATGCGACCAAAACTGAAATCGCGAAAAAAAATCTGCTGTTCCCTACATTTTGACGAGTTATGCGAACATAAATGTAGGAAACAGCTAATTTTTTTTCGCGATTTCGTGTTTGGTCCCATAGTAAAAGTTGTTCATAATGATAAGTACAGTGACCCCTTGAGAGGTTGTGCGTTATTTAGGCGATTCGCACACTGCACCGCATTACGCAGCGTAGCGCAGGAGTGCGTGTTCTTATGTTGTTTGCAAGTATCTGTATTTGTATAGAAAACACGCATAGTGCAACACACTGAAAACACTGCGCGTGAATGCGTTTTCAGTGTGTTGCTCTATGCGTGTTTTCTATACAAATACAGATACTTGCAAACAACATAAGAACACGCACTCCCGCGCTACGCTGCGTGATGCGGTGCAGTGTGTGAATCGCCTGAAGTTACACCTTGTATGTATTCTATCTCACACATTTTTACTTGCAGTTTCAATGTAGGGGCGTGCCGTGTTACCGTAGTTAATCTCTACAAATGTTTGCTAAAGCTTCGTCATTTTTTTTTGCTTTTAAAATTCTTCATTAAAGGGGAACTGCCCTTCGATGACGTAAGCCTTGGTTTTTTTATTGAGCCCTGATAACTACGATTGGATTGATTGGTCAGACTATCGACGTCACGACTGGATCAAAGTCCATTCTATCGTGATACCTAGCGATTTGATAAGATAGATAATCGACAGAATGACCTCAAAATAACCCGTGTGGTTTATTTATTAAGCAAATAACTTTCATACTAAAGGCCAATGTCCATTTGATGCATGCATGTCTTCAAAAAGGTGACGAACGTTTGAAATAAATATTAATTTATACGAAGTATCGAGTCGTACGTAACCTTGTTCGACTATAATTTACGATAATTAAAATCACTGGTTTTAAGTTGACCAGTTTTGTATTAATTTTTACTAAAACTTTTACTTTGTCATTACCAAGCCAGTTTTTAGGGTTCCGTACCCAAAGGGTAAAACGGGACCCTATTACTGAGGCTCCGCTGTCCGTCTGTCACCAGGCTGTATCTCATGAACCATGATAGTTAGACAGTTGAAATTTTCACAGATGATGTATTTCTTTTGCCGCTATAACAACAAATAGTAAAAAATAGAATAAAATAAATATTTAAGGGGGCTCCCAAACAACAAACGTGATTTTTTTGCTCATTTTTGCTCGATATTGATAACGGCAACAGGTAGAAGCTTGAAATATTCGCAGAATATGTAGTTATATATTAACTTTAAAAATAAATAATTAAATTAAAATAAAACAAACATTTAAGGGGGCTCCCATACAACAGACATGATTTTTTTGCCGATTTTATAGATAATGGTACGGAACCCTTCGTGCGCGAGTCCGACTCGCACTTGGCCGGTTTTTATTTCTTTTTTTAATCCTTGCCCCTCTCTTTCATTTCTCCTGTATCGTTGATGCGTCGACAGACACAAATCTTCACATGCACAAACGTCCAGGGGGCCTACTCCCTAAGTCCGTCAACTAAGTTAGGCGCCCGTCCGAAAGTAGACCAAAACGTAGGAGTGAACAAAACAAGTGTCAAATTCAATTTTTCGGATAAGCAAAAACACATCGGCAGAGTGCGCGCAAGATAACTCTGCGCGCGACTGAGGGCGTGCTCCACGTTGCCATGATCGCAAAAGTTCAAATTACCGCTTTTTAAGCTTAACTTTCTTATCACTAAACATATTTTTCCCATTAAACATTCCTACAATCAGGTAGTTCTACTATCAAAATTAATAAAACGGGACACACTTTGGTGGATCATGATTAGTTCCGATTTCGGCCGCGCGCAGTCTTATCTTGCGCGCACTCTAGTAGGGACAACTGTCAAATCGTGTTGTCATTCATTTTTAGTTCGGGCCCCGAAATAATCGTATGTCCGTAGGTGATAGGGAGTAGGAAACGCTCGTAACTAAGGCCGAAACCACTTCGTGCTTAGGGAGTAGACACTCAGACCCAGAATAATTATCTAGGTTGAATCGAATCCACAACACATAGCTCAGAAACCAATCGCTCAGACACTCCATCAAACGTGTCGTCGCTAAATTCACTTGTAAACACTGTTTCGGATAAAAATTATCAGCAATTTCTGAAACATCACGTAAATGTTTCAAGAAACAATGTTTCAGGGCTTCAGTAATCAAAAACTGTCAGTAGAGTACGGCAATGTGTATCAATTAGGGTTTCTGTTTTCTCGATATATTTTTTTTCTCGGGTCTCGAGAATTCTCGAGCCCGATTTCTCGGGTTTCTCGGGTCATTCGAGAAATTTTTAAAAACCTTAAAAAATCAGCATACACCCGGTTTCTGGGCTACTCTTGAACGTAGTTTATCTGTTCGATAGCGCTATTATTTCGATAAACTGACTCACTGCGTTTCTGGATACGCCAGGCAGAAGATAATCCTATTTCAAACTTCAGATAACTTATTTTTTCAGTTTCTGAGGTACTCCTAACCGTAGTTTATCTATTCCACCGCTATTGGTTCGATAAACTGACACATTGCGTTTCTGGACACCCCAGTCAGAAGATGATTTTACTTAGTTCAAACTTCAGTCAATTTGACTGACCAATTTGGGGCGTTAATTAATTCCAGAACTTTTTTTTTAGTTTTATATCATATTACAACAAGACAGTGTATTTGGAGTTTTATTATTAGTATTTTATTTTGGATAGTGAGTTTTGGACACCCAGCGAAATGGACTCGAGTAGTTCATCGGAATCTGATTTGGAAGTGCTGGAGGCTATTTCAAATAAATCAGTACCAATAAAAAGGCATCGAAGAAATCCATCCGAAACGTTCACGGATGAAGAGTTTAACATGAGATATCATTTTAACAAGGGCACTTTGATATATACCTTTGCGATATAACCAAACCTCCTAGAACCCATTCATTTACACCACAAATAGGTACGTTAGCGTAGTTTTTTTTTCAGATATAAATAAACTTTACCGCCCAATATTATAAATTACAATAAAACTTTAAAATGCTACTTATTTTGTTTTAATACTTTTATTGTGTTGTTGCTATGATTAAAAATAACAAAGAGAAAACATTGTGATTTAAATGTTATATTTCATGTGTGTAATGATTTGTTTTAAAATCATTGCGTATAGGTACCAGAGGAGATTTTCATTTAAACTTGGGGCCTAACTGCAAAAAGATGTAAAGTTTAAGGCGAGAAAAGCATATTTAGGTGGGCTTTAAAAATAGACCCCAACTAGTGGTCAATTTACAAACTCACTTATTGTTTAGATAGTTATCTAGTCGTCGATTTTGTATTCAGAAACCCAACAATAGATAAACTGAGTTTATCTTACAGTTAATTTTTATTTGACATTTTCTGTCACAGTATAATAAGAGTTGGAGTTGCAGGTATATTATGTGTCTCTTCGCTTGCCTCGCTTACTCGTGCCTCGTAAGGAGAACGATCAGAAGCCAGAATGTAAAGATTACGTAACTTTTAAGCCAATTTTACAGTAATCAAAGAAAATCTTGGATTTCTCGAGTTCTCGAATTCTCGAGGTATTTTTTCTCGTCTCGAAGTTGGCATGATTTCTCGACATTTCTCGACTCGAGAATTCTCGAGCAGAAACCCTAGTATCAATGTTTCAGAAATACGTAGATTCTTGTTTCAGACACGTTGTTTATAAAATTTGACTAAAATTAAAATTTATTTTTTCTCAGTAAACTATTAATTATTATGCTCACCTAAAGGAAACAATAGGCATGAAAATAACGATGGGAATTTCGAAAAAAAAATAGAATTATGTACTACATTTAATTTTAATAATACGATTAATTAAGAACACTTTTTATTATAAGTGTCTGTTCCCAGTTTTTTTGTAAAATTATATTGTAATAAGTAGGTAGTGTACCTACTATTATTACACTTCTGCTGAGTAAATATTTATATCGGAGTATTTAACATTTTAAAAATGTAATCCACAGAACTGAAATGATATCACGTCTCGGTCGTAAATGAGTACACTCGAACACTCATATTAAAAGATTGGTCTATCAAAAATAAATAATATGTATTTATCTTATCCATGCACGCAGTATTCAGATTCGGAGCTAATCGTTATTCTAGTATCTAATGTGTATTTTTAGATATACAGCCTGTTTTTTTAACGCATGTAATTTTTTTTATTATTGACATTTTGTTGGCATTTTTAATTAACGTGACCGGACACGTGGAAAACATTCATGATCATAATAAAATTATTGTAGAATCAGCAGTACGCTGGTTTATTTATTAGACTTTTGTCATTTTTAAATTATGTTAAATAAACGCAGCATTCATTCATGTAGTCATATCATATCGTTGCTTCTGCCTATCTTCCTGATAAAATTGTTTAGTGTATAAAGAATACCTGCAAAAAAAACTATGACGTGGAAATTGGAACGCAATGTGCTCATTTCACACATGATGCAGTTTTTATTTAGTAGTACAGAGAGTTATTTGATAAACTTAAGTCAAAAAACTAATTGCTGTCCACCATTGAACCACCTTGTATAATTATGTAATGTGATGAAAATTGTTTCAGAAAACTGGCCGTTTATCCGTTGTGTACAATTATAATCTTTATCAAAATAATAAAATATGTATGTATATGTATGTATTAACATATTATTTTTGTTACAGGTCTATAATCACTATGAACCACAAGGAGTTTAGAAGGTTATTAACACAATTCTTCATTTCCATGCCAATCGTTAGTATTTTTTTTATGATTTCTGAAATTTTTCATACCACCATCAAACCTTTCTGACTATGACTATATCTCCTAGTACGTATTTCAGACACAAGCGCCTTGTTGAGACAGAAACAGTCTCAATGTTTCAATAATAAAGGCTAATAATATCTTTAATAATTATGCACACTTTGTTCATATACGTATTTTTCTATTATAACTTTCGTGAGACACATTCATATTTATGATTAATTACGGTTTACTCACGTCGGTTACGGTAACTCGCGGAGTTCGACTCGCGACCTCGCCGCGTGATCAGCTCATGATTAAGGGCTCCGTTTGGGTCCGAAACTAGTCGGGCAATCCCGAAAAATGCACGTGAGTAAACCGTAATTAATCATAAATACATATACGTATTTCTTTCTTTTCCTTATTCATTCCATTTACTACCCGAAGTATAATTCTATACTTAAAGTTTCAGCTCATCTTGATTGACTGTTAGGGCCTTTTTCCTGTGACGCGGGCTCGTGCCTGCATGCGTGCGACAACCGCACCCGTGGAGCCTGAATTTCCCCTTTTCATACATGTATTTATTGTGATGCGTGAAACACGCACGAAAAGGTGAACTACGAGCGCCACGTATGCGGGTGACGCACGCACGCGGGCACGATCCCGCATGACAGTAAAAAGGCCCTTAGGTTCATAAAAGCATAATACTGTTTTGAATCCCTGCTGGAACCAAACATATGGCTTATTTCTATAAATTTTCCTGCTAAAACGGGTCTTATGTCCCGCCGGTCACGATCCACCGAACTCTTCCGTCGTAGAGGCGGTCATCTCTTCAGACTTCGCAGTCACACCGATAATTCAGCCGTCATCAAGCTGTCTCCCCCCCTAAGCCCCCGCCAGCAGCGCCCTAAGCCGTGCTGTTGTTGCAGGTAGTCATGATGAAAGTGTAGTAAATACAAGGTTAGTCGGAAAAGGGGTACTAAACTAATCCGCAGGCCACTTAAAGTATCATTGATGACGGTTTTAAAGCAAGTGTTAAAATTTCAAAATTCGATATTTTTTATTTTCATGTGAAATAACTTTTATTTTAGTTTTTTTTTAAATTCTTCGTCCCTACTTTAGTTACGAATTCAGAAAAAGGAGCTTCTAATTCGTGACCCCAAATGTGACCTAAAATGTAAACACTGCTGATCATAACTGAGAATAGATAGATTTTAGCATATTTTTTATGTAATTTTTGAACAGCTATTACTCTTAAACTATTGACTTTTGGGGAAAGTGGTAGAACAAAAGTTACTCATTATTATGGGTACTTTAACACCGTTTCGGATTAGTACCCCCTTTCTGACTAACCTTGTATAAGTAGTTAGCTTAGGTTAAGTATTTTACTTCCCCACCATTGACTGGAGATCCTTCAGGTCTCGGCAATAACTGCCAGGTTACGTAGAAAGGGTTCGCAAAGACCATCAAAAGCAGTACAATAGAAAAAAAAGGTCTTATGTCTAATGTTATATTAAATAAAGTATAGAGACCTAAAAATAATAAAAAAAAACAAAAACCCGCCTGCATAAAAAGCGAACTAAAAAAATAAGAAGTGAAAATATGTTAACAAGACGTACTTTAAAAAAAATCATGCTATCAAATCATAACATGCAGTCGGAGGCTACGTATGTTTTTTTGGTCAGTCAGTTTGTGAATTACATAAGTCGTAGGTACTGCATGTTATGATTTGATAGCATGCTTTTTTTAAAGTACGTCTTGTTTAAATGTTTTGCGGCTTTTTCTTAATTTAATTTAATTATTTTTAGTTTTATTTTATCAATGTATCGTAACTATCTATAATTACCTATCGTTGTAATGAAGCCTAAACAAATCTATCTACATACACCTCATTTAATACCATCACTCGCTCTAATCCGCAATATAGATCCTACACAACTTTCAGGTTGTGTAATTCTTAAACGGAGCTTATGGCTGTAAAATGGTCAAGGAAACATTATATTGATTTTAAAAGACCTATTCAGCGATACCCAACATAATATGGTAGGCGACAATTTTTTTTCTTTTTCCCCTCCTTTTCTTATTTCACGGGCGCCATTTTGATTTTATATAAACAAAACCTAGCCTATAACCATCGCACGGCTCAGAAGAATAGATAGACACCTCTTTCATTAAAATCCATCCAGCCGTTTAGATGCTTCGAGGGTATGAAGAATTCCACATACTTACATAGATACGCGTGAAAAACATAACCCTGTCTTTGCTGTCGCTCAGTCGGGTAAAAAATTAATAAAAACGTTTATGTTTTAATTAATAGTTAATCATTTCATATAATGTCCGAACCTAAACCGGTTCGGATATTATGTTATGAAACGATTCGAAACACTTCCTAAACCATAAATAATAATATTGTGTTAACATTTTAAATGAGAGACACATTTAGATTCCTTGTCATAGGTAATGGTCAACAATCTCTACATAGTATAAAACAAAGTAGCTTCCCGCCGTCTGTACACTTAGATCTTTTAAACTAGGCTAGGATTTTAATGCGGTTTTCTTCAATAGACAGTAGAATCATTCAAGAGGAAGGTTTATATTGTATAACATGCATAGTATTATTTACATTGCACCCGTGCGAAGCCGGGGCGGGTCGCTAGTATTATAATAAACTAGCTTTCGCCCGCAGCTTCGCTTGCGTGAAATTTTGAACCCGTTAAGTGACGATTTTCCATACAAAGTTTCATCCCCTATTTAACTCTCTTAGGGGTTGAATTTCGAAAAATCCCTTCTTAGTGGATGCCTACCTACGTTAAAATTCAAGTTTCTAACCCCAGCGGTTTAGGCTGTGCGTTGACAGATCAGTCAGTCAGTCAGTCAGCTTCTCCTTTTATAAGTAAAGTTAGACTTGATCACTTACTTTTTTGACATTTTTAAAAAAAAACCCTTCGAATGGTTGATCATCGTATTTTGGAAGTAACATATAAAAATATTCGCGATTTATTTATTTATTTAAATTAATACGGAAGACTTACAGCTAAAAAAAACAGACTAGTACCAGTAAATCAGACCGACAGCCAATTACAAGTCTTCACTTATAAATAACAGAACAATTTTGATCGGACACTCCTCACTAAAGTTTAGTATTTTTTTTATTAAATGTGTTCTATTAATGATACTTACCCAGTAACCTTGTGAAGTTTCGCTAGTTAATTTGAAGTAACACTGTAGTTAAATTTAAATTACAATGACAAAAAAAAAACGCTGTCGTGTATAGTGTAGCCACATACTTGATTATTAATATTTTTTTTAATCGCAGTTCGCAGTTCGCGTTGCTGCTAAGCGTAGTCTCAAAATAAAGCTGGTGTTCACCTACATTAATTATTTGGTTAACGTTTTCACCGGCAATAATTCCCAATTTCCCAATTTTTCACTTTAAATTCAAAATTTTATATTTTGTGAATGTGTCATAATTTTTGCAAATGGCGTCGAATGTCATTGTGCTTTGACATTTATGTTGTAGACTTAGGGCCTGTCCACATCTCCACGTCACGACCTCGTCAACGTGGAACGGCGCGGTAACGCGGCATAGTGCGTTGAAACAACGTGCAAATTTACGTTACCGTATCGTAACACGTTCCGCCTCTAGCCGCAAGCGCACAAGTGACATGAAAAATAGTTTAAACCTTGTTCACCAAAATATTCAGGGTTTGATGGGTAAAGAACTGGAATTGGAGTTGTTCATGAACTGTATCTGTATTGATATTTTATGTGTAACTGAACACTGGTTGAAAAACCACCAGCTCATGTTCAGCTTCAATAACCACCAGGTCGTTAGCTCGTTCAGCAGAGTGAATATGATACGCGGTGGCTCTTTAATAATTATTCATAATAATATGAAATTTAAGGAACGCAAAGATATTGTGAGCCTCTCTGTTGAGCGAGTAATTGAGATAGCTTGTGTCGAGCTTGAGCGGCTCATTGTTATGAGCGTGTACAGGCCCCCATGTGCATTATATGAGGTTTTTGAAAAATGTATGGAGGAAGCGTTATTTAAGATTTCTAATACTAACAAAATAGTTGCTGTCTGTGGAGACTTTAATATAAATATATTAGAGAAATCGACGATTACAAATACATTTATAAATTTATTTAAATCATACAACTTGTACAACAATTTCTCTGAACCAACTAGAATAACTGCCACAAGTGGTACTTGTATTGATAATATTTTTACAAATGTTAAACCGTTGAACAAATTAATTATAAATGAGGTAGGCTCTGATCACTGTGGACAGTTAGTCACTTTTCCAAGAAAATCAGTTAGAGTTCAAAGCAAACTTGTGAGTTTCGTCCCTGTAAGCGAATCCCGTTTAGGAATTTTTAGAAATAATTTGTTAGAGAAACTACCTGAATTGCCATATCATGATAATCCAGATATGCAATATGCTTTGCTATTTAATTTAATTAATAGTCAGTTTGGTAAGGTTTTTACCCCAAAAACAATATCTGTTTGTGATCGCGTTATTTTTAATGACTGGGCAACACCAGGTATCTATAAAAGTAGGCAAAAGTTGTATGAATTATATTATGAAAAAACATACAACCATGATGCCGTTTTTCAAGAATACGTCAAAAATTATTCTAAAACATTTAAACGAGCCTGTTCTTCTGCAAAATCTATACACTTAAAAGATAAAATTAAATTATCTAGAAATAAAATTAAAACAACCTGGAATATTATTAATTCTGAAACAAGAAGATCCACAGTACGCAACCGTGACTTCCATTTGAAAGTAAACAATGAAGACATTAGGGCGGACATGGAGGTAGCAACAGAGTTTGAATCTTTTTTCACTAGTATTCCTATTCTAACAACCAAAACTCTGTTGTCTTCTTCTGCTTCCGCTTACTCTATACTTAAACAATGTGTAGCAGAGTGCGACAGACATTTTGAATTTTCAGTTGTTAATGAAAAAAACATTACAGAAGCTTTCAAAAGTCTCGATGTAAAAAAAACTGCAGACCTATGGGGACTGTCAGTAAAGACCATCTCATCAATAATTGATATTATTTCACCTTATTTAGCAATTGTGTTCAATTCGTGTGTCGCTTCTGGTGTATTTCCTGACTTGATGAAACAAAGCAAAGTAGTTCCACTGTTCAAATCTGGTAGCACATCTGATCCCACTAACTTTCGGCCTATATCTATATTACCAACATTAAGTAAAATTTTTGAAAAAATATTTTTTAGCCAATTATTGAGACATTTCAACAAACACAATCTGCTTCACAAGAAACAATTCGGTTTCACGAAGGGCCGTTCCACTACAGATGCGGGCGTGGAATTGCTAAAAAACATCTTCAAGGCCTGGGAGGATTCACAGGATGCACTTGGCATATTCTGTGACTTGTCCAAGGCTTTTGATTGCGTACATCATGTTACTCTCATTAAGAAATTACACCACTATGGAATAAGGGACAAAGCTCTCAACCTTCTGACTTCTTATCTGAGCAACAGAATTCAGAGGGTTGATGTAAATGGTAAAAGATCTCCAGGATCTGCGGTCACCATGGGCGTTCCGCAGGGTTCAATTCTAGGTCCTTTCTTGTTTCTTATCTATATTAATGACTTGCCTTATCACGTAAGGGATAAACATGAGATTGTATTGTTTGCGGATGATACGTCGCTTATTTTTAAAATCAAGCGTCAGTTACTTAATTTTGACGACGTAAACAATGCTCTCTCCAATGTGGTCCAATGGTTCAATGTAAATAATCTTCTCCTTAACGAGAAAAAAACCAAATTTATAAAATTCTCAACGCCAAATGTTAGGCAGTTACAGACCAATGTACAAGTAAATGGTGTGGAGTTGGACCCTGTTGAGTCGACCGTTTTCCTTGGTATAACCATAGACGCTAAATTGCAATGGGGCCCACAAATAAAAAAGTTGTCCGGTAGGCTAAGTTCAGCCGCCTACGCTGTAAAAAAGATTCGATACATTACTGATGTGGATACAGCCAGAATAGTCTATTTTAGTTATTTCCATAGTGTTATGACATATGGGATTCTTCTCTGGGGAAATTGTGCAGACATTCATACCATCTTCGTTTTGCAGAAAAGAGCTGTTCCAGCCATTTACAATCTGGGTCCAAGGGTTTCTCTCAGAGAAAAATTCAAAGAGATAAATATTCTGACTGTAGCTTCGCAGTATGTGTTTGAAAATTTATTGTATGTGCATAAAAACATATCAAATTTTATGAAACTATCTGATGTTCATACTGTAAACACTAGGAACAAACACAACCTTGCTGTACATGCCACTCGTCTCCACAGAGTAGGCAACTCGTTCATGGGTCAATGTATACGCTTCTACAACAAACTTCCCATTGATATCCGAAATTTATCCCTTAAGAAATTTAAAAATTTAATTAAAACTAAACTTTGTAAAAAAGGGTATTATAAAATTTCCGATTATGTAGATGATAAAAACGCTTGGGATTGAGCTGCTCGCTAGATACAGAATTGTCGTTATGCCTTTGCATATATCTTCTCTACTTTATACACATACTTTGACGCATCTTGACATTATTATATTATTATGAAACTTGACATTCTAATTTGATTTATTTTTATCAATTATTATTAATTTAATTATTTTTATGTAATTTCTGTTAATACTATTGTGGCATTCATATTGTAATAATGCCTTATATTGTGAGTGTGAGTATTATACAGGTTTAATACTTTCAGTATTTTCATAACTGTCTGGCGGTTTGAGTATTTTATGGCCTACTTTCATGGTCCTGGCTGGTAGTAATGTTGTGTGTCGGGTCGTTGAGCTCCCTAAGATAGGGTTGAGCTTCACGATGGCTGATACATGCGTGCCATCGGTTGGGACAGGTCCTCTCAAACTGCTCTGGAACTTTCCTCAAAAGGCCAGTCCAGGCGTTGCTCTGCATTGTCCTCACACAAATTTCTGTCACAGAAAATATGTCTGGACTTTAAAAGAGACTTTGACCCCTGAGTTTGTTTCGGCCTTTCTTCTCAGAGGTAGTCAGATAGGAAACGCCGACGACATCTAGCTTTAAAAGAATAAACCGACATGTAAAAGTGATTTTTAAATATCCAATTTGCAGAATAAACAATTTCATTTCATTTCAAGTATATGCGCTCCGCCCGCGCTCTCCACGCCCGGCGCCCGCGAGTTAGTCGCCGTCTATATGCTCCGATGCTTTGAAACCATACCTTACTGTTTCTCTTATTAAAATTCAGAAGTTACATGGTCAGCGATAAATCTAACAATGATCCTGACGTGCATTTTTACGATACGGTAACGTAAATTTGCACGTTACGTCAACGCACCGTGCCGCGTTACCGCACCGTCGCACGTTGACGACGTCGTGACGTGGAGATGTGGACAGGCCCTTAGAGAATTAGTTGACAACAAGCAATTTAGCGATACACACCTGAAGAATGCGGAATTATTGTTACTGCTTATTGGAATAATTATTGTGACCAATTTCCGGTCTGTTGTTTTAACGCAGTCAATTCACATTATGATATTAATTTTGCCCCACCTTGTATATGTTGTACCCCAAATCCAAATACACTAAAAGATTCGCTCAGACCGGACCGTTTCTTTCTTCATATAAAAGTATGAAAATAGTGCATCATCACTTTCACATCATCACAATTTATAATAAGGTTCCAAATAGTATCAAGGAGCAACCTTTAAGAATTTTTAAAAAACAGCTTTCTTCCTTTTTAATAAAAAAATGTTATTATTCTGTATCAGATTTCATAATAGACAAAATAGAGCTATGTTATTCCGCTTCAGTCACGGCTCATCTTCCTTGCGGAAGATGTCCGGTCCTTTGGAAGGCATACACGGGGACACAGGTCCAACGAGCAGAGGCCCTTTTGAGAACTTTAATCTAAAATGGGGTGGGGCACCAACCGGGGACTATCCACGGCTGCACTATTGGAGTACAGTCATGGACCGTCCCAGGTGGGTGCAAGACTATTGTAAAATATGGTGAAAAATATTTGGTCTATGGGAAGGGGTGTTAGGTGGACTGGATAACTTCTATTGCCGGTAGAAAACGGCGTCTGCCTTTCACTATGTTATTAATTATTATGATTTTTAATTCGTTTTGATTTTTATATTTTATTTTTTGCTACAAGATAATTTGATATAGATTTTTTTGTGAAAGTTTTTAAATTGAAATTTAATTGTAATTGAAAAGTATAAATTTTTGCATGCCAAATGGTAGAATGTACCAGGAACAAAAACTAAAATTAATGTAACAACTCATGTATTTACCTACATTCAACGCAAATAAATTATTTCTATTCTATTCTATTATACTACATAGTATAAAACAAAGTCGCTTCCCGCTGTCTGTCCCTATGTATGCTTAGATCTTTAAAACTACGCAACAGGGGGCCTACTCCCTAAGTCCGTCAACGAAGTTAGTCGCCCGTCCGAAAGTAGCCCGAAACGTAGGAGTGAACAAAACAAGTGTCAAGTTCAACTTTTCGGACGGGCAAAAACACATCGGTAATCGGGACAACTATCAAATCGTGTTGTCATTCATTCTTAGTTTGGGCCCCGAAATAATCGTATGTCCGTCGGTAATAGGGAGTAGGAAACGCTCGTAACTAAGGCCGAAACCACGGACTTCGTGCGTGTAGGGAGTACTTAGACCCCCAGATTTTGATGCGGTTTTTTTTAATAGATAGAGTGATTCAAGAGGAAGGTTTTGAGCTATAAAACGTACACGTGCGAAGCTATCGCTAGTTAGCGATATACGCAACACGCCTTGAACGCAATGGAATGTGTCATTTTTGATACACACCATATTAACATGCGTTCCAAAAATGATGCACTGGCGATGAAGGTGTTTAAAAACCGTTTACCTAAAATTCTAGTATTCTCGAGTAAACGGTTTAACCAGAGAATTAATGTTTATGAACACCACGCCTTAGTCATAATGAATTAACGTTATGTTTTTTGTTGCAGATATCGTTAGTAAATAATGTACTAAAATGGAGCATAGGAGAGCTGAAGCTTAGACTTAGGACAAATCTGACGCTGCACCTGTATCAACAGTACTTGAAGTAAGTATTACACTATGTTAACCCTTTACAGAGCAGATTTTACATTAATGCATAATTTGAAACCACAATTACTTGGCGTCACTGACGATCATGTTGGTGGTCGCGCTTGTGCGCTGTGGCCTTTGCTTGGCATTGGGACAGTTTCAGGCTAATATTTATTTATTATTTATTTTAACGCTCGGTGAATCATAGGAATCGGCTATAAATGACTAAACAATAAAATAACCAGAATTATTTTCGGTAGTCCACATTTGCATATAAGAATTTTGATTAGAAGCGACCAACCGTTGACTGTCGATTGGAAGGGTAGGAGTTCAATACCTACTCTATTGAACTATACAGGGTGTAAACGAATTCATGTAATTCCTTCAAACTGCGTGATCTATACTTGGGAGCAAATAAATCGAGCCACTTCTATTTTTCACGTTGGTATAATTGTTATTATTTTTGGTATTATGGAACAGATCAATTCTAAACATATATCACCAAAAAGCTTATTTGATAGCCTTTGCAATGAGAGTAGTTTTTTGTATTTTTAATTATATAACTCCTGAAACCAGAACTAATAACCAGGACACGTGAAAAATGAGTGGCTCGATTTCTTTGCTCCCAAGTATACTAGTGACAAAGATTGACCAAGCACCATTTTTTTTCAGTTTCAGCAAAAATATTTTTTCATAAAAATAACCTGATTTTCTGTTTCTGAGTCATTTTAGCGCCCCAAGTTAACTGACTGCACGGAGCGATATCACGCTAGTCGTACCTGCCAGCTGTGTCGCCGTACTTTCATTCATTTATGCGTGGCATCGAAGTGTTCTATCCCATAAAATTATTATTTTCAAAAATATTTTTCCTTTTTTTTTATTGAAGCCTTATGAGGTGGTTTAGACACGATGAAATAAATTCCGTGCAGGGTTAATCTATATCATTAATAGATCATGTGGTTTGAAGGAATTATACGGATTAGTTTACACCCTTTTTATAAACGCATTCGTAGTATAGTGACAGGAATGGTAAACATGTAAATAGAATCTTCATGGTATTAAAAAGGCAAAGGTTATTTATTGTATGCTTTTTATTGACGTCATGCATAGCATCAATATAATACTAATAATAGGTATATCTAATTCCTGTCAAACCCGTTCTACAAAACGGTATCGTAACAGCGATTATGCACTGCATCCGATCCGGATCCGTGAAAATAAGAATGTAAAAAACTCGGACCGAATTCGGATATTGCTTTGCGCACTGCATCCGATCCGAATACGTGAAAATACGAATCTAGAGTCTAAAAAACTCTGACCGAATTCGGATATCGTTTACGCACTTATCCGATCTCTGATCCAAATTCAAACAATTCAGGGGCCATTTTTGGCATTATCCATTTGGCGTCCGATTTGAATCCGAGGTAATACGAAAGCGTTCATACAAACAGTACTACGGCTACTTCGATCCGTCAATATTTCTTCTAAATTGGAAACTCACGGATCACGGAGAGAAATCGGATGACGGAAGTCGGATCTAGTGCGTAAACTACCATACAAATAGTTCTATGACTACTTCGGAACGTATTTTCTCGGATTCGGATCGGATGCAGTGCGTAACCGCTCTAATGTTATGACTTGGCCTTGACAAATATGAATAAAAAAAAACCCTAATCTCTACACAGTATAAAACAAAGTCTCTTCCCGCCGTCTGTACGCTTAGATCTTTTAAACTACGCAACGGATTTTGATGCGGTTTTCATATTAATTTAGGTAATTTGTTCCGGAAGGTTTTAAGCTATAAAACGTACCCGAGCGACGCTAGGGCAGGTCGCTAGTAATATTAAATGATGGAATCAGGCGTTACTTTGCGGAAATCCATGACATACAAATATGCAAATAGAATATCTAGCTTTAATTCCGCTGAACAAGATCGCTAGTTTGGATGCAGTATGCAGCACCATCCTCCCGCCCACAAGTGTATGCACATGCAGAAAAAGTGAAAAAATAATGCAACATGCAACAAAACCAATACACACACAGCCCCATTCGCGTCCTAGCGGTCGAGGAGTCAACATATCCTGAGGATGCCCCGTGCAGAGGCGAAACACGTGTCGATATTACCATGTAAAATGTAAAGAGTAGCAGTTTTTGTCACACCAACTTAGACCCCCGTCGAGTCTCCCGTGGACCCCTGGGGGTCCACCTGGACCACTTTGGGAACCTCTGTTCTAAACTATACACGGTTAATTTCTTATAGATACGTACTTGTAGGCTCATTTAGGTATTTTTTGCTGCATGAAATGTGCAGGAAGCGTGCAGGTTTCTTTAATAGTAGCTATAGTTTACGTTTACAAAAACTGTCAAATTGTTTGACAACAAAAAATTAAACAAAACATTTTGAAAGTTTTTGTAACGAAAACTGTACGATTAAAGAAATATTCACGTATCCGCTTCAAAAAAATACCTGAATTAGCAGACTGACCTTGTATGTTCTGGAAACACGCTATACGATATAAAATATACATTTAAATTCGAAGCCTAGGTATGCCAACTATAAAATATACAAGCGTCACGATTACTCATACCGTACATTCTTGTTAAAAACACGAGAAGAACAGTCCACGGACTTCGTACTCGGACTTTAGAACTTTAAAATCGCACAGTCACTGCCCGTTTAATTGCGAGGTTTGTAGAACCAACTCGTATGTGATAGACTAGACTAGCTAGACGATATTTTGATTTAGATAACGGTATTATGCAATACAGTAATACCTACCTATAAACAGCATGTTAACTAACGAAGGCGTTCCCGTTAACCAGCAATACTATAGCGAAACTAGATACTAAAAAAAAACAACAAAAAGCAAGTTAAAGCAACGCTTAGAGCCCAAATACACGTCCGAGACTTGCCTCCGATAGTCGGTTCCGATAGTCTGATCTGACTATCTGAAGGCCTCCGCGTCATACATTTGTTTGAACATGAATTACACGTACGATCAGACTATCGGATCGGATGTCAGAATCGTAAGCATCGTCCGGGTGTCGTCGTTGTACAGAAAAAATCGGACACGAGAATCGTACGTGTATTTCATGAACCCGATTAGATAGTCGGATCCGGTTCCCGGAAGCAACTATTAGACGTGTATTTTGACCCTTACTGCACTTTTCTATCAATGTGGAAAACCGGCAGCATCGCATTTAACTTATCTACAATATGGCCGACGTATCTTGGCGAGTCTGAAGTTAGTTGTTTGGCTGCGCAATGAATCTTTTAGAAACGAAATTGTCTACTGCGCAGCTAATCAGCTAACTTCAGACTCACCAAGATACGTCGGCCGTATTGTACGCTACTATTTTGAATTCCGAATTGTTTTTTTTTTTCGTTTTTTTTTGCTTATTTAATCTAATAATGATGTAGATTAACGTGTTTAAGGAAACGCCCTCTTTTATTTTACGTACTGTATGTTATACTAGCTTTCGCCCGCAGCTTCGCTTGCGTTAAATTTTGAACCCGTTAAGTGACGATTTTCCATACAAACTTTCATCCCCTATTTAACTCCCTTAGGGGTTGAATTTCGAAAAATCCCTTCTTAGTGGATGCCTACGTTACAAAAGGAACGTACTGTCAAAATTTCAACGTTCTAACCCCAGCGGTTTAGGCTGTGCGTTGATAGATCAGTCAGTCAGCTTCTCCTTTTATATGTATAGATTTCGTTTTATGATGTTCTTGACTTCCTCATAATAAATGGATATTCGACTACGTTACTGCGCGTTGAATACAGCCATTAAATATCGCGTTAGTTCTTATCAACTGAATGTATTTATGATATATGATGTGCCTATGTTTTTCTTTTTGTTTTTATTCATCCATGATGGGCATAAATTTTAGGGCAAACTACTAATTAGTAAAAACGCTGGTATGAATATTCTTGAATTGCCGTGAGACAATTTTTTTATTGTATTTGAATTTTTTTATAACTTGACATTAATTGCTTCACATAAACAAAAAAGATGTTGGAGTTGATTTATGCCTACGTTAATTAATTATATTTTTAGGGCTCCGTACTCAAAGGTTTCTAACGGGACCCCGATTAATAAGTCTATCCTGTCTGTCCGTCTGTCACAAATTCTTCACCAACCGTGAGGTAGCCAGTTCAAATATATTATGGCATGTCTGCTATATGGCAAATGATTAAAAATACAAAATAACCAAATCCGAAGAAGTCCCCACACAAGTTTCTAAAAATTTGCTATTTTTAAACGACTTTTGGTCGGTCAGCTGTCTCAAAAATGGTAGTACATAATTACACAACATTCAAATTAGACTTGATTATAGTTAATACTCTGTTCCGTGGACTAAATATAGTTTGGAATGTAAGACAGACCGAAAAATAATCGACCATTTACACGAGGCCAATTGACGAGCCGTTCCACTAAGCCAAGCCGTTATTGGCGTTGTGTAAATAGAGACAATGCATTACAATGGAGTGTCTTCTTGCCACTCATATTATGGATAATCCATTAAATTAGAAATTTCTAATTTTTCGGTAATGGCTTGGCTTAGTGGAATAGCTCGTCAATTGTCCTCGTAAATATTCCTAAAGTTGACTTGTTATGGTTTGGTTTGAAAACCTGTTTATTATTGAATATATTATATATAAATAGATACTTACAGCGTAGTGTTCCTGACCTCTGCTCACACTGTTGATCAAGTAGTAAAAGGAAGTGCATGCTTACATTAAGGAAATACCGTAAACCGGGGCTACATTGACATGTTTGAGGAGGTTTTTCTAGATTACACGACAAAATACAATCGTAATTCAAGGTTATTCTACCTCATCAAAACAATTGAAGTCTTGGCTTTGAGATGCGTGTGAAAACAGGAGCCCCAGACTCTCCATTGATTTTATATATTTTTTAAAAACGGTGTTGTAATTACCCGGAATGTGGGGCTACTTTTACACACCATTAGATTTGCTTGAAAGTAAATTTTAATTGTAGGTATAGCAGTTTACTTTGACACATTTAAAACAAAAAATATACAGGGCTACTGGTAATTCGACGTATTCCTTGCACCACGTTATAGGGGGGCTAATATGCAACAAATTTAACCCCACATATGTTCTACGAAATTCAATGGATTTCGAGATATTGCAATATTTATATTATTTGTAATAATACCCAGAATTCCTTCTTAAACACTATTTATCTCTAAAATATCAAATTGATCGGCTTTGATTATGATATTAACTTGTAGCTGAGACTTTTACGAAGCTTTCTGCGTATTTAACAGTTCTTAATGACCATCCAATTGAAAGTAATCATTAAAAGTTAAATAGGTGTATTAGAAAATCATCGAGGTACACGATAAAGAATGATGTTTATCTCAAAAATTTACTATGACACTAAGTGTGCAAAATGCAAGACAAACATCCTTATTTAATCAGCTATCCAACAAGGTATAGACGTTCAAAAAATATTTAGAAACTAATGTAAAAATGTCATAAAATACTGACAAAGGCGATTTCTGAAAAATCTCTACTTGCACGCAGGTGGCCCGTTAAGTGCAATTCATTGCATAATCCTCGCGTAGAGATTAAACAGCTGTCTGTCGGGCACCAACTGTCCTCCAAATGTCAGGATTAGATTAGGTCAGGTCGTTAGGTTATGTTTGGTCAGGGTTAGGTAAGTTAGGTTAGGACCTAAGTGTGCGAGGGAACACCGGGGTGGTTTTAGTCAGTAAGAGTCTGACAGACCCCTCTGCCCACCCCCAGGACGGAGGACATCCATTAGGATATCAAGACGGCAAAAAAAAAATGGTCAGGTTAGGTCAGGTCACGGTTAGGTTTAGGTTTGGTCACAACTTCGATGCCCTGGGATCTGGAGGCGAGGGCCCTCGCGCTGAGATAATTATCGCCAAAGCGAGGAGGCGCTTGAGCGAAGTGGTCTCCGCCAGATCCTAGTGGCTGTGGAGGGAACGACTTGCGCAACCCAACGCAGGGCACGCTGCATTAGTGGCGGTCAGACCCGTAATGGAGGAGTGGCTGGAGAGGCAGCATGGCAACCTCAGCTTCCAGATGACGCAGGTGCAGATATCTCAGCGCCCCGGGCCCTTTCCTCTAGATCCCAGGGCATCGAAGTTGTGACCTAACCTAAGCCTAACCGTGACCTAACCTAACGTCCTAACCTGACCAAATTTTTTTGCCTACTGGATATCCTCATGGATGTCCTCCGTCCTGGGGGTGGACAGAGGGGTCTGTCAGACTCTTACTGACTAAAACCACCCCGGTGTTCCCTCGCACACTTAGGTCCTAACCTAACTTACCTAACCCTGACCAAACATAACCTAACGACCTGACCTAATCTAATCCTGACATTTGGAGGACAGTTGGTGCCCGACAGACAGCTGTTTAATCTCTACGCGAGGATTATGCAATGAATTGCACTTAACGGGCCACCTGCGTGCAAGTAGAGATTTTTCAGAAATCGCCTTTGTCAGTATTTTATGACATTTTTACATTAGTTTCTAAATATTTTTTGAACGTCTATACCTTGTTGGATAGCTGATTAAATAAGGATGTTTGTCTTGCATTTTGCACACTTAGTGTCATAGTAAATTTTTGAGATAAACATCATTCTTTATCGTGTACCTCGATGATTTTCTAATACACTTATTTAACTTTTAATGATTACTTTCAATTGGATGGTCATTAAGAACTGTTAAATACGCAGAAAGCTTCGTAAAAGTATCAGCTACAAGTTAATATCATAATCAAAGCCGATCAATTTGATATTTTAGAGATAAATAGTGTTTAAGAAGGAATTCTGGGTATTATTACAAATAATATAAAAATTGCAATATCTCGAAATCCATTGAATTTCGTAGAACATATGTGGGGTTAAAGGGGAACGCCCATAAAATGCTTGAAATGAACGGAAACTACTAATAGTCCTAAATTCTAATTAGAATTAAATATGCATAATGAATAATTCTCAAGTTTGTAAACGTAGGAGGAAAATATAACGATCTTTAAAATATTTCGCTTGATATCCGTCTAATTCATTCTTATTTTTTAATGGACAACTGTGTTTAATCTGACATGTGTAATCGACATTCAGCCAAACAAGAATTTTCAAATAATTTATCGAAGTATTTTATAGAATTATTGCACAGTTATCGTTCATTTAGAATAATTCGACCTAATTATAACGTTTATCTAATGAAAGTAATATTATATGCATGTCAATATTAATTAAAATAAAATTATTTTCAAATAAGAAAAAGTATCGTAGGCTGCATGGATAACATGTCCTTTGCCTTACTGACAGTTTGATATTGATTACTGCATTTCATTTTTCCGTTGAATTGTGGTTTTGAATTGATCGATTCACATTTTGCGTTTGCGACTTGAGTATAACTTAATAGGATATAATAACGACGACTTTGGCCATTTTTAAGGATTTTGATTTTACTTCTGCACACGTTACCCCTTTTCGAACTCGACTTAGATTGAACCCGCCTTGACGACGACTCGGCTTTTTGACGACGGACCTGGACCTGCTTTTTATACGACTCTGCTATTGTTTTGGACTCTTACACCGTGTACATTTAAAAATGGATGGAAACGTACACTGTGTTAATTGCTATCTCGATCTTACAGCGATGAGACGTAATGTCGTATCAGAGCAAAATGATGAAGTACGTCGTTTAATACAGGCATGGATAACACCATTAGCTGTAAGTATATTCATTCCATAGTTTTTGTGAATAATTATATTGAACTGAACGCACTGACATTGAACAATTAGTACATTGTTTTTTGTTCTTTCTCACAGGTTGAACCAGGTAGTGTTGTTTGTGATGCATGTCTTAGATTAGCGGTTCACACTATCACCGAGACACCTGGAACCAGCCGGCCAGGTAGACAAGTAGGCCACCAACATGTGTGCGTTTGCTGTGGACAGTCTGTTCTACGACAACGATCACATGTTGTAAGAAATAGCAGTGATCGTGAGAGGCACATAATGAATGTAGTAGCACACAGAATCCAACCACGCCAGGTAAGTTCATTCCTCTGCCCTAATTCTGTGTAATTCCCTCTTATCCCGTGCAAATAACGTCACTATCATGTCTTTTAAAAACTTATCACAGAGTACTTTTTTATGCATAGGTTTTCGTTCATCGAGCTTGAAGTAAAACAAAACCAACTTTTACTTTTCATTTTGCTTGCAGCTACGTTCTTCGGATTTGATCTGCCACCCATGTTGGCAACGATGCAGCCGGGCTACCTCACCCCCTACTACTCCTTCACCAAGCCCGAGTCCGGTACCCAGTCAGGCAGGTAGTTTGAATATACCTCTACATGAAGAACCTCCTCAAATAAGATCCAGCGTACTGTTACCTAATTACGGAAGAGCAGTTGATACTCAAAGTCATTGTTTCTATCCAGGATGTAATATGATTGATAGACATGTGGTACCACTTTCATTAAGGGTGTGGCTCTTCAAGGACTACAAGTTTTATATACCAAAGAATTCAAAAATATGTAGTCATCATTTGAATAGTGACTTTTGGCATGAACTCCCTGCTTTGGAAGATATGAATCATGAATTCACTGTGGACCACATTGAAGACTTTGCATCATTTGTGAATTATGAATGTCGTGCTTTGGACTTCGAAAATATACACTTAATGGAAGAACATATGGTGTGGTACTTTTTAGGAATGAGTAGAAATAGTTTTGGTACTCTAATGGGAGAGGTGCCCCGATTGGCGCAAATGCATAGAGGTTCTACTGCCCTTGGAGCTTACCTGATGAAATTGAGAACTGGAGATTCTGATGAAAGATTATCATCTCTTCTACAAATACCGAGAAGTACTCTGGAACGTCTAATGGCTAAAGCAAGGGAAAAACTGCATCAAGATTTTGTTCCTATGAACCTTGGAATTGGACATATAACAAGAGAACAAATAGCAGCAAGAAACCTTGTTCTACCAAATGGGCTGTTTGGCGAAGTCGACGGAATAAGGAAGCCTGTCGTAATTATTGATGGAACATATATCTATGTACAAAAAAGCTCCAACTATTTGTACCAAAAAGAGACATATTCTCTTCACAAATATCGAAACCTTGTGAAGCCATTTTTGCTTGTTTGCTCCGATGGCTATATAATCGATGTGTTAGGCCCTTATCCAGCAACAACTTCCGATGCTCAGATAATGATTAGTGAATTTGATGAACCCAGTAAGCCATTGAGACAATATTTTCAGGATGGTGACGTATTCATTCTTGATAGAGGGTTCAGGGATTCCATTCCACTTTTGCAATCTTGCAATTATAGTGTTCACATGCCATCAACACTGCAAGTAAATGAAATTCAATTATCCACTCTGGAAGCTAATAAAAGCCGAAGAGTTACTATTTGCCGCTGGGTTGTGGAAGCCGTAAATGGAATATTCAAGCAGCAATTCAAATTATTTCGCCAAGATTTTTTTAATAGAGCTTCGAGACATTTAATGGTAGATTTCTCTATAGCAGCAGCATTAATTAATAGGTTTTATACTAGAATAGTTGACAGGCCAGATGCTGTTGATATTTTGCAAATAATACATCAGAATATGTATACAGAAAATATACTAGCTGATTATGTGATCACAAATAATTTGAATCGTCGCAGAGCGCAATTCCAAAGCATTAATATAAATCCTAACAATGTTGCTGATTTCCCACAACTGACATACAGCGAAATGGTTTTGTTGGCATGTGGTACGTACCAAATAAAACAGGCTCGCTCATACTATGGCGAGCACACACGAGCGAATGGTATTTATAAGATTGAAATATGTAGGGAACTGGATAACGAATTAGTTGAGCATTTATCTCTTCCGGGTAATTGCTTTTTACTTCGAGGAAAAATACAAAGCAGACATATTTCTCAAAAAATATATTTTGTTTATATAATAATTAACAATTCCTTATCAGGGATAAGGGCTTTACAGCATCGCTATTGTAACTGCCTCGTGGGACGGCGAACAGTTGGTACCTGTGCCCATACTATGTCAATAATATGGTACTTAGCATGGGCCCGGTACCAACCCAATATCAATCCTCCTGCACAGTTTCTTGATGATGTGTTAGTGGTTTTTAATGATGATTAAAACATTTAAATGCAGTTTTGTTTATTAATTATTGCGTAATAATCTTAAACCTTGACTTAACCTATATTTTAGAAAAAGATGTTTGGAACAAGTTTTGCCGAGTTTTTTTGTAATTATTGAAAATGATATGGGTTCCCTACGACTTATAGTGCAATTTGGCGTATATTTCATTGTTGTTTATTTCAGGCATTTTTATGTGTGGCATCTGGGCATTTCCCTTTGTTGCATATTAGCCCCCCTATAACGTGGTGCAAGGAATACGTCGAATTACCAGTAGCCCTGTATAAATTTCGCTTAGTTTCATTAACAATAGACATATTTAGAAATCACATAAAATCAGTCATGACTTTAATAAAAAAAAAAAAAAATATGATGTTGATCAACATAATAAAAATTAAACATTAAAATTCTCAAAATTTTAGTCTGAATCTTCACAACATTGACATTCATATGACTTTTTTTGGACCCTTTATTACATTGACTGCAAACCCACTTGTGGCAAGTCACGCAGCAGATCCAATCTCTTTAATGTGTAATGTTGATAGTCGTATTTGCAAATGGTGCACAGGTTTCCATATTGGAGTTTGTTCCTATTAACATAAATATGAATTAACATAGCTTGAAACTATAAATTTGCATCAAATAGCCAACAGGTATTAATCTCAATTAGATAATATTATACATGTATAAATTAAATAAATAATTGACAACATTATAATATTTGACTATTATTTTTATTTACAAATCGCGAAAGTATTAAAAAAATATTGAACAACAGTGAAGAAAACAATGAAATATTTTATAAAATGCCTAAGTTATGAAAATTTTAAAACTGTTCACGAGACAGAGACAACATTACTTAAAAATGACGTCATACCTTAAAAACTTAATTGTGACTTGACATTACTCTATATAATATTCCGTTTCGTATGACAAGGACAGAAAATGCCTCCACAAACTTCGAAAGCACCTCAATTTTTTCATCGATTTTTTTTCACATACTCCTTCCTATACTTTCTTTTTCTTTTCTTTCTTTCTTTTCTTCTACATCCTTTCTATACTTTCTTTAAAATAATACCAAATTGTTGTACATTTTTAATAGTAAGTAGTCAAATACCCTATTCTACCATAAAAGAGACATTTTCTCTTTTGATAAGGAAATATTGCCGACACGGCATGTAATCTACTCACCACATCAGTTCTAGACCTAGGTATTACCTTCTACTAGGACAACTACTAGATACCTAGTTTTCTAGATAGGTTGTCGATGTTACACCGATATAAATGTAGTGTTAGGGGATCGAGTACCAATAAAAATCTATTATTAAGAACTTCTTTTATTCTGATTAATTAAAATAGTTTTTCCAATACACTTCGTTACGTCCTAACATCGTCATCCGCCATTAATGATTTATCTCTCTCTCTCATTCCCTTACTCATTCTCTACTTCATTCCCTTCTTACTCACTCTCACCTTCATTCTCTTACTCACTCTCACCTTCACTTACGTTTCGTTCCTCCCAGCATTAATTCCCACATAAATATTTGAAATTAGCTATCGGTCGATCGATACGAAGATAAATCAAATATTGTCCGTCCAGTCCTTCATAGTATATTAACGTTACACAAAAAACATTACTAGGAGTATAAACAAGTAGGTACCTCTTTAAGTTTACGTTTAGTACTTTTTTATTGGGATTATTTCGTAACATGCATGTGTTTCAATAAAATGAAAGATTTTTATGATGCATTTAACTGGGAAGTCGTTTTATGTGACTATACAGTGTTAAAAAATTTTACTCTATGGATAACAATTTTACCTATTTGGTTTGTATGGAAGGTAATAAAAAAAATCTGCCTTCCTCGTTGGTCTAGCGGTCGCAAGCGCGACTGCTGAGCGTGAGATTCTGGGTTCGATCCCCAGGTCAAGCAAAGTGTTATTGGGTTTTTCCATGAGGAATTTCTCAGTAGCAGCCCGGAGTCTGGATTTGTGCCCGGTCGATGGCAATAGGCTCGCCTCTATTTCATGTGAGTCAAACATAACGGCGAAATGAGAGTGTACTTACTATAACACCTCTGATAACCCATCGGGGAATAAGGCATGATGTTATGTAATAAAAAAATATGCGAATTTTGAAAAGTTATTCTATTTCCGATAACGAGTAACCCCACAAAATTCTTAGACTTGTTTTAACATCTCTATAAAACGACTTTTCCGTTTATTATATGCCTAGAGAGTATTTAGATAAATATGCTAGGCACAGTAGGAACTATTATAAGTACAAGTACCCGAGCGTCATTTATCACATCCACAGGCTCCACAGCACACCGCAGACTGGTTTTAAGTAATAAACTATTAGATATTAATGACAACAGAAATATTTAGTTACGATCACATAAAGGAAGTAGGTACTAATGGTGGTCTCAGGTCAAAATGTGTAAACAGGGTGTTAACGAATTCGCGTAATTCCTTCAAACCACATGATCTATTAATGGTATAGTTTAACCCCGCACGGGATTTAGATTGATTAAAAATAAAAATTAACTTTTTTTCCCAATTTTTTTTTTTTTTTTGATAGAAAATTTCGATGCCATGCATAAATGAATGAAGGCACGGCGACACAGCTGACGGGCACGACTTGCGCGATATCACTCCACGCAGTCAGTTACCTTGGGACGTTAATATTACTCAGATACAGAATACCATGGCTCATTTTCTGAAATCTTTTTTTTGTTTATTCTGAAAAAACCTAAACAGGGTCAATCAGTGCCACCAATAGATCACGCGGTTTGAAGGAATTACACGAATTCGTTAACACCCTGAATAGTGGGTAACTAACTGTAAAAAGATAAAAATCCTCAAAGTTTACAAACGTTCCATAATATTGTAAACCTAGATTACATGACAAGAAAAAAATAAAATTATTCTTAACGCAAAGATAGGATTATATTATTTTGTTGACTATTAATTTAGCAATGGACTTTAAATGAAACTACCAAAGTCAAAAATAAAGGTTTAATCATCATGATTATCAACTGCCAATAAAATACCTACAACAGTTTATAAAATTAAATACATAAAGATAAGAAAAAAGATTAATCCCGGCCGCAGATTATAAAAAATCTGTGACGCGTGCGCAAAGACCCTCTGCACTATCAGCATTTGCCGGATCCGACAGCCTGCTGGCTAGGGCATGCAATTCCGGAATTCCGTAATTCCGGATCAATTTGACTATTTTTTCAGTTCCGGAATTGACTGAAATAATTCCGGAATTCCGATATTCATGTCTTCTTTTTTAATATTTTGATTTTATTATATTTTTCTGAACGCACGCAATGTAACGTCTGTGGAATATTCCACAAACTACTAGTTGAATAGGTGGCCCATTATATGCCACAAGCGCGCGTCTCGTATATTTTTATTCTATTTGATTTTATAAAAACAAATATGTATAAGGGGCCGTTCAAATATTACGTAGGCAGATTTAATACAATTATTTACCCCCCCATCCCCCTTGTCAGCAAAAGTAAGCAAAGTTCTTACCCCTCCCCCCATGCTTACGTAAACATTTTTCAATTAAAAATGTATTTTTTTTTATATATTATAATTATAATGATAAAGTTATAATTTAAAAAAATAAATATTAGCCTGTAACTGCCCCACTGCTGGGCAAAGGCCTCTTCTCGTACAGAGAAGGAATGAGCATTGATCGCCACGCTTGCTCACTGCGGGTTGGCGATTTCAGACCATTAAAGTCCAGGTTTCCTCACGATGTTTTCCTTCACCGTAAGTCAGTGGCGTCTTAGATTAACTAAGAAAGTACATATGAAATTGAAAAAGTCACATTGGTACATGCCTGGGTTTGAACCCGCAACCCGGTGCTTAACAAGCGGGTCTGTAACCTCCGGGCCACCACGACACTATAATTTTAAAAATAAGAAAATAGATTTAGGATAGAGATTAAACGTATGCATTATTTGCAGGAATCCCCGAAAATGCGTTTCGTTTTCAAGCATAGACAATGCGAGGGTTACCATTCGTGTAAAAAGTAAATAACTACCGATGACGTAATCATCATCTAGACTCCCCTACCCCCATGTCATCCAAAATAAGCAAAACAAAGCCCCACCCCCCCATAGTGCTTACGTAATACTTGAATGCCCCCTATATGTAACTTAAAATGATTAAAAAGAGTGATTTACAATAATTTTATAAAGGAAGGAGACTGTTTTGAGACTATTTTTTGTTTTTATTACTGTTTAATAATTTTATTTTGTTTCTTATACCTTGTCGGTTTTATTATAGTGAGAATGCGTAATTTTTGACTCAAAATCATTAAAAGACTGATT
This sequence comes from Amphipyra tragopoginis, assembly GCA_905220435.1. NCBI lineage: Eukaryota > Metazoa > Arthropoda > Insecta > Lepidoptera > Noctuidae > Amphipyra > Amphipyra tragopoginis. Next base: position 6,413,399 of record HG991997.1, on the reverse strand, counting down.
TATTATAAGCTTTGTTTCATTTAAAACATTTTTTTTGTATTTTTCTGGATCAGAGACAATGAGATAATTATAAATAAAAAAATTACCAATTCCGGAACCAGTTCCGGAATTCCGGAATTAGCTCTCCAGTATCGGATCCAGTTCCGGAACTGATAACCCTCCGATATTGCATGCCCTACTGCTGGCTGTAGTACGCAGAGGGCCTTCGCGTACGCATCAGATTTTTTTTGACAGAAATGCGGACCGAACAAAATGGTCTACACGACCAACAACAACCACACATATGTCATTAGATAGTTATTATAATGAGTGTACTACGGAATTTCGACGTACAAAATATCGATAAATGCTAATACGATGCTACAAAATTGCGATGCACGTTACTGAGATAGATCTTCACTGTTGTTGATACTTGGATGTAGCGTTCGCCGGCCGCTGCCGCGGCACGCTCGCTTCGCTCGCTAGGCTCACGCGTGTGTGGTAACAGTTCTAACCTAACCTATCTGGTCGGGGTGCCCTAATCTAGTCACTCCGACTTTCTCAACAACGAACGTCGCGATGGTAAACTTTCGCAGTAACGTGCATCGCGGTAATGAACTTCGCAACTATGATTTACACCCTATTATAATATACTGCAATTACTACTATGGCGGCTCATTTCGAAAAACCTAATCTAACCTACGAAACATCGCCATTACTGTTTTCACATAGGGATTTGATATGACCTGTCATAGTAGTTATTGCAGTATATTACAATACCTATCTAATGACACATGTATGGTTGTTATTGGTTCCTAGACCAGCTTCCATACATTTTTGCCGATTCTCCTTTCTTATATTGTGCGGCGGGACTTAACGATAATGACTTCAAAAATGCAACTATCAAAGTCCAAAATAAATCTTCAATCATAGTGATGATTACTATATAGGAGAACAAAGTGCAACAGCTTATAAATACTCGAAGATAAGAGAAAGGTTACCAACTTATCATTGCTGTTGCTGACTCATTATACTGGGTTACTTCAAATTAACTGGTGATATTTCACAGGGTTACTAGGTATCATTAATAGAACCATGGAATGGAAAAAACAAGTGGAAGTGCCCACGCAGCTATCGCGCGTGTGTCACTACCACAATTAGGGTATAGAATTCAAGTATTCGTATTACTCGAGTATTCGCCTCATTTCACTATTCGAATAGTAAGAGCCAAGATATTCGAGGTATTCGAGTTTTTTGAATAATGTTCTATCATGAAATAATCGAACGCAAGAACGCTTTAAAGCACGCGCGTGCCCGTATTCGATCACTGTGCAGCCATTGCGTCGTTTCGCCATGCGACCTGAGACAAAAATTACAAATGGGAGCTTTGTACGTTTCAGTTCATATTTTTTATTTTTATGTCGAATCTTGTTTCTTTAATACATATAAATACCTACATTGAAATTACGTGTTAACAACTTCAATTTCATTGAATACCAACTAAAATAATTTATCCTTATTTTAACGAATTGCAAACTACTCCGACTAGATTGACTAAGTAAAGTTAGAATTATGACTCTGAAAGAAATCTGAAAAAAAAACCGGAATGCTTCGAATATATTCGAATAATTGAGCAACACTATTCGAAAAAATGGAATAGTAAAACCGACCGAATATTGCATGCCCTAGGCGAAATTTTGCGGAAATCCGCAACACTGGCTCAAGCGATTCGCTACTTGGTGTGGTACGATGAACTGTAACTTGTGAACTCAATGTAAAATATTAGAATCAAACCTTATTGTGCAATTTTACCTAGTAAAAATTATAGCAGAACGAAAAATGTATCTCACAGAGGTGTATGAAGTATAAAACTTTGATATCATAAGCATGTTGACAGCATCAATAAATTACAAATCTAATTAGTCCGCCAGTTAGAGTTTTGAAAAATAATGGACACGTATTTTTTCTTTTGTTAATTCTATGAATATTTGGAAAGATAAAACGCATCAAAACTCCAGAGTGGGGGCTTGAGACGTCAAAAGCAAGTAAAAATTGTACTTGCTTGTGACGTTTTGCCAATTTTAAAAGTGTCGTATCTTCGTCAATTTTGGTTTACGTAACAAAAGAAAAAACACGGCTCAAATATTTTTTGAAAATCTAACTGACGGGATAATTAGATTTTTTCAGTCAAATACCCAATTGTATGTCAGTTTGGCGAGACTGGTTCCCGTACTTAGGAAGTATAAGGGCACTTCCACTTGTTGTTTCTGATTCGTGAAAAGAACGCATTCAAAAAATACCTTAACTTGAATTAATTAAATAACAAGATAGAACATCAGTAGATAGCAAAGAGCTCGCACGTAGTTATCTTGTTATCTAATAACAAAAGTGTAGGTATGTTTTTATTTGAATGTGTTCTATTATTATCTAGGAAGTAACCTTGAGAAGATTCGCCAATTGATTTTAAGTTACCCTAATTGTTATTATTATGACTATAAATTTAAGAATGTACATGTATAATGTGTAGCCGAATTCCTGTAAATTCATTTAAACTTCGTGGTCTAATAAGGGTGCTTTTCCACCAGAGATATGCTATGCAACGTTGCTATGGATGCGTTTGATATCCACCAATCATATTAATTGTTCCACATAGCATAGCACTGGTGGAAACCGATTCAACTAAGCTACGTTTTTTATATGGAAGGATGTGTGATGTGGTTGCCTGCTATGGATGCGTGCTATGGATGGTCGCGAGGGGTGTAGCTATGCCCGCCGCTCCTCGTGCCTTCCCTATTGTCGATACGTCGCATAGCTTGAGATGCACACACAGCTACATAGCTTAGCATCAGTGGAAACGGTCACATAGTTTCGTAGCTTAGCTTTTACATTCTCACAGCATAGCTACATAACACATCTCTGGTGGAAAGGCACCCTAACAGTCCGCGAGGCCTAAGCTGAGCTTTGCATTTGTGTGAGAATGAATGCAGACGCGTCCTTTGCTTGGTTTAAACCGGTTTATACTGCTTTTTGGCAATCGATTCTATGTGCACTCACACAAATGCAAAGCTCAGCTTAAGCCTCGCGGACTCTATCTACTATACCCTGTTCAACGAAAGAGGGCTCCTGACATACCGGTCATTTCGTAAATTGTAGCCGCAAGGAAACTGCTATCGAAAAAACGTAAACGACATCATCAAAAACCGTAAAATAGCCATATTATTCAAGTTTTGTTTTTAAAAAAAATTTGATTTTCTTCATATAGTAACGTCAGGAATCAGGGGGGTTACCATGATCTCTTAGAGCAGGAATGTTTTAATATTATACCGAGAGTGGGAAAGTGACAGCGCTAGACAGCTCTCTAGCGCCATCTCTAAGTAACCCCCCAGGACTCACCTTACGATGAGAAGGGTATAGATTGACCATGCATGGGATGTTTTTGCATGTAGAAAAAAAACGAAAAGAAAACATAGTGTACTTAACGTAAGGCATTTTAGCTCCCCGAATTAACTGACTGCGCGAAGCGATGCGATACGCAGCGATCGTCATGCCCTCCAGCTGTCTTGCTGGGCTTCCATGCATTTATTCGTTGCACTGATTTTATTTTTATTTCATAAAACATTCTTATTTTTTTTAATTTTTTTTTTTCAATGAAACAAAATGCCGTGCAGGGTTCATCTACACCAGTAATAGACTAGAATTTGTTTACACACTATGCTTGATTGCAATGTTAATACCTGTGCCAGCCGAAAACCCTTACTATGGGGAGTGTGATAATCTCCATGCATGCTAAGTAGATATCGCATTAGGTATGTTTTTATCTAACTAGGTGGCCTCGCGAACCCATCAATAAAGATACCTGATTTACTAAACACGCGGCAGTGAAGCAAAATATAGGTTTTTGATGATGTCGAATATTAATACCTATAATAATTTTTGATGAAGGCGAATGGATTAAACCCGCACTTGACACGAGAAAAAATTACGGGTGTCGACCTTGAAAGCCTTTGGACACAACATCTTTACAAAAGACTACAGAAATCCTTAAAGTAAAACAAAACCAAAAAAAAACACACTTACCATTACATGCGCATTGCGCATACATGAAATGCATATTTCATGTTGCACATTTTAATGGAAATGGAAGAAGTTAGGGCCTATGCACACGACGACGTTTTTTGTACGCGCCGTCGACGCGCGTTTCCGTAAAACTCCGTACTTAAGGCGCTTCCCCCACCGAAAGTGGTGCCACTTTAGAAAAAAAGCATTATTTCTGTCAACACACAACATATTGAAATTTCGTACGCACAACATTTTAGTCCAAGTGTTGTAAACATTTTCGAACACCAAATATCTACACTAGAGCTTTGGATTCGAAGTTTTAGCGATAAGTACCAAAAACGGTCGTTTTTAGCATTAATTACTAAAACTTTTAACCTAGGATGTCAAGTGTCTTTCGGGTACCTCGGGCCCACGGTGTTATACCTATTAAGTACTTGATACACTCTTAGGGCATTTGCTACGTTAAGCGTACCCGCCTCGCGTATGTGTATTGAAAGATAGTATGAGCAGCGCTAACTGGCGCGGACGCGTGCATCGGGTTTGTACGTACTATGTTTCAATACACACACGCAAGGCGGGTACCCGCCGTGTGCGCACGCTTAACGTAGCGAACGCCCTTAAAACGAACATTTTGAAAGAGCACTACTTACACATAATGTTCTATTACAGAGGCTTCACATACTACCAAGTATCGAACCTGGACAACCGGATATCTAACGCAGATCAGCTGCTGACGACGGACATAGAGAAGTTCTGTGATACCGTCGTGGACTTGTACAGTAATATCAGCAAACCAATGCTGGACATCAGCATATACCTGTACAGACTTACTGTTAATTTGGGGGCATCGGTAAGTTAAAAACTATACACCATTCGTTTTTATTGAGAAAACTTTCTGAGGTAGTTAAAGTCGTTATTACGAACAGCTGTTGTTCTACGATTCTTGGAATTAACAAAAAAAAAATGTTTCCTGAATACATATAAACATACATAAACTCGCGTAAGTTTATGTATGTTTGTATGTATTCATTTATAAACATAAATAAGTAGTTAAGTTATAAGTATAAACATTAATAAATTGTTGAGCAATTTAAGAAACACGTTAAAGAAAATCTGTTAAAAGTTAGGTATATTTTGATGTGCAGTTAGTATATTTAATGCGCAATCATTATTTTAGATATGGAAACAGTATTTCTAGTCGTCAGTTCAGATTTTTGAGGTGAATAAGTAAAAGAAATAGCGTCCCGTTTTGATTAGTTTTTTTTTATTTTTTGTGTTCTACAGGTTTTGGTAGACAATTAGTTTATTTGTAGCGGAGTCATATAATTGGTGCTAGAGTAGTTTTAACGATGGAGACATTAGATGAGCGTTACTTATTTTGATGTGCAATTAATTATTTCCCATAAAGTAACACGCAATTGTAAAATGTCTTTTTTTTGTTAAGAATGAGTGTCTTTTGCATCCTTTCCATACCCAAAACGTGTTGCAAAAGAGTGAATTGAATAGCAGTTATTATAATTATAAAATCTAAATATACGGGTTGGGACTCATGTTTTTATTGAAACACGAATAATTAACAACCTCTCGTCAAAATCTTTGTTGAAGTAATAATATAAATTCGACTCACGCATAAATACATAATCACCCCCATGGGGGGGCATTGGTTGGAGACCCTTACGGTCTCGCCAAGAACTGCCCGGTTACGTAGAAGGGGTCCCCAAGGACCATCTACAGCAGTACAATAGAAAAAAAACAATCATTCAGCCGAAAGACGTCCACCGCTGGACATAGGCCTCCCCCAAGCATCGCCACATCCACCCCGTGCTGTGCTCCATGTTGGGGGGTTTGCCATAATCGCCACGCTTGGCAGGCGGGTTGGCGATCGCAGTATGTCTGTTAAAATAATCAGAAAACGCTGCTGCCCATCCTCTAGTGAATCACTTAGTCGCCTTTTACGACACCCATGGGAAGAGATGGGCTAGTGCCCATCTCTTCCATGCTTTACGTCCGGCAATATATAATGCATGTATTTTATTTCAGACCCCTGGTATAATGATGGCATACTTACTCCTGTCCGGAGTACTGCTGACCTACCTCAGAAGACCGACAGGTATGGTCTATAACCACAGTGTACCTACTTACTACATACAGTGGGTCAACGCCCATACATTTGACAGGTCCTATGAAATGTCAAAATTATGTAGGGGCGGAGGTTATGTCCCAAGTATGCAGTATGGCTACTCGGGACATAACCTCCGCCCCTTCACCCCGCAACCCCCCGCACGATTGCTCTGCGACAATGTTTTACGTTGACCGACTGTAAGGAGCTATAACCACAGTCTACCTATATCTTACTCCTTACAGTCGGTCAACGTAGAACATTGTCGCAGAGCAATCGTGCGGGGGGTTGCGGGGTGAAGGAGCGGAGGTTATGTCCCGAGTAGCCATACTGCGTACTCGGGATATAAATTCCAGGGCTCGCACTTTTTGATTTCGAATTTGATTGATATCTTTCATAGAAATTATATTAATTTATTAATAGTATGTATGTTGTATGTACCTATTACGAGAATTTTACTATAAAGTCTGTTTACTAATCCAAGATGGCGGCATACATACATTTTCAAATGATTGTCATCACCAAATCATCAAATCCAAGATGGCGGCCATGAAAATTTTCATCTTATCATCATGGGTGTTAATTTCATGGTTTTCGGGGTCACTGATGCCGAAAATAACTTCAAAATCCAAATCCAAGATGGCGGCCATGAAAATTGGTAAAGTAGTCGTCATGGGTGTCAAATCCAAGGTTTTCTGGGGTGCGGATGCCGAAAATGAGGTCAAAATCGAAATCCAAGATGGCGGCAATAAAAATGTCAAATTAGTGGTCATGGGTGTCATTTCCGTGGTTTTCGGGGGTACTGATGCCGAAAATGAGGTCAAAATCGAAATCCAAGATGGCGGCAATAAAAATGTCAAATTAGTGGTCATGGGTGTCATTTCCATGGTTTTCGGGGGTACTGATGCCGAAAATGAGGTCAAAATCGAAATCCAAGATGGCGGCAATAAAAATGTCAAATTAGTCGTCATGGGTGTCATTTCCATGGTTTTCGGGGGTACTGATGCCGAAAATGAGGTCAAAATCCATGTCCAAGATGGCAGCTTTTAAAATTTCAATTTAACCATCATGGGTGTCATTTCCATGGTTTTCGGGGATGCTGATGACGAAAATGAGGTCAAAATCTATATTCAAGATGGCGGCCATGAAAATTTTCAAATTAGCCGTGATGGGTGTCAAATCCATGATTTTCTGGGGCGCTGATTAAAAAAACGAGATCCATTCTCAAACACCAAGATAGGGACCACGTTTTACCTGGCAAATTACATTTAACTGGAAAAATTTTTTGACCGCCGTATATTGTCGAGGAATACTTAGGCTTTATTTCCAGCATCAGCGCCCACGAAAACCATAGAAATAATAACCATGATTTGTTTAACAAAGTTTGTGTAATTTGTTTTATGTGACAACCCTATGACAAGTGTTACCAATTTTGACATTTCATAGGACCTGTCAAATGTATGGGCGTTGACCCACTGTATGTAGTAAGTAGGTACACTGTGCTATAACTATGTTCATTCCATAATATGACTCATTTTGGAACGGCTATTAACACAAACTGTAAATTTGATTTCATAGTGGAAATGTCGATAATTTATCGAAATTAGTCGCAAGATGTCAGATTTTGTCGGTCCACCACGCCGTTTCAAAGATATCGGTGGCCGTGCCAAGATGAGCGTTCATGTAATAATCTTTATTTCCATTAAGTAAAGGATACTTCTATTCTGAGGCCCTAATTGTGATTTTTTGTCACGGTGACTTTTTGTTACCAAGTCGAGTGCTATGAAAATATATATTTGTCACCGTAATGTGCATGGGGGGTGCATGTGATGAAAAGACCCTCCACGAGTGAAGATACTTAAGTACGTTCGGCGCACCCTGGGCAGTCAGCCTAGCTACCAACCTTGCTGACTGGCTAATCTTTTCACCACAGCATGAGCTATTTTCGTATAGCTCGTGCTGACACGAGAGAAGAAGAAGAAGACCGTAGTGTCACGTCACCATAGTGAGCGCACTTCCATATATCTTCATAGCATTCGATTTGGTAACAAAAAGTCACCGTGACAAAAAATCACAATCAGCGGGGGACCTTAGGGAATAAAAATCTCATTTTATGCCGCATCTTTTGTTTAATTCTGTAATCTAGTCTTATTGTGATCTATTTTATATTATTTTTGATAGATGCATTTCTATGTCTACGTCATAACTTGTTTTATTCGCATAACTTCAAAGGCAAACTGACTTTTAAGATACAGGGATATTCATTTATTGTAGAAGTCAGGGTTTTTTTTATTCCAGACCAGTAGCTTGAGGAGAAGAAATAAATATTTATTTTATTTTATTACAGCCAAGATGACAGTTCACGAACAGAAACTGGAAGGTGAATTCAGATACGTTAATTCCAGACTGATTACGTATTCAGAAGAAATTGCTTTCTATCAGGTAAGTTACAAAATTATTATTTGTAAGTATTCAAAAATAAATCATACCTAATTACACTAATTTCGCTACAGGTGTAGCTGTGTTTCGAATACAAAAAAATAAAAATAATACAATAGGGTGTGTTGCTTTTATTTTATAACACTTTTAGCCCGGCTGTAAATTATAAGAAAAAATATATCAGAAAATTTCTGACGCGCACCTAAAAGCACTTTGCTCATATTATGTTTTGTACAATTTTTTTTTATTTTTTATTTAATACACGTTACAGTTTTTTTTCTTAAAGACAAACAAAGCACACTATTAGACCTCTGGGGTCTGTCTTAACTAGACCCCGCACACTATCATAATTTGCTGGATCCGGCAGCCTGCTGGCTCTAGTACAAAATGTACGCGCAGGGGAGTTACCATGATCTGTTAGAGCAGGAATGTTTTAATATTATTCCGAGAGTAGGAAAGTGACAGCGCTAGACAGCTCTCTAGCGCCATCTCTTACCCACTCTCGTAATAATATTAAAACAATCCTGCTCTAAGAGATCATGGTAACCCCCCTGAAGTCTTTCGCCCACGCGTCAGAATTTTCTTATAATGTACCTGGCTTAAAGTTATTATGAATTGGCTGCCATACATACGGAGAGGAGGGGGCTAGTATTCCAAAAATATAGAATTTAGAATTAAGTTTAACGTGTCGTAAAATTTTCGGTAGAGCAACACCAAAAACACTGTAAAAACTGTAGTATTATGTTCATTGAAAAACTAATTTTAAGTTAAATATACAAGGTGTAACGTAAATAACGCACAACCTCTTAAGGGGTCACTGTACTCATCATTATGAACAACTTTTACTAATGGAACAAATCAGAAATCGCGAAAAAAAAAATCAGATGTTCCCTACATTTATGTTCGCATAACTCGTCAAGATGTAGGGAACAGCAGTTTTTTTTTTCGCTATTTCTGGTTTGTTTCCGTAGTAAAAGTTGTTCATAATGATGAGTTACAGGTACCCCTTAAGAGGTTGTGCGTTATTTATGTTACAACTTGTATATAATTATCCAAGTCGCTATCAAAATGTAATAAAATCTAATACAATGAGGATCTCAAGAGTTATTAAAACTATTCTTTACGGCGAACCACAGGCTCAATCTTATTTGCACAAATTTTAATTAATACTGACAAAACCGTTTGTATAAACTTTTGCACAGGCCATTTGCATGTGGCCGGTCGGTCTCTTTCATAAAAGCGATTTTATTAATACGGACAGAGAGCTAACTACTATTTCGATTATGATTTTGTTTCGTTTCTAGGGCAACCATCGTGAGCAATTGACGCTGCTGGCCAGCTTCTACAAGCTGACGAGACATTTGCGAAACTTCCTCAACTTCAGAGTGGGCATGGGCTTCGTTGACAACATTATTGCTAAATGTAAGTATGGCTGGACGTACAGTCTGTTTCCTAAAATAGCCAACCCCCTATAAAACTAACATGAATTTGGACCTTGTCAGTTCAAATTAGGTGCATGATGATAACAATAAGTTGTAAAAATCCATCATGCAGTAGTTATCCGATGCGTTCGTGCAAATAAAATGGCATTTAATTTATACTAACATAAGGTCTAATTTTGCAGTGTTTTTACATAGGGGGTCAGCTATCTTAGGGAACAGACAGTACCAACAGTCCACTGCTGGACATAGGCCTTTTAGACTTCGCTGGGCAAGTTGTTTTGGTGGCTACAGAGTAGTTGGAAGAACTTGACGGTTAATGACCGTGCTCTTTGTTTCGAGAATCTTGTTTGACAGGTTAATGTTAAGACATTAACATATTAAGTTATTTTAAACTACACAAGTAACTAAAATCGTGATTTAATTAGACGTCTTTAATTAGTCCAGTATAATTAACCCATATTTTAAGAATTTTCCATTCAAACAAACCAAAATAAGTATTTACATAACATAACCATCACGCCTGTATTCCCCGAAGGGTAGGGCAGAGGTGTATTAATAGTACACCCTCATTTCGCTGTTATGTTTAAGTCCCATATAGTAGGAGGCGAGCTTATTGCCATCAATCGGGCACGAATCCAGACTCCGTGCTGCTACTAAGAAATTCTACACGGAAAAACCCAATAATACTGCTCGACCTGGGAGTCGAACCCGGGACCTCACGCTCAGCAGTCACGCTTGATGATGATTCAGCCGAAAGACGTCCACTGCTGGAGATAGGCCTCCCCCAATAGGGGGGGTTTGCCATAATCACCACACTTGGCAGGCGGGTTAGCGATCGCAGTATGGTTGTTAAATTACTCAGAGAACGCTGCTGCCCATCCTCTAGTGAATCCCTTAGTCTCCTTTTACGACACCCATGGGAAGAGATGGGGTAGTGCTATTCTTTACTTCCGGCACCACACCGAACTCCTGCGACCATTAAATCAATTAGGCAATAAAAATAAGTTCAATTTCAATTTCAAAGTCATTTATTCTCTCTTCACATTGGTTGCCTTAAAATTAATATAGTTTAAAACTAATTTGTGAATAACCATATTTCACCACTGTAAGAGACATTTAGTATTTATTAACTGTATATAATGTAGGTACATAATATGTTTCGTTTTCAGACATTGCTATCACAGTTGGTTTCTACGCGGTATCGAGACCGTTCTTCGCTGTGAACCACAACCTACTTACTGTGGGTACAGAGAATGATAGATTTAAGGTAATTCTTAAATATATATTAAACATAATAGTTATTACAATAAAGTCTAGAATAGTCAACAAAAAAAATAAGTGGTGATTGCTCAGTTTCCAAACTATTTATGAATAAAAACTTGGCAATTTTTGTTAACAAATACGATAGAGAAGTGAATTCTTAAAATAAATCCAGACAAAGAATTAACTCGTAAGTTAATTAATTTTGAAATTGCGTACAACATATTCATGGACTTTTGCTGTTGACTAAACTATCATGACACTTAACCCTTTTCAGGCGCGGGTACAGTACGACATAATTTATACAACTAGGCAATGTTTGTTCCGAATTTGTACGAATTATGCGACTAATTAATTGACCCTTAAGTAAAAGTGACAGTGATGTTGTAACAGCTTTTTATTGGATCCCAGCTTCGCGCTTTCCTATGTCCGAAGGTAGACGAAGATTGTCGAGGCTCATCATTTATTTATTTATACTTCTATGCACTATGGTGGCGGACTTAATGTCATGAGACATTAACTACTCGTCAACCTGTGGGTTCAGTCAATTATGTCATAGTACACTATGTTATGTAGCTGCCCATTCTCTGGACAAGATCCTTCAGTCCCCTTTTACAACACCTACGAGAGAAGAAGAAATGGCTTATTCTGCAGAAACCACATAAAATATTTAAAAAAAAAACTTTTTTTTATTCCAGCATTACTACACGTACGGTCGTATGTTAGTCAAAATGGCGGAGGGCATCGGTCGACTAGTGTTATCTGGTCGCGAGCTAAGCAAGCTAGCCGGTCTGACGTCACGAGTGACGCAATTACGCACCGTGCTCGATGACGTCAACAAGGGCAACTACACCAGGACCATGGTCGATAGGAACTCGCAGAATGGAGGTGGTGAGTGATACGTGACGTAGTATTAGTTAAGTGTTGTCCGAGCAAGCTAGCCGGTCGACGTCTCGCGTGACGCAGCTGCGGACGTCAACACGAGCATTATAAGGGTTCTGTACCCAAAGGGTGCCAACTGGACCCTATTACTAAGCCTGTATCTGCTTGTCTGTCAAAAATGTCAGATATAAAGGTAGCCAGTTGTAATTTTCACAGATTATGCAATGTTATGGCATATATCAGGGTAAATAAAGAATAGTAATAATCTAAATCCCAAGGGTCTCCATACAAGAATTCTATAAAAATAAGCTATTTTTCAACGATTTTTGTTCAGGCTATATATCAAAAATGGTAATACATGGACTTTTGAAGGCTTGATTATAGTTAATTTTTGACGGGTTGATATAGTTCATACTCACAGACAAACAGCAAATACTAAAACAGCGCTTCTATTTTTTTATTTATTGGTACGGAACCCTGTGTGACCCTTGACCGGTTTTGAGAAATGTCCTAATCTCCTTTTTTGTAACTAGGGCAATGACATTTAGGCTGGCGCATTCTGATTTTGAATTTAATTGAATGTGTCAAACATTCAATTGAATTCGAAATGACATTTAAAATATTTACAATACAATTATTCGTACCTGTCATTTGACGCTGTATGGTGCTAGTTAAAGCGTCTAAAGCCATGTACGGACCAAGCGTTCCAATGTACGCGTCATCTAGGTATGTTGAATACGCGTACCTTAGAGCATATACCTATGGAGGTAGCAATGCGCAAGTTCCCAAACATTCTGCCAAATTTTGGGGGGGACGCGGTAAACACGTACAGCACACATTTACAGCTTAACACATATAAATATCGTGTAGCTATGAACTCACACTAAAATAAAAGCCGGAATACAAACAAAAAACACGCACACTAACAATAACTTCGTCGTATTTATTGATGTTGACGTTTAACACAAACGCAAAATATAGTGACGTGGTATGATAAAAGACCGATAAACTGAATGATAAAGGAATGAACAAATAAAATATATAATTTCATCTCGTGGAAAACAATTTGTATGTAATTATTGTTCTTTAAATTAAAATAAAACAATTGTACTATGAATAACAATAATTTATTTTAAAAAGGGCTATGGAGCGCAGTATACTTGGTGTTAAATTAACTGATCGAGTTCGAAACACAATACTGCGCTCCAAAACTCAAATTGTCGACGTGGCTGAAAAGGCCTCCCAGCTGAAGCCGCCCAGCGAGACGGGGTCGCGGCAGACCGCGGAGAAGATGGCGGGACGAGTTGGATGCCTTTCTTGAGGTTTGGCATGAAGCTGCACAGAATCGCGACAAATGAAAGGAACGGAGGGAGGCCTTTGCCCAGCAGTGGGACAGTACAGGCTAATAATAATAATAATAAACCCCCTCTGGGAAAGGCGTTACCTCACCATGAGATTAACGTAAAACCGGAGGGAACATTAGACTAGCTTTCTACAACCCCATAATTTAATAAAAAAATGTGTCATGAGGTCTACTAAAAAGCTTACAAACCGCAGGGCAGCTTGTGGCGAGCTGTTGGTGAGTGGCTACACTGCGTACCTTATTGCCTCAGACAGTCGGTCAGGGCCTCGTCTTCAGTTTGCCTTTATTGGCTGGCTGGAGTGGAACCCCAAGAGTGCCCGCAGGACTCTCAACTCTGGCTTGCCTTTATCGGCCGTCCAGAGGGGGGCCATCAGAGCTATATGCTCGGAGAAGGAAGTGTCTAATGGCGTAATAGCGGGGAAACCCACTCCGAGTCTTTTAGACCCGCGACGGCGAAACCGGGGCCACACTTCTCTACACCTCTAGCCGCTCACACGTTTGTTGCCCCCTTCGCCTATACATATACTGGCGGCATTTCAGGGGGCCCAGCTAGTGAGCTGGCGAGTCACCGTCTGCCAATATATTTCAAATTTAAGCTTGAAAGGCAGACGCCGTTTTCTTCCGGCAATAGAAGTTATCTAGTCCATTTAACACCCCCTCCCATAGACCAGTTTTATTTTTACCATATTTCACAATAGTTTTGCACCCACCTGGGACGGTCCATGACTGTACTCCAATAGTGCAGCCGTGGATAGTCCCGGGTTGGTGCCCCACCCCATTTTAGATTAAAGTTCTCAAAGGGGCCTCTGCGCGTTGGACCTGTGTCCCCGTGTCTGCCTTCCAAAGGACCGGACATCTTCCGCACGGAAGATGAGCCGTGACTACAGAGGGATAAAATAATAAAAAATGAGTCTTATATTATTTTCGCTAAAGTTAGGTACCATTACCAAATATTAAAAAAAAACAACACTTAACTAAAATAATAACTAAATAATAAATATTTTAAAATCACGGCAATCAACTTCCGCAATTTAACTTACAAGTGGATAAGAACTACAGTGTTTTCATGTTTTTTTTTAATAAAATAAAGAATAGTCACAGAGACTACGGCAGAAACTAAATGTTAAATAGGTACCGGGTGAAAATAAATATTAAGTACTATCGCGGTATCGCTACTTCGCTACGCGTGGTCTGTCAATTCGGGGAGCTTAAATGCCTCACGTTAAGAACACCCGTGCGTCACTGCCTCGTTAACATGGTCATCACACCTGTATTCCCTGAAGGGTGGGGCAGAGGTGTATAGTATACCCTCATTTTGCCGTTATGTTTAGTTCCGTTCCCTTGTAATAGGGGGCGAGTCTATTGCCATCAACCAGGCACAAATCCAGACTCTGGGCTGCTACTAAGAAATTCCACACGGAAAAATCCAATAACACTTTGCCCGACCTGGGGCAAAGTGTTATTGAGCAAAAATTTCAAAATTCGATCAGTTTTATTTCCATGCAAAACGATTAATATTTTGTTTAAAATATGACCTAAAAGATAAACAGCTGATCATAGCTGGTGTTAAATAGATTTTAGCGTATTTTTCATGAAATCTTTGAACAGCTATTTCTATTTAAAATATTGACTTTTCGGGAAAGTTGTAGAACAAAAGTTATTCACTATTATGGGTTCTTTAACAATAACACCCCTTCAGATTAGTACCCCCTTTCCGACTAATCTTGAATAGATTTATTTGAGAACATTTTAACCACGATTCAGTCGATTGTGTTCGCTGCACACGTAATAGGGTTTAAATATTCATTTAAGTTAAATTTCGTGATTGAAACTTAGTTCTATCATTGTTGTTCGAGGCAAAAAAGCCTTTTATTTTTTGTTAAATAGTATCAACAAGGCAAAATGAAATAAAATCAATAACAGAGAACATTATGAGAAGCGGTAAACCTCTTTGTAATTTTCGTTCATTCAATTATATTCACATTGTCCCTTCACTACCTCTCGTTTTAAAATATTTCTGTCAATTTCTGTCACAAAAGATGACAGCTAAGGCGTGAATTATATTTTTGAAAATAATGCAAAATGTATACATGTTTGCCGAAATAATGCTTATTAGTGACAGAAAACTCCATGTTTGAGGAAGCAGACCGCTTTTTGCACGAAAAAGGTTGACTGGTAGAGAATGCCTTATGGCATTAAGTCCGCCTTGTGTACCACCAATGTACATAAAGTTTAAATAAATAAATAAAATACCGAACAATTAACCATTTTTACGAGGTGTGTGTTGTGACACGGTACGATATGAAATGGCCAGATATCGCGAGAGAACTAGTTTTTATAAACATCTATGGGCATACGTCACGGGGGTACGTCAGAGGGGTAAGCGTATTCTTGCTCCCTCCATAGGTATATGCTCTAAGACGCGTACAGGTTAATTGAGCGTCCACGTCCCTTTTGTGTACGAGTTGCTGCAGGTACGGACTAAGCGTTCCTGTATACGCGTAAAGTAAGGCTTTAGAACTGTTATTGTAAACCGTTGTAAGGGGAATATTACACTATCATATATCTAGGATCATATGTTTTATATGACCTCTAGAGTCGTATCTTTGTATGAAGATATGATTCATATGTCTATATTACCTTATAATATATCTATGACTCATAGATCTATGATAGTGTAATAGCCCCCTAACTCACAAGTTTTTTGTTACAACAGCGGAGATCCCAGCGTTGTTAGCGCCGGGCGCGGGTCGCATCATCTACCAGGACAAGATCATCCGCTTTGACAAGGTGCCGCTCGTCACACCCAACGGAGATGTACTCATCAAGGAACTTACCTTTGAAGTTCGGTTAGTATAACATAACATCTATAAGTGCCAGCTGAGTTTTAATCTTACCGTTCCCCCTGTTTATCGAGCTTCGGCGATGATTCGTGTTGTCGCAAAATGGCTAACATATTTTTCAAATATTGCGAACATTTCTAATAATCATGCTATGATGATAATACGGATATGAGCATGGGGGACACAGGAGCCCACATGTCCCCTATCGCCAGATGGTCGAAACCGACCACACAAAGGAAAATCAGGTTCCAGAACAATTCTAGTAATTTACAAGGAAAGTCTCTATACCATATTCATTCAAGCATGAGATAAAATGTCAACAAACAACTACCCACTTTTCATATATTTCCTTTGTTCGGAGGTGTCAATTACAAGAAATACAAAAGCGATAATTTTAGGATGGATAATATTTTGTTTACATTTTGTCTCAAGCTCCTGCGAATGTGGTATTGTGCCCCTCAGAAAAAAAAAACCTGTATCCGCCCTTGAATATGAGCCAGCCTTTGAGGTGTGCCTTAGTATTCCAATGAAATTAATTAAATCAATTCTTATGACCTCTTTATTCATTGTTATATACATATAAATTATATTTTTAAATACAAAAAAATATATAAAACATAGTAGTCGACCGGCATCGGGAACAGGGTCCAAGCTTTCAGTGGTCAGGGCTTCAGAGAGTGGAACCTCCTAACAACGCTGTTTCCAGGAGTAGGTACTTACCGCCTTCAATATCAAGCCTTTGAACCAGCTGCCTAAGAAGAGCCTTTTCAGATGTTGGTCGAGGCTCTTGGCTATTAGACCAGTGGCCGTAACGTAACGACTATCGGCACAATGAACGCTGAGTCAACATCTCACATGTCCACAACCTCGTATGCCAGTCAAGAATTATTATTATTTTTATGCAACACTTCTTATTAGTAGCAGTCCGTCCATCGTGTGACCAATTATTATATTAACCTTGGCGATTTTTTTATCATTGTGTGTCATTGTAAAGAGACGGTCACAAATCTTACGAACTAACCACTAAATACTATTTCAATCCGTCTCGAAGGACCAATTAATTCGGGTGTGAATGCATTACTGGAGCACATTGGCGTTTATGAAAAAACGTTATCAAAGCAAAAGCATTATACAAGGTTAGTCGGTAAGGGGGTACTAATCCGCAAGCCACTTAAAAAGTAAAGTATCACTGATGACTGTCTTAAAGCAAGAGTTAAAATTTCAAAATTCGGTAAAAAAAAAACATGCAAAATGATTTTTATTTTAGTTTTTTCAATAATTCTCCATCCCAGCTTTAGTTATAAATTCAGAAAATGGTGCTTCTGATTCATGATCCCAAATATGACCTAAAATGTAAACACAGCTGATTGAGGATAGATAGATTTTAGCATATTTTTTATATAATTTTTGAACAGCTATTTCTCTTCAACTATTTACTTTTGAGGAAAGTGGTAGAACAAAAGTTACTCATTATTATGGGTACTTTAACACCCTTTCGGATTAGTACCTACCCCCTTTCTGACTAACCTTGAATAATTAAAATTTTAATTTTTCCAAAATTCTTCATCCCTGCTTCACTACATAGTATAAAACAAAGTCGCTTCCTGCTGTCTGTCCCTAATGTATGCTTAGATCTTTAAAACTACGCAACGGATTTTGATGCGGTTTTTTTTTAATAGATAGAGTGATTCAAGAGGAAGGTTTTAAGCTATAAAACTTACGCGTGCGAAGCCGGGCCGCTAGTTATTTATAAATTTAGAAAACGGTGCTTCTGATTCATGACCCCAAATATGACCTAAAACGTAAACAGCTGATCATAACTGGGGATAGATAGATTTTAGCGTTTTTTTTTTTTGAGATATTTAAGCAGCTATTTCTCTTAAACTATTGACTATTGAGGAAAGTTGTAGAACTTTTGTTCTTCGTTATTATGGGTACTTTAACACCCTTTTGGATTAGTACCCCCTTTCTGACTAACCTTGTATAATTATTTAGTTTTTCAAAAATTCTTCATCCCTGCTTCACTACATAGTATAAAACAAAATCGCTTCCCGCTGTCTGTCCCTAATGTATGCTTCGATCTTTAAAACTACGCAACGGATTTTGATGCGGTTTTTTTTAATAGAGAGTGATTCAAGAGGAAGGTTTTAAGCTATAAAACGTACACGTGCGAAGCCGGGCCGGGTCGCTAGTTAGTTATAAATTCAGAAAACGGTGCTTCTAATTTATGACCCCAAATATGACCTAAAATGTAAACACAGCTGATCATAACTGGGGATAGAGAGATTATAGCGGTTTTTTTGAGATCTTTGTACAGCTATTTCTCTTAAACTGTTGACTTTTGGAGAAAGTTGTAGAACAAAAGCTATTCATTGTTGTGGGTACTTTAATACCCTTTTCTTTTTTTTTCTTGATTTGGTCGCGTTTGACCCTCGTCGCACCTGATGGTAAGCGCAGACAGGGTCTAAGATGGAGCACACGAATCCAAGTAACAGAGATATAGAGGGATTCCCCTATACCCCTCTGGCTCTCACATACACACAACGGTACACAGTAAACTGCTTGGGAGCCGGACTTTAATGTGAGAGTGGTAGCTAACCAGACGGACCGTATAGATCCTAACACCAAGCAAATTACAATTACACAAGCTATTACACAAGGGAATTAGTACCCCCTTTCCGCTTAACCTTGTATGTTAATACGTATTATTAATTAATTAATAATCTCATATTTCTCTACAGCTCCGGCATTAACGTGTTAGTATGTGGTCCTAACGGTTGTGGCAAGTCATCCATGTTCCGTCAGCTGGGCGAGCTGTGGCCGATCTTTGGAGGCACGTTAACCAAGCCGCCTAAAGGAAAACTGTTCTACGTACCACAAAGACCTTACATGACGTTGGGAACACTACGAGATCAGGTTAGTACCATGATGATGTATAAGACTAGAAAGGACGCAGAGTTGTTATCCCAAACATCTACTTAGGAGCTTTACACACCAAACGCTTTCGTTATTCATTGCCCAACTACAACACAAAGCGGTAGCGATCGCCCCTTTTAAAGTTCCATAAAAATTCAAAATATTTATTTGCTTTTAAATATTTTTATTTTATTTTATTATATGATTACAATTGGTGTTAATATTCAGTAATTCAGCATATTTTGACATAACATATTGACATGGAAATATTAAAGTTCACAATAGTATGATAATAAATGTGTCAATTACTATTATATTAAATTTATAATTATTTCTTCTCTATATCTGTATGTTTACCTTCCAAGAATTGTTTAATTGAGTAAAAGGCTTTTTCAATGAGTCATTTACGTAAAATTTTCTTGAAGCGTATCATTGGTAACTCTCTCATTAATTTGTGCTGGATATTACACATATACATATTGCTGGTTTACTCTGCATCTCGACGTAAATACTTCAGCATTAATCACTTTCTCCATTTTTAAATGCGGTCAAAGACTACATTGTTCACATATAACTAACCTAAATCATAGTAGGTACTGTATTCACTGAAAATGGTAAAATATTCTTTTTAAAAGATGGAGTTTCTCACCGGCTCTTCTTCATAAGAAACGACTAATTAGAATCGTGCACCTAAATTCGACTTTTCGTAAGCGTCTGTTTATGTGAAACAAAATATTTTGATTGATTTTGAAACGATAAATCTGCGACGATTGAAACCGTCTTAATAACAGAACTTAACGCAACCCTGAGGCGTTTGGTGTGTATCGTCTCATATAAATCCATACAAAATTTGGCAATCGCGATCTCCGCACCGCACCGTTTTTGGTGTGAGGAACTCTACTATCATGTCTTTTTGTTCTAGATAATCTATCCACAAACTCGAGATGAGATGAACCGCCGCGGTCGGTCAGACGAGCAACTGCTTCGCTTCCTCGACATAGTGCAATTGTCATACCTGACCAACCGTGAAGGCGCACTCGACGCCGTTGAAGACTGGATGGACGTATTGTCCGGAGGAGAGAAACAGAGGATAGCTGTAAGTTATCATAAAATAGTTATAATAATATAGGAATAACATTCTTTATCAAACTTGCAAGGAGATAAATCATGGCGTTTGGTAACCCATCGTCCTAGAAAATGCCAAATGCGATGTGTTGCAAAATACCATAAAACGACACCAGCGAAAGTAATTGATTAAAATAAAAACTTTAAAATAAACTCAGTTTTATCTAAACTCTTACAATTTAAAACTAGATTATACTTTTTTGGAATTTTCATTTAGCAGAGATTAATTTATTTCTATCTACGTGTTTACCAACTTATGGCGCCTATTATACCTCTAATTTTTATTGATATATATTTCTAAACACTTAGATGGCGCGTCTGTTCTACCACGAGCCTCAGTTCGCCATCTTGGATGAATGCACCAGCGCTGTGTCCGTCGACGTCGAGGGACAAATGTACCAGTACTGCAGAGAGGTATGTGTCGAACGTTTTAATAAAACATTGTATCCATGTTGTAAACTCGTAAACTCGAGGAGCTCGTGGCTAAATAATTACAGCCGCATAGACCGATCTTCCGGGTTAAGCCACGCTTGCCGAGGTTGGTCTGTGGATGGGTGACCATTTACCATAGCGAGTTTCCTCCGTGCCTCGGAAAGCACGTAAAGCCGTTGGTCCCGGCTGTCATTTGTAGATCTTTGACAGTCGTTACTGTTGGTCAGAAGCCAGAAAGTCTGACAACCAGTCTTACCAAGAGTATCGTATTACCCAGTTACTGGGTTGTGGAGGTCTGATAGGCAGTCGCTCCATGTAAAATACTGATATTCAGCTGCATCCGGTTCGACTGGAAGCCGACCCCAACATAGTTGGGAAAAGGCTAGGCAGATGATGATGATGATCCATGTTGTAAACTTTCGAGGGCTACATTAATTTTCGTGAGTGTTTTAACTATTTTACGCCTTATATTCGACTCATTACTTCGCAGGACTTCTTTCGAGTCTGAAACTTGTGAGAAAAGCGATAACACAAAAGCAAATTTAGTAATTTGCTCAGGAATTGATGTATGCTAATGTTTTCCGTATCGTCGCAATTCTCGTAAAAGATGGCCGAGAAATTCTCTACACGATGAACAGCAGCGTCTACCTACTACTACTGCCTAGTAGTACCTAGTCACTATAAATAACTGTATAATTATAAGGTCGTCTGACAAGCGTGATCGGTTATCACAGTAAAATGGTTTTAGCAGACAAGTAGTGGCTATTGCTTATCGCACTATATAATCCTGAATCGTCTTCTACGAAACCTACGATTGGGCTGCCTAAGTAAAGGGCCTTGCCCTGCAGTCTCAGACAGAGATGGAACGAGTATTGATCATAATGTTTACGCACTGCTTCATCATCATTTATTTATTTATTCAAACAATTTAACTAGAATGGTCATAGACCAATTACACTAATTAAATCATCATCATCATTCAGCCGAAAGACGTCCACTGCTGGACATAGGCCTCTCCCAAAGGGCTAGGAAAGCCGCCGGGGACTAGGGGCCATTTCTTCTTTGTGCTATCCATGTTGGGGGGAGTTTTCCATAATCGCCACGCTTGGCAGACGGGTTGGCGATCGCAGTATGGTTGTTAAAGTATTCAGAGAACGCTGCTGCCCATCCTCTAGTGCGTACTGCTTGCGCGATTTCAAAATATTAAGGGAGAGGCCATACGAAGCGGTGCCGCTGCTTCGTAATACATACAAATGTCCATGGTATACCACACGGTGCGCACGCTCACCGGACCAACACGAGGGGGAGGGTGTATGCGCCGGAGCTGCACCGCGCCGACGTCGCAGACCGGCACTGAACTATGTCTCCGCTCGCTGCGGCGCCGCAAGAGCCGTTCCACACGGTGCGGTGCGGCGCTGCACCGCACCGAGTGGCTCTTGCGACGCCGCTTATAGGTCCCGTCACGTAAAAAGAACGCTGAGCGGCAGTGGAAGGGGTATGTCTGCACACGCAATTGGGAATATGCATGTAACTTTTTTTTTCTCTTAAAAGTGAAATGTTACTATTATTTCTTGCTCAAAACAATTATTAAACTTCAACAATTTTCTTCTACAATTCAAACGTCCTTTATTGTCGCGGCCATAATGTGACTTATGTGACGTCATAATCCAAGATACTGCTTTGCTTACATCTCTTTTTTAGCCACAAATCATGTAAATTAAATTATTTCTTGTGCTTTATTCAAGCAGAAATCGCACTTACTAACTTAACCTCAGTGAGATATCAAACAGTTTGCTAAGAAAACATTATTTAAAGATTTATTCATCTGGATTTTGATGTCACTTCCGGCATTTTCGAAGACGACGCGTTTCGAAATTGCGTTTCGTTCCACGAAAAAAACGTAACATAAAACAATGCATTGTAAAATAAGTAATGAGTTAAAAAATGTAAAAAAAAATGCAATTTGTGTCTTGACTCCTATGGAATGTATATCTAAATAATGAAAGAGTTTTGAATTACATGCATATTCTCTATTGTAGTCGGTCGGTCGGTTGCTCGAGTGCTTGAAATCGCTCAGCGCACAGGTTTAAAGCCAGCGTTCTTTTTACGTGACGAGACCTGTACCACGTGTGCACGCTGATGCGACAAAATGGTTGTGCGGCGGCGTATCGCACCGCATCGTGTGGCCTCTCCCTAACTCCAGGTTCCCATAACGATGTTTTCCTTCACCATACGTGCATCACTTCGATCAATTTTATTTTAATTATAATATACTACTACTAACTAATCAACCATTCTCTCAGGTGGGTATATCACTATTTACCGTGTCTCATCGCAAGTCGCTGTGGAAGCATCACGACCACTACCTGCAGATGGACGGACGCGGTGGTTTTGTGTTCGAAGAAATTGACAACGAAACGCTCGAGTTCGGCTCGTGATCACATTAGCGTCACTTAGAAATCTTTATACGATCCGGCGTAGAACGCCTTGTAAGAGCTAATGCACACAGATCGTTGGCATAACAGCGCAGTTAAGGCTATAAAAAAGGTATCACTTAAATAATGTCTTACTTTAATAGTCCATAATATTTTACATAGCGCCTTCGTGAATGCTGAAAATAATGTAGGAATCCCTATAAATTAAATCAGTGTATATTTTTTTTTAATAAATCAATCATTTCATTACTTACTGGTTCTTTAAGTTGCATTTACATTGTGTATCTGTCAAGGAAATGGTCCCGCGCTCATATACCGCGCGGTCAATAAACTTAGCGAACACGGATGTTATTACACCTAAAAGAACCAGTAAATAAATTAATTGACTCATAAAATATATTTTTTAACAGAAAAGATATCTTTTCTGTTAAAAAATATAAAATAAAAAATATAAAAAAATAAAATATACCATCATATTTTTTTGTTGTTGTGGGTACTTCATCTTTAGCATTTACTAAGACACTGCGAAATATCGTGGATTATTTTAATAAGACCTTATATAGGACGCTACGTCACGTAACATAAGTCTCATTTTTATAAAAGCACGAAGTTCTCTCTGCTACTAACCAACAAGCCGAAATATAACAGGCCAGCGCTAAATACAACGCTTTGTGCGCATGAGTCCCAATAGAGAAGTAGAATTTACTGAAGTAAGAATAATAATGTAAGTCTTGACGATTTATACTCTTTTTAAGGAACAGATGATATATTTCGATAACTCAGTTGTCAACCGGTTTGTTATCTCCTTTGTCTACGATTTTTGTAACAAGAAAAAAGGTGATAACCAAGGAATGGAAATAAGAAACACTGGCGACACTGGTTCCCGTACTAAGGAAGTATAAGGCACTTCCATGTGTTTTTTCTATTTCGTGGAGATAACAAAACTGAATCGTTCGACAGCTGAATCGAAAAGTTTAGAATCAAGGGGCAGATTATTGCCTTTCACTCACAGAGAGTGTGTGTGAGCGAAAGACAAATAGTAAAAACAATAGTAGCACCGCCATTTACAATCTGATTCTATTAATTATCGGATCATAAGGTCGTGAATACACATGCTATTAGAACCCATGCTTGTTGCGATTAAGCGCCAATCTATTCTATTTTTCTTAATGGCAATTAGTGTCGTTGTCGACAATTCTGCCAATGTCAAAAGTGAAAAGGAAAAGCAAGTAATATATCTTCTCTTCTCAATATATCTGAGGAATAATTTTGACGTTTTGACAGCTTTTGTATAGATAATATGTCAAACCGCCATGTTTATTCCTCAGTAAGATATCTGACGATTGAAAAATCGGTACTTGGCAGAATTATCGTTTATAGCATACTCTCCGAGTCTAGATTCGTTTACTCGTGATAATTGTTTGCTATACGTAGCATTTTCTTGAAAGCAGCATGCATTCGTGCTACTATGTCGCGTGTTTTTCAGGCCTAACGGTTAATGTGCGCTTTTGTGTTCCGTTTTAAGATTGTTAACCTCTGAAAAAAGTGTCATATGAATACGACAGTTGGGCTCAAAATGTTAAGTCGCATTTAAATGGCAGAAAAAAACGTACAGACGGTATAATGTGAATATTCTCAGAGTTAAAATAAGCGTTACAACTTTTCTTTTTTAAAATTATATTTTTATACCAGTAATCTAGTGATGTTTCTTAACATTTATATATTCAAGGGAATCAACTATGCAGCATAAGCATATTAAATAATTATATTTTTAAGAAATAATTGAAATATTCATAGTAAAACTATTTATAATTTTCTTAATAATGTAGAGATGTGGGTTAATATTTATGTTTATGTGTTTAATAAAAATGTACTCGTTTGTGGTTAATTTTAAATTTATAAATTAATTATTTGAAGTTTCAATGTACCTTATTTTAGTGATTCTCGTATTGTTGACGCCATAATACTGGGGGCTTACCATGGCCTCTTAAAGCAGGGCAGAAGTTGCCTGGAAGTTGAACTGCCCTGCGTTTTTGTACTATGACATCGTTAAAGCAGGCCTGTAGCAGGCCTGCTAAGTTGACGTTTGCGAAATCCGTTCACCTGTTTTTTTTTTTTTGTATAGACTTTTCGTACCATGAACAAGCTTATCCGTTCAACTTGGTTGAATAGTCGTTCACCTTTTGTACTGTCATGGCACGATTTTTAGCGATTCAGAAGCAGCCCTGCTTTTGAACGGATATTGACTGGCTGGCATTTGAACGTTTTCTTAAGACGTCATGGTAAGCCCCCTGAAATTAGTTTCATAAAAATATACAGTAAATAATATATTTCATAATTTTATATTTTGAAACTTTAAGGAATAAACTTTCCAGCATAATTTTGTTAACAAGATAATTAAAAAAAATTGACAAATATCTATATAGTTATTATTTTGCTGAAATGGCGGAGGTTTTTAGAATATCTACATAAATAACAAAACATATATAAATATGAATGTGTTGCCTTTAAATTATATCCTCTTTTGTTTGGTGATAAATGTTAATAATTTTGCATTATTTGTGATTTTGTTTGATCTAAACATAGAGAAGCATTGTTATAGTTTCATGACTAGACATAAAGTAAGCAAGCAAAACAAGTTACCCTTTTAAGGAATGTTAAAAATGTAAGAAAATATAGTATTTAATAGGTAATTAATTGTATGCAATTATATAGACACAATATTATTTATTACTTAGTTGTTTTGTAATAGTTTACAGACACAATGAAACAAAAATGTATATGAGAGATGATAAAATTATCTTATACCATATTCTTGTTTAAATATACATGAACAAATAATTTATAAATGACATCTGAAATGATCCAGGTTCTGTAATATGTTGAGCATATTATTATTAATTAATTCTAAGCTCAATGCCCCAGTAAGGGCTCTATCATACATGCGTTTTGCGGGCATGTGGAGTCTTTGCGGTCATAAGTCGCGTCTTATGGCATAAAGCCTCGTCCCCACTAGGAACATTTGTCGAGCGACATGTGTCCCCGGTGACATCGGGCGATGTCGGGCGACGTCGGACGACATCGCCGCGACATTGTTGAAACTGTTCCTTGTCGCACAGTCGATGAAGAGTAGTGATAGAAGCCTCGTCCCCACTAGGAACATTTGTCGAGCGACATGTGTCCTCGGTGACATCGGGCGACGTGGGGCGATGTAGGGCGACATCGCCCGATGTCTCCGGGGACACATGTCGCTCGACAAATGTTCCTAGTGGGGACGAGGCTTTAGGATCGCCACCTATTATATCGAACGGTGGGTGTATATTATACTCCTGGGGTCAAATTCTTAGTTTTCAATTTCAAAAGCTGTCAAATTGTTTGACCCAAAAAACAAAACCAATCATTTTGACAGTTTTCGTAAACAAAAACTAACTGATGGTTGTGGTTCGTTTGCGTTTGGCAACAATTTTGTTACTCGAGTTGGCCCCCTGTTATAGAAGAAAATCTCTGCTTATCCCTTCGGAGATTATAGGCAGATACAAACGCCAGCACATCAGGCTACCCGAAACTGACAAATTTTCCCAATCAACCTTGAACCTAATGCTTTTGCGATAAAGATGAAAATCTATTAAAGAAATTTGAAAAATTGTAGTAGATTTATGTGCTGGCGTCCGTGCATAAGTAGTCGCGCCATTGCAGAATGCTAAAACGAAACGTTAACCACGCATGCGTAATGATAGCGGCGCTTACGCCGAGACTTCTGCAAAACGCCAGCATGATAGAGGCCTCTGGTCTACATAAACTAAGAACAAAGGTGTCAACGAAGTGGCCTTGATACTAACAATAGTTATTTGTGGTAATAAACAAATATTGCATAAAATTGACAAGGTCATTGCGTTGCGCCTTCGTTTTACTTGAGGCCATGGCCCATTATTTGTATAATTAACTGTGAAAATGCTGTTAGATGTGACATTTGCTGTGATAGATGTTAAGTTTCTTGTTCTTATCGTGTTGGTGGGTGCTGGGTCAATAAAGAGGGTTCAGGAATAAATTGTTTTGATTTTTATTCATTATAAATGATCCGTCTGAACGTGCCCTAACGATTGTTTCAGATGAACATTGCCAGATACTCTCAACACTTGCGAGTGTCTTTGTTCGATCTGGACACGACATTATGATAGCCATCTCGCCTCGTTTGACCAAGAATCGCTGCGTGGCCCTTTGAGATCGTGGGTTCGATTCCCAGGCTTCTGATTCAGAACGTTTCGATAAGTCAGTTGTAGACTGATTTGGTCAGGTATCACGTTTCATCTACGATTCTCATAACAAGGGAAAACAAGACAATCGACAACAAAACAAATAGTTCAAAAAATATACATATACGAAAAAGTTCTAAATCAGGGGGAAGATTGGACAAAGTAACTAAGTAAGTCTGTCAAAAAGAACTGATCGTCCCAGCTAAAAATGTACCCGGGAACTGAACTGGAAAAAGGGATGGGTATGCATGACCCCTGCCGTTACTTGGATGGACACCATGAACAGGCTATGTAAGAATATAAAAAAGTTTGCCAATTTAAGATTACCGCTAAACAAAGTAATCAGCAAGAGTTGCATGACGTCATGTGACGTGACGTTTACTTTTTGACGTTCGTATTAAGCGACGAGTGTAGTGCGTCATTTAGTTAAACCCTGATAACATCTCGTCGTTTTAATAAATGGGAATTACGTTTTACACAATGAAATAGGATGAGTATATGCTTACTTATCTCAGGTCGTTTGCTGTATTAGATACAGAAACATTTTATTGTGCGAAAATATTAGACTTTGTATGAACAAAGACGTGGAACAAAACGCAAATAGTCAGCGCTTCGCATCAGCTGTTGTAAAAAAAAAATTAACGGGATATCGCGAATGAAAACTGGTCACACCGACGGCCACATCAAAAAACTGGGGGTCTGGCGTGACCCTGTTATTTCTATCCTGCAATAAAATAGCTTTGTAATTTAAGATAGTACGTGTGTGCTTCGAACAGTGTTGTATAGCAAATTCTAGTGTAATTTATGAAGAAATTATGGAACGCGCGACTGGAACAGAGGTGTACGGGTGTGGCTCGCCCCAAACCTCGGACATAACGCTGAATATACAAACTACTACGGGTGGTAATTTCTCCATCAGTTTGAACGGTAAAAATACAGTGGAGCACCTCAAGAAGTTGGTTTCGAAGAAACTAAAGGTGTCTAAAGATAGAATATGCTTGCTGCATCGCGAAAGGTGAGCGTTTAAAGTCGAGACGCCAAGCTTCTATTGTCAAACATATCACGGAAATATGTCGATACGATGACGCATCAGTGTTATTTGACTCGCGTATTGAAGTTGAGTTTTGTGTTCGCAGACAACTGAGGGACGGCACGCTAGAAGAGAACGGTCTGCTGGACGGATCGCGTGTGATCCTCCTGCCGAGCGTCGAGACAGGCTTGCTGGTGAGTGCGTCACGACTCACGCTGCAGTGTGTCGAAACCCCCCAAGTACCTCCTGATAATCACGTGTTTCACAACTATGACAAACTAATCAATACACATTTATCTCATAAACCAGTGCTGTCTCTATTGACTAATTAATTGTTTCATTAATATTATCACTTTGTCCTTTACAGAGCCACAGGCCAGAAAATTCTGTGATGCAAGCATTAGAATCCCTAAATGACACTCAGGTTAATGACTTTTTAAGTGGTAAATCTCCACTGAATTTGACAATGAGGTTAGGTGACCATATGATGCTGATACAACTGCAGCTGTCCACCCTTAACTCGAGTTCCAGTGGCTGCAGGTCCTTGAGAACATCCACACCCACCAAAGGCTCTTCAACATCAATACGAACTACTAAATGTGACGCCAGGGAATCACCCAGCCCTCAGACAGCAACACCACCTACCTGTACACCAGTGCCCATGGACCACTCCTACATAAGTGAAACACCTAAACCAGAACCAGCAGCACCACACGGTTTACAGAAGCAAGACTTTGAAATGTTACAGAATTGTTTTGATTTGTACCGGTCAATGGCTGAAGAAAAATATAGTGAGAAAACTGATACTTGTGATGACAAAGAAGAGACTATGGACACAACAAACTGTACACTTTCAGATCTGTCCGATGCATCTATAGAAAATGAACAGTCTCCTATAAAATCCTTGTCTAATTTAGTGTCTAGTCCTATAGATGCTTCCTCTTCAGAAAGCACAAATGCAGCTCTTGTGAACACAGTAAAAAATAACTTGATAGATTTTTTATCACAAAAGATAAGCAATGATGTGATACCTTCCACAAGTGCCATCTGTGACAAGCAGTGCCCCTCCACATCTTCCCACACTCCAGACAGCTCACTCAGTGATGACAGTGATAATTTTACAGACCAAAGTTCATTCCTTGCTGAAAGTACTATAGATGAATACCCCATGGAAAATCTGTTTAATAGTGCAGTAGACAAAGGATTGTTTGAAGACCAAGATGAATCTATGATGGATCGGGAAATATCAAATTTGGCTACAACTAGTCATGGCAGTCAGGAAGCTAATTCGGGCACACTACCTTCTTTCCAAAGTATAAATGAGCCTTTGAAGAACAAACGATTCCAATATTTACTGCATAAGACCTCCAAATTCAAACACCCTATAGGTCAGAATAAGCAGAAGGCCTTTATGCAATCTGTTGTGAATAAACATAAGAAAAGAATGCAGAGTCGACAAGACACTAATTTATCCCAGCCCTCTACCTCCAGAACTGAGCCTTATATAACAAATTCTAGAAAACTAATTCTGCAGCCTAGTAATGGACAGACTGATGACACCGCAACACCATCTACATCTAAACAGGTTATATTTAAAGCCCCTGATGCTCCCAAAAAGCCTCAAAGAGCATCACCAACACCTCCCGTGGACACCAAAGCTCTCATTGAAGCATCAAAGAATTTAACACAGAAACTAAAGAAGTTGTCTAAAGAGGTTCTGACTAATAAGATAGACTTGAGGGCAGCCGAGGAGACAGTGTGCAGAAAGATTGGTCCTGGAGCTGTGATAGAGTCCATGAAACACCATGGCAAAGGAATTTATTCTGGGACATTTTCAGGCACATTAAACCCTGCTCTGCAAGACAGGTGAGAATTTATCTTTATTCTTCACTTTCTATAGTAATTCTAAACAAAGATTTCAGTTATTCAGTAACAATAAAAGCCTAGATAATGTATGTCAGTACATATTTACACATGTGCTGACACAATTTTTTTAATCAAAGATGGCGGCGATATTTCATGGTAATTTGAAAGTAGAAATGTGTAAAGGAACTTTATTTCACGTATGTACTTTGTTTGGCGCATCACAAAGTAAACTTAAGATTTCTCTTCATGGAAGATTACAAATAAAAACACAGAGGATAAAAAAAATAGTTGTGTAATATGTACATAAGTGAAAATTGTTTGTGTACCGTTGTTAAGTTATCTCATGTCCCGTTACTTAGACTATTATTATGTTTATGTTTCAGATATGGCCGACCAAAGCGAGATATATCCACAATAATTCATATATTGAATGACTTGTTATGTGCTGCGCCGCCCATCGCACTGGCACAGGTATGTTTATTGGCACAAAATTTATTGATTTTTTATAAGATTATTAATAGGAAACCAATTTGTATAAAAACATACTTATCTCCTACATTTTTTTTTATCTTGCCCTACTAAGTCTACACAATTTTTATCGCTCGATACGCTTTCTAAATAATTGTTTCACATTTCAGAAGGAGCCTAGCCACTCGTGCGCAACGCTATCCGGGGACGACGGCAGCAAGTGCTTGGGGTGCAGTCAGCCGGCGTGCTCGTACGGGCAGTGTGACGGTCACCTGCCGTCCACGTCGGGCGCCGCCAGTAAGCGCTGCACGTGCGACCACAAAGACTGCCAGTGTCGGCGACTCGACCCCAAACTGTGCCCGGCGTGCGTCGGCAAAACCGCCGGTGAGATGTGCAAGAAATGTGATACAGCTAAGAATTTAGCCATGGAGAACTCAAAAACTAAATGCAAACTTGAGCAACTAAGGCTCGTGATGCAGCAGAAGAAACAGAGGCGCGAAGCTCGGAAACTAAAGACTTTGCCTTACACCAACTCGCCCTCTAAGACGATATCGTCCGCAGAGCAGGCGGCCGTCTTACAGGAAGAAATAGAAACAGTTGCCTAACACCCAATTACATCCGCGTAATTTATTAACTCGCGCTTCTAGATTTGTAACGGTACTCCGCCATCTTGTCTTGCTTTTGTATGGAAATTACTTATTTCAGTAGTCTCAGTAAAGGTATATAATTTAATATATGCACAGGTGTATTCCAACTGTAGACATTGGAGACTTGATAACTAACAAATTGTTACACTGTGTTATCTTTGTGTAGTTAGTGTTGACCGTGCATACCTAAAGCTTTCTCAATGCGTGTTGACAATAAAGTGTTTCGAGATTTGTGTTAAGTGTGGACTAATGTTTTCAAAATATACAAAATGCGAATTTATGCAAATAGTTTATTGTCTTACGGATGACTCTCGAATAGGTTGCGAAATATTCATTCTTCTGAATCGCAACAGTGTTCTTGTGAAAAATAAATATTTTTTCTGAGGGTTTTCACAAGTGAACAAAGCTTTATGTATGTGCACTGACTCAAAAGTATAAGGCGAGTGCGGATAATATTCTAAATTACCATTTTAACTAAGTTTGGATAGTATACCCAATAACTTTAAGTGCTATTATACGCATGTACAAATGATAAAGATTGATTAGCAAAATCACTAGTTCGTAGCTAAAGTAACCAGTTAAGATCCACGACACACTTGCCTGGCGCGGCTTCAAATTGATTTTTGTTGTTATATTTTAGATTATATTTTATTGGTTCGAAGTTTTAGACACTTGTGTACCTAGTTTAATTTTTTTGAAAATCACTTTTGATTGATATTCGACATACGGGGTTTATTAGTAACTAACGCATTTTATTAATTCATCCTCTAAGAAAACTGTTTGATAAATTTAGGACAAGTGATCTTATATCCCACTTTTTTTAGTTAATAATTGGCACTGTTATTCTTATAGTTATTTTTTTCTTTGTTTTCCTTTTCTCCTTTCACGGATATGTTGTTAAAGATAATAAAAATGTTTTCTGGATTACACATGTTTCGTTTAGTTTTGTTGTATTTTTTGTCATTTTTGGTTTACACGAACTATTTAATACATTATGTAAATGATACCAATCCATGTAAAATGCAATAATATACGACTATGAACGATCACAAGATAAACGATCATAGAAACACTAGAACTAGCTTTGTACATACATTATTACGCAAAAGTTTTAGTAGCGGTCAAGTGCTTTTTTGACTATATTTCATCGATTTTATAAAAAAAGTTTTATCGTTAAATTGCCTAGACATAATTTAGGGGTTTATTGTGAAATATCTCTGTGAATACTAATTAGTAGGTAAAACTAGTGACCCACTAAAAACAATGGCAGGACGGAAATTATTAGTGTATAAAGTATGAAGATCAACATATTATGCTATTTATTTAAGTTTACGTTGAGAATTGCCCAAATTTGAGTTTGTTTCTTGAGGGGTACACGATGTGAGACCAAGAAGGATATTTGACTAAGTAAAAAGTTAAAATGTCAATTCCATGCAAGTCTCACGCCTCGTAAATAAGACTTCAAGACTAATAATGTTGGGCATGATTTTGGGTAGTGATACTGACCAGTCTTCCAGAAGAAGTCCAGAATGAAACAGTAACGTTTTCCTCAATCCGATGATGGTAAGGGACCAAGATACCAGGCCATTACTACAATGTCTTCACATGAACGAAAGCAATAATTGTATTCCTAACGTGCCGTCGTTACTACCTTACCAAGGCCAGGTTAAGGTCATGACTGAACAGCGAATTCTATACAACCGAAGTCTTGAAGAGGGCAAAGAAAATGTGATGGGGCTGCAGACTGTCCAAATCTAACATATATTTTTTATTTATTAAATTAAGGATTCTGGTACACCTTTGTTCAGTTTAAACCCTTCGCACTGCACTTCATAGTATGATAGATTATAATCATTAGTATTTATGCCATGACATTTATTGCTGGATACCATTGTAATGCTGTCATCCACTGTATAATAAGCAATGTCAATCGTAAAAGCAGTTCACAATTTGCTGAGGCTACCTCCGATGATAGTGGGTAAATTCGCTCTTCAGTCGTGACAAAACCTTTCCTTCCAAAGTGCCTCTAACTGTAAGGGTACATAAATGTATTTAGTGTTGTGCCATACGTGTATACTATTTAAGTTCTATAATTTAAATGTTTATGGCACTATTCCAAGTTCGAATATTCTGTTCGATCTCTTACCAATCATGTTCCTAAGATCTCAATTTTTTTCCGACAACTTGTAATGTTTTGGCGGCAAACTTATTCGGTTCTATTGTTTTTGTAAATACATTTTGTTACCGTATAATTTAGTCGTGATGAGTTTTTGTTATAAGGTTTTGAGGGAAGATCGTAAATTGTTTTTTTTTGTCCTTGTATTTGCATGTCTAGTGAGGAGAATAAAGTTACATAACAAAAGTATTTCGTTGTTTTATGAACCTTTACGAAATTACTGTTGGAAATAAAAATATTCTCTTGTGCGAAGTAAATAAAAAATTATTTGATCCAAAACAATATAAATGAATTTATTCGAATAATAACTACTGATTCTGTGGTGCTATAATGTGCAGCAATTAGGAACCTAGGTAATTATAGTAACTTAATCACATATTATTTCTGATAAATTGGACGACAGAATCATTATGTGAATCTAATATTCGCGATCAACAGTACAACAAAATATACATAATGTATTACAAACAATCCAACTCTAACTTAATAAACATAAGTTTTGTAAGATATTCTTAACAATGTTGGATACTAATCATTTATATTATAAATTACAATTACTGTTATTTTCACTTATATTTTTAAGAAACTGATAATTAACAATAATAGTTAAGTAAACTGGGAAAATGTCTTAATTTCACATGCTTTGTTCAGTCTTTATATCTAGACAATGTTGCAGGTTAGTGAATAATAACTTTCAGTTATAATTGACTTTGATTGAGTACTTATTAGAATTCTAATGTTTTAGTGTACATTGTTAACAAAAAATAATACAATATTGGTAGGTTTCTTATATTCATGTTTTGATGAGCAATGAAAATAGTACTGTAATATAAAATTAAAAGAATCCTGCTTAGGGGCTATAAAAACAAAGTCTGTACTTGTAAATTATTTTATTATAAAGTTCATTTATATAAATTAGCACATAACCCACACACGCGTTGCCACGCACACTACAACGGCGTCGTAGAGAGCGCTACGCCCCGCTAAATAAAAACTGTGAACACAGCGCTTTCTGCGGCGACGACTATTATGATCTTAGAAGAGCAATGTACTCATGCCGCCCATCTCGGCTTGCTCCTTTACGAAGATTTCGAAGTACTGGTAGATGATAGTGACGGCGAGAAGGATACCAGTGCCGGAGCCGATAGCGCCGAGGAAGTCGGCGAGGACTGAGAGAGCGCCGATGCAGAGACCTCCGAACGCAGCCGCGGTGGGGATGTACCGGTTCAATTCGTGGATCATTGAGTTGTCACGGTGACCGCGCATCACCATCTGTTGTTCCTTCAGTTGCTTGGCGACCTGCGATAGTAAATTCAGCTAAGTATTTATAGCAATAAATCAATAGCACCTAATTTGCATGTGTGCTTGTGTTACATTATTCAAGTGTAATAAGTGGGGCATGTTACATCAAATCATACAATTACTCCGACTTAAAACCTATACCATAAAACGAAACTGAATTTAACCAAACGAGTTGTATAGAATCAAAGATTGGCAATCTCACTTTTTGGCAATTTTGAGTTAACGATGCAGAAAATTCTAAAATATTCGAAAGAAACTCTTTGTTTGATATATCATACCCAAACGACCTTATCTTTGCTAAATCGAGACAATATCTCGATTTAGTCCCAAAGACGGCAATCTTCCATTAGGCAGGTTTACTACATTTTTAATTTTTTCGTTGGTCAAAAGTTGCTAAAAACGAGATTACTTTTTACATGACTCAAATATTTATTTAGTACTGAATTAAAACGGCTCAAACAATTGCTCTATTTGTACGACACAATTTTGCAACGCACTTTCACTAATTGGAAAGTTGAGTTGTGGGGGCCGTCCACTTCAGTCGTATCATATAAAGGCACTGATGATGAAGTTTCGGAGGTTCGTTCACCTGTACCGGTTTACGAAGATAAATGGTCTAATATAGAATACAGTTTATTTTCGATGGTTCTGAAACTAGTTTTGAATCGTAATGACGTCAGTTTATAATTGTAAGCGCGCATTGAATGAATAATTTGTAGGTCAATTAACTAAAGAATTAAATACCAAATATTTCTTATATTTCTAAGAACAGCTGACTCATGGTTTTAAAAAAAGTCGCATTATTTATGCTATAATGCTGTTTCGTAATGCATATTTGACGATTTCCTTATATAAAAATTGCGCAGTTCTCTTTTGTCAATTTTTTTTCGGGGTTTCTCATTATTCGTAATCTCTAAATCAACTTTGATGACGCTACTTACATCCTTAGCGGAAGATCCAGATACATCGATCCAGGTCTTGGAGAAGAACGCGCAGGAACCCAGCATGAAGATGATGTATAACACCGCATGTAGGGGGTCATGTGCTATGTGCGTGAGCGACTCGGGGGGACTGAAGTAGTAACACAAGCCCCCCACGGGGTACGCGCGGGCTGGGCCGCCGCCTCCCACGTCCGCCCACACGCCCAGGAGGTTCACTAGGAAGTTGCCGCTAAATTTAACGGCTAACATCTGTTGGTGTTAAAATTAGGGTTAGTTGAGGTTTTTATGTTTTTCTTTTGTAAGTATAGGGACGATATTTCAGTTGTCTGGAAGGAATATTCATGTTTTGACAGATTTACTATTGAAAAGCTGTCATATCGATTCTACTGTTAGAGAAATATTACTCGACAATCAAATTAGCTTGTCACAGTTGATAGGTGGATATACACCTCTCCCAATTTGCGCCTATACAAAATAAGACGAGAATATAACTAGATATAGGTAATTCAGTATGGAACAACATTTTGTTGCCAAAACATCAAGCTAAATTTGATAACAAGACATTCTATTTACATACTTTTTTTTTCTTAACCAGTCTTAAGATAAAGTGCTCATAAAACATGTCAAATTGTTAATATTTCACACTTAAAATGTTGATAATTATAATAGCTAGTAAATAACATAATATACAAACCTGTGAGATAACGTAGAGATTAGAAACGAGTGCAGATTGCAAGATGATAGGTATGTTGGAGGTGTAGAACAGTTTGATGGGGTACGATGAGTACTGGCCGCGGTAGCGCGCCGACTTGATTGGTAGGTCCACACGGAAGCCCTGAGAAAAAAAATATTAATTGTAGAAATATCATATAATTTATTTATGATGAAATAACTTTCGAAAAGTTACTATGTTGTTATGTTACTGTCATCATCATATCTGCCCCTATTCCGCCTAATGAACGCTAATCGATAATAAGAGAATAAGAGTCGATTGGTGATAGGAATTTTTGTTATTAGCAGTTGAGAGTACGCGGCTTCCCATCCTAAGTGTGCGTCTTGAGTGACGGTGCACGAGCGGATTGCGGAGCAGCTTTACCGTCGATGCCTGTCCTTAGTGCACGCGGGAAAGTTGACGCGTATGCGCGTCTGTTTATTTTACTTTGGTTTTAATAATGTCGATATCAAACATTTATTTAATGCGCCGTTCATTCCGCCTGCGCGGTGCGCCGTCACTCAGGACACACACTAATAGCTAAGGGGTGCACGGGAGCGTCCAAGAATGACGATAAGTACGTCCCGTGCACCCTGGGCAGTCAGCCCCGCGAGCGTGAGGGTTCAATCGCCAAGTCGGGCAGTGTTATTGGATTTGTGCTCGGTATATGGCAATAGGCTCGCCCCCTATTACATGGGACTTAAGCATAACAGCGAAATGAGGGTGTACTGTACACCTATGCCCAACCCTTCGGGGAGTACAGGCGTGATGTTATGTTAAGGCTCCTACACACAATGCCGCCGGCTTATTACCGCGCGGGTGTAAGTCAATAGTCGTTATACCTGGCGGCCTGGTTAAACAGCCGCCGGCAAGCCCGGGCGGCAGTGCCGGCGACATTGTGTTTAAGGCGCTTCCCCCACCGAAAGTGGCGCCACTTCAGAAAAAAAGCATTATTTCTGTCAACACACAACATATTGAAATTTCGTACGTATAACATTTTATTCAAGTGTTGTAGAAATTTTCGAACACCAATTATCAACACTAGAGCTTCTGGATTCGAAGTTTTTGCGATAAGTACCAAAAACGGCCGTTTTTAGCATTAATTACTAAAACTTCTAACATAGAGTGTCAAGTGTTGTTTTTTGGTGTTCGAAAATTTCTACAATACTTGACCAAAATGTTGTACGTACGAAATTTCAATATGTTGTGTGTTGACAGAAATAATGCTTTTTTCCTGAAGTGGCGCCTCTTTCGGTGGGGGAAGCGCCTTAAGAGCCTTTTCTATACAATATAAAAAAAAAACGTATTGTCCATAACTCCTTCCACTACATAACCATGTTGAAGAAAGATCACACAAATACAATCATTGTTTGCAGTAGGACTATACAATGTGGAAATAAATACGTAAGACCCGTGAACTACGTCATTACTCATTATGGTGCATGAATTTTTATTTCGAACTATGTATGTACAGAAATGTGACATATTTGCAATATGGTACCGTATTTTTGTACCAGGTAGTTTTCATATCATACCCTTCAACTATGTTTTCATAGAACAATTACATCCTTCTTTATTAACGATGGTTAAAGGTTCTTTAACTAAAATGGCAATCAAGTCTATTGCCATTTCTATTCATTGGCATACAAATGACAAGGACAGGTATAATTTAATCAGCGTTTAAAAATGACATTTTTGAGTAAGGGGATTTATGTTTAACGTAAATTAAAATATTAAAAGCCGAGTTTTCCTGTACCGTTCATTAAATGTTGCATAGTAACAACAATTTTTAGAATATTGGTCTGTTTGTCTAATATGTTACCAGAAAATTTTAAATTAGCAGTAATTTATTCAGATTGACCTATGGACAAAAATGTTTAATAAATACCTCTGTATTTTTAAATAGACCGAAGAGGTTTGGTCTAGAAAATTTGCTAACGTGCTATTGTGCGCTGATAAAGAAAATGAAAATATATGACGTATTTTGACGGCACACCTGGCCAAGCTTTAAAACCGCACTATTTATCAATATTGTAACCATGACATAATAATGCATTAAAATAAAGGTAGAAATATTTCTGGATCTTAAATAGTTATTAGAATTTATTCAAAAGAGAAAAACTATAGATATTTTAGTGTTATTTAATTTTTAAAGATATTCTTTTTAAAAGAGTAACCATGGAGTTTCTTAGCGGCTCTTCTCCATAAGAAACGACTAATTGGA
Organism: Amphipyra tragopoginis; assembly: GCA_905220435.1. NCBI lineage: Eukaryota > Metazoa > Arthropoda > Insecta > Lepidoptera > Noctuidae > Amphipyra > Amphipyra tragopoginis. The sequence continues at coordinate 6,374,486 of HG991997.1, read as the reverse complement.
ACCGTGTACCTAAATTCGACTTATTCATAAGCGCCTGTATAGGTTTATGTTTTCTTTTATTTGGTTTTATTTAGTGTACCAAACAAATAAATGATATAGAATGAGACTAAACAGCAAAGACTCGGAGTATACGCGTTTCATTTTCCTAGTACGAAAAACCTTTTAAAAATCTTTACCTATATTACATACATTTTCTGGCAGGTATTCATCCGTATAATAATGGTCAGAAGTTGTCGATCACCTTTTCATACAATTCTATCCTGAAAATGTCTCTTACCTGGAAGTATATGACGATAGCAAAGACGAGAACAGTGGCGAGCAGGTTCATGAGGTTGGGCAGGTTCTGGCGGTAGAAGGCTTCCCTGAGCGCGCGCACCTTGTCTGGCCGGGTGGCCAACAGGTGGAACAGCGCTATCACTGCACCTTCGAACTCTGTGCCGCGACCTATAGTGAAACGTGGCATTGAGTATTGGTGTGGAAGGGACATGTGTATTGAGGAAGTTAATGCACTGCAAGTTATCAACAATCTATTTTGAAGCGCTGAATCCACTAACGAGTAAAATTGCGCAAGTTATCGAAGCAGTACTTGCTTACCTGTTTACACTGAAAGCAAGTTCTGTTAAAACTTTACACGGGTTGCTTGCAGCAAGACTATCTAGGTATATATCGGTAAAACATTAAAAAGTTGACTTGCTGCTTTCGTGTCACGAAGACGCGTGAATCATTGCAATATAAACCTTATACTTTTGTAATAAAAGTCACACGACGTATCTTCGTGAGCTAAAAAGGTGCAAGTCAGTTGCAGAAGGAAACTTGCGCAATTTGACTTGGATTCAATGCTACAGGGGCATGAAAAGCAGCGCAGTCGCTTGAAAGACACGCCCATCTGCAAGATGCAAGTGTGACACTAGCCTTACATCAAGATTAGCGCTGAGATCTCCATGACATGTCAGTTAGATAATTGCAAGGAGTTGTTATTCAATTTTATATTTATAAACATACTTTGCAGTTCTAAGTTCAAGTGTTATGAATTATTAGTTCATGTACAGTTTTATTTTTCTCTTTGAAATGTTCTAAGAAGGAAATGCTGTGATTATAATATTCAAAATTAAAGGTAGCAATAATAAAGTATGTATTTCTCTAATCAATTCCTCATATTTTAGGATATCCCTATAGAATTATCCCTACCTACAATTTTTTTTCTATAAAATCCATAAACTAAGCCATCTGACAATGATATCATAGTTATTATTTGCGAACCAGTTCATTAGCTAAATGAGTAATTTCATAATATCTAGTTCGTCTGAAATCGTTTGTTATTAGGTACAATTAAAATATTATATCTGCAAACCAGTTATTAAATGCAAAAATAAATGTGAGAGGAAGTAATTAATAACTAACAACTGTACTGTAATTGCGTAAAATTAAATCCTGGAAACCTTTGAAAAATGCTCTAAGAAAACATGCATACAAACTTGCTTGATTTTTTTGATTGGATAATGTTCCATCATTAAAATGTGAGAATAAAAGTGAGTAAAAATTTTAAGTTTAATCCAAGCATTTAAGCAATTCATTCAAAATATAACAGGCAGTTATCTAGACCAAATACAAACAGATAAAAGTTGATTTTGTAGTAAGTATTGATTAGATAAATATTTTTGGGTGTGCAAATCACACCTCTGCCTTATGTTTGATTACAATGTTCTTATAATGAACTAGCAGTGCCCTGGCGACTCCGGCCGCCTAAGAAGTACTTTTTTATCCTTCACGCAAATGCCAACAACAACTGTACAAAATTTCAAGTCAATCCATCAACTACATTTCGAGTTTTGCGGACACAAACATAAGGAAGCTGAATTTTTATACATATATAAAGATGTGTGGAGTACTTACCAGTGTTGACGGTAGCAGGAGAGAATGCCTTCCAGACGATGGTCTCACAAATGTTTGTGGCGATGAACAGGGAGATACCAGAGCCAAGACCGTAACCTGCAATAACATAAGTGAATTCAGTGTTTATTAAACACTGCAGGGAAAGAATGGTTATCATAAGGTAACCAAAAACGGTGGAGTGATGAACAGTCACTCACAGGGAGTTGATAGATAGTCTTTCATTATTTTGCTAAGAAATACAGGTGAGAAAAACACAGGAAATGATTATTTTTTATTATAAAAACTGTGAACTAGTAACTTTATAATTAACAGAAACCTGTTAAGGTACTAGTTAGATATTAATTTGCAACAAGCAATTATGAAAACGGATTTGACGAAAAAAAAAAGGAGTCATGGTTTCAAGGCGGCCAATATGAAGACCTGATTTTTAACCTCCATACTGACCTTTTTGCAGTAACTCGTCGAGCAGCAGGACGATAAGACCAGCAACAAACAGTTGAATGATGATGAGCAGACAGACTCCGGCGCCGATTTCACTCGGTTCACCGTACATGCCGGTCATTACGTATACGATAGCCTGACCCACTGTTATCACCATGCCGAATACTGCAGACAACAGATGGAGTTGGATTAAGATGTTTTAAAACAGGGTTTGGCTGTGGAGTGTGATTGGTAACATTTTTTAAATGATTGCATCTTTCCATTTCATGTCGTAATTATAGAAGTAACTGCTTTAAATCAAACTGTTTTTATGTAATTAGTGGAATTAAAACTTTATTGCTGGGATTTTCGTTTTTAAGTTTTGTGGGGATAGGTACTTTATTGTTGAGATTTTTATGAAAATCGCTAGATTATTGGAAGACCCTTACATTCTATATTATGCTGGTGCAATTACACTTGGCTGTTTGCCCCAATTCAGGTATTAAAATGAATTTGAGTTTACCTGAATTTGGACAATACCATAGGCATCCGAAATTCGGGTAAACAACCAAGTGTATTTGTGCCATGAGTTGAAACTGAATAATATTACTTAGTACAAAAAATGTTTAGTCTAAAATTGTTTCCACCATAATATTTATTACAATTTAGAACATGGTGTGGTGTCCTTGTAAAACAGAATAAATAATAACTCTCATTGATATTAAAATGTTGTCTTATTTTGTAATCTACAAAATATAATGGAATTACCTAATTAAAAGTTAAAATCCCAAGCTGTTGCGAGATAAAATGTATTATTGCAAAGATATTCTAAGATAACATAAAACATTTATCAATTCTTTCAATAACACAGATTATAATGTATACAATTTATATAATATATCTTATGAATTCATACTATATTCAGTTCAAAATTGTCAATTCTTTTTTTTCTGTACCTATTTCAATGCTTTTCTTTTTAACACAAAGATTGACTAGTAGAGAATGCCTTATGGCATTAAGTCTGCCTTATGTACCATCATAGTGAATAGAAGTATAAATATATAAATAATATTAATTGAATTGTTAAGAAATAGCAACAATAATAACACTGCAATAAATACTTCAAATTAGAAAGTTGTTTCTTCCTTTTGTTATAAATATAAATTGGCAAACTGCCTGACAGTACTGTATAGGACGAAATTGGCATTCTGCCCCTGTATACAAGGTTTAGAAGATATTAGTAAATATAAACAGCTGAAAATAATTAAAATAGTTCAACTCTTAAAGTTGTCCAATTGAGTTTTGCTATTTTTTTGTGTCTCTCATTCAAGGAATGTTGCTTTCATTATTATTTCCTCAAGCTTGCATTACTTAACAAGATGTCATTAAAAATCTAATGTGGCAAGTTCACTGGCAAATTAAATTGTGCAAGTTATTGCAGTGCTTGCTTCGTTTGTAAAACTTTGATAAGTTGAATTTCTGCAGGTGTGACCACAGTTGAAGAAGTCAACCTCTGCAATTTAATTTGCTAGTGCATTAGGCCCTTATTTTTTTTTTTAGGAAGGCTCTAAATCACTTGGTATTTTTCAGGATACGGACCTAAAAGAGAAAGGTGTTAAGGTTATGTTCACTTACATTTCTGTGCACCGTTGAACAGAGCTCTGTCTTTCGGAGTATCACCGACTTCTATGATTTTTGCTCCGGCTAACAGTTGCATGATAAGGCCTGACGTTACAATGGGAGATATACCAAGTTCCATGAGTGTTCCTCTATTTGACGCAAGAATTACACGGATCCAATAGAATGGATCTGCGCTGTCTGAGGACATTATACCGAATAAGGGGATCTGAAAAGTAACATTGAGGTTAGAATTGTGATGACAATGAAAGATCTTTGGGGATTTAAGAATTTGTTTCCATATGTTACAATTTAAATCAAAATTTAGAAGCTTTTGATTAAAAAACAGCTTTGAATTCTAATATGAGAACATTTGAAAGTCTAGTATATGAATGAATAGACCCATTACACAAATATGGGTAAAACAACTTGTTAAAATAAAAACATGAAATAAAAGTGTATAGTGACTTAAAACTTGCTTGTATCATTCATATAATTTAATGAATGGACTTAGAATTACGATAAAATATCAATTTATCTCATGTAGCATATGGCCACATCACAATAAAATATCATAAATTATAACACTCACCTGACAACATACTAAGAAAATAAATAGAGTGATTGCAGTCCATAATACTTTCTCACGGAATTGGATCTGAAATATAAAGCATTTAGTTAGAAACCTACCAAATAATCAACTCCAAAATGTTCCACAAAAAGAACAGTTAGCTATCCTACATAAACCAACAATAGGGTTAGGTATGCACTTTCACTTACGTTTTAACACGTATATAAGCTTTTAAATACTCTAACACGTCTACAGTCACAAATAAATGCAATTACAAACACAAATAACATGAAAAGACTACACAAGCAGACAAAATATAACCATGGCTTACCTTTCTTTCTGGTTTTGCTATTTCGGGCAATATACTGCAAAACGGCTTTATAACTTCGAGGAATTTGACTGCAAGCAGAACATTTACATTAATATATTACACCTTTAACACACGACACACAATTTTAGAATAAAATCATATGAAAATGTGCAAATACGTGTCCGAGGTTTAACACTATTTTAAGTTAAAAATATGAACGATACTCACTTCCCATTTTGATTTATTGCGAATTAACTACCCTAACTAAAATATTAACTGATCAATTCGGCTAAAACCATTCAACTTTTGTTCATTAGTAACACTCCAATAGGACTTTTCGCGAGAAAGAGCCTGCGCAACGCCGCCAACGAGCTGTCCGCGAATGACACGTCCACAACGTCACGTCACGTGACCTGTGATGTTGGCGTGTATAATGTTGCCCTCAATAATTGGAAATAATAGCGAATAAAGCGTTGAATCGTTATCATAATTTATTTCAATTATAACTTTTTCCAATTTATTATTTTAAAATAAGTTTAATTTTTCTGTATTTCAATATAAATAATAATTTACAAACACTATAAAACACTAAATTCTATGGTCTGTTCACCTTGGAAGCTTATAAAAAATACAGTTTTTTTATAAATTTAGCTTTTTTTATTCACTATAACATTGCAGTTCCTCATCACTCCTCATTAAGCAAATTAATATTTTATTTGAGATTTTAGCTAAGAAAAAATTTAAAAATTTTATGTAATGGCAATAAAATAAGTAATTTACAAGCTTGCATTCTCGCTGACTTTGAAAATAACACTCGTTTTCAAAAAGTAAAGCCGTGTACCTTAGTGCATATGCTCTAAGCCGTGTACTCACTAAAGGATGAAATATGTTGTGGGATCGTTTAAGACTTGCGCCATCATTAAACCGAATTCACCAACAAGTTTGGTTAAGGTTAAAATATGACGGGCTGGTGTCCGCAACTCCACGTCTAAGCGCGTATTTTGCGTGATGGGTGGTAAGTATAGTTACTCGATCCACCATAACTCCTCGAAAAAGGCCAGCACACTCTTGATGTTGCTGGTGATCTCTCGGAGAGTACCTGGGTTTCCAAAGTACTTGGCCCTGTATGTGGCGATCTGCACGTGGGTTGCCGTCTCGTCCTTCTCCATGGATGCTCTGCACAGTAGGTTGTCTGATGTCTGAGTAACTCCAATGACAAAGAGGTGTTTGTTAAATGAACCATAGCCAGTGATGGCTGCTGTGACTGTACGCAGTTGTTGCTTTGACAGCCGGAGGGCTTGTTTAGTGAGACGACCATCAATGGCGGGAAGCGCCTCCTTGGCCTGCCTGCACTTGCCATGGTTTATCCATAACTCGTTGTGTTGGTCTCTGGTGCATTTCCTTACCAAGGTGCGTAGGTATCCGAAAGGGAGATGTACTATGGGTTCTGGACCCACCGCATCCATGCTCGATCCCCTTCTGTCGAGCTTATCTGCTGCATCGTTGCCTCGGGAACCGCTGTGTCCTTTGATCCATTGAATATATATATTGGTTATTTGTATCTCTCTTTAAATCACGGTTCATCTTCCGTGCGGAAGATGTCCGGTCTTTTGGAAGGCATACACGGGGACACAGGTCCAACGCGCAGAGGCCCCTTTGAGAACTTTAATCTAAAATGGGGTGGGGCACCAACCCGGGACTATCCACGGCTGCACTATTGGAGTACAGTCATGGACCGTCCCAGGTGTGTGCAAGACTATTGTAAAATATGGTGAAAAATATCTGGTCTATGGGAAGGGGTGTTAGGTGGACTAGATAACTTCTATTGCCGGAAGAAAACGGCGTCTGCCTTTCAACATTTAAAATTGAAGTGTTGGCAGACGGTGACTCGCCAGCTCACTAGCTGGGCCCCCTGAAAAGCCGCCAGTACATAGGCGAAGGGGGCAACAGACGTGTGAGCGGGTTAATAAGGTTATTAAGGTTACCCACCTGATTCAGAGTTTGGTGACATTCGTGTACCAGTCCAGAATTAACTGTGTGGCTGTTTAGTGCTTGCAGGACAGCCATGCTGTCCGAGAGTATTCGGATTGAGTGGTTCTCAACCTTTTTACCTATCATTCTTCTGCACTGCCCAAAGGTGATGCAGGCCTTGTTTAGTTTGTTGTTTAGACAAATAATAGCAAGCTAAAATGGAGCAATGATTGCTCCATTTTAGCTTGCTGTCCAGGATTACCTCGAGATACTTAACTTCATTGGACAGCTGGAGTTCCGTATTGAGCAGTTTGGGCAGTCGGAAAGTGTCTATAGTGCCCGTTTTTGGGTGAACATGACTAACTCTGTTTTGTTAACTTTTCACTAGCAAGTTAAATCACGTAAGTTTACTTCTGCAACCGAGTTGCACCGTGGCGACACCTGCACAAGTCAACTTATGGAAGTTTTACCGACTTGCTTGCCTGACTTGCCCCAAACTGACCGCACCAAATCCTTTAGCAAGTTCTATTTTACTGCGCAAGTTATAATAGCACGTAACTTCACGGAAGTGCTCGCTTAGTTCGTAGAAGTGGCAGAAGTCAACTTGCTGTGGGTGTGTCCACAGTTTGAAAGTCAGTTGCAGAACTTTCAGAAGTCAACTTGCGCAGTAAAACTTGCTAGTGGATTTGGCGCTTTTAACATATTTCAGTGTAAACAAGTAACCACGTTGCTTCAATTTTATTTGCTTAATGGGTGAATGGGGACAAGGACAAGGACTGGAGACATCGACAGACATCGTTAAATCGTTATGCCGTCAGACACCTGTTTCAGCGAAATTTTCTGCTACGGCTGCTATGGGCTATGATTAGTTGCTATACATGTAACAAGATGTCCGGCAACGTCGTGTTGTGGGATATTTGTGCACGAATAAATACGGGGTTAACGTAATAGCTCGTAATAGCGGAAAAAAAAAAAAAAAAAAAAAAAAAAAAAAAAAAAAAAAAACGTAATAGCTCGTAATAGCGGCGCAGCCTTAGAGCATAGGCGCAGCGCTAATACTAAAGAGTAGGTTAGTTATAGAGAGCACTGATATCGAGAATATAATATTTTTTCATCTGTTTACATGTTAGCTGTCTGTCGGTAAAGTCATGTTAATGTCACTGTCAAACTGTCAATGTCAAGTCAAGTTAAATTTGACAGGATCTTCTTTCCCCACCAACACCATGTGCTTTTATTAGTAAATAATTGCAGTTTTATTCTTTATAATTAATTAAAATGCAGCAAGCACATCGTGCAGGAAACCTAAAGCAGAGCAACAAAGCTCACAAGTCGCGTCATCGCTCTAAACGCGGTATTTCAGCCGCTGTAAAAGGTTAGTAACTGTCTTTTATGGCGGGTACGCACCAACCGAACAAAAGCAAGTGAAGGCTAGCGATTAGCAACCGTCGATAGGCACAGATGTTCGCTCGTCTTCGCCGATGTGTCCAAACAGAACGAACGAAAGCGAACAATCGGATTCGTAGATGATCGGAGGTTGATCCACCGCGCCGCCGTGCCTCTAGCAGGAGGTGTATATTGTGGTTAGCTGGTAGTGCGTTTGATAATGGATGACGACGACCTTATTATTGCCAGTGCTGCGTTCATTATACTAAACAAAAATTCCCGGCAGAAAAAGAAACCATGTTAGTGGACATTTTTATAAAAAAGCATTCAGCATTCGCTTGCGCATACACACCGCTTGCGTTCGCTCGCTATTATTCGCTTTGATGTACCGATGTGTGGTGGAATACAGCCAAACATGAACGAAGGCCTTCGCTGGCTGTTTCTCAATTTTGTCAAGTTGTCCACATTGATCTGTTCACATTCCCTTAGTAGCCTTTCGCTTGCTCTCATTTGGTTGTTGTATACCCGGCATTAAAGAACATGCATTTAGCCTTCCAGCAGATCAAATAAATAAATAAAATTCCTACAGGCAAAGTAAATTTGAAGGAGTTTGTACGACGCAATCGCCACATACTGAAAAAGGATGAGCGTCGTCACCAAGCACTTCAAATTCGAAAGAACAAGCGCGAAGAGGTTTTGTCGAAGAAACGTGCACTGGGTGGAACTCGCAACCCACCATTCTTAGTATGTATGGTACCACTGAACGCCCAACTAGATGTGCAATCCGCTCTTGCCATTCTGAAGACCTGTTCTGAAGGAGCAGTGGTTACTCAATCTTCTAATGGCATCTTACATGTTGGGTAAGTTGCACCTAGTTTAGTTACAGATATGATAAACAATCTGTAGTCAGGATTTTAGACAAGAGCATCCTAATCCTGTTCCAAATCTAATTTAATTTATAATATTTCAGTTTACCAAATTTCAAGCAAAGATTCTCTTTCATATGCCCAGAAGTGGACAATGATTTTGGCCTGTTGGATGCTCTTAAAGTTGCAGACACAGCTCTTTTTGTCACCTCAGCACTTGATGAACCAGTAGATGAATGGGGAGAGAGAGTTCTTGCATTATCAATGGCCCAAGGCATGCCTACACCTATAGTTGCTACAATGGACATTGAAGGAGTGCATCCCAAAAAGCGTACAACCGAAAAGCAGAATGTACAGAAGTTAATATCAAAATGGCTCCCAGAAGAAAAAATTATGCAGCTAGACAAGACTTCTGATGGGTTAAACCTGTTACGTAGAATTGGGAATCAGAAACGAAACATCCTCCATCATAGAGAAAGGAGGCCGTATATGTTGGCTGAAGAGGTAGAATATGTGGCTGATAGTGAAGGAGATAAAGGTACTCTTAAAATTAGTGGGTATTTACGTGGTATGCCACTGAACGTAAATGGTCTGGTGCACATAACTGGACTTGGAGATTTCCAGATGTCAAGAATTGATGGATTGGAAGATCCACATCCATTGAATTTGGGAAAAGAGAATATAAAATCAGATGAAACAATGGATGCTGAAGTTACAAAGGTTTCTGTGTTGCAAGTTGCTGACCCAGCTAAACAGGAGAGTCTTGTATCAGAAAATATTCCTGATCCTATGGAAGCTGAGCAAACATGGCCCACTGAGGAAGAAATAGAACAAGCTAATTTAGAGGTAACCTATTTTCTGACTTCTTATTATCAAGCATTAACAAGCTTATGTGCAAAAGTTTATGAACAGATCTTATTAGTTCTTTTTACCTCCTGATGTTCTGTCCACCCTATACTTAGCTACACATTTGATACAAAACATGACTAAAAAAACAAAAATATTGGATTTTCTTCAATTAAATCAGACTTTTGATTTAATTAATAATTAAAATGCTTTTAATTTGGTTTTCATATAATTCTGTATTAGATTTGCAGCTTAAGAAACACATTATCATTTTGGTTTATAATTATTTACTAATAATTAACAGAAAATGTATAATATACATAATATTAAGAAAAGAAACCTTTACTGCAGTGAAACCCAAATGGTTTTTAATTATTTTTGGTTGGTTTCTGTTTTCATTGCAGTTAAAAAGACAATAATAATTGATTTAAATGTTTTTTTTAAATCACTTTTTTATTGTTTTTCAAATCAAAGCGATTTAAATCATCTCAATGGTAGTTACTAATTGTAATGTCTATTTCATGCAGACTATAACGAAAAAAGTAAAGAAGGTTCCAAAAGGCTGGTCAGACTACCAAGCAGCTTGGATCGTCGAGTCTGACGCGGAAGGAGAAGGCTCAGACGACGGCAGCGAGAGTGAAGACGATGACGAAGATGACGCATTCATGTCTTGCGAAGAAGATAAATCGGATCAAGAAGAAAATGTTGAGGATAATGACTTTGAATCCGTCACTGAGTCTGTAGTAGGTCCCACAGATGAAAAGTACGACGCAACTATTGATGCCGCCGAAGAACATGAGATGCTGCAAAAGTTAGCAGCTGCTAAAGAAGACCGTCAATTCCCCGACGAAGTAGACACACCTCAGGATGTGTCAGCCAGGGAAAGGTTCATGCGGTACAGGGGATTGGAGTCGTTCAGAACATCTGCGTGGGACCCTAAAGAGAACCTGCCAGAAGACTATGCCAGAATATTCCAGTTTGAGAATTACGAGAGAACAAGGAGGAGGGTATTCAAGGACTTGGAAGATTCTTTGATCAATATGGTTAGTTATTTTGATAATATTAAGCATCTAGAATCAGAAATATTGGGTCATGGACACATCCCATTTTAAATTATTGCCAAGAGTAAAAGCATGTTTTTTTGTGATTTGCCAAAGCCTTTGATTGTGTCTTACATGAAATATTAATTGGAAAATTGTTTCACTATAACACTAAAAACAATGTTCTGATGATTCTTATTTTTTACTTGGGTAATGGAATTCTAAAAGTCAATGTCAATGATTGATGAATGAAAGACAGTGGTCTCTATTGTCCGTTATTACAATGCGAGTACCACAGGGGTCATTGCTTGGCCCATTGTTTCTTTTCCATAGAAAGTTCTTAACAGTTTCATGTTATTCTCGTTTATTTACAGTACGGTTTCTACATCACAATCCACGTCAAGGATGTTCGCCAAGATTTATGGAAGGCATTCCACTCAGCCAATGAGAATGCTCCCCTTTCCGTCTTCGGCCTTCTTCCTCATGAACAGAAGATGTCGGTCATGAATGTAGCGCTCAAACGTACGGGGGCGAGCGACGAACCGATCCAGAGCAAAGAACGCCTGATCTTCCAAGTTGGGTACCGGAGGTTTATCGTCAACCCTATATTCAGTCAGCATACTAACGGCGCTAAGCATAAGGTTAGTAAAATCAATTATTAGGGTTGTTCTTTTTGCTTTAAGATAATAATATGTGTATGCCATATTAGTATTATGCTTGTACGATTTTTATTTCAGTATGAGAGATTCTTCCAACCGTCGTCAACGTGCGTTGCGTCTTTCTTTGCGCCCATACAGTTTAGCCCATCTTCAGTATTGTGTTTCAAGGTGAGTTTCTACTTGTTCAGTCGTTTAACTTTGATAATATTTGTGTGATTGATATTGGAACTTGTAACATTTTTGAAAATATGTAATTGTTTTTTTTAACAGGAGAAAAAAAATACAAAACTACAGTTATTAGCTACAGGAGTATTAATGTCATGCAACCCAGATAGGTTGATTATCAAGAGAATTGTGCTCTCTGGTCATCCATACAAGGTATTATATTCTTCATCAATATCAATGTTAAAGATAATAAGCATCATACATAATATTTTTTTATAATAATTTGCTTTTAATTCTAGGTTCACAAGAAATCAGCAGTGATAAGATTCATGTTCTTCAATAGAGATGATGTTTTATACTTCAAACCATGCAAACTCAGAACGAAGTACGGTCGTATTGGACATATAAAAGAAGCTTTAGGTATGTCTCTTTTCTTTGATAAGTTCTTATTCTAAGAGGTAGCCAAAGGTGTAGTCGTGTACTTACAGTTCGCCGGTGACTGTAGGTTTCATGTTATAGGGTGCTGGCAGATAACCTCGGTGGGCTACTGAGAATGTACTCACAAAAAAAAAACAGTAACACTTTAGGCGTCGCCGTCGTCCTAATTGGAATGCGATCATACAAATGCTCACTTAAATATTTTAGTGCGAGACAATTTTTATGACGAAAAATTAAACAATTTGGTCCTCAAAAGTCACCGTAAAAGTTTTAATACGATATTATTACGATAATAAGATATTTGACTGTCCCCGGTTTCAATTTAATCTGCTATAACAAATCTCTTGTCATCGAATGTATTTTTTTTGCGTTTATCAGCCTATCAGCATCATACGATCGCATGACCTGGGGCCCAATTCTCCTAAAATAAATCTTGATAAATCACAACCGAACCAAGGCCGAACCGTTCATTCAGACAGTTCTCAATTTCAAAAGCTGTCGAATTGTTTGACACAAAAAACAAAATCAATCATTTTGAAAGTTTTCGAAAACAAAAACTGACTGACGGTTGTGGTTCGATTGCGTTTGGCAACAATTTATTTTAGGAGAATTAGGCCCCTGTTCGGGCGACCGGTTGCCAATCAGGATAACGCCTTAAGATCTGGGATTCTAACTCATGAACGTCTCGTAGTGACTCGTTAGACGCGCTCGCGACTACGAGACCATTAAAGCATCCTGTAAATGTTTTTATCTCTAACTAGCGACCCGCCCCGGCTTCGCACGTGTACGTTTTATAGCTTAAAACCTTCCTCTTGAATCACTCTATCTATTTAAAAAAACCGCATATAAATCCGTTGCGTAGTTTTAAAGATCTAAGGTCAGACAGCGGGAAGCGACTTTGTTTTACACTATGTAGTGTTAAAATTTTAAATCTTTTGTGCAGGTACTCACGGCCACATGAAGTGCGTGTTCGATGGCCAGCTCAAATCTCAAGACACGGTACTCCTGAACCTGTACAAACGAATGTTCCCAAAGTGGACGTATGAAAACTGTATCGTTACGGATAGAGATACCAAGGACACTGATATGTTCGAATAGATTTATGTAGTAAAATAAATAAACAGATAAAAATTATTTGTGTTTTCTTTAAGTTCACACTATTTGCACACGCCATATTTGCACACTTGTGATGTGTTAGCACTTTTTTATCAGTCTCTTCTTTGCCTCTACTGGGCAAAGGTCTCCTCCAAGTTCTTCCATGTACTCTTTTCCTGCGCCACCTCAAACCAGCCCTCGCGATACGAGTCTAGGTTATCTCGCCACTTCTTTCTGGACCGACCTTTGCGGCCCCGTCCGCACCTTTCACCATTCAGGCACCAATTGTGTGGAGATACTTGCCTGTCTTGCCTTGGTAAAGACCTTAAGTTCATAAATAAGCTGTAGCACATAAGTTCGCACTTGTGTGCTAAATGAAACCTGTAGCTGCAGACAGGCTATGTCCAGCGGCAGATTGTCATTATTGTGTTGTTGTAAGTAGCACCCATTAAAATGCTTATACCTACTTAATGGGATTCCTCGCGGTAAACTCTAAAGAGATGTATTGTGTACACTGCCGCTGATAAACTGCGATGAATAACAGATGACACGAAAGCCCTTCTTTTTGGTATAATTATGTTACTCTTTGTCGACCCTCAAGCTTTCCATTCCTAATTTTTTTTTAGGTCTGTGACATGCATCAGTATCATCAGTGCCAAAGATCAGTAGAAGAGCATGGTCAGTTCAGACATTACCTACCAGTGGACTACAACAGGCCGAGTGGATCTGAGTGCATAGGGCGCCAGGCCAAATTCTCGCAAAACGGACTGCTCGCGCTTTGCAATATTTACACGAATAAATTCGAGCCTATTTCTTGACAAGTTTGGACTTTAAATTGGCCTGTTTTTTACGTGTTTTCGGTGGGATCCTCTCTTCCCGTGGTTGTAGATTTGAGACAGGATCACGTTTTATTAGACGTCTTAGTACGAGATCCGGCCTAACATCGACCTTCCCTCATCTGTTTTTCCAACGAGAGGTATTTTATTTGAAAGATTTTATATAAATAAACAAGTCCCGCATGGGTTGCCTAGTCAAAAGTGGTCCAGGCTACCCTTAATTAAAATTCATAAAAAATCAAAAATAATTCCTCCTTCCCTCATCTGTTTTTCAAAAAACATTATTACCAATCGAAAGGAAAACATGTAAGTTAACAGAAAAAAATAGGTTGCCTATATTTTTCTGGTCCACATTCCAAGGTTGCCAGGCACAAAGAGGTGAGTTGGTATGAGTAATTTACCCTCATCTGTTTTTTGATTGAAAAAAGGATTAAATTAAAGATAATTTTATTGTGAACACAATGGTATAGGGTTGCCTAAAAAAAAGTGGTCCAGAGTTAGGGTTGCCGCGATTTAAAGTTTCAATATTTCAGCAGGAGAGTTGAGCGCGACATAGAAGCACTACACGTAGTACTCTGTACAATAGAAAGATACAACATGGCAGCTGCGCTAGTGGGCCCATTGCCGAGTAAAAATGAGCGCGCATGCGCATTTTTCTGTATGTTAGAGAGTTACCACTCTACTCCCGATAGTATTTTTCGGAGTAAATTATATAAAAGTCATAGAAAATAAAATATTTTCCAGAATAATTAATATAGGTACACACGGTGTATCCAAATTCATTTCATTATTTAAAACCACATGATTTAGAACTATTATTATTAGAGGATTAGGAACATTTTTTATGGCGCCAACTGACATATAACTTACACCAAAATTTCGAATAGAAGTCTGTTAAAATCAATTTAAAACAAATTAACCTGTGTAGTACTGTAATTATATACACAATAGATAAACAATGGCACTGACGATCTGGGTCGTCGCGCGGGATGATACCGGTTAAAATAGTATATTTTTATTTTATTAAAGAGAGTATAATAGTGCCTGCGCGTACTTAGATGACTACCGTAGTGTAAAATGTATGTAAAAGTTCATCATCAGAACAGTTTTTTTTTCTCTGATACAACGAATTGAACATTACTTACAGGAAACTGAGTTCACGAAAGTTCACGCTTGACTAGAAAATTAAATATTTCAGAATTGTTTTCATGAAAATTGAGTAAATGTCCCCAAAGAAAGTTTCCCTGTAACACCTTGGGCCTTATTATAAAAGATGGTTTAAACCAAGACTAAGGTAAACCCAGGTTTAAAATATACCCATCACTTTCTTATGTCATATAACAAAAAGAGACGGGGCTATTTTAAAACCTAGGTTTTTCTTAGACCATCTTTTGTAATAAGGGGGCTTTGGTTTAGAATTTCCCCAGTGTCGCAGTTAAATAAATCACATTGCATATAGGATGTAAACGAATTTGTGCAATGCATTCAAACCACATGATCTAAAGGTGACACAGATTAACATTGCGTGGGATTTTTTAAGAAGCAACAAAAAAACCCATAGAAAACATTATGTTCTGTTTTGCGTCATTTTAGCGCCCCGAGTTATCAGACTGCGCGGATAGTTTGGGGGCGTTAAAATGACTCACGTTAAGAACACCATAATAATTATCATTATTATATTTCTATCTCCCACATAAATCACGATGTTATAAGGAATTACACGAATTCGGATACACTCTGTATATTAATTATTCTGGAAAATATTTTATTTTCCATGACTTTTACAAGGTTAGTCAGAAAGGGGGTACTAATCCGAAAGGGTGTTAAAGTACTCATAATAATGAATAACTTTTGTTCTACAACTTTTCCCAAAAGTCAATAGTTTAAGAGGAACAGTTGTTCAAAAATCTCAAAAAAAAATCTCTAAAATCTATCTATCCCCAGTTATGATCAGCTGTGTTTACGTTTTAGGTCATATTTGGGGTCATGAATTAGAAGCACCATTTTCTGAATTTGTAACTAAAGCAGGGATGAAGAATTTTTGAAAAAACTAAAATTAAAATCATTTTATTTGAAAAAAAAAATATCGAATTTTGAAATTTTAACACTTGCTTTCAAACAGTCATCAGCGATACTACATATAAGTGGGCTTCGGATTAGTACCCCCTTTCCGACTAACCTTGTATATAATTTACTCCGAAAAATACTATCGGGAGTAGAGTGGTAACTCTCTAACATACAGAAAAATGCGCATGCGCGCTCATTTTTACTCGGCAATGGGCCCACTAGCGCAGCTGCCATGTTGTATCTTTCTATTGTACAGAGTACTACGTGTAGTGCTTCTATGTCGCGCTCAACTCTCCTGCTGAAATATTGAAACTTTAAATCGCGGCAACCCTAACTCTGGACCACTTTTTTTTAGGCAACCCTATACCATTGTGTTCACAATAAAATTATCTTTAATTTAATCCTTTTTTCAATCAAAAAACAGATGAGGGTAAATTACTCATACCAACTCACCTCTTTGTGCCTGGCAACCTTGGAATGTGGACCAGAAAAATATAGGCAACCTATTTTTTTCTGTTAACTTACATGTTTTCCTTTCGATTGGTAATAATGTTTTTTGAAAAACAGATGAGGGAAGGAGGAATTATTTTTGATTTTTTATGAATTTTAATTAAGGGTAGCCTGGACCACTTTTGACTAGGCAACCCATGCGGGACTTGTTTATTTATATAAAATCTTTCAAATAAAATACCTCTCGTTGGAAAAACAGATGAGGGAAGGTCAATGTTAGGCCGGATCTTAGACTATCTGTATGTATAAAGAATGGATCTAGGAAGGCTTGCGCTTTTGAAATTCATTGTGTTCGCAAAACAATAATAAACATTAATGTAGTTTACGTCTTATTTTTAACATTCTTATTATTAGTTTCACCCGTAACTAAGCAAGTTTGTAAACAAAATCTTGGAAGTCTATTTTCACCCACTTCTAACTGTCGAATCGATTTGAAACTGCAAATGTTTGATTCTGATGACGATACAATGATGACATCAAGCTGATCCTGTGATGTTGTCGGAAGGTGAGTAAGTAGGTACTATCGTAGAGCATGAGTTAGGGTGCCTTTCCACCAAGAGATATGCTATGCAGCTAGAATGTAAAAGCTAAGCTACGAAACTATGTGACCGTTTCTACTGATGCTAAGCTATGTAGCGGAGCGAGTAAGAAGTGTTATATGTGCGCCTGTAGGTACTGCTCTGCACATAGCTACACCACTCGCGATCATCCATAGCACGCATTCATAAGGGTGCCTTTCCACCAGAGATGTGCTATGCAGCTATGCTGCGAAAATGTAAAAGCTAGGTAAGCTATGAAACTATGTGACCGTTTCCACTGATGCTAAGCGATGTAGCTGTACGAGGAAGATGCGCATCTCGAGCTATGCGACGTATCGACAATAGGGAAGCCACGAGGAGAGCTCCATAGCTACACCACTCGCGACCACGATAGCACACATCCATAGCACGCATCCTTCCATATAAAAAACGAAGCTTAGTTGAATCAGTTTCCACCAGTGCTATGCTATGTGGACCAATGAATATGATTGGTGGATATCAAATGCATCCATAACAACGTTGCATAGCGCATCTCTGGTGGAAAAGCACCCTTGTGCATGGCGCATGGTTGTTAGTGAACATATCGAGTTTGGGCTTGTTTGATAAGATCTATTCAATGGGTCTATTTAATTCGAATGGAGAAGTGTTTTTTTTTCAAACTATTTTAAAATAAGAACCCATGGTCTCAATCAATCCATCAATATTTATGCTAATTGTATAAATATCAACCCGGCAAATAAATTTAGTGGCTAATATCCTTAACCTATTTCAGGATAAATTAATATCAAGTTGTAATTTACTCAAATAAAAAAAAGGGCTTTTAATTATAATGTTTATGTAAAATTCGCAATAATTTTTGTTCACACTGTACCACGCGAAAAAAGGATAGCAATACAAGACGAGTGAGAGGTTATATCAAGGAACGAGGTTCAAATAAAATGCAGGTTACGTTTCCACATCTTTATTGACACATGAAGCGCGAAGGCCTACACAGTGAACATCGGGGTAGCAATCTCTTCGCTACTAGCCTAACATTAACCGTAATCTCTTAAGAGGCAGTGAAACAAGTGAAATACTGTATTATAAGTTATCGTAAGTCGACAAGTTAAAGACAATCTAAGTTATAAAGACAGAAATAAACTTGTAACACCCGGGAACTGTTGCGAGAGACGCGTTCTACACTTAGGAGCAAAGAAATCGAGCCACTCCTTTTTCACGTGTCCCGGTTATTAGTTTTGGTTTCATGGATTATATACTAAGTTGACAAAAAACTACCCTCATTGTAAAGGTTATCAAATAACCTTTTAGGCGACTTATGTTTCGAATTGATCTGTTCCATAATAAGTACCAAAAATAATAACAATTATACGTGAAAAATAGAAGTGACTCGATTTATTTGCTCCCAAGTATAGTTGGGAACATCATCGCATAAAGCGCGCGTGATAGCGTCGGGTGTATACATCTGTTTAGTGGGGAGTTGAGTTTTCAGTACGGATAATACCTATAAAATAATTTTTGTCAATGACAGTAAGTTTCAGCGATAGACAACCATTTTTGTTCAACACTTGCTGCACATAAATTTTTAGCTAGCCAGTAGTGCGGCTTTGCGCACGCGCCGTTTATGTATGTGCGTTTTCAGTTTTCATACAAAAAGTATGCAAACACACGTTGTGTGTGCCCGCCGACTAAGCTTAACATTGCGCAAAACGTATCGTGTGTGTTTTTTTTATTTATTTCCCCTTACATATCTTCTTTTCATTCCTAATGGCCACATAAATACGACTGAATTTGTAGGATGTCTTTAATAACTTTTGTCGACTTATAATAACTTACAATCTAAAAAAAAGTTGCAGAGAACGTCATAAATAATATTATTTTAATAGTACAAAATTAGTGAGTTATCATTAAGAAAAAAAAAACTCAATTTACTGCATTCTCTGCAATCGTGCGTAACACGAGCGTATTATTATAATAAAGTATTATTAATAATAACTATTAATAATGTATGAATACAAACAAATTGTACTATTCGGTGTGATTAGTGGAAAAAAATATTACTTAAATAACGTACATTAAATTTTTTAAGAGTATTTTCACGCAGTTCCTGCTGCTTTGTCAAATTGAACCTTATTCATCATAGCACTAAAACATATAATGTAATGCAGAAATATTTTTTATGGAAACAAGTAATGAAATAGAGCGTTCAGATATTGATATAATTCTGACAAGATTTATTTGATCAGCTGTAGCAAATTGCATTGTCTTGGCTGTTGGTTCTAAACGGTCTTATAGTTCTGTTAGCATATGTTATCTGTAGCCGGCTTAAGTGTAAGCAATATCTGAATGCATTATTAATCTCAAGATAGTCATTTAATCGTCAAACGTCAATATTTAAAAAATGGTTATGCCATGAAAAAAGACACAAACTGATTTATTTCTAATGACTCGAGTGGTTTCATTCGACACAGATTTAATGGAAATCGGCAAGTCAAATGTTACGCAAGCGCGATCATCAGGAGTCAATCAAATTTCGTTTTCAACCTGCCGACTTTCATTACACCTAGAAAATCTACATAATCGTAACTTCAAAATCTCATGTATCACAAAATAAAGCAAATTAAGAATGATAGAAACTAATGTTATCTAGCAAAGACTTTAAATTTTCTCATCAAAATCGTTAAAAGTATCTAACATAAGTAGGTACGTCAGCGACATCTCATACACATAGTTATTTAACGCTTACACAATTATCTATCCTCCAAGCGCCATTTTAGCCACACAATAATTTTTATTTAGAAATTATCTTAAAGAACAGTATTTAGGTAGTTCTGGTTTAATTTATATTTCTCTATTTTTTAAAAGGCAAGTGTTTCACAGTTGGGTACGGCAGGCGTGACCAGCTCATGTCAAAAATGCGTTCAATATTTGAATTGCGCGCGAATTCAAGTCCATCTATTTTGACAGTTCGGTTTTTTTATTGGGTTTTGTTACAGAGGCGTGTTTTTTATGCTTTAGGTTTTTTATTGCGACGCTTCTTTGCGTCCGTGGCGTCGGGGGGCGATTGCTTAGCGCTGTTTGTGTTGGACGACACACCGGACTTGCTGTAGAGGTTGTTGAGGAACTCTTCGAGGTTAGGATCATGACTGCAATGTAAAAATAAAATCTCTTCATGAAACTGTATTTTAAGAAATATTAAAAGAAAGATGGGCTAATTTTAGTAACCAGTAGTACCTAATTTATGTTTCAGTAAGGGTCAAAATGTCAATAAAGTCAAAGTAAATGCAAACATTTTTGATCACAATCTGTTTATAAGCAGCACTCACATGAATTTTGGCCTTTTTTGGCGTTGATCGAGTGACTTACCCAGTGGATGGTCGCTGGTTGAGGTCTGCCGCTGCAGCCGCTTTGTTGCCCAGCACGATCCGGTACTGTACCACGTGGCAGTCCGGCCTTAGTTGCTTTAGGTTCTTTTTCTGCTCGAACAAATAAAACATGCATAAATGAGTCTTTGGTCGTTAAAGAAACGTTATAGAGAACCTGTCAGTAGTTACAAGATATGCCTAGGTACTTTACTGTTGAAAAAAATGCTTTGCTTCGTTTTTCAGGAACCAACAAAAAATAATAATTATACTCGTTTCACTCTAAGACGAGTCCTGACAACTCGGTAATTTCGTAAATTGTAGCCGCAAGCAGACTGCTATCGAAAAAACGTAAACAACAACATCAAGAATCAACAAAACTAGAGAAACGTCAGGAATCAACTTACGGTGAAAATGGCCGAAATGACAGCGAGAAAATCATTGGTGAATTCATTCAGAAGGGAAATTGTACGTCTTTATTACGTAAAGTTCGTTTTTTAATCTCTGAGACTAAATTGACAGGCACGAAAAGTCAAATTTGAAAAAAATGCTCCAAAATTTTATAAGTTTGACATTTGTACCTGTCAATTTAGTCTCAGAGATTAAAAAACAGACTGTACGTGAAAAGATTCGACGCATGACGTTGTGGGACAGTATATGGGTGAATATTGTTTGAATTTTTCGTATTGCGACGCGTCGTGTTACTTCCCGGTTATCTAAGACAGTAGGAGAAATAAAAATAATATAACAACATACCTGGCAACTGGCCCACTGTGTGATCTGGTACACGGCGCCGTCCATGCACGCGTAGTACATCACGAGCAGTCCCATCATACTCGACTCTGCCCATATGTCGCCCTGAAGATAAACATACTGTTATATCAGCCTGATGTGGGTAAATAATAATAAAGCTGGGAATAAATGAAATTATGATCATAATTTCATGGGATCATGAGGGCTCAAAAAAAAAGAAAGGATTTATTTAATCGTTTTCGAGTTTCAAATTTACCATGACTACAATTTTACCTTATGAATCTAACATCAAAATATTTTTTCTTTTTTTTAAAACCATGTCTAATGAAAATATTTTTTAAAATTTTCTTTTCCCTATCACTTGTGTGCGGCTTGACGTTAAGTTTCGGGGCAGTCTGATCTTGAGTAAAATAAATACCTCTATACCATATTCGTTAAAGCATGAGATAAAATGTCAACAAAGAACTACCCACTTTTCGAATAATTCCTTTGTTCGGAGGTGTCAATTACAAGAAATACGATAGCGATAATTTTAGAGTGGGTAGTATTTTGTTTACATTTTGTCTCAAGCTCCTTTGAATGTGGTATAGTCTGTCAAATTATACGAAAACAAAAGTCACATTTTTTGTTTCAACTACCTACGTAACGAGGGTAGTTTTGTGCTGTCAAATAAACTTTGCGCACACCACACACGTGTTTTCACAGTGAAAGGTCGCACAAGGAATTGCTCTTAATTACTACAACGATAGTAGTGTCGTGTTAGTTTTTGAGTAAATGGTTAATAGAAATATATCATCAACTTCACGGCAAACTTACGGATCTGCAAAAGCATTTTACAGGGGAGGGAAGCGAAGCAGTTTTTTTTTTGTTTCGTTATTTTATTACATTTGGTTTTCAAAATGTAACTTTAAGATACAATCAACAGATGTTCAATATTTTACAACGATCAGAAATAAACGCACATTCATAACTTTGCCTACTCATAAGATTCGTTAGTTTGCCGTGAATGTGACGATATGACACGCGGAGTCGTCACAACATTTCGTCGTGTCGTCCTAGTGTATGATTGTACCTCTTTAGCGGAGTGCCTGATCTTGCACTGTACGCAGTAACGCGCCGCGTAGCACGGCCGGTCCGTTAGCACGCGCTTGTGACGTCGCCCGCAGTTCGTGCATCTGATACAAGTTCAATACAATAATGTTAAGGCGAACCTGTTGGAAAGCGTACACAGATTAATTAGACTGTGTATTGGGAACAAGCCCTGAACGTAGAAATGGATACCATCCAAAGTATACAGGGTGTAAAAAGACCCATCACATAGCCGAAATCTACGCACTCTGTACATAAATCTAAATTACATTGACCAAAAATAATTGCTGGGAAACGACTTTTATTTTTAGGCATAAAAAAAACGCTGTTTTTTGTAGCGCGCAATGTAATGCACGTAACCGATTGTGCCTGTGTGTGTTGTGCAGCGCCTACACAGCTGAGCCAAGGCGGTTGTGTGCGTTTGATATTCATTGCGTTTTTGTAATTTCAAATGCGTAATTTGTTAAGAAAAATTGAAAATCTTAATAATGTTTGTTCGGAGGAAAGTTTAGTATTATCACTTAGAATTAGTTTTTGGAAAAAACTAAAAAAATAAATGTATACTTTGACCTTCAATATTTCCAGAACCAATGATTTCCCAGGTTTGGTCTAGACGAAAAAAAATATCCCAATGGTGAGTAGAATACGTGGTTTTCGTTATCGTTAAGGGTCTTTTTACACCCGATATATTGGATACCTTGGAAGCTAATTCGCCTACGCGTACGCGTAATTTTGCCTCTCTGAATTGAGGAACAGACTGCTCAAAGCCTGATTTTTGAGTGGCAAAATTATTTTACGAGTACCAAATAACTTTACCACCTGAAGTGAGGAACAGAATGCTAAAAGCCGGGTTTCAGAGCGGCAGTTATTTTAGGAGTACCAAATAACTTTACCACCTGAAGTGAGGAACAGAATGCTAAAAGCCTGGTTTCAGAGCGGCAGTTATTTTAGGAGTACCAAATAACTTTACCACCTGAAGTGAGGAACAGAATGCTAAAAGCCGGGTTTCAGAGCGGCAGTTATTTTAGGAGTACCAAATAACTTTACCACCTGAAGTGAGGAACAGAATGCTAAAAGCCTGGTTTCAGAGCGGCAGTTACTTTACGAGTACCAAATAACTTTACCACCTGAAGTGAGGAACAGAATGCTAAAAGCCTGGTTTCAGAGCGGCAGTTATTTTACGAGTACCAAATAACTTTACCACCTGAAGTGAGGAACAGAATGCTAAAAGCCTGGTTTCAGAGCGGCAGTTATTTTACGAGTACCAAATAACTTTACCACCTGAAGTGAGGAACAGAATGCTAAAAGCCTGGTTTCAGAGCGGCAGTTACTTTACGAGTACCAAATAACTTTACCATCTGAAGTGAGGAACAGAATGCTAAAAGCCTGGTTTCAGAGGGGCAGTTACTTTACGAGTACCAAATAACTTTACCACCTGAAGTGAGGAACAGAATGCTAAAAGCCTGGTTTCGCATACTGTAGATTGATTAACAGCAATTTTTTTGCTCATGCTTTGGCATTCAATTTAACATTTAATTCAATAAAACACTTAAAAAAATAATGTTACTAGGATCAATTGACTTCCAAGGTATCCAATAATGGTTCGTTCGGCAGTTTTGATGACATAAAAAGTAAAGTGGAAACACGTCCTTTTTTTGTAAGACTATGGATTTTGGACGTTCAGAATTCCAAGAATCCAGTTCTAGACTGTCTCCCTTCCCTATGTCCACGCCAGCAACGCCCTAAGCCGAGGTCCGAGTCCCACTAGGGGTCGCCCTTAGTGCTGTTGTTGCAGGTAGTCATGATGTGACGTGTAGTACAAGTAGTTAGCTTAGGTTAAATATTTTACTTCCCCCCCATTGGCTGGAGACCCTTCAGGTCTCGCCAATAACTGCCCGGTTACGTAGAAACCGTCCCCTAGGACGACCTACAGCAGTCAAATACAAAAAAAAAATGTTCTAGTGAACGCCAGGCCAAAAATCGAGTCAATAACGACCAGTCAGGTTTACGCTATGTATGTTACCTGATGGTGTTGGCTGCGAACTCCATCTTGTCGTGGAGCTGAGCGAGCAGTTGGCTCAGCTCGCTCCACGCTGCCTCAACGTGTCGGGACTCTAGAGCGCGACGCTCGTAAGCTTCCCGACGCTCCTGTGTTATGACAAAAAAATAAGTAATCATTTTCAATTTATGTTGTAACTTTTGCTTATAATTCGCGACTTCGCTGAATGAAGAGGTTGTATCAAATATGGAACTTGTCAGCCAACAAGCCAACCCCAAAGTATGTGTTACTTACGTGCTGATTGTCTAAATTTTATCAATGCAATATAAACCTACCATCTCTCAAATAAGGTCGAAAGCGTGCTGCACTATTTTAAATGCCTCTTCCGCTAAGTCATAGTTCTTTAACCTTTACCAAGAATACTAAAGTTTGCCAAGGCAATATGAACTTACCGGCTTTCTAATAAGGTTAAAACAGTACTGCAGTATCTTAAATGCCTCTTTCGTGTAACTCCTAGTAGTTCAGCCTTCACCAACAATTATTAATTCTGTTACAGCAAAATCAACCTACCGGCTCTCTTATAAGGGTCGAAGCGTGTTACTGTATCTTAAATACCTACCTCCTCCGCGTAACTCCTAGTTCTTTAGCCTTCAATAAGAATAATAAATTCTTTGAAGGTAATATGAACTTACCGGCTCTCCAATAAGGTCGAAAGCGTGCTGCAGTATCTTAAAGGCTTCTTCTGCGCCAGGCTGCTGATTCTTGTCGGGGTGTACAAGAAACGCTTGCCGTCTGTAGTATCGCTTTATCTCTTCGTCTGTACACGTCACGCTAACGCCCAGTATACTGAAAATAATTGCTTTATTTCAATTTTATGTTAAACACACAGACAGGCATAAGATTATGGTGCATTTGTTTTATTTTGGAGCACGGATTTTTTATCGAGTCGATTGGAGTTTATCAATTCTAAACATCAAATTTGACATAAGATATAGATAAAACGACAACTGATGTCGTTTTATCTATAACTTATGTCAAATTTGACGAAAAAAAATCAGCTGTTGCCTACATTTATGTTCGCAAAACTCGTCAAAATGTAGGGAAAAGGATTTTTTTTCGCGATTTCTGGTTCGGTCGCATAGTAAAAGTTGTTCATAATGATGAGTACAATGACCCCTTAAGAGGTTGTTAACGTTTTTCCAATAAGCCTGTAGATAGTATCTTATAGTATCAGCCCCCCGATTCAGAACCTTTTCAATAAGCAGTTGGCCACCGATTCGGTTTATCTTATTTCGTCTACGGTTCTTGTAACGAGACAAAAAGAGATAGTAAACCGAATCGTTCTAAATCAGGGGGCTGCACGGTGTGGAATAGCCTTAATACTTTATAGAATATTACTACAGACTATTATTACACACACACATCGTAACACATAAGTTTACAATAAACTATTTATTGCTTTTATTTAGTAGTACTTTAATATTGTACGTAATTTATTTATTTGGGTCGTTATTGCCCGTGGCATCACATTGGTCCTATCTGAAAACCAGCGTTGCGATATTTTGTTTTTTAAATGTATCATTATGATGAGATAGAATCCTTTTTTGGCCTCGTTCAGGTAGTGTTAATTTTTTATTCTTTTTCTTTTTGTATATTGTTTTTGTTTCTGTAACTGCCTGTGTGACTCTAGAACAAATATATTTTCTTCTTCTTTTTTCTTTTTAAACTAGCGACTCGCCAGGCGTCGCTCGGGTACGTTTTATAGCTTAAAACCTTCCGAAAGAAATTACCTAAATTAAGATGAAAACCGCATCAAAATCCATTGGATAGTTTAGAAGAAGTAAGCACACAAACAGACAAACGCGAAAAGCGACTTCAATTTATACTATTTAGAGATATTGCAATAGTTAATCCACATGACTGCCTCGTTGGTTTAGTGGTCGCAAGCGCAACTGCTGAGCGTGAGGTCTTGGGATCGATCCCCAGGTCTGACAAAGTGTTATTGGGTTTTCCGTGTGGAATTTCTCAGCAGCAGCCCACAGTCTGGGTTTGTGCCTGGTTGATGGCTATAGGCTCGCCCCCTATTACGTGGGACTTAAACATAACCGCGAATTGTGGTGTGTACTATACACCTCTGCACAACCCTTCGGGGAAGACATGCGTGATATTATGTTATGTATGTCCATAATTCCATTACCATACAGATGGAAAAAGTAGCGCGTGTATCTATAGAACACAATCAACGTCATAGCACATCAGAAATAGCTGTATAATGTACAATAGCAACATTATGTTCTGTCCATATAAGTAAAACAAGGACAGTCGATATTCATTACGACGCGACGGCGACGACGGTGTACTCGAACAAAACACATTACTATTGTTTTAGCATAAGTATTGTTACTAAATAGATAGGTGCAAAAATTCCACTCTTTTCAGATAAGCTCAGACAAAGCACATAATCTAAGAGTGTTTTAAGAAATAGTAAAGAAGTGCTCGCTAAGGAGTGGCGTAAGTCTGTACGCTCCTGTTGTTATCGCCCTAGACTTTATGAATGCAACTTAGGTAATCCGCCGTAAGCTTGGCCCTTCCGATGGTCTGCGGGACGCGGGAAATGATTCGATCAATTAGCCAGTCAACTGTTATCATCGCTACTGGTGGAGAACAGACGATCTACTCGCTCTCCTCCCGGGTCCCGCAGACCATCGGAAGGGCCTAGCTTACGGCGGTTTATCTGTAACACTCGTATTCACAAACGTTACTATGAAGTTTGACAGTGAGCTCGAACACATTGCTTTGAATACGGCTGTGTGATTGATTGCCTTTAGTGTAGCGCCATACCATACCGAAAATACGCAACCCACTTTAAAGCTGGCATTGACGTCGCGTCTTGCCCATATAATAAACTTAGCCGTCAAAGTTCAGTCACGTAACTTCAGCATGGTGTTGCGTTACGCTAAGGCCCGTATTAATGGATAGCTCTCATTTAAGAGATCTTCGAACAGCAGCTACCACTAAGTAGAATGCCAGACATTTATGAAAACGTAATTATTATTTTTTCATAACATTTTAAGTCTACACTTGAGGAATTTCCCAAATGAGAGCTGTTTATTAGTACGGGCCTTAGTCTCGCGACATAAAATCAACCAATCACAGAGTCGTATTTAACCAAAGCATCAGGGCCGTATTTAAGAATAGGCTGTGTAAAATTACAATGTGTTATTTACCATTTCATGAATTCGCGAATTTAACCCCCCATCCCCATCGGTAAGTAGTGAACACACGACAAATAAGCCTAGGTGTCCTAAATGGGGATTTGTTAAGCAGTGCGTTTGCACGGTAAAGAGTAGCTTGAGAGTTGTTTTGTGAATACCTTAACTATTAATAATATACTTGGGAGCAAATAAATCCAGCCACTTCTATTTTTCACGTAGGTATAATTGTTATTCACACTCAAAACTCATTTATTCAAAATAGACTAGAATGACTTAGTTCTTTTTGAACGTCAATTTTACAATATAGACATCCCCCAAAAAGCCCTCCCTTCACCGCTTCCTAGTGTAGTGTAGTATTTTTGGTATTATGCAACAGATCAATTCTAAACATATATCGCCTAAAAGGTTATTTGATAACCTTTACAATGAGGGTAGTTTTTTGTATTTGAATTATATAATTCATGAAACCAAAACGAATAACCAGGACACGTGAAAAAAGGAGTGGTTCGATTTCTTTGCTCCCAAGTGTAGATTATAATATCTTAGCTATCCCACGATAGTTTGGTTGTATTTCTGCAGGGGTCCTTAGTATTTGTGCATTGTATCTAGTGGGGCTTCTGTAAATCTTTATTTGGTGTCATTACCTTGTTGTTTCTAAAGAGGTTTTATTATCATTATACAACTTATGACACAATTAGATTACAACTCAGATGATAAGAAGTTTAGTATAAGAATAATGATTATAGTTTAATTGCATTGCAAATTAATAATAATATTATTCATACGTTACTATTGTAATGTACACCTTAAATTAGAATATAAAAATAGTTTTTTAAGTGTTCATTTATTCGAAATTAGAGGTCGCTCGCGTCCTCGCCCGCGTGGATACCGTTATCGCGTATTCAGTATTTTTCGGGATAAAAGTAGCCTATGTCTTTCTCCAGGTTCCAGACTATCTTTTTACCAAGTTTCATCAAAATCGGTTCAGCGTTTTAGGCGTGAAAGCGTAACAGACAGACAGAGTTAGTTTCGCATTTAAAATATTAGTAGGGATAACAGTCAAAAAAGTAGTTGGTTTATGTGCACATTAAAATATCCTCCAATATTAATTTAATTATCAATTTAGCGGTGCGAGCACGACACCAGCTGTCGTTTTATCTATATCTTATGTCAAATTTGACGTTTAGAATAGATAAATTTTTCGAATAGACTCGATAAAAGATCGGTGTTCGCGGGGCAGCACTCGATCATACACACATTAAAAATATAGGTCAATTATGCATCACTTGTACCAGGTAGACCAAGAAGAAAGTGCACAGACCAATTGAAGGAAAAGACAAGTGATAACATACAGAGAATTGCAGGAATTTGCTCGGGATAGAGAAAGATGGAGATTGCTACACCGACAAGTGCCCAGCACTTAAATTTTGGATGGATGTAACAGCAACATATATTGGAAGTAATATGACCTCACATGCACATAATATGAGTAACGTTACCTAAATACACCTATGATCCTATCATAGTATTATTTGACTTATTTTCCTCATTTTTCTTGATTCTCTCACACGTATGTGTTTATAAATAGAGCCAAATATGGAAAACCTATTCTATGTATGACCAGTTGAAAAACAATTGGCTAGCCTGGATCTAAAGTGGTCTACATCATCATTCAGCCGAAAGACGTCCACTGCTGGACATAGGCACAGTAGACATATAAGCTAAAGCAGTACTTCAACGACCTACAATCGTCCGATTTGACACACTCACACAGACACGCACTGCAACAAGACAAATAAGGTATTTTCGGGATACAGTTCCATACAAAAACAAAAAACTACTCTGTATACAGAGCGTGTCTGTGTGAGTGTTTCAATTCATGAGATTATAGTAAGTTGAGGTACTGCTTTAGCTTATATGTCTACTGTGACATAGGCCTCCCCCAAGCCATCATCGCCACGCTTGGCAGGCGGGTTGACGATCGCAGTATGGTTGTTAAAGTACTCAGAGAACGCTGCTGCCCATCCTCTAGGGAATCCCTTAGTCGCCTTCTACGACACCCATGGGAAGATATGGGGTAGTGCTATTCTTTACGTCCGACACTACACGGTACTGTGAAACGGTACCTGTAGTACAATACGGCCGACGTATCTTGGCGAGTCTGAAGTTAGTTGTTTGGCTGCGTAATGAATCTTTTAGAAAGGAAATTGTCTACTGCGCAGCTAATCAGCTAATTTCAGACTCGCCAAGATCAAGTAGGCCGTATTGTAAAGTGGTCTACAATATAATATTAAACTGCATTTAATTTGACGACGTCTGTGGTCTAGTGGTTCGAGTGTCGGACTGCTGATCACGACGTCGTGGGTCCGATTCCCATAGGACACAAATTTTTATGTGATGAACATAATTGTTTATGTTGGTCTGGGTGTTTCTTATGTATTATAAGTATGTATTTACAAAAAAAAGTATATAATTATTATATTTATTGTCTAGTAGCCATAGTACAAGCTCTGCTTAGTTTGGGACTAGATGGTGCTCTGTAAAAAAGGTTAAAAAAATTTTTGGTGGTTAAAAAGTAATTTACAAGAAAACAAAAATACACAGAGATGGGTTTCGTATAAATGGGTTACTACACTTCAGTTCCAGGCTCACCAATTAGGGACTAATCACAGTAATTAGCATTAACTCACAAGCATGCTGGATGGTTTTAGGACCTTATCACAGTAACGATTTGCGAGCGAGGCGAGAGCGCTGCGTGCTCGTTGTGAGCTCGCACCGAGCGCGCCGCAAACTCACGATGAGCCAAATTCGCTCTCGCTGCGAACTCGCGGCGAGCCCGCTGCGCTTTCGACTCGCTTTGAATTCGCTCGCGAATCGCCACTGTGGTAAGATACTCGCGGCGCGCTCGCTGCGAACTCGCGGCGAGCCCGTTGCTCTTTCGACTCGCTTTGAATTCGCTCGCTAATCGCCACCGTGATAAGATACTCGCGGCGCGCTCGCTGCGAACTCGCGGCGAGCCCGTTACTCTTTCGACTCGCTTTGAATTCGCTCGCTAATCGCCACTGTGATAAGATACTCGCGGCAGGCTCGCTGCGAACTCGCGGCGAGCCCGTTGCTTTTTCGACTCGCTTTGAATTCACTCGCTAATCGCCACTGTGATAAGATACTCGCGGCGCGCTCGCTGCGAACTCGCGGCGAGCCCGTTGCTCTTTCGACTCGCTTTGAATTCGCTCGCTAATCGCCACTGTGATAAGATACTCGCGGCGCGCTCGCTGCGAACTCGCGGCGAGCCCGTTGCTCTTTCGACTCGCTTTGAATTCGCTCGCTAATCGCCACTGTGATAAGATACTCGCGGCGCGCTCGCTGCGAACTCGCGGCAAACCCGCTGCGCTTTCGACTCGCTTTGAATTCGCTCGCGAATCGCCACTTGATAAGATACTCGCGGCAGGCTCGCTGCGAACTCGCGGCGAGCCCGTTGCTCTTTCGACTCGCTTTGAATTCGCTCGCTAATCGCCACTGTGATAAGATACTCGCGGCGCGCTCGCTGCGAACTCGCGGCGAGCCCGTTGCTCTTTCGACTCGCTTTGAATTCGCTCGCTAATCGCCACTGTGATAAGATACTCGCGGCGCGCTCGCTGCGAACTCGCGGCGAGCCCGTTGCTCTTTCGACTCGCGTTGAATTCGCTCGCTAATCGCCACTGTGATAAGATACTCGCGGCGCGCTCGCTGCGAACTCGCGGCGAGCCCGTTGCTCTTTCGACTCGCTTTGAATTCGCTCGCTAATCGCCACTGTGATAAGATACTCGCGGCGCGCTCGCTTAAAACTCGCGGCGAGCCCGTTGCTCTTTCGACTCGCTTTGAATTCGCTCGCGAATCGCCACTGTGATAAGATACTCGCGGCGCGCTCGCTTCGAACTCGCGGCGAGCCCGTTGCTCTTTCGACTCGCTTTGAATTCGCTCGCTAATCGCCACTGTGATAAGACACTCGCGGCGCGCTCGCTGCTAACTCGCGGCGAGCCCGCTGCGCGAAAGTATTCTACAGTGGTCAATGGTTAGTTGCTTTACATCCGAAAACCATGAACTCTGCTCATCATTCTGTACAACTTTTAGGTACTATAGAACAAACACAGAATTCGTGAAAAAAAAAGAAATTGCTTTTGCATACATTTTGTTATGCAACATGGAACAGCAGTTTTTTTTTTTGCGAATTTTCTCTCTTAGACGCTTCCGGCGTTTGTAACATACCACGGCTTTACACATAAACGTGTTGAAACTTGTCGGTATCCACTCACTGGACCGGACCATACGTATTTAAGATTTACCTGTTTCCTTATTTAGGTCGAGCTGCACCGATCAGTACCGATCTGTACCGACAAGTTGGGACCGGCAAACCCGTTTATGCAAGCACTCAGTTGACATACTCTGTATTCTCTTTATTTAGTGTGAAGTGTGTATTGTGTGCATAAAAACATACCTGTAAGGATCTTTCCCCTTGCATGCCAGTAGTCTCTTCATGGCTTCTTCGCCAGTCGCTGGCAACGGTATATTCGCGTTCAGCTTTGTCGAATCATTTCCATTGTCTGTCTCTATTTCAGCTGCAATAAAATTATTTCGGTTAAGTGTCAAATCCAAGTTGTATGCAAGTTTTATTGCGCAATGGACTTTCAAACTGTGGACACTCCCGTAGCAAGTTGATATCTGCAAGTTTTATGCACAGACGCCAGCACATCTAGCTACTACAATCTGTCAAATTTCTTTAATAGAAATAGATTTTCATCTTTATCGCGAAAGCATTAGGTTTAAGTTTGATTGGGACAATTTTACAGTTTCGGGTAGCTTGACCTGCTGGCGTCAGTACTCAGCGAGCACTTGCGTGCAACAACTTGCTAGTGGATTTGAAACTTTATAAACTACTTATAACTATGGGCAATATTTAGAAACGGAGACTACTTAGAGTAACGCCACTATCTAGCGGAATATTTATATGAGGGCTGGCATAAAAGACGGAGATCAATGACGTTCTAAGTTGACATCTCTCGTTAAGGGACCGTCTCCACGAGCGAGAGAATCGCGGCGATATTATCGTCGTGCCACGTATTTCTATACACTCTTTTAGAACGTGTCTCCACACGGCGATGTTATCGCGGCGATAGTTAGTATTGAATTTGATGGCACGGCGAGAATATCGCCGCGATTCACTCGCTCGTGGAGATGGCGCCTAACTTTCAAAGATCGATTAACATGACGGGACAAAGTATTATAAAACTATGGACCTAAATATCTACCTATGGGGCTAATTCTACTAAAGAAATATTGCCAAATCGCAAATTATGAACCACAGCCAAACCGAAACATGAATTTGACGGCTGTGGTACATTTGCGATTTTGTAATAGAATTGTTCTACTGATATAAGTTTGTAACATTTTACTTGTAAAAACTGGTTTCTGCCTGAAAGGAAAACCAGAAATACAGGATACAGTTTCCTGATGTATAAAACGACCTCAACAGGAAAACGTAAAGATTAAGATCATTTAGATAGTAACTGTATACAGTTTTTTTCTTGTTGCTTTATTTTAGTGTAAAGTTAGTACTTTGAATTAACCAGTTACATTTTTACAGTTTACTATGATACAGTTATCAGAGATTAAAACAGCTAGGTTTAATTTTAAAACTTTCTATGTAATGCATAGAAAGCCAAGTTATGATAATATTATTGTGTGTGTATGCTAATTTCTGCAGTAATTAGTAAGTAACAGTTTATCTGGTGCATGACCACTATTTATTGTAAAAGTATCTACTCGTTTTTATTTTCAAAAACTTTGTCCCAATCATAGCTTTTTTCTGTGTTTCCTTTGATCATTATATGAACAAACTCCATATAGGCCTCCCACCATGGACAAACATCAAAATTCAATACAAAAATGCTGATGGCTGATGAGCGCAGCGAATGTTGCTTGAGCGACACTAGACAGACACTTATGAGATATTATAGAATGTTATATTACTAGCGACCCGCCTGGCGTCACTCGGGTACGTTCCACCTAACTTATGATAAACACTACATCAAAATTCATTCAGCACTTTAGAAGAAGTAAGCGAACAAATAGACAGACGCGAAAAGAGACTTCAATTAATACTATTTAGGGCCAAAACTGCGTTAAGCGGGCGTCCGCAACGGGCACCCGTCACGTGTCGACGCGCGTGGTCACGAGGGTGGTCTCCGTGGGAACGCGGCGGTCCCCGTCGCGGAGACCGGATTATTTTAATTACGCAGTGTCGCTAGTTCAGTTTTAACGGTGTGCATGTACAGTCGTGTCGATGGAGAAATTAACATATTATAACACAGCAAAACGACGACTAGCAACAAAAATACGACAGCCAGTAAGCCCGTTTATTAAATAACCGCATGTGCCCCCGCGCGGGCGTCCGTCCCACGGAGGCGGGAACAGTTGCGCGGTTGCGGGGCCCGCCTCTCCGCGACGGAAGTCCGCGCGTTTCTCCGCGACGGAGCACTTTTGTATAGAACCGCGCAGGCGTCCGCTTAACGCAGTTTTGGCCCTTAGAGATGTGATATTATATCACATTGCTGTCTATTTAAAATCATCACATCAGCCTATTAGCATGTATTCCTGAACATGAACCTCCAAGCCTCCCCATGAACGATCAGAGGGATAAATTGCCTTAGGCCTATTTACATTGCCGCGGAACGGAGAGTAATCGAATTTTTTTAACGAAATTGTACGTAGTATAATGTGTTTTATGTTAATTGTATAACGTACAAACTAGATACGAGCCAAAAAAGAGGTCGCGCGACTTCCGGGGAATTCTCGCGCATTCTCGAGGATTCCCGTAGCTACTGTCGGCGTCGACTGTGGAATCGACGGGAAGTGGCGCGAAGGGTGAGTCGCAGTGCGGCGTCAAGCGTCTACGAAACATTGAGTGGTCAACAGTGGCGTAGGGTGAATTTTCTTAAAAGGGAAGCCGGACCAAAAAATGCTTACCTTGCTCAAGTGTGATGCGTGAATTCCAGTAACTACTCGTTTCGAAAGGGAAGCCGATAGGAATCGAGTTGTTTGGAGCCTTCGCCACTGGTGGTCAATCAGATTGCACTAGCGGGTGCGGGTGCGGGCGCTTGGGTCTTGGCGTCTGCGTGTTCACAGTAGTGCTGAACGAGCTATCGTACGACGCTTCCGCGGGTGAATCAAAATGGTTTAGAACCACACGGGCAGTCACCTAACAGACGCTATATCACTGTGAACGATACGGGCGGACTGAGCCATTAGAAACACCCGCGCCCGCCTCATGTAGACGCGCGGCTCGCAGGAGCACTGTGAATGTAACTGGCGTCTACATTCATTTTGATTTACACGCGCCCGCGCTCGCCTCCACTCTGAAAGAGTACTGAGAGTTCTCGAGCATTCTCACGAATTCGCGCGCCCTTTCGCGCGACTGGGCGAAATTGACGCTTTCGTTCCATTCCGTTCCGCGGCAATGTAAATTGACCCTTAACCACCTATGAGCTACACCGCAATCTTACATACATCAAAGAAAATATATAATCACCTTTTTTAAACCACTTTAGCCTCCTCCAGAAGCCAAGTCTTGTATGTCCAAACTTTCTGTCGATGTATAACAAGTACTTGTTGTCGCCGAGCTTGCTCAACCAGTCCTTGGTGCTGCGCCACACCGCTTGGGAGCTCACATATGTTTGTGTGAACACTGATGTGCACCTGGTGAAGAAGGTTTGTATGAATGTGACACCTTTTAGGAAATGGTAATAAAAGTTCTGCCTTTTTTCCTGACTATGTTGCTTCCAGTCTAACTAGATGTGGCTTACCAGTATTTTAGACAGAGCAACTGCCATGAGAGCTCTTCTTCTTCTTTTCATCTTAAGGTTAGACTGGTCGTCAGACTTGACAGGAAATTGTAATAAATGACTTAGAGCGATTACGCACTGCATCCGATCCGAATCCGTGAAAATACGGATATAAAAAACTCGGACCGAATTCGAATATTGCTTTATGCACTGCATCCGATCCGAATACGTGAAAATACCGATCTAGAGTAAAAATCTCGGACCGAATTCGGATGTTGCTTATGCACTATTCCGATCTCTGATCCAAATGCAAACAATTCAGGGGCCATCTTTGGCATATTCACTTGGCGTCCGATTTGAATCCGAGGTAGTGGAAAGTGTTCATACAAACATTACTACGGCTACTTCGGCCCGTCAATATTTCTTCCGAATTGGAGACTCACGGATGACGGATAGAAATCGGATGACGGATACCGGATGTAGTGCGTAAACAACCATACAAATAGTTCTATGGTTACTTCGGAACGTATTTTTACGGATTCGGATCGGATGCAGTGCGTAATCGCTCTGTGTTGCTAGGGAGTTTGTTGCGCCGTTTCTTCTTCACAGCATAAACACTAGGAAGCAGTGAAGGGAGGGCTTTTTTGTGGGATGTCTATTGTACAACATTGACATTCAAAAAGAACTAAGTTATACTAGTCTATAATTGAATAAATGAGTTTGAGTTTAACAAAACGAATTACAGACACAAGTGGTATTATCATTAGAATCGATGATTGCAGGAAGGGCGTTAGGCAATCTACTTGTGGAAATTATGTAAACCCTCAATATTTTAATAATTTGTAGCCATCCATAAACTATGTCACACGAATTTCATGATTTTTGGAGCCCCCCATCCTTGTCACAGGTGGTCACATTTGTGTGACCTTCGCCTGGTGTGATGTCACATACTTTGCAATTATAAGTTTACAAATTATTAAAAACACTCCCAAAAATATTTATATTCTATTAAAAAAAATATTTTACTACTCCAGTACTTTAGATGTTTACATGTGACGTCATAAAGCTTATGACGCATCCCCTCCTCTTGTCACACTTTGTTGATTCCCTCCCTCCCCTTAACGTGTGACGCAATCTATAGATGGCCCCTTTCATTGAATTTGAATTAGCACACATAGTTATTTTATTTTGACTCATGTCCTATTTGCAGCCAATATGCATTAATGCTCTTTCTCCAATATACAATTCATTTGATAAGCAGTGTCATTCTGCTCTCATTAAGAAAGTAGTTACTAGAAACTTAATATTATTCTATTGACTGTATACAGTGGTGATAAAGTAATGTTTATTTTGGAGTAGTGTTTTATTTACCGTTGTATCATAGTAAATGGCTGCTAAGGCATAATTAAAGATTAATTAAGTTGTTGCAGTAGATTGTGCAATAAAAGTTTTAGAAAATGAATGAATGCATCTTAGTCCAGCATTACACACGGACAGTGTCCTTGTAGTGCCAGATGTAAAGAATAGCACTACCCCATCTCTTTCTGTGGGTGTTATGAAATGCGATTAAGGGATTCACTAGAGGATGGGCAGTAGCATTCTCTGAGTACTTTAATAACCAAACTGCGATCACCAACCCGCCTGCCAAGCGTGGCGATTATGGCAAACCCCCCGAACATTGTTTGGGTGAAGCCTAGGCCCAGCAGTGGAC
Organism: Amphipyra tragopoginis; assembly: GCA_905220435.1. Lineage (NCBI taxonomy): Eukaryota > Metazoa > Arthropoda > Insecta > Lepidoptera > Noctuidae > Amphipyra > Amphipyra tragopoginis. The sequence continues at coordinate 6,337,317 of HG991997.1, read as the reverse complement.
GTCATTCGGCTGAATGATGATAATGATGAGTCCAGCATTACTAATTGAACTGTACATGCAATGTTGAATATTTTATGAAAGACAGCATTCATATTTATGATTATTTACGGTTTACTCACGTGCATTTTTTCGGGATTCCCGACTAGTTTCGGACTCAAACGGAGCCCTTAATCATGAGCTGAACACGCGGCGAGGTCGCGAGACGAAGTCGTTCGTCTCACGTGAGTAAACCGTAAATAATCATAAATATGAATATGTCTCACGAAAGTTATAATACAAAGATAGCATTCAATACAGAATGAGGAAAATGCAAAAATGAAACTTCATGTAAATAGGATCAAACTTACAAGTCAAACGACAAATGAAAACTCATGCGGCATATATCAGAGAGTAGATACATGAACCACACTAGTGCCTTCCATGTCGCTCCGCCCCAGTGTTCCAAATAGTTCTGAGCCAACCCCAAGTAGCCCGGCTTGTTCCGCCTCAGCTTTGACTGAATCTTCTTCTTATCCTGAACAGGCTTGGCAACTTTATGGTAGTTACGACCATCCTTTTTCTTTTTAGCCTTTGCATTGTCACTCTGACCTTCCTGAATGACGAACTGTGAATTATCATCCTCCTCGTCCATTTTAAACTCATCCTCAGTAGCAGCACTCTTGTCCGAAGTTTTTGATTTATTATCAGACTTCTTCTCCTTTTTCAATGGCTTCTCAGGATTCTCAATGAATACAAACTGACTTTCACTATCATGTGTGTAGCTTGATTCTTCTTCATTAGTTATGTCGTCCAAAGAAGACCATTTACGAGAGATGTTGCTGCGTTTGTTCTTAGACTTTTTGTTTGGTTTCGGACGCTTTTCATTGTCGTCCGTATTGATATCCCCAGACTCACTGCCAGACGATATTGTATTTGTATGCTGTTTTTTCTCACTCTTATGTTTATTATCATCTTGTTTGGTGTTAGTTGGTTTCTCAGGTTTTGAATTTGTTTTATTATTCATTGGTTTAGTTTCAATGTTCTGCGGTTTAACTTTACGAGTAGCTTCTGTTTGAGGAGTATTTTTAGTATTTTTGGCCAGCACATCGGAGTATGTTGGGCGCATTGGCTTCACTTCGGCTACAATACGTTTTTTGTTGCTTGTATCAGCGAGCGGACTGTTTTCATTCCTTTTTGGTGAGTTTTCAACTTTTATAGGCTGGTTCTTTAGAGGATCAATGACAGGGTTGCTTGTTAGAATATTCATATTTGAAGCATCTGGGTGATTTAGAGGATAGTTTTGTCCAAAGGGTGAATATGTGCCAGTTGAGTTAGGCTCCAAATTTCCCAGCAAATCTTTTAGGAAGTTAGATGTAGGGGATTGATTATTCATGTTTTCTTGAAAAGTTGTCTGGTTTATGTTTGCTGGTGGCACATGAACATTGTTATTGTTCATAGAAAAGTCTTGGTTGAGTGTGAATAGATGTGATGGTTGGGGCATCTGCAGAGGGATGTCCCGCACTCCCTGATTGTGGTTAAACAGTTCGTACTGACCGGACATAGGGAAGATAAGCTGCTGATTGTTCTCATCGTAAAACACACGCACTAACTGACCGTTGCTCAGCTTGAGCATAGCGTTGCCGTAGTTTTGGTTGGCGCGAGGAACGTTCGGCATGTTGTTGAAAGGTATCTTCTCGTCTTTAGCAGCGGCGGTATCGCCCGTCTGCACGTTGTAAGCGTGTTTGTTCAAATAAACATCGTTGCCGAAATTCGGATTGACGTAAATACTATTATCGTTCAAGACACTTGAGTTCGGTGAGATCTGTGGTTGTTTCCTCTCATTCAAAGCACCAGGTGCACAGTTTTCAGCGGTTTCCGCATGATAGTTCCATGTATTGTGCTTCATATCGTTGTATATCGGATCATCCTTAGGCGACCTTGCCATTTTTGGTTACTTTTCAATGAACACAATTAACATGAACACTATTTCAGTGCACTCAAAACAGCGGTATATAACTCAAGGATTTAACATTTTAATATTTTATAGATAAAATTTGAGAATAAGTTGTTAAAACGTGGATTATAATTTTATTGACGATTTGACGCTTTTCGCATTTTTGAGCACAGACTATAAACTATAATTTTTTTACTAGACTTGACATTTGAGATGGGCGTATATTCTCGACCGATTACCGACTCGGTAGAAATATGTAGTAGAAATAGTTGCCAGTTTCTCATACGAATTGATTACTATATTTATTTCAAATTAATAATTATTTCATAATCAATCTTCTAATCTTACGAATCATTAAATAGAACAAACAATATTTTTTACTGAAGTGAATATCAATATGACTACTTTATATACAGAACGAGCAATATCAATTATAGTAGGTACTTTATTTGCTCCGATTCTTCGAGTGCCCAACCAACATGTAAAATTGACAGGAACGTTTTTTTTGTAAGTTTAAACATTTATTCTAAATAAATCTCTTTTATAGTTTTCTAGGCACCAAAAAGTATTAGTTGAGATGAGCTTCAAGGGTGTCTAAAGCCATGCAAAAAAGAGTACGAAAAATGGGGGTGCCTAGTATTATAACTTTACAGTAGTACTATAAAATTTTAACTTTCACAATAAGCTCTATGGTAGAAAGCGCGCAGGTTTGCCGATGACTGCCCCTCCCACTTCGCCGACCGCTTCCCGCGCTCGTCTGGCCTACCTACTAATCGTACCGACCATCGACGCGTGACGTCATGAGACTATCGGCAAACCTTCTCCGCGCGACTTTTAATTATAAGAGCCCAAATACACGTCTGATACTTGCCTCCGATAGTCGGTTCCGATAGTCTGATCAGACTATTTGAAGGCCTCCGCGTCATATATTTGTTTGAACATGAATTACACGTACGATCAGACTATCGGATCGGATGTCAGAATCGTAAGCATCGTCCGGGCATCGTCGTCGTCCAGAAAAAATCGGACACGAGAATCGTACGTGTATTTCACGAATCCGATCAGATAGTCGGATCCGGCTCCCGGAAGCAACTATCGGACGTGTATACCTTAAACGTATCATTTTTTTACAATAAGTTTGCAATGGCATCCACTTGGTCATGATTCATATTACTGTGCTTTGTGGCTATATTGATTTAAGCCAAGGGGTGACTCAGTCTGTGGACCTCCTAATAGATAGCCCTTTATAACTCCCCGGGAAATATTATTTGAATACTTTATCGAAACATGTATAGGAATACTCTTGTAGGCGAGACGATGTTATCTATCTACTTACCTATTATCTTTTTCAATTCAATTCATTTATTAATCTTCCTAGTTATTCGATCGATATTCGTCCTTTGAAAATAAGTACTTTACTGGCTCTTCAATTTGAACAGGAGACACTGGTGCCGATTCTCTTGTTCACCAACTATACTAAAATTAGAGAATTGCTATCTTTTACTAACAGATAGCGCGAGAAAAGGACGGTGATAGATAACAACTAAGTTAGAGATGTCAAATTAGTTTACGCCTTGAACTTCGCCATGTTTTTAGTCGACACGTTTTAAATGTCGTCTAAATTTGTATGGAACATTTAGTTCAACTAAATTTGACAGCTCTTATTTATGTCAGTCTCTTTCTTATTCTATCAGAGTGGAAAAGATGGCAATAGCCTAAATTAAGTTTAGTTTGTGCATAAGAGAATCGGCACCACTATCTACCTATGTACCTATAGCCAAATCGCAATCAAGTGTGGTATTTGAATATCACTTGCGTTGCGTTGCGGCAAAGGAAAAGATTGTGATGAAACTTGCACACCGAGATGGCTCCAAAAAGTTCTCGGTATGTGTGTGTGTAGTCCGCCACCCCGCACCAGGCGAGCGTGTTGGACTAAGGTCTAAATCCTTCTCATTCTGATGAGAGGCCCATGCCCAGCAGTCGGACAGGCAATTTAAGGCAGTAAGTAGGTACAGCGATAATGGGAAAGCAAGTTCTTATAAAAAAAAATCTTTTGGAAAATTCTTAAAGAGAAGTTCTTTCAAATCGACACCAGCAATGAACAAGAAGAGCAAAATGAAAAGAAAAAATGTGGTAACATTTTTATTTTTAAACGTAATTTATTGAATCACTACATAGTCTAAAACAAAGTCGCTTCCCGCTGTCTGTCTGTCCCTATGTATGCTTAGATCTTTAAAACTACGCAACGTATTTTGATGCGGTTTGTTTTTAATATATAGAGTGATTCAAAAGGAAGGTTTATATATTATGTATAATACATGCATATTATAGTAGAGAAAAACGCGGAATACGCTATAAACGACATCCACGCGCGCGAAGCCGCTGGCGACCTCTGGTATTTAATATTTCCATTCCATTATTTATTTTGTATTAATTTATAGTCTATAAAGACAATTTCCAAAATTCGAGTTATCTACCGTTGTGTAAATTGCTGGTGTCGAAATGGCCTGAGAGGCCTGACAGAGATAAGAACAAAACCATGTCGGCCACTACTCCTACCTAGCCTTATACCTATTGAAGGAGCAGCCGGCTGGCTATTTATCAAGCCAGGTCGGCAGGTCGGCGTCTATGACCTGAAAACGACGGGTCCTACGTATACTAGTATAAGTGCAAAAATCAAACTTTACAGAAGAGCAGTTTAAAAGTTCGAAAGCTTTTAAATTTGACATATAAATCAGTAGAAGTATTTGAAATTTTGGAATGGACCATACCACACCATTTGAAAATTTCAAACATTTCTTTTGATTTACGTCAAAGGACAATGGGACAAAATGTATGGACTCCGTCCCCACCCTTGTAGCACTATAGAGTGAGTTTGATTGAATGAACGAAGGAATGAATAGTCGAGAATGAGTGAGGGAATGAATGAAATAGGATTGAAATAAAAAAAAAAAAACATTTTTCATTTTAAATCAATTATTGGCTGAAAAATAAATGTTGTACTGACTTAAAGAATCATTCATTATATTCAAAATGAACTGTTTATAAAGTCAATGAATCAAAAATACCGAAATGAGTATTATAATTTTGACTATTAATTTTTCTGGAGAAGGTTATAAATAAAAATACCTTTATTTATAACTGCATTTTTTACTTTCGATTATTACTTCATCCCAGGCTGGCCCAACGAATTTCGCTAAGTGCCTCCCGACACCGAGGAACCATTTTTTTTTTAAATTTTTTAGTGTTTTTCTCGCCTTTGACCACTATCTCGCCTGATGGTAAGCGATGATGTGGTCGACGGTGAAGCACGCTTGCCTAGAATTAACCTATTCACTCTTGACTTAAAGACCCCAAGGTTGTAGCTATCAGGAAACAAAGACACCGGCAGGGAATCCCACTCCTTAGCTGTGCGAACAATGAAAGTGTTCGCAAAACGCTTTGTACGTATGGGTGGGATGTCCACCATGTACCGATGGCGCATTGCCGTACGTCTTATAGTCGGATGATGGAAAGGGCCAAGCGGAATGAAATTGTGCAGTTCCATCGCACACTCCCCGAAGTGTAACCGATAAAAAAACCGACAGGGCTGGCAACTCAGCGTTGATGTTTAAGGCTCTGGAGCTTTGAGTTGATCAGTGCATCGTTGCCGATAAGGCTCTTGGCCCGTTTGTCGATCGACTCAAGTGCATCAAGGTGGTATTTGGCTGATCCGTCCCAGAGGTGAGAGCGATACTCCATGCATGACCGAACTTGCGCTTTACATAAGTTGAGCAGCTGTTCAGGCGTGAAGTACCGTCTCAGGGCAGCGCCGCGTATCGCCTCCGGACGCGTGCGCCTCTCGTTCTCTCTTTCCCACATTGAACTGTTGTTATACCGGCTTCCCACGGTGCGTGATAGCGCGCACCGCGGCGCACTCGCTCGCACCGACGCACCATGGGAAGAGACTCGTCCATGGTAACGCGGACGCATGCGAAGCGGTGCGCCGTATCCATATCACACATCCTCATAATGTGGCTTTCCACGGTGCGTGATTTTACGGATGATGAAGCCAGCTTTACACTAGCTTTGGAGCTCTTCAAATAACCCCTTATCACTAACTAAAATAATTATATTCATATTGAAGTAATAATATAAGCATTTTTTAAGGTAGTTTTTATGTTACTTTCATATTAAATAACTTTTATACTATACATTTTACAGATGAGCTGTCATACAATAAAATTAAGATATTAATAAGGTCTTTCATATACAATAGGTTAGAAAGTGCTACACCACTGGGGACGTTTTGTCCCATTGTCCTTTAAAAGCTTTCGAACTTTTAAACTGCTCTTCTGTAAAGTGTGATTTTTGCACTTATACTAGTATACGTAGGACCCGTCGAAAAGGTCAGCTGAGGTAAGTAGATTAGATGTGTATGTGTCAGGTAAGATTGTGGTACAATATGGTGATTTTAGTTAAAATTCTACCTTGACCATGACCAGATTATCTATATTATAATAAGGTGGAACACGTCTCGATGGTTAGACCCCGTTGTGGTCGATTACCGACACCTAATTCGTTTATCGGCCGTGGCGATGTGGTCCACTTATTGCTCAATTGGGTACCTTTATCAAACCTTGAGGGTAACACCGATGTTTAATAGTAACAAAATGATTTTGTGGTAGATTAAGTGCATAGTACAGGGTACATTAAAGAGCCTCTACGAGTGACGGCACTCTAGTACGTCCGACGCATCCAGGGTAGTTAGTCTTGCTATCAACCTTGCTTGGTGCCTGGCTAATCTATTCACCACTGCATGAGCTATTCTTGTATAGTTCGTGCCAACACAGGAGGCGAAGAAGGTGGATTAAGTCCAAATATACACAAATAAAAGTTTAAAAAGGTATCTTATAACATTCCAGCTGAAACAAAACTTGTGTTTACTACATCATCATCCGCCTGCCCGTATCCCAATTTATTTAGGGTCGGTACATTATCTTTTTTATTATACCATACATCTCTATCAACTGTCATCTCAGTGTACTTGTAGGTACATTAACTGAACATTGTAGTAGAAGCAGACGAGTTCTTGAATAGAGTCCGAGTCCTTTAATGGACTCCGAGTCTTTGAATTGAAGTCCGAGTCCTTATATTAGTACACGTTGCCACAGCGCCAGTGTATGATACTCCTCAACCAGATGAATCCTTGATTCGGAAAAAGGAGCTGGGGTAGGCTGAATGGTAGAGGCGGAGGATTGAGTATCTAGGGGCAAATTTGGAGAGGACTATGTCCAGCAACAAGCAATGAATTAAGTGATAGGCTAACGTGATGCAACCTTGACGGATGCAGCTTTAGTTGCTCTGGGAGTAGTGAAGGCTGGCCACCTAGGCCACCCGCTTCTTGTAATTTTAGCATTTTTCTATAAATGCCGCACGTGTGTTGTGGGTGCTCTGAGGGTGGTCATATCCCACGTAACCACCCCCTGGATCTGCCACGTTGATGCAATAGTACAGAACAGATTAACTGGAAATCAGTACCAAGTGCGAGTTTTTTTACGTTACTACTGTAGTTGCGTCACGCCAAAAATATATGAAAGTTTAGGCAGCGCCTCTAGCGGCGAATAGCGTGACTAAAAATTTGTTTGATATTTTTGACGTGACGCAACTGCAGTAGTAAAGTAAAAAACTCACTCTTGGGGTACAGATGATCACCTAACTTCCGCCACATTTTTTGGGAATCCTAATGTTAATGAACTAACTTAAAAATAAGAGCTATCGGACAACACCCTTACAGCGGTTACGCACTGCATCCGATCTGAATCAGTGAAAATACGTTCCGAAGTAGCCATAGAACTATTTGTATGGTAGTTTACGCACTACATCCGGCATCCGTCATCCGATTTCTGTCCGTCATCCGTGAGTTTCTAATTCGGAAGAAAAATTGACAGACCGAAGTAGCCGTAGTAACTACTGTTTGTATGAACGCTTTCGCATTAACTACCTCGGATTCAAATCAGACGCCAAACGGATATGCCAAAGATGGCCCCTGAATTGTTTGAATTTGAATCAGAGATCGGAATAGTGCGTAAGCAACATCCGAATTCGGTCCGAGATTTTTACTCTAGATCGGTATTTTCACGGATTCGGATCGGATACAGTGCGTAAAGCAATATCCGAATTCGGTCCGACTTTTTTATATCCGTATTTTCACGGATTCGGATCGGATGCAGTGCGTAATGGCTCTTACCGTTCCATGTACTTCCAACCTAAGATCGCTGTTCATTCAATAACGGAAAATGGATGTTAATGTAGATTACCTACTTTATAATGATTAAGCTGTACTTGACCTTTGTTGGAGACAAAAATCATTAGGCCGAAAGGCCAAGTGAAATTCATTGCGTTAAACGAAAGCTATCCGATTGTCATTGAAATTTCATAATTGCTTAGAATGGAAATTGCATGACTGAATATTGCATGTTACGGTGATAGATAACTGCTTAGTCGACCTTCCAGTTTTCTAGACTCATTTTGTTACACGAGGGTAACAATTTTACTTTTTCTTGGGAAGATCCTCATGGATGTGGAAAGCGAAGGGTTATGCCGGACTCATACCGACTAAAAAACCCACGGTGTTCGTTCTTCTGACGTATAGCCGGGGTTGCTGGATTTGTAGCTGCATGCACCGTAACCTCAGCAGACCTCGGTCCGCCAGCCCCTGGCGGACCACCTTCTGTGGGCCCTTGCCCCACATCCTCCTGAGAGGCGCGCGCGGGACACGGCGCGTCGCCTTCTCGGGCTTGTTACTTGTCGGGCGACGGGTCCCCTAACCCGCCCCCCGCAGATCACACACTAGGGTGGCCGGTGGAAGTCACGCGCCCTCCGGCGCCCAGTGCGTCTGGAGCGGAAACCCATGAGGGTACCATCGGTTTTACCTTAGCGAGTTTGGATAACGTCAAAGCACCTTATGCTCTAAAAGATTGACAACCGAAATAAAATCTGAAAAATGATTTAAAAATATTAAACTAATAAAGAAAGGAAAAAAAAACTCTTGCACTGAAGTTGCTTTACATCTTCTTACACAATAAATACCCACTCTTGTTAGGCTAACTTTAACATCCATTGTTGATATTGTAATACTTCGACAGACTCTTCTATACTTATAGAGCAATGGAAAACAAAAATGCAACAACTGGACCCATTGTGTACCAAAGCAATTTGATTACACCTGTTACATTTAGGCTAGGTTATTGAATAATTGAACTACATAGTATATAAGAAAACAGTGCTATTGCCTCACTGTTTATTTCATAATCACTAGACTGTGACGGAGGTCATAAGAAAAGTTGGTGTTTTGCCTCCAACACCTTTAATATGGTTGCTACCTGTATCCGTTGGAAGTCGTGAACCAATTTTTGAACTTCGAATGTGTTACTGTTTTTTTTTAGTCTGTAATTAATAGAATTTGAAATTAGAGGTGACTTATTAAATTATTATAGGTACGTGTTTTAAGTGTTTTTTAATCGTGATTGGTGGTTTGTGTTTTCAGTTCTATTTGTCCCACGTTCGGTTGTCAGTTTGGTTAAAGTTTATCTTGAAATATGTATGGATGAATTTGTGGTTTTTGTGGTAGCTTAGGTTCCAATAGTTGGTGAAATTTACAGTCTGTAAGGTAGGCACTTGGTAGGTACACACGTTTTGTGAATCGAATTATTAGGAGTTGCGCTCGTGTGTCATCTTTCCTTTAATACCTAGAAAAAAGATAATCTTCACTTTGACTTTGAGAAGGTAACCTAAAGCTGAATTGCCGTGTCATGCCAAAGTCTTGCAACTTTTGTGTCTTTTTTCGTAACAATTTTCAATTTCGTAAAATATTTAATTTGTCTTTATTTGCCTCCTTCGCCTATGTACTGGCGGCTCTTCAGAGGCCTATCTAGTAAGTTGGCGAGCCACCGTTTGCCAAGACATTTCAATTTTAAAGTTGAAAGGCAGACGCCGTTTTTGTCCGACAATAGAAATAACCAGTCCACTAAACACAAAAAATGGGTGCATGAAAAGAGCCTCCACGACTGACGATATTTAAGTACGTCCGGCGCACCCTGGGCAGTCAGCCCTGCTATCAACCTTGCTGAATGACTAATATTTTCACCACAGCATGAGCTATTTTCGTATAGCTCGTGCTGACACGAGAGAAGAAGACTAAACACAAGGGTTGTTTCCATAGATCAGATATTTTTCACCATACTTTATAAATAGCCTTGCACCCAACCGAGACGGTCCCATGAATGTATTCCAATAGTGTAGCCGTGAATAGTCCCCGGTTGGTGCCCCACACTATTTTAGATTAAAGTTCTCAAAGGGGTATCTGCGCGTTTGACCTATCTCGCCTCTTTGTTTGGCACTGGTATTCATTGGCACAGCTTAAAAAGTTCTTCCTTTTTATTGCACTAATTCCTCTTGGTTTCGGCCTCGCGATAGTCGCGATTCTATGGAATTGACAAACGTCATAAAAACCGTGGTTATGCACAGCTCCAACATCTGTCTTCAATACCTATGTGTGTGCATAGGTATGCCAACGAGTCACCATGTTTGTTTGATATTTAGTAGATTTATTCCTCGACTACTTAAAGTGACCGCTCGAAAAGGCGCATCATTCATACGAACCTCCAAACGGTGCCATACTGTTAATTATTATTAGCGACGTCAAATCAAATCAAATCGTTTACTGGTTCAAATCATTAGTCAAGTTTTGGACACTGTCACCTAAACTAGGAAGTCCTGTGTTTTAGGTAACAGTTATAGCATAATATTACCTTCTAGTATTGCAAAATCAGATTTACGATCACGTCAAATCTGTCGAGCGCCTGATCCATGTTTTGTTTAAGTTTGGCCTAGAATGTGCACCTACGTTGAAGGAATGACGCGTTGTAAATATTCTTTCTCACACATTTTTACTTGCAGCATCAATGGGCGGGCCATATCGATACCTCTGGGCTCAAAGGGCGTATAGCACATTTTTGGCATAATTACATTTTCACATAATTATAACGGAAATTCGTTTTTTTTGTTTCCCCTGAAAACCCATGTTTTGTGCTATATGCCCTTTGAGCCCAGAGGTATCGATATGTTATCGTAGTTGATCTCTAAACTAAAAATGCCTGAGTTAGGCGTATTTCGCGTAGTGATTTTTCAAGTTGCACGAGCTAGACACTCCTTGGATGGATATACGACTAATTAAACGTGATTAACAGTGGTTAGGCGTAAATCGTATAACTTAAATTAAACGCAATTCCCGTGACACGGCAGTTAAAGTACTTTAGTATTTTTGTTAGTTTTTATCTTGCAGGTATTTGTATACCTCCTTACGTTCTAAACTCTAAACCTCTTTCATCAGGGGCCAGAAAAAACGGAATAAAAGAGGCAGAGGGCCAGATTTCCAAAAAAAATTGTTCTGTCAAAACTTTTTGGCTGAAATAATTACGGCTATTGGTTTTGATATTTTATAATTATCTATATAAATGAATGTCGTGGTGGCCCGGAGGTTACAGACCCGCTTGTTAAGCACCGGGTTGCAGGTTCAAACCCAGGCATGTACCAATGTGACTTTTACAATGTCATATGTACTTTCTTAGTTAATCTAAGACGCCACTGACATACGGTGAAGGAAAACATCGTGAGGGAACCTGGACTTAATGTTCTGAAATCGCCAACCCGCAGTGAGCAAGCGTGGCGATCAATGCTCGTTCCTTCTCTATATGAGAAGAGGCCTTTGCCCAGCAGTGGGACAGTTGCAGGCTAATATTTATTTATTTTTCTATGTATTTATTTTATACCCATTTGTGTCGATGAAGCTGCAAAAATATATTTTCGACGGCCATATTCTTTTTTTCTAAAGGGAGGGTTGGCGGACCAGATTAAAACCCTTCGCGGGCCAGAGTAGCCCGCGGCCTTCGTTTGCCCACTCCTGTTCTTAATAAAAACTCGCTCAAGGTTCTTTAGATTCAATATCAGTTAATGGTCAGTTATAGCTCTTCCCCATAAAACAACTATTAAGTACACACCACTTTTTGGGGTTCCATACCAGAAATTATATTTCTGAGTCTTTTTGTCCGTCCGTCCTAAAGACGTCTGTATTTCGTTAGGTCATCATCTGCCTAGCCTTTTCCCAACTATGTTGGGGTCGGCTTCCAGTCGAACCGGATGCAGCTGAATATCAGTATTTTACATGGAGCGACTGCCTATCAGACCTCCACAACCCAGTAACTGGGTAATACGATACTCTTGGTAAGACTGGTTGTCAGACTTTCTGGCTTCTGACCAACAGTAACGACTGTCAAAGATCTACAAATGGCAGCCGGGACCAACGGCTTTACGTGCTTTCCGAGGCACGGACTGCACGGAGGAAACTCGCTATGGTAAATGGTCACCCATCCACAGACCAACCTCGGCAAGCGTGGCTTAACCCGGAAGATCGGTCTATGCGGCTGTAATTATGTAGCCACGAGCTCCTCTGTCTGTCTGTATTTCGTTAGGTACCTACCTCAATTGACTGACAAAGCTATCGACACAAAAAGACAATAGGTAGTTTTTCTCAGAACATCGGGTCTGTGTCTTATCGCATGTGCTCGATACATACATACATACATAAACTCACGCCTTTTTCCCATGGAGGTAGGCAGAATCTGTAGAACGCCACATGCTACGATCCTTACATATTCCTTTCGCTTCATCCACGGTCATACATCTTTTCATACACGCACGCCGGTTGAAAGTACTACGCACCTGTCTTTTTTGAAGAGCATCACCAATAACATCGATGTACATATGTATGTCCTTCTGCCCTAGAAGTTCTCTACTGCTGCCGTCCTATGTTATGAGCAAAAATGTCGATAGTGTTGTCCCTACAAATTTTGAAGACATACAGATGTTATTTATTATACCAAATTATTGGGCTACTTTAAGCTCATTGTATAACTTTTAATGAGTTACAGGACTAATACCTACAGTTTTTGAAATTAAAGTTTTTGTTTTTATGTCATGCTTTTTTTGTACTGAAATTTGACCATCTACAATATGGTATGGTATTATAGGGTAATGTCTCAGTAAAAGTCTCTGGATCTCGTAATTGACAAATAAATGATAGAAAATACGGACCAGACTGGTCGATAGAGAAAATGTGGCGCTTTTACGTAGTTTATAAAACTCAAAGACAAAATGTCACTTTACGGTCTTTTAGACATAAAGACGGCAGACTGGCGTTTCCACTGACATCCGCCTTATAAATTCCTTTTGTTAATCGCCGTTCACTTATTCTTTCTACATGACCAAACCACCTAAGCATATCGCTCATTTACGACAAGAACGTGTTAACTCCGAAAACCGGATTATTCAGAAAACGCCATTATTCAAAACTATCAAAGTCGTTTTCCGAAATATCGATTTTCGGACTTAACACGTTCTTATCGTAAATGAGCGAATTATATGCTCAACATTCTGCATCATATCCACTAAATAAATTAATAAATTACATACAATAAACTCACGCCTGTAATCTCCAAAGGGTAAGCTGAGGTGTTCTCCTATTAAAATACTCTGTACACCCACGTTGCGCCTCTTGTATTAAGTCCTAAGTAATATGGATACGTTTAATTATTTGAGTCCATTTTTTTCAATTTTGTCTTTGCTTTTATTTTATTTTTTTGTCCAAATTGTTACCTCCCAACTAGGGTTTCTGTTTTCTCGACATATTTTTTTTCTCGGGTCTCGAGAATTCTCGAGCCCGATTTCTCGGGTTTCTCGGGTCTTTCGAGAAATTTTTAAAAACCTTAAAAAATCAGCTTACGCCCGGTTTCTGGGGTACTCTGGAACGTAGTTTATTTGTTCGATAGCGCTATTATTTCGATAAACTGACTCATTGCGTTTCTGGACACCCCAGTCAGAAGATAATAATCCTAGTTCAAACTTCAGATAACTTATTTTTCAGATTTCTGAGGTACTCCTAAACGTAGTTTATCTATTCTACCGCTATTGGTTCGATAAACTGACACATTGCGTTTCTGGACACCCCAGTCAGAAGATGATCTTAGTTCAAACTTCAGTTAACTTGACTGACCAATTTGGGGCGTTAATCGGTTCCAGAACTTTATTTGTCGTTTATCATATTATAACAAGAGTATTTGGAGTTTTATTAGTATTTTATTTTAGATAATGAGTTTTGGACTCCCAGCGAAATGGAGTCGAGTAGTTCATCGGAGTCTGATTTCGAAGTGCTAAAGGCTATTTCAAATATATCAGTACCAATAAAAAGGCATCGAAAAAATCCATCCGAAATGTTCACCGATGAGGAGTTTAACATGAGATATCATTTTAACAAGAGCAGTATGATATATACCTTTGTAAAATAACCAATCTTGCACTAGAACCCATTCATTTACACCATAAATAGGTAAGTTAGCCTAGAAATATTTTTCTTTCAGATACAAATAAACTTCACTGCCCAATATTATACATTACAATAAAAAATTTAAATCCTACTTATTTTGTTTTAATAGTATTATTGTGTTGTTGCTTTGATTAAAAATAACAAAGAGAAAATATTGTGATTAAATTTGATATTATATGTATGCAATGGTTCGTTTTAAAATCATTGCATATACCAGAGGAGATTTTCATTTAAACTTGGGGCCTAACTGCAAAAAGATGTAAAGTTTAAGGCGAGAAAAGTATATTTAGCTGGGCTTTAAAAAGAGACCCTATTGGCCAATTTACAAACTTACTTATTGTTTGGATAGTTGTCTAGTCGTCGATTTTGTATTCAGAAACCCAATAATAGATGAACGGAGTTTATCTTACACTTAATTTTTATTTGACGTTTTATGTCACATTTAAGAGTAGTTACTTGGAGTTGTAGGTATATTATGTGTCTGTTCGCTTGCCTCGCTTACTCGTGCCCCGTAAGGAGAACGATCAGAAGCCAGAATGCTAAGATTACGTAACGTTTAAGCCAATTTTACAGTAATAAAAGAAAATCTTTGATTTCTCGAGTTCTCGAATTCTCGAGGTATTTTTTCTCGTCTCGAAGTTGGCATGATTTCTCGACATTTCTCGACTCGAGAATTCTCGAGCAGAAACCCTACTCCCAACCTGGTTGAACAGTGTTCATGTCCGTCGACAGTCTTAAAACTTTCTTGTTCACCTAGTTCAAAATCAAGTGGTGTTATTTTGACGGAGTATTGCAGGGATTTATGCAAGTTCTTGCGTTTTATTAAGGTCGCGGTCTTGCCCTTCTATGGTGCGGTTTTCGGAACCCTCGCTGAGTGGCACACTCGCTCCTGACTGGTTTTGTTTTATTATGATAACACGTGTACTACTTATTTTACTGTTTAATGTTAATGCTTACCTTTTAATGAAATTATATGATATCTATCTATGTAAATGCGTGTCATTTGCTGTTCATGTGTTAATGGTACTTGGAGGAGGTAGGGTATAAATTGAAAGAATTTAATTGTGTTAGTATTTTTTTTCAATTTGACAAAGGCTGAACTTTTTTTTGTTGTTTTTTTTACCTGCCACAGGACTGAAGATATTAGTGTCATAATTAGAGACCGTCTGGATATGGGTGACATAATTCTAATACACTAGCTTTTGCCCGCAGCTTCGCTTGCGTGCAATTATAAACCCGTTAAGTGACGATTTTCCATACAAACTTTCATCCCCTATTTAACTCCCTTAGGGGTTGAATTTCGAAAAATCCTTCCTTATTCCATGTCTACATTATAAAGGGAACCTCTGTGCAAAATTTCAGCTTTCTAGGTCCAAAGGTTTAGGCTGAGCGTTGATGAGTCAGTCAGTCAGGACTTTTCTTTTTATTCATAAAGTTTTTTTTTATCTTTGTAATGCAATCTTTACACCGACATGTAAAGGTGGAAAATGCATAAGTTTATTTTCCACATTTCATGTTCTTTTGTGCACATTTTTTAGTTTTTGCGCATGTCCAAGCGTGATTGTAATTCCAAATGTAGTACATATTGATTAAATAAAAGTGACGAAATCAAAAATTCCATCCCAAAATTGCTGCATAGCCGGGGTAGGTAGTTAGGTACTTCATGTTCATAAATAAGTAAAGCAATTTATTTCACTCTACCGTAATAATCGTTTCCGATGTTTACGTTCATATTTTTTTATAAAGATAAATAGATTTATTTCATTGTAATAGAGCTTTATAAACTATTATTAGTATCCTAATATATGTACAATATAAAAGCAAACTACATAGCATAATCTAAAGAAAAGCTAACTACCTTTATGTACAAAGTACAAAATACGTAAAGAAAGAAATAAAAAATGAAATAATGTTTCATACTCAATCGTTTCCGATTGAGTATGAAACTAGCCTGTCTCTTTTTCCCTGAAGTGTCAGTCAGTCATTACAAATTAAAAAAGAAACAGTCACTCTATTGCGAAATGCCTAATGAAAGTTTCGTAACCTTTTATAAAGAGACAACTTTTATTTTTCAGACACAATTCCGCCACCTAGCGTGCCAGGCAGCCTATAAAACGATCGATTATATTTTTTTCATTAAACGAGAAAATTTAAAAATCGATTGCTATGCCGATACTCGCTTGAAGAATTGCGGATAAAATAAAGTAAAGATGTTTTTAAAAATGGTTCGTTTGCTGTTTTTGGTGATCATGGCGGCTGTTACTGCGAAGGTACAAGATGATCCAGCGGCCAACCAAATACTTTCATTTAAGGAGAAAACTTCGGTGAGTTTTGAATACTAATTCTTTTGTTTAATTTTAATTGGTTGGCTAAGGTTGAGTGTAAAGACGATTATCTTGATTATGCCAAATAATTAACGAGTATAGGAACAAAACAAGTATTATATCTACATAAGCAATAAAGATACAGCCTTATTTAAAAACAATTATGTGCAGTCGAAGTTACTTACGTTTACTTAAATATAGGGACAAATAAACAGCGAACATAAGTAGTAAAAAATAATTCTCAAGAGATAACATAACATTATATTATAACATAACTTCACGCCTGTATTCCCTGAAAGGTAGGGCAGAGGTGTATAGTACACCCTCATTATTTCGCCGTTAATTATTTAAGTCCCATGTAATAGGGGGCGAGCTCATTGCCATCAACGGGCACAAACCCAGACTCCGGGCTGCTACTGAGAAATTCCACACGAAAAATTCCAATAACCCTTCCTGGGGATCGAACCCAGGACCTCACGCTCAGCTGTCGCGCTTGCGACCACTAGACCAACGAGGTAGTCAAATTCTCTAGAGATATTATCAGAAAACTAGCTTTTGTACGCAGCTTCGCTTGCGCGAAATTTTGAACCCGTTAAGTGACGATTTTCCATACAAACTTTCATCCCCTATTTAACTCCCTTAGTGGTTGAATTTCGAAAACTCCTTCCTTATTCCTTGTCTATATCATAAAGGGAACCTCTGTGCAAAATTTCAGCTTTCTAGGTCCCAGGGTTTGGGCTGGGCGTTGATGAGTCAGTCAGTCAGTCAGTCAGGACTTTTAGAGTAAGTATAGATAAAATACAGAAAAATTACTGGTCTATTTCAGGGCCCCATCGCTGTGATGACTACTGCTGCCGGTGCACCCATTGAATATAAAGAGGCAACAGTCACATTGAACGAAAGGCTGATATTCAACGAATATTTTATGGACACTATGACACACTTGGTTCGAGAGAGGACACCGGAAAGACTGGTCCACGCGAAGGCAGGAGGAGCATTCGGGTACTTCGAAGTCACCCACGATATCTCACACCTTTGTAAAGCGAAAGTCTTTGCCAAAGTTGGGAAAAGGACTCCAATTGCAGCAAGATTCTCTCCTGTGGTCGTCGAACGAGGTGGTATAGACACATCAAGGGATGCCCGAGGTTTCGCTCTCAAATTCTATACTGAAGAAGGAAACTTCGATATAGTTGGCTTCAATACCCCCATGTATGTCTACAAAGACCCTCTACTCTTCCCCACTTTCGTAAGAGCACAGAAAAGGAATCCAGCGACGAATTTACTAGATCCACACACGCTTTGGGACTTCCTAACGTTGCAACCAGAAAGTTTGCACATGTTTTTATTGGTGTTCGGCGATCGTGGTATCCCTGATGGCTATCGACACATGCCTGGATTCGGTATTCACACGTATCAAGTAGTAAACGAGCATGGAGACTCAAACTTCATTCGATTCCACTTTATGCCTGATGCGGGAATAAAAAATCTACGCTCCAACGAAGCTAGAAAGATATCAGCAGTTGATCCAGATTATGCAACTAGGGATTTATATAGAGCAATAGGTAATGGTGATTTCCCAAGCTGGACAGCCAGCATACAGGTCTTAAGCGAACATGACGTCAAAACCGCAGGATTCGATGTCTTTGACGTAACCAAAGTGTTGCCCTTGGACAAGTATCCGTTGATACCGTTCGGTCGGTTCGTTCTGAATAAGAATCCCATTAATTACTTCGCTGAAATTGAGCAGTTGGCTTATAGTCCAGCTAATCTTGTGCCGGGAATACTTGGAGGACCGGACAAAGTGTTCGAAGCCCGTCGTTTAGCGTACAGAGATGCTCAAAACTACCGCTTGGGAGCAAACTTTAACAACATACCTGTTAACTGTCCTATTCACCACCAGGCTTTCCCATACAATCGGGACGGTGTACCGCCGCTCAAGGACAACCAAAGGGACATACCAAATTATTATCCTAACTCTTTCAATGGACCTGCTCCTTACAAAGAAAAGAATAAGGTTGAATTGATTGAAATATACCAAGATCAGCCAGATAATTTTGAACAAGCTCGTGAATTGTACGTGAATGAGATGACGCCGGAGGAAAGGAAGAGATTAGTGGAAAATATTTTGTACAGTTTGGGTCCTGCAACTCAATTCTTGCAAGATCGAGCTGTTAAAATGTTTGGTAAGATACATTCAGATCTTAGCGACAAATTATGGGAAGGCTTGCAAGCAAACAGAACAAAGTATTATTGGGATGACTAAGAAAAATGTTTCAAAATAGTATAAAATGTATGCTTTTTGTTTTTGTTCTATTTTTATAGTTACATTACCTTGTTCTTAATTGAAGAAGTGCATTGTATTTAATGATACTTATTTTTAAAACTATTATGAGCGCGTTTTAATTACCTACGATTTTAATTGGCTAATTACTTTTTTGTACAAGATCAAGATAGTAAAAATAAAATCAACTTATAACTATTACAAGTAGCTAAATAATAATGGTACCTGCTTACCTACTTCCTTTTTAATATGAAGGTATTAAATTTATTCTACTTTGGGGTACATACACATATCAAAAAGGGCAATCGCAAATCCAGGAGAAACTGATGAAACGAGGTTGACAGTAGCTGAAAAAGCGCCCTTGCATTTTATAAGAAATGAGTGAGAAATTAAAGGGAGGTCTTTGCTCTGCAGTGGGAATACTATACGTGTTATAAATACTATTGTACTTGTATCTAGTGCTTGTCATACCGATAATTCAGCCCTCATCAAGCTGTCTCCCCCCCCAAGCCCCCGCCAGTAACGCCCTAAGCCGAGGTCCGAGTCCCAACAACAACAAACAGCACTAGGGGTCGCCCTTAGTGCTGTTGTTGCAGGTACCTAGTTATGATGTTAGTGTAGTACAAGTAGTTAGCTTAGGTTAAGTATTTTACTTTTCCCCCATTGGCTGGAGACCCTTCAGGTCTCGCCAATAACTGCCCGGTTACGTAGAAACGGTCCCTTTGTTTATCGCTTATTGACGGAAGCAGTTCCCTCAGTAATCTCATGTCACAGCAAATGGGCGTATCCATTTTATTCAGCCTTTTGAAAGAGGAATAAGATATGATTTTCTGACCAACAAGGAAAGGTCGCCGACTGTCCGACTCTGATTTAATTCGTTTATGCAGTTGTTGCTATGTCGCAGAGTATTGAAAACTGACCAACACTTTTTTCTATCGGCCCAAATTCGGGGGAAATCTCCCTCCAAAGTTTTCGAAGGTCGAAATGAAGTCAGATTTAAGGTGAAGTGTAATGGTAGCTGAACTTCGGGCACTGTCTGTATGCTTCAATGGAACATGATGGTGACACCACACATCTTAGAAAGAAACACACCATACATAGCTTTCCCTTGTTAGCTGTACTTAGAAATTATATTATAAAATTAATTAGTACGGAACTTAGGCAATTGAATTTTATTTATTTGGCTCTTCAACAATGAGTACACTATTATTTAACAATTAGTATTATAAACTTAAGTCTAAGCGCCCCATTACTTAAAGAAGAGCACTGCATGCACTATAATATGCGCAAATATTATAAACTAGAAGAGAATACACTATGCTTCGTTAAATGATGGAATCAGGCGTTACTTTGCGGAAATCCATGACGTACAAATATGCAAATAGAATATCTAGCTTTAATTCCGCTGAACAAAATCGCTAGTTTGGATGCAGTATGCAGCACCACCCTCCCGCCCACAAGTATATGTACATGCAGAAAGAGTGAAAAAATAATACAACATGCAACCAAACCAATATACGATACGTGTTTCGACCCTGCACGGAGCATCCTCAGGATATGTTGACTCCTCGACCGCTAGGACGTGAATTTTTTGCGAGGGTGGTGCTGAACTATACCTACTATTTGCATATTCGTACTATGCTTCGTGGATTACATTAGATTAAATTAGAATAAATTAAGTATTGTATTTTACATTAGTTAACTTTATAGTTTTTAAGTTATTAGATTAACATAATATTATTAATATAATTATAATATATGGTTGTCTGGAAGAAATCGCTTTAAGCGATAAGACCGCCATTTGTACTATTCTTAATCATTTGTGTATTCCTACTCTTTTATTTCTTTTAGTGTACAATAAAGTGTATCTATCTATAATGACATATTAATAACCCCATTTATCAAATAACATTGATTTATTTTAGTGAGACTCATCAAATGGCCAGCACGGCTTTTTTTAGGGCAGGTACTGATAAGTGAAATAGGTCAATGTCCATTTCATGCTCTTTGTATGCAGCATACATTCTTGACAGCGGACAGTGTTGCCTTAAATTGGTATGACTTCTTGGCATGCAGAAAAGCTTCCTCTTAGAACTCCTTGGCAGATTACTTGGCACATGGAATGACACCCTACTGAGCAAATAGGGACAATTCAGAGAGCCTGTCCATTTTAAAATACTTTAGCCTTTCATAATTGCACATTTTAGAACATAAAATAATTAAGCATGAATAAATACGTAACAATTTATTTTAGATATTTAAGTTTGCATGTCTGCGAATAATAATTAAGCTATTCAGATTAAAATTAATTACATTTAGTAGTAATTCGAGGTCTAACTCGAAGATAAAATCAGTATAAAGGCACTCGTCTACACATCCGCGTCGAACGCATCAGACAGATTGCATTAAACATATTTTAGTTCTTTGCATGGCTAGTCATACAAGCGCGTTCACTTATTTGCAACGGACGGAACGCACGCATCGGATCGTCAGCAATACCATGCGAGCCGATAATATCATTCGGATTACCGATTGACAATGTCAAAAATCCGATTGCGCATGCTCGCGTCGGCTTTCGAATACTGCGAACGCAATGGACGCACTCGGCACTAAACTTTACGAATCCGTTTGATGCGATTTATCCGATACGTATGGACAGTTATCAAATCAAATAGGTACTCAAATAGGTACTTTATTCAATAAACTTACATAATAACGCACTAATGTACACGTAGTGTCGACGTCGTGTTGCGCTGCGTAGTGTCGCGTATCCTCCGCGGAAACGACGATACACGACAACCTTCGGCCAAAATTCCTCTTTTAGGAAGGTATCCAGATGTTGAGTTGGAACCCGCACCACAAACGATTTAAAATTCACATTATGGCGCGACTCTAACTTCTCGACCCTCAAAGTCCAATTGGCCTTGATAAGAATGAACTCCACGATCTCCTCAACCTTCGTGGAGTGATGAAGCCGGGACACGTACAGCTGTTAAATCTATTACTGAGGTAAAAAAAAAACTTATGTTGTTATCATCATCATTTAGCTGAGAGACATCCACTGCTGGACCTATGTCCTATGACCTAGGACGCCTATGCGTCCCCCAAGCATCGCCACTTCGACCAGTCCTGTGCTTCTCCCATCCAGCGGATTCCCGCAACCTTCTCCAGGTCATCGGTCCACCTTGTGGGGGCCTATACACTGTACACATGCATAGTTTTGGAATATACTCTATATTCAAAAATTTGGAAAGCACTCGAAAAAGAGGCGAAGTTGCTTTTGCAAGTCATTCTAGAGGCGACCACGAAAGTGAGCGGACTGGTGTCAATTGGAAGGGGACTACTACTGAGCCACCGGCACTGCTGACCTACCAGCACTCCGCCTAGTCGACCTACGACTGATTCTTTGGCACTGCTGACCTACCAGCACTCCGCCTAGTCGCACTGCTGAGCCTCTGACACTCCGACTTACTGGAGGGAGTCTCCGCACTGCTGACTTTCCAGCACTTCGCCTAGACACCATACTACTGAGCTTCCGGTCGCCAAAATATCACTCAGAGAAGTTTGTGTACCTATCTATTAATTTTTACGTGCTATTACTCCGAATAACCATTCCAAATTTTAACGCGTGTTATTAGGGACTCTAAGTGTTTTTATCCATATTATAAAGTTGTCTTCTCTTAAGTGTTTTCCTTGTTTGTTGGGCTAGGGGTAGGTAGGAACCCTTAATATTAACTCTTCCTTACAACTGGTGTGGCAGACGAGTCCCTAGGTTCTCAGGAGATCCTAGGGCCGTCTGCTACATTACAACACACGCTGCGCCTTTTTTTGTTAGAGCAGAAGCATAACACACTGCGGAAGTGCGGACACTACATCTCGGCAAGCGGCAAAATAAAGAACTAAAATTCAATGTACCGACTTTGATTTATTGCTGCTTTTTGCTTGAGCAAGCAGCTCCACCATGAACAACCAAGACATAATAGGCACTCTGTAATCGGAATTACCCAACAAAGCATAACTATGTACTATCTTTCTTGCGTATAAGAAATTCTAATAACAATCTAGCACGCTAACAAGGACGCAATGCTTGTTCAGTACTTATAGAGCCTGTGAGTCGATTACTCGGTGATTGTTCGTTGTTACTAGGATGAAGACAGAATTGTGTTTGCTTGTGTTCTGTTTAATGGTAGAAGCAGAGGAGAAAGATGATCCAGCGGGGAACCAAATTGTTGCGTTCAGAGATAAAACTTCGGTGAGTTTCTGTAGCTGATTTATTTTTTGTCCGTGACTTCCCGCGTTAACTCTTTAACTGTAAGGTCCATAATAATAAACAGCTTTGATTTGAGAGATTCATAAGTGTCCTTTGTATAATATGATTAGATAAGAATTAAAAAAAAATACAAATGTGTCAAAAGCACGGAATTCCTTGGGGTGAAGAATTAAGAAAACAATTCGCCTCCGTCACGGGGCAAGCAAGTGGTAAGTCGCGACTCGCGACGAACCTGGGGGTCTACTCCCTATCACCTACGGACATACGATTATTTTGGGGCCCGAACTAAGAATGAATGACAACACGATTTGACAGTTGTCCCTACTACCGATGTGTTTTTGCCCGTCCGAAAAGTTGAATTTCACACTTGTTTTGTTCGCTACTTTCGGACGGGCGACTAAGTTCGTTGAGGGACTTAGGGAGTAGGCCCCCTGGAACTATAATTGTGCCCGAGAAATGGCAATAGGCTCGCCCCCTATTACATGGGAATGGGACCTAATACGGGATGCAGAAGGTGGTAGAGACTCCTGTAATAGGAGAACACCTCTGCTTATGTAACTCTGCTTATGTAAGAGATCTCTCAAATGAAAGTTGGTTTTTAATACAGGCCTAAGAGCTAATAAAGAATACAAACTAATTCAGTCCAAAAAAAAACTAAATCGTTTTAGCTGTTACGGTGGGGTTGCATAAATATATGTATCCAATATTTTACACTCATTTTATCATTACTGTAATTAGTATTTATTAATCACGTCAATTCGTTGAACCGAATATGAACATAATCTACCCTGCCATCACATCAAACGATTATTAATATATTACCGTAATTATTACGTTTAAGCGGATTAGTGGTGGTCACAAAATGTAGACGAACACATTAAGCCGTTAATTTTGTTTGTTTAGCTGTAATCCTTTAACCAATGAAGAGTATAGATGCTTTGGAAGGAATCGCTCGGAACATTGAGATAAAAGAATCATGAGCATTGGAAAATTTGCAGCTTTGCATTAGGCTGCTTTTTTTGTGCTACGGATGTGTCAAATCCACCAATAGGATCGCTTGATTTTGAAACATGTGTCATGGACATGGTTAGTAAAATAAAGCGATCTTATTGGCTGGTTTGAAACATATCTCTACTTAAGCTCAGACCAATAAAAAGTTTTTTCTTAGGTAGTTTTGTTTTTACGTAGGTATCAAATCAACTGAGAGTACGCAACACGCATTTCGCTCGTTGTACAGTTGACGTGAAACTCACGCTATTTAAAGTGCTGTCAAAGTTTTTACACGAGTGTTCTAGGTATGGGTCAGTTTTACGCAAAAGGCCTACGGCGCCCTCAGAGTTCAGTATAATAACATCTTCAGGGCTCTGTTGCGGCTCCCTTGTTATTGTAGTGCTTCAGGAATGTTTGTAAATGCGCATGTAGAAGATTTTTATGCGATCATGCGTAAGAAAACCGCGTCTGTCATGCAAGGTGTGCGGAGAAGCGGCAACGGAATCTTGAAGATGATAGCAGATAGTCTGGACTCAGCTGTCCTCAGTCGGTTCATTGATTTGCATGTGAGAGGTGTGAACTAGTAAATCGACACTAATATTAAGTAGTTTTTGTTTTTAATATTTTGTTTTTCGTGTAGCCCACTAAAATGGGTTGTAAGTTTTTCTGTTACTAACACAACACTCACACACTAAGACTCAGTGGTCTGAAATAAATGATTTTTATTTTATTTATTACCTCAGTCCAAACTCACACTTAGCCGGTTTTTATATTTACATTTCCTATAAATATTTTTTTCAGGGCCCACATGGCATTATGACTACTTCACTTGGTGCGCCTATCAATTATGACGATGCGAGTGGCACTTTAAATAAACGATTAATTTTCCACGAGTATTTCATGGACTCCATAACACATTTGAACCGTGAAAGAATACCCCCAAGATTCGTCCATGCGAAGGGCGGTGGAGCGTTCGGGTATTTTGAAGTAACACACGCTTTAAAGGATATTTGTAAAGCCAAAGTCTTCAGTGAAGTTGGAAAGAGGACTCCAGTTGCAGCAAGATTCTCTCCTATAGTTCAAGAAGTAGGCGGTATAGATACATCCAGAGATGCTAGAGGTTTCGCTGTTAAATTCTACACCGAAGATGGAAATTTGGATATAGTTGGTTTCAATACACCCATGTTCGTAATAAAGGATCCTCTATTTTTCACAACTTTTGTACGATCTCGGAAAAAGAATCCTCAAACGTTTTTATATGATCCAAATACGTTTTGGGACTTTTTGGTTGTACGCCCGGAAGGTATGCATATTTATATGCATATTTTTAGTGACTTTGGCATCCCTGATGGATATAGACATATGCCTGGCTTCGGAATTCACACTTTTCAAGTGGTAAATGAAGAAGGTGAAAAATACTTTGTCAGATTTCATTTTACGCCTGATGCAGGGATCAAGAATTTGGGATCAGCTGAAGCTCAGAAGTTAGCAGCTCTTGACCCAGATTATGCTAATAGAGATTTATTCAATGCCATAGGCACTGGAAACTATCCAAGTTGGACAGTCAGCGTTCAAGTTTTGACTATGAGTGACGTCAAAAATGCAAAGTTCGATGTTTTTGACGTAACCAAAATTTTGCCTGAAGATCAGTACCCATTACGACCAGTAGGACGATTCGTTTTGAATAAGAACCCTGTGAACTACTTCGCAGATATTGAACAGTTGGCGTTTTGTCCCGGCAACCTCGTGCCAGGAATTCTTGGAGCTCCAGACAAACTCTTCGAGGCACGCCGTTTGGCGTACAGAGATGCTCAGTATTATCGCTTAGGAGCAAACTTTGAGAAGATTAATGTGAATAGTCCAATTGACGAAGCCTTGCCATACAATCGAGATGGTAGACCTCCAGTGAGACATAATCAAGGAAACATACCCAATTACTATCCAAATTCCTTTAATGGTCCTGTACCCTTTATAGAAAAAAACAGAGTTGACTTGATTGAAATCTTCGAAGAACCTCCAGATAATTTTGGTCAAGCACGTGAGCTGTATAATGAAATGACAAGAGAAGAAAGAACTCGATTAGTAGATAATGTTTTGTACAACCTAGGTGGGGTAACTGATCGATCATTAAAAGAACGAAGTGTCGCATTGCTTAGAACAATACATCCAGACCTTGGTGTTAGAGTGTTGGAAGGTTTACTAGTAAATAAAACCAAATACTACTGGGAAGAATAAAATATATTTAGGTAAAAGAGAAGACTGAAATTTTGTAGATAATCAATTCTGAGAAATATTTTTTGTGATTGATTTTATAATATTTAGATACGTAGTGTACTAAAATAAAATAAGATATCTTTAGGTTTTAGTTTTAATTATATTATTATAATACAGGATGTCCCAAGAAGTAGTGTCAAGCGGAAAAGTATAAAAAATCGCGGAACATACCTACACGAGGGTGATTCAGGTACCTCTAAGGATACTCAACCTCTGGACTTCCGTTTGACACTATTTTTTGGGACACCTTATATGATGTCCGTATTTTAACGAAGTATAGTATTTTACTTTACTTTAGAATGTTAGATTGTAAATACAAAGTATTAAAAATTTGCAATTGCCTGCGATACTATACGAGCAACGAATTCTAAGTCAGCGTCAAAGAGCACAAATAAACTCAGGCGATTGTAAGCCTTGCTTGAGAGTATCTACGTTAATGTGTATGTTACAGCCGCGGACTCGAAATGTTTATCAGATTTCAATTTCGATTCCTTGACACACTGTGCGCAATAAAGTTCAAGATCCAACAATAAGTTAAACTTTGAACTGAAAACTGTGAAGCGTCGATTCTAGCAAAAAGGCTATTAACCACTTTTTAATGTCATGAACTCCTTTTTAGGTAGGTATGTGTGTCTAGTCAAAAGTTGTATACAGGGCATTTGATTGAATTTACTAAATAGGTTGATTTGTTTTTCTATGCTACCTAGTAATAGCCTCTTTTAAATTAACCTTATTATGTCAATTAAGAAAAAAATATCTTTGCCCTGTCAATTCTTTGCGAGCGACCGAGCGACCTTATGAAAAAGTATATAATGTGCAAGCAATTATAGACCTTAGGGTGGTAAACATTTCAAGAGCTTAAGATTACCTTTATATTGTTTGTACTTTGTTTGTTATTTTTTTCGGGTTTATACGGGTTGTAAATGTACGACAATAACTTGTGCTTCACAAAAACTTCAATATATTCAAAACGTCATATCATATTCTGACAAGATAAATCATTTGTTTAAGTTAATTCATTTAATCGAACGTGTATAAAAGACACTTTTTGAACTCAATTAAAATCAAGTACAGCGGTGCTACAGCTTCGGTGCCCTAATAAGAAATGCTTAAAGGACAATGGGACAAAACGTCCCCAGTAGTGTAGCACTTTCTTACCTATTGCATATGAAAGACCTTATTAATCTCTTAATTTTATTGTATGACAGCTCATCTGTAAAATGTATAGTTTAATAGTTATTTAGCATGAAAGTAACATAAAAATTACCTTAAAAAATGCTTATATTATTACTTCAATATGAATATAATTATTTTAGTTAGTGATATGGGGTTATTTGAAGAGCTCCAAAGCTAGTGTAACAATAGTTCAATGTGGGAAAGAGATAACGAGAGGCGCACGCGTCCAGAGGCGAGACGCGGCGCGCGGCCCTAGGCAGCGGTTACCATTTTCAAACGTAATATCACCCGACAGGGTTTACATTAGCTACGCATCGTACTCAGAATTGCATCCACGATGAACAGTTCGGTTTTCGAACCAAGCACTGTTGCAGTCGACAATTGCACCGCATAGTCGCTCCCGCTTCATGCGCTCGTACAAAACGGGCATGCTATTCTTCGACGTAGCAAAAGCCTTCGACAAGAACTGGCACAACGGTTTATTACACAAACTCGTACAGTCTCGTGCTCAACATTCGAGACTTTCTGTCGGATCGCTCCTTCCGCTATCGCCTAGAAGGCACCTTCTCGTCTCCTCGCCCTATCCGCGCCGGAGTTGTGTAGTTATATCGCCCCTTCTGTTCACGCTGTATACCAGCGACATTCCCAAATGTGGATTCGCCAAGTTGGCTCTCTTCGCCGACGACACGGCCATCTACTTTTCCGGTAGGACTCTCGACAGTATCACTCGAACCCTTCAAACCGCAGCTAGCGCCGTCGGGGTCTGGTTCCGGAAATGGAGAATAGAGGTGAATCCCAAAAAGAGCGCAGCCGTCCTTTTCGAGAGATACGTTGATTCCCATCCGTCCCGTCCTCATGTTCGGGCAAATTATAATACTCATTTAGGAGTTTTTGATTCATTGACTTTATAAACCGTTCATTTCGGATATAATGACTCATTCTTTAAGTCAGTTTAGCATTTATTTTTCAGCCAATAATTGATTTAAAATGTGGAAATAAAAAAAATTAAATCTCATTTTTATTTTATTTCAAACCGATTTCATTCATTCCTTCACTCATTCTCGACTATTCATTCGTTCGTTCATTCATTCAAACTCACTCTATAGTGCTACAAGGGTGGGGACGGGGTCCATACATTTTGTCCCATTGTCCTTTGCTTAAACAAATTCAATCACAATAAAGCACTTTTGTTTTTTGGCCGGCACTTTCATATTTGGACCAAAAATGTATGAATCGTGGATGATGTCCTTTTAGGAACATTATTTTGAAATTTGACGTTTCGCGCATGTCAATTCAGTCTCAGGGATTTTGAAACGAACTTTAGACAGACATACCCTAAAACGAGTTCATAACATCAAAAAGTGGTTAATAGCCTTTTTGCTAGAATCGACGCTTCACAATTTGAAAAATTAATAAAAATTAATAGTTGTTGTTGATAGGACATCTTGAACCTTATTGCGCACAGTGTGTCAAGGAATCGAATTTGAAATCTGATAAACATTTCGAATCCACGGCTGTACATATTCATTCCATATCCTATCCATTCTCGTCACACCGTACATCCCTCTCAACATTCTTAAGTCAGCTGCAGGCATTTGCCTTTCATCCATTCCTTTCGCGGTCCAACATTCTGATTCAAGTCTGATCATGGACATGAAAATTTTCCCCTTGATTTTAAGGGGAATTCGGGAGTTGCAAGTTGTTCCAGCTGCTATTTCATCCACACTGTGTTCATTCCTTGAAAAAAATATGGTTTTTAACCGACTTCAAAAAGGAGGAGGTTCTCAATTCGGTTGTATTTTTTTTTTTTTTTTTTTATGTTTGTTACCTCATATCTCCGTCATTTATGAACCGATTTGAAAAATTCTTTTTTCGTTCGAAAGGGAAACTCTTCACTGAAGCAAATAGAAGCCACCGACTTCTGAAACTGTTAATTTTATATTATGGTAATTATTTTACTCCTTTTAGTATTTCTTTGAAGTCGGTTTTTACTTTTTTTTAATGTTTATTTTTTATATTATAAGTATGTATTGAAGAAATTGAGGATTGAAACTCTTATATTATGTATACAAAATATTTGTCGGTCTGCTAGACTACAATTGCAAATTACCAAAGGAATTCTAAAACCAATTTGCTTCAAGAA
This sequence comes from Amphipyra tragopoginis, assembly GCA_905220435.1. Taxonomy (NCBI): domain Eukaryota; kingdom Metazoa; phylum Arthropoda; class Insecta; order Lepidoptera; family Noctuidae; genus Amphipyra; species Amphipyra tragopoginis. The sequence goes on along the minus strand of HG991997.1, from coordinate 6,307,505 downwards.
ATTTCAAACAATTGCACCTAGCTCTCCAATTGCTCATTGTGACTTCGACATGTTTTGACGCATGAGCACCATAACGACCGCGACCCTCGCTTGACCACTCGACACTTTTTAAACTGTACACAGAGTAAACAAATCGCCTACAAATAGACGACGATTTCAAACAAGGTTTAACTACGTAGTACTTATTACTTCTATGGGTTTAACAGGCTATAGTAGTATTGTTTACACTGTGGTTGTTTATGGAAACTTGCAGTGAAAATTAAATGTTGGTCGCAGAAACCTGAGTAGGCTGTAAAGTGCCCTTTCAATTCATGTCGTGGGAAAGTGTTTGGTTCGTTATGTTTTAAAGTGGTCCGAGGTGACCTGACGCTGGGCTGGAATGTGGGAAGGTTAGAATGTCAGTTAATCTAACAATAGGGTTTATGTGAAACTCGATGTTAGAAAAGGCCTAGACGTAGATGTAAAAGCAAAAGTTGTTCTGGCAGAACACGTCACGAGTTATGTCTGCTCAGTCTCATTATGAGGGAAATTATTAGGCTTGGATATACTTCAACTAAAATGTTTCTCTTGTAAAACAATAATGGGTCTTGTGAGCTGATTTTGTGGCCTTTAATTGGCGGAGGTCTGTGTTTTGCAGCGCAAGTTTGAGAGAAATAGGAAATAAAACGTAAGTTCAAAAATTAAAACCCGATTACTAAAAAATCACGCTATAAAAAGAAAATATATGTATATTACCTGTACCCCAAGTGTGAGTTTTTTTACGTTATCTACTCCTGTAGTTGCGTCACGCCAAAAATGTATGAAAATTTAGGCAGAGCCTCTAGCGGCGAATAGCGTGACAAAAAATTTGTTTGACATTTTTGGCGTGACGCAACTACAGTAGTAACGTAAAAAACTCACACTTGGGGTCATTGACTTAGAATAAGTATGGACCTCGGGTCATCGCTCAAAAATGTCCGAACCGAATGACTGTTAAAACACAAGAAATTTGAAAAGAGCTACAATTGCGCGCGTCATTCTTCATTTGGCCGAACAAGCAGCTACACCTCAATGTCACATGTCAACAATGCCGTTCTGTGTAGTGAGATCGTGTAAAAACTACTCAAAAAAGTGAAAAAAGTTGATGGTGTATCATATTTTCAGTAGGTATATTATTGTTTTACAATTTTTAAGTATTATTTTGTTAAGGAACATTGTATTTTACTTAACATTGAATTAATTGCAAGAGCAAAACACACAATAATCCAACTAAATAAAAAGTATCTTATTTTCCTTCCTTTGTTTGACCAATTATGTCAACTTCATTTGGTTGGATTACCATAAGAAACTTGACATATTTGACAGAATTTAGAACAAAGATTCCAAAGAGTCGTTATTTTTACGCGATGTTTTTTTGTATTGCTATTTTGAACCAATTGCAATTTGTTTTGTTCTATTCATTTAAACAAGTTATTTTTAAACTTGCATTGTATGCAAACATATTATGTACGTAAATATGTATGTTGTCCTTCCGTTTCAAAATTGTATTGGTTTTTCGGTCACTACTAAGTTTCCGATCGAGCTGAAATTTTGCAGGTAGGTATGTGCTTATTAGATCATTAAAATGTCATTGAACTAATTTGATGATGGAGCCAAAGATTAGGCAAGCACAGGAACAAATGGTAGGCTCGTCGAGTTTCAGCTCATGTATTTTGTCATTATAAGCACTTTTCATCACATAAATAATGACGTAGGTCCGATAGTAGAGCCGGAAAACGGGCTCTGGAACTTCCTAATGGCAAATAGTGGACACGTGACGTTTGGGCTCGTTTGTTTAGTTATCATGAACTCTTTTAAATACAGTTAAATACACATGACAAAAGATTGTTTTCTGAAAACTAATAATATGCCTCTGATTTAATTTCAGTTTTCCTCGAGATTAATTAGATGATGCTGATCGTCATACTTCAGCAAAGGAAGCGAAATCGCGTTTTTGAAAATGACGATGTTGTAATTTTGCAAGAAATGTTCTATGCTCTTTCAGGCGGATTAAATATTTAGCAATCACAATAAATATAACTAATCCCCCTCTGGGAAAGGCGTTACCTCATCATGAGATTAACGTAAAACGGAGGGAACATTAGATTAGCTTTCTGCAACCCCATCGTATAATAAAAAATGTAAGATGAGGTCTTCTGAAAAGCTTACAAACCGCAGGGCAGCTTGTGGCGAGCTGTTGGTGAGTGGCGACACTGCGTACCTTATTGCCTCAGAGAGTCGGTCAGGGCCTCGTCTCCAGTTTGCCTTTATTGGCTGGCTGGAGTGGAACCCCAAGAGTACCCGCAGGACTCTCAACTCTGGCTTGCCTTTATCGGCCGGCCAGAGGGGGGCCGCCAGAGCTATATGCTCGGGGGTGGAAGTGTCTAAAGGCGTAATAGCGGGGAAACCCACTCCGGGTCTTTTAGACCCGCGACGGCGAAACCGGGGCCACACCTCTCTACACCCCTAGCCGCTCACACGTTTGTTGCCCTCTTCGCCTATGTACTGGCGGCTTTTCAGGGGGCCCAGCTAGTGAGCTGGCGAGTCACCGTCTGCCAACACATTTCAAATAAAACTTGAAAGGCAGACGCCGTTTTCTTCCGGCAATAGAGGTTAAACGATCCACAAAACACCCCTTTCCATAGACCAGATATTTTTCACCATATTTTACAATAGTCTTGCACCCACTTGCGACGGTCCATGACTGTACTCCAATGGTGCAGCCGTGGATGGTCCCCGGTTGGTGCCCCACCCCATTTTAGATTAAAGTTCTCAAAGGGGCCTCTGCGCGTTGGACCTGTGTCCCCGTGTATGCCTTCCAAAAGACCGGACATCTTCCGCACGGAAGATGAGCCGTGAATAGAGATACATAACTAATAATAAAATCTTTTAAAAATTAAGGTTGCTCTATTACTCCTATGTTCTCCAAATTTTCGTTTCATTAGATGAAGTTTCGAAATTTGAAAAATTGAGCAGTGCTCTCATGTTTTCGTATGGTAAAAATTGTTGCAAGCTAAATTAGGCATTATGATAACGACATAGGATTTCGTCCATCGTAAATGAGCTTGTTGGTATTTCTATGTTTATATTATGTCAATTCAGGACACTTTTATCGTGAATTTTGTACTACACTCGTTGTCCATACTTATTCTAAGTCAATGCTTGGGGTACTGAAATTGTTATGTGCAAACTATTCAATATTTATCATCTATTAAATAAACAACTTACACGTAGTATACAATTTTGGTGTATGTAGGTAATACATGTATTCATCATGATGTTCAGAGGATAGCCGTGGTCCGTGGTGGTATGCCACCTACCCTAACAAAACAATACATTTTAACAGTAGTAAGCGATCATAAGCTTTAGGGCAAAGTGGCATATGACCACGGACCACGGCTTTGTAATATTTGTCAAATTATGATAAGTTGTTTCGAAGTTATGAGGGAACAGATGAACATACATGCAAACCCGCAAACATACCAGTCAAAATGGTAACTCTCCTTTTTGTGGAATGCCCACGCAGCTATCGCGCGTGTGTCATAATTATGCGGAGGTCCGCAATCTGGCTCACACGATTATCTACTTGCTGACGACGTCTTCAACTCTACCGTAAAATATTAGAATCATGCCTTATTGTGCAATTTTAAATGATAGTAGTACAAAAATTTTATTTCACAGAGGGTATAAAGAATAAACCTTTGATATCTATCAATATAATTTGTATATCAGATATGCGGCACTGGTTTCCGTACTAAAGAAGAATAAGGCTATTTTTTGTTCTATTTCGTGGTCCTACGTCTGAGTATTGAAGGCTAGAAAAACAAAATAAGAAAAAATCTTTTCTCTATTTGTGTCATATCATAAGCACAAACTTACACATATTATTTTATTACTAAGTAAAATAATAATTAAATGCTAAGCGGCATCGCTTTGAAATTATGCATAACCACGCGTTAACCTAAGTATTCATTAGAAGAAAGCTCTCGACATATTTCTTGGAACTTCTAACAATAAACACCATTAGCTAGGCTCTCAACACCATAGATTATGAGGTAAATTAACCGAAACACTCGTCGATGGTGTACAAGTTAGTGCAGCATTACATTGTCATTGAAACCTCCTTGTATTACTGTAGGGTTGGCGAAGCTTGGAGGAGTGCTGGAGGCACCACTAAACTCAGCCTGGGAACAATATTTTGCAGTCCACATCTGGACATTAATATTTACCACAAAAATGGCAACACCATTGGCCAGTGGGTAGGTAACAACCTCTATATTTCCACTAGCTAAGGGGTATTGCCCGTGCTTCACCTGTTCTGTACACCTAGGTGGAACATGGGATATTTTTTTGGCCGTGGTCCTCCTCTGTAGATTCTTTTATATCCCTTTTTTTTGAGTTCTATTATTGGCTGGAACTTTTGTCCTATGAGGCCAACATCGGCGACTTTAGCTTGGATCTTAGATCATGAGAATAGGTAGAGGTCCAAAATTAAAAGAACAAGTTTTGTTGCTTACAAATCTTATGATCACATTATGATTTTATGTTTGTTTTTTTATTTAGTTAGAGATCAACTACAATAACATCGCACGGGGTGTCCAATATCTGTTTTGAAGTGCATGTGCCAACGAGTCACCGTGTTTATGTCGACAAGGCGCACGTGTGTTATTCATACAAACCTCCAAACGGTACCATCAACGACCATACAGCCCAGTTGGGTACCATCACAGATATAGATATACTCTATATCCGTGAGTACCATACTGTTAATTAGCGACGTCAAATCTGTCGAGCGACTGATCCATGTTTTTGTTTAAGTTTGTCCTACAGTGTTGCAGAATGCACACATCTGCGTTGAACGAATGACGCGTTGTAAATATTCTTTGTCACACATTTTTACTTGTAGTGCTATTAATGGAGGGGCGTCTCATGTTATCATTTCATATCATTACATTTCATCATTTCATTTCACTTTTGGCTACAACCTCACTGACGCAAAACCTTCGCCATCCCTGTAAAACTATATTAGTGATACAAATCGTAAAATCTACAAGGTATTGTTGGTTTGCGCGAGCGCAGACACCACAATGTGGGTCCGCAGTCGGGGGCCTATTCCTGTGTCAATCAGAGCGTCGCGCTACAAATGATACCCGATACCATTCGATACAAACTTGATACCAACTTTCTCGATAGAACATCGTCACAGCTCTACGGTGTTGAACAGCGAACTTTTTATTTCGTGAGCAAACTGGACTTGTTGGCTGTTCCCACGATAATTTTATTTCAACTTTTTGTGTAATGTTAACATATTTATTGAGTAGTTTGAATTTGTAAAAGTCGACTTTTTGTTGCTGAATTATATCATCAGAAAATGAAGTATGCTGGCGAAACGTTCTTGGGCCTTATTCACCCAATTTAAGAAGTTCAGTTGCAGTGTAATTGCAGTTAGGTGTCGATAAAGAACGCTTTTCGTATTCTCTTAATAGGCGATCGCTGTCAGATTAGCTCGCGGGAACTTAACTGCAGCGTCACTGCAACTTGATCGGCGCGTCTTGAAATTACGTGAATTAGCCTAGTGACATCAAAAATAAACTGGGATCAGAACTTCCACATTAGGTGAGATTTCGTTAGGGATTATGAAAAAAAAATTGTTATGCTTAGGTACACAGAGTAGCGATCACAATACTTTAAAGAAGAAGAATTTAATTTGTAATTTTTTTATCTATTATAATTACTATATTCCTGTAAGTGATATATCGTAATTTGATTATTATTTGCGTTAACGGTGAAAGAAAACATAGTGAAAATACCTGGGGGGTTACCATGATCTGTTACAGCCGGATTGTTTTAATATTATTACGAGAGTGGGTAAGAGATGGGGCTGGAGAGCTGTCTAGCGCTGTCACTTTCCCACTCTCATAATAATATTAAAACAATCCTGCTGTAACAGATCATGGTAACTGGTAACCCCCCTGCACACCTAAGAGGGCTACATAAAGTTCGCAATGGTGTGTCTAGTCCGCCTATCGGCATCAGGCCAGTGTGATGGACTAAGGCATAAACGCTACTCATTCTGAGAAGTGGCCCATGACCAGCAGTGGGACAGTACCAGGCTGATGACGGTATTATCACAGTGTACCTACTTACTACATACAGTGGGTCAACGCCCATACATTTGACAGGTCCTATGAAATGTCAAAATAATGTAGGGGCGGAGGTTATGTACCAATATGCAGTATGGCTACTCGGGACATAACCTCCGCCCCTTCACCCCGCAACCCCCCGCACGATTGCTCTGCGACAATGTTCTACGTTGACCGACTGTAAGGAGTAAGATATAGGTAGACTGTGGTATTATTATGCTTATCCATTTCCTGTCCGTGTCGTGGTTGCAGTAACAACAAAGAAAAATCGGAAAAAATGTATGGAAGGTCTAGGAACCAATAACAACTACACTTAATATGTCGTTAGATAGGTATTTTAAGAGCGATTACGCACTGCATCCGATCCGAATCCGTGAAAATACGGATATAAAAAACTCGGACCGAATTCGGATATTGTTTTACGCACTGCATCCGATCCGAATCCGTGAAAATACCGATCTAAAGTAAAAATCTCGGACCGAATTCGGATATCGCTTACGCACTTATCCGATCTCTGATCCAAATTCAAACAATTCAGGGGCCATCTTTGGCATATCCATTTGGCGTCCGATTTGAATCCGAGGTAGTGCGAAAGCGTTCATACAAACATTACTACGGCTACTTCGGTCCGTCAATATTTCTTCCGAATTGGAGACTCACGGATGACGGATAGAAATCGGATGACGGATGCCGGATGTAGTGCGTAAACTACCATACAAATAGTTTTATGGCTACTTCGGAACGTATTTTCACGGATTCGGATCGGATGCAGTGCGTAACCGCTGTAACTGCACAAACGTCCAGGCTCTGAACAAATATCTGTAATTACACAGTAGACTGGTAAATCATTTTACATCCGAAAACCATGAACTTCTGCTCATCACTCTGAACTACTTTTACTATGGGACGAAAACAGAATTCGTGAAGAAAAACAAACAATGATTATTTTGAATGGAATAGCTGATTGTGTATCACGAATTCAGATCTTGTTCCATAGTAAAAGTTGTATAGTGTGATGAGCAAACTTCATGGTTTTCGGATGTATAGTGAGTAACCAGACATGCTGTAAGCACACCACGTTTTGTTCAGGCGCCGTCGACGCGCGTTTCGCTATCGCGCGTTGCCGGCGGCGGCGCTGCTAAACTTGAAATAGGCAGATTACTTGCGATTTCATCGCTGCAAACTCACGAGAAACCGCGCTACAGACGCGCGTGAGCAACTCTCCTTACAAAGTAAAACGCGTGTAGCACGCGCGCGAAGGAGCGTGTATCGCGCTACAGACGCGCGTGAGCAACTCTCCTTGGATTAAAACGCGCTTTAGGTATGTGTTTGCAGCTAAAGAGACGCGCTGTGGCAGCGCGTCTGTATCGATGTAACTCCGCGCTACGAGCGCGTCGACAGCTCGCGAAAAAGTCGTCGTCTGCATTCTACAATTTATGAACGTGTGAATAGGTAAATTGGTTGCGATAACATCGCGTTTGCAGCGCGTTATAGTTGCGTGAGACGCGCGTCGACAGCGCCTGAAAAAAACATGGTGTGTAAGAGCCCTAAATAACTTATTCCAGTTGAGCCGACGAATTATATAAACAAAATTGTATCAAACTGGTATTCGCGGCAAGTCTTAAAGTGAACAGTTTATATTGCCGTGGGAAAGGTCTGGTATATTTGTGGTCCATGTTCAAACAAGGATACAGCACATTGTTAATGTGACTGCGTTTACTGCCTGCCTCATTAACTGTTACATCATGAGTGCTCGATTATTATAATATTTTGATTTGATGAATGATAAATAAATAAGTGTGTTATAATAATATGTGAATTTGATTGTTTGTCTATATATTTTAGTTTTACTTATATGTACTTGTAAATGCTTAAATCTGTGCCCCTAGTGAAAAAGGGTATAAGTTCTTATACCCTTTATAAGGAATTTATATCCTTTGCCCCTAGTATAAGTCCTTATACAGGACTTTATACCCTATGTAAGGACTTTATATCCTTTGCCCCTAGTATAATAAGTCCTTACACAGGACTTTATATCCTTACTTTACAGGCTGTAAGGGTAAACACCGTTATCCTTGAAACCAGTGGTTTGGTTTCATTTATAGAACGTAAAATCAATGAAAAATAACATTTTTTTTTTTATTTTCGTTTTTCCCCAAAAACATTTCATTCACCCTATGAGCGGAGGCAACAAGCTACGCGGAAGATGAGCCGTTAATTAAAGCGAGATACAAATAAAATGTCTCTATAACAAAAACCTCTATCTAAAAGCCGCCCGTTCCGCTATATTTATAAGACCAAAACCTCGAAGAACAAAGCCAATACACAGAAACACCTTACGGTAACGAACGGACCAAGGTGCGTTTCCTAGCGAGTTCAGATAGTAATCAATAAGTACGGGGAAGTGCACACGATCGAACTAATTTGCTAAACCGCGAAACAGCTCACAAGGCGCTATGTCCGTTTATGTGGAAATAATAGCCAACGACACACAGGTAATGTATCGCTACCAATTTAGAAACTATTACATGAACACCTCATTATAATATGATAAAGATTATTGGCCAAAGAATTACATAGTGTTGCCATTCAACGTGGTAATGCTGCCAGCCTTCTAGGCACGCTTCCATATGACAGCGATTTGGAGGAGTACTTTGATGCCTAGTGCGCTTTTTATAGAGGTTTACTTTTGTACTATATTGTTATACTAATCCGCAGGCCACTTTAAGTATCACTAAAGACCGTTATAAAGCGTGTTAAAATTTCAAAATTCGATAATTTTTATTTCCTTACAAGATGATTATTATTTTAGTTTTTTCAAAAAATTTTCATCAATGCTTTAGTTACGAATTCAGAAAATAAAGCTTCTAATTTGTGATCCCAAATATCACCTAAAATGTAAACATAGCTAATCATAGCTAAGGTTAGATAGACTTTAGCGTATTTTTTATGAAATCTTTGACAGCTCTTAAACTATTGACTTTTGGGGAAAGTTGTAGAACAAAAGTTATTCATTATTACGGGTACTTTAACACTCTTTCCGATTAGTACCTACCCCTTTCTGACTAACGTTGTATATTACCTATTTAAAATTAGGTACGTTAATATTTTTTTGTAATATCCAAAACATTTCATATAATTATGATTAAGGAATCAAGAAGTAATAATAATTACCTATATTTAGAACAATTAATGTTAACACAATAATCCGCCTCGTGTCTCTAGGCTAGGGTGGGCATATCTCTAGAAGTCCTACCCTCTGTCTAATCCCAAATGAGGCCAATTAGTAAGAGGCAGGAGGCCCCTTACGAATGCAAAAATGAAAATATAGGTAGGTGTTGTTAGGCAATGGCAATGACATGGTGATAATCTTCTCCTTCTTTCGTGTCAACACGAGCTATACGAGAAAAGCTCGTGCAGTGATGAAAAGATTTGCCAGTCAGCAAGGTTGGTAGCGAGGCTGACTGTCCAGGGTGCGAGGGACGTCCTCAAGTATTGTCACCCGTGGAGGTTTTTTTCATGCACCCCATAATGATGAATGGTCATAGTAATAATGATGATGATAGATCATATTTCTGGTAATTTTCTTAAAGCAAAAAAGTGGACTAGAAACTCTAGCGCCACTAGAAGCCGCTCCGGTCTTCCACCCAGGTTAGTCTACCACTGTTGATTGGGATCTTATAGCAGCAGAAGTGTTCCTTTGATATCTTTGAAGGTCAGTTAATACTTTGATTCTATGAAAAAAGCCATCCAAACCACCAACAGGCAAACAGACAAAATAACGTATTGCCATCGTGTTTATGTCATTTTGTCTATTCTTCCGTCGATAAAGACCTTGTCTACGGTGGTTATGGTGATATTACACGGTTCAACCAAATTAATTCACTTTGGTTGAAAGGTGCAAAACTGAAAGCAGGTGCTGTATACACAGTATCTACAAGTGAACAGTTCAATTCACATTGCTCGAAAGATGTCGTCGAATCAGGTCGTACCTATACTTGGGTCGTAATTTGTTCGTTTTTAATTAAAGAATAATTAAAAACGAAGCGAAGAAATCAACGACGTTGACTGGTGCGTCCATAGATGTTAAGAAGACCAAGCTTGGGAGCTTCAAATAGTCTATTGAGAAAATTGGCAGAAGAGGATCCAGTTTCATACATCAATCATTAATTAATTCATCATCAATTGACAATTCTAGGATCCTTCCGTGACGCTGCAGCACGCACGAGTGAATATCGACGTGTTAATCGTTCAATATTGTGTTTACACATTCATTTATCGTTCAACTGCGTTGAGTAGTGAACGCCAAAAGTGAAAATATTGAGCATATTCAATTCTTTCAACGCGATTGAACGCGATTGCACAATGACATTGAATGATTCACTTTTATGTTTACATGGTTCAATTTGGTTGCTTCATGCAAATTGAAAGGCAGAAGTGAACTGTGTAATATCACCATTTTGCTACGCCTGCAAGAATTATAGAAATGCTAACGTTGACCTGTATGGCAGTTTAATTATCCTACACCCCAAATCAATTGGGCTCATTAAATATTCATTGATTATTTTATGACATAATTGATTTCACCGCCGTTCGTTTCAATTGTCGGTCACTAATGTTAGAAGTAAGGTTTAGATCTAATCAGATGTATACAAATAAGCCGTGTACTTGTAACGGGCCGTATCCGTTTGTAATAATCGCAATGATACCTATTACATGAGCACCCTCACACGTAACGCTTAATAATGAGTGTTGTGTTTTTCGATAGCCTCCTTGATGTTGTTGAATCATTGAACTTATCTGAACGAGACCTATGTGGAACATAAACCACTCTAAAGATAAAAAGTCGCCTGCGGTCGTTTTCAATAACCAATTCTATCGGCGGATTGCCCTACTAGAGATAGAAAGACATAGGCTCCATAAAAGTTATGTCAAACTTTTATCCTAGAGCAAACCGCTGATACATACAAGATTATTGGAAACGGCCTTCAGGCACAAAAAGGGCAGTCTATACTCTTAGTGTGCGTCCTGAGTGACGGCGCACGGGCGTATAGCGGATTGCGGAACGGCTTTACCGTGGCTTTACCGTCGATACCTGTCCTTAGTGCACGCGGGAAAGTTGACGCCTACGCGCGTGTTTAGTGTTTCGTTTATTTTACTTTGATTTTAATAATGTTGATATCAAAATTCAAACGTTTCGAAAATTTATTTAATGCGCCGTTCATTCCGCCTGCGCGGTGCGCCGTCACTCAAGACGCACACTTAGGGACGAAGCCAGTAACCGATCTCAATCCAAAATCTCGGGATTGATGTAGGCTGTTGAAAGAATTTTAATTGAAGTAATGTCCAAAACCTACATCTATCCAGTGGTTTAGGATTGAGATCGGTTATTGGTTTCAGCCGATAAAAGTAACTAGACCAGTAGGCCTAGCACGAATATTTTGACGTATAGTAACGTAAACGTAACGTTAATGTGAGTGAATTTTAAATCGAAAATACAACTATTCTATAGCATTTCAGTTTAAATGTATGCGACAAGCACAAGTTGCATCATACATAGATATGAATAAAGTTTTCAATTCAATTAAATGTTATGTGCGAAACGAGTATTTCCAATTCAAAATTCACTCGCGTTCACATTACGTTTAGGTTACCATACGTCACAATATTCGTGCTAGGCCTACAGTTAGCAGAGGCTTCTTCTGTAACTACTGGAAATCGACGCAGAGGGATCTTGATATGTAAAATCGGTCACCTAATCCATTTACGGTCCAGTATTTCAATTTTAGGCTGTCTTTAAGTCTCGTGCTGTCACTGTCATTTTAAGGCGAAGTGACAGTGAAAGCACGAAATTAATAGCAATTTAAAATTGAGTAGCGTTCGAGTATTTGGCCATTAGCCTCTCATTTGTCCAGCACCCACTATCTTTATTAATAATGCCATTATTTGTGTTTTATCGCGTGTCATAATCAGTATTGTCGAAGCTTTTAATAAATGTTTAATGTCCAAGGGCTAAACGTTGGAATGTTACACACGCTTTGCTTATATAATTCTCTTATTATTACACAACATATGGATTCAGTTACATAAATTCAAATCGACCATTTAAATTATCAGCAATCACCTTTACGCTATTGTAATAAAAGCCATTTAAAACAAACATATTGCAGGTTATGTTTCAACAAACTTATATTTGCAGTTGAAAATGGCGCTAGTAGTTTGTGCCATTCTCAAATTACTTAAATCTACTCTTAGTTCTATAGTTTGCCACCCGCAAAATTATGTTGGTAAAACAGTAAGGAAGTCGATTACTGGCAGATAGTTTAGCATTATCAAAAAATAGATCTGTAATTATTCATTGTCTAGTACCGCGTTCGATTTTATTACGAATGTAATTACTGTAATTTAGGTAATTATATTAAGATATCGATTTGTGATTGGTAAATACTGTGGTTATTGATTTATTGGCTCATTTGTCTCTATGTTCGGTATTTAGAAGATTGTAATTACAACATGTACGATTTAGCCTAAAGCTGTACGCTGGTAGACGAATGTTTTTGCCTGTTTCTAATAACTGACTGCTGTAGGGGCTTGGAGGAGTCTAAAAAGAGAGAGAGAGCTACTGAATTGCGTTCAACCCGAATCCGAGAAACTACGATCTGAACAAGCTGCAGTACTATTTGTATGAGGAGTTGCGCACTTCTTTTTTCTTTGCTCCTTGTGGTCCTTTTTTATGTAACCGAGCAGTTATTGGCGAGACCTGAAGGGTCTACAGCTACTGGTGGGCAAGTAAAAGACTTAACCTGAGCTAACTACTTATACTACACTAACATCATGACTACTAGTAACAACAGCACTAAGGGCGACCCTTAGTGGTACTCGGACGTCGCCTTAGGGCGTTGCTGGCAGGGGTTTGGGAGGGAGATAGCTTGATGGGGGTTGAATTATCGGTGTGACTGCGGAGTCTGAATCGACGACCGGCTCTACGACGGGAGAGCTCGGTGGATAGTTGTGCACAGAATCCGTTTTAAATTTTATAGATTTGTAAACGGGGTTTCCTCGGATTGTATTTTTTCGGATTCGGATCGGACGCAGTGAGCAAGCGTTTTGAAAACCTCAAATTCAGCCAAATCAAATCAAATAATTTATTTCACGAATATGGGTACATAATAAAGGTGTAAAGGTTTACATGTTTTGTTCTAGAACATATTCGGCCGTTAGGCATGCAAAATATTAGGTAATAAGAGATAGAATTTAAAATTCCAAACAAAAACAGTAGCATACAATATCATATAAACTGAACAAACAATATCAAAACAGAATACACAATGTCCAAACTTATCCTCCAAATAATCTTTAATATCATATAACTGCTATGCTAAGCCCTGCTAAGCCCCGTGTTTTGTCGCGTTGGTCTGTAGTAGCGTGCATTGTGCCCCATTTTCACCAATCAAATGATCGTCAGATTCTAATTTCTCTACACATTAATGGTTGCTTGGAACGCTAAACAATGGTGTGATATGCATATGATGTGATTGCGAGATAGTCTCGCGTCTACGAGCAACGACCCGTATCATTTAACCCGATTTACTATTACAGTGAGAGTTCATCGAATTGTTCTGTGTATGGTCGTATATTGCAGATACTGATAACTATAGATACAAATAATGATAAACGTTCTTTGGATTCGGGTGAATGAATCGAAGAGCTTGCAACGGGCTCACCGTTAAAATCACGAGAAAAATAATGTTGTTTACCGTTGCAGTTTCAAAGAGTAAATTCACTTACTGCTGCTTGATAAATTTTACATTATCCATAAATAACATACTGCCTGTATTCGCCGAATAGTTGGGCAGAGGTGTATAGTACACACTCTACATAAGGCTGGTATTCCACTTATCAAATATCTTTGTCCAATATCGATGTCTAATATTTGATCAAATTTCTTTGAGGGATGCCTATTCCACTTGTCCAATAAGTTTGTCCAAGATTTTGCGTAGTCTGAGAAAATGGAGGAACGTGGAGTGACTTTATGTGCTGCTATCATCATTAGATTAATATTAAAAACAAAAAAAAGTTACCAAAAAAAGCTTTAGGTAAAGCCATGAATCGAAAGGCGAAGAGAAAATAGCATTCGTAGTTGTTACACACCTCTGATCGTTTTGTTTTATTTTTGTAATCTTAGTGACTCGTATTATAAAGAAATTCATTGCTTTCATAAGCATTTATAAAAAAAATCGTTATTGAAATGATTCACGAAATCTTAATTGCAGCCATTTTCATTTAAATGTCATTAATCTTTGGTCAAATATCGGTGATGCTAGTACATTTGATGAAGTCGTCCAATTTATTTGATCAATGTTTGATATGTTAACACTAATTCGGATACATCCTGTATACCCAGTATGACAATAAAAAAGACTGTTTTGGTAAGCAAAACGATTCGTTGTTGGCTGGAAGAAAGTCAACATTCATCTTCGTTACAAGATCCAGTCAGAAGTTGCTATGCAGTAATTTATAATACACTTTATAGCTGTTACAGCGTCCGTATATACGTTACCAATATCCTCAATTACAATCAGCAGTAGTTAGGTACTTTAATCTGTCAAAATCAAACTGTTATGACCAACTATTCAGGCGGAAGTATGATAATTGCCTCGCTAATTGCTCTAGCAGGTGATACAAGCATCTGGGAGTGTGTACTCATATTGTGACGTAATGCGGGGAAAGAGCGTTGGACATGGGAATACTAATACAATGGTGGTTTCTCGGAAATAGTCGGTTTGTTGATTAGGTAAATATGTTTATTTAATTACGATAGTATTATTTAGTTGCTGTGTTACTTTTACTGGTGTTAATTGAATTTCTAATTTTTGCTGAAGTTTGCAATAATTTCGGACTTTATCTAAAGGCTTTGGATATAACTGCTTCGTTGCTCTAGTCGGCTGTCCCATTTCAAAACCTAGTAAGGCCTTAAAACGAAATTTTACAGGAGAGCGCATAAACGTTAAATCGGTCAGCCTTTGAAAAGTATTTATGTTAGGTAAAACCATGTGGTTAAAGTGACTTACTAGGTTTTAAAATGATCAGAGGCAGTGAATTGCACTTACTAGGTATCAATGCTTAAATATATCTGCTTATTATGTGAGTTTTCGACGCCGGTGTTTTTGTATTCGGTAGAGACTTTCTAGGTTAGCAAGATTATGCAATAAAACGATTTTTGTAAAAAGTGTCCCTTACTAGGTTTTATAATGGGACAGCCGTAGTGGTCGCAAGCGTGAGGTCCTGGGTTCGATCCCTAGGTCGGGAAAAGTGTTATTGAGTTTTTCTGTGTGGAATTTCTCAGTAGCAGCCCGGGTTCTAGATTTGTGCCCGGTTGATGGCAAGAGGCTCGCCCCCTTTTACATAGGACTTAAACATAATGGAAACGGGGATGTTTAATACACCTCTGCCCAACCCTACGAGGAAACAGGCGTGATTTTATGTATATTATGTAAACTTTGTAATTTCATTGCAAGTTCCAAAACAGTTTAATCATTTCCCCGGAAGCCGAGCTTCATTGTTTCAGAGTTCTTCTGGTTGGCCGCCACTGAAGACCCTGGCTTACGGAAGGTGCAGTGGTTAAGGAAATATGGCCAGATTGCCCCAAAAAGACTTATCGGTAAACATAATATGATTCTATGTTCTATGTTAGGAGATGTGGTTTCCGCACTTAGTCCTTTAAGTGGACCATTGTACGTGGGCCATGGCGGCCATCATTCCAGCCAGCCCACCTCCTTCCAGAAGCAGATTAGGGCTCTCAGTCCGCTCAGAACATTTGCGAGTGATTTCGGTGCACCAAGGGTTTTTTTCTCGTATTCGGGTGACCCCTGTGCATTCCAGGAGCACGTGTGCGACCGTTTCTTCGGTCCCCATACATGCTCTGCACAGAGGGCTGTCCGTGATGCCTATCGTGTGGAAGAGTTTGTTTAGTGAGCAGTGTCCGGTTATCGTTCCAGTCACCATTCGCAGGCTGCTCCTTTCCAGGCTACTCACGTGCATATTTCGGGATTGCACGACTAGTTTCGGACCCAAACGGAGCCTTTAATCATGAGCTGAACACTGAGGTCGCGAGTCGAACTCGCAATCCCGCAAAATGAACGTGGGTAAACCGTAAATAATCGTAAGTAATAATGTGTCTCACGAAAGTTATAAGTATTTTTCAATGATTTTGACGATACAGTAATCGTACGTAATCCAATTAAAGCAGGGTTTCGTAATTTGGGGGGTACATGTTACTAGTGCCGGGTGTCCATGGTCTTATCTAACAGCATTATTAAATTCTTCCAGAGTCCAGTCCTACCGAATAAAAAGTATTTTTAGATTCCGTTGTTTTCTTTTCGTATACTTAATTCGATTCGAAAAGGGAACGTTGTATTTTTGTAATTATGAAATTAATCCACGACTTCATAAAGGTTAAGAAACCCTGAATTAAAGAACACACATACATAAACTCACGTCTTTTTCCCATGGTGGTAGGCAGAAACAGCAGAACGCCACATGCTAAGATCCTTAAATACTCCTTTCGCTTCGTCCACGTTCATACATCTTGTCATACACGCACGCCGGTTGAAAGTACTACGCACCTGCCCTTTTTGAAGAACATAACCAATAACATCGAAGAATTAATAGTAGTTTATGAAACTGTTACATAATAGGGCTTATTAAAACAGAAGTGTTAGGCGAGGTTTTCAATAGTATCACACGAGTGTTTTTAATACCTAATTATGTTCAATTTCATACACTACTTCATCTAAACTCATGCATTTTAAATATGTAAAATACCAAAGTTAAAACAAAAACAACATTATGGCGCCAAAACCCATTAGCCCACCGCGCATGCGTGTGCTTGCGCACATGCGCCTTAGCGCACGCTGTGACAGATAATGTGCAGCAGCCGCTAAAAAATGTAATTGAAAACTTCTTGGTCGGTCCGAAGACTCCGAAGTGTACTTTAATAGACCAAAAGTTATTTTACAGCATTATTTTGTAAAGAGAACTGTGCTTGAATAAAATTAGAGATGCACGTAAATAAGCCATGTCAATAAATGACATGGTTACTATTTTTGAGTTCATATTTGGAACTTTACGACATGAGTGCAGATAAAGAATATTTTTCATTATTTTCACCAGCACCAGTTTCTTGGTTCCATTTGAATGACCCTAACTTTCATTAGCAGTTGCATTCATATCCAGGGTTAGAGATAATCCAATCCTCTAGTGTTACACATATTGGATACAGCTTTCTAGTGAAAACAGATCGTTTGTGGTAGGTTGTGCAACGCGCCGGAAGACACTACATACGGTTAGCAGAGATATCTCACTATAGTCGATGACAAATGATCTTGCCAACGATGTAAACAAAACAGAAATTCGATATAAATCGAAATACTTTACTAAAATTCCGTCTACAGTTTGCATTGTATTTTTTTATAGGATCGATCTTCCTAGCTTTTTCCTTGATATGTTGGGGTCAGAATACCAGTATTTTACACGGAGCGACTGCCATGAGACTTTCGCAACTCAGTTAGACCCGTTGTCAGCCTTTCGAGCTTCTGATTATCCGTAAAGAATTTTGTATTTTTTTTAATAGGTAACTGGATTATATGTGATCTTGTTCATGACACTATAGCAGTCCACTGCTGGACATTATGCCTATCCCAAATTGTCAGGACACTCAGTCTTCTGTCTCCCATAACCAGACTACTCTCAACTTCTTTCAGGACATTGTAAAAAGTGATTAATTTATTTAATAGTTTAATGCACAATGGTGGGCTTAATGCCATAAGGCATTCTCTACTAGTTAAGCAAAAGGTCAAAGAGACCAGCCACCTGATTCAGAACGATTCGATTATTCAGTTGTCGAAAAATTCGGTAAGCTACAGTGGCGAAGGCTCCATACAACTCGATTCCTATTGGCTTCCCTTTCGAAACGAGTAGTTACTGGAAATCACGCATCACACTTGAGCAAGGTAAGCATTTTTTGGTCCGGCTTCCCTTTTAAGAAACTTCACCCTACGCCACTGGTAAGCTATCTCTTTTTGTCTCGTTACGAGAATCGTAGATGAAACGAAATAACAAACCGAATCAGTCACAAATGCTTTTTGAAAAGGTTCTGGGGTCCAATTCTCCTAAAAGAAATCTTGATAAATCGCAACCGAACCAAGGCCGAACCGTTCATTCAGACAGTTTTCGTTTTCAAAAGCTGTCAAATTGTTTGACACAAAAAATAAAACCAATCATTTTGACGGTTGTGGTTCGTTTGCGTTTGACAACAATTTTGTTAGTCGAATTGACCGCTTGAATCGGGAAGCAGAATCGGTGGATGGTTTCCAGATTTGCAGTTTCCATTCAAAATTTCAATGACTCGTCTGCTGTAACGATCTTCAGTCGTCTTTCGAGAGACCACCTCTTCAACTGTTTGATTCTGCAACAATTCGTCAACATTTCTTTATTTACACAGTTGGGAAATGAAATATAAATAAATCATACTAATATTTTTTGCAATAATAACTTAGAAATGTTGTCTGATATGTTTAATGTTAACATGTTGAAGGTTTGTTTTTGTGTGATATTGTTCGGAACTAGTTTTTATTAGTGTGGTAATGAACTGCGAGATGGGTGGTTGTCCTACGTTTCATTGTTAGGCTTACGTTGAGTTTCAAATGGTACCTTTTGATGTCTCTTGATTTCTATATTTTATTACCCGACTGCGCGACAGCAAAGACAGGGTTATGTTTTTATGTTTATTACCTACGAATTATGTAATTCGAAACCTGACTGGCCAAAAACATACGTAGCCTCCGACTGCATGTTATGATTTGATAGTATGATTTTTTGAAAACCTACGTAAGTTTAAATTTATCTTATCATCTTGTTTGAATCTTTTTAATTCGGTTTTTATGCAGTCGGGTTTTTTGATTTTTATGAATGAAATGAATCACTTGACCCCGACCTCGACCTCCGGTACTGCTTTTCAAAGCACTGTACCGTGCTGTTTCTATGGCTAAGTAAACTTTTGGGGGTGATTATACTCAGTATTTTAACTACCTACTTATCGTCGCCTTAGAGTGATTGCATATTGATCATTTGTCTTTTACTTTTAATGTGTTTTTATTTCAATGTTTCTATGTTCTAGTAACGTAAACCCACCAAATACCGACCTCCTAAGGGCCATCATTTTTGTTTTATTCAGATATAGCGACTGATAAGGGAAACTCTGGTGCTGTAGGTCTCATATTAAAGTAAAATTCATATATTTATTAAATCTAGGAAGGAATATAAAATTCACATTTAATTCGTTTTAATATGAAGTAAAAAGTGACAAGTAGTTTCAAATCTGCTGCCCGCCTTAATTCCGTCCGGGAAATAACTGTCAGCCGTAATCCGACCACTGACATACCTAATACCGTCCACCAAATTTGCCCTTTTCAAACTTGCTGAAACCAGGGTCTCACCTCTCGATCTCGATACCCTTAACAGCTCACAGTGGTGTTGCCCCCTTTTGCCTGTTCTGGCGATTTTCCAGGGGGCCCAGCTAGCGAGTTAGTGGGCCACCGTCTGCCAAACCAATTTTCTACCAGAAAAAGAAGTTGGACTTGTCCATTAAACCAAAAAACCCGTATCAATAGACCAATAATTTAAGGTTCTATATTTTGCAATACTCATTCTTGTGCCCTCTTGTCTTACATCACTCGGGGACAGTCCTTGACTGCACTCTCGTAGAGCACCAGTGGGCAGTCCCCGGTTGATGCCCCATTCCATTTATTATGTATGCGCGGTAGAAGTTCACTTCGACTTTCTACCAGAGCGCTTATTGTTAGTGGCACCCCCATTTTTCGTACTCTTTTTTGCAGGGCTTTAGACACCTTGTAGGTCTATGTAAACAACTAACTTCATGGTATTATATAGAAAAGAGGTTTTTTTTTATATAGTACACAAACGTTGCATTAATTAAGATCAATGCCCCACAAAACCATTTCCACGGTTTGTCTGTAGGAATGGAATATAAATAAATAAATAAGAATCAACGTTTCAACCTTTTTCGTGACGGTGTGCGCGCGCTGCTCCCTTAGAGCTTATACCGCTGGTCCCAATTTTACTCGCAATCTCAACCTCGCCAAAAGATGTTAAACTACTGAAGTTATATTAAATAATTTACCTTTTTTTTATTACTTTAATCTAGTTGTAACAAATGCGTTTATTGTAACAAAACTCTTATTTGCATGGGTTATTCGGGTGCCCATGCCAAAAAATTGGTCGAATTCGGAATACAAGATGACGGTTATACAAAATTACTGATCATTCGTCATGGGTGTCAATTCCGAGGTTTTCGGGCCTGCTGATGCCGAAAATGTGGGCAAAACCAAAATCCAAGATGGCGGATGTAAAAATTAAAAATTATTAATTACGGGTGTCAATTCCATGGTTTTCGGGGCTGCTGATGCCAAAAATTTGGGCAAAACCAAAATCCAAAATGGCGGCTATAAAAATTGAAAATTATTCATCATGGGTGTCAATTCCATGGTTTTCGGGGTTGCTGATGCCAAAAATGTGGGCAAATCCAATATCCAAAATGGTGGCTATTAAAATTGTAAATTATTCATCGTGGGTGTCAATTCCATGGTTTTCGGGGCTGCTAATGTCAAAAATGTAGGCAAAACCAAAATCCAAAATGGCGGCTATAAAAAGGGGAACGCCCATAAAATGCCTGAAATGGACAGAAAATACGAATAGTCCTTAATTCTAATTAGAATTAAATATGCATAATGAATAATTCTCAAGTTTGTAAACGTAGGAGGAAAATATAACGATCTTTAAAATATTTCGCTTGATATCCGTCTAATTCATTCTTATTTTTTAATGGACAACTGTGTTTAATCTGACATGTGTAATCGACATTCAGCCAAACAAGAATTTTCAAATAATTTATCGAAGTATTTTATAGAATTATTGCACAGTTATCGTTCATTTAGAATAATTCGACCTAATTATAACGTTTATCTAATGAAAGTAATATTATATGCATGTCAATATTAATTAAAATAAAATTATTTTCAAATAAGAAAAAGTATCGTAGGCTGCATGGATAACATGTCCTTTGCCTTACTGACAGTTTGATATTGATTACTGCATTTCATTTTTCCGTTGAATTGTGGTTTTGAATTGATCGATTCACATTTTGCGTTTGCGACTTGAGTATAACTTAATAGGATATAATAACGACGACTTTGGCCATTTTTAAGGATTTTGATTTTACTTCTGCACACGTTACCCCTTTTCGAACTCGACTTAGATTGAACCCGCCTTGACGACGACTCGGCTTTTTGACGACGGACCTGGACCTGCTTTTTATACGACTCTGCTATTGTTTTGGACTCTTACACCGTGTACATTTAAAAATGGATGGAAACGTACACTGTGTTAATTGCTATCTCGATCTTACAGCGATGAGACGTAATGTCGTATCAGAGCAAAATGATGAAGTACGTCGTTTAATACAGGCATGGATAACACCATTAGCTGTAAGTATATTCATTCCATAGTTTTTGTGAATAATTATATTGAACTGAACGCACTGACATTGAACAATTAGTACATTGTTTTTTGTTCTTTCTCACAGGTTGAACCAGGTAGTGTTGTTTGTGATGCATGTCTTAGATTAGCGGTTCACACTATCACCGAGACACCTGGAACCAGCCGGCCAGGTAGACAAGTAGGCCACCAACATGTGTGCGTTTGCTGTGGACAGTCTGTTCTACGACAACGATCACATGTTGTAAGAAATAGCAGTGATCGTGAGAGGCACATAATGAATGTAGTAGCACACAGAATCCAACCACGCCAGGTAAGTTCATTCCTCTGCCCTAATTCTGTGTAATTCCCTCTTATCCCGTGCAAATAACGTCACTATCATGTCTTTTAAAAACTTATCACAGAGTACTTTTTTATGCATAGGTTTTCGTTCATCGAGCTTGAAGTAAAACAAAACCAACTTTTACTTTTCATTTTGCTTGCAGCTACGTTCTTCGGATTTGATCTGCCACCCATGTTGGCAACGATGCAGCCGGGCTACCTCACCCCCTACTACTCCTTCACCAAGCCCGAGTCCGGTACCCAGTCAGGCAGGTAGTTTGAATATACCTCTACATGAAGAACCTCCTCAAATAAGATCCAGCGTACTGTTACCTAATTACGGAAGAGCAGTTGATACTCAAAGTCATTGTTTCTATCCAGGATGTAATATGATTGATAGACATGTGGTACCACTTTCATTAAGGGTGTGGCTCTTCAAGGACTACAAGTTTTATATACCAAAGAATTCAAAAATATGTAGTCATCATTTGAATAGTGACTTTTGGCATGAACTCCCTGCTTTGGAAGATATGAATCATGAATTCACTGTGGACCACATTGAAGACTTTGCATCATTTGTGAATTATGAATGTCGTGCTTTGGACTTCGAAAATATACACTTAATGGAAGAACATATGGTGTGGTACTTTTTAGGAATGAGTAGAAATAGTTTTGGTACTCTAATGGGAGAGGTGCCCCGATTGGCGCAAATGCATAGAGGTTCTACTGCCCTTGGAGCTTACCTGATGAAATTGAGAACTGGAGATTCTGATGAAAGATTATCATCTCTTCTACAAATACCGAGAAGTACTCTGGAACGTCTAATGGCTAAAGCAAGGGAAAAACTGCATCAAGATTTTGTTCCTATGAACCTTGGAATTGGACATATAACAAGAGAACAAATAGCAGCAAGAAACCTTGTTCTACCAAATGGGCTGTTTGGCGAAGTCGACGGAATAAGGAAGCCTGTCGTAATTATTGATGGAACATATATCTATGTACAAAAAAGCTCCAACTATTTGTACCAAAAAGAGACATATTCTCTTCACAAATATCGAAACCTTGTGAAGCCATTTTTGCTTGTTTGCTCCGATGGCTATATAATCGATGTGTTAGGCCCTTATCCAGCAACAACTTCCGATGCTCAGATAATGATTAGTGAATTTGATGAACCCAGTAAGCCATTGAGACAATATTTTCAGGATGGTGACGTATTCATTCTTGATAGAGGGTTCAGGGATTCCATTCCACTTTTGCAATCTTGCAATTATAGTGTTCACATGCCATCAACACTGCAAGTAAATGAAATTCAATTATCCACTCTGGAAGCTAATAAAAGCCGAAGAGTTACTATTTGCCGCTGGGTTGTGGAAGCCGTAAATGGAATATTCAAGCAGCAATTCAAATTATTTCGCCAAGATTTTTTTAATAGAGCTTCGAGACATTTAATGGTAGATTTCTCTATAGCAGCAGCATTAATTAATAGGTTTTATACTAGAATAGTTGACAGGCCAGATGCTGTTGATATTTTGCAAATAATACATCAGAATATGTATACAGAAAATATACTAGCTGATTATGTGATCACAAATAATTTGAATCGTCGCAGAGCGCAATTCCAAAGCATTAATATAAATCCTAACAATGTTGCTGATTTCCCACAACTGACATACAGCGAAATGGTTTTGTTGGCATGTGGTACGTACCAAATAAAACAGGCTCGCTCATACTATGGCGAGCACACACGAGCGAATGGTATTTATAAGATTGAAATATGTAGGGAACTGGATAACGAATTAGTTGAGCATTTATCTCTTCCGGGTAATTGCTTTTTACTTCGAGGAAAAATACAAAGCAGACATATTTCTCAAAAAATATATTTTGTTTATATAATAATTAACAATTCCTTATCAGGGATAAGGGCTTTACAGCATCGCTATTGTAACTGCCTCGTGGGACGGCGAACAGTTGGTACCTGTGCCCATACTATGTCAATAATATGGTACTTAGCATGGGCCCGGTACCAACCCAATATCAATCCTCCTGCACAGTTTCTTGATGATGTGTTAGTGGTTTTTAATGATGATTAAAACATTTAAATGCAGTTTTGTTTATTAATTATTGCGTAATAATCTTAAACCTTGACTTAACCTATATTTTAGAAAAAGATGTTTGGAACAAGTTTTGCCGAGTTTTTTTGTAATTATTGAAAATGATATGGGTTCCCTACGACTTATAGTGCAATTTGGCGTATATTTCATTGTTGTTCATTTCAGGCATTTTTTTATGTGGCTGATGGGCATTCCCCTTTAAGAGTTAGTCGTCATGGTGTTAATTCCATGGCATTCGGGTGTGCTGATAAGGAAAACGAGGGCAACTTCAAAATCCAAGATGGTCACCATAAAAATTTGGAAATGATTCGTCATGTCAATTCCATAATTTTCGGCGGTGCTGATGCCGAGGATGAGTCAAAATTCAAAAAGTTATTTTCATGAGTATGTTTTTTTTATGTTTTCTTGTCTATGGTTTTTGGGTATGATGATTCTGGAAATGAGGTCGGAATCCAAATACAACATGACTGTCCTAGAAAAAATCCGTCTACTCCACAATGTATTAATGTAAGCCCTTCGAGTTGTTTTGTTTTATCAATGGTTTCAGCTCGTTCGATTTGTCTCAATGGGCACTCTTTTCCTAGTTGATTGATATCCAAGGTCAGATAAAGGAGCCGAAAGGCGCTAACATAAAGTCTACAATGTAGTCATATAAACTTTAAGTTTCAGCTAAAAAGTTTAAGCTCGTTTAAGTTTAAGAAATGAGTACAAATCACGATAAGCTTTGAGGGTGGACGGTATTATGAAATGATGTAAAACGGTTACCTAACAACCGACCGCTTTTCAACTACTTCAATTATTGAAAAGTTTAATATTTTTAGAGAAATAAACAATGTCGATAGATAGTAAACATTTTTTAGAAATAAATTATATTAGAATAAAGCCAATGACAAGTACAGTTAATTGAAAATCATGTAAGTATAATACTGCTTTTCTCCATAAACGACGGTGCTAATAATAAATTTTCATGAAATTAAAATACAGTTATCGAAATAAATAAACAATTTATAGTAGGTCGTATTTCGGTCACAAGATTCTTTATCAAATTGGTAAATAATAAAAATTATTTCTAGGTTTGATTTATTATAACTTAAATATAATTTTATCAGTTAAAGTGAACACGGTAATTGCCCCTATACCGACCTCCGGTCGGTATTCGATCAGTACTGCAGTGTTACTAGCTATAACACCGTCCACTTTATTTTGATAAGTTTTGCATACTAATTATAAACTAAATCATCTATTAACTACTCGTAACTCAAGTCTATCGATTATACTATACCACATAAACTTTAAACTTACTAAATTCAGTTTAAATCTTAACAGAACTCTCTAATTGTCCCATGTCTGGTTTTGACGTTTTGACTATTAAAAACACGCTTAATGCACCGTTTCGTTATGAATTGTAATATTATTGCGAAACAAAACAAAAATCTATAAAATCTCTTTTAGTGGTAAACAAAGTTAAAAGTGTAGTTTCAAATTCCAATAAGACTTAGCTTAATAATACACTGTGTTAATAAAAAAATTCAGTAACAAATAGTGGTCGCATTAAGGTGGGCGGACCAATTTGGGTAGGTTTACGTTACTATGTTATTCTGCTTTTGTTTGTTGTGTTTTCTTTTATCTACCAAATAAATGTCTTATCTATCTATCTATCATTGCACGGTTTCTGTGGGCTTTCATGCGGACGAAGTCGCGGGCAAAAGTTAATCAATTACATTTATTACGAATGTCATATACCCAATAAAGGTTTAATTTCAGTGTCTATAAACTAATTACGCGTAGAGCGACTCTTAAATTCAGCGGCAATGAATTAAGACGTATTTTTTTCTAACAAATTATTATTAAGTAAAATGAAAATTATGTTTCCCGATCGTATTATGCTTAATATTATTTTGAAAAGTCATTTTCATTTTTTACAATATGTTAACTTATGCAATTTTATTAATTGCTTGAAGAATCGCTCAAATATAGTTACCAGATTAACACTTTTAGCCGACGTTAGTCAAAAAACATCATCTTTTCATACAAACTTAGATAGCTCATGAAACCGGCGGTATAGGTAGGTAGTATGTAAAATAATAGAGGACGTTCCCTTAAACCCGCTAACGTACATCATTAAAAAAAAAAAATAAGCAAAGATTAATTTAAAAACAGTTCGGAACGCCCTGTTTAAAACTAAAATAGTAGCGTAGATAGATTAAATGCAATATTGACGTGTTTACCAAATTGATAGACAAGTGCGCATCTACAGTAAGTGTTGCTTTTACGTATCAATTTTAATTTTTCGAGTCATTTTTTTTTGTTTTTCTTTGCATGATTTTTTTAGTATGTGCGGACGCTATAGTATTTCTGGTTAACGGGAACACCTTTCGTTAGTTTAACGTACTACGTAGGTACGTAGCAGATACGATCTCCAAACTATTTCCTCGAAAAACAATACATTTTGCCGACACTACCTTCCCATAACGTCATCACCATTGTTACATTTTGACGACAAACACGATTTACGATGAGGCATCCCGCCCTCGGCCTCGGTTACCTAACCGATGATAGTGAGATACTGCCGCCATTGTTACACATAACAGCCTTATATACTGTGTAATTAAAACTAAGCAATACTTTGGACACCCATTCGTACTACGATTTTAGTATTTATGGTTATTTACTGTTTACTAGAGATGGGCCGAACATGGATTTCACCGAATACGAACATTCGGCCGAATGTTCGGTAAAACTTTTACCGAACCGAATATTCGGCCGAATATTCGGCACAATTGATTCCCTAAAGTAAACAATACAAGTCTGAATGCGTTTACGAAAAGCGGGCGGATGGGCGTTTTAAGAAAATTTACCTTCGTGTAACTTAAATAAAAAGCTAATAAAAATGAGAATTCTTAAGGTTATGTTCCTATATTATAATATTCGATTTGGTCTCTTATAAAGATCTCATATTTGTCTTAGTATGTCACTAATATAATTGAGTAACTCTGTTTGTGTAGGGGTAATTGATTGATCTCTCAAATGAATACCTATAAAAATGCAATTAATTCTTTCTCTTAAAAAAAAGATATTGGTTTAATACTTTATACATTTAAACTTTAAAGTTTATAAGACAATAACTAATTTTCGCCACTTTAAGTAGAAAGTAGAAATATGATTATCATATCTGCTGAAATGTTGTAATTTAATCATGCAATTCTTTCTTACATTATAGAACTGATTATAATAACATATACATATTATTTTATTATAAAGAGTTCACTGTAGCTTAATCCCAAAACAGCTACATACTTATACTTTGTTTTTAATAACCATATTTTTATCTGCTGTTATTGGAAATAAAACTATAGTGTCGACAAAAACATGTAAATTACTTACCTCATAAAAATAACCCATTTAACACTCAACTCATACTCAATCATATACGGCTCAATACAGTAAAAATACTTTGAGTACCACTTTGCCGAACGTTCGGTGATTTAGCCGAATATTCGGCCGAATACGAATATTCGGTAAACCTGCCGAATATGCCGAATAACGAATATAAAACGAATATTCGGCCCATCCCTACGTTTACTCACGTGCATTTTTCGGGATTGCTCGACTAGTTTCGGTCGCGAGTCGCGTGATCATCTCAAAACTCATTTATTCAAAATAGGCTAAAATTACCTACTTAGTTATTTTTGAACGTCAGGTTTACAATAGACATTCCACAAAAAGCCCTCCCTTCACCGCTTCCTAGTGTTTATGCTGTGAAGAAGAAACGGCGCAACAAACTCCCCAGCAACACAGATCTGTCTGTCAGGTGAATAAATGAATTGACTCTATAAAAAGAAAACCATAACATTTTTTACAATACTAAAATTATGCAATTATAGGAAAAATAAATAATGAAAAAGTATATAAATGCATATGTTACGGCTAATAGCCGAAGTGCGGCTACACCTAGTTTTAGCCGGGTATAACTAGGTGCAGCCGGCCACATGCGGTTAAACTTAAATCTATCCTACTTATCTTCGGTTAGAACTAGGTTTAGCCTTCATCATAGCGGCTAGAACTAGGTGCAGCCGCACACCGATGGTTAAGGGTAACCCCGACACGGATAGGTTAGGTTCGAAGGGGATGACGGGGGCTAGAGTGAGCGAGCGAAGCGAGCGAACGAAGCCCCCGTCATCCCCTTCGTGTTAGGTTACTTTAAACCCTGCAGACAGAAATAGGAGCCCCGCGCAGCGGGGCTCCGTCGACCTAAGCTCCACCTAGTTCTAACCAACTGCTACTGGTTGCACCTAGTTGTACCCGGCTAAAACTAGGTGTAGCCGCACTTCGGCTATTAGCCGTAACATATACAAAAGCTCATGATTTAAGGCTCCGTTTAGGTCCGAAATTAAACTAGTCGGGCAATCTCGAAAAATGCACGTGAGTAAACCGTAACTAACCATAAATATGAATGTGTCTCACGAAAGTTATAATACTATTTTAGTAATTACCGATTTTTGGGTAAATCTGGCACCTGCAGAAATAAAAATAAGTGTTTAAGAACAAAATTACTTAAGGTGATGATTTGTAACCGTGATCACATTTCTGGAGGAAATGTTTAAAAATGTGCTTCTTCATCTAAAAATACATATATAAATCTACGGTAATTTAATAACAAAATTTTCACTTGGAGACATTAGCAAAGTTTTGCGAATAAATCCCGAAGTGCCCTGATCAACTTCGAGAATAAGTCACCAGCGGATTCTCTCTATTTTTTTTTGGTGGATTGGCACGCGTCGTTTTTGTGTCACACACGGGGCGGGAATTTGTTTGTTTACAAATCAACAATTAAATTAAATTACAAATAAAAAATAAGATAAAAAATTTATAGGAAGAATTTTGGTATTGATTTTTAGGGATCCGTATCCAAAGGGTAAAACGGGACCCTATTACTAAGGCTCCGCTGTCCATCTGTCCGTCTGTCTGTCCGTCTGTCACCAGGCTGTATCTCATGAACCGTGATAGTTAAACAGTTGAAATTTTCACAGTTGATGTATTTCTATTGCCGCTATACCAACAAATACTAAAATACAGAATAAAATAAATATTTAAGGGGGCTCCAATACAACAAACGTGATTTTTTTTGCTCGTTTTTGCTCGACATTGATAACGGCAACAGGTAGACGCTTGAAATATTCACAGAATATTTAGTTATATATTCACTTTAAAAATAAATAATTAAATTAAAATAAAACAAATATTTAAGGGGGCTCTCATACAACAGACATGATTTTTTTGCCGTTTTTATAGATAATGGTACGGAACCCTTCGTGCGCGAGTCCGACTCGCACTTGGCCAGTTTTTTTATTGATTTGTGTTCAATATCGGTGGTATAGACACCTCTATAAATATGGCACGGATACAGATCAACATCTTGTGTACTCACGTAATTTGTTATTATTTTTGGTAAAATTCAAAATATTTAGGTAATTAAGAGAGGTTTTCACGTATTTTAAAGTTAACTCAAGAATATATAGAATAATTTGAGCATGTAAAACATAAAACTGTGTGAGTCGGTGTGTTGCAAGTGTTGCAACTTGCTAAAATAATTGAATGCAGAATAGTACCATCGCGTCCATCGTAAAAGCGCAACTCCTAAAACACGACACTAAGATAACGTAAGACATTATGCACTAGCTACTTATCGCAGAAAATAACGACTAATCGCACATGAACAGCGATCTTTCACTCACGTATCCGCTATAGGGGCGTTTTCATAGGCGTGGTTTGTAACGACACGCGTAAATCTTACATTCAATAGACAAAGAAAGTGCATGTATTTAGTTGTACTAGTCTTCATGCGTATATATCGCTGCATTTTATTATCCCGGTGAGAAATGAAAGTTCTCTTGTTAAACTATTGTCGGAGTGTCGATGGGCTCCTAATAAGAAAGTGTGAACTCGAAATAATTAAATTTTACGGTTTAATAAATTATCTTTATGTTAATACTTAAAATGCAAAAGTACGGAAAATCCCTACTAATATTATAGGTAAATCTCTACATAGTATAAAACAAAGTGGCTTCCAGCCGTCTGTATGTACAGTTAGGCCTCTTGTCCACACACGTTTTTTCGCCGTGAAAATCTACGGTTAATTCGCCGTGTATAGATACGGTTGTCAGTGTTGTATGGATCACTAGGGGAGCTTGTTGATACACACAACAAACACACAACACGAATACGGCGGCGCCGCCGCCGTATTCGCTGTGTGTGTCAACAAGCTACCCTAGTGATCCATACAACACTGACAACCGTGCCTACACACGGCGAATTAATCGTAGATTTACCCGACGAAAAAAACGTGTGTGGACAAGAGACCTTAGATCTTTTAAACGCAACTGATTTTGATGCGGTTTTCATCAATAGACAGAATGATTCAAAAGGAAGATTTATTTAAAGTATGTATAATACATTGCACCCGTGCGAAGCCGGGGCGGGTCGCTACTAATATTATAAATGCGAAAGTAACACTGTCTGTCTGTGACGCTTTCACGCCTAAACCGCTGAACTGATTTTGATGAAACTTGGTACAGAGATAGTCTGGAACCTGGCGAAGGTCATCTATAAGCTACTTTTATTCCAAAAAAATACGGAATACGTGATAAACGACTTCCACGAGGACGAGGACGCGAGCGACCTCTAGCAGACTACCAAACTGAATTTCGACAAATCGTTCCACGATTTTACTTCGACACTATGGAACTCCGACATTACGCTACTCCGACAATTATGGAACTTCGACACTGGGGTTTAAAGTAACCTAACACGAAGGGGATGACACCTTCGTTCGTTCGTTTTACTCGCTCACTCTAGGCCCCGTCATCCCCTTCGAAACCAACCTATCCGTGTCGGGGTGCCCAAAATTAGGTGTCGAAGTTCCATAATTGTCGGAGTAGCGTAATGTCGGAGTAGAATCTTGTCATAGAACGATTTGTCGAAATTCAGTTTGGGAGTGCCTCTAGCAGTGTGTAAATATCCCTTAACTGTTGTTTTTATTACCTACTTCCTACGCGCATTGGAAATCTGTGATAGCCCTGTTGTTGTCGCTTGTCTTCCAGTGGGTTTAAGTTCGATCCCGGCCTACACTTCTGACTTTTCGAATTTATGTGTGGATCAGTTTGATTACCACTAGCGTTAACGGTGATGGAAAACATCGCGAGGAAACCTGGACAACATAGAGGGCTTAAAAAGTTCTTAATGGTGTGTGAAATCCGCTATTCCGCACCCGGGGAGCTTATAATGGCACATTCGGTGTATCAAATTTCATTTCATATTCGTCATCATAACATACTGCACATTACTTAGTTGCATTGACTGCATCATAATTGTTTTCAAGCTGTATTTAGTCAGTGAAGTTCTAACAGTGCGTAAGTCATTTTGTGACAAAAACAGACGACACTGGGAAAGCCACAATATTACTTGAAATGAAAAAGATTATTAGGATTTTAAAAGGTTTAAATCATCAAAGAGTTCATTTGTAATGATAATTAAAAACCATATTGCTCTCAGCGTAGTTTACGCTCGTTTTAAATAGAATAACTAGTTACTTTCGTTTCATATTCGTCATCATAACATAGAGTGTACTGCACATTACTCAGTTGCATTGACTGCATCATAATTGTTTTTAAGCTGTATTTCGTCAGTGAAGTTCTAACAGTGCGTAAGTCATTTTGTGACAAAAACAGACGACACTGCAAAAGTCACAATATTACTTGAAATGAAAAAGATTATTAGGATTTTCAAAGGTTTAAATCATCAAAGAGTTCATTTGTAATGATAATTAACAACGATATTGCGTTCAGCGTAGGTTACGCTCGTTTTAAATAGTTTTTTCTCTGCACTGTTAGAACTTCACTGACGATTTGGCAGTTGCATAGTTTGCTGATGCGACTTGATGTGCAGTTCCTTTGTAGTTATGATTACGAATTTGAAACGAAATATGATTCACCAAATAAATGTGACGTTATTGCCCCCTAGGCCAGTGTGATTAGGGTTACCATCCGTCCGGATTTATCCGAACATGTCCGGACTTTCAGCCTTCCATCCGGACTGTGCCCGGCTTTTTAATTTGTCCGGACTTTTGACATACATGTTTTTTTTTAATAAATGTTTATTTTCGCATTTTTCAATGACTTAAAAATAAAACATAAGTATTAAATCAATCTCTAATGTTTTTAAACTACATACAACTAGTTCAACTAGTTAATCAGTCTCTTCTCAACTTAAAACAATCAATTATTTCATTTTGTGACTATAATGACATGTGTGGACTACGGCCTCTAAACCCTTCCTATTCCGTAAAGAGGCCCGTGCCGTGTAGGACTGTTGCAGGCTGATTATGCATAATTATCTAAATACACACTAGGAAGCCCAAAAGCATTACACTGGTCAACAAAAAAACTCTTTTTGTATGTAACATGAGAGCTTTTGTCTAGTTATGTTAAGAACAAGGATGAGGATCATAGAAATAAAATTAGAATGTTTCAAATACGAATAGTTTTTTTGTAATTTGATTTTATTATATTCTAGAAAAGGCATAGATCGAGATCTTTTCGCCCATCCAGCGAGAAGACCCACATAATTTAACATAACAGGTATGTGGAACCCACGTTTTGTATTGTTGTCCGATGGAAAATCCTAAATACTGTAAATACTGTTCATATATAACTAAGTTACTAATGGCGTCAAATTTTTTCGCTGAGTTTTAAAAGTAATGAAGCCACAAATGTAACAAAACTTGTCAGGATTTTTACACTTTTTTTGACATTATTTAAGAATCACTTAACTCGGAAAACAAAAAAATACAACTACGCTCATCAAATAATAAATAGGTACTCTCAATGAGAAAATTAATCTTCAATTTTGTGGGTAGTAACTAGTTGTAAAACAAAAACGAGACCTAATCAAATCAAAATAAATATGGTGTTAGAATGAGGGTAGATAAGTAATTCAAAATTAGTAAGCACCTTTCTTGTTACAAAATTTTGTTGACCAGTGTATCAATTCAGGCCAAAATCTAATTCCCCGGCCGGCAAATAAATACAAATAGGTACATATTAATTGACTGCATCGTTAGTCTAGTGTTCGCATTCGTAATTGAACTCGTCCTGGATTCGATCCCTAGGTCGGGCAAAGTGTTAATTATAATATTGCGTTTTTTCGTGCGGAATTCCTCAGTAATAGCTCGAAATCTAGATTTGTGCCCGCTTGATATCAACAGGCTCGCCCCCTATTACATGGGACTTAAACATAACGACGATATGAGCGTACTAGACACCTCTGCCCAACCCTTCGGGGAATACAGGCGTGATGTTATGTAGGTGCACATTAATCCAAAAATCAAAATAAAAACCTTTTATTGAAACTTTTGCTCAAACACATCATTTAAAATAAAGACTAAACTCCCACTATAACGCCATCATACCACGGGGTCAGCAATTAAGTGCGGCTAATTTGTTGAACCAGTAAGGAAACTGCCTGGAATAGGTTCGTGAGGATCAAACTGCAGGTGCTTGGAGCTAAGGTGAGGTGAAAGGGCCAGTGGTTGACCCTGCCGACTTATTCTGGAGAGCGAATTGATGTTGGAATGTTTTATAACTGGAGATAGCAAGTAGTATTTTTGAGGCATTCCATTTTTTCGCATCAATTTGAATAGAACTAATAGTAATACGAATAGGTATACTGTTGGTGTGATTCGAATTGGTACGCTAAATGGAATGCCTCATTAAGTTGGTAGTATTTTGTTTGATGTTCAGTGAAATTGGATATCTCTATGTTTAATTTAATGTTTCTCTATCTAGACCATAATTATCTGAACGATAAAAGTCATTTGATAGTGAATAATTTTTCAGTTTTTTTTTGTAACTGTATATCGCCAATACTTAGTACTTCAAAGACAGCATCATGTTTGAGGGTGTTAATCGTTATTCCAATTTCTCCAAATCATCTTTCGAGATGTTCACGTTAAGCAATGAGTTTTCTGTTTTCAGTGTTTAGATTTGAGACCCTGTGCTGAGAATAAGCTTCATAATTATTTAATTATTTTTCTTCAATTACAACGGTGTAAAGCCAATTACAATAATTAAATATAGGAAGAAGAGGAATAGAAGAAGAAATATACAATACAAAGCAACGAAATAATATATTTAAAAAAATATAACAATTAGGCCGGCCATACACGGGCAGCTCGAGCAGTTAGCCAGTGATAAACATACACGGACAGCTCGAGCCGTCAATGTATGCCTGGCGACTGCTTGACCGCACGCCGTGCCGCCAACCGCCCAAAGCAGTTGCAACTGCTCGAGCTGTTTCGTGTATGTACGTACGTAGAAGGCTGTAGTTTACTATGCAGTTGCAGCTTAAAGCAGTCGATCCTGACTGCTTCAAGCTGCCCGTGTATGGCCGGCCTAAGAGACACGTTTTTTTTTATTACTTTCCTTGATCGCATTTAACCCTCATCACACCTGATGGTAAGCGCAGACAGGGTCTAAGATGGAGCACACGAATACAAGTAACAGAGATATAGAGGAATTCCGCTATGCCTCTCTGGCTCTCACATACACACGACGGGACACAGTAAACTGCTTGGCGCCGGACTTTAATGTGAGGGTGATAGCTAGCCAGGCGGACCGCAAAGATCCTACCACCAAGCAAACATCGTTAAAACCTCTTTCATAAATCCCTCACAATGCTTCTGACAGTATATAAAATTTGTAAGGGCGCGGGATTGAAACATAATGGCAAAGTTACCGTAAAATCGATTATTAACTCACAATTATCACACACGTCATAGGCACACGGATACAAATTAGGCTTATAGGTAACAACAAAGAAAAACTGGTAATTTAGGCGGTAAAATCGGTGGCAGGTGACGACGCTGGATAGAAACCGGTGGAGGCAGATCGTCCGCTCCAGATGCAACCCTAGTGCTGACCACGATCCTCAGGCATGAGGGACCGACCCTAGAGAGAGAGTGGTCAGGGTGATCGTCCATCGATTCTGCTTCATCTTTCTACTGGGTAGGTAGAGCATGACTCATGGCATTAAGTCCGCCTTATGCACCACCATAGTGCATAGAAGTATAAATTCTTACTTCTTCTTCTTAGCGTTTCGATGACAAACTAATTAAAACTTAATTATATTATTGCGGCCCAGAACTTGGCCACTTGGACTGCGTTGCCATTGGCAACCATTAAGTCTTCCTGCGTGCAGCTGTTAGGGCAAGCGCGGCATGATGTGAGATGGGCCATCGTATGGGTTGTACCGCACAAACAGCTCAAATCAGTACCATCACTGAATCCCCACCTAAACATGTTGTCTTCGCTCCGACCGATCTGAGTTCGAAGTCTACTAATATGTATTATAAATGCGAAAGTAACTCTGTCTGTCTGTACCTAATCACTACTAAACTACTGAACCGATTTTGATGAAACTTGGTACAGAGATAGTCTGGAACCCGAAGAAGGATATAGGTTATTTTTACCCCGAAAAACGCGGAATACGCGATAAACGACTTACGGCCGTTTTCAATAACCTATCTATCGGCGATTTCGACTACTAGAGATAGAAATTTGACATAAATGCTCCTTAAAAGTAATGTCAAATTTCTATCTGTAGTAAGGCAAACCGCCGATAGATATTGAAAATGGCGTTTAACGCGGGTGAAGCCGGGAGCAATCCCTAGTAAATAAAAAAATAAAATAAAAACTCGTTCATTTGGATATTATTTCTCCACATATTTTCAAATTTACCAGAATAGTGCTACGTTGAATAAAAACAGTTCGTGCGTGCTTTAATGCCTTTGTCGCTTGTAAGTGATTACACGGCTAGTGGCGAAGCAAAGCTCTTGTGTGGAATGTACACTATATAAAATGTATTTATGCGTATATATAGGAGATTTGTATATAGTGTAGGAGCATTGTAAGCGATTACATGGCCATTGGCGAAGCATAACTCTTTTGTGGAATGTTACGTTTACCTATAAAGCATATTTATTGAATAAACAGGGTGTAAAAGAATTCGTGTAATTCCTTCGAACCGCGTGATCTATTGGTGACACTGATTGACCCTGCATGGGGTTTTTTTTTTAAAAATACGCATCTTTTTCTGCTTTCGAGTTATTTGGCGTTCCAAGCTAACTGCGCGGAGCGATATCGCGCTAGACGTGCCCGCTAGCTGTGTCGCCGTGCTTTCATTCATTTATGCGTGGCATTGAAATGTTCTACCACGAAAAATATTTCCTTACCAAAATAATTTTTTGCTTATTTTTTTAACGCCTATTCAAAGAACAATAGTTATTGTAGGTAATAATTATCGCGAAAAGTTTAAATGAGCCTTAAAGTTAGATCTTTACTTCCTGGTTTATCAATCAATAAACTGACTCCGACACTTGGGAGCAATGAATCCGGGTTACCAACATAAACCTTCGGAAATTATACCCTTTTCACTGTAAGATGAGTTCTGACGTTTCTCTACAAAATGTAACCCCACACAAAGAATATCAAATACTAGCTTTTGCCCGCAGCTTCGCTTGCGTGAAATTTTGAACCCGTTAAGTAACGATATTCCATACAAACTTTCATCCCCTATTTAACTCCCTTAGGGTTGAACTTCAAAAAATTCTTCCTTATTTCTTGTTTACATTATAAAGGGAACCTCTGTGCAAAATTTCAGCTTTCTAGGTCCAAGGGTTTGGGCTGGGCGTTGATGAGTCAGTCAGTCAGGACTTTTCTTTTTATTTACATAGATTTAAAAAAAACATAGATAATATAGCTATTTTACGGTTTTTGATGATGTCGTTTACGTTTTTTCGATGGCAGTCGCCTTACAGCGACAATCTGCGAAATTACCGCTATTTTCAGGACTCATCTTTGGGTGAACAGAGTAAAAAGGTCAGTTCAGACTACGCTATAATATACAAGGTTAGTCGAAAAGGGGGCACTAATCCGCGGGCCACTTAAAGTATCACTGATGCCGGTTTTAAAGCAAATGTTAGCGTTACCACGTTGTATGGCAACGCTCATTCTGGAAGATGGGTTGGTCTCTGGCACAGTAGACATATAAGCTAAAGCAGTACCTCAACTTACTATAATCCCAAGAATTGAAACACTCACACAGACACGCTCTGTATACTGAGTAGTTTTTTGTTTTTGTATGGAACTGCATCCCGAAAATACCTTATTTGTCTTGTTATTTATTTTTATAGGGAAAACAAACAGTAGTATACTGAGAATATACAAAGAGTCTTAACATACAACTTAACAAATATACTACCCACTACATTTCTTCTTGTTGCAGTGCGTGTCTGTGTGAGTGTGTCAAATCGGACGATTGTAGGTAGTTGAAGTACTGCTTTAGCTTATATGTCTACTGTGCCTCTGGTATGGGATGCAACTTGTGACGACACCCTAGCTCCATCTCCTCTTCCTAGCTCGGCGAGTTATGCTGGCGCTGCCGATTTTTCAATTATGTTTCTGATTGAGCAATATTAGTAGGTAGGTTCACTGGGATTAACATTAACAGTGAATCTTTGTTATCTTAATCCGGAACGCCAAAGAACTTGACCCGTAAAGGTCATTCTATTATTTGCATATCACAACAATGTGAAAGATAAAAGAACTCTTGTACTGCTCTTTCAAATCTTTTCATAAGACTTCATTGTTATCACATTATTTGCTATTTTGTAAACCATTATATTTTGAGATCTCCACTTTAACAATAAAGTTCATATTAGTTTGCAGAGTGTTTGGAGATCTTCAGATTTTCATCACCGCAGGCAATATTGTCGCTTGGTTTAAAACAGAAACTCAAAGCGGATGCAACTTTGAAAAAAGTATAACGCCGTAAACGCTTCTCGATAGAGCGCCAAATCCACTAACAAGTTTTACTGCGCATGTGCGCATGTTGTCTTTTGCAACCGACTTTCAAACTGTGGACACAGCTGCAGCAAGTCAACTTCTGCAAGTTTTACTATCAGCAATAACATGCGCAATAAAATTTGCTAGTAAATTTAATGCGCTAGCGATTGTACGCACAGCTACATATCAAGCTGTACATTTGAAGTATGAGCTGATCTCGCATTGTATAGGCTTTCCGTACAATGAGAGGTCAGCATATACTGGAAATATATAGCATGCATTTACCCGTGTGTACCTGAAATACAAAACAATTTCCTCAAACATGCGCCGTTAAAAACATTCATCATCATTCAGCCGGAAGACGTCTACTGCTGGACATAGGCCTTCCCCAAACATCGCCACATCGACCGATCCTGTGCTTCTCGCATCCAGCAGATTATAATGACCTTCGCCACCGCGTACCGGTAGGCGCAGCGTAGGCCTCCAACAAGGTGGACTGATAATCTGGTGAAAATCATTCACGGCTTTCTAATCAAATCTTTCTAATCAATTCAAATCCAGAATGTTTTAATACACATTTGGGTTTAAAGATTGGTAATATATTTTTTATTTCTTTTTTTCTATTGGACTACTGTAGTTTTTCCTTGCGGACCCTTTCTACGACCTGAAGAGTCTCCAGCCAATGATAGGGAAGTAAAATACTTAACTTAAGCTAACTATTTATACTACACTAACATCATGACTACCTGCAACAACAGTACTAAGGGCGACCCCTAATGGGACTCGGACCTCGACTTAGGGCGTTGCTGCCGGGAGCTTGGGGAGGGGGGGGGGGGACAGCTTGATGTGGGCGGAATTATCAGTGTGAAGATTGGTATAGGTTATTGCTTCATTGATATCCAATTCGTTGTAATGAGGTAGGTACTCTTTGTTGCTCACTTCGACTGGGACGCTATCTCGCTTCCGCTTTCAACTTGAACTGATCACCAATTGACATGCATCGTAGTTCGACAACGGAATGTTGCCCTTTGCGGAGGTCAAGTTGAGGGTCCCACACTAGACCACCTACTGCTGGGTCACCATTGACAATCATACAGATATTTTACGGTTTGCACGCAAATCGATTATCTTTACATTGATTGGAAGTTTCTATCTTTTGTAAATCTTTTATGCACTGTGTGAGTGTTTTGTATTCGATAAATTATATGCTTTCTATACGTGAATTAAATGGTTTTCCATTCATTGGTGTCTCAGTAATATTACATTCGAAATTTGATATTGTTCCTTTATTCATTTTTAAACATATACTTATACCTACATTTTTAAATATTTCAATAAAAAAAAAAAACATTTAAAAATATAAAAAATAGTAGTCCACCGGCATCGGGAACAGGGTCCAAGCTACCGGTGGTCAGGGCCTCAGAGAAAGGAACTTCCTAAAAATACGCGCCGTGTCCAGAAGTACCGCTTTCTGTATCAGGCCCTTGATCCAGCTGCCCAACGAGAGCCTCTTTAGATGTTGGTCGAGGCTCTTGGCTATTAAATCATTGGCCGTAACGACTATCGGCACAATGATTGCTGAATCAACATTCCACATGGCGACAACCTCGTGTGCCAAGTCTTGATATTGTTTATTATTATATTATTGCTTGAATTTTTTTTTTCTTCTGCTCATATACATCATCGAAATAGGATGACTGAGGATCGACAGCGGCGTCCTCCTGTCTGTTAATAACAATGACACACAGCCGATGTCCTTTTCATTTCCAAACTTGGCTTGGTACACTGCCGTAGCTTTGGTTGACATACTGGACTTTATCATCATCACTCCACTCCACTACGTCCACTGCTGGACATAGGCCTCCCCAAGCATCGCCACATCGACCGGTCCTGTGCTTCTCGCATCCAGCCGGTTCCCGCCACCTTCATCAGGTCACCGGTCCATACTAAACTTACTTGAACCATATTGTCCTATACATCAGTATATCCATAGCTTTTATTATTTTTTATTCTACATCTTCACTAAAATTACATAAGTTTATTATTTATCTTGAAACTTGTAGTTATGTATTATTGTTACCATAATGTCTCTGTAAATTCACGGTTCATCTTTCATGTGGAAGATGTCCGGTCCTTTGGAAGGCATACGGGGGACACAGGTCAAACGCGCAGAGGCCTTTTTGAGAACTTAATCTAAAATGGGGTGGGGCACCAACCGGGGACTATCCACGGCTGTACTATAAATTGGAGTACAGACATGGACCGCCCCAGGTGGGTGCAAGACTATTGTAAAATGTGGTGAAAAATATCTGGTCTATGGGAAGGGGTGTTATGTGTATTGGATAACTTCTATTGCCGGAAGAAAACGGCGTCTGCCTTTCAAGCTTAAATTTGAAATACATTGGCAGACGTTGTTGTATTGTTACCGTAATGTTATTATTAGTCTGCAATAGTTAGAGAAAGGTAAAAAAAAACTTCCCAATCACCAAAACGTCTTCCAAGCGTGGTGATAATAATAATAAAGGATGTATAGTATAGTCCAGCCATTTCAATTTTGTATAAAAGGTAAACAAACCTTCGATCGTTAAACCTTATTGGGCGATTACTATAATTTTTGAATCTTTACCAGTAACGAAGCAGAGACTCCATAGCTTTGATTAATAGACCCTCGCCTGCGTGAACTAGCTATCGCAGGTAAAATTTGCTTACTGCTCTATTTATATACCTACTTTGGCAAAATAATTGCTACCATTGGCAAGCAAAAAGATTAGTTTTTGACCATAGGAACCGGCCATAAATCCATTGAACATATACATTTTTAAAAACCTTATAAATAATAGTAAATGATTTTTATTTCTGTAAATAAATCTGTTACAGACACTTTTACAATTCAATTTTATGTTATTTTTGAGATTAGATTGCGCCGGCATTTTCTATCTAACTAGTTCTGAGAAAAAAAGCTGGAACAAACTCAGAGGTCAAGGTCTCTTAAAGTCCAGACATTGTGGTATGAAAACTATGCGCGTGTAATAATATAGGGCAACGTCTGCAATGGCCTTTTGAAGAAAGAACCATAGCAGCTTTGAGTTGAACTGATGGTACGCAACTAACAACCTTTTTTAAAAAAATGTGTAGTTTTGTGGATTCTAAAAGAAAGCTGAATTTTTTCACATCAAACTTTTGTTTATCTTTTATTTCATTTTGATGGCTTGACTATACTTATGTAAATGTTTTTAAACTTTTGCGATTTGTACACATTATAAAAATATAG
Organism: Amphipyra tragopoginis; assembly: GCA_905220435.1. Lineage (NCBI taxonomy): Eukaryota > Metazoa > Arthropoda > Insecta > Lepidoptera > Noctuidae > Amphipyra > Amphipyra tragopoginis. The sequence goes on along the minus strand of HG991997.1, from coordinate 6,266,170 downwards.
AATCGGATCTTCTCGCCTCACAAACTTTAAGAGGCACAAAGGAAAGGTATTTTGTGCCTCTTAAAGTTTGTTACGCGAGAAGACCCGATTCTATATTTTTATAATATACCTATGTAGTACATCGACTAAGGGCCATCATAAACTGGGCGACTTGTCGCCGCGTTGTCGTTTGCATCTGGCGTTTTGTCGCCGCGACTAGACGCGGAGCTGTCGCTTGCGTCGGCGACTAGTCGTTAAGACAGTCGTGCAGGAAGCGATCGACGGCCGTGTTGTTTCACAGGATTGACGCTGCGCTGTCGCGTGACTGTCGTCATGTGTGCGCGTGCACAGCGCGACTAGACGCGGCGACAAGTAGCGAGCGTGCGCGACTCCCCTAGCTTGTCGTCGCGACTCTGCGACTCTAACGCCAAGTGTGTGGAGCTTTGAACAAAATATATGAAAATTGTCAGCCGCAATCTGTCGTCGCGTCTTGTCGCTGTCGCGTGTCGCCTAGTCTGCGCCTAGGCTTATATGACATGTTTAGAAGGCAAATAAGTACTCGGTAGTGTAAATTAACGGGCTAAATGTATTATAATTATAAATAGTAATAACACTAATTGCATTTAAAATATAGTCCTGCCACGTTCCAATCAATTAATTGCCTCAGATAAAATACAACGCTTTTACTTGGAAAGTTAATTTATGTAACCAATAACAATACCACAACATTTATGTACTGGATCATTAAAACAAACGGCTTTCCAAGTGAATCTATGCAATACGCAGTAACAGTTAACGTTACGTTCCCTAAATTAAAACAAAATGGTGTTTACAACCAATATCGGTATGGTGTTTGGCTGTAAGCGCCTTGCTGTTGCGTGAAAACGACTCTCGGTGGCGATCAAGTAGTGAAGTGAATAACGCACTTTTAGCAGAATAGGGATGTTAAGTTAGAGGTCTTGATTGCTTGATATGGGACTTACAGCCGATTCCTATAAATGAGTCGTATAAAATCAAAGGTGGCACTCTCACTTTTAGCAACTTTTAAATATAAAATTTAGCAACTCTGTCTTAATGGAAGATTGCCGTCTTTGGAACTAAATCGAGATTTTGTGTCTATTTAGCAAAGCATATGGTTATGTTTGGTTATGATAATTATGTCAAATAAGCAGTTTATTATGAATTTTCTGCCTTGCTGATGTGGCGGCATCTATCCACGCCACATGCGAACTACGCAACACGCCGGCGGTGTAGACGACTACAGTGACATTATCGACAACTCTCGACAGTTACTACATCGCGCTATCATGATTTAACACGCAGATAGTATACACAAGGTTAGTCGGAAAGGGGGTACTAATCCGAAGCCCACATAAAGTACCGCTGATAACTGTTTGAAAGCAAGTGTTAACATTTCAAAATTCGATATATTTTTTTCCAAATAAAATTATTTTTATTTTAGTTTTTTCAAAAATTCTTCATCCCTGCTTTAGTTACAAATTCAGAAAATGGTGCTTCTAATTCATGACCCCAAATATGACCTAAAATGTAAACACTGATGATCATAACTGGGGATAAACAGCTGATCATAACTGGGGATAGATAGATTTTAGAGATTTTTTTTTGAGATTTTTGAACAACTGTTTCTCTTCAACTATTGACTTGTGGGAAAAGTTGTAGAACAAAAGTTATTCATTATTATGTGTACTTTAACACCCTTTCGGATTAGTACCCCCTTTCTGACTAACCTTGTATACAAACGCCCAACATTAACCGTTAGGCAATAGCCCGCCAGGCATAAGACTCCGCCTGGTTGGAGGACCCTCCCTTTGGTTGGAGGACCACACCTCGTTCCTCCACAAAAATGCCAAAAAGTGAGATTGCCACCTTTGATTCTATACGATTAAACTTACCGAGCATTATTCGCATAATGAAGCAAAGGCTCCATAGCTTCTGATAGTAGACCCTCCATATTATCGTAGCTATCACAGGTAAATTACCTTACGAGTCTATTGATATGCCCAGTTTTGAGATACGAACGTTTCAGAGATATGAACGGCGAATTCACGGAATATTCCGATCTGTCCCCCTGTTCTGTCCCCTTTGGGGAACAATCAGAAATAAAAAAATCGATCTGTTCCCTTGTCACCAAGACGAACGGACAGATCGAACGAATTATTTCTGGTCTGTCCCCTGCTGTTCTTTAGGGGGACAAATAGAAATAAAAAGTTTCGATCTGTCCCCCTGTTACCGACGAGGGAACAGATCAGGGGGACAGATCGGAATATTCCGAATTCACTTCGATCTATTGTGATATTTCTCTATCCACCGCTCATTTAATGGCTCCATCTGTACTCTGTTCAGTACGCGACAATGAGCTGTGAACACCTTAAACCTTTAAACAAAGCGTTAAGTTTCTTTAAGACTTTTTCCTGGAAAGTCTCACATATGAAAGCAGCTATTGTTAAGTTAGATAAGGTTTTAGTATCGCTTTTACTTGGCTTTACAAATCATTTCACCAAGGTCTTGAGGTATGCGTATATGAGAGGTCACTCTCACGTCCAAGTCATTCGATATAGGCAAGTAAAATGGGTAAGTTTGTAGTAGGAGACAGAGAATGTATAGATCTTAGTATCTAAACACACTATGCCGAAGATACGCGACCGAAGTTCGGCATGATTACGCCTGTAATGCTTTTTAAATGGCTTATTATTTTCCAGGTGACTAATAACTTAAAAGGCGACTGAGTGTTTGCAACTAATAAAATGAGGCGAGGAGCTATAAATAATGACTTGGCGACTAATATAATGACTTGGCGACTAATAATGTTAGCAGGGTGGTTAAGGGGAATCCCGACATGGATAGGTTAGGTTCGAAGGGAATGCCCCCGTCATCCCCTTCGTGTTAGGTTACTTTAAACTCTGCAGACAGAAATAGGAGCCCCGCACAGCGGGGCTCCGTCGACTTAAGCTCCTTCACTGTAGCTGCCAACCTATTATTTTTGCTACCCATTTTAATTATTTTTAAAACCCCCTGCCTGCTTAAAATGCTACTTCACTGTAGCTGCCAACCTATTATTTTTGCTACCTATTTTAATTATTTTTAAAACCCTAAATCAGATTAGTTTGTCGCCGCGTTAAATACATGCCTTTTTAAATTACCCGCGACACACCAGGCTGAAATTACGTCGCGTTTTACCCATATAAAAAACATAGACGCCGAAGTTCGGTCGCGTAATTTCGGCATGGTGTGGCGCCACACTTTAATCACAGACTGTCGTCGTCTTACTGCCACACTCAGAAAGGTTCATTAAATTAGTCCTAACTAGTACTTAACTAATTATCATTAAATCCGTTAATTAACGATACATCCCAGAGACATAATTTAAGGGCTCATTAGTTAATGACAACTTTAAGTATCCGTAGGGCGGAGTATCGTCAAATCATTCTATCGATTGCACATCGATAAACCGTTGGTGTAGCCACAGTTGAAAAAGTGTTATTATTTAATCGCAAAAAGTTTATTTAAACACATTGAAAGCATATAAATAAGTACCAAAAATTAAAATCAGTTCTTTTGCCGATCGTTTTTAATAAAAGACAAAGCAAAATAGCTATTTTCATAAAAATAAAATACAGCACCCGGACCCTTTTTTTTCTGGTATCACTTATTGCTAACTGTAAATGTCAATGTTTTAAACTGCCGATGTGTTGAGCAGAAGTTAGTTTGTGCTGTTTTGTTTCACCCGATAAGAAAGTTTCGTTTGCGTGCATGGAATTCTTGAACTGGGTATTTTGTAAAGGGATCAGAATAATCACGTAAATACCGCCTCGGCCCCACTTCTCTATACCTTCTGGCATAGTCCACAAAATCAATAAAGTCTACCAGATCAGGCATCTTTGCTATTGATATGTACTGATAAAACACTTATAATCATGTGAATTCGTTAAAAATTATAACCTCAAACGTAAATGTAAATCAATCATTAAAAAGTTAAGTAAAGGTTTTGCTGTACTTAACTTTAATTGTCATTAAGGGACCGTAACGAACCGTTAACTGTCTCTGAGACCGAACTTTTTTAAATCTTTACTAAGGAGCCACTTAAGTAACCGTTAAACGTCTCTGAGTGTGGCAGTTAGAGTGAAAAGTTAGGGAATACACTTTAGGACTTTTTTTATCACGACGTATACGTACAGGGTGTAAACGAATTCGTGTAATTCCTTCAAACCGCGTGATCTACTGGTGACACAGATTAACCCTAAATGGGTATTTCTGAAATCCAACCGAAAAAAAAAACAAAAAAACTTGGTTTTCTATTTCCGAGTCATTTTAGAGCCCCGAGTTAACTTACTGCAAAGAGCGATATCGCGTTAGTCTTGCCCGCCAGCCGCATCACCGTGCTTTCATTCATGTATGCGTGGCATCGAAATGTTCAACCTCATAAAATTATATTTTTGCAAAAAAAACACTTGTTTTTTAATCCTTATTAGGTGGTTTAGATACGATCACTTACTCCTACCGAATGAAAAAAAAAAGATTTCTATTTTTTATTTTTAATCAGGCTAATTCCCGTGCGGGGCCAATCTACACCAGTGGATCAGTGGATCATGTGGTTTTAAGGAATTACATGAATTCGTTTACAAGGTTAGTCGGAAAAGGGGTAGTATAAAAAATATATATATAATAATATACTTATAGGTACTGCTTTGTTGGTCTAGCGGTCGCAAGCGCAACTGCTGAGCGTGAGGTCCGGGGTTCAATCCCCAGGTCGAGCAGTGTACAGAATACAGGCGTGATGTTATGTTATGTTACAATAATTTTTATATAATTAGAAAGTATTTATTAAATACCTACTATAATTTTTTCGAGTTAATAGCTGCTGGTAAGTTATCTACATCATTCTAAAACAATTTCAAAATGGTTTTTGGACAGTAAAATAAACAAAATAAAACTTTCTTCTCAGTTATCTATACCTACATTGGCAAAGGTAATTGTTTATTGTTTTTTCTTATCATTTGGTATTACTAATTTTCATTTATTAATAGTGAAATGCCTACATAATTTTGTTACACACATCCCGCAAGTACGACACTGCCCCGAGCACGTCTGTACGTGGCTATTTTTCAACATTTACAGTGTCTCTGAGGTAAAACCTAAGATTTACCGAGTGAATGCTAGTAAATGTCCAAAATTAGCGATAATCATTGAACAGTTTTACCATTAAGACTTGATAAATCTTAGGTTTTACCGTAGTTCGAGCTTTTACAGTGACATACAGGCTGTTAACGAATTCGTGTAATTCCTTCAAACCACGTGATCTATTAATGGTATAGATTAACCCCGCACGGGATTTAGATTGATTAAAAATAAAAATAAACTTTTTTTTTTCCATTTTTTTTTTTATGTGTCACAAAATTTTGATGCCATGCATAAATGAATGAAAGCACGGCGACACAGCTGACGGGCACGACTAGCGCTATCTCGCTCCACGCAGTCAGTTAACTCGGGACGCTAAAATTACTCAGATACAGAACGCCATGGTTCATTTTTTGAAAACTTTTTTTAGTTGATTCTGAAAGAAACCTATGCAGGGTCAATCAGTGTCACCAGTAGATCACGCGGTTTGAAGGAATTACACGAATTCGTTAACATCCTGTATACAAAGATTACTAGACTATTTGGACTTTCTTCAGCTTAACATTTCTCATAGTAAGGAGACTCTATTTGCAATTTAAAAGTGATAGTTTCCAAATAACTATGTACCAAAGATTCCCGAAATATAGCTCTAAATAAATTAAAATCAATCGTTTGAAATCATGACAGATATTTTGTTATTATGTCTGATTTCGCAACACGTCAGTGAATGGTCCATCAACATCGATCCACGGGATTTAAGGTGATGCATGGAAAGACAGACAGAAAACAATAAAAAAAGTTTTGGCTTCTGTATCAATATTAATCTGATATTCATGCTATGACACTTATTTTGGGCGTCAGAACTGAGGGATCAAGTTATTCGAACACAGCTTTATTTAATCGCGTTTAATAAAAATTTGGTGTGGATTGCACCTTTTTTTTTACCAATTCTACCTTTTTGTTTCTCAAGGATTTAAGATTTGATCCATGCACAATGTGTGATCTATATAAATAAAAAGAAAAGTCCTGACTGATTGACTGACTCATCAACGCCCAGCCCAAACCCTACCTAGGACCCTGGACCTAGAAAGCGGATAATGTAGACAAGGAATAAGGAAGGATTTTTCGAAATTCAACCCCTAGGGGAGTTAAATAGGGGATGAAAGTTTGTATGGAAAATCGTCACTTAACGGGTTCAAAATTTTACGCAAGCGAAGCTGCGGGCAAAAGCTAGTTACGTAATACATCAGCGAAAGTCCCATCACAATACATCCATGGTATTTTACGTAATGCCTGGACAGACAGATGAAAAGACAATAATAAAAAAAAATGTTTTGGCTTCTATATCGATAGTGTAGAATCCCCAAAACGAAATTTTGGAAAAATATTTAATTTACAGACTGTGCACTTTGCACTTTGAGTTTCATTAAAGTTAATAGATGCATCGACACCGCTGTGTCTTCATCGACTAATACGCGAACTCAATTTTCTTACAACGTCAGATCTCATAGTGATCTACCAACCAAAGTGATAGATATGGTGATTACCTGTACCCGTTCTTAATATACATGATTGCACGCATCGGCATGTGGCTCCATTTCTGGACTGCGCAGATTAATTACGAGATAGCGGTCTCTGACACAATGTGTGTTATATAATACACGACATATTGTTGAGTTCATTGTACACTGGGAGGTGAGTGTATGTTAGTTGATTGATGTGAGAAAATAGAATGAAGTTTGGGATAGGTTATGGTTTGAGAGAGATTTAAAAGCATGTACGATGAAGGTAAGACGCTCTGTATGTATGTACAGACGCCAGCACATAAAGCCACTGTAAGCTTAGTTTTAGTATATACTAAGCCTGAAACCAGTTTGTTCAGAATCACTAGGAGAATCGATTGACATATTTTTTACACCACTTTTTTTTGTTCATTAATTTCCCTTTTCTTTCAGTAGGTTTCTACCCATAACAGTTGACGGGAATAGACACCTTGAGGCTTGAGATGGTCCGCTCGCTCAGTTTCCGTGTATTAGACAACCCCTACATAGCACATCTCAGGCATTTCACACTTTACTAGGGAACTTAACGCGACATAAACAACGGTGAAACTTGGAGATTTATTAAAAAAAAACACATATTCAGGCAGTTCTGATGAAAATCTTGTTGGGGTGTCTCGGTTTTTGTATACACTAAAAGTAACGTTGTATAATCTGACACATTTATTTAATAGATTTCCATTTTTATCGCAAAAGCATTAGGTTCAAGGTTGATTGGGAAAATTTGACAGTTTCGGGTAACTTGATGTGCTGGCGTCTGTACGGTGCAGAAACTTGGAGCATGAGGAGTTGTAATCGCAACAAAATTTATGCCTTCGAGATGGGATGTTGGAGAAGAATGCTCAGAATACCGTGGACAGCATTCAGAACAAACGTGTCCATCCTTGAAGAGCTCAATATTAAAGAGCGACTCTCTGTGATTTGCCACCAAAGAGTTCTGAGATTTTTCGGGCACATCATACGATCTCCGAAAAACAGTTTTTTTTTATATTTCATTATAGGCCTGCGCTTGATCGCCATCTCGCCTAATGTTAAACGATGATGCGGTCTACGATGGAGCACGCTTGCCCAGAAGAAACCGATTTACTCGTGACTTGAAGACACTCAAATTGTAGCTGTCGGGGAACGTCCACTTGGACAGCGCATTCCACTGTTTGGCGGTTTTCAAAATGAAAGTGGAATCAAAGCGCTTCGTTCGGATTTTTGGTATAACAACCATGTACCGATGGCGCTTTTTCGTGCTTCTGGCCGTCCGATGGAAAAAAGGGCAGGGGGGAATTAGATCATGCAGATCTGAAGCACACTCTCCGAAATGTATCCGATAAAAAACTGATAGACTAGCAATTTCGCGCCGATGCTCAAGTTTAGAGAGTAATCGCATAATGGGTCACATAGATGGCAGGAGGTCGGGCGCCCGTTAGATGGAGCGATGCAGTCAAGTGTGCGGTTGGTGGCAACATACAACTAGCCGTGCACTTACGTCAGACAGAACTAAATGGAGACGAATTCATGGTCGTGATCCTCAGTATTGAGGAACCGAGGAAGAAGAAGAAGACGATAAAGGTACATGTCAACTGCTGGTCCTGGTCATCAATGAACATTTATAAGTATATCGGAAATCTATCACTGTCCTAGGTGACGTAATTGCGACTGTAGCTGATTGGGAAATAAGAAATAATAAGACTAATTTAATTTTCTTGACGAAGGATTATTAGTATTTTAACTTTCGTGAGACACATTCATATTTATGATTGATTAGTTACGGTTTACTCACGTGCATTTTTCGGTTCGATCTTTCGGGAACATTTCGTTCGACTCCTGACCTCGCTGCGTGTTCTGCTCATGATTAAGGGCTCCGTTTGGGTCCGAGACTAGTTGGGCAATCCCAAAAAGTGCACGTGAGTAACTAATAATCACTACATAGTATAAAACAAAGTCGCTTCCCGCTGTCTATCCCTATGTATGCTTAGATCTTTAAAACTACGCAACGGATTTTGATGCGGTTTTTTTTTAGTAGATAGAGTGATTCAAGAGGAAGGTTTTAAGCTATAAAACGTACACGTGCGAAGCCGGGGTGGGTCGCTAGTAAATTATAAATAAGGATTATTAGGATTTGCAGAAGCGTTTTCGATAACTAATCCACCTGCCAATGTGCTTGTGCCGATAGTTATTCGCTAATATTCATATTGTTTTTCGAGGGGAAATTTCTTCAAAGGACTTGGCTTCTAATACTGTTGCGTGAGCTTTTGGTAAGGCGGTCTATACAAAAAACTATTGATTAGCCGAGGGCATTCACCGTCGTTATTTTTTTTTTTTTTTATTTTATCATATAGGAACAACAAACAGCAACATTATGGGATATTACAACATGATAACATAAAATAACTTACACAATAATGTAGCCCACAGCGCTGTTCACTATGTACTATGCACTATGTACTATTAATAACTAAACTTTAAATTGCTAGGAAATAAGCTGTTCATGCAGTTAAAACAAATTACAAAAACAAAAAAAAGAAAGAAATAAAGTACTATGCTTACTAATGATGAGATTACTAAATTATAAGGCTATGAATATTAAATAATTAATCCAGGAGTTTAAGTGTCTCATACAAAAGGCTTCGAAACTTTTGCATGGAGCATGTAAATATGTCTATGTGCTCAAATTCTGTATTGTTTGATGCTGCCATTCGCCGAATTGGTGATCGTTCGCCAGTATTAGATCGACAGGTACCTATTGCAAATAGTGTACCTGCACGCACCTGGCGTCTATGAACAGTTCTGGGGACTGCATAACACAACACATTATTCAGGTCGATACAGTAAAATTTGCCGTTAACAATATTATACAAGGTCATTGCTTCTAATTATTAATTTTAAATTATTCTCAACTAGAAATGAAACCAAATAAAACTAAAAACTATCACCACTTCAACTTTTATTACATTTAAATGAATACCAAGTCATTTAAAATATCATTTGGTCATAAATTCATAAAGCAGTAGGCAGTTGTTCGCAATCGATTTTAAATAGACAATATTCATTGTTCGTAACGGGATCACAGACATGTGAATTGTGATTGGATAGAATTGGACGTCCTGGTTTCTTTCATTATTGTTTATGGTCTGGGTACTAATAATGTTAGGAACACAATGCAGGCTAGCAACGGTAAACAAAAGAGGTTTTTTGATTCGTTCATTATTTTTGGTAGCCATTTTGGTATTTTTTTCTAGATAATGATGCTTTGTGTATAATTTCGAATTTACATAAGCAATCTTAAAAATCTGTTAGCATCTTTATTAAAAGGTATATAAAACTGCGATATTAATGAATTTGGACGATTGAATAGATCTAGTCCAAAGGGAATTTAAGCTTTAGTTTAAATAAATGTTGGATTAAACTAATGTTATATTTAATTCAAACTCAAACTTTTATTGCATTCATGTGTACATAATAGATGATATATTTACAAGCCCTGTAGGTACTTATTTGGTTTCAACATGAAACACGGTAAGGGCACAGCAACATACTAATAATAGGTACTATACTAATTATAACATTCATCATCATCACTGCTAGACATATGTCATCCCCTAGCATCGCCATATCGATCGGTCCTATGCTTCTCACATCCAGAGGAATCCCGCGATCTTCACCAGGATGACCAATGATGGTCTACCCTTTGGTGAGCCTATCCATGCTGCGCCTTCCGGTACGCTGTCGCTACTCCAGAACCTTTCGGTCCATCGGCCATCCGTTCTGCAACCAATGTGCTTCGCCCACTGCCACTTAGATGTGTCAATTCTTCGGGCTATGTATATAAATCAATATTTAATGAAATTTTATCAATTGCTGTTGTATCTAATATTTATTACTCACATTATCGTTATGAAATTCTGCCAAAATATGATTATACAAGATGACTTCACGTAAAGTCATAAGTATTATATTCAAACAATTAAGTATTGAACCCAGTGTGTTCCAAACCCAACTTTCCATTGTGAAAATGACCTCACGATCTTTGACACATCCAATCGCGGTCTCACTGTCATCAATATACTTCAAACTGTATTTGTTATGCTAAAAATACATTTTAATAACTATATCGTTTGCGACGTTCATTCTGAACGAATGATTTATTCGTGGGAACGAACTGTTATGACATGTTCACTCATGAACTTATAACTGATGAGAAAATGGCTAATGATTGTTATGAGGCGCTTTGTCAGGGGTCGCGAACATTTTAATAGCTTTAGTGCACAGTTGTTGGATTCCTTGAGTCAAGACGTCTTTGAAATTAGTTAATTAATCTGTTAATACACGTGGAGGGGCTCGTGGATAATTATTTGCGAGGTTAAACAGCGCTTGCCGCGGTCAGTCCGTGGATGGGAGTCTGTTCGTTACACATCCCTCTGTGCCTCAGAGAGTACGTTAAAACGTCAGTCCCGAGTCTCATAAGAATACCCATGGCAGTCAAGTCAAGGAAAAAGAATAAGTTTATGATAATTAATATCATCATCGTGTGCCGAAGGTTTGCGAACTCTGCTTTATGCAAATAGATGAGTTTTTTTAACATTATGGGTCAACTGTGGTCACGTTTGACAAGACCTCATAGCATGAAGTCTCATGTTTCATTGTTTGTAATCCAAATGAAATATATGCGTCGTATAAATGAGAAACTGTTTTATGAAATTGCTAGAGTTAATACTTCCTTTCACGTTATAACAATCGACGGAGTGTTAAATATAGTAAATCTTTTGTGACACGTCTATTTTCTATAGAAATTGTATTTACTTATTTACAAGCATAAGTAACGATCAATAATATTTCTGTGTTAAATCACTTGGGAAATCGGTTCTAAGTTCTAACAAGAGTTCTGCGAGCCAAGCAAGCTGCTCTCGAAACTTCTCAAAATGAAAATCTATATTTATAAAAGGAGAAGCTGACTGACTGACTGATCTATCAACGCACAGCCTAAACCGCTGGGGTTAGAAACTTGACATTTTGACAGTAGGTTTCTTTTGTAACGTTCGCATCCACGAAGAAGGATTTTTTCGAAATTCAACCCCTAAGAGGGTGAAATAGGCGATTTAAGTTTATGTGTAAGCCCGTCATTTTTGAAGTAAAAAGCATGAAATTAAATATTAAGGTTTCTGGTTAGAAATAAAGCTACTCGTGTTTGAGCGTTTTTGAAAATTCAACGCTTAAGGGGGTGAAATAAGGGATGAAAGTTTGTATGAGAAATCTGTTACTTTTGAAGTACGAAGCATATGGAATTAAAAATGTAGGCTCTTGGTAAGAAATAAATATACACGTGTTTGAGGGTTTTTGGAAATTGTACCCGTAAGAGGTGAAATAGGGGATGAAATATTTTTTTGATTTTGTAACTGCACCTAACAAGGGGCTTAACGAAGGCTCAAAATTTCACGCAAGCGGAGCTGCGGGCAAAAGCTAGTTTTATTATACACAATGATTGGTTAGTCACTTTACATCCGAAAACCACGAACTCTGCTGATCATTCTGTTCAACTTTTACTATGAGACAAAATTAGAATTCGTGGAAAAAAAATCAGTTATTCCGTACATTTTGCTAAACAGTATTACGATTATTTTCAGGGTCTAAGCGAGTTCGTGTAATTCCTTCAAACCACGTGATCTACTGGTGAAGGGGTATTTCAGAAAATCAACTAAAAAAAATACTTAGTGTTTTATTTCAGAGTCATTTTAGAGCCCCGAGTTAACTGACTGCAAAGAGCGATATCGCGTTAGTCGTGCACGTCAGCCGTGTCGACGTGCTTTCATTCATTTATGCGTGGCAAAGAAATGTTCAATCAAATAAAAAAAAATGTGCAAAAAAGAAAACTTCTTTTTCACTGAATCCTTGTTAAGTGGTTTTGATACGACCACTTACCACTACAACATGAAAAAAAAAAAAAATTTTAATCAAGCTAAATCCCTTGCTGTCTATAATCTACACCAGCAGTGCAATTCTGTAAGAACCTCACCTCGATCGCGACTGTCAATTAGACACTTGTCGTGGCACAGCGCGTATAACAAAACTACGCGTTATTAATTATACTGTCGATTATCTGTGTGTTATTTGCTTCTATTATCCATACTGTGACATTATGGATATCGAGCTAACCGTCGATTTTGACGTGGGTTTCTTACAGAATGACACTACAGTAGTAGATCAGGTGATTTTAAGGAATTACACGAATTCGTTTACACCCTGTAGAACACCTGTTATTTTTCATGAATTCAGATTTTGTCTCATAGTAAATGTTATACATAATGAACGAGTGAAAGAATATACTGTCAGAAGCACTGTAAGGGATTTATGAAAGAGTTTATTAGAATTATTTTTTCTTGTCCTTTTATGTATGTATCGTTTTTTTATTACTATCTTTAATTATTGTAATTGGTCTAAGACCGTTTTAATTAAAGTAAATAAATAAATAAAAAAAAAAAAAAATGAGCAGAGTTCATAATTTTCGGATGAACAGTAACTAACCTTCATACCGTTTAAAAATTAATGTTCGTCTTCGATGCGTTCGCGCATTGTTCATCCGATTGAGTTGAAACGTTGTACAGTTGTTGTGCTAATGGCGCGTAAGTTTTCGACAAATAAAAAAAGGCTTGTTACATGGCTAATTGAAAATTGAAGGGTTTTTTTAAAAACACCATAACTGGAATGTTCATCCTTTTATCCTAAGTATTCTTATAAATAGTTTACAGTAATGTGAAGCATTTAAGATTAAAATAATACATAATTTAATTCATAACTTATTCAACATTAACATAAATTAAAATTTTTATCTTATTATTCTATTGACAATGCTATGAAGGTTTTTGTCTTCATTGAAAAAATTGTCGAAAAAAAAGTTATGCAGTTTTTGTAAATAACCCTTCAATTGTTTCCACATTAATAGAAGAGTTACCTCCGGTTTCTGAATTCAGAATTCGGGATAAGCAATACTTGAGTAGAATTTGAGTACGTAGTGGTCAAAAAAATGCTTTAAAATCCGTAATTTTTTTGACAACTCCATACTCAAATGTTACTTAAGTACTGCTTATCCTAGAATTCTCAATTCAGAAACCGGAGGTGTATTTATTAAAAATAATGGTCACTCATTAATCGATTTAAACTCTCAATCCCCGTAATTATAGACACAATAGATAAGACAATTAAGTGTCGTCCTGGGACGACGGGCGGTACGCAACCGGTTAAGCATGATTGAACTAGAAATTTTTAAATTGTTACTATAGTAAGCGGGCTTTTCTATTCTCGTATAAAATAATATAAAATAAAAGCGCTAACAGAGTCGTGAAGTCTACACACATTACACTCATTACATTACACTCATGGTTTTCCAATGACAGTAAGTAGGTATTCGTAATAGCTTATTACCATATCATCATTCATTAAACAACCCCATTAAACGCTCCCTGCTGAATTTGGGAACCGAAAATTATCGATCACACCATTAACCAACCAGTTTTAGCAAATATTATACTGGGAGAAAGACTGACAGAGAAGCTGAGGTTTTAACTCCCGGTTGTCACCACTGCGTCGACTGCCACACGCTGCAGGCGTGTTCTGCGTGGGCGACGCAGCGCCGCGATCTAGTCGCGGCGGTCGGTGGTGACCTCTCGCTTCTGGCCGTGGTTCTATCCATGGTTGGGAGCGAGAGTGCGTGGGAAGCCGTCGCCTCCTTCTGCGAGGAAGTGATGGCGACCAAGGAGGGAGCGGAGAGGGAGTGAGAGGCAGCTGCCACTCTCCCTTCCCGTGCAAGACGCACCGGGCGCCCCGGAGGGCGCGCGACGATCTCCGGCTACCGTAGTGTGTGGCCTGCAGGCGGCGGGTTAGGGGACCCGTCGCCCGACTAGTAATAGGCCCGAGAAGGCGGCGCGCTGTGTTCCGTGCGCGCCTCTCAGGAGGACGTGGGGCAATGCCCCACAGAGGAAGAGGTCTGCCAGGGGCTGGCGGACCGAGGCCTGCCGGGGTTGCGGTGCATGCAGCTGCGAATCCCGCGACCTCGGCCAAGGGTCAGGATAAGGAACACCGTGGGTTTTTAGCCGGTAAGGGTCCGGCATAACCCTTCGCCTTCCCCGGGCGAAGGGCATACATGAGGACAATCGCAAGAAAAAAAAATGGTTTTGTACGGGAATTGTAAGGAATTTGGTGGAATAATAACTGCAGGAGTACTCAGTGCAAGAACAATTAATTTTAATGCGGTGTTAATTTAGCGGGAACAATTTTATTATTCGTATTTTTGGCGGGAAACAATTAGCAAGTGCATATTCTAACGTTATGACAGATGACAGGTGCCAAAAAAAAAAAAAAGTGTTCCATTCAGCCTATGCTGTTATAGTGTATAGTCTATGGCTGTGTTGATCACAAGCTCCAACATGCCCCCGGGCGTTGAAAGCAACGGTTTCAACCAGATTCCGAAGACACGGGCAATGGGCAGATTCTGTTGAATGCCCGCCGAACGACTCCAGTGGAGGTCTTGATGTCAGCTACACGAGCGATGCCATCTGTTCCCGGGTGCACAGCCACAATTCGTCCAAGTCTCCACTTCAGAGGAGGAAGATTATCCTCCTTAATCACGACCAACGAGTTTAATTTTAGAGCATCTTTGCAGGAACGCCATTTGGACCGTACTTGTAACTCTGCAACATACTCCTTACTCCATCTGCTCCAGAAGTGTTGGCGGAGTTGTTCGATTCGTTGGAAGCGAGATAGATGGTTGGCAGAGTAATCCTGGTAGTCAGGTTGCGGTAAGGAAGTAAGAGACCGCCCAATAAGAAAATGTCCTGGCGTAAGCGGAGTATAATCTGCAGGATCTGAAGAAATCGGCGTCAGTGGACGAGAGTTCAAGATGGCTTCAATCTTAGTTAGTGCGGTGTACAGCTCTTCGAAAGTCAAATTACAATTTCCCAACACTCTTAGAAGGTGGTATTTTGTTGACTTGACACCCGCCTCCCAGAGTCCACCGAAATGCGGGGTATATGCGGGTATAAAGTGGAACCTTATTCCATCGTTCGCTGCACTTTCACACAAGGACGAACTATTTAATTTTAAAAATTTAGAAAGGTCGTTGCACGCACCGACAAATGAGGCACCGTTATCCGAGAATATATCAAGGGGTTTGCCTCTCCGAGAAATAAAACGATACAAAGCCAGTAAGTAGCTATTGCCAGTTAAATCGCCAACGAGCTCCAAATGGATGGCCTTGGTTGTAAAACAAATGAAAATTGCGACATACACCTTTACCAGCCTGCATCCACGACCTTGACGACTTGCACACATAATAGGGCCAGCATAATCAACGCCCGTGCTCTCAAAGGGATAACCTGGACGAAGGCGTTCTTGTGGTAAGTTACCCATTAACGGAGTTACGACCTTACCCTTCATGCGGTGGCACAAAACACACTTGTGATAACAGACCTTTGCCAAGTTGCGACCTCCTATCGGCCAGTAAGATTCCCTAATGGAAGCTAGCAATAATTGTGGGCCAGCATGCATCAATCTTCTATGCTCGAAATGAAATAATAATTTTGTTAACTTATGAGTGGACTGTAATAATATAGGGTGCTTTTTACTATAAGCAAAATTAGAATTATTGAGACGTCCTCCTACTCGCATAATATTTTTGTCGTCCAAAAAAACATGGAACTTTAGAAGGGCGCTCCCTTTAGGTAAGCTCCTTTTATTTAAAAGTAATTCGTACTCGGGAAATGATTGAGACTGACTTTGAATAATTACAACATTTAGTGCATCTTGTAACTCATCGTGTGACAAATAATTAACCTTTGGATAATGTTTTCTGCATGACTTAATAAATCGCAATAGATAAGCAATAGAACGTATCAGCCGTGAGTAATTAGAATAACGACTAAAATTAATCAAAACCTCACTTTTTAAATCATTAATGACAGCACTTAACACTACATTAGGTCGAGTCTCCGGTAACGACTCCAGTCCTGGACACTTTATTTGTGAAGGCCAGCCAGACGGGTCTAGTCCTAAGAATTTTGGTCCATGCCACCACAGATCCAATCCCTGCAGAACACAGATATCCATCCCACGAGATATGAGATCTGCTGGGTTTTGATCGGTTGGGACGTGCCGCCATGTACAGTCACCCGTCTTATCCAAAACTTCAGCAACGCGGTTGCGTACAAACGGCTGAAATTTGGTAGGCATCATCTGTAGCCATCCCAACACGATGGTTGAATCAGTCCAACAATAGACCCGGCTGATCTTCACTCGCAGTGAGCTCATCACTTTCTCACAGAGACGAGAACCGACTACTGCACCACACAACTCCAGCCGCGGGATTGTTGTAGGCTTTATGGGAGCCACTCGACTCTTGGCCATCAATAAACGAACCAAATGCTCACCCCTATCACTAACACTGCGAATGTAGACGCAGGCACCATATGCGGCCTCAGACGCATCTGTGAAAATATGGAGTTCTAGCTCCGTATATAAATTGCAGACTACAATTCGCGGAATACGGAAATGATTTAAAAGAGGCAAAGACTTAATTATAATATCCCATGGTTTCCAAATCTCATTAGGTAATGGTTGATCCCATGATAATTTGTCTAACCACAATTTCTGTAACAATACCTTCATAGTGATAACAATAGGACCCAATAAACCTAAGGGGTCGAAAATTCGCGCAATCACGGATAGCAAATCACGCTTAGTATACCCATTCGAGGACTTAGTTAGATTTATAGGAAACCCTAACTCATCAGCACTGACATACCATCCAAGACCAAGCAATCTGTCAGGCTCATTAGGTCCAATGTTTAAGTCTAATGACGCCGGCAAGTTGCCTGACGCAGGAACACAATCTGACACTAGTTGAGGTTCATTTGACTTCCACTTTCTCAATGGCATACATGCCGACGCAAGCGCTTTCGTAACTTCAGTGCGAATGAATTTTGCTTCGTCTAAGTCATTCCCTCCTGTCAGTAAGTCGTCAACGTAAAAGTCATGTCTGATGATATCAGATATTTTAGGGTTCCTACAATCGAGTCCTATTTGTTTAAGGCATCGTGTCGCGAGGAACGGTGCACTAGCCGTACCGTACGTGACGGTGTTTAATTCATAAACATTAATCGGCTCACAAACAGTGTCACGCCAAACAATCTGTTGCAAATACCTATCAGACGGGTGGACGACTATTTGTCTATACATCTTCTCCACATCCGCAGATAATACATACTTGTGGAACCTGAAACGAAGAATTATAGACAACAGATCGTCCTGCACAGTAGGACCGACCATCTGCAGGTCATTAAAGGACACTCCCGTCGAAGTAGGACAACTTGCGTTGAAGACAACACGAAGTTTGGTCGTGCTACTCGACTCACGTAATATTCCGTGATGAGGAATAAAATAACCAGTACACAAATTAGGTTTATTAATTTTTGTCATATGAACAAGTGACTCGTATTCTAACAAAAAATCGTGATACATTCTACTAAAGTCTGGCTTAACCTTTAACCTACGCTCTAAAGACTGTAAACAATGTGCAGCTTTCTTAAAAGAATTGCCCAGAACTGAAGGATCTTTCTTAAGGGGTATGCGAACACAAAAACGACCATCAAACAATCGTGTCGTATTTTTAACGAAATGATCCTCACACATCTTTTCTTCTGGCATGTAAGAATTGGAAGATTTCGCATTCACCTCCTCTAATTGCCAGAACTTTGTCAATTCTGTTCTAAGCCTTTCCCAGTCACTATTGCCATCGGAAACCATTTTAGAAAAATTACAATTTACATCATTCGACAGCAGTGAAATATAATTTTGAGTAATTGGACCGGAAACTATCCATCCTAAACGGGTTTCACATAATATTGGTTTTCCGGTACCTAGCTTTAGTCTTTGCGATCCTAACAACTCCCAAAAGAGGTCAGCGCCGATTAATAAATCAACATTAGCGGGCTTATAAAAATTAGGATCAGCTAAAATAATATTCGATGGTATTTCGAAATCAGAAATGTTTATTTAACAAAACTATCATCTAGTGATGTCACCTTAACACGACAAGTTTTGCCTACATGCGAAGTGACATTGTTGATGCCTAGAATAGATTTACTTACTTGGCTGGTTATTAAATTGAGTTGTTTACACAACCTGTCCGTTATAAATGACGAGGTGCTGCCACTATCAAGAACCGCGCGAGCGAGATGCACGCAGCCGTTGTGGTCCCGCAGCTTGACCAGGGCGGTCGACAACAACACATCTTGCTGCTTATGACCACGGGGAGATTCAATGTTAGCTGACAAGGCTACGGTATTTGTATCAGTGGTAGTAGACGGTGAAGAAAACGATGCAGACAAGTTGTTGTTATCACGAAGTGTATTCGCAATAGTGCCTTTAGAATCTATGTGAATTAGTGTGTTATGCCTACGTTTGCATAGTTTGCAACCTGGTTTTTTACATTTATTAGCATAGTGACCTGAATGAAAACAGTTGAAACAGACTTTATAACTGGGCAGTAGTTTGAGACGATCGTCATTGTTTAATGCGAGAAACTGTGGACAATTGTTTAAAATATGATCATTGTTATTACATTTAGGACATACTTTAGGAGCTGATTCAGTGCTAGAACCGTTAGGAGATTGTGTTGCTACCATAGACTTGATCTTAGGGCCTGATTTACCTAACGTTTGGGAATTATTATTGCGAACTATTTCTAAGGTCTCAATTAGATCGGCTCGATTACGTAAGAATTGCATAAATGCATCGAATGTGATCGTGCTGTCTTTGTCCATCCTACCTTTGTACTCCTCCCATTCACGATAGGTCCTTTGATCAAGCTTGCGAGTAACAATATAAATCAAAAGTGTGTCCCAGAATTTAACAGGTTCCCCTAACGACTCTAATGCACGCAAATCTTTATTTAAGTGATCGATTAAACCTTTTAGTGCAACAGAAGATTCCCTTAAGATGGACTCGATATTAAACAATGCGGACACATGATTTTGCACCAATAATCTTTTGTTGTCAAATCGATCACATAACACCTTCCATGCCACAGAGTAATTGCTCGAAGAAAACTCAATGGATTTAATTACTACTGCAGTAGTTCCCTCAAGAGATGCTCTCAAGTAATGGAACTTATTGATTTCGTCAATGTCATCGTTACAATGAATTAGACTAGTAAAGGTGTCGCGAAATTCTAGCCAATTAGAATATAATCCACCAAACTTTGGTAACTGAATCGTTGGCAATTTAACTGGCTTATGCATGCCAACATGTGTACTTTTACAGCTTTCCATCGATTTATTATCCTTATTAAAATCACTCACAATATTTTGTGCTCTGGACAAGGATTGATAATAAAGAGACTCGAAATCAGAACGCTCAGAGTATTGTAATTTGAGATCATCTACAATGCATTCCAGACGTAACTGTACCTCATCATACCGCTCGTACAACGACTCGATCTTGCCCATACGCAACTCCAATTCCGACACATCACAGTTTGATAACTCTTTGTCCTTAAGTGAGTCCAGAAAGTTGATGAACGCAGTCAAACGACCTTTAAAGCTACAACGCTTTTTAACTAAATCCCTTTCCTCGGACATACTGGGAAATGAGCGTTGTCAACCTGAAATTGATACAGGAATACAATTATAAAACGAACAATATTAGCTTAATACACATCTGAAACTGTGTTTTATACACTTCCTGAATACTATTTTTAACAATGACTTGCACTAATATCGAACACTCTCAACTTACATGTATTATGTTAAGATACCTGCTAACACTTAACAAACACTGTTAAGTAGATAATTATGTGAATTAGTTACAGCTTTATACCTAACTTAAGTTTAAATGATGTAGCAAATAAGCTAACTATACTGTAATCTGTATAATTTTAAACTTAGTTTGGCTGTTGAATAAAATACTAATCACAATGCAACAAGTAGGTACCTAATGATTTTCATCTAACATAATACAATAGGTAATATACTGACCTTTTTATGAATATTTACTTTACTTATACTACCTGAGTGTTGGGTGACGATATTAAATTAATTATAAACGCCGTACACCGCTAATAGCTTGCTCGAGATCAATCCAATCCACTGGCAAACCTCCACGACGCGTGGATAATACAATTCTTAATTCCTTGATTATAACCGCTGATCTTCTTTGTTATACGTTATCCGGCTCGTTATGGACCATGTACGGGAATTGTAAGGAATTTGGTGGAATAATAACTGCAGGAGTACTCAGTGCAAGAACAATTAATTTTAATGCGGTGTTAATTTAGCGGGAACAATTTTATTATTCGTATTTTTGGCGGGAAACAATTAGCAAGTGCATATTCTAACGTTATGACAGATGACAGGTGCCAAAAAAAAAAAAAAGTGTTCCATTCAGCCTATGCTGTTATAGTGTATAGTCTATGGCTGTGTTGATCACAAGCTCCAACAGGTTTTAAAACTCCAATTGGTATCTATGCCCGATCTACAATCGAATTCAAGACCTAAAACTTCTCGACCACTAGTTTAAAAATATTAATTGATTAATCATAATGACTTAATCGTGTTACCCGCAAATATCGTGACATAACCTCGTTATCTTCGTATAGATCATATCTCGGCTCTCATATTAAGTTTCATTCACATTTCCTCTTGTCTGATGCAATGGCGTTCCCATACCGTTAATTGTAAGTGTTATAAGAAAAAAAAACGTTGTCTCTCGCGGTTTTCTCTTTTTTTTTGTTATGAATAGGACGTAGTTGTTATAAGTTGTATTTTTTTAATACGTTAGTGTAGTTTTGTGGAGATGCGAGCTTCTTTTGTTCCTTTTTTAAATTATTTTTTTTGAGACCTGTACCCCAAGTGTGAGTTTTTTTCGTTAACTACAGTAGTTGCGTCACGACAAAAATGTATGAAAATTTAGGCAGCACCTCTAGCGGCGAATAGCGAGACTAAAAAACGTGAGTGCGAGTTTTTTGACACTTACTGTAGTAATCTATTCGTAAACCTCGAAACTACAGTGGGTGTAGATTACTATCCGTCCTGTAGTTTTGCTGTAGTTTACTTACAGTTTACCAAAATTTTGCGAGTGTGAGCTGCAAATTTGACATTTGGTATAGTTACAGCTGTCAACGATACTATAAATACTGTAGTTTGTCAGTCACTATAATTTCCAAGGTGAAAGGCTTGTTTACTACAATAGTTTTGCAATTTTCATTATTTATTCATAGATAGTGTCATAAATTATGCCAATGTGTATTTTTTCCTGCTTGGGGCATGTTCGTGGCCTACCAGACAAAAGGACAAAGTGTTCGGATTCGAACATTTATATTGGAGTTTTCGTGGAGAGTGTCTTGAAAACGTACTATAGTCTGAGTAGATTTAACAAGTAAAGATGGATCACGCTCACGATTTCTTCAAACAGAACTAGACAAACTAAACTAGAGACAAACAAACTAGAGACTAGACAAGCCATTACAAGTAAGTTTTTACATGTTTATTATGTACAGTATCAAATGCACATAGGTATCTACATGTAGTAAAAGTGCAATACAACCCTACACAATGTGTTCATATCATTCAGGCTATTCATGATAGTAAATACACGTTATCATTGTACCTGCTTTTCAACCGCTTAACATAGCGGTATTGAGAAGCCTTCCAAAATCATTACTCCTGACAAACGAATTAGTGATTGCAATTATAACCAGCGCTCAAGAGTAGGTATGCTGTACGGCTGTGACCCATCTTTTTGAATTATAACCCTAAGAGCAAGCACCTACCTACCACTATGACAGTCATATTAGTTAATTATTTTGGTTTTTAATATACTTAGGTATAGTTAAAAAGAAAAAATCTTATTAACGTACATGTTTTTACTTTTAGATCACGATGAATGTGAATAGCAGTCGACACTACCTATGATAAGAACTGGAAGATCTTCTTGGTTGCAGAGACTCAATCATTTCAAATCGAGAAAGATTCTACCGAGGTGTCTATCAATACAAACATAGCGGCGATATTTTTTTGTAATTTCTTTAATATTAGATTTTTAAAAAACATGTCTTTATGATACAATCAAGTAAATTCTTATTCCCAAATTATTCTAGTTTTATTCCTATAGTTACATCGAAATGCTATAGGAAAGATAGGTACAAATAACAATATAAAATAAAAGCATTTCTAGGCAGGCTTCAAATGTAACTTATAGACTATTGAAGTCCACTGCTGGATCTAACAGGTTTCTTAAGTTACACCACTACACCTAATTCTGCACTCAACATCACTGCGCTCAACTTTGTTACATCTTTACTAGGGACAAGGAGATTGCATGTTTCCAGTCCTCCTCGCCCACATTTGAATGCTTATGGATCCATCTTCCATTCATCCTGATAGGGCTGATAGGATATCAGTTTGATTTTACGCGCTTTTGCGGAAGAACACCAAAATTGTAAATCAGCCTTCTTCTAAACATTCACCGTTAAAATATACCTCAAGTATTAATGCTAAGCTCCAAAAGATAATTTCTTAGTAATTACTAAGATTTCATAATTATTAGCATTCTGTGACAGCGAATGACGTATTTGTTTGACAGTCATCTAGAATATTTTTGGTTGAGATTTTTAGGGTTCAGTAGTTAAATATAGAAAAACGTCAGATTTCGTCGTTTGTCACAGGCAGATTAGTTTGACTCTTGACTTCTATATTTATAAGTTAGAAAATTTATGAAAATTATAAATGATGATAAACGAAGACGCCATACTTCAAGCTACCTATTATAATGAAGCCAATAATGTTTTGAACATCTTTAATTTAGCATAGAAACATATACAGGCTGGAAACGTTAAGTGTCAACAGGCAATTAATTTGTTATTTTTACAGATATTGCCATACTGTCAGCTAATATTAAAACTAGCTTGCTTACGAAATAAAATTACATAAATATCTTAACGAAATTAAATCGCTATTATGTTCAAAATTTGATTTACACTGCGCCCGTGCTTTAAGTACGAAAAGCAATCTGTTTGAACGATTATTCCATAATTATACGTAACATCATTAAACTTTGAACTGATATTGGAACTTGGCAACCAAATGAATTAAACATCACCAATGCCGCAATCGCTTTATGCAGTAAGCAACTAAGTTTCGATACGAGTGTTTTTTTTAAATAACTTTGTTTTGGCCGAGTAATCCCATAAAAACCGTATTTTGCGCATAATGTATGGGCGAAGTAAAAATAAAATTTTGGTCATAAAGCGATTAAATTAAAAAAATATTGTAGTGTCATTTTGTTTCTTTGACAACTTAGATTTGATATTAGCCTTACATTTTTCAATACTTAAATAGTCGCCTGGTGTCCCTTAACGTTTCCACCCTGTTCATAATTATTATTCTATTATGTATTGATAGCCGGTACTTCTCATTTGTAACGAAAACTGTACACTGCACAATTATTATTAATAACGTGTAGTATATTATTTGGGTATCTAGGTTGCGAATTAATAAGTTACATAATTCGTGGAATTGCTATACGGAATTTCACTTTATGCATGGTCACACACTTAACGAAAAGATAAACTATAAACTCCATGGTCTTTCGTGGGAAGAGACAATTTGAAAGATGAACTATAGTGTGGCTAAATTAAGTAGCATTCTTTTATGTTTAATATACTTTACCAATGTTGTCTGTTTAAATAGGTCGTAGTATAAACTTACGAAAACAGGCCTAGTGATGTCCTCAACTATCGAGGCTGTAGAAAAGGCACAGTAAAGGCAGTGAGGAAACTACACAGTAAACTGTAATAGTAATGAGACTCGCACTCGCACGTTACGATTCGAAGGATAGTTTATAGTAACCTCGATTGACGGAATAGTTACGAAAACGTGTAGAAAACTACAGAACTCACACTTGGGGTACTGTATTAAAATAAACTTCTCGCAAAATGGCGGCCTGGGAGCTGTCAAAATGTATGCCATCTTAATTTTATGCATTTGAATGCAGTTTTTTTGTTTATCTAATAAGCATAACAATTGGCATCACACTAAAGAGTTATGAGGCAGCTATCAGATGAAAGCTATTGTTAATACGGGCCTCAGTGGATATTAAGTCCCCATATTGATAAATGATGGATTCAGGCGTTACTTTGTGGTAATCCATGACTTACAAAATATGCAAATACAATATTTAGTTTTAATTCCGCCAAACTAGATCGCTAGTTTGGATGCAGTATGCAGTACCACCCTCCCAGCCCACAAATATGCACATACAGGAGTGAAAAAAATGCAACATATAACCAAGATAACCAAGAAAATCAAGATCGAGTGAGGGTAGATGAAAATACTTTTGCTTCACGAAGATGACAACTGCTCCGCAACTTCAGTCTACCCGTGACCACGGCCGGTGTAATTCGGCCGAAACGTCGGGATAAAAAAAAAAGGTATTTCGTGCCTTTTTTAAGTTTTTA
The DNA here is from genome assembly GCA_905220435.1 of Amphipyra tragopoginis. Taxonomy (NCBI): domain Eukaryota; kingdom Metazoa; phylum Arthropoda; class Insecta; order Lepidoptera; family Noctuidae; genus Amphipyra; species Amphipyra tragopoginis. Next base: position 6,241,003 of record HG991997.1, on the reverse strand, counting down.
CGCGACTAGACCCGAATCTGTATTTTTATAATATAACCAAACCGTTGTATCGGTTTGGTTGCATGTTGCATTTTCCTCTTACTAAATATTGTTTTTGCATATTTGTTTAACTATATTTAGTTAATTTACATATTCCTGGAAACCATTTTTTTTGAAGAATTGCGCCCTTCTGTTTCATAATGCTTCTATATGAAACTTGCTGGCAATGGGTGATTTTTTGTAATCATTAAATTACATAATTTAGCTTTTCAAACGATTGCTTTTAAGACCGTCACAATCACGATGCGCAATGCGCTTGTGACATGTCGTTACGTCGCATCGTTCGGTGTGAAGAGTACTTAAGTTTCAATGAGTTGATGGTCTTAAATTTCGTTCCAAATATTCTAATGAGAATGTATCTGATTCTATTGTAAATCAATCATGTCACAAGTAATATAATAGAGTTCATCGTGATGTTGTCATCTGATTATGGATGAACTAGTTTACGATACATTGATCTTATTATTCAGGCTGAATAAATTATAATTTGATTAGGAAAAAAATAAATTATATAATTGTGTTATTAAATAGGAATAAGCTCACCCATATAACACAGATTTGATGTAACACATAGTGTGAGTATGTGAGTATAAAGTATACATATTTATGAAATCGGGTGAAACTAGATATCATTCAACAGAAGGAAAAACTGCTTTAATTTTCTTTACTGTAATTTTTGAACCAAGTGGTCTGTCATGTTAAAATAAAAACTAGTAATGATTGTAAACCACAGGCAATAACGATGAAATACAATCTAGCGTCACTGAAAAATAAGGTTTTTTTTGTGTTTTTCTCAATAATTGTAAACCAAGTCTTTTTTGTAGTTATTTTTCCCGTCGATAAAATTATGTCTAGTTTCATTTATGTGCACTTTATGGAGACTAACATTGCATATATCTTTGTAGGATCTAAGTCTTGATAAAGCCACCACAGACCATAAAACCCCAAATGCACTATAGCAAGGATTACTGCGCAAGTCATTGCAGCAAGTGCTCGCTTAGTTCGTAAAACTTTCAGAAATCGACTTGCTGCGGATGTGTACACAGTTTGAAAGTCAACTTGCGCAGTAAAACTTGCTAGTGGATTTAATTTAGTCTCTATAGAAACTGGAATGATTCTAATATTGTCGGCCTTTTCCATCATGGAAATCCGTAAAGACATAGCTATCGCAACTTACTAAGTCTCCATGCAATACTTCGAGACTGCGTTGAGTTAGAAGTGTTTAAGAGCTGCTCTTAACCTGTGCCCCTACAGCGGCACTTAGGATCGCAATGGCATCACGCGACCGCTTGCAAAACGCTCACACATGTCGAAAACATACGACACATGTATCGCCTAACGTTTAACAACAGTTGTATAATGCTATTTAATATTGGCATTAGACAACCTACCTGGCTTAATTTTCAAAATAAAAATTGATCGCTCTAGTCTCTAAAATTTCAAACCTAAAGTTGAGTATAGACTACCTTTCGCAAAATATCCCTTCCGCAAAATGTCCCTTTCGCAGAATGTCTCTTTTGCAAAATGTCCCTTTCGCAAAATGTCCCTTTCGCAAAATGTCCCTTTCGCAAAATGTCCCTTTCGCAGAATGTCTCTTTTGCAAAATGTCTCTTTCGTAAAATGTGGATTTATTTGTAAAACAAAAAATCGAGCTGCTCTAATGTCTCACTCCCTCACGAACCGAACAATAAGCACGACACTCAGCGTTTTGTTACAAGTTATTTTTGCAAACAACCGAGCGAATTTGTGTAACATTTCGTCGGACAAAGACACGAGCGCGAACGCAGCACACGCGACCTGCAGATCCGACATTTCAGTGAAGAGTAAACGCAAAATAGAAATAAAGGTTACAGGTAAATGCTTACTTGCCGTGAGCATTACTTCAAACACCGTGTCGAGCATTCGCAGGAACGTTACATTACATGGAAATGCTTTTTTAAATTGAGCTTTTGCTTGTATTGCACGGTCAGCAACAAAAGTAGCTGAACATTTAAGTTTTTAAACTTGGCAATAATTAGAAAACTAATTGTTTTAAAACAAAAAGTTTAATAGATACCTATAGCTGCCAGATACAGCTCTAAGTATGTCTTAAAGTTTTTGTTTCCTATCAATTAGTTATTTAATTAAAGCAAAGATTAAAAACTCAAATGTTCAGCTACTTCTGATGCTGACCGTACCATTTGTAAGAACGTTACATTACATGGAAATGCTCGAGAAAATGTTCTAGTGTTTACTCTCTACCTTTAATATTTCCAAAATGCTTGCTTAAAATCGAGGCCAATATAAAAATAGGTACAGGTACCTACCGTCCGCGAGGCCTAAGCTGAGCTTTGCATTTGTGTGAGAATGAACAGACGCGTCCTTTGCTGGGTTTAAACCGGTTTATGCTGCTTTTTGGCAATCGATTCTATGTGCACTCACACAAATACAAAGTTCAGCTTACGCCTCGCTAGTTGTACCTGTACCTATTTTTACAGTTTACTTAACGAATAAAACGCACACGTGGGGTAAAGTTCAAATACTAACTAAATAAAACAAAAAAACAACACAGGTATTCAAAGTTTTGTGCTGATTTTGTCGACAGATTGCTGTCTTAAAATCGTAGTGTGTAGTGTAGTGTAGTGTATAAATAATAGAATTAAAGCAATATTTATTTGCATAATTGGAGTCATAAACGCATAATCTCACAACTGCTAGTCATGAATTTTGTTACGTAGGTTCTAGTACAACGTTTGGGCGTGTTTCTCACATCAAACGAACAAGCTTCAACGCTTTCACACATCATTGGTATAAGGTGTCAGAGAGACAATTGAAAGCTTGACCATCGCACTTTTGTTGCAGGTGGGGGGGGCATAAGTCACGGTACTCCGTTGATTGCCAATCTTCTACATCCTTAGTCGTATTCATCGTTGAGATGATCGTGACAACCAAATCATGATGCTGACGCACTGTTTGGTGCCTTATATTCTTATATAAGAACTAATCTATCATTAATTTTGGAGAACAACATCGGAAATTGAATACAGCAGCCGTTAGATTGATTGCTCTGTATTTGAACAAGAATTACTCTTAATCTGTCTGTTGATTGGTATATCTCGTTAGATAACAAGGATACATCTTTATTTAACACTACGTTTCATAATATTACGTTTACACCAATTACTTAGGAATGTAAACTTCCGATTGCAATATAGAACTCTGCCGTCGAAAGTAAGTTTCGTAAGAAACATTAAATCACACAAAAAATCATCTTCGAAACACATAAAAATATCGATTCAATTAAAACAAAATTTTCACCCATTCCGTTATTAATAACATCACAATCAAATGCGTAAAGAAATAGTTATAACATCATTTTTGAAAAGTAAAAGTGATTCACTTGCGTACGCACATACATTCGTTACAGTAAATTGATCTATCATTGAGTAACGTAAACCCACCGAATACCGACCTCCTAAGGACCATCATTTTTGTTTTATTCAGACATAGCGACTGTTATGGGAAACTCTGGTGCTGTAGGTCTCATATTAAAGTAAAATTCATATATTTATTAAATCTAGCAAGGAATATAAAATTCACATTTAATTCGTTTTGATATGAAGTAAAAAGTGACAAGTAGTTTCAAATCTGCTGCCCGCCTTAATTCCGTCCGGGAAATAACTGTCAGCCGTAATCCGACCACTGACATACCTAATACCGTCCACCAAATTTGCCCTTTGCAAACTTGCTGAAGCCAGGGTCTCACATCTCGATACCCTTAACAGCTCACAGTGGTATTGCCACCTTTTGCCTGTTTGCCCAGCTAGCGAGTTAGTGGGCCACCGTCTGCCAAACCAATTTTCTACCAGAAAAAGAAGTTGGACTTGTCCATTAAACACCCGTATCAATAGACCAATAATTTAAGGTTCTATATTTTGCAATACACATTATTGTGCTTGTCTTCCATCCCCCGGGGATCCATCCATCCTTGATTGCACTCTCATAGAGCACCAGTGGGCAGTCCCCGGTTGATGCCCCATTCCATTTTAGATTAAAGTAAAAAAACGGTGTGTGTTATGTATGCGCGGTAGAAGTTCACTTCGACTTTCTACCAGAGCGCTTATTGTTAGTGGCACCCCCATTTTTCGTACTCTTTTTTGCAGAGCTTTAGACACCTTGAAGGTCTATGTAAACAACTAACTTCATGGTGTCATATAGAAAAGAGGTTTTTTTTATATAGTACAGAAACGTTACATTAATTAAGATCAAAGCCCCACAAAACCATTTCCACGAAAATGTGGACAAAACCAAAATCCAAAATGGCGGCTATAAAAATTGAAAATTATTCATCATGGGTGTCAATTCCATGGTTTTCGAGGCTGCTGATGCCAAAAATGTGGGCAAAACCAAAATCCAAAATGGCGGCTATAACAATTGAAAATTATTCATCATGGGTGTGAAATCCATGGTTTTCGGGGCTGCTGATGCCAAAAATGTGGGCAAAACCAAAATCCAAAATGGCGGCTACAAAAATTATAAATTATTCATCATGGGTGTGAAATCCATGGTTTTCGGGGCTGCTGATGCCAAAAATGTGGGCAAAACCAAAATCTAAAATGGCGGCTACAAAAATTGTAAATTATTCATCATGGGTGTCAGTCAAATCCATGGTTTTCGGGGCTGCTGATGCCAAAAATGTGGGCAAAACCAAAATCCAAAATGGTGGCTACAAAAATTATAAATTATTCATCATGGGTGTGAAATCCATGGTTTTCGGGGCTGCTGATGCCAAAAATGTGGGCAAAACCAAAATCCAAACTGGCGGCTACAAAAATTGTAAATTATTCATCATGGGTGTCAGTCAAATCCATGGTTTTCGGGGCTGCTGATGCCAAAAATGTGGGCAAAACCAAAATCCAAATGGCGGCTACAAAAACTGTAAATTATTCATCATAGGTGTCAAATCCATGGTTTTCGGGGCTGCTGATGCCAAAAATGTGGGCAAAACCAAAATCCAAAATGGCGGCTACAAAAATTGTAAATTATTCCTCATGGGTGTCAAATCCATGGTTTTCGGGGCTGCTGATGCCAAAAATGTGGGCAAAACCAAAATCCAAAATGGTGGCTATAAAAATTGTAAATTATTCATCATGGGTGTCAAATCCGTGGTTTTCGGGGCTGCTGATGCCAAAAATGTGGAAAAACCCAGAGTCCAAGATGGCAGCCATGAAAATTTAAAAGTTAGTCGTCATGGTGTTAATTCCATGGCATTCGGGTGTGCTGATGAAGAAAACGAGGGCAACTTCAAAATCCAAGATGGTCGCCATAAAACTTTGGAAATGATTCGTCATGGGTGACAATTCCATAATTTTCGGCGGTGCTGATGCCGTGGATGAGTCAAAATTCAAAAAGTTATTTTCATGAGTATAGTTTTTTTATGGTTTCTTGTCTATGGTTTTTGGGTATGACAATTCTGGAAATAAGGTCGGAATCCAAATACAACATGACTGTCACAGAAAAAATCCGTCTACTCCACAATGTATTAATGTAAGCCCTTCCAGTAGTTTTGTTTTATCAATGGTTTCGGCTCGTTTGATTTGTCTCGATGGGCACTCTTTTCCTAGTTGATTGATATCCGAGGTCAAGGAGCCGAAAGGTGCTAACATAAAGTCTACAATGTAGTCATATAAACTTTAAGTTTCAGCTAAAAAGTTTAAGCTCTTCGAAATGAGTACAAATCACGATAAGCTTTGAGGGTGGACGGTATTATGAAATGATGTAAAACGGTTACCTAACAACCGACCGCTTTTCAACTACTTCAATTATTGAAAAGTTTAATATTTTTAGAGAAATAAACAATGTCGATAGATGGTAAACATGTTTTAGAAATAAATTACATTAGAATAAAACCAATAACAAGTACAGTTAATTGAAAATCATGTAAGTATTATACTGCTTTTCTCCATAAACGACGGTGCTAATAATGAATTTTCATGAAATTAAAATACAGTTATCGAAATAAATAAACAATTTATAGTAGGTCGTATTTCGGTCACAAGATTCTTTATCAAACAGGTAAATAATAAAAAATATTTCTAGGTTTGATTTATTATAACTCAAATATAATTTTATCAGTTAAAGTGAACACGGTAATTGCTCCTATACCGACCTCCGGTCGGTATTCGATCAGTACTGTAGTGTTACTAGCTATAATACCGTCCACTTTATTTTGATAAGTTTTGCATACTAATTACAAACTAAATCACCTATTACCTACTTGTAACTCAAGTCTATCAATTATACTATACCACAAAAACTTTATACTTACTAAATTCAGTTTAAATCTTTACAGAATTCTCTAATTGTCTCACGTCTGGTTTTGACGTTTTGACTATTAAAAACACGCATAATGCACCGTTTCGTTATGAATTGTAATATTATCGCGAAACAAAACAAATATCTATAAAATCTCTTTTAGTGGTAAACAAAGTTAAAAGTGTAGTTTCAAATTCCAATAAGACCTAGCTTAATAATACACTGTATTAATAAAAAAATGCAGTAACAATTAGTGGTCGCATTATGGTGGGCGGACCAATTTGGGTAGGTTTACGTTATAAATTATAATGATAGATTGGACGGATGCTCAATATGTAGATAGATAATTGGGCGGTACTTGTATAAGTGAAAACAGTAACTACTGTCGCGGACACTCCCTGAACGGGTGTGTCGCGGTTGATCAACAATTGGTGGATGGGTTTGTTTAATAAGAAAGTTTAAAGCTCATCAATGAGTAAGTATAGGCTACAGCCTAATAGCAAGCCATGATCCAAGAAGATAAGGCCTGCGCCAATTAGGCAAGTTAAAGTCTGTTTTTTAATCCCAGAGTCTGAATTGACAAGCACGAAACGTCAAGTTTGAAAATAATGTTCCTAAAATTGAAAAGTTTGACATACACATATCAAAAAAAGTTAGCGATCACTTTGAAAAATCGAAATCTTTTTTGTTACGGTAGATTATATTATGATTTCCTCTTCTTTTTAGATTCTTTATTTAAAAATATAGATTTAGAATATAAAACAGTTCATTTGTTGATAAAGTTCAATTTAAAAAATTATATCAGCTTATGCTAGTGATCGCAAACTTTTTTTGATGTGTGTACATACCTGTCAATTTTGTCTCAGAGATTAAGAAACGGACTTTACAAATTTTTGCCAGGGTACGTCATCAAAAGCTCTGGCGTGAAAGATGATATGGATCAGTTAATGAGGTCTCTACCTTACCTAGTAACTATATTTTTTTAATGGCCATGCCCGGATAAAACTAAATATACAAGGTTAGTCGGAAAAGGGGTACTTCTCCGTAGGGCCACTTAACCGCTAGCAGCCCGACCGACGATCCGGTTCGTCAGTGCCATTGTTTATCTATTGTGTCTATAATTACAGTACTCGATAAGTTAAGGTATCACTAAGGACTGTTTTAAAGCAAGTGTTAAAATTTCAAAATTCGATAATTTTTATTTCAGGTTTTCTGAAAATTCTTCATTCCGGCTTTAGGAATTCAGAAAATGGAGCTTATAATCTGCGACCTCCAATAAGACCTAAAATGTAAAAAACTGGTCATAGCTGATGAATGATAGATAGATTTTAGCGTATTTTTATAAAATCTTTGAACAGCTATTCCTCTTAAACTATTGACTTTTGGCGAAAGTTGTAGAACAAAAGTTATTCATTATGGGTACTTTAACAGCGTTCCGTTTATTATTAGTACCCCCTTCCCGTTTAACCTTGTAGGATAGTTATTCTTATGGCCCTTAACTAAAATATTTCTATGGACGACTTAATGTAATGAGCTTTTATCATAGCCCTCCGTAATGGACATTCCAAAGAGGACATCACCATTTAATGCTCCTTAACAAATCTTGATTGAAGGATATTTCAACACCCTGTCTAGTCTACTTATGAGGTCGTCTCATCACATTCTTCAACTCACAAAGACCGCCAAAACGAGCTTGCCGGCAGTGGATGTCCAATTTCTAGCAATTACTGGACCATTATCGAATTATATTCCTCTATGTAATAGCGGTTAGAAAAAGTTCCGACATAGATTCAATAATTGTACGTAGATATGACTGTTCATTATCTGTTCTATTTTTTTTATGTTTATTATAGCACCTATTCATTTAATGAAGTATATAAAAAGTGTTTTATTGTAATTTGTAATAGATGTTAAATTTTGATCGCTTAAGTCTATCTTGTAGTAAGTACTGTGTCTTTAAAAAGTCTTGATCTAAACCTATGTGTTTATTAATTCTTATGTAAAGTGTTATTTTTGTGCTTATGGATTTCAGTTTCTATGTGACTTGGAGTCAGTGTCATAACCTAATACTACGCGTGTATTCCCCGAAGGGTATAAGGCACATGTGTTGTATATAGTACACCCTCATTTCGCCGTTATGTTTTAGTCCCATGTAATAGTGGATGAGCCTAAATGCCATCAAGCGGGTACAAATCCAGACTCCGGGCTGATACTGAGAAATTCCACACGGAAAAACACTGGGGATCGAACCGAAGACATCACGCTCAGCTCGCTCATATTTAAGTCCCATGTACTAGGGGGCCAGATAGTGTCATATTGTTTCATATCATCATTATCAGCTCATTACTGTCTCACTGCTGAGCAAAGGCCCAAATCCACCAGGCTAGCCTAGCGCGGGCGGACAACACACACCATCGGGAACTGTTTTTTATAGTCATGTGAATTTCATGAAAATTCTATGTCCATTCTGTTTCCATTTTTCTGTTAATCTTTGTATCAAGGTTGTTGACGGCACAGCGCGTTTTGATTTCTTGTAACGAAGACAGATGACGATTGTTTATAGAATTTATTGCTTAGCGAAAGTACCGAGTACGAGTACTGCCCACGTATGGGCAGAAAAATCAAAGTAAAAGTGTTTTTTATTTCAATCAGTTGTTTTTTGCGTTCACACAGCTAGTTGAGTAAGATTTATGGCTATCGGAAGTAAGTCGTATGTATTTGTTAAACGTTTAATTGATTTTGTTTTAATACATAACTAATCTAATATTGAATCAATAAAAAGAGTGAACTTAAAAAGTTGGAACATTTCCTGCAGATAATTGTGATCTCGTTTTTATTGCGTATGAGGCAGAATATGATGATGAATATGTTTTTCTTATGTAACTTCGAGCCCGGTTGCGTTATTTTTTATAATCCTAACCTCATTTTTTTCATTGTTTTTTTTAAATTCGCTTCCATTTAATACAGTTTTAGAATTCCTTGTAGCATTATAATGTCAAGAATATCTTGGATTTGAAGAATGGTAACCATGTTCGGATATAGTCATGGTAAGTAACGAGCTTGTCTGCCACCGAGGAGCGTCTGAGTTTTTGAGGGTGAAGGAAGACATCGCATCGTGAGGAAGACAGCAAAAGGGAGAGGGGTTAAAAAAAAACTTGATTGTATGTGTAGTCCACCAATCCGCAACAGGCGAGAATAGTGGAAACAGGGCCGGCCCTACCATAGGGCGAACGGAGCGGCCGCTCCAAGCACCAAGTCCCAGGAGGCGCCTCAGTCATGGCACGCGAGGGAGCGTAGAGGGAGAGGGCGACGGCCACTCTCCCTTCCCGCGCCAGACGCACCGGGCGCCGCCGGAGGGCGCTCGACGATCTCCGGCAACCCTAGTGTGTGGCCTGCGGGCAGGCGACGGGTTAGAGGACCCGTCGGCCAGTAGGCGACAGGCCCAAGAAGGCGGCGCACACTGTTCCGTGCGCGCCTCTAAGGAAGACGTGGGACAAGGCCCCACAGAAGGAGAGTTCCGCCAGGGGCTGGCAGACCGAGGCCTGCCTGGGTCGCGGTACATGCAGCTGCGAAAATCGCGACTTCGGCCAAGGGTCAGGAGAAAGAACACCGTGGGTTTTTAGCTGGTAAGAGTCGGGCATAGGTAATACCGGTATCCATGAGGACTGTACCAAGATAAAAAAAAGGAGACGTCTCAGTCAACTGGTATATATTAGGGGCAAGCAAAGGGGCGCCATAATTGGATCCCGCTCCATCCTAAAACTTGCCTCGGGCCGACACTGGGTGGAAAGGCCTCAACCATTCTCATTCTGAGAAGAGGACCATGCCCAGCAGTGGGACAATAAAGGGCTGATTGTGTAAGTAGGTATGTATTTGAACTGACTTGATTACAACTTTTCAGTAGATTAGGACGTTCTAGATAAGAAATTCGTACCTATATGGGGAGTAATGGGGAGATTGCATTTATGGGGAGTTAATTCGTTACTTATTTAATGACCGACAATATTGGTTGTTAAATACGGTATTTGACTACTATTAAAAATGTACAAAAATGTAGTATTATTTTATAGAAAGTCCATAAAGAACGAGGCATGTGAAAAAATAAATAAAATCGATGAAAAAATAGAGGAGGTACAGGCTTTCGAAGTTTGTTGTGGAGGAATTTTCTGTCCTTGTCACGCGAATCGGACATTGTCCAGAGTGGTAAAGACTAAGAAGCTTTTAAGGTACAACGTCATAAATATGGTAGTAGTGTAGTTTTTTTTTCTTGTGAACAATTTTAAATCGTTTATAACTTGGGCATTTTATTAAATACTAGCTTTCGCCCGCAGCTTCGCTTGCGTGAAATTTTGAACCCGTTAAGTGACGATTTTCCATACAAACTTTCATCCCCTATTTAACTCCCTAAGACCCAATTTCACCGTACAATGTTAGTTGTTAATGTTCTGTTAAGCTGTCAATATCAATTTCAACGTACTGTTAAACAGTCCGTTAAAATGTTTAACAGGACATTAATAACTAACAGAGTATGGTGAAATTGGGTCTTAGGGGTTGAATTTCGAAAAATCCTTCCTTATTCCTTGTCTACATTATAAGGGGAACCTCTGTACAATTTCAGCTTTCTAAGTCCAAGGGTTTGGGCTGGGCGTTGATGAGTCAGTCAGTCAGGACTTTTCTTTTTATTTATATCGATTTTATTGGTTTTTTCATTACTACTTATTATTTAACCGACTTCTTCAAAAAGGAGGAGGTTATCAAAACGTCTGTCAGTATCGAGATTTCTAATAAAAAAAAACATATACCCATATGGGATATTTGCAGTCTCTAAACAGTTGGACACAATATACGATTCTACCATTATTTTTCTAATTTTAAATCACCTAGGAAATCAACGTACTAGCAAGGAAATATGTCCACCTTATTATTACTGCTGTAAGAACTAATTCTTAAGTAATTTTCTCGATGTGTTATTAAGTGTAGTACTGGTACCACGAACAGGCTGGTATGTCCTCAGGCACATAAAACATACAGTTTAGTCTGTGGCTCTGTGCTTGTTTGTTAGCCAGTTCTCAACACTTTCAGTTTTCATCTGTATCTGCGAGGAATTTAAATTGTTGTGTGGTGGGAGCTTTATTTTTATTAATTCCGTGTCTTGTGCTGCTCTGAACTATTTTTTACATGATTTCTATAATATTCTAAACCATTGTCGGCTTTAAGTTATTGTTTATTATTACATAGCGAGTTGATCTTTCAAAAATAATAATTTATTTTAGTAAATTAGGTAACTATCCGATTGTATGTGAAAGTCGGTTCTCAAAATTAAAATCAAAACTCATTTATTTAATCTGATCGGAATATCAGTATTTTTACAAAATCTTTTTTTTTTTAAAATAAACGTTGCCCCACACTAAAATTTCTCTTGTATCGTGGGTGCGTTTACAGACACAAATCTCACAAACAAACGCCCAGACCCGAAACAACCATCTGTAGGCCATACAAATTTGTATTCCGTGTGGGAATCGAACCCACGACCCGTAGCGCAGAAGCCAATCGCTTAGCCACTGCACCAAACGTGTCGTCGAAATAAGTATAGGTAGCCCCATAATTCACCCACTTTTCACCGCTTCGTAGGTATAAGCTGGGAAGATAAACCGGTGCAACAAACTCCAGCAACACATCTCTCTCTTGCCTCTTTACCCTTTTGTAGCCATCCACATAGATTACGAGGTGAATTTTCTGAAGCTGACAAACACACTCTTTCTCTTTACTAGATTCATCAGTACCTAGCTTTGCAGTTCGAAATCTTCTACTTAATAACACTGACTGACTGACAGACAACGCACAGTTTAAACCGGTGGGTCTAGTCTAGAAGCATGAAATTTTGCACAGGACACACAGGACCTTTTATAACGTAGATGAGCACTAAGAAAGGATTTTTAAAATCCGTCCACTAATGGGATTAATAGGGGATACAAGTTTGTATGGAAGTTAGTCATTTTTGTAGTATGAGAAATCCCATCGGGCACACGGCTAGTATGTACCTAAATAAAAAGGGAAAACACAGTTAAATATTAGTGTAGATAATCCGACACGAATTTCAACTATCTACATTGTTCATCACGTAGGTACCTACCTAAGTACTTATCGTTTCGACACCGACCCTTTTCATTATCTTGGAAAGTATTCATAGTTTGACCACCGGTCATTATAACTATGCTAAATCTGTGTAGAAGGTGAAACCGAGGATAATTGAGAATACAGTTTTTCATAGTATCGGATGCCCGTGGGCCATTTGTAGTTACAAGGCCGCGTGTTTATAGGAAGGTTCTTTCACGTTGATTTTGGGGTAAGCAGTGAAATAGGAGTGTTGAATGTAAGATGATAGCTATACAGCCAACAGGCAGCCGCCATAATAGTTTTCTCCTCGAGTGACGATAATTAAGTACCTACGATGAGCGCACAGTGGGCATTCAGGCTCGCTGTCAACCTTGCTGACTGGTTCTATCATGTGTGTATAGCGCGTACCGGCATGAGAGAAGAATACGAAATATTGCCCATAGTTACTACTTGGGGGATTTTAGCCGTGCGGCAAGTCACTAGTCGCATCGCTTGTAAAAATCGAATCGCCACCCCATTTACACCAATCAACAAATATCGCATGCGACTTCTTCATTTCCGAAGAAAATGTTGAGCAGAGCGGGGTGCCGGCATCGTAATGGTTCGTAGTTCAATTATTCAAGATATTGTAACGACAACGTAACGGAACAACACAGCGCAAAACACACCTCATGCGGCGGGCGATCGCGTGCTACTGACCATTTACACAGTCGATTTTAGTCACCCGCCGCATGCGGCTTGTCGCCGCACGGCAAAAGTCGGATGGCACCCAACTTTGGGGCTTGCGATTTTAGTCACTTGCGGCCTAGTCGAATTGTCATGTAGACGATTGATTTTCGCCGTGCGGCCTAGCCGTGCGGTGAAAATAGACCCGTGCAAATCCCCTATTTGATAGGTGAGCATTTTGGTGATCGTGAACTAGGTACATCCTCATGTAATTGACTAAAACCAAAATTTTGAAGTAACCTTATACAAGGTTACTTGGAAAGGGTTTAAAAGTTCCCATAATGATGGGTAACTTTTGTTCTGCAACTTTCCACAAAAGTCTATAGTTTAAGAGAAATAGTTGTTCATAAAAAATACGCTAAAATCTATCTATTCTCAGCTATGATCAGCTGTGTTTACATTTTAGTTTATATAGTTTGGGGTCACGAATTAGAAGCTGTAACCCTTGATTTAAAACAGACATCAGTGGTACTTTCAGTGGCCCGCGGAATAGTACCCCTTTTCCGACTAACCTTTTATAAATAGAATGGTTGAATACATGAAGCTTAAAAATAGCCTTATTGGCTTTCTCCTTGGAAAAAAATAGGTTTAAGCATGTCAAACACAATATTTCTTATTACGCAATGATCTGAGTAAAACCCAGGTTTTAAAATGGGAGTGATATGAAGATTCGAATGAAGTTCTTGAGACGCACGCTATTTCGAAAAAATTTACGACTGGCACGCCAGTTCGAAAACACATTAAGTCGAAACCCGCTAATATCGAATGACGTTATCGCGAACACGCTGATTCGAAGAACCATTTGAATGGTACGCTAGTTCGAAAGTCTTAGTATCGAAATTCACTGTTGCACTCATTACCAATAACTAATGAGTATCACCTATAATTTTGATTTTTTGTTGATTAATTACGGTTTACTCACGTGCATTTTTCGGGATTGCCCGACTAGTTTCGGACCCAAACGGAGCCCTTAATCATGAGCTGATCACGCGGCGAGGTCGCGAGTCGAACTGACGCTGCACCGCGCCGCGTAGCGTCGCGCTCGCGACGAGAGGGGCGCGCTCTGTTTCGGTATTGCTCGTGCGTCTTCGTCACTTGTCGTGTCCGTGTTGTTTGAGGAAAGAGTGCCGGTGCATGCCGCGCTAACTGTGTCACACTCCAGACTTATCTCACTTTTATATGAAGTAGACTTCAGAGCTGGTTTCCAGGCAGGAGGCAGTGTCCAACCACCATCTCTATTAAAATTCGGGTGACGGCTGATTTCGATGGCTTCACGTACTTTTCGCGGCACGAAATATTTTTCCTTCGCTAGTACGGAAGCTTATCCTTATCGAAACGTATGAAATGAGCCGTGCCCGTATTACAGACGTGTTCTGCAACTGCCGACCTCTTGCTGTTGCTAGTCGGGCAATCCCGAAAAATGCACGTGAGTAAACCGTAATCTATACTAATATTATAAAGAGGTAGAATTTGTTTGTTTGTTTGTTTGTATGTAGGAGGTAATCTCCGAAATTACTTATCCGATTTCAAAAATTCTTTCACCAATGGGAAGCTACGTTATCCCTGAGTGCTATAGGCTATATTTTGGGATCAAAAAATTAGGGATCCGTAAATTAACGGGAGCGAAGCCGCGAGCAAAAGCTAGTTAATATGAATGTGTCTCACGAAAGTTATAATACAAAAATACTTAAGGAAAATAAAAAAATAACTTAAAATAATACTTCACATTGCTCTTGTTTCCCAAACCCAATAATGATAAGGCTTTATCGGGGTCGCGAGTTCGATCACCAAACAAATTCAGATTGGAATATGCTAGTTCGCAACAGTGAATTTCGATACTAAGACTTTCGAACTAGCGTACCATTCAAACAGTTCTTCGTATCAGCGTGTTCGCGATAACGTCATTCGATATAGCGGTTTTCGACTTAATGTGTTTTCGAACTGGCGTACCACTCATATTTTTTTTCGAAATAGTGTGCGTCGCAATAACGTCATTCGAATCTTCATATCACTCCCTTTTAAAATACCCCCGTGAAATATTTTAAATTTGGGTTATCTTAGTCTTGGTATAAACCATTGTTCACAATAAGAGTGCGTATGTTGCATTATCTAATAAAAATTACATTAGATAATAACTCTTTAGTGATCAAAATTAATCTACATTAACAATCTAACGCCTAATTTACTAAACAAACAAACTTAATCAAAATAACATTAATAACAATTACAATTTGCCATCGTTCATGACATACGAACACAAAGCATTTCAAACGTCATACAATTGTTTTATGTAAGCGTCGCCGCGGGGCGAAGCTAGCTCACGATTTAATATCATTATTTACAAGCTATGCTCGCAATCAGCTTGGCTTAGATAGCTATAGGTTATACATGGATCTGTAATCGTATTAATATTGTATAGGAAAGTTTATTCGATTATTATGTCAGACGCTGACACAGAAATGTATTAAGCTATGTATTCACTTGTAGACAATGTTTCCGAAACATGTTGCCAGTTTTCAGCAGTTTCTGGAACAGAAATGTTTAAAAAACAATGCTTCTAAGCTTTTGCCGTCTACATTTTTCAGCTGAAGTTGTGTGTCATAGAGTTCTAAAGTTCTAAATAAAAAAACCGGCCAAGTGCGAGTCGGACTCGCGCACGAAGGGTTCCGTACCATCTAAATATATAAAAGCGAAAGGTCACTCACTCACTCATCACGAAATATCGAAAACCGCTAGACGTATGAAGATGAAATTTGGCAGGGAGATAGTTTATAGTTAGTAGACGTCCGCTAAGAAAGGATTTTTGGAAATTCTACCCCTAAGGGGGTGAAATAGGGAAAGAAAGTTTGTATGGAAAATCGTCACTTAACGGGTTCAAAATTTCACGCAAGCGAAGCTGCGGGCAAAAGTTAGTTATTTATAAAAACGGCAAAAAAAATCATGTCTGTTGTATGGGAGCCCCCCTTAAATATTTGTTTTATTTTAAGTTAATTATTTATTTTTAAAGTGAATATTACTTTTTGCCGTTATCAATATCGAGCAAAAACATCACGTTTGTTATATGGGAGCCCCCTTAAATATTTATTTTATTCTGTTTTTTAGTATTTGTTGTTATAGCGGCAACAGAAATACATCATCTGTGAAAATTTCAACTGTCTAACTATCACGGTTCATGAGATACAGCCTGGTGACAGACGGACGGACGGACAGCGGAGTCTTAGTAATAGGGTCCCGTTTTACCCTTTGGGTACGGAATCCTAAATAAACAAGTGATAAATACGTCCACACTCGTAAACATTTGGGAGAATCTCTCTATATCAGGTACTTGGATTCGTGTGTTTCATCTTAGACCCTGTCTGCGCTTACCATTAGATGCGGTAGGGGAAAACGAGAAAAAATCTAATTAAAAAAATGTGTTTCTGCTGGGTGTGTAATTATGATATAAATACATTTGAACTAACAATCAGATGATATAATTTCATTTCATATAATTTTATTCACTTACTATAATTTTCAGATAATAATTATTACATTTTAATGTTATAATTTTACATGCTCTACAACGTTATTTTTACTTTATGCGAAAACCGAGACACCCCAACAAGATTTTCATCAGAACTGCCTGAATATGTGTTTTTTTTTAGTAAATCTCCAAGTTACACCTTAGTTTATGTCGCGTTAAGTTCGCTAAAAAAGTGTGAAATAATAATATAATAATAATAATAATAATGTTTTATTGGAACTTGAACTGGAAATGCCTGAGATGTGCTATGCAGGAGTTGTCTAATACACGGAAACTGACCGAGCGGATCATTTCAAGCCTCAAGGTGTCTATTCCCGTCAATTGTTATGGGTAGAAACCTACTGAAACAAAATTGAAATTTATGAAAAAAAAAAAACAAAAAAAAATGTGGTGTAAAAAATATGTCAATCGATTCTCCTAGTGATTCTGAACAAACTAGTTTCAAATTTCGCATATACTAAAACTAACCTTGTATACAGGGTGTTAACGAATTCGTGTAATTCCTTCAAACCACGTGATCTACTGGTGACACAGATTAACCCTAAATGGGAATTTTTGAAAATCAACGAATAATTAGATTAGATTTTCTATTTCTGAGTCATTTTAGAGCCTTTAGTTATCTGACTGCAAAGAGCGATATCGCGTTAGTCGTGCCTGCCAGCCGTGTCGCCGTGCTTTCATTAATTTATGCGTGGCATCGAAATGTTCACACAAATAAAACTTTTTTTTTTGCAAAAAAAAAAATCTTGTTTTTTTACTGAATCCTTATTAGGTGGTTTAGATACGATCGGTAACAAAGCCGCATGGAAAAATAATAATTTTATTTTTATATTTTTAATCAAGCTAAATCCCGTGCGGGGCCTGTCTACATCAGTAGTAGATCATGTGGTTTTAAGGAATTACACGAATTCGTTAACACCCTGTATAGGGTGTAAACGTATTCGTGTAATTCCTTCAAACCACGTGATCTACTAGTGACACAGATTACTAATTAATTTATGCGTGGCATCGAAATGGTCACTGAAATAAAATATAGGTATTTTTCTATAATACGAGTAAGTAGTTGGTTTAGATACGATCGATAACAAAGCAGCATGAAAAAAAAGGAATTTATTTTTTTTATTTTTAGTCAAGCTAAATCCCGTGCAGGGTTAATCTATACCAGTAATAGATCATGTGGTTTTAAGGAATTACACGAATTCGTTAACACCCTGTATAATTTCATCTATACTAATATTATAAAGAGGTAGAATTTGATTGTTTGTTTGTTTGTATGTAGGAGGTAATCTCCGGAACTACACATCCGATTTCAAAAATTCTTTCACCAATAGGAAGCAACGTTATCCCTGAGTGCTATAGGCTATATTTTGGGATCAAAAAATTATAAATTAACGCGAGCGAAGCCGCGAGCAAAAGCTAGTTTCATATAATTTTCAATTAATATAACACACATTTCAAGTTTTAGTATATGAAATGACATAGATTCTTGTTTCTGGAACAACGTTTATGTACAAGGCTTTATCTTGTTGATATAATGCCTTCATTCACTATTGGATAGGTTATTCAAGTGTTGTTTATTCATGTCTAAAAGTAATTTCCTGCTCATATTGCGTAAAGGTATGTCAAGACGATGAGTAGCAGCATCCTGTGGTAATGACGACATAGGTACTTCAATCACCAGTTCCTATACCAAGCGTGGCGATTAAGGCAATGCCCCCTACCCCCCCTACGTCCGATTTTTGTTAGCTGTCGTGATTAGCAGAACAGTGTTAAGTATGAATGTGGATGGATATACAAGCAGAGGAGGGACAAAGGAAATATGGAAGGATTGTGTGAAGGATGACTTGGGTAAGAAAGGAGTGAGTATTGAGATGAAGGCTGATTGAGGAGAACGGAAGAGGAATTCATGTTGCGCCGACCCCACCTAGTATGGGATAATGGCAGGGAGACGTGACGTAACGTAAATGATTACGTTACTTCACGTCTCCATCATCATCATCCACTGCTAATCATCATCACGTCACCATGATGATTAGCAGTGGATGATGATTGATAATTGTAGAATGCTTTTTTTTAAAGTTGTGCCTATTTTTGTTTGGCCTCATTAAAACGGTAGATATTTACATATACAACTTTATTTTTAGCATATACAAAAACCTTGACACCCCAACAAGACTCATCAGAACTGCCTGAATGTGTGTGTTTTTTTAATAAATCTCCAAGCTACATCTTAGTTTATGTCGCGTTAAGTTCCATATTAAAGTGTGAAATGCCTGAGATGTGCTATGCAGGGGTCATCTAATACACGGAAACTGACCGAGTGGACCGTCTCAAGCCTCAAGGTGTCTAATCCCGTCCACTGTTATGCGTAGAAACCTGTTGAAAGAGAATAGAAATTTAAGAAGAAAAAAGGAAAAATATAAATGATGTAAAAACTATGTCAATGGATTCTCCAGGTGATTCTGAACAAACTAGTTTCAGCTTTAGTGTTTATTAAAACTAAACTTGTAGGTACTCGTAGGTACGATATACTAATAAAATAATACTAAAAAGAAGTCAATAAAAAAAGTTAGTAAAAAAAAACCCGAATGCTTAAAAAGCGAACTAAAAAGATGGAAATCAGAGTATTGCTCCATTTTCACCTACTTTGAAAGACCTCTTGCATAAAAAAGAGCAATGTATGCAAGACTATAATATCACTATGTCACAATTCTAAATATCTATCACTCTAAATGTAACAGTAGCTTACGTTACATAACAAACAAACACTATTAGCAATGTAGACTTTACTTAATTAAATACGTTATTGTAGTACATAAAGTTAATTAAATTGCAGCGTTGCGTTAATCTATGTTATGTCATCGCGTACGCTCAATATGTTCTGTCAGATGTAATGTTATTTGTGTATTTGTATTGTAGATGTTAAATCGCGGATATCCGGACATTTAAATAGCACATACCTATATAACTACACTTTTAATCCGTTTGAATGAGTAAGCATTAATGAAAGGCAAAATTAAAGCTCAAATATTGCTTGCAATAATTATAAGTTAATTAAGTTGCTACTGCGATTTAATAAAAGAGTGTGGGCACTTGATGTCTTCCTATTCGCTAATAACAACGTACTGTCAATTTGGTTGATATAGCGTGAAGATAGTGGCATTTTTTTAAAAATTAATTACTTTTTCTCTTTAGAATGGTGAGAGGCCATCCATTAATTACGTTACACGAATTTCATGATTTTTTACCCCCCCCCCGTCCTTGCCACAGCTGGTCACATTTGTGAGACTCCCCCCTCCCTAGTGTGACGTCACATATTTTGCAATTTTACATCTAGAAATTATTAAATTAAAACAGCAAATCCGAAATTAGTTTTATTTTCATTAAATTCCTAGATATATTCGATTTTGAAATGTGACGTCACGAAATTTAGGACCACTCCCACCCCTTGTCACACAATGTTAAATTTCGTCGACCCCCCCTCCCCTTAACGTGTGACGTAATTTATGGATGGCCCCTAAGTGAAGATGAGGTCGACAATGGTACACGCTTGCCTAGAAGTAACCTATTCACTAGAAAACTCCAAGGTTCACTCCAACATACACTCTGGCAGGGAGTTCCACTCCTTAGAACGTGTTACCAAAACCTTTTCTGTGTATGGGTGGAATGTCCACAATAACGCGGTGGTGCATCGCTTTGCGTCTGGTCGTCCGGTAATGGAACGGGCTTGGAGGAATTGAATTGTTCAATTACATGGCACCGATAAAACCAATAAAACTGTAACTATCCGAAAAAGTTTTGTTAAATAAGGGAACAAACTTAAGCGCAAGCCACACCGCGAGCTAAGCTTACTTAGCTTAGCTTACCTTACGAGATTGCTGCGTCTTTTCATAGTTCACAGTTCGCGGTGTGAACTGAATATGAAAAGATGTCGCAGCTTCGTGTGATAAGCTAAGCTAAATTAGCTTAGCTCGTGGTGTGGCCTGTGATTTAGGGTGATTTGATCCTAAATGATAATATATTTACGAGTGTTTGGACTTTGTCTACTCCGTAAGTAAGGGAGGGGCGGGCTACAGATTTGAAACAAAAGTTTTGATGTCCGTTACTAAGTAATGAGGCACGGGAGCTCATGGATTATGTATGGTCTTAAAAATTATAGTAAAAGTCTACGATGTATCCGAAGTGCACTCTAGCTAACTTCAGTTTTCCGTTCACGTGAATCACTCATAAATAGTCGAGACTTTACAGTTTTTGAAAAGTTGTTCGTAAGACGAAGCATTTGCAAGTATCTTCATGGGTATTTGTTTAATCTTTTCAGTAAAGGAAATATAACAAAATAACGTACGTACTTCCGTAGGTAGATTGTAGTAAATTGCAATCACGAAAATTATGAGAAAACAATCATCAGAATATTTTGAATTAACTTGAAGCGAGATATAGGTTATACTTAGTTTAACCACAGTGTACCTACTTACTACATACAGTGGGTCAACGCCCATACATTTGACGGGTCCTATGAAATTTCAAAATTATGTAGGGGCAGAGGTTATGTCCCAAGTATGCAGTATGGCTACTCGGGACGTAACCTCCGCTCCTTCACCCCGCAACTAGCGTTGAAAATGACATGTAAAATACATATATCTTTCAAACGCCCCTGTATTTTTCAATAAAATACAGAAACATTCGTTGCGGATCTTCGGTTGAATCTTTCGCGAGTTTAAGTTTTTTACATGTATTTTACGGTGTATTTTTCGCATTTTTTGAAATGTGTAAAATAATTTGTCAAAGGTTCTTTGATACATACATTAATTTTCTAGGAAATGTATATATTTCCTAGGCATTGAACGCAATTCCTAAATGGGACTAGGATATGTATACAAATTAACATTATACCGTTGAATTAGCGAATCGATGAAAAATAAAACAGAGATAAACTGATTTCAAGAGCGAGTGAAGCGTGCTCGGTTTTTTGGGGCACCCCGACACGGATAGGTAAGGTTCGAAGGACTAGATAAGTGTTAGTTAAGCTAGAGTGAGCGAGCAAAGCATAACATGAACACAACAACATTTTGTGTACCTCCATTACCGTTGAATTAATATTAATAAACAAGATTTTTTCCCTTTGATTGTTAAATATCAAAAATCACGAAAGAGCTCGTGGCTAAATAATTACAGCCGCATAGACCGATCTTCCGGGTTAAGCCACGCTTGCCGAGGTTGGTCTGTGGATGGGTGACCATTTACCATAGCGAGTTTCCTCCGTGCCTCGGAAAGCACTAAAGCCGTTGGTCCCGGCTGTCATTTGTAGATCTTTGACAGTCGTTACTGTTGGTCAGAAGCCAGAAAGTCTGACAACCAGCCTTACCAAGAGTATCGTATTACCCAGTTACTGGGTTGTGGAGGTCTGATAGGCAGTCGCTCCATGTGAAATACTGATATTCAGCTGCATCCGGTTCGACTGGAAGCCGACCCCAACATAGTTGGGAAAAGGCTAGGCAGATGATGATGTTAAATATCAAAAATACGCAGTATAAAACAAGTATTATACGTGTAAGATTGTATTTTTCAGACGAACGAGAAATTAGTTTTTTTCGAAAATTACATGTATTATAGGAAAGATTGGGAAAGATACAAAGTTTCGAAAGAAACAAAATGTATCTTTCGCAATTTTCAACGCTACCCGCAACCCCCTGCACGATTGCTCTGCGACAATTTTCTACGTTGACCGACTGTGAGGAGTAAGATATAGGTAGACTGTGGTTTAATGTAATGTTATAATTAGAGATAGGATATTCGGATGCATATTTACTTAAAGTATTTTTTTTGGCTATGAAATTATGGAAGCGGCTTCTTCAATAGGTACATTAATTACTCTAAATTTAGTCTGTTCCTGACGTTGTTTGTTATGCCAGTTTAGTAACTACTTACTTTACAACATTATGTAGGTAAGTATGCATCCGATTTTAAATAAACTTTATCAATTTGCAATATTTTCTAAATAAGGCTCATTGGGGTCATTTCTTTGATTATCTTGTTGACATAATCTGCAATTAACAAACTAATAAAAGCAAATCCTATTCGCTAATCCGCCTGGCATCCATCTGATTACACATGACTTTAGATAATTCTTATGAACTACTGTTAATTCCTTACATAACCTATTCAGGCATCTAGTTAAATGTACACAAAAAAGGCGGGAGGAGATATTTGTAGACCCAAATGGTAATTGTAATATACCGAGTAATATTTGTAATTCATTGATAATGGGTATTGTGGTCTTAGAGTATGAATGAGGTAAGCTTAAGAGCGCCAATGAAGTCGTTGGTAGGCTCTCTGTGACGGGTAGCGGGTTTTTTTCCATTCCTGCACGAAACCAATATTTGTGTGACCTACAGATAAGTAGTTGGTCGGGTCTCGGTATTTGTCCTTGCAAGGAAATTCGGACCACAATATGGAAAAAATCTAGTATATGAGACATAGCTTTGTAAGTGAAAAAAAAAAAGTTCTGCGTGCATTAATAAGTACTAGCTGTTGCCTGCGGTTTCACTCGCATCCTAGGGAAACCATTTCATATATTCGGATAAAAAGTATCCTATATCCTAATGCACGTCATGGTCTACCTGTATGCTAAATTTCATCCAAATCTGTACAGCTGTAAAGGCGTGATTGATTAACAAACATTCAAATTCACAAACTAACAAACATACTGTAAACTTTCACATTTATATATTAATAATAGGATAGGATTTTCTTTCAAATGACGTTTATTTCCTTAAAAGTTGATGAGCCGCCTTTAACGATACATGACGGTTTTATCTTTAATACAATAAATATTGCTCGTACATTCATACTTTCTCGGACAGCCTATATTTATCATGCGCGCTTTATACTTTGTCTGATTCATAATTTAGCTCGTAAAAGCCTAGATGGTAGTAAGTAAAAGCGGACACAAAGGTACGTAATCGTAGGCAATTTGTAGGGGGGCGTGTACTAATATGTTACCGAAACATTTTAATTAAATTAAAATGGATTACTAGATTAAGAAGAACAAGCAGATATGCTATAAGGAAAGACTAGCTACATTTTATGTAACGAATTTTACGTACGTCCGTATGTTTGTCGTAAGATTCAGTAATTAAATAGATAGAAATTTCACTTCTTAAATCGTCTACAAAATGCTTTTTATTTGAATAAGGTATTACTCTTAGTTTCCAAGATATTAAGGTTTATGTTGACGACCCGGGTTCATTACTCCCTATTGGAGGTTAAGGAATAAAATAGAAACAAACTTTGAATTGAATAATAATAACGTTTATTATAATTACACTAGGAATATATAGTCTGTTCACTACGATTTCGTTATACAGAGTGACGACGATGACAGATTACGAAATAATATTGTTTTATAGATTCTCAAATTGGTTGCATATGATTTACTTTTAATCTGTTTTACATTTGATAATCAATTTGTTGATGGGCAACTAAACTAAATAATTTATACTTAATTATAAATTATTTTTTGCATAAATAAAACATAATTCAACACTCCCGAGTGTATGCATTTATTGAGGATGTATTTAGCGATGATCTGACAATTTTGTTAGGCTTTAGAGAGCCTGAGACATGGGAAAGGAAACAAAAGATAGATGAAACTCATAAGGTATTGCAAGTACTTGTTTACATGTACATGTCGCATTGGCCTTATAATTATTAATATTTCGCGGTAATTTAAATAATAATTCAAGTTTTATGGAACCCAACCTTAATAGATAATATAATCAGTCCACTAATGCAGAGCTTCCCAAACTTATTTTAACTGTGACGCCCTTGGGAAGTTGCCATATTTTTGCGACGCCCTGGCCTTCTTGCCATACATTTATCTACTAGTTGTAGTTTTAGCCTAATAACAATTTGTCAGAAAAACTCCAAATAGCATCTAAAGGAGATGGCCCAAATCCCATACAAAAGAAACCCAGGCCCGGCGCAAAAGTTTTGTATCTCATATTTTAGAGGACATTTAAAAATAGTATTCTATACTATCACTATCTCTGTATCGGGTGGCTAAAATGTATTATTTGCGATAGTTGTGTAATCGCAACCGCATTCAAGATTAAGAATTAAGAGGCCAGATGGCTCTAAGTCGCACAAATCTTGTCCCAGGGGGCTTAGCGAACCTCCCGTACACGTTTCTTTACAGCACGCTGTAGAGAACGCATATGGACGCGGTTAGCTTTTGCAGGGAAAATACTCATAGGTACGGATGGACGCGTTTCAATTCAATTCAAATTCTTTATTGCAATCCATAATGTACATATACAGGTGGTAAAATATAATTAAAAAGAAACAATTATGGACCCTGTTGGGCACAGCAATATTGTAAGATAAGTAGGAGAGAGGAAGACCACTTTTATCAATTTTCCATTGCGTTCTTCTCCGTCAGCAGTTCGCGCACATCGTCCGGCAGCTTCCAGCGGTGTTCGTCCACCGCTGGAACCTGCCGTGAACACTCGTTCACCACGGACTGTACCTGACCGGTGAGGGGGTCGATCGTAACGATATCGTCGTGGATGGAATCTAAGTGAACGGACGAGGAAGACTTGAGGCGCTCCTCTAGTTTTCCCCAGTCCGTGACAGTTTTGGTCGGGGGGGGTTGACCAGGATCCGGGGGACCACCCCGGGGACCACCCCGGGGACGGTGAAGGACTACGGGACGGTGGTCGGAGTCTAGCTCTTCATGCGTCTCTTTAAAGCGTAGACCAAGGTTTACGTTCTCTAGAAGCGCTATGTCGAGGATATCGGGCTGATCGTCAGGGTTATAGGGGTAGTGAGTGGGACACATCGGGGCGATAACGTCGAATTCGAGCTCCGGGCTCAACTCTTCGAGGTTACGACCCCCGTGATGCAACTCTACGAGAGATGTTCGAGAGAACCTCCACCGAGGTCAAGATCGATAGAGAGCTATAAGATCGCTCCGGAGTTGGATACTATTTTAACATCAATTATTTTCTAAATCTATTAATACATAATCTAAACCTCCAGCCGGATGATCAAATTCAAATGAGTTTTTAATAAGAACTCCTACAAAACTTCTTGAGCAAAAAAGAATATGTTAGCCACCCGATAGAGTGATAGTGATGGTTTTAAATATTATTTTTAAATACCCTCTAAAATCTGAGATACAAAACTTTTGCGCCGGGCCTGGGTTATTTTTGGGCCATCGCCTTTTTTATTAAAAAATTAAGAACAAAACATTAAAAAAACATTCAGAAGAATTGAGAAACTTTTTCTTTTTGAAGTCGGTTAAAAACAAAAATTAAAGCAAACAAAAAAGATAAAAGCAAGCACACCCTTATTATATCTTTTCGTTTGGTATTAATGAGAAGGATGTGCTTGCTTTTCGTTTACGTTTCTCAAAACGAGGCTCAAGTTTCGAAATTGCCACTCTCGTATCTGTCAACCTATTTAGATCGCCTCACGACGCCCCTGGGATAATACCGCGGCGCCCCAGGGCTCCGCGACGCACAGTTAGGGAAGCCCTGCACTAATGTCTCACTGCTGGGCACGGGCATTTTAGAATGAGAAGGGTTTAAACCTTAGTCCACCACCCAAATTTAATATAAAATTATGGTGGAATTTCGGTTGACGGGAATAGGTTCGCCCCCTATTACATGGGACTTACACACAACTCAAGACGAAAGTCTTTGACCAGTGCGTGTTGCCAGTGATTACATACGGTATTGAAACGTGGTCGCTCACAATGGGCCTCATAAGAAGGCTCAAGGTCATCCAAAGGGAGAGGGCTATGCTCGGAATTACCCTGCGTGATCATATCAGAAATGATGAGATCCGCAGGAGAACCAAGGTAACCGACATAGCTCGAAAAATTGCCAAACTTAAGTGGCAGTGGGCGTGGCACATTGCTCGTAGAACGGATGGCCGATGGGGCCGAAAGGTTCTGGAGTGGCGACCGCGTACCGGAAGACGCAGCGTGGGTAGGCCTCCCACAAGGTGGACCGATGATCTGGTGAAGGTCGCGGGAAACCGCTGGATGCGAGAAGCACAGGACCGGTCGATGTGGCGATGCTTGGGGGGGGGGGGGGGGGCTATATCCAGCAGTGGACGTCTTTCGGCTGAATGATGATGATGATGATGACACATAACGGCGAAATGAGAGTATACTATTCACTTCTACCCTTCGTGGAATGCAGGCATGATGTTATGTTTCTTAAAAGTCTCAACTTAAGTCAAATGGTTCCGTCTGCCACTCATTTTACGGCCACCAGTGAGGCCCTTATAGACCTGGTGTGTACGGACGCGAGGGTTAGAGATATTTTGGTGGACCCGATAGAAGCACTTGGAGCACATGCATTTATCTCAACTGTCTTTTACTTTAAGAGGGAGAAAGTTTTGCCTAGGGTCATAACCTGCAGAAGTCTCACGAATATACCAATTGAACAGTTTAAACAAGATGTGGATTCTATTGACTGGCTCGCGGCGACCTCTTTTCTCAACATCAATGCTATGGTAGCTCATCTCAATTGGAATATTACCTCATTATTTGATAAATACTCTCCGCGTAAGACTATTATTTTGAAGGAGAAATCTTATCCATGGATTACGGATAACATCAAGTTTATGATGTGTTTGCGTAATCAAGCCCATGGCCAGTATAGGCGAACTAAATCTGAGAGTAAAGGAGCATATTACGCGGAATTAAAAAGCTTAGTGAACAAGTCTCTATACTACGAAAAAGTGGCTTATTTTAGACTCAATATTAACAACAAAATAAAAAGCCCAAATATATTATGGAAAAATCTAAAAGCCACTTTGCTACCACCTAAAAATGAGTCTGAACTACCCCAGCATTTTAACGACCCAAATAAAATCAATGCACATTTTTTGAATGTTCCAGGCAACACAATTTTACCATTATCCTATTTAACCTACTATGAGTTCAATAAATTTGGCATAAATGTATTCTCTATTAAAACTGTTGACCAAACTACTATTGTTAATGTTTTGTCTAAGATAAAGTCGAATGCAGAAGGTATTGATCACATTACGTTAAATATGTTTCTTCTTACTCTCCCTCAAACTTTGGAAACGCTTACTGCCGTTATTAATAAATCTATTTTAACATCAACCTTCCCCGATCTCAAGAAAATAGCTATTGTACGTCCGATTCCAAAAATAAACAACCCAACAGACATAAAAGATTTAAGACCTATCAGTATTTTACCCTTTTTATCTAAAGTATTGGAAAAAGTCGTAAATGCTCAACTGTCTAAATACCTCGAGGAAAGCGACATTCTTCCAGAGGCGCAGTCAGGTTTTAGGAGAGGCCGAAGCACTGCAACGGCTCTGTTGGATGTAACGGACAACATATTGTCAGCCCAAGATGAAGGTCTATGTACTCTATTGGTATTGTTGGACTTCTCTAGGGCATTTGATGCTATAAATTTATCTCTTTTACTCTCAAAGATGGCGTACTACGGCTTTGATGCATCCACTGTAAAATGGTTCGACAGCTACCTTAGTAACCGCGCCCAACTTGTTGAGATTCGTGATGCAAATGGCTCAACTGTTTCTTCTGACATGACCCCCGTAGTGAAGGGCGTTCCACAGGGATCCATATTGGGTCCAACTCTGTTCATTTTGTATAGTGCTGACATTATTCAAGTTATAAAAAATTGTAAACATCATATCTGTTGTAAAACCTACTTGTTAAGAGACTTTTTGTTAGGTTTTAGATGCCATTTGTAATGTTATAAAAAGATATTCATAATTTAAATCTGCTTGTCTCTTGATGTTTTGAATAGCAACCATCGTACAACGTTTACTGTGTTTTTCATTTCGCTATTTCCACATAGGAACCTGATTCTTCAGACTACAATTACAACACGTTATCAGCACGAAGCTCCGTATATTTTATCTACGATCGAATTTAAAAGAAGATTGGTGGTGAAATTAGTAGTCAACATGTCGTCTGCAGTTTCTGGTATGTCACTAAATTGTATTCCGATACTTTGTAATAGAGACGGATACACTGCGTGGAAATTTAAAATGCGTATGTTGTTAATCCATGAAGGATTATGGGAAACCGTAAGCGGAGCAGTTGTCGAAGGGAATAAGACGCCCGACGATGTACGGAAGGGTGAAAAGGCTCTTTCTAAAATATGCCTTACTGTAGATGGCGCTGCTATTTCGGTTGTTCGACCAGCTAAGACCGCAAAAGAAGCGTGGGACGCTCTGATGAAATCCTACGAGGATCGAAGTTTGGGTCGAAAACTGTCGTTGGAACGTAAGTTGTACAGGTACTCCTTATCTGACTTTTCTGATTTAGAATCTTACTTAACGGCAATAACTACAACAGCACTAGACCTAGCCGATATTGGCAAAACAATAGAAGATAGTTCTTTAGCAGCTATTATATTGGGAGGTCTAACGTCTCGCTACGAGCCCATGATAATGGCTCTTGAGAATGGGAGCGTTGAAGTCACAACAGATTTGGTGAGGACTAAGTTGTTGAGCGAAATGACGAAGGAGACTAAAGATGATGTGGCTGCGTTGCATGCTAAGAAGCAGTTTATTTGCTTTCGGTGTAAGAAGCCAGGGCACAAGAGTCCTAATTGTCCTCTCAAAAAGAAGGAGAAAAAGGCAAAGGCGAGTTGCTCTACAGAAAGTTGTTCTAAAGATAAGGGACTGACTGCTTCTAGTTCAGGAAATATGGATGCATGTGTCACGGAATTGGCTTTGGATGGTGTCACGGAATTGGCTTTGTCTGCACCATGTGTTCAGATGTCTGAGAAGTGGATTATCGACTCTGGTGCGTCTATTCATATGACTCCACATGCCGAATGGTTTAAAAGTTACCGACCCTGTGATGGGAAGATAACTGTAGCAAATGGTAAAAGTTTGCCGGCTGTGGGTTTAGGAGATGTTGCTATTGACACAAAAACCGATTTCAAGAAAATTTTGAATGTTGTACATGTTCCTGGCCTAGATTGCAATTTACTCTCAGTCAAAAAGGCAGTAGAGAAAGGTTTCTCGATTGTTTTTGATAAAAATGGCTGTAATTTTTATAATTCTAATGATATTTCTTTTATAAATGATCCTGTTTTACATGGTTCTATTTGTGGTGGATTGTACACTTTAGATTGTACGGTAAAACCGCAAGGTGTTTCAGCTTATAATGTTCACACTAATTTGTCCCAGTTTCAGCTTTGGCATAAGCGTCTAGGACATCTCTGCCGTATTGGTATGGATCTACTCAAAAAAGGTCTAGCTGTTGGTGTGGAGTATACTGAGGTTGACAAAGAACCATGCATACCTTGTGTAGAGGGTAAGCAGGCCCGGAAGCCTTTCAAAGGGATAAAGTATAAGAAGGCTTCGTCACCATTAGAATTGGTTCATACGGACGTTTGTGGTCCCATGACCACTGAATCTTTTAAAGGTAATAAATATTTTATTATTTTTGTAGATGATTATACACGTTTTATATCCCTTTACTGTATGTCTTCTAAGACAGAAGTTCGGAAGTGTTTTTGTGCTTTCCAAGCACTTGTTGAGAGACAGACTGGCACTAAGATTCGAACCCTTCGGTCAGACAATGGTACTGAGTATGTCAACAAGGAGCTGACAGACTATTTGCAGGCTCAAGGGATTCGACATGAAACGTCTGTACCATACAGCCCTCAACAAAATGGGGTAAGTGAACGTTGCAATCGTAGTATTGTGGAGAAGGCCCGTTCCTTGCTGTCACAGAGCTCTTTGTCGAAAGCTTTTTGGCAGGATGCTGTTGAGACTAGTGTTTATTTAAAGAATAGGTCACCTCATCGTGCACTTGATGGTAAGACGCCATATGAAATGTGGTGTGGTAGTAAACCCGACCTGTCTCATTTAAGGGTGTTTGGTTGCCGAGCTTTAGTTCACGTGCCTTCATGCCAGAGAACTAAGCTAGACATGAAAACTTCTGAACATATCTTCGTTGGATATTCAGACGATCCAAGGAGTTATTATTTCCGTAGCGCGCTAAACCCTCGGAGGTTGATTAAGTCACGGGATATTACGTTCTTTGAAAATATTTTTTCAGGATTGAAGGATAAATCTGTTCAGCCTGAAGTTGTTGTGAGACCTAATGTCATTAATCTTTTTTCACAAACTTCTTCAGATACCACATCGCAACAGGAGATTTCTATCTCATCTGCTTCTACCTCTTCACCTACTTCAGAAAGTGTGCACATGGAGGTAGAGCAAGTTGACGATTTTGTGGACGCGACTGATGAAGCGGGTGGGGTTGGCGACACGGAGTCTCTACATTCGGGTGAACAACGTGATCTGTCCCTGGTTCCTTCACATGAACCCAACGATGTATGTCCTGAAAGAAGGTACCCTGAAAGAGTACGTAAACCTCCAGATTATTATTCATACGGCACTCACGGTGTTGATTTGTTGTGTGATGATCCGAAAAGTTATCGTGAGGCTATCAATAGCGATGATAAAGATAACTGGATCTCCGCAATGAAGGATGAGTACAATGCCTTATTGAATAAGCAGACTTGGACATTAGTGGATAAACCAAATAAAAAGGTTATTCCATGTAAATGGGTATTCAAGATAAAGAGGGACGCGAACGGTGCAATAGTCAAGTATAAGGCGCGACTAGTTGCGAAAGGTTTTAGTCAAGTTTGGGGGACTGACTATAACGAGACTTTTGCCCCTGTGGTTCGAAATTCATCTCTGCGTACCCTTATAGCGTTGGCGGCAGAAATGGATTTAAAGATCCAACACATGGATGTCGATACCGCATTCCTCAATGGGGACTTAGAGGAGGAGGTTTACATGCAACAGCCTGAGGGATTTGCTGAGCACGGGGCAGAAGGTAAAGTCTGTTTGCTCAGAAAATCCATTTATGGTTTGAAGCAGGCAGCTCGAGCCTGGAATATCAAATTGCATCAAATTCTATCGAAAATTGGCTTTGCACGAACTTCTGCGGAATCATGTGTTTACTTGAAAAAGTTTGGTAATGAAACCATACTACTTGCAGTGTATGTTGACGATCTAATTGTCATTTACAAAGAAAAAAGTTTGTTTGACGCTGTCAAAAATGACTTGGAAATTTTTTTTCTCGCTAAAAGATTTGGGTGCATTGTCGTATTGTTTAGGCTTAAATATTAGCCGTGTTGACGATAAAATCGTGGTCAGTCAGAAGACCTATATCCAGGCAGTTTTGGAGCGGTTTAATATGCGAGATTGCAAGGAGATGTCTACACCTTTGGAGAATAACAAGTTGGAGAAAGGTAATCCAACATCTCTTGGTGATTATCCTTACCAAAACTTGATAGGATGTCTCATGTACCTAGTTGTGAATACGAGACCCGATATAGCTTATGCCACAAGCTATTTAAGTCAGTTTAATAACTGTTATGATAAGAGGCATTGGTTGGCCGCTAAAAGGGTGTTACAGTATTTGAAAGGTACTATGGATTACTGTATTACTTACAGGAAAGTCGGTGGACGTCTGTGTGGATACACGGATGCTGACTGGGCGAACTGTGTACATGACCGTCGGTCGTACACTGGTTACTACTTCACGCTAGCAGGTGGACCTATTAGCTGGGAGTGTAAGAAGCAGCCGACGGTAGCCTTATCGTCTACAGAAGCTGAGTATATGTCCTTGACCAGCGCTGCAAAGGAGGCTATTTTCCTCAGACGGTTAATATGTGATATTACTGGTTTTGCTGATAGGGTGTTACTGTACAACGATAGTCAAAGTGCACAGAAACTTGTGCTAAATCGAGTCCACCACAATAGAACCAAACACATTGATACGAGATATCATTTTATTCGTGAAAAGGTTACTGAGGGTCTTATAGATATAAAGTTTATACCTACGGATAAAATGACGGCTGATGTTTTAACTAAGCCCTTAAGGCGCATAGCTCATCTTAGGTGCGTTGTTAATATGGGTTTAGTGATAAATAGGTAGAATAATCTTCTATTTATTTATTTTTCGTCGGCTTATGTTTTGTATTTCTGTTTAGTCTGGTAGTAATGTTTTATTATTTTCTATTGTGTTTATCATTACTACTTTATCTTTTTATTTCCATTAAGGGCGGATGTTGTAAAACCTACTTGTTAAGAGACTTTTTGTTAGGTTTTAGATGCCATTTGTAATGTTATAAAAAGATATTCATAATTTAAATCTGCTTGTCTCTTGATGTTTTGAATAGCAACCATCGTACAACGTTTACTGTGTTTTTCATTTCGCTATTTCCACATAGGAACCTGATTCTTCAGACTACAATTACAACAATATCTATGCTGATGATCTACAAATATACCTCTCTTTTAAACCTCAAGATTATAATGTCGCTGTAAAAACTATTAATGAAGAACTAGAAAGGATCGTAAATTGGTCTGAAAAAAACTCGCTCCTCCTCAACCCAGCTAAAACGAAATTTATGCTTTTCGGATCTAAGGGCCAATTGGATAAAATACAACCTAACCATGGAGACGTGACTGTGATGGGACAACAAATTGAGTGTGTAAGTGAAGCGCGAAACCTAGGTTTAATTATGGACCAAAGTCTTAATTTTGAGACTCACATATTGAACTGCATCAAAAACTGTTTCTACCGTCTCAAAGTTTTGTATAAAATGCGTCCATACTTGAGCGAGGAATTGCGCATTCAGCTTGTTGAAAGTTTGGTTCTATCAAAACTAAATTATGCAGATACTGTAATAGGACCCAGGCTCTTAGCACGCACCAAGAGACTGATTCAAAGAGTCCAAAATGCTTGTGCACGTTTTTGCTTTCATGTACCACCAAGAAGTCACATTACACCTTTTCTTAACAAACACAACATTTTAAAAATGAAATCACGTCGGAAAATCCACCTAGCTTGTCTTCTTTTTGGCGTTATTAATAATAAATGTCCGTCATACCTGCACTCTAAATTAACGTGGGTCAATAGTCACCGGCAGCGCGAGGGTAGACGTTGTGCTCAGCAACTGGCCATACCGCATCACAGAACTGCAGCCTTTCGGGGAAGCTTCCGGTATGCAGCGTCCAAGTGTTGGAACAACATTCCTCCACCAATTAGGGACCTGAGAAATATATACACATTTAGACTTAGACTAAAATTATTTATTCTTGCCTCTCAAATTGAATATAATGTAATTAATGTTGACAAATCTTTTATTTAATTAATTTTATTTAATTTTTATTATTTAATTTTTATTATTTATTACTAATGAAATTGCTAATATAATTTAACCTGAAATAACTCACCTGTTAGATAGACATTTGTGATGAATAATCAATCATTCCCCAGCATTGCGGATATGGACATTAATTATGATATTATTAATCACCATGTTAATTTTATTTACTTCAAATAATTTAGGATTAGGTAGGTACACATTTTAGTAAACTGGATTTTTTTTTGTATACTGGAATCGTAATAGTTTAAAAAGACCTGTTATCAAGCCTGTGGTAGAGCCAAAAGTGATATTAAATGACAATATAATGACAACGCCTCATCTCAACAGGAAGTGCGCACCGCCGCCTGCTATTGGTCAATTAATATTGCCAGTTTTTTATTTTTGTTTTGATTGGCTGTCACAAATTAAAAGCACTTTTATATATTTTATTTTGTAATATATCTTTATAGTTTATCACAACGTATGCATTATTTATTTATCGACACAATTTAAACACTTAACACTATCCACATAAGCAATTATTAATAAAATATATATTTAAAATTACCTTCGTCCGTGTGTCACTGCAAGGGTACCAACTGAAAATCAGCGCTGGGTGTTTGACGCCCAGCATATGCTGAGTTGGTGACCCTTTCGGCATGGGCATGATCCACGGCATAAAATGTGTGTTTGATTCTTTTATGTTTTTGTTTATATTGTTTATGCTGTTATTGTGTCCTTAGCTGAATAAATTTATTTTCTTTCTTTCTCTTTCTTATGTCGTAATAACGTTCGCGAAATGGCCGACATTATTTATCATCTGTAACATCGGCAGAGTTCTCGAGAATGCAAGACAATATTGCTGAAATCATAACGGTATAATAAAACGATTTACTTAGGCTAATACCTTTAACATTTCCTAGGTAAACGTCGTAACCTATCATAAACTTGGAGCAATCAGATTCAACTGCGTTTGATATAGAAAATGTCAAATGAGATCGGTTTCCATTACTATTGATATATGTATAGGGTGTATCGGAACGAGTTGTCTAAAAAGTAAAAGTTATCTAGTCGGGCAATCCCGAAAAATGCACGTGAGTAAACCGTAATCCTAACTAATATTATAAATGCGAAAGTATGTTTGTTTGTTTGTTACCTTTTCACGCCTAAACCACTGAACCGATCATGCTGAAATTTTTCATATACGTTGTCAGTTGTACAGAAACGGACATAGGGTACCTATTATCCCGAAAGAAAGTACTGTTCCCGAGGAAAACAACAATAACGGTAATAGATGGCGCCACATATCTTTCGAATCATGATTGAATTATATTATGAAATAAACTTTAGTAGTGTGGTTATGAGTTTTTTTATTATAAATTAACGCGAGCGAAGCCGCGGGCAAACGCTAGTTAATCATATATATGAGTTGTCTAAAGGAAAATGTGGAATAGGCCATTATTGCCTCTTCAGTGATAGGTCAATGATTGGGCTAATATTCTCAGTAGTAAAGAAATTACCACGATTATTATTTAAATATTTTCCTGATTTTTTAAATTAAAAAAATGCCTGCTTATTTATACACATTAACGTAAAAAATACCTAGACTATTAACAACTAAAGAGGAAAAAATTCATAGTCCTATCTTTACTAGAACATTTTCAAATTAATATTATTCGTTTCAACATCGAAAATTGACAAAAAATTTAAAAACTTTTTTTTATCATTTTTCTTTTGTTTCTGGGCACCCTGTATGAACAAAAGTAAATGTTAGTTTATTTGAGAGGATTCCCAGGTTATTCTGGCATTTATATATCAAGGACGAGATCTGGGTTAAAAATCTGTATGGCTATGTAGAACATCATTGATGACCTACAGGGAATGATATTTATTCTGTGTTGTTTGTATTTCTGTGATTTATATCGACAATCCTTAACTTTAGGAATTATTAGCAAAATAGCAAACTTACCCAATTTATTTTAAACGTTGTTCTTCTCAGCAAACGTAGTCATTTAATTTTATTTTAATGTAATTTTTCAGGAGACGAAAAAAACGTATATCTGCATTTTTTATACGTTTTTTTCGTCTCCTGAAAAATGTTTTTTTTTTGAGTTGTCTCTGTTTAGATCTAGGTGTGCGATTTGTTAGTCAACAGTTTTTTCTCTCGTAGATAACTGATAAGTTTTCTATAGGAATATTTAATTGAGCACGACTTTTTAACGTGTACTCAAAACGAAAAAATGCCCTTGATCCTCCTGCACAGGTTGGTTTCCAGTTCAGCAGATACAGGATCTAACCTGTAATTCCTTTTAATATGCAATAACTAGTTACAAGTTTTGAGTAGTGTAGCCGTTAAACTAAAACTAAGTAAGAAATTGATTAAGAGTGTGGAACAGTCCAGAACTGGATTTGCAAATAGTTACACACAGGCATTAGGCAGCCTAGAATTATTTTTACTTATTTTGGTTTAGCATCACATAAGAAAAAGTTAAGAATCGGTAAGATGGTTTCAAAAACCCATTCCTTACATTAAAAATAAAAAATTGGAGGCATTCCATTTAACGTACCAATTTGAATCGCACCAATGGTATTCCTATTATAATTGGTGCGATTCGAATTGATGCTTTTCAAATTGGTGCGCTAAATAGAATGCCTCTAAATAAACAGTCTCTCTTTCTATTATATTCTGTTCACTCAAAGATGAGTTCTGACAGCTCGGTCATTTCGTAAATTGTAGCCGTAAGGAGACTGCTATCGAAAAAACGTAAACGACATCATCAAAAACCGTAAAATAGCTATATTATCAATGCTTTGTTTTTCAAAAATATTTGATATTCTTTGTATGGTAACGTTTTGTAGAGAAACGTCACTAATCAACTTATGGTGAAAAGGGTATAATAGTGTAGACTGCACAGTCAAGGATGTCAGAGGCCACAGTGTGAGAAAATACGAAAACAAATAGATTAAAAAGGAAAGTGTAGCTACAATGGCGTGTGCGGAATTTTGACATAACGCGGACACCCACGGCGGTCGATTACTGTGACTGTAATCTTATCTGTTTATGACAAATACGAAGTTCGACGATAGTTTAAGACGAAGCTCTTTCTTACTATACGTCTTTTTTTTAATTCTTTAGCGCAGTTCTGACTACAATATGTTTTAATATTTCGCTATATAGTAAAGCATATTGCGTCATAAGTTATAACTATACAGGGTTAATTGAAAAACACCAACAACCTCTTAAGGGGTGCTCATCATTATGAACAAACTTTTACTATGGGAGCAAATCTGAAATCGCGAAAAAAAAAAACAGCTGTTCCCTAAATTTATGTTCGCTTAGCTCTTCAAAATGTTAGCATTTTTTGGTCCGGCTTCCCTTTTAAGAAAATTCACCCTACGCCACTGCAGTGAACAGCAAGCCAATACTTTATAGCATAGCGTTGTGTGAACATGTCCATGTAAAATGTATGCTGAGCGATATCGTTGTGCTGCTTGTGCTATACAATATTTTGCTATACGCTAAAAGCGTAGTCTGAACAGCGCTTTTGATTTGGTCGCGTTGGACCCTTCGCGCCTGATGGTGAGCTCAAACATCTAAGTTGGAACACAAGAATCCAAGTAACATTGATATAGAGGGATTTCCCTATACCCCTCTGGCTCTCACATACACACGACGTTACACAGTAAACTGCTTGGCGCTGTAGCTAGCCAGGCGGACCGTATAGATCCTACCACCAAGCGGGTGGGTATAGATAGGTGCTATTGATAATTGTTTTGTGCTCAGCTGGCTTTCTATGCTAACCGTGTAAATTTTAAATGAACGCACTCTGATGCCCGGTTTCATATATCTAAACTTATTGGTTCAAACTACGACTCGTGTATCTTTCTTTCCTATTAATAATGTCATCGGCAATACACCATCCCAATCATAAGGGCCTGTCCACATCTCCACGTCACTACGTCGTTAACGTGGAACGGTGCGGTAACGCGGTACGGTGCGTTGGCATAACGTGCAAATTTACGTTACCGTATCGTAAAAATGCACGTCAGGATCATTGTTAGATTTATCTTTGACAATGTAGATCCTGAATTTTAATAAGAGAAATAGTAAGGTATGGTTTTAAAGCATCGGAGCACATAGACGGCGACTAACTCGCGGGCGTGGAGAGCGCGGGCGGAGCGCATATACGTGTGCGCGCTTGCGGCTAGAGGAGGAACGTGTTACGATACGGTAACGTAAATTTGCACGTTATATCAACGCACCGTGCCGTGTTACCGCACCGTTCCACGTTGACGACGTCGTGACGTGGAGATGTGGACAGGCCCTAAGTATCATCCGTTAGGTTAAATTGACTTATAAGTATTTTATAGAATCAGATTGGAAATATGAAATACTACTGGTAAGCAAAACGTTTCGTTTTTGGATAACTGGAACTGGAAACTAGAATGAATTATGCAGAAAATTGTACCAAAATCTGACCGTAGCTGTGAGGCTTAGCTTGAATCATATCCCTTGGGTGCCTCAGAAACCGACTCAAGCATTTCCATCGGAAATGAAATACCATAACTGACAGGAAGATGGGCAGAAACATTTACCTATGTTCTTATGCAACTTTACCTGTCAAAACCATATTCAATCCTTACTTAGTAAGTTAAGGATATAGCCATCCATCAATATCCTTCCGCTATCGTTCATAGAAACGATCTATACGGGTGGCCCATTTAGCGGCGGCCATATAGGGCACTTACGATAGCACGTGTCATCACGTATCTTATTAGATAATCCATAGAAACTATTATAAAACAACGGGACCAGTACAAATTTGGAAAGTTTTACCGTGAAATAGTACCAAATAAAGTACATAATATCTAGACTATCGAATAGACTAGTCTGAACATTCGTGTTATGAATTCTAGCTTTTTAAAATGTGCAATTGCATAATTCATTATGTTCCATATTATCTTTTTATGAATTGGTGTGCTAAATAAGGTGTTACAAGTGCGTCGATACTCTTGCGCCATCCCATCTTCTTAGCTCGGCACGCTGTGCTGGCGCTGCTGCTGCAGCTGCGGAGGCCCTCAAGCGGCGAGAATATAATAACTTTATTAGTAATTATATTGTCGGGCCATTTGGGCCGTGGGGTCTGAGTGCCCAACTCCTATACAGAGATGTTGCAAGGCGGCTAGTCGCCACTTCCCGGGACCCGAAGGCTAGCCTCTACTTTGGTCAAAGGATTAGCATTGCCATGTAACGTGGCAATGCTGCCAGTCTTCTGGGCACGTTACCAGTCGACAGCGATGCGATGGAATATTTTGATGACCTATTTTAGTTTTATTAGGATATATTTTTCTTTACTTGTATATACTTTTATTTGTGATTATGTAAATATTATTTGAGAAAATAAATAGGTCCTTAAATAAAGATAAAAGTTAGAAATTGTCTTTTTAGATTCTTAATTTATTTTGATTACCTCTATCAATAACATGTTATAAATTTGAAAAAAACTATTTTCGAACGTAGAGTTAGGAGTATCACTACATAGTATAAAACAAAGTCGCTTCCCGCTGTCTGTCTGTCCCTATGTATGCTTAAATCTTTAAAACTACGCAACGGATTTTGATGCTGTTTTTTTAATAGATAGAGTGATTCAAGAGGAAGGTTTATGTGTATAAATTGCACCCGTGCAAAGCCGGGACGGGTCGCTAGTTTCTCATATAATTGGAGGTAATGCTATGAGTACAATCATAATTTGTAGGTAGGCATATACCTAGGTGGATGCAACTGCTCATAAGTCTAAACAATTGACTCCTACGATCGGGTTAGTAATTTTGTAGCCCTATACGATAAGTCCTCAATACAGCCGTATTTAAAGCCAAGCAACTAGCAATTCTACTCAAACAGTCTTCGCCTTAAATTGAACAAATATCAATCACCTATGTCGGTAATATGTAGATAAAATAGTAATGGCCATTTATCGGGCACCAGTCATTAATAGAGAATGCTTTCGATACGTTCTCAATAGCCGTTACGTCGCCGTATTTGTCATAGTTCGGATAAGATTATACACTTGATTGATTATAGCTGTGTTTGCATAATGTAACGTAATGTAAGGGATCTGGGGTTGCGTGAAATTGTTATACGTAATTGGGCTAGCGATAAATCATTGGCAGTAAATAAAATCATGGATCAATGGACCGGCTCGTTCGTCATTGCGAAAATGCGAAAATGACGAATTAAATAATAATGTTATATTGTGTTCTGCGTTTTGTCCAATTACTTTTTTCATCAAATCTTGTCATAATTAAGTACAGTCAAAAACAACATTGTTAACTACACGAATAAACTTAATCCCCCTTATTACAACACATGGTCTAAGAAAAACCTAGGTTTTAAAATAGCCCCGTCTCTTTTTGTTATATGACATAAGAAAGTGATGGGTATATTTTCAAAATTGGGTTTACCTTAATCTTGGTTTATTTACATCTTTTGTAATAAGGGGGGTAGGGTTTCGCAAAAACTAAAAAATATACTTTAATCAAATTGTGTCAGTACGTTCAATTTTATTTTTATCGTGGCAATATCCTCATTGGTATCCATGGGGAAGGCGAAGGGTTATGCCGGCTCGACTCTTTCCGGCTAAAAACCCTCGGTGTTCGTTCTCCTGATCCTCGGCCGGGGTCGCGGGATTTGTAGCTGCATGCACCGCAACCCCGGCAGGCCTTGGCTGGCGGACCTCTCCTTCTGTGGGACCCTTTTTTGGAAGATGCTTTTGTACAGCTGCGATGAGCTGATTTGATTGATTTGCTGAAATGGAAAGTCCCATTGTAACCTAACTAATAATTTCAGTCCTCATCAAATTAAATTTTAAATAAATTAAGTTTCATAGGACTGTATCTAAATAATCGAATATAGAGCTATGTTACAATTTTGGTGTACAATAAAGTATATTCTATTCTATACGTCTTTTTGAATTCATATGCGGGTCAGAATTTAATTACCTATCACGTGCGTTAACGGTGACGCAAAAAAATGTGAGGAAACCTTCACAACAGCCGGGCTAACTAAGATGAGACATTATCTTGTCTCGGCACGAGATAATTAGAAGACAAAAATATCTCTCTATTTGCTTTAATTTTGAAAATATATGTTTTTTGTACTTTTTTCGATAAATATATGTTTTAAAATTATTCATATTCCTTAATTATAAGTATTTTAATGTAACACAATTATTTTATCTATGATATTATTAATAAAAAGTACTTTTACTTACTTTTTTACTGAACCTCATAACTCTTGAATGGGCAACTATGG
The DNA here is from genome assembly GCA_905220435.1 of Amphipyra tragopoginis. Lineage (NCBI taxonomy): Eukaryota > Metazoa > Arthropoda > Insecta > Lepidoptera > Noctuidae > Amphipyra > Amphipyra tragopoginis. The sequence goes on along the minus strand of HG991997.1, from coordinate 6,199,788 downwards.
GTGCGCGCTAATAGCGTAGAATTATAGCCAATAAGCCAAAGAATAAAGTAGTTTTAAAGCAAGATCTGTCAAGACTTGGCCAAATTTTAGCAGTTTCTGTTCATTCCATTCCAAAAAAAAAAATAGAATATTTTTTCCGGGCAGTCTATCAGTTTTAGAGAAAAACGTTTGTTAACAATTATTCATCAGAATGACAACATCTTTCGATAGGTATTTTTTAAAGTGGAATTTGTAACATAAATCCATATGTCCCTCATTTAGCAGTTTTGACCCACTGTGCAGCGTGGTGGACTAGGACCTTAACTAGGACCCTTTCCATTCTGAGAGGAGGCCCGTGCCGTGTGCAGCAGTGGGACAAAAATGGGCTTATTATGCTATTTCGCTATTCCAAAGTATTAGACATAATTATCATTAAGTTTGTTTAAGGTACTGTACTAACTAAATGAAACACTGGACACTTTGTAGAACTATATTAACGAACTATATGTATAAACCATAAGAGCGATTACGCACTGCATCCGATCCGAATCCGTGAAAATACGGATATAAAAAACTCGGACCGAATTCGGATATTGCTTTACGCACTGCATCCGACCCGAATCCGTGAAAATACCGATCTAGAGTAAAAATCTCGGACCGAATTCGGATGTTGCTTACGCACTATTCCGATCTCTGATTCAAATTCAAACAATTCAGGGGCTATCTTTGGCATATCCGTTTGGCGTCTGATTTGAATCCGAGGTATTGCGAAAGCGTTCATACAAACAGTACTACGGCTACTTCGGTCCGTCAATTGTTCTTCCGAATTAGAAACTCACGGATGACGGATGCGATGTAGTGCGTAAACTACCATACAAATAGTTCTATGGCTACTTCGGAACGTATTTTCACGGATTCGGATCGGATGCAGTGCGTAACCGCTGTTACACTTTGATTTAGCTTAATTTTTATTTAATGTGTACTATGCTGTCCATTTTTTTGAGAAATTTTTGACACCACTTGACAACGTGACTTTTAAATTACAAAAAAGGAACAAAGACCTCTGTTGACAATAAAGGGAACTAAATCTTACTTTGACGGCGTCAACAAAGTTTATTAGTCAAGAGCCGCTATACCAGTATGTTAAATGTCAGTTAAAGCCAATACGCGTTCATATAATCATGATATATTGGTAATATTGAGACAGACGTGCGTAGTGTGTAAGCTGTCGTGTGCGCACATTACAGTGCGTCTTAATTTACGTTTACGAGTTAAACATGAAGATGAATTGATGTTTCATACATAACATTGTGTATACAACTTTAGTAATATTAATATACAGTATGTAAAATAACTGAGGGCGTTCTCTTAAAGCCAACTACATCATTAATAGATTAAAATTAAAAAATAAGCAACACATATCCGAAAAATAAGGAAAAACAATTCGGAACGACCTGTTTGAATACAAAATAGTAGCGTAGATAGGTTAAAAGCGATGCAGCGATGTTGACGTGTGTTCCACATTGTTAGACAAATGCGCGTGTACACCAAGCGTTGCTTTTACGTATTTTATTTTAGTTTTATGATATTTTATTATTTTTTACAAGCTTTTATTTAACTTGCAATGTATGTATGTTTGTCCGGGTGGAATCTTGCAACTGAATTTTAAATCAGTAAGTAATCAAGCTTTTATATCATTTAATAAATTGTGTAATACATGTACTAAATTAATTGGTTTGATTTAATTTAACCGTTAACGTCCCGACCGACGACCCGGGTCGTCAGTGCCATTGTTTATCTATTGTGTCTATAATTACAGTACTTGAGTAATTAAAGTTTATTTCCTTCTTTTTAGGGCCACTAAATAAAAAGTTTTTTTACCATTAATTTATTAAATTTAAATAGCTTTTTTATTTTGGCTAGGATTTTTTTTTTTAGTTGGTATACGGCCGCTATAGTATTGCTGGTTAACAGGAATGCATTTTGTTAGTTAACATGCTGTATAATGTTGACTTATAATAAGCGTGTTAGAAGTAGTTTTATGTGCCTAAGTTTATCATTGGTATGTGAAATGGTACCTAAGTGTTCTCATGAGAGATTTCTCGGGTGTCGGCTTCTGGAGCAATATTTCAAAATACAGTTTTTGTTATGTAAGTTTAAGGCAATATAAAAAAAAAACCCTACTTTAGTTACGAATTCAGAAAACGAACCTTCTAATCCGTGACCCTAAATATTACCTATACTTAAACACAACTGATCATACTCGTAGCTGAGGATAGATAGATTTTAGCATATTTTTAATGAAATCTTTGAACAGCTATGTCTCTTGAAGTATTGACTAAGAGCGATTACGCACTGCATCCGATCCGAATCCGTGAAAATACGTTCCGAAGTAGAGAACTATTTGTATGGTAGTTTACGCACTACATCCGTCATCCGATTTCTATCCGTCATCCGTGAGTTTCCAATTCGGAAGAAATATTGACGGACCGAAGTAGCCGTAGTACTGTTTGTATGAACGCTTTCGCACTACCTCGGATTCAAATCGGACGCCAAATGGATATGCCAAAGATGGCCCCTGAATTGTTTGAATTTGAATCAGAGATCGGAATAGTGCGTAAGCAACATCCGAACTCGTCCGAGATTTTTACTCTAGATCGGTATTTTCACGGATTCGGATCGGATGCAGTGCGTAAAGCAATATCCGAATTCGGTCCGAGTTTTTTATATCCGTATTTTCACGGATTCGGATTAGATGCAGTGCGTAATCGCTCTTAAGGTACAAGTCCGAGACGGGCTGCAGACCGCAAACTGCAAAAGTAGTATCGCTTGCGGTGCGATCTGCGGCTGCGGTCTGCGGTTGCAGTTTTGCAGTCGCTGTTGGAATAGCACCTTTAAAGCGCACACCTTAAAGGCGCTATTCCGATGGCGGCTTGCGGTCTGCGGTTGCAGTCTGCAGTTTGCAGCCCGTCTCGGACTTGTACACACGGTACATCAAGCTATACATGTTCAGTTTTCACAAACCTCTCATTGCAAGGAAATCCTATACAATGCGAGATCAGCTTATACTGGAAATATATAGCTTGATCTGTAGCCATGCGCAGTGGCGTGCCTAGGGTTCAAAGTTAGGGCAAGCCCGATAGATTTTTAGGAATAAAAAAACCCTGTAAAATTTTACAAAATTCGTTATTTTTCTAAATTACACAACTATTATTTTCACCCTAATAATAAATAGGGTGCAAATAATACAATTGTGTGATTTTGCATAATCACGTACAATTTGGTTTAAGAGCCATCTATGAGCATTACAGGTGCTTTTTTGCACTCTTCGAGTTCGACGGGAAAAATTACACAATCGCCCGTCGCCGCCAATAGATGGCTCAGAAATAATTGATGAGCATAATTACGCAATGTTTATACTGTTGAAAAAAATATTGTTAATTTATAATAGACCCGATCTATATTTTTATAATGTGTACAAATCGCAAAAGTTAAAAACAATTTATAATTACTTTCGATGTAAACAGCCATGTCAATCTTCAGTCTTCGCTTCTTTACTACTGCTGATGACAAACAACAAAGCTCACTGAAGGCATGGTATCACTAGATAGATTTACAGACATCAGCAATCACATACCTTCGGTGGCTTTGATAAAAGCCGTTTGTTGTTTCGTTCTATTTGTTTAGAGCAATTAATCCTGGCACCAGATAAGTTATTCAAATCATCGTAACCTGATGTATTCCAGGCGTTCGTATCATTAGAGAAAAATATGCAACACCAGCAGAATAATTTGTTAAAATGAGAGCAACCTACAATCCAAGGAGTTTTGTAAGCCGATCTATGAAAATGCCTATTATGTGACTTTGATTTACTAGAAATACTCAAATCAGGAGTAGGTTTAGGTGAAGTAATAAAACGGTATTTGTCTGCAAAATTCAAAGTATTTACCTTCCCGAGTAACGATTGCACACACTTTAATCCATCACAAGGAACAATTATTTCCGAATTCATCTTATAAGAAAGGCAAATTACAAAGAAACTTAATCACAAACAATAAAAGTTACACAATACTTTAAATCACAGAAACTGAAAAAAAAAATATTGCGTCAAAAAAATGCTCCGATAACGCTCAAAACAAAATGTGAACTAATTTGAAATAATATCATTTCTATCGAAATACAAACGTCGCGGCATCTATGTGCCTAAACACGCATGCCACACAAATTGCACTCGTAAACACACTAGCGTAATGTTCAATTTCATCAAACTAAGAGAGTCATAAGCCCGGCTTCTCCCTTCATACAAATTAGATATGTCTAGCTATAAATATGTGAATATCTACACAGGATTTATCAATGAAATCGAAGGAAAAGAGACAGACGGCTTAAGCCGCGTAAGAAGCCAGCGCGTGCAACCGGAATGCAAGATCTTGCAGGTGGTTTGGCAACGTTACGTTACGGGTTACGGAGGCCGGCCGAGGCGCGACGCGAAATATATTGTTTATGTAAACCTGGCAACGTAGGCCACACGGAGGCTCGCTGTTTTGCGCGCGGAGTTTAAACATATTTTTATTTATTACAGTAGGTATTAGTTGTTATGAGACATGATGATTCAATTAATTCAATATTACTTTACATGAGTTTTTTTTTATTAATCTTGCATTCTAGATATAAAGCCGGGCTTTTCGGCTTGTATGGAAGGCACGCCACTGGCCATGCGTACCTTTAGTCAATACTTTAAGAGACATAGCTGTTCAAAGATTTCATTAAAAATATGTACCTTTATGGGAAAAGTTGTAGAACAAAAGTTATTCATTATTATGGGTAGGCACTTTAACCCTTTGAATACCGATGACGGATGATAAGTACATTTAGGTAATTGTCTTTATTTTCCAAGACTAAAAAACCTCATCTTAGCATATTTTTTGTACGTATTTATAATATTAGTCAATAAGCTAAGCTCGGCACTAATTTTTCATTTAAATCTGACTGAAAAACTACCTGGCGTAGGGCCTTTGTTATAGTCTTGAAAGCTTGGCGTTCAAAAGGTAAAAACCCTTTCGGATTAGTACCCTATTTTCGAAATATCTTGTTTAATAAAAAATATGAAATATAAGGTGTTAAAAAATCAACTCTAAGAATTTTATGGGGTTACTCGGTATCGGAAATTGAACAACTTTTGTTCTACAACTTTTCGAAATTCGCCATTTTTTTATGTGTGTCCACCACACAAATCATTTACATTTTTTTTTTATTTGCATGGAAAGTTATAAAAAAAAACGCGAATTTCGAAAAGTTGTAGAACAAAAGTTGTTCAATTTCCGATACCGAGTAACCCCATAAAATTCTTAGAGTTGATTTTTTAACACCTTATACAAGGTTAGTTTTAGTATATGCTAAACCTGAAATTAGTTTGTTCAGCTAGTCTACTACTAGGAGAATCGATTGACATATTTTTTACACCACATTTTTTTTTTTTTCATAAATTTCAATTTTGTATCAGTAGGTTTCCCATAAAAGTTGACGGGAATAGACACCTTGAGGCTTGAGATGGTCCGCTCGGTCAGTTTCGTTGTATTAGACAACCCCTGCATAGCATATCTCAGGCATTTCACACTTTACAAGGGAACTTAACGCGACATAAACTAGGGTATAACTTGGAGATTTATTAAAAAAAAACACATATTCAGGCAGTTCTGATGAATATCTTGTTGGGGTGTCTCGGTTTTTGTATATACTAAAAATAACGTTGTATATTCAGCTCATTGATTATTTACAATTTGTGAGAGGTAAAATAAAACAACAAAGCCAATTCATTGCTAAATGCATCACATTCATTCTCAGATTGAACAGGTAAACTTTTAGGTTTAGGTACGTTCAGTACTAAAGAAACTTTCAAATACCAATCACTGATCTCAAAAGTTCAGTTAAGTGCAGTTCAGACTATGCTATACTATTTCGCTATATAGTAAAGCATATTACGTCATAAGCTATAACCATGTAGTATGACGTTCACATTATACGGTATATAGCAAGCCGGTGTACTATGTTATTTGATCGACAACGCGACGAGGCGACGGACGGGTTAGAAGTGAGGCGGGGCGGGAACCGGAGAAACGTACGATATCGCTTTGAGAATCGCTCAAGTTTATCGCGAATTGCATAGCCAATGTTGTGTGAACGTGTCCATATAAAATATATGCTGAGTGGTATCGATGTGCTATACAATATTTGCTATAATGCTATACAAGGTTAGTCAGAAAGGGGGTACTAATCGGCGGGAGACTTAAAATATCACAAATGACAGTTTTAAAGCAAGTGTTAAAACATAAAAATTCGCTAATGTTTACTTCCATAAAAAATGATTTCTACAGGATGTTAACGAATTCGTGTAATTCCTTCAGACTACATAATCTATTAATGGTATAGATTAACCTCGCATGGGATTTAGATTGATTTAAAATAAATACAAAAGCTTTTTTTCCAAAAAATATATGTATTACATTGAAAATTTCGATGCCATGCATAAATTAATGAAGGCACGGCGTCACAGCTGACCGTCATAACTAGCGCGATATCGCTCCACGCAGTCAGTTAACTTGTAACGCTAAAATTACTCAGATACAGAAAGTGATGGGGCACTATTTGAAAAAAAAAATTGTTGTTTCTGAAAAAAACTTGTGCAGGGTCAATCAGTTTCACTAGTAGGTAGATCACGCGGTTTGAAGGAATTACACGAATTGGTTAACGCCCAGTATTTCAGTTTGTTTAAAAAAAACATTCATGCCATTGTCTCGAATTCAGAAAATGACGCTTCTAATTCGTGACCCCAAATATGACCTAAAATTTAAACACAGCTGATCATAGCTAAGGATAGATTGATTTTAGCGTATTTTTTATGAAATCTTTAACCAGTTATTTCTCTTAAACCATTGACTTTTGGGAAAACTTGTAGAACAAAAGTTGTTCATTATTATGGGTACTTTAACACCCTTTCGGATTAGTACCCCCTTTCCGACTTACCTTGTATATTATAGCTTAGTCTAAACTACGCTTTAAATGAACAAAACGGTTACCATTACTTAACGAATCGATCTTGTTAGTTATTGTATATCCTTTAACTCTTTATAATCCGGTCACAACAACAATGGCGAAGCGAAAGGAATAACGCAACGATTTGTCAAATGTCATATTGCACGGTGACAACCACCAGTTTAAGATGACCTATCGATTGTCGTACAATCTGCTTTGGTTCGTTCGTAAATGGGAGTCGTAAGGGAGGTATGGGAGGTCTAGATATGTTTGTGATGGGGAATACTAGTATTGATAGGGTGTCAATAGGTGTCATATATAAGTAGGTACGTGTTTATGATTCGTATTTGTAATGGATGATCTAATCAAAACATACTCTAAGGCCTCATTTACGGAGTCGCGGGGCATCGCGCGTCGCGTTGTGCGGCGCGGCCCGCACTGAATTCAAACATATTATGGCGTTGTATGAGAGCGTTTACGGACTAGCGATTTTACACGCGTTTGCTTGAAATGCAGGCGGAGCCCGCGGATGGCATCGCCGCGTCGCACGCGACGTTTACCACGGCGGCGCACGCAGCGTTGCGACCAGCTATTCCTGCAATTCTCCGTCCACTGTAAAACGTAGCATCAACCGCGGCGGGGCCCGCGGCGTCGCACGCCCCGCATCTTCATAAACAACATCGTACATTGCCATATGTTTGTGTTTGCGCGTGTGATGATGCGGGCCGCTGCACGCGCCGCCGCTCCGTAAACAAAAAAATCATACGACGCGCCGCGAGAAGCCACGCCGCACGCGATGTGCGACGCCCCGCGTCTCCGTAAATGAGGCCTAAGCAATTTTAGGTTGACAAGTTGATTGCTGTTTTTAGAGATGTCTTCCGCGATCGGTCTACGGTTATAAATGGTTGACCACTGTGAATACGTCAAAGGTCCGCTGTGCCCCTCGGTCGCGTTTTCGACGTATGGAATACGCAATGAGTTGATCAATACCTAATATACCTACACTCAGCCTAGTCCTTTCCCAACTATACGACACGACACGTTTGGAGCACTGGCTGAGTTGTGGGTTCAATTCCCACACGGAACAAAAATTTGTATGGCCTACAAATAGTTGTTTCGGGTCTGGGCGTTTGAGTATGTGAGATTTGTATCTATAAATGCACCTACGATACGGGAGAAATCCTAGTGTGGGGCAAATATATAAAAAAAAAACCTTGGATTCAGCTTCCAGTCTTAACAGGTGCAGCTGAATATAAGTATTCATTGCCGTATTCGTAATTTGCAAAGTCGTACTAGGGGTACTTGTATGATCGCGGACTCGAAATGTTTATCTGATTTTAAAGTCGATTCCTTCTCACACTGTGCGCAATAAGGTTTAAGATGTCATATCGGAGGTAAATATCGTCCAGAAGTTAATTTTTTACAGGTTGAAGGAGGTTTGCATGTTATGTTTCCGCTAGCGGCCCGACCGACGAACCGGTTCGTCAGTGCCATTGTTTATCTATTGTGTCTATAATTACAGTACTTGAGACTTTAAATCAAATAGGATAAAGAAGAAGCAATAGGCTGGACTCTGGTCTAAAGTTTGGATGAAAAGGAGCTGGTTCTTGATTGTTGTGGATCTAAAGAAGTACAAACAGCTGAGCTGATTAGGTGTTGTGAAGAGTGCTATTTAAGCGTAAGAGAGCTTGTGCACTCCTCTGAATCCGAATGTGAGAAAATTCGGCCCGAATACGAGGGCGGTTCAAAAAGTACCTGTGTTAGGAATGAAGATCAAATTTTTTTCAAAATCTTTTTTTTTATTTATCTCCGTAGTCTCCTTTTAGAGATATTATAAACTTCTCCTAATGGCCCTGCCATATTTTTAACCCATAAAAAAAATAGGATTTGTTAAACGCTCAAAAATATGCCTCTGTCTCGACAATGATCTCCTCATTTCAGCTATTTCTTTCCCCGTGAGCCATTTTTTTAGGTTTGTGAACAAGTAGAAATAGCAGGGAGCCAGGTCGGGCGAATACGGGGGATGCGGTAGCAATTCATAACACAATTTATTCAGTTTGGCGGCGACAACTTCGGATGAATGTGCTTGTTGCGTTGTCGTGGTGAAACAACTCTTTCTTCTTCGCCAAAGCGTTGTGTCTCATTTCATGTCGAAACGGTCTAATAACTTACTGAGGTATTGTCCAGTGATCGTTTTTCCTGTATCTTCAAAGTCCATGGAATATGACGCCCTTCGCATCCCAAAGAATCGTCGCCATAAGTTTTTCAGCCGATGGAACCGTCTTCGCTTTCTTTGGAGCAAATTCTCGGGGAGTAACCCATTGTTTTGATTGTTGCTTGGTGTCCGGCATATAATGGTGATTCCAAGTCTCATCAGGTGATAACACTCCGCAAAAAAGTACTTCGGATCGCGCTTAAATTGGTCCATACACAGTTTCGAAGTTGAGAGCCGCGCCCGCTTGTTGTCCGCTGTGAGCAATCGCGGCACGCATCGGGGTGATAACTTTTTCATCGCCAACTTATTAGGTAAAATATTAATTAACGTTCCCGTCGAAACACCTACAATCTTCGCTACTCCTTTCGTTTGTCTATCAGTGAGAATCATGTCGTGGACTTTTTCAATGATTTTGTCAGTAACCACATCTGTCGAGCGTCCTAGGCGCTCCTCATCAAAAACGAATGTTAGACCATGTTTAAATTCATAAAACCAATATTTGACTGTAGTCGTAGATGGCGAAGGGTCCCCATAAGCAGCATCCAACTTCGGCTTTATCTCCTCACATGTTTTTCTATCCAAAACTAGAAAGCGAATCACTAAACGATACAGCACTTTTTCTATCTTGCCGAAAACTACGTTACACGACTTACTAAAATTGCTGTAAAATCAAAACTTATCCATGAATCAGCATCAAAATTATTTTGGCGGCTTTTTATAAATGAGAGCACACGATGGTAACACCAACTTGCCTTAGCAACGTAAACTATCTTCAAACACGGGTACTTATTGAACCGCCCAGGTATGTCATATCGGCATTATGAAAAAGTAATGTGCAAGCAATTATAAACTTTAGGGTGGTAAACATTTCAAGTTCGCGATTGTACGCTGAAAATATTAATACTTTACGATCATCACTTTACTTCTAATATCATATAATTAACGATTGTGATCCATTGCGTATTCCAAGCTCAATAGTGAGGAATTACAAATAACGGTAGGTATTTGGTCAATATTGAGATGCTTTCAGCATATTTTTCAGCAAACTAGGAAAGCGTTACAGTATGTGTAACGCAGCAATACCCTAAATAACGAGCTTTCCTGTTGTGTCTGTTGGCGTCCTACCAATTCAATCTCTTAATTGATCTGATATACTTACCTATATTAGGTCACGGTTGTAAATTATAGCTACATACACGATAGTCACCATGTTTCCAGAAAGTTGAAAGAGATGAAAGTAAATAACAAAAGCTCATTGAGTTGCATTTTTCGGAAACAATACACAAGGTTAGTCTGTGAACACCAATATACGTAATGTGAACACCAATATACTTAATGTGAACACCAATGTATCTACAACACCAATATACCTACTGCGAACAATTCGTCTGTAAGATTGCTCATAAAATTAGGAGATACGAAATGAAATGAAATTTTATAATCTACAAATTGGATATTTAAAAATCACTTTAGCATGTCGGAGCGACTTCTAATTAAATATCTTTTACTTCACATTACCTAACAGAACGATCTCTTCATCGTCTGTCATAAGGTTAAAGGTACCAATTAGTGGGTTCAAAAGGAAATATTAAAAATTGATTGATGAGCTATCCCAATTCTCAACTGTAACGTAAATTTAATTCAATTTTAATGTTAGGTGTTTACTGGATTTGTTTATGATTTTATTACACCGTGTGAGCAATATGGGCCTTATTACAAAATATGGTTTAAACCAAGACTAAGGTAAACCACGGTTTAAAATAAACCCATCACTTTCTTATGTCATATGACAAAAAGAGACGGGGCTATTTTAAAACCTAGGTTTTTCTTAGACCATCTTTTGTAATAAGGGGGTTTGGGTTTGGATTTTTTCTTTATACACCGTGGGCCCGAGGTACCCGAAAGATTTTAACCACGCCTTCTGATGGTATTATGAGTCAAATATTATATCAACAAAAGTCCAATTCAGACATTTTTTCATTTATTTTTTGAACATAATAAAGCAATTAACTTTAGTACTTCCTTGTAAATCATACTTTAGGTTGAAATAGCAACGTTTATAAAACATCTAAATACAAAGATACGTTACGGTGTGACCGACAGTCTCTTAAACAATTAAGCTCACACACTAATCACAAATTAATAGTTAGTTACCAAACTTACCGAAGCTAAGTGGCGGCAGACATGACCTGCACTAAACTATATTGGTATAAGGAAATATTAAATATTACATGGTGTAACCATTACGACACTAGTGTTATGATGTTCCGCTGATTGGGTGCACTCCAAATTGGATGGGTTAAACGTAAATATTAATGTTTGGATTTTATATAAGACTTAATTCTATGGTCCGTAAGTCCGCGGAAGAAATAATTAAAATACATTTATTTTGAAGTGCTTAATTTTTGACCCAAAGGTTGACTGGTAATGTCAATGGCGTTAAGTCCGCCTTGTGTACCTCCAATGTACATGAAGTTTAAATAAATAAATAATGCTGCGACATTTCAAAAAACACTCTACGCCGCAGCTCTGGTTTTCAGACAGGACCAGGGAAAGATTAAGAATAGAATTCCCTTTCTGAAGCTGCTATGGCTCTTTCCACAAAAGGCCATTCCAGACGTTCTACATTGTTACACTCGCATAGGTTTTTACCACAATGTCTGGACTTTAAAAGAGACCTTGACCTCTTGAGTTTGTTTCGGCTTTTCTTCTCAGAGCTAGTCAGATAGGAAATGCCGGCGCCATCTAGTCTTAAAAAAACACTTAAAACTGATTTGTACAAGTGTCTGTAATAGATTTATTTACAGAAATAAAAATCATTTACCTTTGGTCGCAGGGCAAGCGAGTCCGTAAGAGGCGACGAACCTGGCAACAATAATTGTGCCCGGAAAATGGTAATGGGCTCGCCACCCATTCTATGAGACTTAATAAGGCGAAACGTGGGTGTAAAAACTCCTGTAAAAGGAGAACACTTTTTTTGTGGTCTGAGTCTCCCTCGTCCGTGGGAAGGCACCCTTAGTTCGAAACCCCACACGTGGTCCCCAGGTGGTGCCAATCAGGTGACAACCTTGCGCTTGGTGGTAGGATCTTTACGGTCCGCCTGGCTAGCAACCACCCTCACATTAAAGTCCGGCGCCAAGCAGTTCACTGTGTTCCGTCGTGTGTATGTGAGAGCCAGAGGGGTATAGGGTAATCTCTCTGTAACTCTGTTACTTGGATTTGTATGCTTCATCTTAGACCCTGTTTGCTCTTACCATCAGGTGTGAGGAAGCTCAAATGCGACTAAGTCAAGGAATAAAAAAAAAACACTTTTGCTTACACCTTTGGGGATTGCCGGCGTGAGTAGGTATATGTCTGTAATTCTATGGTTAAAACTTACTTTCTTTGACGAAGTTTGACGCAGTGGCTAAACCATTGGCTTTCTGCGCTACGTGTCGTGGGTTACAGATCGTTATTTGTTCCGGGTCTGGGTGTTTGTGCCTGTGAAGATTTGCGTTTGTAAACGCACCCATGATACAGGAGAAATATGAGTGTGGGGAAACGTTTTTAAAAAAAACTTTGAATAATTGGCAAGTTTGCTTCAGAATTATAGACTCAATTAATTTATTCACTTGACAGACAGATGTGTTGCTGGGGAGTTTGTTGCGCCGTTTCTTCTTCACAGCCAAAACACTAGGAAGCAGTGAAAGGAGGGCGCTTTTTGGGGCTGTCTTTGATGTAACTAATTTTGACGTTCAAAAAGAACTAAGTAATTCTAGTCTATTTTATAAATGAGTTTTGAAGTTTGAATTACATTAGTTACTGAGGCTATTATTCCGTACAAAACAATCGTTAGGGTAGACAAGATTTCTAACTAGCTTCCCTATTCAGAACTTTTTCAATAAGCAGTTGTCGACCAATTCGGTTTATTATCTCGTCCGTCTACAATTCCCGTAACGAGAGAAAAAGAGAATCGACAGCTAACTAATCGAATCGTTCTGAATCAGGAAGCTGTATTCCAACAAATTCCAACAGAATTCCTCAGGCGGAGCCGATTCAAATTCCAGCCGTGTCCCACCCACTACTAAAGCCCATTAAAATCAACCCCTTGTCATGATGTGATGACCACAAAACCCTTTTTCATCCTTGTAAAATCCTCATGGATGTGAAACCCACGGTGTTCCTTCTCCTGACCTATGACCGGGGTCGCGGGATTTGCAGCTGCATGCATCGCAACCGCGGCAGGCCTCGGTCCGCCAGCCTCTGGCTGATCTTTCGTTCTGTGAGACCTCGCCACACGTCCTCCTGAGAGGCGCGCGCGGTCTTTTCGGGCCTGGGGGTGTACTCCCTAAGCACGAAGTCCGTGGTTTCGGCCTTAGTTACGAGCGTTTCCTACTCCCTATCCCTACGGACATCGATTATTTCGGGGCCCGAACTAAGAATGTTTGACAACATGATTTCACAGTTATCTCTACTACCGATGTGTTTTTGCCCGTTTGAAAAGTTGAACTTGACACTTGTTTTGTTCACTTCTACGTTTCGGGCTACTTTCGGACGGGCGACTAACTTCGTTGACGGACTTAGCGAGTAGGCCCCCTGTTACTGGTCGGGCGACGGGTTCGACCACCATCACCTATAAGGGCCATCGGTAAAATGAAATAATAAAATTATTAGGCTTTTAAGATGGGCTCCCACGAGAAGAGGAAATACCTAACCACTTGTAGAGACAAATGTCAAATACTATGACTTTAATCTTCAAATGTAAGTATATTAAATAGCATTATGTAACAAGCAACACTTGGTCTTAATTTGTTTATTTAAGTATTGAGACATGTCGTTAATCTGTCCACAAATTCTTTAAGTACTTATAAAAATAAACATTTACGATGCTTAAATACAACTTATTCGTTTTGTAATGTTTTGTAAGTATTTATTATGACGAGTTGCGCATGCGCACTCGTGTCCGAGAATATGACGTTATTCTTAATTTATGTTTTTGCGAAATCTTATAGGGTTCCATAATTTATTATATTTATGTTTCGGGTTGAGAAAGTGCTATAAAGTTGCGTGTTTATATTTTATGCGCTTGTCTCTATAAATTACCGATTGGTCATATTGTTGCAGAAGATTTTAGTCGACCCGTAAATCTAAATTAAATTGATGTCAACCCTCCAACTGTAATTTTATTTTGTGTATTTTCCTCATTAACACAACGAACCAAGGACGCCGACATAGCCCGAAGAATAGCCAAACATAAGTGGCAGTGGGCGGGGCTATCTTTATAATACCGGTGCAATGAACAATATCTAAATAAAGTTTTGTTTCTTTTTTTTTCTTTTAAATAACTTTGCCCCACACTAAGATTTCTCTTGTACGGGTGTGTTTACAGACACAGATTTCACATACACAAACGCCTATGTAAAGTTAATAATCGCAATCAAATTAAAAAAATGTTGTGACTAGTGACGATTAATGGCCGATTCCTATGATTTACCGACCGTTATTGGTGAAAATTCAGACTTGTATCTTTAACCAACAATGAAGCAAAAACGTCGTAGATTTGCATAGTAGACCTTCCTATACGCTAGTAGCTATTACAGGTAAAATTAACTTCCGAGTCTATTTAAATGCCTAGTTTGGTAATCAAAAATGCTACGATTGCTGGCTTTAGGAATCGGGCATAATTGTATCGTATAATTTTCAAAGAATAGGCCAGCCAAGTACCTTCATTCTCTTAATACGATATTCTCAAAATATGATATTCGTAAATAGCGGTGTTGTAAAATGCGATTAAAGGATAACGTTAAGAGGATAGGCAGAGAAGTCCTCTTGTCTGCTATCACCAGTTCAGCAGCCATGCGCGGTGATTATGACAACTATCCTTTTGGCCATCCATTATAGTGATCATTAGGGTCATGTTAAGTGATTTTTTACGTTTATGATATGAGCGTTCTTAAGATTTGATTCAAGAATCACGATTTACAACGACGACAACGTTTTTTGAGTAGTACCTGAGCCATTGGTTTACTGCGCTACGGATCGCGGTTTCAATCTGCATCCTAATTGCGCAAACACTTGTAATCGCTATGGCTTTGATTTTGACAAGGCAACAATTTCCATAGCAACGAATGTATTCAGAGCCATCTTTAACCTATTGGGGGCCCTGGGTACATTAGGATAATAGGGACTATGACTAGACTATGACCTAGACAGAGCACTATTTTGTTACAAATGAGATAAGCAAAGTTCTGGATTTATTTTTATTTCTTTAAAGTCGCATTAAAAGAATAGATAATACTATATATCCACAAAAGGGAGTAGAGTAGCTTCGTTTGCTAATAAGCAAGTAGGTACTGTAGTCAGTCATTATCGCTACATTTTTTTGAAATAAATACGTTTTTTCAGTAATAAATATCGGTTATCGTTTGGAGATCTGGCAGAAACTAGGGGGCGCAGGGCCCCGCGTTCGATAGGATATCGAACGCGGGGCCCTGCGCACGTGCCCGGAGTGCCCAGTGGGAAAGAGGAGCCTGTATGTGTTAACAATCCGACTTCTCCACAACTATGTACTGTACACGGAATGAAAGTTGTATTGTCAAAATGAAAGCTATTGAATTTACGACTGTGATACGAAATTCGGATGTGGGTCTGGATAAATTAAGATTTGTGTCTGTACACGCACGTACGACACAGGAGATTCTAGAGAGGGGAAAAGTGAAAAAAGATTCCCACCTAGAATCCCAGTATGGGATTCCCACTAAACGTCGTTTTCAAAGCAAGTTAGTATAAATAAAGTTGTGAATGAATACCTAATTACGTTTCTACATAAAAGGGAAAATACCGTAAATGAATAACGAGGAACTGTTTATAGAAATAGTAAGTTAGATTTAATTACTGCGATTCATGTCGGCTAATTAGTAACTAATAGGACTTCCCGTAAGGTAATATTGGGAACCCTGTGAAGATTTGCTTGTTAATTTGAGTAAATCTGTATTATATATTACCCTGCATGGTTAATAAGTATATTACTTAGTTGCCTAGTTAGGTAAGGTATATTCTTGTCAATGTACCTAAGCATTTATTCGCCCTGCCCGCGCCCAGGCTAAAAATCCTCGTCTTTCCTTTTCATTTATTGCCTGTGAAATCGTATAACACTCATATGCCACCTGCATGTTTACCAACATTCATTCTCTGGTTAAACAACAGCTTACTCGAAAAATGTACTAGAATACCTATTAGGTCAACAGTTGTTTAACCATTAAATAAATGTGGAGAACAACAGCCATGAGTCGACGATATCTAACAGTGCACGCTAACAGCCTGAAAGGACGATAAAATAAATAAATAGCAGTTAGTCAGACTTCTAAAGAAAGATAGTTTTGCATCCTGAAGAATAAATAAGTAAATGTAAAATTAACCTAATTTAATTCCACTACTCGCCGCTAGATGGCGCTGTTCTCACCTTACAAGACTAATTGACGCCGCTCCTTTTTTAAGAATTGTCCAACCAATCCGCCATACAGAGTTACGAACATGATAACACGTGTTCACCCATCAATTTGCCCCCATGTTATGCGGCATAATGACATGTCGGTGCAAGTCCGACTGTTGAAAAATGTCCCGAGATAAAACTCTTAATTCCACACCGCTTGAGGCGATTTAGTACATAGCAATTTAACTTTCTGATGATTGCATGTAATTTTGATTAAATTTATTGGATTCATTTTTGACAGAATGGTGATGGAAAATTTATTATGTGAAGACATGACGCTTCGTGTCTTCGCTTAACTTTGCGAAGGAGCATGTGATTTATCTGATTTTGGTTTCCAATCACGGCGTTGTTTATTTCAAAGAGGCGTTACTAGGACCATAAACATGCCGGAAAAATTCTGCAATTTGTAAATGCAAGTTTTTAATCAAGGAATGCCGATTTTTTCAAGTGGAAATTTCACCCTGCTTGGAACCTCAAGTAGAAAGCTATATTTGGTACAATTTTTTATTCGGAGTTAGGTCGACAAAGTACCTAGTCAAAGTTTACTTTTACGACTAATGAAGCAAAGTCTAATATTGTGAAAAGATTTGTAATTTTTTAAATTTCAATTTTTTCGTGGCTTTTGTTCACTTTTCCTGACTATGGTAGCCTCATAGGTATCTCCTAATATGGGGTGCATGAAAAGAGCCTCCACGAGTGACGATACTTAAGTAAGTCCGGCGCACCCTGGGCAGTCAGCGCCGCTACCAACCTTGCTGACTGGCTAATCTTTCCACCACAGCATGAGCTATTTTCGTATAGCTCGTGCTGACACGACAGAAGAAGAATATGTCGACATCAGGGAGCCTCTATACAATTCCAACGGCACGGACTCCCACAAAAGAGGAATCAACGTTGCTGAAATCTTTTCATTAGAAAGATGACTGACTTCTATAAGGGATTTAAAAATGTTTGCATCTACTATGCTTGAATCTTTTTAATCTTAGGCTGAGGCCAGTGCCCCAAGTGTGAGTTTTTTACGTTACTACTGTAGTTGCATCACGCCAAAAATGTCAAACAAATTTTTAGTAACGCCATTCGCCGCTAGAGGCTCTGCTTAAATTTTCATACATTTTCGGCGTGACGCAACTACAGCAGTAACGTAAAAAAACTCACACTTGGGGTACAGATGGGTGTAATTTACGCAACGCAAAGTGAATTGCGCAATTTTGGTAACGTTCAGTTTCATACAACATCGCTTTTCGTGTCACACGAAGACGCAAAATCAGTACGTTAAATATTCCCAAAAAATAATTAAGTTAATTACGCTCGTCTGGCCCAACCTTAGGGTGCCTTTCCACCAGAGATGTGCTATAATGTAGCTATGCTGCGAGAATGTAAAAGCTAAGCTACGAAACTATGTGACCGTTTCCACTGATGCTAAGCTATGTAGCTGTGCGATGAAGATGCGCATCTGGAGCTTTGTGACGTATCGACAATAGGGAAGGCACGGGGAGCGGCGGACATAGCTACACCACTCGCGACCATCCATAGTACGCATCCATAGCTCGCATCCATAGCACGCATCCACAGCACCCATCCTTCCATATAAAAAGCGTAGCTTAGTTGAATCAGTTTCCACCAGTGCTATGTTATGTGGACTAATGGATAATATGATTGGTGGATATCAAACGCATCCATAGCACATCTCTGGTGAGAAAGCACCCTAATACTTAAATTCCGAGATACAAACTTTTAATTTAACTTAAAATGTGTCAATTACACAATAAATTACCGACGTTTGATATAATTTCATCGTTCTATTACTGTCTTCCTTATCTTAATGGTTACTAATGACACCGTCCCGTAACATCTAAGTTAGCCAATAAAATAAATTAATACTGTCCACTTAACATATTTTAAATACATTTCACCTAACATACACTGAAGTCTTTAATACTTTGATTAAAGGCTTCGTTCACACCCCCGCGGCTTTCTTATACAACTTTAATATTTAGTACAAACTTACATTTACCACTGCAAAAGCACCCTTAATCCTAAAATCAGTCTTGTTCCTTTGCGATACGGTGGATTTAAAATTGGATTACACTTTCTGAGAGGTAAAGTTAAGTTTGTTATTGTTAGATATAATAAAGCATATTAGTTTTGCGCGTGGTCAAGCATTGAGTGTCATTCATCATCGTAATGGTGGTCATTTGGCGTTATGTCATTGGGTATGACGTTTTGGCAAATATTTTTAAGTACAAGACAAATCGTTTTGTACGCTAATGTCCATTACGCGGACTGTTATGTGGTTGTACGTTAAGTCGCAGCGATTTTTAGTCGTTACTGCTCGTTTTTTTTATGATTGAGTGAAAGGCTTGAATTATTCGTGTTGTAGGTTTTGCAATGGATTATTTGAATTAGAAAGAAAAGAATGAAAATCAATTTATACAGCATTCAAATCGACACAATACATATTAAAATGCCTAAGGGCGTTACAATTAGGTATCTAAATAAAAATACTTAACAAGCACCGTACACCTATATAAACTATTTATTGATGATTCAGCTGAAAGACGTCCACTGCTGGACATAGGCCTCCCCCAATAGGGGGGGTATGCGATAATCGCCACGCTTGGCAGGCGGGTTGGTGATCGCAGTATGGATGTTAAAATACTCAGAGAACGCTGCTGCTCTCTCCCTCTAGTGAATCCCTTAGTCGCCAAATGTTAGCTATTTAAAAGTTTTGAGGCCGAATTAGGTTAATGAACAGTTCATGATAATTATGTTAGTGAAATACTCCCATAACGACTTTAAATTTCTTTAATATTTTTGTGCCATTTTCTATTCAGGAGGCTAGGTCAGGAGGCTAATTTAGGTACTAAGTACCTGTTTCATGGTACGACGTCAAAATTCGTAGAAAAACCTTCAACCGGTTAGTAGTATTGTTTGCCTATGTTTTAACTTTAACGGTGATATGGGATCCATGAATGACCATGAATGGGCCAGTTGTAAACATGTCCGACTTTATTTGAGATATTTGTGGGACGTTAAAGACGTCATTTGTTTTTTTAATGTGATTTTGTGTAAAGCTGGCACGTGTACCTCGCAGGCGCCAATCATATTTTTCGATGGGCGACAGCATTATTAACACCTTATCCTTAGTAATATCACAGTGTACCTACTTACTACATACAGTGGGTCAACGCCCATACATTTGACAGGTCCTATGAAATGTCAAAATTATGTAGGGGCAGAGTTTATGTCCTAGTTATGCAGTATATGGCTACTCGGGACATAACCTCCGCTCCTTCACCCCGCAACCCCCCGCACGATTGCTCTGCGACAATGTTCTACGTTGACCGACTGTAAGGAGTAAGATATAGGTAGACTGTGCTAATATTATAAATGCGAAAGTAACTCTGTCTGTCTGTCTGCTATGCTTTCACGCCTAAACCGCTAAACCGATTTTGATGAAACTTGGTACAGAGATAGTGTGGAAGGGAGACATGGACATGGAGAAGGATATAGGCTACTTTTATTCCGAAAAATACGGAATACGCAATAAACGACATCCACGCGGGCGGGGTCGCGAGCGACCTCTAGTTAATTATAAATATTTTGTACCTCAACAGTTTTTGATACTTATACCTAATGGCGTTTTAATGCAGCGTCTGACTAGTAGGCTCACAGAGGTTTTTTTCAAAATGTTATGCTTTTTATGTTATCCAACAGAGCTAAGATTTTGTACCTATTATGTACCTTACAAATTCTGAATTGCAGTTTTTCAAGTGCTATACATATATAGCATACTTACTTATATTTGTTAATTAATAAGCGTAGAGTCAGCGGGACCATACAAGATAACGTCGTACCGGTGAAGTATGCCATAATTATGATATCGGTATGCTAGATATGCTAGATAGCTGAGATGTCTTCTATGTATATTCTGCTCAGTAAGTTATCGTATGAAGGTTTTGTTGGTGGTTTGGAGGGCGAAAATTCGAGCCCGAAGCAGCCTAAACATGACAATTAGTCGTGGTGGATTTTGAATCCAAAACAATGACTTTCTCTTCTTATCGTGACGATGGTCCACCAAATAATTCTTGAATGGCCACCTCAACAGCGTTAGGAGAGGTCGCGCAGAGACTGTTCCTCGTGCAGATGTTCGGGTATAAGGAACACACCAGCAAGTGTGACATGGATTGCTCTGGATCACCGCAGTCTCATTGAGCAAGATCAGGATCCCTGAACCCACATTTGCACAAGTTAATTCTACAGCGACCAATCTGCGTGGGAAGTCGATTTAACGACTTCCACACTGACCATTGTAAGTCGTGTCCTGGCGGTAGCTTCTCCTGTACACCCTCCGCCTCCTTACTTTATTTATTAAAACAATGATGAAGGGATTCCTTCCTTAATCAATGATTAAACTTTAATCTAAATACAGCCTTATTGTCGCCTTAGAGTGAAAGTAATGCATTTGGTCATTGCACCGTTTCTGTGGGCTTTCATGCGAAATACGTCGCGGGCAAAAGAAAAGAAAGAAATATAGAAAAAAATATTTATTCTGGACTCACACAGGCAGTTATAGAAACAAAAACGATGTAGTTACTAAAAAAAACATAGGATACAAATTTTAACAACCTGCACGAGGCCAAAAAAGGCTCCTATCTCCGCATAATGCTGCGACATTAAAAAAAAAACAAAATGCCGCAACGCTGGTTTTTCGATAGGACCATAGTGATGCCACGAGCAATAACGACACTAATAAATAAATAAATAGATTACAAATTATTTACAAATTATAAATATTAATTATAATTATTACAAATTAGTTAATTATATTTATTACGAATGTTATTTATCCCATAAAGCCTTAATTTTAGTGCCTACAGCTAATTTCGCATAGAGCGGCTCTCTTACTTATAATTATAGTATTATTGACGACGTCTGTGGTCTAGTGGTTCGAGTGTCGGACTGCTGACCACGAGGTCGTGGGTTCGATTCCCACAGGACACAAATATTAATGTGATGAATATAAGTGTTTGTGTTCGTCTGGGTGTTTCTTATGTATTATAAGTATGTATTTACAAAAAAAGTATGTAAGTATTATATCCATTGTCTAGTACCCATAGTACAAGCTCTGCTTAGTTTGGGACTAGATGGTGCTGTGTAGAAAAATGTCCCAAAAATATTATATTATAGTACCTATACGTCATGATTAAATAAAATTCACTAAATTGCATTATCGAGGTTTTCACTCTAAGGCGACGCTATGTGCAGGTTCAAATAAGTGTCTGTAATTTGTAGTTCTCGCTCTGATTAGATGCATTTTACTATTTCATTACATCTTTGTATTCAAGCAGCAAAATTTACAGCTTCACAAAGCTGAGAGCCCTCAAAACATCGTTCGTCTTTGGTGCATGTTGCAAGAGCTGGTTCCAATAACATCATTTCATATGTTTACTTTTAAGCTACATACGCTCATGTGCATCACACGAGTTCCACTTCGTCTCATTGCCATAGGCGTCCACTTTCACGGGAACAAACACTGACCCACTCAACCTATCTTACCGACCGAACAGCTTGGAAACCGACTACCTACCTCGAAATTGACGCAAAAAGAGGTATGTGCAACTGGAAGAGGAATGATTTACTCGTCCCTCTAGATCAACAAAACAAGTACTTATCAACGCTAACAGGCCCACAAATCTCTCATTCAAAGAAAGCCTTATAATCATACTTTTATCTTTACCTTATCGAGGCCCTGTTACGGAGCTACTTTATTTTTAAAATAGTTTTCTAAATGAGGCATCGAAAGTATTGGTTTAATAAGCGGTGGCTTTGGTGTCGACATGTGACTTGGACTGATACATAAGGGCAGTGTGTTTGCGAACGGCCCGACCCACTAAACCTGTTGAGCTGCATGTGACGTGTGGTGACAATGCCTTCGTTGATGTTGTGGTTATTGTCTTTGAGCTCCCTAAAATAAGGTTGAGCACGATAGCTGATGTTGGTGCCGTCAGTTGGGACAGGTCAACTCAAACCTTCAGCCGGGGGTTGCGGAAGTGTCGTAAGTTCCCGCGACCCTCGGCGCAGATGTGAGATGGAACACCGGGGTGGTTTTAGTCAGTAAGAGTCTGACAGACCCCTCCGCCCACCCCAGGGCGGAGGACATGCATGAGGATTTCCACCAACACAACAAGAAGTGGTCAACTCAAACCTGCTATGGCTCTTTCCTCAAAAGAGTATTCCAGACGCTGCCCTACATTGTTATACTCGCATAGTTTTATACCACAATGTTAAAAGAAACCTTGACCTCTGAGTTTGTTTCGGCGTTTCTTCTCGGAGCTAGTTAAAGAGGAAAAGCAGGCGCCATACAGTCTTAAAAAAATACAACATTGCCTTGTAAAAGTGTCTGTAACAGATTTATTTGCGCAAATCTGTTATCGTTGGTGATGATACAATGAATCTAAAATTTGATCTTTTTTTTTTATTCCTCCTATCGAGAGACGGTCAATTTCATGACTATCGGTCGGTGTCGTCCTTAACAGATTAATTTTTCGATGACTCTTTTGTAAAGATATATATATCTCCATTCATCATCATATCGTCATAATGTCATCGTTTGTTCAATCAGTCTAAGTCAGTGTTTACCTACCATTTACTTGAAAAATGTACCTACTAGAATTTTGACTTTCTATTCACAAAAGTGTACGAGAATAACTTTAAAAAAGGAAAAACCGACTTCAAAAACAACTAGTGCATTCAATTTGTTTCAGCGTAGAACACCGACTTCTGAAACTGGTACTTTTATTAAATGATACCTAATTATTTTACTCCGTTTAGTTTTTTTTGAAGTCGGTTTTTACTTTTTTAAAGTTATTTTATTTTATACTTTTTAGTGCCACAAATTACAATTACAATAGTGTACAAATTCTCGGACCAGCACTACAACTAGAACGTCGTCTATATACGATTTGTGTATTTTTTTTTGTTTTTGTTGATTTTTGCAAAAAGTGCTGAATCAATTTCAATAAAATTTATATGGGACCACCTCTGAAGTATGGTCTATCAAACAAAAAAAGAATGAGAAGAAACGTACAAAAAAAAAACAAAAACATTCAGACGAATTGAGAACCTCCTCCTTTTTGAAGTCGGTTAAAAAGGAGATAACTGAATTGAAAAGGTTCGGAATGGGGGGCAAGTGTTGGAAATAGTTTTTTTTACACGAGACAGTTTTGTGATGCATGTAAAATACATAGTTACGAGGTTCTGAAATCAAACTGCATATTGTGAACGAACACTGGTTCACGCGATTGGCTACTTTCTGTGACACGAAGACTCGAAAACATAGGTACTACGTAAAATACAAGAATCATACCTTATTGTACAATTTTAACGTGTAAAAATGACAGCAGGACAAAAAATGTATTTCACAGACGTGTATAAAGAATAAAACTTTGTATAATTTGTATGTCAGTACCCCAAGTGTGAGGTTTTTTATGTTACTACTGTAGTTGCGTCACGCCAAAAATGTATGAAAATTTAGGCAGCGCCTCTAGCGGCGAATAGCGTGACTAAAAATTTGTTTGACATTTTTGGCCTGACGCAACTGCAGCAGTTACGTAAAAAACTCACACTTGAGGTACTGTTTGGCGACACTCCCGTACTAAGTAGGTCTGGCGCCTCTACTAGGCTCCTATGTCCAAAGCCAGAGTTCATATCCTTGGTCACATAACCAATAATACTGATTGTTCTGCCTTTTCCCAACTATGTTGGGATCGGCTAACAGTATTTTACACAGAGCGACTGCCATCAGACCTCCGCAACCCAGTTACTAAGCAATACCGATATCCTAAGGTTAGAATAATAATACTGATGAAAACTGATTGAATTAAGGCAATTTCCATCCAACGTAATCCATATTCACCCTACAATGGAACAAGTGCAGGCGGTTCGCCTTGCACGGACGTTTCACTGCGCGTGCACACATGAACACGACGTACGCACACAAACAGAACCGCGCTCGTGCGCACACGCCTGTGCATTTGCAACTTATATCCGATTGATATTGATTTCTCTCCATAATATTAAATATTGGATACTTCTACATTAATGATAGGTAATATCATTTGCATATAGTGTTATGGTTTTTTGCTAGCTCTAGGTGATTTATTACATCAGTGATGCAAATGCTTTATTTTTAAATTCGTTTAATATTAGAAATGAAAGGAGATTTTGTATGATGATAATAACATGACTTCAGTCAAGCAGTTTCATCATCATCATCATCACTCAGCCGAAAGACGTCCACTGCTGAACATAGGCCTCCCCCAAGCATACGTTGGGGGGTTTGCCATAATCGCCACGCTTGGAAGGCGGCTTGGCGATCACAGAATGGTTGTTAAAACACTCAAAATCGCTGCTGCCCATCCTCTAGTGAATCCCTTAGTCGCCTTCTACGACACCCATTGGAAGAGATGGGGTAGTGCTATTCTTTACATCCGGCACCACACGGTACAAACAGTCAAACAGTTTGAGGTATAGTAATAATGATGTAATAAATATCTTGACTTAGCACACGAGGTTGTCAACATGTGGGATGTGAATTCAGCAACCATTGTGCAGATAGTCGTAACGGTCAATGGTCTAATAGCCAAGAGCCTCGACCAACAGCTCATGATTCTCTCGTTAGGTGGTTGGATCAAGGGCCTGATACAGAAACCAGTCCTCCTCGATTCGGCGCGTATTGTGTGGAGGTTCCTTTCTCTGGAGCCTTAACCACCGGTGGCTTGGACTCTGCTCCAGATGCTGGTGGACCCCTACTTTTTATATTTTTAAATATAACTAAATAGTATTTATTTTTATGGTGATGATGATGATGATAATATTCGATTACACATTTGGTGCAGTGGCTGAGCAATAGGCTTCTGCGCTACGGGTCGTGTGTTAGATTCCCGCACGAAACAAAAATGTGTATGGTCTACAGATAGTTGTTTCGGGTCTGGGCGTTTGTGTACGTGAGATTTGTGTCTGTAAACGCACCCACGATACAGGAGAAATCCTAGCTTGGGGAAAGGTATTATATTTTTATAAAAAAGTGTTTGAAAATATAACTGATAAGATGTTAAATAAGTTTGTTCCATAATATTTTAATCCAGATTTGTACCTATTGCTTCTGTCGTAAGCCTTAATTTTAATACAAAAACGATTGGTAAACTAATAAATAAATTATGAGCTCCTTAGCCTTGAAAGTAAGTAAGAGTCAAAGGTTCCAATACATCACGATTTAGATCTTGAACGATAGTCACTAGTCTATCTACATAAATTGTTCGTGATTGCTGTAATTTCATATTGAGATAGAATAATAAATTATATCAGCCGCTTGTCAGAGTGTCAGGCTTATGAAGTTGGTATGAGTTAATTAAAAGAATGCAATAACATTTGACTATTATTTTGTTATTACAAAACTCGAAAGTGTTACAAAAATATTAAGCAACGGTGAAAAAACCAATGAAATATTTAATAAAATGCCCAAGTTATAAACAATTTTAAATTGTCCACGAGACAGAGACAGCACTACTTAAAAATGACGTCATACCATAAAAGCTTCATAGTAATTTGACATCACTCCGTACAATATCCGTTTTGTGTGACAAGGACAGAAAATGCCCCCTGGACAAACTTCGAAAGCGTGTATCTCCTCTATTTTTCATGTTTTTTTTACATTCCCTGCTCTTTCTATGTTTTCTAAAGAAGTTCAGTTGCAGTGTAGTTGCAGTTAAGTTTTGATCAAAACAACGCTTTTCGTATTCTCATAATAGGCGATTGCTGTCAGATACGCTCGCGAGAACTGCAGCGTCACTGCAACTTGATCGGCGCGTGAATTAGGGTGCAGTACGGTTTTAAAAAAAAAACATTATTTGTAGCTTTTAGTAAAATTCTTTGAACTTGGTGATGAAATGTGGGAACATCTAAATAAAAAAATTGAGACTGAGACATACGAGTATCTGTAGGGAATACAATAAATACCCGATGTGGCTATAGAATAAACCATCATATGAACAGAATGTGTCTCTAATGTTACCAACAATATAGCTACTGAATTCATTATGCCCGGTCCCTAAGGTCAAAAATTAATCGTTTTGCCTACCAATGGTAGCATTTTTTATTTCCCTGCTATAGTTACCAACACATGGGAGGATCTACTATGCAAAAACATGGGGTCTTTGCTTTATTATTGGTAATAATAAATATACAAGGTGTTTTTTTTGATATCCTATGACTCTAGGGTATGATTGAGACCATATCAAAGAACCGAGACTGGCATATGAATTATTCTTCAATCAAATTTTTTTTTTGTTTTCATTTTTCATTCAAAATAATTCGACAAAGTCACGATTAATAATGTAAAACACCCTTACGTGAAATATGACAACGTCGCATTTTCTTAGCTTTAAATATGAATGATTGGTTTGAATAAAAATGAATTACTCTTATTTATCAATGAAACTTAGATACCTGTAATTTAATTATGATTGATTATATCTTCGAAACTATGCATTTTTGGACCACCTATTCTAGGAGATTTTGTGTTCTTTTTACTTAAATAATAGAGTTATGGGATATCAAAAAACACACGTTATATAAGAGTCTTCATTTTAACTTAAAACGCTCGGTAAATCATAGGAATCTGCCATTACTGATACACAATCCAATTCCTACATCGCTTAAAGATACCATTACAAATATGGCAAAAAACAATAACAATGAATTGGACGCCAACTCCCGGGCGGTTAGCATTACAAAGACTGCAACTACAGCGTGTTACAAGTATTTCGCAATAGGCCATGGACCGAGGATTTATATCCAAATGTAAGGCATGCCCGCGCGATATCGCTTGTTATTATTAGGACAAAGATTATGAATATTTATGAGGAGGTCTGTAAAAAGGAACAGTCTTGAACTGGTATGAATATAATATCAATTTGTGTGGGTATTGTAAAGGTACAATTCCGTGCATCGCGGCCGATCGCAGCCGCGCGCGATCGATCGCATACGGCTGACGCGCGCGGCTATTGCGTCAATAATCAGAGTATGAAAATGTATGGCACCGCTTCCGAAGTCTGCGACAGACGCGTGCGGCTAACGACAGATTAGTCAGTATATTATAGACACGACTATTGACGCATCAGACGCGCGCGTCAGCCGCACGCGAATGATCGCGCGCGGCTGCGATCGGCCACGATGCACGGAATTGTACCTTTAATGATGGTTGTAGTGCGTTGGCCTTCGAATTGGTATAATGTCTTTATTGGAAGTGTAGTTTGCAAAGATTAATACAAATGCCTGAACAGTAGCCTCACATAAGTCCTTTGCATCTAAAATAAGAGTCAACTAATTCATATTCCTGAATTTAAGAATTCTACTTTTGCAAATAAAGTTGGTTCTTCGCTTTTCGCATACCGCAGAGAGTAAATGCAAATTCATGTGAATTGAAGCTAACCATTAAGATGACAGAACATCTAATTTTAACATCAGTGAAAGCTATTTCTGAAACAAAAATTGTTTACTATTAAGTGTTCTTTTGATCAAGAAAATCAAGCTTCAAACAAGAACGAAAGTTTGGAAAACCGGAGAAATCACGTCATTCCGAGATACACGCCCTAAAAGGCATAAACTTGGGCGTTGAGTCACTCGTCACGAATGAATCACAAAAACTTCATTTCATGACTGAAGATCTGACTCAGAACATACTCTCGGAATACTAACACATTTTGTATTTTGAATTTAGAAGA
This sequence comes from Amphipyra tragopoginis, assembly GCA_905220435.1. NCBI lineage: Eukaryota > Metazoa > Arthropoda > Insecta > Lepidoptera > Noctuidae > Amphipyra > Amphipyra tragopoginis. The sequence continues at coordinate 6,171,305 of HG991997.1, read as the reverse complement.
CTTACTAATAGAATGAATGAATTTGTGGAACGGAACGTGCGTTTCAAGCTCGTTCTTAATATAAAAAGTGTGATTCTGAATGAAAAGTCCGTTGCGTTCTTGGTAAAAGTTTGCATCTTCGAAAGGAATGATATTAATAATTCAAATGCTCATCGATGCCGAAGTTGCGAAGCCAGCTATCGATAGATTCTATAAATGCATCGTAATGTTCCTAAATTTATTAGTATTGGTGCATTATCTTTTATCATAACTTTCTTTATAATATTTGGTTATAACTTGTGTATTATAATTATTTATTATTCCGGTTTTTACTCAAGTGTATTCGTTCGTGGGTTCAACTTGCGACCTCGCCTAGTCAGCTCATGATTAAGGGCTTCCTTTTGGTCCGAAACTAGTCGGGCAATCCCGAAAAATGCCCGTCAGTAAAAATCAAACTCAAACTCAAAACTCATTTATTCAAAATAGACTAGAATTACTTAGTTCTTTTTGAACGTCAATTTTACAATATAGACATCTCCCAAAAAGCCCTCCCTTCACCGCTTCCTAGTATTTATGCTGTGAAGAAGAAACGGCGCAACAAACTCCCCAGCAACACAGATATGTCTGTCAAGTGAATAAATTAATTGACTCTATACAAAGAAAATCATAATATTTTTTACAATAATAAAATTATGCACAAATCGAAACAAATCATACATTTTTCGTTCCCAGAATATCACTTGAAAATATTTTGATGGGCAACGATAAACTACAGAGAAAAATGATATTCTAAGCAGAACTTCTACTTAAAAATATTCAGTTTCGATACATTAGCGACATTCTTCATTACATCTCTCAGTATTTGATTCTTCAATATGTCGTCAAGAACAAACACCACACATAGCGCAACATTATCCAGCCATACGTTTGTCATAATCCGTCCGACATAACTCCATGTTTTACAAGCAGTCAGCTATCTGCTAGCTGCTCTGTGGCGGTTGACAAAGGTCAGCGCAGCACCGTCACGACTTGAATCCGAGCCGACAGCGCATGGGAACAGGACCTCGGCGACCATACCATTTGTCTGGCTATTATTAGCCGCTTTTATAGGTGAGAAGTTAATGCAACCATGTTTTGTGCTATTGTTGCTGTTGGTTATTTAAAAAGTGACCCAAGAAGAACTATCGCAGTCTACTTCTGGAATAGGGGTTTCGTAAATAAGAGATGCCAGAACTCCTACCATTCTTCTCCTCTCGTGTCAGCACGAGATATACGAGAACAGCTCATACCATCTTGAATCTCATGGTGAAAATAATTGCCTGTTAGCAAAGTTGGTAGCGGGACTGACTGCCCAGGGTGCGCCGGATGTAATTAAGTATCTTCACTTGTGGTGGCTCCTACTCCTTCTCCTATCTACGCTGAGTAAATAGACTGAGAACCCCATTTCTCACCCAGACTGCTGATATTGGTTCTGAAGTTTTTAAGTTAGATGATAATCCCGCCACCTGTCAATCATCCGTATTGGTCAAACTATAGGTATTCACCACCCCTTCAAAACAAATTACTGTAGCCAGTCGCAGTCGGCCAGACCCAAGGGCATGGAAACAACTTTACTGCATCGGTTTGTCTGGTCATTAGCACAGCTTATAGCAGCACTTATCAGGTGAGAACTTATTGCCACTATTAGGGATTAAGATAACTGTTTTCGGTATCGTAAAACATGATTAAGACAGTGTACTAGGTGTCTTAAGTCTCATTAAGGACCTAGCAATCATTAATCAATAGCTTAATAATAACAGTGAGGCAAGGATGGTAATTGTATCATTTAAGGATAAGATTTTTTCATGTAAAGAGCCTGAACAAAAAAGACTCGAGACGAGATGTAGTTAGGAAGAACTAACACTTATCTAGAAGACTGGATAGCATTACGAATATAATGAACTTCGGTAAAATAGTGACATTATTTTTAGGTCAGATATAAACTGTATTTTGTTGAATAGAAATCAGTTTCCACTAAAGCTTCATGGTTTAAACCCTGAGATCAGGTGACCTACTGCGACGGATTAAAAGCCACACTGTCTAAAAGTCCGACAGCTGGTGTACGTCAACGTTATAAATGTTGAAACTTGTAATTCTCCACATCTTATGTGACAGCACAGTTGAACAAAACAAACAAACATAATTGGAGCAATATAAATCACAATTACCACTGATACTGTATATACAACTGACTGATTCTAACTAGAAGCCAGGCGTCCTTGTTACCCATTCCTTATACATTAATATTATTTATCTTATCGTGTGTTTTCAGTGAAAATGAGCCGATGGTAAGGCGTGAGGGAGCAGGGCGCGGCGCCGGCCAGCCACTCAAGATAGCTGGCTTACTAATGTACCAGATAGTATTGAATTATGACGTCCAACTACGATATTGTTCTACGTGAAATTTAGCGAAAGTTTGTATCGCAGACTGTTTGTTTGATGTGTTTATTTGTGTTCGATATCCTGGTGTAGCGGTCTTGGTGGTCTGGATTGGACATAGGTATTTGTGAGATGTGGACTAACTTTAATCATTTCTTGAATTCGTATATGAGAGATACTTTGAGGAAATTTGATGAGTACTTTTGTGGTCCAATATAGCCTACTATACTTGGTTAGACGGAGGTTTGGAGATTCGAAGGGGAACACTGGATTTTCCTGCAAGACTTCTTAGTCAAAGTCTAGAATTGTACTAGGAAAGGATTACTTGATTGATCAACGATCAATTCTTCATCTTCTCCAGCAGCATACTTTAACAACCATACTGCGATCACCAAACCGCCTGCCAAGCGTGGCGATTATGGCAACCCCCCCCCTGGGGGGGGGGGGGGTTCCAGCAGTGGACGTCTTTCGGCTGAATGATGATGATGACCATAGCATAGCAAAGATTATCCGGACGTAGGAGTAGCGGGGTTGACTCCCTAGGTTGCGCCGGATGTAGATTAGATGTATTGTCACTTCTGGAGTTGCGCCCGATGTAGGTACTTAAGTATCGTCACTTTTGGAGGCTCATTTAATGCATCTCAATTAAATGATGATGAAAATTGAGTACTAGACTTTGAAATGGAACAAAGGGATACTATGCAACCAGTGCATCTAATGTTAGCACCGTTAAAATTTTACTTTGACCATTGAATAAAATTCAGCTCAAAGTTATCCAAGAACGCCTATTACGCCAAGGTCTCAAACTCCGTCAGTTGTTATCGGAAGTAAAAACAAAAAGATATCTCAATTCTTCGCGGTTTACAGAATTTTAAGACAAAACGTGCAATGTGTGAATGATTGTGTCCCAAATATTTCTGTGCGTGAGCGAGTCAATCGGCTACTTTCGTTACGGTCGAGTTTAACATAATCGACTGTTGCTGCTACCGACAGAGATGACCGATTTCTTTATTTCTTTAGTATTATTTTGTTGCGAATATTTATATAAATAAAAGTCTTTTAACGAGTTAAAGAAGCGAAAAAGACTTGAAGGTAAAGTGGAGATTTCCTTGGTGAGAAGCAGAAAAAAGAAATGACGACTCTCTTAGGGAAAGCCGAGGGTTTGCTAGATAATTTGCGTCTACACCAAAGTAATTGTAAAAACTAGGCCATTCATTCAGGGCGCAGGGCGTATTGCACCAATATGTAGAGTCTATTAGATTTAAGACTAATAGAAAATAGGTCAGGTATTTTCTTTCTAGATCAGGTGGGCAAAAAAAACTATAACAAGAATAAAAAATAAAACATTTTTAGGGTTAGTACCCAAAGGGTAAAAGGGGACACTATTACTAAGACTCCGCGGTCCGTCTGTCACCAGGCTGTATCTCATGAACCGTGATAGTTAGACAGTTGCAATTTTCACAGACGATGTATTTCTGTTGCCGCTATAACAACAAATACTAAAAAACAGAATAAAATAAATATTTTGCTCCCGTACAACAAACATGATTTTTTTTGCCGTTTTTATAGATAGGTACGGAACCCTTCGTAAGCGAGTCCGACTCGCACTTGGCCGGTTTTTTATATTACGGTCCTGGTTAAAAACCTTCACTGACCTTATTTGGGCCTCGGGCTGTAGTTTGATCACCCCGTTCTAGACTAAAGGGTTTTTTTTTTTTTTTTTTTTTTTTTTCTATTGGACTGCAGTAGGTCGTCCTAGGGGACGGTTTCTACGTAACCGGGCAGTTATTGGCGAGACCTGAAGGGTCTCCAGCCAATGGGGGGGAAGTAAAATACTTAACCTAAACTAACTACTTGTACTACACTAACATCATGACTACCTGCAACAACAGCACTAAGGGCGACCCCTAGTGGGACTCGGACCTCGGCTTAGGGCGTTGCTGGCGTGGACATAGGGGGGGGGGGAGACAGCTTGATGAGGGCTGAATTATCGGGGTGACTGTAGACTAAAGGGTGAGGAAGCTGCTTCTTTTATACGACTGTCGGAAGCCTATATTCACACTGGCCTAAAACGACAGACTTGAAATGAAATGAAATTATTTATTCTGCAAAATGGATATTTAAAAATCCCTTTTAAATGTCGGTTTGTTTTTTTAAAGCTAGATGTCGGCGTTTCCTATCTGAATACGAAACAAACTCAGGGATCAAAGTCTCTTTCAAAGTCCAGACATATTTTCTGTAGCAAAAATTTGTGTAAGGACAATGCAGTACAACTCCTGGACTGGCCTTTTGAGGAAAGTCCAAGCAGTTTGAAGAACATGAAGATTTCACTACGGATGTTTTCGTAGTCACCTAACTCTAACACATCAATATACAGGGTGTTAAAGAATTCGTGTAATTCCTTAAAATCACATGATCTACTACTGGTGTAGACAGGCCCCGCACGGGATTTACTAGACTAAAAATAAAAAAATTTTTTTTTTTTTTTCACGCGGGTTTGTTACCGATCGTATCTATACCACCTAATAAGGATTCAGTAAAAAAATAAGAAATGTTTTTTTTGCAAAAAAAATATTTTATTTTTGAGAACATTTCGATGCCACGCATAAATTAATGAAAGTACGGTGACACGGCTGGCAGGAACGACTAACGCGATATCGTTCTTTGCAGTCAGATAACTCAAGGTTTTATAAAGACTCAGAAATTTAAAACCAAAAATTTTTCTTGAATTTTTTTTTGTTTGTTTTCGAAAATTCCCATTTAGGGTTAATCTGTGTCACCAGTAGATCACGCGGTTTGAAGGAATTACACGATTTCGCTAACACCCTGTAGAAGAAGATTCGATCTATAAGATAAACCTATTACATAATAATTAACAAATGAATAATGCATACATGTCCACCGTCAAGAAATCAGATCAAAATCGTGAGCAGATCATGCGCCACATTTTCCTATGGCTGTCGTTAACACAATAAGGAACTACGTCTAATTGAGCCGGATAACCTCAGGGCAATTAGGTTGTTCTTACACTTTGTGACACACTGGCCAATTAATGCGCTAACCGTTCCTTCTAATCCGAAATGGTATGCTGTATTAGTATGTTAACAGATTGCGTTAGTTGTGAATTTTGCGTGTTGCTCTAGAAAAATAGTAAATAGGTTACGACACAACTAAGCAAGTTGTATCAGCAAACTTCGTAAAACCGATCACTTCCGAATTGAGTGCGATTTTAAGAGCACTATTGTTTATAAAACAGCAAAAAACTTTACGCTGCTGGCGCAATAAGAGTGAGTGGCGTGAAAATTTGTGACTGCTATTGATTGTTCGATTAGGTACATCAATGTAATTTCTACCTATATTAGCTTCTATAATCCTTCTGATTTATACACTACTTACGAACTCCATGGGAAACAAAGTTGTGGCATTTATGTTTTTTGCTGGAAATCACACGTGACACGATTTTATTAAGGTATTGTTCACTTCATCTTTTCTTCCGTGTCGCATGCCGTCCAAAAAGATTGGCCTGTCAGCAAGGTTGTTAGCGGGGCTGACTGCCTATAGTGCGCCGGACGAACTACCATCACTCGTGGAGGCATTGCACATAATCGACAGTAGGACTAACCTCCTTCCTTTAAAATTTTCTAATAATCATCACAATTAACAATTATACACCGTGGGTCCGAGGTACCCGAAAGATTTTAACCACGCCTTTCTGATGGTATTTTGAGTCAAATGTTATATCAACAAAAGTCCAATTCAGACAATTTCTTTTTTATTTTTGTTTCTTTTTTGTTTTTCGGTACTTAATAAATCAATTAACTTTAGCACTTCCTTGTAAACAATTCCTTAGGTTGAACTGGCAACATTTATAAATTATCGTGTGAGTGGATAAGAAACTTCTCACTTCACAACCCTCCCCGACAAATAAGACATACGGCGAGAGGGGTATGGTATGACAAAAGTCGCAACGCGTTAATAGGACTTGTTACCACAGATATTTTTCGACTTGTGAATTTCCGTAAATAATGAATATTTCGAAAATTAAGCTTTATTCAACAAAATATATCCTAGCTTTTCTCCAATTAGGCATCGGAATCGAAGGTTAAAATCTTTCGGGTACGTCGGGCCCACGGTGTATATTATATTACAATAGTAGAAAGAGAAAACCTTGTAGAAGAGTCCGTCCGGGGAAGTACTACCGCCATACCTATTTCTGCCAGGAACAAGTGTTCCAGTTTGAAGGATATGGGTGCCGGTGACATTACAGGCACAGTCATGAGACTTTCCAACTTTAAATCAAAGGTTGGCAACGCATCAACAATCCTCTTGATGTTGTAAGTGTATATAGGCGGAGGTAACTTACTATCAGGTAGGCCGTCGGATTGTTTGCCACTAAAAAAACACTTTTGGCACAACTTGCTCAGCTTCTTGCTGTCCGCACGCCACGACCGTATGTCACAAAGAATGCTTTCAACAATTAACACGCGAACGCGATTGTCTGGGAACGGACCGCGGACTAACAATCGTTTGGCAACAAAACTTTACGGATGCGTTGTTTTTGTTATGCGTATGTTTCACAACGCTCGACGCACTCGGCTCCCGTGTGTATGTCGCAAGTTAATTAGCGGAACGAAGATTATGTTTTACACAAATTACATAGTTATTGTTGATTATTAAATACTTGAGGACACTACTGGTTATTTCATTATTTATTGTGCAAGACTTGGTTTAAGTTTCTTGGTTTATTTGGTTGTCAGTTGTTTTATTGCTTGAAAGGTAATGTTGTTAAGATTTAATGATTTTAAGTTGATGGATAGTTGTTACAGCCGCTTATCAAGGTTCGATCTGAAAGGGTGTTAAAGTACCCAGAATAATGAGTAACTTTTGTTCTACCACTTTCCCCAAAAGTCAATAGTTAAAGAGAAATAGCTGTTCAAAAATTACATAAAAAATACGCTAAAATCTATCTATCCTCAGCTATGATCAGCTGTGTTGACATTTTAAGTCATATTTGGGATCACGAATTAGAAGCTCCATTTTCTGAATTTGTATGAAGTTGTTTTGGTGAAGAATTTTTGAAAAAACTAAAATAAAAATTATTTTAAATGGAAATTAAAAAAATCAAATTTTGAAATTTTAGTACTTGCTTTAAAACTGTCATTAGTGATAGTTTAAGTGGTCTGTGGATTAGTACCCCCTTTCCGACTAACCTTGTATACACCTAGAACACAAAGAGGGTTGCTGATGCGTTGCCAACCTTACAGACAAAATTGGAATGTCTCATATGCCTTAACTTCTCCGACACCCATACCACAGTAGACATATAAGCTAAAGCAGTACTTCAACTACCTACAATCGTCCGATTTGACACACACACACACAGACACGCACTGCAACAAGACAAATAAGGTATTTTCGGGATACAGTTCCATACAAAAACAAAAAACGACTCAGTATACAGAGCGTGTCTGTGTGAGTGTTTCAATTCTTGAGATTATAGTAAGTTGAGGTACTGCTTTAGCTTATATGTCTACTGTGCCCATACCCTTCTAACCGGAATACAGCAATGCTGGGGGCCTACTCCCTAAATCCGTCAACGAAGTTAATCGCCCGTCCGAAAGTAGGCCGAAACGTAGGAGTGAACAAAAGAAGTGTCAAGTTCAACTTTTCTGACGGGCAAAAACACACCGGTAGTAGGGACAACTGTCAAATCGTGTTGTCATTCATTCTTAGTTCGGGCCCCGAAAAAATCGTATGGCTGTAGGTGATAGGGAGTAGGAAACCACGTAAGGCCGAAACTACGGACTTCGTGCTTAGGGAGTAGACCGCCTGGTTCGCGGCAGAAATACGTACGGTGGTAGTAGCTTCCATACTACTTAGTGGTGGTGGTGGAATTCTTTAACAAGGAGAGTAACTACTACCAATACAATTTTTTTTAAGACTATTCTTCTTTACTTCGTCTTAACTTCTTACGTAGATTTACCTATAGTTTCGCTTGTCGGAAGGAGAAACTCTTTTGAAGTGATTTCATAACCTCTTAGTTGTCAAGTTCACGATTATGTCTAAAAAATTAAGGTACTGACAAATCACTCTTATTTAAGAGCCTGTTAAGTGTAATTTTAATGACATTTTTGAGATGCTGATACGAGTAATAAAAAAAATACATAATATGTATTGACGTTTACATTTAAAAATATGTCAGATGCATGAAACTCCTGCCAGGGTTGCGGAATTTGTTCGAAAGAGTTGCCGCAGCCCTGGAACGCAAAGGGCATTAGGAGGAACACGGATGGGTTTTAGTCAGTAAGAGTCTGACACTCCCTTCCGCTCCGCCCAGAGCGGAAGAAGTCATTCGATGATTTCCCACCTAAGGTTGAAGCATCCTTAAAAAAACAGGTTTATGAAACTCGGATGATGTTTACATTTAAAAATATGTCAGATATGTAAAATTCTGATGAAACGTGACGTTTACATTTTGACAGCTACACTTAGGATGCTCCTCCTAGACCGCCATGTTAAAAGTAGTCTATTAGTACCCTAAGCTTACCTACTAGAGCTTACGTAGCTTTAAAAACGTTATTTTCCTGACCTAGTTCTAGAGTTGGTAGGTTTATGAACGGAATGAAAAATGCGGCATACTGCAGCTAAACTCTTAAGATGACTAAGATTGATCACTGTACCTCTGCGAAACTAAAGAGTACATACTTTTATCAGGTTGGTAAGACTTTAAATGGAATTTAAAACTCTATTATAACGTAAGATGGTTGGACAGGGGAATATGTGAAATGTGTGTTAGGGAATGTGGATGGATATAATAAATAGATTAAAGTTCTTAAAGGGGCCTCTGCGCGTTAGACATGTGTCCCCCGTATGCCTTCGAAAAGACCGGACATCTTCCGCACGGAGCCGTGAACTTAAAGAGATAAATTCTTTATTATCAGGCTACTTAGGCCCATAGATATATACCTTACAAACTAATATATATATAAATATATATAAGGTCTATCTATTCATATACAAAATATTTTAAGATATATATCTATAGGTGGTCAAGGAGCCAAAGAAAAGAGAATTTTTTTTTTTTGTAAGTTTTTTATTTTGCGTAATTATTATAATTGTAATAATGATTGATACATTTTGCATAAATTTGAAAAAAAATTGCCCGCTTCATTGACAATAAATACTACGTAGAAACTAGCGTAATGGATATTGAAAATAGTAATGAGCCAGTATTTGATACGTGTATCAAGTAATTTTAAATTATTTAATTAAAAAAAAAATACTTACTTTTTCTTTTATTTAATTTATACGGCTTCTTTACCACCTATAGACGTATTCCTTAAAACATTTCGTGTATGAATAGATAGACCTTATATATATACAAGTAGAGGTAGTCCAAAGAAAAGATGGATGGATTGTGTGAAGGATGATATGGGTAAGAAAGGAGTGAGTACTGAGATGACGGCTGATATAAGTAGGAGAATGGAAGAGGAATACATGTCATGTTGTGCTGACCCTGCCTAGTGTGGGTTAATGACAGGGAGATAATGAAGGTTGGACAGGACAATATGTTCAGAAACTTGGTCGTCATCGGTTGTGGTGTCGTCGGATCTTTGCAGGTCGCAGTTACGCCAGTTACCAAGAAACTCCTGATGATAGCTGAGGAATACTGGATGCGGAAGATGCAGTACCGAATATTGGTGGCTTTGGAAGAGCTCTGTGTTCAGCTGATGACTACAATTAAGATCTTTATTCATTGTAAACACATATAAATTATATTTTTAAATACATATCATAAATAAAAAACAATATACATTTAAAATATAAAAAATAGTATCCCACCAGCATCGGGAACAGGGTCCAAGCCGCCGGCAGTCAGGGCTTCAGAGAAAGGAACCTCCTCACTATGCGTGCCGTGTCAAGGAGTACTGCTTTCTGTATCAAGCCCTTGATCCAGCCGCCCAACGAGAGCCTCTTGAGATGTTGTTCGAGGCTCTTGGCTATTAGGCCATTCGCCGTAACGACTATCGGAACAATGACTGCTGAGTCCACATCCCACATGCCGACAACCTCGCGTGCTAGATCAAGATATTTTATTTGTTTATCTTTCTCAGCTTTCACGAGATTCTCGTCATGAGGGACGGTGATATCAACAATCATTGTGCGGCGCTCTGATCGATCTATTACCACTATATCAGGCTTATTGGCAACAATAGTCCTGTCAGTGATAATAGATCGATCCCAGTACAATGTGACATGACCATTCTCGAGAACTGGGTCGGGCACATACCTGTAGTACGGTACTTCCGATTGCACAAGGTTATATTAAGTTTATTTTTAGTATTATGAAATGTGTATAGGATTGGGAAGGTTGTGTTTATAGAGTGTGTTAGAATGGATGTCCTCTTGAGATGTGCCTTACAGGAGTAGCAGAGGCTGAGGCTCCAGAAGTATAACTTGATCCCCGAAGTAACTTAGTCTTTATTATGGTGAAGATGAGTAGAACCAGCAATATCTAACATAATAAGTTCGATGCCTTTAATTATCAAGTAGTATCACTGAAAGTAGTTTGTTAAGAATCGGCAACTAAATCGATTGCAGCAATTTTTATGTGTATTTTTTTTAAACCTGCTTTTCATGTTAAATGCAGTTAATAATAAAATTTTGGTAATACTATTTTCTTCAATAAACAATACTTAAGCACATAACAGTAAAATTTCAGTCTAATTGAGGTGTTTGAGTGTTTGCGTTATTGTAACATGTCGTATAAGTGTCCACACACACTATGCCGAAGATACGCGACCGAAGTTCCGCGGCTGATTTTATGTTCCGACGTATTCGGCTGATATGTCACACCATAAGTGCCGAACTTACGCGGCAGAAATTCAATTGCACAAATTTGTGGGCGGACACGTGGGGCGCGAGCATGCCTGCCTCCCGCTGCTACCCGCCCCGGATCTTCGTCGGCAATCTAACTGAACTTCGGTCGCGTATAATGTGTGCTCTACAGAATACGTTGCCGCCGAATTGTCGCTGAACTTACGCCCGACCGAAGTTCGACTGCACGCTATAACGCGACGTAATTTCGGCATAAGTGTCGTCAGTAATTCAAATAGCATTACAGGCGTAATCATGCCGAACTTCAGTCGCGTGTCTTCGGCATAGTATGTTTAGACACTAAGACTGCGACGTAGACCTTTGGGAAGCAGAAAGACAACAAAGGTTAGATAATAAAATTTGATTGGCGCAGTTATCCTATTTGCCCAACACAAAACCAGTACACAACCTAGGCGTACCTACACCATATAATCCAACGCTAGTATGTAGGTGCTACTTAAGATAACCTTGTTGCGGTCGCGGCCCACTTGTCTCAGCTGCTTTCCCGTCAACAATGTGGATTACTACGTATTGTTAGCACTAGAAACATTTCGCGAAATGCATCCGAACAGATAAGATGATGAAGGCGTGGTGCAAATAAGCAATGGCCACAAAAAAATCGAGGTGCGAGTGAGGAGTATTGTCTTTTGTTTTTACCCGACTATGGCGAAGCAAAAAGGAGGGTTATGATTTTGATCGGTATGATGTGGTGTATGTAGCAGACGGTCCTAGGATCTCCTGAGCACGTCTGCTACACCAGTTATAAAGAATGGTGTAGAGCATTCAATACCTAGTACATATACATGACAATAATAAAATGCGTATAGAATAAGATGCAAGTCTTTACGTCCCTTGGGGTAGTCAGCGAGTTCCTTCTTGTAGTCACGGTGTTCGCCAATGGCCCACACAGCCATTTTATAGAAACTGGCGACAGCAAACAGACCGGCTGGAGCGCATTTAGTCATGATGGTAGAGATTAGCCAGGATCCGATCTCTTAGGTGTAGTTAGGGCAGGAGACGAAGTTGAAAAGAAGGGAGAAGGGGTTGCTATCGGGCACCGGAATGCATCTCACTTTGGTACCATGGGAACGCAGGTTCTTCAACAGATGTGGGTGCTCAGGTTGCTCAGCTCACATTGATAGTTCCTCCGAGTCCCACGTAAAAACAGGTGTTGCATGGAGCAGTATATAGGGAATCGTTGATCATAAAGAAGATGATACTACAGTGGGTATGTATTGGTATGTCTGTATGTCTACACCCGTGCGCTTTCATGTTCATCTTGCGCTTTCAATATTGATTGCCGTAAGAAGGATTGGCGTGCGCTTTTGTCGAACTAGTATTAAGGCATGCGCTATTGCATGCGCTATGGGGCGCTTCATACATGCTTTAGACGAACACGCAAGATGTACATGAAAGCGCACTGGTGTCAGCGTTGCCAGATATTTTTTTCGGGAAAGCGGGATTTTGAAACTTTTTGGGTAAAAAAGCGGAATTTTTTCGTCGAAAGCGGGACATAGTAAAAAAACTTATATAATCAGTAGTTTTTTAAATACTTACTTGTCTTTTTATTTGAGTTTTAAATTATGTTTATATGACAATAAATAGCAAAAACAGCCCTAGAAAAGTATTTTAATGAAAATATGCTTACTTTAACAATAACTGACTGGTTTACCCAGTATTTAGGCAGTTGAGTCTTCAGAGGAATATAATTATAAACCATATATTATAATTAAGTAAGAATTATTTTTAAGAATTACTTATTCATATTTATGTCGAGTAAACCCCGAAAAGCGGGACTGACCTGTCCCGCGCGGGAAATTTAATTTTGATTCCAAAATCGGGACGTCTGGCAACGCTGACTGGTGTAGACATAGCTTATGTATGTTCATCTGTTCCCTCATAATTTCCAAACTAATTATCATAATTTGACAAATGAGGTATCGTTGGAAGTGTCTTGATCGTCCGCTGGTTAAAGTTTACGTGTCGTCACATTGAATTGAATATGGCGCTCTCTAGAAGACATAATGAAAAGAACACGTTTTTTTTTATTTCACTTTTCCCTAATACCTATGATTGCTTACTACTATTAGAATGTATTGTTTTGTTAGGGTAAACGGCATACGACTACGGCCCATGGCCATCCTCTGAACATCACTATGAATATGTATTCAATACATTAAAATATATTACGTGTAAGTTGTTTATTTAATAGAATATTTATCATATTGAATAGTTTGCATATAACAATTTCAGATGATAATATTTTCTTGTTTCATAATAAGAGCGTGATTTTTCAGTAGTCGGCTTTTAGTTTTTGAACTTATCTATTTTTTATTCTATTGGACTGCTTATAAAGGGTGTTAACGAATTCGTGTAATTCCTTCAAACCGCGTGACCTATGGTGACACTGATTGACCCTGCATAGGTTTTATACAGAATCAACAAAAAAAAGTTTTCAAAAAATGAACCATGTTATTCTGTGTCTGAGTAATTTTAGCATCCCAAGTTAACTGACTGTATGGAGCGATATTGGACTAGTCGTGCCCGTCAGCTGTGTCGCCGTGCCTTCATTCATTTATGCATGGCATCGAAATTTTCTATCCCAAAAAAATAATAATTTGGGAAAAAAGAAACTTTTATTTTTATTTTTAATCAATCTAAATCCCGTGCGGGGTTAATCTATACTATTAATAGATCATGTGGTTTGAAGGAATTACACGAATTCGTTAACATCCTGTATATTCTCCTTGCTTACCGTTTCTACGTTACCAGGCAGTTATTGAAGTAACCTGAAGGGGACCAGCCAAGGGGCGTGTTGTCGACGGGTCCACGTGAGGTGTATTCAAAGGATTACCATGAAGCATGTCATACCAAATGTGAACGCGCGCTCGCCGTCAATCTTATTTCTTACGCACATCAACAACCTAATTTCTTCAATTGATATTCGATTTGGGTGGAATTGATTTATTCATCGTCGTTTGCTATTAAAAGTAGGTGCATTAGATCGATGTTTTGAGAGCGAAAAGCTGGACCATGTTTTCCTCACGGATGCAACTATAATTCTCAGTCACTAATCGCGGTTTTAAATACAGATTACAAATATTTTGGCCCGTGAAATACATCGTTGAATAGGTATGGGTCACAAAATAGACAATTCATATTCTTCGTCTTTATTGTACCTACACATTATACAGTGTGTCCCGAAATTTAGCCTCAAACTGGGAACAAATGCAGTATATATATATATATATATATTGTCCTCCCTTCGGCCATTGTTGATCAGGCTGAAATCCGCATTAATTGTTGATCCACCTTTACCCGCCTATTACTTAGGAAGTTTTGAGTTTATCGTGTATATAGTGCTATATAAGAATTCTCCTCCTTACGACGCTATGATTAAGTGTGCCGCAAAGTCTCTAGCTCGTCAACGACTGGCACGGTAATTGTTGATCTTTTAACCGTCTTTTTTTTTACACGGAGTATACTTTTGTTGATCAATACAAACTTCGCTTGATCAACATTTGTCGCGGATACTTTCTTTTTGAGTAAAGCGGTGAGGATACTTTTGTTGGTCAATATGAACTTCGTTTGATCAACATTTGTCGCGGATACTTTCTTTTTGAGTAAAGCGGCGGCCGGCGGCGTAAGAGCGGCAATGTTGCAAAAAACGAAATCAAATCAAAATCAAATCAAATCATTTATTTGCAATAAATAGGGTACATAGAATGGTGTTATATAAAATACAAAATTAGATCAAGCCCATTTAGCCATTATAAATAGCATGCAAATTTTACTTAAAAACTATTAGAAGCAGATTACTGAATATTCAAATTAATCATTATGCTTAAACAGATCACAAGATACATTCAGGCAACGAGGTTATGCTTGCAATACAAAACATATGTAATACCACCTACTCAGAATAATTTAAAAACTCTTTGATGGAGTAAAATCTGTGATTTAATAACCAATTGCTTAAAGCTGCTATGAACCTATTTAACGGTAGTTCTTTAAAACGTGTTGGAATTTTATTGTAGATGCTTATGCACATTACATAGCAGTTTTTTTGCAAACGACTAGTTTTGGGTATCAAACTCAGTACTAATCTGTTTGGGTTTCTAATATTTGTTCTCTGAGTAACATCTTTTGCGTGTTTGAATAAGCTAGAGCGCTGTTTAACGAATTTACCTACCTCTAGAATGTATAGACAAGGCAGGGGGAGTATTTTTAAAATTTTAAAATATGGGTAACAGGACACATCCGGAGCAATATCGCATATGGACCTAATGCACCGTTTTTGAGCAATGAAAGCTTTATTTACATTAGTTCCATTACCCCAGATTAGTAACCCATAGCGAAGTACTGATTCCACATATGCAAAGTAGGCCGTACGTGCAGTATTTCTATTAGCCACTTTTACAAGTTTATAAAGAGCAAATGAAAATCCGTTAATTTTATTACTTACTTTCTCTATTTGTTCATTCCAATTTAATTTACTATTTAAGATTAGTCCAAGAAATGTTACATTGTTTGCATTTAGTAGATTTTGTCCGTCGTAATTTATATTAAAATTTGAATTTTTAAAGTTATTAAAATTTATAAAATTTGTCTTTGATAGATTAATTTGTAAATTATTATTATTTAACCAGTTTATAATTAGTTTCAAAGTATTATTAATGTCAGTTTCATGTTGCAATAATGTCATTTTTTTATTAGAAGTTACTATGATCGATATATCATCAGCAAACAATATTGTCTTATGGTGTGTAACGTCAGGTAAGTCATTAATGTAAAGTAAAAATAGCAGCGGACCTAGCACGCTACCTTGGGGTACTCCAAACTCATTCCGCTGGTAATCTGACCTATGTATTTGGATATGGTCGTTTGTATTTGGTTGTGCTATTTCTACACATTGGTATCTATCCTCCAGATAGGTCTTCAACCAGGTAAGAGCCGGTCCCCTTATTCCGTTATGTTCTAATTTTTCCAGAAGTTGGCTATGGGAAACAAAGTCAAATGCTTTTGACATATCTAGAAAAACAGCTGTTGTGTAGTTTTGTTCATTGGCACTTTGCAGAATATCATTTACTAAAAAGAAAGCTGCATCTCTAGTAGATTTATTCTGTTGAAAACCAAATTGGTTTTGTATTATTACATTATTTTTGTTAAAAAATGATATTAATTTACCATGCATGACTTTTTCAAATAACTTAGAAAAGATTGGTAGCAATGTTATGGGCCTGTAATTGGTCATGTCTGTTTTATCTCCATGCTTGTATAAAGGTTTTACTACAGAACATTTGAGTTTATTGGGAAAAGTGCCTAATTGCAATGACAGATTGACTAGACGAGTAAGAATGGGGGTAATATCATTGCTGCATGCTTTTATGATCTTGGTACTTATGGAATCGTAACCTTCAAATGTTGTGTTGGCCAGAGACGTTATTACTTTATTTACATCGGTTTCATCAACTGGGGACAAAAAAATTGACTTTGGTTGTTTGTATTTTATAGACGAGTTACAGAGTTTATGATTAATTTTATTAGTTGTAGAAATAAAATACTCATTAAAGGTATTTGCTATGATTAGAGGATCCGAAATAGTTGTTTTTTTGTTTACTACCTTAGATATGTATTTCTGACTATCTAAACAGCCAGTTTCATTTTTAATAATAGTCCAGGTGGCTTTACATTTATTTTTACTATTCATTACATAATCTCTGTTATTGTTTTTTTTAGCACTATTTATACACTTCTTGAATAATTTATTATATTTTAAATAAATAAGTTTATCTTGCTTAGATTTAGTTGAGTAGTATTTATAACGAAGTTGTCTTTTACTTTTACAACTCTGTTTAAGACCTTTTGATAGCCAATTTAACCTTTTGGAACTGTTGACCTTTACCTTAATTATAGGAAAACAGAGATAATAGAGAAGGCAGAACCACTCGTAGAACTCGTTAAACGCAAGATTTAGATCAGTGTGATTATGCCAGACTATATATTGTAGACTAGGTAGATATTGTTTAAATTTACTAATATTTTCATCCGAATAGCACCTTTTAAAGTTATATACATACTTGGGTATTTTGCCTTTGAATTTTTCTAACCAGGTAAGTGTTTGTGCAGTATCATGATCGGATAGGTGTAGCGGTAGAATTACACCAGACGCATTTTGGATATTGCTAATAATTAAGTCAAGACATGATCGTCCTCTAGTTGGCTCTGTTATATGTAAGGTTAAGTTATATTTCCTCAATATATCCATTAGTTGGTGAGTTGCCGGGTTTTTCGTATCGAGCATGTTAATATTCAAATCACCAGCAATTATTAATTTATTTTTTGAATATTTAGATAGGTATTTGTATAGCATAAGGTCCAAGTTGTTAAGAAAATATTCAAGATGTGTTTTCTTTTTTGAAGGAATCCTATATATACATATGATGATGATATTGTTAATTTCTATTTTGGCTGCACAGAGTTCAAAGTGAAAAATCATCCTAAATTCGTCAAAGCAGGCTATCTTTTTGTGTAATATACCTTTTTTTAACAGTATACATGTGCCACCTCTTTTATTTATTCTACAGTAATGTGATGCGAGTTCGTAGTTCGCAATATTTATTTGTTTCTCAGTGCCTATTTTAACAAATGTTTCCGTTAAACATAATATATCGGGGCTACAATCAGTCTCAATTTCTGAGAGGGTAATTTCTAGTAATTCTTTTTTTGAGAATAGGCCGTGAATATTTTGATGGAATAAAGTGAAACGATTAATTAATTTAGAGTCGAAAAAAAATCTTACTACATTCCTTAGGAGAATCGCTCAAGACTGTTGTGTTGTTTGATGTCGGTTTTTGAGCTGTACTTTTAATTTGAAAATAGTACGGTATTGTGCCTTTCTTAATGATTATTTTATTTTTAGCATTATTTCTCTCATTTCCTGAAGTATTTCTATTAGCATTAGATCTATTTATAATTAATTTTAATTTTGTGGGTGATAGAAATTGTAATTTGTAGTCAGCATAATTAATATTTAAATTCAGTTTGTTGCATACATAATGGATATAATCATATTTATTTTTACAGTAAATATTGTCTATAACCATGCAGTTTTGTAAATGTTCAGTCCAAAGATTTAGGGATTTATTTAACATGTTCACATTCAAATACGGATTAAAATATATTGGGGCTATATAGATAGACGCTTTACTCAGTTTGCTTAATGCGGTACATAGATTGAAATGCAATTTTTGTATATTGCTATCATGACTACCGATACTAAGAATTACGATGTCATCTTTGGATAAATTCTGTGCGATACTGTCACATTGTGAAGAAATTTCGGTACTTGTTGCTTCTGTCAAAATTAGCGCAGTTGGTTTGTAAATATCATTCCATTGTCGACTTCTCGTTCTTATCAAAGCAGCAGATAGTCCTCTAAGTTGCTCATCTCCCAAAATAAGAATTTTCCGTGTAGTTTGACTCTCCGAAGTAGCCTGTACTGGTGAACCAATCTGTACTTGGCTGGTTTCGATGGCATTCACGCTCTGAGCAGATGCATTTGGTTGGTTTTGTTGTAGTTGCTTATAATGTATGGTAGATGGTGTGTTTACATTTGCTGGTTGGTCCTGAAATGTCTGTTTTGAATGTTTTTCTGTGTGAGAAAAGTCCAGTTTGGATCTAATCAAGCTTCTGCGAGTTTGCATTTTGTTTTTTTTTTTTGTCGAAGTACTCTTACAAATACTGGTTAATTTGTCAATTTTCAACTTGTATTCGTTAATTTGCTTGACCTGTTTTCTATTTTGAAGTAGCAGATTATCGATCTCATTTTCTGCTATTTCTAACTTTTCTTCAAGTGTCGATATTTTTTTTCGCATCACATTTATATCTTCAATTATATTTGTATGCAAATTCTGATAACTACGATTTAATTCATGAGCGGGTGATGAATTTAGAGAAGAATAATTGATATCATCGTTTTCTGAACATTCTGATAGCCCGTCAAAAGAATTATTAATTGGAAGATTAAGTTTGCATTTGTTTCTAATAGTAACATTTCTCCTTGTGGTGTTTTCAAGTGATGTATTACAAGAATGGGCAATTGGAGTTGAGTTATTATCTTGAACCGTATGTGATGCCATCTTGTAATTGTAATGAAGTTATATCATCAACTTAGCTAAATTACTATTTTATCCTCTTAAACTATTTTTTTTTTTTGCTTTTTTACTGTTCTAAGTTGATGTTTGAGGATGTTATTATGACGCCTGAGAGATAAATCACCAAGAAATCACAAAAAGTGTAAGGTGAGAATTGAGGCTCGAACCGACGACTTGTAGGTACTGTAGTTCGTTAAAGCCGCGCCTCTCCGGTTGGGCTATTTGAACACTTAGGTAAGTTGTTGAAATTGGGCTATGCTAAGTAGTATTTGAGTAAGAGTTCGTTACACTACTGATTTTAAATGGTAATCAGGTTCGAGTCCAAAGGTCATTGTCTTTGTTTTTTAACATCAAACTTAACTTTCAACACAGTTCTAATTATTTTAGTGTTTTTTTTCCACAAATAGCACTATATTGGTGTGTTGTTATTGTTTTTGTTATAATTACACTTCAGGAACTATTTAGCACTAGTTTTATCACCAAATATGCGTAGATTTTATAGCGGATTGTTTCAAAGTTAATTGATGGTTTTGAGTTTAAATAACACTTGCACAGATGATTTGCACTAAACTCTTCGTGTTCGTAGTGAATTCACTGAAGTTTAAGAGATTTAACTATTTTTTAACAATATTAGTACAGAGAACAATGTTGTCGTGACGGACAGCGCCATCTACCTACGGAAACGGAAACGAAACGGAATTACGGAAGTGTATTTATGTTAAAGTGAGCCAAAAAGTGCGCCCATGACTGCAAGTCGTTTGCCTAGTTAAGTCGGGATTTGTGTCCCGTGTAGTCAATGTGTTTTACGATCGTTCAAGACGATACTTCTTCGAATTATGTTAGTTTTTACAAGATTATTTTTGTTTTTTTTACGCTGAACGCAAATAGAGCACGACGGAACTGTATTTTGATTTTACCAAATGACGTTCACATGTATCTAGTACTAACACGATTCAAATTCTAAAGCTTAGAAATCATACCCGCAGCATTGGCATAAACATTGGGATCATGAGATATGATTATTGATGGCATTTATAAAGATATTTGTTTGTAAAAGGTATTTTTATTTTTTATCAACTTCGTTATTCATTTACAAAACTTATTAAATACATTTTTAAATATTTCTATAAAAAACATAAAACATTTAAAAATATTAAAAAAATAGTAGCCCACCGGCATCGGGAACAGGGTCCAAGCTGCCGGCAGTCAGGGCTCCAGAGAGAGGAACTTCCTAACAATACGCGCCGTGTCCAGACGTACCGTTTTCTGAACCTAACCCTTGATCCAGCTGCCTAACGAGAGCCTCATCAGATATTGGTCGAGGCTCTTGGCTATTAAGCCATTGGCAATAACGACTTTGTTATTTATTTATTAACAACTTATTATGACCTGTATTCATTTTTAAACATACCTATATGTAAATTACATTTTTAAATATTTCATAAAAATAATAATAAAACAAAAAATAGTAGCCCACCATCATCGGGAACAGGGTCCAAGCTACCGGTGGTCAGAGCCTCAGAGAGAGGAACTTCTTCCACTTGATCCAGCCGCCCAACGAGAGCCTCTTTAGGTGGTTGGTCGGCACAATTACTGCCGAATCAACATCCCATATGGCGACAAACTCGTGTGCCAAGTCTTGATATTTAATTTCTTTATCTTTCTCAGCTTTCACGAGGTTCTCATCATACGGAACAGTGATATCAACTATCATTGTGAGACGCTCTGATTGATCTATCATCACTATATCAGGCGTATTGGCTACAATAGTCCTGTCGGTGATGATAGGTCGATCCCTGTACAATGGTTCATGACCATTCTTGAGAACTGGGTAGGGCACATACTTGTAGTATGGTACTTCTGCGTCCACAAGGTTGTATTAAAGAGCAAGTTGCTGATGAATTATCCTAGCTATGAGGTTGTGTCTTTGCAAATACTCATCGTTAGCAAGACGAGAACAACCAGAGATAATATGTCGGATAGATTCACCGGGACAGTGGCATGCCCGACAGATGTCAACCGTGCCGTCCTTCACAACATATTTTCTAAAATTGTTCGTCATCATAACTTCGTCCATAATTGCACAAACAAAACCTTCGGTTTCCCCGAAGAAGAAGAAGAGAAGTCACCAAATCGTAACCAGACCACGGACGCTAGAAAATCTACATCGGGCCCATAAAAGCGTCCGTGAAGCTCTTTGCTTCGCCATACTGCCTTGCTGCCATTGGTATCAAGCACTACAGGTTTGCGCCAGTTCTCTTTAGCCAAGGAGAGCGGGGTGAATCCTTTGTCCACTGCGACTACATCTCGATGGGTCCCCACGTCGTTTTGGCAGAAGTACTCCCTGAGACTGTACACATCGCGGTTGTGGAGGGTTTTAGCATTTAAAAATAAAGAAAAAAAAACTTCTTTAAAAACAAGCTTTTATTACTGGGGAGTAAAAAGAACTAAAAAGTTCAAAATAATTTAATATATGTATGAGTATGTTGTGTATGTATTTTTACATAAAAACGTGTTACATTTTGACAGCAAGAACACTAAAGAAGGTGTAACACGCTTTTATGTAAAAATACATACACTACATTACATACCCATACATATATTAAATCATTTTGAACTTTTTAGTTCTTTTTACTCCCCAGTAATAAAAGCTTGTTTTTAAAAAGTTTTTTTTTCTTTATTTTTATTTTTAACTTTTTAGTAGGTGTATTAAGCGCCCCAAACTCGATGGGTTTATGTGTTTTTATTACGGAGATCCTATGGCCACTTTCCAGCTCCATCATCAGACTTTTGATACCATCTAAGGTTAAAGTTCTCATCAAGACGAATCAAATGAGCCCAAACTCGATGCAGTTATGTGGTTTTATTACGGAGATCCTATGTCCACCTTTCAGCTCCATCATTAGATCAGCTCCACGTCATCATAATATTGCATTGTCACGCGATTTGCATATTCGTGCAAAATTTCAGCTCAATCGGAAACCGGAAAGTGGGTCAAATTTAACTTGCAAAATTCCATTACAGACAACGGGACAGGTGAAACTAAATAAAAGTTTGTAAAAAGCCTCGACCCCCACACTTCTGCGGGACAGTGTACAGTCTCATTACCGACGAGCGTGGGTGATGCATACGATTTGCAGTCAGCAGCGTACGGACCCTTCTATCCAGGGCGTCGAGTTTGGTCTGAGTCCACTTGAGTATGCCGAAGGAGTACATCACGACTGGCATGACCCAACTGTTAAAGGCGCGCACCTTATTTCCACCTGACAAAAGACTGTTAAGTACTTTTTTCAGGCGGCCACAGAAGCGCTCCCTTAACGATTGCTTTATGTCAGTCAGTGTAGGTTTCGGTTGGGGAGAGGGATGAAATCCGAAAATTGGGTTCCCACGGATTCCATAATCCTCCCTTGCTTTACATGCATGATTGCACATTTGTCCACACCAAATTCCATCCTGATAGAATTACTGAAGGTTTCAGTTACCTTCAGTAACTCCACCAGTTGCAAATTTTTGGGGCCAAAGAGTTTCAGTTCATCCATGTAAAGGAGATGGGATATTACCTGACCACCTCTTCTCAACCGATAGCCTAGCCCTAAACCCTCCAGCAGGGTGCTTAGAGGGTTCAAGGCTAAGCAAAACGACATCGGGCTCAGACTATAGCCCTGGAATATACTCCGCTCAATCCTGATTGGTTCTCCTCTTCCTTGAATTTGTCGACGTCCTGGATAGTGAAGTACCGTCCTCCATTGCCCCATACATGATGTCAGGAAGGTGCGTAGAGTTGTATTTACTTTGTACAACTCTAACACCCTCTTGAGCCATGTATGTGGCACCGAGTCGAAGGCCTTCTTATAATCTATCCAACATGTCGACTGATCCTTTCGGGATCGGCGAACCTGTTGGTTAATGGCTATGTCAATGAGGAGTAGCTCCTTAATACCGCGGAACCCATTCCATCAACTTTATTGTTAACATAATGGCGACACAATAGACTTTTTTAGTTAATATTAAGTTGTTTACGAACGGCAGTGATCGAAGAACGGAAGTCTGGCATCGCTGCATAGCAAGATGTCGCGCGATTTATGTAGCGAAGTGGCAACAGCGCACAATAGAATACAACCAATCGTAGAGAAGGTAGCCTCTGATTGGCCCATTTGAATCTGATCAACAATTGATGGAGTGGAATTGTATAAAAAATACTGTTTAATGTTCGTATTTTTGCCACCAGAGGGTTGGCAATTGTTGATCTGACCGGAGCCACATTTGTACGCCGAATCCTACATTAGATCAACAAAAGCTGTTCTGATCAACAATTGCCAACTGATCAACAATTAACTGACGCCACAACCCGTTTGATCAACATTTGCCGAGTGGAGATATCTATATATATATATATATATATACCGCATAAATGTAACTATGTACACATTAAATGAGTTAAAAAAAATGCGACAGCTTGATGAGGGCTGAATTCAATTAAATGGCTTTTTTAAGGGCTGAATACAATGATGAGTTCAATTTGAATTCAATTTGGGGTCATCAAATCGTGTCAAAAAAAAAATACATGTAACGAACAAGATTACGCCAACTGTTTTCGTCAAGAACAGAACTATTTGACGGTATACACCGTCAAACAATTCTATAGCGCCGCATAATTTACTATTGTAGTGTAATCTGCTAATTTATATTGTTCTGTATATCCCTCTAATTATGCGAATCTACAGAGAAGGGACCGTGTGAATTCAGAATGCTGGGACATTTCGTCACGCCGACTTGGAACGGGCCCGCAGTGGCTAAGAGAAGGGGCCACACTTTGTTTTATTTTATTGTGCCTAAAACTATAACTTTATTGAGTTCCTCATTGAATTAGGCACACACTAATGCATGAATAATGAAGAATGTAAGCACAAAAGGCGTTATTTAATCACATATTGATTGGTTAATTGATGAAAGGCGTAATCATTTTATTATAGGTAATATAAATTTTAAAGAGGTTTTCAAGTAGTTTTGGGATCAGTTTTTAAGTCTATTTTTCAGGGATCCGTACCCAAAGAGTTAAATGGGACCTTATTACTAAGACTCCGCTGTCCGTCCGTCCGTCTGTCACCAGGCTTTATCTCATGAACGGTGATAGTTAGACAGTTGAAGTTTTCACAGATGATGTGTTTGTGTTGCCGCTATAACAACAAATACTAAAAAACAGAATAAAATTAATATTTAAGGGGGCTCCCGTACAATAAACGTGTTTTTTTTGCCGTTTTTATAGAAAATGGTACGGAACCCTTCGTGCGCGAGTCCGACTTGCACTTGGCCGGTTTTTTTATTGATAACAGTCGCTGAAGTCTGTTCCTTTCTGACACGCGCCAACATTCATGGATGAGTTATTAAGCACTTGATGGAGCTTTTGTATCAGAAAGAAGCAATGGACTGCGACATGTGGCCAACATTGGCCGATTGCACAGGCAGCTTTGGTCAAGAAACAAGTCCCATTAGACGTAGTGCGTAATTAGTAGTTCGTTAGGTTATTTGTCTTTCTCGAAAGTTTGGCGAGTTCTTTGTTTTCGGCAATTAGAAAGAAGATTTATTTCTCCGGAAACGTTTTGAGAAACGTTGTATTCAAAGTTGAGAGAATGGTATTAAAAATGGGAGATAACATTTAGTTAGTCTTTTTCTATTAAAATTCCTTGCTCATATTAAAACCTTTAGTATTCGAGCTGCTTGCTCCGAATACGTCTTCTATTCATTTTAATATCCTGCACACTCGCTTTATAATAAGAACGAACGGTACGAAGAAAACGTGGTGGAGTACCGAGTGTTGCAGAGGAACGTGTGGGAAGCTTATGCCCAACAGTGAACTTGCAGTTTTATTCCGTCTGGGGACGGACTAAAATATATGTATACTGCCTCACCGCACACTGGGAATTGTCGCGTATTATAAGATTAAACAAAAACCAGCGTAAGTTAGGCGCCAAGTAGTATACTGTGTTCTTTCGTATCTATGTGAGACCCAGAGGGTATACGGAAGTCTCTCTATAAGTATCTTTGTAACTTGGATTTGTGGGCTCCATTTTAGAACCTGTCTGCGCTAGTCAGGCCCAGGGTCAAAATGTGACAAAGTCAAGAATAAAAAATAAAAAAGTTCACATACGAGCTGTAGTGTCATACTGTAAGAAACCCACCTCAATATCGACGGATATCTCGATATCCATAATGTCACAGTATGGATAATAGAAGCAAATAACACACAGATAATCGACAGTATAATCAATAACGCGTAGTTTTGTTATCCACGCTGTGTTCGACAGAAGATTTCTTCTTGCACAAGTTTCTAATCGCGATGGAGGTGAGATTCTTACAGAATTGCACTGCTGATAATGAAATGCAGATGGTTGAGCTTGAAAATAAGTACACTGACAGACCAAAGCATGAAGCTGGAAACATATTAGATGAACAATAGAAGAAGATTGATACACAAATCTAACTTAAAATACAAACTCAAGTACAAGGCATCGTAGTTTAGCAATACTTAAGTAGTGTTTAGCTTAAGGCTTAAGTGCAACAAGGGATTGTCCAAGCTTGAACCAATATTCAGTAAATGTTAAAATAAATCAGACTATAGCCCAGCCCACAATACCAATATGAAATTCCTGTTTATTTTATTATTCATAGGTTAGGTTTAATTTGGAGCGTGGGATACTTGAAACATTTTGTGGGTAAGGTAACAGATGTTTTGTGGTCACGCCTTGTGTCGCCAAGTAAGGGAGCCTATTATGTTTTAAATGTTTTCCTTGTGCGAATTTTGTTCTTACGCAAATTAGGTAGGTTAGTTGGCTATGTAGGTGGACGAGTGTTTTAGATTTACGTGGTTACGAAATTTTGTGTTGGGTATTAAGTAGTCGACTGGTAACTTGGGGTCCGTAATAGCATTGGACGCATTTAAATGCCCACTGATTGTTTTGGATACTTTGATGGTCTATTTGTACATGAATGAACGTTTAGACTTCAAAGTGCGTCTAACATAAACTGTGAAGTAAGTACACAACGTTATCCTAACTAATATTATAAATGCAAAAGTAAGTTTGTTTGTTACCTTTTCACGACTAAACCACTGAACCGATCATCCTGAAATTTTGCATATACGTTGTCAGGTGTACAGAAACGGACATGGGTTCCTTTCATCCAGAAAAAAAGTACTGTTCGCTAGGAAAACAAGAATAACGTTCATAGATGGCGCCACGTATCTTTTGAATCACGATTGAATTATATTATTATAGAAACTTTAGCAGTGTGCTAAGAGTTTTTTGAGCTTAATTAACGCGAGCGAAGCCGCGAGCAAAAGCTAGTTGCGTATAATTACACAGAAGCAATTATAGAGTTCAGGCTTATTAAAAACTTAGCTTTGAAAGAAACGTTTCGAAAAGCTATTTTCTATGAGTAAAATACGACTCGATGATAATAAGTGCATTTGGTCCATTAGAAGATTAGTAAAAACAGGATAGAATAATAAAAAAAAACTCAATTTGTTAAGACTGCTACATATGAAAGTCAACAGAGCAGAGTTTAAAAGCAACTTCTCTTAAAATAAGATGGCATCATCATGATAGCGACTCTACATTTTACAATGCTGATCAAAATACTTGCTGGTTTTGATCATAACAGTAAAGAAGAAGAAGAACCATTTTCAGTGTTGTAACGTATGTGATAATACCGTTTGAAAATGTTTTCAATGATAGTAGTATTAGATAGTATTATGATAGAAGTAATAGATAGTAATGAAAATATGATAGTAGGTAAACCTTTAAACACCTTGGAAATGAGTTGAATATAAAAAGTACGTCGCGAGAAGATATTATTAGAGGTAAGTTTATTTATAAACTAGAAGCGAGGAAATCCATACTTTGCCAATAATTATAAGTTCCATAAATGTGTGTACTTAATTAGTGCTATGTGAACGGCGTAGGACACTTGTCACCTTGTGCACAAACTATCAGTTTATTGGTAATATTGATGACGTAGAGCAAGCGTTTAGTAGGTAGGTAGCTTCCACAATAATTGACGGTACTTACTTAAGAAAGTCCAGTGCACCTTGAGCAATCAGCTCCGCTACCAACCTTGCTAATCTTTTCACCACGGTATGAGCAGCTATTCTTATACAGCTTGACACGAGAGAAGAAGTAGATAGGTATACTATTGCAGTTACCTAATTTTGTTCATCATGATCATCATCATCATATTATATAATCTGGAAGATATCCAATACTGGATAAAGTCCTCCATAGATTTCCACAACGAACCGTTCTGTTAATCTTGTCCATTGGTATTAATAAATTTACTGTTGCAGTTTCTAGTGGGTGTCTAGTCTACACAATTGCCGACCTTGGAAGGCCTCTGTTGAATTCCTAGGGCAAGTAAATTGGATTTTCTGCTAGATTTGGATTGGATTTGAATTTTGAATCTTGGTATTTCGTCACATTTGAAGTAAAGGTACCGTTATCGAGGATTTGATGATGTTTGACATCAACTTTGTTTGGTTTAGCACCTTGGTTAACATTATGACATACGTGGTCAGACATATTAATATGTAGGTATATCTGCTGTTAATGTATTAATCCATTGTCAAAATTACTTCTCCACTTACTAAAACATTAAGCTATCGATACTTTAAATTAAAACACGCTAATGAAAACACGAGCAAGGTTCACCGGCCGGCGAGCCTAATGCGTCTTTACGACGCAGTCCAGAGGGACCTGCCAGCCAGACGCTACGAACAAAAAGCCAATTTCATAAAACTATGCACCCGACTGCGGCCCATAACAATAAATGAGCAAACCTCCAGAACCTGATACCTCGCCCGGATATACTTTTCACATGTCCTGTGTCAACGCACACAGAAAATTCGTCTATCATCACCAGAATTCTTCAAATTCACTGTTCAGAAACGCTCACTAAAGCAGTAATGGATACACATCACAGCCAACGAACGCATCGCTCGGATACAGTGGTAGAGGAATCTGCAAGTCTACCGCACACACAAGCATCCGTGTTGTGACGAGGAGGCTTCGATTGCACACTGCTGTAATTTTACATCGCGCGCCAGTCTGCACCGTGCTACCGCTCGCGACGCTTGTGTCGTGAGGCGCGACGACGCCGAACCTCCGACATCGCGAAAAAAGTTTTCGTCCGACACACGAAACTTTCCTAGACTTTCCTTTCAACCCGCACATTGTTGAATTGGAACAGTCTGTTTTGAACCCGGCGAACGCGAAAAGTGACCTTCTCAAACCGGAATTCGGTATCCTCCGGAACGGGTTTAGTCTCGGACCCCGCCGTGCCAGGACTTTCGTGAAGTGCTAACTTGATTTTCATAGTGGTGTGTTCAGTGTGAGTGACTGGATTCTACGCTTAACACGGAAGGCCGGACGTTGTCCCAACAATTTTAAGGTCGGCTTCCAAGTAAAAGTGCTGTTAAAAATTTCAGTAAGTATTGTTTTATGTTGCAGTTCAAAGACCTCGAAACTGATGACTAAAACAAAACTCTTAACATAAAATTATAACAGGCAAAAAATGGCAAATTGGAGCATAATAGAATTATAAGACTGAATGTCCTTGCCCTTGTCAAAACAAAAAGTGATCTAATATTTCCACTAGACGACTTAATTCGGCCTGTAGACAGCAAAAAATAAGTCGGTCACAGAGTAAACAATAGCCTTTTATCTATTTGAAGTAATCAGAAAAATTATTGACTGTCGACATAGCTATAATCTTGGGCTAACAATAAAGGAAATTACGAAAGACGCTCTAATACATTCAAAGTGCAATTAATTTTAATACTTTCCGTATTGTCACCACGGGCTCAAATGTAACATTTTGAAATAAATTAAGATTTCAAATTCTAATTGGAACAGGTGAAAAACGTTTGGAGTCAGTGCACCTTTACCGGATCTGCAATATGATCAATTTGTGAAGCTTTTTTTGGCATGTTTGCATATCCAGAAGACTCACTCGACCTCAGACTGTTTTGCATCAATCGAAAGTGCCATGTGTCTGTTATTCTATTTCGAACCGAACAGATGTGCAAAAACTGAACCAAAAAACGACTATTGAGCGCTTTGTGGAGTAAAAAAAAACCATTACAGCGTTAACTTTATTATTTTTTACTTCGATGCCAAATTCGCTCTCGGCAGCGTTAGTAATGTGCTCTTATTCTATTTTTAACGCAGAGAAATATTTTTTGACATCTTGACTTAATATAGATGTTTTGAACTCGTTAAGACCTTTGACTTTTGCTACATTAAGTTCCGTTCCATTTGCAATTAATATTTCTTTCATAAGATTTGTTAAGAAATATTAATACATTTTAGCGTTTCACAAGGTTACATTTTCACAGGTCATAATGCCAAGGCCGTACCTAGCAGCGGATTACTTTAGAAATTCTGTTGCACCTATTACGATAGGTATCTAGTCAATATTTGATTGGAATTTTGTAACTGTATCTAATTGCTTTAGGGTTTTATGATTAGGAAATAGACTGTGTGTCTGGTTTTTAGTTCTTTTTTATATCTTACAAGAATTTGATTTCGTATTGTCCCAGAGCATTTGAATTTTGCTAGTGTAATAACTACCCTTTCTTTGCTATTAGCGATTAAAATTACAGTGTATATCATACGTATTAGTGTAATTGAAATTTCGTAGAATTTTAATTATTGGAAATTGATCTCGAACTTTTTAAATGGATTGTCTTCTGTACGAAATTATGCCATTATTATCATATACCTAACCGATAATGGTCGTTTTTTATTTTAAGTAAACCAATCTTGCAAATTATGCAAATTTTTTGAGCCAACCTCTTTTATTGTATCAACCATCTGATTCTGTTCTATTAATAAACAATCTCCACATAAAGTTACATGATAATAAAAAAAAAAAAACTGTAGGCCGAATCAGTCGTGCGATTCTTTTACTCAGGTGGTCGAATTACAAACAACAAAAAATAATGCCTTATTTACTTTAGATATACGATCAAACCTTAAAGGAGGAGGAGCTCGTGGCTAAATAATTACAGCCGCATAGACCGATCTTCCGGGTTAAGCCACGCTTGCCGAGGTTGGTCTGTGGATGGGTGACCATTTACCATAGCGAGTTTCCTCCGTGCCTCGGAAAGCACGTAAAGCCGTTGGTCCCGGCTGTCATTTGTAGATCTTTGACAGTCGTTACTGTTGGTCAGAAGCCAGAAAGTCTGACAACCAGTCTTACCAAGAGTATCGTATTACCCAGTTACTGGGTTGTGGAGGTCTGATAGGCAGTCGCTCTATGTAAAATACTGATATTCAGCTGCATCCGGTTCGACTGGAAGCCGACCCCAACATAGTTGGGAAAAGGCTAGGCAGATGATGATACGATCAAACCTTACAATAGATATTTCATCGTCTTTATCTCTATAATCTTTTTCTTTTACGTGGCCTATAGAACCAATCGCTTCATGTAATATGTACCTATCTGTGCGAGATTTAGAATTTAAAAGTCATCGCACTTTACAGATTTTTCTACCAACCGGCCTTGTAGTTAAATTTTAATTGGGCTGGGGGATCTGTTTACTGTACCATTTCTTGGCCAATTTTGAAATCCAATTACGTAGATTTTATTACTTGACACAAAAAAAGTTATTTGCATTGGTTCTCCTTTCGTGGTCTTTAATTAACTTTAACTATTTTATTATGTTAAAGAAGCTAACTCAGTAAACTTTGTGTTGTAATAAATGCTATGATTCATAAATGACTACACATGTAAACATTTGGGGCTGCAAAGTCCTTAGAGCCAGACAGGACCTCTCAGACACGTGCATCAAAACACTGAACTCACAGACTGTATAAATATTGACTTTTTGAATGGATGCTGGGCGCAAAACGAAAAAGTAAGCAGACATATCGCCTTTTTTTGTGATGTATTGATTGAATATTGACCTCAAATGTTTAAACTTCAATCTTAGAAACACTTTCACAGCATGGCGATAGAGAGATCGTTTGTACAAGTTCATTGACAATGTATCGTGCGGTTTTGTCAATACAATGAAGTTACTAATTCTTCGTTTATCGTTTAGTACTATAGCTATTCCTTAAAACTTTCCATTGGTCATCTTGATATGAATTGGATCAATCTCGATATCCGATATGCTAGCAAAAACCGATAAAAGGCTACAATGACCGTAGGCTATGAATTTATCACTGCTTTGTGTATTCATCCATTTTGCACTTCGAAATGAAAATGGTGAAGCGATTTAAGAATGAATATTTCTTGGTTTCATGATTATGGAACAGGGAAATTCTATTGCGAGTTTGCTGATACTTATACATTTCAAAGTTGTATCTCGTACACTTTTTAAGGGTAGATTGGGATTTTTGATTTATTTCGTTTGTTTTTTTGGTCATATGCTTAGAATTTAAGTCGTAAAAAGATAATGGAGACCTAACAATTCGTCGGACAGGAATTCGGTCGAAACTTAATTATGGGCATGGTACAGTTAGCATCAAAAGTTAGTCATGATTGTTCAGATTCAAAAATATTATAACATAAACGCTGGTTTTGATTAATTTGTAGAGAAATATAATATTGTAAATAACACTGTGAAGACTATAAATATTTTAGAAAATTTATTAACTCCTGCGGTTACAAATGTTAATACCTATACCGAAATTTTTATCTACTTTTGCTGTATTTACTACAGAGCTGCCTTCAATTCTTAGATCATCACTGAATTCATCGAAAACATACTTGTCGGTCAAACAAACTAAGCTTCCTGGTGGCGTATGTATTTGTATTATTTTGTATGGTCATGTAAATATGTTTACATTAATATTTATATTCATTAGTAAGTATTGCTGAAGGCCGTCTATATTGTCGGCTTGTTATACTAAACGTGATTTGACTGTGTAACCAGATAGTTCGTAACATTAGTAAGTTATATTTTTTTCGCATCTGTTGCTTAGTCGGAGGCAAAAAAATAATAATTTCGAAGAAGAATTTGACTACCTTGATATTTATTTCGTTAGGGTATTAAGTGTTGAGTTGCTGTGTGGTCTTCCGCGTATGATGCTACCCGATCTTTTTTGAAGGCGCCCTAGGAAGTGACTTAGAGATTTCCATTTCAGGTCACATTTCGATAAACAACAGCAGCTACTTCAGATTTTGCACTGAGTAACTTGCTATGTCCTTCCTTATTATGAAGTTCCATTTATCAGGAAATTAAAAATTCTTCAAGCTTTCGCTAAAATGGATTCTTTGGGCAGTGTGAACTCTGAAAGCAAAGTCCTCGGCAACATAAAGATTACGGGACGATTCAATTGATTAGAAAGAAAATTATCCATCACCATCCGGAATAAAATTAGGTACTAAGTAGAATTCTTCAAATCTTTTTGTATAATACCCTCTTGTTTTTGATGATTCTGCCAGTGTCAAGGTTGAATTGTATGTCTGAGAATGACTGTCAATATAGCCGTAGAGCCTTTTCCCATTGATGGTTGACTCGAATAAAAGTAACACATAGAAAGCAATAAAAGCTAGAAGTGGAATCAAACATAATCAATGTTATGCGCAACATAATACAGTAGTACTAACAATTTGGGAGTTTTTACCATTGCCTATGTTTTTTGTATGCCAAAGCTGGTTTTGCTAGCTGTTGTTCTTGTGAATGACTACATCTGCGGTCACTGGCCTTAATTCACGATAACACATAATAATATAACAAAAAACTATCGGCATATGTATCTTCTTAGCAATTACTGAACACAACCTATATTTATGGTGATATATTGTGTTAAAGCATTAAAGTCACGTCATTGTAATAGCATTATGGGACGTGAAGAATTATGCATAGCTCAACGGTATTTTGGACCCAATCGTAAGCGGTGACGGGTTGACAGATGCGACGTGAGATATCACTCGGTTTTAAAATATTGTAGAATTTCTATGAAGAAATAACCTTCAAAATTGAGATTAAATTATTAAACATGTTTGAGTGAGTAATTCCGATTTATCTGCTCATGAATCTGATGTAAGTCATATATCTTCGTCAGATATCGAATCAGTCACATTCATATTAAAATCAAAATAAGTAAAAGTTTAATATAATGTTGTATTCGTCGCCTTACATTTTGATTAAATTAAATCACGCATATTTTTTATCTAATTGATCACACACACATACAATATTTGAACACACATAAACATTTTGTATGTACACATTGCACTCAATAAGGCAATTTTAATTAATATTTGCAGTCTAGTACTTACTTTCTTATGAATTCCATTCCATCAACATTTTTTATTTCATACTTTACATTTGATTTTAAGATAACTATCGTCTTTTATGTCATTCTGACAAGATTATCTAGTGATGCAACGATAGCGTTCGTAACAGGTGTCTAGATCTATCGATAAATTCATACTTGCTACTTGAACGTGAAATTTCACAGCTTGTTTTGTATATTTCTACGAAGTTGAACTAAAACTGATTCGATACTGCTTCTACTAATCAGCTTGTCCGGATTAAGAGTTTGAGGAAATTTCTAAGAGCTAAATGAAAGGGAGATCTAAAACTGACTTGCACATGTATGTACCTACTACAAAATCTAACAGTGGTTAGAGGTCGGGTCATCATGAGTTGGCAACCTGTCGACCATTGCGATTTTAAGCCAAAGCATTATCGTGACCTGTGGCTAGCAGTAGGTACCTCTCACCATATCTCACGAGTAGTATCAATCCGTCTCATGATACCTCGCTACGCTTTGTGTTTCTTTATGTTTGTACGGTGTTACGTACACATCAATTACAGACATAAGTTAGGCTCAGGTCATGGACATGGGAACAGTAAACAATGCTTCTGTTACAGATGCAACAATTTTCGGAATATCAGCTTTTAAATATTACAAAATCAATGTCGTAACTAGACAAATCGTTTGTCTAATAAACATTTATTAAGATGGGATTAAACAACACACGGCCTTGTGTTTCGACCTGTCTGTACATACACGTTGTGAAACATGCGTTGTCAACTTTATTACAGCTTATTACTGAGATCATGTATCGTCAAATTGTCCATAACACCTTGACACATAGGTAACTGTCAACCTTCGGAACTCGCGTCTGCTTTGCCATAAATTACAAATCAATCGTAATCATTAATAACTGCCAGTCGGGTTCTAACTGATAATTCATCGCGTTCTCACAATAATTTAGTTCGTGTACAATCACGTGTAATAACTTCATCGCGTTCGATAAACATACAAAGATTAGTAATTTCGAAATTGAATGCGAGTAATAAATCACTAGATTTATTGAAATCATGTACGAGTATAGTTTCATACAAAATTTTTGTATGCAAGGTCTGTGTGGATTAATGGGTATTTGTACTAGGAGTACATTCATTACCAGAAAGTTTAGCATTAAGATTGTATTCAGCATGTGTGGCCTTCGCTGCATCGTTTGTGGTCCTATTTGAATAGCTAGTAAATATTGACCGACCGACATCTGTTTACGGACTATTGAAGTGGATTGAGTATTATTACGATTTTGAAGAATTATGTCGAGGTCTTCATTGTGCAAGGTGATCGATGGTCCCGTTGGTAGCTGGATTGTCCGTTTCTGTTATTTTCTATCTACTTAATCGGTGAAAGTGTTAGATCGATTTATTTTCTGTTATTATTATATGTGATCTTATTCTTAAAAGTGTTTTCTTTGTTGAATTTTTTTGTCTGTTTTGATAATGAGTCTCGTCAGAAATGTAATCTTAATAAGATTCACCTATTTTCAAAATGATTCGTTTCGTAATTCTCATAAATGACCTTTCTTGTTATGATAGATTATAATGTTCACTAAATAATGTTATTATTATTCAGTATTTAATTCATAATGTTTTATTATTAGTTTAATTAATCTGTATTCAAATTAAGTTTTGTATTGATGTCAATGGTATTAAACAATTACTTGTTGACCTATAGCCGGTTAATCGATAGAATCTCACACCTTTTCATTCAATTAAGATCACGGTAATGATAATGATTTGCAGGCCTTAATTAAAGGCCCCCTGCAGCCGCTAATTGTGAATGCACTTCTGTGCCATTGTTCCAATTGTTTGGAGTGGAGGTACAATTATTCAGATTTCCGTTCTTAACTCGTTTAGCACCTCCCTGACCGAGATATGGGAAGAAGGTCGTGTAAGGGCCGTCCTAATTCGAAATGTACACATTTAGTCAAGTTTTTGTTAGTCTGTACTTTCAAGTAACTCAAGAATTCGGAATGGAAGTGTTAGAAGAACTAAATTAATATGTACGACGCGCTTTTTCTCACAGGTGCAAGCCTCTTAACTGATAGTGAAGTGTGAATTTGTATTGTTTGCAATGCTGCAATAACGCATTGGGAATATTAACTATGGAGTACTTACATGACCAATTTGTTAAGATGTCTCAAGCTTAACTTTCAATTAGATATTTGTCATCTTGGAAGAGTTGTGAGAATCGGAAAGCAAAGAGGTTCATGATGCGTAGGCGATCATTTACTACTAATGATACATAATTATGAGCTTTTAAGCCAACACTTTATTATTTTGAAAGTCGCTTCAAGCAGTGAAATGAAAACAATATTTTATTTCTGACTTCACAAGTTCAAGGAAACAGAAATGGATTTGCTTTAAAATGGACACTAATGATAGTCGCAGAGGAAATTATATTTGGACAACTGTAATTACGGTGACGACGGATTACCAAATTTGTAAAAACTAGGCAAGTGGGGCAAAAGAACAGTGTGAAACCAAATATGGGAGTTTTTATATACTATTAATGTTTTATAAAAAGGAGATGAGCTCTAAGAATATAGCTCATATTTTTCTAAATTCTTAGAAGGATGGACTTCAATAAGGTGATTTATTACATACAAATATAATTGTCGGTTTGTTGATACTAAAACAGAAAGTTATTACTTGCGTAGATACGAAATATTTATTTTGCTAGATTAGTGTCAGAAATAAACACCAATCACGTCCGTCGCCGACCTTCAATAACCTTGCACAATTCAAGGAGCGTGTTTTAATTACAATATTGTTACGTAGCTTTGAAAATTGACCTAATAAGACCTTAGCTAAGTCAATGAGCTAACAAGGTCAAATGAATGAAAGCTAGTGCATTACAATGCTTATTGTTTTCACCGAGTTTGCAGGTACCTGTAACAATACCACTCATCTAGCGGACAATGTTGGTAGGCTATCGCTGAATTAATGTGATTTTGATTCATCATTCATCAGTATCTTCGATCTCAGTACAGTTATATCGTGACTTTGCTTGTGACCAAGTTATGAGGTTATATTTGGAAAGTAATTGGCTGTAACACTTATTTTTTCAAACATGAATATAAGAAGGAGATCACTTGCTCATCGGTCTATTGATAAAAACGAACCTAATAATAGGCACATTAACCTTTTTGCAGGAGAATGTCGTAAGACTAAGAAAGAGGTAATAAGAAATTCATAAATCCATTACTAACATTGAGGTTAAAACTGCATAGCGGAAGCACTGTAGAAATACCCAATTACTAATTAGGCATATGGTTCATACAACCATTCAATTACAAGTTTACTGTGTTGATGTATTACTGCTTCCATACTGTCTATTTATACCGTACCACTTGGAAGCAGTTTTTACTAAGCTCAATGCTCGCATTTGGTAGCAGCACTTACTATTTTTAGGTTACCCAAACATACTTAGTTTCAAAGTTGTTTACAACTGGCACTTAAGAATTAGTGAACCAAAAAACTCTGTTTTAATCCGATGATTCGATTACTCGAATCGATACTGCTACACAAAGAGTTAAATCGATTGTGATATCGATACGTAGATACACAATTGATTCGATACCTTTTATTCATAATTTTAAAAAATCATTAATATTATTGTTATGAGCTATCGGATCTCTTTCGTAATGTCTGATATAAAAATCTATGAAGTAGAAAATCGTTTTATTTCATTTAGACGAAACTCGATTACAGTCGGAATTAGATGGTTTTAGTTAAGTCATCAGACACGTAACCGTTAAAAGAGAAAACAAATCTGCTTCACTTTCATTTTTGGCTTGTCGCATTTTCAATATCAAGGTCGTTGCATGGTTAGTAGTGACGCTTGTATCAGATGCAGCGTTTGTTGCGTGTACATTGTTTATTTTAATATTCGCATCTTCATTGTCATGTTCTTGTAAATTTGCAATTCACGCTTTAAACTTTTAGTTTCTTTTGCTTTAGGTTCACATCACTAGCAGCTAACAAAGATTACTCACATGTTCTGCTTTTGAAATGTTTGTGTTCCATTCAAAAGTGTGTTATCTAATATTGCTTTGTAGTTAAAACTTATTAAACTAGAGTTAATGGTCTGGAGTTATAAGAGCAGAAGAGAAAACGTGTTATTACGTTTTCTAGTTATTAATCTCATTGTTTATAAATAGGTGCATGAGAATATGGGAGATTATTTTTATTATTTAGAAACAATGAAATCTTTACGTGATTTCTAGAAAGAACTAATCTCACAAAACTTGACGAAAGAGATAAAAGCAAATTATTTACCTAATTAAGTTCTAATGAAATAAATTGCCTATTGAGTCATAGATATCTGAAACCGATAAGCCTATTTCCTAAGCGCACAACAGTAGAAACATTAAATTTTGTTCCTGTTGTCCTAAAACAATATCTCTACCATCAGGAACATATAGGTAGCTGTCTCAATAAGTTATGTTCTGATTAAATCTCTCGGAGCAATAACGACGCATTGTATCGAAATATCACTATTAGTTCCGCTCGGATTTGCTGCAGGCGACACTACCAATGCCCTTTCCCTTTCTCCGATTGTTAACACTTCTTTAATGTCCATTGCTTCTTTTACACGATCTTCTCTATCTGCATCTTTAATAACATCGTAATGTATTTCAAATGATCTATCGTTTCTAGTTTGATCTCGTCTATGGACGTGTTACTGGTACGTCATTATGACCTGTCATTAGAGGGCAGAACAGTGTGTATTAGTAATTGAATGTTTCTGATCCGTAATGAAAAAGTATGCGCTTTCGATTGTCAAGTCGTACTGTTTTTGCATTAGATCTGTTTATCTGAGAACCAGTTGTGAATGAGCATTTCTTAGTTCTATCTATTGTTACATCATGGTGTTTATGTGAAGGTTGTGATTTCGTATCATTGAATTGCAGAGAAATGTTGATTGAGACATTGATAGTGGCTACTTGTGTTCCGTTTAAAATCTCGTTGGCAAATGTTTTATGTGTTCATGTTTTTGTACTCGATCTTAACGATAGTAATCTTCTATAAAATGTCACTTTATCTTGCTGGAAATCAAATTTTGATTAATTTTTGATGGGCATATTTTATTAACCAACAGTTTCTCTTTTCAACCACTCCTTTAGTTATGGTTATCCATTATAGTTAAAAACGAATCAGCCATGAACTATGATGGCATACACCTTCTATTTACATGGGCTACTATTAATTCCTTTGCTGTCTTTGATTTTGGATTAATAAATAAGGCGTTATCTATCATTTATCTGTTTTGAATACGTATCAACCTATTTAGACAAGGTCGATTGATATTTATTGTCACTGATAGTGAATTGAAATAGTCCATGCTTATTGTCAGATTGTCAGTCCCGTAAAAAGGTATAAATGTACAAAGTCTTTATGATAACATAAAAGAGATTTAACTGTCCAAAAACTACGCTCAATTTAACCAAAGTCTTTGTTCGAATAATTATTTCTCGCGATCTTTTGTTCTCACACTTTTTTAATTACTCTTTAGTCAAGTCTGTGAGGGTTGAACATTCCAATTTGCATAGAGGGTGGAAATATTAAAGCTGTTGCATATTTTATGAAAAGTTATGGGCAGGTGGTGTTAGTTTTAGTATGTTTTGAGTATAAATTTAAATTTATTTGATGTTTCTTTATTAATTTGTGTTTAATGTTTATTTAACTTGTAGGATTACTGAAGTATTTAAGGATAGTAAACCTTTCGATATTGCTTAAATAGTTTTTACATAGATACGAATATTTACTTCCTAAATAGATAGACGTCGTAGTTTACAATTATTTTGCTGTCGCTTTGAAATAGTAACATAATACCTACATCCGGATGTATTAATTTCGCATCGTCAACTGCAGCTATTTAACGTGATCTTAACTGAAACACATTTTTAGACTGCCACAGCAGGAGACCGAGACTAAAGTAGATAGCATTTAAATGCTAAGATTATGTCATTTTACAAATTAAATGAATGACCCACAAATGTTCATTGTAGTAGTCTGTAGGGAGCGTCAACGGGCTGATAATAATAAAAAATATAGAGCTAGTCACATTCGTAACGACCTAGATCTAACAGCTTTTGGAAATGACCAAATTGGGGTTGACCTTTCGTATTCGACCATAAAAGAACTCCTATCCCTAATAAGGGTTGACCACCAATTTGTCTGGGATGGTATGATGCTTATCACTGTACGTCTATTTTAGTCTATTCAGAATATGATCATACTCAGTGTTCGTATATTTTAGTATCGCTTAAATTATTTCACTTAATGGAACCGGTCATATCATTAGCGGCAGCGATCCGTAGTATAATGTTATCCTATCACTCTATTGTAATTATACTGAAGATGCTAAATTTCGTAAACTCTGTAGGATTTTTAATCTCTATCAATTGCAGGGTCTTATTTTTAACAATATTCTCTGTAAAAATTTCATTCACAATCATATTATCATATCCAAAGGCGAGTCTTACTCGTATCATTAACTTCTTTTCTCTCATCCTCTAGATTCAACCAATTTACATCCGCTAGGGGACCACCTTTTAGGATTCTCGAATCTCATTACCGATAAAATTACTCTAAAGCCTGATACCTCACCTCAAGCCTCAACTACGACAGCTTCACAGCTCATTGAAATTAAATGAAAGT
Organism: Amphipyra tragopoginis; assembly: GCA_905220435.1. NCBI lineage: Eukaryota > Metazoa > Arthropoda > Insecta > Lepidoptera > Noctuidae > Amphipyra > Amphipyra tragopoginis. The sequence continues at coordinate 6,130,892 of HG991997.1, read as the reverse complement.
GTTCTCGCTATAAAATGGCGGCTCCATTCGTCTTGCTGTGTGTCCGAAATTAAACTATTGATGGACAGTTCTCGACTGAGCACTCTAATTGGTTTAACTGACGCTTTTTTGGAAGTAAAGAAAAGCAGAAGAAAGTTGTGTTTGAATTGTTATGTGGTGTTTATTTATTTTAACTGTGGTATGTACTTGAAAGCAGTGATAGGCTAACTGTTGAACATTTGCCTTCCATGTAAGAGAGCTAAGTATGATCCAGGCCTCAGACTTTTCGAATCAGAATGGTACTATCACTTGCGTTAGCGGTGAAGGAAAACATCCTGCTGCACGCCTGAGAGGGCTCCAAAAAGTTCTCGGTGATGTGTGTAACCCGCCAACCCGCACCAGACCAGCATGGCATATCTATAAAGAATATCCTTATCTTTCTGCGGGTTTCAGGCAACTTCTGCACCAAGTTTCATAAAAATTGGTTCAGTAGTTTAGTCGTGAAGGAGCATCAAACGGACGGACAAACTCATTTTCGCATTATAATATTAGAGCGGATACCTGGTTTTTTCCGGGCTCCAAGGTCAGGATAAAGATAATTATGATAATATCTGATAAAAACTGAAGAGTGGATCAAGATGAATGTGTCACGTAATATAAATAGACACTGAAGTGGAAACTGCTACTAATACTGTTACTAGATGCTTAACTGCGCAGTTTGAAGGAGTTCTTGAAGAAAGTATAGGCCTGCTTACGTTCACTGGCAAGGAGCATGAACTTCCAGGCTGCAGATACATTGAGCATATCTTGCGCGGCTCATTTTTTGTCGCGTTACATACAAATTCTCCTGCGCCGTGGTCAAGCCACGCGTATTTCGCCGAGCTTAATCAGGCCTAGAAGTTTCGTGCGTGCGCAAGATACGCGACACAAAATACGCTAAATGTGTTTTGGCATTAAACACTTGACTTTGACTTGACTCGAGACATGTTTCAATACAGATTATCGCAGTCTATTGCTGGTCATAGGGTTCATCCAAGTTGCCCCAGAATTCTCGAACCTCTGTTTTCCGCATCCAGTGTACCCAAATTACCTTCTTCAGGTCGTTGATCTATTGTTTTTAGGCGCAAATCACAAGCAATGAAATAACCATCACGCCTATTTACGTTCTAGCTATACATAATTCACGCGTAATTCTAATCAAAACAACAAAAAACAAATTAAGGCCAATCAGATATAAAAACGGAGCAGTCGGTCAAGACTAAGCACTAGTAGGGTTGTCAATAAATACTTGATAGATACTGCATCGACACTTTCTCAGAACAGCTCCAGATAACGAGTTATCAGGAACTTGATACAAGACCTAAATAATAACATTTACTGTTGCATTGATAGCGATACTTGATATGTTGTTGTTAATGGAGAATTTCTTCTCCAGTGTGGTCTGGGAATATGGAATAGACAGTTTTATTAAACAAGATATGGTAGACTTTAATTAAAGGCGACCACATTTTAGGTATTTGAATTAACAGAGTCGATTACTCCTTTTAAAAGCAAGATCGATCAAAAATAGGTTACTCAAGCATAGGTATAGTCATAGCTGAACGGATTTGGATAGAACGCATACATGTACTCATGCCTGTAAATCTCGATGGGGTAAGCAGAGGTGTTTTCCCAGGAGTCTGTACAGCAATCTTTCGCTTTTGGTGTTAGTAAAGTTTAGAGTAAGTAAGTAACATGGTGACGAACCTGTTGCCATTTTCCGGGCACAATATTATGGTGCCAAGTTCGACGCTTTTTACAACTAAGTTCTATGCACACTACGTCTTTTCTGAGCGCCGGTGACGCGCGTTTCCGTCGAACTCTATACTGAAAAAACGTGATCGAGATTTTTTATGTATGGAGTTTGTCGGAAACGCGCGTCGATGGCGCGTAGAAAAGACGTCGTGTGCATAGGTCCTTACTTCAGTCTGATTTAATAATGCGTCCTGCAAGCCTAACATGCGCAGCGCGACATAATTTCCTTGGCTGGCGTGAATATGTTGACATTTCGATATACATGTTTTTTTATTTATTTAAACGCTTCTCACTCCTGTGATTTTATAGGAAAAAATTACAAGATCGATCTAGATGCATAAGGTCTAGAGTTACTTCTAAAACTTATGCATAAATAGATTTTCTGGAGATGTCAACATATTCACGCCAGGGGGTCTACTCCCTAAGTCCGTCAACGAAGTTAGTCGCCCGTCCGAAAGTAGCCCGAAACGTAGGAGTGAACAAAACAAGTGTCAAGTTCAACTTTTCGGACGGGCAAAAACACATCGGTACTACGGACAACAGACTGTCAAATCGTGTTGTCATTAATTCTTAGTTCGGGCCCCGAAATAATCGTATGTCCGTAGGTGATAGGGAGTAGGAAACGCTTGTAACTAAGGCCGAAACCACGGACTTCGTGCTTAGGGAGTAGACCCCCAGCTACGGTTTTTCCCGTCTCATTATTTCCGTCCAAGACGAGAAAATGTTTGGCTTATTTTATCTTGGCACGAAACAATACAAAATTATGTTGCGCTACGCATTTAGCCCGGCTGGATAGTGTTTTAGGACGATATCTAAATCCTCAAACCATTTGGTTCTCCACGGACATCGTCAACATGATTCGACACAGGCAGAGCCACGGTACAAGCCAGCCATCTAAACGCTAGACTTTATAGAGCTAGCCGGCGCCAGCTTTCGCTCCTTGTAAGTGCTTATCCGTTTGTATGGACCGATTTGTTTCCCGATTGCACCACAGATTGGATCTAATTGAAGAGTTTTACTGCTTTTCTGTTACATAAATTAAGTACTTCACTGGCACGTGTATACCGGAACGAAGGACTATGAAAAGCGTATCAAAATTTACGTAGTTCTCAAGGTTATAGATAGTACGGTCGAGATTTTTTTTTAACTTTAACAGCCATGTACTGCCATGGAAAATGAATTGTCGGTACTCTTATTTTATTATTTATTTTTATATGTATGTTAATGTCTTTAAAACCTCGAGCACGGTAATTATAGACACAATAGATAAGACAATTAAATGTCGTCCTGGGACGACGGGCAGTACGCAACCGGTTAAGGTCATCTATGGCCCTTTGTAACCTGTAATATGTATAGTATATGTGTATGACTAGCTTCCACGACACAGGGAATCAGTGTGGAAGCTAGTACCAAATGTAAGATTATTATTATGTAAGTTTAGTGAATAAAGTTTTAATAAAACTAGAATCTCTTCCTTATTAGCATAGCATCTTGCATACAATGCAATATTCTCAATTGTACACAAAACAAATAAGAAACATTATAATAAAAACAGAGATGTATAATAATCTTATCGCATTAGACGATTTCTGCCCGACAACCTTTGGATGGACATGATTTGCAAGAAAAAAAAACTCTATAAAATATGGAGTTCATTGCCCGTTCTTCTCCATTGGAATTTACACTTTGGAACGTGGCAGCAACATCTTTTTTTCGACAATTGAAATAAATGCTTTGAATTTGATATCGCTAACGTTTTCATTTTTCAGTACGTGTTTTCGTTATTCATTCAATTGTAAAGGGTCACCTTATGAATGGGTATTTATGATGTCGTAACATGTTTAAGGTTATCTATTGCTAACTGAAGCGAGATCAATGTACCTCATAATGCCCTACACAGGTTTGTTTATGACAACTAAAAGCGTGAACAACACAACTGCACTAACATTCAAAACAAAAACATTTTTGAATGAAGCGCAATTCAGACATTTCAGACTACGCTATTATAGCATATTGCAAATATTGTATATCACAACGATATCGCTCAGCATACATTTTATATGGACACGGTCACACAACGCTATGCTCTATAGTATTGGCTTGCTGTATGCAATAAACTTGAGCGATTCTCCGCTATATCGTACGATTTTCCGGTCCGACTCACTTCTACCTCATCCGTCGCCCGACGGATCGCCGTCATATAATTTGCTATACATAGTAGACCGGCTTGCGATATAGAGTATAGTGTGAACGTCATGCCATACAGGGTGAAATTGTAAACACTCGACAAACCGAAATGGGAGATTGTACTCATCACTATGAACAACTTTTACTATGGGACGAAATCTGAAATCGCGAAAAAAAATACAGCTGTTCCCTACATTATTTTCGCGTAAGTCGTCACAATGTAGAGAACAGCAGATTTTTTTTTCGCGATTTCCGGTTTGTTCCCATAATAAAAGTTGTTCATAGTGATGAGTACAATCTCCCATTTCGGTTTGTCGAGTGTTTACAATTTCAATCTGTATAGTTATAGCTTTATGACGCAATATGCTTTACTATACAGGGTGTTAACGAATTCGTGTAATTCCTTAAAACCGCATGATCTACTACTGGTGTAGACAGGCCCCGCACGGGGTTTAGCTTGATTAAAAATAAAAAAATATAATAATTATTTTTTCATGCGGCTTTGTTACCGACCATATCTAAACCACCTAATAAGGATTCAGTAAAAAAATAAAATTTTATTTTGCAAAAAAAAAGTTTTATTTGCGTGAACATTTCGATGCCACGCACAAATTAATGAAAGCACGGCAACACGGCTGGCAGGTACGACTAACGCGATATCGCTCTTTGCAGTCAGATAACTCAAGGCTCTAAAATTACTCAGAAACAGAAAACCAAGATTTTTTTTTGAATTTTTTTTTTAGTTCATTTTCAAAATTTCCCATTTAGGGTTCATCTGTATCACCAGTAGATCACGCGGTTCGAAGGAATTACACGATTTCGTTAACACCCTGTATAGTGAAATAGTATAGCGCAGTTTGCACTGCGCTTAAATGCATTCACTTTGAACAGTTTTATTAACACTACACCTCTCTACAGTTTTACAAGCTGTCAGTGCGGTGACAATTATTAGGCAAGCTTGACCGGTCTCGGCGCGCCAAGCAATGTTGCCCAATGCCTTAAATTACACATTGCCAACATAATTTCTGTGGCCTAAGTGAATAAGTGTCGCACTCAAATTCAAGTGCGGCTGTGCAAACAATGTTGGTTAAAAAAATTACAAAGAACCTCCTTGTTATTGCAACGTTTGTATTACTTACAAATATGTTTGCAAAAGATGTTTTAATGTTTCGTAATGTCAGCTGTGATAAACACTTGAGATTTATCATAACATAACAACTCGTCTTTATTCTCCGAAAGGTTCGGCAGAGGTGTAAAGTACGCGCTCATTTCGCCGTTGTTTAAGTCCCATGTAATAGGGAGCGAGCCTATATTTTCTTCTTTTTTTTTATTGATGTGAAGTCATTACATGGCTCCTTCCGCTCTGGGTGGAGCGGAAGGGAGTGTTAGACTCTTACTGACTAAAACTCGTCCGTGTTCCTTCTAATGCCCTTTGCGTTCCAGGGCCGCGGTAACTCCGCAACCCTGGCAGGAATCTATATTCCATCGCGATAGCGAGCCTATTGCCATCAATTTGGCACAAATCTAGACTCCGGGCAGCTACAGAGAAATTCCACACGGAAAAACAACTCTAATAGATGCAGATTAAATGGATCAGAAAAAAAAATGAAAAGGGTTGTATAAACTTTGCTATATTAAACAAGCAAAAAAATATCAGTAGTTCAAACTCAAACTCAAAACTCATTTACTCAAAATAGACTAGAATTACTGTTATTTTTGTTTGTCAATGTTACAATAGACAGCCCAAAAAAGCCCTCCCTTCACCGCTTCCTAGTGTTTATGCTGTGAAGAAGAAACAGCGCAACAAACTCCCCGCAACATTTAGTACTTACTTAGCGACTGTTAATCGGGCTTTTAAAATGGCTGCTATTAAATAAAATGCACACTGAAATAACCTTGACATTTCTAACTGAACTATAACATGTAATGCAGGTGCCAGCAATCAATAGTTTTCATAATCGTTCCCTCGTTTTTATTAGGTATGTGATTAATTCTATTAACACTCTTTTCAACGTAAGGTGAGTCCTGGAGTTTTTCTACAAAACATTACCATATTTATGATTAGTTACGGTTTACTCACGTGCATTTTTCGGGATTGCTCGACTAGTTTCGGACCCAAACGGAGCCCTTAATCATGAGCTAAACACGCGGTGAGGTCGCAAGTCGAAACTAGTCGGGCAATCCCGAAAAATGCACGTGAGTAAACCGTAACTAATCTATATAAATAAAAAGTCCTGACTGACTGACTCATCAACGCCCAGCCTTCAAACCCTTGGACCTAGAAAGCTGAAATTTTGCACAGAGGTTCCCTTTTATAATGTAGACAAGGAATAAGGATGGATTTTTCGAAATTCAATCCCTAAGGGAGTTAAATAGGGGATGAAAATTTGTATGGAAAATCGTCACTTAACGGGTTCAAAATTTCACGCAAGCGAAGCTGCGGGTAAAAGCTAGTCAAATATGAATGTGTGTCACGAAAGTTATACTACAAAAAACATTACCATACAAAGAATATCAAATTCAAAAAAAAAAACTAAACATGAAGGTTTTTGTTGATGTCGTTTACCTTTTTCGATAGCAGTCACTTTACAGCTACAATTTACGAAATGAACGCTATGTCAGGACTTATCTTTTGTTGAACAGAGTATAGTAACATTTGAGACAAACAATACGATGGCTCCCACGTAATTTGTTGTAAGTCACAAATTGCATTTTTGTGTTTTTCACGTAAAAGTGTTTAATTTTACGTATTATCATCTGTTCCAAATATAAAAATAGCAAAAATTATAGTTTTTCGGGATTTTTATATTTGGAACAGATAATATACTTAAAATTAGACACTTACGTGAAAAACTCAAAAATGCTAATTGTGGCTTACAACAATTTAAGTACGTAGGAGGCATTGAATAAGCTGAAAACTTCCAACCAATCTTCGTTCTTTAGCCAATTAAGACCCTTTGCTTCCATTGTCCAGATATTTCCAACAATCTTGCTTCCATTCGAAAATTTTACATCACGTTCTCACGTCACATTAAATACTGTCAATGGTGAAAAACTAAGCTGTTTACAATTCCACTCACAAACACAGTATCTTAACAAGAATGGGGCTCGTGGCTTTCCTTGGATACGGAGTCTTTCTAAGGGAAACGATGCTTTGAATGCTACGGTATAAGGAATAAGCGGTAAGCGACAATGTTATCATGGTAATCTCTCTTCTGGTTGGAAGAAAGAGGCAACTGTTTTTTTTCTCGCGAAAACGTCTTTTTTGGGTCCAAGAGTTTAAGATTCTAAGGTACAATTCCATGCATCGTGGCCGATCGCAGCCGCACGCGATCGACCGCGCGCGTCTTCGATCGGCCGCGATGCACGGAATTGTACCTTTACAGCTCTCTTTTGACAGATCCTCCAACAACAGCTACCATTCCCATAGAATTCCAAACATTTGAACACTTTTATTTTTTAATGTGTCTCATTTCTTGTTAAACTGCACTTACATGGGATCTCTCAAATGAAAGCTGTTTATTAATAAGGGTCTTAAAATGGCGACCTAAGAGTAGCACCCAGTTGGAGCTGTCAAAAATATAAACGTCATCTGATTTTCATAAACTTGAAAACTTTATTTTTAATGCTATTAAATGAGTCTCAAATTACTTCAAAACGACTGGTAGGAGGTAGGTTATCTAATTAAATAGGATCTATTGATTGATACGAGCCTAAGAGTTTTTTCGTTCAAATTCTGGCTTCATAAAGTCATAGCAAGTATGTATAAAGAATCGGTGTTCGGTTTAGTAGTCGAACAAAAATAATTTAATGTCTATTTATTTTACCATTAATAATGCAGTTAAATGATTTATGTTACACAAACTTGATGTTAAAAGCATTTAATTATGATATATGCTTGAAAATAAATCATATCAAAACAATAAATTTACACAAGTGTAAACTGTAACGATTGCAAATAAAAACTTATGCAATAAATATGTCTGTGAATGAGATCCATTTTAATTTATGTAATGTAATATAACACTTACATGTGCAGTGAATGAATTAATTTATTATGTAATTAAGTATCATATGTACATATTTCACTTAAGTGGTCGTAAGATTCAATCAAAAGAAATATACTTAATTATTACGTTGCGGTGTTAGTGATACACTATTAATTTAACCACAACTTAGCTTCACTGTGTTTAAGTTCTCTTGACAGACGGAGAAAGAACGAAAGATAAGTCCGGACATAGCGGTCATTTTGTAAATTGTAGCTGTATGGAGATTGATCTCGAAAAAAAGTAAACGAAATCATCAAAAACCGTAAAATAGCTATATACAATCATTGGTTTGTTTTTTTTTAAATATTTGATATTCTTTGTACGGAAACGTTTTGTAGAGAAATGTCAGTTCTAATGTGCTCCTTTACCATGGGTTATATGGAGAGGTACTAACGATACATAAATTTTAAAACAGTTCAACAGCAGTGGCTAGTTTAATACGGTTGTCAACGATAACCGTTGCTACTGAAGTAAAAAAAAAACCACAGGATTTACTATAATTTTGTCAATTGTCAATACCGTGGCTAACATTATTTTTAATATATACTAGCTTTTGCTCGCGGCTTCGCTCCCGTTAATTTACGGATCCCTAATTTTTTGATCCCAAAATATAGCCTATAGCACTCAGGGATAACGTAGCTTCCTATTGGTGAAAGAATTTTTGAAATCGGATGAGTAATTTCGGAGATTACCTCCTACACACAAACAAACAAACAAACAAATTCTACCTCTTTATAATATTAGTATAGATTTAAAACGTTTTATTAAACGATGTCAAATCTACGCAACTGCCATATAAAACACTGTTTTTTGGTAGACAAAATATTATCTTTCAGTAAAATTCTTCCTATTGCCTTTGCTTTCTTGCCCATACCTTGCTAATTCTCGTCAGTCTTTAACTTGGACCATCCCCCAAGCCCTAGGCTCAGTTGATGTGGTGTCCTCTCACTTTCACCAGTTGCTCGGTATCACTCAAATCTGCCACCTCATTAGAATAACCCTTGAAGGGACAGCAACATGGTGTTTTAATCTACTCAGATAATATCCAATGGTTTATGAAACAAATATTAGCTTGGAGAAACCAATATTATGGCTACTTCCACGTCTAACTTTCTTAAGACTAAACGATAATGGGATATGCTAGAATGTAAATTCTGAACGAAAGTCTTTTCATTTAGGAAGTATGCGCTTAGGCATAATTGAGGTTGGAACAAAAACGCGTTTTCATTTGCGTTTTTATTTTTTCTTTTATTGCGTAGATGCTAGTTATACCCACGGCGCCGCCTGCTTGTAGTTTTTTTGCTGGATGGAAAGCCTACGTTTTTCTTTAAATACCAAGTTATCTTTTCCAAAAATTATTATAATCAGTTTCGTTATTTTATTCGAGAAAAACGTAGCAAACAGAAAGAGTCAACTTTCCCATCTATAATATTAGTGTGAATAATGTAGTCTAATGCCCAATTCCTATGGCAAAAAACGAATTGTTTTGCTTACCAATAGTAGCATTTTTCATTGCCAAGTTTAGTATATAAATAGACTCGTAAGCTAATTATGGGATATGGATGAGTAAGATATGGGACCTTTGCTTCATTATTGGTAAAGATATAAGAGTCTTAATTTTAACCATTAACGCTTGATTAATCATGGGAATCGGCCATAAACTTATTGTTTTTTTCTTTAAGCTGCAACTTATGTCTGCAAGGGGCGTGTCTGCACCAAGCGCAATGTCAGCCGACGACCGTGAGCCGGGCGTTACGCTGGAGTATCGCTTTCCATACATTAAGGTAATGGGATATTCTCGGTCCATTGTCAACGTGGGGTCTACAATGTATGGAAAGCGATATTATGGTGTAATTTAGAGACTAGGTGATCTGTGCTGTAGTGGAAGACTTAGATAAGTTTAACTTTATGTAAAATAACGTTATGTAAAAATATTTTGTTGGTTGTATATTGAGGTAAATACGTCAGCGACATCTTACGAGGCATTTTAAGGCAGTTATTTCAATTTATTTTTGCATTATAACTTTCGTGAGTCACATTAATATTTATGATTAGTTACGGTTTACTTACGTGCATTTTTCGGGATTGCCCGACTAGTTTCGAACCCAAACGGAGCCTGACGAGTCGAACTGGACTCGCGACCTCGCTGCGTGTTCAGCTAATGGTTAAGGGCTCTGTTTGGGTCCGAAACTAGTCGGGCAATGCCGAAAAATGCACGTGAGTGAACCGTAACTAATCATAAATATGGATGTGACTCACGAAAGTGATAATGCAAAAATAAGTTGTAGCTAATCATAGATAATTCAATCGTCAGATAACTTTTATTTGAAGAATAATTTTGACGTTTTAACAGCTATTGTATGAAAAATATGTCAAACTGCCATATTTATTCCTCAGATAAAAGATATCTGACGATTGAAAAATCGGTCCTTAGTTGATTACAAAATTATAGGTAAATTGTCATGATAACTACAAATAGCAATAAAGTTGCTCTTTATACATTTCTAGCAAATATCTTTATTAACAGTTCATTCTAGGTAATAAAGAGCCACTGTTAAAACTGTTTAGAAATATAGCTATTTTAAATTAAACCTAATCTTTTACCTCGCTAGACTTCTTAAAACCTTGACAAAAGCAATTAGCAATGTCAACCTTCCAAATCTTTCCTATGACAAGCTGTTGACGGCCGAAACCATTATGTCGACATCGTTTAGATGAATATCTCGTTATGGACGTAAAAAGGCGTCATATGACTAGAACAAGGGCCATCATGTCATTGACAGAACTGTCATGCCTTGAAGGGGCCTTTGGGTTTTGACGTAAATATACGACAAAAATAGTGTAGCTGGTTTTATTGAATCATAATTTTCGTGAGACACATTCATATCTATGATTAATTACGGTTTACGCACGTGCATTTTTCGGGATTGCCTGACTAGTTTCGGACCCAAACGGAGCCCTTAATTATGAGCTGATCACGCGGCGAGGTCGCGAGGCGAACAATTCCGAAAAATGCACGTGAGTAAACCGTCATCATCATAAATGTGGTTTCATTGAATTGTTGCTGGTTATGCCATTTTGTTTTACAGGAGGTAGAGAATAGGTGACGCGTATTTTGTTTGCCGTTTTCTGTTAATGCAGTCACAAAACTATTCAAAACTAATATGACGTTATTTGGAAACGTTTGGAAAGTCAAGCTAATACATTTCATTATGTTTTCGATCGTATTGAAAATTAGAATTCTTTGTATTACTGAAACGATATTCTAGAATATGTTACAACGAACGTATATTTAAAATCTACGTCACGAAGAATATTTTAAAAAGAAATAATCACGTCTTTGCTATTTGTGGTGATTATTTATAATGTCATTCAGTGACGTTTTATACATAATGACATTCAATTTTGTCAGTGTATTGTTATTATAAGGTCATGACAGCGTTTTGTAGAAATACGTAAGTACATGAACCAGGATGCTTTATCTACAATATCTATCATTTAAATACGGAAACAATCAAGCACCTATTTAACTGATTTTTTTAGAAAAAAATATAACTTTGTAGACGTATAAGTAGAGTTTTAGGAATTTTGACTTTGTGGTAGATACTTATGATTATACCCTTTTCAATATTTTTAAAAACAAATCATGGATATTATAGCTATTTTACGGTTTTCGATGATTTCGATTACGCTTTTCGATAGCAGTCTCCTTACAGTTACAATTTACGAAATGCCCGCCATGTCATTTTTCATAGAACAGAGTATAATTACGGTTTACTCACGTGCATTTTTGTTTGTGTAAAAGTTTTGAATAAATATTGTACCTTAATAAATGTTATTACAATTATTTACTGTTGGCAAATTGACAATATTCAAACTTGAAATTTAAACAATTTAATAACTATGTGTCCACAAGCATATCTAACTAATTAGCGTCTACGTCTAGTATTCAAACAAGCTAACTAGACTAGACAATTAGAAACCTATTAAGAGTTTACTTAAACAATTATAATGACAAAATTATAAATAAATACAACCTGACCTTTATGGCTTAGATACTTGACACCGAAGGGTTTGACAAGGCCTTGTCAACGTCAGTGTCAATGACGTCATCAGTTTGACACTTCACGCATGTCAGTCGCTGTTTTGTCCATCTTAATACAACCTTGGTTTGGTAGTATTAATTATTAATTTATTGACGTTTTTGTGTGTTGATGAATGACAAATTGATTGGTTACGCAGTTGTTGTTGTGTTAAACGTTGTGGTTTTTATTTAAGGTCGTGTAAATGTTTTCTTTTTAATGCATATGTTGTTGATTCAATTGAATTTAAAAGACGACCTAGAAAATCTTTGCGTCATGGCGTCTTGTAAAGTGTGTTTTAATTATCTGTGTGTATGAAAATTTATCTATGATAAATTATAATAAGCTTTGAAGCAACGATTAATTATTTCTCTGAATTTGCTGATGCAAATCTTTAATACAAACTTTACATGTCATAATGATTTACGAGGTCCCCTTTTAAATTCTACTGAATCAACAACAATAACAAATTGAATCAAAAACATTCTCATTGTAGAAATAATTAAAAGAAAATTAACTTATGCTGAGTTAGTTACGGTTTACTCACGTGCATTTGTCGGGATTGCCCGACTAGTTTCGGACGAAAAATGCACGTGAATAAGTCGTAACTAATCCTAATATGAATGTGTCTCACGCTAGTTATAAAACAAAAAATATTAACTTGCTAAATAAATCACGTTTGTTTTGTAACTACTTATTGGTATAAAATATTTATCTAGTCACCACTCTAAAAATAGTTTTACAACGTTTAAGTCATGTTCTCCATCATATTTATTTATAACTTCGTAATTGTCTACTGTAATCTTAAATCTCACTGCGCCGTAGAACACCCAAGAACTGCGCTAAGAATAAATTTATATTGCCAATAAGTTGAAGCTCCGAACATCTTATTACCGCCATAGGCAATGCCATAAAAGGATATTTAACTACGATAGTACGCCGACCTTGACAGCAGACCCCCTCGTTGTGTCGACAACCCTATAGTACGCGCCGTGGGATTACTGCACCATAGAGCTCGTTTATAGCCGGCGATTTTGAAACGATACGATACCGATTCGATTTTGTGTTGAGGTGTGCCTTTATAAGAAAATGGATAGTGAAGGAAAAGTTTAGTATGATTATAATACTCGTAGTAAGTTATTAAGACGGTTAAATGACTGTAATTTTTGATGTTGTTAGTGAAGAGTTCATTTCCCTTGTTATAGTTCTAAGTCGTCTCGAAAACTGCTCCAATATTTTAGAGTAGCCTATTCTTGTTCACAGCTATGATTTTGACACACTTGGGGTATCATATTTCGTTCATTGATATCATATCGCATCGTTACTGCAAGTGGACTGCTCATCCAATCGCCAGTTGACACGCAGTTGCAATGACTGCGTCTGAATTGTCTTCAAACTGCATTTGACAGTTGCATTTGCGGTTGGAAGGAGTGTGTGGTCCTAACAAATCCATTTCAGATATGAACGAAAAAATATGATCTACTAAGGTTGGTGTCCATCATTATTAATTCTCTAGTTAATCAACCGTTTACCTAAAATACTAGTACATTGATTTAAATGGTTTTTTAATCTGAGAAATTAATGGCGGTGAACACGTGGCTAAGTGTCACGTTATTAGCCCCCCAGGTCAGTCGAACTTTCCTCGATCCAGGGGTAACAAATCACATATAAAATTAATACTAAAAATATCAACACTTATTGATACTTGTTGATTCTTTTTATAATACTGCCTCGATACTGCGTAGAATTCTGTATAAAAATAAACTCAATTTATTATGTTATATACGGTATATCATATGACTTTGAGTTAGATATCGGTCTCACGAATATTATTGACAACAAACTAAGTAGGTATACAAGGAATGTAACTTGACATTGACATTTAGTTAACAAAACGGTTTCAGAATTAGGTAATAAACCGACTTGTACCACCTCACGTCGGAGCACGCGTGCGTGACTTTTAAAAACACTATTTTAATAATTACAACTAAGACGTGTCTCATTTAAGTTGTCTATGGTCTAACTAACTTTCCTAACCGGTTAGGTAAGCTATAAACGTGGATCTATTATTTTTATTTAGGCATTAAGTGACCGTTCAAAAACATAATTCGTCACTGGAGTTCTCTTTTTAAAATCTCGTCTTCATTTTACAATTTTAAATATTAAAATATTTAAGAGCATCAATTTTTTTTTGTTCGATTTGGTTTTTTAAAGCTAGAACGTTGGTCAACTTGATTTTTTTGCGCTAATTAAATAACGTTCTACATTTAAAATCTATGAATACCAACTGATTGACAGGTGTTTTAAGTAAAAACTAAAATGGTTGACAGAACTGGTTATCGGAGTTCAAGATCGAATAAACAAGTGTGCGCCACGACTATATTCGTAGTTCTTTTTTAATTGCCAGCAAGTAATTTCGTATTCCTTCGGACGTGATGTATTGTTAATTCGTTTATAGTTTTATTAATATAAAATGCACGTGCTGGCAGATAATAAATATAATTCGATTCCTAAGTATTTTCTGTCGGAATTCTAGGATTAAAATGCATCTTGAAGTTTTAAGTTAAAAATAATATTTAAGATATTAAAAACTAAAAATAATATTCCCTCTAATATTATTTTTATGCGTATACTACATATAACAATCTGGACTAGGCAACACAGCCTACAATTAGACAAACAAGAAATAAGAAAAAAAGTAAAAAAAAACGTTTTCTTTTTCTTTATTTTATAACCTAAACATGCTTAGACTATAAATCCCACGTGCCTTTCCACTTCAATTAAACCAACACCATGCCAGACTCCTTAAATCCATAATCGTATCATATAAAGCGCGCTACAGACAGGGTGGCGTACAGACTTGCGGGATGCGATCGATACGCCCGTCTGCACCCCCGCACTGCGGCCTGACCTTGCACCCGCCTTACGATTGCACAGGTTTGCGTAAACTGCAGTTGCAGGACATTTGAGTAAAGCTAAAGATGTTTGTCGTGTTATTTGTTTTGTCTAAAAGCTTTTTAGGCTTAATTTAATAATTTATGTACACACAATACTAAATAAAAGATAAGTTAATCAGGAACATAGCGTACAAAGGTACTGCTTATTTCTAAAATAAATCTCTTCCAGCAGACATGTGAGAGGAGAATTTAGAACAAAAAATGTAGACAATAGCACAGTAGACATATAAGCTAAAGCAGTACTTCAACTACCTACAATCGTCCGATTTGACACACTCACACAGACACGCACTGCAACAAGACAAATAAGGTATTTTCGGGATACAGTTCCATACAAAAACAAAAAACTACTCAGTATACAGAGCGTGTCTGTGTGAGTGTTTCAATTCTTGAGATTATAGTAAGTTGAGGTACTGCTTTAGCTTATATGTCTACTGTGACAATAGTGTGTAAAAACAAACAAAACAGAAAATATACAGACACAAAGAACCACATCACCTAACTTTATTAATGCTTAAAGAAATGTAGGATCTAAAATACTTAAATTGTTTTATTATGGGCTGCTTTTGATGCGTTTCATTTTATGCCTTAAGTTGCTGGTAGAAGGAATGCCTGATGCATTAAATCCAGCGACAATGTGTATTTTCAAATTATATCTATACATGTAAAAGGAGAAGCTGATTGACTGACTGAGCTATCAACGCACAGCCTAAACCGCTGAGGTTAGAAAGTTGTAATTTTGACAGTAGGTTCCTTTTGTAACGTAGGCATCCACTAAGAAGGGATTTTTCGAAATTCAACCCCTAAGGGAGTTAAATAGGGGATGAAATTTTGTATGGAAAATCGTCACTTAACGGGTTCAAAATTTCACGCAAGCGAAGCTGCGGGCGAAAGCTAGTTTATTAATAAACTCGCTGTCTCGTTAGTCTAGTGGTCGCAAGCGCGATTACTGAGCTTGAGGTCCTGGGTTCGATACCCAGGTCGGGCAAAGTGGTATTGGGTTTTTCCGTGTGTAATTTCTCAGTAGCAGCCCGGAGTCTGGATTTGTGCCCAGTTTATGGCAATAGGCTCGCCCCCTATTACATGGGACTTAAAACATAACGTCGAAATGTGGGTGTACTATACACCTCTGCCCAACCCTTCGGGGAGTACAGGCGTGATGTTATGTTAAACTAATAAATAACTCAAAAGATAAACAACTTATCTTTTACAGCTGCATCTCGCTGTACCTAAAACCAGCTTGTTCGTTTACTTACCACGAACTTTCGAGCTCGACACACTTAGTATGCCATCTCAGTGCCATCACGGACACCGTAAAACTAATTACCATGGGAAATCGTACAAATTATACGCGTTGTCTTTTACGGAGCCTGGCTGGAATTAGGTTAGTCAATCTCTTTTCTTAGGAGATGGATCAGGTACTATGGTACATACGCCAGCACACCAAACTACTCCAATCTGTCAAATAACTTTAATAGGTTTTCATCTTTATCGCGAAAGCATTAGGTTCAAGGTTGATTGGGAAAATTTGACAGTTTCGGGTAGCTTAACTTGCTAGCGTCTGTACGTACGGCTACAATCAAGTTTTACATTCCCAGTATAAACTGACCTCTCATTGGTCAGAAAGCCGTGCAATGTGAGATCAGCTGATACTGGAAATGTATTGCTTGATATGAAGCCGTGCCTTCGAATAACCAAGATAGCATTATACAAGGCTCTAATCCATAATAGTCATAAAGGGGATACTAAACCGAAAGGAAGTCAAAGTACGCATAATAATGAATAACTTTTGTTCTACAACTTTTCCCTAAAGTCAATAGTTTATGGGGGATATTAGGGTGTTACCACACCAATCGATCGATGGTAGAATGGATTAGTCGCCGTCGATCGGTAGTTTCCACTACACCAATCGATCGACTAAACGTCGACCGATGTCGTTCGATGGCATCGATCGACGATGGATCGATTGGTGTGGTAACACTCTTATACTATCATATACCTAGGATTATATCTTTTATATGACCTCTTAGAGTCATATCTGTGTATAAAGAAATGATTCACATGTCTATATTACATTATGATATATCTATGACTCAAAGATCTATGATCCTAGATATATGATAGTGTAATATCCCCCTAAGACAAATACTTATTCAAAGATTTTTATATCTATCCTCAGCTGTTGTCAGTTGTGTTTACATTTTAGGTTATATTTGGCGTCTCGGATCTTTGGATTAGATGCTTCATTTTCTGCGTTCGTAACTAAAGCAGAATTTTTGAAAAAACTAAAATAAAAATCATTTTGCAAGAAAATAAAAAAGGACGAATTTTGAAAACACTTGCTTTAAAACAGTCATTAGCGATAGTTATTAATTAGTACCCCCTTTCCGATTAACCTTGTAAGTACTTAGTTTTGTCTAGCGTGATGAAAGGAAGAATTCCCGCAACTTTGTGTGAATCACTATTAATTTCATAAACACCGTATCTCCTCTCATTACGGCTCGATTTCGCAAGTTCTTAAAAGCATTCTGAGGTATTAAAAGAATAGAAAAATGGAGTAAAAAACAGCGATTGTCCTGTTAAAACAATGGTTGGTCGCGCGTCGTTGGATGCGATTATGCGACCTTGGTAATCGACGCTTCCGTCGCGTGACTCATGTCGCGCGATTTTTTTGTCGTGAAATTGACGTGCTGGTGTCGATTACTCGAAAAGTGTGTTTTTTACTCGATTGTACTCGTATTTCCTTTCTTAACTGCAAATTAATGAAAATTGACCTCAGTGTTTAAGTGTTCGGTTGTACTGTCAGCATCAAAAATGGTGATTGTAGTTTCAAAAGCGTTTTATAAATTAAACAATCAAGTTTTTTTTTAACGAATTTTGATGATTTGTACTGCTTTGGGTCTAATCGTGAAGAATACCTATTTTAAGGCACAATACCTTTCTTAGCAGTATTGTTATAATGTTGACAAAACAAGAAACTTTTAAAACATGAGTTATTATGAATATTTAGTATAATCGGATGCATATTTACCTAAAGTTGAGGTGTTTGCTATTATGGAATGCACTTTTGTATCTACAAAATTTGTGTTCTTTTCTGACTATAGAATCGGATGCATATTTACCTACCTTATATTGTAAAGTAGGTAGTTACCAAACTGGCATAGCAAACGTCATTGTTCAAAAAATATATTTTAAGAAGCAGCTTCCATAATTTCATAGCGAAAAATTTACTTTAGGTAAATATGCATCCTAATATCCTATCTCTAGTGATGAAGTAGAATATTATACTTCTGTTACCAACTATAAAAATCAGCTCCTGACATTCAAAATTCTGCTTCTGATGCTGACTGTACGCTTGTTAATGAGCGCACGAGCAGTTTTAAGTAAAGCGGACCTTGTCTACTTGGCACAGAGCCGGGAAAACATCAAGATAAAAAGTGACTTATTTTAGATTGAAACTTAGGAATACAAACCTATACCTACACACATCAAAAAAAGTTTGCGATCACTAGCATAAGCCGATATAATTTTTTAAATTGAACTTTATCAAGAACAATTCTTTGTTGTGTGTTTTCTTTAACCCTTAATAAGGCAAAAGGAATATATTTACCACCAACTTTTTTGGAAGATGTCGCAAAAACATCTTTGTTATATTTTTATTTTTAAACCTGGCAACATCACAATTTTTTACTATTTTCAATGGCAAAAAAAAAACTAAAATATAAAGATTTTTTTTTAGATTTTTTTAATATTTTGGAAAATTACCAAATTATTTGTTATTTACTGTTTCTTAAAACCTTACGCCCTATTAAGGGTTAAATAGAAATACCCAGTTTTAAGAATCTAAAAAGAAGAAGAAATCATAATATAATCTACCGTAACAAAAAAGATTTCGATTTTTCAAAGTGATCGCAAACTTTTTTTGATGTGCCTGCTGCTGCCTGCCTTTGCTTGACATGAAATTGTAATTAAACACGTTTTTCTAAAGAAAAAATGTGTATTGTCTCATAATGAATCCATTCATCTCATCCAGACAGTCAGCGTCCTGAGTTTTCATTCATTGATTGATAATGAGTCTGGTTTCCATTTAGTACTTATTATCTATGGCATAATGTTAACTTTAAAAAAAGTTATAAAAGGTTTGATGGCGGTTAAAACAAAAAAGATTTGTATCTGCTATTTATACCTTCCCAATAGGATTGCCTAGAGTCTTCACGCAGCAGACGCTTACAGGCCAATACAAATCACTTAATGGACTGCCAGGGTTGCTGAAACTTTTCAATAAATTTCCAGTCTATCAAACTCCAATCTTCAACAAAAGAAAAAAAAAACTTACAAAAATTCCTCATCTACCAAACTATAGATGAAAAATCGCGGCCCGTCGTTTGGACAGCCCTGGTCTAGACTACTAAAGAGATATTTAATTATTCATATCAACGAGGGAGATATTTTAAGATGGCAATTAAGAATATATTATATTCACATTTTAATGCGTTTGGGAAAAACCAATCATCATTTTCTTTAAATACAATATTTTATTTCCACATTCTTAACGAGATAATACAAGACATCTAGAACAATGAAATAGATATCCTTAACGTTGCTCGTGTTGATTCTGGGGGTCTACTCCCTAAGCACGAAGTCCGTGGTTTCGGCCTTAGTTAC
The DNA here is from genome assembly GCA_905220435.1 of Amphipyra tragopoginis. Lineage (NCBI taxonomy): Eukaryota > Metazoa > Arthropoda > Insecta > Lepidoptera > Noctuidae > Amphipyra > Amphipyra tragopoginis. The sequence continues at coordinate 6,111,179 of HG991997.1, read as the reverse complement.
GAGCGTTTCCTACTCCTTATCACCTACGGACATACGATTATTTCGGGGCCCTAACGAGGAATGAATGACAACATGATTTGACAGTTGTCCTTACTACCGATGTGTTTTTGCCCGTCCAAAAAGTTGAACTTGACACTTGTTTTGTTCAGTCCTACGTTTCGGGATATTTTCGGACGGGTGACTAACTTCGATGACGGACTTAGGGAGTAGGCCGCCTGATAATGCAGTCTGTGTGTAACGCGAATCTTGAGTAATTTTAGTAAACACTTTGTATAAGCAATTATTCAACATGAGCTATTACTTATTAAGCAACATTTTTACGATGTCCTGTTCCTTCCATAAAGCTAGTTTAAAACCTATTGTTTACATTGCTTCACGTAGAATTCCATAGTCATTTAACATTACAAGTTTCGTAAAGCAACTTAGGTATGAATGTATTAGCAAACGATAAAATGTTAAACTGAAGATTATTTCAAGTTTATTATCAATTTTATTGTGGCCTGTACTACTATTGTTTTGTAATTTACGCTCAAGTGCTCAAGTACCTACTTAAAATAAATTGTTATAATAATGTTGTGTATTAAGCACGTGTACAGACGACACGATTCTGAATAGTTAATAATATTTTATTGGACGGCAAAATAGAAGAAAAATAATTGATTCTGGTAAATTAATACAATAGCTACAAGTATGTGATGCAATTAGTTCCAGGGAAACGATAACTATGTAAGTATAATTTATTACTTTTACACTAGTTCCAAGAAAAAAATAGGTATTTGATACTATTAAAATATTAAAGTAATACAAAGAGTCTGCACGAGTGACGATACTTACTCTTGGACAGTCAGCCTCGCTACCAACTTGGTGACTGTTAATCTAATCCAAATGGTGCTAATCTTAATTGTATAATAGCTCGTGGCAGTACGAGAGAAGGAGATATGACTAGTGAGATAAAATCAGTAAACCATAACGGATAATGAATCTCAGATCTTAATTAATGTCCATAATCAAATAAAACAAAAGAATGATCGATAAATATCAAAAAGATTATCAATGTCAATAAAATATGTTTTTAAATACTCTTGTCAGAAGCAGACAAGCCACTTTGCATACAACTTTGAAGACTATCGGGTGCTACAATCTGCAGAATACACAAACAACTTCATATCATTCACAGTTATTTTTTTTTTATTCTCTTAATTTATGCTCTTCCGTCGCTTCCACAAAGTAATAAAGATGCAACAATATGCACTTATTAAAAAAGAAAAAAATAATAAAACCTCAGTCTCTGCCAAGACTTAAGACTTGACATAAGATTAGTCAATTTAATCCGTCAAGTAACATGCCAAGTCTAGTCTTATATCGGTCTATAAACTTGGTCCTTTTATTAAGTTACTATAGCATGAAATGTTCTCTGCTGCCAAGTTAAATTGCTACCATGTCAGTTTGAAACTTTATTACAGTTTTTTTATTTGTGCGTCGCGGTGGTGCCGTCTGAACAAGACAGAATGATGGATATCGATGGGACATCTTAGATAGCAACCATTAGTTACTAGTGCATTTAAACTTAATCTTTCTTTTTGCTAATTGTAAGTGATTTGAAGCTCTGGGTTGTTGGGGGACTGTGAGTGACAGTGCGTCAAGAAACAGCGATTTGTTTGAAGATATATCGTAACGATTCGTCTCATGAAGAGAATTAAGTGACTTGATCATTTGTGAGTTAAGTGTAATTAGGCAAATGGGTTATTAAATATCTAGTAATATTTTTTTCTATCGGACGACCACAAGCACGAAAAAGCGCCATCGTTTCATGGTTCATATACCAAAACCCCGAACGAAGCGCTTTGATTCCACTTTCATTGTGAAAACCGCCAAACAGTGGAATGCGCTGCCCGAGTGGGTGTTCTCCGACAGCTACAATTTGGGTGTCTTCAAGTCACGAGTGAATCGGTTTCTTCTGGGCAAGCGTGCTCCATCGTAGACCGCATCATCGCTTAACATCAGGCGAGATGATGGACAAACGCAGGCATAGTAATTAAAAAAAAACAATTTGGCTGTTTGTGCAGGCGAAGATTTGTGACTGTAAAAGCACCCACGATATAATGCATGTATGCAGGAAAAGGACAGAGGGCTCCCGATAACGTTATCTATAGGACCGGATTCTTACAGGTATTTCAGTAAAAGATTTTGAATCTTATATGAACGGGATACCATGCATTATTGAAGTTCCTTAATTTGTCATGAGAAATTGTAGGGTGGGGGCAATGTAATTATTAAAAAAATAACCTGCGAAAATGTCGAAACCATAAACATTAATTGAGTTCAAGCAACATAACATAATAACGATTCGAAAAATTCATGACAAATGTTATTATGAAAATATGGAAAAAATAAACTATCCCACACTACATCTTGTCCAAGATACATCAATAACAAAACTTTACCCTCTCACTCACACACAAACAACCCTTCAAATCATTTGTAACTAAACCAAGCGAACAGTCAATCCCGCAGAACGAACTCCCAAAAATTTCGACTATAAACATCTGAAATGCAAAACTTCCGCGGCAGGGTGTACGGCGTATTATTAAATTCCTTCCAGTCTTATGCAGGGGGTGCTCTGGCTTTATAGTGCTATGAATAGTTCGCATTCGTAAACGACAGGTTTTTTAATAATTTCTTGTTATTAATTTTGTTACGCGACTGCTATGTATGGCGCGTGTTCGTCTTGTTGGTTGTGCAATCTATTAACTTCTGGAGCCTTTGACGATAAATTATAGGGAAAATTTGTATTCATAGAGGCCCAACAGTTACGTTGAAAAAAAGTCGATGAAATATTTTTTGATTATTTTTATCCATTTTTGTTGGGCCATCTTGTATGCATCTAAGTATAAATCTGTCTATAGTTATATTAAATGCTTAGATATACAGTATTGTAAAGATAATCTTATTTGTGAAAGACAGCTGTAAAAAGCTTTTATTAATTCCTTAAAATGTGACTTATTAGAATTTTTATACAGTAGATGAAAATTAAAAGAAATAAAGAAAGTTTGTGATTCATAGGCGAGTGTTTTATTTTAATGAATCTTCACTACATAGTATAAAACAATGTTGCTTCTCGCTGTCTGTCCCTATGAATGCTTAGATCTTTTAAACTACGCAACGGATTTTGATGCGGTTTTTTTAATAGATAGAGTGATTCAAGAGGAAGGTTTTAAGCTATAAAACGTACACGTGCGAAGCCGGGGCGGGTCGCTAGTAATACATATTACAATGTGTTAGTTATTATTCTGAGTCTTCAATGTATGGACCGCCTGAGGTGGTAAAAGCATCCTCCAAGTACTTCCATTCGTTTCGCCGTTTCGTAAAAGACAGATATTTAGCTTTAATTAAAGATCAAAGTTTTTTTTACTGTAATGCATTTGGGCAGCGTTTCAAGTTTCTAAGTAATTTAATGTTGCACAAATAACTACATAGATCATCTCCTTCCTTCATAAAATTTTGGCGTCCGCAGACATTGTATAAATCTTGCCCGTCACCAATAAAATGGAGACGGCAGTAGAGTTATAGTACGACATAACTAAGAAGTTACATCGATGTAGCTGATCGAACAAACAATGGCAGTCGCTCATTTTCGCGACACTCACACTTATTGCGTCAGCGTTATTTATATAGATCTTTATCTATATAAATAAAAAGAAAAGTCCTGACTGACTGATTGACTGACTCAACAACGCCCAGCCCAAACCCTTGGACCTAGAAAGATGAAATTTTGCACAGAGGTTCCCTTTATAATGTTGACAAGGAATAAGGAAGGATTTTTCGAAATTCAACCCGTAATAGGGGATAAAAGTTTGTATGGAAAATAATCACTTAACGGGTTCAAAATTTCACGCAAGCGAAGCTGCGGGCAAAAGCTAGTCATAAATATTCATGGTTTTGAAGACGCACTTAATTCGGAAGTGATCGGTGTTACGAAATTTTCCGACGCGACTTCTTAGTTGTGTCGGACTGTACGTAGTGATTTAGTTAAGGAGTTTTTATGATTAAAGGGGTTTTTTTACAGGAAAACGTAAAGTATAATACGTAGGTAGTATTTCCTCAGATTATTTGTTCAGTAATATTATAATTTCATGCCTCAGTACGGTATCATGAAAGATTTTGTAAGGATACATTTGAACTGTGCATCGAAACCGTTAATTACTCCGTGGAAATGGAGAAAAATTACCATCATAGATAAAAAAACTGGCTTTAAGCTAGCAGAAACTAGTGAAGAAGAATTTGGAAAGCAGATTATGTGTACATAGAAATAAAACTATGTACCAGTACCAGCTTACTATAAGTAAGCAGACCGAGCCATACCTGAGAAACATACATATATACATAAACTCACGCCTTTTTCACATTTGGGTAGGCAGAAACTGTAGAACGCCACATGCTACGATCCTTACATACTCCTTTCGCTTCATCCACGGTCATACATCTTGTCATACACGCACGCTGGTTGAGAGTACTACGCACCTGTGCTTTTTGAAGAACATCAACAATAACATCGATGTATGTCTAGGTCGTCCTCTACTGGCGTTTCTACTGACAACCGCCTTATAATTTCCTTTTGTTAATCACTGTTAACTCATATCTTTCAACGTGATCAAACCACCTAAGCTTACTTCTTTCAATATTTATTACTACATCATCTTTGAAACATTCCGTTCAAAAATAGTATTCGGAAAATACCGTACTTGGGTGTATATTCGAAAAAATTAAGGACGTCATTATTTTCATCCTAAAGTTAAGAATGCAGATGTATAAAATCACAATTATGATAATGAAAACTCAAAGTAGGTATACCACTGCCGACAAGCAATAAGTCAAGAATAAAAACAATCTGAAACGACTATAATGTTGAAAACTCAGGAGAACAATGATCTGTTAAAAAAATGTTAAGGTAGTTCGAATATTCACCCACTTAATCGGCACCTATCTTTAACGAAACAAATGCGAATGTTCATAGACTTGGCAATAAATATGTATGCAAGCCGTAAACAGGTAGGTAAAAGTTGGCAATAATAAACTTAAAACCTCATTTGCACTGAACTGTGTTTATTGCAAATATTGCCATTCCCATCACTATATTTAATTAGTCATTAATATTATGAATACGAATGATGCGTAAGAACTTATTAATCTAAATCGTGAGATTAACTCGTAATGCCAGCTCATTATGCTAAAAATAATTTAGTTTTTTCAAAAATAAAAATATAATCCACATTGTTTATATAATATTTATAAAGCTTAATCAGCATGTCTAATGAGATGTACGGACGGCCAAGAGAGTGGTCTAAAAGATCTGAGAGTGGTCTAGCAAATGATTATATCATTAAGGTTGACGTAAATTTAAACTAGGAACGCAACGCACAATGTCGCTAAAATGCATCTCAAAGACAGCATTAGTAAATAGTCAGATTATTTTTGCAAGTGAAAAAATGCTTTATTGCTTTATAATGTACAAAATGAATTTCAAAAGTGGTAGATCACTTCTTTGGCCGACTGTACATAATGATCAATAGTGGCTATATTTGCATCGATTGAAAGATTACTTACTACTTTTACGGATTTATCATCGATAAACAGAGCGATGGATATCAAAACTGCTCCTATATTCGCGATTGCGCTATCAAGACGAGTTGATTATTGAAATCGCATGCGTATATTTTTTTCTTAAAATATCCTTATCGGTAGTTTCGATATTTTTTCGACTTTCACTGTCATAGTAGGTGATATGATAATATTGATGTCTGATATGGGTTGTGATAAATTTGCTGTTGCATACTTTCTTTCACATTCGCATGATAATACGTTTTTTAAGTTAATTTATTTTATTCCATCTTGACAATAAACAAGGTTAGTTCCACTTAAAGTATTATTGATAACTGTTTTAAAGCAGGTTAATTCAAATTTCAAATTTCGAGAATTTCATTAAAAAAAAGTTTTTTCAAAAATTCTTCATCCTTGCTTTAGTTACGAATTCAGATAATGGAGTTTATAACCCGTGACCCCAAATATGACCTAATCATTGCTGAGGTTAGATAGATGGAATCTTTGAACAGCTATTTCTCTTAAACTATTGACTTTTGGGAAAAGTTGTAGAACAAAAGTTATTCATTATTATTGGTAGTTTAACAGCCTTTCGGATTAGTACCCCTTTTCCAAATAACCTTGTATACTGGATTACAAAGCTTAAAACTTAATACCTTTCAGTGTCTTCATACATTTCCCTAATCTAAGACGTATGAATGCCATTACAAACACAAGTCTCATTCACAAACTACCACGCTCGAAACTTTGACTAGGTTCCGAAACTTTAGCTGTTTGTTTAACTGCAAATATAATCCCAGGACTTCTATTATTAAATCCCTTCTAAGAGGAATAGGATCTGGGGGAACTTACAATCCAAAGCAAAGAAGACTTTTCCACCAATTCATTTACAAAGTACGTAGACTTACTTTAGGATTGTATTACCTATTTATCCCGCGTGGGGACGGGCTAGAATATAAAACTTCCTCACCGCACGCTAGGAATAGACGCTTGTTGTAAGATTCAACAAAACTCAACACACTTGGTGGTAGGATCTTTACGGTCCGCCTGGCTAGCGACCACCCTCACATTAAAGTCAAGCCAAGCAGTTTACTGTGTTCCGTCGTGTGTATGTGAGAGCCAGAGGGGTATAGAGAATTCCGTCTACATCTCTGTTACTTGGATTCGTGGGCTCCATCTTAGACCCTGTCTGTTCTTACCATCATCATCATCGCGACCAAGTAACCAAAAAATAAAAAAATCGTTCTCCCTTGAGCACTTCCGCTTAAGGCGCTTCCCCCACCGAAACTGGCTCCACTTCAAAGAAAAAGCATTATTTCTGTCAACACACAACATATTGAAATTTCGTACGTACAACATTTTAGTCAAGTGTTGTAGAATGTTTCGAACACCAAATATCAAGACTAGAGCTTCTGGATTCGAAGTTTTAGCGATAAGTACTTCTAACCTAGGATGTCAAGTGTTGTTTTTTGGTGTTAGATAATTTCTACAACACTTGATTAAAATGTTGTACGTACCAAATTTCAATAAGTTGTGTGTTGACAGAAATAATGTTTTTTTTTCTGAAGTCGCGTCACTTTCGGTGGGGGAAGCGCCTTAACCTAAGTGTAGTTTCGATATGACTAGAGAGGCAGAATAAATAAAACAATTGTCAAATGTAAGAAATTCTAATTTATGTCAGCGCCTTTCTGGAGCCAGTTCCTAGGCCGCCATGTTTAGACTTATCTATTAATACGGGCTCAAGAACCCAAAGAAGTTGTTTGCATAGACTCACTCATAATAACATACTAACAGCTCCACTTTCAATTTAAACGGGTCCAAAGAAACTGGTATTATAAACTTTTTCTAATAATTAATTAAAGCATTCACACACAACCTGTATATCGTAGTAAATCAAGTCCTTGTGTTTGGCATTGACATTCAGAGCGCCACCGCTGCCGCCGCGGTCGGATGTAGCGGTGTTGTGTCCGGTTGCGCTTGCGCAGACGACAACACACACACACACAAACTTATAATCAATATCACACACACATATAAACTTGCGTGCGTTTTATGCGTTTTTACCTTATTAAGGTCATAGTAGTAGAACCAGGTGATGTGGCAGGAAGAGGTGTACATCCTGTAATAGGCTAAGTTGAGGTGGTATGATTATGAAATGATGTGTGTGTTTTGATTGAGTCATTGCTGTCTTGGTGAGGATGATTCCTTGTAAGTAGTATTGAAATTAGTGGACGAAATCTGACAAATGAAGTGTCTATCAAAGAATTACCTTGGTATTTGATAATATAGATCTATATTACGCCCAACATGTAGATCGAGTTTGCTCGCAAAAGGACAACTCCTTAAAATTGATCGATATTCCACGGTTTGATTTTTGTTACGAAAAAGAGAATTACTGTTGACATTACAAAACAAGAAAATTTTAACTTAACGTAATTAGACGTTGGCGCCAGTAGCGTATAATGAATTTGTTTAAATTATAATAATTTACGCACAGAAACCCACTGACACACACACATCCTCATGCACACACATACAAATACAATGTATTTTTACTACGTAAGGATATTATGATAATTGTCTAACGGTACAGTGTATTAAGTACGGGTTTATATTCTAGACTTAGCTTAGTGCTCATTTAATATACGTTTATTAGACACAGGTAGATAAGTAATAGGTTTTGGTATATGGAATTTATGGATGTTATATTATTGACTCGTGATGTGAATAAAATTTGTGTTTTATAAATATTTGGAATTAAAATTTTGATAGATTTAATTACTGTTAACATTATTATGAAGTATATTACCTACCTACGTACTTTGAAGCATTTTACATGCAGGGTCAAGGTAGTTCAACGGAGGTTTTTTTTTTGTTTTTTTCTATTGAAAAGAACAATCGAAATAATATCTTCGGTACGAGCATACACTGGAGTAAACTGACAAGTGCTAATGTCAAACAACAATGTACTATTGTCAAACAACAATGGTAGGACCCCGTAAATTTACTACAATGAATAAATAGTCCTACTATAAGGTATTTGTTTAATACTTAAGAAGTTAAGATGATTTAAAACATTTGTGTAGCGCTTAATAAAAAAATCGGGGGCAAGAATGGTTTGTTAGAAAATTGGACAATACGAACTCCAGGTACGCCCAGATAAGTACCTCATTGCCCCGCATACGCGCGCACATAACATGCTTTTAACAATCAATGAAATTATAATTTGATCATGACTCAAGTATCAAGTGAAGTATAACATTTACAAGAACCGTTATTTTACACAAAACCTCATATAAAGCAATATTCAATAAACGATGACTTTCAGATTACAACGCAAAAATTTTACAATACATCAAAAATCTCACCCATAATAACCATCCTAACGCGATACACGCTTACCTACAACTTAAACTATAATAGAGGTCTTTCAAACCTGGTTTTGTTTAGTAAGGTGTGCAAAAGAAAAAGCGAAAGAGACAAATACTTAGTTTGATTGCGAATACAGTAAATTGACACGATTATATTAATTCTTTATGAATGGCTACACCCACGAGGTTCATTCACATACTGTGATGGACTTGTGGGCTATTACTGCGCGTGCGCACGGTTACGTACGATACGATTTTGCACTTTCACTTGATGTTAGATCGGCTGTTTTGAAAAAGTGTAGACTGTAGTAGAGTAGGTATATGTGACAAAATTTTACACAATTTCAATTTCTATGAGCCCAATGGCATCGTTCTATGAGCCCAATGGCGTCGTTCTATGAGCCCAATGGCGTCGTTCTATGAGCCCAATGGCGTCGTTCTATGAGCCCAATGGAGTCGTTCTATGAGCCCAATGGCGTCGTTATATGAGCCCAATGGCATCGTTCTATGAGCCCAATGGCGTCGTTCTATGAGCCCAATGGCGTCGTTCTATGAGCCCAAGTGCGCACACATTTTTTTTTCTGGGGTGCACCATTTCTGTATGCGCAGGAAGATTCCTCATAAGCTACTTGGATCTAATCTCGCTCGGTATGTTCGGTGTCGACCGTCTGGGCAGGGACCCTTACAAGCTCGTTGAATCCAGCTGGAAGAATTTAAAAATACTGGGTGTTACACTAACCTGACTTCTTAAGACCACCGCAGTTCTATGTATTTGAATCACAATTATGTATTTAATGAAAAAAGGTTGTTCAGAAAAAAAACGAACGATTATATTCCGACCTCTTGTGTATAGTATTATGAACGTTAGAAATAAGTTCCTAAAGATTGTTTTTTGTCGTTTCAATTATAATTAAGTACTCATTCATATTCATACAACAATGGAAACCTACATCAGCTGGTACTTAATAAATGGAGCGATATCTGTCGCCCACGATACCTCTGATTTACTGCTGACTGTGATCTAGTTGAGAACGAACCTACTATACTGGTTACACTAGTATGTTAGTTATTTATGTGTATGTAGGTACTATCTCTTTGGAGAATCCTTTAGTTTACCGATTGAACGAAGCCTAAAACTCTCGCGAGTTCTATTTCTATTTTCTGATTTTATTGACACATCCCTCCGATTTTTTTTTCGGAAACGCGTTTTAACCCGTGAGAAGGCGCGCCTCAGTTTGTTACACGGAGAGGCGCGCGCGAGCAAATTGCTCACACTACTTTAGATGCTCATATTTCCACTTTTATAGTACTTATTGGCTTATAATGGATAGAATATATGAATAAAATAATGTTTAATAAGTAAGAAAATAAGTGTTTTAATTGACACTAAGAAACATAAATGTAGCTTCTAAAGCAAATAACAAATCAACTTATTTTTATTTTCTAATTTTGACAGTCTTCATATGAATCATAATAAAAAATCTTATATAACAAAAACTTTAAAAAATTACCCTTCCATGAGATCTAGACGAGTGTGCCTCTCGAAACACATTGAACACATATATGTGATCTGTTCGGTGCAGAGTAATTGCTTGCACAAAGTACAAGCTTTTTTTGACCGTCTATTCTTACGTCTAGGACATAATATTGAACAGAATCCGCTTGTTCTAGGCTCTGCAATAGGTCTAGGAGCCGGCACAAATCACTTCATTAGAAACTTGAGATCTGACGATATTTTCTCCATGCAAATCACCAGAATCCTCTTCCAGCCACGAACAAATTTGTGCTTGACGTCGATTGCCCATTTTACATGTGTGTTGTAGCTAAAAACAAAAAATATTATTATCAAAATATTACTATAGAGTATTTACGTAATAATTAACCAATATAATATAAATAAATTAAATAATGTATTCTAGAAAATACAATAATACTTTTTTATTAGAAAAATAAATACTTACACGGATGGGCGCGTGATGAGCAAATTGCCGCACGATGGTACGCAGCCTCCAGAAACACTTCGCTGCGGGGTCGCAACAGATCTGACCGGCGTGAGAGTTGCGTCAGGGGGAAGGGGATGAATAGTTAGGAAGGTACCTAGGCGCTTGAGACGTTAGGGCGTCGGTATCACCAAAAATTTTTACGTTTAATTTTTGTGTGAGCAAATTGCTCATAGCGCGCCTTCTCACGGGTTAATGCACTTTTCCTACCTTCAGAAGCAAAATCAAAATAGTAACAAAAAGTTATAACCATTTTCATGCATGCGGTAAACAAATGAAGAATATGGACATACTGAGATAATTTCGTTTTTTTAAATATCAAAATTTTCTTTCTTAAGAACCTTTTCCTGACAATTACGAATATAACAAAAAAAAATTGCGAAATCGGTCTAGCGGCTCACGCGTGATGCCGTGACCAAGGGAAATAGGGATTCATTTTTATTTAAATAGATAGATGTATGAATCTTCTGTAACTCGGTTACTGATTCAAGACTTATTTTGAGCATTCTTAGGCATGTATAAGTGGTACTTGCCTACTCATCTCTGAGGAGTATGCGAACCAGTCACACAATAGTTATGTTATTGTACACGTATCTTCGCCGAATCTTAGTACGTATCATTTACATCTCGAAACTGGAGATTTTGTACTACTTTTTACTAAAGGTCACAGTATTTCGGTGGGAACATATTATTTGGTCAACGACATCTTTGTACAAAGATGGAGATTGAAGACAAAGCTGTTGATAAGACGGCCATTATCCAGTAAACATGGTTTGTAAAACGGTACAAAATCTTTTATTTGGCATTCTTTTTATTCTTTCCACACGGAAATCTTGTTCCCTCGTATCGACACGAGTTATATGAGAATGGTACATGCCGTGGTGAAACGATTATCCAGTCAGCAAGATTGGTAGTGAGGCTGACTGCCCAGGGTGCGCCGGACGTTGAGGCTCTTTTCATATACCCCAAATTTTAAATGACATCTACATAGCAGTGATGAAATACTTCCTAAATATTGCTCCATTCTTAATATGTACGAAAACTTTTTGTTTCTTGTTCAGTACGAAAGTAAAATTAAAGCGCCCCCCGATCCATTTCTATTTCTATTCTTCTGTTTTATTAGAAGTATCGGTATTGATAAAGCCTTCTTCTTCTCTCGTGTCAGCACGAGCTATACGAAAATAGCTCATGCTGTGGTGAAAAGATTAGCCAGTCAGCAAGGTTGGTAGCGGGGCTGACTGCCCAGGGTGCGCCGGACGTACTTAAGTATCGTCACTCGTGGAGGCTCTTTTCATGCACCCAAATTGATAAAGCCAATTACACACAACGTTTTATTTGTAACTTTTACAATTTTGTCTTTTGACAATATTCAGTTGCACATACAGTGGCAAGTTGCTGGCGCTAGCGATTGTTATCTAGTAACCTGATTCCCTCAACCGGGCTACGCAGTGTTATTTGACTCCACAAACTGTGTGGGTTGATAAAAAGCTGACACCTAACATTCTAGTTCCATTCCCACGTTACTACAAAAAAAAACCGTTATTTGCGAATCGGTAAAAGCCGAATAATTTCCATACATAATGTGCCAATGTAGGTAAACAGTCTTTAAAATATAGTAGGTAGAGGTACATCTGGTACATATGGGCAGGTCGACGACTTCACTACAATACCATAAGGGTACTTACTCTTTACTGCAGAAGTTAAGAGTAGAAACACATTTCGGCTCTTTTATATGGAGATGAAAGTGCATAGAGCATTATATTTTATGGTGTAAGAGTAATAACAATGTTGATATTCATGGTGAAAGTTATCTAAACGAAAGCTCGGAAGATTTATGGTTTTTGATGGCTATATTTGATGGTAGATGGAACTGGAGTGATGTATTGAAACCATGTAGGATGTATGGACCATATTGGAAGTTACTTTGCCTTGTTGGAGTTCAAGCTGTAACTTATGATGGAAATTCAAACTTAATATAAGAATTTTAAGGGAAATGCGGTGGATTTAGAATTTTTTATGCAATAAAATGTCAGATTACTTTCTCTAGATTTAAGTTGGGCATAAAGCTTTGGATTCTTTTAGGTTGCGTGTTGATGACATAATTGCAAATATACAAGGTGTAATATAAATAACGCACAACCTCTTAAGGGGTCACTGTACTCATCATTATGAACAACTTTTACGATGGGACCAAAGCTGAAATCGCGAAAAAAAAAAACAGCTGTTCCCTACATTTTGACGTGTTATGCGAACATAAATGTAGGGAACAGCTGATTTTTTTTCTCGATTTCATGTTTAGTCCCATAGTAAAAGTTGTTCATAATGATAAGTACAGTGACCCCTTAAGAGGTTGTGCGTTGTTTATGTTACACTTTGTAGAGGACACGAGAGTCGCGTCTATGAAAATAGTTTCAGGAATTACTTTGCGGACTTTGTACAGTGAGTACAGAAACACATCCCGAAACCCGACATTCTGAGCATTTTCAGCGCTTTATACGCAAACAAAATTGTCTGTCGCCCTGAAATATTTTTGAGTAATTTATTTACCAGAATTAATTTATGTAGATTATGGTTCCTAATATTTTGAATAACTTTATTCGAGACGTAGAAATACTAGATACTGCCTCGTTGTTCTAGTGGTCGCGAGCACGACTGCTGAGCGTGAGGTCCTGGGTTCGATTCCCAGGTCGGACAAAGTGTAACTGGGTTTTTCCGTGTGGAATTTCTCAGTAACAGCCCCTAGTCTGGATTTGTGCCCGGTTGATGGCAATATGCTTACCCTCTGTTACATGGGACTTAAACATAACGGCGAAATTAGGGTGTTACTATACACCTCTGCCCAACCCTTCGGGGAATGCAGGCGTGATGTTATGTTATGTAATTTTGACAAGTTTATTCGAGATGTAAAAATCCTAAAAAAACTTCCATTCCCACACAATTAACTGAAACTGTAAAACTAAACGTTATACAAAAACAAGTTTTATATCTTGTCCGATACAAAAATATACTTTTGTATTATTAATTTCTACGGTCCGGTTGTTCAGAAAATTACTAGAATTGTTGAACACTTATCTGGTCAAATTGTCTACCTACTTTTATATTAATAGAAGTTTAATTAATTAATTAATACATCTCTGAAGAAACTTTAAACTTTTTTACTTGTCCTAAATAAAATTATTATGGACACGATTATTGTTCATTTGTTTTGCATTCTCAGTTCAACAGTCCGTGGCATTCCATGATTGGTCGAACATTGAACAGTTTGCCTATAAAATAGATGAATAAAAAATCTGGTAAATTAATTAGTTCTCCAGCTAGCCTAATCTGCGCAGTGCGAGATACTTTTGTCTTTAAACGATCTCGTGCCGAGACGAGATAATGTATGACTTATCCCGTTTCGGCACGAGATAATGCATCGAGAAAATTATCTCCTACTGCGCGTGTTAGCCCGGCAGGAAGGCTGTGACAAAAAATGAATACCACGCAGACGTAAGCAATAGCGTCGTGGCAGAATGCATGTAGAGGTTTTTTGCATCCATTTTACGTTAAAGAAACATACAAGGTGTAAATTAAATAACGCACAACCTCTTAAGGGGTCACTGAGTAGGTAACTCATCATTATGAACAACTTTTACTATGGGACTAAAACTGAAATCGCGAAAAAAAACTGGTGTTCCCTACATTTATGTTCGCATAACTCGTCAAAATGTAGGGGACAGCCGTTTTATTTTTCGCGATTTCAGCTTTGGTCCCATAGTAAAAGTTGTTCATAATGATGAGTACAGTGACCCCTTAAGAGGTTGTGCGTTATTAAATTTACACCTTCTAAGTAGATACATAGAGTATGTAGGCAAATATTTGAATCAAAAGACTACAGGTATTGATTGTAATACGTGAACATCGAAAATCGTCGTTTTTTTGTATTTATTATAAAAGGAAGGTAATTTAACTTATATCATTCGAAAGGCACTGTGTGCGATAGATATGCACAAAAAATCATGTGAGTATGTTGCCGCTAAGACAGGTAAAATAATGATCAAATTTCGACCACAAGCGATACTAGTTTAATTAAATGAACAATCATGTCACAAATAAGACGTCAAATGAACTTGTCATTACAACTGACATCGTGACACTTAATGCAAGCAAAGTCTTTCTATTCTTGGAAGCTTATATTTGATAAAATAAATAAAAAAATAAAATTCTTTAATTTTAGAAGGTTATTTATTGGCTTAC
Organism: Amphipyra tragopoginis; assembly: GCA_905220435.1. Taxonomy (NCBI): domain Eukaryota; kingdom Metazoa; phylum Arthropoda; class Insecta; order Lepidoptera; family Noctuidae; genus Amphipyra; species Amphipyra tragopoginis. The sequence goes on along the minus strand of HG991997.1, from coordinate 6,095,974 downwards.
AATTTGGTTTGAAAATTTAGTATCTTAGAACAATGAGAAAAGTAAATTGTAAGACAGTTTGAGTAGCCGCTGACACCCAAGCAAGATTCAACTTGATAAACTGACAAACTGTTTTAAGTAGTGTGTACATTTATATAAAAGTGTAACACAGATACAATATATTTATATATTCCATACAGGAAGTCCAAGTATAGGTAAACTGAACGTGAAGTGGGACGAAAAAGTACCTCACCTTTTATAGATAAAAGTAATTTTGCCGCCGACTGTGAAGAAAATAATGCAATTTTTCATAGTCCTCTCTATCTTATATATTTCCTGTATTTGTTGTTGCAATATAGACCATACTAACTAAGCGGAAAGTGATCTTCATTCGAATAGTTACTATCAGATAGTCGGCAATTATTGATTTCTATAAAAGTGAAAAAAAAAAACATTTAAAATATAAATTATTGTTATTTTTATGTCAAATACGAGTACCAACGGCATTCAGACGAAAAACATGATAAAAGTTTTAACCAATTCAAAACAATAAATACAACAAGAAATTCAATCACCCTACATCCCTTTAACAGTAGGTAAGTGCCAGCAATCAATAGTTTTCACTGTCGTTCCCTCGTTTATACTAGGTAGGTATGTGATTAATTCCATTAACACCAAGTATTCCTATACCCTTTTCAACATTAGGTGAGTCCTGGGATTTCGCTACAAAATGTTACCATTTTTCGATAGTTACTCGTACTAAATGAACGCTATGTCAGGACTCATATTTCGTGAACAGAGTACAGTCAGTTATATTTTCAATTCAATATAACACAGGGTCTTAAATCAAAATTATTTAACGAATGAAAAAAAACATCAATAAATTCTCACAACTACTTCTTTACACTCCACAAAAAAGCAATCCGAAGACGATCTAACCGGTGACGTAAAATTACATTCGTAACAAAAGTAAGTTACACAACATCGAAATTGGCGCTGATGCCGTTATAATGGCTCCAATCGGCAGTGTGGCACGGCCTTAATACTCAAAATGGAGTGCGCCGCAATTCGTTCGGTACAATGTAGACACGCGATATTTTGGAAGGAAATGAATATTTATTTGTGTTAAGTATTGTATTGAGAATTGTGATGGGTGATATACTGGGTTACTGACAAAGGGCTACTCGGTCAAGCTCATTAGAGCCACCCGGCACCCGACTCGCATCGCCTCGTCGCTCGGCGTCCACTCGTTGTCAGCAGGTGGTTTACGAGTGGACGCCGCGTTATCACCAGTAAACGTCACGTGGTCAACCAGAGGAGTCGTCGGAGGAGTCCACTCGAGAGGCAAGCATGCGAGCAGCGAGTTGTCACCGAGTGGTCAACTCGTCGTACGCGCGTGGACGGCATACGCCCGAGGCGATCCGGTGACGCTACGGAGTTGATGTAGTGAGCGCACATCCATACAAGTTCATATAAAGAATACTAACCGCACGAGGCGAGGCGATGTGGGTCGGATGCCGGGTGGCTCTAATGAGCTGTGACTTTTAAAGTGGGTTTGAAAAAGCGACTAATATCGAGTTTCTATGGCCAAAAGCGAATCGTTTTGTTTACCAATGGTTCGTTCTACCCAGCCTTTACCCAACTATGTTGGGGTCAGCTTCCAGTCTGACCAGATGCGGCTGAATACTATTATTTTTGACTGATCGACTTCGAGTTTCGTATGATCGACTGCCATCAGATCTCCACAACCGGGTTACTTGGCAATGCCGATATCCTAAGGTTAGATCTGTTGTCAGACTTCTTATCGGAAGCGGACAGCACTGGGCAATGTTGACAAAGGAAGGTAGTCGTCGATATGGATCAACATACCCGATGTTATAAACGCGGTGGTCATTCGACGAAGCGAGAGCATTCTGTGTAGATCAGCTGAAGAAGTCTGACCTTTTATATTTGTCTAGCTTGTCTTTATTTTATGATCTTGTAATAATTGTGTAAAGTAATACATTGTGATCTAGTTCATGTTACTAATATTAACCCAAATACAAGTACTCTCAGTGGTGGAGAGTCTATGTTGGTTTTATTTACTTCATTTACCTTGCTCGCAATCCTGACATACTGATATTAGCTGTAACTGTAATGATAGAATCACCCCTAAGCGATTATGTTGTTGTCTTTTACGGACTCGGATTTCTGTACATTTGACTGTACGTTCTTCGCTACTATTTTAATTACTAATGCTACAACATTGTAATAAAAACAGTAGCGAAGAACGCGCACGTAAGTGACCATAAAATTGCACTATTGTCGCACCATTTAGTTGAGATACAACTCAAACTATAAAACGATATGAACTGAAGTATTTCCATCATGCAACACAGGAACCAATAAACAGCTCCAATTTTCAGGAAGTCGAACAAGTTTTCCATTATTTATACCCCAGAAAATGATTCTACGTTATATTTCCAGCAAATCAACTAAAAACACTTACCTTATATCTCTTTCCGACGTGCTAAATCATTTACATAATATGATGTAAACGTATTGTACTAGCCTCAGAATTTATCATACACTTAACTTTATACAAAGATAAAGAAACTTGTACACAAACAATTATAAACTTTAATTCGTATTAATAAGGTTTGAGTGGACTGCAAATGAGTTGGCAGCAACTGAATGAATATGGTAATGCTTTCGCTAAAAGCTGTTAGTTTAGAAGTTGAGAATTGCTTCGCTTATGTAATTATTACTCCAGTTCTAGCTAAGTGACAATTTCAGGTCATAACTCAACTTAAGGTAACCATTCCTTATTAAGTACATATTTTCTATTAATTTAATAACGTTATTTGTTGATTTTGGAGGTAGGTATTTCACCAACATAATATCAATAAGTAGTCCGTAACTATTGTCCAGATAAGCTAAATGTGATATATAAATATGACATTTATGTGTTCAATAATCTTGTCATTATTACGCTTAAATTCACGGCTCATCTTCCGTGCGGAAGACGTCCAGTCCTTTGGAAGGCATACGGGGGACACAGGTCCAACGCGCAGAGGCCCCTTTGAGAACTTTAATCTAAAATGGGATGAAGCACCAATCGGGGACTATCCACGGCTGCACTATTGGAGTACAGTCATGGACCGTCCCAGGTGGGTGCAAGTTTATTGTAAAATGTGGAGAAAAAAATCTGGTCTATAGGAAGGGGTGTTAAGTGGACTGGATAACTTCTATTGCCGGAAGAAAACGGCGTCTGCCTTTCAAGTTTAATTTGAAATACATTGGCAGACGGTGTCTTACTATCATTATTGATATGGTGGTGAAATGCAAATGTTAGCTATTGAAAAAAGTTTAGAGACCGAATTAGGTTAATAAAATACCCCCTAAATGTCATTCTTTGTGTATATTTTATTAAATCTCAAGCTATCGTAAACCAGTAGAGTGCCTCACCATTGAAACCAAAACTCCGCCTTTACTTCTACGCAGACGTAAAACATGCGTTAATATAGCTTTGGCAAGTATTTAGATCTTCCATCAAAGGCTCTTTCAGGGGTTGTGATGGTTTATGCCATTTGTGCTTGACACTACTCAACCGCAACTTACAATAATGGGTACCTATACAGTTAGCTAATCATTTTTAAAGTAAAAATGCTCCAAGGTTCAAGGCGCAGTATCTTCAAAGCGAGGCATTCCATTTAGCGCACCAATTTGAATCGCACTAATAGTATTTCTATTGGTGAATAGGAACTCACAATTCAATTTTGTTGTAAAAAAGTTATGTACAACCGTGATAGTATCTTATCTATATTGAACATTTGTGCAAACTTTTTTGGTTTATGTAACTAACTATTGTGAACTTGTAACTTTTTTGTATAACTGTTATATTTTCTTGAAACAATAAAAAAACTATTGGTGCTCTTCAAATTGGTGCGCTAAATGAAATGCCTCTACAAAGCTACTGGGCAGAGAGAATACCTATTGGAAAACAAAGATCTTTTTTGGAATAAAGGGAACTTTTTTTATTAAACAGTCTGTATAAATCACTCCAGTTACGTATAAAGCCTTCTCCATAAAACAAGAGAAACTAGAAACTGTTAACACAAAGTTTGCAGCAGTTTTTGCAACAACAATAGCCACATCAGTACAACTAGCACGCTGATTGGTCGTCAGGTCACCGGATTAAACCCGTGCGCTGGCTAACAAGCTTATTTTACGAGTTTAGCTGGAAAGCTGGACAAAAAATAAATGAGAACAGCCTTTATGTTTTAATGAGACAAATAGAAGTTATTTGATTGATGTTATGTTTATTTACCGATTTAATTACCTCGTGTAATCTGAACATTAATAAAATCGTAGCGAAAAAGTAAATGCAATGTACTTTAAGAACGATTCTGATACCAAAAAGTTTGTTTCTCTTTAGCATTGTTGTCTGTCTGTATGTTTGTTTATCAATTGAAACATGGCGGCCACATCCGTTAAAAAGCGGGTCAGGTTATAGGATACAAATTGTCAAAGTATTTAGTGTGGGTTATGAGCATTATGTTTCCGTGGGCAAAGCCCCGGGTACAGTTAGTTAACAATAAATAAATAAAATATTAAAAGTGAAGTTAGTACGTAGTGCGAGGGTAAAATGTTTTAGGAACCTAAGTAACTTTTTATTTGAATACATCAAAATGAAGATTCGTTTTTTGGCCAGATTTTGCAGTAAAGTTTGGCATTCGCGAAAAAATGTTGAATAAACAAACCGTATTGTTAAATAATCAGTAAAATTACTTTCACTTCAACGTATATGTAAAAACATTAAATAATATTTCTCTCTTTAATTCAAGACCTCACGAAAGCAACCACAATATCTAAATCTGAATTACGTAACGGTTAATTCAAATTTTATTCTCCGATCTTTCGCGCCTAAACTCATTCACAACATTTATCTGATACCTTATTACGTATCCGCTATAAAGGCAACCGCAAACGCTATTTAAGGGACATTGTAAACAATACCTAATGTCACCTTGTTCTCAAACTGTCATGTCAAGGGTCTCCCACTGGCGCGGCGATCAGCATTCTGTTATTATTCTTTTAAATACTATTGTTATCATTTAAACGTTTAGATACGGTGTTTTAAAGACAAATAAGGAGTTTTGGAGGACATTTTTGCTTATATTTAGGTTAAATTATTCGTGGCTCATGTCGGACTGTCGGTCTTAGATTTTGTCATTGATCTGTCTTTCAACTTCCGTTTAGATTATGTTTGACGGTATTAGATGTAATCTTTACGAATTTATTTTTGGTCCACAGATAATCCAATGTCATTTTATCTTCAGCTTGTTCGACTACCGGGATTGTCAATGTCAATAACAGATTAGTTACATTTCAATAGGATCTATTACGTCAGCAAATCGAAGTATACCACACGTAATTCGTGTGTCGTTTTTCTCATAGTTTTTATTTTGGGAAATCAATGTGTTTGTGACGTATTCGTTTCTTAGAACTTTTTGTTTGTTATGGCAAGACAATGTATGAGACAGTCTCTTTAGATGTCCAAATTAGTAAAACAAAACGAGTGGGCTACAGTATAAACAAACAAGTTTAGGACGTAAAGCTGTGGTGAGTCTGATAGCGGAAATGCGTTATAAATAAATTATAATTTTAATGCGCGTAAAATGTTATTATAGCGATTTGGTGGTTGTGTAAAAAAATATTATAGATATGGTTGCAATGAGCCTATATAAATAGGTTTGCATGTCTTGAAAAAAACGTAGGTACTGCGATAGCTTCACTAAAATTAAACATGGTTAAGAATTGAATGAAGATTTTCAGGCAAAACAATTGTTTCACAATGACATAACCAACCCAGTTTTTTTAAGAGTACTGCTTTAAAAATGTGATTCACATAGTTATTGATCTTTAACCCGTAAACTTTTGTATTAAAATAATATCTTTGTAGTTACATTATTATGTATTTTCCTCCTTTCTTTTAAAGACGAAGATGGTCTACAATATTATTTTTATTATAGCTTAACATTTTTGTATATGAATTAAGAGGTAGCGGAGATTTAGATACAACAGATCATAATAATGCAACAAAAAATTACAAAAAAAGTGATTTAACTTTTTTTTTAATTCTCTTTTTCTTTCTACATTACAGAGCTCTAACAAACTATGATAACTTCATTCATTAATAACATCTTTAGTGTAATAATTATTTATGATCTTTCCACTACGCAGCAGAAATATTTGAATGCTACTGCTGCACAATAGAATGGTTGTATTCACAACGTCATGATTGGCAAGCCAATCACCGGGTTTATTATCATATTTACAAATCTCTAACGTACCTTTTCGTTATTTTCACAGAGCATGCCGCCGCCCGTGTAAGGTATGAGCGGACGCGGAGCGGGGGGGCAGCGCTGCCAGCTGATCTTGCAGCGTTGCCTCGCGATACAACTCACCAAGCCCGGCAACGCGCCCGATGACTTCTGGATGTACGAGTCTGGATATCTGCTCTTTCAGGTACGTTTTATTTAGCAAAACATTGCTTGGAATTTGTCTCTAGTTCAACAGATTTCTTGGATTGGAGACGTTTAGTAGTACCTAATAAGTTATTGATTACAATTTTGCACAGAATATTGCCTCGGAATCTGAAGTTTGCGCTGCAAAATCACGTCTTATATGCAAATAAAATGGTTGGAGACAATGCGTAGAAAAAAATATACTATTAGGGACAATAGGGAGTATAATAGGTACATGATTCGCTCGCGTATTCCCGCTAGCAATCGCACCTTTGCCTCACAATATCCTTAGAACAACAACGTTCTATGTTTACGTTTCGATCGGTTCACAGCTGATGCGACGCGAACGCCATAACTCATGTACGGTTTGCCATGGATGGGTTACAAATGGCTACCACGGTTTACCGACCGGATTTAATCTGTTATACGTGCTCATGGGGTAAAGTCGTTTGTTATCGTCCTAATGTAAGGTAGATGGCAAACAACGGTGAATTTATAACCTATTGACAATGTACTCATTTATTTTTGTGATATCTTCCATACAAATAGAGCAAGGAATATCAAGGGTTTGGAAGAAAAAACCGTTTATCAAAAAATCGGCTACGTTTTTATGAGTAAACAGTTGTTTAACTAGAGCGTTAATATTGACGAACGTCAGAATAAGAATTTTGTGTTTTCGGAGCTTTGTTAGCGAATATAGTAGAAAGATGCACAAATTATGTACTGAGTAAAAGATAATCCTCCGTTTAACAAAACAATATTCTAGACCACGTCACTCCTGTCAGTTAGATACTTGGGATTATCTCTGAAATTTATTTATTTATGGACACAAAACAATTAATAAACGAAAAGTTAATCGGGACCGTAGCGCACAAAGGCACTGCAAGTTATACAGTAAATATGTGGGTTTTAGTACAAAAGTGTTTCCGAGGCATTTTTTTGATGATGGATAATCCCTCGAAGCTACATAGAAAATATGCGGTTTTAACCACAAAACAGAGCTTTTTAAAACCATTTTTTGATGTTTATAAAGTCACTGGTAAGCAGTAACTTATTCCCAAGAATGTTACATAAAAACCGCACATAAAATTACGAAAATACAAATAAAATTATAACCACACATAAAATGTACAGAAGCAAGTTTAAGGACTAATAAATAACGGTTAATTGCATTAAATAGTGGTCAGATCGCTTCCTTATCTGTGGGAGATCAAAGCATAGACTAAAATACCATACCATAGATGGGCAGAGGTTGCCAGACATTAATTCAGTTCGAGTGAACTAAATAACTAATTCAGCTGTTCTAGTATACTTTGATGTCAAGTTACGAGCGGTTGGCGGGTCCTTGAACAATGAGCAATTTATAGTAGCATGTATAAAATGGCCGACGGCGAATGCAGGTCAATGTCCGCTCGATTCGTCTTATTAGCTATCCATATTTGGAAATTGAAGTCAACCCATTGTTTACGGCTTGATTTGTAGAGATTAGTTTGACAAAAGTTAAAGTTTATCGCTTTTATAAGTAGGCGTCATGTCTTATTAGTCGTAGAATTATAAAAACTGTAGAAATTAAAATATGATTCTGCTTAAATTAAAGAGTTATGGCACAATGCTTTCAATCATAGAATGTTATCTTTGAGAAGCCACGATGCTGAACATTGAGGAAATGATGCAAGGAGAAGACTCACCTTCTGCGCCTAAGTATTTTCTCGCCTCCATCTGTGTCTTTGTCAGGGTGTTAATTACATTTATATTCTGTTTATGAATGAAGTCTTTACTCACAACTTTTCCCTACTATCTCTCTTCTTAGTCATGCACTTGTGGCAGAGTGGTCGTGGCTGTATCGGGTATCGGTTCTGAAGTAGCAGCTCTTGTGATGCGTATCCATTTGGCTCTACTAACAGTATTGCAAGAACATTCGGTCGTGGTGGAGTGTGTGAAGGTATTAATGAGGTCCAACCATCGCGTCAGAGAGTGACCTCGGGATCTCTTGCCCTTTATCTTGTCTACTATAAACGTCACTGATTATTAATGCAACCCTTTGCCCGCTAATCGCTCCCGCTACCGCCTATGTTTTAAAAACGCATGTAATCGAATGCAAAGCCGTAATGCGATACTGACCGGTCAGCTGCGACAAAGTTCACACAGTCATACTTATCAATCGCTATTCAAACTAGTTTATACCATAAAATTGTAAGAATTAAGTTCATTTTGCATTGTGGTACAGTAGTCAGACTGTGATATCAAGTGATACGATTACTAGCCTACATAAAGTGATAGTTTACTGACCCTGTCTTGTAGTTTTATTTCTTGCACTTTTTTAATCTCGTTGAGTAACAAAAGGAACTTGCCTAAATAGGTTCTATTAAACTATACCTTTTTTCTACATAACCATTCGATTTTTAAAACAATGATGTTTGTTATTGTTTCAATCAATTTAGAAATGAGATTTTGACTGTTGAATATGAAAAACACAAATCAATTTTGTATGTGGAATTATAAGTTTCAATTAGCCAATTACAGACCACTACGAAATAGGCCCAAACTGTAATATCATAAAAAAAGTGCAGTAGGCCCGCCCCCTATTACATGGGACTTAAACATAATGATGAAACGAGAGTGTACTATATACCTTTGCCCAACTCTTCGGGGAACACAGGCTTGATGTTATGTTAAATAAATAATTTAGTAAACATCATTCACAGTACTGATTTTGGAAGGAACTTAGAAAACGAACATCGTTATATGCCCGGTTCCTATGAACAAAAACGAATCGTTTTGCTTACCAATAGTAGCATATTTTATTGCTAAAACTGGGGATATAAATGGACTCGTAAGCTAAATTATACCTCTGATAGCTACTGACCTATGGGAGGGCCTACTATGCAAAACTTAAGTAAGGTCTTTGCTTCATTATTGGTAAGAGCCTTAATTTTAATTCTTCTTCTTCTCTCGTGTCAGCACGAGCTATACGAAAATAGCTCACGCTGCGGTAAAATGATTAGCCAGTCAGCAAGGTTGGTAGCGGGGCTGACTGTCCAGGACGTGCCGGACGTACTTAAGTATCGTCACTCGTAGTAAATTTTTTTAAGTACATTGCGCTCGTTAAATCATTGAAATCTGCTATTAGAAGACTATTGTCTTCGCAAATCGCTACCAAATTCTGCAAGAACACTACTTATATGAAGACACCAAAGAAAGTAGCAAACCCGCGTAGGTCGCACACAGTTTCACATACACCTACACAAACATAAATCTGATAAGTATCATGGCATACGGCAGTAGTTTTTAATTTGACCCATAAATTATAGCAAATACACATGACCTCACGTTGGTAGCTGCCTAGAAAGTTCAACCTACGACGGGGGTCAGGCGCGGTCTCTTTGAGCATCATAGCAAGGAACACGTGGAGAAGTTTAGCTTTGTTTTTAAGTGTGTACATGGATTTGCATAATGTTGCTAGATTCAAATAATTGGTTGAACTTAGTTTAAATTTTGCTTAGAAGAAGAGTGCAATATTTACGCATTCCTATGATTTAGCGAGCGTTATTCCTTAAGGCTCTTCTACCACATGTAAAAAAGCAAATAGTTTTTTTTTGGTCATAGGAACCGGGCTATAAGCGATAACGTCGAGGAAGACAAAAGCTTCCTCATTTACGCAAAATAACAATGGAACTGCGATCAGCAATATCTTAAAGTTTGTCAGGTCATATTCCTGACATCAGTTCCTTCATTGAAGCGATAAATGAAACTAAAATGTTCTATGTGCTTTAACCGGCTGATATTATGATGAAGACTGAAGGGTATCAGTTTGTAGGTACTCACAAATTGCTACAGAATACAGCAGTGTATTTGACAAACATTAACTGGTTCTACCATTGATGTAGAAACAAATGGACCTCGGGTCAGCGCTCAAAAATGTCCGAACCGAAAATAAGACACGAAAACAAGATTAACTTACGTCAATGGACGCAGTCAAAATGTCCATATATGGTTGTAAGTTAAATTAGGCATTGTGCTGGCGACATAGGATTTAAATTAGTTTTTTGGTATTTCTAACTATAAATGGCGGTGTGCCTTGGCACACGCTCTGGTGGTGTATGTAAACTCAGAATATTGTACCAGATCCTCGAACCATGTGTCTACAGACAATTACTTAGATGTGTCTCCGTTTAAGTTCATTTTATACTGTTGTTACGTCCTTGGTCAGCACGAGAACGTTCGGTTTATCGTAATAGGTTCTTCAGTACACGGTTACATAGTTGGATTTATTCCAAAACTCAAAATCCGATTCGTGAAGCCGACATAAGCTTCAATACCTCGCCAACTCTTTCGTTACGTAAATATTCGTAGATTTATTATTCAGTAATATTTATACAGCAAGTAATACTTCTGCATTAATCTCTTATATTATTACTATGTTGTTTATTATGATTTATTAGGTAGATTTTTCCATGTCTTAGAAGCTATGCTGTCATCTTACGTAAGATATAGTCACGGAAAATGGATACTTAACTCTTACAAAGTATGTATATTACTATTCAATGTACTTCCATACTATGATGTAGTTGACAAGGTACTATTTTGAAGGAGATATGAATGGAGAGATAGTTTTTAAAGCTTGTGTATTAGAGTCAATATTAACAATGCAAATGAGATTGATTCAAGCTTGCGGCACGCGGCGGAATAGTTTCAATTTCTTTCATAGGTCCAGTAGAAGCTTCTAGTCTTACAGATTTATAGTCTTACAGGGTAATTAGCGTAATTATGTGATTTTACTATCAAAATCTACGCTTGAACCTTCTACAAAAAATAAATAAAATTGTCCAGTAGTACACCACGGACTGCCGCCACGATCTATCTTTCACGTCTTCCTAGTTTATCCAAAGGCTGTCTGGAAGATATCACTATTAGCGATGAGACCACCATTGTACCCTTGTTTTAAATTGTTCCTGCGTTTTGCTATTGTTATGATGTACAATAAAGCATATTCTGTCTTCTATCTATCTACATAACGTGTTACATAATTCCCCTTAAAAAAAAGAAAATATTAATCAAGTAGTCTTTTATGGTTGTTGTCATTTACCTCTCTGAGGAAATTAGGTAAGAATGTAAATAACTTTCTGGGTACGAGTAGTCTACTCTTTAGTTTCGTGTTTTCAGGATTGCTTTTCAGTGATGATTTTATTAAGATTTGTCCAATTTTTTTTTGGGTCCTCCTTTTATTTTGAAATATTGCCAATAGACTCTTTGCAAGGGACCTTTTAATCCCCTTTCGGCTTTAGAGGTATTTTTGTAACACGTTGTAAGTATATCTAGGCTTATTGATTTGTACTCCTAAACCTAAAGCAACTAAATCTTTTTCCGCTTTACGAAATACAGTAAAACAAACTTTAGCAAACTGATCTATCGAAAACCAAAAGGATATGACTTACATAAATGTGGAAAAGGGCTCAAAAACACACCTACAAAACCTATCCTAACAAGTGAAACAATAGAAATAAATCTGAAACCTACCCCTTTGTCCTGGACAATCTCATCGTCGCCTGGGGGGGTAATTTCCGCAGCAGACGGTACGGATCCCTGCAAATAAAATGTTAAGATCGTTTTATATGACTCAATGGAGATTGATGAGCGCGATTATGGCTTGGTGTGTGTGTTGCTGTTAGTAGCTATTCTGGTTTAGAAAATAATGTGTGATTGATAATTTAAAACTGCAATTACGTAGTTGAATCTCTCCTCTTTCTATTATTTTGTTAAGTAAATGTTAACTGAATTTAATGATTAATTCATGTTGCTTAGGCCTCCTAAATTGGATACCATATTTATCGGTTTTTAAAATATACACAAAATTTAATCGACTGCATTGTAACTATAAGCCGTCAAAACTACAGTTTGGATGAACTTTACTATGCAGTCGACCAAATTGTAAGCAAACTGGAATAAAATAACAAGCCAAGTGCGAGTCGGAGGCGGGCACTAAGGGCCTTATTACAAAAGATGGTTTAAACCAAGACTAAGGTAAACCACGGATTAAAATATACCCATCGCTTTCTTATGTCATATGACAAAAAGAGACGGGGCTATCTTAAAACCTAGGTTTTTCTTAGACCATCTTTTGTAATAAGGGGGTAAGGGTTCCGTACCACCACACATGTCTGTAAAATAACTGTTTTTATTATTTGTTGTTTAACTATAGAGTAAGTACTACAGTCAATAAAGTATTGACTATTCACATAAAGTTTCAAGCTTGTATTTATTACCGTTTTTAAAATAGAGCAGGAACAAAAACGTTGAATAAATGCATTTTTTTCGTGGTTTATTTTATGAGGTCTAGGTTTAGGGTTTTATACTGTTTACTATTTTTAATATTGGCCATGATAGAAGCTTTAGTAAGGAACACATATTCTGTATACATTTCAACTGGCTACCTATTACGGTTAAAAAGATACCTACAGCCCTGTGACAGACGGATGGACAGACGGACAGACAGAAAGATTTTTCGGGTCCCGTTGGCACCCTTTATGTACGGAACCTTAAATAGGAGCAACTGTGCGATACTTTTGCAGTTACGACGTAGTCACAGAAATGTAAATAATAAGACAATATTTAAATTTCTGTAGATGTAGTCAAATTGCATTTTGCATTTGATTTGCTGTTGGAATGCAATCCGCCTGCTTGAACGTTTAGTAACCTTGCAATTGTAACTACAGCTTTGTACCATCTGGCTTGTTTATCTGACGGTCATTGTCCTTCTATTCTCTTATAGCCGATTCCTATGGCATACTGAACTTTATTGGTTAAAATTAAAACTCTTGCAGCTTGACCAATAAAAAAACAAAGAGCCCATTACTTTTCGTAGAAGACCCTCCGTTACAATAGTAGCTATTACAGGCAAAATTAGCTAACAGGATAAAAAAGTGTCATTTACACTTTTGGCTCGAGGCGTTTTTTTTGTCGTTGAACTCAAAGCCTTAGATTTTATCAATTTCTGTGCCTGTAGACAAATGGCAATCGATGATCGCCAGAGAATAGATACGCCAATTAAATGTATGGAAATGACATAACAGATCGCTTGACCTGTCGAAAGCTTATGTCAACCCAGTACAATCTCATTCCCGTTTCTATTCTCTAGTGATCATCGATTGCCATTTGTCTACAGCCACTGAAAAGATTTGGTTCAAAAAGTGCCATTTTCTAATACAAAATAGCATTTCTAAGTCGCATTTTGATCAATAAGTGACATTTACAAGACAAAACGGCCCACGGCAGTTTTTTTTAATTTCTGAACACCTTTTGTTCCTAACCTCCTCATAAAAATGCAAGATTTAGCAAAAAAAAATGCTGTACCACTGGTAAACAAAACGATTCGTTTTTGTTTATAGGAACCGGGCATTAGCCATTACTGTTAAACTGCCTTGTCCCGCCTTGTGACATACCTTTGATTTCTATCTCCACGTAGTCCTACCAAGATCGCACGTATTTTTACCTCATTTCAGTATCTTTCCGCTCCCAAGGGCACTACAACCATTTTTTTACAAAAAAATATTATTTATTGATTAACAATTAATACTGTTTAGGTTAATGAAATCATTGTTTACGGTAATCAAGTAATATTTCGTAATTTTTCGTGGGATATCTAAACGGCATTGACATTGGTGAAACGAAGTGAAAATTATTGATAATTAATTGTTAATCGATTTAATTTAGTATAACTATGAAGGTAATTAGGACGTAATTAGATATTTTGACTGAGTACTTAATAGTTTTGGAACAACGTCAGATACGTTTTCAAAGTTTACTATCTGTAAACATGGTGATTGAATTTTTGAAATTAAATGTATGGGCAAAAATCAAACTGAGAAACACTTACAAGAATATTATCAATGGAATCACGAACTCAATTCAAAAATATTAAGAATATTTGAATAAAAAAGAATTCTTAGCTGAATTTGATCCATTCATTTAGTATAGGTAATTAGAGCAATGGTACAGTTGTCTCTATTTCTTAAAGTTTCGGTTTTATCATAGCTTACGAAATCACTTAGCATTATGATAGTAAACATCGGACTACTGTTTACAACACATTTGCCAAATAAATGCTCTTGTACATACAATCCCATGTCAGCTACACTTTTAACTCCATTACTGCATTGCTACAACTATCGATCAAAGAACGCAAATGATGTATCAATGTACGACGAAAAACTAAACATTGGGCATAGACAATTATGTCATCGATTACGAACATTACCGTAACCTCTTTCACTTTTATTTAAGCAAAGATAATCTTATTCAGCCTATGATTTATTTGATAACGAGACAATCTCATCTTTCAATGTATTTAACCGTTTTTATTCTCTTCAATATACAAACGAACAAAAACCCGATTGCAATCTCGATCAAAGGTTAAATTATGAAGTTATTCTTAACTGTTAGATGCGATTATTTGTCATAGTTTCAGTTAAATTAACCGTGGTTAATGACGTATTGTGTGAACGTGTGTCTTTATAGTAAGTAACCGACACTTTCCAATGTTTTCTGCGTGAGAATTATTACGTATTTGTGAAGAGGGGGCTAACAACTCTATTAGCGTTGTTTGGCGTCTTTGAATCGTTCTTTAGAGTACAGCTACGGACAGTTTCATCCTTTCCACTGTTTTGTGCGAGTGGAAGCCGCGGGGTGCGTTTGAACACATTTCTTAATATCATTTTATTTTAGTGTGCGTATCCACAAATCTCTAACAAGTGCGTGGCGATAGAACTAACACGATTGCAATTTGTAATGCACTAACTAGAGACAGCTCTTATTTACGTCCGTCTTTTTCTTATTTTATCGGAGAGAAAAAGATGGCAATAAACTTAATTGTATTTAGTTTGTGCACAACTGTGTCGTCTCGTATAGTGCCGGACTTAAAGAATAACACTGCCCCATCTCTTCCCGTGGGTGTCGTAAAAGGCGACTAAGGGATTCTCTAGACTCCACAGAATGGGAGACTTAGATTCTAGACTATAGGGAATGAGAGACTGTAGACTCTAGATTCTAGAGGATGGGCGGCAGCGATTTCTGCGTACTTTAACAACCATACTGCGATCGCCAACCCGCCTGCCAAGCGTGGTGATTACGGCAAACCCCCCCTTTTGGGGGAGGCCTATGTCCAGCAGTGGACGACTTTCAGCTGAATGATGATGATGATGTGGACAACAGAATAGGCACCATTATTTATACGTATTATAACAGATTAAATGAACTGACCTGAAGTGTAATTTCTATCCAAATTCGGCGGCGTCGGTACTACATTTTGCTTTCGGATCGAACTTGAACGAGCGACCGCTTGTCGCGTTTAGTAATTTTCTTTTTGAGTTTTTTATCTTCTTCCTCAAATAATCACTGTCGTGACTGCGTTTCGGCATTGTGTAAAAAGAGGAATTAATGTGGTGATCGGCAAAGCACTAAAACGCGAATGAATGATAAGAACAGGAAATAGAGAGAGGAAGAGAAGTAGCCACAAAAAAGAAAAAAAACATAATAAATTAATTTAAAACTTTGTGGATGAGAGGCGATATCTTAGACGTATTACTACAATGTTATCTTAATCTCAAAGGACAAACCAATGAAGTATAATGTATTAATTCCTGCTGCCACTCACTCATCAACCTTTCATACTCGCCCTTATTATAAATGCACTTATTTCTTAACGATGTCTGACATCGTTCTTCTTTCAGATCAGAATGTCAACTAACACGTACTAGTAATGCAATATATTTTTAAATAATTTTAATGTACATAGCATTGACAATTAAAGAGGTGTCTGCTTTTACCGTACACCGTAAACGGCAGGTATGTAGGCAAAGATAAGGTTCTTATACGGCCTCAGCGAATACCTTTATGGTTGGTCACACTATAATCGATTAAAACTATCGCCTCACAGCATCAATGACGATTTTACTTTCATTACATATCATACTTTCGATATTTAAATCTATATAATATTAATAAAATCTTAATAGGCTGCAGTTACAATTATGCAACTCCGATAATATCGATACAGATTTAATCGGTCCATTAAAATCGATTATTTCTCGCCTTAAGCCTTCATACCGGGGTTGTTAAGGGCATTTGATTACTCGTTATTAAATCTTATCGATTATATTTATTACTAACGCTCATCTTCCGGCGCTCTTTGCTAGTTACTACAAACTTTGTTTGCTAGTTCTTATTTTAAATGTTATTCTAATTTGAAACTTAAGTCTCAGGAATAAAGATTAAGTATTTTAGTAGATTGTAAAATTGAAAAATATTTTAGCAATTTCCGCCAAAACCTCTCATTGCAATCATTTGGTTCTCAACTACGTATTAAACGTTAATATCATTTCGTGTATTGGACAATAGAAATAACTGGAAATTATATAAGAAGCCCTTTCTAATATAATAACTTGTTTTGCTAATTCATTGGATATATCTGGGAAACTGAAGCGACTTGCCGACTTTCATTGAAGAAGATTTTATATGTAGGGGAGATGCGGGCAAGACGGGGTCCCTAACGTTTTAAAGGCAATAAAACTGAAACTATTGTACTTATATAATCTCTTTAATTTCTATAATCTTCTTTGGTAATCCGTCTTTCAAATTTCTATTATTTGAGGAACAATTATATTATAATTAAAATTTTAAAAATATAATTGTAAAAAATGTCCGGCCACCCCATCTTGCCCTCTGAGTAGGGCAAGATGGGGTACCCCTGGGTGGCAAGATAGGATATAGCAATTCCCCTACTGTTCCATGCAAAATTCGCAGGTGAATGTTGCTTCATCATCCTCATCATCCACGCCAGCACAGGAGCAATGTCCTTGCCAGCTTCTTGTTTTTGAATGTTAAAAGGATGGGTTTTATTATTTTTTACTGCCAGGTTGTAAGCTATTGCTTTCAGGTCTTTGGTTGTAAGTTCGTAAAGTCGACTCTC
The DNA here is from genome assembly GCA_905220435.1 of Amphipyra tragopoginis. Taxonomy (NCBI): domain Eukaryota; kingdom Metazoa; phylum Arthropoda; class Insecta; order Lepidoptera; family Noctuidae; genus Amphipyra; species Amphipyra tragopoginis. The sequence continues at coordinate 6,078,523 of HG991997.1, read as the reverse complement.
CAAATCTAATATATAGCTGCACAGCTCCTTCTCTTCGTCTTCTGCAAAAACAGGCCGCTTAGGCCCTAAGGAAACCTTTATATCGTAGATGAAGAGGCATCTAAGTTCTCACGAGCTGCCATAACCTTTCTTTCTAAAGTGGTTTGAGGAACTGAAAATGTCTTCGCTGCTAACATTTATCCCATTCTTCCTTCCATAACAGCACACACAGCTTTTGCCATACTCTCTTGCGACCAATCCCCTCTATTTGTCTTACTCTTGTATGTTTTCACCATTCTAAAAAAAAACACCATTTATTGATTATACAGCCAATACGGACTCCCATGCACACCCACACACACCTATTAATACACCCACAGAGAATAAGACATACACATAATAATCATAGAAACCCGCAACATAATCAGAAAGTATGAGCGGGCAAGATGGGGTACCCCATACCCCATCTTGCCCTCGTACGCCTAATTGTATTTAAAAAACCACGCAAGAAAAACAATACACGATACAGAAATAAACAAGTTCTTACCTGCTGGCGTAATTATTGACGAATGAGAATAACTTCGCAGTTAATATACACTACTAATATTTCCGTAGTAAACACGTATCAAACAAATCGAAAAAATAAGAAACAAACTGCCCAAAATAACATTTGTCTCGATAAACAAGAAAACGCGTGTTGTAGTGAATGACTCAACGGGCGCACTGACAGCCATCATGACGCCGCATCGTCACGCGCTAGAACGATCGTGATTGGCCAGTTAGAAGTCCTTATAAGATCGGGTACCCCGTCTTGCCCGCCACCCCGTCTTGCCCGTATCTCCCCTAATTTCCAATTAAAATGGTGAGTGTAATAGCTAGCTCGCTTTCCTTTCTTTTTGAGCGAATTAAAGACGACTTTTCACTTCTGTTTGACTGTTGATTGGTCGAAACTTGCTTTGAGAGGAAACTGGGTATGTTTTTACGTATTTATTTACCTACTTTATGGCAAAAAGCCTACAACTATTGCTTCTGTGATCATCTTCGAGATTTCCTTAGTGTGTTAGGGAAGTAACTGAAGTAGGTATAGTTAGGGTAAGTGTTGTTGGGTTTTTCCGTGTGGAATTTCTCAGTAGCAGCCCGGAGTTTAGATTTGTGCCCGGTTGATGGCAATAGGCTTGCCCTCTTGTTACATGGGACTCAAACATAGCGGCGAAATGAGGGTGTATAATACACCTTTGCCCAACACTTCTGGACAGACGTGAAGTTATGTATGGTATGGAAGTGTCTCAATCGTTATTGACATCTCTAAGTTCTCATCTATCACCGTCTTTTTCTAGCGCTGCCTGTTAGTAAAAGATAGCAAATCTCTAATTTTAGTTTACATTAAACAAGAGAATTGGCACCATTGTCGCATAATATGATTGCCATGACACACGAGAGTTACAGAACGAATCAAACCTACCTTTCTGGTTATGGAACCTGTGTGGATGGTTCTAATGTGCCATATAGGTTCAAACTGCGCAGTAGTTCTATTTTTCATTAGGTTCGCTCGATACAAATCGTTGAAGCGATAACATATCGCGTGAGATTAACAGTAGTTTGTACTTAGCCTTAATGACCTACTTTTGCCTTATTATGTAAAATGTGGTTAACGTAAAATCGGGTTAATGAAAAAGTATTGAGGGTTGTGTGAACATTTAATTTGTTCATTGAAAAATTCTGATGAAACTACGTACCTACCTACTGTAGGTGCAATCGATTCGGATGTGATTTTTTTCTCACATTAGTAATTTGTACTACTACCATCATAAGTATAAATAAGCATAATCAGCCAAATACGGTCCCACTGCTGGGCACTGGCCTTTTCTAAGAATGAGAAGGCTTAGAGGCCTAGCCCATGGCGACTTTTTGTAGCGATGCTGTCGCGTATGTTTATCGACACAGCCGCGATGCTGTCGCTGGCTGTGTACCTTCGCCCAGATTCTGTACGCGATAGTAGCGATGCTGCGTTTTGTAAACGCGCGACAGTATCGCTACAAAAAGTCGCCGTGGGCGAGGGGCCTCAGGTTTTATTATCTGACTAGCTCGTCCTTGTTATTTTTCTGTTCTTGTGTAAATTATTATATTGTGATCTAGCTCATGTTACTCACCATTCGCTCAAGCAAAAGTACTCTGTGGTGGAGAGTCTATGTTGGTTTTATTTTCTATATTTACCATGCCCGCATTGTACCTCACCTATTAGCTATAACTGTAATGATAGATTCACTCCTAAATGATTCTATTAGCTCGCAATGATTATCTAGAGAACGTAACATCATTATTTAGTTTTTTATTACTTGGTCGCGGTTGTTCTTAATCGCACCTGAAGGTAAGCGTAGACAGGGTCTAGATGGAGCCAGTGATGCCAACTTAGCAACTTTATAGCTAGATCTATTAATTTTTGCAACCCCATCAGCGGCAACTTCGATAAATTTGTAGCTAAACACTCTACCTAGGTAGCCCATAGGTTCAAACGACCAATGAATTTTCGGCTCTAATAGGTTCGCCTGCTTAAATCGGTGTGCTCCATCATGAAGCTCACGGATTCAAGTAACAGAGATATAGAGAGATTCCTCTATATCAGTCTCGCTCTCACATACACACGACGGAACACAGTAAACTGCTTGGCGGGTTCATATGAGGATGGTAGCTAGCCAGGCGGACCGTGAAGATACCGAGCGTTATGGGTGCTGCTGTAAATGCTACCAGAATTCTATGTATGTATATGTCTTTACTATCGCGCCCATATTCCACGATGAGGTAGAAAGAAGTCTCTTACACACACATTTCACTAATGACGTTGTTAAATCCCTTGCAGCATGACAGATGTAGCTAAGCTCACACATCATCATCTGCCTAGCCTTTTCCCAACTATTGGGGTCGGCTTCCAGTCGAACCGGATGCAGCTGAATATCAGTATTTTACATGGAGCGACTGCCTATCAGACCTCCACAACCCAGTAACTGGGTAATACGATACTCTTGGTAAGACTGGTTGCTAAGCTCACACATACATTCAAGAATCAATTTCATAATTCAATATTTTCTCGCAGTAACATCTACCACAAAGTGAACAATTATTACATTAAAAATTAATAACAATCGACATGTTGAACCGTAAAATTAAAATGCGCGCCGACAACCGGAAGACTAGTCGTAAATAATTACGATGCTAGGGTTGCTACGCATCCAACAGTTTTTTTGTGTTAGTTGTAAATTCAGGTTAAGATCAAAACATTTTTTTCACGTGAAACCTGCATCCTAATTGCGCAAAACTCGTAATTGCTATGGATTTGATTTTGACAGGTCAACAGTTTCTAGTTCTCTACAACTATGTACCACGCAATGAATATTGTTGTATTGCCAAATTGAAAGCTATTGAAATTACGAATGTGATACGCAATTCGGATGCTGGTCTCAGTTATAAAATCTATGAATCTGGTACATTTTGTCATCTATTTCAGGTGATAAAAATCGTGATCCATATTACCTATCTTTCGGAATGACTTTTAGGGAGTACACGTTACCCAAATGAAGTGCGAAGACAGAAAACTGCAACTTCAGAAGTTTTATGACGTGATAAACGGCTGATAAAGTATGATAGACACTGTAGTAGCTCCATGTTTGGTCCCATATCAATAACCTCTGCATAGGAGGACAAAACATTTAGATCTCTGAAGTAAAAGTTATTTTCTTCTCTCGTGTTGGTAACAGCTGTACTAGAATAGCTCATGCCGTGATGAAAAGATTAGCCAATCAACAAGGTTGGCTAGAGGGACGTACTTACTTGTATCGTAACAAGTGAAGGCCCTTTTAATATGCATACGCTTTTTAATATTGTACGAGACAACCCTACCCTAATGTCTTCTTATCTATCTCCCAAAGACAATTACAAACGTTTACTATCGTAATTAACAAAGTTAAATAACGAATGCATAACTGAACTGTAGAAATTGGTCAATTACAGTCAGATTGAGTAGAAAGCACCCGCCGGTCACGAACTGAACGAGTGAACATACTAACTGAACGGATTTACTGATAAGTGTAATTATCGAGTGTGTGGTTTGATCTTTATTATCGTAGGCTTTTATGGTGTTTAAGAGTTGTAAATTTATGTGTGGTCTTAGTCACGATAAGACTTTCTCACTCTTTTATCGTATGTTTTACGCAATAGTATTATAATTAGCAGTAATTAAGTATATATTGCTGCTTATCCAACGTATTTCCTAATATCGTGCTTAACACGAAATTTACAACAAGAGCTGGGGCATATTAAGCTGTGTACGCACTTTCGAACCCGAATATCGATCACGAATCATGCACGTGTTCGCCGAACACACTGTTCGGTAATGATATGCACATGCGAACAACGTCATTACGTATCACGCAGCGCAACAGATTTGTTCGCATATGCGTACAACGCTTTAAATAGATATTCTCCAAGACATTTATGAAAAAAAAGTACTTTTATACAATAACTAGCTTTTGCCCGCGACTTCGTTCACGTTGATTTAGAATTTGACACTCAACTCTTAACACACTACTAACGTTTCTAAAATAATATAATTAAATCATGATTCGAAAGACACGTGGTGCCATTTATTAGCATTGTTGTTTTCCTCGAGAATAGTACTTTTTTTCGGGATGAAAGTGTATAGGTATGTCCGTTTCTGTACACCTGACAACGTATATGCAAAATTTCAGGACGATCGGTTCAGTGGTTTAGGCGTGAAATGATAACAAACAAACAAACTTACTTTCGCATTTATAATATTAAAGTTAGGAAGTTAGGATATTAGTGGTTTTGAAAATGAATTATTACCTATATCGACGGCATTCTAGTTATAGTGTTAGTGGTCCACGAAATTTACTGTTGTAAAATTGTAATTTGTGACATTAAGAATAAAAAACTTAAAAAAAGTAAAAAAAAAACTTTAAAAAAATACTTTAAAAAAACCCGCCTTAGAACCTTTTTTTTTTTAAATGTTACTCCTCACTAAGATTTCTCTTGTATCGTGGGTGCGTTTACAGACACAAATCTCACATACACAAATGCCCAGACCCGAAACAACCATCTGTAGGCCACATAAATTTTTGTTCCGTGTGGGAATCGAACCCACGACCAGACGCAGAAGCCAATCGCTTGGCCACTGCACCAAACGTGTCGTCGACTTAAAAAAAACTGAAAAGAGTAAGATAATTATACCATATTATAAAATTAACAGTTTTTTATGTCGTCTTTTACTTTTATAGTGCCAAGTTTTAAAAGATCCGGGTTTCTCCTTACTTTTGAGGAGTTACGTCTTCTTTTTTTTTTTCTATTGGTCTGCTGTAGGCTGTCCTAGGGGACCCTTCCTATGTAACCGGGCGGTTACTGGCGAGACCTGAAGGGTCTCCAGCCAATGGGGGGGGGGAAGTAAAATACTTAACCTAAGTTAACTACTTGTACTACACTAACATCATGACTACCTGCAACAACAGCACTAAGGGCGACCCCTAGTGGGACTCGGACCTCGGCTTAGGGCGTTGCTGGCGGGGACTTAGGGGGGGAAGACAGCTTGATGAGAGCTGAATTATCGGTATGCCTGCGGAGTCTGAAGAGACGACCGGCTCTACGACGGGAGAGCTCGGTGGATCGTGACCGGAGTTACGTCTTCTAGAAAAATGAAGGTTTATAAAAGCACTCGCGGTACCAATACAATTTTATAATATTTGTCATCAACACCAATACACATTACTAAGTAATTTTTTGCTACTATCATATTCCCAGGCCAGCTTAAATTACATAACTTCATAGTATGATTGGTATCGGCTTCATCTGACATTTGAAGTACTTGGCCAAACGTCACCCGTAACGAATCCCAATTACCGGCAGTTATATGACGATGTTACGGTAAAGGTAGCCATTGGTGCGGCGTATTGAGTTTGGAATTACGTGTAGCGTAATACTAGAGGTGTTTAATCAATTATCTTTGAGGGAATTAATGTCACTTGCTTCTAAGGTTATTAAATTTAAATGAAGAGAGATTCGGTTGTGTCTATTTATTTGAAACTTCACTACATAGTATAAAACAAAGTCGCTTCCCGCTGTCTGCCTGTCCCTATGTATGCTTTAGATCTTTAAAACTACGCAACGGATTTTGATGCGGTTTTTTTTAATACATAGAGTGATTCAAGAGGAAGGTTTTAAGCTATAAAACGTGCAAGTGCTAAGCCGGGGCGGGTACCTTACGGACCTTACGGACGCGTAACTTACTATTGAGAACACATCATACAATGTTAATTTACATGCATTTAACAGATTCTTGTAGTCTTCTTCTATCATGTCGGCACGAGCTATAAGAGAATAGGTCATGCCGTGGTGAAAAGATTAGCCAGTCAGCAAGGTTGGTAGCGGGGCTGACTGCTGCTGTTGCACTTAAGTCAAGTAAAGTACTTAAGTCACTCGTGGAGGCTCTTTTCATGCACCCCATTCTTGTAGTTAAATAACATCACGCCTGTATTCCCCGAAAGGTTGGGTAGAGGTGTATAATACACGCTCATTTCGCTGCAATAGGGGACGAGCTGCTTATTGCCATCAATCGGGTACAAATCCAGACTCTGGGCTGTTAATGAGAAATTCCACAAGGATAAACCCAATAATACTTCGCCCGATCTGGGGATCGAACCTAGGACCTCCCGCTCAGGAGTCGCGCTTGCGATCACTAGACCAAAGAGGTAATAAAATACTTTTTTTTAATTACAGCCTATTTTTTAAACAAATAAAGTAATTCAGCCAATAGGTACTAAAAATATTTCTATTTATTTATTTATTATACTTTCGCACAAAATTTGTATTATACAGAGGCGGACTTAATGCCTTAAGTATTTTCTACCATCGACCTTATGGTGATACAGAGAAAACATGGTAGGTGCACTAAAAAGAGTTAAAACACAAAGATAACTGGAAAACATTTTTGGTATTAATACACAATATATTCACATAAATAAATATAAATCATCCCTTTTTAACGATTTCGCAGACTAGATTTTTGAAGTAAAATCTAAGTTCAAATTCCTCTAGAACCCAACACTTGCACCAGAAAGCGTCGACATTTCACAAAATTCACCATTAATACATGTCACCGTCCATTCACTGTTTCCCCTTCCTGTCCATTGATTGGCACGAGCTACTAATAAAAAAGAGAACCAAGAATCAGTCAGGTTATTAATCATCATCGTTTAGGGGACACCGGCACGGTCACTTTCACGTGAAAGGCGTTATGCAAGACTGTTTGTTTGTTTGTAATTATTTCGGGGTTTCAATTATTCTGTGGTCATAGGTCAGGTTGTTTGGTTCTTTTTTATTGTTTTTGTTGGTAATGTGAGTAATGTTGTAGTTGAATTGTTTTATTTTGTGCTAGTTGCTTGAAAATTTGTGCAAAATGTATGACTAACTTGAAAGTAAACGAAGAAAGCCGTAATCGATATCTGTAAATTGCAAGTGTTTTGTAATAAACTATTAATTGTTTCTTACTATTGTATTATTTGCATATATTTAACGGTGTTTCATTAACGACTTTATCTATTAGGTAAGGAGTATCGGCAATCACGATGCTGCGTGATTGCCGAGTCCGAAAAATCCTTACTAATATTATAAATGCGAAAGTAACTCTGTCTGTCTGTCTGTTACCTCCTTACGACTAAACTACTGAACCAATTTTGTTGAAACTTGGTACAGAGATAGTCTGAATCCCGGAAAAGGATATGGGCTACTTTTACCCCGAAAAACGAGGAATACGTGATAAACGACATACACGCGTGCGACGCCGCGACCTACCCCTAGCACCTATCTTTATAAATGAAATATCAGACTTGACTCTACGTAAGATCTCAGAACTTTTTACAGCAAAAGAGTCGCGAGATTTGGCTTTTTTATATGAATGTTTTTGATTGTATTAGTTGTACAGAATAACAAACAACTCCGTTCTTTATTTAATACTAGCTTTTGCTCGCGGCTTCGCTCCCGTTAATTTTACGGATCCCTAATTTTTTGATCCCAAAATATAGCCTATAGCACTCAGGGATAACGTAGCTTCCTATTGGTGAAAATTTTTTTGAAATCGGATGAGTAATTTCGGAGATTACCTCCTACATACAAACAAACAAACAAACAAATTCTACCTCTTTATAATATTAGTATAGATTCTTTAATTAAAAACTCCTATATTTTATTATAATGCTGCAATTTACAACGCATGCAATGCAACCTCTTTTACTTAGCTCAGAATAATTCTGCAACACATTGTTATTGTGTGAACCAGGCATAACATGTTACATTATGTTTAGTTATTATGTATGTTACGTTACTAATGAAAGGGACACTCCGCTTTAATTAAAGATAAACTTAGTTCAAGTTTTGTGCAATGTTAACAACAGTTAGTTTTAAGTATGGCTTAATTGACTGTAATGAGAGATATGAGTTGTAGAAATAAGTGTCATTTCAACAAAAAATAATAAGACCATACTGTTTCTTTACATTTTTTTGCTGATACATCCATTTGTCGATTTTTTAACAGACATTCCAGAACAATCTTCTCTTGTGTCAGCACTAGCTATACGAAAATAACTCATACTGTGGTGAAAAGATTAGCCAGTCAGCAAGGTTGGTAGCGGGACTGACTGCCCAGGGTGCGCCAGACGTACTGAAGCATCGTCACTCGTGGAGGCTCTTTTCATGCACCCCAGAACATGCATGCTTCGTTAAATAAAAACAGAATGTTAACGTCCACTACAGCTTAATACCGTTCCAATATACATTTTTTTTCCTTTAATAATAATTTAATAGGAGCGATAACGCGTCGGTATTAAAAATGCAAAGAATTATTAATACAAATGGCATACAAATACAAAAACCGAGACACCCCAACAAGATTTTCGTCAGAACTGTCTGAATATGTGTTTTTTTTAATAAATCTGCAAGTTACACCGTAGTTTATGTCGCTTTAAGTTCCCTAGTAAAGTGTGAAATGCCTGAGATGTGCTAAGCAGGGATTGTCTAATACACGGAAACTGACCGAGCGGACCATCTCAAGCCTCAAGGTGTCTATTCCCGTCAACTGTTATGGGTAGAAACCTACTGAAACAAAATTGAAATTCCTGAAAAAAAAAAATGTGTAAAAATATTTCAATAGATTCTCCTATTGATTCTGAACAAACTAGTTTCAGGTTTAGTATATACTAAAACTAAGCTTGTATAAAAATATTTCCGTTACGAGCAGGGCAATTCAACTAACAAAATGATTGTTTCATAATAGCAATCCAACCACAGTGTGCATGAAAAGAGCCTCCACGAGTAACGATACTTAAGTACGTCCGGCGCACCCTGGGCAGTCAGCCCCGCTACCAACCTTGCTGACTGGCTAATCTTTTCACCACAGTATGAGCTATTTTCGTATAGCTCGTGCTGACACGAGAGAAGAAGACCACAGTTGACCCACAGCCGTTTGAGCGTTATCTCTATAAGAAAAAAGTTACAAACGGCCATGGTTCAGCTGCGGTTCTATTGCGATTTTAAACTTTGTAAGTAGAATTTGCCTCCTGTTACTTTGCAAACTATCGATAATTCAAAGAAATTATTTTTGACATCCGCGTCGGTCGCGGAGCTGAAACCGAGTAACCTTTGCACTTTGCGGTCCAAAAAATAAAGAGTTACAATAGTTTAAAAGTAAATATAATACTATCTAATGATGAACAACACCTGAGGCGACTTGCAGTCAGTCGAGGCGTTCAGGAAGTTTCTCAAGATAATTTTTGACTTCTATTTTTAAAGAGAGAACGTTTTTTAGAATCAAGAGAGGGATTTAGTTTGACATTCTTTATTGATGAATTGCTGGGAAAGTAAATTAGGCACTAGGCACAATGGGAATTATTAATGCTGTTTGGGATTTATTTACAATTTCAAATTGGTAATGTTATTTCATTATTATCTGTAGAATACTTGTTTAATTGAAATGGAGGGTAACGAGTTTTGTTTTTAGGTATTCAAAAATATCTGTTAACTGTAGTACGCAATGTAAGCGCAAGAGAAGAAGAATGTGCCTACATTTAAAAAAAAACAATGTTTGTTTAGAAGAATGTTTAGTAATAACATTTAAACATAGTTTTCGTAAAAAACGTTTAAAAAAATGTAACTTTGTTTGACCTTTAATATCTAAATAACCAATCAGTTCCCAGATACAGCATTATACAAAAAAATCTATGCAATGATGGGAAGAATACGTGTCTCTCGGCTCCGTTAGGCCTGAATTACATAGAAACGGCATAAGGCGCAGGCACGGCGCAGGCGCGTCACTTTCATACATTTTTCGTGCCGCTTCAAATCTTTTTCGCACAAAATGTATGAAAGCAACGCGCCTGCGCCGTGCCTGCGCCTTAAGCCGTTTCTATGTAATTCACGCTTTAAGGGTGTTTTACACCCGATTTATTACAGTAAATCAACAGTTGTCGTTACTTCCGTGATTACCATGTGAAGCTTGGGTTGGTCCCGTGGGGAATTCAATAATTTAAAATAAATACATAATATTATTACGTAAATGCTACTGAGTTCTCAACGCTCAATTGAATTCCCACAAGTGTAAATGACATTCCTTTGGTAACTGCCGTTTTGTGTGTGAAAGGGAAAGTGTATATCTTTAATACAAACCACAATACCTCCTTTGCCCAAAGGCGACAGATTGATAATAATACTTTTATAATAAAATAGTTGGAAGCCTTTCAATGATACGTATAAGTGAGAAGACGGATAAAAAAAAACAATTCCCCTCTATCGCCGGGCAAGGGACTAGAGCGTTAGTGGTAATAATGGTATGTCTACTTTCATCTTCATTTTGCGTATGCCTGAAGCGCCATAGCGCATGCAATAGCGCATGCCCTAATGCTAGTTCGAGTCTTATGGCAATCAATATTGCATGCGCTTGACGCAAGAGGAATTGAAAGTTGAAAGCGCAAGATGAACATGAAAGCGCGTGGGCACAATTGCGTTGCCAGGTTTATGATATGTCTACACCCGTGGGTGTATATCATAAAGCTGGCACCATAATTGTGCCTGAAAATGGTAATCAGCTCGCCACCTATTCCATGAGGCCCAGAGGCGAAACATAGGTAAGCAGACTCCTGTAAAATGAGAACACCTCTGTTTACGCCTTCGAGGATTGCTGGCGTTCACAAGTGACTCTGTTCAAGCTTGCCAATACTTTGAGTGCTGCGAAGGAAAAAGTTGAAAATCAGCAAGAAGGCTGCAAAGATTAAGGACGATAGGAAGGAACAGAGTACGTCCCTGGCGATTTAGTTATTTGCTATTGTGTATGTATGTTCTACGTTTTCATTTAAATTAAGAATTAGCATGCTTTGAGATTAGGAACCTTAAAATCATTACACATAGTTCAGTTTTCATTAGATAATTTACTTGTCCAAACATGAGTACATACATACAAAACAATTGTCAGCATGCAAGATGTTATAAGTTAAAATACCGTTCATCATGTTTGCCTTGATCAACGGTATTTTAACTTATAACATCTGCATAACATCATATTGCAACTGAAACGATTTTTGGACCTTTTGATAACGTTTTTCATTTTAGAATTAACTTAGTTTATGCTTAAAGTTCACATTCCGACATTTCCGTTAGTAAGTAAATAATAAGTATTTCTATTTTCATATCGATTTATAAAGAAAGTAGTGTTGATTTTTGTCGAAAGATACGGCTAATCAAAATATTTTGTTATTCTGCTTTGCAATTGAATAGCTAATGGTCGATGAAATGGTCGTTTTTGTAGAGAAGAATCAATGATTGATGACGTGTTGATGTATGGAGCCACGCCCTGTTGGGCAGTTGCAAAAAATTGCACGTCATGACTATTGTCGATGGTTTGTGTCGGTTTACGAATAGTTTTTATGATTGATTTGGACAGCTTTGCCGAAATTTTATAAGGCAATTTTTAAAAACAAAACGCTACGGGTCGTGGGTTCGATTCCCACACGGAACAAAAATTTGTACGACCTACAGATGGTTGTTTCGGGTCTGGGCGTTTGTTTATGAGATTTGTGTCTGTAAACGCACCCACGATACAAGAGAAATCTAAGCGTGGGGCAACGTTTAAAAAAAAAATGCTTTATGTTTGTTTCTACAATAGCAGTCCCTAGTGAGTCTATGCCGTAAAAAAGAGTTTTTTTAATTCTTTTTCTTGGTAATTTTTGACCCTAGTCGCACCTGACGGTAAACGTAGACAGGGCCAGATAGAGCACACAAATCCAAGTAACAAAGATTCGAGAGAAGAGGGATTCCCTTATACTCCTCTGGCTCTCTCACACACACGGAGAAACACAGTAAACCGCTTGGGCCTTTAATGTAAGGGTGGTAGCTAGCCAGGTGGACTGTATACATAGACAACCAAGTGTATCGACTATAAGATAATAAATTGACGTTTTGTTATTCTTAAACATAACATAACTTCACGCCTTATTCCCCGAAGGGTTGGCAGAGGTGTATAGTACACCCACGTTTCGCCGTTATGTTTAAGTCCCATGTAATAGGTGGCGAGCCTATTGCCATCAACCGGGCACAAATCCAGACTCCGAGCTGCTACTGAGAAATTCCACACGGAAAAACCCAATAACACTTTGCCCGACCTGGGGATCGAACCCAAGACCTCACGTTTAGCAGTCGCGCTTGCGACCACTAGACCAACGAGGCAGTCAGTATTCTTAAACATCTCATACCAAAAGTTACATTAGACCGCATATTATGGCCCTACATTATTCATCGCATAACCCACCATTGATAGTCCCATTGTTATCGAAATGAGATGCCTGATGGATTTTCCGCAATCCTAAATAATCTGAGACACTATCCTTGTATAAAGGGTAACAACAGTAACTACCTATCTATAACCGACAAATTGAGCTGAGAGTAACTTACAACAAGTTTAGAACTAGATATTGTGTAGTGTCTGAAGTTAACTTTAATGGAGTGAGCGTTTGTTAGTTTCGACTAAGTTTCGGCCTGCTTTTGTAATCTAAGTTTGGCTGCCATCTAATAACAATGAGGTTAGAAATTGATTTCATATCGAAAAAAAACAATATTATATTATTTAAGATTGTTTGTATTATGACTTTCGTGAGATGCATTCATATTTATGAACAGTTACGGTTTACTCACATGCATTTTTCGGGACTGCCCGATTAGTTTCGGACCCAAACAGAGTCCTTGATCATGAGCTCAACACGCGGCGAGGTCGTGAGTCGAACTGGTCGGGCCATCCCTAAAAACGCACGTGATCGCGAGTCGAGTCGATCTTTGACTCGCACCTGTAGGCCTAACGTGTGCAGCGCTACATAATTTTGTTGTCGCATTATCTCGCGCCCAGACGAGATAATAGTATAACTTATCTCGTCTCAGCACAAGACGAGCGTGGCACCTGCACCAGGCCAGCGTGTTGGATTAAGGTCTAACCCTCCTTCTCATTTTAAAAAGACTCCCGTGTACAACTGTGGGACAATATTCCACTGATTATAGTACTTATACCATAATTTCATAATTGCAGCAACAATAATTGTGCATTTTGAATTAAATTACTAATAACAGCCTCTCTTATCGCTAACACCAATCTTCTCACTATCTTAACACTCTTCATCATCCGTTCACGTATTTATTAATTTCATGTGAAACAGTATTTGATTGTGCATTATTTAAATGTTCGATGCATCAGGTATACTATATTTCCCACCTAACAACTTCCTTATTGATCATGCTCATGGTTATCTGAAACACAAAAAATAAATGACTTGAAGTTTCCGTGAATACTCGTAGTATTTAAGTATGAGAACGAGTATGCGTTCTGGGGGGATGGATTTAGAATACAATTCCCCTTTGTCGCCGGGCAAGCGAGTCGTAAGAGTCGACGCCTCGATGGACCAGCCTCCCGATTCAGAACCTTTTCGATAAACAGTTGTCGACCGAATGGTTTGTTATCCCGTACCGTCCACGATTCTCGTAACGAGAGAAAAAGAGATAGAATCGTTTTGAATCAGGGGACTGGTATCATAATAAATGTGTTATAAAAGTATAGATCGGGTCTACTCGCGTAAAAAACTCGCGTTTTGTGCCTCTTAAGCGTGAATTACATAGAAACGGCATAAAGCGCAGGCACGGCGCAGGCGCGTCGCTTTCATAAATTTTGTGCGAAAAAAAATTTAAGCGGCACGAAAAATGTATGAAAGTGACGCGCCTGCACCGTGCCTGCGCCTTATACCGTTTCTGTGTAATTCAGGCCTTAGAGTTTCTTACGCGAGTAGACCCGATCTATACTTTCATACTTAATGTGTGCAAATCGCGAGAGTTTAAAAACATTTATAATAAATGTGGCCGAAAAATTTAAGTTGGCTCGCCACACTAATAGGCAAAATTGGGTGTAGAGACTACTGAATAGGGGAACAGCTCTGCTCGTCTAGCACACCCTGGCTAGTCAGTACCGCTACCAACAATGACAGCTACAGGCATTCTCTTATAGCTCGGCCGACTGTTTAACGTGCTCTTCGAGGCAAGGAGTCTCGAAATGTAAAGAACGATCACCCATCCTCGATCTGACAACGGCTAGCGCATCAATCGTACGTCGTTGTGAGCCACGAACGAGTTATTGTAATTTTATTTGGAATTATTTTTGATTTTCATAACACGCAACTGTAGCGTAGTCTCTACAATATTTTATATTAACCTCTTATAACGTTGTTCACGTATGTTACGTTATACACATATTAATCGAGATTAATGACTTACTTACCCCTTACTTTGATAAAGCCACCCCTTGACCCAAATACGTATTATGCGCTAATTAGGTAAAAATTAAAATATAATTCTAAATATTTAATGTAACCTAAGTTCGCGTGGGAGCACAGCTACGCAAACTGTAACATTTATGGCTTTTAACAGTCATGTTATGTTGTATAGTAGGTAACGATTCTGACAGAATACTCCATCAGTCATCATCAGACATCAAATGTCAGGAGTGATATTGGCGAATACATTTTAAAAGAAAACTTTATCCCCCTTATTACAAAAGATGGTCTAAGAAAAACCTAGGTTTTAAAATAGCCCCGTCTCTTTTTGTTATATGACATAAGGGTTAATATTTTAGATTCTATTATCTGTTATATTAATTAATTTCAGTACTTATGTTATGTGTAACTATCAGTGTAATTGGCTTTATGTCGTTCTGATTTTTAAATAAATAAATAAATAAATAAGAAAGTGACGGGTATATTTTAAACCTGGGTTTACCTTAGTCTTGGTTTAAACCATCTTTTGTAATAAGGCCCTATGTATCTACGCCATTTTAAGCTTTCAGAGGAAAACACAATTAATGTGGCGACGATACGGTACGATAAATACAAGATATCCATCTTTCGAATATCGTAACAATTAATTATGACATTAAATAAAAATTTTAATCTTTGACAAAACCCAATGATAAAATCTATAGGGCTGCTATCAAAGCGTATATTATGGGTATGCGCAGATGTTTCAGCTGCCTCTATCAACGACACATTACTTAATATGATTGCTTAATAATGTTTAACACCTCCTTATACATGGTTACTTAATATCTGTATTAAGCCTTCTTTACCGATTACACTATACGAATAATAAATAAGTCATAATCTTAATGTTCGATCTATACACTTCCAATTACGCTGTTCGCATCTAGAATTAATTTGATTACAAAACATCCAATTTAAATCGAATTAAATGATCATAGTTGACTACCTATTTATATATGATGACTATGTAACCTCATTGAACTTAGCAATAAATAAGTTTAAAAAAGATATGAACGGTATGCTTGTAAGCATACTTTCATTTTTAAAATTGTGTTATAGATTGCACTTAATTCTAGTGTGTTATCGGAACTCGTATTTGAAACTTCTTTAGATGCAGAAAAATATTTATATTTTATAGACTGGAGATCCATTCTAATTTAATTTTATTGTTGCATTCGATGATTCTGTCAACGTCAAAGCTGAAAAGTATACTGAGATAAGTACCCTGAACAGTTAGTAACTTAGTAGTAGTAGTTACACTGAACAAAAACTATTAACCGGTGTTCGTAGCGTTGAAATCAGATGATCATGCAGAAAAAGGACAATACATTATGTTAATTAACAAACACGGAGGTAACAAGTTATATGTCTAGTTAAAAGTAGAAAAAGAAAAGATAAATGGATGGGTTGTAAGAGAAGGAATAACAATAAGGAGGAGTCATGTTCTTCAAGTTAGTTTTAAGAGTGTCACATGTCACAAGATGACGTTATTGCTCTACTTTATGATCAATTTTTCGCGAATGTATAGTTTAGTTTATTCGTTCATTACGTAGTTACAGGTAAAAAGTTATCACCATCCAATAAGTCTTTATGACTTTTACAGACGATTTAAGCAGCGTCTTAAAAATTATGCTTATTTTTGATATCATATCGCATCACAACAATGCAGTTCAGTGCACCTACCATGTTTCTCAGGCTTAGTAGTCGTATCGCACGAATTCGGTTCGCACGAATCGTGCGAAACGACACTTTTCAAAATTGATTATTTAGTAGGTGGCGTTTCGCACGATGCGTTTTTATTTTCGTGCCAATCGACCACTTCATAAATTAAGTAGTGGGCTATTAGCACGAATTATATTATAAGGATTAAAAAAACCCAAGTACAGTCGCAAACGAATATTATGGCATTAGTTTTTGTAGCGCATCAGGTATGTTTGCAGACGCACAAGTAGATGGCTTTACAGCAATACATCGCAAAAGAATAGCGTCCCTGATGCGCCGCTTGCGGGGCAGCCCCAACAGTTTCCTGCAACTCATAGCTGAAAGAATTGACACGGACTGCTCTTTCATAGAGCACTGGACAAAATTACATGTTCTGCATTCCTAATATTCCATTATTGTTATTTATTATTTTAAAATTAGTTAATGTATGGATGATTTATAATTATTGTAATTTATCTAAACAAAATGATTGAATTGAATTAATAAATTTAAAAATTAACAAACTTCAATTCAGATTATATATGTTACGGGTAAAAGCCGAATGGTGGTTACATCTAGGTTTACCCGGGTACAACTAGGTGCAACCAGTAGCAGTTGGTTAGAACTAGGTGTAGCTTAAGTCGACGATGGCTTGCTGTGCGGGGCTCCTATTTCTGTCTGCAGAGTTTAAAGTAACCTAACACATCCCCTTCGTACCTAACCTTTCCGTTCCCCTTAAACACCGGTGTGCGGCTGCACCTTGTTGTACCCGCTATGATGAAGGGTAAACCTAGTTCTAACCGAAGATAAGTAAGATACATCTAAGTTTAACCGCATGCGGCCAGCTGCATCTATTTGTACCCGGCTAAAACTAGGTGAAAACACACTTCGGCTTTTACCCGTAACATATACATTATTACCTACCTATAGATATTTGAAATACATCATAAATTGTCAAATTATTGCACACACCTGAATTTTACTAGTAATATAGGGAATGAGAGAAAGAAAGCAAAGTATCGGTATTGCTTGTTGTCTCCCAACCTCTCTTTTTTATTGAGTTAAAACCTAAACCTATGCTGTTTCAGTGCCAAATTAAAAGTTATTCATACATCACAGCATGAACGAGTAAGAAATACCTAAACATTCAGAATATAAATTGTAATTTACTCTTGACACTTGTACGCCACTGTACTTTTCTTTTATTTTAATTCGTGTAATATTATTCGTGCGAATAGCCCACTACTTAATTTATGAAGTGGTCGATTGGCACGAAAATAAAAACGCATCGTGCGAAACGCCACCTACTAAATAATCAATTTTGAAAAGTGTCGTTTCGCACAATTCGTGCGAACCGAATTTGTGCGAAACGACTACTAAGCCGTTTCTCAGCATCACCCTAAGGTCAACTGGTAAAAATGCCTAAGGCATTAAGTCCGCCTCCTTACTAATTTTATGCAAAAATAATAAAATAAATAAATAAATCATTCTTCTCCTAGAAACACTTGGTGCAAGAGCGGCACAATCACGATTTACAACACAGGTTTTAAAATTACATAAATCGTCAGGTGTCGCTATTTTCTTATTAGCATACTAACCCTTTTCACAACGCACCTTATTATGCATTGAAATTAAACTAGTTTCACTTAGATCTTAAGCCATAAGTACTAGTCACCGTACATTATAGATTATCTGGCTTAGTTGGATTGCCAATTAGTATGTGGGTATTATAGGAGTGGGAACATTTTCTTATTTAAAGTAGTATAAATTGATGCGAAAATGTGTTTAGTAGTAGATTTAGAACTTCCGAAGAATATAGAATGTTACTTTCTTTAAGTAGATGATTGGCTTTTTAAAAGGGTTCTTACTTCTTAGGCCGCAAATTCGGAGCGGCGGCGTGGCGTGCAGCGGGGCGTTTTTGCGGGCGTTACTTAACATACAGACTAGTATTTGAAGTGTCTTCGCAGCAGCGTTCCTAGCGTGCAGCTAAATGTATGCACGCTCAATACAACGCTTTAACGCTCCGCTGCACGCCCCGCCGCTCTGAATTTGCGGCCTTAGGAATATAAACGCTCCAGACAATACAGTAGATAATCTTCTCACTGTTAAAATTGTCTTCTATTATATCAAAATATACGTAGACAGGCATTTTTATGATAGTTAGGGCTCATTCACACGGATTCCGTCATTCACGCTTCGTCATAAAACACGATACGTCATGACGGATGGACGTTCACATTGCGTACGGAATCGTATTTTATCACGATTCGGCAAAATATCCGAATTGATGTTCACATTCGTTTCGTGATTCTTGGTCTTGGATGAACTATCGAACACGATGGAGCCGTCACAAAAAAATCACGATTCGTGTTTTTTGATGAACGTGTTTTTTAAAAGACGACACGTGATTATATTTGTTGGTGGCTTCTATATGTTTCAGTGTAGAGTTGCACCGACTTCTGAAACTGTTAATTTTATGTTATGGTAATTATTTTACTCCTTTTAGTTTTTCTTTGAAGTCGGTTTTTACTTTTTTTAAAGTGTATATTTTATTAAATACTTTTTAGTGCCATAACTTTAACCCCCTCCTCTTCGTAACCTTTCTTTTTGGCTTTGACGTAGTCGGGCATAAAAAGTCCTTTCAAATGATACCTTACACGATATAATGAAAACATTCCAAAGGGGGGGGGGGACGACGACGACACGCACCCCCTTGTCTTTTCCAGTAGTCAGTTCCCAACAACAAATATAAGCAAAGCAATATTAATCATTTGAGAATTTTGCTTTGATCCGATGAGGAGTTCCGTTCCATATCTCTGAATTTCATGGTCCAATCATAACAAAATTTATATGGAACCAATCGGGAAGTATACCCTTTCGAACAAAAAAAGATTTTTTTCAAATCGGTTCATAAATGACGGAGATATGAGGTAACAAACATAAAAAAATAAAAATACAACCGAATTGAGAACCTCCTCCTTTTTGAAGTCGGTTAAAAAACGAATCGTCTTCATGTGAATGAGCACTTACTTAAAAAACAAAACAGCATCACAAAATTATCAGGTGCTTACAATTCTGTGTAAGTTTAAAAACTTGAAAGAGGGTTATTCTGCCTAGCCTTTTCCCAACTATATTGGGGGCTTTCAGTGTAACCAGATTTACTCGGAGCGACTGCTATCAGACCTCTGCAACCCAATTACTGGACAAAGCCAATATCCTAAGGTTAGACCGGTTGTCAGACTTTCGGTCTTCGTACTACTCTTGTCATAGGTATTCGAATGACATTCTCAAAGTGCCATTCTACGAGTATCAGTTTTTAAACCATCTTTACGCTCACAAACACGACTTTGCTTTATTTCATAATAATTACATAACGCCTATATCAATATAACAATCGCTGTAACCACTAACTACTAACTGCAGTTCCTTCCGCTCCTCTATAAAGAGAAGGTCATCACAGAATAGGTACATTAACATAAGTATTAATCATAGCAGTAGACGGAGGTCAGACTGCTGACTCATCAGACAGAAGCAGAGATAGATCTTGTGTGACGTTTGAATGGACTGGTCGTTTATTTTGCTACTGTTTTCGTATGATGGCAGTTTGGTTCGGTACTTAGATATTGAATTTATTGCGTTGTATTGGAAATAACATATCATCACGCCTGTATTCCCGGGAGAGTTGGGCAAAGGGGTAGGTACAACCTCATTTCGCTGTTAGGTATGCTTAAGTCCAATGCAATAGGGGACGAGCCTATTGCCATCAAACGGGCACAAATCCAGACTCCGGGCTACTACTGAGAAATTCTACACGGAAAAATCCAATAAAACTTTGCCCGAATTGGGATCGAATCCAGGACCTCATGGGACCCCACAGGCCTACTAGACCAACGAGGCAGGATTGGCAATAACTGCAGATATAAGCTGTGAAATAAGGCTACACGTGATTTTGGATTGTTCAACAAACATTTACAATTATACCAAATTTAATGAATGAAGTCATTTGTGTTGTAGGAAGCTTTTTAATGTTTTAGTACCATGCACGACAGTTAATTAAGACATACGGTCAGTTCCCACGAAACGAAAAAATCCTCGCGCACTTTTGATGTCACTGAATGAAGAATTGTGTCAGTTTTGCAAGCGTTTTGATTTAATACTTGAAGGCAATACTGACACAGTTCCTTATTCAGTGACCTTTAGAATACGAAAACCACTTGAATATTAGGTCTTATTTGTACCATATTCTCTTAAGAAGGTCTCATTTATGGATACCTTATCACAAAAACCCTTAACCTCTCTGCAAGCGAATCGTGCTTTTAGTTAATTCCCACTAAAACATTGCCTACGTGATTAGAATAAAATTGCTGACAGATTATCATAATTCAAGTGAACCGTGACTTTACCTAAATAATTCCTAATATGTATGAATGTTGAATGAATGTTATCTTGAAAGATTTGGCACGAAACGATCCAGTATCGATATTTTAGCATCAATTGTTATTCAGCGAACGAACGACTATGGCCTTCAGCGGGGCTAGTAATGTCACATTTGGCTAATGGTGAATCATATTTGTTCATTGATACCGCATCGTAACTACAAGTAGACTGCATATATTGGTTACTAGCTTTTGCATGCGGCTTGGCTCGAGTTAATAAAAAAAAACTCATATCACACTACTAAAGTTTCTTTAATAATATAATTCAATCATGACTCAAATGATACGTGGCGCCATCTATTATCGTTATTGTAGTTTTCCTGGGGGACAGTACTTTTTTTCGGGATGAAAGGTACCCTATGTCCGTTTTTGTACAACTGGCAACGTATATGAAAAAAATCAGTATGATCGGTTCAGTGGTTTAGGCGTGAAAAGGTAACAAACAAGCAAACTTACTTTCGCATTTATAATATTAGTTAGGATTAGGATTGTACTGCGTGCCAATAAATACATTTTATTTTCTTATCATATCCCGTCAGCAGTTGTCACGCAGTTGCACTAACTGCATCTTAAATTGCATTTAGCTGTTGCAGTTGATGTCGGGATGCAGTCCGTTTGCCTGGGCCCTTACAAATCCATTTCAGATATTAGCGAAATATGGATGGTTCACCAAATATAACGGTATTACGATTGCCATTTGTTCAACTTCAAATCTGTCGTCGGAAATATCTTGATATATCATAGCATAGATGAAAAATAGAACTGTTTTATTGAATTCTCATTTGAAGTTCTGTCTTATAAAGTTGTGTTATTCGTACCACGTATTCCAAATAAATATAATATCACTAAAACTAAGATTAGTCATAAGCCCAATTAAAATATATGTTTAATGTCTGTGATACTTCCTTTTGCGTTTAACGGTAGTTAATATAATAATTAACAACTTAATCTTACCGTTGTAGAGTTCAATAGCATGTTTTTTTTCAATACATTATATTAAGTTTATCTCACATTATACCAAGTAATAAACACAGAAGGTGCGAATTTATAAACATTGCATTACTTTATAAATATTCATGAAAATTATGAAATTGAATAATAACAGTATTATAGCAGCGATGACGTAATTCTTTATATTTTTTCTTTTTTATTATTCTTTGTTATTATGCCGACTTTGTTTATAGCACTGATTGTTACAGTTTCATATTGAAGTTAAAATAAAAAAATGCTTTGGTTTTATGGACTACGTACAATAATTTTATGAAGTGTGACAATCGGTCTTTAATATAATGGTTAGAGGAACAAGAAGTATCTAATGATTTCGTCACTATAGTTTTCATGAATCAATACCTGATGTTTACAAACATTTGATTAAGACATTTGCAACAAATTCACACATCCTAATGTTAATGTATGAGGTAAGAATCGTGAAAAATAACACCTTTCTAGGTCGCCGCGTTCACTAATTATTGAATATTACCAAAACTGTGCGAAATTGTGACGTCATTTTTTTATTCACATGCGAAAACACTGTTTATTAGGTGTTGGATACGAATAAAGACTCATCACTGACACTTAAGTGTTTTAAAAGGAGATAGAGAACTTTTTTCAAAACGCAGAGATGGTCTGGGTAGTTTAACCAGAATTTAACTTCTTCTCTCGTGTCGGCACACGCTTTATGAGAATAGCTCATGCTGTGGTGAAAAGATAAGCCAGTCAGCAAGGTATAGCGGGGCTGCCTGCCCAGGGTGCGCCGGACGTACTGAAGTATCGTCATTCGTGGAGCCTCCTTTCATGTACCCCAAATTATATTTGTTAAGACTGATACGTAGATTAATACAAACAAAACTGTGTCT
Source organism: Amphipyra tragopoginis (assembly GCA_905220435.1). Classification (NCBI taxonomy): domain Eukaryota; kingdom Metazoa; phylum Arthropoda; class Insecta; order Lepidoptera; family Noctuidae; genus Amphipyra; species Amphipyra tragopoginis. The sequence goes on along the minus strand of HG991997.1, from coordinate 6,055,654 downwards.
CCATTTTCCTACACACAATTTATTTTATTTATCTATAAAAAAGGAAAATTGCAGTCTACTGGTGGCATTGGGAATAGGGTTCAAACTAGGTTATGTTGGTCAGGGCTCAGGTCATTAGTACAAAAAATATTATTACCTCTATAAGTGGTGTAACTTGCCCTTCATGACATCATCCATCTGCGTACAGATAACATACAATCTACCGTTGTGAGGGGTTGTCAATGGTAGGGGCGTCAAAGGAAAACCGATAGATATTTTGTATAATGGAGCATATTGATTGATGAATACCTCCATAAATACATGTCATTGTCACTTTAGCCTTTTTCTAAGCATGTTTGGATCGGCTTCTAGTCTAACCCCTCATTCAGCACAATTCAATAACTCAGTTGTCGAAAGATTCAGTTTGCTATTTCTCGTTACGAGAATCGAGATAACAAGGCGCCTATTCCGAAAAACGAACATACCTAATCAAAACTACGACGAACACCGACCTTATTAATAAATATACGATTAAAGTGTTGTCAAAAAACGAACTTCTAGATGTCAATGAACATTTGAGAGTAGGGTGAATGGAAGACAAAATGTCAAATCGTGAAAATCGAATCGATCGTCAGATCCGTACCTAACACTTATGTGGTTAGAAAACGTGGGATCCCTCAAGTTTATGGATGAAATGGACAATGCTGCCACAAAGACCACAGTAGGGGGTTTTATTTCTACCAAATAAATATCTGTCTTCTTCTGTTATCGTATATACTCGTACATATCGTGTTGCGAAAAAGGTGCCACCATAATAAAACTTTATCATGCAATATCGATAATAATACATAAATGCTACCAAAATTGCAGTTTATAATACAATAGGTAATAAATATACAAAGTAAAAATAACGGATTGTACACGTAAGTTAGCAGAAAAAATTGCAGAAACCGGCTCCAATGTTCAGACACCGTTAAGTTTGAGTCAACAATTCATATTTTTATAAATATAAAGGCGTGCCAGAATGGTGCGGCGTAAACGCACAAAATATTTATAGCACCAAATCCACTAGCAAGTCTTACATACATAAACCCACGCTTTTTTGTCATGGGGGTATGCAGAAACTGTAGAACGCTACTTGCTCCGATCATTATACTCCTTTCGCTTCGTCCACGGTCATACATCTTGTCATACATGCACGCCGGTTGAAAGTACTACACACCTGTCAAAAAGTAAGTCTTAGGCTGAGGCTACACTTAGCAGCGATGCGATCTGCGACACATAAGCGATTGAATCAAAGAAATTGATGTTCTCGTATGCGGCTAGACTATACAAGACAGCGATTTTTGTAGCCACACACGTGAATATTAATACATTTGTTTCAATCGCTTATGTGTCGCAGTTCGCATCGCTGCTAAGTGTAGCCTCAGCCTTACTGCGCAAGTTATTGCAGCAAGTGCTCGTGTAGTTCGTAAAACTTGCAGAAGTCGTGTTGCTGTGTGTGTGTCCACAGTTTGAAAGTCGGTTGCAGAAGTAGATAGTGGGTTTGGCGCTCAAGGGTGGCTAATCAGCATTGAGCTATTCTGCGCTGTGCTGTGCTTAGCTAAGCTTACTTTCTAGTGCTATGTTTGTTCTACAAACAACTTTGAACTGCATGAGTACCTGGTAGACGGAAGACCGAGCGAGTGGGCAGTGCGGTGAGGAGCGACGACTCCTCACCGCACTGCACGCTACTGACGCTCGTATCGCGTGATCCCTGCTATGTTTTAAACAAAGCGCAGCGCAGTACGTTTTGTTTGTTTCCTTCTTATTATCTAACAGGAGCGAATTGGCAAAATAGAGCGTAGCACAACACAGCACAGCATAGTTCAGTGTTGATTACTAAGCCCAATAAATAGGATTTCAAAAATTGGCTATCACCAATCTGAAGGAGGGCCACGAAGGTTCGCCAGTGATGTGACGGCTAAGGAAGCAATACAATGTTGATGTTGCAGTATTTGGGGATGGCCCACCTTAAATAGTAAAGGTTTAGGCGTCTGCAGGCTATTTTACTATTTAAATAGATACTCATAAGTACCCACGCCGCACTTGTAGTCCGTGTTCAGACTAAGAATGAATGTATGTATATTACATTATTAATATCTTAACAATCACGATCACTAAACATGTCAATGTTTTTCAAACTCTTGTAGGAGATTACTTGAGGTCAATATTTAGTCCTTTATTGTGATATTCTTTGAATGATAATAAGGTGGATAGTAGGTGTTTTATAGGTGTTTGGTTTGCGGATGAATGAAGGGTGATTTTGTCGGAATGTCTAGAGTACTGCGAGAGGAATGCATCATGAACGAGTGAAAGAATATAGTTACTGTCAGAAGCATTGTAAGGGGTTTATGAAAGAGTTTATTAGATTTTTTTTTCTTGCCGTTTTGTTGTATGTATCGTTTTCTATTACTATCTTTATTTATTGTAATTGGTCTAAGACCGTTTTAATTAAAGTAAATAAATAAATAAATGTGTATCGACGTTCTAATTTGGGTTATTTGAACCGAAATCCTTACTAATATTATAAATGCGAAAGTAACTCAGTCTGTTTCTTATTTCTTCACGACTAAACCGATTTTGTTGAAACTTGTTATAGAGATAGTCATAGAAACTCAGAGAAGGACATAGGACATACTTTAATCTCGAAAAACTCGAAATACGCCATGGGGTGAAGCCGCGGGAGATTTCTAGTTGAAAAGAATGCATTATAGCAATTTTCATTTTGATTTTACTAATTTAAACGTTTCAAATCTTTAACAAACGATTACAGTAATTGGTAGTCAATCGTGAGCTGTTTACACGAATTAAGTCAATATATTTTAGTAATCATAGATATTAGACACGCAATACCTAACGATTGCACACGTGTAAATGCGCCATAATAAGCAACAGCTAAATGTCTGTGATTATCTCTGACGCACTCAATTAAAGCTTGCAGTTCTGTAGAAATTGTAACAAAACACCGTGAATAAAGCCATTACAGAACACTCCAAACGCTAATAGATAGTACGTGCCAACAATTTTATTACAATCAGCGACTGACTTGTCTGAAGCACCTTACTATCTACTTGACTTTGAGATAATTACGATAATTCACGTGTTACCCACGTTACGTGGTGCGGTGCGTTACGGCATAATTGTACCTTTCATATGATGGCTCACATTGTTGCCGTAAAGGTCACCACTTATTGGTTCACTGGTGAGATGTTTGAAAGCTAATGACTTAATTTGGAGCAGTTTAGACGGAAATGTATTGACATTATTTGGAGTATGTGCTGTTTTTTGTTACGTCGTCGATTTCATGTGGTGTTGCTTTTATTATGATGTGATGTACGTAGAATGGGATTAATGATCATTGCACATTTGGTCTTTAGAAAATTGGTAGTTTGTTTAGTAGAAAAATGTTTAGAGAAAGTTAGTGCTTAAAGCGCCAAATCAAAAGTTAAATTGCGCAATTTGGAGTTTTGCAACCGATTTACAAATGTGGACACATCGCACCTTTAGAATTAAAGAGACCTATTCGAAATTTTAAGATTTCAACTTTTACTCATGGACTGACCCATCTTCATCGACTCTTAATAAAACAGAGGCCTATTGTGGCGTAGAAATGTAATGCAACCGATGAACCGAATAATCTCCCGTTTCTACAAAATTTATAAATATACGAAACTTTATTCAAAACCTTAGTTTTTTAGATAGGTCTTTTTAATTCTAAAAGAAGGACATCCGCTGCAAGTCGACTTCTGCGAGTTTTACGAATTAAACGAGTACTTGCTGCAGTAATTTGCGCAATTTAACTTGCTACTCGATTTGGCACTTTATGCTCTAAATGTTTGACTTTCTGTAATCATTTTTCTTTTTTGTTTGCTAATGTAAATACTCTTTCTTTCGATTACGTAAAATATGTTTGCATTGCGCTTATAATTCCAAAAATATATAATGAAAATATATATCTAAGATATAGTATGTGTATCGCATCACATACACAACGCTATTTAGTGCATCTACCATATCTTCTCTGCATCACCCTGACTTCGACGGGTAAGAAATACTTGAGGCACCTCTCTGTACAAATTTTGTGCGAAAGTATAAATAAAAAAGTTAATTAATAAATCAAATACCCGACTGCATAAAAAGCGAACTAAAAATATGTAAACAAGACGTACTTCTAATCATATCATATATAAATAACGTCAAACTTACGTAGGTTTTCAAAAAATCATGCTATCAAATCGTCACATGCAGTCGGAGGCTACGTATGTTTTTTTGTCAGTCAGTTTGTGAATTACATCTTAGGTAGCCTCCGACTGCATGTGACGATTTGATAGCATGATTTTTTATATTTCCCCCTTTTTGTATTTCACGGCCACCATTTTGATTTTATAAAAATAGAACCTAGCCTATAACCATCGCACTGCTTGGACAAATCGATAGACATCTCATTCATTAAAATCCATCCAGCCGTTGGGCTGCTTCCAGGGTATAAAGAATCCCACACACATAGATACAAAGATACATAGATACGCGTGAAAAACATAACCCTGTCCTTGCTGTCGCGCAGTCAAAAACAAGTCTTAAATTATATAAGTACGTAGGTATATTCATAACATCACAATTTAGTATCAAAACAGCAGAGTTGAGTGAACCACGAGCGGCACTAAACGTTAGTACTAAAGATCCCGTTTGAGATAAGAAACGTGTGATTATACAATTTACCTGTAAACTGTAACACCAGAAGCATTACTTTATTATTGTGCTTATAATATTCTAAAAACTTTTAAAACACAGAAGTTTCTGTGTTTTTCCAGGGGGCTAATTCTGCTAACAGAAACTTTTATCAATGGCAATAGAATCGTTCAAGAAAAATGTTTGGTTTTGTTTTTGTTCTCAAACAATTTGATAGTTCTTGTAAACGAAAACTGTCTGAATAAACGATTAAGTTGCAATTGATAGTAGTAATAGTAGTATTACTACCTACTACTACTAACTTTGAATTGTACTCCATTCAAAACTCCGTACGTAGTACACTCTTCAGTACTCTTACAATATTAAATTACACCCCAACACACAAACATCACTTACGGATTACCCATGTGTAATCTACAACCATTCTTCTCTTAGAAGTGTTTCAAAACCATTCGTGGTCACTGATAAGACGGGGTTTGGTAGACTTTACGACGTGCTGCAGGAAAGTATCCTCGTAGTATACGTTCATAAGTTTCTGCTAGTAGAATTGGGCTCCAGAACTAAGCATTTTATTTGTTGGATATCTTAAGTCAACAGAGTACCTTGGGACGTTGTTATGAAAATTAAGGAGTTCGAGTTTTTTTTTTTTTTTTTTTAACGTTTCTTACCGAATTGAACCTTTTAAAGACGAAAAAAGAGTACTGTTACAAGTTTGACCGCTATGTGTGTCTGCCTGTGGCATCGTAGCTCTTAAACGGGTGAACCGATTTGGGTGCGGTTTTTTTAATTTTCTATTCGTCTTCTTGTAGATGGTTTTTACGTAACCGCAGTTATTGACAAAACCTGAAGTGTCACCAGCCAAGACCAACTCGCTGCGGGCGAAGCACTGTATTTATACCTATTTTTCTAAATTATATTTTTCCATTCTTATTTTATTTAAATGTGTACAAAAATATGGCCTAAATAAAGACTGAGGAAATAAATGCCAACGTATCACTATGCACTTAAAATATAACTCTACATAACATCCTCTCATAATTATTACTTTGAAGGTAACTCGTAACTATGTACAGCATAGTAAAACATTACTAGTAACGACTATTTACTAAGTTATACATTGTACTATTTATTATCACTAAGGCTGTACTAACTGTCGTGATATTTCGAACCTTGATAGATATTAATGTGTAGTGTCAACTCAGTGCTGTTTGCACCTATCTTTAAGCATTATTTATTTCATTTATTTGTTAACATATCAGTGTCAAATGTGAAGAGATTATAGATTCCTCCATTCGTCATCAGCAAAATATTGAAAATTTGGCCACACTTGGTTTGGTATATTATTCGGTTCTACACTAAAATGTGTGACAAACAGAGACGGACTAGCAGTCTTGGCCGCCCTAGGCCGCGTAGTACGCACGACTACAGATCAAGCTACACATTTCCAGTATAAGCTGATCTCGCATTGTATAAGATTTCCTTACAGTGAGAGGTCAGTGTAAACTGGAAATGTATAGCTTGATGTGTAGCCGTGTGTACTAACTGCCCCTTTCTCAGCTCCATTACTGAGCAATTTTTTCTTTCCGCCATTGGCCGCCCTTCGTATCTAACCGCCTTTTGTATCTGGCCGCGCTAGGCCTGTGCCTAGTCGGCCTTATGGAAAGTCCGCCTCTGGTGACAAAATTACACTATGGCGAAATTACAGTAATCCGTATTACAGTATAGTTTATCAGTGCATTCGGTGACATCCACAAGCCCAACATGCGCAGCGCCGACATAATTTTGTCGTCGCATAATCCGACGAAAAAATTATCTCACGCTGCGTGGTGAGCGGAAGATTATTAGTCCGATTACCCCAGAACAGTGAGAGATTGCCCCTGCTCACTCTGCTCAGCACACTGGTTGCTGGAAATATCTCCTTTCCGGAAAATCACAATTGAGTCGTCTTTTACGACACAAACAGGAAAGCAACATACTGTTATCTTTTAATACATGGCACAACACTACCATATCCTGCCTAGAGTAACTACATACGGCAATAAAATACTTAGTAAGAAACTGGAAATACCAACACGAGGTGCTTCGATACTAATTAAAATCACTTAACGCAGTCGCCTATTGGTTATTAAGATAGCAATAGAGCGTAAATACCGATAACAAGGTAATCGACCCGTTTAAAAACATAATTCTAAGGTGGTATTGCACCAACGTATCAATAAGTACTCGTAGTCCGTAACTATTGACCAGATAAGCTAAATGCCAACAAATATGCCATTTATGTGTTCAATAATCTTGTCATTATCACTATTGATATGTTGGTGAAATGCAGATGTTAGGTATTGAAAAGTTTAGACCGAATTAGCTTATTAATGATAGGTTGGTAAATGAAATGAAAATGAAACACCTTCTAAACTTGTTTTCCTTGGCTAAGGAAAATTTTGTCAGGAACAGATGTGTCTACATAAATTATGTTTCACAAAATAAAATAATCCCATCGAAAACATTCAAGTAAAAAGGGAGCCTCGCGACTATTCTCCCTTAATTTTTTCTAAAATCGAACGTAGAGCTAAGTCTGGCATTTCATTTATAAATATATTTTTCGGACTTGGCAATCACGCTAAACGTATCATAGGTTTGTTTTTGTACAAGATTATAATATTTTTATTTATATTTCTATCTAATTGTAGTATAGCACATATAAAAATCAAAGTAAATAAAAAAAATACATTCTAAATCAAAATTTACAGAAATGTAAGACTTTCAAGCAATGTAGCATACAATTTCAAATTAATTTCATCAAAGAGATTGTTCACTTTTTTCAAATTGTGGAGTTCGTAAAAGATTGTGTCCAATTCAATACTCAAATATGTAACATATTTGTTAATCGAAACTTTTCTGTCTTTTACGTTATGCAGTTCTCACCATGGGTTTGGGAAAATAATCGAGAATCGTTATTTTAGGTATTGAATCGGGTTATTAGTAATTTATAGTGCATTTGTTCTCAGAATAAGTACTGTTTTATGAATGTAATATCGATTCATATTGTTGTATCGATAATATTATGTAGGTCATTACATAACTTGGTGTCGATATCCATTGTTGTGTGAACTGGAGCAGTTGAAGACCGTTTTAATTTAATGACATAAGTTTATTGTAATTGTATGAGGGTAAAATTGAAGTCAATGTATCGATTTCGAGAATTATTGTTTTTAAACTGTGAGAAAAAATATATTTGATTTTTTAACGTACCTACCATACATGTGGGATGAGGCAAGATAAAAAACATGTAATTCCTCGTGAAAGTAATTAATTTGATTTTATCAAGAAAACAATTCTGCAGCGATCGTCTACCTTTTCCCATAGACCTCTATCCTAGAAGACAACCACAGATTACTCAACCTATTAGTCATACATTAACTTAATTAAGGCTTATCATTCACATTTTTTTAATATGACAAAGAATGCCATTCACTCCCACATTATCGTCGATGTGCTTGCCAAAACCCATATTTGCACGGCGTAAATAACGTGACGAGTGCACGAAAAATACAAAAAAAAATATTTTGAGCCAATGAAGTAAAACTAAAAATTTTTTTTATCACATTATATAAACAAGACGTTTTGCTAGCGTTTTGAATTATTAGATTTCTCTTAAACTTATTATTTATCAGATAAAACTTCGGAAAACTGAAAAGTTGATAAAATCTCCTTATGGGTTTTGGCAAGCGCACCGACGATGTAATACTCACGCTTGTAATTCCCGAAGGGGTAAGCAGATATGTTCTAGTATTTCAGAAGTCTGTACAAGTGTACACCCTAGTAACGAGCCTATTGCCATATTTCGGGTACAAACTATGTTACCAAGTTGACTTTTTAATTAACTTCGAATTTTTTTTTTGCAGGTACAAAGTTTGAACATTTTAACAACAATAGCATATCAAGATTTGAAATGTAACTCGTAAGTACAAAAACTATTACACTAACTACACACACAACAAATCCATTTGCAAATGCACGTAAAGTTAACAAATTGGAAAACATTTCCAAAACCTAGACGAAGTACGTGCAGGTACAAAATTTTTACCACCGTAATCACTTAACCATAAGTCACAACACACAAAAGCGACACACAAACACCAACCTTATTTGAAGTGTAGTAAGTTTAAAATCCTTTGTTGTGACTATTGATATAAGCTTTTTGGTAAAGAGTAGACTTAACCGACCCGATTGTACACAGTTTGCACGCAAATTCAGAAAGGCTGATTGATGAGCCTACGACCAGTAGATTGCAGTATTACGTGGAGGAAATAGTCGTGTGGGCGGAGGTCTTTTAAACCAACGATTAAACTTTTACATTAGAAGCAAAAAGGTTGATGGGCACTCAGACTTTCTTTTGATTTGTTAAGTCCGAAAGTTAGGTTGACCTAAGTTTTTTTGTTACGTTTGTGATGTTTTATCTGTATTTATGTGTATACATGGCGTACTAAAACTCAACGTCAAACCAAGAAACAATTGACAAAAAATAAGAGTTAAAAAAAAAAGTTTTATTGTTTTCGAGTTTCAAAGTAACCATGAATAAAATTTTATCACAAAAACCAAAAAAAAAAGAATAAAAAAAAAAAATTTTTTTTTCTTACATTTTGTTACGCTGTCATTTTTCCCGAATTGACGTTGTGTTTTGGCACAACATGTATATTGGCGTGTTTTAGTATCGTCTACTAATCTATTACACATTTTTTGATACCAATTTTATTGCCATCTTGTCTATAGTGGCTCTGACAACATAGGCCTTAACATATACACTTCTTCTGCAATACCCGACGTAAATTTCCTTAATTGCTAACAAGAATTAAATCGTAAAAGGGTCTTCATAAAACGATTACATAAGCTTACAAAATACTTTTTATATCGCATGAAATCATATCGTACAAAGTCAGTTTACGGCTGTAACAGTCATAATATTAAAGTATGCAATAAAAGGTTGCACCCCATCAACAAGACTACTTAATTGAGCAAGACTTCTTTAAAAACCCCTCAACTCAGTGATTCAGAAATACAGGAGGCAAAAAGAAAAATCATTGTTTTGTTTTCTTATTCAATATCAAGAACCCCTTTTCTGGGTGACTTGGCAACCTTAGCACGGAGCCATATACCTAGTAGGTATAAGTATCTAATGGGTATTACCAATCCAATCAAATAAAAAAATCTTCTTCGTCCTAGTGTTATGTCGATTCTATATCGATACCTCTGGGCTCAAAGGGAGTATAGCACAAAACATGGGTTTTCAGGAGAAGCAAAAAACAACAAAAAAACGAATTTTCGTTATAATTATGTGAAAATGTCATTATGCCAAAAATGTGCTATATGCCCTTTGAGCCCAGAGGTATCGATATGAGGATTCGCTTTTTGACTTCACTTAACATAACATTTTCTCAAAAGAAAAAAAGAAATTTAAGGTCACGTCACTAGATACAGTTTTAATTAACAATAAGCACATAACATAACGGCCTTTTCCCGTGGGCATGCGCAGAAACTACCTACAGAACATGCTACAATTCGCACACTTACCTACTTTATCCACACATGCGTTTCGTTTGCGACTACGCAATATTACAAAAAGAAAGTACTCCACAATCAATTTGCAGATTTAAATTTCGAATTAAATATCACATAACCGTTAGCCACATTAGATTACAAAGCCCACCATATATGACGCAAGCGCAAATCCTAAAGTCCTGTTACAAACACAATAGTTCCCACGAGGTTAGGCTGACTGCAAGCGGGCAGCGACACAAAAGACATTCCCATGCAGCGGAACAATGAAATTGTTTTTACACGTCTGCAGCGATCCTTATCGGTATGAATATAGCGTTATGTAGTTTCCGTATTCTTGTTTTTTTTTTGTTATTGCTAATTAGTAATTTTATTACTGTGACTGTTAAAAAGCGGTTACTTTTTATTGCTAAGTAGTAATATGTTTCCTAAAAGTAAAAAAAAGTTTTTTTTTTGTTTTTTAATATACAGAGTGTATCGTAAATAGTGGTCCAACGTTAAGGGGTCGATACGCAATATATTCAGCTACAGTTGTTTTATTTCACGAAAGCGGGTGAGCCATACTTGTAGTTGTAATGCGTACAGACACGCGCTCTTGTGTGCGTAACTACAGGTAGCGTTAGCAAGCTCATTGCTAATTAACAAAATAATAAAGTTATTTATATTATAGATTTTTGCTATGTATAGATAAGACATACAATACAATACAAACTTATATCCAAAAAATATTTGTTTTAAACAATATTTTGACATAATATATAATATTTTATTTAAATTAGTGTTTCAAGTAGAATCGTAACTAGACTCTTCTTCAGAATCATTTGACGAACCTAAAATAAACAATACATTATTAAAATCACGTTTCAACATGTTATATTAAACTAACTCAATACATTAATTAATTACACACAACATAAATACACACCAAACAAACATTAATTTGCCTTACCTCACCGTGAACAACTTTTCTCTGTTTACTCGTACCTTACATGCTGACGGTATTAGATAAATAATTTTGACGTGAACCAAGTAGCACTACTTACTCAGCCGACGACAAAGAGAATGTAACTAGTAAGAGACCGAACTTCATACATTTGTCTCAAAATCACATTTGTATGAACCCGGTTCCCTTTTACCACCAACCAAATAATATTATAAATAGGACTGGTACCAACATTACAATAAAATAATATGACAGCTGTCATCAATAGTGACGTTCATTATCTATCGACTAATTAGTGTAGTGAAGAATTTTATCGATATCGATGAAGGGAAAAAACCTGGATATAGGTAGGTAGGTATAGTTATAGAGAAGTAATATGGATAAAATAAAACAAGGGTAAATTGGTAAAATTGTTTATTTTATTGAATTCAAACACAATTAGACAAATTAATGAGACAAAAATACATTGTAGAATAAGTAATAGTGTACTGATTTTCTACCTGAGACCCCTCATTTATACCTAGGAGTAAAACATGAATTGTTTCAAAAAAAGTATTGTAAATACTTACTTCAAGTAGCAAACATGTATGTTTAATAAATTTTGTTTTCAATATTCTATACATGTTAAACCTTTTAAAAGTTTTAGTAGCATCAGCTAAGTCTTCTTCTTTTAAAGAGTGGTAACAGTTGACTCTTCGACCCTTACGCCTAATTACTATTAACCCCAAGCAATCAATTTTGACTTTCTTGGATCACTGTTCCTGGATTCCTGTATGATCACTGAAAGGGACTTTGCTGTCTAGTTGATGGTAGGTACAGGTGCATCAGCCGTCAAATGTCGATCCTCTTGATTAGATTGTAAGCCACTGAAAAATAATTGTAATGATGCATGAAAATCTGACTTGGGTTATTTAATAATATCTATACCATTTACCATTACTACATGAATATTATTGTACTCTCAGTTATTTTATACTATATGATTATTCTATTCAAACTGATTCTGTGTAAATGCCTATATGCTGTGCTTTAATTAACCTGTAGATTGACTGGTCAAGAACGCTTCACGGTTAACAGCATTAGAAATGTAAACATTTACAATTCATTTAAATTTTAACGACCAGCTCAATACAACCACAGTTTTGCTTTATAAAAGCCATAAAGCAAATCTTAAGGTTGTATGGTCTTCAAACTATCCCTACTTCTAAGAACTTATTATACAAGCTATACAGCTGCATAAGCTAGCAGTACTTACCATGTGAATTCAGTCGAATAATTCGGCAATTATGTTATCTGGCAATGGTGGTGCTGATGTTAGTTGCAGTGTGGGAACTGCATTTTTCTTCAAACAAGATTTTGTTTTGGTGAAGTCCCACTTTGAAAAATATGTTTCATAAACTTATTGCAGATCATGTAGTTTTTCAAGTGGAAGATATGTAAGATCTTCTTTGCCAACCACCTTCCATCAGTTGGCACAGCTGAAAATTTAATATCCAGTATTTTAATATTTACCAAATAAAAGTTCATATTCATGATCATGATGAACACATCGATAGTCATCAGAGTACAGTTGAACAGTAATAGAACAAAAGATTTTGAGCAGTTTTATTTTACAGTCAAGTGATGAGACAACCATATCATTGGTTACTTGGTTATGTTACTTAACCATTCTCTTCACCCCGTGACATCAGTTTTTTAAGTCTAGATTTACCTAGTTATTCTACTAGCTCTAGTGCCTTTCAAGTTGAAACAAACACAGCAGTGATGCTTACACCCTACACCTTTATAAAAGTATCAAAGGGCACTTAGGAACGCTATTGAGGTACTACTGAGTCACTTGAAGGAACCATAACGTCGTAAGCATTATAGCATTATTCTAGTACAGATAGTGGTTTACTGTCAGTAAAATGTGTTGTAATATTTGTCGTACATATTTATTTCTTATAATGAAAAAAAAAACTAGGTTACGATAGCTTACCGGTGTTTGTCTAGCGGATATCTCGCAAATAACCGCTTTTCAGTACAGTGTCTTTCTAGGATACCACAAATTGCACATATTCGGTGGCACCCAGCCATGGTGTTCATTTTAATATTAATAAAATCCTTTGTAATGAACACAAGAATCCCTTAGCACTGAAATAATGCTAGGCGTCCTTTCTCACATAAACCCTGGTTCCGAAGATAACATGAAGGAACACAATGCTCAACTCAACGTGAATATACTCTAGAATTATGGATTTACAACGAAAAATTCAAAAATTACAAGCTATAATATATGCAAGTAACGGCAGACATTTTACTTGTGGTATTGCGTATAACATTTATTTAATTCTACTATCCATGGTTTTCGTTTTTAAATTATCAAATTAAGATAAATTAAAATAGTCAAACAACACAGATGTGATTTATTATGCTTGAAAAAATAGTTGGATAAGTAAAACTTAACACATTTTGTTTATTTTCAAGTTTCTTTGTTTATTTTCAATCCATTAAATATGGGCGTTACGAAAAGTTGCAACACTTGCTTTTGCAATGATTAGTTGTATTAGGTTGGTGAAACTTTGGAACCGGGTTCATACAAAATATTTTTCTATGAGAGTTTCCACCCACTGGCCGACGACTCGGCCAAAACTGAGCGCTCCCGAGCTTACTTACACAAAGACAATGTGCATGTACATTTACACACACAATTATGGCTCTCCCGCTTTCGTGAGATAAAACATCTGTATCAGCTATCACATACCACAATTCGATTCTTTTTTACCGTAGGTCTCAGAATAAAACATTTTTTCTTTCGAAAATTTTTACTAAATATTAAAAATTACTTGCATATGATAGCACATTTATTCAGCAATTATAAACAAAAAAACGAAATAGGAAAATAATGTACTGGGTTGAAATTACAGCTGTAAAACGAGGAGTTAATTTGAAAAAAAAAAACAGAAATCTGAGACTTATGGTAAAAAATGGTTCAAATTGTGGTGTAAGATAGCTGAATACACGGTGTGTCGACCCCTTAACGTTGGACCACTATTTACAACACAACCTGTATATGTTTTTTTCTTTTTATTATTTTAACTGTTAAAAAGCCGTTAAATTTTGCTCATATTACTAATGTCGATCGTGGTCAAGTAATTAGTGATTATATAAACCTTTTTAACCTGTCGCAGCTTTCTTAAGTTAATTGCTTGCATGTTGTTATGTGTAAGTATTTCTTTCTTATAGAAACTTTTTCGGAAATCCTTCTCGTATTTGCAATAAAAAAATCCGTAGGATACACAATATTAAGTACTTTGTAACAAACTTCTACACTTCCTTTCAAAATTACCTACTGAATTATTATTTATTAAAAAAAAAACCCTCGTCTTCCTCTTTGGTCTACTGTTCGCACGTGCGACTGCTGCGCGTGAGGTACTGGATTCGATCCCCAGTTCAGGCAAGGTGTTATTGGGTTTTCCGTGTGCAATTTCTCAGTAGCAGCCCGGAGAATAAATTTGTGCCAGGGGGGCCTACTCCCTAAGTCCGTCAACGAAGTTGCCCGTCCGAAAGTAGCCCGAAACGTAGGAGTGAACAAAACAAGTTCAACTTTTCGGACGGGCAAAAACACATCAGTAGTAACGTGAGTAACGGTAGTAACGGGACAACTGTCAAATCGTGTTGTCATTCATTCTTAGTTCGGGCCCCGAAATAATCGTACCTATGTCCGTAGGTGATAGGGAGTAGGAAACGCTCGTAACTAAGGACGGTACACGGACTTCGTGCTTATAGAGTAGACCCCCAGGTTGGAATAGGCTCGCCCCCTATTACATGGGACTTAGGAATGTAGGGTGTCTGCAAAACCTTTTGGGGAAAAGAGTCGTTATGTTACGTTTAAAAATATAGACCTCTTTTTAGGCCTACACGAACTTTTAAAAGTGTATGTCATCAAGTAATTACTTATTTAGTGCTTTAACTTTTTCATATTACTTAAGTTATTACCAAAAGTCATGTATTAGTTAATTAATTAGTTAAGCATTTGTTTGTTAATAGAATAGCAATTGTTTCAGCTATAAAAATGTATTTAACATGTTGCTAATGAAATTAATAACTTATTTAGCTTAATTAATTATCTAGCTAATGCTATTAGCTTAATTAAAACTTAATTGTAATGACTAACGAGATCAAACAAATCATGATATTAATCCGTTGAGATATCATGACGTGTTTTTGTGTGTATATTCTTTCTTATAGTTTTTTTTTAGATTTTTTGTACATTACAAACCTATGAATACTCACGCCTGTGGTTCCCGAAGGGGTAAGCAGAGGTATTATAACTTTCGTGAGTCACATTCATATTTATGACTAGTTACAGTTTACTCTCGTGCATTTTTCGGGATTGTCCGACTAATTTCGGACCCAAACGGAGCCCTTCATGAGCTGATCACGCGGCGAGGTCGCGAGTCGAACTAGTCGGGCAATCCCGAAATATGCACGTGAGTAAACCGTAACTAATCATAAATATGTAAGCAGAGGTGTTATCTTATTTCAGGGTCTGTACACCCACGTTTTTCCTATTGTTTTAAGCCCCAGAAAATTCCTGTAAAAAATCCGTGCGGGAAGGCCCTCTGCGTATATATTTTGTACTAAAGCCCGTGTACTGTCAGATTTTGCCGGATCCGGTACATCATTGTATGCGCAGAGGACCGACGCGCACGCATCATAAATTTTCATAATGTGCGACAAGGCTAGAAGTGACGACCCTACTGTCATTTTTCGGGTACAATTTATGGTAGATTTTTTAAAGTTAAACTTAGATCGCCACTTCAAGATTTAGATTATGTTAGATGAGTATCCTGCTTATGCATTACTTTTAATATAATTTCAAGATCTTATACAGTGACATTTACTTAGTAGCAGTAGTTAGCAGAATAGATTTCACGCTTTTAAGAGTTCCCCTTTTTCATGAAATTCGAATAATTCATAAAACGTAACAACCCATACTCAGCCGATTACAATCCCACTGCTGGGCACAAGCCTCTTCTCAGAATGAGAAAGGTGTAGGCTGTAATCCACCACGCTGGACCGCAGGCGTAGCATGGCCACAGTAGACAAGGGTATTGTCGACAGAAACATAGACAAAATGACAAACACAATGGTATTTGTCATTTTGTCTAATCTTCATACGGGGCTACGCTTACTGGTGCGGGTTGGCGGACTACACACACTGTTGACAACTTTATGGAGCCCTTCTCAGGTGAAGCCTGCACAAGGTTTCCTTACGATGTCTTTCCTTCACTTTCTTTTAAGCATGACGTATGCCTTTGTAAAAAGTTTCATTTTGAATCCCTCTTATTTTAATCCTCAAATAATGAATTCCTAAAGCTCACCAAAACGTTAACAAACAAATCATCAATCTTCTAACAAATTCAAAACCCATTTGTTAATGAACGTAAAACATAGAAATAATAATTTAACGGCTATTAATCAACAGCCGTTCAGCTTTCTACATCCTGTTGCACCAATTGATATGACGTAGTAATATTAATTAGCAGTATTTGCACCGTCACTAGTTATTTATCATGCTGTAACTAGATTTTCATGTTTAGGGGACACACCGACTGGATGGAAATGTTATCTAATTTATGAGGGACATTAATCATTTATTTATTTTATGCATATTATAAACATGACAGTATGTCACACAAAATGGCGGCATTTTCTAAAATATAGGTAATAAAATTAACCATCACTAAAATGCAGCAGGTTTGAATTTTCGATGCAGCATTATTAAATTGTATTGATTGAATTATGAAACTTGCTAGTTGCCGTTAATAACTCAATTAATTGCTAGTAAACTAATGACCGAATAGTAGCTTTTCTACTCAATTGCTCAGTCAATAGTAAAAGTCAATAAATCAATGCTTATGGTACATAATTTGTAATTAATTTTCTTTAATTATCATTAATGGCCAAACACTCAAACGCCGCTCAATTTTAATTTCCTGTTAATTTAGTTTTGTCCCTTTCATTTCGCCTTAAAGTAAGAGTCTTCTTCTTCTTCGTGTCGTTGGCACGACAATCATCATAATTTGTTAGCCCAGAACTTCGCCACTTCCACGGCGCCATCGGTGGCTGCGCAGAGATCGCTCTGGCTGCAGGTTCTTGGGCTCAGGGGGCAGGATAGGAGATGGGGCATAGTTTGCAGCGCAGCTCCACATCCACACCCCGCTGCTGTTTGGTTCAGGTAGCCCCACTTGACGAGGTTGGAATTACATCTTCCCACTTGAGATCGGAGGCGATTCAGGGATTTCCAGATGGGCCACGGAAACTTAGACCCAGCAGGAAGATGCTCATTTGGCGGTAAGTAGTGATTGGGAGGGGGACAGGTATCTTTCCACAGTTTACATCGGGCTTCGGCCGGGTTTCCTGACAGGGACGCCGCGGATTTTAAAAAACTATGCCTGCTTTTAAGGCGTTGTGTTGGCAGTTGGGCGCCGTATAGAGGATGTCTGGTGTCCGACTCCTGTTTAAGTTTCTCCACTGCGCTTGCAATCTCTCTTCTGACATGTGGTGGTGCTATGCCCGCTAAAGGGTATAGTGCACGAACTGGGGTCGGTTTAAGGCAACCTGTAATCGTTCGGCAGACCTCATTCAGAACTACATCTACCTCCCCAGCATGGGCTGAACGATGCCACACCGGAGACGCATATTCGCCCGCAGAGAAGCAAAGTGCTAAGCCAGAAGTTCGAAGTACTTGAGGGGAGGCACCCCAGGAAGTTGAAGTTAGACGCCTGAGCAGGTTGTTACGGGTGCCCACCTTTTTTTTAGTTTTCAGGCAATGATCCTTGAATGTTAGTGCTCTGTCAAGAGTGACTCCCAGGTATGTAGGACGACTGCAATGGTCGATGGTAACTCCTTGCCAGTTGATGTTCAGAGTCCGTCTGGCTGCTTTATTGCGGAGATGGAAAGCGCATGCCTGTGTTTTTGATGGATTCGGTCTGAGGGCATTGTCTTTGTAGTACCTTTCGAGAACCTTTAAGCCAGCTTCCAGGATTTCCTCGGCATCTTCAAAATTGTTTGATTGAGTTGCCAGTGCGAGGTCATCAGCATATATGAACCTCTCGCAGTCTCGGATATTGGGCTGGTCGTTGGTGTAAATGTTGAAGAGAATTGGCGCTAGAACACTCCCTTGGGGCAGGCCATTCTTCTGCAATCTCCATCTGCTTTTCTCCGAGCTTAAGAGAACTTGGTATCGTCTATTTCGCAGCATCTCACCTAATATTCGTATGAAACCCTGATCACCGATCATGCCAGACAAAGTAAGAGTGACAGCACGAGACTTAACGGCAACTTAAAATTAAATAGCGTTGGAATATTTTTCCATTAATTATATTAAAGAAAATTAATTACAAATTATCTATAATGAGCATTAAAAGAATCTCATCATAATGTGTGATTAACTAGCGTTGGTAAAGCTTTTACATTTTAAACGATCCATAAAAGTATTATTTTAGCAAATTATATCAATTTAATGCCTACCGCCCAAGACGAAGTACTTCCGGTGATCGTTATAATAGGTAACTAATAAAAACTTAAATGAAAAGACAATTATAAGATTCATTTAAGTTGTCGAAAAGTCACGACAATATCATTGCTTTACTTACTTACAGACAAAACTGTACCTTTTAACCCCTTAACCGCCCCAGTCGGATATATCCGACAATTTTATTTACCTTTAATGGTTAGAAACCGATAAACACATAACCGACGTGGGCAAAATGAACAAGAAATGTTATGTCGGATTTATCCGACTGCGGCGGTTAAAGGGTTAACGATCTTTATTTCTACTATAACCCTGGGATTGACAGAATTTTCGACAAAACGATGGGGCCTTAAACACTAAGGAACGTAAGGAATGCAAGGTGATTTGAATATCGATATCGATAATATCGCACATTTGTTTATCCAACATATCGATATTTTGTGAATTATGTTCAGTTGGCCGATATATCGTGTTGCAACCTTAGTCGTAGCTACTAAAACAGTTTAGACATTCATTAAAACCATGTCATAACGTCAAAATCCATATATAAAAAGGTGTTTAAGCCCTGTTTAATCTAAATAACTGTTGAACACTATTATGTTGTAGTGTATATCATTTTTAAGAAGACGTTTCTATTAGTAATTTTTAGATAGGTAGTCATTATTTCCAAGGCGACACGTCCCAATCTCTACTTAGGTACTAATCTATTAATGGTAATTATAAGGAATCTCGCTCAACATTTTCAAAAGAAATACCGTTTAAAATCGAATCACAATAAAACAATATCGGAACGGAAACGGCGTCGATAAATCATGAAGCCGGTACAGTCGGCTGTTTTTGTATCGAATAATTTTACAAAACCAATAGTCCACTTGTCTGGTTTGATTTATAGCTGTACCTCTGCGATTTACTAGTTAAATTTCTTTAAATATTTTAACAGTAAGGCCGGAATCCGCACTGATTCTCTATCGCTATCGGAATGAGAGTCGATTCTTGAAAATTTTGTTTCCGCATTTTTGCATCGATTGCTACACGGGGACAGGTTAGAATATAATAAAAGTTCCTCACCGCATGCTGGAATAGACGTGCGTTGATGATTCAACAAAACCCAGCATGCTTGGCAGTAGAATCTATGCTATACCATCCTCACATTAAGGTCCGCAAGCAGTTCACTGTGTTCCGTCGTGTGTAGGTATGTGAGAGCCAGAGGGGTATAGGGGAATCCGTCTATATCTCTGTTACTTGGATTCGTGTGTTCCATCTTAGACCCTGTTTACGCTTACAATCAGGTGCGACTAGTTGCCAACTACCAAGTTGACTTTTGGTTCTGGAGTTCGACCAACTCCAGAACCAAAAGGCGACTTGGTAGTGGATTTAGCACTTTATAGTAATTAGCTATTCAATTTTCGTCGCTGCACTAAAATGCAGCAGCAGTACAGACTTCAATCAAACTGTGTATTGTACAAACAGGTCTCGTGCTTCGTAAGCTAGCAGCATGCTTAATAAGCACGCGATGTGCATGTCTAGACAAACTATTCAGCAATGCAATGTATTTAAATTAAATAACTATATTTTTATCTAGCTACAAGCTTTGCCCTCGCAGCTCCGCCCGCGTAAGAAGCTTTTTTTGATATTTTATTATGTGAGAAACCTTCGCGCAAATGCCAACAACAACTGTACAATATTTCAAATCAATCCATCAACTACTTTTCGAGTTTTGCGGACACAAACATACGGAAGCTGTTTTTTTTTATATATAAAGAAGAAGATTGTCAGTCACCGGATATTATGTCAAGATAACTTTTTTTGGGAAGTAGTAGGATGTGACTATTAATTTAGTTCCAGTTTAATAATTTAAGTAAAAACTAACAGTATTTCGAGAAATGTAAAAACCCCAAGTGCGGGTCGGATTCGCGTACTAAGGGTTCCGGATACCACCACACGTCTGTGAAATAACTGTTTTTTATTATTTTTTGTTTAACTATAGAGTATGTATTATACTCATACCAAGTTTCACGCTTGTATGTATTACTGTTTTTAAGATAGAGCGGGAACAAAAAAACGTTGAAAAAATGCTTTTTTTTTGAGATTTCTTGTACTATGGGGTCAAAGTAAAACATATTTTGTGAAATTTCAACTGGCTACCTGTTACGGTTAAAAATATATAGCCCTGTGATAGACAGACGGACGGAAGAACGGACGGAGAGCTTAGGTTTAGAAATGGGATCCCGTTGTCACCCTTTGGGTACGGAAAATAGAAAAATGGCTTTTATAAAAGCAAATGTAATCCCAACATTAACTTAAGTCATTATCATCATTCAGCCGAAAGTCGTCCCTGCTGGACATAGGCCTCCCCAAGCATCGCCACATCGACCGGTCCTGTGCTTCTCGCATCCAGCGGATTCCCGCGACCTTCACCAGATCATCGGTCCACCTTGTGGGAGGCCTACCGACACTGCACCTTACGGTACGGGGTCGCCACTCCAGAACCTTTCGGCCCCATCGGCCACCCGTTCTGCGAGCAATGTACCCCGCCCACTGCCACTTAAGTTTAGCAGTTCTTCGAGCTATGTCGGTTACCTTGATTCTCCTGCAGATCTCATAATTTCTGATACGATCACGCTTAAGTAATTGGCTTAACTTGTTCTCAATTTAAACAAAATACAATCACACGTTGTACTTAGCCCTTATCCAAACAATCAATTCCTTATCGTTCGTCGTAATGAGACCGCACCTAATAATATCACTAATTATAATAGTGTAAGACTGTCAATCACTGCGGCGTAACACTCATAACGAACGTTTAGTTACTTATTACGTATTTTATTAGTAATTATATTACGTGTAATGTACAATAGAGTGTTAAGTATACGAAGTGTTTGTTATTGTGTTATTGCTAAACCTTTGGTATGAGTTTGTTATGTAAGGTGTGACTGTGTGATAGTAGGTTTTATTTTCTCGTTGTTTTCAGGAATCTCGCGTCGCGTCCTAG
This sequence comes from Amphipyra tragopoginis, assembly GCA_905220435.1. Taxonomy (NCBI): domain Eukaryota; kingdom Metazoa; phylum Arthropoda; class Insecta; order Lepidoptera; family Noctuidae; genus Amphipyra; species Amphipyra tragopoginis. The sequence goes on along the minus strand of HG991997.1, from coordinate 6,033,934 downwards.
AACGGCACGTAGACGGGTTTAAAAATCCGCACCCCGAGTGCCGTTGGACGCGTTCGTAAACACCAAGCGAAAATAACGCACCCTATTCAGCGGTGGGATTGCGTTATTTTTTATTTTTTTTATTTAAACAACAATAAAAAAAATTAATTTTATTTTATGTAACAATACTCGATATATACCATGTGGTAATATTAAACTATTACCCTGGACGGTGGATCACTTGGCTCGCGGGTCGATGAAGAACGCAGTTAACTGCGCGTCATAGTGTGAACTGCAGGACACATTTGAACATCGACATTTCGAACGCACATTGCGGTCCGTGGAGACACATCCAGGACCACTCCTGTCTGAGGGCCGGCTGTATAATATACAAATGCCACATTGCGTTGAATTGCGCACTTGACGGTTCTGCGGTGCGGTGTTAGTAGAGCTCTAGAGATTTCTTTAGGCTCGCGCACGCTTCACAGTCCGTTCAAATATAACTCTCTATGCAATAAGACATTTGTCGAAGGACGTGTCGCGCTGATGTTTACGTCACGAATCGTGTATGTTTATATTTGCGTGTACGCGTGCGGACGTACAAAGAAAGCGGTGAGCGTTGTGACGCGACGCCCTCCTCTCCCTTTCGGGGGTTGGAGGAGTGTCGTCGAACACGCGCGCTCGCGCGTGTTCGACGACACTCATCGTCGACGACACTCGTGAACTGAGGTAAATTCGGACCTTCGGAGCCGTGATGCACGCGTTAAACGGACAGCATCGATCTCCGCGATCCAAATGGGCTTCGACGTCGCACCTCACGTGGTGAAGCGCGACTAGTGAAGTCACATTGTTTAGAGCCTCCCGACTCTCGGGGCTCCACAGTGAGCATATCCTTGCCGGATTCGGCTAGGCTGGCTTCGGCCTTAGAGGCGTTCAGGCATAATCCCGCGGATGGTAGCTTCGCACCACCGGCCGCTCGGCCGAGTGCATGAACCAAATGTCCGAAACTGCGGTTCCTCTCGTACTGAGCAGTATTACTATCGCAACGACAAGCCATCAGTAGGGTAAAACTAACCTGTCTCACGACGATCGTATCCAAGAACATTGGGCAATTTTTCTTATTTTTATTTAAAATAAAGTTAAACAACTTGTGAAGCTTTAGAATCTTAAAGTAAATTCTTTTGTGGTACGAACAAAATAATTACCACTTTCCACTTGAAGCCATAATGTTCATATAGCCAGCATAATTATGTTCGCTTATTATGTCCGAAGTTACGGTTTAACAGTAACAGCACCTACACTTAACCTGTAACTCACCCGGAAAAATTAATCCGTGAACTCCGTGAAGTAAGGTAAAAATTGATAATGTTCGCCATTTTCGTCCAGCACACACGGTCACTGACCTACAGTTGCAGGCATTCAAGGACGAGCCTTTCTACATATCGTTACGGTACACGAATCAGTGGAAGAACACCTTTAGACCCGTTTTGCGGTATTTTCGATTAACATTTCGCGGAAGCTTTTGGTAAAAACGGACGTAAAAGTGTTATGGGCGGTGAAGAAAGCTTTGGTTGGTGTTGCTATGTACTTATGCAGGTGGAGAATGTAGGTGCGTTCAAGAAGTCCTTTTTTGAGTTGGTACTTTCATATGGTCCCCTGGATTCAAAATCAAACTCTAAGTTTTTATTTGAACTAAACCAGATTAGGTGCTTTTGTTGTTGCTGGGGAGTTTGTTGCGCTGTTTCTTCTTCACTGCATAAACACTAGGAAGCGGTGAAGGGCGGCCGATTTTGGGAGTTGTCTTTTGTAGAATTGACGTTCAAAAAGAATTAAGTAATTCTAGTCTACTTTGAATAAACGACTTTTTGAGTTTGAGTTTTAAAACGTCAAAACTAGGTGCACGGTTCCAAAAGATAGGTCTTATGGAGAAGAACCAGCAAGAAACTCCATAGATACTCTTTTTAAAATCATGACAATTCCACTGCAGTAGCGTAATATATAGTATGAGAAGAATGCAGGTTAATGTAAGGAATAAATTCACTTAAGTAGTCCTCACAACAGCCTTTCAACCGGTGAAAGAACAAAAGGAAAAGTTGAACAAAAAAAAGTGTTATTCCTATATTATTATCAGTCTAAATTTAAAAATAAAACAAAAAAGAATGCCAATAAATAACAAAAACAGCTAAACGTATGCCAGTTATGGACCGTGAATCCGGTTAGAGCAATACATTTACATAATATAGCAAGAATTCTTTGTACACATTACTGTTAGGTTAGGTTAGTCACGTTTATGACAAAGATACATTTCTTCCAAATAAACATCTTAGTGCATGTTTTACACCATCATCATTAAAACAAATTGATGAACTATCCCTACAGAATTAGCGTTGTTAACATGGGTAGTAGAAATAGAAAATTTTCCTGAAAAAAATCTAGATGCGCCGACGCAGAAGAGATGCCTAAGGATGACAGAAATGAGAGAACATAAAAAAAAATGAGAAAAATGAGAGACATCACACAGCAGTGTGTATAGCCTATGTTAGGCTTTCGATGATGATGATCATATGATGAGAAATCTTAGCATTGTAAAGTATGGCCAAGAATAAGCATGCTATTAAAAAATAATGCTTATTTGCTACTAGGTTGAATGCTTGTTTATAGTAGGGATGGGCCGAATATTCGTTTTATATTCGTTATTCGGCATATTCGGCAGGTTTACCGAATATTCGTATTCGGCCGAATATTCGGCTAAATCACCGAACGTTCGGTAAAGTGGTACTCAAAGTATTTTTACTGTATTGAGCCGTGTATGATTGAGTATGAGTTGAGTGTTAAATGGGTTATGTTTATGAGGTAAGTAATTTACATGTTTTTGTCGGCACTATTGTTTTATTTCCAATAACAGCAGATAAAAAGATGGTTATTAAAAACCAAATATAAGTATGTAGCTATTTTGGGATTAAGCTACAGTGAACTCTTTATAATAAAATAATATATGTTATTATAATCAGGTCTTTAATGTAAGAACGCAGCAGATATGATAATCATATTTCTAGTTTCTACTTAAAGTGGCAAAAATTATTTATTGAAAATAAACAGTTATTGTCTTGTAAACTTTAAAGTTTAAACGTTAAAATTATTAAACCAATAGAGTTTTTTTTAAGAGAAAGAATTAATTGCATTTTTTATATGTATTCATTTGAGAGCTCAATCAATTACCCCTACACAAACAGAGTTACTCTATTATAAATATTAGTGACATACTAAAATAAATATGAGATCTTTATAAGAGACCAAATCGAATATAATAAATAATACAGGAACATAACCTTAAGAATTCACATTTTTACGAGTATTAACTTTTTATTTAAGTTACATGAAGGTAAATTTTCTTAAAACGCCCAGCCGCGCGCTTTTCGTAAACGCATTCAGGCTTGTATTGTTTACTTTAGGGAATCAATTATGCCGAATATTCGGCCGAATATTCGGTTCGGTAAAAGTTTTACCGAATATTCGGCCGAATGTTCGTATTCGGTGAAATCCATGTTCGGCCCATCTCTAGTTTATAGCATGCCCTCAGGGTATATTTTAAGCATGCGAGATTCGTTAACACGTGCTAATTGTTTCCACTAAGTAGCATCTGCTTAAAAAGTAGCATGCTTTTGTACTACTATGTAGCACGTGTATTCCAGACCAATAAAATATATATTACTAGAGGTCGATCGCGGCTTCGCCCGCGTGAATGTCGTTTATCGCGTATTCCGTATTTTTCGGGAAAATGTAATTCAATCATGATTCAAAAGACATGTGGCGCCATCTATGAACGTTATTGTTGTTTTCCTTGGGAACAGTATTTTTTTCGGGATGAAAGGTACCCTATGTCCGTTTCTGTACACCTGACAACGTATATGCAAAATTTCAGTATGATCGGTTCAGTGATTTAGGCGTGAAAAGGTAACAAACAAACTTACTTTCGCATTTATAATATTAGTTAGGATAATTTATGATTTTAATTCTATTCATCGCAGGATGTAACTATATTACCTTCGCCGTATGACACACGATTAAATGAGACTTTAAACTAGTTACGTCACCTGTCTGTGCCTGTCCGGATCCTACAGTGTGGTCTGAAGTTGATCGATGACATCAGCTATTTATGAACACGTCACTGAATGGATTGATCAATCGAATTGAGTATATAATCTGTTTCGCGACCTCCAGGTTTCTGCTTTAGATGCTGTCATTGGAAAATTACTTGGATTGACTCCGTTTAGTATTTATGTGCCCTAAAGGAATGTTTATGGTGTCTACATGTGAGTGGATGGTAGGGTTTGCTAGTTAATCTTACATCTGACTTCGTCTGGGATTTTTATAGGGTTACATCAAATTAACTGGCGATTTTTAGCTTCTATGATCTGTTTTGAGCAACACCAACAAAATCATTATTAAGAGGCCGTGCACGAAATCGACTGATTTTGAGCAATTTTGTTCATTGTTTGTGAGAAAGAGAAAAAGAATTTAAACAAAATTATTTGTGATTCGAAAAGTCGAGTTCTTTGTTTTGCATGTGGCGGAAAGGGATTTTGCAAATAAATTAAGTATTCATGGAAAATCACTAATATTCGCAACAAGTTTTTCTAAATATGACACGAGACTGGCGTTTGATCATCTTTTTACTAGAAACTACGTTTGATTGTGATCATTAAAAAATATAAATAACATCATTAAATGGTCTACTTGCAGATGGCGGAATCACTTTTTAAACTTTCATACGAAATATGTAAGAAAAAAAAAGTTGAAATAACGTAATTTTTGGGAAACTTCTTGACAAGTAACATTTTTTTTTAAAGCTTAGAATCAATTTTAAGAAATTTTAAAAATTACGTATTAATCTTAAGTTAACCATTTAATAGAATCAGAATTTTATTTTATAAAAAAACAATAACTTCATTTCTTAAATAAAAGGTAAACTGGACTATATTATCGATCGCGCAAAACCGATCCCGTCAGTCGTTCCCGGGCCTTCCCAGCGTGAACACGTATCACTTTGCATCGCAGGTGCGCGCATGTTCTACGTAAATATATTTCAGAAATTGTACGCTGACTACCACATTTTGATCCGATAAGTATTAATTTTATTTTAAGTACTTTGCTTGTTTATGAAGAACATTAAAATTTGTCGTACCTAGTCTTTTTATTTAAAGTGTGAATTTGGTCAAAACGAAAATTCAAGATGGCGGCTATGACAGTTTTCAAATTTTTCGTCATGGGTGTCGTTTTCATGGTTTTCGAAGGTGTTGACAATGATTATGGGGTCAGAATGAAAATCCAATATGGCGGCTACGAAAATTTGCAATTTTTTCATTATGGGTATGGCTTTCATGGTTTTCAAGGTCGCTGAAACGATTATCAAAATTCAGAACACCACAGACAGAGGCACCACCAAAATTTTCAAATTTCGTTCTCCCATTTGCCACCAAAAATTTGCAATTTTTCGTCATGGGTGTCATTTTCATGATTTGCGAGGGCGCTGACTATGGTTATGGAGTCAAAATCTAAATTAAAGAAATATTTTTGATTTAAATCGTAGGTACGTGAGAACGAACTTCGTTCCAGACGGGGTCCCCGACCGTACACTTTCTATTTTAGTCACCATAGTTTTTAGCTATAGTTGGACCCGTGTCGCGTTGTGGCAGGACAACGTCTGCCTACCGGTCCGCTAGTTATTAATTAGTCCTCTAGTTTTCTATGAAACATGCCTACAATAGGTATGTTTCATAGATATTATTTTTAATGATTTACTTAATTACTTTACTTACTTACTGATATTAATGTACGTAATGTATGTATTATTAATGTATGTTGTAGATAATGGGTGATGCCATTGAGGGACACAACATTTTATTTTTTTTAAATTAACAATCTTCTGTAGCCTGTAGTTAAATTGTAATAGATATTATATTAAAAATTTACCACGAATCCCTATGATTTTCATTTACGAGTACTAAGGTCTTTAATTATGAAATTGTCGTTTTATTAAACAGCCACTTTGAACAGTAAATTGTAATAGGTACATACAAAATGTTGACTTGAAGAGTGAAATAAAAGAACAATTTCAGAGGTAAAGACAGAATATACAAAGATATTCAAATTTAATTGTTTTGCATTTTATAAAACTTTATTTTTCCTCCCAATCCAATTCCAATCTTCTATTTTAATGTTTTTTTTTATAATACAGGTTTCAAATACGGGTCCAGTACCAATAAAATAAATAAATATTAGCCTGTAACTGTCCCGCTGCTGGGCAAAGGCCTCTTCTCATACAGAGAAGGAACGAGCATTGATCGGCACGCTTGCTCACTGCGGGTTTTCGATTTCAGACCAAGTCCAGGTTTCCTCACGATGTTTTCCTTCACCGTATGTTAGTGGCGTCTTAGATTAACTAAGAAAGTACATTATATATCATTGAAAAAGTCACATTGGTATATGCCTGGGTTTGAACCCGCAACCCGTGCTTAACAAGCGGGTCTGTAACCTCCGGGCCACCACGACACTTGCCGCCTGCCTGCCAGTACCAATAACACTTTTTAAATTTGTTTGTACTTTCCAAGTCTACCTTACCCATCATTGACATCGGTGAAAAAAAACATTTATTTACCTACCTAAATATACATACTACTCGTATTTATATAAAACGCTTACCTCAATGTTATTGAATGTACCTTAATGTATCTAACAAATTGTACCATTTTTGTTGATTGTGATAAGTATATATACCTACTAAACGAATATACACAAACACTTTTTTACCGTACCTGTATAATATCATAATATGTAGGTACCTGTTTATCTGGATTTTATCCATTGCTGCTTAAGATCAGGCAGGGTGGAGTCATCTTGTTAGGCGAATAAAAATAAATTTAAAAAATTACTGAAAAATGTGATCCATAGGATCAAAACTGTTTAAGCGATCACAACGCTTGATCTTTAGGCATGTGTGCGTGAACGGTGCACACAAACATAGCATCATAATGAATTTGCCTAAACTCTAGTGAGTGAATTTTGTGCACGGACTCTTAAGGAGGGTTGACGTCAGGCAGGCGGCCGGTCATAAAACTTAGCCAAAATATGTTCAGCATGACAAGTGAAATTAGAAGTACGAGAAAAATACATGCTTTGCCGACCCTAAGCAAGTTGGAATAAGGGCAGGAGGATTTTATTAGCCTATATAACAAATGGTCCTTTCTACCATTTACAACGAGAGGCACATGCACTAGATTGCTTCATCATATTAGCTAAAGGACGTCCACTGCTGAGCAAAGGTCTTCGACCATAGGTTTCCACAACGACTAGCTACATACCGCCTACATGCAACGACTCCCAACGACCTTCACCGGGTCATCCGTCCATCTAGCTGATGGACTCCCCACGCTGCGTTTTATAGTGCGTGGTTTCCACTCGAGAACCTTTCTTCCCAACGGCCATCAGTTCTACGACCCTAGATTGTTCGTATGTCTGCTGTGCAGGGACAAAAAAAATCTTACTACATAATAATGAGTGCCAAAGTTCTGTTTTACCCCGTTTACGATGGTTATGTGGTTTCCAAGCATAAAACTCCATTCTAACATTTTCCACGTAACACTTCCCTGAGAAAACCTTTTCCAATTAAATGAAATGTTAATCTAAAAACATAATTACGTTGAACACGCTGACACAATTTTTACGTAACAAAATTGTAAACTCAAAATTACTTCCATAATGTAAGTTTAAAGTTAAACCATAATGCCCTATGATAGAAAGTCACGGCGAGTCACGACGCACCACGGGAAAATCGCACGAATAAATTGCACACTGTGCATAATTGCACACAATCGGGCAAACTGTGACATCATTAACTGTTGGTTGCCCGGTCATAATTTTAGTGGACGAATGTGTTCTGCAATGTTGTTCGGTCAAAAAAGCGGTTTTGGCTTTTAATTTCTAAGTTTGTATATGTTACGGGTAAAGCCCGAATGGCGAGTACACCTAGGTTTACCAGGGTACAACTAGGTGCAACCAGTAGCAGTTGGGTAGAACTAGGTGTAGCTTAAGTCGACGCTCCTATTTCTGTCTGCAGGGTTTAAAGTAACCTAACACGAAGGGAATGACCCGGGGGGCTTCGTTCGCTTGCTTCGCTCGCTTACTCTAGCCCCCGTCATCCCCTTCGAACCTAACCCATCCGTGTCGGGGTTCCCCTTAACCACCGGTGTGCGGGTACACCTAGTTCCAACCGAAGATAAGTAGGATAAATCTAAGTTTAACCGCATGTGACCGACTGCACCTAGTTGTACCTGGGTAAATAAAAATACCCGTAACCTATACACAGTATAACCTGGGAGCCGCTTTACATCCGAAAACCATGAACTATGATCATCATTCTGTACAAATTTTACTAAGGGACAAAAACTGAAACCGTGAAAAAAAAAAGTATTGTTCCATATTTTTTGTTAGACAACATTGATTAATTTGCATAGAACTGCTGTATTTTTCACAAAGGAGATGTTTGATTTTGGGCCACCACTATGTACAGTATATAAAAAAATAGGAAAAAATAGGGGATTACCATAAAAATACTAATAAATTAATTTGAAGAAGAGTACAATTGTACTGGAATTATTATTTGGGGACGTTTTTTAATATGTTAACCCTTTTTTTCTGGTAGCCATGACAGTTGTGTTTGACATTAACATGAATTTGACAACTTTGACAGTCCTAGGTTTCATGATGTGTGTGTGACGCAATCGAGTATAACACTTCATTATTCACTTCATTATAATTATAACGAAATCCAAGTATTTTCGTCTATAAAAAACGTAGATAGGTTATGTAAGTACACAAGAAATAAACACTATGGGGTCAATGACATGTCAACAGTTGTCAAAATGACATTTCACATAATTTCGATCCACCATATTTTTATGTGTTGTGTTGCTCTCCTTGACGAAGTTAACTTGAATGTACAATTAAACAAAGTAAAATTATCGAAAATTAACATTTAAAAACGGTTGCTCTATTGTGAAGCTATATTTCCATATAGTGTACATGGTGCTAGCCCAGGCTCCATACATTTCTGAAACATCTCCTTTTGAGTTGAAATATTTTTTGGCGCTTGTACACAATTGGGCATTTCAATTCGTTCTGGTGTTTAAGATGTGATGAATGTAATGCATAGCCTAGAAAATTGGTGAATGAAATAGCATGATGTCTTGTGTAGAGAGGTTATAAGGGCTCTATACACTTACTGATTTAGGACGGCGGCTCTCACGGTTGCTCATCTGTAGTTGCTCTATACGTAATTATATTTCCAAAGTAGAACAACTACTTATCCTACAATGGGTTATTTAATTATGCAATTTGAGACGGAAAGTGTGTGAAGCTTTTACGGAAAACCATTTTAATTTCGTGACTCTATTTAAAACCTGATCATCATCTGCCTGGCCTTTTCCCAACTATGTTGGGGTCGGCTTCCAGTCGAACCGGATGCAGCTGAATATCAGTATTTTACATGGAGCGACTGCCTATCAGACCTCCACAACCCAGTAACTGGGTAATACGATACTCTTGGTAATACTGGTTGTCAGACTTTCTGGCTTCTGACCAACAGTAACGACTGTCAAAGATCTACAAATGACAGCCGGGACCAACGGCTTTACGTGCTTTCCGAGGCACGGAGGATACTCGCTATGGTAAATGGTCACCCATCCACAGACCAACCTCGGCAAGCTTGGCCTAACCCGGAAGATCGGTCTATGCGGCTGTAATTATTTTGCCACGAGCTCCTCCTATTTAAAACCTGATGAATGAATGAAAATAAATCGAGTTCTTTTTTACATCTTGAATGAAATTGGATACATAAACGAAGAAAGAGGAACATCTGCATTCCTTTAAATAATTCATACGATAAAATATATCAAAACCTTTTTTTTTCGAATACCGTAATGAAGCTTCTTTTAAAATTGCAGTAATAAATTTAAACCTTCAATACGAACGGTTTAACATTCGGCAGATCTTATCTTAAAACTTGCGTGTCGAGAGAAAAATGGCGAGTAATGTAACAAGTTTTTATTAAAATTGTAAGTATAGAAGTTACACTTGGAACAAAACCTAACACACGCAAAAACTTCGAAAAATCAAAATAAAATATCTCATAAAAGACCAAACGCGACTGCTGCTCGGTTTTGGCGACAGTGATAATAAACAAAATAAAAAAAATTCAAATAGGCAGGGCCGGCTGTCACTGCAATGCCACAAAAATAGTAAGCGAGTCTTATTATTTTTGTGGCATTATATTGACATAAAAACACAAAAAGTCTCTAACTTCAGCTGAAAAGCTATTGAGGTCCTTATATTTTGAAAATACTATGTAGTTCGATTTCAAATCGCAAAAAAAGAAAACAAGTAGGTAGTTATTGCAGCAGCCTGCGCAGCGGGTGGTGTGACGTGACTTACTCTCAACAGCCCCTTGAGACAAAATCCCTTTTCCTGTGGAAAGTACAAATTGTATGGAAATGACATTTGCTCGAACATAATCGAATGTCATTCCCATACAATTTGATCTTTCCGCAAGCGTTAACGTTTGAGGAAAAGGGATTTTGTCTAGGGGGACAAAACGGTTCCTTTTCTTCAGATTTCTCTGGTTTTTTTAAGCTTATTTGTGTCCCCTTGTGTAGATAGAACTTTGTATGAGAATGAAACTACTGTATTTAACTATTCTGTGGTTTCCAATAAATTGCGTATTAATGTTGCTGTCATTGTAAATGTATCTTAAAGGAACTCATTAATACCGACCTTTGATAGAGAATTACTTCAGTAAGTATTAAGGAAGTTTGGTAATGGCCGGAAAAAAGGTATAAAATCTATAATTTTGATGTTTTGTAGAGTCAAGTTTCCGGACAGATTTGTAGAAAAAAATGTTTATAATTGCCGATGATTAAATCAGCCTATACTTATGCCTGCTGTTTTTCCTTAGTAGGTGTGTTGTTGTGTCGCCATGTCGTCCACCCGGAATTATGGTTGACGATAATATTTACAATCTATTTTTATTCGTTCAAAACTGTTTCGATTTTACCAATTGAACCGTGTTGTGCAAAAATGATCCAACCCACAAACTTGCCAAAATTAAGGTATATATTGTTCCAAGAGTATTGAATCACTTCTGGTTTACATTTTTAGACCTTTACAAAGTTGTGGATTGGTATAACCAATCATAAAAGAATATTTCTAGTTGATAGAATGAAATGAGTCTTTTCCCACATGACAATACTGATCTTTTTCGATAGTTCGGCATCAATACCTTAATTTTGGCAAGTTTGTGGGTTGGATCATTTTTGCACAACACGGTCCAATTACGAACCCAAAATATTCTAATCGATATACAAAATAATGTCGTGGTGGCCCAGAGGTTACAGACCGGCTTGTTAAGCACCGGGTTGCAGATTCAAATCCATCATCATTCAGCCGAAAGACGTCCACTGCTGGACACAGGCCTCCCCCAAAAGGGGGGGTTTGCCGTAATCACCACGCTTGGCAGGCGGGTTGGTGATCGCAGTATGGTTGTTAAAGTACTCAGAGAACGCTGCTGTCTATCCTATAGAGAATCCAAATTAAAAAAAGAAGGTTCAAATCCAGGCATGTACCAATGTGACTTTTTCAATATCATAAATTATACTTTTTTAGTTAATCTGAGACGCCACTGACGTACGGTGAAGTAGAACATCGTGAGAAAATCAGAACTTAATGGTCTGAAATCGCCAACCCGCAGTGAGCAAGCGTGGTGATCAATGCCCGTTCTTTCTCTGTATGAGAAGAGGCCTTTGTCCAGCAGTGGGACAGCTACAGGCAAATATATGTATTTTTTACAAAATAATTTTGTGTATGTCAAGGCCCTTTATAATAAAGTATCATCCCACCAAAAACATTAAATGTAAAAAATGCCAAGTCTCTATATGCAATCTTTCCACCGTAAAAAGTTTTAAGATCTCATAGAAGCCAAGTCCTATTCAATTTATTTTGTAGTTAGTTATCTATTATATCTAGTGACTGTATTAATCGTTTTATTTCTATTATAATTATAGTGACTTGGCAATGAGCACAAATTAAAAGCTGCTTGCTGTGTGGCATTATGTGCGACTGTTATTGACGAATTGATATCTATGAGTACTATGATTACATTAATTGTTATGCTGATGTGTGATTTATGATATGCAGACGTGATTTTACGGCCAATGAGTAGTTATGGTCACCATCGATTACGTGCGTCAATACATATTTAAGAAAACCTAAGTTTATTTGATAAGAACATGACAATTATTATCTATAGGTACCTATGTTTAATGGTCAAATCAAAAGAACTTAACTAATCCTGTGATATTAAACATTACGCGTGCGTTATGCGTTACTTTCACCTCCTCCAAATATATTTGTTTCTTCTTGTGCTCATTGCCAAGTCACTATAATTATAATAGAAATAAAACGATTAATACAGTCACTAGATATAATAGATAACTAACTACAAAATAAATTGAATAGGACTTGGCTTCTATGAGATCTTAAAACTTTTTACGGTGGAAAGATTGCATATAGAGACTTGGCATTTTTTACATTTAATGTTTTTGGTGGGATCTCATTTATTTTTTGTAGGTGGATCTCTTTCTTTTCTTTTTGGGTGACATAATAATGTCTTGTTCATCAACTGCTGCTTTGCTTAGAGCCTATTCTCTGTCTCTATCTCTTTTGTTTTTATAACTAACTAACAAACTAAATATACAACAAACTATTTATGTATTAAATTAGTATTTTTAATAACTAACTATTTAAGTAACTAATAACTAGCTGATTCGGATATCCATAAACTTCGTTTCGCCGAATATAAATTTACGTTATTATATTTTTTTAGTTTCTAAGTGGTTTTTTTCATAGATAGATGGCGCTATCATACGAATTTCGCATGTGGACACGACACCCATGACGCGTATTTTGTAAAGTATCACAGCGCCATCTTGGATTTTGACTTCGACCTCATTTTCGTCATCAGCGCCCCCGAAAACCATGGACACGACACTCATGACGCATATCTTGTAAAATTTCACAGCCGCCATCTTGGATTTTGACTTCGACCTCATTTTCGTCATCAGCACCCTCGAAAACCTCGGACACGACATTAGTGACGCATATCTTGTAAAATTTCACAGCCGCCATTTTGGATTTTGACTTCGACCTCATTTTCGTCATCAGTGCCCCCGAAAACCATGGACACGACACCCATGACGCATATCTTGTAAAATTTCACAGCCGCCATCTTGGATTTTGACGTTGACCTCATTTTTGTCATCAGCGTTGGACACGACACCCATGACGCATATCTTGTAAAATTTCACAGCCGCCATCTTGGATTTTGACGTTGACCTCAGTTTCGTCATCAGCTCCCCCGAAAACTATGGACACGACACCCATGACGCATATCTTGTAAAATTTCGCAGCCGCCATCTTGGATTTTGACTTCGACCTCATTTTCGTCATCAGCGCCCCCGAAAACCATGGACACGACACCCATGACGCATATCTTGAAAGTTTCACAGCCGCCATCTTGGATTTTGACGTTGACCTCATTTTTGTCATCAACGTCCCCGAAAACCATGGACACGACACCCATGACGCATATCTTGTAAAATTTCACAGCCGCCATCTTGGATTTTGACGTTGACCTCATTTTCGTCATCAGCTCCCCCGAAAACTATGGACACGACACCCATGACGCATATTTTGTAAAATATCACAGCGCCATCTTGGATTTTGACTTCGACCTCTTTTTCGTCATCAGCACCCCCGAAAACCATGGACACGACACCCATGACGCATATTTTGTAAAATTTCACAGTCGCCATCTTGGATTTTGACTTTGACCTCATTTTTGGCATCAGCACCCCGGAAAACCATGGGAACGACACCCATGACGCATATTTTGTAAAATTTCACAGCCGCCATCTTGGATTTTGACGTTGACCTCATTTTCGTCATCAGCTCCCCCGAAAACTATGGACACGACACCCATGACGCATATTTTGTAAAATATCACAGCGCCATCTTGGATTTTGACTTCGACCTCTTTTTCGTCATCAGCACCCCCGAAAACCATGGACACGACACCCATGACGCATATTTTGTAAAATTTCACAGTCGCCATCTTGGATTTTGACTTTGACCTCATTTTTGGCATCAGCACCCCGGAAAACCATGGGAACGACACCCATGACGCATATTTTGTAAAATTTCACAGCCGCCATCTTGGATTTTGACGTTGACCTCATTTTCGTCATCAGCTCCCCCGAAAACTATGGACACGACACCCATGACGCATATTTTGTAAAATATCACAGCGCCATCTTGGATTTTGACTTCGACCTCTTTTTCGTCATCAGCACCCCCGAAAACCATGGACACGACACCCATGACGCATATTTTGTAAAATTTCACAGTCGCCATCTTGGATTTTGACTTTGACCTCATTTTTGGCATCAGCACCCTGGAAAACCATGGGAACGACACCCATGACGCATATTTTGTAAAATTTCACAGCCGCCATCTTGGATTTTGATTTTGACCGCCCCCGCCCTCTGGAGGGAAAACTTGTGAGATATTAAAACTTTAAACAATTTAAATTAGCCTTTATGAATGTTATCTAGATACAGTAATAAATGGGTTCATATAGTTACATACTTAGTATACACCTCTGTCCTACCCTTCGGAGAATACAGGCGTGATGGTATGGTATCTCATTTCTCAGATTTTGCCCTAAATAAATAACAATTTATAAATAATCTACACCAATTCAATATTTTTTGTACGTAAACAAAGAACAAAGTTAACAATGCAGTCGAATGCAGTCGAAATTCATACACCATGTTCCTGGCAAAATGGCAAATATAAAATTGTTTTCTATAATTAACTATTTTTTTATGTTTTTATAATTTTTCCTTTATATGTGCCTAATAATCTATCTTGATGCCAAATTTCAAGGTTCTAGGCCTGCTAGAAGTATCTTAGAATTTTGATGATCGGTCAGTCAGTGAGTCAGTGAGTCAGTGAGTGACAAAATGATGTAACTTTGATCGATGATAACTCGTAAACTATAAGTTCAAATATGATGTAATTTGGAAGTTTAGCTAGTTATAATGATTACTCTTGGTTACTGAAAGTTCAAACTGCTAGCTTTGTCCACAGCGAAGATATAGGGGGGGTGAAAAGGCCGCGAATGGCTTCGAGAAAAGATGGTACGGCCGTGCCCGCTTTGCTCGAGACTTGGCGGGGCACTGCCGTGCCCCCAGATAAATATGATCGAATTTTTTAAATAAACCTTACTTATTATTGTGTAAAGTATTCTTATTGTATTTATTCGATTTTTCAATTATAACTACCTACTTAATTTAAATATGTGTATCTTATTTGGCTTTAAACTTAGGTAACAATAAAGTCGTCAGCTTCATAACTTTTTTCAGAGTAGGTAAGACCTAGTTACCTAGATCCATCATAAAACTATCCATTTAAAAACTAAAGAGGAGTCAGTTCAGGCCTTACTATGAGGTCAGCAGGGGGTCGTAATGACCCATTAACGTGTGACGTATTCTGTGATAAAAGAGGTATCTAAACGCTTTGTTTTCTCTTCGTGTCTAATTAGTTGTGTGTTTCTACGCCGTAATGTTTATGTTTCGGGATCATTATTTTAAGGTAGGGTTGAGTTTCTAACAAGCGTATTAGTAGTTATAATATTATACGGTGTAACGATATTGTGTTGGAAAATTATAGTAGAGCAAAGGTTATAATAATATATAGCTGGCTTAGGTTCCATAATTAAATACCCGTTTTGCTTTTTATGAGTCGCAACTAAATTGCGAATATTTGTATTAACAACAATTATTGTATATAACAATATTTCACTCATTTGCGACAAGAACTTGTTAAGTCCGAAAACCGGATTATTCAGAAAACGCCTTTCAAAGTTTTGAATAAAGGCGTTTTTTGAAAAATCCGATTTTCGGACTTAACACATTCTTGTTGGAATTGAGCGATTTGAATGAACAGACATCAATCTGTCAGGTTAAGTCTATTTTTTAATCTAATTTGACAAACACAAATGTCATACTTGAAAATTTTAGGAACATTATTTGACAAGTTTGACATTTTTACCTGTCAAATTACTTTCTGGGAAAAAAAAACTTTAATACAAACTAAAATAACAAAAAAATACGGTAATGAAAAAAAGATCTTATACGCCCATCGGGACGTCTCAGTTTCTAAAATATATAGTCTATTTAGAATTGTAACTACATACCTCGTTATACGATTATAACGAGGTATGTAGTTACAATTTCTAAATAGACATCTACAATTTTACTTACCCTTTATACAATCATCTTCCTCTACTTACATCAGACCCACGTAAGCACGTCTGTTTTCGCAAAATAAGAAAACATGTAACCTATTACAGAAAACTTGAGAACAAAGCTTCCATATTAATGAGACATCTGTCTATTACCTAAAGTGCTGTAATATTACGCCGTCGAAATTAATTATAAAAAGCAAAGATCAGAATACAGAGTAAACTGACGTATCTCACTGCCGTAGGAGATACTGCAATATTCCGTGGAAGAAATTAATTAATACAAATAAGACCAAGTAAAATGATGTATCTGTTACAAAGACGCTAACTGAATACAGTCATTTGGACGTAAGTTATTGCGTAAAGTAGTGTATGTAATTGTTGCATCATTTTTTAGTTGACTGATATAATTTTAAATGTAGGTGACACCTGTCGTGCAGACATAATCTTATAAGTGTATTTATTTGCATTCATTTATTTGTTAGAATAGTTTAATTCATTGCAACTTGTTCCTTCACTATACGTTGTAGCAATAGTAATTATACTAATTATTGAATCAAAATGTGGTATTGCACTATTGGCGTCTGTTTACTGGTTAAAGATTATTAATATCAAAGATTAATTATTTACACAATTTAGTACATGACTCCATTGATCTATAATATGATTAGACCATCCCGTCACCGGATGGCCAACTCTCATAATTAATGTGCACTGTGATATTCCAATCTCAGTTTTGACGTTTATTTGAGGACGAGAATACCAATTTTATTATCTGTGTTGGTTCAGAATATTAGCAGAATACTGTTTCAGTTTCAGTCAACTTTAGATCGATTATCAATTTCATTACAGTATGAGTTCACCTTTGAAGTTGTTTGTTAGTTTAGGAGAATACCATTTGTGGCATTTACGACATTGAGACTAGATCGGAACTGTATTTTGAATATTTTAATTACGAGAATCGGCCTTCGGATGGGAGAAACGACTGAAGGTTTATCTAAAAGGATGGACAACACTAATGTATCCTGCTATTTACTAATAAATATAATTTTATGTGATTCGCATATTTTTATCCTAATTAAATTTCTCTTTTTGATACAGATAAGCAATTCAAGTGTAACTTTCTTAATTTCCTTTAAAAATTATCGCTAATCCTCGTTAAATGTGCGAGTGTCGATCGTTAGATGGACGATAACTAGTCTGTAATGATTGACTGTTGGCTGGCACGCGATTCTCAAGTCCGCGGCCGAGAAATTACATGCTTATAAAACTTTACTTAATCCGTACCTGGTATAATTAAGGGAGCGTACCAGGTATATTTAGCGTTTAATATGTATGCTCTTATACGGTGTTGGGTCAATTGACTACTCTATTAATAGTTTTACAATTTATTAATGCTTTTATGGTGCGAAAACTATTTAGGTACTTAGTTTTCGGTTTAAGGACATTTATTTATCAAAAAAGAACATAGATACAGTTCATTTACATTGACAAAAGTACAAATAAAAGTAGACAATGTGTCCGGTTATGGACTAGCGATATTCCAGGTACTTATATAGTAACTATTCTTGTACACAAATACACTACACACCAGGGTCCTATCCACTTCCTGGTGTTTGGCAGCCAATTTGCTTTTTTGTTGAGATATTCTCTATCTTAAAGTTATGAAAATGTGAACCCATTGTATCGTAATGTAAACGATAGACAATATTATTGCTCTCCGAATAAGCCTACTATATCTCAGTAGGACCAAAACATTGAGAGATATGACTTTTTTGTACACACGTACAGAATATCTCAACAAAAAAATGGAAGTGAGTTGGACCCTAGTGTATAGTGTATTTGAGTAGTTACTAGTATAGTTGTTATATAAATACTTAGAATATCGGTAGTCCATAACCGGACACGTTTGTATTTTAGCATGCTTTATAAATCTGTAAGTCTTAATAAATACAAGAATGTTAAGTAACGGGCTTAGTGGTTTGTCTGACATAAAATTCTAAACGTTTTTTAACCATATGTAGACTTTTACTGTTAATTATGTCTTCGGGTAGGTTATTGTATAATTTTGTCCCCTCATATAATATGCTTTTCTTCGCATACTTGGTTCTAGGATGCATGAATTCTAATTTGTTACGTGGCCCAGTGTTGTATGTTTTTATTTTTTCATTAAAATGCACTTGTGTGTATGTCTTACGTGTTACTTATATTTCTTACAAGAGTGTATGTTTTGTGAATGTTCTTGTGTCATCGTTCGATACCAATTTACCGGGTATCTAAGTATAGATTTTTAATCCAGAAAAATGTGGAGGTTAGATTAACTGTCCTGAAATAAAAATAAAACTATCAATCAATTCCTTAAGTACAGCAGACGAACACAATACCCGACCAATAAATTTTCAAATTATTCTTGTTTGAACATTCTATTGCTACAACATTAATGGAAAATTTAAATTTATTATCGACTGGCACGCATAATATTTGATAACTATTCACTTTCCTTAGCAGATGTTTAATAGAATGACGTTAATAGATGCATAGAAAGCCTAACAGCGATTACGCACTGCATCCGATCCGGATCCGTGAAAATAAGCATGCATAAAACTCGGACCGAATTTGGATATTGCTTTGCGCACTGCATCCGATCCGAATACGTGAAAATACGAATCTAGAGTATAAATAACTCGGACCGAATTCGGATATCGCTTACGCACTTATCCGATTTCTGATCCAAATTCAAACAATTCAAGGGCCATTTTTGGCATATCCATTTGGCGTCCGATTTGAATCCGAGGTAATGCGAAAGCGTTCATACAAACATTATTACGGCTACTTCGGTCCATCAATATTTCTTCCGAATTGGAAACTCATGGATGACGGAGAGAAATCGGATGACGGATGCCGGATGTAGTGCGTAAACTACCATACAAATAGTTCTATGACTACTTCGGAACGTACCTATTATCTCGGATTCGGATCGGATGCAGTGCGTAACCGCTCTTAGAATATCTTTAAGATAGGGACGACGGTGTTCAATATTTTGTTTTGTTTTACCGTAGAAAGCTGTTAAACCCTGTTTAGATCTAGAGTAAATATTAGTGATATTGATGTCGATAGGCGGATGTTTCTTGCGTGCTGGTGTATAGCTACTATTAACCCAGTCTACTCTTCTTTCGTGTCAGAACGAGCTACACGAAAATAGCTCATGTCATGGTGAAAAGATTAGCCAGCCAGCAATGTAGGTAGTGGGGCTGACTGCAGTGTCTGCGCTGGACTCATTAAAGTATTGTCACTGGTAGAGGATATTTTAGCCTGAAGAATGGATAATCCAGAAGCATTAATCTGATATCGTGGTACAGTAAAATTCTCTAGAACAGCCTCCCGATTCAGAACCTCGATAAGATTATTCAGTTGTTGATCAATTCGGTTTGCTATCTCGTTTTTGTTATACAAATGGCTACATATCAAGCTATACATCTCTTGTATGACCTGATCTCGCATTGTATATGCTTTCCGTACAATAAGAGGTCATCTTATACTGGAAATGTATAGCTTGATAATAGCCGGGTGAACACTAAACGACATAAAAACCCAAATCAATCGACACCTGATTTATCGTAAGATACTGAATTGGGAGGCAACAACCAAGCCTAGCATGCGCAGCGTGACATAGTTTTGTCGTCGCATTATCTCGCGCCGCAACGACATAGTAGTTTAATTTATTTCGTCTCGCCACGATGTAATGTGCCTGCAAAATTATGTCGCGTTACATCCTAGGCTTGCTGGAAACGCTGCCATGGATAAAAAAACATGAAATGTCAGGAAAGCGCATAAAAAAAACAAGGGCCTTTTTTCTGGTACGACAAAATTCTCAAGACCAGCCACGATTTAGAACCTTACCTATCATTTAGTTGTCGATTAATCGACACCTGACTTATCATAAGGTTCTGAATTGTGGGGCTACCGGCAGGCCTAGCATGCGCAGAGTGACATAATTTTGTCGTCGCATTATCTCGCTTCGAGATGAGGTAATAGTTATGACTTATCTCGTCCCGACACGATATAATGCGACGGGAACATTATGTCGCGTTGCACATGTTGGGCCTGATGGAAACGCTGCTATAGATACAATAGATGAAATATCAAAGAGAGCAGATAAAAATAAGGATGTTTTTTTGAGTTTTTTCAATTAACTTCATAGTTAAGCTACAGAATTCAATTATAACATAAATAATACTCCCATAGTTTTGCTGTCGGCTACCCCGCATGGCTGGTGGGCGGGGTATTACGATATATTGCTACCATTAAATCGTCTGATGGCTCCATTCAGTTTTATATCTGCAAACGCGATGTTCGTTGCGGAAACCATTTTGTTTTGCCAGTTGTAAAGGGGTAATGGTGGGAATTCCCTGTGTTCTAAATGATAATGTTTTGATTCGTAAATTATCATTAATAGTTTAACTGTCAATGATATTGATCATTTTTTTGTAGTAGCACTTTGTGGAAAAGCCCGTCCGGGGGAGTACTACCACCGTATACACATACATATCTCTTTGTGTCTCCAAGCAACATTGCTGTTTATTTATTTATTTTACTTTAAATAGAACGGCCGAAACTAATTACACTACTTAAAGATATTGCAAACTACAAACAAGTAACACATTCATACTTTCCTCTCACAATACTTCATACATTCCGACAGAATCGTCTTCCATGCATCCCCAAACAAATCAAGGTCTGGGTTTGAATCTAGGAGAGCATTAAGCGCAGTCAGTGTCCGGGGTATGGGCGACTGAGAGTGTGCAACAGTTCGACATGAAGGGACTGCTAATAATTTATGTCTCCTGCTACGACAGTAATTATTAGGGACAAATAGCTTGCATACTTGGTTATGAAGATTTGGGGCATCCATGATCCCTTTTAAAATTTTGCATGTGACGATCATCTGGTCATAAGCCCGTCTCACCTCTAAAGAATTTAATCCCAAGCAGCCCAAAAGGAATTTTGCGGGATACAAGTATGGGTAATAGCCATATGGGTAATAGCTGTGTTCCGGTTTCAAGAGTCCAGGTGCCGGGTAAAATAACAGGCTTATAAGATTTTCCAACTTTGTTTCTAAGGTTGGCACAGCTTCAGCAATCCTTTCGGTATACGGTTTAGGCAGCGGTAACCACTTTCCATTAGGTGGTCCGTCGGCTTTTATGACAACCTAATACTTAAAAAATCTATCCTGATTTTTATCATGTACCTACACACATCAAAAAAAGTTTGCGATCACTAGCATAATTATTATTATGTATGTGAAGATTCCGAATTCAAAGTCCAACTGAAATCTGATTTATATTTATCTAGATAACTATCAATCTATATTTATCATGATAATTATCGCTTTGAATCCCGATTAGAAAATTCGGCTTCAAAAAGCGATTTTTCGAAGTGATCGCAAACTTTTTTTGATGTGTGTATGTATAAAATGCTAAGTGAGTATGATGATTATAATGTGTCAACATTTTATTGATTGTCTGTAATATGTACGTACGTATTACAGCATATCCCGCGATTCGCTTAGTATACCGCGGGATGCTTTGTCGTGCCATGGCATACCGAAGCATCCCGCGGTATGATAATTACCAGATCTATAGGATATTAATAAGGTCTAAAATTGTATGAGTTTAATAAATCCTTGGCCATGCCGTCCCGCCAGTGGGAGCAGGGCCTAAAGTGAAACTTGAAACGATTTGGGTTTTTATGTCGTTTAGTGTTCACCCGGCTATTATCAAGCTATACATTACCAGTATAAACTGACCCCTCATTGAACGGAAAGCATACACAATGCGAGATCAGGAGAGTACAACAAAAAGGAGATAACAAACCGAATCGATCGAATGATCTTATCGAGGTTCTGAATCGGGAGACTGGTCTACAGAATTTTACTGTACCACGATATTAATTAATTCTTCTGGGTTATCCATTCTTCAGCCAAAGAGCCTTTACCAATGATAATACTTTAATCAGTCCAACGCAAACACTGCAGTCAGCCCCGCTACCTACATCGCTGGCTGGCTAATCTTTTCACCATGACACGAGCTATTTTCGTGTAGCTGGTAACACGAGAGAAGAGTAGACTGGGTTAATAGTAGCTATACACCAGCACGCAAGAAACATCCGCCTATCGACATCAATATCACTAATGACAAGAAACCTTTTTTTTCTCAAATCTATGGAAGCCTTCTTTATGGTAGCTGCTGTTGGAAGATCTTCCAAATAAGAGCTGTTTATTAATACGTGCCTATAATACGCTACGCATTTAGGAATTTAGAAAAACTGTGACGCAAATGTGGTCCATCATACCAGTTACCCATTAATGATTTCGAACCAACTAAACAAAAATCCGTCAACAAAAAAGAAACACCTAAATGAAAAATGACTCTACAAAAACTAGACAACAAGACAACCAGCGAACAACAACAAAATCATTAACAACACTAATGTCCCAAAAGTCATTAGAAAACAATGCGTTAAACTCTATAAACTGTTCCAAAGCGACGACAATCGATCATCAGAAGTTCCCCGGAACTGCTATGATATTCCTAACACTACACATGACAGAACGGAACTCACTTTCATCATTAACCTTTACTCTGCTGGCCCCCAGGCATCGCTGTAATCATACGAAGCACGCAACAGATACTAAAGAAAACACCAGCATATCTTGGTATGCGGCAAAAAAGGGAACTAAATTGAAATGTTCTAAATTTGACGTATTTTTGACGTTTGTCTTAGCATGCAGCGCCGCTGTGAACAGTCAAGTTATACTGGATGGGTAGCAAGTTTTACAACAAATTAGACGTTACTTTATCTCGGTGAAATGAAAAAGTAACAGTTGTAAAAGTCAGTTTAGGTGCTTTGAAATGCGGGATTACGGTGTTATGCAACGATTGTTTTGAATTAGCGGTGTTCGGTGTGAAATTTTCGGAAAATTAGAAGTGTTTATGCTGATTTGGATAATTTGCTCTGATATGTTGCTCGAAGGTTCCTACACAATGGAATAAAAGCTATCAAAAATACGTTTGCTATCGTTTTGATAGGTCTCTACATATAAAAATTGATGACTTCTGCCTAGCTTTTTCCCCAATATGCTTGGGTCAGCGTCCAGTCTAACCAGATGCGGCTGAATACCAGTATTTTACACGGAACGACTACCATCAGACCTCCGCAACCCAGTTACTGGGCAATGCCGATATCCTAAGGTTAGACCGGTTGTCAGACTTTCGGGCTTCTGACTACCCATAACGACTGTCATACAACACCCGGGACTGACGGCTTAACGTGATTTCCGAGGAACGGACGGGTCTCGATGTGTGACGAACGGTCACCCATCCATGGACTGACAGCGCCAAGCGCAGCTTAACCTTGCAAATCGTACGATCTGCGCGGTTGTTAACCCTTTTACAGTTAGAGGGAATATGTTTCCCATCAACTTTTTTTTGGAAGATGTCGCGAAAACCTTGTTATATTTTTATTTTTAAACCTGACAATATCATTTTTAACTATTTTCTTTATTAGGAAGAAATGAAAAAAAACCTTTTTTTTACTATTCATAAAAAAATGCCAAATTACTTATTTGTTAATTACTTTTTCTTAAAACCTTTTAACCGATTCATTTCATTTTCATTTCTAGCCCGCGTCATCACACTGCTGGGCAAAGGCCTCTCCCCATGACTTCCAATTTTCTCGATCCAGAGCCAAAGTGGACCACTGGTCATTGGTTTTGTCTAGCTCGTCCCGCCATCTTCTTCGAGGTCTGCCGCGACGCCTTCTGGTTATCTATAACCGATTAAGGGTTAAAAAGCGACGTGCCCTCTAAAGTACTCGGTGGTTGCTATCATAAATAGATACCTACTTCATGCAAACCTTGACTTACAGGTACAATTTGAGGACTTTTAAAAACTTTTGAATAAGATATTCACTTCTTCTCTCGTATTGGTACCAGCTATACTAGAACAGCTCATGCCGTGGTGAAAAGATTAGCCAGTCAGCAAGTTTGGTAGCGAAGCTGATGACTGCCCAGAGTGCACTGGATATGCTTGATTATCGTAACTCGCGGAAGCTCAGAAGATCAAAATTCACTTCTATCACAAATTTTAATGAAGCAGCAAAATATACGTAAACTAGAGTTGACCGCAATCAGAACTAGACTGGAGCGCAGCGTGACAAACTGAGCGACATTCACGCGTTAAGTAATTAACGACGTCGCTCAAGTGTCTGTCAAATTAACGCCCTTTGTTGTGTGCCGTGAGTCATGAGCGGCGAGCGAGGAAAAAGTTATTTCTATAATATAACGGTGACTGAAAGTGCACCGTTTTGGGTGGCCCAAGATACTATGAATATGATGGTAAATGGTTGTAGATAACCTGCAATGCGTTGCGGGGGAAGCCCATGTCCTGTGATGGAGTTCATCTAGTCAGGCTGGTCTCTTCACCAACACTAATTCTTTCGTTAAGAACCGTTTACCTAATATCTATATGAATAAAAAGAAAAGTCCTGACTTTCTGACTGACTGACTCATCAACGCCCAGCCCAAACCCTAGGACCTAGAAAGCTGAAATTTTGCACAGAGGTTCCCTTTATAATGTAGAAAAGAAATAAGGAAGGATTTTTCGAAATTCAACCCCTAAAGGAATTAAATAGGGGATGAAAGTTTTTATGGAAAATCGTCACTTAACGGGTTCAAAATTTCATGCAAGCGAAGCTGCGGGCAAAAGCTAGTTCTAAATAAATAGTGGCATCAGGCGGTATCTTGTGAAAATTCATGACATAGAAATATGGTATTACTTAGCTTTAATTCGGTAATAGATCTAGTTTGGCGAAATTAAAGCTTAATAATGTAATTCCATATTTGTAGGTATCTAATATTCATGAGCAGAGGAGACGAAAATTTGGAAAAGATCGCGCGGTCATTCACCAACAACATGGACCGATCAAATAAAAGACTCGTCGTCATCCAAATTCTACACGGTTGTAAGAGACGCGCTGTACAAAAACCGGTGGAGGCAGATCATCCGCTCCAGATGCAACCCTAGTGCTGACCAGGACCCTAGAGAGAGAGAGATCTAATATTCTAGTACATTTTGCGAGAAAACGGTTGTTTAACCAGACAGTTAATGTTGGTGAACATCAGCTTTAATACGAATGTGATAAACTGCTTGTGCAACGCGCTCTTACAATATGTAAGTTAACATAATTCTTGTCTTCAATTTGAGCTTAACTTTAAATAATTTAAACCTCGTCATATGACGTTAAGTTATATAAATCACGCCTATTATCCTGACGGGTAAGCAGAGCTGTAATTAGTGCCATGGTGTGTGGAATAAGTATGGTTAACAGTTGATAAATTACACTACGTAGTTACTGGCCATCGACTAACTACGTAGCATTATACTATATACGTCAACTGTAAGTAGTTGTCGTAGATAGTATTAACACAGTGTAGCTACTTACTACATACAGTGGGTCAACGCCCATACATTTGACAGATCCTATGAAATGTCAAAATTATGTAGGGGCGGAGGTTATGTCCCAAGTATGCAGTACTCGGGACATAACCTCCGCTCCTTCACCCCGCAACCCCCCGCACAATTGCTCTGCGACAATGTTCTAGGTTCACCGACTGTAAGGAGTAAGATATAGTAGGTAGACTGTGGTATTAATGCGGAAGCAAGAACCATCTACAAGCGGTGATATAGAAAAAAATGTGAGAAGTACAGAAAGTATCTACTTAAAGTAGGTACAGCCGTTAAAATGTTTTATAAAAGGTAAGCAAACCTTTAGTCGTGATTTATTGAAGAGTTTATGTTAAGGTTTTCTGAAAATGTGTATGTTTAATAGATTTTTAAAGCAAAATTAATGGTTCACGATCAAATGTTTAATTTTCAAAATGATTTAACAAGTCAGAAAGGGTCAACGTATGTAAGGTTTAACTTGACTTATAAACCATACCAATCTACCCATACATAAGTTTAAACATAATGTGTCAGCTCATTAATAAGATAATGGTTCAACCCTCCTCCTCTGCCTTTTCCCACAGTAAAATCGGAAGACCCTCCGTTCCCCTTAAATGCATAATGGCCGGCTGACTTGTCAAATTTTATAATAATTGCTCTCGAGCTCTAGGGGTAATGCCCTGCGTCATTACCGTGGGCCTATTCTGGGGGCTGTAACAGACAGATTTATTGAGGCCCATTCTATCGGAAAACGCGAGAAAAAATCAGTATTTTTGCCCATTTATAAGGATTAGTTTAGTGAAAAAACAATTTTTTGTAAGGACATGAAATACGTAATTCCGCGGAACTGATTTGTCAAATGTGTGTAATTAGCTTTTTGTCGTAGATTTATTGAGGCCCATTCTATCGGAAAACGCGAGAAAAAATCAGTATTTTTGCCCATTTATAAGGATTAGTTTAGTGAAAAAACAATTTTTTGTAAGGACATGAAATACGTAATTCCGCGGAACTGATTTGTCAAATGTGTGTAATTAGCTTTTTGTCGTAAAAAAATTGTATGTAGTTTTAGAATAAACAGATTATTAAGACGCTACCTCACCTCACATTCGATTTTGATCAAAATTTAATGTTGCATTGTTATATTACACGTGAATGCTCCCGGTGAGGGAGTGCCTTTAGGATCATCTAAATCTCTTGTAAAAGCATAAATCGATGTCAATTATCAAAAAAATATCGAAATTTTTAAACTTCCAAACGAATTTTATAATTCTACAAAGATAAATAACTAATTTCAACTTCAAAAAGCTTTAGTTCCAAAATAAAAATAAAAACTTTTTCCATTGTCATTGTCTGTAAACATTGCCATTTCTCTTGTGTTCACAAAAATGCGATTGAAACGTTGCCAACTACCGTCTCGGAAGAAAAACGTCAACATTAAGGCTGCGGCTTCGTTGAAATACTGTAGCAACATTAATAATGGTTGAATATATC
Source organism: Amphipyra tragopoginis (assembly GCA_905220435.1). Classification (NCBI taxonomy): domain Eukaryota; kingdom Metazoa; phylum Arthropoda; class Insecta; order Lepidoptera; family Noctuidae; genus Amphipyra; species Amphipyra tragopoginis. The sequence continues at coordinate 6,006,547 of HG991997.1, read as the reverse complement.
TTTTACCAGACAAAATTTAGAAGATGCATGTTCCAAGAAATGTTTAAGACTATGGTGACAAATTATAAAAAAAAAAACAAGGAAAAAAGAAAAAATATTTATTTTAGACTCGCTTATGCAGTTACAGTAATTGACAATATACCAAAAAAAAGACAGCAAATTGAAACAAATTGCACGAAGCCCAAAAAGGCTGCTAACTCAGAATAACGATGCGACATTTAAAAAAAAACAAACTGCTGCATAGCTGGTTTTCAGATAGGACCGTTGTGATGACGTGGGAAATAACGACACAAATAAATAAGTAGATCACGTACAATTTTAAATACTACTAAATAAAACCAATAAATAGTTAAGACACTTCGAAATATGAAAATGCATCCGTTGTACCATGCATAACTTTCCATAACTTGACTTCAGATCCTAGAATCATTTTCTGAGATATCTTTAACCATGGTATCAAAAATACATTATTTAGTTTTAGTTCCGCTACACGCGCATATTCGCGTTCAAGCGGTCAACGAATATGTCCTGAGGATGCTCCGTGGATGGGCGAAACACGTGTCGTATCGGTTGCATGTTGCATTTTAGTCACACCTTCTGCATGTGCATATATTTGCGGGTGGGAGGGCGGTGCTGCATACTGCATCCAAGCTAGCGAAATAGTTTGGTGGAATTAAACCTATAATATATTCTAATTGCATACATTTTTGTATGTATTCCATTAGTTATATTTTTATGGTACTTATCAAAACAAAAGCTAATTTTTATCTTTAAAATGTTTAATATAGTTTTGGATATGTCAAAGTCAAAGCATTTATTTCAATTAGACCATTTACAGGCACTTTTGAATTGTCGAGAAATAAAAAGAAGTTACTGCCGCGTTCCAAAGTGTAGATTCCTATGGAGAAGAACGGGCAATAAACTTCATGGTTACTCTTGGTATATAATATAGACTTTTGTTCGGGATAGAATGCAAAATATGACCCGTGTTTGGAAGGGTTTTGATTAGATATCTACTTAAATATGGTGAAGCAGATTTTAAAGACTTGTAGAAAAAGAGAAAACCTACTGAATTATGAGTATTTAGTGAGAATACATTTATTGATATTAATGTGGTTAGTTCAGTAATGTGCGTACAAGTTGTCGTTTAAATAAATGTTGTTTCCCTACACTTCTTGTGTAATCGTTTAACCCCTGACTCACGCGCTACGCACAGCAAATTACTTCTAATAGAACATAAAGTAGCTACTAGACGCAAAGCTATAAACTTTTAAAAGTCAAAACAGTTTCATAATTATGTTGTGTTAATTAAATGAAGAAACAAATTGTCAATTTTACGACGTTGACTTCAACGGCATCTCATATGTCGACAAGCATAAACGTCACTAGCTTGGAAATGTCATACGTATTCAGTTATTCGCATCACAAAAATCAATATAAATGCTTCTGTATTTATTTAATAGAGGAGCTCATGGCTAAATAATTACAGCCGCATAGACCGATCTCCCGGGTTAGGCCACGCTTGCCGAGGTTGGTCTGTGGATGGGTGACCATTTACCATAGCGAGTTTCCTCCGTGCCTCGGAAAGCACGTAAAGCCGTTGGTCCCGGCTGTCATTTGTAGATCTTTGACAGTCGTTACTGTTGGTCAGAAGCCAGAAAGTCTGACAACCAGTCTTACCAAGAGTATCGTATTACCCTGTTACTGGGTTGTGGAGGTCTGATAGGCAGTCGCTCCATGTAAAATACTGATATTCAGCTGCATCCGGTTCGACTGGAAGCCGACCCCAACATAGTTGGGAAAAGGCTAGGCAGATGATAGGCAGATGATATTTACATAATATTATTATTTTTATCCTAATATATACAATATAAATCTAAATACATACCATAATCTAATCTAAAGTAAAAACTAACTTACCTTTATGTACAAAATACGTAATGAAAAAAAAAATGTACAAAGAGAAATCGTAATGTTTTAGGCGTTGCTTGTCAAAAAGCTTTGAAATATAGTAAGGACTAGCTGTTGCTCTGCGGCTTTAATCACGTCCTAGGGAAATTACTTCATGTACCCATAAATGCACTTTTGAACAAAAATGGGGTATGTAAAGATTTAGATGCACAGATGCAATCAATTTCATGTTTTTTTTCTTAGCTTTGCATTCTTGCTAAATCGCTGTCTAGCCCGCTACCAATCCCGCTCCCGCTTATCTTGAATCGCCACCTTAACACAACATTATACAGACGAAGTACAGGATGTTTGCTTCAAGTTTTAAAATGTTATTGCGCTTCCATTTGGTCGCCTTTTGCACTTAATAAAATGTATCACACCCTGTTTATGTGGTGCTTGTTATAGCATCTTAACGTTATTTTAAATGGTGATTCGAATTATGAATGTTTTTACATTGAGATCCTGTGGAGGGCTGCCATAAAATGTGTTAATTTGATATGTATATTCTAGAGATTTTTGACTCTGTCCATCATAAATAGTAACGGGTTTTCCTTATTGTTTAATTTTCACACCTTAATAAAACAACAACCGAAGGCTTTTGATCCCTGATTAGCTTGGCCAGTCAACTGATGAAGATGTTAAAATTTAACATTCATGAAACAGTAGTCCTAGCACGAATATTTTGACGTATAGTAACGTAAACGTAACGTTAATCTGAGTGAATTTTGAATCGAAAATACAACTATTCTATAGCATTTTAGTTTAAATTTATGCGACAAGCACAAGTTGTATCAAACATAGATATGAATAAAGGTTTTCAATTCAATTAAATATTATGTGCGAAACGAGTATTTCCAATTCAAAATTCACTCGCTTTAACGTTACGTTTACGTTACCGTATACGTCACAACATTCGTGCTAGGCCTACTGAGCAAACGAAATGTTCATTACGTCATTAATTTTCTCACGCGATGAAAATATACGTCAAATTTGACACCTGTCAAAATACTCTGTGTAGTGCCAGCACCATATTCTTTTCACCCTGAGATGCTGACAGCTTGGTTATTTCATAAATTGTAGCCTTTATGAGACTGCTATAGAAAAAACGTAAACGACATCATCAAAAACCATAAAATAGCTTTATCATACATGTTTTTTTATTTGATTTTCTTTGTATGGTATCGTTTTGTAGAGAAACGTCAGGACTCACGGTGAAAATGGTATGGTAATAATGACTCTAATGCGCGCTGTTTAGTTGCATTTTAGCATGAACAGGTCAGCGTGGTGGATTAAGCTCTTAGCCCTTCTCCTTCTGAGAAGAGACCTATGCCCAACAGTGGGACTATAATGGGCTGATTATGCTTACACTATGCACGACGTATGTAAATAAAAGGCGCTTTTCTTAAGATCAAAGGACCTTCTAAAATAAAATGAATAGACATTTCGTTGTTTTATGGAAACATTAAATCCGACCTTTTACGTTGCGGCAACTATCGGCAATAAAACAACAAAACACCAACGAAGGCGACGAATCCATAAAACAGATATATCTCTAACTGAAATATATTGAATAAACACAGTTAACTTAGTTGCAGCCTTACATCACAGAGTTTAATACAAAATACACATCACTTGCTTACATAATACGTGGTTTGCAGGGAAGCTAGAATTATCAATAAACAAGAAGTTCTGTCGAACACAACAACAGTGGTCTGTGTACTAGTTTATTATAGGTACTGAGTGTGGACTGCACTTAGATCAGAGAACAGGAAGAGCGGTCAAAGAAAAGCGTTAGATGTCTCCTCTGTATGCCCAAAATATGCATAAACCGCACCTAACGACGTCATTACGTCGGCGCCGGCTGTCGCTGAAAACCAGCGCTGGGGCTCTGTCTTGCATAGGGTTGCAGCATAATGCTGAGCGATAGCCGTTTTGCGTGGATATGACGCATGTTTCCCTCAACCTTCTTATTTTTTGGTTTTTGTGTTTATTTTCTTTTTGCGTCGTGTTTACCGCAAATAAACGTATTTTCTTTTCTTTCTTTCTTTCATAAAAAGAGGCTTTATGTGAGGTTTGTTTGTCAAAAAGCTTTTGAATGCCTTTCCACATTCCTTATACTTCAATTTCACGAATACGCGGTGCGCCCTCTTTTTCTCATCATCATCATCTTCCTGCCCTTATCCCATGTTACTTTCGGTCGGCGCAACACGTTTTCTTCTTTCATTCCGTCCTGTCAACCCCCATGATATCACTGACTCCCTTCTCTTTCATATCATTCTTCACACAATCCATCCATCTTTTCTTTGGCCTTTCTCTTCCTCTCCATCCATCGACATTTATATTCACAACTCTTTTCGTCACATGCGTTTCAACTCTCCTCTTCACGTGCCTCTTTTTCTAAAGTGGGAAAATCCTCATGTATCCCTCCAATCTGGGGAAGACGGGGTAATGTCGGACTCTTACCGATTTTTTCTTTTCTCCTGTTGACACGAGCTATAACAGAATAGCTTATGCCGTGGTGAAAATATTAGCTAGTTAGCAAGGTTGATAGCGGGGCTGACTGTCCAGAGTACGGTGGACGTACTTGAGTAGCCCGAGAGGAAGTTTTTTTCTTTTTACTACATCAGAAACCTTCGCGCATGGGCAAACAATAACCGTACAAAGTTCCATCGCAATCCGATGTATGGTATAGGAACGCATGCAGGACAAGGAAAGAAACATTAATTTTTGTAAATATTATAGATTTGTTTCATTCAATCGTTTTATTTTTCATATTAACCCTTTCCTTGTCCCGTGAATCACATATCGTCGCTTAAGTTCTAACACCGCGTAACTCAAAACAGTAAACTTTTCAGGAGAGCAAAAAATATATCCAGCTTTAAGGAGAATATATGGCTTTATGGAGCGTATACTCGCTGTGTTTTGAAATAACGCGTTGCTATTGAGTCTAACCGCTAATTGTAATTAGTCAAGTGACGGGTTTTTCAATTCTCTATCAAATGACGTGCCTAACTCAAAACTTCTATTTTTTGAGTTACGCGGTGTTAGAACTTATGCGACGATATGAACAACGGCATTGTTTAACTATTGTGTCTGCTGTCTGGACAGTGAACCAGTTAATGAAACAATGTCTACGCATATAGCAATTTAAATACATTTCTGTTAAAACTTGTCTGCTGACTGCTTTGACAATAAATTCATCTTATCTGCTTTATTTGTATAATCTTAGTCGTACGGCCTGATTAACAACCACAGCTACGGATCATGTCGCTATCACAAGGGCTTCCTTAGCTTTCCCGTTCGGTAAAGGCATTATCATACTTGCGTATAACCGCAATCGCGATTAGTCGCACGTCTTTGATCGTACGATTTATCAAGGGCTAGTTTTGTTGTATTTACGGTTTATTGGGGCTTGTTTTATCACGCAAGTTTGCGGATATCTGTATTATTATGTGAACTGAAAATAACCTTGCATTTTAATAAAAAAATCCCGTTAAGATTCAAGACATTGAAGTTTATATTTTGTTATTTTGAAGACTGTTACTTTTGCGTGAATAATAATAATAATGCAGATTAGGGTCTGATATAGAAAGCGGTACTTCTGGACACGGCGCCTATTGTTGGGAAGTTCCTTTCTCTGAGGCCCTGACCATCGGTAGCTAGGACCCAGTTCCCGATGCCTATGATTTATTTTAACTTGATATTAATATTTGAAAATGTAATTTTGTATGTATTTAGAATAAATAAACATAAATCTTATACTTATGAACGCCAAACTATTTTGGCATTAATTGTTACTATACAGGGTTAATTGAAAAACACCGACAACCTCTTAAGCGGTCATTGTACTCATCATTATGAACAACTTTTACTATGGGACCAAACAAGAACAATAGCTGTTCCCTACATTTATGTTCGCTTACCTCGCGGCCTCGTCAAAATGTAGGGAACAGCTGATGTTTTTATCGCGATTTCAGATTTGGTCCCATAGTAAAAGTTGTTCATAATGATGAGTACAATGACCCTTTAACAGATTGTTGGTGTTTTTCAATTAACCCTGTATATGTATAACCGAAAAAAGAATGCTCTACCTAGACTTGAGGTGAAACTCGAAGATAATTTATGAAGTTTCTAATATACTCATCGTATCTCCTCACAACTAAGTGTGAAAACGCCTTAATACGAACGCACTATTATGACTAATGATACAAAGAAAGTAAAACCAGGTATATTTGCATAAAACTACATTCAACGGTTGCTGTAGGTAGCTGACATTGTACTTAATCTCATACACTTGCGACCAGCAAAAGTGGACAAATAAGGTCATATTATTTATTAACGTGTTTGAATATTAATTTTAACCTTCGTTTTCATAATTGTTTATAGGCATTTATCGTATGATCATTTTTATGATAAAAATAATGTTTTTTTTCTTGATATAGGATAGTTATTTTGCTTCCTACTGCCTTACGTGTTAGTTATTGACTCAAAATGGTGAGTTGGAGATTGTTGCTAGTAAAATAATTAACTATTACGAGTACTACACGATTCTCATTACATAAATATTCAATATATACGGCTTGTTAATAGTATTTACTGCATGAAATTAGAAAATAATTGTATCTAAGTATGTATTTCTGCTTCTATAGATAAATACTCATATACAAGGTCTAAAGTGTGGTAAAATGAGAATAAATTAAAATATTAAGAATCATGAAAGCGTGGGATTAATGTTATTGAATCCATTTTTGCAATAATTGCTGAAAAAAACGTATGTCTTTAGCAGAATTATTTTATGGAAAGTTTAAATATTTATTTTATCTTTTTAGCACCAATTTTTCATAGTAACCTACTGATGAGGTTTGATTTAAAACAATAGCTCGATAAAACTCAGGTTAAACTTTAAAATAATATGGTAAAAGGGGCTAACTAATCGATCCTTAGTGTAAGTGCTACTGACATCTTTTGATTTGTTCTGACAGGGGCTCGCATCGGTAAATGACAGCTGCCGACAGGTTTCACTAAACTTCCTACTGTTACAAAATTACTTTTACCGTTCTTGAAACAATACATCGTTAAATTTTCTACCTTGCCTATTAAGAAATAAAAGCCACAAAGAATGTGTTTTGAGTTTTAGAACTAAAGATTTTAGTTTCTCATTTTAAAATGCATTTGGTGCGCGAAATTAATAACTAAGCTGGGTTCATACTTATTTTTGAAAGGTAGTGTACGTCAGGTCGTGTCAAAAGTAGTTTTTTATTGCTACTTAATAATTATGGTGTCAGTCTATTTTTACGGTTTAATAATTAAATTAAATTTCATTTTTGTTTCGATGAAGTAGTGAAGTTAATAGTCAATAAATAGAGCTTAAACTGTTAAATAGCTGCTGCATTCGAATTACATATTAAGAGAAAGCCAGAATAATCCTAAAAGCCGATAAACCGCATTCAAAATCGTTGAATACTTTTGAAACCACTCGGATTTGTCTCCCTCCGAATTTACCGATCAATACCAATCTCAAGCATTACCTATACGTGAGACAAAAACCCGACCAAGTCGAGGGTTCTGTATATTAGTCACTTAGAACTTCTGCGTTTGACAGATAGGGTGCACCCCTAAATGACATGACAAAAAAAGCTAGACCTCTACCTTACTTCGAGTGTCACTTTGTTTGATCTTGATTCTATGAAGTTAGGGAGGGTAGGAAGATCTATGTAATCTGGTCGTTGAGCTGTGCTTGTGTCGAGAGACGTTAGAAATATTTGATGAGGTGTTTATTTTAAATCGAGTTTCCAGACTGGAGTTAATGTTGATGAATTATTCTGGTAATCGAAATTCATTTGAGTGTGATGCTTTATGGAAAGGGATTGTTTTTGATTTTATTGTTAAATTAAATAGGTTAATTACTTTACCATTCGTTCAAAAGTGAGGATATCTTAATTCCTTGTCCATTTATCTGAAAAAAGGAGAAAAAAACATTTGACGGATAAATATATAAATAAATAAAAAAATAGATAAACTATAAATATACGTCTATTCTCCAAATAATAATATTTAAACTCTCAATCACCGTAATTATAGACACAATAGATAAGATAATTAAGTGTCATCCTGGGAGGACGGGCGGTACGCAACCGGTTAAATAATAATTCAAAACGCATGAGGATTTTTTCTTGACTACATTATATTTTTGTAAAACAGTATTTTACATCGGTTTCTTCTGACACAATTTTGTACTCACTTTGCCCAAACCAATCTCAAAACCGCTATCAATTTAAAAACCCCGTCCACACAATTCCTAACGGCTGCACTATCTTAGGATGAGGGCACGGTAATAACATTAGGTGCTCCTGTGGACAGCCCTGACTTATGTTATTAGCTCGCCGCGCCGGTCCAATCAATACCGTTAAAGATGGGGATAGTGGTTTATCCGCACTACAGTGGATAGACGATCGAGGATATAGCTACGTGTGTATTTATCTAGTTTTTTTTTTTGACTTGTAAAGCTATAAGCAGTTTTACTCCATAACGATAAGACCGCCATTTGTACCTACTGTTGTTGATTACCTGTATTCCTTCTGTTTTATTTCTTTTAGTGTACAATAAAGTATATCTATCTATCTATCTATTTGGACTAAAGGTAGGTATAGTACAGGCATTAAAATTTTGTTTTTAGCCATTTACATTCAAATCTTTGATCTTGACACATACCTATATTTTGCTTTAAAAATCCATTGATATCTTTGGCAAATTAAAAAATAATTGATGTAAAAGTTTTGCTAAAAATGTGTTTGTTAAGTGAATTCTATCGTTTATAAATTACTAGCGACCCGCCCCGGCTTCGCACGGGTACGTTTTATAGCTTAAAACCTTCCTCTTGAATCACTCTATCTATTTAAAAAACCGCATCAAAATCCGTTGCGTGGTTTTAAAGATTTAAGCATACAAAGGGACAGACAGCGCGAAGCAACTTTGTTTTATACTATGTAGTGATTATCGGCATTTCCAAGCGACTGGGTTGCGGAGGTCTAATGGCAGTCGTTCTGTGTAAAATACTGGTATTCACTCGCATCTGATTAGACTGGAAGATGATCCCAACATCGTTGGAAAAAGGCTAGGTAGAAGAAGCAGTAAATTTTTATTTTTAATGGTCGCACTACGTATTCTAAAGCTATGTCTACACCAGTGCGCTTTTATATTCATCTTGCGTCTTCGTCTGAAGCATGCGTGAAGCGCCATAGCGCATGCCATAATACTAGTTCAACAAAAGCGCATGCCCCTAGCGCACGCTAATCCGTCTATTGTATGTCGACTGACGACTGACCGAGGCGCACCGGTGTAGACGATAAGCTGCATGCGTCTTATGGCAATCAATATTGCAAGCGCTTGACGCAAGAGGAACTGAAAGTTGAAAGCGCAAGATGAACATGAAAGCACACGGGTGTAGACGTACACACGGCTACACATCAAGCTATACATTTCCAGTTTTCACTGACCTCTCACTGTAAGGAAATCCTATACAATGCGAGATCAGCTTATACTGGAAATGTATAGCTTGATCTGTAGCCTGGCGTACCTTCCATAATTCCTATCGTATAGCAAATAATGAACATTTTTTTAAATAAAAATCCCTACCTTCCCCGCTAGGTGAGTTTCCAAATATAATTTACCTCTCTCTTTGCACTTTTTCGTTCTGATTACACAAGTCTGTCCTAGCTGAAGCCTGCGCGCTCTCTTAAGACCCTAGCCATAAAACTTAACGACGTCTGCAAGACGCCGTAACCTGGCAAACAGCAAATATAAAAGTGCAACAAATTAACATTACCAAACGATTCTAAACATTAATTAATTGGTCTAGTTTTATAATGGAAAAACCTTTGAAATTCTTCGTCTGTGAATGTAATTGATTTTGTAAAAATCTTCATTTTATTTATGGTCTAGTAGTCTTATCTGGTATAATCTCTATAATCAGCTCATCACTGTCTGAATGAGAAGGGTACGCTGGCTTGATGCAGGTTGGCGGACACACCATTGAGAACTTTATGGAGCTTTCTGAGGTGTGTAGGTTTCCTTACAATGTTTTCTTAGCGAAAATCTTGTGAGGCTAATGTTTAGATAATACTGTAATCCTAAAAACTTCAATCACCTGTGATACATAATTACACAAAGATTTTAGACAGTCTCAAATTCTTACTCCAGTGCTAAATTCACCTGTTAAAGTTAGGACTATGTAAGTGATGAGTCTTTACTATGTCAAATGAAGAAGAATACTACAGAAGGTGTAATTTACCGCGCCAATCAACATTGGTTTTTAAATCAAAAGATCCAACTTCAAACAATTCAGTTAAACAACATCAAAATTCGCCATCTAAGTGCATTCGCTTGTGTACCAATAACACGTTATTAGGGCAATCGGCGGCCGTTCCGGGCGATTGGACGAGCGCTACCGTTGCAACTCGACACCGACGATAAAGACGTGGTACTTAGTATTGTTGTGGACTTTGGGTTCCTGGGATATTAGAAGGTTACAGTCTGATAAGACGAGAAGTAGTCAAAGCATAGTGTAAACGCAATAACCCATTGAAGATTTAATAATTGATTATTATTATTGTTGTCCTAGAACCGGCGATTGGTCCCAACAAAGACGTTGTCTATTTTCTCTATTGACGAGTGAACGACAGTGTTTGGCATGCCGTATGATCATCGCCCTAAAAATAATGCCGAATGTCTACAAAGAATCTGTCCTCCTCATATACTTCCTTTCTCGTTTTGGCACGACCTATTCGGGAATAGCGCATGCCGTGGTGAAAAGATTAGCCAGTCAGCAAGGCTGGTAGCGGGGCTGACTGCCCAGCGTGCGCTGGACGTTCTTGAGTCACTCATGGAGACTCGTTTAATGCATACTCCTCATAATACGGTTAATGTAATTTGTTAAATGCTTTTTAGATAATAATGGATAGAAATAAAGTAGCGTTTATATATTCGGTGACTGACCATGACCACGGTCATCATTAATGTAACCCTACCGTCCACTGCTTCACATGATCCCGTTGCTGCAATGAACGAACCTGTTGGTATTGTACCAAAATAGTTAGAATCTGCTACCTATATAGCTGAAATTCAACAATTTATTTGTGTTTGTCGCTAACATCCCATTCCAACCAGAACTTCTCTAAAGACGTATTTTTGCGCCAGATTACACCAATTGCCGAACTCGTAAAGCCAGACTTCTTCGATTTCCCATAGTAATTTATTGACAATAGACGAACCAATTGCCATTTCGCCCACCGATACAGTTGGCTCCGAATTGGAGGATTTATTGGCAGGACTATCTGCTGTTTACATGACTCGTATCAATTTGTGTGGAATGCTCGCAGTTTTGGCCGTTATTAAAGGATTGTGTTGATCCTCATGTAGTTAACATTTCAATTGGGGTCTTTATTACTGCTTAAGGTCTTAATATACTCATCATTCACAGACTGAGTTTTCTGAATGCTATTTGTCTCCTCTTTGCATAGGCTACTTTGCCCGATATTGTACAAATCATACCTATCTATATGTCGCAACATCTACTATCAGTGTCGCGACACCAACTATCAGTGTTGTGACACCAACCATAAGTGTAGTGACATCAACTATCAGTGTAGAGACATCAACTCTTATTGTCGAGCTCGAGACACATCTCGTTTCTGACATCATGTTGCTTAATTAATATTGAGATTAACATGAGGCTACTGAACAATGTTTTAAATATGTGATACTAGCGACCCGCCCCGGCTTCGCCCGGGAGCAATGTATTTATTATACATATAAACCTTCCTCTTGAATCACTCTATCTACTTAAAAAACCGCATCAAAATCCGTTGCGTAGTTTTAAAGATCTAAGCATACATAGGGACAGCGGCAGCGACTTTGTTTTATACTATGTAGTGATTTTTCATAAAGATATCTAATGCACATAAATGTCCCAAAAATAAATGCAAAGGACTGCACAATAGTTTTCGGGAGGAATAAAATCGTAGTAGTAACCGAAGCTCTTAATGCTAAGTAGAGAATTTAGAACAAATCTGCAGCATTCGCTCCTCACAATCAACGCCCAGAATTGCAACCGACTCCTATTTGTTCGTTAACCACAGGGCTGGCTTCACGACATCATCGTACCAGATAATTTATTGTCGCAAACTACAGAAATTTTTAACATTCTGTTCAAAATTTCACCAGCTTTTAATGATGTTGGGAGATGTAGTGCATCCCCGAATAAACTTGTTATTTTGAGACCCTTTATACACGGATTTCTTAAAGAATCTGCTAACCCTATCTGTAGTAACGACCTGATGATACAATAGAATGTAACTCGTAGAACAACTCATTGCGTCCAATGTCCCAGTTCTTAGAATTAAGTTTTATTGACGATACGAAAGTATTTACTGGCACAATTGTTGTTAATGTTTGAAGATATTTTGTAGTGGTGATAGTTATTAATACAGTCGGGATGGAAGAAAGATTTTTTTTATTTCACTTATTCGTATTTACCCTAGTCTCACTTGATGATAAGCGCAGACACGGTCTAAGATGGAGCACACGAATCCAAGTAACAGAGATATAGAGGGATACCCCTCTGACTCTCGCATACACACACGGAACACAGTAAACTGCTTGGCGACGGACTTTAATGTGACGGTGGTAGCTGGCCAAGTGGACCGTATATATCCTACCACCAAGCGTGCTGGGTTTTGTTGAATCTTACTACACGCGTCTATTCCTAGCGTGCGGTGAGGAAGTTTTATACCTATTCTAGAATGAAATTCAGTAAACTACAGGCAGATTTACTGAATTCATCTCTTAAGTATTGACTCTTACCTTTTCACCAATAACATGTAGATATCATTGTAATACCAGAATAAGGTGCTAAAAAACCTACACATTTGATAGTTAATTAAATCTTAGTTGATTATGTTGTATCGTCACAACTCATAAGTCAACTAGCCGATATTCTTCTTCTCTATTTAATAATTGCCATAACTTTAAATTAGTTCACAAACTTCACGCCAAGAAAACTCAATAACCTCAGCGCAATAAACACAGCTTCGAAACAATAAAACAATCGTTACTAATATTATTATGAAGCAATAAGATAAATAAAAAGTAACGCAACTTATCGAGCAAACGATCATATTGGTCAGTATAATATTATTATAAATTGAGTTTCAAATCGTATTCGATCAATGTTTACACTTATGTTTAAATGACTATTTTAGAATTGTATGTTCAGTAACAATATCTGAACTTACGAGCAGAGAGCTTGGTCAACATGTGCAATGATTTGCGCGATGAAACTATTTCTATCATAAAATACTGCAATTTGATTAGAACAATCAAATATGCAGGGCAATTGCGTATCACATTCTTAATTTCAATAGCTTTCATTTTGACGATACAACAATATTAATTGCGTGGTACATAGTTGTGGAGAAGTCGGATTGTTAATACATACGTTACTATGAAAATTTTTGATGTGTCAATTACAAGTGTTTTGCGTAATTTGAATGCTGTTTGTTTGATTGTAATATTGTCATCCTATGATTCTGCGTTAGTTCTCAGTCATTCTGCAATAAATAAAACAAATAAAATAGCCAACAAAGTAGGCTAATGAACAAACATATTCCAACATTTCGTTGCAGATGATTATTGAGCTTTATTATATCATTAACATTTGATTCATTATTTGTATTACGCCCGTACATAATGACAGTAAAGCAAACATAGTTTGAAAAAAACTTCTGATCTAAATCCGACAGCAATTTATCATCCTCAATCTAAAATATTTCAATACGTAACAAAAGACCAAAAAAATGGGGCTATCTAATTTGTTCGAACGGTCAATTACTTTCGCAAGCGCGTTGTTCTAATGAGCTGTGTGTATCAAGAATAATCCACATTACATCAATTTGCTTACATAAGGTGACCCGTGACCCCTGTCTGGGACCTAAGGTATCAATTATGACAGTACAGTACTTTCATTGTGATCTCATTACGTCGATTTTAGATCGATACGTAGATGTGTCTTCTTTTTTGTGACTTCTGACCCGGTTGTAACATTATAGAGACGTTAAAATAATATTATGGTCAGTTCGTTCAAATGTAATGACTTCATCTTGATGTGTGGTCATGTGTGTAGTGATGATTTCGCAAAAAATATCAAATCGTACTACATGATCATTCTGCGGAAGTTGGAAAAGCCGTTTGAGGAAGGTATTTTTGTACTAGCTGTCTACGTACCTTCCAAATAATAAATGGGAATGGTTATAACAAAAGAAGCTAACCAAAGACAAGATGGATTGATCGTGTGAAAGATGATATGGCTAGAAAGGAAGTGAATACTGAGATGACGACTGATAGAGATGTATGGAAGAAAAGACATGCTGCGCTGATCCCAAATAAATTGTGATAAGGGCAGGAGGACGATGATGAATCTACTTTACGACCTTTTTAAGAAAATGTATTCTAGCATAAGCACTAATTACACATATTACACATTAAACGATGATAATATATAATTTAATATAGCAAATAAATAAATGTACATTTCAGAAATAATTTAAATATTTAGTAATAAGAAAAATGATTGAAGCGCTCTTCCTCTCTCCTACTTATTAAAACTTTTGCTGTGCCCGACAGGGTCCATAATTGTTTCCATATTTAATACTTACCATCTGTATGACTGTGTACATTGTGGATTGCAATAAAGAATTGAAATTGAAATACAATTTGTTTACCCATTAGGATTCCTAACTGCCTTAACATTATGCATAACTTATTAAAATAATGATTTCCCACTCTTCTTGACATACAACTTTTGAATCTAATTTAAAAAGAATAGATGAATAACAATTCTTCAACTTAGATTTCCCGTTATCTCAGGGGATTGCGCGTTCTTCAGTTACAAAGATATCTAAGTTTTCAGACAAATCCATTATTACTTTAGTCTGTTCGTGCAAAAAGATTTTGCGATTTGCGTTTTGCAAATTCATCTTGATACCCTAAAGGCCTTGTGTTATCTTTTTGGCTCACAAAATAATTGAATATCTTAATTGTTCTATTTTCGTCACTAAATCAAATGTGTCTTTTTCTCTCGTCGGTTCGAGAACCCTTATGTACCTGGCTCAAATCTTTTTTACATCTTCGTGATTTGTTCCCGTTGATGGTAGGTTATTGGCAACACCACTACTATCTACAAAATAATATGAGATAACTTCAGCAATAAACTAGACACAACTTCTTTCTTGAATTCTGTTGCATAACAATAACAATGTTTTTAAACTATAAAACTGTTACCCAAATCCGTTGATATACGACCATGAAGAAAACAAGATACTAAAAACAAAACAAGAGCAATCAAATGTAACAACAACTTTAATTGCAATTTCAGTTGTAAATCAGATTGAAAGTGTTGACCCTGAACGGCTAATACTTTTAAAGTCAAAAATGATTAAATCAAAATTATTTCTAGTACAATATCTAATAATATTATTACAGATCAAAACAATTGAGTCTCAAGGCTAATTTGGAAATAATTTCCATGTTCTTGTCATGAAAATAATTAAATTGTGTTAAAGGTTTGATAGTAAACTTATCGTATTTAGATAACCTATATAAACTTGTAGACTAGCTAACTTAGCTGTCGGAGTAAAACGCTGACTCGCGATGGACAGGTCGAGTTCGAGAGTTTAAAATCCGCTACTTTGCACTATTGATGTGAACTAGTTCAACCATATTTTGCTAATATATAATATTGCTTCAATTTCTTGTTTAATATTGTTTTTTTTAGTTCTTTCAGTTTCGTGCATTATAAGTCACCAGATTGCTTGTATTTTTTGATAAAAAAATTGTTATTACTGTTTTATCTTTAATCTCTTCTAGCAATCCTAGCTTATTACCATTTTTATTATGATACATCTCTACCTACCCCATTTAAATATAGCCCAGCGAAAGTAAACCGCAACAAATTAACCCGGAACACGATATCTGACAGATAGGCAGTCCAGTTATCGTTTTCAAGTAGACCACTTGACCCAACCATATAAGTGGAGAAAACAATATTTCCTTTGAACTACGATCGTAGGAATGTGGCCCTTATAATACTTATGGCTGTGTTGCCCTGTCCAGTTTCTGTTCATTCATATCCACCATTGAAAGATTTCATTGATTTATTTGCTTTCCCTTCATTGATAAGTTTTACGTTGTCAAGCCCTTATGCAGGTGTTAATTTGAAGTAAAAGTGACAACTTAAAAGGAAATGTGTCAATAAAAGTGTCATTGATTCCAAGCTCGTTCGATATTATCAACTATCCACTCATGTGTCTAGAAAATGAAACTGAGAATTCAAACTTTAATATAAAATAGAATTATTTAGTTCTTTATGAAGGTCAATGTTACAAAAGATAGCCCTTATATGATATTGTATGATCGTTGCGCCTGTGTTCAACAGAGATTCAACAGGGTTTCAACAGATTCCCGTGTTGCAGATCTGTCTGTCAAGTAAATAAATTGAGTCTATTACACAGAAAAAAATAATATTTATTACAATAATGAAATTATGCAAATTGTGGATGATAAACTAAGTACCTATAGAACAATTCTGGATGAATTGAAAACCAAATTACCTATAAGTATCTAAATAATATAGATAATTCAACATAACAAACGTAAACTTTACATTCGATACCATGGTGAGCTTGAAATGATTGGTATTTCTCTGGTACAATAGTTTTGTCTCTAGAACAAACCATCAGCTGAAACTTAATATTATTATGATAATTTCATTGGTGAAATGAAGGCGTCCGTCATGTCGGCTTAACACTTCAATAATCACAACTGTAACAGTAACATTATTAATAGCTTTGCAATCATATTTACTATTATTAACGTCTACTTTAACAGCCGGACCCAGGTCATACGAGGTTAACTCGTTAAGCCCAACAATAACCAAATTACGTTGCGTCACAAATCTAATAATAAAACAATAAATCATACAATCAAGGGTCATGTTTAGTGACATAACCATAAAGCTTATTTGGAGTTAAATTTAATAGTGGCCAGTGTCGTAAGCCCCGTAACTTGATAGTGCAATGCATAAATCTCAATCAGAAGTATTGTAAAGCGCTGGACCGCTGCATTTTATTGTCGCGTTTAACAAGCGTATGATGTAAGTGCTATTTTATTGGATTGAATGCATTTGGCCCAATTGTGAAGTGTTATCTAATAAAATTATTGAAGAGATTGCCTATTTGAGTTTGAGTTGGTAAGTTTATTATAGGTTCATTCTCACGCATTGTTGGGCTTTCAAACAAAATTTTAAGTAAATTGTTGGCAAGAAAAGGGCTGTAATAAATAGTGTTGCCAGTCATTTCGTATTACCGTTTCTTTTATTTTATAATATTTTTCGAATAATTTATTTTGTAAATCTTCTTCTTCTCTCGTGTCAGCACGAGCTATACAAAAATAGCTCATGTTGTGGTGAAAAGTTTGTAGCGGGGCTGATTGTCCAGGGTGCGCCGGACGTACTGCAGTATCGTCACTCGTGGAGGCTCTTTTCATGCACCCCATCTTGTAAATGAAAATTATGTTTGAAATGTAAATTGATTTGCAGTTGAAATAAAAGTGTATAATTTTCATGACATTCAGTGTTACAAATGGAATTTTCAAGCATGTCAAAAGTTAACAGCAGTAGACGTGAATATTGCTAGCTGTCTGAACCACATACAGTAAAATGGTCCACCATAAAAAGGTCAATTATAAAAGTTAACGAGAAAACATGGTATTTCGCTCCAAAACTATTATACTGAATTGTATTACTTGCAATTAGTAGGTAGTGTGTTGTTTAATTTAGTACTTTGTTATTTATAATATGAACACCACGATTTTTTATTCTCAATACAGCCAAACCTTTGAACATTCTATTCTTTCTTCTCATTACAGAATATTTTTTTATTCAATCGAGCTTCTTTTTATTCGTCTAACAGCCGTTATTAATAACTGATTTCGATCCAAAATCTCTGGATTGAAATACGTTTTTGACATTACTTCTATTGAATTTCTGTCAAAAATCTACATCTATCCAGAGATTTTGGATTGAGATTCCTTATTAATATCGGCCTTATGTGACGCGCGTATCAAAAGACCAGTTGATCTTGATTATTTTTTTAAATATAATTAATTATAATTATTTTAACGTGGACCTTCCACCTCTAAATGTCGTATACCTCTCACATTGAACTTTGGCGTATACTTACAGAAGACCGTGACAGTCATTTCCTTCTTCAAGTATCAAATCTTCTCACACACCTATGCGTTCCATTCCACCGCATTTCAGTCTAGAATTAGATTTATAAAGACATTTACAACTTCCTCCACATTTCGCGACTACCCGCCATTATTCCAAGTTTAATATTAACATAAACATTGAATTCGATTTGTGATCGAATTTATGAAACATTCATGATTATAAACAGAGGGACATTTGAATAACAGAATCTTGATTGCGTTGACAATTTTAGTGCGCTTTAGTGTTTAGTGTTAGAATAATGCCATGCGTTTGTGGTGGTGCAGACTATTTACGAAATTTTGTTATGTGAGGACTCCTAGGACCTTTCACCAAATAGTAGAAATGCCACGGAAAGATGGTAACTACTTTCCGTGCGATTTCTACTGCTTGCTAGTTGTACGAATAATGTTGTAGCAGAGCGCTGCAGCACGGACTCGTCTACGAACGTAGCGCTGCCACAACGACGTATTTCTACTAGAAAATCTCATAGCTGATTATTAGCAGCATTTTAATAATGTTTGATACTTTTGGAAAGGCGCATTTCAACTTTATAGAATTCCATTCCATTTGTATAGAACTGATCTGTGAAAATATTATAATTAACAATGCACTCTAAGGTGTCAACAGCATTGTCTGGTGTCATTCAGAACTTATTTTTCCTATAATTGTAAATTCAATTAATATATTTTTGTAAAAAATATCGATATAAAATTGATTGGGTACGTATATTACCTAACAATAGCACCTAATTAACCTACATATAATTTTATACGTGTATCTGATCCCACAAACACCCATTTATCTTTTACAGTCCTTTGATATAAAGGAAACGCACTTAAAACCCAGAATAATGAGTCAATAAACATCAACAACGCGGAAAAACTAAAGAAATAGTCTTTAGTTTATACTATCCGATTCCTTTAGCATGTTTCCTGTTTTTGACATTCCTATACGATAGAAAAGGAAACGCGTGTCGTAAATCCAAATAAGAGCTATTTAAAGTTCATGGCATGCAGTTTCATTTGAAAAAAAGTAAAAATATCTTTGGAATACAGGAGATTGCTTTTTAGCGGCGCGTGGCGTAATCGTGAATAGTTTTTGGAAGTGGCTGTATGTTGAATTCCTTTGCCAATTAAGAAGAATTTCGTTTTATTTATTAATCTGTGATATTTATTTTAGTAATTTTAAAATAACGCGCGAACTATGTGGTGTATAAAACTTTGCTAAGGGGACTATTGCACTATCATATATCTTGGAAGAATATAGGATCATATCTCTTAAATGACCTCTAGAGTCATATTTGTGTATGAAAAAATGATTCGTGTCTATATTACATTGTTTTATATCTATGACTCATAGATCTATGATCCTAGACATATAACAGTGTATTATTAAGGTCAATTTTTCAATCGTCAGATAACTTTTATCTTAGTAATAAAATCGTTTTGACAGATTTTCTTTTAACTGTATTATGTGCTTGATATTTTGAGCTCTCATGAACTGCCGAAACACTGGCATCCTGAATGATCATCACGCAAAACAAAAAAACAAATCATAAGTACCTATCGATTAAACGGAAAATTGTAACAAAGGTAAATTTAATTCCTGTTTACAATACCACACAAAAGGTAATACTTTTTACAACTTCGCATGCTCAGGTAGTATTTTAGTAAAAAATTGCACATAAATATTTAATGGGGTGGTTCTACGGAGGCCTCACACGGGAACAGTCAGCAGACCATAACACAATGTACATTATCTGCACACCGATCCAAGATGGCGATAGTGCTTGCAATTTCTCAGTTTTCTCACACGTAACATCGTTCTCTACGGCCAATGTTTGGTCCAATATTTGTTCAAACTTTTGTCGTGGTTATGAAAGTGAGATTGTTGCACTGGATTTTGAAGCCGTACAAGGCATTACCTATTAATAAAATCATCATTAACAATCTGTCAACGTTTGAACTACACATAATCATGACCTTGACATAATCTCCTAGTCGCCTTTTAATACATCCACGTATGGGAATAGGATGGCCTATTTCAGAATACCACAAAATATTATACCTACTAACAGAATCCATTTTGAGCTTTTAATTCTAATAACGCTAAAGTCAATAGAATATAATTGCAAATAATACGGTAATGTTAAATGTCAGATAAAAGCTTTCGCCACGATCTCGACCATTGTTTGATCTAACACTTGATCCAACACTGGCCCCAACATGTGAAGACGTTGCTTCCGACTTTGCTCGCTTAATTAGACAGTTACTTAGCATTGTTATTAGATAAGTATGGAAACTTTTTGCGACATGTTTTTGTTATGTATTTATGGCGTTTGCAAAGACAATGTTGATGATCTGGGAAATAAAGATATTATCGTGTATTAGTATTTATTGACCATAAAAGTTAAGTAATATGGTCCAACCGCCTATACTTTAATGAACTTATTACTATTACTAACCAACTTCAAAAAGGAGGAGATCATCAATTCGATGCGTATTGTATTTTTTAAACAGGCTGAACAGGAAAGCGACGGATTTTTTAGAGCTTTCAAACTAAATGAGGAGGTACTTTTCAAAACATGATTATTCCATAATTGCTATTTCTCCGTAAATTGAGAATTTGTGTGTTTGACATCGATGTTTGTATTCGATACCAGAATAGTCGTGTTGTGTTCAAATCAAGTAACTGCAACATTTTTTTGCTAGGAATTATCATGTTTCTAAAGAATTTGATAAATGGGACCTATGTATAGATTTCTATGTTGCAGACCTAAAAAAAATAGAAAATTAATAAAGATCAAAAATGGAACGAACGTCTTTTGAAAAGTACCTCCTCAATTCATCTTTTGGTGGGCCAATTTTGTTTATTGTTATATGAAATAGGTAAACTTTTAATGTAATTATTACCACGCAAAAACATCTTCATTGTTAGTTCTTTTTCATACATATTTCTAATCGCAAATTAACGAGACAGCAGATCCGCAAGCCTAGTCACGCCTAACAAGCAATGCAACGTACACACCTAACCAAGGAACGCCAACGAACGTTCATTGTGTTGAATTTGACCAAACTTTGTATGGAACGGTTCCAGTTTCGTTCGGTTTAGCGTTTTTGGCTAGGTGTGTAGATGACCGCTACATCAAACCACAGTTTGACATCTAGTAGGTATGTTGACCTTGCCATGATGTCATAATCCACGTATTTTTTTTACTCAATGTTATAAAAAGATACCTGCTGTGTTTTTTTAGGTTTATGTATAAGCTAACCGCTTAACGGTCACCAACCGTCATGATCGGCATCGTAACTAGGTGCGACTTATGGGTGATGCTGGAGAATTAAATTTCAAAAGACATGAACTGATTTTTTAGGTTATATGTTGACAATTAAGAATACGCGACAGCCCATCTGATGGAAAGAGGTTACCGCTACCTACATGTATACGCGTACAACACCAAGAGGATTGCTGATGCGTTGTCAACAGTAGTAGCACAGTCTACCTATATCTTACTCCTTACAGTCGGTCAACGTAGAACATTGTCGCAGAGCAATCGTGCGGGGGGTTGCGGGGTGAAGGGGCGGAGGTTATGTCCCGAGTAGCCATACTGCATACTTGGGACATAACCTCCGCCCCCACATAATTTTGACATTTCATAGGACCTGTCAAATGTATGGGCGTTGACCCACTGTATTTAGTAAGTAGGTACACTGTGGTAGTAGTATTCTATCTTATGGTGATCTGTTATAAAGGTTTTCATAGTGCAGACACTCTCACAAACTAAATTATTTATCTTTTGAACCATTCCTTCAAGTAGAGTTTCAGCTCAACATGGTTCATAAAAGCATTATACTGTGGTGAATACCTGCCGGAAGCACACCATGTTGCTTATTTCTGTAACACGTAACGTTTTGTAAAGAAACGTCAGGGATCACAGTACAGTGAAAAGGGCATAAGAGCGATTACGCACTGCATCCGATCCGAACCCGTGAAAATACGGATATAAAAAAACTCGGACCAAATTCGGATATTGCTTTACGCACTGCATCCGATCCGAATCCGTGAAAATACCGATCTAGAGTAAAAATCTCGAACCGAATTCGGATGTTGCTTACGCACTATTCCGATCTCTGATCCAAATTCAAACAATTCAGGGGCCATCTTTGGCATATCTATTTGGCGTCCGATTTGAATCCGAGGTAGTGCGAAAGCGTTCATACAAACATTACTACTACTTCGGTCCGTCAATATTTCTTCCGAATTGGAGACTCACGGATGACGGATAGAAATCGGATGACGGATGTAGTGCGTAAACTACCATACAAATAGTTTCATGGCTACTTCGGAACGTATTTTCACGGATTCGGATCGGATGCAGTGCGTAACCGCTCTTAGAAGCAATAATCAACAACAAATACTTATGCAAACACGAAGTAAATTCAAATAGTACAACACAGCTAATAAAGACACGTTTCTGTCTCACCGCCTGAGGCACTAATAATCTATATAGCAACCTATTTCTCAATTAAGCCCCCATAATTACAACGTACCACTAAAACAATCTAAGATAATTCACTCGCATGAAAGTTATTGTAACTTAATAAATTCTCATTTGCTAGCGATAAGATTTTATGAGACAATATAATAAGCATATAATCACGGTCTCCTTGCCTCATAATGTATCCGAGACCCCGGTTCCTCCACTTTCACAAGTACTTATTTAATTCACACCTAGGAAAATTCTAATCTACATAATGATAGGCTAGGTGTACATTGGTTTGGTGTTAGGAGACCTTGGTAGCTCCTAGGCTAGAAAATATTTTAGTTGGAAGTGTTTCTAAACTTTGGCTGGGGAAAGACCGTTTATAATATTAAATGAATATTAATTGAAACGAATTGTGGTTTGGGATAATGTTGTCGTGGGTTTTTATAGATATGACGCCATGGTTGGGTTTTCTGTTCAACCTTCATAACAAGAACTGTGCTGCCTTATGCAGTCGTCGAATAATTTAAATTCTAGAAATTAATTGTAATAATCAATAAAACAACAATAATATAAAACACTACAACGTTTTAATCTCATCAAGTCCTACAATCGTAATGTCAGTAACTGAAATAGCACATGCAAATAGCTTTAGTAATTGTACTAGCGTGGCATCAGTGAACACTAGGTCTAATATCATTATTAAAGGTAGCAATTTACTCTTTATACTTTAGACAAGTTTTCTCTTTTGACACAATCCGTAGGGCAGCTAATATTAGGTACTGTCTATCAAAATGTTTACGCGATAATCGTTTCTATTTTCTACGGAAAAGTGAAGAAATTCCGAAAAACGTTTTCTACAGCTTTTTTAGCCTATAAGTTATTACTATAAGGCACATAATATTTTGGATCACAATCCTGGATGGTGATATTTCTTGTGCATTTAATATATTTGTTTTTATATTTGTGATTATAGCATTACAGTTCAAACCAATGTCTGCTTATCAGGGGCAATGTGGGCATGGTAAATAAAACCAACATAGACTCTCGACCACTGAGAGTACTTGTAATCAGAATAGTTGTTAGTTACATGAGCTAGGTCACAACACAATATAATTCAAACAAGATCATAAAATAAGAAGGACAAACTAGTCAAATAATACAAGTTAGACTTCTACGAGGGTTCGACACAGAATGCCTCATCAGCCTGTTCGTCCGAAATCGACCACACACATTGTTATCGGGTCACACCGTTATCTGTCATCGCGCCACAACCAAACACTTCAGTAGTGTGTTTAGCAATAATTTAAAAATAAGGATTAACAAAGAAACAATGATGCTTGACATTTCACAGTTATAACGCTCGCTCTGCGACATATTAATACACTGATTTGAGCGCTCAATAAATATAACTATCTATGATCGCCATCCGAATATCGCTGATAAGTATTGAACGAATAGCATTTACCTGACATAACAGTATATTATGTGAAAATCAATTTAGAAATATAATAAAATATCAATCTTATTAGAAGTCGATCCAAGTAGAAGGTAATTTCACATTGATAATAATCATTAGATTATTTTTTTATTACTTAATATAAAGAGCAGATTAATACCTCTATGGGAAAGTGAAAATCTAATATAAGCTATATAATAATTATAGTGATTATATTTAATAATTTAACGATTATATCTTTATTATCTAAAGCTAATATTATATGACTTTTATGACATAAATTAACAGAGTATTTTCTAGTCTTTAAGCTTTAGCTGATATAATTAAACGATCTCAATCCAAAATATCTGGATTGATGTAGGATTTTGACAGAAATTCAACAGAGGTAATGTCAACAACCTACATCAATCCAGAGAATTGAAATCTGTTACCAGCCGTCAGTGGATTAATTGATATCTTAGATTGATAAAAATGTAAATTTACATAATACCTAATGTAAACAAATAAAAGTATTTACAAATATAATAAATTATATCCTAATAAAATTTAAACTAAAATAGGGCATCAAAATATTCCTCCGCATCGCTCGCTGTCTATTGGTAACGTGCCTAGAAGTGTTGTATGGCAATGCTAACCCTTTGACCAAAGTAGAGACCAGTCTTCGAGTCACGGGGAAGTGTCGACCGAAGTAAATATGCAAACAAAATTACAGCCAACACCAAATATACCATTCACGAACAATGATATCATCTGCACCCTCACACCTTCATTCAGAAACATTTTAATTATAATTAATTCGCCACATTTCATTAAAAATGGCGCATTAAAGTTAATCACGGGCGGTACCGAGTACCAACATGATACAGATAACCTTATCCATACATTTCGCAAGAACAACCAATGTAGTGCACTGCAGGATTCAAAGAGCGCCGGTTGAGCAACCAGCGAAATGCCAGTAGGCACTTAAGTACCGGTCAAGGACTGTGGATGTCGGAATTTTGTATCGAGATACGAAAGCAAGAAGGATCTATGTTGCGTTTACAGTCAGCGGCATAAGTCGATGAATAATTCGAAATTTCAAAAATATCAAACAATCGATCCATAATTTGATAGGTACACACGGCTACACATCAAGCTACACAAATCCAGTTTACACTGATCTCTCATTGTAAGGAAATCCTATACAATGCGAGATCAGCTTATACTGGAAATGTATAGCTTGATCTGTAGCCGTGTGTACATAAGAAAAAACAAAAAGTTTTCATTCATAAAGCACTGAAACTTTTTACACTGATCACTTACTTTTGATGTCGACGGTACTGTTGAGTTTGAGTGAAATACTTTTGTTTCGTCAGTTCAATCCTTTGTTACTAGTTATATCCTTTTCATCGTAAATTGATTAGTGACGTTTCTCTACAAAACGTTACCATACAAATAAAATAAAATATTAAAAAAAAACATGTGTTATTTTATAGTTTTTGATGATGTCGCTTACGTTTTTTCGATAGCAGTCTCTTGTATTTGAGTGAACAGAGTATAGTTATCACAGGAGCTAAATAAAATATAAAAAAAACGTTGAATAATTCACGATTCTACTATAATTTGAAACAAAAAAAAACATTTGTAACGTTCCATTCATAAACTTGAACCTTTTTTTAATGATCACTTAGTTTTGACGTCGACTGTATCGTTGAGTTTGAGCGAAATACTTTCGTTTCGTCATTTCAATCGTTTGCTAATAGTTATCTAAATTAAATTAACTCAATGTCTTAATTCAATTATGTTTAAATTAAGATTGAAATAGAGGAAATTGGGAGGCGGTACCTTGCAATAAGTTTATTTAATGTTATAATTATTATCGGCATACATCCTTGAATAAACTAAATAATAATAAAGTCCAGATTTACTATATTCTCGGAGATGATCTATTTATACATAATATAACTATATAATAATATAATATAATAAAATATAACAGGATTTTATGATCCCTTTGGATAATTGCGTCTTTTTGTACAAAAAAAATGTAGTCTATACCACTTCTAGTAGAATTGTAAAAGAGGGCATACCACCTTTGCACCCAATGCAAAATTAAAATGCATTGTCGAGTACCTACAGCCGAAATAACTTCACCGCCCGGAACCTTAAGCATAGATTTTTAAGGAATCAAATGACTGTAAATTAACTTTCTATGAACGTCATCTTTGGACTTGCGATAGCTATTTTATAATTTTTACACTAACCGTTTTATTGCTGAGTTTAATATGGAAGTTCAGCTAGCCTGTATATTCAGAGCGGCCAAGTTATTTCAACAATACTGTTTCAATCCTACCTTTCAAAAAAACTAACAATTCATCTTTTGTTCCAGAGCTTTCTATCAGCGAATGCAAAATGCTGGTGGGCGGGTGCTCTGGCAGCCGCCACGGCGGAACTACGGTACGCTGGGTACGTGTCACCAGGAGTCCTGCTGGTGGCCGGAGCCCCCAGGGCCCTGGAGACTGTGCGGGGGGCTTACGCCCGATCTGTGCTGAAGCCGCCGCCGACTTACCTCATTTGTGGGCTTGGTAAGTTGATTTTAAATAATACATAGATAATAAACGGCATCACTTGCATATTATGTTGCGACAGTCCGACACTTAAGGCTCATTTACACGGAGATAGTTTCTCGAAGCGAGTCTCATGCTATCTCTGTTTTCATCATAGAGAAAGACGAAGACAGAATGAGTCTCGCTTCGAGAAACTATCTCCGTGTAAATGAGCCTTTATTGATGATAGCTTTAATTTTAATGTTACGATAATTATGTCGTACATCAATTATTCTGCAAAATCTCTTATTGTTTTAAACATGTTTTATAAGGTGTGTTATTTTTTAAAGTGGTGTAGGTACGTTAGTCTATTTTTACTCTTTCAAGTAAGCAAGAATGTGCTTTTGTCCAAAGTGGATTCATTACATTGTGCGACGAGCAGAGTTCAGCCTTACGACCTTTAAGTCTACATTTTGTGTCTAAACAGGCATGTTGACAGCATCAATAAATTGCAAATCTAATTAGTCCGCCAGTTAGAGTTTTGAAAAATAATGGACTCGTATTTTTTCTTTTGTTAAATCTATGAATATTTGGAAAGATAAAACGCATCAAAACTCGAGAGTGGGGGCTTGTGACGTCAGAAGCAAGTAAAAATTGTACTTGCTTGTGACGTTTTGCCAATTTTAAAAGTGTCGCATCTTCGTCAATTTTGGTTTACGTAACAAAAGAAAAAGTAAGGGTCAAATATTTTTTGATTATCTAACTGACAGACTAATTCGATTTTTTCAGTCAAATACCTTAATTGAGGTCTTTAGTTATAAAACGTTATATTTTCTAATATTCACCTTAAGCACTTGAATATTTATACGATACCGAGAACAAGGATAACATTGACAACTTCTGAGAAATACAATTTTATAACATCTACTTAGAACATTAAACTAACTAAGATGATGTCATGACTAAAAAGTTGCAGCAAATGTGAGACATCTAGCTGCAGGCTAACGACGCTATTGTAATATTAATAATAACTTTAGTACATAATAACAGGATGACATAAATCTATTTTTTGCCAAGGATCATATGCCAAGCAACTCATGTGGGTTGAGATAATTAAGGTACTGGACCTTTAGGATCAACCTCATCAGTGAAGACTATACAAGCTTAGTTTTAGTATATACTAAACTTGAAACTAGTTTGTTCAGAATCACTAAGAGAATCGATTGAGATATTTTTTGCACCACATTTTTTTCTTTTTTTTCATAAATTTCATTTTTTTTCAGTAGGTTTCTACCCATAACAGTTGACGCGAATAGACACCTTGAGGCTTGAGATGGCTTAAGCTTCTTGAATATCTCATGAACAAAAATGTCATACTAAATGTAGGTAAAATCAAAATTCTCGATACATGGCGGTTATTTTATCAAAAATATTTATGTTATTTTAGTTACTAGGCAACCTAGTTTTGATATTAGCCATAAGTTCTGAAATATTTTCTAAACTGACGGAATAATCGTCTGTTGACACTTAACGATTCCACCCTGTATACTAAAAATAACGTTGTATAAATTATCTGTTAGCCATTTTATGTGCAATTTCTTGTGTTGAGTCTGGTCATAATGCCCTGTTCTATGGGTCGATTCACATTTTCATTTGTACCATTGTGATTGTTGCTGTGTTTATGATATGGTTGTGTTTTTTTTTTTCGTGTCTTTCGTGAAGTGCGCGTATAATTTATTATGTTGTTACACAAAATGGCAGGGACCAGCTCAAAATCAGTGCAGTGCTGTTTATTACGGCCTATACTACTACTGGCGGGAACTAAGTAATTCAAGTATATCCGTAACTAATATCCTAACTTCATATCTAATATTATAAATGCGAAAGTAAGTTTGTTTGTTTGTTACCTTTTCACGCCTAAACCACTGAACCGATCATGCTGAAATTTTGCATATACGTTGTCAGGTGTACAGAAACGGACATAGGGTACCTTTCATCCCGAAAAAAAAGTACTTTTCCCAAGGAAAACAACAATAACTTTCATAGATGGCGCCACGTGTCGTTCGAATCATGATTGAATTATACTATAGGAACTTTAGTAGTTTGTTAAGAGTTTCTTAATGCGAGCGAAGCCGCGGGCAAAAACTGGTTTTGAATAAATGAGTTTTGAAGTTGAATGACAGACAGACCTGTGCTAAATTGAGTCAAAACGCATCTTATCTTAACATTAATCAGTCACAACCTTGCAGTAACTCTGAGTCAGACTCATAAACTTTTATAGACTTCCTACTTCTCAGCCTTAAGACATAAATCAGTAAAAAATAAATCCCAGCACAGAGTAGTGTCGTCAATGACAATTGTATTGATCAAATGTATCGAGTACTGAAGTACTCGTATCGTTATTGAAATAACGATAACGATTAAGGAGATTACATTGAGATTTCAATTATATAAATCTGTAAATAGAATTATGATTAAATCTAACTTAGCGTGAATAGGACAGTGGCTGTAGACAAATGGCAATCGACGATCGCTAGAGAATAGAAACGACAATGAGATGTACTAGATTGACATAAGCTTTCGACCGGTCAAACGATCTGTTATGTCATTTCCATACATTTAATTGGCGTATCTATTCTCTGGCGATCATCGATTGCCATTTGTCTACAGACGCTGGTGTTGTTAACAACTTGAATTTTCTTAAAGGCTTTATATTTGAAGAAATTGAAATATTTTTTCAGCGTTACAATGAATAGAAATTTAAAATAGTGTTTTAGCATGACAATACAAAAGTTGAACGAGCGAACACTTAATTTATTTCGTAAGAACTACGTTCCAACATTTGACTTTAATCGATTTAAATTCGATACAAATTCTAAAATCCATTATTTCTCTATTCATCCATTGAAGCCGTATAAAATCAATCGACTAAACCTGCCTATGTTTACGATAACAACTACAACTCTAATCCGATCCAATCCAAAATAATGTCTCATCCGTACACCTTATCCTTTTCCCACGATTAGCAGCACAACAAAGGCGTAATTACGTGCACTCGCGCGCAGGCGGGCGGCGCGTTGCATGTTGATACTAAACAGATATGTACCAAAAGGTCCACTTCTTTCCAATGTGTAGTAGCCAGCTTATACAGTTGTCTCAAAACTCAACGTTAAGCCGGGAACAAATGATGACAGTTTGTGACAGTTTCGATTGTTTGTAAAAGTTTTTTTTTCAACACCATATTTAGTAGTTAGATTTAATTTTATGAGGTAAAATTTTAATCATGGTGATTTTGAAACTAGAAGACGATAAAATTTTAAAAAAGAAAATCTGATCTATAATAAAGTTAATAAACTGCCCCTATCATTGGTCCTGGTTCTTCGTCCTCGGCGTCTGCATATACAGGACGCCGAGATA
Organism: Amphipyra tragopoginis; assembly: GCA_905220435.1. Classification (NCBI taxonomy): domain Eukaryota; kingdom Metazoa; phylum Arthropoda; class Insecta; order Lepidoptera; family Noctuidae; genus Amphipyra; species Amphipyra tragopoginis. The sequence goes on along the minus strand of HG991997.1, from coordinate 5,976,389 downwards.
AACAAAAATATTTTGAGCAATGAGCAACTCAGTTCAAAGTACCGATATGATATTACTCATATGTTTTGTTGTTTTTTTCGCTCAACAAGTCAAAGCCAACCATAAAACATCAGTCTATATCCTACAAATAAGCTTGATTTTCTTTCCATACCGCTGCGTCTATTTTTATTTGTCGCGCGTTCCTTCTACACTTTTCTGTTGAGTGGTTGCATGTAGCGCCCGCGCAGCCCACTCGCGGCCTTGCAAGGACGCCGCTTATGTAATGAGTTACTGCTGCTCGTTGCTAAATGTCAAACGGTTAGTTTTTGTTGTTATGTCATACAAGTTGTAATTTGTAGAGAGTGTAAATAGATGCATGATGATTTAACCTTTCTTGTAATAGCAGTACAGCTTTTTGCTTTATTGCGTCGCGAAATATTAATCTTTTACCTGATTAATTACGTACCTAGGTTTTAAGTAAATTATTAATTTGAAAAATATGGCTCTATCTTAATTTTTTTTATCATAAAAGCATGAAACTTTGCATTCTTTTTACTTTTAATCTCTATCTTTCATTATTTTTAAATATCAATTCAAATCGGACTCACTTGCAAACGCCCTTGCAAGGTGCATGTATTTACGTACTTATTTTCAAATACTAATTTAAGATCTGTGGATACATTTATGCAAAATAAACAATAAACAATAGTTGCAAGTTTTTGCAAATTGTCAATGTATTGCTGCAAGTTTTGCACAAAATGTTTCGCTCAAAATTTATTTCTTATTCTTTGGGCAAACTTTAATGTTATTTAAGAACATGCCCTTAGTTTAAGTGTCATAGGCGCTGTTCCACCTTGACCTTGACCCAAGACAAACTTGTGTGCTTTGCTCGTATCCACAACATAAATCTAGCTTTTAATCTTTTCTAACAACCTCATAAAACGGGCTTATTATGTTTTATACTGGCAAAGTAATTTTTGTAGAATATTTAATAGCATTATGTTCAACGACCACACGCACGTTTAGATGCCATTATGATAAAATTATTGCATCGTATGGTATGAGTCACCTTAAAGGTAATTAACCTAAAAGGGATAAATGAAGAATTTTCAGTCGTAATAATGAACGGTATCTCATTTGCTCAAGTTTAGAGCTTCGTCCTAGATACATACTTGAGTGTTGATACCACATTCTTCATTCTAGAACTTGTGTTTGAACCCATTTGCATTTTTGGAGTATTAATGAGTTTTGCTGCTAGGATATTCTCAGAAGCTACCCGGAATTCGGAATTGCCTTTTTTAGGGTTCCATATCCAAAAGGTAAAACGGGACTCTTATTACTAAGACTCCGCTGTCCGTCCGTCCGTATGTCACCAGACTGTATTTCATATCATCAATTTTCACAGATGATGTATTTCTGTTGCCGCTATAACAATAAATACTACTCGTAAAACACAGAATAAAATAAATATTTAAGGGGGCTCCCACACAACAAACGTGATTTTTTTGCCGTTTTTATAGATGTACGGAACCCTTGGTGCGCGAGTCCGACTCGCACTTGGCCGGTTTTTTTATGTAATATGCTGGCAAACAAGCTGACGGCTCACCGGACGGACAGAGATTACCGCCGCGTATATACACCCAAAATACTTTAGAGACAAAGTCCAAAAATCTCATGTGCCTGTAATTTCACCGGCATCCGTACCATTCAAACCGTAATACAGCAATGCTCCTGTAGCAGTAGAAATAGGTATGGTGGTATTTCCCCAGATGAGGTCGCTCACAAGGAGGTCTACTGCAAATAAAATGACTTTAGGCTCATTATCTCATTGTCACTGTCACTATCCTACTCCATGGGACTTAATATCTACCGTCTCCAGCGAAATGTGATGGTACAATATATTACACTTTTGCCTCCCCATTCTAATGGTATATCTACACCCGTGCGCTTTTATGTTCATCTTGCGCCTTCAATTCATCTTGCGTCAAGCGCATGCAATATTGGCTTGTATGCTTATCGTCTACACCGGTGCGCCTCGGTCAGTCGTCAGTCGACATACAATAGACGGATTAGCGCGCGCTAGGGGCATGCGCTTTTGTCGAACTAGTATTAAGGCATGCACTATGGCGCTTCACGCATGCTTCAGACGAAGACGCAAGATGAACATGAAAGCGCACTGGTATAGACATAGCTTAAAAATACAAGCATGACGTATATTTTTTTTACAAATTATGTAATTATACAAACCACTAGGTTAGAATTATGTCGTTATTGGCGGAAAGGGCGTAACACTTCTTATTATGTTTTGTAAAAAAAACTAATTACCGTATTTATTTATACATGACCTTAACATAAGTGAACGACGTGGTGTTATTTGTGCTGCCTACAAGGGCACCCATAATGATCTCAGTCATTCAGTTCATGTATCCAACTAATTCTAACGGCTTGTCTAATTACCACCATAATTACTGGAAAACTATACGGTGTATATCTAATTAAAGAGTGAGTGATAATATTAGGAGTTAAATCTATAGAAATAAAAAGAAAAGTCCTGACTGACTGACTGACTCATCAACGCCCAGCCCAAATAATTGGACCTAGAAAGCTGGAATTTTGCACAGAGGTTTCCTTTGTAATGTAGACAAGGAAAAAGGAAGGATTTTTTGAAATTCAACCCCTAATGGAGTTAAATAGGGGATGAAAGTTTGTATGGAAAATCGTCACTTAACGAGTTTAAAATTTCACGCAAGCGAAGCTGCGGGCAAAAGCCAGTATAAAGTATGCTTGAAAACATTTCTGATTTTTTAAATATAATTTGACTTGATCGCGCTTGACCTTAGTCTCACCTGATGGTAAACGCAGACAGGGTCTAAGATAGAGCACTCGAATCCAAGTAACAGAGATATAGAGGGATTCCGCCATACCCCTCTGGCTCTCACATACACACGACGGAAACAGTGAACTGCTTGGCGTCGTACTTTAATGTGAGAGTGGTAGCTAGCCAGGCGGACCGTATAGATCCTACCACCAAGCGTGCTGGATTTTGTTGAATTTTACAACACGCGTCTATTTGACGTGCGGTGAGGAAGTTTTATATTCTAGGCCGTCACCTCACGGGATAAAATTGTTTGGATTGTTGTTAAATACAAACAAAATATAATTAAACTAGCTTTTGCTCGCGGCTTCGCTCGCGTTAATTTAAGGATCCCTAATTTTTTGATCCCAAAATATAGCCTATAGCACTCAAGGATAACGTAGCTTCCTATTGGTGAAAGAATTTTTGAAATCGGATGAGTAGTTTCGGAGATTACCCCCTACATACAAACAAACAAACAAACAAACAAACAAATTCTACCTCTTTATAATATTAGTATAGATAGGTCTATTATATTCTTAAGTCAGTTATCTAGATCTAATTGTAAAACCAATTTCGTGCGTCAATCAATACCTACCTATTGTGTTTTATTATTGATTTTCAAATTGGGCTATCCCCCAAGGAAACGAAGTCGGCGATTCCCGATAATATTTGAAGATCCATTTCCTATACAGATAGTTTATCTAGATTGGAGCTTTAAAATGGCACAGCCTACCTACTACATGCATAAATAGCATCTTGTTCGTCGGTGTTTAAGATCCTGATGTTCTCAAGGCCTAACCATAAAATATTATGCTAAGTTTGCCCACTATGCCTATGTTAATTAGTATAGATGATACCACGCATTGTTAGAAGTACGTGAGGCCGATAATTGTTCCGATGTACAGTTTGACATTGAGTTCTTTGGTCAATAGGACGTATGGGACCTTTTGTGGACGTAACGTTATGTTTTATTGTTAGTTTTTTTGGGACATGGCATTTTGATATATTTTTGAATAAATGTGATAATAATAATATGTTTGTTTATAATATCAATAATCAGAGCGCCGCGCAATGATTGTTGATATCAGTGTCCCGCATGACGAAAGCCGAAAATAATAAAAAAAACAAACATCTTGATTTGGCACACGATGTTGTTGACTTGTGGGATGTTGACTCAGCTGACATTGTACCGATAGTCGTTACAGCCAATCGCTTAATACCCTCGAGCCTCGACCAACATCTGATGAGCCTCTCTTTAGGCAGTTGGATCAAGGGTTTGATTCAGAAAGCGGTGCTTTTGCACGTGGCGCGTATTGTTAGGAAGTTCCTCTCTCTGGAGCCTTGACCGCCGGCAGCATGGACCCCGTTCCCGTTGCCGGTGGGTTACTATTTTTTATTTTTAAATTTATATAGTATTTTTTTATGATATGTATTTAAAAATATAATTTAGAAGTTTTTACAATGAATAAAGGTGATATGTTTGTTAAGAGTTTCACAGTTTTATTGGTAGGATCTGAACGTTTAAGCTACAAATTATTCAACTTTCACGTCCAATCTCTTCGTCAAATGAATAAACTAAGATAAATTGGATTGTTTTGTCTAAAAGGAAAGGAACTAGGAACTTATTCTTTTCCTTACAAATACTAGGCAGGTATATTGAATACATCTAACAATTCAAATCGATTGCATAATTTTCTTGAACGAGAGTTACAAAGATTTGAATGGTAGGCTGCCATTATGACAAATAAACAGGAAACGTTGAAAAGGAAATGTTATTCGAAACGACAGAAAATAAGTTCGAAATATAACGAAAGAGTTTTTATTGCAAACTTAAAATTCTAACGAAGAAATTTCTATTTTCTTATGATTGACTAAAAAATAGTTTTTGAGCTCACTGACTTACTTTACCTGACTGATCTTAATTTAATCGACTATGTTGGTCAAAAGGACGTACGATTTTAAATTTAAATAACCTTTCAAAAATAAATGTGTTTATGATTACGTGAAAGAAAAACTTGATTTATTTTGTAATTCCACCCTAAATGGACATGAAAGTTTGCTCTACATTGAAAGATAAGCGAAACTTTAGCACAGCAAAAATTTTGTCTATTGTGTTTTAACACAAACTTTAAAAAAATTTAAGTGACTATCTAAGTGAGATCTTGGCTGAAACTTAAGTTATATTTAGGCTTACCTAGGCATCATCGTAGAAACGTTTTAGATGCTTTAAAATTACAGAGCCTAAAAATACAACATAACATTTTCACAAAAAAAAGGAAATTGGATAAGTAAAAGGTACCGTTTAGTGAAAACATACTTTAAACCTGAACCACAGATTAAATAATAGTTACTACGTAACTTGAACGTTAATATTTTTTTGGTCGACAAGAAAACAGCCCAAATAATTATATTGGCCTCACGCTTGGTCCACATTATCGTATCTGAATAAGTAAAAACAATCGTTAACCTTAATTTTGCTTTCATTTTATGAGTTTAATTGTGTACTTTTTGTGAACACACTGCGAATAATACAATTAAGAATATAATTAAGTTTATTTACAGATACGTTTAGTATCTTTAGTGATCATGTTATTGAAAAAAAAAAAAAAAATGTTAAAAAAAAATGTTTAACATTTGGCGATGGTTATAGGTATACATACACATTGAATTTATATCTACGAGTACAACGACAATAGAGTGACGAGTTTATAAAACGAAGCATTGTGTGGAACACACGCTTAAAGTTCGAATGTTCGAAAATTTGAAATTGTATATTTGGAGTCAACACAATTATGGAATGTACGAGTATAAGAACACTTGCTCGAATTCGATTCGCACTTGACCGGACTTTAACTTAAATTTTAAGTAAACCAAAGCGTTTACTTTTACTTTCTTCCGATATCAGGTGGCGAAATACCGTACCACCTTAAAAAGGTAATGTGATCGAGTGATACTTAATTCACTACCTAAATGTAAACCAAAATCGTTAAGTAATAGTTACTAAAGGTTATTCTTGAATTTCGTAAATGTGTTTTTAACTTTTTCTGAACAAATTACGGTTGCTAAGTAATTTAAATCTGTATCGATTACTATAAATGGTAATACATACAGAATAATTGCAATGTAATTACTGTATAATTATAATTTGCAAATGGAATCGATTAAATTCAGATTACTGTTATAAATATTTGTATAAAAGAAAAAAAAATACGCCCCAAATAGTAAACTTCCTTTTTGAAATTACGAATGTTTCCAAAAGCGCATGACATACAATGATGTTCACCATTTTCTCCTGAATATAAGTGACAAGAGAATCGATTTGCTAGATGAAAATTATTCATGCAACAATGAATCGAAGCGAAAGTAACATACTAATAAAAAACCTAGTCGCTACATTTGTTGGGCATTTAATTCTAATACCTAACGCTTTATCGATAGTCCAATCGAATTCCTCCCTTACTCGATTACCACAGCTGTCAAATGAAGAATAAAAATTTAATGAAATTCGAACGTTAATCGAGAAGTAACCTAAAAAATTGGCGCCAAACGAAAAACTAATTGAAATCATCAATGCTTTGCTTCTGCAAAATAAATTGGTTTCTACATCTGATGTGGTCGTAGAATTCAATTCACGCGTACTAAAGCCTATTTTGTAATATAATGGGTGTTAAAAATAACAGTAATGTTGACAGTTAGTGGGTGCCATCAATGTGCAAGCTCCCAGCGGGTTTGGCATGGTGTTACCATTATTTCTCATTATGCTTGGTGTTGCCAAGTTTTGTCTGGAAAAATTTAAAGTCTATGCAGTTGGGGATGAACAAAAAACGGCTCATTCCTAATTGCGTACAGTAACTTTTATTGCTCCAATTCCTTAATGTGTCTCGCTGTTTTTGGCGAACAATACAAAGTTTAATATGACTTGTTTTTAGTCCCTAGAGCTTAGGCAAACGATCAACTTTTAACTAAGAAACACATCGGTTTAAAGCATATGTTGTTTAAAATCAAGTCAAAAAACAACTACTCGTCATGTCCACAACATACAATTTTTGTCGATATAGTGTGCACCAACCACTAACTCTGACAAATTAATCTAATTCTTGAACTAAAGAGTTCTTACACAATAAATCCAATTTTGAAATGACATTACGCCCATACATCGTGCAGTAACATGAATAATATTTATTACAAAATGCAAAACTTTCTAGTTTCTAGATACACAGTTATGACAAGTAACAATTGATTGTGTGCCGATCATCACAATGATAATTTTAATCAATAAACAGTGATGACTGTAAACACGACGTATCGTATATTGATCGTACTTAGGTCTATTGTTTAAGAGAATTGCCGAAGGCGTTGTAAAATTGCATGTATCTGTTTAAGCTAGAATCTTTATCGATATTATTATCTGACTACTTGTTCAATTCAAATTATGCATCTCATAGGCTAGTTTTTTGAATTATAGTTCCGGTTTATATTGGTGTTTTAAATGGATGTTGCCAAAACAAATTATTTTACTAATCTATATATATAAAAAATCGTAACGGAGCAAAAACTGTACACAGAATATTAAAAAAAAATGCTAGAAACAATATTGATGCCGAAACAGAAGTTTTTAGAATTTCTGTCTGTTTGTAAGCTTCATGCCAATACTACTGAACAGATTTAGCTAAAATTTGGCAAAAATGAACTTTAAAGAGCGGGTCAGGTTATAGGGTACAAATTATCACGCTATTGAGTGTGGGTGATGAGCAGTCACCTTATGTTTCCTTACGCAAAATCGCGGGTACAGCTAGTCAAAAATAAATGCTTTTGTATCTTAAGCATGCATTCTTTTCGCTCCAGAGCAGAAGCTAATGTCTTAAACTTTGTATTAATCTCTGTATAATTAATGCAATTTGGGTCATTAATGATCATTAAAGCTAAATGCAAAGGCTGCTTGAGGCAACGCCTTTAACCGGGAATTAATGATTTTGTTTTATTGAGTAGATGTCATTTATTCGGACTTGTGTTCTTGTTATATGTCGACAAGGTACTATATCATTGAGAATTATGGCGTATATTACTACTTTTATTAAGTTTTATGTACACGTTTTGTGTTAGCCAATCTGGCTACTACGACCATGAGGAACCGGAGTGATTTATCACTGTATAAAGCGCTAAAAAGAGAGAAAACGTCTCTAAAGTGCCTGCTAACTAATAATTATGGCTATCATAAAAACTTAATTGGATATTGCTCTAGCCATATTATGATTTTTAAGCTTTACAACGTCGATATTGTACCTACAGTCAACAACAAAAGTCGATTAATATTTTGGCATTCACTGCCGTTTTTCGTAACAAAAAGTAATTTTACTTTTAATTTATAATTAGTTACGGTTTACTCACTTGCATTTTTCGGGAATGCCAGACTAGTTTTGGACCCAAACGGACAAACCTTTAATCATGAGCTGAACACGCATCCAATTAATTGATCGCGAGTCAAATCTAACGTAACCTAAGCAATTCTAGTCTATTTTGAATAAATCTGATTTGAAGCTTGGAATTTCAAAATTAACTATCTCATGAGCTAATTTCATCCCAAGACTACTCTTTAAACTACTCACTTCCTAAGCGTTATTGGTAAACAAAACTAATAATTCGCAAGTTTTCGTTCATAAACAATTTTGAAACTTTAAGCATGCGCTTACTTTTGATGTTCTACATATATTAAAATTATATTTAACTTAATTAGTACCGTTATTATTAAACAGAATAAACTCGGAAACCAAGAACCAACGAATCCTAGCCGCCACTATCATTTCGCCTTTGAGCTAAAATCAGCTCCGTTGAACAAAACATAGACTATCAGTAGCGTAGCCAGACGTTCAGCCAGCATCAATTGACTGAGCCGTCTGCCTGAAAATTCAATTTTCGGTGGACAGAAGCGATCGCTTTGAGCGAGTATTGACATAATCAACGCGTTTGGCAGGTGGATTCGCCAGAAATACAATGTAACTACCTTTTATACACAGTGGTTTGTTGATTTTAATATTGGCAGAACTGCGATATCCGACAGGGTCGTCAGATAATATTGATAATAAATTGAAGATAGATGTAGTGTTTTTAGTTAACGGTCAAATAAATTTAAAATCAAAATGTGGTGGCCCGAATTTCATGTCCCGAGTTGAAGTATGACAGCTCGGGGGATCAAACCAGTCTTTAATAATACATTTTACTATTCAAAGTTAAGCGGTTGATAACATTTGAAATTAGAATGCGCTAGCCCGAATGTCATGTTCCGAGCTGAAGTGAGGCAGGTCGGGAAATAAATCCAATAATATCTGAATACCAACTGTTTTAATAAGAATTAAATAGATAGTAGTGAAGCTGTGTTAGAATGTTATTATCATAATTCATTCTGATAGATAATGCACCTTCACTACAATGACTTATCAAAATTTAATTATTTTTGTATCAAAATGTCATACGCTTTTGACATTAAATTATTCATACCATAAATCATTCATAGTTGTCAATTTATGACAAAGGAATTCCGCATACAGCCAATACGTTACATGCCAAAGTGAAGGCTTTACATAAGGATCATGTCGTGCATAATTGTGGTCATGTAATATTATGGGAAACGGCGGTCAGATCAGTAGCTAACTGTATCCGTTGCGGATATGTTTCAAGCGAAAACTATTGACATGCATAATGTATGGTTTTGTTGTGGTTCAGGCATTGTTTTTTAATATTAGTTCCTGTTTACTGACATGCATTTTTCGGGATTGCCCGACTAGTTTCGGACCCAAACGGAGCCCTTCGGCGAGGTCGCGAGTGATGAAGGGTTCCGTTTGGGTCCGAAACTAGTCGGGTAATCCCGAAAAATGCACTTGAGTAAACCGGAATTAATCATAAATACGAATGTGTCTCACGAAAGTTATAGGTAATACAAAAAAATATATTTTGTGGTTGATAGTTGATGTTTGTAAAAGTTCTCAATGGTTAATCCGTAGATCTGCGTGGTGGACTGAGGCCTTAACCTTTCTTATTCTGAAAAGAAGCACGTGCCCAGTAAAGGGACAGTAATAGCACAGTCTACCTATATCTTACTCCTTACAGTCGATCAACGTAGAACATTGTCGCAGAGCAATCGTGCGAGGGGTTGCGGGGTGAAGGGGCGGAGGTTATGTCCCGAGTAGCCATACTGCATGTTTGGGATATAACCTTCGCCCCTACATAATTTTGACATTTCATAGGACCTGTCAAATGTATGGGCGTTGACCCACTGTATGTAGTAATTAGGTACACTGTGGTAATAGGCTGATGATGCTTATTATGTTTGTAATCCTACTATAAAGGTGGAAGTTTGGATATTTGTGAGTTTGTGAATTTGGATGTTTGTTAATCAATCACGCCTTAACGGCTGAACGGATTGGAATGAAATTTGCCACCCAAGTAGAACATGACCTGGATTAGAACATAAAATACTTTTTATTCGGTATCATGAAGAAGTTCTCCTAGGATGCATTTGAAACTGCGGGCAACAGCTAGTAGATTCTATTTTTTTTCCTTGCAGATGCACTATTCTATTTTTTGCTATAAGCAACAATAAATAAAGATACGTTATAATTAAAGACCTAAAAATTCCGCATCGGCAGAATATACCTCCAGGAAGAGATTCTGATTTGAAGAGAGTAATAGAAAACTTTGCTTTATTAATTGGAGAAGATACATCTAATGATGCGGCGGTATAAAACTAGGTACCTATCTGATTTATGGAACATAAAAATATATTTAGTGTTGCAGTAACGGTTTTCTCACGACACTTTTCATCGGTATTTACTTCCTAATTACCGGTTAGCTCGTTATTACCGGAACGGCTGAACGACGTGAAGTTGTTTCAACATTTTTATTACATCTTATTACGCGAAGGATATTGTATGTAATATTACTTTATTGTGATTATTAATATTAATAAAGGTTTTTTAAAGTTCCGCGATTTGTATAATTAATTCAATTCAATTTCTTTATTGCATTCTATAATGTAATTTTAATACAGATGGTAGGCTTAAGACGATGCAATCAATTATGGACCTTGTCGGGCACAGCATAGAAGAGGAAGAGAACTATAATAAAAGAATTATAGAACCTACATCGGGTAAATCGCGTTCAAATATTTAGCAACGTCATATCACCCGATTGCGCAACACCAAAAGTAGGGTTCTGTTTTGTAAATGTTATCTAATGAGTCGTAACGCTGAGAATTTTTAAACAATTTAACATTTTGTGTATTGTATTTCTTTTATTGTTATTTTAAAACCGTCTCATTATATTATCGTTTACAATGACTATTAGCATTCTACTTAAAATTACATAACTCTACAACTAAGGCTTGCTTCACACATACCACAACTTCACCACAACCACACCACAAAAACAACACGTGTGTGAGCTTTAATTTGTATGAAAATGAATAGTTTAATTCACACTGATCACACTTTGTCGTCAAAGTTGCAGCGACACTATTCATACGTAACCACTGCTTGACCACTTTTAGAAAGAAAGAAAATATATTTATTTGTCACAGAGACAAAAAAAAAAGAATTAAAATAAAAAGGTTAACTGCGACAAAAAGGTGACTCAGCATAATGCTGTGCTATGGCGTGGACCACAAACACAGCTGATTTTCAGTGATCACCTAAATGACGTGCGGATATCAAGCCATTTGAGTTCGAAGTTGTCAAAAAAATTACGGATTTCAATGCATTTTTTGACAACTCCGTACTCAAATACTACTTAAGTATTACTTATCCCGAATTCTCAATTCAGAGACCGGAGATATGGATACCTATATAATACTTATGCAAGTAAAATAAAATAAATTATAATTATACCCCTTTCAAAATAAAGCAACTAATAAAAAATAAAACAAAACACTATACATACACACACATTACCATCTTAATACACATTTATTTGGGTACATTAATTTTAAATAAATATTAGCCTCTAACTGTCCCACTGCTGGGCAAAGGCCTCTTCTTATACAGAGAAGGAACGAGCATTGATCGCCACGCTTGCTCACTGCGTGTTGGTGATTTCAGATCATAGTCCAGGTTTCCTCACGATGTTTTTTCCTTCACCGTATCTCAGTGGTGTCTTAGATTAACTAAGAAAGTACATATGACATTGAAAAAGTCACATTGGTACATGCCTGGGTTTGAACCCGCAACCCGGTGCTTAACAAGCGGGGCTGTAACCTCCGGGTCACCACGACACTTTTCGAACACACGATATTATTAATTTTAAACACCTACCGGCAAATCTAAAAAGTAAACAAAAAAAACATCGACGAAAAGTCAGGACGCAAAAGCCTGTGCGTCCTGACTTTTCATCGACGTGGTGTGGTTTTGGTACGTGTGCATTCTCCCTAAGCTGACAAACTACATACATAACCCACTTCATTACTTAGCCGACATTAAGTAAAATTATTCAGTGCGCTTAAGCTATTAGTATTAATTTATTGACAGATTTATTTATATAGCTAACTTTCCAGTATATTTTAGTGGTTAGTCGCGGTTTTCTGCATGGGATTGTTTATGATACGACTTATTTTTCCGGGATAATAATAAACCTAATGCGAACGCGGCTGGTAGTATCGGCTTAGTGGCAATACCTTATGACTTTTCCTAGACGACGAGAAAAGCGAAGGTGAGATTATACTATACTAAATACATATAAATAGAGTAGCTATTACCCGTGGTTTCATTCGCTTGCTAGGGGACCTACTTCATGTACTCGGTTTAAAAAGATCCTATATGTTAATTGTGAAGTGTCGTGGTGACCCGGAGGTTACAGACCCGCTTGTTAAGCACCGGGTTGCGGGTTCTAACCCAGGCATGTACCAATGTGACTTTTTCAATGTCATATGTACTTTCTTAGTTAATCTAAGACACCACTGACATACGGTGAAGGAAAACATCGTGAGGAAACCTGGACTTAATGTTCTGAAATCGCCAACCCGCAGTGAGCAAGCGTGGCGATCAATGCTCGTTCCTTCTCTCTGTGAGAAGAGGCCTTTGCCCAGCAGTGGGACAGTTACAGGCTAATATTTATTATTTATTTATTTTATTATATGTTAATTCAAGCGTGATCTATTTGTGTGCCAAATTCCATCCAAATCCATTTCTTTAATCGTTTTTATGCGTGACTGAGTAACAGACATTCAAATATCCAATCATATTCACAAACTCTTACATTTATTATGTTAGTGGGATTATGCCAAAGTAGAGTAGGTACTTAATTAATGTTGCGAGCGAAAGAAGTAATTTGATGATTACAGATCACAAAAAAAAAGCATAAGCACCAAAAGTTTTTGATCAGCATTGTAGTAATTCAAAGAATAAGTTGGTCTCCTCTTCCTATACTTAAACATAACATCACGCCTGTATTCCCCGAAGGGTTGGGCAGAGGTGTATTGTATATTTCGCTATGTTTAAGTCCCATGTAATAGGGGATGAGCATATTGCCAACAAACAGGCACAAATCCAGACTCCGGGCTGCTATTGAGAAATACCACACGGAAAAACCTAATGACACTTTAATCGACTTGGGGATCGAACTCTGGACCTCACGATCAGCAGTCGCGCTTGCGATCACTTAATCAACTAGACAGTCAGAGTATTTATATTTACATATATTTCATAACTTTATATTTTTCTAATTTTATTTTATGGCTGCAAAATTATTTTAAATAATTTTCTATCTTTCTTCGATATAGCAATCTTTTACTAAGATACTAACATCATCTATCAGCTATCTGTAAGCCAATGAATACACGGAGCAGTAACCTTTGCGAAAAAAATACCTCAAAGCTTAGACTACATTTGCGGTTGCAGCCAGCCTTTTTCGCTTTTTCGTTGAACCTGGAAAAACGATGCAATGTATGTACTATTTTTGCAGAACAAAAAAGGAAGCTTTTACCGCTACCGTGGTTTAGGGCAAAAGATTTTAGCTTTTAGAACGAGCTATGGTTGAGTAAAACTTAGTTATGTTCGGTCAAGCATTTCCCGAGTTGTTACATAACAAACAAACCAACACTTTCGACATAACAATATTCGATATTTGTTAGTAAATAGACACTAATCCTACAAGTATCCTCTAATTGGAAACGCCATAACCACCCGACGATGCTGAAAGCGTTTCAAACAAACTGTATTTCTAGACACTTCTTTATGTTTCGTTGTAAATTATTTATTTATGTTCGTGTTTTATTGTCATTGTAATGAATTTGGATAAGCAGCTGTAAATTTTCACCGCTTGTTATTTAGTGATGGCGTAAAGTAAAATCGATGTGAAGTTCTAAGGCTGTACACTCATGTATAAACGCTCACCGAATGCGGGCCTATTTTAATATTGAGATCTTGTTCGTCTGGCTGTAGATGTGTACACATCCTAAAGCATTAAATTCACTAGCAACTAAAATTGCTCAAGTTTGAAAATTGGTCACACTGAAACCAAGTTTTGTTTAAATCTTCACGAGCAGCTTACGACAAAACAGGCAAGTTGTGGGTGTGTCGGTTGCAGTGTCTATACACACTATATACACTGCAACCGACACAGGTTGCAGTGTACATAGCTTAAAAGCGCATAGATTTAGATCTGAAGGAATTAGAAACAAAAAAAACCTGATTCCACATAGACTTTTTTGGGCTTCGTAATCATAGAGTCATCGATTCTCCTCTATACACCAACATGTTGACCGACCTCCGACCATGTCTTGCTTATTATGATACAGTAACGAGATTATCACGTACATATTAATTATTACCTTTGATGTCTCAATTACTGCAATCGCCTTTTGCTAGATGGTAGGATCTTTAAGGTCCGACTGGCTAGCTACCACCTTTAATTTAAAGTCGGCAAGCATTTTACTGTGTTCGGTCGTGCTTGTGTATGTGGGAATCAGAGGCGCAGAGGGGTGTCCTTTTATCTTTGCTACTAGGATTCGTACGCTTCATCTTAAACCCTGTCTACGTTTACCATCAGGTTATGAGACAAACGCGACCAAAACAAAGAATAATTAAATAAAAGCTTGTAAAAAACGCTTAAACAGTATACCTATCCGATGTGTCAAATTATTAGCACTTAAGTAGCAGTGTTTGAGTGAGTCATTTTGACACAAACACAGGTACTTAAATAAATGAGGGCATTTATTTTATAACCGCTCACATATGCCTACGACCTTCACGGACCTCGCACACGTCTCTTAGCACGCACTCGACAATGAGTTGACATCTCAGCGACGACATAAGACTGCTTTCACACTGTTGGATTAGCAGCGCGCTTGTGCCACGGAACTGACACACGCATTAATAATATCCATTGCCGCGCAGTTGCGTGCGTAACCAACTCAACGCTCTTAAGGCTAGCGTTCACTAACATCAATACGTTGGTCAAAAAACAGTTAACTCGAAAAATGGAGGCATTCTATTTAGCGCACCAATATGAAGAACACTAATTCGAATTGCACCAGAAGTAATAGGAAGAATTAGGAAGAAGTAATGGGAATACTATTGGTGCGGTTCGTCTTGGCGATATTCAAATTGGTGGGCTAAATGGAATGCGCCAAAAAATACTAGAATTTTAGGTAAACGTTGGTTTAACCACAAAATGTTTGTAATCAATACCACACAACTATGGGAGTAGATTAACAGAATGCTTTCAGAAGAGTTACTCAGCCACGTGATCGATAACGTGCACTGCAAGTAAATTGTGGAAACCAAACCAATATACGGCTTAGCAGCGCGATCGAGTTCGCAACAAATTCAATTGCAACGGCGCTGTTAAATCGCGCTGCTAAGTCTCCGATGTGTAATGAGTCTTATACTAACTACACGCGTAATATTACGTAATTGTCGGTTACTTGTGAAAATTTGTATGTACACTGTACATGTTTTTTTATTAGCGGATTCATATTCTTTACACAAAATATTTGTTTAGCGCACGTGAGCAGTAATTGGGATGTTTTGAACAAGTTTGCGGTGGTTTCACGCTTATTTGAGAAGCCTTAAACTACTTATTCATAGCATAGCATAATTTTTGTATTATAACTTTCGTGAGACACATTCATATTTATGATTATTTACGGTTTACTCACGTGCATTTTTCGGGATTGCCCGACTAGTTTCGGACCCAAACGGAGCCCTTAACCTTAAAGAGCGGTGCAGCGCCAGTTCGTCTCGCGACCTCGCCGCGTGTTCAGCTCATGATTAAGGGCTCCGTTTGGGTCCGAAACTAGTCGGGCAATCCCGAAAAATGCACGTGAGTAAACCGTAAATAATCATACATAGCATAATTACCCCATTATTTTCCCACTGCTGGGCACGAGTCTCTTCTCAGACAGGTTTAGGCTTTAGTCCACGACGCTAGCCTGGTGCGGCCTAGCGGACTACTCACCTTCGAGAACTTTTTGGAGCCCTATCAGGTGTGCAGGTTTCTTCATGATGTTTCCCTTCACCGAAATCACAATTGATAATCAAGTAGTACTTAGTCATATTAATAATTAGTTTTTCACCTTGCTTTATTCTGTTCTGTTCCGCCTAGAATTTTCCCAACTACCTATGTTGGGATCAGCTTTCAGTCTAATAGATGCAGCCGAGTACCAGTATTTCACATGGAGCGATTGCCATCAGACCCTCGCAACCCAGTTATTAGGCAATGTCGATATCCTAAGGTTAGACCGATTCTTCTTGCTTTATTATACTTCCTAACATAACACAGCCGTTGCATCGGCCATGCAATAGCAAACGCATCAATAATCATGATTTTACTGGCTTACATTTTCATCTACCTGAAATGCTACCAATACATAAAACCTACGAGAAGCTTTACCAACTGTGGTAAATATCGAAACGTCATCAATTTCACTGGAATTATTGACATATGTCGCTTATGCTACCAATCCTTACTAATATTATAAATACGAAAGTAACTCTGTCTGTCTGTGACGCTTTCACGCCTAAACCGCTGAACTGATTTTGATGAAACTTGGTACAGAGATAGTCTGGAACCTGGCAAAGGACAGGCTACTTTTATCCCGAAAAATGCGGAATACGCGATAAACGACATCCACGCGGGCACAGCTGCGGGCGATCTCTAGTGTTAAATATGTAGGAGCCACGTTGATAATAAACGTACCAGGTGCATTTGAGTGTTATTGAAATAATAATGGCGGGCTACGTCGATTTGAATGTCCCGACACCCGCTGCAATGTCCGACATTCAATCGTGTGTGTCTGGATTTTCCCCCCGTATTCATAAAATGCCGTTAGATGCAAGCGGCCAAGACTAGTTGTGGAAATCTATGGAGCAGGGGTCTACTCCCTAACCACGACGTCCGTGGTTTCGGCCTTAGTTACGAGCGTTTCCTACTCCCTATCACCTACGGACATACGATTATTTCGGGGCCCGAACTAAGAATGAATGACAACACGATTTGACAGTTGTCCGGTGTCCCTACTACCGATGTGTTTTTACCCGTCTGAAAAGTTGTACTTGACACTTGTTTTGTTCACTCCTACGTTTCGGGCTACTTTCGGACGGGCGACTAACTTCGTTGACGGACTTAGGGAGTAGGCCCCCAGGACTTTGTCCAACAGTTTTCCGGCTGATATGTGATCATTCTCAATACTCAATATTATATTTATTGCATTCAGTGTGAACTTAGGTGTTGAAACTAAGCGGCTCGTGTAGGTAATAATATAAGGTAAAACTTTAAGTAACACTAATCGGGTCTATGTTTGTCAAGTTTTTTAGTTCAACGGAGTTTTTTAATACAGTGTGCGGGGTGCTAGGTCGAGCGGTATCGAAAGCAAAGGAGTAGTTGTTGTATAAATGAATGTTAATTAAAGTTCTCACAAATCGTTCTTATTATAAAGTTATAACCTAATGTTAGAGTTATGTTAATGTTGAATGTTACTGTTTATGAATGCATCCGGACTGTTCGGTGTCTAACACTGAAGTTACGGAAGTTTATTAAACGTTATTACAATAATTGCAAAGTGTTGCGTTGGCAAAGTGTTCGGTTTCGTTGGACCGAACATACAGAATTCACGATTATAGTCCTAGATTTATAGGTACTAAGGTTTTCTTATAGGTAATGAAATAACACTATGACTACCAAAACTCCACTAGGAATATAAACATAATGTATAATTTATGATTAGTTCCGGTTTACTTACGCGCATTTTTCGGTATTCCCCGACTAGTTTCGGACCCAAACGGAGCCCTTAATCATGAGCTGAACACACGGCGAGATTGCACGTGCACGTGAGTAAACCGTAACTAATCATAAATATGAATGTGTCTTATTAAAGTTATGATACGAATAAGTGTATAATACAAGGTTAGTTTTAGTATATGCGAAACCTGAAACTAGTTTGTTCAGAATCACTAGGAGAATCGATTGACATATTTTTTACACCACATTTTTTTTGTTTTTTTTTTTTTTCATAAGTTTCAATTTTGTTTCAGTAGGTTTCTACCCATAACAATTGACGGGAATAGACACCTTGAGGCTTGAAATGGTCCGCTCGGTCAGTTTCCGTGTATTAGACAACTCCTGATATAGCACATCTCAGGCATTTCACACTTTTTTAGCGAACTTAACGCGACATAAACTAAGGTGTAACTTGGAGATTTACTAAAAAAAACACATATTCAGGCAGTTCTGACGAAAATCTTGTTGGGGTGTCTCGGTTTTCGCATAAAGTAAAAATAACGTTGTATATTTTACTAACTATTTTATGAATATCATTCACAAAACATTGGTGCCACACATAAACCACGAATTAAATGTTCAATGGAATAACTTGAAATCGACGCTTATCGCTACGTAGAGGAAATGTCAAATGAAGTCGATTCCGATTAGTTATCGATTAATTTACATGATTGGGCTACAACTTGATAACGAGTGGTTTGGATATATTGATCATGTCACCACCGCGAAGTGGAGTAGGGAAGGTGTGAAATATTAAGACTGCCCAAGGTAGTAGTGTAGTATAACGAGTGTAAATGAATTCGTGTAATTCCTTCTTCTTCGTGTCGTTGGCACGACAGTCATTATATTTTGTTAGCCCAGAACTTCGCCACTTCCACAGCGCCATCGGTGGCTGCGCTGAGATCACTCTGGCTGCAGGTTGTTGGGCTCAGAGGGCAGGATAGGAGATGGGGCATAGTTTGCAGCGCAACTCCACATCCACACCCCGCTACTGTTTGGTTCAGGTAGCCCCACTTGACGAGGTTGGAGTTACATCTTCCCACTTGAGATCGTAGGCGATTCAGGGGCTTCCAAATGGGCCAAGGAAACTTAGATCCAGCAGAAAGATGCTCATGTGTGTGAAGTGTAATTCCTTAAAACCACATGATCTACTACTGCTGTAGATTGATCCCGCACGGGATACAGCTTGATTAAAAAAAATTAAAATAAAACTTTTTTTTTCTCGCGGTTGGGATAAGTGATCGTATCTAAACCACCTAAAAGGATTCAATAAAAAAGCAAGCAAAAACTTTTAAGTTAATGTATATGCCACGTATAAATGAATGAAAGCACGGCGACACAGCTGGTGGGAACGACTAGCGTGATATTGCTCTTTGCAGTCAGTTAACTCGGTGCTCTAAAATGATTTAGAAATAGAAAACCAAGTTGTTTTTTTATTTTATTTTTATAACAATCCATTTAGGGTTAATCTGTGTCACGCGTGTAGATCACACATGTGTAAATCACGCGTCAAATTGATGTAAGCGTTCGTCGTGGTCAAAAAGATCGGAAGGGCATAAATCCATACATATTTATAAAAGGAGAAGCTGACTGACTGACTGACTGATCTATCAACGCACAGCCTAAACCGCTGGGGTTAGAAAGTTAAAATTTTGACAGTAGGTTCCTTTTGTAGCGTAGGCATCCACTAAGAAGGGATTTTTCGAAATTCAACCCCTAAGGGAGTTAAATAGGGGATGAAAGTTTGTATGGAAAATCGTCACTTAACGGGTTCAAAATTTCACGCAAGCCAAGCTGCGGGCGAAAGCTAGGTAGATAATTTATATGGACGCAGTCCGAATCCGCTTATTGTTGTAAGTATCCAAATTGGTCAAATCTTAGCAACACAGTTTTCAAGATTATGTAAGACTAGCTTTTGCCCGCGGCTTCGCTCGCGTTAAAAAAACTCTTAACACACTACTAAAGTTTCTATAATAATATAATTCAATCATGTTTCTAAAGACAAGTGGCGCGATCTATCATCGTTATTGTTGTTTTCCTCAGGAACAGTACATTTTTTCGGGATGAAAGGTACCTTATCGACGGGTCCTACGTATACTAGTATAAGTGCAAAAATCAAACTTTACAGAAGAGCAGTTTAAAAGTTCGAAAGCTTTTAAATTTGACATAAATCAGTAGAAGTATTTGAAATTTTAGAATGGTCCATACCACACCATTTGAAAATTTCAAATATTTCTTTTGATTTACGTCAAATTTAAAAGTTTTCGAACTTTTAAACTGCTCTTCTGTAAAGTTTGATTTTTGCACTTATACTAGTATACGTAGGACCCGTCGTTATGTCCGTTTCTGTACACTTAACAACGTATATGCAAAATTTCAGGTTGATCAGTTCAGTGGTTTAGGCGTGAAAAGGTAACAAACAAACAAACTTACATTCGCATTTATAATATTAGTTAGGATTAGTATGTCAAAATGTTCATTATTATGTTTATGAATAAAACACTAAATGGCATATATATAAAATTGTACAGAATGATGAGTAGTGTTCATGGTTTTCTACTAACCAGTCATGCTGTAAATGACAGTATCGTATGAACCTTTTGCATCTCTTCATTGTACCCATACCAAGTCGTAGGAGCCATATTATTGTTGTTTAGAAATCAACAATCTTCAGTTCTTAGAACGACTTGCAACGATAAATGAAGGCTCATCAGCCCAAGCTGTCGTTAATAGCTATAGAAAGCTCGGCATAATGTGACGCTATTACTGTTTTTATTTGCATATCGTAATGTCAAAATGATATTGTTCACACGCTACACCGAGGTGGAAAGCAATGGGTATTGTAATTTATTTTTGACTTTCAAGCTATAAAATTTGAGGTTCAGACACTTATCACCCTTTGCCTTATGAATAAGACGACGGAGAGAAAAGGTACGGTGAAATGATGGAATAAGTCTCAAGTAGTTTACATTTATCTATCATGCCCATAGGATAGTTACTTTTGTCTTGATGACCATCACGGAAATCGATATTTAGGTTGAGGCTAAATGAATGAAAACGCCACTGAAAATGATAGACAAAAGATCATACTTTGTACATTGTACATTCTTAATCTAAGAACAATGTGATGTTTAAGGGTAAAATTACACTTTTGAAGAGGTAATCGACTTCAGTGTCAATATAATCGTAAAAATGTGCCCTACTCCGATTATCATGGGTATCAGTTACCGGCACCCATCTAGTTTAAAGCCAGTTAACAACTCAACCGTTTCTAACGATCCAATAATTGGAATGCCTGAAGACAAATACAAATAGATACCTAATAGAATCGTTGTATATTGATAAGCAAATTACTTTCTTCGAACCTTTCGTGACCACTATCATCTCGGTCAGACTTCTCAGAAGGGAGACAGGGTCTGTCAAGATACGTCCTTCTGATAAGTCAATTTGGTATTCTGCGTTAAAGCCTTAAAGGCATGCGGTAACGGCCTTGTCGACCAGTTACAATGCAACCGGTTCATTTCTGACTTTCTTATTCCTTTAGCATATAACAGCTTCGTTAATGCATCGGACGTAGCTTTTTTGCTTGTATTGTTAGGTTTATCAAGATTTTTGCATGTACAAGCTAGATTTGCATTTTTTTTTTGTAATCTTCGTGTTTGTTTTTAATTACCAATATTTTCGTTTATTGCTTCAAGTATGTTTATGTTTTTACCAAGTTTTAGGGGGACCTTAAAATTTGTGCTAACCTGAAGAATGATTTTTGCAGACATTAGATAAATAATGGCGTTCTCACAACAATGTTGCAAGCAATTTATTAAAATTTTATAGTACTCGCGCGCCTTACGTGTTTAGTAAAACTTCAGAAAAGAAAACAATGTAAGTAGAACTTAAAAAAAAACATCAAAATAGATACTTGCCCACGTATAGATAAATCTAGAAAAAAAGCAATTCGTTTTTGTTCATAAGGTATGCAGTTTAATCTAAACCAAGAAAACATTACAAATGCCAACTTAATCTTGATTAACACCAAACAAAAAAGTCTATTAGTTTGACAAGCACCATATTAGCAATAGATCAGACGTATACAAAGGACAGGTAAAACAATATGCCTTTCACCATACCCTATAAGGCATGGTGCTCCGCGTGAACAAATATGGGGAAATGGCTTAAAAAGTGAAAGCATACCTATGGTAAATGTATTGATAGTGCTTACTCTTGTGATGGTTTATATTTGTTGTTTAAGTACTAATCTCCGCATTTATAAACTGACTGTAGGTAATCGTCTAACTGTGAGTTCGTTTCATTCATTATTTATTCCGTACAAGATGAGCCGCGATCTTTAAGATTCAGGCATTGATTGCCAAAAAGGACAAATAGTGATTCGTTTTTTGGTGAAAGTAAAATTATAGCCCAGAGAATATCAACTGATTTTCATTTTATTTCATAGGATTATCCTCAGAATACAGAAAGAAATTATCAATACTGATGGCATCAATATATTGTTTAAGCAGTACAACTCTAAACACTTCGTATATTACAATAACGACAATGCTTTTGGATAATCTATTATAATACTCTCGCGTTGATCACCTCTCACCTTTAGGTTTAAATCATATATTATAATGACACCCAACATGTAACTACGAACTTTCCCAAACACAAGACGATGTGTTTCTTAATGTAACAATAAATCAAAATATTCAAAACAACTGCAAATGATTTAGAAGATGACCACGGAGACGTCAACAAATAACGGAGATTCTTCATGACGTTTACATTCCTGTAATGATACACGATTCAGAGGTAGTATTTCATGAGGATTTTACGTCGGAAAACGTCAAATTAATGGAATAAGAGACATTAAAGTAGAAATACGGTTTGAAGAGCGAGGACATATGGAAGGGACCCCAGATTTCTAAGTTTTAAGTCACAATAACTCCTGACTAAGCAGATATATATCTTGATAGAAATAAATGAGATCCGTCAGAAACACCACTTACCCCTTCGAACCGTTACTATATTAGTAGTAATGCTTTGAAAGTACCAATGGGTCCGGACCCTCAATGTGAACTTTTCGCAGAGGAAACCAAAATATTCTAAACGATTGAAAATAATTTAGAAGACGTCAGCGAAGATAATAACAGTGTCTTCATAAAATATACATTCCTGTAATGGGACACGATCCAGCGATAATATTCTATGTATCACCATACATCAGACAACGTCAAATCAATGAAATAGCAGCGAATAAAACAGCAATATCTGTGAGGAAGACGCTGTGTTGAAATTTATTGAAACATGAATCAAGTTGAAGATGATTGGACATTATGTGCTGTTTCACCGTGTTATTCGATTAATATAATGATTGTGACAATTTATGATTATGATGTTTGGCTATTGCAAGAAAATAGTATTTGTAGAACAGAATATCTATTTAAGAAAATAAATCAATTCCTTGACTGACTGACTAAGTGACAGCACACGATCAAATTGTAAAAAAATAGATGAATGGAAGATTATATGTTTATTAGATATTGTAAAGGTGTTCAATTTTTTTTTTTCTGTAAATTCTGTTCCTAAATGTCAGTATGGAAAATCGTAATCTGCGTGTATCGGGTTAAAACTTATAAATTCTCTTCCACACAATTTTACCCCAAATTAGTTATGCATCGTGTTATTGAAGTTTGTTTGTTAAAATCGTTTTCTCTGCGTATATCAATTTGAAATTTTGGTATAAATAATTATTCAAATCAAAGTAAGATAGACCAACTTCACCCGCTCCGTTGAAAGTCAACTAAAGATTATATCCAAAATCTGCGTGGACGAAGTCGCGGACATAACACGTAATACAGAGGTAATACAACTTTAAAACAAAAATAAAAGATTTTCTGAAACATAAACATTTTTAAAGAAAAATCGTGATCTTGTCATTTAGATTTACGTTGAACTACGTGAGACATGAACTAGAAGGACTACATTCACTACTATTGACATAACTGTGGTGGCACTTAACTTTTTGCGAGGTTCAACATACGAGTTACCGGGAAATTCTAATTGAGATATGTTACTTTTGGACTGTACTACCATTATAAATGAGTGTTACCCACAATCGTCATGTAATTCTCCATCGCATAGATATGTGAAAACCTCAAAATATTAAAAGCAGTTTTCTATTCAATCCAGATAAGGTTCAAAATCGTCAAGCAATCAAATTTTATATCAGAAAGCACAGATGTACATCACTTGTCGTCATTTGTATTGCAAACTCATCGATCAACATCGACACTTACATACAGTCCCGCTGAATTACTTCTGCTGTCACTACACACGAAATTGCTTTCTAATACAAAGGTATAGAGTTCATTTCTTGCGTCACAGACGATTGTATCTTTGTTTTAAGAATCAATGCAGTAGATGATTGGACGTCAAATCTTACTTAGATAGTATCGTGTCGTGACTTCTGTGCGATTACAGCTTTGATCTTCGGAGGCCGACTGCCAATTTTGATATGGCGTATGCCACGGATATTATAAAAAGAATAGTAATTTGGATCTTAAGGGCGTACATGATTATGGAACTCAGAACCATGTTTTAGTGGTTAGTTATAGGTAAATTGAACTGAGAATTGGTTTGGAGTCGTCAGAAATCTAGTTTTTCGCATGTAACAAGATACTATATTTGTAAACTTCCTTTATGTCTCGTGCTGTCATTATAAATAATTATGTAACTCATTCATCACTGGATTCAAAAGCTTGTAAATCCGCGTACCGACTTCTAATATCTTGTTTGCTCGGATAGTCATATATATGTGGGAAATATTAAATTGGTTATTTCCTTTATATGTACATCTTGTCATGCCGCAATCAATCAACAATCCTGGCAAAATTGAAAATCGATATTAGTTTTGCAGTTTCGAAATATTAATTTGCGGACAGGAAATTACGGTTGAACGAATTCGCTTCGTGTGAACTTGTTTCCCAATCAGAGTAAGATCTTAGATACTGAGATAGGTGGCGGTAACGATAAAAGAACAAGTAAAGCACGTCACGAGAATAGCGAAAGTATACTTAATGAGTTGCACCTCAGGCTATCGACGGCATACACCAGCCTCAAATAGCAAATTGACTCTCATTTGACACACTCTTCCGACTAAAAGAAGCTCCGTTCTAAACAATAAAGAAAAATAAAACTTATCATAACCAATCACAGCACAGATTTGATTGCTACTAATTTGTTATTCGGAAATGACGAAGAAGACACTCTGTTAGAAAGTCAAATAAATTTGTATTGTGATGCCAGAATATAAGGTCTTATTTGCTTTGGTGGCATAGGCACTTATTGGTTGGCGAACCACGCTAGATCAATGTTGATTATTTTGTACTGACAAGCAAATTAGCTGATGCCTTTGTCTCGTTTGGACGTATTAGCGTGATAGGTGATTGAAAGAGTCCAGATAAGAGGGACCAGACGTGGTGTTCAATTAATCAGTTCATTTGATGCTGTATGAATGGAATTACATAGCTGATATGACCAGACTGTTACCCAATATGAGTTAACTAGTGAAACTTTCTTTAATCGACTGTGTATTGTTATATACGGAGCTTTGGTTTACGGTCACTTTCACATCATTGTTAGGTACAAAACAAATAAAGGTCACATTACTAATTACACATTATCAATAATAATTAACTCATTTCCTTTTGTTTTATAACCTAGACTTTCGTTAATGATAACATACTAGACTCGTTTGTTACGATCTATAATACGTTATAGAAAGTCGGTAATCATGTTTGTTTCTATTTTTCTTTCAATTTAGTGGGAGTATTGTGCTTCATTTTGGTAATTAATTATTTTTTGGACTTTTACTTTAATTTTTTCAACCATTATATCAATTAGTGTTTCACTTCTAACAACACTTAGTCTGAGAACGTTTCAAAAACAATACAATTCGCGACCTACTTTTCAATTTAATTCTCAGTTAAATCGTTAAAAGCCGGTAAAGCATTGTGTATGCATTTAGCCTGAATTCCGGCGATAGCTGTAAACAATAACCCACTCTTAGGCCCATAAATGTAAAAGACCGTCACGACATGATCACATATGACCCTGGCTTTTACTTAAGCACCATTGAAAGCGATCCCTGCACACTAGAAAGTTACAGTAATTGTATAGAATTCACTTACACCTATATTAAGATGCGAAGAATCTGATAATTGTGTGAAAATGTCAACAGTGTAAACTTTAAATGAGTTCTTTTGTTTTAGTCTCTATATTGAGAGTTTATAATTACCACATTTTATGAACGGCGAACCGGAAACTTTAATTTCGGACTGGCTCATATCAAAAGCCGCCGAACAAGTGCACTGGTTACTTGAATTGAATGTAACTTTATAGAACGCTTTCCCTTGATCTCATAGGCTTTTCCTGTCTCGCGGCTTGTGGGTATTTAAATGTTGTGGATGCAAATCGAGAAAACATGTTCTCATAGATTTTCACCAGTCAACGATTGTCACGACAACTAGACAGTGTTGTGACAGAACAGACATAAGCAGACACGTGTGTCGCACTCGACAAACTAAGCATTTGCTGACACGAATGTAACTTTGATGAATAGGAACTTTATCACAATGGAATACAATACAACATGCCTCTTCACAATTAATTCTTACTGCCTAGTCATGATTGTTGTGGTGGTTGACGAGCGTCTAAATGATCTCGATGCTTATCAAGACATAGAGTAAGTTGTGATCGATATTGACGAAAGTGAATGTGAAATTTGAGAAGCAGCCTAAAAGAAAGCAAGAGTAGACAATCAAGGTAATTAACATGCACATCTGATATTAGTGGAGACTCTTGACAAACGCAATTTGTTTCCTCTATCTGTAACATTATGTCTGGACGTCACTAAAAAGTTGTCAATCACCGGAACTATCTCAGTTTCAGTGTCGCAATGTCGTTTGACATTATCTAAATGATTTGTATTGTCACTGATGTCAAAATGTCAGTAGCTAGCGTAAGTTCTAGGAATTTCTTGAACGTAATAAACAGAAACATATTATTATCCACGTTTGTCATCGGAGCGTATTTTATGGTCGTAGCGGTGGTTCGCCAGACTCAAACTTGTTTCTCGAGGTTGACATCCGTACACCGTTAGCTTGCTGAATCGTTGACCCATGCCTTTCTTTGTGTTACATACGTGAGGTTCAATTAGCTATGACATTTCATATCAAATTGTATAACTGAAGTAAAATTATTTCTGTCCAGTCATTTTATCAATTCATTCCTGTCTGTGTATGATGTAATTAAACTGTAACGTTTTAGTGGATGTAAAATTAAATTACTAGCCTTGTAACTAGATGATGGTGATGGATTAACAGTTATTGTACGTTACGTCGACAAATTGGTGGTAGTTTAGCTATCTAGATTAGTAGTTAGCGAGTACGAATTAGACTAACTCGTTTCGTAACTAATTGGAATGAGTATCGTCGGTGTGTGAACTTCTACACTTTGGAAATTAAATCTGTTTATTTGCATTAAATTATACGATGATCCGGAACTGTCAGAGGTACATGAAGTAGATAAATAGCATCTTTCATTTATGTGTATGGATTTAGTAGGTGAAATGGAGTTATGTTTTATGCATAGGAAATGTTGTTTGATTTAGCTTCTGTTTTATTATCAACAGCTACCAACCTTATGCCATAAACCTTAGGAATTTTATATTCATCACTAAACGTGGTTTAAGATTTTCCTCATTTCTAAGCTAGAATGATTAACCAAGCATTCATAACATCCCATTGCATACTGAGAATATCTGTTTCATACCGTTACCATACGCAATGGTTTCCGTTTCCTTACAATACATGAAGAGAATCCATAGGCCTATCATTCCTTTGTTATAGATCACAATAGTTTTCTAGTTTTTACACCGATTAACTACTGGACGTATTGTGATATCAAAACCTTGGCAATGAATACATTTGCCACACATACCCAGTTCCCATGTAATTTTGTGAGACGGTACATTTAATTGAGCAAAACCGTTGCATTTCCTTTCTTTAGTATGTTAGTGTGGTTTAATTAGTGCTTTCGGATGTCTACAAGGCTCATCAGTCTTGATAGTTGCTGCAAATTGCTTAATTATTATGTCTACAGGTGGTCTTGATAAACGAAATCAAAATGTTATCGGGTTTGATCTAATTTATTTCTTGGCACAAATAAAATTGATTTTAGAATCTTATTGTTTTTTAGATTGTTTTTTAATGTAAATTTGTCCTAAAATCAATACCTGTTGTTAGATTGTTAGCAATGCAGTTTTATTTAAATTTATATTTTATTATTCTTTACGTTTTATTTCAAATTTTCTCCAATGTAACTGGGTTACCATTTACCATAACTGGCCAAACATTATCAATCTCGAAAAATCATGCCAGACATAAATTGCAAATAATAAAATAAAAAGACGTTGTTCCACATAAGAATAGTTTTGTGGTCTATAACAATCACAATCCAATGAATTACTCAAATAAACCAAATTACCTCTTCAATAGCCTTATTTTGATTCTTTTATTTCTTATTATTGAAACTACCTTCGACAACTTGACCTAAAATAATAGTATCATTGAATTAATTCTCATTCATGCGATGATATTGCTCCGTATAGAAAGTAAGAGCAGTGCGGTAAAAAATAGGAAGTTTCTATTAAGCTGAAAGAAGTGATAACGAACCTCTCGCCACCAACAATGGTGTCGACCATCTTGTTCCAGTTCCCAGTGACAGCGATAGTTTCTAATCCTAAACCATAATGAGCGAACCATATTCACACGTCTCATATACACTCGATGAAAACACTCACGTTTCCTATTCCACGGTACTCTCTTCAAACTCATTTTATACGCCAGTGACTTTAATTTCGGCGCATTCTTTTGTTCTGTTATGTACTGATACAGCCAACGGTTCAGCTGACCTTGTTGATGAAAGTAAACCTATTGTCCTAACCGACCTGGGTCAAAGATCTGTCGCGGCCATATTTTAGTTCCCCAAACCGGAGAAGGCTCGTCACGAAACGCCATCACGATACAATTTCACGATGTTAACGTCACGCCGCGATTTTAGCTATAGATATTGTCGCCGAGAATCGCATTCAAATCCGTTTGAATTATTAAATACGCTGGGTTTGCACCGTTGCTTCGAACAATGTAAAGGTTATCAAGATTCAAGGACCTTCTATTGGGATGTGCAATCGTTTCGCGGAAGCATACACTTATGTAATATGAATTTCACTTTCAGAAACGGTCGCTAGCACCTTTATAATTAAGTGCAACAAAGGTCAGAAGAGTACATAATAGGTTTAACGCGTTAACAAGACTAATATGAATCAATTTCTCTACCTAAGGCAGTGTAACGCTTTTTTTGAACATTATTGTTTAATAGTCATCGACACTTTCTCAGGCTTCGGCACAAATATCCGCTGCTGCGGGCGTTATGATGTTCATAACAATATTAGTGTAAAGTTTAAGTAAAAGTTCCTTTCCCTTTGTAATTATTGTGTTACGCTTATAATGTATAGTTACGCTTTTCTTTACATCACTTGATGAAACTTTATGTTATCCAAAAACATTTATAACTACTATTTCCTGTTCTGCTTCATAGACGGAACTTCTATGTTCACAATGGACATCATCATGACCATATAATAGATCCTCATAATCAATCAAATACTAATTAATAATAACATAATTACTAGCAACAAAACAAGTACCAACCTATTTCAAATCAGTGCCAAACATGGTTTGTTTAGCAATATTTGTCACCTCTGACCCGTCTATTCAGGTTATACTCAACAAACAATGCAATGAAGGTCCATTGTCCTACCAACCATAATTCTATGGACTTTGTTAACTGCTATGTAATAGTTAATATGCCTTAGAGGTTAGAGGATGACGGTAATTTCAGTGATTGCGTACTTAATAACGTTGATTGTTGCTTATTCAATATTTTGTTAGCTGTATTCATATAGAGGGTGTATTGTGTGTAGGTTATAATAATCTTGTGAGTTCTGTTTAATTAGCATAAGTACATAGGAAAAATCGTTAACCAACCATATCCACGAAAAGTGAGTCTGTCTGTTTGTGTTTTCATGACTAAGCTACTGAACAATACGAAAAATGGAACGTAGGTACATTGCACTTTTTGAGCATGGCATTAAAAAGATCTTACAACGACTTTTAATACAACAGATATATACGTAGAATAAAATAGACAAATAAAGTTGACTGTGCTATTCTGTTGGAGCAATGCTCCTGCGTGTTAAAGCGCGCACGCTTCGCGTACGAGTCGCTCGTGTCTCAAAAACTTTGGAATTTAATAGTTAGTCCCTTGTCTTAACGTACATTTTCTATCGGTGTAAAGTATAGGCGCACGCTCAGCGCCCGAATAGCTATTGCGTAGTATACGCGTCGCAATCGCGCAGCGCTCGCGCCGCCTCCACGGCTAGGATGGCAAATACAATTTGAGATCTATTGATGTGTCATAAGACTCAAATTATATACAACAAATTTCAAAGCGAGTTAGACGCGAGTGCTGACGTGCGTGGCGTGCGCTTAGTGGGCGCGTGTCATCTGAACGCGCTCTTACGCTACTAAGTCAATTCTCTCTCTACCGTTTCCGTTTCCGCAAGCGCAAATAGTTGCAGGATGCTTATGCACGACCTTTAACTGCGAAGAAGAGCGCGAGGCATACGCAATGTTTCCTTTCATTCTACCTACGTTTTCATAAAATTTTCTAAATTTTCGCTATCTATTTAACATAATATCTGTGATTAATAGAAACCTACATGTTGTGTTTATACATCGGACTTTGCTTTGCTAAGGGCAAACACAAGCACTCTGCAAGCCCACATATGTTTCCCCACAAACAAGTACCGCCGCGGGCAATTTGACGTGATTTGCGTGCAGCTAGTTTTTCACAGAGGACCATTGAACTAATAGCGAGCTGCCACACACTCCTGCTCTTTGTACACTACTGTGAGAACTCGACAAAATACACGGTAATCTAATCTAAATCTCGATTTAAGAGTTGACTAGTAATAATAGCTTACATCTTTTTTCATCCATGAGGGGCTCGTCATACAATTTGCAAGGTTAAGCTGCGCTTGCCGCGGTTAATCCGTGAATGGGTGACCCTTCGTAACACATCGAGACCCCTCTGTGCCTCGGAGAGAACGTTAATCTGTCGGTCCTGGGTTTTATACGAATAATAGGTATCCAACAGTCGTTACGGGTAGTAAGGAGCCCGCAACTCTGACAACCGGCTCTAACAAAAGGATATCGGCATTGCCCAGTACCTCCGGATTGCGAAGGTCTGGTGGCAGTCGCTCCGGGTAAAATACTAATATTCAGCTTCATCTGGTTAGACTGGAAGGTGACCCCAACATAGTTGGGAAAAGGCTAGGCAGATAAATAGATCTATTTTCATCCATGTCAAGACTTGCTTTCATTACAATGCAGAACATTTGGCCTGACCTTCTCACCTAATGGAAATTCGGGTTTCCACAGTTCAGTGATTCTACTAGAGCCCTTGTGGATTGGAAAAAAAACCACTGATTTAATATACTATCTATCTTTTTTTTTGTAACTTCAGAAAATCCTCATGGTTACCTTTCGCCCTGGGAAGGCGTAGGGTTATGCCGGACTCTTATCGGCTAAAAACCCACGGTATTCCTTCTCCTGACCCTTGGCCTGGGTCGCGGGAATCGCAGCAGCATGCACCGCTACCTTGGCAGAATACTATCAATCCTGCTACCTTAGCACTGACGATATTGCTGGCCACGCTTGCAGGGCTTTGGCGAACATTCGTGTTATAATGATAGGACGAATAATATCATGCTACATGCGAACTATCCTACATCGTGATATCAAGATGTGACACGCGCATAGCATATATACAACTGCCCAACATCAACCATTGGGCAGTAGCCAGCCAGACAGAAGACCCGCCTGGTTGGAGGATCCTCCCTATTCGTTGTAGGAACATCATACCTCGTTCTTCCACAATATAAAAATGTTGCGATTTTTTTCCTTTGTGCTGGCTCGAATATTTGCCGAATTCCTGTAAGTGTAGTGCAGGAGTACGAACATTTCTTGATCCCTGGCACAAATATTAAACTTTGATTAAAAACTTTTTATTTCGCCCTTCATACGTTCTCACTATTTTCTCGTCTCCGAACTCCCGAAGAACTATAGTACTGAATGTGTTAGATAAATTATATAGGGTTGTGTCACAGCATCATTAGTTGCGCAATCTTTTTATTTTCCTCTCTTCCTACGTGACGTCACTGCTAGGAAGTCCGGTGACGCTTTCATACAATTAGCTTACAGCAAATAAGATTCATAATTGTGCTACTGCAAATTATGTTGTCATCAAAGACAATAAAACGTGAGTTATGTGATGATAATTAAGAGTAAGTAAGTACGCACAGCTATATATCAAGCTATGGATTACCAGTATGAGGTGATCTAGCATTGTTATAGGCTTTCTGCACTATGAGAGGTCAGCTTATACTGGATGGTAGCTTGATAGTAGCCATGTGTAATATAGGGTTCATCATTAATGCTTTTATGATTGTCTTGAAAAGATATCGTGGTAGCCCAGAGGTTTATGAAGATTCAAAACTTAGCATGGACCTACGACCTATATACAGGGCGTCCCACGACTTTGCCACATGGAGGGGAAGTACCTTAAATACTGTAGATAGAAAAATTTACTGAATGGAGACTTCATTTTGATTTTTAAAACAATACGAACTGCATTCAAAGAATTTTAAATAATCATCTGTCTGAACCGGGAATCGAACCCGCCAAATGTGAAATAAAAAAAAACTGTAATTTTATTGTACTAATCGAAAGGCTCGATCAGATACATTTATTTCTTCTAAATAACATAGCATCAAAAATAAAAGGAACACCATGAAATTTAACATTTATTTGAAATAATAAGACACGTTTAACTGTGTAACTTACAAACAAATTAATGTAATAAATGCTCAAAATATGTTTCTTCCTATTGTATACAAATTGTAACTCTTTTAATAATCTCGCTTACCGTTGATTTATTTATTTTTTCATGGTGAACATTTGAAATAATACTTCGAAATAGTAATAAAGCAGAAAGTACTACATAAAGTAGTTGTTATAAGCACGACATAGTAAGAGAAACTGCTATTCATATTCTGAACAAAATTTTAAATTAAATGTTTAAATTTCATGGTGTTCCTTTTATTTTGGATGCTATGTTATTTAGAAGAAATAAATGTATCTGATCGAGCCTTTCGATAAGTACAATAAAATTACAGTTTTTTTTGTTTTCAGATTTAGCGGGTTCGATTCCCGGTTCTGACAGGTGATTATTTAAAATTCTTTGAATGCAGTTCGTATTGTTTTTAAAATAAAAACGAAGTCTTCATTCAGTATTTTTTTCTATCTACAGTATTTAAGGTACTTCCCCTCCATGTGGCAAAGTCGTGGGACGCCCTGTATATATAGCATGGACCTATGACGACGTCTGTGGTTTAGTGGTTCGAGTGTCGTACTGCTGATCACGAGGTCGTGGGTTCGATTCCCACAGAACACAAATATTTATGTGATGAATATAAGTGTTTGTGTTCGTCTGGGTGTTTCTTATGTATTATAAGTATGTATTTACAAAAAAAAAAAAAAGTATATAAGTATTATATCCATTGTCTAGTACCCATAGTACAAGCTCTGCTTAGTTTGGGACTAGATGGTGCTGTGTAGAAAAATGTCCCAAAATATTATTATTATTACCTACACATGTAACTTTTTAAAATTTTGTATGTTAACCTTAAACAACATGTAAGGAAATCTAGATTTAATGGTCTGGGATCACCAACAAGCACTGAGCTACCGGAGTGATCAATCTCATTCCTTCTCTGTATAAGAAAAGGCATTTACCCTGTAATTTTACTTATTATATTGTTATAATTTTAACAGTTTCTGATGCCTCGCGAATTATCCAGTATCGATCGAAAATTTATTTCTAAATTCTATTTAATTTTCAAACCAACATATGCAAATTCGAATAATTTAATAACACACAAAATAATTTGCAACAGCTGCCTGAGTTCATAACTGTCCACTGCTGGACATTAAAACTTCCTTGAATGCCTATTTGAAATCATAACAATATGTACTTACCAGTGGCGAAGGGTGAATTTTCTTAAAAGGGAAGCCGGACTAATTATTTGTTTAAATGATGATTGAAAATAATAGATACTACCTAAGTAGTATTTGCCATATTTCGAAAGGGAAGCCGATAGGAATCGAGTTGTATGGAGCCTTCGCCACTGGTACTTACTGTAATCAAAGTATTTATTTAAATAAAGATAATCAAATTGGGGACCCATGCGCGTGGAATTGGGAAAATGCCGTGTAATGATATAATTTCCCATACAAAATGAGTTCATTGGCTTGGAACCAACCGAATTAGGTGACAATAACATGGGAACAATCATATTTCTATTAGGTACGTTGTGAACTTGCGATCATTATTTCATGAACATTGAACAGTGGATAAAGAAAAGGAATAAAACAACTGAAAACGTGGTTACAAAGTTGTTACAGCAAAAATATTAAAAGTGTTAGTAGTGCCAAAAGATGTAATAAAAAGATTTAAAGACAGCTGTGTGAAGAGTTCGATGTCCAAAAGAGTTTAGCTTCTATAGAAAAACCTTAAAACTGCGATCAATTCGTTTAACAACACAGCATTATGACAGTGTTTTACGACCTTCCTAAGGGTGGCATGACTATATTAAAAAATGATTACATTTTTATATTGTTTCAAAGAAGATATAAAAAGAAAAAAAAAAGTACCGAGTAAGTGCGAATCGGACTTCGTAACTCGACCTTTTTTACAAATGGTATAGAACCCTAAAAAAACATTAAAATGCTGGAGGAGATTTTTCGAGAGAGACAAATGGCAACTGTTCAGAGTAATGTGAAGTAACTACACTACAGGTTATATTTATAAAGCGATTGTTAAATAAATTACAAGTTCTTATGAAAAGTACCGATTTAAACCAAACATTCCTTCGCGTAATCTCTTTTTGCATAAAACCATAACAAAAGAATATCAAACGACGCAGACGCAGCCGTTATGTCCCTAAACAGTTTCGCATCTGATTCACTATGGAAACTGAAAAAAAACCTCATTCTAAAGAATTATTTACGCCCACCGCAGGGTGAAAACAGCAAGGTGAGAAAAACGTGGTTTACGTGACCATACAAATTTATAATCATTTTATTTGATAGCTGTGGAGTTTATTATGATGACCCAGATGTGCGCAAACGATATCTCTAAGGGAACTTCCACGATTCTACTAAACTGTTTATTATTTTAATGGTGACATTTGTTTTATTATGTTGGCTACATGTTCTTCTATCGTGTCGGCACGAGCTATAGAAGAATAGCTCATGCCGTGGTGAAAAGATTAGTCAGTCAGCAAGGATGGTAGCGAGGCTGACTGCACAGGGTGCGGGGAGGCTCTTTTCATGCATCCCTACATGTTACTACATGGCTACATGTTTATTTTCATTTATTAAGAAACTACCGATTGATAACCTAGCTGTTGAATCGTTGCCATCAGTTAAGTTCGAATCCGGCCCGCACTTTTAACGTTCATGTTCGTATTACTCTGTAGGCAATACAATACCTTGTCGAAAGTCCATGATATTGACATCTGCGAGTCTTTATCAAAATATAAAAAGGTATTAAAACAACATTTGTAAAACAACTTCTCAACTTCTAAATTGTTTTTAACTGTTTACCTCGCATTCTTTTATTTTATTAAATATTGTTGTAATTTAGCTTAGTCGAAAAAAAAAAAAATGGCATTTTGTGGCCTCCTATAATTGAAGGAGTACTCGGATATAAGGCTCATTCTATTTACCAATTTTTGTGATTTTCTGTGTATGTCCTTTGTTGGAATAAATAAATAAATAAATAAATAAATTAGAATTTGATTATCACTGGCGTTAACGATGAAAGAAAACATCGTGAGGAAACCTGCACACCTAAAGCGTGAATCACATAGAAATGGCAGGCGCGTCGCTTTCATACGTTTTGTCGTGCCGCTTCAAATCTTTTTCGCAAAAAATGTACGAAAGTGACGAGCCTGCGCCGCATCTGCGCCGCGCAGCTTCTGTGTAATTCACGCCTAAGGCCTGAATTACATAGAAACGGCATAAGGCGCAGGCACGGCGCAGGCGCGTCACTTTCATACATTTTTCGTGCCGCTTCAAATTTTTTTCGCACAAAGTGTATGAAAGCGACGCGCCTGCGCCGTGCCTGCGCCTTATGCCGTTTCTACGTAATTCACGCTTAAGAGGGCTCCATAAAGTTCTTGATAGTGTGTGTAGTCCACCAACCCGCACCAGGCCATCATTTTTAGTTTCCGAGATATTGAAGTTTATGTTAGTGACCCGGATTCATCGCTCCCAAGTGTATTATACAAGCTTAGTTTTAGTATCACGACCATCTACAGTGAGACGTAAGTTATGGGAGGAAAATCATCCACCACCTCCCAACTTCGTTCAACCCCAGGAACACCTGCCACTCGGATGTGATTTGCAGTGGCCTATATGGAAAGCGCTCAATAGACTGCGCACCCAAGTAGGCCGATGCAAACATAACTTAGCAAAATGGGGGATCATAGATCCCTTCGACACACAGTGCGAGTGCGGTGCTCCTGACCAGACGATGGACCATTTGCTTCAGTGCCCAAAGTGTCCCTACACTTGCACTTTGGAGGACATGAAAAACGCCACTGATGCCGCGATAAATGTGGCTACATATTGGGCCAAAGTACTGTAAAAAAAAAAAAAAGGATTATTACCATCGATTCGAAAAGAAGAAGAAGTTTTAGTATGTACTAAACCTGAAACTAATTTGTACAGAATCACTAGGAGAATCGATTAACATATTTTTTACACCACATTTTTTTTTTTTTCTTAAATTTCAATTTTGTTTCAGTAGGTTTCTACCCATAACAGTTGACGGGAATAGACACCTTGAGGCTTGAGATGGTCCGCTCGGTCAGTTTCCGTGTATTAGGCAACCCCTGCATAGCACATCTCAGGCATTTCACACTTTACTAGGGAACTTAACGCGGCATAAACTACGGTGTAACTTGGAGATTTATTTAAAAATACACATATTCAGGCAGTTCTGATAAAATCTTGTTGAGGTGTCTCGGTTTTTGTATATACTAAAAATAACGTCGTATAATGTATGATCTGCAGGACCCTTCATATGAGATCTTATTTTAATTCAGTACATCCACATTCAGGGAAAGCCTACATGAACGTGACGTGAAGTAGAACTCTCACTCAATGTCACGAGCAGAAAATACGTCTTGAGTGGAAACACACGACTCAACGGTTTTAAGCACAGCGTCAGTGACAGTTATTCTGTGACATTGCTTACGCATACTGGATGAGTACTTCATGTATACTAGGTTTCCAAAATTTTACTAAAAAACAAATACGAGAACATTCTAAGGACGGTCTTATGATAAACCTCGTGAAATTTTTCTATTGTCACTGGTTTTGTTTTTGGGTACAGTAATGGGTTGATTATTTAACGCAATTATCCACTAAATTTTTACAAACTTTACGTAAACAACAACTAAACAAACTGCAAATCGTTAAACACTCCAATCTAACAAACGTAGAACGTAAACTGCGTCGACATGAGCAAACACGAAACTCACGAGCCGCTAGTTTTACGTTACAAATGGAATCCTTGCTATTGGCTCAGTGCTCACTGGTTCTCTCCACTCAAGAACACTTAGCGAAGTTTCTATCTTGTTGCAAACTTTAGACTTAAAGGTAAAGAACATTTATTAGGTATTTGAAGTTAGAAGTGTTTGTTGTGTTCTTGGATTGGATAGGCTTGTTGAACAGTGTTACAAATAATGTACAGGCTTATTTCATAAAATTATGATCATAATTATCAGTCGTAGCCAAGAGTAGTTGACCCCTGAGTTTGTTTCGGCGTTTCTTAACAGATGTAGTCAGGTAGGTCATGTCAAACAACAACGCACTACTGTCAAACAACAACAGTAGGGCGTGGCCAAAAAACCTGTCAATTTACTACAGTAAATTAATAATCCTATTTATGTTCATAAAGTAACATGTAAAAAAGTTTTAAAAGAACAAAGTACGTACAAAAAATATATCTTAATAAAACTATAAACTAAAACAGGACAGCAACGATGACGTCTCAGTCGGGAGTATCATTTTTGTCACACATATGCATTCTACACTGTAGCTACGACATTCACATATTAAAAATAAAACAAAATTAGGCCCCATTTGACGCGAACTGTCAAATGCCTAAGCGAGTTGAAAGAGGGGAAATATTCCGTATGGCCTCCCGACTATGTCAACTGCGTTGCTCTAAAACTGGTAACGTGCCTGGAAGACTGGCAGCATTGCCACGGTGTATGGCTAGAATACTTTTTTTAAAATAATTTTAATATTCATTTCTTGAAACGAAAGTCAGTCGAATAGATTTAACACTGTGAGGGAGTTGTTTGATATCGATAAATTGCTTCTTTCATATCGATATAACAAGCAAGTATCACTAAATTACTTAACTGTTTGAGACCCTTTGGCGTAGTCGAGTTATTATAATAAAATCTAACTGCTCACGATGGCCCATTCATACGTTGCTAACGGTCAATCAAAGTAATAAGTAATCTATCAATGGGAGTTCAAATAACCTTAATATCGACCACACTATTCAATTGATCGATTATGTACGAGAGCAATAAAATAATTAAACGTTCTTCTCAAATTATGTACCTAGTGTTGTCTTTACCGTTCTTTTGTTTTTCAACTTGAACGGGTATGGCCTCTTGTCCACACACGTTTTTTTCGCCGGGAAAATCTACGGTTAATTCGCCGTGTGTAGGCACGGTTGTCAGTGTTGTATGGATACTATGGATCACTAGGGGAGCTTGTTGACACACACGGCGAATACGGCGGCCGCGCCGTGCCGTGTTTAAATATTACGAACATAAATTTATGATTATTTACGGTTTACTAACGTGCATTTTTCGGGATTGCCCGACTAGTTTCGGACCCAAACGGAGCCCTTAATCATGAGCTGAACACGTGACGAGGTCGCGAGACGAAGTCAGTTCGTCAGTTAGTCGGGCAATCCCGAAAAATGCACGTGAGTAAACCGTAAATAATCATAAATATGAATGTGTCTCACGAAAGTTATAATACAAGAACATAAACCTGTAAATAGTTAGTTTTTTTTTATTGCTATTATTATATAAGCTCGATTTGCACGCCCCATGGAGCAGACTATGATGTACTTGAAAAAAGACCAACACCTGTATTTTACACCTACCATATTTGAGCAAATAAATACATTTGATTTGATTTTAGAGACAAAGTTTAAAAGTCTCATGAATGTGCCTGTCTTCTTCGTATCGTGTCGATGGTACAGCTCCTTAAATAACTTAAGCCCAGTGACTGACCACGTCAATTGCGTTTGCAATGTCTTGATTGAGGTCCTCAGTCATGCGTAAAAACCCTAACGTAATCATAGAAATAGGGATTAAGTAAATATTATTTATCAACAGTTTCAAAGCCCTTAAACTTCCTTATTGATACAAGAAGATAGTTAAGTCATCTGCGGGTTCTTGAGTGTGAACTGTTGACAAGACCTCAAGCATTTCCTCGCGTAATAATTGAATATACAGATTTAATCATAGAGTTTACACACAGTATTTATTATTATAAGCTTCGTGTAGATTGCCTATAAACAGATAATTCATAACAGATAAATAATTACATAATCCGCTGATTAAATTGAATGGGTTACTGAGTGAGCCAGTAATGATTCTTGCAACGTTCGTTCAGCTAGTATTAGTGTTTAAATGTTATGTAATTTAGTAGATAGATACATATTTTGTGCCTATCATACGCTTCAATTGATCCCTCTAATGTTTTATTATTCATTTTATTTAATTATCTTTGGCATAGATTCATATTTTGCTATAAAGTCACAGATCGCAAACATTTTGCCCTGTCCTGGAATTATAAAAGTAGTCATATTCATTCTGGTATACCTGCTAGGAATATTACTTTTATGTCAATCTAGCAGGGGAAGCCACCGATATTTCATTATAGAAAACTGCTGTTTGGCAGTTTGCATAGGTGAGTAAGTATAAAAAAAGAATTCTTCAGAATAGCTCTCTTCGTGCCGCAGAGAGTACGTTAAGCCGTCGGCCCCGGGTGTCATACGAATACCTATCTAGGTATGACCGTTGCGGTAGATGGTTGCGGAGGTCTGATGTCAGTCGCTCCATGTAAAATACTGGTATTTGGTCGCATCTGATTAGACTAGAAGCTGACCCAATATACTTAATTGGAAAAAAGGCTACGAGGAAAAGCAATTATTAAAAAAAATTGTGACTCGGTTAGGAATTTGAACATTAATATGATGACTGAGAGTAACTTGACATTTTGATTTTATGATAGTTGCTTCGTTTCTGTTCTTTGTCCTTAAATGTTTAGAATAGTTAAATTATTTATAATCACTTTATGTTTGATTTGCATACATTTGTATCGTGTTTTTAGGTACACATAATTCAATGTTTTTCTTTTTAACCCAAAAGTTGACTGGTAGAGAATGCCTTTGGCATTAAGTTTGTCTTATGCACCACTGTAGTGCATAGAGGTAATATAAATAAATAACATAAATATCACATTGTACAATATATTTTTTCGTAGATCTTTTGAAACAAGGTTCCTTCAAATAATTGGCTATTCTATTCAATTCTAAAACAATAAAAATTTCGAACGTGTTCATATTGTTTCTTTCTGTCACAGATGTTTTTATTTTTTTAACCTGTCAGCTATAACCTATTCCTAAACAAACATTTCGTGCACTATTATTAATTACGTGCGCTTGCTTTCAGTCTAGACCAATAAAACATCTTAACATTACAACTACGACTATTCACGCGATATCGTTTACTTGTTAGCTACTGCAACTTGGGAATTTGTTTTGACATTAATTACAAAATATTTTGTAGATACATAACATAACACCCACGCCTGTATTCCCAGTAGGCCTAGCACGAATGTTTTGACGTATAGTATCGTAAACGTAACGTTAATGTGAGTGAATTTTGAATTTAAAATACTCGTTTCGCACATAACATTTAATTAAATTGAAAACTTTAATCATATCTATGTGTGATATAATTGTGCTTATCGCATAAATTAAAAAGAAAATCCTATAGGCAAGTTGTATTTTTGACTCTAAATTCACTCACATTAACGTTACGTTTACGATACTATACGTCAAAATATTCGTGCTAGGCCTACTGAAGGGGACGGGCAGGGGTGTATAGTACCTACACCCTTTTGTCGTTGTTATCTTTAAGTTCCAAGTAATAGAGGGTGAGCCTATTGCCTTTAACCGGGCACAAATCCAGACTCTGGGCTGCTACTGAGAACTTCTAATTAATACTTTGCACGACCCGGAGATCGAACCCAAGACCTCACGCTCATCAGTCGCGCTCGCGTTCACTATACCAATAGAGCAGTCAGAATTATACAGAGTTATATTCTGTAGATATATTTTTATTTATATTTTTTTATCGATATGTTTTATTAAAGTTATTTAGGTATACCTTTTAGGATTCAATAGAAACATAAAAATGACTAGAAACTTAAGCTGTCTTGGTCGTTACGTTAAATTGACCTTATCATACAATTAAATACTCAGATAAGTTTCCGGCAAAAAATAAACCAACCCCTATCCTGGTGTAGGTGTCGACTATCGGCTTGCTGATCTCATGCTCTTTCAAACAAAAAAAGGCTTGGCAAAAGAATACACTTTCAAGAAGAAAAAAAACCATGTTAATCGGCACAGAAATCTCGGAGAAATCCGTGAAAAGACAAAAAAAAAACGCCGAATAGAGAACTAAACTACCTACATTTTCAAAGTCGGATAATTAGTCAATGTCCTACTTGTGAGCTTCTGCTCCGATCGTATTACTTCTTTCTCAGCCCACCTGCTTGCGTGAACAGTCTTTCTATAACTTCAATAATTACTTTTCAAACAATAGTTGGAAAATTGCAGAAATGCAGATTAATACAAAGTAAAGTTGTAAGTTTATTACTTGGCGTGTATGTCGTAAAACTTTAACTGGTTGCATTTCATAATTAATAAGTTGGTTAACGTCTTCATTCGTAATGGCGGACTAATGAAATTGGAATTATAATGTTAAAAGTTCGTATCTAGATGATTTACGTGTTTTAAGTTTGGTTGGAAAATTTTCAGTAAGTTTTATCCAAAAATTTCAGCTATTTTAGCTTTTCGTTACAAAAATATCACCCCGTCTTTTGCGAGGGGTGTCATAAAGGGTGATTATGGGATTTAACGACGTGAATGGACATATTCATCTGGAAATTGATAACATTACACCCTTAGAGTTTGAAGGGAAGCAAAGTTTAAAGACAAAGCTCCGTAAGCAAATTACATGGATGCAGTACGACACAACTGAGAAGTCGCATCGGAAAACTTTGTGAAACCTATCACTTCCGAACTAAGTGCGACTTCAAGACCACGAATGTTTTTTAATACTTCATGAAACAAATATCTTTATATTGACGCAATAAGTGCGAGTGGCGCGAAAATCAGCGACTGTCATTTATCGTTCGATCACATACATCGTTGTAGCTTCTAAATTGTGTCGGACTGTATACAAACTAATCACTTCGGCGACTAAAACGGAGCAGCGCGGCTCCGCCTGCCATGGCAATGTTCATGTTACTAAACTAGGCTCATGCATGGTACAACACCGGTATGTCCCTATCCATTTTTTGTTTCTCATTTTTTGCTTTGAACCCTATATTTAGGTCATAGGGTCATCATATTTAGGTTGTCGAGTGGTTTTTAACTTTCCCTATATTCTATACAACGTTATTTTTAGTATATACAAAATCCGAGACACCCCAACAAGATTTTCATCAGAACTGCCTGAATATGTGTTTTTTTTTAATAAATCTCCAAGTTACACCGTAGTTTATGTCGCGTTAAGTTCCCTAGTAAAGTGTGAAATGCCTGATATGTGCTATGCAGGGGTTGTCTAATACACGGAAACTGATCGAGCGGACCATCTCAAGCCTCAAGGTGTCTATTCCCGTCAACTGGGGTAGAAACCTACTGAAACAAAACAGAATATATGAAAAAAAATAATTAAAAAATGTGGTGTAAAAAATATGTCAATCGATTCTCCTAGTGATTCTGAACAAACTAGTTTCAGGTTTAGTATATACTAAAACTAAACTTGTATATTCTTATATCAAAATGTATGTATGAACTTCGCTTTAGCTCAAAAACACTAACAGCAAAATTACAAAATCACCGCTTATAGATGCCAATAAACATCTTCAATTTATGATTAACGGCAACACTTTATCATTATCATTCGCCTGTCAATACTCCAATCATACATATTCAATCCACAATTTCTAGTCTCACGCCCACTGTCCAAACACCATAATATTATGGTAATGATGTCCTGACGCCATGGTTTACAGGTGCTTAACACTGTTTTACATGCTAACACTTCATTAAATTTAATCGATCTTTGTTTATTGAAGGTGTTTCGTGGAATATTTCGCCATGGAAATAGAATCGATGGGGTTTTATAAGGAATTATGAAACTCATAAGCGTCATGCTGGCCTGGGGGGCTAATAACGCCGCTTTTGGTGGTGAAACATATTTCGTTTCGTTTCATATTCAAATCATAGCTGCAAGTAGACTGCACATCCCGTCGCAGCTATGCGACTGCAGACTGCAGCTAGAAGGCAATAAGGATGTAGCCAGTGCAAATGCTGACTGATTTAGGCCTTACCTCCGGTTTCTGAATTGAGAATTCTAGGATAAGTAGTACGTATGTAACATTTGAGTACGGACGTGTGAAAAAATT
Source organism: Amphipyra tragopoginis (assembly GCA_905220435.1). Lineage (NCBI taxonomy): Eukaryota > Metazoa > Arthropoda > Insecta > Lepidoptera > Noctuidae > Amphipyra > Amphipyra tragopoginis. The sequence continues at coordinate 5,932,244 of HG991997.1, read as the reverse complement.
ACGGATTTTAAAGCATTTTTTTGACAACTCCATACTCAAATACTACTTAAGTATTGCTTATTCCGAATTCTCAAATCAGAAACCGGAGGTTAGTCTACCACTGCACCAGGCCGTAGTGGATTAAGGCCTTAACCCTCCTCAATCTGAGAAGAAGCCGTGCTCAGCATGTGGGACAGTAATCGGCTGATTACTATATGTACAAGCGTCAAGCCTGTAATTTCCAAATGGTTACTGTAAAATAGCTTTAACTGGTTGCGTACCGCCCGTCATCCCAGGACAACACTTAATTGTCTTAACTATTGTGTCTAAATTACCGTGCTTGAGGTTTTAAACTAGAACCTCACATACTTTTCACATGGAGCTAAAATTAAAAACAAAAGAAAAAGTACACTTCGCAGTTTAGTTAAGTCAGTTTAGTGCTCATTTAGTTCAGTAACTAGAAGAAATTGTTAGTACGCAACGTGCGAGCACTTCGTTACTGTATTCGTTAGGTATCTTGTTATCTAATCAACTAAGCTTCTGGTGTTTTTAATGACACCTAGTAATTCTGTGAAGTTTCGCCAGTGATTTCGAAGTAGGAGTAGTTCTGCCTGCAATTCTTCGACGACGCTATCGTCAAGCGTTTCATGCATTATGCAGTTCTAATCCAAACTTTGACTAATGTTTTTTTTATCTGAAATTTTCCTTCATCCGACATGATTACATCAAAACCACGCAATTAGAATGCAGCTTGCTACAAAAGCACGAGCTGTACCATTAACTAAAAGTACTTAAATTATTACAGATCATAACCCAGCTCTTAAAAATTCGGAATGCGATCATGATCCGTCATAATTTAATTTATAATCTTGCGACATAATTATAATAAAATTCAAATGCAACAATGTCTAGGCGTCATTAGGATATTAGCTTTCAACACTAATTTAGCTACAGCTCAAATAAAAAGGCATTAATGCCTAAATAATTTAGAACATCTTCGTATTACGAAAACACTCGAAAGGAATTACCAAATAGAAACTTCAATCACTTCGAGTGTATCAATACAAATCGATTCTATATTACTATTAAAATGAGCGATCACTAGAGCATCTCAATATTTGGTATAGAATTAATCACTTATATCGATTGCAAAACAAATTAATCTTGCAATACAGCCTTCGTTTAAAACGTTTGATATGTACCGCGTTTATCGATTGTATAGTTCAGCCGTTTAAATGTTGTATTAAAGGTAAACAAACTTTTGACTGTGATAAACAGTGTTTTTTAAGAATCCATTAATCGTACACATTTTTTGGAAACCAACATTTATTTATTCAATTATTATTTTTATGTCGATTTTATTGTTTTTCATTTCTTTCCATTTCATTATATTCTGTTTCGTCTAATTTTTAGAGGGAAGGGATATGAAACGTTTTGGAAGTTCCTTTGCGGATATTTGCGGAAAATAAAGTATGAGTATGTGGATCACCGGTGTAAAGAATACAAATTCATTTATCTCATTACAGCATGTCTGGTTTGTTGCTTTACATAGTATACGTAAATCATGAACTCTGTGACTACCAAACTAAACGACAAATCGTTCTACGACAAGATTTTACTTCGGCACTATGGAACTCCGACATTACGCTACTCCGACAATTATGGAACTTCGACACTGGGGTTTAAAGCAACCTAAGGCCTGGATTACATAGAAACGGCATAAGGCGCAGGCACGGCGCGTCACTTCCATATATTTTTCGTGCCGCTTCCAATTTTTTTCGCACAAAATTTATGAAAACGACTCGCCTGCGCCGTGCCTGAGCCTTATAAATGCCGTTTCTATGTAATTCACGCTTAACACGAAGGGGATAACGGGGGCTTCGTTCGCTCGCTTTGCTCGCTCACTCTAGCCCCCGTCATCCCCTTCGAACCTAACCTATCCATGTCGGGATGCCCCAAATTAGGTGTAGAAGTTCCATAATTTTCGGAGTAGCGTAAAGTCGGAGTTTCATAATGTCGAAGTAAAATCTTGTCGTAGAACGACGTGTCGAAATTCAGTTTGGGAGTGCTACAAAACGTTACCATACAAATAATAAAGAAAAAAAAAAACAAAACATGGATAATATAGGCTATTTTACAGCTTTTGATGATGTTGTTTTCGTGTTTTCAATAGCAGTCTCTTTACGGCTTCATGTTATGACCGAGCTGTCAGGACCGATCTTTGGAAGCACAGAGTATAGTTGGTTTTAATTACGAATGAACTGAATTTGAACTGAAGCAACCCTATGGATAGTTATCCATAGATATCCTACTATCGAAATAGAAAGGATTTATTACTGAGCTGTTAGAAACAGATACAATAAGATAAAATCTTCAGTTCAACACATTATTCATTAATACCCTTGATACGTCAACAGCTGACTCCCAATCTTTACAATAATAATTTGCAATTGCGTTAATAATCATAATATAATGAATCATTGTATCATTAACTTGGCACAAGCCGACTGGGACCTTGGCCGAACTTGGGCATTTCTTTATTTCGTCTTGTAATGACATACACGTTGAATGGAACGAAATTAATTTTTAATGACTGGCAAATTGTTCTCGTCAATCGAGCATACATTTTTATAAAGATGGTTTGTCAATTTAAGGTGAACGCGATCAGTCGGCACGCAATTTATTTATATATATTTTTTCCTAAAATCTTCATCATCTTGAGTTAATTTCGTTTATTCATCTTTTAACACATTATTCTACATTGTTAAATATTTGAATAAAAAAAACATTGGGAACAGGCTCCAAGGCACCAGTAGTCAGGGCCTCAGAGAGAGGAACTTCTTAACAATACGCGCCTTGTCCAGGAGTACCGCTTTCTCTATCAAACCCTTGATCATCATCCCCTCATCAGACGTTGGTGCTCTTGGGCTTAATTTTATTATTAGTGCAGATAAAATATATTGCTTTGTATTGTGTACTTGTTTACCTTTCAAAACGACATATTTTACTGTAATGGCGTCAAACATAATGTATACAACATTTCTTTTTGTTCGAGTCCTTTTCTGTTAAATTTTTCGTTTCTTAGGATAAAAAATGATATAGGTACATCAATACAATATAATATTTTGTCTGCGCTAATAATAAAACAACGTCTGATGAGGCTCTCGTTGGGCGGCTGGATCAAGGGTCTGATACAGAAAGCAGTAGGTACTTCTGGACACGGCGTGCATTTTTATGATGTTCCTCTCTCTGAGGCCCTGAGCTCCTGACCACCCCGGTAGCTTGCACCCTGTTCCCGCAGACTGGGAGCTTTTTTTTTTTATTTATTGTTATTTAGAAAATTTAATTTTATATGTATTTAAATGAATAAACGGAAGAATAAATTACGTCTTAAAGATGTTCAGTTTTTAAGTAAAATCGGACTTTTGCGGACCAACTGAGCGCATTCACCTTAATGGTCCATGGATTGAAAGTAATTATTGATTGTGTTTTTATTGACAGTTTACAAGTAGTGTGGATAACGACTCATGTTGCTGGCCCAAATGGCCACATTACAAGGCTGGCGCTCCATTCATGATTAAAGAGGTCCGTCAAAGTGGCCAGCAATCAATATGGGCCTTATTACGTGTAATAAACATATAGGTACCACGTTTCATTTAAACTTGACAAGCGTATAACTGAATTTCCCTTTTTTATCCGACTGCGGCAGAGAGGAAGGGTTATGAATCTCACTATGGTAGTATGCAAGTTTGTGTCCTCGCACAGTCTAAACTACTGAACCGATTTCAACAAATGAGGTGTCTTTGAATTGGTCTTGATCCAGAGAGTGTCCTAGAATACATGACGTCACATTTTCCTTTTTATAAATTCCAATAGCTATTGTCTGCGATTTCACTCGCATCCTACGGTAACTACTCCATATACCTAAATAAAAAGTATTTTATGTCTTAATGCAGATTATGGCCTATCTGTGTACCAAATTCCATGCAAATCCGTTCAGCCGTTTATACGTGACTAGCTTTAGCCCGCAGCTTCGCTTGCGTGAAATTTTGAAACCGTTAAGTGACGATTTTCCATACAAACTTTCATCCCCTATTTAACTCCCTAAGGGGTTGAATTTCGAAAAATCCCTTCTTAGTGGATGCCTACGTTACAAAAGGAACCTACTGTCAAAATTTCATCTTTCTAACCCCAGCGGTTTAGGCTGTGCGTTGATAGATCAGTCAGTCAGTCAGCTTCTCCTTTTATATGTATAGATTAAGTGACAAACATCCAAATTAATATCGTAACAGCTTTAGAAACTTTCCCATACTCGCTTTAAATAAGGAACATTAAAGTAACACCCATCCAACACCGTCTTGTAATCATATGCAGTAACCAATCGTAATAAGCACTAAAAAGAGTCGGCAAAAATTCCACTGGCGGCCACAGAAAAGAGGCACAATAACATTTTTATATTTTTTTCGCAACGAGGCCGGCGGTAAAGTTTGGTATTTACGAGGCATCGACGACGGCCCACGTGGTTGTGAACGGGTTAAGTGCAAACCGAACGCCCGTGTTCCGTACTACACGGTTATTATCATTGACAGGTTAAGTAAAGTTACAATTATTGGCAACGCACTACGCAAAACTATTTTTGGCATGGTGGGTGGGTTGATAATTGTTAATATTGCTGTGTGGTGACAGCTATCAAGTTAACAGATCGACCCATACTCTCTGCCTTCACAGAATTAATAATCTAGGCAAATATTTAAAAACTTGCAATAAAAACAAGTCTTAACCGTTCTGGATTGTTAACATAATTTTTTATTGCTTGATGGCAATGAGTTACATACACACATCAAAAAAAGTTTGCGATCACTAGCATAATTATGTATGTGAAGATTCCGAATTCAAAGTCCAACTGAAGTCTGATTTATATTTATCTAGATAACTATCAATCTATATTTATCATGATAATTATCGTTTTGAATCCCGATTAGAAAATTCGGCTTCAAAAAGGCTAAATAATTTTTCAAAGTGATCGCAAACTTGTTTTGATGTGTGTTTAGGTTTTCATAATCATGATTGAAGCTTCTTCTTTCTTGTTACTCGCATTGTTATTTTATCCTAAAAGATGATTTTACATTAGTGTACCGCCCGCATGCTCATACCTAATACGTAGTACTTTGTATTACGTTTACTGTGTTTTCTCAATAAATAGTGAAGTGTATTCTTTTTTTGAGAAATAACGTCTTGAACCAGGAAGCTTGAAATCTGCAGTATCAACTTTGGGATCATAATAAATTTCTTTTAATTTTTGTTAAGATTTCTCGTGTCACCCACCTTCAGATCGATGCGCAAGCCTCGCATTTGATTGTGTTTTGGTTCACAAGCCAAGTCCTCTCGCTGCATCCGAGAAGCAACGTCGTGAGTTTTTTCACTCGATCTAGAAATAAGAACATGGGCGATAAAAAAAATAGCTTTTTCTTCTGGTGAGGGATTCCTTATTCTACTCGCAAGTTCCATGTCTCTCCGATCAAAATCATGAAATTTATACCGAGAAACTTAATATCCAATTACAATTTTGGGAGAACCGCTTTTGGTAAATGATTCTTTAAGTACGTACACGATCCTGTATTCAAGACTAAAATGGTTTAAATGGATTCTCGTGATAATCAATTATGCAGGAAGGGAATACGATAAGGATCGATAATTACGGCAAAAGAAGTCTTGCAGGTTTAAGGAGTTATACAGCACTTATGGTCTTAAGTGTGTATAGCATTGTATCTACATTTGCGTAATGTAATACTACACTACGTGATACTCAAAACTATATGACTTAAACTCACTTATAATTTTATAATACATATACAAAGGAACGCGTACTGCTGACCTCCCATTGATCGCTAACACATGCATATAAAATAATATCTTCGATTACTATTAAAATTAAAAGTCACACCATGGTCAAAAATGAACTGATTGTATTTACCTTCTAACTCTTCCTTTAAATTCTTTGAGCATTACTACAGTGCGTTCACCGAAAGAAGTCCCTTGTACGCTATGTTGGCATTACTGATTATTCATTATAAAAGCGTCCGAAACAATCAAAAGTCAGGAGTGCCAACATAGCGCAAAAGAGACTTCTTTCGGTGAACGCACTGTAAAAATGCTCAAAGAATTTAAAGGATAACATAGTTTGAATTTTACAAACGGAATCCTAAAATCGGGGACAATGCAATACTTTGTGGATAATGAGTTAGGTAATGCGTTCACAGATATGTTCTGCCTCCTTAAATCTTGTTTTCATATCTTCTTATTTGCAATACCTTGGCTTTGGCTAAATGGTTTCATAATTCATCGTATCTTCGGATTTACTTAAACCTCTTACGTCACTCACTAATTATAATAATCGGTGCCACATACATGGCTCATGAGGGTGCTGGAGTTGTATAAAGTTAATACAACTCTATGCACCTTCCTGACGTCATTTATGTGGCAATGACGGACGGTCCTTCACTACCCAGGTTGTTGGCATAACTAATCATTAACTTCAGCTGTTGCCCGCGATTTAACTCAGATCCTATGGGAACTACTTCACACACCGTGATAAAAAATATCATATGTCTTAATCCAGGTCATAGTCCACCTGTTCGTCAAATTTTATCCAAATCCGTTCAGCCGTTAAGGCGTGATTGATTAGCAAACGTACGATAGTATCAAGTAGGATAGGATTAACTTGAGTACGTCTATTTTTAAGTAATGTATGGCTACGTGACTTCCCTTCAATAACAATCTGGTTACTATCGGCCTAGGTAGTAGATAAGCCACTTTGACAGTCTATGATAATGGAATTTATGATAACAGCTAAGCGGTAGACAAAGAGAAAACCTATTGGCCCGTCCGCTGTTGTCGAACAACCTTAACTATGAATATAGTCTACTTATTATATCATAACAACTTAACATCACGGCTGTATGCCCCGAAGGGTTGGGAAGAGGTGTACCTATATAGTAACACACTCATTTCTCCGTTATGTTTAAGTCCCATGTAATAGGACAAGCCTATTACCACCAATCGGGCACAAATCTAGACTCCAGGCTGCTACTGAGAAATTGCACACGAAAAAACCCTTAACTCTGAGGGCTGAGGATCGGACTTCACGCTCAGTAGTTGTGCTTGCGACTTGTAGACCTACGAGGTAGTCTACTTGTATCGTTCGTAGTTATTCGTTTCCTGTTTGTTAAGAACCGGGTTGTGGGTTCAACCCAGACAAGTGTACCTACCAATGTGACTCTATCAATGTTCATATACGATGAAGGAAAAAATCGTGCGGAAACAATGAAATCGCCAACCCTAGTAAACAAGCGTGGCGTTCAATTCTTTATCTATATGAGAAGAGGCCTTTAGCTTGCAATGGGACGGTTCCAGGCTTGTATTACTATTCAATATCGTTCAAATCCTCCAACCTCACAGCCTTGAACGAAAAAATCTCATCAGCTAAGTGACGCCAGTCCTTATGCACTTCTCAACCTTGGCCCCTACCCACGTGTACTAAAGAACACGTAACTAATGGTATTCGACACTACACCTACTTAAGACCATCTTTATCAATGTATTCGAAAATAATATTATGTGTTCACTGTTAATTTGCACGCAAGTGTACGATCTGTTTGTGGGTTTTAAACTTAAAACAAAATGGTTTTTCGATACTCGGTACTCGATAGTGAGATCGTTTGTTTAATAAATAACGTTTTGTATTGGTGAGCTTAATTTTGAGGAGCTTTTTTGATCACTTTTTGAGCGCCCGCAGTCCACAGACTTTCTATCGGCCGATAGTTTGGTTGGTTTCTTAATCAGTATGAAGATGTATACAAGTGCACACATTATAACGATTTGGTATCGGCCGATAAAAAGTTTGATGGGCTACACGATTGCCTTCAAACTGAACTGTCGGCGACCTATCGGCCGACTGCTATATCAGTATGGGTTGTTTACCACTAGCAAATCGTTCGAGAGCAGTCGGCCCACTGCTATCTGCTATGCGCACTTACCACGAACCCGACCAAACTATCGGCTGATAGAAAGTCTGTGGTCTGCGGGGGCTCTTAGTTGTCTACTTTTAAATAAGTTTACTAGTATACTTGAAGAAAATTTTACATAGGTCCATCAAGAAATGTTTTGCAGTTTAATACAAGTCTATGTCCAGCCGAGTAGGTACTATGATGATGCTAACACTCCTTGCTTGCCGTGTTAATGGGACGTAAAACTGGGGAAGTAATGGCACTACCATTGCAAGCCCTAAGCAATTTCATTGGTTAAAATGTGGTTGACATTATTGATAATGACAATTTAACTCGTTCCATACCAATCAAGTTTTGATGAGGTTTAACGGTGGTACTGCCATCTTCTTTCAACTTCAAATGACGTAACTTTTTGTGTTAAAACTGTTAAAATTTCTGTCATCCTTGCAAAAAAGCAGATTGGAAATAAGCAGTACTAAATCACATAACGTAATATTAGCTGCCGCCAGGGTATCCCCACTTGACATAATTCTCGAGAGTCGTGTCCTCGTATAAGCTGAATTTAGGTTACCCTAGTGCTCTCAAGTCTTTTGTTTTTCGTGTTATGTGCAAACTGACTGTGAGAGAGTAACTGGCCTAGCATGTGAAACGAGAAAATAACGACTAGGGGAGATTTTGTAAAGAAAATGTGCCGCGTGTCCGTGAAGAATAGGTCACCTTTTACTGCAGGTGTTGGTAGTTGACTTAGGGGCCGTCTCTACGAGCGAGAGAATCGCGGTGATATTATCGTCGTGCCACGTATTTCTATACAATTTCTTAGAACGTGTCTACACACGGCGATGTTACCGCGGCGATAGTTAGTATTGAATTTGATGGCACGGCGAGAATATCGCCGCGATTCACTCGCGGAGATGGCGCCTAAGTGTAGCCACCATGCCGATATGACGCAGCTGCAGTTTGGCGTACCTTACTATGCCTGCAGTGTTTTTTATAACGGCATGGTACGATGTACCTAAGGTCTGCCCCGCGATTTAGTGGGGGACAAAGTCCGTCACAAAATCTGTCACAGCTACCCCTTGCCCCTAAACAAATATGACTAATAAGGGCATGAATATCTCGATGCCTCCCACATAAGTTGTTGTAAGCCACAAATTGCATTTTTGTGTTTTTCACGTAAAAGTGTCTACCTAACACCCCTTCCCATAGACCAGATATTTTTCACCATATTTTACAATAGTCTTGCACCCACCTGAGACGGTCCATGACTGTACTCCAATAGTACAGCCGTGGATAGTCCCCGGTCGGTGCCCCACCCCTTTTTAGATTAAAGTTCTCAAAGGGGCCTTTGCGCGTTGGACCTGTGTCCCCCGTATGCCTTCCAAAGGACCGTCTTCTAAAAAGAAGTATAACTTGAATGAGGTATTGAACTAAACCCGTGACAATAGGCTTGCATCGGCACTAGGCTAAGAGCTAGCAATGTTGTAAACTTATAATATAACAACAACGATGTACACAAACAAACAAATACAAACAACGGAACATTAGCTTCAGCAATACGTCCGCTTCCTACTCAAGCACCTGTGTTTGGTAAACAATGCATTAACATTCCACTTAGTAGCGAGACTACGTAAACAATTAAGAAGATTAATGGTACATGTAATCGTATAGGGGTACATATAAAAATAAATATTAGTTGTTGTTAAACATGCTGTGAACTTTCTGGCAAAGAACAAGAAAGAAAGCAAGAAAAGAAAAATTGATTATTTTTGAATCAACCGCAGTTCAGTCTCTATTATTTATATATATATAGTAAAGCATATTGTGTCATAAGCTGTTACTATATAGCATGACGTTCACACTTTATGCTATAACGCAAGCCGGTCTACTATGTATAGCAAGATTTTTGACGGCGATCCGTCAGGCGACGGATGGGGACCGGAGAATCGTACGATATAGCTCTGAGAATCGCTCAAGTTTATCGCGTACAGCAAATCGTAACTTTTACATAAAAGCGTTTGCTACATTTTATCATAAATTGCAATATCACGCTATTTCGATTTCGAATAACATCATTATTTCGATGTTAAATCTGCCTGCCAAATGTAGCGATTATGGCATTATCACCCATGATCGTTAATTGTAATGTTATGGGAGGCTCATACCAGCCATGATAATTAACATACTGTTATGGATGCATGAAGTCAATGCCTTTCCATAAGCTTCAACATTACAAATGTAGATACAGTTAGGTGGTTGCATTAATTGGGTACTCCCCTAGTAACTTTGGATTCTCTTATAATGTACCCTAGCACTAGTAGTAGAGATTAATGTAGGTCAGAATTTGAATACCTAAACAAAAATGGTATCTAAATATTCTAGAAGAACTGCATTATAAGAGCTTCCATAAGTTACCAGGTACGTACTCAACTGATGCTACTGCAACTATTTATAAATACGATGCCCTATTGTAAGTTTTTTTGGGGTAGCTAACGTTAAGCTATTACTTTTACGTCAATTTTTTTCATGAACAACAGAAAAAACGCCAACATATTAGTAGCGTTGGTTACCTAGAAAGCTTACACTACTGTACCTACGCACTTAATCCTATCCATTCACACTAGCTCTCCATTCCGTCCACATTTTCCATAAAACATGTCGAACAATATTAATTTGACCTGCAAAATAAACAAACTCTGCAACTATATGGTAGCCTAGTACAGTCACTATTGTTTCGACCGAGCCGCGGTCGAGCGCAGTCTGTGAACAGAGATAAGCGCTGAAAACCCACTGAATACAGCTCTGTTCCATGAATTTGTAGCGCCGTGAAATTGTGTTTAAATGTCAATTTCTGTGACTAAATATTTTTCTTATTTTGGAACCTTATTTTAATCATGAATACGAGTTGGCTATTTAAATAAAAAGTAATAAAAAAAATACTCTCTTACATACATACCTACATAACACACATTGTCTAAAATGCATGTCGGTACCATTTTTTTATCTTTTTTTTATACTGCTAATATTACCTACCTTGTTCTGATGATTATGCTTTTAGCATTACTGTACATTATGATAAGGGGAATGCACTGGCTCCTGTAATACAGTATTATACTAGCTCAGGGGTCAGGGATTTCAAATTCTTCTATCGTGTCGGCACGCTATACGAGAATAGGTCATGCCGTAGTGAAAAGATTAACCAGCCAGCAAGGTTGGTAGCGGGGCTGACTGCCCAGGGTGCGCCGAACGTACTTAAGTATCGTCACTCGTGGAGGCTCTTTTCATGCATCCCCATTTCAAATAATTTTATATTATGTCAATAAAGCTTTTTTTATAACTTAAGCTCCACTGTGTAACAACTAGATCATTCTGTACTGAATTATCATATTAATGAGCGATCGTGAATGATAATCTTTGGTGATCGCTGTATGTTATAAGCGCACCAATGGCGCTGCATTAAAACAGCCCCCACGAGTGAGGACGCTCGGCGCACCCTGGGCTGTCAGCCCGGCTACCAACCTCGCTGACTGATTAATCTTTTCAGCAAGGCATGAGCTACTCTTGAATAGCTCGTGCTGACACGAGAGAAGAAGAAAGAATGGACAAATTGTGCTGCTGCCTCTCCTCTAGAAATAATCTCTTAGCAGTCTAATCTTCTACGCATTATACAAAGAAGTCTAAAGCTCTTATTACCAAAATGTATGCATCAGCATCCTGCCTCTTTCCATATATTTAGATTTAACTCACCAACATTCACAATAAAAAAGCCGAAAATATTTATTTTCCTTCCTGACCCAAAATACTACATTCATTCAACATTAATTTCGTCTCATAATTCGTTGACTTCAGAACATTGTGTCACACGGAGCTGTAGGTGTGTCTGTTGTAGCCCCAGTTTTAACCAATTGTGACGTAAAATATCATCGCGGATATAACCGCGGTCCGCGTTGCGTATTATACTGCGGACGTTTTTACTGGTCGCGTCCGTTTGGCGCAGTTTGTTCTAGTACAAGGCATGTTATTTCAGCGATATTTTCTAGCTACCTAGTGCAAATTGGAAGGGGTTTATGTGCCGAGGACCAAGTCGGTGATTGCTCTATGTGCTAGCAGTGTACTGCGATCGGCTGAGTTAATTTATAGCTTTAATCTTTGGGTAATTTTTTTTATTGATTCTACATTACATGATGTTTCGGTTCATCTAACCCTGATTGGATGTCACATAGCCAACGTACTGTAATGGTTAGTACCATTACCAGTTACCAGTTACTACTTAGATCATTAGATTAGAGCTTACGTTTAATAGGAATGACCACAGTCATTTAGGTGGTCATCACAGGGAAAGGAGATTTTGTATGTTTTACATACACTGGTGATTTATTAACCTTGTCTTTACAACGGCACATTACGTTGCGAAATTGCCAATGTCATCATCGATGGAGCTTTTAAAAACGAAAGTCACCAATCCATTAACTAGAAATTAGCCAACAAAAACACTAGAACCAATAACAGCAGTGCATTTCTGTAACGCGGCATTCTACGTGAGCGATCTAGAAGCGACGCGAAGCGGCGCGGTGCGACGCGAAAACAACAAACAGTCGATACCTATTGAAGTGGCCTACGTGACCAAACGCACGTGGAGTGCGGTGCGGCGTGGCGCGAACCGACGCGAACGCGATCAGATGGCTTGATATTTTCGCGCGAACTGGATGCGGTGCCGTACAGTGCTACTGAATGAAGGCGGCGCGCGGCGGGCGTTTCGCGAGCTCGTAGGACAAAGCCGCCGCTTCGCAACGCATCGTGTGTCACCGCATCGGATCGCTTCGCAATTCGCGTCGCTTTGAACCGCCTACGTAAGACGCCGCGTAAGAATCTCACCTCGATCGCGACTCTCAATTAGACACTTGTCGTGACACAGCGTGGATAACAAAACTACGCGTTATTGATTATACTGTCGATTATCTGTGTGTTATTTGCTTCTATTATCCATACTGTGACATTATGGATATCGAGCTAACCGTCGATATTGAGGTGGGTTTCTTACAGAATGACACTACAAATCTGCCCCGCTCTTCTCTTGTAACTTACATACTTTTTGGACGGGATCCAACAAGCCTTCCCCCGGGACATCCCTGCGTTGTGTCGACGCGATTTATGCACCAGCGCTCGGATACCCCTAGCTTTAATTGAGCATTGCAGTTGGTAGCTAGTTATTTAGATAGTATGTTTTAAAGCTAATGAGTTGGGACGAATATTGGGGGTAAAAAATCGTACATATCATGTGGCCTTAGGCAACTTCTTTTTGGACGCGTTTATTTCTAGTCGCACCTGGTGGTAAGCGCAGACGGGTCTAAGATAGAGCACATGAATCCGAGTAACAGACATAATAGAGGGCTTCCGCTATACCCCTCTGGCTCTTACAGACACACGACGAAACAAAGTAAACTGCTTGACGCCGCACTTTATTGTGAGGATGGTAGCTATGCGCTATAGCCAGGCGGACCGTATAGATCCTACCACCGAGCGTGCTGGGTTTTGTTCAATCTTAACACGCGTCTATTCACAGCGTGCAGTGAGGAAGTTTTAAATTCTAGCGTCTCCAATTAGAATCTAAGGCGGATTAACACGGGGTAATGAATTGTTAATATGGAACTTTAAACTAAAACTCAGACAATATTGTTGGAATCGTCTTTTTTTGCGTCGTTTGATCCGTCTCATAACTCTACGACATATTTTTTGTCGTACGCTTTAAATTAAATTAAGATCCTTAGCCTAATTTCTTCGTCGTAAACGAACTATAAACAACTCTCCTGTAAAGTTTGTAAATTGGCGATTATCCCCTTTTAGCTGTTAGGCATCGATATTATACTAATAAAAATCTATCATCATCAAACACAACACATAATCAACCTTATCTCTTGTTAACAGGTGACATCGAGGACTGCATAGTGACGCCGGCTTACCAAGGCCAGTTCACTCCATTGCCGGAGGCGCTGTGCGACTGCATCATGGACCTGACGTCACAGGTATGTACCGCGCCTAACTTATGGGTACTAGAGTACGTCCCTGACCGGTTTCAGGACAATTTATTGCTAAGGTATGTCAAGCGTTTCTGTTGGAATGCTGCGGATCTTGGTTTACTGAAGCAGTAAAATGTAAACCATGAGCTGAAATCTCATTTTATTATATTTATAAAATTTCTTCTTTATCGTAATGTTTAGAATGTTTATTGTTAGAGTCAATTTTGCTAAAGAAGTTTGTAAGAAATGCTTGGAGTGATTTGATTAGTCGATAGATATAGTACAAAGAAAATGTTGATGAATTAAAGGGCGTATTTATGAGACATCATACAAAATATCCTAAATAATTGTTACGCTTACACTTAAGCTGTACTTCTGTTATTTTTTTTAAAACGTTACCCCTTAAATCCCTCAATAGGATTACTCCTGCATCGTGGGTGCGTTGGCAGACACAAATCTCACATGCACAAACACCCAGAATCGAAACAATTATCTGTAGGCCAAACCAATATTTGTTCCGTGCGGGAATCGAACTCAAGAGAAGCGGTGCAGAAGCTGACCACTCAGTCACTGCGCCAACAGTATCGTCTAAAAACCTATTACTTTTACATGATGTGTCATTTAATTTGTTTAAAGAAAATAGAGGTTTGAAGTCAGCAGGGGTAGACTAAGGCTAATGATGGTAATGATATCAATATTGTTTGCTTTAAAAGCACCGGGTAAACACGTTATCACACCAAAACAAATAATATAGCAATCGCATGACGCATATTCTCATAAAAGCCAATACTTTATTTATTAGCTCAACAAAGTTTCAATTTGGCACTTTATTACCAAAGCACCATATTAAAATTTAAGTTTGCAATAAACATCAACTGGTTTTTAAATCAACAAATAATTGACCGAAATATCGTAATTATTAAATTCGTAACATTGAGGAACAAATATTGCGTCGAAATCGATTCTTACATTGATTGGATTGGAATCGGCATCGGTATGAACAATACTTTAGGTCTAAAAATATTTAGTTTAAATTATCGCGAAAGTGAAATGAATTAGCGAAATTGTTCTAAAGTACTTCTTAGGGTTGTCATCGCAAGTTTACTTTGTTTTTATTTATTTCGTCACTACCGATCTGAATCCTGTTCTTTTCAAAAACAGAATAAGTTATTTTCTCTTCCCGTAGGCGTCCAAAAGGCAACTAAATTGTTACATAATCAGGAGGGGAAGCAAAAGCTGTTCTCCAAGTGTAGTGTTCATGGCAATATTTTTTCCAACACTGGGCGATCTTTTAATTATTCTTATTCTTTATTGTACACAAGAAAATGACAACTAAAAAAATACTATTTAGTGAAGTCATGTACAAAGGCGAACTTAACTTAAAAATGAGTTTTAGCAAACCTTTGAGTGATTGAGAGCGATTGAAAATTTGGTTCAGGGCAAACTCCAGTGTACAACTGTCTTATTTATATCAACTTATTTATGCTATAAAATATAATATACCTAAATAAAAATATAAGACAAAAAAAGTCAAAACTCATCTTACAAAATATCTAATTGGGAAGAATTAAAATTTGCATAATAAATCGAAATTAAATTGAATAAAATAAGTATTTGAAAAGACCGACTTAAAAAACTAAAAAGCATCAAACAATCTAACGAATTCCTGCTTTTTTGAAGTCGGTTCAAAGTGTTAACCCTATATTTACCAGATGACTGTCATAATTACCGCTCTACATATCACAATGGTAATTACCAGCGGCCGTGATAACCAAATATTTGTATTAAATTAACTGAGGAGCCTCGAAACAATGGGCCCTGCGAATCGGAACAGAATTACAATTAAATTGATTCCGAATAACTTTGATTACGGTTAAAATTCTCAGACTACTTTCACTGTAATGTTATTGTGGAGCGAACTCTGTGTTTTTGTTATAGATATTCTTTTGTTTTTGGGCTTTGTTGAAATGTAGTTACTTGGGTTTTGAGGGATATGTGATATTTTAAGACTAAAGTTTTAGATGGTTGGAATTTTAGGAATACCTATACAGTATTGTCACGCTTAGCGGGTTAAGGGTGGCTTGAGGAGTCAATCCTTAACGAGCATGTGCACATAAAATCAGAATCTAGCAAGAAGCAGAAGCAGTTTAGCAGGCATGTAGATACTTACTGAATAATAAGGAAAACACTTTTAACCATACAATACATATATATTTTAATAATTATAATAAAGTTAGACTAGTTTATAGGGCGTGGTTCTAGACAATACGATACGAGGAGTCCAGGGTCTTCAGTGTAGATAGTCAGTAACTTAGCTGGGCGGCTGCTGAGGCGCCAGAGAGGACGGAGTTTTAGTTTTTCTATTGGACTGCTGTAGATGGTCCTTTGGGACCCCTTCTACGTAACCGGGCAGTTATTGGCGAGACCTGAAGGATCTCCAGCCAATGGGGGAGAGGACGAAGTGCAGCGTGCCGGGCCTTTTATAGGCGCACCTTGCCAGTCGCCACCACTACTACCGTCACAGCAGTGGCGAAGGCTCCATACAACTCGATTCCTATCGGCTTCCCTTTCGAAAATGGCAAATACTAGTATCTATTATTTTCAGTTATCATTTAAATAAATAATTGGTCCGGCTTCCCTTTTAAGAAAATTCATCCTTCGCCACTGCGTCAAAGTATGTTAAATAACAGAGGGCGTTCCCTTAAAGCCGTTAATCTATATCATTAACAGATTAAAATAAAAATACAAAAAAAAAGAAAAAAAAGAACAAGAAGAGATACAATTCGGAACGGCCTGTTTAAAACCAAAATAATAGCGTAGATAGGTTGTATGCTATGTTGCCGTGTTTTCCACATTGATAGACAAGTGCGCATGTACAGTTAGGTAAGCGTTGCTTTTACGTATTTTTATTTTTTATGATATTTTATTTGTTTTAGTTTTTTGTTTTTGTTGGGATTATTTTTTTAGTATGTACGGGCGCTACAGTATTGCTGGTTAACGGGAACGCCTATCGTTAGTAAACATGCTGTATTTAATTAGTCAAAGAAAGGGACTATCATAAAACCTTATTATCAAACAACTTATTTGTCAACCGTTACCGTTGGAATCTGTAAATGTTTAAAGTTGGCCACATATACAACCTATCAATTCGGATAATAGATGAAGCCGGTTTTATTAAAATCGGAGGGTGAATAAATGCAAATCGCACTCGTAGTTTCTTGGTCAGAAACGATAGTCCTAATTGTATTTTCTCTGTAATCTCTCTAGGATTAACGGGCGTGATGTTTATGACACTTTTAATTTAAACACCTCTTTTTCTCGAGTCGAAATCCTCATGAATCCCTCCGTTTGGGAGAGGTGAAGGAGTTTATCGAACTCTTACCAACTAAAACCATCCTAGTGGTCGTCCTCAGTACAAAACAAGAAGGCTTTAGGATCTCCGGTCGAACGTACTGGTTTACCACTGGTTTCCCTTAACACCTGTTAAGGGAAATAACAGTACTCAATCACCTATAGCAGAAACAGTTATAGAAATAAACCATTTTAAAATTATTCAAATTTCGTTCAACAATTTGCATGCGAT
Organism: Amphipyra tragopoginis; assembly: GCA_905220435.1. Taxonomy (NCBI): domain Eukaryota; kingdom Metazoa; phylum Arthropoda; class Insecta; order Lepidoptera; family Noctuidae; genus Amphipyra; species Amphipyra tragopoginis. Next base: position 5,914,662 of record HG991997.1, on the reverse strand, counting down.
ATTCATCGAATCGGATAGATGTTTGGAACTTGACCGTGAAATGTTGCCAAATAAAAATATTATACTGGTTTAGGAATATAAACCTGTTTCGGTGTGTTTGTTTTCATGTATGGTGTAAGTTTTTGTTCAAATATAGAATTTACATTAGGTAAATTGTGACTCTTAAGTGAAGTGGTTATTTAAATTAGTCTTTGCCTCTCAAAAGAGAATGTTATTTGTTTAAATTCATATGTATAAGATGAATAAAGAATGACTAACAAGGCAGTCATTCTCAAAAATTATATCCAAAAAAGTATAATGAGAATTTTAAAGTTGATAAGAGTAACATATCGAAATTCATGTCTTCTCATGCCGATGGTGAACTACGAGGAAATAAGATTTCATTTCGATTTGACTAAATATTGCAAATTAATTAATTAAATTGACTGCCTCGTCTAGAGGTCTAGAGATGTCTAGAGCTGCAAAGCGTGAGGTCCTGGGTTCGATCCCCAAGTCGGACAAAGAGTAACTGGAAATTTCTCAGTTGCAGCCTGGAGTCTAGATTTGTACCCGGTTGATGGCAACAGGCTCGTCCGCTATTACATGGGACTTAAACAACGGCGAAATGACCGTATTATACACCTCTTCCCAACCCTTCGAGGATTACATTATGTTATGACTTATGAGTAAAGAATAACACCGGTAAAAATCGGGAAAAATCAACTCTTGGTAAACTAGGGATCATTAATAAAAAAAAACACTTAACATAGAATTAGTTAAGACAGATCTAGTCTTAAAGGGCTAAAGACACTAAAATGTATTACTGTACATAATATATTAACACCAATGACAACATCTAGGTCACCGATAGGTGGTAAAACCCAATAAAGAATAAAGTTTGCAACAGAATTACATGTACTAAAATTTCACAACGACGAATATTAGCTAAATCTAGCTTGAAGCTGATTGATTGACCAAAAACCCGCTTGCGTTTAAAACTTGCACCAAAACCAATCCAGTCATCTGAGGTTGTAAGGAATTTTTGCCATCATGGTCCTTTTGCCGATACACTCCTAAAAATAGCTGCGCCATGAGCTCATTGCAGTGTAATCGCTATATTAAATCACCATAAATTTTAAATTCGAATTAATTATCAAATTTAACGATGGATTAAAAGGTAATTGAAAATGGCTTGTTATTTTTTTTTCTGGTGACCTTAGTCTCTATGGGTTTAGGTCATTGCCTAGAGACGATAAGATGTATTTAATTTTGATTACTGAACTTAACATAACATATAAAATCACGCCTGTATTCCCAGAAGGATGAATAATATGTAATTGACAGCAAGCCTACTGCCATCAACACACACAAATCCAGATTCCGGGATGCTACTGAAAAATCCCACACTGAAAAACCTAATAACACTTTGCCCGACCTGGAGGTCGAACTCAGGACCACACTACACCAATGAGGCAGTCAGTGATTACTGAACTTATGGTGTAATATAACTCCGTCTATTATTCGCTTCCTGCGATGTCCTCATCTACGTCACCATTTGTTATATTTTCCCACGAATAGCAATAAAGTTTGACAACAGAAGCCGTAGCTTATTGGTTCATAGTTATGACGTAGTATAGGTCAGTCACGTGATCTAGCTGTCACAGGAAAAGAATACCTGTGTCGTTATATATAGGTACTACCATGGCTGTTCCATCATTCCCTGTTCTTTCTTCATCTGTTCATGGCATGGAATGTTCAGATTGATGTAAATCTCACTAGTCAATTTTATTACACTTCTATAAAATAAATGTATCGGATCAGTAGTATTTCTTATCACAGTTAATCACAAGAAATCAGATAAGATAACATCAGATTTATTGCTTTTCCATTAATTATATCCCTACCAGGTTATAAACCATAGACTTTACTTACCTACAGCTAAGTTCCACTCAATTAATTTGTCAAATTACGCAAGATTATTGCCCCAATTCCACAACTTATTCGACACGGAATGTCGCACCAGACATGAGACAGGTCTAGTTGAGACAATGCCACTTGGAATTTCAATCAGAATTGCATTAACATTGTAATATAATGTTTAGAGTAGGCTTTAGTTGAGTTAGCTGAGCTCGCTGCTCGGATTTAGACTGGACTGTCCAGGCGTCTGTGTTTTGAGAGGTTGTTTCCGATTGGTATTATGATACTCGAAGCTTGAAATGTTATTTCAAAGCTTTATTTAAGCTCGATTGCATTCCCTCTTTGTTATATATCACTTGTGCTAAGTCTGAAAGCCAACCGAAATATACTTCACATTTTTATAAAAATATTTATTTGCGACTTGCATGGGCAGTTACAAAAGTTGACTAATTTACAAAAAAAAAAACAACAAAAAATTAACAACCTGCTCGAGGCCTTATAAAGCCTCCTATCTCAGACTAATTCTGCGACATTTGTTCTTGAATAATTTAGTCAATCGAGATACAGAAACAGAAAGACCACGCCAAATGCATCATCTAATGAATTTTGGAATTTCATACCTATTAACACCATGTTTTTTTTTCTTAAATGCTGGAGACTGGTATGGCAATAAATTATGCTAGGTAATCCTTTTCGTAATTATTTGATTGCTACGATTTCTAATATCTCACAAAAACTAGTTTCTGATTTACTTTCCTTGACGTATTTGTGAACTTTAGAGGTCAAATCATAAAATTTCTTAAACTAAAACTTCGTCAATCAACAAATTGGCTGCAAAAGCAAATTTTCGGATCTTGTATATTTTACTATAAATTCTAGAAACACAAACCCGAACTCATAATCTTACGTGTGAAAGGTAAGTTAAGCTTATACAATGTATCAAAATTCAACTCCTACCATATATCCCATTCAAACTCAATGAGAGACTAACCTTAAGACATTAAAAGAATCAAACGAACTTCCTATTCATCGACCTTTTAATGAAAGAACAAAACAGCATATTATTCATTCATCGTAATCCACTTTAAATGAGACGTTGCAACACTAAATCGCTAGAACAGACGACATGCCACAATTGTGTCATACAAAGCATTCTTTGAACCACGCCCGTGCCAAATCGCATAATATAAAGGTCTTGGATATCGTAACTGGCATTAATAGCTTAAACAGGTTCCATATATCACAACTTGTCCGACTTAAGCCCCAATTATTCAGCATTCGACAAACAGACTCGTTAAACACAAATGTGTCAGCTGCTTTAATTATTGTCGTGGAAAACGGTAAACGTAAGGAGAAATGTGATATAAGTGGAAATGACTCAATTAAAAAGTGCGAGTTTTCATTTTTGAAATGTCTCTGCAAGTTTTATTTAATGCGCCCGTGTGGAGTATATGGAAGGAACTTAATTACTTGGACTAGGAATGACGACCATTTCATTTATGTTTTAAATACAGCACAAGAAAAAGAATATGATGATATTTCAGAGAATTTTAACATTAACGATGTCAGTTATATGACAGCACTTAAATGTGATGTAAAAACCGAAAAACTTGAAGTTACGGGAAATCCTAATTCAGAAAGTCGTGTAGAATTAAACGTAATATCAATTACACTAGCATTAATCTATATCAATAATACCGATACGCAATTATTTAAATCAGTGTACACTTAATCAAATGGCTATAAGCTTAGTACTATATTTTAAGTATATAAATTTACGCACATTTCACAATAGATGCTCATTAATATCTGCCACATTCCTTGTCCCGAAGGCTCGGTTAGCCAACAATGTTTAGATTGGTTGCTGATAATTGAACAAGATCAAATTTGCTTTGATTGAATTGATTTATTGTTTATAATGCAATGAGGGAACGAGGTCTTAGCTGCAGGTGGATTCTTGGAGCACTAGGATGCGGTGTGGGTGATGCGATGAGGTCAAATTAGTAACAGCGAACAATGTTTAAATGTTGATAAAGATAATATTTTGATTGATGAAATTCTGATTACAACAACACCAATAATTGATTTTTGATAAGGAATCTAGGTATGGAATAAAAAACCTTAATCTACGCGCTAATATATCAAACTATGTCACTAGAAGATATATCGTAGTATAAGCTTGAGACAGATATAGCAATAAATTATGCTGGGTTCAAAGACCTCAATAATGCAGTAGCAGTGACAAGTTGCTAGCTTATCGCTTACCTGCGCGCCATTAGTACTCGGTCTCCTTCGAATGACTCCAAAATTTGCACGATATACAGTTGTAGACAATTTATCATGATGGGTTCCTTTAGCTATTTGTCCCATTAGCAGAACACAGGATTTTATTTTCTGGAGCTTGGTATCTTGATCTATATTTAAAACATTGGTGTTTTTGATAGTAATTTACAAAATGATGCATCGGTTGTACCGTAAATACTATTCGGTGACTAAATGAATAAGTTTGGCTTATAACCAAAAGAAATTACGTAATGCAGAAGAGGCTTATACAGTAGGTGAATGTGCGCTGAATAGAAAGGCGAGATTCCTTTCAAAATAAACAGGTCAAGTCCATGTCAAATTCACAATAAGATTCTGTAACTGACAATAGCAATAGCATTAAACTGTATGACTATACTTGTAAGTTGTATTGTAAAGATGCTTATCTTGACCAAATATGAGATTCAATGCCAAATGTCCAAATACCGAAGGTCAGTTTGAATGAAGACATCCTGTTTATTCAAGCAGATCTAGATTGTAATTGATTGATGTCCGAAGTTTGGGCACTCTACGCTTGAGTAATCGTTGTTTAGATTGATCGATCACAGCGGCATCATTTTGTATTTCTATGCAATTGTGTTGATTAAACATCTGATTCATTACAGTATTGCAACTAGGCGAATAAATTAGAACCTTTTATTGTGTACTGACAGTAGATGAATAAAAGCTCGTACACACCTATAAAAAAACAAGAAAGGAAAAGATAATTCAAGCACACAAAAATGTTTTGAATTAGATTAGTTTCATTTATGTCCCATTAAAGAAATCTGCTATTAAAATGTACCTTCTATCTTCTTTAGTGCTAAGCTACAGAATTTATTCAAATCGATGTACTTCTAAGTTCAAATCGTGTAAGCAATACGACAGCCAGACAAAACATTAAAGAAAACTACATATGTATTTAATGCACACTTTATTTTGCAGGGGCAATCAGCAACGTTGGAAAGTATACGGACGTCGCTGTCCGCGAAGTTCCCATCGATGCAGACGCCATCACAGGAGGTGGTCTACGACACGTTGGCCCAACTAATGCAGGAGAGGAAAATATACCAAACGTCGAGGGGCTTCTTTATAGTCACGCCCGAGTAAGTTTTTATTGCCTGGCTATGAATTTGTAACTAGTTTCTATACAAAGTTGACAGTGGATCGGGAATTTACTGCAAAAGTTGTGTTAATTTCAAAATTCATTGCGGTTTTGTCAATAGTCTAGTCGAGTTGTTCATTGTACAAATAAAGCAATGAATCTTGAGTGCAGCTTTAAAAAAAGCTATTATTCCAAGAATGTAATGAAGAAATACTGAGCTGAATTAAATTAGACGATTGGCAATGGAAATTAAATCAATGTGATATTTAACCCTTTCCCTGTCCCATGAACCACATATGAACAAGTGCATTGTTTAACTATTGTGTCTGCTGTCTGGACAGTGAATGTGTTAACACAAAAATACCTTCGAAAAATGTGCAACTTAATACAATGTCAGATATAAATAGTTTTGAACTTCGTAATAGCTTTTTTAGTGTTAATCCAGGTAAACTGCGACATCAAAACCTTTTGTAATTTATAGGTCAATTTAACTTGTTTATTCCATCAACCGTTTGAATACAAATGGAAGGTTGACGTCAAAACAAGCAACATATTCAACAAGTCGTAACCTAAGCCCAAAAGAGAGCACAACACAGGTTAAATATTTATTAAATCTCAAATAACATGAGTCACACCGCCATTTTAGTACGTCGGTGATCCCAAGCGGACATGTTGTACGAAATTGAACGCGCAATGCGTTCAGAGCACCAATTTTGGCGCCAACTTGACACTGCGCGCATTCAAAATGGCGCTTGGCGGGTCAATTTAGGAGCTGAATAATATGTGACTAATCTGATCTGCATTCTGATAAATTCAAGATATTTTGTAATACCTTTTTGTATTTTCTTGGAAGTTTTATTCATTGTTTTTAGCTGTGCACTTTTAAATGGTTTGTAAAATAATGCATTGGATATGCTCCTTGTGTTTATGATCTGCATAAAAAGTTTTGAAATTTTAAGGAGGTGTAGCAAAATACACTATGTCTGTGAAAAAGAACCACAGTAAACGTATAATCTAATTGAAATAAACTTGGAACTGTGGCTAATTCTATTAAATGTGGAGAATTTAATTTTGCGGTCTCCAGCTTTGTTTCAAATCATTGTACGAATAATGTAGCACTCATTATTTGTGTTAATGTCTCACTTATTTTAATCGTAGGCGTTTCTGCATGTAGACTTGACCTGACATCATTACGTCCATTCGTCCTTCCAATGCCACAAAAAGCAATAATTCTTCCATTCGCTTATTAAGACCGTAACGTAGGTGTCATTTCATAATGTGTGAGGTCGATACATTATTATTTCACGAAGGTGATTGCTTATTATCTCAGCGATTCATACATTACCGTTACTGTGTGAATTATTAATGAAAACAAGGTTGAGAAGAATCATTACTAGATTTTTAGGAGCTCAAGGTTAAACTAAGCCCATTATTGATATTGCAATATCGCTAATAGCTATATTATAGCCTACTGATTCTTAATTCATAGCTGATACTTTATTCTGTATAGTTATCCAAATATTTTGTAAGAAATTCAAACAAGATTGAGATTAGTCTAATTAGATAGACGCTCTGCCTTTTAATATGTGATTTTGTCCCAATATGGGAGGAATCAAGATCACGACATTTAAATTCTCAACTTAGCTATAAACTAAAACTTATTTTAAACTTGTTATACGATAACCTTTCAAACTTGATTTTATTATCTTGAAATTGAAACTTATTATGTAAAATCGAAACGCATTGTTAAATCTAATGACGAAATAGATATCTACAAAGTGACAACTATTACCTACTTTAATACTTCGTGATTTAATAACGCCCACAAGTTCAAAGAATCTTACTGTTGCGCAGCTGTCATCATAATATTAAAGATTATAAAATTGCAGAGGTGCTAAAAGAATGAGTGATCGCCAACGACTGAGTTAGCATCTCAAAACTATTTATCAATGTAATCTATTGCTGCCTTTACCAATGTATTGGTCTGCATTGACCGCGTTGGCGTCAGAACTACATCCATAGCTCTGTTACTAAATTCTTTGAAATACTAATAGCATTCTAGTGTGGCAATAGATGTTATTCTACAATTAGTATTAGCTTTAGTCCCACACGATTTTCTTCTAGATGTTGGGCTTTTTGGCCATTTATCTTATAATACGGAAAACCGGAGTCTCCTAACACAGGCATTATTTGCTTAAAAGGTAGCCCCTGTCACCAACCACTGTAAATCACCTAATGTATCAATATACTATTTTATATCAGTATTTTTGTATTTGTATACAGTCGGCATTGAAGCTGAGGATATAACGCAAATTTAGGTATTTATAAGAAATGTTGTCACATATCATCACATAACCAAATCGTAATGTCATAGATGCAAAATCTTTCCGTTAACTGTCAAATTAATAAAGCAACGTAATTAATCTAAGTAAAGCAAAGACACCATGATGTTTTAATGACACTAAACCACCACCATTAAATTGTATAACCGCAGAATACAGGTGACGATGACCAAATGCTTCTACAGTTTAATTTCAACCTTAATACAACTGGTAAAGATTTTATATCAAGCAACTGAGGTGTTATAAAAAAATTGATTAGGTAACATAAATTATACCCAGCCAATCATTATGATAAATTGTGTGTCTTATTAGTGGTTTTGGATAAAGACAAATTACTAGGGGAAAAAAATTGTTATGTTGCTGGTAGATTTAAAAAATATTACAAGACTTGACAAAGATTCAAATGTGTCTGTAAATAAAATTAAGTATCAGTTGGAAACGGTTGAAAATGTTAAAAAAACACGTCTGAAGCAAAGAGTTAGCAGTTGAACAATATCTGTAATGGCAATAATCCTAAATATAATTTCTTTCTATAATATCTAGTTTACCAAATTAAGCTTACGAACTTTCAAATACTTTGACTTTTGTCTCCATATTTCGTTCGTATGTATTGTAATTTTGACTTTCATTATATTTTAACTTTGGGGTCCCCAACTTGGTAACTCAATAAAGAATGTAGGTACTCAATGCGGCTTTTTCATCGATTGCATAGCGACATACTATCCATCTAAACAGCCTTATCTAAAACGAGTTGCGACTGCGATCGACTTCAACTAGTTCTTGTTATCAAAACGAGGCCAAACTTGTACATATCTTGAATAACTTAAACCAGATCCTGGCTTAGCTTATAGTAAAAAGTCAAAGCTTAATTAGATTCATTTAAATTCTCGTCTTTTTGCTGTTTCTCTTTGAGAGTCTTGAAATCGAATATAGATTGGAAAATTACTACTAGCTTTAACATATTCTTAGAAATATCTAAATTTACTGCATCTTTTATGTAATTTGTTATCTATTGTGCCTCCATCATCATGTCTGTCGGTTACCCTTACTATTGAATGTAGGCCTCCATTGACTGCCACAATAGTTCTGGGTCACTCGCATTCAACGCCGCTTAGATTGCTATTTGGAAGCATTTACCTTTTAAGGGTATTCTTGTTTAGTAGTATTCTTGTTAACCTGACCGACATTTTCTGTGAATATAACGGAAATGTTTTTTTTTTTTATGGAATTCCCATGTCGCTCTAAAGTGATACTTCCTGTGTTAATACACTTTAATTCTTTTAGTTCTTTGTTTTTTTTTGGTTTTGGTTGGATCTAATGATCCAAGTTGAAATTTGTACACAATAGGCCCGAAAAGTAGCTTTTAACAGCTTTGAAGAGAGAGACTGTTCACTAGTGATATATGATGAAAGCCTTTGATTCATTACGTATTACGATAATTATAATTAAAACAATACCACGAATTACATCAACATCGTCACAATTTGTAATCTTCCAAATCACCAACGTATTCTTTCAGACGCCGTCGATCACGATCCAGATCGTCATCCCGCCACCACGCGAACAGCATCGAGGATGACTGCCCATCCCCCCGGACCATCCTCATGTCGGACCAGGAGGCGTTGCACCAGTTGTATGGAGAGATCACGACCCTCAGAGACGGCGCTGTCACGCATCAGTGCGTGCAGACCAACCTGGCTGATGTCATTTGTGGTGGTAAGTGATATTTGAATTTATATTGGAATTTAAATGGATGGAACATTATCTTGATGACCTGCCCCTGATTCAGATCGATTTGATTAGTTAGTTGTAGAACGGTTCCATCAGCTATCTCTTTTTCCCTCGTTACGAGAATCATAGAGGGAACTAGATACCAAATTAGTCGACAACTGCTTATCGGATAGGTTCTGAATCAGGGGGCTGACTGTTAATTTGTGTTTTTTTCGGTTTCTCTATTCGTACTCGTCAAGACCCTTCAACAGATAATTAAGGATTCTAGATGACAAAACTTGAGCGCTCTTGGTGACGAACTGATGTGTTCAAGATTAGTGCTTAATACACTACAACTACTCAGTCAGAATTCACCATCAATTCATTCAACAATGTATGAAAATATCTATAATAGCTTTAACTTTATTTTCCAGCAACACGCCATACGTTTTGTCGGAATAACAACTTAATTAATCACGTAGAACATTTCACGACTATGTTCCCAGAAAATTGCAACAACTGCCAACTTATGCACATAACGTTTTATTTCCATGAAGTTTAGTATAGTGCTTAGTTCAATAAACCCATATAGGTTAGTAAGGTCACACGAATAAGTTTCCACGAAGCTACTGCCTTGGCAAATCCACAAGCTATCCACCACTGCATAGAATACTTTTTTGAATTCCACAGACTTATGTGGGCTTAAAGGCTAAATTCGCGTAATGAAAGACTGAAAAACAAAGTGTAGTGGAATGTGGGCCAGGCCTGCAATGCCCTGATTCCGCACTGCATAGCTCGACCTGTTACTATGAAAATTCGCGTTGATTTTACATTCCCTTTGATATGCGGTATATTGCATCGGAATTGCACTACCTAGTTCCGACATCGAAATAGTCTGATGTAAATGTTGTTGCCATTTTAGAACAATTTACTAGGTACGATGTTTGCTACCGTTATCAGAAATGTCACGCAACTTTGTGTATTCAAATGTTGTGCCAAAAGTGTTACTGTATTTATATTTTATGGTATTTTCAAAATGACAGAAATGGCCTCTTCTTTTTCAGCTATTGTGAAGTTATTGGCGGTATCTGTACATATTACATTTTCGTTCAGTGTAAAATATTAGTTTAGATAAGTTTACCGCAAGACAAGAACATAAGAATAGCAACTACTCACACTACCTGCGTCTGTGTTCTCGAACGCTTACAATCCGAATCTCTTCAAAGTTAGAGTGAACAGATTTCTTCTGGGTAAGCTCGCTCCATCGTAGACTTTGTCTCTGTCACCTCAGACCTTGACCAGAGACAAGAGCAAACAGATATCAAACAAAAAAAAACCTATGTATATGTAATCAGCTTGTTTTGATACACGACCAGTGCAATATAAAAAATGCTCATCAATTAATAAAGTAATTTGGTATAATTCATAGATCTTTCGAGAACCCTTGGTTTGCCTTGGCCTATGTAGATATGCTTTTAACTTTTTTTAGAGTTCACTGTGTTTTGATTTCAAAGAAACGCCGGAGTGAGCTATAAAGCGCTTACCGCTTAAAATAGCCTGAATAGTGGCATTAGCTGACTATGCTATTCATGGACGTTCCTTATGAAATACACATTTTTTTAAAGAATCTATGAGACTAGTTATCGACATTTGTTACTCTTATGTTAGTTCATATCTTACATTAACCTGCATTATTCTCATAATACTTTAATGGAATTGTCATGATCTACTATTTTACAGAGTATTTTTTACGGTTTAAAAGTGCTTGAAATCTGGTCTATTTGAAATAAAAACTTTGACTGAATTATAAGTTGTAATTGAGTGACGAAAAACACGAAAATGCCCTGAAAAGTTTTAATAATGAATAACGGTAATCCTTATAACAAATAACAATAAGTCGTGATACATTTTGTTCTGACTTGCTATTAGCGTTTTTAATTGTGCATTAATTGCATATCCGTTTTCAGCTACAATCCAGCAATTAAAATTTCGCACCATTTTTGCATATTTCGAGGGAACCTCTAAGGTCACGCCGGTCACACGATAGTTCGTGACTTGGCCAATTTGTTTTAGGAATAACAGTAAAATATGAATACGTCCGACTATCTGTCACGGTCCAAATTTTATTACAGTAACATTTTCATTGTTTGAAATACGGTTCTCAGAGAAATGCTGACCGATTGGTCATGATCGATTGATCGTAATCGATTACGATATAACTCGAATGTTAAATCGAATCAATGTAAATACGAGCCGTTTTTGAGCATTCACACGTTTTTTTACGAATGTGGATTCGTTTTTATTTGGACTGGATTTAAATGCGTGAACAATTTCAAGCCGAACTGCCTATATTGTTGTGAAAATCGGTTTTTCGATCAAAAGGAATTAGAGAGGTTGTTATTTCATTTCAGCAACGGTTTCAGTAATAGAGGTCAAAAATTCCGATTAGTTTGACATTTTTGCCACTCATCTCATTTTTTACTTCGAATGCTCTATTTTACCAAACTATAGTTCTGTTACAGCTAAATGCGTTTCGTTTGAACGTTGTAAGCAGTTCAATGTGAACTAGTATTACTGACGACTCGCATGTGAGTAATGAGAACAGTGGAAAGTCAAATCCGCAAAGGCACAGGAAACCGCTTGCATCAATCTTACACTTTATTTTAAAGCCACTTCAGATGAACGTTGAAGTTTCTGCGTTTTTAGTGACAGAAATCAGTAGACCTAGCACGAATGCTATGACGTATATCGCGTTAATGTGAATGAATTTTGAATTGGAAATACTCGTTCCGCACATAACATTTAATTGAATTGAGAACTTTAATCATAAATATGTATGGTACAAATTGTGCTTGTCGCATAAATTTTAACCAAAATGCTAAGGCAAAGATAGTATAGTTGTAATAGTTGTATTTTTGATTCAAAATCTACTCACATTAACGTTACGTTTACGTTAGTATATGTAAAACGCACTAGACCTAAATTTTTAGTACAATGGTGGGTTTAGATGATAGTGTTAGGAATGTTTCCCTTGTGTCTATATTAGTGTCCACTAAAAATTATCCGAGTATTATTTCTTCCAAATACGTCAATTTCTGCACGATTTTTTGTGGGTTTTGATGAGTTTGCAAAGAAACAAATCATATCAAAGTTGTACTACGCACTGATATCTACACTAACGTCTGTAGCTGCTCTAACTTCATTAACTGTCAATCGAAATAGACTTTTATGTTACGCACACAAGCTTCTATTTCCAGTGTTCTAAAGCTGGATCCATGTAAAGTCGGATATGGTAGGGGTCAGTAAAAAGTTCGATATATCCGACACAAGTATCGTCCGGGGAAGTTAGTCGTACGTTAAGTTTTTAAGCTAAGTTCATTAGAAGTATCGATGTACCTATAAGTGAGCAGGAAGTGGAAGAAAAAGGAATGAATTTGTTTAGAATGTGACCGCTGTGACTACTGACCATCTATTTATTATTCAGCACAAGTTTTTAGAATTGATGGTGCGAAATGGTGTTAATATTGTGTAGATGCTAGGTATATGTTCTACTGACGGATGTCGTCACTCCTCTGAAACATAAAATAAACCATGAAATACAAAAATATAGTATAAATCACAATTTCGATTTAATAATCAATACTTTCAACGTTTTCGTGACCTTCTTCTGTTTGTTCTTCTAAATCCTTTTTTTATTATTATTTGATTTGGTCTCGTTTGACCCTAGTTGCGCCTGATGGTAACCGCAGATAGGATTTATGATGGAGCACACGATAGATATAGAAGTATTGCCTATACCCCTCTGGCTCTCACATACACACGACGGAACACAGTAAACTGCTTGGCGCCGGACTTTAATGTGAGGGTAGTATCTAGCCAGGCGGACCGTATAGAGTATAGATCCTACCACAGAGCAAAATACATATAAATATAACAATCCATTTTTTAAATTCTGAAACTCTAGCACAAAAAACAGATGACCTACCTCTAGATACATATCTAGATAAAACCAACAGACCGGTATCATTAGAAAAGATTCAATATCGATGCTCTAGAGAAAAGCGAGATTGTACAGCTCGCTAATGATCAGTCATTACTGTCAAATTAAACGTGTCAGTCTATGGAAAGTGTCATCCGAGACGTTTTTCTCGTAAAATGAATACTTTCCACGCGCCCGCGCCGACAGGAAAAGCTTTAGCTTAGGCCAGGAGATCGTAACCTGAGAAAGTACGACATCTTATTAAAAATGCACTAACATTTGTTTTATTTGACGTAATATTAACACAAACGCCGTAGGTTATATTAATCATGGGGTATCTAACCTAACCTTCTAATAATAAACATAGGTAATTTCAATTTTAATCTTGAAAGGTAGATGCTGTTTCCTTCCAGCATTAGAAGTTAACCCTGTCCATTCAACACCCCTTTCCATAAACCAGATGATCAGATATATTTTTTTTACTTTAATTTGCACCCACCCGGGTCGGTCCATGACTGTACTCCAATAGTGCAGCCGTGAATAGTCCCCGGTTGGTGCTCCATCCCAATTTGAAGGTCTCAAAGGGGCCTCTACGCATTGGACCTGTGTCCCCGTATACCTTCTAGAGAAACGGGTTTCGCTTTGAAGATGAGCCGTAAGTTCCAAAAACATTGGTACTATCATATTTGAGTGATTAAGTATGATAATAATAATTTCCTCTCAGTCGTATTGAGGTCTATTGAGCATAGATATATTAGTTTACTACGTTTTTATTGGAGGACATTGCATGCATAGTTTAAAAAAAGCTGTGTCCTTATATAAACAATCCTTAACAAATCAAATAATATCTAACGTGACCGTTTCAACATCATAAAAAGAGGCTGGGCTGTTAAATTTTTTATGATCCGAAGTCCATTCAAGTTTTTAATATCAAGGTCGAACTGACTCAATTGGTATCAGCATAAAGTTCAAATGTGACCAACAATATAAAATGTTATGGGGTGAAAAATAATTACCGTAACGCCTGTGTTAAACCAAAGGTTAAACAGAGGTTTAAGGTCGTACAACTCCAGTACCTTCAGATGATATCGGTGGCGAGACTGTCGCGTTCAGAAAAATATCACAGGTACACACGGCTACACATCAAGCTATACATTTCCAGTTTACACTGACCTCTCATTGTAAGGAAATCCTATACAATGCGAGATCAGCTTATACTGGAAATGTACAGCTTGATCTGTAGCCGTGTGTACAATGGCGCACTAAACGTAGTACTACGCATATAAAAATATATATAATTTTAAAAGGACTGTTCTAATCATTCGTAGGTAATATTTAAATTACTTCAAAGGTCACCATAAATCAGATTCTCAATGTCATTTATCAAGGTTTTTGACTTTGGTTAAAGGACTTGATATATTCAAATTAATAATGCTTTAACCTGTTGTTATCGGAATTATCAAGTCAAATAAATCTGCCAAAAGACCTTGCCTACAGAATAAATAATAGTACATACGTACTGACTCATAGTCTTGAAATAGCTCCCATATCTGAGTGAAAATGTCAAATAAAAAATACTTCAAAATCACATTGATATTACGCCGCATCTATTAGTCCTTAATAGGGTATAAGATTTAAGCAAAGTAAATAATAAAAATTGGGCAGTTTCTTAAAAAATAAGTTTTTTTTCAATTGCACGTAACATTAATAAAAAATTGCTAATTAAAAAAAAAAAACAAATCGGTTTTCACGACATGTTCCAAAAAAGTTGGTGGGTAATATATTCCCTTTGTCGTATTATGGGTTAGAAGCCGATAGATCAGAGTTACTCGAAAAAAAGTTAGGATAATGATGAATTTAAACATGACTATCTCTCGGTCTAATAGCTACCGATTACACTAATAGTTCAAAGTAAGTATAGACTCTGCTCCACTTTACTTTAATCACTGTATTCCTGTTCTGATGAGGTGTTAATTCACTTTCGTATTTATTATCTCGATAAATACACTTTATCCCATCTATAATACTATAAACACTACTGCTATTTCCTCTTGCTGCACTAACGCTGGACTCCACGTGCCTCTATGTAGTATAGCAAAAAAAAAAAAGATTTTTAGGTTTCCGTACCAAAATGGTAAAAAAGGAACCCTGGTGCGACTTCATCCGTCCGTCCGTCCGTCTGTCACAGTTGCTTATTTCAGGAACTACTAATGCTATCGACTTGTTTGTAATGGTTTTTTTAAGATCCTTGTCCATCTACAATGTGTTACAAAAATACCCCTAAAACCGAAAGGGGGTTAAAAGGTCCCTTGTAGAGAGTCTATTGGCAAAATTTAAAAAAAACTCAAAAAAAAAATTTGGACATTTCATAAAATAAAATTATCACCGAAACGCAACCCTAAAAACATAAAACTAACGAGTAGACTACCCAGAAAGTTATTTACATAACACGTTGTATATTGCAAGTGAATAAAATGTTTTTTTAATTTTTATTTTCATTGCCGGACCGAGAGGCGTTTTGAATTTTTATACGTTTTCTTCCAAAGTAAGGAACTGTTGGTGCGCGAGTAATTGGACAGTTTTTTTTTCAGTTATAGATTTACTGACATTTTTGCGCAATAAGTTTAGAAATTCTTTGATCCAAATAACAACTTTGATCCACAGCACTTTAAAGTAATTTTCAAAAGTAGGCAGATAAGGCTCTCTACAAATTTTAAGATCGCTTAAAACATTAGGAACGAGAATTTTCTGTGTTAACTTTAATTGTAATGAAGAAGTTTTCATTATCAATCATATCATTTTAAGACAAAATCGATTCCAATTCAAAGCAGAAAATCTCAAACAGGTAACCCATTACGTACCGCTAAACATTCACAATAAAACTCTAGGTAAACTTGTAAACAGGAAAATTAACCATATTAAAAGTGAATTTATATGCAGCTATCTTGTAGGTCGTTGATAGGATCTCTTCACGGTAAGCGGTAATGATAGGTCTGCCCAGATCGTGGTCAGATTACGACGCAACGATTTCCTATCTTAATTATTCGTATCAATCTGAACGAGCAATGTTTTTCCACATTTATCAAACTGTTATAGAGAATTTAATTAATTAAGAATCATGGGGATGTTGTTTATTTGAAAGTGTGGAAGAAATTGGATAATTGGTTGATAGTTAGATCTACTTTAAGGTACTAGAGCTGTAAGCTAATGAGAGGCCAACCAGTTACTCTTCACCAGAGTCGCTTTCATGATATTTTTAGTCGCTTTTATAATATGATAAGATAAGATAAAGAATGATTTATTTGGACACAGCACAAAGAGACACAACAGGTAAATAGTGTGATATAAATAAAAAGTCTTGGGTATGTGTCTCACGGCTGGACCAAAAAGGTGTCCAGATCAGCTTAATGTCAAGCACTATAAGTACTTGACGCTGGTTTTCGTCTGGTACCTTTGTGCTCCACGGACGTCAGTCAGCGGTCATGCCCGTTCACTTAAACCAGAGGTTCTCAAGCTTATGGTGTCACCCGCCCACTTTGAGAATCAATTATTTTCTAGTGCCCCCTAAATTTTTTAACTTTACCACATCTTATAATTCACAATCGCGATCATTACTTAGACCGCTCTTTACCGCCCCCCTGTAGGCCTCTAGCGCCCACAAGGGGGCGTTATCGCCCACTTTGAGAAAGACTGACTTAAACCAACATGCGTGTGTATATGTGTAGTGTATGTAAAGAAAGAAAATAAATAAATACGCAATAAATAAGGAACAATCTAAAAGTGATCAGTCTACGTAATCAGCTCATTCCTGTCCCACTGCTGGGCACGGCTCTCTTCTCAGAATGAGAAGGGTTTAGGTATTAGTCTACCACGCTGGCCTCAGGCGGGTTGTCGGACTACACACACCATGGAGAACTTTATGAAGCCCTCTCAGGTATACAGGTTTCCTCACGATGTTTTCCTTCACCGTTAACACAAGTGATAATCAAATTCTGATCCGCACATGAATTCGTAAAGCCAGAGAGGTGCGGACCAGCTTCGAAATCGAACCCTCCTTCATGGAAGACCACCATAAGGCTATCTCTGCTTTTTAACCCTGTAAAAATCCTATTTAGGTACACGGGCAACTTGCGGCAAGTCATCTAGAAGTCGGGAAAAGTTCTTGAAGTCGACTTGCTGTGGGACTGTACGCAGTGCAAGTCGTTTGCAAAAGTCCAGTTGCCATAACTTGCTAGTAAACACAACGCTTTAGGGGATAGTATAGAGAGGAAAAGTATCAATGTCTTCTTTTCTGCGATCACCAGTCCGTCTGCCAAGCGTGGTTATTATAGCAATATGGACCGAAGGTTCGTTCCCTAGCCTTTTCCTAACTCTATTGGGGTCAGCTTTCAGTCTAACTTAACAGGCTGAATACTTTAAACCAGAGGTTCACAAACTTATTTCGTCCACCGCCCACTTTGCGAATCAATTATTTTTTAGCGCCCCCAATTTTTTTTCCACTTTACCACATCTTATGTATCACAATTGCAATCATTACCTTTACCGCCCCCCCTATAAGCCTCTAGCGCCCACAAGGGGGCGTTATCGCCCACTTTGAGAAAGACTGCTTTAAACGGAGCGACTGCCACCAGATCTCCGCAACCCAGTTACTGGGCAATGCCGATATCTTAAGCATAGACCGGTTGTCAGGCTTTCGGGCTTCTGTGTTCCCATAACCACTGTCATAGGTATTCGTATGACACCTAGGACCGACGGATTAACGTTCTCCCGAGCCACTGAGAATGTATTACGAACGGTCACCCATCCACGGATTGACCGCGCCAAGCGCAGCTTAACCTTGAAAATTTGCCAGAAGCCCCTCCAGCAATAAGGGGTATTGACCGTTAATTATTGTAGTAGGTAGTAATTAAGAGGCCAATATTCAGTGAACGATTACTGTCTGATTTATAATGAACATCTACTTTACTAACGAAGTAAGTATATGAAATTAATTGAAGGTCGACGGAGGTCCCAATTTCACACTTAACCTGGAGGTATTTAATCGAGTCGTTGGATCTGACCAACCGATTAATATCAAACATGGACGCCGCAGTTTAAAGATAGAATGATTAACTGGTATTAATGGCTGGGCTGTGGGTTATGCCGTGTAAGTAGCTATTAAGTTTAAGTAGAATTATGAGTATAATAAGTGGGCAAAGACAAACTTAAATAATACCAACTTAGACATGCCTATAGATCATCAGACTATCAAAAATAAAACATTCAGTTAAAATTAACAACACATAACAAGAAATCACGCCTGTATTGCCCGCAGGATTGGGCAAAGCTGTATAGATAGTATACACCCTCATTTCGCTGTTATGTTTAACCCTTTAACCGCCCAGTCGGATATATCTGACAATTTTATTAACCTTTACATGGATAGTAACGGACACAGGTATATCCCGTATATCCGATATAGTCGAAATAGAGACGATTTTTTTTGTCGGATTTATCCGACTGAGGCGGTTAAAGGGTTAAGTCCCTTGTAATAGGGGTGAGCCTACTGCCATCAACCGGGCACAAATCCAGACTCCGGACTGCTACTGAGAAATTCCACACGGAAAACACCAATAACACTTTGCTTGACTTGGGGATCGAACCTAGAACCTCACGCTCAACAGTCGCGCTTGCGACCACTAGACCAAAGAGGCAGTCAAGTCAAATTAATAAACTCAACAATAGGAAGTTTATTCCGATCGATTCATCGATTAAATTATATCGATTTGCGGTTTAGTGAATCGATTTACCGTGATTATGTACGGTAGGTCTAAGCTTTTTTATTGGATGCGGTGTACCGCAAGCTTCGCCTATGCTTTGTAGCTTTGGGTGCGGTTAAATAATTGGGGTGGATAAGTTTAGAGGAAACGTGTCTTGTCTATTAATCGATATTTCCGTTTCATGATTTACTTGGGACAACATCCTAGGTTTAAGGCACTTTACACTCGACACTCAGTGTCGACACCGAGTGTCGTAGTGTGTACATCGCCGTTACACTGAGTTCCTAAGAGTTTGGCTTTAATTTCAGTGTCGCGATTGCCGTGTGTCGAATGTCAGTGTCACCTTTAGATTTTTTGCGTCTGAATTTCTAGAAGTAGGTAATACCACAGTCTACCTATATCTTACTCCTTACAGTCGGTCAACGTAGAACATTGTCACAGAGCAATCGTGCGGGGGGTTGCGGGGTGAAGGGGCGGAGGTTATGTCCCGAGTAGCCATACTGCTACTCGGGACATAAATTCCAGGGCTCGCACTTTTTGATTTCAAATTTGATTGATATCGTTCATAGAAATTATATTAATTTATTATTGATATTGTATGTGTACCTATTACGAGAATTTTATTTTAAAGTCTGTTTACTAATCCAAGATGGCGGCATACATACATTTTCAAATTATTGTTCGTGGGAAGTCATTTCCACGGTTTTCGGGGTCACTGATTTCGAAAATGACGTCAAAATCCAAATCCAAGATGGCGGCCATGAAAATTTTCATGTTATCATCCTGGGTGTCAATTTCATGGTTTTCGGGGTCACTGATGCCGAAAATAACGTCAAAGTCGAAATCCAAGATGGCGACCATGAAAATTAGTAAATTAGTGGTCATAGATGTCAAATCCAAGGTTTTCTGGGGTGCGGATGCCGAAAATGAGGTCAAAATCGAAATCCAAGATGGCGGCTACAAAAATGTTAAATTCGTCGTCACGGGTGTCATTTCTATGGTTTTCGGGGGTACTGATGCCGAAATTGAGGTCAAAATCCATTTCCAAGATGGCGGCTATTAAAATTTCAATTTAACCATCATGGGTGTCATTTCCATGGTTTTCGGGGATGCTGATGCCGAAAATAAGGTCAAAATCCATTTCCAAGATGGCGGCTATTAAAATTTCAATTTAACCATCATGGGTGTCATTTTCCTGGTTTTCGGGGTCACCGATGCCGAAAATCACGTCAAAATCCAAATCCAAGATGGCGGCCATGAAAATTTTCATATTATTATCATGGGTGTTAATTTCATGGTTTTCGGGGTCACTGATGCCGAAAATAACGTCAAAATTCACATCCAAGATGGCGGCCATGAAAATTCGTAAATTAGTCATCATGGGTGTCAAATCCATGGTTTTCGGGGTCACTGATGCCGAAAATAGGGTCAAAATCCAAATCCAAGATGGCGGCCATGAAAATTCGTAAATTAGTCGTGATGGGTGTCATTTCGGTGGTTTTCGGGGGTACTGATGCCGAAATTGAGGTCAAAATCCATTTCCAAGATGGCGGCTATTAAAATTTCAATTTAACTATCATGGGTGTCATTTCCATGGTTTTCGGGGATGCTGATGCCGAAAATGAGGTCAAAATCTATATGCAAGATGGCGGCCATGAAAATTTTCAAATTAGCCGTCGTGGGTGTCAAATCCATGATTGTCGGGGACGCTGATTACAAAAACAAGATTAATTCTCAAACACCAAGATAGGGACCACGGTTTACCTGGAAGAATTCATTTAACTGGTAAATTTTTTTGATCGTCGTATATGATCGAGGAATATTTAGGCTTTATTTCCAGCATCAGCACCCACGAAAAATATAGAAGTAATATCCATGAATAATAAGCTATTTTCTATGACTCCATCGTGGATTTGGGAATAATTTATGACTCTTACCTACCCCCGCAAGCCTAGCCAAGTAACCTCGACAAAATTTGTAGTTTTAAATATTGTTAGAATATTCCAGGATAAGATGGCGAAATTGCTGCTACATTACCATTACCATAAGCCTTTGCATTATTAACTTTGCATTATTTTGTCAATCATCAAAATTACGCATGCGTGGTTTTCTTTTTGCGTGTCACTATTTCTATAAAACGTTAATGAATTTGGACGTTTGTGTGTAATTTGTTTTATGTGACAACCCTTTGACGAGTGTTACCAATTTTGACATTTCATATGACCTGTCAAATGTATGGGCGTTGACCCACTGTATGTAGTAAGTAGGTACACTGTGGTAATACCGTACCGTGATTCAACCAGTTATTGGGTTGGGTTTTTGTAACTAATTTGGCCACAACTGTAATTTCGTGATTGATTTATATGTAAATTGGTCACAGGTACCTACAATCCATTGTCGCAAATAGTCTACTTTCGGTTCAGACATTTTTGAGGACTGACCCGAGGGCCATGTGTTTCTACGTCAATGATAATAGCTAGCCATACACGCATGGATTTCACCGACAGGCGCATCTCGGATCCGATCTGTGATTTCGTGTACACTACCAAAGCATTAGTGCGCGACTGGGGCGCAATTCGGCGGGTATATCCGTCGCTACGCACACACGCACGGTCTGTACTCGGATCTGCCTTCCCGATCCAGTCGTTTTGAGCACGGGCAGCGGGCAAGCATCCAGCGGGCATATCCGTGTCTGTTCTCAACATACACGCACGGATCTACCCACCAGGCACGTCTGTTGGGCAGATCCGGCGGGTATATCCGTGCGTGTATGGCTAGCTGTAAATAGACAATTCACTGTATAATAGAGCATACGTATCAGTGGCGAAGGCTCCATACAACTCGATTCCTATCGGCTTCCCTTTCGAAACGAGTAGTTACTGGAATTCACGCATCACACTTGAGCAAGGTAAGCATTTTTTGGTCCGGCTTCCCTTTTAAGAAAATTCACCCTACGCCACTGATACGTATACACTTTTGTCAATATCAAAATTAAGATGTAGGTATCATTAATTCTGTCAATTACAACTGCCTATTCACTAAAGAAAAACTTTCTCACAAATCAGATTGGGTTTCCATCACTAGTTAAGGTCGGAACAGACAATCTAAATCTGTCCACGCCTACCCGTAAAAGTGATATCATTAATGTAGGGCACAATTCACTTACGCTAGGCTGTCGGCATCTAGGCTAATCATATTCAGGTTTTGGCGCATAGATTACGTCACATAAACGTCGCGTGATCGCAACGATTCCGCACGAATGTACACTAGTAGCCCAGTTACGGAGATTTTGTTTGGCACGAGAAAATTGCTCTTGATTATAATATGCAGATGTTATGCAGTTTATATGCATATTAATAAGGTCGAAAGAAGTGGAGAATTTGTAGCCAAAACAAAAAAAGCTTGAAGTTAAACCAGCTCACTGATTCAGAATGTTTCGATTAGTCTGTTGTCAAACGATTCTGTAAACTACCTATCTCTTTTTCTCTCATTAGGAGAATCGTAGAGGGAACGAGACAACAAACCGAATGAGTCGACAATTGTTTATCGAAAACGTTCTGAATCGGAGGGCTAAGGGGCTAATGATGCCACATTTGGTGAATCATAAGTATTTCGTTTCATATTCGTTATTCGGAGGCTGGATAGAATAACCCCCATGGTTTATGGAAGGCTGATCAATACATTTCTCAGAGATTTTTTCTGTTTGTTTTGCTCATTACTCTGCCTCGCTGTCCTGCCCACTAATGAAGCGGGTATTACCGCCTATATTCCTGAAATCCGTCTCTCAGTAACCTTTTAAAGCCCCCAGTCCCCAACAAAAAGACACGCCATAGAACCTAAATATTATGGTACTTATGTGTGTGTGCCGTCGTTGGTCTAATGGGTGCTATTCCCAGGTCAGGCAAAGTGTTATTGGGTTTTTCAGTAGCAGCCTGGAGTCTGGATTTGGGCCCGGTTGATTGTGCTTAAACATAACGGCGAAATGAGGGTGTACTTTACACCTCTAAATCAAAATCAAAAGTTTTTATTTCACATAAACCATTACAGGCGCTTATGAAAAGTCGAATTTAGGTGCACGGTTCCAATTAGTCGTTTCCTATGGAGAAGAGCCGGCAAGATACTCCATGGTTACTCTTTTTAAATCCATATCTTTATCAATTTGTGTCGGTACAGTTATGACTTAGAATAGTTATGAAAGAGCAAAGTAGACTTAAGAGCAGGAACCACACAAAAAAACGAAATGAAAAATATGGTCACAAATTAAATAGGTATCCAGGCATCTAGCAAGTCTACAAAGCTCTCACATTTAAAGGACGCTAAACTATATAAAACAACTGACATGGTTAATTGTCATCAAAACACATTACAAAGAAAATCACTGTATAATAACTCTGTCCAACCCTTCGGTAAAAACAGCCGTGATGTTATCTATGTTATGTTGTGTGTTTGCCAATCCACCTCGTTCAAAGTTACAAGTCTCTAAAACTGCTCAGCTTCGACAATTAAAAGAGGCGGTATAATTATAGGTACCTTGTTTTAATAGCAGACTTTAATTCATAACAGACTCGGCTATGAAATTGGAAATAACGAGTTCACTAAATTGCACATAAATCTATATATATAAAAGAAAGTCGTGTTAGTTACTTCACTTATAACTCAAGAACGGCTGAACCGATTTAGCTGAAAATTGGCAGGGAGGTAGTTTAGAGCCAGGAGAAGGACATAGGATACTTTTTATCCCGTTCGACATTTTGATATTTAAAAAAAAAAAAATTATATCAGTATATCCATATTCTTAATCTGTTTAGGTAGTAGGTAGGTAGTAGGTAGGTAGTAGGTAGGTAGTAGGTAGGTAGTAGGTAGGTAGTAGGTAGGTAGTAGGTAGGTAGTAGGTAGGTAGTAGGTAGGTAGTAGGTAGGTAGTAGGTAGGTAGTAGGTAGGTAGTAGGTAGGTAGTAGGTAGGTAGTAGGTAGGTAGTAGGTAGGTAGTAGGTAGGTAGTAGGTAGGTAGTAGGTAGGTAGTAGGTAGGTAGTAGGTAGGTAGTAGGTAGGTAGTAGGTAGGTAGTAGGTAGGTAGTAGGTAGGTAGTAGGTAGGTAGTAGGTAGGTAGTAGGTAGGTAGTAGGTAGGTAGTAGGTAGGTAGTAGGTAGGTAGTAGGTAGGTAGTAGGTAGGTAGTAGGTAGGTAGTAGGTAGGTAGTAGGTAGGTAGTAGGTAGGTAGTAGGTAGGTAATAAGTAGGTAGTAGGTAGGTAGTAGGTAGGTAGTAGGTAGGTAGTAGGTAGGTAGTAGGTAGGTAGTAGGTAGGTAGTAGGTAGGTAGTAGGTAGGTAGTAGGTAGGTAGTAGGTAGGTAATAAGTAGGAAAAAGGGCATTGCAACGCATGCCGGGAACAGCTAGTTATTCATAAAACACAGAACATGTAAATTATTTTGCATACTAGATATTTCAAATAAGTTCCTGGTAAAGATAAGATCAACCCCTCTCTTTTCGCGGTGTTGGTAAAGGTGACTACATGACATAATCAGCGCATTACTGCCCCACTACTGGGCACGGGGCTCTTCTAAGAATGAATTGGATTTAAGCCATAACCCGCACCAGACCAGCTAACCCGCACCAGCCGACCCCCTGATTCAGAACCTTTTGATAAGCAGTTGTCGGTCGATTCAGTTTTTTATCTCGTTCCATCTACGATTCTCATAGGACATAGGGAGCAAAAGATATAGCTTACCGTACCGTAACAATGGATTAATCGAATTGTTCCGATTGTGGGGACAAGCTAGCGTGGTAGACTACGGCCTGAACCCTTCTCATTGACGCTTTTGCCCAGCAGTGGGACAGAAATAGGCTGTTCATACTATTATAACAATGCTACTACCAAGCGTGGTGGCCTGACATTTATCACGCTGATCGTACATTGAAGCTACATTTTTGCTACATTAATCATTCTTATAAACTTTAGTAAAGAGCGGGCGCCGTAATAAAATATAGTAATCCTCAAAGGTCATCTTTGTATACATTCGTGCACGTTTTTTTTCCGCAAACATACGTGGAGCTAATAAATTAATGCGACAGCCTACGATAAGGGCCTCACCTAGTACCGCTAAATAGATAAGTATAGAAGTTCAACTCTATAGCGCGATAGCGCATGAACGCGTAACCCTGAAGATTGAAATCAGAACTCATGTATTATGTTTTACCCCGTGTGGGGACGGGTTAGAATATAAAACTTCCTAACCGCACGCTGGGAATAGACGCGTGTTGTAAGATTCATCATAACCCAGCACGCTTGGTTGTAGGATCTATACGGTCCGCCTGGCTAGCTACCACCCTCATATTAAAGTCCGGCGCCAAGCAGTTTACTGTGTTCCGTCGTGTATATGTGAGAGCGAGAGGGGTGTAGAGGAATACCCCTTTTGTATCTCTATTACTTGGATTCGTGTGCTCCATCTTAGACCCTGCCTGCGCTTACAATCAAGTACGACTAGTCAAATAAAAAAAACCAACAATGTTTGGGAAGGCTTCTAATGCAACCTTGAACCAAGAGGTCTCGATGTGAACTCAGAGAGGTTTTGACACGAGTGATTTAGATAAGACCGGAAGATGCACACCGATTGATACATGTTGCAAAAGAGAAAGAAGAAGTGTCAAGTGATTTTTCTTTCATCATCTTTTTGTATTAGGTACTCAGTGTCGGTGTGTAAAATGGACCTTCTAAATATCTTTATTTTTTGTGTTAGTAGGTAAGGCCTAAATGGCTACAAGCACTAACCGCCCACAGCGACCGTTGACATTTGCATGACCTACATCAAAGATAGGCCTAGTTTTTTATTATAAACTGGCTTTACGAAACTTCGTTATTGAAATCACAAATTAGTTGCACTTTAGAGGTTCCGGAAGATAGTTTTGTAAGAAACTCCACCTATCTTTAAAAAAAAGGTGTCGGTCAGTTCTTGTAAACTCTGACTTCCAAGTCTAGCAGTACTTTGATATAAAATTTAGAAAAAAACTGAAATATACATAGTGACTAAATATACACTCGAAAACAATGAATCCGGGTCACCAATATAAACCTTAATATCTCGGAAACTAATAATGATAGCTTAATAAAATAAAAAGTATTTTGTAGACTATTTATTTAAATTTTATTAATACCACTCCAATAAAATTAATAATACTTCTGAAATAGTGTTTTTTGACTACACGTTTAATGCAGTAGCGATTGGCTTTTGCGCTACGGATCGTGGGTTCGATTCCCACACGGAACAAAATTAAATGTTTGTACTGTTCCGGTTCTGGGCTTTTGTGCATGTTGTGAAGATTTGTGTCTATATACGCACCCACGATACATGAGAAATCCTAGAGATCCTACGTGAAATACTTTTTATTTGAATAAGCTAGGATTCTCAGTTTACGAAATAGTAAGGTTTATGTTGATGACACGTATTCATTGCTCCCGAGTAGTAGTTTAGTGAATCGGCAATATAAAAAGCTTTACTCGTAACTTACGATTTCACAGATTCTTACTTCTCACGCTGTAACACCATACTCGTCCATTTGCTTCAAGCTCCTCTCACCCCTTATAAATAAACGATAACGCCTTTTTTGTCAACCAAAGCTATCCATTTAAATGCAAATATATTGCACAAATCACCTGAACCACGACCATCAAATATTTGCAAATACTTTGTCATCGTTATCTTTAAAATGTTGCAAAAATAAAAGAAACATTTCTCCAAAAGAATGCACAATAGACTTCCGTGACGTCAAAAGACGTCCGAATGTGATCCAAAATAGGAAAGCGAAAAGAAATCGGAAACAACATTATTATTTTATAATTTGTTACCATGACTTGTTATTTTTTGTATGTGGTCGACCAATTTTAGGTTCCGTGCTATCAGATGAAAATCAACCTTATCCTAAAGTTTGTATAGTGGAAAATGTCTTGAGGTGACCAGATTGATATATCACAATTTATTGGAGTGTGTCTCGTTGGTTTGATAATCTAGTGTACAAATTGTGGACGGTGTTATCCAAAAAGTTGATAGTAAGTATAATAATTTGAGGAACTGTCAATCACATTAAATAATTTAAGCAATTAAGAAAAAACCAACAACAAGAATACATTTTATTTAAGAATGTGTTCACCTAAGGATTTGTACATGTACCTACCTACTTCTTAAAAAAAAATCTAATACGAGTACCTACTAACACCTACACCACTCGTGTTCTAATCGGCTTGTCAAAATTATTTTTTCCAAGTGTTCAATGAAAATTTTATATTTCTATAAAGTATCACTATAATGAAATAAATATAATACAACAGTATAATATAACATATAATATAACATTACATCGTCACATCACGTCAAGGCAAACTTACTAATCTGCAAAAGATGCATTTTACATGTGAGAGTTTGAAGCAATTTTTCTAATTAAAAATAATTATTATTATTTTTAATTAGAAAAATCAAGGGTTTGATTCAGAAAGCGGTACTTCTGGACACGGCGCGTATCGTTAGGAAGTTCCTCTCTCTGGAGCCCTAATCGCCGGCAGCTTGGACCCT
The DNA here is from genome assembly GCA_905220435.1 of Amphipyra tragopoginis. Classification (NCBI taxonomy): domain Eukaryota; kingdom Metazoa; phylum Arthropoda; class Insecta; order Lepidoptera; family Noctuidae; genus Amphipyra; species Amphipyra tragopoginis. The sequence continues at coordinate 5,887,008 of HG991997.1, read as the reverse complement.
TGTCCCGATGCCGGTGGGCTACTATTTTTTATATTTTTAAATGTTTTTTTGTTTTTTTTATAGAAATGTTTAAAATACAAAATGTATGTAAGTAAAATGAATAAACGATATAATAATTACAATTGGGTATCGATATTGTGATACATTTGGTTTTAAAATGTTCAATATTTTACAAAGATCAGAAATAAACGCACATTCGTAACTTTACCTCATCATACGGATTACTAAGTTTGCCACGGATGTGACGACATGAGAACCACTTCAATCGTCATTTTTTATGTAAGTATCTTCTCAACCGTCATCTTTACCATTCATTACCGAATTTCGGTGACTTAAACGTAAGATTCCGTAATAAGCCTACCAAGGACACCAAGCAATTTCACACATGACCGCTCTTACGCGCTACTAGCCGCCAAATTGTGCAGTTAAAGTGTTGATTGACGGTTTTTTGCGTCAAAACAATCATCGCCAAATTACGATTCACTGCGTGTCGCTAGTTCTAAACACAAATAGAATTTGTGATTATACTCTTTTGCGTAATGCGGTTCCTTGTTCATAAAAAAATTGACGGAAGACATTTTTTGAAAATAAACATAAAATATTTTAGATTTAGAATGCAATTAATTCATTTTTAAAGTCTTGAAGTATCATCCAAATCAGTGAAATAATTAAATTAAATTATTTTTATTGATTTATTTGATTCAAATGCCCTTCACACCTTCTGCTAAATGTTGGTGCAGTGTAATAATATTTAGTCTGAAGAGGTGGGAACAAGATGTTTTCAGAATTTAGAGCACGTAGTACTTATACTTACGACTACACTCGGTGTCTATCACTTTACAAGAGACTTCCTTAGTTTGTGCACTTTATTTAGCTTTTAGAAAAGACTACTATTGTTAGTTGTTTCCTAAAATTGTTAAACTTTTCTAACTCTGCTCTGCCTTTGAATACACGACACGGAAGTCACTGAATTTCCTAAAATTGTTAAACTTTTTTTAACTCTTCTCTTTAACTCTTACTACACGACACGGAGAAGACACTTCGCTATATTTCCGAATCAACATAAATTCAGGAAAGAATTCTATGTAACGTAATTATTCAACTTCATTTGCAATTTTATTTTCTGACATGACACTTTGATCAATCGCCATGCTTACGTCACCAAGGCAATATTAACGAATGACGATATTTTTCTGCAAACCACAATTGTCATCAAAATCAAGGAAGTTTAAGAGGTCAAATAAAAACATATAATTTTCGTAGATAATAATCGCATTTCGTGATACAAAACTGGAAATGTCATGATTTGCATACTTTTGATAAAAGAAATCTTGTGTCTTTTATTACTTCTTTTTTTGGGCAAAATATTTGACATTTTACTTATGTTTTTTTGCTTCCATCCGCGACGTTAATTATGTATGCTTAATGAGTAAATATACTTATTAAGCGAAAGTCTGTTTCTAAATAAGTTGATTATGAGATTTTGAAGAATCTTGTCTTAAGACATACATAATTTCGTAAAAACTTGACAAGCTCTTAAAATACTCATAAAAGTGCTTGAAATTGTTGCGAGTGTCATGTGAAGTTCACTTTTACGTAAATCGTAATTTTGTAAAAAAGGTTGCAAATATTTTGCTTCAAGAAAAGAATGTTTTAAACTTTCGCGATTTGTACATTTTATAAAAATATTAAGCAAAGTTGAAAAAAATATTGAGAGTAAAGTTTGTTACGCGAGAAGACCCAATCGGGTCTTCTCGCGCACTACATCAGCATAATAAAGCGTACATAAGTAAAGAGCGTAATCCCATCCCTAGTCTAAATCGGTGCACTATATTTAGCTTAACATAAAGTAAGTAAAGTGTGTACTCCCATCCCTAGTCTTTGTGCACTACATTTAGCACAACATAGGTAACGTAAGTAAAGAGCGCTTAATAGTGATATTATACCTCTTTATTGTTAGAAAACAATATTGAGATCAAAGTACAGGAACACTCTAATCCGATTTCCTGCTCCATAATGTTCACATCCCATTATTATACCGAAGAGCCATAAACAACTAAACTACACTCCACCAAACTAATCCTGACTCTTATCACAGTGCAATAAGGTACATTTTTGCTAAAATATTGGTTAATTAACCGCAAATAATGTTAGTATATCTGACACTAATTGATTCCGACATTCGTTATAAAATAGTTTCGTAAATCAGGAAACATGCGTCTCTTAGTTTTTGATTAAGTCTGAAATTTTCTTTCCTTATTACTGTTTATTTGGATAATTTAATATATCGTATATCCGTGTGCAGTATTATTAAGATTTTTAATGATTTCAACCTAATTTAGTTTTCGTCGGAATAGTTTCCGAGAAATAAAAGTGTAGGTGTGTGACTATAAATATGTCAATGAGTGATCAAAAATGTAGAACATGTGATTTTGAAGAAAAAATCGATGACACTTATCAATGTTACACTTCAAACGATATAATAATTTAAACAAAAACCGACAAATGACTCCAAACCGATAAAAAATATTTCAACATTCAAAATTAGAACGGTACTAATTACCGCGCCTCTGAAAGAAATATGGCGACAAAAAATGCGCGGGGGCAATAAATTGAAACTCTCCCTAATGCGTTTCGTCGCGATCTCATATCCTGTTCTGCATTCCAGTTTTAATCAATCGTATTAAAAAGGGGAATTATTTGTTTACATTAGTTTAAAAAAAGATTTTACAATTACGGTAAACCTAGCATATTAATATTTTTAGCTTACTGGGCATGGACCTCTTATTGTCAAAATGAAAAGAGTTTAGACCTTAGTCCACCATGGTGAACCATTAAACACTTTTTTGAGCCCTCTCATGTGTACAGTTCGTGAGGCCTAAACTGAGCTTTGCAGTTGTGTGAGTGATCACACAAAAATGTGCCAAAAAGCAGTATAAATCCGTTTAAACCAAGCAAAAGACGCGTCGCGCTCTAGGCCGACGTCACACCTACACTATCTTTTGTTTTTTTAATTTATTACTAGGCCTGCGTTTGGCCGCCATCTCGCCTGATGTTAAGCGATGATGCGGTCTACGATGGAGCACGCTTGCCCAGAAGAAACCGATTCACTCGTGACTTGAAGACACCCAGATTGTAGCTGTCGGGGAACACCCACTCAGGCAGCGCATTCCACTGTTTGGCGGTTATCACAATGAAAGTGGAATCAAAGCGCTTCGTTCGGGTTTTTGGTATATCAAATCGGCTATCTATGTGCATTCATACAAATGCAAAGCTCAGCCTAGGCCTCGCGGACTGTACAGGTTTCCGCACGATTCTTCCTTCACCTATAACACTAGTAATAATCAAATTCAGATCCGCACATGACTTCGAAAAGTCAGAAATGCGGGCCGGGTTCGAACTAAGACTCTCTTTGATGGAAGGCAAACGTTCAACCGCTAAGCTATCACTGCTTTCTGTAGCCCTAGCACGAATGTTTTGAAGTATAGTAACGTTAACGTAACGTTAATCTGAATGAATTTCGAATCGAAAATACAACTATTCTATAGCATTTTATTTTAAAATGCGACAACTACAACTTGTATCATACATAGATATGAATAAAGTTTTCAATTCGATTAAATATTATGTGCGAAACGAGTAAGTATCTCCAATTCAAAATTCACTCGCGTTAACGTTACGTTTACGTTACGATACGTCATAACATTCGTGCTAGGCCTACTATGTTGTAGATATTTGTCAGAGTTCGCTGCTTATTATAGATCTGTCTATTTACCCGTGTAGATAAAAAAGGAGTGGTCACTATCTTTCATTATGACAGATTTCGTTATTGATTCGAGATTTAAAATATGGTATAATCCCACACAGCTGTAAATCAGATGAAAAAGTTGCAAGATGATCTTCGTAGGCGAAAAATAAAATGTAACTGCCTACTTAATCCAATTCTGCGATCTATGTATAGACTTTCAAATATTGCACACGATAAAGTTTAAACCAGATTCGTATAAGTTTTCTTTGTAAAATGGATCATTACATAACATGTCGCTTGTATTCTCCGAAGGGTTAGGCAGAGGTGTAGACTATACCCACATTTAGCCGTTATGTTTAACTCCCATGGAATAAGGGCTATAGCCATCAAACGGCCACAAATTTTAATCTAGATTACGGGGTGCTACTGAGAAATTTCACACAGAAAAACCCAACAACAATTTGCCGATCGAACGCAGGGGCCTAATTCTCCTAAAATAAATCTTGATAAATCACAACCGAACCAAGGCCGAACCGTTCATTCAGACAGTTCTCAATTTCAAAAGCTATCAAATTGTTTGACACAAAAAACAAAATCAGTCATTTTGAAAGTTTTCGAAAACAAAAACTGACTGACGGTTGTGGTTCGATTGCGTTTGGCAACAATTTATTTTAGGAGAATTGGGCCCCAGGACCTCACGAGGACCAACGAGGCAGTCAACACCAAAGATAATTAATGAAGATTAATAAAATCATGTTGCGTGATAAATTCCAATGACTGTATGTAATTATTTCATGAACACAAGAGACAATACAATTTGGGCAGTATAAAATTAATAAAGATTTACAAAAAAGTCATAGGAAGTAAGTAATGATGAATGGTCTCTACATAGTATAAAACAAAGTCGCTTCCCGCCGTCTGTACGCTTAGACCAGAGGTTCTCAAACTTATTTCGTCTACCGCCCATTTTGAGAATCAATTATTTTCTGGCGCCCCCTATTTTTTTTAACTTTAGCCCATCTTGATAATCACAATCGCAATCATTACTTTTACTGCGCCCCCGTAGGCCTCTAGCGCCCATAAGGGGGCGTTATCGCCCATTTTAAGAAAGACTGGCTTAGAACTTTTAAACTACGCTACGGATTTTGATGCGGTTTGCATCTTAATTTAGGTAACTTCTTCCGGAATGTTTCAGTTATAAAACGTACCTACCCGAGCAACGTCGGGCGGGTCGCTAGTGACACATAAAATACACACATATCGAGTGAATCGGTTTCTTCTGGGCAAGCGTGCTCCATCGTAGACCGCATCATCGCTTAACATCAGGCGAGATGGCGGCCAAACAAAGGCATAGTAACAAATTTGACGACACGTTTGGTGCAGTGGCTAAGCGATTGGCCTCTGCGCTACGGGTCGTGGGTTCGATTCCCACACGGAACAAAAATTTGTATGGCCTACAGATGGTTGTTTCGGGTCTGGGCGTTTGTTTGTGAGATTTGTGTCTGTAAACGCACCCACGATACAAGAGAAATCTTAGTGTGGGGCAACGTTCTTTTTAAAAAAAAAAAAAAATCTTAACAGCTTTCCCAATATAACAAAATATTTCACAAACTCATAGGTATCGACTAAATTCGACGCCGACGCATCGAACGGGCGGAATTTCTGCGGCATGACGTGTCTTCCTGAACTCGTATGCATTTTGTCATGATAAGCTTGTACGGAATTTTTAGCAGTTCATTCAACTTTTTATTGGACTTTTAGAGTCTTAATTTTTAACAATATATTTTATTTAACCTACTTATAAATTGATAACTTATGATTTTGGCGTCTTGGTGGAAATACCAGTAGGTACTCAAAAGGTAAGAACTTCAACTTCTTAACAAAATGTTTTTTTTTTTTCACGAATTCGGAATTTGTCCCTTAGTTGTACGCACGGCTACAGATCAAGCTGTACATTTCCAGTATAAGCTGATATCGTATTGTATAGGATTTCCTTACAATGAGAGGTCAGTGTAAACTGGAAATGTATAGCTTGATGTGTAGCCGTGTGTACATAATGATGAACAGAATTCATACTTTTCGAATGTAAAGCGTCTCACCAGTTAGCTGTATAATATTCGATCACGGAAAACCAATAACAATAGTCGATTTTCCGCGTTAGCTGCGTATTAACTCGATTTTATTCTTACAATAACTATCGTTAAAGCACTTTAGGATGTACCTAAATGATTTTAAGTCACGTGCGTACTTTGGGAAGGTCTGGGGGCTTAGACAAAGTAATAATTTAAAAACGATAACGAAGTTCGAAAAGACTAAAATGTATGGGATTGACATAAGCCGCGTTATGTCACGTGGTCAATCGTCATCGTTATCGCAAGTTGGTAGACAATGTTATAATTCGAAACGAAACGATAAAGAAACGATTTGTTTATCGTGGTTATCCCATACAAATGCGTAGACAAGCAGCGCTTTTAGTGTTCGCCTTCGCTTCGATCGTGATCGCCAAAAAAGATAACGAAACGAATGTTAAAACGTTGTAGTTATTGGTCGGATTTCGAATCGAACGAAAACGATCGCGACAATAGAGACGATGACGAATTTAGATATCGTTTCGCTACGAAGCGATGTTACTTTGTCTAAGGACCCTGATTAGTTTTGGACTCTACCGGATTCCTTAATCATGTGCGCTTCGCGGCTATGTCGCGAGCAGAAGTCATTAGAAGTAAGTCGAATCCTTAAGCATGAATATCACTCACGAAAATAATTATGACATTAAAAATTCTTAAAGTAACTTTTATCAGAAAGCCATGCAAACAAATTACATTGTAATTTGTAAACTGAGGAAAAGTCTGCATATACAGCATTACTGGTCAGCAGTGGCGTAGGGTGAAGTTTCTTAAAAGGGAAGCCGGACCAAAAAATGCTTACCTTACTCAAGTGTGATGCGTGATTTCCAGTAACTACTCGTTTCGAAAGGGAAGCCGATAGGAATCGAGTTGTATGGAGCCTTCGCCACTGCTGGTCAGTCGCTTTACATTGTGTACAACTTTGACACGAACTCAAAAAACGGGAGAAACTCTGAATTCGATAAAAAAACTGCTGTTCCATACATTTTGTTAAGCATCATTGGTGCCGTATAGTACAACAGTTTTTTTTTCGAATGCTATTTTTTTCCCTTAGTAAAAGTTGTACCTACAGAATGACGGTCAGAGACATCAGAGTTCATGGTTTTCGGATATAAAGTGACAACCAGTCATCCTGTTTAAAATAACGTCCTATACAATATTATCAATTCTATTTTCCGGCTGACTCATTCCTAAAACATAATGAATACAAAATACCTAATGTATTTCCACTGTAATGTAACGTTAAAAACCAATAAAATGGCAACGGTACACACCTTATTAAACAACTGTTTATTAAAAGCTGAGGAACACTAAACATGCAAATAAGTCCTTCGGTGTATCGTTAACACAGTTATTTCACCGTTTCCAACAATATTTGCCATTTACTATGTGTCGAATAAAATCTTTTAACAAATTGTTGAGATTTACATTTCCGTAATACCTACTTACATTTGATTTTCATATTTTGTATTTATTTTAGTAAGCAAAGGCGTCATTATTTTGATTAAAATGGTGTATTAGTTTTAATAACAACTAGCGAATATAAATAGAAAATAATATACTAATTCTAAGTATATATCTATTATAGTATTGTTTATTGCAAATATTGTCGAAACTAAATGTGGAGCAAATTGATTAAAATACTGAGTAAGTACATAAAATGAACTTAAATATCCGAAACATTAAACAAAATAGAAACTTATCCGAGAAAAAATCGATTAACTGAAATATTACGAAGGAAAATCACAACAGCTCGTTTCCTAACACAGGTTTTTTGGCTCCAACAATGCAAAAATTTGTTCAGAATTTTCATTTAGTAGTTGCTTAACTATTTGTAAAGGTTAATAATGAGAGCAATTAAATATATAATGAAAGTTTATTAGAATACCTCGCGGAGTGTGAATAAATTTTGTACTAATGCAGTAGCAACATTCCAAGCTATTTAAATCGAAAGCAAATGGAATCCAAATGGAGCTTTAAAACAAGGTGATATTGATGAGGATAATAACAAAGTTAAAATAGGTAGCAGAGTAGTAGTAGTACATACTCTTACAAACACGAGTATTATTATATTATTAGGTACATATTCTTCGTTCGTATTCTTATTATATTATTTTCTTCTTTAAATTCTTTCAACTCCTTTCTCCAAAATCTGAATTATAATAAATATCAGTGCCAAGGTTGCCAAGCTTGAACCAAGAAGTACCAAGATACTAATTAACAATACTAAATCAGTGACAGATTTCTATTCAATCATCTACACTTCCCTTTGAGTTCGAGATCTCACGCTGACCTAATTTTTCTTCCAATCTCGAATGAACGTGGCAATTGAGTTCCATATGCCTGAATATGCTATTCATTCACGGAAATCAATCGGTGATAGAGACGAACACTTGAGTTGTTGCTTCATATGGATTGGAATTATAAGAACAACAGATTGGTACCGAGAAATTATTAAGAGTCAAATTAAAAAAGAGTATGAAAATTAGGAGAGAAGTGCACTAAAAGAGCCTCCACAAGTAACGACAATTAAGTACGTCTCCCTAGTTCATCCAAAAGGTTGTCTGGAAGATAATCTAACACCATTAACATTAAGACCGCCATTGTACCCTTGTTTTAAAATATTTCTGTTTTTGTTTTTTTTGCTATTGTTATGGTGCACAATAAAGCATATTACTATCTATCTATCTACCTACTTCCGGCGCACACTGGGCAGTCAGTCCCGCTACCAACCTTGCTGACTGATCTAAGCTATCCTTGTGCCAAACACGAGATAAGGAGACATGCAATGAGTTTAAATGATTGAAACCTACGAATCAAATAACATAGTATTATTTCCAGCCACGATATTAATGCAAAACATGATTCCAAACACGCTTCAGCATTAATTAAAGTCAAATCTAAAATCACAAGCGTGAACTGATTTATTAATGTATCGAATTTCCGTTCAATAATCAACTAATAATAGACAAACTGAACCTCCAATCGTAACACGAGCCAATCCATTCATAATTAATGAATGTAGGTATAACTAATGAACGCCAGTTTATTTTTAATGATACGGATGTGACTGGAGCAGATGTAGGTCGAGACTGGCATGCAGATGATGCTGCACCGCTGCAATGCAAAGATTTATTGATATCCAGACTTTTATATTCATTAGAGTGAATTGCATTGGATGATTTTGAATTGCAGATTAATGTCTCACTTGAGATGTTTGTAAATAGTGCTCCATGTTGTCATCTTTTTTTTTAAATGGGCATTTTAAGTTTGTTCAGGCTTTGTTTTACATTTTAGAGAGGTATTTGTCGAGAAAGGAACACCTCAAGTTAAAAAACTGTTAATTTATGTCACTACTTAACTTTCATAACTTTTTTTCCTATTTGCTACATTTCAAGGCATTTGTATTAGTTGGTAATTTATTTGCTTAGTTAGCGGTGTGTGAATGTAGTTTTTCTTTTTAAAGTCATTTGACCAATACGTGACTGCTTTCAACATTGTGCCAGTGATCAATCATCCATCAAAATCAGTCAAATTCGAGGACACTGTGTTGTAATCTGTATAACAGATTTTTCGAGTCATTGGCGAAAAGTCGAGCTCGTAAAATTTCGATGACATTTTATAATCAATGGAGTCACTGAGCTCAAGTATAAACATGAATCAAATAGAATTGCCTCAAGTAATAATGCTTTTTTGATATTTTTCTACCTTATACCAACAAAAGACATAGTAATCAATACGCCTGCTGATTCAAAGCTTTTATCGCGTCATAATCGTAACCCCAATTAGCCAATGATTATAGGACTATTAAATGTTTAACTCCCATGTGATATGACACGAATCCATAGTAAATAAACAAACCGTAAATCATAACTCTAGATATACACTCCCAAGGGATCAAACTCCTAAAGCTAAATCATGGAGCTGAGCACACGCATACCGCTCGCATTATCGACGCCGTTAACAAGTTGCACGTGTTATGAAGATCGTGCCGCGAGCAATAAAATGGCAGCTATGAAATGTAACCGAAATAGTATAGGCCGAGAGCTGACGACGAAAACAACATGATAATTACAATTTGTAATGAAGCGTTCAAATCTTGCGCACATATAGGTCAGGAGGGAAATATCAAGAAGAGAATTAACGTAGATTTGGAAGATTAGCATGAGAGTGAACGATCTTCGAGGCACGGAAGGATCTTGAGTTAAGAATAATTATTGGCCAATCATCTACAATTCTTTAGCATCTTGCAAAATGGAACATACATACGTAAACTCATGCCTTTTTTCCACGGGGGTAGGCAGAAATTGCAGAAACCACATGCTACGATCCTTACATACATCTTTCGCTTCGTTCACGTTCATACATCTTGTCATACTCCGGTTGAGAGTACTACGCACCTGTCCTTTTTGAAGAACATCATCAATAACATCGATGTATGCCCTTCTAGGGCGTCCTCTACTGGCGTTTCCACTGACATCTGCTTTATAAATTATTTTTGTTAATCGCTGTTCTATCATTCTTTGAATATGACCAAACCACCTAAACATACTCCTTTCAATTCTTGTCACTACATCATCTTGCAAAATAGTCGCCACAAAAAATCTTTAACTATTATTTTCTTAGACTAAATTATCTCATGTGCATGTTCTATCTCTTAATGTGTCTCGATTGTGCCAAATAAATTTCTTTCCTTTTTTCTTTCTTCTTACTTGATACGTCAGCCACAAGAGAATCTTCATTATGAACATCTTCATTTCTGCTATATGTCAAGTAATAGATCACTTAAATTATTGCTATCTGAGCTCCCTAACCAGTATGTGAAAGTACCTTGTGATCCAATCGTATGCCGTAACTGTGGTATGCGCAGGATTCTCTTAGATTAAGGAAGGAAGTGATTATAGCAAATTAGTATGGAGGATCTTTATATGGTGATAGGGAAAATTATTTAAATCATTATGGTTTTAATTTAGATTGATGGTTGACAGTTGTAGTGATATTTTTAGTCGGTAAGCTCATCTAGTCTCGAGGAAGTAAAATTATAGCCCGGAAATAAACTCGTGTGGACACGTTGTAGGTAAGGTGCTATCGAAATGAAAAAAAGTAACAATAGTAAAAAAATGAAAAACAAACCAAACGTAATAGATAACAATGTAACAAAATACTTTTTTGCTTTTAATTTAGTTAGTTCTGCAACGATAACAATACAGTCGGCAAAAATGAAAGCCAAAGCAATTACGTGACAAAATGACTGTAGATTAAACATTATTCGCAACAAGCTAAAAATACCCAGATATAAGCGAAAACATTATCGTAATCTGGAATCAAGTGCGGAATAATAACAAAACGCATGCCTAACCTAGCCTAACCGGAGGAATTTGCTTACATATAGTCCTATCATTAAATTAAATCTCGCCACACATAATTTACTCCGAAAACATCCAAAACCAACCTTAACACATTATGATAAAGCTAAAATTCAAGTAACAGAAGCATCAAATAGCTGCAACAATAATATTGCAGATGGGGTACATCCAGAATACATGCTTGGTACACTTGGTGGCATGCAAATGTGTACATTCCTCTCAACATAGAAGTCGGCCGTCGCCGTCGGCTCGTGACTGCTTTTCTTTGGTAGGACGTGTATTTTAGTTAAAGATAAGAATGCACTTAGCAGATACGACGTCCAGAGTTATTATTGGAATACAGATGGAGATTGCAAGGCGGTGGGATATATCATAATATTTAATTACGTTCAAGCTTGCATGTTTGTTGCGCTTATATTTCATGATGCGGTTAATGCCATGTATAAAATGTATTGGCTAACTTATTATATTCTAGATCAGGGTTGAGCAAACTTTTTTCATCAATGACCAGAGAAGGAATTTTGTAGGGGCCCAAAATTAAAAGTAACTGCATTCTGGTCTGCCAAAACTAACATTTTTAGCTCAAATAATTACGGTTATTTGTTATGGCCATACACTCTTGCTCTATAAGGGAGGGTTGGCGGGCCAGATTAAAAGACTTGGCGGGCCGGAGCTGGCCCGCGGGCCCCTTGTTCCAGATTGTTGTTTTGATATTTAAATTCTAAATTAAGTTTATGAGACGCATTTGGCGCGATAGTTCTAAAATTTAAGAAATTATGTAGATGTTTTAGAGATTTATAACTTGGTATAAAGTTGCTAGTCATTAAAGTTCTGTAAGTTATTATCCCGGTTCCAACTATTTTAATAAATCTCTCTTGTTATTGATCTCATATGCTCTGAAGATTTAACTTCAGTCACACATAAATGGAAAGATGTAACTCTACTGTATTCTGGAGCAGACGCATAATATTTTTGAACTTTAAAGGCCTTTCTGTGAAAGGAAAAATTATTTATTTTGATTAACGTGTTATACAACATGTATCAGAAATGCGAGATCATATTTAATGGGTTTATTTGGACTCCTATTCAGAGCAACATTCGAACGGACAAACAAAAAAAAACGGTAATTTTTTTTCGACTCTATACTAGTGGCACCTGCTAATTGGGTCAATTGGTATGGGTTGGTGTTATATAAGTAGTCGTGACAACTACACTAAAATCCCTTCACACCGATAATTATTCAGCCCTCATCAAGCTGTCTCCCCCCGATCCCCCGCCAGCAAAACCCTAATCCGAGATCCGAGTCCCACTAGGGGTCGCCCTTAGTGCTGTTATTGCTAGTAGTCATGATGTTAGTGTAGTATAAATAGTTAGCTCAGGTTAAGTATTTTACTTCCCCTCCATTGGCTGGAGACCCTTCAGGTCTGCAAGGACTATCTACAAGAAGTTAAATAGAAAGAAAAACCTAAAATCCCTACAATTGTTTCTAAGATCAATCTAACCAGACATGCGCGGTCAGGAGTCGGAAGCTATATTTTATACGAGCAGCGATTGCAACGCTACTTTTAAGAATTCAACGTATTAAGATAATCTGTATCAGACAAACACACGAAGTGAAAATTTACGAGTTTCCTTTCTCGTAATTTACGTTCTATCTTTAGAGAATTACTACCATTTAAGTGTAAAAGAGACAAATGGTACAGATAGTATGCACATTAGCGGATACAGCTGGCTATTGACAACAGTCGCTAAATAGAAAATAACGATAAAATCACTATTTAACACTTTATAGTACCTATTAGTGTAAACTTAAGTATTTGTATAATCAAGATCTAATACGAGTTATCTGCATATTTTCCCTTGCGGAGAGCTGTATAAATATTGATGGTAGTAAGAGAACAGGGTTAATATCATTCAAGATAGGGTGAAACTCATTTGTGTCTATCCTCCCAGAATGAGCAATCAATCAATCCTTCTACAATAGGCGATATTTAAGGTTACTTGCAAATCGTATGATTGGTGCGGCTGTTAACCACGAGGCCCTCCTTAAATCAAATCAAATCATTTATTTGTGATTCACAGGTAATAATTAGGTCTTATTTATACAAAGGTCATGTTGTGATCAGCCTCATGAGCATACAAATGTCATAAAAAAATAGTTTAAGATCATAATTCATTAAAAAGTTATAATCATATAGGTAGATTCAATCGGACATTAACACTTTAAGAATTCGTCAACAGAGTAGAATGAATATTCAATGAGGAATTGGAACAGCTACAGCATACTGATACAATTCCATAAAAACTGTTTTTAAATCCACTCAATTCCAAGTCCAACAGTCTAGTCATAGGCATTTACTTACAATACTCGTATCTCCGTGAATTTATCCGAATGATAACAAAACCCTCATTCTCGCATACCCAGATCGACATAACCCATATACCACATTCCACAACCACGGAAACTCTCGAAAGGTCACTAAAGATCAGAGAATATTTCGTCCCATTCCATGGGGCCTACTCCGAAGATCGAACTTTGAAATTTCGGAAACAAAACAAAGAAGAACATCTGACTTAAAAATATACGATCGAAGTATTGTTTAACAACGATCTACTAGATGTCAATTAACATTTCGTCGCCTTAGAGTGAAAAGCTCGGGAATGCAATTTTGGTCTTTTTTATTTTATCACGATGTTAAGGTACCTACTTATTATATATGACAGCCGCTCTACGCGAAATTAGTTTATAGGCACTGAAGTTAAGCCTTTATTGAGAACATAACATTCGTAATCAATAGAATTGACTAGCTTTCGGCTGCGGCTTCGCGTGAAATCCCAGAGGTACTGTGCAATTACCAAAATGCATTGCCGAGATTTTCACTCTAGAGCGACGGTTTGGGAGTAGGATGACCAAAAGACAAAAAGTCAAATCGCGAAAATCGAATCGATCGTCAGATCCGAAAAAAAACCGTAGTTGGAAAACATGCGAACTGTCAGCCGAAACTATGTAGTTTTCGAAGTATACCCCCTGGTCAGTTAAATATAATCTAAACATCATCACATAACCACTATGAGTTCCTAGAAGCATCCAGTCATAAAGGTGTGCTAAAATTATGCGTACGCGTCGGCATACCATCCTATTTGTGTTATGTACGAGTATAGTAACAGGACGGCATGTTAATGGGCGGGGATGCCGATCTTGGAGATTATGTTGATCGTTAGGATGACTTGTTTAGCTTGGATGCTTGGATGGAATTATTATGTCGGTTTTTGCTGAGGTTACTGATCTTTGTTGAAAGGGCTAGTAAAAACTTGGTGCCTGATAAAGATATGTTAGGCATGCTATACGCATCGGGTTGGCATTTATCGCCACAGCTGATGATAGGAATCGAATATGTGCAGATGAACATTCTTTGTTTGTAGCTTTGTTGATTTACAAATAATCCCGAACCGAATATGACGACCAGACCAAAAAGTCTTAAACAGATTTGGGACACTGATTTCTGGAGCTACTGCCAATGATGAGTCGGAACTTCCCCCTTGTGTGTTAATAACAACACACTGCCATCTTGGCTCTGTCATCCAACAGCAAGCCAGGGACTAAGGCCTTAGCTAAACCCTTCTCATTCTGGAAAGAGGGCCGTGCCCAGCAGTGGGAGTTATGGGCTAATTATGCTTATTTGTAATGACGATCTATATTAGTAAAGTAGTGTCTAGGCTTGTCTATCAGCCCTCTGATTTAGAACGATTCGTAAGTTGTCGAAAGATTCAGTAAGTTATCTCTTTTTCTCTCGTTACGAGAATCGTAGGCAGAATGAGATAACAAACCGAATAGGTCGACAACTGCTTATCGAAAGGGTTCTGAATCGGGGGTTGGAGGGTTGATAACGCCACATTTGATGAATCACATTTCGTTTCATATTCGTTATCATAACTGCAAGTTGACTGTACATCCAGTCGCAACTGCGAACTATACAACTGCCAAAGACAGCTTGAATGCAGTTAAGAGGCAGTCAATGCAACTGCATGACAAATTAAACCCGTTTCTCTCAATATTTAGCACTAAGGAAATAATAAAGTATCTGTATCCAACATCGCAACGCTATTCAAACTATCTTCAGTACATTATTAATGAACACAAAATCTTAAGACATTAATTATACAAATCACATCAACAACCAAGTAGGCAAGTACCTAATAAAACGTTAAAATTACAACCTCGCGCGAACGCTGAATAAATATAGACTTAATTAAAACCAGTATTAATTACCAGTACTGCTGTTTATAAAAGGATCATGACAGGAACAGATACAGTTCCATACCGTTCTGGAATTTTCTGAAGCTGAGAGAGACAGGCAGGAGTGAAACAATGTTATTATTGGTAGCTACCATAAACCTATTGGTATGTCTATACCAGTGCGCTTTCATGTTCATCTTGCGCTTTCAACTTTCAATTCCTCTTGCGTCAAGCGCATGCAATATTGATTGCCTTAAGACGCATGATGCTTATCGTCTACACCGTGCGCCTTGGTCAGTCGTCAGTCGACATACAATAGACGGATTAGCGTGCGCTAGGGGCATGCAAATGCATGAAAGGATCATGACAGGAACAGATACAGTTCCATACAGTTCTGGAATTTTCTGAAGCTGAGAGAGACAGGAGTGAAACAATGTTATTATTGGTAGCTACCATAAACCTATTGGTATGTCTACACCAGTGCGCTTTCATGTTCATCTTGCGCTTTCAAAATTCCTCTTGCGTCAAACGCATGCAATATTGATTGCCTTAAGACGCATGCAGCTTATCGTCTACACCGGTGCGCTTCGGTCAGTCGTCAGTCGACATACAATAGACGGATTAGCGTGCGCTAGGGGCATGCGCTTTTGTGGAACTAGTACCTATTAAGGCATGCGCTATGGCGCTTCACGCATGCTTCAGACGAAGACGCAAGATGAACATGAAAGCGCACTGGTGTAGACATTGCTTATGTAGGCCATAGCGTTCTTTCCATACACAAAAGCCGGTCATGCTTTGCGAGGTGTCCACTTATGCTTTCTACACTGTAGCTGCGACATTCACACATTAAAAATAAAACAAAATTAGGGCCCATTTGACACGAACTGTCAAATCGGGCTTAAGTGAGTTGACAGAGGGGAAATGTTCCGTATGGCCACTATCGACAACGTCAACCGCGTCGGTAGCGACAATAACACAAGAGATAAGGTGCTGACATTTTTCGATTATTCCGTGGCTTTGATTAAACGCTTCTAAGGTAGCAGTCGCAGTACTCAACTTACGGCACGCCAAACTTGTAAAAGGCCTGTTCATGAGCTAGTAAAGAGAGTCAAAATACATTACAATACTTCAATTGGGTAACCTTTTGAATAATGATAGATAGATAGATAGAATATGCTTTATTATACAACATCACAACAGCAAAAAAAAAAAAACAGAGACCATTTAAAACAACGGAACCATAGCGGTAATAGCGAAAGGTGTCTTCCAGACAACCTTTGGATGGATTAGGAAAATGTGAAAGATTAGGTAGGTATGCAATGGTATCTAAAATTTGCTACGAAGGTTTCTTCGAAAGATGGCTAGGCTATGCTTTGATGAAATTTTACAGGATTTAATATCGAAGGTAGGTTTTTCACATAAAAATAGAAAAACCAATTCGTTAATAAAAAATAGTCTGTGTCCATTGTGCATTTCGGTTGCACAGTCATTCGCAGTTTTGTCATGAATCAAATGGAGCAAAGCTTTTAGGCATGTAAATGGGCTTGCAATCAATCATGTTCACACCCACACCGTCAAATCCTAGTTACCATCTAGGGGAAAAGAGAGCAACACACACACGCAAAAACTCACACACACAAAAGAACGCACATACGAATATTGTACGTGTATGTTTACAATGAGCTCAAGAGCCATGTATGTACATACATTACGCACTCACGCATCTGTCAAGTTCACTCTTGATTAATGCGAGCAACTGTTGGCTTCGGTCTTTATGCGTCAGATGCGTACGCGCACGTGTTCCGATGAATTGTGAGCTTTTTCAGTTTTAATGAGATTTCTGTGTCATGTCAAATGTTTGACGTTTTACAAACAAATGTGGGGCAGCAATTGGAAATCACAACGCATTCCAATTTTAACTTTTTGTGTTTTTTTTTAAGCCGAAACGAATCCTGTCGTTTTCCTCTTCTGACCTTCGATACAAAGAAAGTTGCACACGTCAATCTTTTGCAAAGTTTGGTGTTGAATATATTTTTTCACAGAATTGTAACCTTCTCTGTCTGAAATAATGTCACCTGCTGGCGACGGATGGACTATGGTTCTTATTAGCACTTAAATCACGTTAATATTTTTATTAGGTATGGAGAATGATGCACTTTTTTAAAACTCCTGCAATCCCAATCTGAAATTCCTAAACATTATGAAGTACCTTCTTATTAAAGTTCTGATATTTACAACAGATATTTCGAAACCCAACCATTATAAAGCTGTATCGTATCACAAATTCACAAACCAAACTTAACAGCAAAACATTATGAAACCATTTATTACGATCACAAATCAACATTCAAAGCATTAATGTCCGTTAAAGTTGAGCTCAAACAAACAAATATCTAAGAATTTATTTCCATCCGAAACGAGGCAGGCATTCGCAGTGTTTAACAGTACTAAACAGTTTAGTAAATGGGTACAATTAAGTGTACCCAACCATTCTACTTCGCATTAAGTACTAAAATAAGTTAATAAAACAGGTGGACATAGCACGGGTTTGGTCATTACAAAGAAATAAAAGTACTAAGATAAGACAATGTTTTTGTCCCCGTAAATGTCGGGCTGACTTTGACTGCAATTATTTTGTTTTCGTGGTTGTTAAAGGTTTATTGAACTAAGGTATAAAGAATTCATAGTAACTTTAAAGACTCTAGCGTCTGAATTTTAGGGCACATTACCTTCACCTTCGTGCAAATAGGGTTGAACACATAGATTAGATAGAATGGGGCTAAACTAGGACACCCGCTTAAAATTACGGTGGTTCTCGTAAAAACGATAATTAGAAGAACAGTCACGGGGTTAACGCTTGAATTAAGTAAGTTTTAAGTAGATAGGAACTATGTAGTTACCTACTACTTGTTGAACACACAATCCAACGACGTGTCTGTACATTGAAATTATTCTAAGATTGTCCAAAATGTCTAAACAATTTTTTTCTTTCATTTTTTCAACCCTTCTAAAATTATTTTTCTTTCATTTTCAGGCAATCCCAACGATAAAATCCTGTACGGTCGTCCTAACAAGCGACGGAGCGCTTCATTCCCGGCCCCGAGGTCTTTAGACCGACGGAACTCGCTGCGGATCTTCGGCTCCTCCAGCAAGTACCTGCAGCGGTGCGCGTCCACAAGGAGCCTGCACCACAAGAATGCGAACACTACCGACAGCTCGTCTTCCACCGATTACCCGCCAAGCGTCGAATCTGCGTCACCTAGTAAGTTCTTCTTCATTATCATTAAGGCTCGTATTAAAAGACAGCTCTCATATAGGAGATCTTCCAACAGCAGCTACCATAAAGTAGAATTCCATGTAGACATACGACATTTTTTTTAAATACTTCTTAAAATAATTAAGTACCTAGCCATAGTTCGCTTTTGTTGGTCTTGCGACCGTCATTAGGAACAGCTTCAACGGCAAGCCGTTTAGGGGGAAGATCCTGGTTCCACTTATAGTGGGCGACCGTCTAAAAACCGATCCTAATCGTAAACCAGGATTTGTTCATGTGATCAACCACAATATCCACTCGGCAGCTTTTATGAATAAAGTCACTGTTAGTTCTTTTTAACGTGTCGATGACGGTCTAAATTGTGTCATCCCTGAACTCAGCAACGAGTATTGCATTATCAGTAGCGTCCATATATGTCCCTGGTACTATAAACCACCCATAATATCCTGTTAATTATGAAAATAAAAATGATTTTTTACTAAAAATGACAATATCTAAAGATGTTTCTATAAACCTTTCAGAGAAAGTGTCCCTGCTGTCCCGCTTATTCAGACGAAGCGGCCGCAGCAAGCAGACGCGCGCGATGAGCACCTTCTCTGCCCAGTTCCCGCCCACCGAGTGGTTCAACTCCAAAGCGGTGCACCTACACTGCGTCGCAACGCAGACCAACTCCAAGGTATGTTCATTTCCTAAAACTCCATTCTTTGTACATAAGGATATATCTGCCACGCCTATGGTCCGAGAAAGGGAAGACAAAGAGTTTACTATGGAATGTCCTAGGAACCTGTAGATCACCAAGGGCCCAGGATTCATGTCTTAAGTAGCAACATTATTAAATTATTGTCTACGGACCTGAAAAATGTCCCCACTGACCATTATCAACACGCATGGCGGGCTAATTAGTCAAACACACTGACCATTGTGTTTTAATTAAAAACACCACACGTGTATATCCAAGGACATCTAAGCGACAACTTACATAGAATAAAGCCGTATTCTTCCCACTTACTTGTCATATAATTTATATTAACACCTTTTTTCTATATTCCAGGAGTCATTGCAGAGTCAAACATCTTTCGTCTCATCATACTACGACGGTTCGGAGATCAGTAATCGGTCGTCGACGCTGCCTCGGAGGCACAAGCGGCACCTGTCCACAGAGTCGGGGCTGGCGGGCTCCGTCACCGGCAACTACGACCACTCGCCTGTCAGGCACTCCAGCCCCAGCTCCGGCAGCCTGCCACGGTCCACACTCAGCAGAAGCTCCACCAACAAAACCATCCTGGACCACTTTGGATCACCACAAAGAAACAGCGACCCCAAACTAAGAGACAGTCCCAGTGGAAGTCTCAGGAGGGTCGACTACTCCAATTCAGATCACATCATGTCAACCAGTGGCCCATCCAGCTTAGAAAGTACGACCACACATCGCACCCCAAGAAAGGACGCCAAAAACGGTCAGTTAGACCAAAACTCACCAATGAAAAGGAGCTACCACACTAGCGGGAGTAGCGGCCACTCGAGCCTTGAGTCCCACATATCAGACCGCACGTTAAAGCCTTCGCCTAGTCATAGCAACCCGCACGGAGCCCCCGGCCTTAGCAGAGCACAGTCACTCGTCAAAGTACAGAGCTTACAGAGCTCGCCAAAGAGCCTGCACAAGTACAGAACGAAACCACCTATGGTCGGTGGCGAAACGGTAAAAAACGGTAACACGTCACCCAAAAGTTCGCCAAAAAACTGTCCAAGCACACCCAAAAAAACCGCAACCCCACTGCATAAAACCTTAGGGGCTAAAGTAGAAAACCCGTCGACGACGATGTTGGCCAGCTCCAATTCTAACAACTCTATCACACTAAAAGTTACCACGAATACTATCTCTCAGAACGGTGGTGGTACTAACACCAAAGTATATGTACAAAATTCGCCAGTAAGGTCTGTTATCACTTTTGAGAATGGTAAAGTAACCGAGACTTCAAACGGAAGCAATATTTACATCATCAACGATGATAGACAGGTTGTGTCGGTATCTCAAAACGGAGTCCAAAATAAAACAGCAAAAAACCCAACTGAAACCTCATTCGATGTTTGTGTCGAAAAGAAAAAGCAGATGTATCAGGAGGAACCAATTAAAGTACAAGAAAACAAGTTCAATAAGAATTCAATTAACGACACGGGTATGAACAATAATCGTAAGCTTTCTTTGCAAATAGGTGGTGCAACTAATAACAATAGTTTTGTGTACAAAAATCAGTTAAACAATACAAACGAAGTTGCATCCAATCCCGCCTCTCCGGCTATACATAATAATATAAATAATTTGGAATCTACAGCGAATAGTATTCCTTCGACGCCAACTAAAAGTTACGATAACATTATAGGATCGTTGGGAAGTCTGAGGTACCAGAAGAACTCGTTGTCGTCGGCCAACAGTGGGATACAATCGAACATAAATTCGAACAGCGAGCTGAAAAGCGTCGACTTGCTAAAAAAGGCTGCAGCGCTTCAAATGTTAAATGGACTTCCAAATGTAAATAACAGGGTGAGCTCTGACTCCATAGCGAATTTATTAACGAAAGCTATCGACCAGAAACCGACAGTGCTGGGGTCCGAGCCGAATTTAGCTCTAAAGAATCAAGATCAAATAAAAGATATAAACACGTCGGCGGAGAAAATAAACTGCTTGGACAACAAACAGAAAAGGTACAGCCTCAGTCAAGACAGCAAGAAGGAGAACCAAGATTTCTACAATTTTCCGAGTTTAAGCGACTTGAGCTTTAATTTTACTAGTTTAGCGGCGCAGAAGATACTGAAAGGTGTCAGTATTAATAGTGTCGACACGCTTGTCGAGCTGAACATGGCTGCCAACAATTCGGAGAAGCAGAATAATCGCGATGTCGCCGCGGTGTGCACGGACTTTGGCCTTGTATAGCAATTAACATATAATATTTTTTGTTGTAAAATGTACAATAGTAGACATAACACAGTATGATGTAAGGTAGTTGTATAACTTATTCGTAACTACTTTGTAACACGCTTTAGATACGCAATACCTACGTATGTTAAGTTCGAAAATTTTAAACGTTTAAGATTTTGTACTCCCTACTTACGGAATTTATCTTTTAAACGCATTGTATCCTCTATAATTAAAATTTTGTTTGTCTTTACTAACTTATTATCATCGAAAGTATCAATGTAGAAATTATTTAACACAGTATTCATAAATGTAATCGTTAATGAATAATCGGAAAATTCTTAGTTTGTAGCTCACTTTAAAAGTATCGAGACAATAAAACTAATAACATCTGTGTGAACAAAAAGTGGCCTAAAAATACGTAATTACATGGAAATTTAGTGCCTAATTCGATCGTGATAGAATTGTAATTCAATTGTAGCCATAACGTAGTTTCACTATCCTTTAGTAAATATGCGGCTCTCATGCTAATTAGAAAACTGTATTTAAATTACCCTCTCCACAGCACTTCTGTTCGTGCCATCACAATATTTCCAGTGAAAAAGTCGAGTACAAACTAGAATACCTAACTCCAACAGATTCCATCCAACAATGGGAATTTATAGGAATGATTTGTAAAATGTATGTCATGTATTAAGTGCCATAAAAACCATAGTATTACATAATGCGGGCGAATTATGGAATGGGAAGCGGTATTTGATTGATCATTACATGTTTTAAGAATTATGCTGTATTTGTGTATGAAAGCAATGGGTATTTATTCATTAGGGAACATAATCTGAAGTCATATCGCAATTAGTATAATTCAGTAATAACGCCATTTGTAAAAATTTATTAACAATATAAGATGATGCTTTATGTAATTTCGTTTTATTTACCATGAGTGGAAAATAAACTAATGACTACCCTGCCTACCTACCTATGATTATACAAGCCCCTTCTACCTAAGAGCCTATGCACACCACGTCTTTATAACGCGCCGTCGACGCGCGTTTCTGTCATACTTTATACCATTGTGATTTTTTATGTACGGAGTTTGACAGAAACGCGCGTCGACGACGCGTTAAAAAGACGTGGTGTGTATAGGCCCTAAACTTTATAAAACTTTGGAACTTTGGATCTTCTCAGTAGTGATGAAAAGTGGAAATTGGATAACTTAAACGTGAGTTAGAGACCACTAATTCAATAAAATTATTTATTTAACAAAATCGATATTTAAAAATCACTTTCGCCAAGTCATTTTATTTTTTAAACTAGATGGCGCCATCATCGTTTCCTATCTGACTACCTACACTTTCAGCTTTACGAAATACTGTAAACCTAAATAGGTTTCATCACAACCATGCTTAGATATTTTTTTAATTATGGAAATCTAATGGGAGGGCCTGCAACCCCACTTTCAGCTGAAATAATGTAAAATAAAACATTAGATAGTTATCCATATTGGCTGAAAGATTTGGAAATCATAGATTAATAACGGGCTCACAGTTATTTCTAGTTCTTTTGTTTTTGTGGTGAGATAATTTGATGCAGCAGCACCAAAAAAATGTATACATAGTACTGTAATGAGGTGTCCTGCGTAAGCGACAAACGCGACGCGATGCTGCGACCGTGACGAATGTATGAACGAACAAACGAATGTAGCAGTCTGTAGCAAGACGCGACGTAAGACGTACACACGGCTACACATCAAGCTATACAAAACCAGTTTATCTTGGCGTCGCTTTGTATAATCTTTTCGCACAAGTAACGGTCAGCTTATACTGGTTTTGCATAGCTTGAAGTGTAGCCGTGTGTACCTACTTTTTATAGCGTCGTATCGTGTCGCGTCGCATCGTGCCGCATCACGTCACACGCATATTTGTACAATAGCCATAAAGTTCTTCTATTTTAAACTACTTTTTAGTTTATTGATAGTTTAGATAGATGTACACATAGATATACTTTATTGTACACTAAAATAAATAAAACAGAAGGAATACACATAATTAAGAACAGTACAAATGAGTTTAGTATGCTTGAAGAGTGGGATAGGCATGCAACTCAAATAATGAGAAACAACACAACTATTACTGGGATGTACACTAGAACTGCACTAGATATAATAATTAAGAATGTTGGAGGAAGCCATTGGCCATACAGATTTTTGAACTTATCTTAAACTAGAGATCTCCAACAGCTTACACAGGACCACAACCACACAAAAAATAGTTCAAATAAATACACAGATATCAATAAAACCATTCAATACAAAATATAAAACTTTATTACAATATCTAATTGGTAAAATGTAAATTCATATCAATACTACCACTACTACATTCTGCTATAAACAAGCTATGGTACTGTGCTCCATTACATCCGTTACTTGTGACGGCTCGGTTTCAGTCTGACTTTTAATCGAGTTCAACCAATCATCCGTTGGGTCAATTTTCTTAACATCCGGATCAGAACTGTCACTTTTATCATCTTCTGTAATACTTTCAGGACATTCAACTTCATTGTTATCAAAACTACTGTGATTACTCTCGCATACTTTTACAGGTGACGTGGTCGTTTCTAAATCTCTAAATTTTTTCGATACATCTTCTGACTTAATATTTACATAACACACACAGTTCTCTGTAGCTGTAATCTGTTTCAAGGCAGCCTCCTCTATAGCCTCTAGGTCTGCATCGCCTCCTTCGACATCCTTAGTCACTTCCTCTATGGTTTTGTACGAATACATGTGATCATCTTCAGGGCTGACATAATCTTCTAATGTAAACGTATTGCTATCAAAATTTAGCTTCTCAAAATCAATAACACCATAATTACTTACATTATCTAACAATGTGGACTCGTTTTCGAAGCATATATGAATATTTTGAACACAATTCCTCTTCAAGTCTTTGTCGTCTTGGCATTGTTTACGTATAGCATCTAGTTGTCGCAAAGTTTTTAATTCTCTTGCTTTTAAAGTTGCATACACCCGCGCAAATGAAGCTCTCACGTTGCTTTTAAGCTGGAAACATAAGAGCATAAAATAAACGTATTGTTAATTTAGAGAATTATCATGTTTCTTTTTAGAAATTACTTACATTTTCTATATTTTTGTCAAAATCATCGGAATCGCTCGCCATGTTTACGTTTAGAAAGTTTGACGTTTCGTAGAAAGTTGCCGAAACATATTTTCCAAAAAACTACTTTTACCCAACGTGGCTGAACATGTTGGAACGGAGAATTCAAACATGGTATAATGATAATTATGAAGGTCTTGCTTTATACAGTGCTGCTTTTACAGACAGATCAAAGGTTTACGATTTTTTTTATATTTTTTAAATTGGTGGTACCTATTTTCAGAATACATTCGCAAAAAAAAACACTACGTAGGTATAATAATTATTAAATTGGGATCGTAATCCTATTCTGTTCCTAAGTAAATCAGAGTCGCCAAACCAATGCTGCTTATATCAGTATTCATTATCAATACCTACCTATTTAAGACGACGTTTACAGTAATTACTAATTAGCTAAACTGTGACCCCCGCAAAGCTTTGACTGTATGATTAGTAATCTTACCCATATTTTGATTTTGTCCAAGTAGAATCAATACCAAACATTAGCCTATAACCTACCTTATCAAATAGTGTATGAAATCCAACGGGTCTTGGTTTCGACGTGGTTGGTACGGTCCCTGACTGATGTCGTAATTGTCCTACGAAAACTATTATTCTATTTTAATCAATAGGCTGTTTTTATTTCTATTCACCGACTACTTTAAAATTAGAGAATGGTAAACATCAAAGTTGATTCGTAACTTAAAATTGTTGTTCTGATGGTAGTTTCTACCATTTTTGTCTGCATGTAAATGTTGCAACACTGAATTTAAAAAAAACATTATTGATTTTTCGTTTGACAAGTCGCTGGAAAACATTCTTGGATTCGTTATTTTTCTCGTGTAAATGGATTAAAATAAACTCGTTAGTGAGGTGTTTTTGTGTAAAATCAGTTGTTATTGTTGTAAAATTGTTTGAAAATATAGTAAAAACATGAGTGAGCTTAGACATCGACGCGGCGAAGGCGACGGGAATGATAAACTGGAAAACGCTGGGGAATCTGATCACGTACGTGATTATTCTATTGTTATTTCTTACATAAAAACCAGTTTTTAATTCGATGCTTGGTTATTTTTAATGTTATGCTTAACTAATAGGTTGATTCGGAAGAAGAGAAAAATTTAGAAGAAAAGTATGTGGATGAAATGGCGAAGTCTTTGCCTCAGGGAACGGATAAGACACCGGAAATCCTTGACTCCGCGCTTTCTGGACTATCTTCAAGGTAATATCGCACTTTTTTTTTCTTGAACTTGACATTCTATTTATAAAATTTTTGAAAGCCTATTGTTAAAACATGTAAGTAAGAGCTGCCATTAGTAACTAGTTCTTATTATGTATTGATAAATGCTAACACGATTAACAACTTTTATTTACGATTACAAATAAGTTTACAATCTTCATAACACTACACAAACAAATCAGAAATATTATGTCACTTAACTTAGGTAAAGTTTGTAAATTGTGAAAGGTTTTAGATTGGCTGTTATTTAGTTAGGCCAAATTCATATTTATTGAAAATGATAATATTAAATTATTTAAAGAACCATTAGACATCATAATTCCTAACAAAAACTTCTGTCTGCCCCTATCCCAAATTACTTGGGGTCAATGCAAAATGTTTTATTTTTTTTCCATTCTTCCCTATTATCTGTCCCGCTATCATTTATTCCCTTTTCATTCATATCATCTCTCACACAATCCATACATCTTTTCTTTGGTCTCCCTCTTCCCTCCATCTATCAACATTTATATTCATCACTCTCTTAGTCACAAGCCTTTCGTCCCTCCTCATCATATGCCCATACCAAGATAATAGGATATTTGACTGAAAAAATCTAATTAGTCAGTCAGTTAGATTGTCAAAAAATATTTGAATTTTTTCTTTTGTTACGCAAACCAAAATCGACGAAGATACAACACTTTTAAAGTTGGCAAAACGTCACAAGCAAGTACAATTTTTACTTGCTTCTGACGTCACAAGCCCGACTCGAGTTTTGATGCATTTTATCTTTCCAAATATTCATAGATCTAACAAAAGAAAAAATATGTGTTCATTATTTTTCAAAACTCTAACTGGCGGACTATTTAGATTTGCAATTTATTGATGCTGTCAACATGTCTATTGGTTCCCTTTCAACTTTTCTGTCACAATTCCTAAAAAATGTATTACAATAATATTCAAAATAAGAAATATAACTCTTGCTTTTCATATCTTTACGTCAAATCAGAACTCCATATTGTAAAATATTCTAAATATTATAAGTTATGTTTATTAAACAGGTTATTATGTAGCTAGCCTACCGTTAAGCTGTAAGGTCAGTTAGAATAGTTTCATGGTTATTTAAACTTAACTGGTGCAAAACAAGTTTTTTATTTTAAATCATATTTTTACTATGAATACGAATATTTTAGGTTCTTGTAAGAGTTGTAAGGGAATTAAAAACAATGTCTAGTCCAAAAACTTTAATAAATTGATAGATTATAGGAAAAGGCAGTAAAAAAATAGGAGCGTTAAGGTGTGTAATTAGTCAATCTTAATAAGTCTATTGTCAAGCCTATTAAAATATTTTCACATTAAAAAATAATTAAAAGATATACCTAAGTATACAATGCAATTAGGGAATTAATCCTGTGTTGTAATGGAATTCCGAATGAGCTCCATGTAGGAATAACTTAAAAGTGCCAAACAAAATTTAGTTATATCAATATTATTTATTTATTGACCAACTTATACTAACAGCTTAAATACTATACATACAAGTTATAGTATACTACACATACATTTAAACAATATAAAAGATGACATTGTGCTCATAGTTTAAAAACAAGTTAATTTTTTTAAACATAAAATTAATATTGTTATGATTTGGATAAGGTAACCAACTACAATCAGCTGCTGGTCATAGCTACTGTATCATAAGTTTAGCTAGTCAGCAAAGTAGGTAGCGGGGTTGTCTGCTCAGGGTGCATCAGACATACTTCTGCATTGTCACTCGTGAAGGCTCTTTGAATGCACCCTCAAGTTGCACTGAAATACTCAGTCCTCAGCACTTCGTATCCAGTATAAGCAAGTTGCCATCTTCAAGTTTGTTGATCGAGCATAATCTAACATATTTAATTAAATAGGTAACATTTTATTTAAAGAATAAGATTACATTTTCATACAGATGGAGAAATTGGGTTATCCGGGGAATCTTCACCTGGTTGATGATTGCTGCGTTCTGTCTCCTCATCTATGGCGGTCCGCTGGCACTCATGATCACGGTAAGTGTTTTACTTATATATTTTACTATGGAAACTTGTAGATGTGATAGTTCCTATATTTTTTGGTAGTGTGGTATATTCAGTTAAAAAGAGGGTCTACATTTGGATTTTAATTTAGAAGAGGAATTAAACCTTACAAGCGCAATGATTATTCATTCTTAAAGAAAAAAAAAACAAATAATCTGAAAAAAAAAACACCATTCTAACACCAGTGACATAACTCTTTAGTTATCTATGACAAATTTTCCTGTTACGAGAGTTGCAAACATGTAAAGAAGTCTCATACATTAGCAATTTAAAATCCATTCAATTAATATTTAGAATAACTTCCTTGTTTATTAGTATTAGTAGTACATAAGCTATACAGTACTATGAGTCTGTTCCTACGTTGATTTATTTAATAATGGCGCTTACGAATGAAAGTGCAATTATTTGATACAATACAAGGTTATTTAAGAAGACCTTAATTCATTCATAGTTCAAGATCTAGTGGCAATACAAGTTAAATATAAATACGTTACAAAATGAAGCAGGATGCCCGTTTAAAAAAAAAGGATTAATAATAATGTTTGTTCAAATAATGATGTTAGTTCAAACTATGGGTAACCAACCGTAGCCATATGCCGCAACAAATATCCGCTGTTGCTTGCGACCTCCAAAATACATGTTGGCAACGGACGGAAAATGTAAAACTAATATATTGATGAAATCGAGATTACAGTAGGTACCTACCTAAACATGCTTCATCATTGTTGAAAAAATACCTTTCAAACCAAACCAATAGATTCATGATGATTGTTTTTACAAGTCATGCTGTAAATAAATAGTTTGAATTGACAGATAAATTAGTATGATACCTAACCTATGCGATTATCATATCGACCATTGCATCTCCAAAAACTCGTAAATTAATGACTGTGCGTAAAGTACTATTAATAGAAAAGCACGCTGACGCGACGAAGCAGATAGTTAACTAGCTATCTCATCATTCAACCGAAAGACTTCCACTGTTGGACATAGGCCTCCCCCATAGGGGGGGTTTGCCATAATCGCCACGCTTGGCAGGCGGGTTGGCGATCGCAGTAAGGTGCAGACTGCAACGGCAGACCGCAAGTCACATTGGTTTGTATGAACCAGTAGTGTCGCTTGTCTGCTGCTGACATCTGCGGTTGCAATTTGCGGTCGCGACGGGTTATGGTTTGTGTTATTCGGACTGAGAGTTGCGGTCTGCGGATGCAGTCTGCAGTTTGAAGCCCGTCTCGGACTTGTACTTGTATGGTAGTTAAAGTAATTAGAGAACACTGCTGCCCATCCTCTAGTGAATCCCTTAGTCGCCTTTTATGACACTCATGCGAAGAGATGGGGTAGTGCTATTCTTTACGTCCGGCACCATACGGACAGCTAGCTATCTAATCCTACCACAACAACCCAGGTTAGTGATAGTTAGCAGTAGGTGCCGCTACTGCCCTTGTCCAACCGGGCTCGTTTTTAAAGACCTGGGGGCGTACTTCGGACAGCTTCGAGTTTTTCAATTCGTATTCTTGCAATCGACAAAACTCACAATCGTGCAATGGCTCGAATTGAAACTAATGACTGATTAGTCTAGTTTCAATGACAACAGTTCGAATCAAATTCGATTGATTTAGAACTCGAAACTGTCGGGAGTGAGCCCCCTGGTTTTGCAGTCACCAAAACGCTTGCAAAGACCTAAATTCTGTTCGGAAGAGGTGTCTGTAACAGCATCCGACTGTAACAGTCCTTTGATGCTGAGAGAACTCAATCGATCACCTCCCAGTTAATATGAACAACATAAATATGATTTTATAGATCAACGCCATATTGCACGCTTCCCGGGCGGTTAATAATGTATTTCACGTAACATGAGTCCTGAAACAATTGTCGTTGCTAAATTGTAGTGTTGATGCTACTGTTATCTAAACTAAACAACGTAAAAACCATCACCAGTGCCCAATGTGTCCCTGCATCTGCTGCATCTGCAGCGCTAAGGACCTAGATCAGACCATCGACAACGCAATTGACGTGGCCACCTAGTGGGCTAAACTAATTAGGAAGTTATACTATCAACACAATAAGAAGATCACTACCGATAAACATGAAATAGCTAACATTTCTGGGTTCTGGGTCACCCCGGAAAACGAACGTTGAAGTTTCAGGTCGAAACGAACACCGAACTTGTAAATATACGATCAAAGTATTGGTAAACAACGAACTACTAAACTCGCGACAGTCTAACCTCCGGTTTCTGATTTGAGAATTCCAGATAAGCAAGTAATATTAGAGTACGGAGTTGTCAAAAAAATGCTTTATAATCCGTAATTTTTTTGACAACTCCGTACTCAAATGTAACTTAAGTACTGCCCATCCTAGAATTCTCAATTCAGAAACCGGAGGTAAGGAAAAAGGCGACTTTCTTTAAGATCGAAGGCGTACAATTTCCATACACATTTATTTTGTGCTTTGAAGCAAACGTCAAATCGGGCTTATTACGTTGTCCGAACTATATGTATAGATGTCAATTAACATTTGGGAATATTGTGAACGAAAGACAAAATGTCAAATTGTAAAAATCGAATCGATCGTCGGATCCGAAACAGGGGGTCTACTCCCTAAGCACGAAGTCCGTAGTTTCGGTTTTAGTTACGAGCGTTTCCTACTCCCTATCAGTGGCGAAGGCTCCATACAACTCGATTCCTATCGGCTTCCCTTTCGAAATGTGGCAGATACTAGTATCTATTATTTTCAATTATCATTTAAACAAATAATTGGTCCGGCTTCCCTTTTAAGAAAATTCACCCTTCGCCACTGCTTCCTATCACCTACGGACATACGATTATTTCGGGGCTCGAACTAAGAATGAATGACAACACGATTTGACAGTTGTCCCTACTACCGATGTGTTTATGCCCGTCCGAAAAGTTGAACTTGACACTTGTTTTGTTCACTCCTACGTTTCGGGCTATTTTCGGACGGGCGACTAACTACGTTGACGGACTTAGGGAGTAGGCCACCAGTTTCGTGGCTGGAAAACGTGCGATCCGTCAGCCGAAACTTCGTAGTAGACTGTTGGTCTAAATATTTACCATTCTTCGTATGGTCACGTTTTTTGATAATTATCGTCTTTGCTCACGTGAAAATTAGTATAGTAGTTACTAAAACTAACTCCATATTCCTTCTACCCAGGTGCTCTGCGTCCAAGTGAAATGCTTCGAGGAGATCATCAACATCGGGTACGCGGTGTATCGTGTCCACGGACTGCCGTGGTTCCGTTCCCTATCCTGGTACTTCCTTCTCACTTCCAACTACTTCTTCTATGGAGAGAACCTCATTGACTACTTTGGAGTCGTCATTAATAGGACGGTGAGTGAACTTTTGATTATTATAGTGTTACTTATCTATTTTTATCTGCTTACCTACTTTATGTTGTGTGGGAAAATAACGCATTTGTTGACGATGGACGGTTCAAAATAATATCAAAATCACGGATGTCGATCGAATTTTAGTACTAAAGGTACAATTCCGTGCATCGCGGCCGATCGCAGCCGCGCGCGATCTATCGCGTGCCGATGACGCACGCGGCCAATGCGTCAATAGTCAAGAGTATGAAAATGTATGGCACCGCTTCCGAAGTCTGCGACAGACGCGTGCGGCTAACGATAGATTAGTCAATATATTATAGACATTACTATTGACGCATTAGCCGCGCGCGTCAGACGCACGCGAACGATCGCGCGCGGCTTCGATCGGCCGCGATGCACGGAATTGTACCTTAATGGTAGAGCACCTTGTGAAACAACGTTTTTATTTTTTATTAGGTACATACTTGACTTATTCCTTAGACCTTAGTCACTCCTGATGGTAAGTGCAGACAGGGTCTAAGAAGAGAGCACACGACTCTAAGTAACAGAGATATAGAGGGATTCCCTCATACTCCTCTCTGGCTGTCGCAAGCACATGAGGTCACACAGTAAAGTGCATGGCGCCGGACTTTAATGTGAGGGTGGTAGCTAGCCAGGCGGACCGTATTGATCCTGCCACCAAGCTCGTTCGGAAGAATGCTACCTCTATACCTATTTCTTCCGCTAACCAGCATTGCTTGTGTTCCGGATTTGAAGGGTATGGGTGCCGGTGAAATTCCAGGCACATGAGATTTTCCAACTTTGTCTCTAAGGTTCAGCATCAGCAATTCTCTTGGTGTTGTAGGTAACTACTTTTCGTTAGGTGGACGGTCGGCTTGTTTGCCAAACTAATAGAAAAAAAAAACTGACTACGTGCTAGTCGGACTCGCGCACAAAGGGTTTCGTACCACCACTAGCTTCCTTCTTTTCATTATTTGTTGTTTAACTATAAAATTTGAACTACAATCATACCAAGTTTCACGTTTGTATTATATTACTATTGTTAAGACAGAGCAGGCAAAAAAAAAAACCATGAAAAAATGTTTTTTTTTCTAGGTTTTGGACACACCTTTGACTTGTTTTTTTTTTTATATTTGCCATAGTAACACAATACATATTCTGTGAAAATTTCAACTGTCTAGCTATTACGGTTAAGAAGATACAGCCCTGTGACCTGTGACAGACAGACGGACAGACGGCGCGGCGTAGGCTTAATAAATACAGTCCCATTGGTGCACTTTGGTACGGAACCTTAAGAACGAATATACCTAATAGAAATACAATTTAATGTTATAACGCGTCAATGGTTGCCAAACCATTGTCCGTTTTATCTTCGCCAGTGAGCCTAGTTTTGCAGTAAAATATTTTTAGTGACGTAATACCATTAACTGGATATTCTGTCCGGAACAGTCGGTACGGAAACGTTGATTTTGATAAGCGATAGCCCATTCGATTTAGCTGAACAAAACACTCAAATATCAAAGAAGCAGTAAATATAAAGTGGCGGATAAAATTATGGATATTTGATAAGGTTTCTCGCAAATATAACTAAAATATTGTACTTTTTATTGCTTTATATTCATCCTAGCAATGAAAGTACCGATAATTAAGCCGTTATCAGAACTACAATAGGCGTGATAATTACGAATATAAAAAACAAACAAATGCTATTAGAAATTATTATTAAATTGCATTTTCGTTCCACTATTTTACATTTGATTCACAAATGACTTCGTAAACACTTCACCGAACCAAGTCGTGTTTTAATAATTTATTATTTGCATTATCATCGTACTTTATATTGCTAATCATCGATCGTACGATCTAGTGATTAGATAATTTCTCTATTATTAACATACTGTTTATTACCTACCGAACTTCACTCGTTTCGTCCATGTAGACTTTAATTATACTCTGTTCAACGATGAGCCCTGATTTAGCGGTAATTTCGTAAATTGAAGCCGCAAGGAGACTGCTATCGAAAAAAACGTAAACGACATCATCAAAAACCTTAAAGTAGCTACATTATCCATGTTTTGTTGTTTAAAAATATTTGATACTAGCTGCACCCCGCCGTGTTACCAGCTTTTTTGGGATAAAAAGTAGCCTATGTCTTAATCCAGGATGTCAGCTACCTCCATACCAAATTTTGTCAAAATTGGTCCATCCGTTTGAGCGTAAAGAATTAACAAACATACAAACACACACACTCACAAACTTTCGCCTTTATAATATTAGTGTGATTCTTTGTATGGTAGTAACGTTTTGTAGACAAACGTCAGGACCTCAGGTTGAAAAGGGTTTAAAAACTAAAATTTCATTCTTGTGTTCTTACTTTCACTACACATCTAGCTATTCTACAGCTATGATGGATAATGTTCCTCATAATCAACAAACATTAATCATACGACGAAACTGATGGCATCAATCGGCGCTTTGACCCCGTATCGTACATATTTTATCAATGGATCACGCGTGATTTGAATACATGTAATTATTATAATAAACTGATTACATAGCCGAGATTGTGAGTCATTAGTCTTGTTTATTATTATTAATAAAAGTCAATACTCAGTGATGTACTTAACAGTGATTTTGGGATGTCTGGTTGAAAATACCTCTCGTTCAGACCAGAGTTTAGACGAACGGTTTTTCAAAAGCATGTTTTTATATGATGATGAATGATGTAAGATAAAGTAGTGACAATAATTGATCAAGCATGTAGTACTAGCGTTTGCCCGCAGCTTTGCTTGCGTGAAATTTTGAACCCGTTAAGTGACGATTTTCCATACAAACTTTCATCCCCTATTTAACTCCCTTAGGGGTTGAATTTCGAAAAATCCTTCCTAATTTCTTGTCTACATTATAAAAGGAACCTCTGTGCAAAATTTCAGCTTTCTAGATCCAAGGGTTAGGGCTGGGCGTTGATGAGTCAGTCAATCAGGACTTTTTATTTATATAGATAGATGTTTAGTTGGTTTGGTCATGTTGAGAAAATGAGTGAACGGCGATTGACAAAAGGAATTCAAAAGGCGGATGTCAGTAGAAACGTCAGTAGGAGACGCCCTAGAAGGACATTTATTTATTATTACATCAAATAGAACGGCCGAAGCCAAACACATGATGACATGATGTTATCGGTGATGCTCTTCAAAAATGACAGACACGTAGTACTCTCAACCGGCGTGCGTGTATGACAATATGTATGAACGTGGACTACGCGAAAGGAGTATGTAAGAATCGTAGTTTGTGCAGAGGCGGACTAGCAGTCTTGGCCGCCCTAGGCCATGTAGTACCATCCGCTAAGTCGTGTAGTAAAGCCGCCCCTTTCTCAACTCCGTTACTGAGCTAAGATTTATTATTCCGCGATGGGCCGCCCTTTTTATCTGGCCGCCCTAGGTCTGGGCCTAGTCGGCCTTATGGGAAGTCCGCCTCTGAGTTTGTGGCGTTCTGCAGTTTCTGCCTACTGCCATGGGAAAAAGGAGTGAGTTTATGTATGTATCTATGTTTTATATTACCAGTCTGCAGATTAGATAAGGATATCAAAGTTTTTAAAAACAGGGTCAATTCCAATATTCTTTCAGCTGAAAAGGATTTCATTTTGAAATTAGGCGAGGGGTTATGCCTAAGTTACTGTAAATTCCGTCGATTCATGTCAAAAATATTCGTACCGAATACGAAGAAAACGTAATGCAATGCAAATAAGGCAACATTGTATATTTTGCTACGCCTAGTTCAAACGTCAAAACTGCTATAAGTAATGAAGTGATTATAAAGAGTCCTAGACTAATAATTACAAATAGGTACATAATTCCTAGACAATGATATGTTTATACTTTGTAATCATGATAAGCGTTTAGCGACGCAACGTCAATTGTCAACAAGTGGCGGTTTCGATAACTATAGATAATGGCCCATCAGGAAATAACTGCGATAATAATTACCTATGCACTACAATATGATTTTCTAAAGAAACCCTGTTTCTATTAAAATGCTCCAAGTGTACTATGTAAATTATATTTAATTCTGTTATAGACACTTTTATAAATCAAAGTAATGTTTTTTTTTAGGACTAAATGGCGCCGGCATTTCCTTTCTGACTAGCTCTGAGAAAAAAAGCCGAAACAAACTCAGAGGTCAAGGTCTCTTTTAAAGTTCAGACATTGTGGTACTTATAAAACTATGCGTGTATAATAATGTAGGACAACGTCTGGAATGGCCTTTTGAGGAAAGAGCCACAGCCTAGATATGAGTTGACTTTTTTTTCCGCTATAATATCCTCATGGATGCACTTCACCTGGGGAAGGCGAGGGGTTATGCCGGACTCTTACCGGCTAAAAACCCACGGTGTTTCTTCTCCTGACCGTTGACCGGGATCACGGGATTCGCAGCTGCATGCACCGCGACCAGATATGAGTTGACCTGTCCCAACTGACGGCACGCATGCATCTGCCATCATATTACTGTGCATTATTTTAGTTAGTAGATGTTCCTTCGGATGGTTGGGTTCAATTCGCAATAGAGATTAAACCTTATTATTGGCAAAAATACTACCGAGTCATAGTTTTAACCGATAACGAGTGGTAAGAATAACAACCGGACATTTAAAAGATAATTAATGAAAGGGAAAGGTAGGTACAGTTAGCATCAGACATATCTGTAGGCGAATTCACGTAATTTCATGACGCACCGATCTAATTGCAGTGACACTGAAGTTCGCGAGTGTATCTGACAGCGATCGCTTATTACGAGAATACGAAAAGCGTTGTTTTGATCGAAACTTAACTACAACTGCACTGCAACTGAATTTCTTTAGTTAGGTGAATCAGGCCCGTACAGACTGTTCAAAATGATCTGAATAACTAAAAAATTAAACTATACGTGTCACAAAAATACCCCTAAAGCCGAAAGAGGATTAAAAGGTCCTTTGTAAAGAGTCTATTGGCAATATTTTAAAATAAAAGTAAGATACAAAATTTTTTTTACAAATCTTGAAATAAAATTATCACTGAAACGTAACCCTGAAAACAAAAGTAAAGAGTAGACTACCCAGAAAGTTATTTATATTCTTACCTAATTTCCTCTGAGAGGTACCTAAATGACAACAACCTTAAGGCCCGGACTCCACCAAAGCGGAGGTGTGCGGAGATGTCTCGTAAACAACCAATAGGAATTCGTTTTGAGTTGAAGCTAAGCGGAGAGATTTGAAAATAACGCAATCCTATTGGTTGATCATCTCCGCACATCTCCGATTTGGTGGAGTCCGGGCATAAAAGACTACTTGATTAACATTTTCTTTTTAAGGGGAATTATGTAACACGTTGTATATAAATGATACTAGAGGTTATAGGTGTTTCAGAGTGAACACAGTACACGACAACTGTCATTCTAAAAATAATTTTATCCGATTGAAATAACGTTTAAATTCTTTAGTTGTTTAGGTAATTATGCTGACACTACATCACAAAATTACCTACATGATAGCAGAACTTCGTTATATGTATATTAACCCAATTGCATTATCGGATTAAGCAAGCCATCAACTAATTGGTTGACCTCATTACGATGTTAGTATGCTCAAACGATCGTAAATAGCCACCAATCAAAACCTTTTGTAACGATTAGTACATAAAGGAAAATAATGAAATAGGTTTAGAACGTAAGTGCTAAGGCTGAGATCTATAGATCCAACTTGGACTTAGCTTAGACTTTGCTCAAACTTTACTTACGTAATACTTTGCTAAGTGTATGTTTAGCATAATCTTAGATTTGGAATTTATAGACGTATCACGTTGAGACTATGCTGAGCTTAAGCTAAGCATACGCTAAGACGGTCGATGTCAAAATACAATTTAATGTTTTGTTTCAAGCATTACATTCTTGATTTTTCTTCATAAAAGTTTAACAATAATAATTTGTAAATAATCTAGAACTATGCTCATGTTTCTTCTATGTATTATTATTATAAGAATAAGCAGAAATTGGCATGCTTATAAGTTTTTTATAAACTAACACAATATTATATTCATTGAAACGGATCGCATCGTTTTGACATCTGGCCGCTGTTTGTGTCAAAACAAAACTGTCCATTCAGTGTTGGCAATTTGTCGAAAAAAGTAATTTTTAATTCATTTTTATACATTTTAAACTTAGAAAAACATTTTTATGTGATGTAATAAAACCTAATTGTTTTTATCTTAACTATTTCAGAATTAGTTTTCAACATCAAGGAAATCTTTTCTAATCTGGTATTACTGAGTTGAGTCTGGTCACTTTATGATACTAAAAAAATAAAAAGTTGTGTAATTATAATGTTGATATAGTAAAGTATGGACCATTATTTTTTGTTAGGATAATAGTAACCTAAGTATTTGCTAAGTCATCGATTTTGTGAACTTAGACTTTGCTAAGCATTTGCTAAGCACGTACTCAGATGAATTCAAAGACGGCTCTATAAATACTGACTTTTTCATAAGTCTAAAGTAAAGTCTGAGCAAAGTCAAAGTTGGGTCTATAGATCTCAACCTTAGTATGGCTGTTGCATTTCACTAAGATGTGTGAATCTTTCCAATTTGAACTTTATTATCAGTGTCATAAAATTCACGCGACAGCGTCACTGACGTATGAAAAATCTATAAGAACCACAACGTCTTCTGGGGGTCATAAGTAGGATTCAGTAGACGCGGGTTAGTAGGATAGGAACTATGTTTTTGGACTAGTTCTATCTCTCATGACTGCCTCATTGATGTAGTGATCGCAAGCGCGACTGCTGAGCGTGAGGTTCTGGGTTTGATCCCTAGGTCAGAGAAAGTGTTAGTGGAATTTTCCGTTTGGAATTTCTTAGTAGCAGCCTGAAGTCTGGATCTGTGACCGGTTGATGGCAATAGGCTCGTACATTGGGATTTAAACATAACGGCGAAATGAGGGTGTACTATACACCTCTGCCTAAACCTTCGGGAAATAAAGGCGTGATATTATGTAGTTCCATCTCACTATAAGAAATAAAGAAATATTGTTTATTTTTGCACAAATTCAACGCACATAACTAAACTAAACAATATTAAAACGTAGCCAAAAGCCCAGTATTCAAATGTAGCCTGTAGTCCCGAATTTTCCCAAGAAAGACAAATATGTCAAGTCGGTACTTCTGCTAGTCTTGCTGTATTTGTGCATTGGGGTACTTGCATGATATGGGGTAGTTGCGGAGGTCCTAAAAAAAACCAAGAAACGAATTTGCGGGAGCTGATAACTTGTAGTTTTGGGACGTATCGAGACGGGCTATAATACGAGTATATAACTTCCTCACGGCACGGTGAGAATCAAAACCCAGCATGCTTGGTAGTAGTAGGATTTGTACATTCCACCTAGCTAGCTACCACCCTCACATTAAAGTCCGGCGCCAAACAGTTTACTGTGTTCCGTCGTGTTTATGTGAGAGCCAGACGGCTATAAGGGAATAGCTCTATATTTTTATTACTTGTCTGCGCTTACCGTCAGGTAGCCGTTAGCCAGAGTTAAAGGCGACCAAGACAAAGAATAGAAAAAAATGCAAATATAGATACATATTACCAGACATCTTCAAGTCGTTACGCTGTCAATTATTCAGATAATTCAAGTATGCTTCGTTGTTTTAAATTGACGTAGTAGATAGTCATTAATAATTCATGGCTTCATGAAAATCTCCTTCCATCGTACTAAGCTGATGGATGACAGACATTAACATGATCCCGTGTGTCTGCCACATATGAGTTTTTGTTAATTATGTATGTGCATAACTTAAATTTTTGCTCCTTGCTTCATACATTGACAAGATGATAGGTACAAAAATGTCACACACCGCTTTGCTTTCAATAAAATTCTTACTTGGAATCTTTTTCGGAACCTTGTTTGAACGGAACGTTTGGGTCGCTTCGGTATCGATATTTCGTAAGTTTCGAAAGTGACTGTTAACATAAAATAATAACATTTATCATAATTTCCCTTATAAATAAGTAGTGTTGTATCAGAGCGATCAACGCTATGCAAGGCAGAAATTTGGCAGACTTTAATCAATTAAACCAAACCCGTATAGTTTGGTAACAGTATTTTAATCAAAAAATAAACTTATCAGTGAAGTTTATTTATGGTAATGGTTGGAATACTTTGAAATATCCATAAGTGACAGCACAAGTATTACAAAGTGGACCTCTAACCTTCAGAATGTGATTGCTTCCCAAGCCCGTTCTGAGGATAGAATTTTATTAATTCTTTTCTAATCTTCCCCACAGTCTCCGACAGCAAATTCAAACCCGAAAGATTCTTAATTATCCTGCCGTTTTCTAGACCTGCTGTCTTATACTTTGTTCAACAAAAGATGAGTCCTGAAATAGTGGTCATTTCGTAAATTGTAGCCTAGAGACTGCTATCGACAAAACGTAAACGACATCATCAAAAAACGTAAAATGGCTATATTAGCTACGTTTTGCTTTTAAACAATATTTTATACTCTTTGTATGGTAACGTTTTGTAGAAAAGCCCCAAGACTCACCTTATGTATTATTAAATAAATAAATAATAAATTCCTTTTATTCAGATAACTAAGATCCAGTGTGTTAGTAATTACAATAATGACTTATAACTATTGTTAGTAAAATGACACGTTAATGGTGATTCATTATGACCTATTATTAAAATAGATCACTTTCTTCACCATCTTTTTTAAAATTGGAGAGGTAACATCCTCCCCTACTATTTTGAGGATGCTGTTGCCAGTTTCTCGTACTCTGCTTAGTAGAGATGCAGTTTTTTTGCGAATCACCTCATGAAAGCCATCGGTTCGATTCTGCACAAACATTTCCGATGCACTACAAAAAGGTGGCCTTCGCAACAGCATCCTAAAAATATTATTGTACTGGACGCGCAGAGCGTCCATCGTTCTTTTGGTATATGCGACCCACAGGTTTCCCGTGTAGAAACTTTGGCAATATGCCTTAAAAAGGGTGATTTTGACATCTACACTACATCGGGAGAATCTGCGTGCCAGCATAATACCTCGGACCGACAGCGCCCTGCGCTCCCTTTCGATGTCTACATTGTCCTTAAGGTCGGTGGCAAGAAAGTGCCCGAGGTACTTAAAAGAATCTACCATTTCTAGTTTCGAGCCATTTAACATAATGGCATTATTATAGTTCCTTATTACTTTACTAAACTACCTTCTTATTTCGCAGGACTACCTCAAGTTCTTAGTAACGTACCACCGCTTCATCTCGTTCAGTCTGTACTGCGTGGGATTCGTGTGGTTCGTTCTGTCGCTCGTCAAGAAGTACTACATGCGCCAGTTCAGTCTCTTCGCCTGGACACACGTCGCGTTGCTCATCGTGGTCACCCAGAGCTACCTCATCATACAGAATATATTTGAAGGTGAGTTTTGTTTGTCTATTACTATGTTTAAAGTCAAAGTTTTTTTTTTCTTAGACCAAATTACAGGTGCTTTTAAAACGTCAAAACTAGTTGCACGGTTCCAAAAGGCCTTAAGCCTCGTATCCACTAGGCAACAATTGACGCGAAACATGTGACGCTCAACATGTTCGGCAACATTGCCAGATGACGCGGAACATGACGCTGAAAGGATTAGTACGCATGAGTTTGTTGCATGTTGTTGATCATCGTTTTGCTACATGTTAAGAAACATGTTGAGCAACATGTAGGGCGTCAATTGTTGCCTAGTGGATATGAGGCTTGAATGTCAGAATTTTTAGGAGAATGTCGCGGGAATGTTGAATAACACAGATTTTTTTATTCTCCATCTGCGGCAGCTATTGAAACAACTTTCGTGAGATGCATTCATATTTATGAATGAAGTCAAGTTCGACTCGCGACATCACCTTGTATTCATCTAATGATTAAGGGCTCTCCCGAAAAATGTACATGAGTAACACGGAACTAGTCATAAATACCTAGATATAGGTGCTAAGGCACTTAAGTCTAGAGACTAGTCCAGCCGTCGCCCTTCTTTTTAAGAACTGTGTATTAACTATGAACGAAAGTTTAAAGAATTAACCTTGGGGTTCATTATCTATCCATGTAACCTGCTCTTCTTGTTAAGCCGAGTCTGCCCTGCGAGCACGGATCTTATAGCGAGTCGATTCGAGCAATGTATCTATTCTAAACGTTAAATTTGACATAAGATATAGATAAAATGACAGCAGCTGTCGTTTTATCAATATCTTATGTCAAATTTGACGTTTAGAATAGATAAATTTCACGAATCGACTCGATAAAAAAATCCGTGCTCGCACCGCTGGTATGACCATAAAATATATTTTTGTTAGAAATAGCCCTAACATGTTTATCTAGTTCATATACATTCGCCATTACCATTTTTTCGACATCTGTCATTTTAATCAAATGCAACGTAACATTGTTCTTTGACTTTTCGCATTGTTTTGCTAACATGTTCACCAAACATATTTTGTTAGATTTTTGTCGCAGCAGTGGCTTTAGACATAACTTAAATGTTTGAAAGTCGGTGAAGTGTATGTAAGCACTTGTCTCTCATACATGTCAAGAGCATATAAGTGCAATAATAATATTTATCCTTTTACCTGCTTTCAATTGTGAAGTGAAGAGAAAAGTAAACATCGTTAAGTACAGCGTCTACATTGTTTGGAAATATTCTCAATTGTCGATTATTTACCAAAATATTACTTACACGTTAGAAATAATTTATTGATACATCGACTACAGTTGTTGAAAGCTCGAAGGTCGAATTTATTGACACCTGTCAGATATAGTGTGTAGTGTCAACACTTAAAATTATTACTATTAATGCGCAGCGTTTAGTTGCATTTAAGCATGAGTGCGTGATGATTAGGTAAATAAAAGGCGGCTTTGTTAAAAAAAAACGTGGTTTTAAGTAAACTTCAACGACAGGTTTGAAAGAATATCTCGAAAATTGTTAATCACTACATAGTATAAAACAAAGTCGCTGCCCGCTGTCTGTCTATCCCTATGTATGCTTAGATCTTTAAAACTACGCAACGGATTTTGATGCGGTTTTTTTAATAGATAAAGTGATTCAAGGGGAAGGTTTATAAGTATAATACATGCATATTATAGTAGAGAAAAACGCGGAATATGCGATAAACGACATCCACGCGGGCGAAGCCGCTGGCGACCTCTAGTTTGGCATAAAGCATTACTAGGTTATGAGATAGCGGATAACATGTCCCTACAAGCGTGTCACGGGATCGTGACGAATAACCCCGTCTGTACAACAAGGGATTAAAAGTAAGAAACAATGCTTTAAAAAAAAATCGTGTCCTTGACAGTCTTCACAAAACTTTCCATACCCATCTCAGTTGCCAACCCTTTCATTTAACTTAAAACTTGTATTGCTCGCCCGCGACCTAAAAACGTCCCTCATTCCCGCAGGCACTTTCAGAAAATATAAATATACCACGATCGATCGTGTCTGGAAAATGAAGCGGTAAAAAGGGATCGACTGTCCTCCCTCAGATAGGGCTGCCAATATTATACTTAATACAACCGAACAGAGCCCCAATTCCACTTACAAAATTGTTGCTAAACCGTAAACGAACCACAGCTGTTAGTTAGTTTTCGTTTACGAAAACTGTCAAAACGTTTAGTTTTGTTTTTGCTGTTAAAAAAAATTACTGTTTTTGTTAACAAAAACTGTCTGAATGGACGGTTCTGCTTCGGTTTGGTTGCGATTGATAAACGTTTCTGTTAGTAGAATTGGGCCCCAGTTAGGTAACAGTTCGATTGTATAAACTGAATAATTGAAAGGGAAGGAAGGGAAACAAAAACAAGGTAAAATCTTTATCGCGAAAAAGTGTTATAAGTACTTAATTTTCTTTTAGAAAAGAAAAAAAATTGTTTTTACTTGTACAGTTTGTATACAGTCGCGAAATTGAAATAAACTCACGTGCAAATCAGTGTAACGGCGATGTGCACACAATAAACAATCCAGAAGAACACAACTGGGTCTGGGCGTTTGTGTATGTGAGATTTGTGTCTGTAAACGCACCCACGCTGCACGAGAAATCCTAGTGTGGAGCAAAGATCAAATTAAAATAAAAAATAAACTTCTCGTTGTCTAGCGGTCGTAAGCGCGACTGCGTGAGCGTGAGGTCCTGGGTTCGATCCCCAGGTCGGGCAGTGTTATTGGGTTTTTCTGTCTGGAATTTCTCAGTAGAAGCATGGGGCCCCGGAGGTGCCCAGTTTACTTAAACATAACGGCGAAATGAGGGTGTAC
This sequence comes from Amphipyra tragopoginis, assembly GCA_905220435.1. NCBI lineage: Eukaryota > Metazoa > Arthropoda > Insecta > Lepidoptera > Noctuidae > Amphipyra > Amphipyra tragopoginis. The sequence continues at coordinate 5,843,249 of HG991997.1, read as the reverse complement.
ATTACATCTCTGCCCAACCCTTCGGGGAAGACAGGCGTGATGATATGTTATAAACAAATTAAACAATCCACTTTGGGAACTTACACTTCAGTTTTTTGGATACCTAATCCCTACTTTTTGTATAATTAAAGAAAATTGACAGTTCGTGTCGTGACGGTTTGGTCACTTCCGGCTGAACCCTATACTTACCTAACCGATCTCAATCCAAAATCTAGCGGCCGATATTAATAACCGATCTCAATCCAAAATCTCTGGATTGATCTAGGTTTTTGACAGAAATTCAATACAACTAATGTCAAAAACCTGGATTAATCCAGAGACTTTGGATTGAGATCGGTTATTAATATCGGCCGCTATAGATTTTTGACATTAGGTACTTTTGTTGAATTTCTGTCAAAAACCTACATCTATCTAGAGATTTTAGATTGAGATCAGTTTTTGGGATCGGCCGTTTATCGCTAAGCGCCAAATCCACTGAAAAACTGCCACATGAACCAAAGAAATTGTAATAAGTAAGATTTCAATTGGACTTTCAATGTAACACTCCCTCAATCGTCGTAAATGGATTATAGAGGCTTGGCCACTTATCCACTTAAACGAAGCCATCAATGTATCCCGCTGTGAGTTTGATATAAAAACTTATTTTAATGAAAACATACAATTCAGGGTGTAAACGAATAATGTAATTCCTTAAAACCACAAACATGATCTATTACGGGTTTAGATTAAACCCGCATGGAATTTAGATTGATTAAAAATAAAATAAATATACCTATTATTTTCTGTCTTGCGATAGGGGTCAGTAACCGTATCGAAAACCACCTAATATGGAAAAAAACCGGTCAAGTGCGCGTCGGACTCGCGCACGAAGGGTTCCGTACCATTATCTATAAAAAGGGCAAAAAAATCACGTTTGTTGTATGGGAGCCCCCTTAAATATTTATTTTATTCAGTTTTTTAGTATTTGTTGTTATAGCGGCAACAGAAATACATCATCTGTCTAACTATCACGGTTCATGAGATACAGCCTGGTGACAGACGGACGGACAGCGGAGTCTTAGTAATAGTAGTACCCAAAGAGTAAAACGGGGCCCCGTTACTTTGGGTACGGAACCCGAAAAAGAAGGTTTAACATTTTGATGCCACGCATAAATGAATGAAAGCGTGGCGGGTACGACTAGGGCGATATCGCTCCCCGCAGTCAATTAACTCGGGGCGCTAAAATAACTCAGGTTAAGAACACCATGCTGGTTAATTGTTTTTTTTTTTTGGTTTTGTCAATATCCCATGCATGGAAAATTGTGTCACCAGTTGATCACGAGGTTTAAAAGAAAAACACGAATTCGGAAACAACCTGTACTAAATACAGAATAAATTCTGGTCAAGAGTTCCTAATAATTTGTGTATGACCCACTTTTGACGAGTGCATACATTGCTCATTTTAATATTCTCGGAAGATATGAAACATTGTTAATGTAAACCAATGCTTTTGAATAACAGTTCGTATACACGACTACCGTCCGTTGTTTTAGCTAGACCGCTTGTTTTAGGCCTGGTATCCACCAAAGCGGAGAGGAGAAGACTAGATGTCTCGATCAACCAATAGGATTGCGTTGTTTCCAAATCTCTCCGCTTAGTTTTAACTCAAAACGAAATCCTATTGGTTTTTATAAATATGAGTTTTAGATAAAATTACTGAAAAAGATTTTTTACCTTTTTAAAATTGGTTCGGGCCAGGGTGCCTTCTCCCTAAGTCCGTCAACGAAGTTAGTCGCCCGTCCGAAAGTAGCCCGAAACGTAGAAGTGAACAAAACTAGTGTCAAGTTCAACTTTTCGGATGGGCAAACACACAACGGTAGTTGGGACAACTGTCAAATCGTGTTGTCATTCATTCTTGGTTCGGGACCCGAAATAATCGTATGTCCGTAGGTGATAGGGAGTAGCAAACGCTCGTAACTAAGGCCGAAACCACGCACTTCGTGCTTAGGGAGTAGAACCCCAGGCTTTACCAAAGAATATCTAATAACTTCTATGGAACGTCCACATACTCAGGCAGGTAGGTACCTAGCAGTAGGCGCTGTTTTGACGGCCGATTAACACTTTAGCAATTACCTATTCCTAATACTGCGGCAAGCAAAACCATGTTTGATAATATGAGCATGATTGACAAAACCGATGCGATAAAACGCCAAAACTTTCGCGGTATAATAATATACTCGTAAAATGTCTTCACTTCTATCTGTCCATTGAACTGAAATAATTTGGGTTATCAAGATATAGCTGCGGTGAATGGGCTTGCTTATCTTTAGCATCATTCACTATCATCATTAATCAAGTCGACGAAAATTCAAGCAAAAGCAACTAAATTGTGATATTGATAAATTGTCATGTTATACGAGAAGGGCTACCCAAAATTGTAGGTAGATTGTATGACTCGCGCTGCCGAGGTTGCGGTAAATGTACTAGCGAATCCCGCGACCCCGGCCATAGGTCCTCGGAGGAACACCGTGGTGGTTTTAGCCGGTAAGAGTCCCATAACTCTTCACCTTCCTAAGGGTGCCGTTCTACCAGAGATGTGCTATGCAGCAATGCTGCGAGAATGTAAAGGGTAAGCTACGAAACTATGTGACCGTTTCCACTGATGCTAAGCTATGTAGCTGTGCGAGGAAGATGCGCATCTCGAGCTATGCGACGTATAGACGATAGGGAAGGCACGGGGAACGGCGGGCATAGCTACACCGCTCGCGACCATCCATAGCACGCATCCCTAGCTCGCAACCATAGCACACATCCACGTCACACATCCTTCCATTTTAAAAACGTAGCTTAGTTGAATCAGTTTCCACTAGAGCTATACTATGTGGACCGATGAATATGATTTGTGGATATCAAACGCATCCGTAGCAACGTTGCATAGCACATCTCTGGTAGAAAAGCACCCTAAAGGTGGAGGATTTTACAACGTTTAAAAAGAAGCACGACTTTTAGAGATCGAAAACGACGCTAAATTAACCCAGGTGATGGAAGACGAAATTACCAAAATTCTATTTTCGATACAATAATGTAGTCTTAAAATTTAAAATGTATAAATTGGCCCTTAGTTGATCAACCTAAGTTTGCACAGTCACATTACTGAGTACTACGACCACACGGCTACTATCAAGCTATACAATTCCACTATAATATAAACTCTCCTTGTCCGGAAAGCCAATCTAATGCGAGATCAATTCATACTGGAAATGTACAGCTTGATGTCTACATACATACACAATACGTACGTAGAAAACAATGAACACGTTACTATAGAACTACACGTTTAATAATACTTGAAGACAATTAGACAATAGCGCTATCATGCAGTTCTCGCCCCATAAACATCTCGGTAAGGCATGATATGATAAGTACAAGTGCAGCACTATTATTAAGGCTACGTCACGCTTAATGCTGGCTTACTTAGCGCTTAGAACTTGAAGAAAATGGACGGGCAAATACGAACATTCTAGAAATGTCGTGACCTGCCGCATTATGTACTCGCTTGTAAGGTGTGCTTTCGTGCCTTAGAACTCGGAGTTGTGCTGTTGCTATGCACTTCGATTCAAGGGCCAGATGTCTTACAAGGCTTAAGGCTCTATGTAAGCAACCCGTCAGTGGGTAAGCCTATTTAGTACATTGAGAGTTCAGCCACATTGGTGTAAGATTAGATCGCTGACACTAACGTGGGTGCAAGGTTAGAGACAAAAGTGCAAGCTCTTAATATTTCTACAAACTATCTACTGCAAAACTTATCTACCTCCTTTTTGAGGCAAAGGTACAAATAGCTATACCTTAGCTGAATCGCTGAATTTATGGAGTGCCATTTGCTGACTAGGGACAAACAGAAACATACGTCTTCGTACTCAGAAATTACAGACTGCAATATTGACAGCTATATTCCTAGATTTGTGTAATGTAAACATAGCCACTTATGTGCTTGTTAAACATTGTAGTCTGGTGTTGAATACTTTTTATAAGTGAAAATCCGCTTTGATAAGTTAATTACCTAATTAATTAATAGTTAAATAATTAATTAGTTAGAAATGGCCGTCACATGTGGATTGAATGAGAAGTCGCAAATTATCGATAAATTGACACATTAAAAGCCTAAAGATTTGTCAATCAGAAACAAGAATCAACGTGTTTCTAAAACATTAATACTGTTGCACACTACTCGACAATTTTTGATGGCATAGGCAAACATGTTTCTAGAAAAAATTACGTAGTGCTTTAGAAGCTTTTTTGTATTATTTTTTCACCTGGTCGCTTTTAACCCTAGTCACACTGATAGTAAGCGCAGACAGGATCTAAGATGGTGCACACGAATCCAAGTAACAGAGATATAGAGAGATTCCCCTACACCCCCCTGGCTCTCACATACACACGACGGAACACAGTAAACTGCTTGGCTCCGGACTTTAATGTGAGGGTGGTAGCTAGCCAGGCGGACCGTATAGATCCTATCATCAAGCGTGCTGGGTTTTGTTTAATCTTACAACTGGCGTCCATTCACAGCGTGCGGTGAGGAAGTTTTATATTCTAGCCCGTTCCCACACGGGATACCCTGATGCTACCTGCAAATTATATCTGAAGCATTGTTTACTAGTCCATACGCGGACTAATAGTGTCCTTATACTCATTTTTCATTCTAGATGTGCTAAACACTTTAGCCATTTAAATCCAGGTGTCGAAATCACAGCAACATTAAAGATAACAGAGATAATCACATACGAACATACCTCGGCAGTTTTAATCAGCCATTGAACTTGACCCGCCATTTTGGCTCGATAGCCCAAGTATGCAGGTTGCATGACAATACATGTACAGTCCACAGATAACAATGTTAATTAATGTAAAGTATTTTAATGATGCCGCGTGAGAACTTGTGTTGTTGGGAGTACAATAATTAACAGCGTGTTATTATTGTTTATTAGTCCGACAGAGAAAAAACTTTTTTTACTAAGTAATACTATAATACGTAAAAAAGTGACTACGTAACGTGTGCTACGAGTACATACTGTAATAACCGGCTCAAGTAGCTATCAGTAAACATGCTGTTTGCTAATTATAATCAAACTTGTTTGCTAGTTAGCACAATTCAACAATATATGAAGTTACTAAACTAGTTCGTTATCAGTTACGTACGAATTATTAAGCTAGGTTTGTGATTACTAAATCCTTAAATTACAAATGTAGGTCATCTACATTAATCATATAGGTAAAAAAATAAAATCACTGTCTTCAAAAAGTGTAATTAAAACCAATAAGCACTTTCTGGACGTCGAAAATAGGGACAACCCCAAAAACTCCCGCGCTTTACCACTTCCTTGTGTTTAAACTGGGAAGAAGAAGTCAACCGACCCTTTGTATTAATTAACATATATTTAAATTTATATATTTATATATTTTCATTCATTTAAATACACTATTCATTCATTCATTGATTCGGAAACTAAGAATACTAACTCATTCAAATAAGTAGTAGATTGTTGCACCGAGCGCAAAGTGAGTCATTAATGCACGAGTGTTATGTTGGTGCCCGAGCGCAAGCGAGGGCACTAAATTAGCACGAGTGCATTAATCACTCACTTCAGCAAGGTGCGTAATCTACTTTTCTTTCAACTACCAATTTACCTACCGTGATAAAATATACCTACTCAAAATAAAAACTCAAGTTAATGAAAACAAGGTTATCCTGCGACTTTTGCGGCAAAAGGTTATTAACAATTTCATTTGCAGCTGTTTTTATACTTTCTGGACTTGAATTCATATCGCTATCTATTTTCATTTTTTTAAACTTTTCTTGCTAAATAAGAAGTATCAAAGTTTTACAATGGTACAAAATGTGCGCCATTTGTTTTTTTTTTTTCACCAATTCGGTTGTATTCAGCCGATTTTTATTTTCAGCCAGTATCTTTTTGATCTAATGCATAAGAATGCCAAGGACTTTATGTTGTACGTAGTACTTATTACTTCTATGAAGAATGCATACATTTAATATTAAACTTAACGGGAGACATTAAACCTCTGTGGTAATATCTAAATAAAAAATAAAAAACTGCACTAATGAAAAACAGTGCAGTAATGAAATTTCATACAACATTTCTGCACTGTTTGCAGTGCAGTAATGAGATTTCATACAACATTTCTGCACTGTTTTGCTTCTAAGCAGAAAATACGTATTTTGTGATCGGTTTTGTAGCAATTAATGATAACATTATTACGTAGTTGAAAGAAAAAGTATTTTATGGACTATTTAACAACTTTTATTAATTTTATTTTCGTGGTATTAAATATTCTATAACGTACTATTTATTTAAATAACCTATCATTCTTAGTTTCCGAGATATTAAGGTTCATGTTGGTGACCCGAATTCATTGCTCCCGAGAGTAAAGCATGTTCACTACGCCCTCGTTGACATCCAGAACCCTAAAAAGACTACTGAAAATTTACTCAGCCGTGACTATTTCCATCTCAACCTGATTCTTTAATAAAACCTATCGGAACTAGCCGTTACGCATTTAATCTTTCCAATCGACCTAAATACTCGTGTCCCGCGACTCCTGTCAAGTCACTTGCTACACATACATTAACATACATAAACGGCTTTGTACGGTAGGGACAATATCGTTGATAACGTCCCCTGTCCACAACGGTGTCAAGTCAACATTGTCATGGACGGGGAAGCCTTTCAACCGCAATTGTAACTAGGCCGCATAGATGTATGGGTGTGGCGTTTGTGGGTTAAACAGCGTGGAGCGGAGCGATTGTTGTAGAAAAATAAATTCTTTGGGAAGAAGACAGATGATTTTCGGTCGAAATAAATAAGGATAAAGAAAATATTATTTTTAAAAGTGACCAGCAGCAGAGCATCTATCATGTATAAACGATACTACTTACAATTGAATTTATCTATAAAGTTAGGCCAACATAATCCACTGCTGCAGATAATATTAGCCACCAAAGTTAGCAAGTTACCACTGCTTCGACTCTTTGGCTGGAGACCCTTCAGGTGTCTCCAATAACTGCCCGGTTACGTAAAACGGTCTGCAAGAACCATGTACAAGCAGTGCATTAGAAAAATAACTAAAAATAAAACCACTTTGGCTCTCAATTTTCAATATAAAGTCTACACAACATTGGATACAAAAACTTAATTCTTTCCCCAACACTTTATACTATAACAAGCTTACATTTTAAATTGAATGAATTAACTCTGCAATTGGACCTAGTTACACAAAAAGGATCCAATCCACACAAAGTCACTTTAGAGATATTGACGTTTGAAGTTTGGAAGATGTTTGACGTGCCATACATGTGGGTTGGTACTGAGGTTGATAAAAAGTGATAGACAGTTGTTTTTGTGTGGATCTTTTTACTGGCCGATAATATGAGAAAAAACCCTTGGTGCACTGAAATCACTCGCAAATGTTCTGAGCGGACTGAGAGCCCTAATCTGCTTCTGGAAGGAGGTGGGCTGGCTGGAATGATGGCCGCCATGGCCCACGTACAATGGTCCACTTAAAGGACTAAGTGCGGAAACCACATCTCCTAACAGAGAACTGGCCGATAGTATTGATATTTAGCATCAGTTTGGTGCACTTAACTCATTTTTGACCATGTTGTGGGTTGGATCCTTTTTGCGTAACCACGTCCAATTATACCTAAAGAAAAGACGTCAATAAATCTATCACCGAAATACTACGTACCTATTACCCTTATCAGTATTTACAGCTTATGCAGATGAGTAACATGGTGTGATAACACGTAGTTATTGACTTTCACTTCATCACGCCATATTGTTTATATTTATAGCTAATTGGTGATAAAAATAGTCGTACGATTGTAGTCACGTAGGTACGTAAGTTTGTTCACGTTTGCATGTGTGGTTTATCGTTGCGTCAGAATGAATGGACTGACTTGAACCAATTAGATGACGATACGTTCAGTAAGTAATTCATAACTTAAACACCGAGTACTGGGGGCCTTCTCCGAAAATGTCGCAGTTTCGGATTGAAACGAAACAACGACGAACATCGAATTTATAAAATCAAAATATCAAACAAGAAACTGCTAGACTAGATGTCAATTAACATTTGGGAGTAGGGTGAACGAAAGACAAAATGTCAAACCGCGAAAATCGAATCGATCTTCGGATCCGAAACACTTTCGTGGTTGGAAAAAGTGCGATCGATCCGTCAGCCGAAACTTCGTAGTTCGATTTTCGGAGTAGGAAGCCCTGTGCATTTCGTCATTATGGGGCGTTTATGGATGTCAAGGTGATTAGGTAAATCGCTAACGCCTATACAACATATCCGCGACCTTACTATCAAGACACGCTACCGAGGGAAGCCGTCGCTAAAATAGATTAGGTACGTTGGTTTGTGTCAGCAAAAAGTACTTACAGCTTAAAAGCCACATTAAACCTTAACAAACCAATCATTAGGTGCATTTTACCACGAAATATGTTCTTTTGAACGTTTTCAACACTGTTTTCGCACGTCACGCGAATGATCAATATATTTTGCCGGAATGAAGCAGTTTGCTTTATCGATCTGTATCGCTTTATATGCATGAATAAGCGCATAATTTGAAATCGCGTTCTTATTCTGATTTAATGTGATAGTGAGTTTGTTTGTTTCACTCATTTTCATGGTTTAAGGTATAAGTCCGAGACGGGCTGCAAACTGCAGACTGCAACCGCAGACCGCAAGTCACATTGGTTTGTATGAACCAGTAGTGTCGCTTGTCTGCTGCTGTCATCTGCGGTTGCAGTTTGCGGTCGCCGTTGGAATACTACTTTTAAGGTGTGCATCTTAAAGGTGTTATTCGGACGGCGAGTTGCGGTCGGCGGATGCAGTCCACAGTTTGCAGCCCGTCTCGGACTTGTACCTTTAACTGTTTATTTTTCATTACCTTTTGCATGCACATAGCCTGATCTAGGAAGAATCTTGAATAGGTTTGATTCCGTTGGACCAAGAACATTCGCAGCACTGAACAAAACTCATTCCACTCTTTCCGAACTAGCGTTAGGGTCAGCTCACACCGAGACGCGACGCGACGCTGCGCGCATACTTTAAAAGAGCGACTCAAAATACAAAGATACACATTTCATTGTGAGAATTCAGAATACGTTGCACCACGCAGCGCTGCGCCTCGTGACGCCTCGCGGCGTAGCGCGATGCATCGCGACGTAGCGGTATGCGCGGCGTGCAAGAGCGGCGCCGCGCCTCTCAACGCCGCGCGACGCCGCGATGCGCCGCGAGGCGCAGTCAAGGCCGCCGTGGCAACTTGTTTGTACTATTTCCGTCCAGACTTCGTGTAGAGTTGATGCAGTTCGGTCGAGTGCTCGAGTGAAATTATAATGATTGACTGGGATCTTGTAATAATCGGACTTCTTGCAGAAGAGGCAGAGCAAGAAGAATACAAAAATAAAATTAAAAGGAAGACATCATGCAGGAGTACTTGGGTGCATAATTTATGGAGAAATAGAAGAATTCATGGTGAATTAGAGGGTGGACGCGGGCCGGGGCGGAAGCACGTGGCGAATGTAAACACATTCCGCTGCGCCGCGCGGCGTCTCGCTGCGCAGCGAGGCGTCGTGTTGCCGAAGATTTTACGATGCGCCTCGCGACGTTGCGATGCGTATCGCGGCGGCGCGCGGCGCAGCGCGTAATCATGGGCTTCTTCCAGTATCGTCGCGTCGCGTCGCGTCTCGGTGTGAGCTGACCCTTAGGAGACTTGATTCTCTAATCGAGCAAAGTTTTACTGGTTTTTTTCGTGAGGAATTTCTTAGTAGCAACCCGGATTCATAATTTGTGCCCGGTTGATGGCAATAGGCTCGCCCCCTATTACATAGGACTTATAACGGTGAAATGAGGGTGTACTATACACCTCTGCCCAACCCTGCGGAGAATACCGACGTGATGTTATGTTAGTATTGCACGTAGAAATATAAATGACGATTATCGAAATACATCTGAAAGAAACATGGGTAATAGCTAACTTACCCATACTCCGCCCGGGTCCTCGCCCGAAACGAAATTGTCTACTGCGCAGCTAATCAGCTAACTTCAGACTCGCCAAGATACGCGCGCGTCGGCCGTATTATAGATATTAATTCCTTCTTAAGATACCCGGATAACATAATATTTAACGTTCTAATACGAGCGTTACTTTATACACGTTGTATTTTATTATTAGACGCCGTTTGATCTTCAACCTCGACATTGTTTCAACAGCTGGAAGACTTCGCAACTCAACAATGTATGTAAAAATATACAAAACAGTCAAAACACTTACATACAATGGAGTACGTATCGGTGTATAGAGGGATATTTTAATCAGAGCGACGGAACGAAGGTATTGATCGATACCTAGATTAACGTGTCTGAAACAGTACACGTTTGAATAGAAGCTGATATTTCTAGCTATTTTCTGACGGATTTGGTTTGCTTTACTCAAAATAAAAGGCTGTATGGCATGTACTAGGCACTCCTATTTAAAGAGGGATTCACCTATACCCCTCTGGCTCTCACATACACACGACGGAACACAGTAACCTGCGTGGATTTTAATGTTCATGTGGTAGCTAGCCAGGCGGACCATAAAGATCCTACCACCAAGCGTGCTGGGTCTTGTTGTATCTTACAACACGCGTCTAATCCCAGCGTGCAGTGAGGAACTTTTAAATTCTAACCCATCCTCACAGGTGCTCTTATTTATTCTGTAACGCAGGTTATTTGCCAAGGTCTTGGATTAGTTTCGTTCTCGCTTCTGGTTCTACACCGAGTGACATCTTCGGAACTTCCAAACTGTTACAGATTTCTTAAAGTATCCACCTATGTTTTCGTCATAGTGCACTTATCTTTTCTCACCTGTTACAAAATTATCAGGCATAGCTGACTTACGACAAACCGCCCTTAATCTTTCTCCCAAACAAGTCTTGTCTATTCAAAGGTGCGACAAGACCGTCCTTTGTACAGTTTCTTACCAGGATGTATTAATTTTCTGTATATGATTATGTGTGTACAATAAAGAATATTCTATTATATTCTAGGACCTATTCTATATATATTCTAGGATTAATAAACCTCTTTCATCATGGCAGCCTGGGAGCAAACTCCCAAGAGGAGCTGTCAAAATGCAGAATTACATTACATACCTTTAACAACCGATTTTTAATTTATCTATCATCTCAAATGAGAGCTCTCACAAAATATTATGAGACGTCGCGCCATAATCTTTTTTTAGCCGGAAAACTTAAAAAATACTATTTAGAAAGGACGTAACGCATGTATTGTTTTTACGTACATTTAACTTTCCACTTGGCAGAGTATTCCGAGTAAATTTTCGATTAAATCTCGCATTTCCCCTACTTCTCTCTTGATTTCAAAAACTTGTTGATAGATTGCTGTAAACCGAGACTGACGTATCGGGGTCGCTCTGAGGTCGAAGCATTGTTTTAAATACGCTCCATTTTCAACGATATTCTGAACGCCTGTAAATGTTAGTCGACGACTTTTAGAAAGAGTTAAAACTATAAATATTCTTCAACAGATAAGTTGTTTATTTGTAGCTGTGGATCGAAGAATTATGTCACCTTTGAACATAAATCCACATTGCCGCCACAGTTTAGGTGTTGGTCTCTTAAGGTCCATATATGAACTATCCCACTGCTGGGCAAAGGCCTCTTCTCTTAAAGAGAAGGAACGACCATTGATCATATGTAATTGCACAATCTTATTCTCCCAAGCCAGTTCCATCACCGGACCACCAGCCGTACAGCAATGCGCCACTGCTTTATGGTGGAGATTCCACCCATACGCACAAAACGTTTATAATGTACAGCTAAGGAATGGAACTCCCGGCTCGAGTCTTATGTCTCCCGATAGCTATTACCTTGAAGTTTTCAAACGAGTGAGTAGGTTACTTCTAGACAAGCGTGCACCATCGCCGAACGCATCTTCACTTACCACCTGCCCCCCGATTCAGAACGATTGGATTGGTCAGTTGTCGAACGAATTGGTAATCTATCTTTTTTTCTCTCGTTACGAGAATCGTAAACGGAAAGCGATAACAAACTGAATCGGTAGACAACTGCTTATCCAAAAGGTTCTGATCGGGATCCTGGTGAGATAGTGGACAAATGTGAAAAGAAAAAAACTATCACTGTGGCGATCTGATGATCGTATCCGTATCGCCGACGGGTGTCATGATCGCTAGTGTTGACAGATAATGATACGTCCATACGTATGATCAACACTCGATCTACACTAGCGATCATGCGCGCATAGAGGTACGTCCACATTTGTAGCATTTTGGCGTATCGTATCTCGTCGCGTGGCACCGACGTGTATCATGATCGCTGGTTAGGACGCAAAATGATACGTGACAATGATACACGCCGTATCTGATACGGCCCGACCCGCACTAACCGCGTATCTTGATACACCTCGTGTATGATGCACGTATCATGATCGGTAGTATGGACGTATTTTGATACCGTATCACGATACGACGTTGCGAAACGATACGTGATACACCGCGTCCCGAGACTTGTCGGTTTTCCGTGATCATCAAAGTGTTATAAACATATGTATACATACTTTCGAGATCGGAGAAAATGCTGTAGCGTCCACATTTAGAACGTTAATGGCATACGCTGATACGATACAATATTTGGTAAGTATGGACGCGATTTTTGACACGATACGGCTAGTGATACGGTATGGTCAAAATTGGCGTCCACACTTAAGATACAAATACTCGATACGATACACCTGATCGGAATACACCGGAATGCTACAAATGTGGACGTACATTGACGTGGCGATACGGATACGTTAATGGTTTGGCGAAATGATACATTCGACTTTTAAAATTCTAGAATCATTACCATCATAATATCAGATCGACGTCAATTGCTGGCCATGAATCCCTAATAAACGCCGCAAAGTAAAGATAACAAAATCAGCACACTTGGCCAAAACTACTGAAATATACAACATGATTAAATCTTTACGCCATTAATACGCTATCGCGTATCCATATTCCACCGCAATTTCCGTTGCCGCATTAAATTAATGAATATTCCGTCAAGCCCCGAGGGTCATGCGTGTTCAGACAGGGCAAATGCCATTACAGGCCTATATTGAATTAAAATCGGGGCTTAATCAATTCGGTTTTTCATTATTTTAACAGAAATACTTCTTGTTGCTGGGGCGTTGGTTACGCTGGTTCTTCCTAGCTAACAAACACACTATTGCCGTTAATTTCGTGCTCTCAACGGCAACTAAGGGTCAAAATACACGTCCGATAGTTGCTTCCGGGAGCCTGATCCGACTATCTGATCGGATTCATGAAATACACCTACGATTCTCGTGTCCGATTTTTTCTGGACGATGACGACGGCCGCACGATGCTTACGATTCTTACATCCGATCCGAAGTCTGATCGTACGTGTAATTCATGTTCAAACAAATGTATGACGCGGAGGCCTTCAGATAGTCTGATCAGACTATCGGAATCGACTATCGGAGGCAAGTATCGGACGTGTATTTGGGCTCTTAGTCTCGTGTTCTCACTGTCACTTTAAGGCGAAGTGACAGTGACAGCAGGAAATTAATGGCAAACTGTAATTGATGAGTATTTGGCCATTTGGCTGGTGTTCATCAACATTAACCGCTAATGTCTCAGCGGCGGCATCTATTGTTTATCTATTGAGTCTCTGAAACTGATTTTCATTAAGTTAATTATCTGATTAAACAACTAAAATTCTAGTACATTTGTTTCGGGTAAATGGTTGTTTAGCCAGAGAAATGATTTTGGTGAACCAGCCTTAGAAACGGTGAAGGGTGGGCGGATTTAGGCGGTTTTTTTATGTTCATATACTACCATTATCTGTCCTACGGTTTTTTTATTCTTTGACTTGGTCTCGTTTGACCCTTGTCGCACCTGGAGCCCAATTCTACTAACAGAAATGTTTATCAATTGCAACTGAATCGTTTATTCAAACAGTTTTCGTTTACAAAAACTATCAAATTGTTTGACAGCAAAAACAAAACCAAACATTTTGGCAGTTTTCATAAACGAAAACTGTCCGAATGAATGATTCAGTTGCAATTGATAAAAGTTTCTCCCTATACCTCACTCTCTCAACGGAACACAGTTTGATGGCTTGGCTTGACTTTAATGTTCAGGTGGTAGCTAGCCAGGCGGACTGTATAGGTCCTACCAAGAAACGTGGTGCCTACTTTGAATAAACGAATTTTCATCTTATCTACCACCAAAATGCCACTTTCTCTTTCAATGAAACGTTGAACATTTCTTCTATTTTGATTGTGACTGTATATTTGTTTCTTATAGGCCCTGCGCAGACGACGGACTATCCGTGACGCACTTTTTAGTCTGTGAAAATAGAACCTATGCAATTATATGCAGTAACGCACACGACGCGCAAAAAGTCCGGCGCACAAAAAATCCGTGTAATTCGGGCAGACCGCACCGCGCCGCGGCGCGCCGCTCCGCACAAAAAGTGTGTGAAAAAAATTGAACGTTTGCTTCAACGCGCGCTAACGCAGACGGCGCACACTTTAGTCGGCAATCTGCATTTGCTAGGGGTGGACGTAACGCACGCGATCTATTATCATGGCGCCAGAGGTCGATGTAACTATGTTAATTCAAGAAATACAAAACAGACCAGCAATTTATGATACTTCTAAGGCAGAATATCATGATAGACATTTAAAAAGAAAAATGTGGGAAGAAGTGTGCTGTAATGTTTATTCCGCTCCTGTTTGGACATGTATGACGTCTGGAGTGTCACAGACAGCCTTTCTTCTGGACCAATGCACCTCCTCATTGTTGTTTCTGAATGAGTCAAAGCAGGTCTCAAAATAAATAGCAACTCATCAAATGTAGTAACAGACATTTTATAAAATTTGAAAAAAATTGCCGGATGTTGTTTCAGAATTGAAGGTTTAGTATGGAACTGTCCCTTCAGTAATCTTTCCGAAAGTATAGGATGTACCCAAAATTCTCTATTTCTTCTTCTTTTTCTGTACTTCATGTACAAAATAATACTTCGCGATCTCTGCACGATTTCCATAGCGTCTACGTCCCTACAGCTCTGCCGACAAAATGATCGAAGATGTGCGTCGTGTGCGTTGAGTCTGTGAAAAATCCGCGACCGACTTTTTGCGCGCCATGCAGACTTTTTGTGCGCCGCAGACTCGATCGCACAAAAAGTGTGCCGTCTGCGCAGGGCCATAACAAAACTTATAATCATACAACACCTTATCGTGTACAGCCGTCTACAAAAATAGGTCACATTAGTTGTTGGCACAGAACAATTTAATTTGATTGCTCCACGACCAATAGAACCGTATTAACTGGCGTAGTTGGAATTATGATTTATTGCTTTTTTAAGTAGCCGCTAACTGCTGGATATGTTACTGTAGTATGTATGGATAGATATGCAGAATGTAGTGCAATTTCATGCTTTAGGCGACATAAATAACGTTTTGTAACTAAATCTAGAGTAGACAATCTAATCCGTTTGGCCACCCCTGAGTTCCAGTGAAGTCATACAAGTAACACAACTAAGGGATTATGTCAAGATGACAAGCAACAGATTCGCAATAAGAAATAAAGAAAAATAAATAGATTCAAGAAATTATAACAGTTGTAAAAATCGCGAACAATAACGACATACTTATACTGCGACCACCAATATGGTTACTACCGATTATTCCAACATTCTCTCAAGTTCGTTCTTATCAATACTAGCGGTCAGGACATGTTCAGCATTGGACTGCGGACGTTTCCGCTAAGGTCTTAAGAACCTGGGATATCCAGAATATAACCAAGCTTTTTAACTTTCAACGCAAAAAGAGCGGTGCTATAAGTTTGAACTGTCTATGGCACCGTAGATCCTAAACGGATGAACCGATTCTAAAGCAGGTTTTTTGTATGAAAAAAGTTTTTAATTTAATTTTTCATTCTAAAAATGAAAACTAGCAGATTCTCTCTCATTAAACCTGAACGATGGGAGCCTTGTCTTAATTTAATTAATGATGTATAAACAAACACTTTTTAACCCAAATATTATCTTGTTCCAGGTCTAATATGGTTCATAGTGCCAGTGTCGATGATAATTTGCAATGACGTGATGGCGTATGTGTTCGGTTTCTTCTTCGGGAAGACCCCACTCATCAAGCTGAGCCCCAAGAAGACCTGGGAAGGGTTCATCGGTGGTGGAATATCTACCGTTGGCTTTGGCTTGGTGGTAAGTAATATTTTGATACTATAACCAAAATAATAGAAAACTTTTGCACAAATGTCAACTGTAATGACGTGTAAATAAAGTCAATTTTTGAATGAAAGATGCTGTTGATAACGTTATAAAAATGGTTGTGTGGAGGAACGTAGTATAGTGTTCACACAACCGCAGTGTTGCGTAGTTTGCTTGTAGCGTAATAGGTGTCGCAACAGTTGCATTGTAAATTGAACTCTGCGTAATAGAATTAAGGATCCGTATCCCAAAATAAGTTTGAAGGATAGGATCACTGCACAGCCACACATATCCTACTAAATAAAAAAAACATAATTTATTTGACAGATGTCCTACATGATGTCCCAATACCCGTACCTGGTGTGCCCCATCGAGTACTCCGAGTCACTAGGCCGCATGACTATGGACTGCGAGCCATCGCTACTGTTCCGCCTGCAGGAGTACACGCCCCCTCAGTTTATGCAGCCCGTCATGAAAGTTGTAAGTAGATACTTTATATATTTGAGAAACTTCAAAATAAGAAAATTATAACACCCCATGCTGACTTTGGGATTCGTGTAGCACGCTAAGTTTAAAACATAACATCACGCCTGTATTCCCTGAAAGGTTGGGCAGAGGTGTTACACCCTTATTTTGCAGTTATGTTTAGTCCCATGAAATAGGGGGCGATCCTATTGCCATCAACCGGGCACAAATCCTGACTCCAAGCTGCTACTGAGAAATTTCACAGGGAAAAACACACTAACACTTTGCCTGACCTGGACCCAGAACCTCACGCTCAGCAGTCGCGCTTGCGACCACTAGACCAACGAGACAGTCAAAGTTTAAATCATAGTAATAACACAGTGTACCTACTTACTATATACAGTGGGTCAACGCCCATACATTTGACAGGTCCTATAAAATGTCAAAATGATGTAGGGGCGGAGGTTATGTCCCAAGTATGCAGTATGGCTACTCGGCACATAACCTCCGCTCCTTCACCCCGCAACTCCCCGCACGATTGCTCTGCGACAATGTTCTACGTTGACCGACTGTAAGGAGTAAGATATAGGTAGACTGTGTTAATAATGTCTCTTAATGTTCATAACATTAACGTTCAATTTCCATTATCTTCCAGTTCGGCTTGGAGAAGCTCAACATCTACCCATTCATGATCCACTCGCTGTGCCTCAGCACGTTCAGCTCCGTCATTGGACCTTTCGGTGGATTCTTCGCTTCAGGATTCAAGCGCGCGTTCAAGATTAAGGTACATAAATTACTTTAGAATTTTGAATTACTTCTGTCTCTAAGGATAAAGCGGACGAATCTAGTCTAAGTCTAAGTCTAACGAATAGTATTAAAATGCCTAGTGAATTAAGGTATTTTTTTTTGCATGGCGACCTTTCCATAGAAAAGATTCGATAGAGAGGGTCTTTTGTGGAACCTGGACACGATCTTTATTAAACGCTCTAAGGCTCGCATTAATAAACAGCTCATACATGAGACATTCCTCTTAAGTGTAGTTCTAAAATCACTTGAGGCGTATTTAAACAAAAATTTTGTCAACTGTATGGATCTACTTTATGGTAGCTGCTGTTGGAAGATCTCTTAAATGAGAGCAGTTTATTAATAAGAGCCTAAAATCTTCAAAATCCATTGGCTGGAGACCCTTCAGGCCTCGCCAATAACTGACCGGTTACGTAGAAATGTGCGCAAGGAAAATCTACAAGCAGAAAAAAAGGAAAAAAAAACTTCAAAAAATTATGTTTGGATTGCTCGCGCCACGCCACGCATCACGCGCAAGCTAATCTCCGCGTCTGCATGAACGAGGCCTTAGGAATTGGTATTTCGCAGTACGATGTACGATACTACCCAGTCTGCAACTGAATGCTGGCATAATCCTTGATCGCCTTTTATCAATGGCTCAGATGTTTTGCGTATTCTTAGGCCGGGCGCTCATTAAGATTTTTTGTCACGGTGACTTTTTGTTACCAAGTCGAATTCTATGAAAATATATATTTGTCACCGTTATGTCACGTCACCATAGTGAGCGCACTCCCATATATCTTCATAGCATTCGATTTGGGTAACAAAAAGTCACTGTGACAAAAAATCACAAGCAGCGGCGGGCCTTAGTGGGCCATACGCAATCTTGACACAACCTCTTATCACTCTGGACTATATTGCAGGACTTTGGCGACGTGATTCCCGGCCACGGTGGCATCATGGACCGGTTCGACTGTCAGTTCCTGATGGCCACCTTCGTCAATGTGTACATTACCAGCTTCATTCGTACTGCTACACCGCAGAAACTGTTGCAACAGGCAAGTTTACTTATTTTTATGTTGTCAGGAAGTACTAAAATATTCAAAAAAAGCAATTTCCTTTGATTTATAAATAAAAATAAATTACTTTGCTTTGAAGAATTTGATCCTTTTCAACAACATTGTAAATTGGTCTGCAAAAAGGACCGAAGACTGCCTCGTTGGTTATATATTCGCAAGTTCTACTGCTGAGCGTGAGATCCTGGGTTCGATCCCCCGCAGGTCTGGTAAAGTGTTGTTGGGTTTTTCCGTGTGGAATTTCTCAGTAGCAGCCCGGAGTCTGGATTTGAGCCCAGTTGATGGCAATAGATTCGCCCGCCAACAAATGGGACTTAAATACAAGGTTAGTCGGAAAGGAGGTACTAATCCGAAGCCCACTTATAGTATCGCTGATGACTGTTTGAAAGCAAGTGTTAAAATTTCAAAATTCGATTTTTTTTTCCAAATAAAATGATTTTTATTTTAGTTTTTCTCAAACATTCTTCATCCCTGCTTTAGTTACAAATTCAGAAAATGGTGCTTCTAATCCATGACCCCAAATATGACCTAAAATGTAAACACAGCTGATTATAACTGGGAATAGATAGATTTTAGAGATTTTTTTTTTGAGATTTTTGTACAACTGTTTCTCTTAAACTATTGACTTTTGGGCAAAGTTGTAGAACAAAAGTTATTCATTATTATGTGTACTTTAACACCCTTTCGGATTAATACCCCGTTTCTGACTAACCTTGTATAGAGGAATCTCACAATATCCCTCTAATAATCCCTCTTGGCTTGACTTTAATGATTCCCATTATACATAATTACATTCATGTTTCTGGTTTTATTTGAAGTTATTGATTGTCCTCTAATATCGATTAGTTGAGTTAAAAAAAAAACCAGCCATCTTTGGTTGCTCCTTTGGCGCAACAAACTTCCGAGCATATTACATTGAGTAACATCGTATTATCTGGGCGGAACTACGCATGCTAGCTGGGTAACGATAACAAATATCGATTTGAATACAATTCTACGTTAAAAATATGTATGAACCTACTTACCCAGTCCGGTACGCTACAAAACATCAATTCTAGCGACTAGCATAAATATTTATTTATGCACCTACCCCTGTAATATTTTGCAGTTGATCTGAAGTAACCTATGAACTATGTTGTATCTTTCGCCCACAGGTATACAATCTGAAGCCCGAACAACAATTGCAACTGTTCTACGCCCTGAAAGAGTCGCTGGAACACCGGAATATACTCAACTTGATACCTTAGGCGCGACGCGCTAGTACAATACAGGTAATGTTAGTTGGTCAGGTCACAGCTCGCAGTCAGGGAACTTCACACTAGACGGGGGAACGTTGCGTTTTGCGAATGATAAACGACTGCGATTATTTAGTCTTTGTTGGTTGTTTAAATCTGATTGTAAAAGGACGTTTAACCTCCGGTTTCTGATTTGAGAATTCAAGATAAGCAATACCTACTTAAGTAATATTTGAGTACGGAGTTGTCAAAAAAATGCATTAAAATCCGTAATTTTTTTTCAAATGTTACTTAAGTACTGCTCATCCTAGAATTCTCAATTCAGAAACCGGAGGTTAGATTATGATTAAGTTCGGTTTTACTTTTCGACGTTTTTATTGAGGAATTTGAAAAACGCAAAATTATTTTATTTTTTGCGATTGCTCTCATCTTGTTCAGAATATATTAAGTACTTGCCTTTATTTCATTTCGTATTCACATACGCAATGAAATTAAAACTTCGTTTCGTTTGAAAATATATTTTGTGTTTTGCAAACGCAGCGTTTTCTCGTGAAGTGTGTGAGATTTCTAAGGTTGAACATATCCCGAGTACCTTGCAAGGAATACATTTGTTCTAGTCTAATATTGTGTTTATCATTTACTTTGATATCAATTATATGATGACCCAAAATATGATGTTCTATAATTCAATAATGCCTATAGAAATATTTCGTACTCACGTTTCTTATATTTTATTACGCTTTAGGTTATAGAGACCACGCCTTACATTTGATTGATCGATATAAGTAATCGATTAAAATGTCTTAACGCTAACACAATGCGAGCATTCCATCTAGCAAATATTATTCCGATATACCAAGAACTTCTGAAATAGGCTTTGTAATCCCACAGTGATTTCAATCCCGTGGGATTTTTGCGGGATTGAATTAAATTCTTTTAGTTCGGCGCACAGTTTGTGCGGGATCCCGCAGGGCTTCAAATCTTGCGGGATCTCGCAAGATTGTGGAATCGCACTTTGCGAGATTGCAAACCCTATTCTGAAAGCTAATTATTTTGAGGCGGTGTGCTATCATCACTCAAGAATACAGTACCTTAAAATATGTGATATGTTTTCCCACAAACTTGTAGAGTACATTCTATTCTCTATAGTTTATTCGTACTACCAAAGATTTAAATATCAAAGTAAATGATAAACGCAATCCATAAAGAAATATAGTAGTAATTTATTAATCTCCTGCATACTACATTGCATTATCCTTATGGAGATAATAATATAAAAATATTATAATTATATTGAATTGAAATACTTATAGTGTTAAAATAGGTTACAATAGTAGTAAATATTAATTATTATAAAAAAAAACTATACACGCGGTGCGACGAAAATTCGTAGCCATTTTTTGTGTGTAGAAGTATTAAATGACAAATATAATAAGAACTATTTGTTTTTGTGTCATTTAATAATATTAGACGCGTATTTAAATTTACAAGCTTGAAGAAGGTCATTGAACATTTGATTCTAAGGGTGAGATTCACAGACTTTACTTTGCTAAGTAAAGTAAGCGTTTCATACGAACATAAACCTTATTGTTATACCAATAATGTTTATATTCGTATAAGAGAATGTGAAAAAGCATTTCATACGAATATGAACATTCATGTTATACGTATAGTGTTCATATTCGTATAAAACGCTTACTTTACTTAGCTAAGTAAAGTCTTGCGGTCTGTGAATTTCGCCCTAAATAAATATATACGCAACTTTGACAGACAATTTCATTCAAGCTTGTTTGTGTTAAAATATACATACATAATTAAATTTATTGTGGTTTTGTGCTAATAATAAGGGCATAATTGTTCTTGTATTATTAAATATGGAAAATCTAAAAAACATGTCCTAAACATAACCACTCGAATTGATAACTGTCTGGGTATAGTAAAGTTTAATATTTAATTACTTTTAGTATTTATATTATAATTCTTCCTCGAATTTTATATGTGTAGTTTAAACGAATGCCTCATACAATTTGTATTGAATCTATTATTTTGTTTATAACTTATTTATAGTTAGATCTCTCTCATTTTGAATGCTAGTATTGAAATAGTTGGTTTGCTTTAGGTTGGCCTCGTGGCCGATATTGCGCTTAGATGACATAGTTCATTTTATAAATGTAATGTGTATACCGCTGAACTAAGACAATGATTTAAAAGAGGTTCATAGGAATTACGAAAAATATCTACAGTTCTGTACAATACTCTTTATTGTACACAAAACAAACATTAATATAAAAATAGAGATGTACAATGGGCAATCTTATCTCACGCGATTTCTTCCAGACAACCTTTGGATGGACATGATTTGCAATAAAAATGAAGAGTAGTTCTCGGTGTAACAATAAATAAGGAGACTTTAAATTAACCCCTCTCTCTCTCGTGCCAACACGAGCTATACGAAAATAGCTCATGCTGTGGTGAAAAGATTAGCCAGTCAGCAAGGTTGGTAGCGGGGCTGACTGCCCAGGGTGCGCCGGACGTACTGAAGTATCGTCAGGAGTGGAGGCTCTTCATGCACCCCTAAATGAACCTAAATACACAAATAAATATTATATACAACAAACATATTTTATATGAATGAATTCTACGTCTTACCTATTTTAACCGCTAGCGGCCCGACCGACGAACCGGTTCGTCAGTGCCATTGTTTATCTATTGTGTCTATAATTACAGTACTTGAGACTTTAAAATAGTTTCCTTGCTTAGTTCAGCGGTATAAATGATTATAGTTTATTATTTGGATTAGACAGGGAATAATGCATTTGTATTTATGCTTTAGACTGAATAACGAACGACTGTTTCATGTGCTAAAGACTTTTTGAGAGTTTACTTTTGGTACGTAACGAATTGACAGAATTATTACTATTACTTAGGCCACTCTTTTACTACATTACTATAAAATAATAATTGGTTGAAATACCTACTATTGAATTTTAATAAATTAGTAATAGTTTTAGGCCTTAATTATAAATTATACGAAAATACGTCTTTTTGGCAAATTGGATAATTTAAAATTTCTAGAACCAAATTAAAAGTAACTTGGTAGAAAGGAGAGGAAATAAGGTAAAATGAGTGGACAAAATTATGTGTAAAGTCTGCAATATCACTTAAAACGCGACTTTAACTCTGCAACGCTGCTTACAGTCTGCACGCTTATCAAAATCCATTGGTTATCCAAAAATAGCAATATATTAATAATGCAAATATTATTCTATAATAAACGATGAAGATAAAGGATTTATTTAACATAATTATTATAATAAAAAATTATCAGCGTTACGATGAAACTTGTTAAGTTTGGTGATGTTTTTTTATTGTGATTTTACGTTACGTTGGTATTCTCATGTTGATTTTTCGCTTTACGTGTTAATTTGATGCTCGTTCGCTAGCTTTTAGTGTTGTTTATTAGCATTTGTTAGGTTAGTTTTTAGGTTTTTTTTTTCTTATTGACATCAGTGGTATAGATGTATTCTTAGAATTTATGCTGAGAAACTCTGTAGTGTCACTTATTCTCTAAATTATAATGCCGGAATTGTACATGTTTGATTTGAATGAAATTTTAGTATGTTACTAATTAAATAATACTACGAGTATAATATCTTTATTTAGGCTATAGACGTTTTGTGACCTTATAAAATAAAATAATGTCTCATTAAAGTATTTCTGCTTAGTCTTATATTATTTGTCTTCAAACGGTGACGGTCAGATTATAAGGGATGAATCTAGAAATTGCAAGATCATGGCGTCAAAACTAAAAAATATGAGTTTGACAAACATATGAACCATGAAGAAATAATGTGTTTTTAACTTTCATTTCTAGATTCAATCATAACCGAAGTAAATATAATGTTATACCACCCCAAGTACATAGTTATAATATATTTAAGTGGGAACACAGAAAACAATATAGCTGCTTGCTATTAAAATCCTCTGTGCTTCTAAGTACGTAATCCGACGAGTACCTACCAAAATGTTTTGTGTTATTAAGGACCAATCAATGGATTTATAATATATTGTTGAATAACAAGCTATTACGTTTATTTGCCATAGGACAAATACGCTGTTCGTTTTATGATAGTCTATGTACGTAGTATGTAGAATAATTTGCCGTTATAATGATTCCTGGAGTATTTAAATATCTGTTGTGTGCGCGTGTGAGTGAAATGTTCGAGAAACTCTTATAATAGAAATACATTTTATAATAAAAAATGTTTCGCTTGAACTAAGTAAACAATTTATGAAATACTCTATAAAAACAGCTTGTTCTTCCATTAGATAATTGAATTATAAAAATAAAAAAAGACATTAAAAAACTCTGCATTTTATTTTTAAGTAGAAATGCAGAGTTATTTAAAGTCTGCAGAATCACTTATACATTAAAGTTACTCAAATTGTTAAACAAAAAAGTTCCAGTGTAAATTTTAAGAGGTTACATACATTTATCAAGATTCATAAAATAATAGCCCAGTAAACTCATGAAAGACGGATAAATATTGTATGAAAGTTTTAACACCGTACATTTTACTCATACTCCACGAACACGTTGCTATATTGTAATAGTATTAAAAGTATTGATGTTAATCGTTAAGATAGCTGTGTATATGCATCGTGCTAAATGTCTAGCGTATGTGATAATTATATTTAAAGAGCTAATGACGTAATGATAAATTCCCAATAGATATATGTTATTTTTCAAAAGGCTGCCTGCATATGGGCCACGAACGTTCTTCAAGTCCTGTTTGAACTCAAATCACTTCATTACTGCTTATGTATAGAATCAGTACTTCAGAATCAGCCTTATTCTAGAATGGTAATTGAACTATAGTCAGCTGAATCGAGACTCAAACAGAGTTACGAACTGTTTAAATTGACAAGGCAATATTTGCGAACGGTCTCGACCACGCTTGTGAGATAACAGTTCAGGTACAAGTCCGAGACGGGCTGCAAACTGCAGACTGCAATCGCAGACCGCAAGTCACATTGGTTTGTATGAACCAGTAGCGTCGCTTGTCTGCTGCTGTTATCTGCGGTTGCAGTTTGCGGGCGCTGTTGGAATACTACCTTTAAGGTGAACACATTAAAGGTGTTATTCGGACGGCGAGTTGCGGTCTGCGGATGCAGTCTGCAGTTTGCAGCCCGTCTCGGACTTGTACCTTTCAAATCTCTGCTTGGGTTCGAAAAGTCAAAACTCAGCTGAACTGTGATCGTTATGCTTGAGGTACGTTCTGTAATACGGATCTTAGTTGCTTGAGACTGTTGATCGCCATTTGTTTTTATTAGCTACAGGGAACAAACGGTAACTATAACTACATATAAATAGTGATCAGCTGTGTATCGAGCAACTTATTGGCCCAATGTGCAGTCAGCCCAAGTCAATTCTTCTACGTTGACGATCGGTCGTGCTAGAAAAGTGTTTATAAGAAGCACCACATACAACACGGGCATTTATTGGCGAGACCTGAAAATTCAGTCATTTAACTTTTCAATGAAAATTAACATTTCCTCTGTTATTTATAATTTTCTTAGAGAATATTATTTAATTATCAACGATTTATTATATTGTTAGCTCTGACACACCTACCAAATGATGTCATACCAGCACTTCTCCGTTAGAACTGTAAAATTGGTCACAAAAATAAAGATCTTTAATCAATTGTAAATTTAGTTAGCGTTTTGCAAACACCCGTTACTGATTTATCACTTTGCTATTTAAAGTTATGAATATCCGTGTTGATTCTGTATCAAAATAAAAATATTAAAGAATTTTAGCCCCATTTTAAAATAATTTTAGTATCATTTAACCAAAATATATCTGGCAGGTCATTATTAAAATTGAATATTAATTTAAAATCAACTAAAAATACGTTGATACCCACGAAATTTACTCAAAAAGTTATAAATAATTTTAATTAAGTACAGAATGAAAAAGTATGGGGTGTTTGTAACACGACATAATATGCGTACCTAACAATTAATTATAAAGTCTGTATTGTAGACCTAGACGTGTTTAAACATAAATTATTTATTGGATATGTGAAGGTAAAATAAATGAAATCCTAAAGGTGTCAATATGATTTTTATTTTGTTCATTATCATATTACGCGCGTATTTAATGAAGCCTCGTCCCCACTAGGAACATTTGTCGAGCGACATGTGTCCCCGGAGACATCTGGCGATGTCGCCCTACATCGCCTCACGTCGCCCGATGTCACCGGGGACACATGTCGCTCGACAAATGTTCCTAGTGGGGACGAGGCTTTAATCAAGCAGCTGACGACGTGACGTTGCTACATGTCCCAGCGACACGTCGTAGCGTCATGTCGCTGCAGTCATGATTCCGAACCCAACTGCAGATGGCTGCAGCAGACGGCAGCGTATTCCAGTTAGTTTTGAATATTCCGTGAGACAAGATGTCTGACCTGTTCGGAATTAGCGATCGCGATTTACTTTTGTATCTTTTGTTAGAAGAAGAAGAAGACGACGATGACTTGTTTTTATTATACAAGTATAGAGAGAAAAAACGACAAGCCACATGTCCAAAGCTGAAATGCAGACCATTGTACAGTGCAGGATATTGGACCACCTGGGATTATGAGTTTTTCTTCCTTGGAATTGGAAAAACTATTTTTTTGAGAAAGATTCAACGTGTTGTCGCTCCAGTATCGGTGGCACTACTGATCTGCGGTCTTGCGACACGTTGTCTGCGGAAGGTATTTCATAGAAATACATAGAAACCAGTATTGCAGTAAAAAAGATTGCATGTAGCGGAGATGAGAATGTTGAGATTGATGTGTGGAATGACCAGAATGGATAAGGTCAGGAACGAGTATATTAGAGGAAGTTTGAAAGTAGCGCCAGTGACAGAAAAGTAGAAAGGGAACCGTTTGTCTTGGTATGGGTATATGAAGAGGAGGGATGAAACGCATGTGACCAAAAGAGTTATGAATATAAATGTGGATGGATGGAGAGGAAGAGGGAGGCCAAAGAAAAGATGGATGGATTGTGTGAAGAATGATATGAAAGAGAAGGGAGTCAGTGATATCATGACGGTTGACAGGACGGAATGGAAGAAGAAAACGTGTTGCGCCGACCCCAAGTAACATGGGCTATGGGCAGGAAGATGATGCTGACATAGAAACCAGTAGTGTCGCAGCGACACGTCGTCTGCGGCCGCTGTCGGCTAAGAACTCATACCTTTATACTGTCATCAAGGTTTAAAGTCGTGACGGCGATATGGTAATATTCTATCGAAAACCCTGAACAAAGCTGAAACCAAATCGAATTGCCAACAAAGGGCAATTCGCGTTGAAATTCGATTCAATTCATTACAGCCAATTTCCTTATATTCCTGAAGGCCTATCCTCATTGTCAGACCCCACATCCTGTGCGTGAGACAATAGATAATAGCGTGAAGTACCTACTTATATTTCAGTCATACCTATACTCATATTCTATTTTTCTGTTGTTATGGATTGAACCTGTGATAGCCTTAAGGATTCTACATACCAAACCCGCCGACAAAGCCCACAGGCTTTATTGTCGGCGGCTTTATTTTTAGGAGAATCTTGACGTCGACTTACGCCCGACAATAAAGCCGCAGTTGTATCAGCGGCAAGCAATCCTAAGCGTATTTGATGTAAGTACTCTGCAAGTAAATAAATATGTTTCATAAAAAATATATTACAAGGTTAGTCAGATAGGGGGTGCTAATCCGCAGGCCACTTATAGTATCACTGATGACGGTTTTAAAGCAAGTGTAAAAATTTTAAACCTCGATTATTTTTATTTCCATAAAAAATGATTTTTATTTTAGTTTTTTCAAAAATTCCTCATCCCTGCTTTATTTACGAACTCAGAAAATGAATTTTCTGATTCGTGATCCCAAATATGACTTAAAATGTAAACACAGCTGGTCATAGCTAAGGATAGATAGATTTTAGAGTATTTTTTATGAAATCTTTAAACAGCTATTTCTCTTAATAGTACGAGATCCGGCCTAACATCGACCTTCCCTCATCTGTTTTTCCAACGAGAGGTATTTTATTTGAAAGATTTTATATAAATAAACAAGTCCCGCATGGGTTGCCTAGTCAAAAGTGGTCCAGGCTACCCTTAATTAAAATTCATAAAAAATCAAAAATAATTCCTCCTTCCCTCATCTGTTTTTCAAAAAACATTATTACCAATCGAAAGGAAAACATGTAAGTTAACAGAAAAAAATAGGTTGCCTATATTTTTCTGGTCCACATTCCAAGGTTGCCAGGCACAAAGAGGTGAGTTGGTATGAGTAATTTACCCTCATCTGTTTTTTGATTGAAAAAAGGATTAAATTAAAGATAATTTTATTGTGAACACAATGGTATAGGGTTGCCTAAAAAAAAGTGGTCCAGAGTTAGGGTTGCCGCGATTTAAAGTTTCAATATTTCAGCAGGAGAGTTGAGCGCGACATAGAAGCACTA
The DNA here is from genome assembly GCA_905220435.1 of Amphipyra tragopoginis. NCBI lineage: Eukaryota > Metazoa > Arthropoda > Insecta > Lepidoptera > Noctuidae > Amphipyra > Amphipyra tragopoginis. The sequence goes on along the minus strand of HG991997.1, from coordinate 5,814,849 downwards.
CACGTAGTACTCTGTACAATAGAAAGATACAACATGGCAGCTGCTAGTGGGCCCATTGCTGAGTAAAAATGAGCGCGCATGCGCATTTTTCTGTATGTTAGAGAGTTACCACTCTACTCCCGATAGTATTTTTCGGAGTAAATTATATAAAAGTCATAGAAAATAAAATATTTTCCAGAATAATTAATATAGGTACACACGGTGTATCCAAATTCATTTCATTATTTAAAACCACATGATTTAGAACTATTATTATTAGAGGATTAGGAACATTTTTTATGGCGCCAACTGACATATAACTTACACCAAAATTTCGAATAGAAGTCTGTTAAAATCAATTTAAAACAAATTAACCTGTGTAGTACTGTAATTATATACACAATAGATAAACAATGGCACTGACGATCTGGGTCGTCGCGCGGGATGATACCGGTTAAAATAGTATATTTTTATTTTATTAAAGAGAGTATAATAGTGCCTGCGCGTACTTAGATGACTACCGTAGTGTAAAATGTATGTAAAAGTTCATCATCAGAACAGTTTTTTTTTCTCTGATACAACGAATTGAACATTACTTACAGGAAACTGAGTTCACGAAAGTTCACGCTTGACTAGAAAATTAAATATTTCAGAATTGTTTTCATGAAAATTGAGTAAATGTCCCCAAAGAAAGTTTCCCTGTAACACCTTGGGCCTTATTATAAAAGATGGTTTAAACCAAGACTAAGGTAAACCCAGGTTTAAAATATACCCATCACTTTCTTATGTCATATAACAAAAAGAGACGGGGCTATTTTAAAACCTAGGTTTTTCTTAGACCATCTTTTGTAATAAGGGGGCTTTGGTTTAGAATTTCCCCAGTGTCGCAGTTAAATAAATCACATTGCATACAGGATGTAAACGAATTTGTGCAATGCATTCAAACCACATGATCTAAAGGTGACACAGATTAACATTGCGTGGGATTTTTTAAGAAGCAACAAAAAAACCCATAGAAAACATTATGTTCTGTTTTGCGTCATTTTAGCGCCCCGAGTTATCAGACTGCGCGGATAGTTTGGGGGCGTTAAAATGACTCACGTTAAGAACACCATAATAATTATCATTATTATATTTCTATCTCCCACATAAATCACGATGTTATAAGGAATTACACGAATTCGGATACACTCTGTATATTAATTATTCTGGAAAATATTTTATTTTCCATGACTTTTACAAGGTTAGTCAGAAAGGGGGTACTAATCCGAAAGGGTGTTAAAGTACTCATAATAATGAATAACTTTTGTTCTACAACTTTTCCCAAAAGTCAATAGTTTAAGAGAAACAGTTGTTCAAAAATCTCAAAAAAAAATCTCTAAAATCTATCTATCCCCAGTTATGATCAGCTGTGTTTACGTTTTAGGTCATATTTGGGGTCATGAATTAGAAGCACCATTTTCTGAATTTGTAACTAAAGCAGGGATGAAGAATTTTTGAAAAAACTAAAATTAAAATCATTTTATTTGAAAAAAAAATATCGAATTTTGAAATTTTAACACTTGCTTTCAAACAGTCATCAGCGATACTACATATAAGTGGGCTTCGGATTAGTACCCCCTTTCCGACTAACCTTGTATATAATTTACTCCGAAAAATACTATCGGGAGTAGAGTGGTAACTCTCTAACATACAGAAAAATGCGCATGCGCGCTCATTTTTACTCAGCAATGGGCCCACTAGCAGCTGCCATGTTGTATCTTTCTATTGTACAGAGTACTACGTGTAGTGCTTCTATGTCGCGCTCAACTCTCCTGCTGAAATATTGAAACTTTAAATCGCGGCAACCCTAACTCTGGACCACTTTTTTTTAGGCAACCCTATACCATTGTGTTCACAATAAAATTATCTTTAATTTAATCCTTTTTTCAATCAAAAAACAGATGAGGGTAAATTACTCATACCAACTCACCTCTTTGTGCCTGGCAACCTTGGAATGTGGACCAGAAAAATATAGGCAACCTATTTTTTTCTGTTAACTTACATGTTTTCCTTTCGATTGGTAATAATGTTTTTTGAAAAACAGATGAGGGAAGGAGGAATTATTTTTGATTTTTTATGAATTTTAATTAAGGGTAGCCTGGACCACTTTTGACTAGGCAACCCATGCGGGACTTGTTTATTTATATAAAATCTTTCAAATAAAATACCTCTCGTTGGAAAAACAGATGAGGGAAGGTCAATGTTAGGCCGGATCTTAGACTATAAACTATTGACTTTTGGGAAAAGCTGTAGAACAAAAAATACTCATTAATATGGGTACTTTAACACCCTTTCGAATTAGTACCCCCTTTCCGACTAACCTTGTATAATAAAAAATAAAATTAATATAGAGTGGTTATATTTATTTTGGAACCATGGAGTACAGACTTGCAGCTACATCAAATAAGCCCCTGCCCCCCGACGACCTTATCAATAAAAGCAGTTGTCGACCGATTTGGTTTGTTATCTTGTTCCGTCTCCGATTCTCGTACGAGAGAAATAGAGCTAGCTTACCGAATCGTACTGAATCAGGGGATTGGTTTCTGTGATAATAACACCGCTAAATGGGTGTCGTTGATGATCTTTAATACGTTCAGTGTCAGGTCCAGGAAGGTTCATTTTAAATGTAGGTTTTTTTGGAAAGTACACCGTCATGAAAAAAGCAAACATCTATTTTAAGATGTAGGTAGTAGCGTATTTTTCACAGTTTTTAACCTAATGCCAAGAACCCTCCTCGAGGGTTCACTCTTAGCGCAAACATAATGCCGAAGACCTTCCTGGAAGGTCCACTAACAATATGTATGGCGGCATGGCGTATGAGCTCTATGAAAAGTGTGGTGGACTCGAATGTGTTAAAAATAAAATTCTATACATCATTAAAATACACTGCAGAAAAAGCAGAATCGCAGAAGGGGCTAAGCGTACCTGTAAGTAAGTAGGTACTTCTACACGCCAAGGGATTCGCTTTATTGTAAAGATTTTTTTAGAACAGTTCCGCAAAGGCTATCAAATTCAGCACGCGACCGGTTTGAGCAACTTAGCACTCCCGTCACCACTGATACCATGGCTTTAGGACCTTTAGGAGATGTCTATTACTAGCCTCGCATAAATCACCTTTTAGGAAAAGCATAATTTCCCACAAAACAGGCTGCGAAAGGTAGGTACGCCAGTTAGTAGAATAAGGGCCTGTTTCACGATGTCTGAGTAGCCACTACTCACCGAATAAATTAAAAAATGGAACAGAATTTGTATGAAATTATCTGCCAAGTAATATAACGGGAACTTACTTGGAGGTGGTGAAACAGGCGCTAAAACTAACAGTTTCAGAAGTCGGTGCCTTCAATTAGGTTCAGTGTAAAATTGCACCGACTTCTGAAACTGTTAGTTTTGTAATATGGTAATTATTTTACTCTTTTTAGTTTTTTTTGAAGTCGGTTTTTACTTCTTTTTTTAAAGTTATTTTATTTTTGTATTTTTAGTGGCATAAACAATACACAAACATGCAATTACAGCAATCCCGGGTAATTTGCTGTTATTCATTGAAGAGTTCCATTGTCAATCTCCGAGGGTCTTCATCAGATCTTCACCAAATTTAAATGGGATCACTTCGGGAGAATACTCTTTCAAACAAGAAATTTGCAAATCTATCTATATATATAAAGTCTATAAATGAAGGAGATACGCTCGCAAAAAAATAAAAAAATACATACGTCCGAATTGAGAACCTCCTCCAATTTGAAGTCGGTTGAAAAAGAAACCTCGTTGATCTGTTTTACGCACATTACCTAACACAAACAGCCTAAACAGTTAGCCCACTGTTTACCCCACAACATAACTTATTACATTATACGGAAGTGTGTTCCGGGCGTCTAGTTTTTGCATACAGAGGAGACTAGGAACGTGTGCAGTTCCCACGCGCCGCTTGCGCAATACAATCTCGTTTTGTATTGTGTGCGGTGTGCGCATGTCCAAAATAACGTACGGCAAGAGCTTTGAGGAAATATGGTTGAACATGACGTGACTACTTACCTACATTACTGGTTGGATCATTAAGATCACGGAAAGGAAAGTACGGAAAGAAGCTGCTGACTTCAAGAAAATTATTCAAATAGGTAAAAGCTATCATGGCAACTGCGGAAATCTTTTGCTATGAGTATGAATGCTTTAACATACTTCGCTTTGTCTCAGTAAGGTAGGGTAGGATTGCGTCAAAAAACTAAAGTCTCTCAGGGTCTCTACCACGTATTTTGGACTACACACGCAGAAATTTTGCGGCGTCGTGATGGCAAACAGCACTAGTCAGAGTAAAGAAAACAAACCAAGGAATATTTTAGCTGATACAAATATGCAATTACAATATTTAGGTAGTGTTTATTCCGCCAAACTAGATCGTTAATTTGGATGCAGCAGTACCGCCCTTCCGCCCACAAATATATGCACACGCAGAAGGTACTCGTATAATGCAGAAGATGTTGACATTTCGAACGCTCGGACGCGAGTCACAGCTCGTGAGGATGCTCCATGGAAGGGCGAAACACGTATCGTATTGGTTTGGGTTGATGTTGTTTTATATTAATCACACCTGCATGTGCATATATTTTCGGGCACCTGCATATTGCATTCAAGCTAGCTAACTAGATTGGCGGAACTAACACTAAGGCTGGTGTTCATCAACGTCAATTCTCTGGTTAAACAATAATTAACTCAAAAAATTTACGAGAATTTTAGGTAAACGGATGTTTAAATTATATGATGATATTTAAATATTGTTGTTGTATTCCGCAAAGTAACGCCTGAATCCATTATTTATTTTAACTAATGCCAAGTCAACGCACTTCATTCACGAAAACCACGCAACTAAACAACATGGAAACGCGCACAAACAAGAGTATTACAAAGATGACATTAATAATGCTAGCCACATCGAACCGCCTGCGATCTGAATAAAAGCGAAATCACTTAATACCATTTACAGTAACGTTTTATTAGCAGATAAAAGAAATCAGCGGTGAGATCCGAGGTTAAATAGAACGGAGATAACGCTGTGAATACTGATTATGATTAGTTGGATAAATCCTGTGACTCATGCGCTTTCACTGTCTCACGCAACTTACGCAGGCGCAACTAATCCGTGCGTAAGAGAATAGATCGCATTTACAATAATGGAAAACGTTTTTGTTTCTAAATTATAGCCTACATTGTTCAGTGAGTCATTCAAATTGACTCACTGAACAATGTATTTAATTCTGATTATGAGAATATACGCATTTAAAAGATTAGGTTCTTCTCTCGTGTCAGCATGAGCTATACGAAAATAGCTTATGCTGTGGTGTAAAGATTAGCCAGTCAGCAAGGTTGGTAGTGGGGCTGACTGCCCAGGGTGCGCCGGACGTACTTAAGTATCGTCACTCGTGGAGGCTCTTTTCATGCAAGATTAGGTATTGAGTTATTTAAGTCAAGCTCAAAGAAAAAAAACTGCATCGGATTGAGAACTTGGAAATGGAAAGGATTTTTTGCCAAACGAAGTGATATACGAACAATATTCTGATTCTCTGCACCATGACTCGGAGAGCGCGTTAATCTGTCGATCCCGGTTGTCATACGAATGTCTACTCAGTAACTGGGTTGTGGACGTCTGATGGCAGATTCTGATTCTCTGCTCTGCTCTGGAGAGCACGTTAGACCGTCTATCCCTGTTGTCACACGAATATCTGTGACAGTAAAAGTAACAACTGGTTGTCTGGTGACTGCACATCCAGTCGCAACTGTAAACTTTACGACTGCCAAACGCAGCTTGAAGGCAATTAGGATGTTTTCAGTGTAACTGCGTGATAACTGCCGACTGGATGTACAGCCCACTTGCAGTTACCTATGATTACAAATATGAAACGAAATAGGTATGTTTCACCAAACGCGGCGTTATTAGCCCTGCTGGTCTAACTTAGGATGTGGTTATTGCCCACTAAACTACCTAGCCGGATTGCAGGGGTCTAATAGCAGTAGCATAGGCCGGGAGTAGACGTCTGGATATCACCACTGCGTCGACTGCCCGGAAGATACGGCGCTGTATGCGTTGCAGGGGTGCCCGTCCAATAACGGGCAAGGCCCCACAGAAGGAGAGGTTCGACAGGGGCTGGCGGACCGAGGCCTGCCGGGGTTGCGGTGCATGCAGCTGCGAATCCCGTGACCCCAGCCAAGGGTCAGGAAAAGGAAGACCGTGGGTTTTTAGCCGGTAAGAGTCCGGCATAACCCTTCGCCTTCCCCGGGCAAAGGGTAGACAGGAGGAAAAGCCAAAAAAAAAATTGCAATCAGGGCTCTTCTCAAATTGACCACACACACCATCAAGTATTTTATTTTTCAGCCCCTTGAACTTGTAACCTCACGATGTTTTCCTTTACAATCAAATTCTGATCCGCACATGAATTCACAAAACACATTACAATTGTTAACTAGCTACACTAGTCGATCTGCTGACCTATTGAGAAACACTAGAAGGGTTGAGGATATTGAAATAAAACCACATCTGTGCTCTGACCTAGCTGGTATCAAAATCAAAATTTATTAAAGTTACTTCAATGACCCATACTCAATGTTGTGAACGAAACCATAGCGCGATGTAAATCGACCCTAACGCCATCTATCGAGCGACGGTACAACTTTCGCACTATGGTTTTTTACAATCAATATTCTTTGACATGGTTTGAGTATTGGTCGTAAACATACCGCCCACCAAGGACATTTAGTGGCGGAATGTCCTTCTTCACAGTTAATCTGCAAAGAGAACTTTGCAATTTATACAATTTAAAACATAAAGGTATACTACTCGTATCTTATTAAACACCATTTAGTAAATCACAAACTTATCACATAGCCAAAGCTCGAACTAATTGATCTAATAAGTTTGCTTTATAATATTGATCTAGTAAGTTTTTGTTGACAAATCTAGTGTGTAATTTATACAAATCGAGTGTAAAACCTATAAAAAACTAAAGTAAAAAAATAACAACAGCGCATAAAGACTAAAAACGATGTATACATGTTCAAACCGTACATGCTAAAACAAACTAAAAATATCATGTAATGTCAACAGGTATATGCAACTAAAACAATCAAGTGTATCAAGAGTAAAACAATTTTATGAATCGGCTATAGGTAAAATGCACAATTTATTTGTAGGCCTCTTAATAGTGCTTGATTTTGTGCGTAATGTGACAACACGGGTGACTTTATCATGCCCTGGATGTTTACTCAAAACTCGACCTAACATCCATCGGCTTGGAGGCAAATCATCTTCCTTGATAAGGACGACATCGCCAACATTTGGCTCAGGAACTTTGGAAGACCATTTATATCTATTCATTAAGTTAGCCAAATATTCCTGAGACCATCGCTTCCAAAATGATTGCAACATCCTTTGCACAAATTGCCACCTTGTTAGAGAATTTACAGATCTACTCTCGTAATTATTGTAATCCGGAACTGCAATTACAGGCTCTCCGATTAAAAAATGTCCGGGAGTCAATGGCATTGGCTCACCTGGATCCTCTAAGTTAATAACGCTCATAGGACGTGAGTTCAAGCAAGCTTCTACCTGACTAAGAAGTGTACTAAGTTCCTCATATGTGAGTGTAGCGTCGCCTATCACACGTTTGAGGTGAAACTTTGTGGACTTCACCCCTGCTTCCCACAGACCTCCAAAATTGGGTGCGTGTGGGGGAATAAAGTGCCACTCCGTATTGTTTGCTTCTAGATGTTCTGCAATAGAGGACTGTAAGGCTGTAATCTGCTGCAGCTCTCTAGAGGCACCTACAAACGTCGTCCCATTGTCGCTCCACAACTTTGCACAGTGACCTCGCCTGGACACGAACCGTCTGAAGGCAGCCAGAAATGCCTGCGTCGTCATGTCACTGACTACTTCCAGATGTAGAGCACGTGTGGACATGCAAACAAATAAACACACGTAGCCCTTGTAGGATCGGTGACCACGACCCTTGGTTGTCCTAATATTTATTGGGCCAGCGTAGTCAACACCACTATGCAAGAACGGTCTAGCTGGTGAGCATCGAATAGATGGAAGTGACCCCATAAATTGATTTTTAATAGTTGCCTTTTGTTTGGCACACGTTACGCACTTACGAACACAATGTTTCACAAGGTTCCTCACACCAATGATCCAATAAGCTGTCCTCAAATAATTGGTCATTAGTTGCGGACCTCCATGAAGAGTTTTATTGTGAGCGTCTGCCACCAATAGACGTGTAAGAGGAAAGTTATTAGGTAAAACTATTGGGTGTTTCATCTTTTCATCAAATGGAGCCTTCTCGAGTCTGCCTTGAACTCTCATAATGCCTATATTATCAAGGTAAGGAGATAATGATTTAATTTTACTACTTTTTAACTCTAATTGTCCTTTATTCTGTATGTGTGTGTTTACTCTATTGTAAAGCCTTCCCTTTGGGATTTTTTTATGCAACATTCCAATGCTTCTTCTATTTCTCTCTTTTGAAGGTAAGTTTTACTGTTTGTGCTTCTCTTTAAGATTCGACGACAATATGCTATCACCCTAAGCGTTTTTTGCAGTGAAGAAAATCTATCTAATATCTCGTAACTATCTGGAGTTATAGCTACGTGAGTCTTAACAGACTGTTCTAATTGTACTTCTAAATCCTTTGGCCTTTTGTATATAATTTCTTTTTCTTTCAGAAACTGTGGTCCAGAAAACCATGTTGCAGTTTGTACAAACAAACTTGGCGTTAATCCACGTGAGGCGCAGTCGGCTGGGTTCTCTTTTGTTGCTACATGAAACCATTGTGATGAATTCATCCAAGTTAATATTTCAGCTGTGCGGTTGGCCACAAACGTCTTCCATCTACTTGGGTGGCTGTTTAACCAAGCTAGCACTACAGTAGAATCCGTCCATGCTCTGATCCTGTCTTTCGGAACATGCAAAACCTCTGATGTTTCTAACAACAACTTTGACAGCAGTACTGCCCCGCACAATTCTAAACGTGGTATACTGACTTGCTTTATAGGCGCCACTCTAGTTTTTGCAACTAGCAATGAAACCTTGACCTTACCTGCGACGTCAATTAATCGCAAGTATATCACAGCGGAGTAGGCTACCTTCGAGGCATCGCAGAAGCCATGAAGCTCTATATTACTTCCTGGTGTGGTGCCAAGCCAACGAGGTATGTTTATATTGGTAAGTACAGATAAATCTTCGCGGTAAGTACGCCACTCCTTTATCAATTCAGTTGTTAGTTGTTCATCCCAACCTAGACCTGCTAGCCACAATTTTTGTATAAAGATTTTGGCTAGCACTATAGTAGGGGCCAACCACCCCAATGGGTCAAACAATCTAGCTATATCTGATATTACAGCTCTTTTTGTTACAGGTTCACTCTTCAGCGGCGGGAGATTCACCGTGTACTGGAAGGAGTCTTCTTTGCGGTCCCAGGTAAGTCCCAGGATTTTCATAGTTCCATCTAATTTTATATCTACTTCCTTTTTATCTTTATCCTTTGCTCTATTTTTCTCGTTGTCCTTTTCATTATTTTCTATTGCACTTATTGTATTTATTATGTCTTTATTGTTGCTATTCCACTTTTGTAATGCAAATCCACCTTTACTTAAAATTTCTGTCATTTGCTTGTATATTTGGATTCCCTCTGTGACGTCATTACATCCAGTCATCAAATCATCCATATAGAACGACTTTAAGATCTTATCAGCCACTAGTGGATACTTGTCGCCTTCATCATACACAATCTGATGGAGAGTTCTCACAGCTTGATATGGTGCCGAAGCTGTTCCAAAGGTAACTGTAACCAATTCATAATCTTTAATTTTCTCTGAAGGGTTGTCTCGCCAGAGAATCCTTTGATACATGGTATCGTCATCTGCAACTCTTATCTGACGGTACATTTTAATAACATCCGCTACAAGCGCAATAGAGTGAATTCTCCACTTTAAAACAGTGTGCCTCAGATCAGCTTGCAATGTTGGTCCAACCATGAGTGTATCATTTAATGATACTCCTTTATTGTTCTTTTCAGATGCGTTGAACACAACACGAATCTTAGTAGTTGTTTTGTCCTCTCTTATAACGGCGTGATGAGGTAAGTACACCGCTATTTCCTTCTTATCATCATTTTCCTTTACAGGTCTCAGGTGTCCTAACTGTAAGTATTCACTTATTACTTCAGTGTATTTTTCCTTTAAATCCGTATTTTTTGTTAATCTTTTCTCTAACGATTTTAATCTGTTTTCAGCTATAGCGCGAGAATTACCAGACGTGCATGGAGGATCTTCCATTCGGAATGGTAACCGGACTTCATATCTACCATCTTGTCTTCTTTTTGTCGTAGCTTTATAAAATTCTTCGCATTTTTGCTCTTCCGGTGTAAGAATTTTATTTGAACTCATTTTCTCTTCAATCTCCCAAAATTGTTTTAATAATTGATCTGAGTTGAACTGAACATGCATTACACTAACATTTGGTTTTGTGTAAATTGAACTATCATTAATGGTTGAACTGTTTACTACACCAGACAAGATCCACCCTAATGTGGTGCTCTGCGCGATTAGAGAAGAAGATGGATTTTTCACTATGCCTGCCTTCATGATGCAAGCATAAACGTCTGCACCCAGTAAAATGTCAATTTTACCGGGTTTGTTGAACTGCGGATCTGCTAACTCCATATTTGCAATGTCCATCCAATTTAACGCATTTTGATTGATGAGCTGATCCGGTAAATAAGAGGTAATTTTACTTATAACATAAGCCTTTATGTTTAATTTAAAATTTGGATCAACACGGGATTGTATCTTTACATTTACTACATGCTTTGCAATGGTGGACTTTTGACCTAATCCTGATACAATTCCCTGTATCGGAATTTTTGTTAGTCTAAGGAATTGCACAGTGGCCTCGGTAATAAAACAAGCCTGCGCACCTTGGTCGAGCAAGGCTCGTACTACCTGATAGGTGCCCATCTTAGACTCGGCATTTACTAGCGCCGTGGCTAGTAAAACCTGTCTGGGCATGGGAACTCTGTTGGTTGATAAACAAGCAACTACTGCATCGGAACTAGTCGAAGGAGTAGTTTCGATGGTAGCTGAGTTTACTGCCGCCCCACCTTTGTTTCCAAAATCCCCAGTTGGATGCAGCAAAGAATGGTGCCGTTTTTGGCAAAGTTTGCAAGTTGTTTGCTTTTTACAGTTAACTAACATATGATTGCCGCCTAAGCAGTTAAAACATATTTTATTTTTTGCAACGAAATCGCGACGGTTATCAAGTGATTGTTTTGCAAAACTTTTACAGAAGCAAAGTTTATGAGCTTCGCTACAATACTCACATCGTATGCTGCTTGAACTCACTACCATGGCCTTTGGAACGTGTGAATTATTGGGATGGCTATGGAAATTTCCTTTTGGATCTACATTTTCTAAAGCGCGAAATCTTTTCTCTAAAAAGGTAGCAAATTCCTTAAAGGTGGGCAATTCATTGGACTCGACACTATCAATGCTAAATTCCCACTGTTTCCGCGTTTCTGTATCAAGCTTAAAACTAACTATATGAATGATAATGGCATCCCAAGTCGTCACATCCACTTTTTCATTTTTCAATGCATCAAGGCAATCATTTGTTGTGTCCAGTAACTCTTTTAATGCAGTTGCGGACTCAACAAACATACGTTTTTGCGCAAAGAGTCGTTTTAAAATACAGCTAACCAAGTATTTTTTATTATTATACCGTCTTACTAACTGAGCCCAGCACTGATCATAATTTGAATCAGACACCGGCTTTTGTCGCACTAATTGTTCCGCTTCACCGCGGAGATGGCTTTTTAAATAGTGCATTTTTTGAACATTGTCTAATTCATCATTTTTATGAACTAGAGAAAGAAACAAATCTTGAAATGTCGTCCATTCAGAGTATTTACCACTAAAAGTAGGAATGGTGATCTTATCCAATTTAACGAATGCACTTTTTTTGGTTGCACTATTAGAAGTACCGGTTACTTTATCGGACTCTTTTGTGACATTATATTTACTGAGCATAGACTTAATTAAACATTTATAAGTAATGTAAGTATCTTCTGTACTATCATACATTTCCGCTATCAATGGATTACCTTTAGTTTTATATAGTTCGTGAAGTTTAGTATAATTATCTGTGAATAAACCCCAATCTCTTTCCAATAACTCCAATCTAGTTTGTATGTAATCCACTGAAAGTCTGTCCTTAGGACACTTTTTAAAATTAGTTAAGCCCCTATGGATTACATTTTGAAGCTCTTCTAAAACATTAGTTAATCCTTCCATCTTATTAAATCAAATTAATCTTCTAAATTGTTGTAAATACAGTGTACTCATAAAATACTTAATATAAAATCTATTTGAACTCAACCAACAATAACAAATTAAAGTGAAAACTTTAAGCTAAAATGTAGTTCCTGAACAATAGAAAGTCTCTAACTTATTTTTCAAACTAAATTAGAAGTGTAAAATTTTACTAAGTCCTAAAATACAAAGTTATCGCCAGTTAAAATGTACAAAAAATTTATAAGTGCCAAACGACACGAAAAATAATCACAAGTGTAAAAAATATCGAAAAATTTTACAAGTGTTTTAACCAAAATTACTCTAACGGAAATCGGGCATAGGTTCCCCGTTCCCTCGTTTTTTCTTAAATTATTCTAAGTCTAACATGCACAATATTACTCTAAAATTTACTAAGTCCTTTCTTCCTTGTAATAACTTCACAAATTGTACTAAGTTTCAAATTTCGTAGAAAAGTTTCTAAGTTAATTACTTGATGCAAATAAAGTTCAAAATTGCTTGAACTCCCATCAACTTGCACTTTGATAATAAAGTATATAGAACAGTAGTACTCACAGTTGCACTTCACACTCACACACACGTAGGATGGTAGTTGAACTCGTTGAACTGATGTCACTCCGCAAGTGACTAGTGGCGCCCTCAGCGACGTCACGTTGAACTACAGCGGTCCTCCACTTCCGCCTCTGACTCCGCAGCTGCTGACACTGCTGCAAGGTCCTCGTACCTTTGCCGCAGCGATCCACTGCGAGTACGGGATTAGTGGTCCGAACTGGGCCACTTGTTCCAAAAAATCGGGTCGAATGGACCAATGTTAACTAGCTACACTACTAGTCGATCTGCTGACCTATTGAGAAACACTAGAAGGGTTGAGGATATTGAAATAAAACCACATCTGTGCTCTGACCTAGCTGGTATCAAAATCAAAATTTATTAAAGTTACTTCAATGACCCATACTCAATGTTGTGAACGAAACCATAGCGCGATGTAAATCGACCCTAACGCCATCTATCGAGCGACGGTACAACTTTCGCACTATGGTTTTTTACAATCAATATTCTTTGACATGGTTTGAGTATTGGTCGTAAACACAATTGATGTTGTAAATGATCTCAATTCTCAACACAAAAGCAACTATATTGGTGCTAAATCTTATCTCCACAAGCTAGTTTGCATTGCAACATTGTATGTGTATTTTCCAACACAAATAGTACCTAAATAGTGTGTGTACTTCCTCCTAGAGTATTGGACTACGGCTAAGGACGCTTTCTCCTGCACCGAGTCTATGATGTAACTTAACTAAATAACGTACTGTTAATAAATCGTATTACTACTAAACACAAATGAAAATAGTTTAACGTCTTTGTAAATATAGTTTTCTTTGGTTTTATTCTTTTCCTTATGTGATAACTAGGGGTCGGATATTCGGATGCATATTCACCTAAAGGTAATTTTTAGCTATGAAATTAACGAAGCAACTTCTTACAATATTTTTTTTTTGTAAGAAAAATCCGTGATTCTAGGAACACCGGGAATGCATAACTAGTTGGGTGTATAGTATGGAAGCGACTTCCTAAAATGATTTATTAAAAAAAAACCCCGTGATTCTTGGATGAACTTCCGATGCAAATATGTTGTAGTAGAGTGTAAGAAGAGGAGTGGTGTGTTTTAGATAAACAAATTTAAATAATTGTCCCGCAACCGCGAGATTTTTCGATACAAAAGCGCGTTTCATATTAGCTAACATCTCAAGTTTAGGTGAATATGCATCCGATAGTATAACTAGTGATAATAGTTAAGTATCAGTTGCAAAGTTTTTGCGCATATCATTTTGCGCACCAATTTGAAGAGCGTCAATTGGAATCACACCAATATTAACAGGAATAGGAATACTATTGGTGTGATTCGAATTATTGCGCTAAATAGAATGCCTCGTTTTTGCGTTCAGAACGCATGTATAGAGCGAACATTATGAAAATATAATCTTTACGAAACAAAACGTTACGGTTTGTTTTCCAGAAGAGTGGCAGATAAGTGTAGTACATCAACGAGTGTTCCTCAATAACATCTAATTAAGGGGGATTGATGGGAATGTGACGGGGAACATTGAATTTGAACATTGAATCAAACTATCACAATTTAGGAATTACAATTGTACTAACAAAATTGTTTGAAATCGCAATCGAATCGCAGCTGAAACACGGCCGTTTAAGCTTGCACCGGCGGCGCCGCGGCGGCAGCGCGGCTGCGCGCCTTCGGAAGATACTTGTCTGTGGTAGCGCAGACACGTGGCAGGCAGTGGTGCGTCGTATCCGCTGCAAGTCGGTAACTTCAAAGGTGCGGTACAAGTTCTCTTTCACTTGGCATTATGGAATTACAAAATAGCTTCGAATCACGCACCGTTGGAAGAGCCTCGGTGTGGTGCGTGGCTGTGCGTGGTCGTCGGCTGTGCGTTGTATCATCCGTAGAATCACGCACTGAGGGAAGCCATCTTTAGAAATAACTCAAACGGCCGTGGTTCAGCTGCAGTTTGATTGCAATTTTAAACAAATTTGTTAGTAAAATGGACTTCCAGACTCCAGTATTGAGTCGGCAGCTGCGTTTGAGATCTCATGAGCGTTTTTTTTTTCTTGTACCTTAGAAACAGATAGTTCAATTCACGAAGACGCGCCCCACTCTGTCTAAATCGCTACAGTGCAAAAGTGTGCATTAGAAATTGTGAACTTGTTAGTAATTCTATCGCCACACAATAGTTAGATGTGTGCATACGCACACTAATATAAGATAATAATTACAGATGGGTGCCTACGCACCACCTCAAAAAAGGAGTGAGGCGCGGCTTCGTGGATTAAACGTACTGTAGATAACACCGGTTCCGGTACTGGAAGGGAGGGATTTTTTGGGGGCCTGTCTATTGTTAATCTGAAGTTCAAAAAGAACTAAGTTATTCTAGTCTATTTTGAATAAATGAGTTTGAGTTCTGTATTGTGTTCCCTGACTTTTTTTATCCACAATCTAGTGCCATCATTTTTTTGTCCTAATCATCATTTGTCTACCATGTTTTCTCTGCATCACCCTAAGGTCGACTGGTAGAAAATGCCTATGGTATTAAGTCCGCCTCTGTACAAATTATGTGCGAAAGTATAAATAAATAAATACTTAAATTTTGTCTGAATGATAACTTGCCCAAACATAATGTCACATAATATCACATGCCATAAAATCAAAATCCCTAAATACAATATGCCAGCTATTTATGCCTGCAGGGTTTAAAGTAACCTAACACGAAGGGGATGACGGGGGCTTCGTTCGCTCGCTTTGCTCGTTCACTTTAGCCCCCGTCATCCCCTTCGAACCTAACCTATCCGTGTCGGGGTGCCCCAAGTTAGCAAGCTCGCTTCGCTCGCTTTTGAAATTAGTCAGTTGGAAGACAAGTGATAGTTTGGCCCAAAACCTATGTAAATTTGTATTTTCAGTTAGGTGATTAGGGGTACCATTCGGAATAATACACCTATAATACAATACTTAGGACATATGACTTTATTTCATGCAAAATTAGGACATTAAATTATTATAGTACCTACTCGATAATATGACAAAATAGTTTTAGAAGTAAAGATAGTTATGTAAAACAAAATTTCGAATTTTTGGACATTATGGTTACTGAAGTTTATAGCAAACGTGTTATGGATAGTGATTTTCGGACAAACAATTTTAGGAGAAGAAAGGGAGTACCGTACTATCATCATAGTTTATTCTATTATCGACTTGGGCCATATAAAACTGTGTTTCAATGCTGTTTAACTTATTCCAAGTATCTGTTGGACAACCACTTATGATAAAGGGAGGTGATCACATAAAGAACATAGTTACAACTCTATTAGCAATTTGGTGACCACAGTCGGGTCATCAAACGTCGAGATAAGACGGCTCGTTGCACTTAAGTGGCAGATGTAGGTTTGCGTATCGCAAGACTAGTCTTTTTTATTTAGATAATAAGTGACAGCCTAGCGGTTGTAAAGCTTGCCTTCTATGCAGGAGGGTCTAAGTTCGATCCCGGCCCACACGTCTGACTTTTGGAATTCATGTGTTAATCATAATTTGATCATCACTTGCATTAACGGTGAAGGAAAACATCGTGATGAAACCTGCACACCTGGTAGTGCTCCAAACAGTTCTCGATGGTATGTGTAGTCCGTCAACCCGCATCAGGCCAGCGTGAAGGACTAAGGCTTAAATCCTTCTCATTCTAAGACGATGGCCGTGCCCAGCAGAGGAACAGTACAATACAAAATACAATAGAAAATAGTTTATTGTGAGTATAAAAAATTGCAATACATTTAAACGTGTTTGAAGCCTCCCTTTAGGCAAACAATGCCTGCATTAGGAGGCTCCGCTCTTTTACATCATGTATGTACATACATACAGTAATGGGCTGATGATGATGTATTTAATGGGTTGGCAAACTACCTTGCGTTCCATCTGATGGAAACTGATTACCTACCGCCGTCTATTGGTAAAACACTCCCACCTCTTAGGAGGTCGTCGGGGGGGTGAAGGGTGGGTGCTTTTGGGGCAGTCTTTTTTTTTTTGGGCCCCATTTTCGGCACTTAACGCCGAAATTGATGGGCGCCGCGGCTGCACTGTCGCGGCTACTGCCAAATCTGGGGGGGCCCAATGCTTCCTGCCGGAGGCTCTACGCGGGGGTCGTACGGTCCATGGCCCTTTATGGGGCCCCAATATGGGCGGACACCCTGACGGCCCGCAACGTCGCAATCCTGCGGAGACCGCAGCGTGCGATGGCCGTCAGGTTGATAAGGGGATACCATACGATCTCTTTCGAGGCGGCGAGCCTCTTAGCCGGATCCGTGCCCTGGGATCTGGAGGCGAGGGCCCTCGCGCTGCGATATCGTCAGCGCGAGGAGGCGCCTGAGCGGAGCGAGCTCCGCCAGATCCTAGTGGCAGAATGGAAGGAGCGACTTGCGCAACCCAGCGCAGGGCACGCCGCGATAGCGGCGGTAAGACCCGTAATGGAGGAGTGGCTGGAGAGGCGGCATGGCGCCCTCAGCTTCCGGCTGACGCAGGTACTCTCGGGACATGGTTGTTTCAGGAAGTACCTGTGTCGCATAGGCTGGGAGCAGACGTCCGGTTGTCACCACTGCGTCGACTGCCCCGAGGACACGTCGCTGCAAACGCTGCAGGCGTGTCCTGCGTGGGCGACGCAACGCCGCGAACTAGTCGCGGCGGTTGGTGGTGACCTCTCACTTCCGGCCGTGGTTCTGTCCATGGTCGGGAGCGAGACTGCGTGGGAAGCCGTCGCCTCCTTCTGCGAGGAGGTTATGGCGACCAAGGAGGGAGCGGAGAGGGAGAGAGAGGCAGCTGCCACTCTCCCTTCCCGCGCCAGACGCACCGGGCGCCGAAGGGCGCGCGACGATCTCCGGCCACCGTAGTGTGGCCTGCGGGCAGTGGGTTAGGGGACCCGCCGCCCGACCAGTAACAGGCCCGAGAAGGCGGCGCGCAGTTTTCCGTGCGCGCCTCTCAGGAGGACGTGGGGCAAGGCCCCACAGAAGCAGAGGTCCGTCAGGGGTTGGCGGACCGAGACCTGCGGGGATCGCGGTGCATGCAGTTGCGAATTCCGCGACCCCGGCCAACGGTAAGAGTCCGGCATACCCCTTCGCTTTCCCCGGGCGAAGGGCATCCATGAGGATTTTCCCAAGAAAAAAAATATTAAAAAATGGAGCAGTCTTTTGTACCTAAATCTGACGTTCAAAAAGAACTATGTAATACTAGCCTACTTTGAATAAACAAGTTTTGAGTTTGAGGTCATTGTACTCATCATAATGAACAACTTTAATGGGACAAAAGCAGAAATCGCGAAAAAAAATCAGCTGTTCCCTACATTTATGTTCACGTAACTCGTCAAAATGTAGGGAACAGCTGATTTTTTTTCGCGATTTCAGGTTTGGTCCCATAGTAAAAGTCGTTCATAATGATGAGTACAGTGACTCCTTAAGAGGTTGTCAGTGTTTTATTAATAACCCTGTATATACACCTACACCACCAAGAGGATAGCTGATGCGTTGCCAACCTTAGGCCTGAATTACACAGAAACGGCATAAGGCGCAGGCACGGCGCAGGCGCGTCACTGTCATACATTTTTCGTGCCGCTTTAATTTTTTCGCACAAAATGTATGAAAGCGACGCGCCTGCGTCTTATGCCGTTTCTGTGTAATTCACGCTTTAGAGACAAAGTTGAAAAATCTCATGTGACTATGATTTCACTGACACCTAAACCCTTCAAACTGGAACACAGCAATGCTGCTTGGCGGTAGAAATAGGGATGTTTGTAGTACTTCACCAGACGAACTAATTCACAGGGAGCTCTACTATTACTAAAACTCTAGAGATCTTTTCCAATTATGGAGAAGTCAGCTTTATTTCTAACATAATACGGCTCAATATTACTTTTTACACGTCACCATTCGCAGCTATTATAATTATTGCAACGAATTCCAAGAACAGGGTCAAAATAACATCATACTAAGTTTAACAATGGAATTCTTTTCTCATAACACACCAATGTTCGAATAAATTCTCCACATTACGAAACCTAAAACTCATAACTTCTTCTCACTATTTCTCACTTAATTTTAAACCTAATATCTTTACACATAAGGTTTCATTTAATTGTTACATAATTAAGATACGTGGTCATTTTGATCAAACAAAATTCGATCACCGCGCGATTTATTGAGCGATTACCGAAACCTGTCCACTTTTCTCCTAACCATATATCCGTCCCGCTCTCACATATACATGTGTGTGTATGTATGAAAGGGATAGATGTCGATAACCTAAGTGGAAGACAATAATGTCAGCGGAGTATTGCTTTCTTTGCCTTGTAAGTAGGTTGCTTTGGTTATGTCAGGTGTAAAATTTAATAGAGTTGTTTTAGTGTGACAAGTGTTGTTTTAGTGTGACAATCTTTTTGCTGCGTTAAATAATTCCTTAACGTCTTCTTTCTGAATTTTTACGTTACGGTTTACTTAAAAATAGCTGAAGGACTATAAAGATAAGCCCGAGCACTGCCGCAGCAGCCTCATAGTATGTGTCAATCTGCATTACAGATTAATTACTTGTAACAAAGCCTAGGCTAGAGTTATTACGCTACTTTTTACATAAGAAAAGTCGAATTCAAGGACGATTCGAAGGGAAATTCGGTCGTTTGTTATGTTTTTCTTGGACAACCAATAAGCAAAGTCAAGGTTCGGATTAAAAAGACTGACTTTTGTCTGCTTTCCTTTTTTTTAAAAACATTGCCCCGCTCCCTTATTTCTCCTTTAACGTGGGTGCGTTTACAGACACAAATCTACACATGCACAATCGCCCAGACCCGGAACAACGAGCGGGAATCGAACTCACGACCCGTAGCGCAGAAGCCAATTGCTTAGCCACTGCACCAAACGTGTCGTCATGCCAGTGGCCAGAGATCAGTGCCAGAGGTCTAAAGCCTTCATAGTGGAAAATACAAAAAGGAGATGGTGTATCCCAGCTTAACACCAGGGGTTCTAATATGAGCTGCAATAGCCAATCAGTTGCCACTAGCTACCAGTCGCAACAAGTTACAACTGACAAGATAGTGGAAGTAATAATTGCAACAGAATTGATTTATATACTTTTTTTATTATAACTTTTCCTATATTTGCATACTTTTATTATTGTAAATAATATTATGATTTTCTTTGTGTAGACTCAATCAATTTATTCACCTGATAGACAGAACTGTGTTGCTGGGGAGTTTGTTGCGCCGTTTCTTCTTCACAGCATAAACACTGGGAAGCGGTGAAGGGAGGACTTTTTTATGGGCTGTCTGTAACATTGACATTCAAAAAGAACTATGTAATTCTAACCTATTTTGAATAAATGAGTTTTGAGTTTAGTTAAAAACTCACGTAAATCCTCCTGAACAGCTCTATAAATATGAGGCCAAAACAAGTAAACGACTCCATGATCTCGTATTTCACGTCACTTAAGGTCTACCAAATGGCCTTTGCCTACGAACTATTATAAAATAGGTCCTCTATCACCTCTCTAGACTTCCTCTCACTTGATTATGCGATGTGGCGATTAGCACACTGCGCCGGCCGGCCAGCTGACTAGTACGCGACGCGACGCGACGCAAAGCACACGCGTTCATCCACACGCAACGCACGCACCACACGCGTGGAGTGATGTGCGTAAAATATTACGCAGCCGTGCAAATTTATACGACTTTGTGATAAAAGTGTTTTTGAAGTGTTGTTTTAAATATTAATATATAAATTAACGTGTCTGGAATTTGGAGAAATTGGTAGGTGAATGTGTTTTTTTTTTTTTTGTAGTTTTTTTTCTTAAAAAAATGGTTGTACGTATTTTTCTGTATTATTTTGAAGATATAAGCTAAAATGTAAACCTTGACATATAGACTGAAAGGCTTATATTTTGGGGATTGTGTTTAAACTTCAAATATAAAAACTTCAGGGTTAAATTTGAAATATGATCCTTACACAGAAGGATAAAATAGTAATATACAGCATGATGAACAATTCATGACGGATGTAGTGACTAACCAATCATGCTGTATATGCGATTTATATGAGAATAAAAATATTTTGCAACATTTGTTTTTTAAACCATTTGTTGACATAACATTCATTGTTAATTTCATCACATTTATTAATTATTGTTACATCAAATTTAAACAGGGTTACTAGGTATCATAATAGTTCTATTATGATACCTAGTAACCTACCTGTGTACCTAGTAACATATAAATAAAAAATACCTAAATTTTAATTAATTAGATAACAAGATAGGATCCTACTACGTACGCGCTCTTCGCTACTGTATTAGTTAAGCATAACGTGTTATGGATACCTTGCAGCCCTGTGAAGTTTCGCGAGTTAATTTGAAGTAATTACGTAGATATAATTATAATCATCAGACTCTACCAATCGCAGAAATCAATGTGTAGTAGCTATTTAAAATGTAGTCAAACTCACATTTCTTTTATCCAGACTCTACTTAATATACTTTTATGAAAAATAAATCTCTCTATAGAGCACGGATAGAGAAAATACAAAAATCACATAATCTTTTATATGACCTAATATATAAAAATTTAAGAACTAGATTTATATATAACATACAAAACTAAGTGGTTTTGAAGTTTTCATATTACCTTAAAATATTTTTCCATTTTATTTAATATTCACTCAAACTCTATATCTTATTAGTACTCCCTATTTCCATTAAACTGTATGAGTAGGTACAGTAGGTAGGTACTATCAAATAAGAAATCAAAAAAATGATGATTCATTCATTAAACCAAACTTTCTGATAATTTCGGATAGTTCATAACATCCGCTGTTAGAGATGTACTATTTCACTGGTCTATTCATTTCATTCGCCAATCATTCTTTAAAAAGATTTCATTCATTACTTCTCATTAGTTCTATTGAACGCAGAGTTCACTCTCACTATCACAAAATTATTTTTATATATTCAATTACAGAAGTAACATTTTGGCATTAATTAACGTGTCATCGTGTCATCTAAATAACCTGGTTGGGACATACGATGGCTGATGCATGCGTGCCGTCAGTTAGGACAGGTCAAATCAAACTTGCTATGGCTCTTTCCTCAAAAGGCAATTCCAGACGTTGCCCTACATTGTTACACTCGCATAGTTTTATACCACAATGTCTATACTTTCAATGAGACGTTGACCTCTGAGTTTGTTTCGGCTTTTCTTCTCAGAGCTAATCAGATAGGAAATGCCGGCGCCATTTAGTCTTAAAAAAACATTACATTGATTTGTAAAAGTGTTTGTAACAGATTTATTTACAGAAATAAATACAAAGTGTTAAAAAATCAACTCTAAGATTTTAATGGGGCTACTCGGTATCGGAAATTAAACAACTTTTGTTCTACAACTTTTCAAAATTCGCGTATTTTTTTTATAACTTTCCATACAAATCAAAAAAAATTGATTAGTATGGATAGCAAAAAAAAAAATTGTCGAATTTCGAAAAGTTGTAGAACGAAAGTTGTTAAATTTTCGATACCGAGTAACCCCACAAAATCCTTAGAGTTAATCTTTTAACACCTTGTATAATTTATCATTTACCATTTAACCATAGTGTTTGGTCTTAAAGTCCTGTGTTCCCTTCTCAGCCTTCTGATTCAGAAACTTTTGATAAGTCAATCCGAATCGTTCGACAACTTCCTCTTAGCCCCAGAAAAGGCTAGGAGGAAGTTCGTTTTCTTATCTCGTTTTCTCTTGTTACGAGAATCGTAGACAAAACCGAATCGGTCGACAACTGATTTATCGGAACGTTATGAATGAGAGTGCGGAAAAAGTGAACTTAGTTCTGGGGGGTTACCATGATCTGTTATAGCAGGAATGTTTTAATATTATTACGAGAGTGGGACAGTAACAGCGCTAGACAGCTCTCTAGCGCCATCTCTTGGATAGATCATGGTAACCCCCTTGTTTTGTATTAGAACGTAATTAGTTAAAATCTCCGAGTTAAAATATTGCCTGATACAAAGAGATTGGCCCGCTCCCTTTCTCAGAGAAAACCTAATACCGTCACTTTGAAAAGAAAGATTGCAGTTAATCATTATATGTATTCCGTTTATTCATTATAAATACAAATAAAAAAATAGTAATATAAAATTAAATTTTTAAATATTTCTAGAAAAAAACAAACATTTAAAAATACAAAAATAAAGTAGCCTACCGGCACCGGGAATAGGGTCCAAGCAACCGGTGGTAGGGCCTCAGAGAGTGGAACTTCCTAACAATACGCGCCCTGTCGAGAAGTACCGCATTTTGTATCAATCCCTTGATCAAGCCGCTCAACGAGATTATTATTATTAACTTTGTACCCAAGGAGGTATAAAAGCTTCATTAAAGCTGTTGAATTTTATTTTAAACCTATAATATTTACTATGTTATGAGGGCTTCCAAAGAAGTCAAAAGTAATTAAATGATTCCTCAAAGTTTTGCGTACGTCACTTAATGAGTTCTTGCAGTAAGCCGACGACATGATCTATTAATGATATAGATTAACCACGCACGGGATTTAGCATGATTAAAAATAAAAATAAAAACATCCTTTTTTCTTGCGGCAGTGTTAAGTCATTGTATCTAAACCACCTCATAAGGTTTCAATAAAAAAATAAGCAAAAAAATATTTTGCAAAAACATAATTTTATGTGATAGAACATTTCGATGCCACGAATAAATGAATGAAAGCACGGCGACACAGCTGACAGGCACGACTAGCGCAATATCGCTCCGTGCAGTCTGTTAACTTGGGGCGCTAAAATGGCTCAGAAACAGAAAATCTGGTTATTTTTATGAAAAAATGTTTTTGCTGAAACTGAAAAAAAAAACATTGCTTGGTCAATCTGTGTCACTAGTAGATCACGCGGTTTGAAGGAATTACATGAATTCGTTTACACCCTGTAGATAATTAGGATATGCAATGTGATCTAATAGCTAATTGCTTAATTTACTCTCCGAAGCACATAAGGATCTCGATGGGTAAAGAACACTCATCCGAAAACCCAAACGCGGCAATACCGCTTAACCTTGGATATCAATGATTTGTAACCATTTAACCACAAGCCTCTTGGCAACCTGAACAAAATAACAGAAGCTTAATTTTGATATTACTTAACGAACCATTTTATAGAAGAGTCTTTACACTAGACTTGATTCCCACGGTAATTATTATCTAAGATTCGGATTTCAGCATCCGTGTCCGAATAATTACATATTCAAATCTTACAAATTATCATACTTGAATTATCATGATTGTAAATATTACCTATGTTTAATTTGTTAGAATTATAGTGATATAATATGAGAGATTGCGAGTCTAGTGGCGCCTGTAGGTATTAGGTCATTAATTTGTCAAAACTCTTAACTATGACAGTTGTTACGAGTTGTTAGAAGCCCGAAAGTCTGACACGGTTGTCTAGTTTAAGTTGTTGGCATTTCCCAGTATTGAGTTGAGGAGGTCAGGGGGTTAATAATGTTGTGGCCTGCGGGCGACGGGTCCCCTAACCTGACCAGCAACAGGCCTGAGAAGGCGGCGCGCAATGTTCCGTGCGCGCCTCTTAGGAGGACGTGGGGCAAGGCCCCACAGAAGAAGAGGTCCGCCAGGGGCTGGCGGACCGAGGCCTGCCGGGGTCGCGGTGCATGCAGCTGCGAATCCCGCAACCCCAGCCGAGGGTCAGGAGAAGGAACACCGTGGGTTTTAAGTCGGTAAGAGTCGGCATAACCCTTCGCCATCCCCGGGCGAAGGGTATCCATGAGGATATTAACACGATAAAAAAAGAGGATTAGTAATGTCAAAGGACTTTGGGAACTTTCTGACCCGCTTTTCTGAAAAGTCGCGGACACCAATGAAATCTATATAAGTTGGTTACATACTTATACACCTGCTTTAACACTGTGAAGTTTTTTTTTCTCTGACATAAGGGAATGCTGAGAAAACGAGGTAATTGTATTTGGTTTATTTTCGTTATACTTCACAAAATGTTATAAGTTACGTTCAAATTAATTATTAAAAATATTACATTAATTATAATATTAATTAGGACTGGTCACAATAACAAAAACGTATTCATGGAACTGTTGGAAATTCATATTAAAAAGAATGTCATAGGTCACAACAATGCGCTTCATGCTAGCATAAATAGATATCCAAACCTTATAAATAATGTATGATTCATCTTTGTCCGCCGTGGGTAAATTTTCCATGGTAAGGTTCTCAATGTTCTTTGGTAAATCATATTTCGTTTATTGATACCGCATCGTAACTGCAACTGGCCTGCACATCCAGTCAGCAGTAGCACTGACTCTTAACTGCCTTCAAACTGCATTTGCTAGTTACAGCCGAGATGCAGTCCGTCTGTCTAGGCCCTTACAAATCCATTTCTGAAATTAACGAAATATGATTTTCGTGAGACACATTCATATTTGTAATGATATTATATTTTATTATATTATATAATCATAGTACGTTATTTATTTTAACTATGATAATTTTAACTTTAAACTTTGATATTGCAGCTTACCCCTTATCGATAATTATCATGAAGATAAAAAAAATATTTTATCTTTCACGAACTGAAAATAACAAAAAAAAAGTTTTATCACAAAATAACTCCTTAAATTAAACCAACATACTGTATTGACGGCCGCAAAGAACAAAAAGACAACTGCATTTTTGCGAAAATCACTTTTTTACATAATTGAATTCAGAATTCTTTATTTTATCTAGTGATATTTTTTTTTCATACAAAATCTCATTTTTTCTTTGTTTTTTGTCGCGTATTTAAAGACAACTACACCTTTTTTTACAAAGTAACGAAGTACACACGGACATCTACAATTGTCCGTGTGTACGTCGTACAATTCGGCGCGTCGCATGCGATAAACAAAGATATCAGTCACATGACCGTTTTGTCATGGGCGGTGGGGCAGTTGACTTTTTTTAACTTGCATACTTACTCTTTCTACGACCTCAATTTTGTTAATCTACATTTCATAATACACACATCAAACGTGTCTAGGGATAAAGCACATTTTAGCGAATTACTGCAAGTTCTTAAATTGTTTTTTTTTTGACTCCTCATAGTTATTTAGCGACCTCTTCATAATATAAAAAAGGAAAGTTTTTGAATTTCGATTAAAAGTTGAAAATCTTCTGTCAAGTCGTTTTCCTATAAAATCCTACAACGGTTTTGAGACAAAACCGTTTCTACTACACTTCTGAGTCAGATCAATATACATGAACGCTATTAAGGACGAAAAATGTCACTTGAGTTGGGAAAAACGATCAGAGCCGTAAGAATGTGGGAATCTCGCTCTCGGAAACGTACTGTGGCCATCGCTCTGGGCACTACGCAGAGTATAATAAGTCACTTCTGAACACGCTACCGTATCACTGGCAGCGTAGCTGAGCGTCATGGAGGATGAACTCGCATCACCACAGGTAGACAAGATCTTTACATACATATCACTGCTCGATGGAATCCTAAAATGAGTGCGATGATGGTGATTACGAGGCTTCATCGCTCTTCGTTCTGCCTAGCCTTTTCCCAACTATGTTGGGGTCAGCTTTTAGTCTAAACGGTGAGCTGAACACCAGTCTTTTACACGGAAAAACTGTCATCAGACCTGCGCGGCAATGCCTATATCCTAAGGTTAGACCGGTTGTCAGACTTTCGGACTTCTGACTACCCATAACGACACTACCACAGGTATTCGTATGATACCCGGACCGACGGCATAACGTGCTCTCCGAGGCAAGGAAACTAAAATAAGATAATAAAAAGAAATGTATGCTTAAGCACCACGCGGCTTCCAACAGCAAAAAGGAGTGGGGCGCGTATTCGTGGACTGAACGCACAGTACAATAAAAACATGTAAATACATTATTCAATGAAATATACATTTATTTTTCTCATGCTTTGCAAGATGAGCATTCAAAGGCTTCATCGCTTTTCAGGGTTGTTAATAAGCGATCAAACCATTAGAAACCGTTTGCAAAAAGTCAATCTCTGTTCGCAAAGACCGCTACGAGTGCCACTGATTGAGCCCTGCAATCGTAGGGCCCGTTCACAATGGGCTCGTGAACACAGAAATGGGGCAGAAGAAAAATGGCGATATGTGTGCTTTTCTGATGAATCTCGCTTTGACATAAGACCAGAAGATACTAGATGTATTGGTGGACCTCAGGATGCTAAAAACGAGGAAAAATATTGTTATGGCCGAGTATTTGAATCGATGGAAGAACAGAACTGATTTGAATCAGAGGCAATCTCAATGCATAGATTTACGCTGAAATGATTGTTTCGGATGTTGTCATTTCTTTGCGGACCCAGTTGGGTGCTTTGTTTCAGCTTATGCGTGATAAAGCACGTCCAAACACGGTCAGAATCATTAAAACACACTTGCTGAAGCTATCATCAACGTGCTACGGTAGAAAAACAAACTACCGACTGTTCATTTTATGCAAGAAAAACCTTCAATAACTTAGTTTGGAATTTGATTATTTCTTGAAGAAAAGGCTAGGAAGAAATTATTATTTGTTCAGTAAGTTTGATTATTGTGATAAAATAATCTTTACTTACGTGTATTAACACGGGTTCAATTCCTTTGATCCTATGCTTTGCTTTTGTATGATAATAGCTTGTATAAGATTCGATTATTGATTTGTTTTTGAAGATAGTAACTCCTTAGAAATTTTATTTTCTTTACAAATATTGCATTTTTGTTACTTTGTAATATGATTACGATGATTAAAAAAGAAGAAATTACTAAGAATAACTTAATTCTTTTCTTGAACTCCAAAAGCTCATCATATTAATAGCATGTTATCTGCAATATCAATATCTGAACCTTTAGAATTACGAAGTAATTTGAGACAACTACAATATCTTGGTGTCAGTCATAGTTACCCTTTATTTGTTGTCGTAGTTAGATATATATTATAAAAGAGAATAATAATATCTCCTTTTATAAGTAAAATTGTTTGGGAATCAGTAATTACAAAGTCCTACGTAGAAGCGAACATATGGCAGTTGACTCAGTTAGTTATTTATTTGTGCGAAGTAGAAAAAGACATCTGCCGTATTTCGAAAAAAAAATATATATCAGTTAATTGATCTTCATAGTTTTGTTCAAAATGCCGAATAATATAACTATTGCAAATTTGAAGAGGCTAGCTTTATTTTTGTAGAAGTTATTACATTTTCGCGTTAAAAACGCTCACCTGAAAACTAGTGATTTTGTAGATAGCCGTTTGTTCTTTGCTGCCGTCGGTATGTTAGTTGTTGGATAGCTGTATATTCATACAAAAGACATCAACGCGAATACAGTCACTTCTGCTTCTGTAATATTTATAATTATTCGCGCATTCATTCTTGTCTAATTATGTCAAATAATTCTCACGATTTATTTTTATTTGAGAATTCAGATTAAATTGTTTGATATAATTAAGCTGCAATAAATTTATTTATTTATCGGATACCGTAACGATAATAGTTATAGAGAATGGAATATGCATACTTCACAGAAAAGTTGTCTTGTTTTGATCGATTTGTGGGCATTTCTTGGATACCAATAATATGTGGGTCGAAGTCGTTGAATTATTTACTGTGCATTATCTGTGTCAATTAATTGTATATGAAATACACTTTTATGACACTGCGAATATCGATATACCTAAGAATGGTAACGCGTTGCTCTAGATAATTATACTCAATAAAAACAGTATTAAGTTTCCAAGAACAAACCTATGTTAGGAGTTAGGAACTGGTAATAAGGTTGTCTGGTAGATATCGCTATCAGTGATAAGCAGTGACCGGAAAAAGGTGAGCTAATTTACCTAAACTTCAAAGAACAGAGACAAAAACTGGAGACTTCCTTAGGACAACATTTTTTTTTTGTGAAAATTATTCCAGGTTTCGGGACATCACTAAAGTAAATTAATGTTAATAGTACAGAAAACAATTAAATTCGTTTCCTATTTTTGTTTCCCAAAATTGTTACAAAACCAGATGACACGTTTTTCATTGTTTTTAAAAAAGAGATTGTTTATTGTTTTCAAAAAAGGAGATTGTCTTTTATTTTTTGAAAACAAATGAAAGACAATCTCCAAGAAAATTCTCCCGAAAAAAAAAGTTGTCGTAAGGAAGTCTCCAGTTTTTGTCTCTGTTCTTTGAAGTTTAGGTAAATTAGCTCAACCTTTTCCGATCACTGGTGATAAGTCCGCCATTGTACCCTTCAATGTATGATATTGTAAGTATAAGAGTTGTGTTACAATTTTGGTGTACAATAAAGTATATTCTATTCTATTCAATTGTTTTCCAGTTGCTAAGTTAAGGTGAAGAATCCACGTGGTTTTATGATTTAAACATAATACCAGACAGGGACTTATCATCATATCAAATAATACAAAACAGAAATAATAAAAGCCATTACCTAAAACAATAGGCTATTTTGTTTGGTATAAGGAAATGCCACGGGTTCGCCTGGGTCGCCACGATCTCAGTTCTCGATCAACGAGTGTGAAAGGCCGATCGTGGCTCGTTAGCTCGTTACTGTCATCGATAAACAAACTAATGCCACAATTTTACAAGTTACTCCGCCGTGTTACGGTTTCGATATGTCGATAGGAGCTCGACGTCGAACGACAAGTATGGTCAAGTTTCAGATCAATGTTCGTTTGATTATTTTGTCGGGATCCCTCTGTGTCTTGCAAAGCAAGTTAAGCTAAGTTCTGGCTGTCAATTCAATACTCCTGATAGTAATTAGACAGTCATCATATCGATGGTTAATCACCAAGAAGTCCTAAGGGCTCCTGCACACGAGACGGTTTTAACACGGTCCGGTTTTTTGCCGGCGCCGGGTAGAAACCGTCCGAGCCTGCACACGAGACGGTTTGTACACGACCCGGTTTCCATTATATTGCGTTTTGCGTAGGTAGTCGGCATGCGCCGGGCGTAGGTCCGGTCTCGTGTACACGCGCTCACATACTGCCATACTTTACTGTCCACCGTGCGTAGAAGCGGCGAGCGCCGTGCCCGGTTGCGCGGTGAGCCGGCGCTAGCGCCGCCGTCGTGTGGTTAGCTTCATAGTGTCCCATACAATACTGACGACCGGCCGTAGACCCGGTTTGAAGCCGGGCTTAGCTCCGACGAAAAACCGTCTCGTGGGCATGAGCGCTAACTGTCATTTTTTGACAAACAGATTTTTTTAAGGTAGGCGTTCTTGGTAGTTTATTTATGGGGAGAATTAGTAAAAAAAAGCTATTTGTCAAAAAATGACAGTTAGGAGTTCTTGGTAGTTAACCGTCAATATACAAATTGCTTTTCTGCGAGAAAAGTTATTTTTCGCTCTAAGAAAAATAGGCTGATGCCAGACGAGCGTAATTTACGCGGCTCAAAATGAGTCGGAGTAATTTTTTAGAAGGATTTACTTACTTACTAAATCCTTCAAAAAAATTACATAGACTCATTTTGCGTCCTGTATATTACGCTCGTCTGGTTCGGCGTAATCTTTAGAAGGATTTACTTACTTACTAAATCCTTCAAAAAATTACATAGACTCATTTTGCGTCCTGTAAATTACGCTCGTCTGGCTCGGCGTAATTAGTTAGAAGGATTTACTTACTAAATCCTTCTAAAAAATTACGCAGACTCATTTTACGTCCTATAAATTACGCTCATCTGGCTCGGCGTAATTTTTTAGAAGGATTTACTTACTTACTAAATCCTTCTAAAAAATTACATAGACTCATTTTGCGTCCTGTATATTACGCTCGTCTGGTTCGGCGTAATCTTTAGAAGGATTTACTTACTTACTAAATCCTTCAAAAAATTACATAGACTCATTTTGCGTCCTGTAAATTACGCTCGTCTGGCTCGGCGTAATTAGTTAGAAGGATTTACTTACTAAATCCTTCTAAAAAATTACGCAGACTCATTTTACGTCCTATAAATTACGCTCATCTGGCTCGGCGTAATTTTTTAGAAGGATTTACTTACTTACTAAATCCTTCTAAAAAATTACATAGACTCATTTTAAGCCGCGTAAAATACGCTCGTCTGGCTTCAGCCATATGGAACACCATTTGTCACAATTATTGTTCTCTTTTCTAATGCAGCTTAACTGTAAGCAGTAATATTTAAAAAACAAACCGACATGTAAAAGTGATTTTTAAATATCCAATTTGCAGAATAAACGATATCATTTCATTTCATTATTAATTTTCTTCATAATACAAGGTTTTCCCTAATCAAATACCTCCTTTGCTTATTAACTTTAACGCTTATTAAACTCCTGATCATTTAATTTGTCATACGTAAGTTCCGAACAACACGCGAAAAAAGAGAGTACCCGCTCTACATTTATATTAAAATCAAGAACTTCGATGCAGGTTTCAGATTAAGAATTCAAGTTATTTAAAGACAAGATGCCTAATATGTATAGAGTAAGTATCGAAGACAAGTTGTAAAGGTAGTGAAAGGATTCATTGAACAATTTTAATTGGATCGATACATTCCCACTGAAGTGCTGGTAATTATACCTACTTGTTTCTCACTGTATCGGTTTTGTACACACGGCTACACTTCAAGCTATGCAAAACCAGTATAAGCTGACCGTTACTTGTGCGAAAAGATTATACAAAGCGACGCCAAGATAAACTGGTTTTGTATAGCTTGATGTGTAGCCGTGTGTACGTGTTTTTTTCTGTAGTGCTACAAAAATTACTGACATTTGATGCTAAAACCGAACATAAATGAGTGTTAAGTAATTGGTCTTTTCTGATAAAAAAACTGGACCGGCCTGACATGGCTGTTATTTGCAAATTGAGCTGCATTCAACGAACTGAGTTGATTTTATATTTCGTAAGGGGGATCTTTCAATCGTCAGATAAGTTTTATCCGACGAATAAATATGGCTGTTTATCATATTCTCTAAGTATTGTTGTTATTAAAATATTTTTTTGATTTTTATGGTAAGTTATCAAAAAAATACGCGAATTTCGAAAAGTTGTAGAACAAAAGTTGTTCAGTTTCCGCTACCGAGTAACTCCATAAAATTCATAGAGTTGACTTTTTGTATAAAAACATTTAAACCGACAAAATTATTCCGCGGATAAAAATAATCTGATGATTAAAAAATCGACCCTTAGTTTTTTTATACATTTATTTTTTTACTTTTTTTATCCAAATGTTTAATAAAGTTTTGTGTGTTTAAATACCTTACTGAAACATAAAGTAAATTTAAAATTGCAAAACACGTAGGCATTCAAAATGTAGTAATAATGTAGTCTCGTTTCAATGTACCACTAAATAGCAGAAATAATGGCTTAACAAGTTGCTAACTCATCGTTTACAAACACCACATTAACTCGTTCCCCTCTGTTGATTCCTACATCAAGATGACAAGTGGTTTCAACGAGATATCAAAGGAAATTAAACCAGATTTTATGTAATTATTTCGTTCCGTGCAAACGTTCTAGTCTTTATTGAATGATGTCGGTTTTGTATACAGCATGACTAGTTAGTCAGTTCACATCCGAAAACCAGGAACTTTGCTCATCATACTATACAGAGTTTACGAAGGGACAAAGGCAGAATTCATGTGGGGAAGTATGGAATGGAGGATGTCAACGTGTAGGTTCTCAGCCTATAAACATAAGTGAGCAACTCTAAAACAAGCTTATAGCGCACATAATCTTATTTTAACTGGATTGTGCGCTATTTTCATGTACAAATATAATCAAAATTTGCATGAAATAAATAGTTAAAATTTTATTTTATTTTTTTCATGAAAAAAAAAAACGGCTTTTCCATAAAAAAAATCCCGTTTGGGAACGGGCTAGAATAAACTTCCTCACCGCACGCTGGGAGTAGACTCGTGTTGTAAGATTCAACAATACCCAGCTCGTTTGGTGGTATGATCTTTACGGTCCGTCTGGCTAGCTACTTCCCTCACATTAAAGTCCGGTGCCAAGCAGTTTACTGTGTTCTAGTGATGGATTTATTCGCATTCACATTCATTGTTAGCATGCGAAGACTTCATTAGCATTTAGCAAATTAAATGTAGTTGCGAAATTCTGTGAAGTGTGAAGCGAATTCATTGCTCGTTTCATACTTCTATTATAGAGCGGCAGCGTGCGATCTCCGTCGCACCCATGGGAATACTAAATCCAATATACATATTAATCTATGACTAAATCTATCTGTTCCGTGTGACTTCTTTCGCGAGTGAAATTATTAGCAATTTAGCAGGTGATGCGAAGAATTATGTTAAGCAATTATTATCTTTGATTTGCTTGTACTTAGGGTCGTATATTGTATGAATGCGTGTGATTGTTGAGTTCGTTTAAATTATTAGCAGTTTAGGTTCAGTAATTATTTCGTTCATTTTAGCAAATAGCATAGCAGTAGCAATTAGCATGCTAAGACTCACGAATTCGCATGCTTATGAAATTTATGCGAAATCGCATTAATTACCATCACTGCTGTGTTCCATCGTGTGTATGTGAGAGCCAGAGGGGTATAGGGGAATTCCTCTATATCTCTGTTACTTGGATTCATGTGCTCCATCTTAGACCCTGTTTGCGATTACCATCAAGTGTGACGACGGGTCACCAACATAAACCTTAATATCTCAGAAACTAAGAATCAAAGCTTATTCAAATAAAAGTATTTTAGAGTTTATTTAATACTTCTCCAATACAATTAATAAAACTTCATAAATAACGTTTTTTGAATAAACTAACATTATTAGTTTCCGAGATATTAAGATGACCCGGATTCGTTGCTCCCAAGTGTATTTTCCGAGAAATGTTTTAACCTCAAGTTAAACGAATGTTATTTGAACCCCCGACCTCTTGATCTCTAGTCTAACGCCTCAGCTGTTTCTGCGTTTAACCTTCGAAATTCGACAAAAATTGCTTAACCATATTTTATTTCGAGAATTACTTTTGTCATTTAAAAGGTTATTTTCATGATAATCTAACATTGTTTTTAGCTAATTATTATTTAAATCATATTCAAACAAACTGTTCGAACCATACTTCTAAGAATTTAGACATTTATAGTTAGACAGTAAACCGTATCTAATAATTATTTCCTAGTATGTTTAATTTACAAATACAAACAATATCGTTAGAAAACATAGTTTTTTTTCTAATCAAACCTTTTAAATGACCTCTAGAGTCATATTTGTGTATGGTGAAATGATTCATTTATCTGTAGGATGTTAATTCGGAACGCATCATAATTTAAATAAAAGTAATTGTGCATGAATGCAGAGATGAGTGGAGAAGAGAGGGTGTGGCGAGCTAACAAAAGACGATTAAGACGAGTCGAAGATGTAAAATGTTTTAAAATATTAAAAGAAGATTTGAAGACGAAAAGATATTTTATTTCGGTCATCCACGCCACCCTACATATCTATATTAGGCCTGAATTACATAGAAAAGGCATAAGGCGCAGGGACGGCGCAGGCGCGTCACTTTCATACATTTTTCGTGCCGCTTCAATTTTTTTTTGCATAAAATGTATTGAAAGCGACGCGCCTGGGGATCTACTCCCTAAGCACGAAGTCCGTGGTTTCGGCCTTAGTTACGAGCGTTTCCTACTCCCTATCACCTACGGACTACGATTATTTGGGGGCCCGAACCAAGAATGAATGACAATACGATTTGACAGTTGTCCCTATTACCGATGTGTTTTTGCCCGTTCGAAAAGTTGAACTTGTCACTTGTTTTGTTCACTCCTACGTTTCGGGCTACTTTCGGACGGGCGACTAACTTCGTTGACGGACTTAGGGAGTAGGCCCCCTGCGCCGTGCCTGCGCCTTATGCCGTTTCTATGTAATTCACGCTTTACATTGTCATATATCTATGACTCACAGATCTATGATCTTAGATAATTCTTTTCTGCACATGTGGCTTCCCTGGAAACGATTAGTTTTTATGTGTAGGTTTATGCATGTATGTATCTATATTATTTAGATACGATTTTGATTTAGCTCAATTCA
This sequence comes from Amphipyra tragopoginis, assembly GCA_905220435.1. Classification (NCBI taxonomy): domain Eukaryota; kingdom Metazoa; phylum Arthropoda; class Insecta; order Lepidoptera; family Noctuidae; genus Amphipyra; species Amphipyra tragopoginis. Next base: position 5,779,861 of record HG991997.1, on the reverse strand, counting down.
TATAGAATTGATTTATATACTTTTTTTTTAATTTTTAATTATTACTTTTCCTTTATATGCATATTCTTATTATTGTATAAATATTATCATTTGCTTTGTATAGAGTCAATTTATTTATTCACTTGACAGACTGAACTGTGTTGCTGGGGAGTTTGTTGCGCCGTTTCTTCTGCACAGCAAGCGCACAGCAACACTAGGAAGCGGTGAAGGGTGGGCGTTTTGGGGGCAGTCTTATGTAAATATGACGTTCAAAAAGAACTAAGTTATACTAGTCTATTTTGAATAAACGAGTTTTGAGTTTGAGATATACAATAGTGTATTATCCCCTTATGTACCTACACATTTATCTAAGTCTCTACATTGGCAGACAATTAACTAATGTTCGTCTAGATATAAATGTATATATATTTATGCACATATTAAGCTGCAGTTAACAAATAAATCAAATTCATTCAAGGTTTTGTGAGCTAACGATTAAGATCGCTTAACATTTGGTGGTCTTAAATTTTTGAGTTATTTCATAATTATAACTGACTAGATCTTAGATGAATATAATTTAAAACGTGCTCGCTTTAATATGTATGGGAAAAAGGATTAAAAAATATGTCGTTAAGGTGTGTGATTTTATTTTATTATCTATTATTTTTTGTTATGTCACTGAACAATGCATCTGTTAAACTCCTAATTAGCCAGCATTTTGGTCATACCAGTCTGCAAATAATTCAGGTGAATTTTTACATGGTTATACATATTTATCTATACAGAGTGTAAACGAATTTGTGTAATTCCTTCAAACCGCGTGATCTACTAGTGACACAGACTAAAATAAATGGGTACTTCGGAAAAACAGGAAAAGAGAAATCAAAATAAAATCTTGGTTTTCTATTCCTGAGTCATTTTAGAGCCCCGAATTAACTGACTACAAAAAGCGATATCGCGACAGTCGTGCCCGTCAGCCGCGTCGTCGCCGTGCTTTCATTCATTTATGTGGGGCACCGATAAATTACTTAAATAAAAAAAAAATTAAGGCTAAAAAATTTTTTTTTACTGAATCTTTACGTGGTGGTTTAGACACGATCATATAAGCGAACCGAATGTTTTTTTTTTTTTTATTCTGTCTTTTTCCTTTGCGGGTCCAGTCTACATCAGTAGTAGACCATGCGGTTTTAAGGAATTGCACGAATTCATTTACACCTTGTATATCAGCATTTAAGTGAAACGGCTAAGTCTATGGAGCCACTGCTCATTTAGATCGTACTTGTCATCATATCATAAGAACAGCCTGTACGGTCCGGTCTCAAATCAAATACTATCAAGGTTAGTCAGAAAAGGGGTAGGTACTAATCCGAAAGGGTGTTAAAGCACCCATTATAATGAGTACTTATCTTTTGTTCTACAACTTTCCCAAAAAGTCAATAATTTAAGAGAAATAGCTGTTCAAAAATCTCAAAAAAATACGCTAACATCTGCTTATCCTCAGCTATGATTAGCTGTGTTTTAGGTCATATTTGGGGTCACGGATTAGAAGTTCCATTTTATGAATTCGTATCTAGAGATGAAGAATTTTTGAAAAAATTAATATCTTTTTGCATGGAATCAAAAATTATCGAATTTTGAAATTGCTGCAAAACAGTCATCAGTGTTACTTTAAGTGACCTGAGGATTAGTACCCCCTTTCTGACTAACCTTGTATATTTCTACAATTGTCAGGATTATAACCGAACATTTTACTGTACAGACAAACGGCTCAGATACATAAATAGAAAACATTACACATTTGGACTACTTAAAATAAAATTTAAAGGCATTTGGTTGTCCGTATCAGAAGCAGCCATCGTACTACTCGTATGCGTGGGTTTGCGGGCGAGGAGAAGCAAATTAAAGTCTTTGATGACAAATAAAATGATGCACAAAGATAGACGACGTTCCACCGAGTACGTGGGGCGCGAGCGCACATGCATCCAATCCCAATCACTTTAGTTATCTTAATAGTTATCACCATTAATAATCATACCGGGGTTTTGATCGATAGCTCTGACGTTATCTGTCTAGCTTTTTGCGGGCCGCCTCCCCAGTCCCCAGTGTTACGTCAAGTTGACATTGACAGCTGTCATCTGGTAGATGTCATTCGTCCAGGAATCAATTAAGTTTGGCGTCGTCAAGCCAATTCTCTCGACGCGCCGTCAAATTATTTCCTCTGACAACATATTTATCATACACAAGACGACGTAGTTCAGAACATAATACATTGCATACATGAGACCAGTTTGCCTTTACCTTTATCTAGCCCCCAGTATTCAAAAATCCAGTAGCGCATCATGTAAAACATCAAACATACTATGCAAATTTCGCATATGTATTGTAATACATACGCGAGTCTTGTATGAGGCAACACGCAATACATTACGCGTCACCCGATCGCTGTGAGAAATGAACCATTGTGCAGTCTCTCTTATTAGCAAGTACCCATTGTTGAGAATATAAAGCTGTATATTGTCCTTTTTCAAGGAAATTGGGACAGATTTGTGTGATAAATTATGGCGCAAGTGTTTATTTGGCTTGAATTTGAGAATAATCTCAATAAAATTTTAAAGACAAGTAAAAATATTCATGATAATCTGCCCAATACCGTCCCACTGCTGGGCAAGGCCTCTTCTCAGAATGAGAAGGGTTTTAGACCTTAGTCTACTATGCTAGCCTGGTGCAGGTTAGCGGATTACACATAACATCGAGAACTTGTGTGCAGGTTCCTCACGATATTTTCCTTCATTGTTCGCAAGTGATAAGCAAATTCTGAAAAAAAAAACTGATAAAATTCACATTTCCAAAAAAGATCGCTATTTTAATTTTTATCTTAAGGGCTATGTTGGGAGATAGTTATGATGTGTACCTTTTTAAAACCATAAGTAAACACATTTGTGAAAACCAAATAGATCAGTCAGGATGACTGGCACCCACCCTATAATACTAGGAGAAGATATTCCTCGTACCTAACTACTCCGCATCATGCGTAAACGAAAAAATAAGTCATGTATTTTCCAAAAAGAGCTCGTCGTACCCGCACTGGGCGATGTAGTCGCTAAGTGACAGAACCTTTTAAAAAAAGAAAAAAATAGTACTATATAAAAAAATTAAACAAGAAAAAGAAGAAATAATTAAGAAACAGTATTTACACAAATTACACTCGGGAGCAATAAATCTGGGTCACCAACATAACAACTGTAACATAGCAGATGGCCCCAGGTTCTCCTGAGTCAGAGACACGTCTGCTACACCAGTTATAAAGAAGGTCACAGGCTAAGGGAGTCCTACCTACAACCTTCATATCTCCAAAACTAAGAATAATAGCTTATTGAAATAAAAAGTATTTTATAGACTTAAAGACGTTTTTTGTCAGTATTATTAAATAGTCTACAAAGTACTTTTTATTTGAATAACCTATCATTCTTAGTTTCCGAGATATTAAAGTTTATATTGGTGAGTGTATTTGACCTTGTCACTCATGACAATGATGGCAACCATGACCAAACCACAGGATGTACTATTTAATTCATGGTCAGTAAAATTGGTGGACATAAACCTTCGTTAACCTGTACAATTACATCTGCGGAACTTTCATTTATCATCAAGAATTCGGAAGGGACATTTATTGTTCTTGTTGACTGTACTTGACATATTGTTTACCTTTTATAGCTTAAATACTTTGTGATTAATTTGCGGCTATAAAAGTTAATTTGTAGCCATTGCAGGAGATTCAGTTTAAGGTTATGTCTTTTTTCGGTTGTCAACCTGTTTGCTATTGTTGGGAATGGAACTCCACCGCTGAAATTGGGCCTCTGCTTATTTCCAGCGGTGGATTGAAATGACGATAATTATAATGGTCTTTTGGTCGACAAAAAAGAATTGCAATCATATAGGGCCGCTTGCAGTAACGCATTTAGGGTGAGATTCATAAACCGCTCTAAGGCCGCAAATTAGGAGCGGCGTGGCATACAGCGGGGCGTTTTTGTAAGCGTTATTTAACGTACAAACTAGTAGTTGAAGTGTCTTCGTAATAGCGTTTCCAGCGTGCAGCTAATTGTATGCACGCTCAATACAATGCTCGAACGCCCCGCCGCTCTGAATATGCGGCCTTAGTCTGAGCAACCACCAGAGCTGTGCGAGGATAATGTGCGGTGCGAAAATGTGTAGCGAGGATGTGAAACGGTGTGACCCTATCCACCAGAGCTGTGCGAGGAATGTGTTAATGTGTACAAATGACATGTATGAGGGACAATAAAACACATTCCTAGCAACACATTCCTCGTAACACATTTTTCGCTACACATTCCTCGCAACACATCCCTCGCTCGCATTTCTTGCTTGTTTTGTATGACCAAAAACCTCGCACCGCTAAGCCCATATCCAACAGAGCTGCGCAGAGCAAAGCTAGGTAAATGAGGTGATTCTATTGGTACTTACAAAACACATTCCTCGCTACGCAGCTTAGCACAGCTCTGGTAGATGCTTAGCCTTAGACTTTACTTTGCTAAGTAAAGCTATCGTTTTATACGAATAAGCGGTGAAGGACGGGTGCTTTTGTGGGCTGTCTTATATGTAACATTGACGTTCAAAAAGAACTAAGTACTTAATTCTAGTCTATTTTGAATAAATGAGTTTTGAAGTTGAAGTTAAATATGAACTTTGTTCGTATAAAATCAATGTTTATATTAATATTAATGACAAGCGCCCAAGTGTACCGAAAACGGTACGGCCACCATTGTTTATCTATTGTGTCTATAATTACAGTACTACTTATGTTAAACGCGTATTCACATTCGCTTTCATGAATGTGAACATTATTTGTATGTATCAGGGGGTCTACTCCCTAAGCACAAAGTCCGTGGTTTCGGCCTTAGTTACAAGCATTTCCTACTCCCTATCACCTACGGACATACGATTATTTCGGGGGCCGAACTAAGAATGAATGACAACACGATTTGACAGTTGTCCCTACTACCGATGTGTTTTTGCCCGTCCGAAAAGTTGAATTTGACACTTGTTTTGTTCACTCCTACGTTTCGGGCTACTTTCGGATGGGCGACTAACTTCGTTGACGGACTTAGGGTGTAGCCCCCCAGGTTCGTATTAGTATAAAAAGTTCATAAAAGTCAAGTCTAAGTGCGGTCTGTGAATTTCGCCCTTAAAGTCTGTTTAATCTTATGTTAAGGAAAGAACGATTAAATTAAATTAACCTGGGATTTTTTTAAAGTTTTGGTTCAAACCACCCTTAGAGTTGTTACATTGTGAATTGATAATTAATACTTTGGTAGGCAATATTGCGCTAAAGATGTAAATAAAATAGTTCAGTTTTTTTCTTATAATTAATTTTCGCATCTAACATGAAGCCAGAATAGTTTCTAATCGAGTGTTTCTATAACCTAAATATAATATGTATGTTAGTTTTTAATAATATATGATTCATACATTATTATATTATAACTGAAGTAAAATAAACTTCAAATCTGTATAGTCACGGTTGAGATTCTTATCAGTAAAACAAAGCTTAGAATCAGGTTGATCTCAGACTAAAATAAAACTTATTTCTTTTGGTCTAAGAGGTCGATGGTATTTCCAACTTTGGCGCTGTTAGGTACGTCTGCTTTTTACCTGTGTGTTCTGTTATGTACTTGTCTTTGTGTGTATTAAAAAAGGTGTACATACGTCATAGGTTAATCCTTTCAGACGTAAATTTTGATTAGGTAAGCCATAATAATGCATGAGAATGAGAACATGGAGTGACTCACCAGTGACCTAATTAAACCTATACTATTTCCGCCTAATTTAGACTTAAAATTACTGGCATTATGTAGTGGTTACATTAATAAACTCCAGTTTCCCTTATTATCCCTTGTGACGCGCTAGAACAGTCTTTCTCAAAGTGGGCGATAACGCCCCTTCGTGGGCGCTAGAGGCCTACAGGGGGGCGGTAAAGGGTGGTAAAAGTAATGATTGCGATTGTCATTTTTAAGATATGGTAAGGTTAAAAAATGTAAGGGGCACTAGAAAGTAATTGTTTTCATAGTGGGCGGTAGACGAAGTAAGTTTAAGAATCTCCGGGCTAGAATATAAAATTTCTTCACCGCGCGCTGGGAATAGACGCGTGTTGTAAGATTTAACAACACCCAGCACGCTTGGTGGTAGGATCTATACGATCCGCCTGGCTAGCTACCTCACATTAAAGCCAAGCAGTTTACTGTGTTCCGTTATGTGTATGTGCCAGTCAGAGAGGTATAGAACCTCTTTATCTCTGTTACTTGCATTCGTGTGCTCCATCTCAGACCCTGTCTGCACTTACCATCAGGTGCCACCAGGGTCAAACGCGACAAAGTCTAATAAAAAAGGAGTTACGCGGCGTCTTACGCAGGCGGTTCAAAGCGACGCGAATAGGGTGTTTGACTGAAAAAATCTAATTAGTCCGTCAGTTAGATTATAAAAAAATATTTGAGCCGTATTTTTTCTTTTGTTACGTAAACCAAAATTGACGAAGATACGACACTTTTAAAATTGGTAAAACGTCACAAGCAAGTACAATTTTTACTTGCTTCTGACGTCACAAGCCCCCACTCTCGAGTTTTGATGCGTTTTATCTTTCTATATTCATAGATATAACAAAAGAAAAAATACGTGTCCATTATTTTTCAAAACTCTAACTGGCGGATTAATTAGATTTGCAATTTATTGATGCTGTCAACATGCCTATTGCGAAGCGATGCGATGCGGTGACACGCGAATTCAATGCGATGCGATGCAAAGCAGCGGCTTTGTCCAACGAGCTCGCGAACCGCCCGCCGCGCGCCGCCTTCATTCAGTAGCACTGTACGGCACCGCATCAAGTTCGCGCCAAAATATCAAGTCAACTGATCGCGTTCGCTTCGCGCCGCGCCGCACCGCACTACACGTGCGTTTGGCTACGTAGACCACTTCAATAGGTATCGACTGTTTGTTGTTTTCGCGTCGCTTCTAGATCGCTCACGTAGGATGCCGCGTTAGCGAATATTCGTCATTCTGCGCAAACGATGATGTAATAAAAATGATTCAAGCCAAAAAACATCTTCAAATCCGATACCATCAAACCTCTATTTGGTGTTTCCTATTGCCATGACCTTCAGTGCCTGTAACACATAGTTACGAAGTAGTACGTGATGACCATAAACCATGGCACATTACCTTACCACACGCCCTTACAAGGATATTTATTAGTTTGGTAATAGGACCTTGAGTTTATGAAATCATCCTTGAAGATGTTACAGTTGCTGGCAGACGAAGGAGTTACAAGATAAACTAAAGATAGCTCGAACGATGTCTTCTAGAACTAGACCTTCGCAATTCTTAGGGATATTACCTACACTATCATAGGATCATTATGTAAGGTCTTACTTTAATAATCCACGATATTTTGCATAGGGCCTTAGTGAATGCTGCAGTATGCTGGTGTCACTAAAAATTAAATCAGTTGTATTTTTTTTTTTGTCTAATTTTTTTAGTAAGTTCATCAGTTCATTACATGCTTGTTTCCTTGACCTCTCCAAGGCTTTTGATCTCGTGTCTTACGATGTGCTTTGGAGAAAGTTGAGGGACAGGGGTGTGCCGGTGGCCGTGCTCAATATTTTCAGGTATTGGTATGGGAACCAAACAAATTTTGTAAGGTGGGCAAATACACTTTCTGAAGCGTATAGGTTGGAGAGCGGGGTGAGACAGGGGGGTCTGACATCTCCCAAGCTCTTCAATCTATATATAAATGACCTCATCATTGAGCTCAGCAGCAAGCGCGTCGGTTGCTCAATAGATGGTGTATGTATAAACAACATAAGCTACGCGGACGATATGGTGCTGCTGAGCCCGACGGTGGGGGGTCTCAGAGAGATGTTAGAGGTGTGTGAGGACTATGCGGATGTACATGGTCTTCTTTACAATGTAAAGAAGAGTGAATACATGATCTTCAAGGCCGGCGGTGGATGTCTTGATACTTCACCCTGTGTTACCCTAAATGGCTTGAGCGTTAACCGTGTTATGAAATTTAAATATCTGGGATATTTCCTTACCGACGGCCTTGAGGATGATGTAGACATTGAGAGGGAGCGCAGGGCTCTAGCGGTCAGAGGTAATATGCTGGTCCGCAGATTCTCCCGCTGCTCTGAGGAAGTTAAAACTACGCTTTTTAAGGCATTTTGTCAGAGCTTTTACACGGGAAGTCTGTGGGTCAGTCACACCAAAAGATCGCTGGATGTTCTGCGCATCCAATATAATAATATCTTCAGGATGATGTTGGGGCTGCCACGATTCTGTAGTGCATCGGGGATGTTCGCGCTATATCGCACTGACGGTTTTCACGCCGTTATTCGCAAAAAGACGGTATCCCTGATCTGCAGATTGCGTGGCAGCCGGAACAAAATCCTGGAGACTGTAGCGGACAGGATCTCATCCCCACTCTGGAGATCATTTGTGAGGAGGGTAATTTAGTAGTTTTAATATTTAATAATTTGATAATTAATGTATTTTGGACAGGGTATTATTGTTTATTATTTTATTGTCGTTTAATTATTATTTTATTTTAATCTAATTGTAATTGTATTTTAATTTAATTGTAATCTTATTTTATTTAATTGTAATTTTTATATGGGTTATAGTTTGCCTGAAATAAATGATATTTTATTTTATTTTATTATTTATTACTTTTTTTTTCTCTCACTTATGGGAATGCTGAGAAAATGAGGTAATTGTATTTGGTTTATTTTCGTTATACTTCAAAAAATGTATAAGTGACGTTCAAACTAATTATTAAAAAAGTTATATTAATATTAATTAGGCCCGGTCACGATAACAAAAACGTATTCATGGAACTATTGGATATTCATATAAAAAAAAATGTCATAAGTCACAACAATGCGCTTCATGCTAGCATAACTAGATATTTGTTTATTTATTTATTTATTATACTCTTTATTGTACATAATACACCGGTAAACAAAAACAAACATTTAGACAAAATATGTACAATGCGGTCTTATCGCACAAGGCGATCTCTTCCAGACGACGTTAGGATGGTCTGGAACGGAAAGAGATAACGGGCAGTTCTGGTGTACAAGTACGTATCGTACAAAATATAACTTAAATATAATAACATAAAATACATATTAATAATTACACAAATATAATATATAAAAAGTTACATACATCTTTAAAATAAACTAATAAATAAATATTTTATAAATAAGGAGTGAAATAATTACCATAATATAAAATTAACAGTTTCAGAAGTCGGTGGCTTCTATTTGTTTCAGTGTAGAGTTGCACCGACTTCTGAAACTGTTAATTTTATAGGTATTAAAGTAATTATTTCACTCTTTTTAGTATTTCTTTGAAGTCGGGTTTTACTTTTTTTTAAAGTTATTTTTTTATTAAATACGTTTTAGTGTCATAATTTTAACCCCCTCCTTCATAACCCTTCTTTTTGGCTTTGACGTAGTCGGGCATAAAAAGTCCTTTCAAATGATACCTTACACGATATAATGAAAACATTCCAAAGGGGGGAGGGGGGGGGGACAGTCACCCCCTCCTCTTTTCCAGTAGTCAGTTCCCAACAACAAATATAAACAAAGCAATATTAGTAATTTGAGAATTTTGCTTTGATCCGATGAGGAGTTCCGTTCCATATCTCTGAAGTTCATGGTCTAATCATAACAAAATTTATATGGGACCAATCGGGAAGTATACTCTTTCGAAAAAAAAAAGAATTTTTCAAATCGATTCATAAATGACGGAGATATGAGGTAACAAACATAAAAAAAATAAAAATAAAAAAAATATACAACCGAATTGAGAACCTCCTCCTTTTTGAAGTCGGTTAAAAATAGATATCCAAACCTTTAAAATAATGTATGATTCATCTTTGTCCGCCGTGGGTAATTTTTCCATGGTAAGGTTCCCAATGTTCTTTCCTGACAAAACTTGGGAAGGTTTCGCCAGATAATTTGAGGTAATCATGTAAAGTAGTCCAAAAGCGGCCCAGCTATTGTCTTGACGCTGATATGACTCATAGTCAATATGGTACGTACGTACCTACAACTGCATTATTTAACGTAAAAATCTATAGACTTGTTTTTCTTTTTTCAGATTATATACATGTGCCTCAATACTGCAATGACGACAAAAATGAAACGACTCAGTTATCAGTTAAAGACATTTCTCTTGGTAAGTTTTACAACATTATTTTAGATATAAAATAGTAGCTGTACGTATGCGTTGCAATGCCACGTAAAGAAACAAAAGTGTTTGGTTTTAAAATCTGTTTATTGAAGTGCTTTTGGATACACAATATTTTTGATTTGAGGAGACGCGAATTTACCGTACCGTAGGAACAGTTTGTATGGGAAAATAAAATTGCTGTTTTTACTATTTTCCTCGCAATTTTTCTATATTTTCTCACCATTTAAACTTTCCCTGGACTTCCACAAATATTTCAAAACCAAAAGTACCTAGCCAAATCAGTCCAGCCGTTCTCGAGTTTTAGCGAGACTAACGAGCAGCAATTCATTTTTAACCGACTTCAAAAAGGAGGAGGTTCTCAATTCGGTTGTATTTTTTTTTATTTTTTATGTTTGTTACCTCATATTTCCGTCATTTATGAACCGATTTGAAAAATTATTTTTTTGTTCGAAAGGGTATACTTCCCGATTGGTCCCATATAAATTTTGTTATGATTAGACCATGAACTTCAGAGATATAGAACGGAACTCCTCATCGGATCAAAGCAAAATTCTCAAATTACTAATATTGCTTTGTTTATATTTGTTGTTGGGAACTGACTACTGGAAAAGAGGAGGGGGTGCGTGTCCCCCCCTCCCCCCCTTTGGAATGTTTTCATTATATCGTGTAAGGTATCATTTGAAAGGACTTTTTATGCCCGACTACGTCAAAGCCAAAAAGAAAGGTTATGAAGGAGGGGGTTAAAATTATGACACTAAAACGAATTTAATAAAAAATAAACTTTAAAAAAAAGTAAAAACCGACTTCAAAGAAAAACTAAAAGGAGTAAAATAATTACCATTATATAAAATTAACAGTTTCAGAAGTCGGTGCAACTTTACACTGAATGAAGCAAATAGAAGCCACCGACTTCTGAAACTGTTAATTTTATATAATGGTAATTATTTTACTCCTTTTAGTTTTTCTTTGAAGTCGGTTTTTACTTTTTTTTAAAGTTTATTTTTTATTATATACATAGATTCATAAATTCATTAAACCCTAAAATGCAGACGATGTTTAAAAATAAAACTAAATGAAAAGCACGATTAATTTTATTCGAAACAGAAAAATATTGTCATGCAATAAAACACAATTGTTTGCACTATTTGGCAGTAGGTACTTACTCTCATAAACGCTAAATCCTTGATACACAGCAGGAGTGCGGAACTAACCACTGACAAATGGCCTGTGACCAATTTGTATCGTAACCAGCATCTATTTTAAAATATCCTTAAGAGCGTGTACGCCGTTCGGCATTTCATACAAATTTTCAAGTCCTTATTTTTCGATATGACTGAACCGATTTCGATGAAACTTCACACACATAAGCAGGATACTTAGGTCTAAAAAGTTAGTAGAAAACATTTTCGAAATATTTTACTTAAAAAAAGATAATTGGAAATTTCTGTTTGTATGGAAAATTTAAAATCGGTCTAATTGAACCATAACACAATTTTTCGAAAATGTTTTCTACTAACTTTTTAGTCCTAGGTATCCTGCTAATGGGTATGAAGTTTCATTAAAATCGGTTCAGTCATATCGAAAAATAAGGACTTGAAAATTTGTATGAAATGCCGAACGGCGTACACGCTCTTAAGCGCTGGGTCATTTAAGCGTCATAATCAATTCAGTAAGGTTGCAGCAAAACTTGTAACAAAAACGTACACTATACTTTTTTTTTAAGTTGATTTACGTTACCTTATTATTATTTAATTTGACACAACTCAATCAGCCACATGGTGGTTATACTTATAATATACTAGCTTTTGCCCGCGGCTTCGCTCGCGTTAATTTATAATAAAAAAACTCTTAACACATTTCTAAAGTTTCTTTAATAATATTATTCAATCATGATTCGAAAGACACGTGGCGCCATCGCTCGACGCATCGTTGTTTTCCTCGGGAATAGTACTTTTTTCGTGGTAGAAGGTACTTTATGTCCGTTTCTGTATAACTGACAACGTATAAGAAAAATTTCAGCATGATTGGTTCAGTGATTCAGGCGTAAAAAGGTAACAAACAAACAAACTTATTTTCGCATTTATAATATTAGTTAGGATCAGTAAGTTAGGATTTTTGTATACCTTGAACTAAAAGTACTTTTTAAAATGGAAAACTAGCAAAAATATTGGACGTTCTTCAACGGCGGTTTATTTACTTGCTACCCTAGAGCGCATGCGCGTGCCGCTCTTTTTAACCTGTCCTATGCGTTTTGTAATGTTGCCAATAAATATACCAGCATTTAAGTAAACGTCACACCGCAGGGAAATGCCTCTTCTCATACAGGGTAGGAACGAGCATTAATCACCACGCTGGCTCACTGCGGATTGGCGATTTCAGACCACTAAATCCAGGTTTCCTCACGATGTTTTCATTCATCGTATGTCAGTGGTGTACTTAGATTAACTAAGGCACACTGACATCAATTTTAAGTTAAACAAACAACTATTTTCTTTGAAATTGATATAGTTACCTACGTATAATATTACTTGAGTTTAAAAAAATAGTGTGTACAATTCCGTGATCTACCTATATCCTCCATACAAACATTTTCTATTTAAAAAAATACATTTTTTCCTTCAACTAAACCAACTGACGTATAATTTCTTGCATTTCTCGCTAAGCAATTTAATCTTTTATTTTAATTGATTTCCTTGTACTTACTTAACAGATTTGTATTAATTAATGAATATTCAATACGCACAACATAATTATATTAATTAAAAGTGTAAAAAGGCTTGGATGCAAGCGGCTAAAAGCCATTAGTTGTGGAGGTCTATCAGGAGGCCACCTAAATTTAGCAGAGGCCGTATTGCGGCTAAGATGATGGTATAAAATACAAGTGACAATAAATCATCATTTTTTTTTTTTATTTGACAACACCGTTACAGGCGCTCACGAAAAGTCGAATTTAGGTGCACGATTCCAATGGGTCATTTTCTATGACACATTGGAAAAACGCTTTTACCAATCCAAATCGGAAATGACACAAATCCATCCATCTTCTATTCTTCCATTCTTACCAGAAATCCATCCATGGTTGGACAAAACATCAGATCACCACCTTAGCCTATTCTTAACTTTTTGTAGGTGGGTTGGTAGGCATAGGAATTCTACTTATAGTGACTGTCATCTGATCCCCAATTGTTATTGGGGATCAGATTTGTAAAAGACACAACAACATAATCGTTTAGGGGTGTTTCTATCATTACAGTTATAGCTAATATCAGTATGTCAGGATTGCGAGCAAGGTAAATATAGTAAATAAAACCAACATAGACTCTCCACCACTGAGAGTACTTGTATTTTTGTGTTAGTATTAGTAACATGAACTAGATCACAATATAATACTTTACACAAATATTACAAGATCATAAAATAAGGACAGGCTAGTCAGATATAAAAGATCAGACTTCTTCAGCTGATCTACACAGAATGCTCCGCTTCGTCGAATGACCACCGCCTTTATAACATCGGGTAGGTTGATCCATATCGACGACTACCTTCCTTTGTCAACATTGCCCAGTGCTACCCGCTACCGATAACAGATGATAGCACACATTTTTTCTACAAAACCTATATTTCAAAGCACTTCTTCTTCTCTCGTGTCAGCATCAGCTATACGAAAATAGTTCAAGCTGTGGTGTAAAGATTAGCCAGTCAGCAAGGTTGGTAGCGGGGCTGACTGCCCAGGGTGCGCCGGACGTACTTAATTATCGTCACTCGTGGAGGCTCTTTTCATGCACCCCCTTCAAAGCGACGCCGGATACTAAATGTTAAGACAAAAAGTCAATGGGCAACATAGTCCTAGTGTCAAAATGTACAAATGTCTTAATGTATATGAATGTGCAAATGACAAAAAATAATTGTGACATAATGCGTAAGGGTCTAATTGTTAGATTGTCAAAATGTACAAAAGATAAAACACAATTGTGCCAAAATGCATCGTGGTCCAATTGTCACACAGTCAGGATTCGAACCCGCAAACCTGGGCTTCGAAGGTACGATCACTAACGACTGAGCCTACATACACCTATCTGCTACTTGATATCAACATAATTCTCTGCACTGGATATCTAATTAAAATCCCTTCTCTATCTAATCTCTTTGACTATAAATGCTTCTTGAAAGTCCGGTATCCTTGAAAAAGATGATTGAAATGTCATTTCATTTGTTCTATCATAGCGGCATTTGAGCAAAATGACATTTTGGCACTGGGCAATTTGTACAATTGAACATTACAGCTTTAATGTATTCTATCATAGCGGCATTTGGGCAAAATGACATTTTGGCACTAGGCAATTTGTACATTTTGACACTAGGACTATGTTGCCCATTGACTTTTTGTCTTTGTAACATTTAGTATCCGGCGTCTTCAAAGCACTGTTCAAACATTTGTAGCAGGAAAACCACAATAAACACTATACTGCGTGTTCTTTCACCAGCGCGCATTGCGTCGCGTTGCGTCACGCGCACTTGACACAGTGTGACGCTGGTTGACACATATTGTGACGCCGGCGCACATCGCGTTCACAGGGTTAGAATTAAGGCTGCACGATTGATTGTTTTGGGAAAAATTGGGTCATAGCTGATGGAAAAGACAGGTAATAGCGTTTTTATAGAATAGAGTAGATAAATCTAATACAAAAACTATAGCACACCTGTCGTAATTTTTTTTGATGTGGTCGTTTTAGATACCTCATAAAATGTGTCTTAAAACGAGTTAGAAAGAAATAGACCATCAAACATTATTCTTTTTTATTTCATCCTGTGCTGTCCCACTGTTAGGCAAAGGCTTGCCGCATGCAAAACGACTACTGGACAAGAAAAACATATTTTCGGTAGGTATTTTCGATTTTACCCTTACGTTGTAACGAAACGTTACATGACTAATCATGTTTTATTAATTGATGTAGTTCAAAAACCTTAAAACTAAATTAATTAATTAAAATCTATCCTTAAAACTAAATCTAAATAATAAATGTTTTAACTAAACCAATATTTAAAAATAAAGGAACACATTTACAATAAATTAATGTTCGTTCTTTGGGTTTATGCATTTCCGAACGCGCGGCGCATCTAGTCGTGTGGGGAGTTTTTTCATAGCCTTATAAGGTCATACGTTGCGCAGCTCGGCGCAGTCGCTACTAAGCTGAACCTGAGTGCACGTCTCAATTATCACTAAATCGCGTCCCGTTGAAGCGCCCTAGCCGAGACGGACGTAATAAGTTAAATTAGTACATATTAAGTAGTACTTAATTAAAAGTGAAAGTTTTAAATTCCCGATTCTGGGTAAGTTTTGAATAGCACACAAATAATTACTAACATAATATCATCTCATGTTTACTAATTACTTTTCTGTGTTTTTTTATGTGTAATTCTATTTGTTCACATTGTGTTTTTTAACAGCATTTAAATCATTCAGTTCAATATGGAACCGCTATTTAGATGCAATAATTTACGAAATTGCTAATAATGCTTCATCATGCAATTCGGTTTTCTTCTACCTTCATATAAAAAAATAATTAATAATGTAGTAATTTTTAAATTCTTAACGTTGCTTATGTTTAACTTAAATTTCAAATTTAGTTTTTTTACCCGACTGCGGCAAACCCAAAGGAGGGTAATGTTTTGCGGCTTTCATTTCTTTTTTTCTCAAGCTTGCTTTTTCTCAAGCTTGCTTCGCTTTATTCATGTAAACTCCGTTCTGATAAGTACCACCGCGACAAAGCTACTACATTAAATTGGGTACTTTCCTGTTGTCGTCGGTGCTACCTACCCCAGAACGGAATAGCATTATAAAATATTAATGAACTGGAACGGTGGTTTCCAGGAACTACGGCCAGGTTAATACTGCCCAATTAACCATCAACGTACAAGATTACGGCATACGGCGAAGATACATCATCCGTGGCGCGCTGAGCAAGTCGCCCAGCTGCACCTTCCCGCCATACTCGCCGCGCCGTCGTGCATCATCGGCCACCCACCATCTCCGGCCTGGGAGGACTGCTGCCGAATTTCTGCAGGGAAGTCCCTTTCACTGCAGGTGTGACAACAGACGGCCGTAAACCCACGACCTTACAAATTTGTGTGCCTCCGCATAGTCAATTTTATTTTTATTATACGTTTTTTTTATTATTGGACTCACTCGTTTTTTTTTTATTTATTTAAACACCGTCCTAAAAGACGATAAAACGGGTGGAGGTTACAACGTGACTCTAAATACCACTCTGTTCTTCCATTTATACAGGTTGAAATTGTAAACAGTCGACTACTATGGGACCAAACCGGAAAAAAATCTGCTGTTCCCTACATTTTGACGAGTTAAGTGAACATAAATGTAGGGAACATCTGTTATTTTTTGCGATTTCCGGTTTGGTCCCATAGTAAAAGTTGTTCACAGTGATGAGTACAATCTCCCATTTCGGTTTGTCGAGTGTTTACAATTTCAACCTGTATAAACGAACTTTAAAATTAGCTACTTTTTGTTTTTGTTGTCGCCAAACTATACCGTGTTTACTGAGCTTAAAGTACAGCGTATTGGATAACAAGGAGCATGTATCAACAGTTAATGTCGTAAACCGTTATATTGTATTTTAGGTCGTCAATTTATGTAGTAAGTAACACTTGCTTACTCTTTATAGACAAATGTCACTCACGCAACTTCCTTCACAGTGAATCATACACAAAGGCCTGGCGTCCATAGGTGGGCCGGCATGGCAAATGATTTTTTAAATTCAAATAGTTTTTAACCTTATTTTAATACCTTTAGCACTTGTATTTGCTAAGCACACCCCGTGGTACAGTAATTACGAGTTCTAAAGGGTATTAATAATGTTTAAAATTATTTAATTTTGAGCTTAAAAAATCCTTTGCCACCCCGTTAATGGGCAACGAGCCTAATATGTTCATTACAACGCATAACAGCATCGATTCAAAGTCAAAGTCAAAGTCAAATAGTTTTTATTTCAAGTAGACCAGATCCCTGGTGCTTTCAAAAGGTCAACACTAGGGGCTCGGTTCCAAGTAGTAGGTCCTTTGGAGAAGAACCGGCAAGAAACTCCATAGACACTCTTTTAAAAAAAGTAAATGGTTTGACAATTTTCATTGTAGTAATGTGAGAACAATGCAGAATAATGTACATGCAGTTAACAACATGAAAAGCAATGAGAAAGTTAGCCTTTTAAAATGATTGCCATATCAGTTACGAGCTGACCAGTCCCAACAGACAGCACCCGTTCACGAGCATGACGCATGCATCGGCGTCGCTCAGCTCAACCATGTTGCAGGGAACTCAACGACCCGATGCACAACGCCACCATCAGCGAGACATTTTAGTGAGCATGACAGACTCATACCGATAGACAATAGGCAGCCAAATATTAATAATGAAAGTGTAACACTATACGCTGCATGGTCCTCACATTTTACAGCCTTTTGTAGAAATAATAATAGAATAGAATAACATTAATAATTGCGATTCAATGTCAAACTAATATAACCAAATATTAGCAATAAATAAATTAAATGTCAAGAAAAAAAAAACAATCAAAATTGGAAACATTAGAATAAAAAAACTAAGATAAAATGACATACTTATTGAGTCAATAAAATAAAAAATAATTACAATAAGTAAGCATTTGAATAATATCCGTTTGTTCAGTTAGACGGTGCCAGAGGGTCGCAGTGTGCAGGAAGGAATCGTATGCCAGACATCTTTATCTTCGATGTACTGATTAAGGCTATAATATGCTTTAGACATTAGTACGCGTTTGATATATAATTTAAACTTTGTATCTGGTAAATCAGTGACACTTAGTGGAATTTTATTGTAGCATCTAACACTGTTTCCCATAAACGACTTACTGGTTTTTCTAAGTCTAAAACCAGGTACTGCAAGCTTGTCCTTATTGCGAGTATTAAGGTTGTGGTTGTCACTCTTCTTATTATACTGGGCAATGTTTTTCCGAATGTACATAATGTTACTAAATATATATAAGGATGGTAAGGTTAGTATATTTATCTCTTTGAATATTTCCCGGAGCGACTCACGGCAGCCTAGATTATAAATAGCTCGGACTGCTCTTTTCTGTAATATAAAAATAGTTTCAACATCAGCAGCCGATCCCCACAGTAAAATGCCATAGGACATAATGCTGTGAAAGTAAGCAAAATACACTAACCTAGCCGTAGGCACATCTGTCATCTGTCGTATTTTCCTAACGGCATAAGCAGCAGAACTCAGTTTACTTGCAAGTGCCTGTATATGGGGCCCCCATTGCAGTTTAGAGTCTACTGTTACACCCAGAAAGGTCGTTGAGGGAACCAGATCTAAGACTTTATCATCAAGTTTTACATTTGCACCTACATGCGATGCATTTAGTGTAGAAAACCTAATACATTTGGTTTTTTTTTGCATTTAAAAGAAGATTATTAGTAGAAAACCAATTAGATATCAAATTAAGAGTATGATTGGGTTCTACAAGATCCCTATCTTTCCTATTTACTTTAAATATAAGTGATGTGTCGTCAGCAAATAGGACTATGTTACACATTTTATCATTTATGGTGTGTGGAAGGTCATTTATATAAACAAGAAACAGAAATGGGCCCAGAATCGATCCCTGAGGTACTCCCATTTTAACTAGTGAGCCTGCAGAAGTGGCTTTATCAATAGCCACTCTTTGTTCCCGATTCGACAAGTATGAATTTACAAGATCAATAGATCTATCCCGAATTCCATAGTACTTTAGTTTCAGAATTAGCGTGCGGTGGTCGACGCAGTCAAATGCTTTAGAGAGATCACAGAATACCCCGATAGCATCGTGTGCCTCTTCCCAAGCTCCCAGTACTGTTTTGATTAGAGTGGAACCGGCGTCTTCCGTAGATCGTCCCTTCGTAAATCCAAACTGTTTGACGTGTAATATCGCGTTTTTGTTGAAATGTGCTAACATTTGATTTAATATTAATTTTTCAAAGATTTTACTCAAGGCTGGTAGTACAGATATTGGCCTATAATTAGATGGGTTATTTAGGCAGCCTGTTTTAAAGACGGGTACAATTTTGCTTGATTTCATGAGATCGGGGAAAATGCCATCCGTTATGCAACTATTAAAGATCGCTGCCAAGATGGGCGCGATATTAACGATAATTGATTCGATGGCTTTTACTGACAATCCCCATAAGTCCTCGGTTTTCTTTACTGCTATAGTTTTAAACGCTTTAATTATATCAGTGGGAGTAACAGAACTGAATTCAAAAGTAGGTACATTAGGTACATGTAAATTAACATTTTGTTTCAAAAGAGTTTCAGCTGCTAAAGGAGACGATGGAAGACATTTAGTAGTCTCTATAGGTATGTTCGTAAAGAATTTTTCAAAGAAATTAGCGACTTCAGTTTTATCTGACACTAATTTATCGTCTATTTTTAAATTAATTGTGTTGTCCGTTGATCTACTACTACCCGTTTCTGTATTTATTATTTTCCACGTTGTTTTAATTTTATTATTTGCCTTTTTTATTTGATTACTAATATAGGCAGCCTTTGCTTGCATGCAGACTTTTTTAAATATTTTTGAGTAAGTTCTGACGTAATTATGAAAATCATTATGGGATGTATATGACTTTTTGTCATATAACTCGTATAAGACATCCCTGCTACGTCTTATACCCTCGGTAGCCCAGGCACTAAACAGGATTTTACGTTTTAAAGTTACTTTTTTTACTTGGCAAGTTTTATTAAATTCAGAACTTATAGCATCAAATAGGGTGCGATACATATCATTAGGATTGTCATTTTGAGGCTTCAGGGTAATTAATTGTGATTCTAGATTTTTACTGAATTTTTCTAGGCTATTTTTGGTTAGTGTTCTACATTGTATAATTTTTGGACTTTCTATTTTTTTGCAATTTATTTTAACTATCTGGCACTTGTGATCTGAACGAATGCCACTAATAAGACTCTTCTGTAATATTTTAAAGTTGGTCATAATATTATCTATACAAGTGGCCGACGTAGGTGTGATTCTAGTCGGCTCAGAGAACATATGTTTTAGATTAAAAGATTTAAATAAGGATAAAAGATTTTGCCTATCTGTGCTATCTATCAAGATGTCAATATTAAAATCCCCACAAACCAATATCTTTTTATTTATTTTAATTTTCCTAAGTGCATCCTCCATCGTAAGGAGGAATTGGGAAGTACTAGAGGAAGGAGGTCTATAGACACATAAAATCACATACTCCTCCGTTTCTGCACACGCGAGCTCACATACTCGTTCGACAGAGAGGTCACGAACATCTGGTCGCTCTTTACATTTCAGGTGGTTTTTGAACATGATTAAAGTTCCCCCACCTGCTGCTGACTCTCTCTGGAACGAACTGGCTACTTTGAAATTATTTACATTAAATAACATTCTATCCGCCTTCAGCCATGTTTCTGTAAGGCATAAAATATCTACATTAAATTTCTCAGTAAATAATTCAACATCTAAGATTTTGCCAGAGAAGCGATTTATGTTTTGATGTGACAATATTAAACAATGACTATGCTTCTCTGTTGTCGAACTACTTAGTTTAAATGGTTCTGGCTAACCACCTTATCATTAGTACTATTACTAAATACAGTGGTAATAAAGGAAGACTTCGTCATACTACTTATGACTGAGTTAATATTGTAAGCTAACAGAGTAGCTATCTGACGTCTAGATCTAAGAGGCAGGTACACAGTATCCCTAGTCAATTTCAAGCTATCAACAAAACTGTTGGTGTCAAAATATGTAAATGTGTCAGAGTAGTGACTCACTAAGAAATGTATATGCTTGTTTAGCATATGTATATAATTATTCTGTGTGTATGACAAATGGTCCAAGTATGGAAAAGCACACAATATAATTTTGCGACAATTTAGGGTTAACATTTGAGTAACACTGTCTGTGATGTCCCTTTTTTTAACATTTAAACTATTACCTAAAAATACTGTAATATCTGTATAAGGATTATATTTATTCTTCATTACAGATGCTATTATTTGTTTATAAGTGGTCCCAGGCATGCAATAGTTTTGTGTAGAATGACTCAGACTGTTACTTAGTAATTCCCCAAAACCTTTCCCTAAGCTATCTGAAAACATTAAGGAGTTATAACCAAGTGAACTACTGCATGAAGTGGATCTGGTAATCATCTCCACAACTTGCGGTGAATCCAGAACAGCATCGGGTTTTTCTATAGAAGTGCTACAATCTAGAGATTTACACTCACTCTGGGATGGGCTTTCTGTTACCTGGGGTGAGTAAGCGTTATGGTTTGAGGCAGCCAAGCAAGTACACGGAGTGTTGTTGAGTGTCAGTGAGTCCACTCGGTCTGCGTTACACATATCAACTAACTTATTTGCAGCAAGGATGTGTTCGTCGATTTGTTTTTGTGAACTCACATATTTACTGTACAGGGAATTGAGTGAGTCCTCTAATATGTTTATATCTGATTGTAAGCGCTGAGTGTCTATTTCATAGATGTTTTTACTGTCCTCCAATTTAATTTGATAATTATTTAACTTATTAATCAATGAAACACGCTCTTTCCTGAATTGTATTTGTTTGGAAAAGCGTTTTTGTTGTTTCTTTAACCTATTACACTTTTGAATTAATTTATTAAGTTTAATATACTTCTTAATTTTGTTATGACTTACTCTATGAATACAATTATGATCTGTTAGACAATCTGGTTCAGTAAGGTCAATTGTTAATAGGGAATTCCCTGAATTGGAGTCAGACTTACTAATTATTAATTCGTTATATAAAACTGTAGTTGCAACCGTCTGAGTACATTCCTTTTCTCTCTGAAAGTTAGAAATTTCTAGATTTGCATGAAGTAATGCCTGTTCAAGGTCCCTAATTTTACATAACGCCTCCTCATAGAAGTTACTACAATGAGAGAAACCATCCGTCAACACCTGAAGTTTGTCCCGCTCATCGGTGACATCCTGGTATTGCTGATGCAAGTCTACTAGCTCTCGTTTTAGGCTTGAGTTTTTGTCAACAATGTTTTTAACTTCCTCCTCACTTTCTTCTCTCTCCTGAAGGAGTTGTTGACATTGGCCTTTAGATTCTTTCAATTGCTTGAGGGCCATATTCAATTTGTGCTCCATCTCCTGGGCAGTAGCCTTACGAGTCAGCATAGGCATATTGTCAGGACTGGTTTACTGGAAGTGGAATGAAAGAAACAGTGAGAACAGATCAATTAGACAATAAAACAGGGAAGTGGAAAAAAAGGACACAGGATAGCTATAATAGGGAATGAGGGGGCTGTTATTATAGTTATAAGTAGGAATTACTTGATGAGTAATTGTTACTATGCCTATTTTTACACACACTTTTTTTTTTTGTGGGTAAGTTCCTAATTTAATTTATCCTGATAATCAAGTATTTCTTAGTTCTTATGTGGGATGGTAAAACAATACAAAAGAACAGTATTGACGATTAGAATAGGTAAGCTATATACTATTCGAGAAGCAGTGTTTCGTTAGCTAATCTTAACAGCTGTTTTCCAACTTGTGAACAAAACAAGTTGTAAACAGTGCCAAATCAGCGAAAGAACCTTGCTAGGACCCAACGAGTTGTGTTACAGGGTCTAAATGGAGATCGTGTGCTATTAACGAGGAATAAAGTAAACAATACTCCCCTTTTATATCCAAGAATTTGAACTTTGTCTGTTGACAGGTTACCGGCACCGGTGAACAACCAAATAGTGTTTTGTTCTTTAGATAGTTGCCGGAAAACAATAATCCTGGATATTTGTCGTGTCTTCTTAACTTTTACTATACAATTACACACTAATAATACTTATTTTCTAAAATATTAATATTTAAAATACGGAACAATTATTTGACATGTCACTTGGCAGATGTTGCCAGCCCAAAAAAATTAGATCCTTAGATTTCCTTAGATTAGATCCTTTCTCGCGTCGCAAATCGCATTCGATTCTAAATCGACGGCGCGTGCGGCGCCGCGTCTCTACGCTTGCGCAAACCCCACCCACGACGACACGGAACTCCCCCACTACGCTACCCATTGCTCCGGAAACAACAAAACATGAACTTGATACTCTAACCCAACCAGTATTGGATACTAAAGCTAATAAATAAATAAATTAGTCGCACAGTTGACCTTATAAGCATATCCTTTTTGGCAAAATTGCATTTTGATATTATTTAATGTAGTCTAAAGGTCATTGAACTTTATTTAGGTGGGTCAGACGATAGGTCAGTCAAGCATTAACATTCCATTGTCTGATTTAATTGATTGTCACCAAAAGTGATAAGTTTTACAAAGTGTTAACTAAATCTTACTTGGGTTTCTTTATATGCATGTAAATTATCAAACATATTAGAAGTAAATGTAAATGAATGAATATTTATAGTTGTAAATTTTTGTGGACATGCATGACATCCGGTAGATTACTGATTAGATTTAGCAAGAGATAAACATATTTCTTGCCACGAAAACGTGTTTAACAGGTCTTAAGAATAAACATGGCTTAAACACCTTTTTTATGTATGGAGTTTGACGTTAGACACGATTCCAACAAGAATTTTCTAAAGTATTTTTTTTTAGTTCCATTCTATTTCTTTTTCAGCCAGTAACTATTTACTGCTAGATAAAGGCATCATAAATAGTTTGTCTATATTTGGTGTGTTTTATAATACAGTAATAACACACTTGTTACGAATTGCGTAATAGGTACTTTAAACAGCGGAACATTTTATATGGTTCGCGTTCCACTTCTAACCTATAAATCAAAATAATCTTAAGATACATTTCACAAAAGAATAAAGCTTTAAAAAAAAATGAAATTGACACAAAAAAATAGTGATATTGAATGATAAAAATTACCACGTACAATTAACATTTTCTGAAGTCATTAGAAGAAAGTAAAAACAAAAAAACAAACTAACCACGCACCCAAGCACCCTTAGAAAATCCACCTTTTTCTGTGGATCAACCCGTACCTTCTGACTGGTCTTATCTCGTGTCAGCACGAGCTACACGAAAATAGCTCATACTGTGGTGTAAAGATTAGCCAGTCTGCAAGGTTGGTAGCGGGGCTGACCGCCCAGGGTGCGCCGGACGTACTTAAGTATCGTCACTTATGGATGCTCTTTTCATGCACCCCAACTGACTGGTGAACTCGATATTCCAGATTACGAGGCATTTGACATGAACTTCACATTGAAGACCCCTGACCCCTTACCTGCAAAATAAATAAATTTATTTTAATAGTATCGTCAGATAACTTTTATCTGAGAAAAAGATGTGACATTTTGAAATATTTTGTATAAAAAAGCTGTCAAAATGTCAAACTTATTCCTAACACTAGCTACGCCCTGCGGCGTTAACCGCTTTTTTTTCCGGATAAAAAGTAGTCTATGTGTTAATGCAGGATGTCAGCTACCTCCATACCAAATTTTATCAAAATTGGTCAATCCGTTTGAGCGTGAAGAAGTAACAAACATACAAACACACATACGCACACTCAAAAACTTTCGCCTTTGTAATATTAGTGTTTTAAAAGTTATATGAAAATCAGTTACCATACCTTTCCATCTTAAAAAAGGTTCTACAAGCATGTGACATTCCCAACAAGTGCTAATAATATTATGTAGACACGTCAGTAACGTGCCATTAAGTCATTCAAATTAATATGAGCTCTTAATAAACACGTTTTTGAGTCGCTATCTCCATTTAATGACAATTTAATTTGAATTCTTGTTCACTTGTATTAGTCACAGCCCAAAGACCATCATTGTAACATAATCCAGGTGTTTAAATGTTATTTAATTAACATGTTTGTGGCAATTAAGCAAAACTTCGTGTATCGATGACATACTCGTATTATGACGTGCTATTTCCAGATTAAAACTATTTATTTCCATTTTGCTGCTTGTAAATTGTCTTTGCTGGCCGTTTCTACGTAACTGGGCAGTTATTGGCGAAACCTGAAGGGTCTCCAGCCAATGGGATGGGGGGGGGGGGGGGAAGTAAAATGCTTAACTTAAGCTAACTACTTAGACTACACTATTGTCATGATTACTAGCTACAACAGCACTAAGGGCGACTCCTAGTGGCACTCGGACCTCGGTTATGGCGTTGCTGGCGGGATTGCGAGGGAGAAAGCTTGATAAGGGCAGAATCGTGTACTTTATACTTTCAATAGCTGGTATGAGGCGACTATTGGGTTCCCGCGATACATAGAAACGGCATAAGGCGCAGGCATGGCGCAGGCGCGTCGCTTTCATACATTTTGTGCGAAAAAAAAAATTAAGCGGGACGAAAAATGTATGAAAGTGACGCGCCTGCGCCGTTCCTGAGCCTTATGTCGTTTCTATGTAATTCAGGCCTTACGTTCTCTGGGGAACATTGTAGTGGTTTTTGTCTTTAGTGTAGGTAAACTTCCGTAAGCTTGGCCCTTCGGATGGTCTGCGGGACGCGGGAGGGGAACAATTCGCCCAATTAGCCAGTCCTCTTTTATCTGTCGCTACTGGCGGCCAACAGGCGATTGGTTACTCGTTCCCCTCCCAGCTCCCGCTGACCATCGGGAGGGCCAAGCTTGCGGCGATTTACCTATAAGAATCCTACATAACCTCCTGTTTTTCCCAGAGTGGAAGAAATATATTAGGAATTAACATGGTAAAAAAAATGTGTCGAACAAACAGATTTTATACACCATGCATATATTTTAGTGGCTATAATAACTTCTATGTTTGAAAATAGTACACTTAGTAAACAATAAAACATCAAAATAACGTACTAGCACATGAATAAATAAACCGAACAGAATGAAAGTTTCCTAACAGAGTTCAAAATTCTTACCTACTTTCATAGGGCTGTCTACTATTTCACGACCGTAAGTTAAGTACCTACCTATCTAATAGAAAAGGCCAAATGAAATCTTACTAAGACGGCCTACAAATACTTTGGTACTATTCTACAAACCTACTAAAACAAAAATACGAAACAAATAATACGCCTACATAATTACTTACAAATAATAATTCTTACGGTAAAGCCGTCATCTTAGTTATCTTGGATATTATCTACTCGTAACTAAATATTCTGTAATAAGCATTAAACATGTGTATATGGTATAAGTAGATATAATTAACTGACAAGATCCTTTGGAATACAAAATAAGAAGTCTCCTTGTTTTTTCTACCATTATTTGTACACATACACACAGTACAACAGTTTGGCATCTTTAAAAACAATTAAAATAAAACGTTGCGTCTCGTACCGCTGCCGCTGCCGGTGTGACACCCCTTAACTTTGTCCGCGTACTGAGCCGCCTCAAACCGGTTTGTACCCGAGCGGGCGCCGGCGCACTCCCCGCGCGCCTTGTCGGTGACAGTCACGCACACATAAGCTGTGCGTGTAGTAGTGTACCTACGCACGGCGTTTAGTATGAAGCTTTCATTCTGCTCGGTTTATTTATTCATGTGCTACTAGCTCGTAAGAGGATTACTATTTCTACCATGTTGGCTAAGTACGATGTATTTTGACTTCGAGATTGGCTTGGATTAAAAAATATGGCGTAATGCTCACAATTCGCGATTCTAGGCTGTATAGAGGTCGTAGTCGGATTGTATAATCCGCCATATTACATTACGGCTAGCCGTTATCAAAAACAGGGCCGTTTTGAAATGCGGCGGTTCAACGATTAGCCGGATTGTCATTGCGATACGTTCTTCAATAAGGCGGGCCACGTTTAGCCGCATCGTACTACTACTTAGATTGTAGGGTTGTTTGGGTTTCCAAAGGAGTGTCTATTTCTGTCTGCAGGGTTTAAAGTAACCTAACACGAAGTGCTTCGTTCGCTCGCTTCGCTCGCTCACTCTGGCTCCCGTCATCCCCTTCGAACCTAACCTATTCGTGTCGGGGTAAGGAAATGTATATTTTCGCCCACTCAGTACTCGACGGAATTGTTGTTGTTATATCAAGCAGCGCCACGAGTGTTAAGAATCGAAACTAAAACCTGTCAAAGAGGCGACGAATGTCTCGCTGTATTACATTATAGCTAGCCGTGTTGAATAACGTATGGCGGCGAATACATTCCGGCGGTTTTTTATTCAGCTGCATTCAATCCGGCTAATCGTTGAACCGCCGCATTTCAAAACGGCCCTGTTTTTGATAACGGCTAGCCGTAATGTAATACGGCGGATTATACAATCCGACTGCGATATAGACATAAAATATTTAAAAATGGAATTCAATCTACTACCATATGCCAAATGACCTACCCGCCCAGATTATTATGAGCTCGTAACATTTGTTATATATATTTATGTTAATTATGACAACACTGGTATCAAATCGCAACATTGATATTAAAATATGACATTTGTCAACCTTGGGCGTGTTTTTTGTGTGGATTACGCCTCAATCTTCTATGAGATTGAAGGCATAATTTTAAATGCATAAGTTCTCTCAACATCTTATAGACTTACATTGAAGAACGACAGCTGCACGTATTACTGAAACAAACTCTTTGCTTAGTTTTGTTAAGGGCCCTGAACAATTTTTAAACATTTCAATTTTCATAGTAATTCATTTTTTTGTACAAATATGCGAATAGAATATCTAGCTTTAATTCCGCTGAACAAGATCGCTAGTTTGGATGCAGTATGCAGCACCACCCTCCCGCCCACAAGTATATGCACATGCAGAAAGAGTGAAAAAATAATGCAACATGCAACCAAACCAATACACGACACGTGTTGCGTCCCTGCACGGAGCATCCTCAGGATATGCTGACTCCTCGACCGCTAGGACTATTTTACCCCCAGTATGCAATTTTCCAGTAAAACCTGCATATAAATGAGCCCTTCACGAGGGCACCCGGTTTGGCGAATGCGACTACAGGGTGCAATCCTGGAGGGCACCCGGCACTGAACGTGTTAAAACTAGGATATCTGAAGTGTAGTATTTTCGTTGCATTATCTTAATTATTTGCCAACGACAACGTATTTCTCCTCGCCCATTGTCCAGCGTACTTATTCAATTATTATTGTTTATTTTTACCAACACTATTTTTCCAATTGGTACCAAGTTGATCTCTAATATTTTCGTATTCACTTAACAGAAATAATTTCAATTCAACACATAAGATTTCAAAACATTGTACACACCGCAATCGCGAATTACTCCTAACCAAACAAGATATTAATGTTTATCTTATTACATAAATATAATCTTTATAAATTGTCATATAAAGTCTTCGTTGCCTTGAAATAAAAATACGAAAGTACTGTTGCCTAATTATTTGCTTAGAACATACTTAGGCTTATAGCCTATGTAGGTAAATATAGGCTTTGATTATACAAGCTGGAAATTTGAGCTGAGGCAGTAAGGACAGCTGCCTTGACCGTTGTAACTACAGCTACTCCTCTTATTTTTTTTTTAATATTTTTCTCTTCATACCTATACATATTTTGAAAAAAAAACAGTCGGTGAGAGGAACGGAAATTTTCACAAAACATTTTGATGATACCAATTGATCCTATTTCCCATAAGGATCAAAAGACTTCCCGACTATCTGAGCTCGAAATACTACAAATTTACTAAAAATCGCAAAAATGTATAGGAAAACATTAGGTTCTCAGGATACATTCTCAGGATTCTCAGATTTTGGGTAAATGGTAAAGTCAGCGAGAGGTAGAGGAAGAGTTCGTGGCTAATTGTCAACCGCGCAGATCATACGACTTGGGAGGTTAAGCTGCGCTTGCCGCGGCCAGTCTGTGGATGGGTGACCGCTCGTCATACGACGAGACCCCTCCGTGCCACAGAGAGCACGTTAAACAGTCAGTTCCGGATGTCATACGAATACCTATGACAGTAAACTTTAGGATATCGGCATTGCCCAGTCACTGGGTTGCGGAGTCACTGGGTTGGGTGATGGCAGTCGCTCCGTGTAAAATACTGGTATTCAGCCGCATCTGGCTAGACTGGAAGCTGACCCCGACATATTTGAAAAGGCTAAGCAGACCGGTAAAGTCAGCGAGAGAAATGGCGGTTCTCTTAGTTTGACGCTCTTCTATCTTGTTTTTTAAAAGGATCAAAGGACTCTTTCGGAAGAACTTTTTTTCTTTGGAAGCACTATAAACTGTGCCGGTTTTCTCACGATATTTTCCTTCACCGTTGACGCAAGTGATAATCAAATTTTGATTCGCACATGAATTCGAAAAGTCAGAGGTACAGTAAAACAGGGCAATTGTGTAACGTAACCAATATCAATCATGGCAGTTGATGTGTCAAAAACAATATTCATTGAGTGGTACTTAATTGTAGAGAAGTCGGATTGTTAATAGGTACATACGTTGCTATGGAAATTGTTGATCAGTCAAAATCAAAGCCATAGCGATTACGAGTGAATGTAGAATGCTTGAACTTGAATCCTCCTGCATGGAAGCCAAGCGTTCAACTAGGTACTAGGCTAACGCAGCTTTTGCCTCAGTTCAAATTGAATTCTACGCAATTTATCAATGCTAAAACAATGCATAACTTATGTCGGAATATTAAAAAACGGTAGTAAATGAACTATTAGTCATGTGCCGGTAATTTTTTGTGTGTATTTATTATTCACGCTTCTGATTCTAAATGAATACGAGTTGTTCTGACACGCCCTGAACTTAATCTCTGTATCCCATACGCGATTTTAATAGCTTATTATTAAAACTGCTACCATGACTCTTAAAAGAAGGAACTAGTCGGTTTGTAATTAACAAGGCTGCGGTCAGGTCGATAATTTTTATCTCTGTCAGAAAACTATGGTTTAATAGTCGCTTTTCTTAGCAAACTTTTGCATATTGCCAGAAACATGTAACAATTTATTTCTCCTTGGGGTATTTATTTTGTAACTTGGGGACATTCCGGCATGATACATTCGGGAGCAATGAATCCGGGTCACCAACAGAAACCTTAATATTTCGGAAACTCCCGAAAATTCGAAATCTCGCCAAAATTATAAATGTAGGCGTTACCTTTGAATTACTTTTTGGTTTACCTTCATAAATAAACTTACTACTTAGCAACAACGCACGCAAGGACAGAATACATAATCAGACTATTTCTGAGTGTCATCAAAAATTGCATAAACCTAATAAAGCAAAATATATTCATCAATAAGTTATAGTAGAACTCAACGTTTTGGTACATCCATTAGCGTCTCAGACTGATTGATTAAAATCTTAATATATAATGTGATTCGGCGCCGAACTCTTTGTACACATAGAATTAGGGTTATCAAACGTATGTTTTTGAAATTATCAGTATATGAAACCTCCGTCTAGTCGTATTCCTATGAAATTAGTCAACAAAACGAGATAAATTGACTTATCACTGCAGGGTTAAGTGAAACTCACCGATAAATCAGTCCTCATCAAGCTCTCTCCCCCCAAACCGCCCACCAGCAACGCCCTAAGCCGAGGTCCGAGTCTCACTAGGGGTCGCCCTTAGTGCTGTTGTTGCTAGTAGTCATGCTGTTAGTGTAGTTTAAGTAGTTATAGGTCTAGCACATAACTGAGTCAGTGCCTGGGGTATGGGAGCGGCACGGGAGGGGTGACATATGACGTGACATGACGTGTGCGAACTATCTCGCAATACACGTGATAAACATAATGAAGATATCTCTTACGATATTTTCACTACTACTAGTTAATGAAAGTGATTCAAGCCATTCATACAGTGACGGTACAGACAGCGATAAGGAATCTGATTAACTAAATTTGGGATTTCGGGATTTGTTTGTTGTTTTTTGTTGTTTCAGTTGAAAATATTAATACTTATTAAATAAAATGATATAATTACTGTAACTTATTTTTAACCGACTTCAAAAAGGAGGAGGTTCTCAATTCGGTTGTATTTTTTTTTTATTTTTTATGTTTGTTACCTCATATCTCCGTCACTTATGAACCGATTTGAAAAAATCTTTTTTTGTTCGAAAGGGTATACTTCCCGATTGGTCCCATATAAATTTTGTTATGATTAGACCATGAACTTCAGAGCTATGGAACGGAACTCCTCATCGGACACAAGCAAAATTTTCAAATTACTAATATTGCTTTGTTTATATTTGTTGTTGGGAACTGACTACTGGAAAAGAGGAGGGGGTGCGTGTCCCCCCTCCCCCACTTTAAAATGTTTTCATAATATCGTGTAAGGTATCATTTGAAAGGTCTTTTTATGCCCGACTACGTCAAAGCCAAAAAGAAGGGTTATGAAGGAGGGGGTTAAAATTATGACACTAAAACGTATTTAATAAAAAATAAACTTTAAAAAAAAGTAAAAACCGACTTCAAAGAAATACTAAAAGGAGTAAAATAATTAAGTACCATAACATAAAATTAACAGTTTCAGAAGTCGGTGCAACTCTACACTGAAGCAAATAGAAGCCACCGACTTCTGAAACTGTTAATTTTATGTTATGGTAATTATTTTACTCCTTTTAGTATTTCTTTGAAGTCGGTTTTTACTTTTTTTTAAAGTTTATTTTATTGTTTTCCTTGTCACGCGTAATTGTATTAATTTATTTAACTTCAGTATACACACGTAAATATCGTAAGAGATATCTTCATTATATTTTATCACGTGTATAGCGAGATAGTTCGGACACGTCGTCATATGCCACCCCGCCCGTGCCGATCCCATACCCCAGGCACTGACTCAGTTATGCGCTAGACCTGAGCTTAGGTTAAGTATTTTACGTCTCCACCATTAGCTAGAGACCCTTCAGATCTCGCCAATAACTGCCCGGCTACGTAGAAATGTTCCACAAAGACCAACTACAACAGTACAAAAGAAAAAATAAATAAATGTTAAGTAAAAACTTTACATTCGGATTTTGAAATGTTTACCTGTAAAAGACATACGGTACTGAAACGTGGTCGCTCACAATGGGCCTCATAAGAAGGCTCAAGGTCACCCAATGAGCAATGGAGAGGGCTATGCTCGGAGTTACCCTGAGTGATCATATCAGAAATGATGAGATCCGCATGAGAACCAAGTTAACCGACATAGCTCGAAGAATTGCCAAACTTAACGGGCAGTGGACGGCACATTGCTCGCAGAACGGATGGCCGATGGGGCCGAAAGGTTATGGAGTGGCGACCGCGTACCGGAAGACGCAGCGTGGGTAGGCCTCCCACAAGGTGGACCGATGATCTGGTGAAGGTCGCGGGAATCCGTTGGATGCGAGAGGCACAGGACCAGTCGATGTGGCGATGCTTGGGCTCCCCCTGCCTATGTCCAGCAGTGGACGTCTTTCGGCTGAATGATGATGATGATGATGATGATCTGTAAAAGATAGCTCGGCATTAAAATTATATATTTTTAAAAAATATATATTTTATTATACAACGTTATTTTTAGGAGATACCTATGAGGCTTGCATAGTCACAAAAGTGTACTAATGCCTCGAAAAAAAAAAGAATAAAAAAAAAACAAAACTTTATTTTTAGTATAAAACCGAGATACCCCAACAAGATTTTCATCAGAACTGCCTGAATATGTGTTTTTTTTTTAAATCTCCAAGTTACACCGTTATGTCACGTTTATGTCGCGTTAAGTTCCCTAGTAAAGTGTGAAATGCCTGAGATGTGCTATGCAGGGGTTGTCCAATACACGGAAACTGACCGAGCGGACCATCTCAAGCCTCAAGGTGTGTCTATTCCCGTCAACTGTTATGGGTAGAAACCTACTGAAACAAAATTGAAATTTATGAAAAAAAGAAAAAAATGTGGTGTAAAAAATATATCAATCGATTCTCCTAGTGATTCTGAACAAACTAGTTTCAGGTTTAGTATATACTAAAACTAAGCTTGTGTACATGTCAAATTCGTTTCAAAATTGCAAAGTATGTGTTTGACAACCCTGCAAAAAACTTATCCTTCTTCTATCGATATGTATGTGATGTCGTAATTATGAAGAAAGACGTAACTAACGGATGTTAGGAGCGGAATATAATGGAGAATGCATTTTTGCAAAATGATTAATATATCATGTTTATTTTAATACATATTAATGATAGCGTAAATACCAGACAATTTTTTTAGCTTTTATAAGTATTTGACATAAACTTCGTTTGCTATAATACATTTAAGTAAGTCAAACAGCTTTTATATTGTAACTTTCATCAATTTAATTAATTAATTGCTTGTTTTTTTTTTTCTCTTTATTTAAGGAATTTTTATACATAAAGTACATGTCAATTCCATCGTAACCTAACTTAAACTAAACTACATCTACTTACTAGTTATGGCTTACCTACGACTAAATAACATAAACAGCGCTTTAGCGGCTTCAGACAATGGAGAGGACAACGTCTCGTGGAGCATACCCACATTAGTTCTGCTTAAGTTGTAAGTTCTTATTAAGAGCTCTCGATCGGTATTGCTATACATAATTGCTTGATGTAAGCTGCCAATATGAAAAGCTATCGTCTGTCGGAAAAGCACAAACTCTTTACGGTTTCTACAATGTTTTTTCGTTTTTATTATTATTTTGTTCCTCTGTCTACTTTTGACTACAAGGTTATTCGGAAAGGGGGTACTAATCCGCGGGCCACTTAAAGTATCACTGATGACCAGTGATCGGAAAAGGGTGAGCTAATTTACCTAAACTTCAAAGAACAGAGACAAAAACTGGAGACTTCCTTACGACAATTTTTTTTTATCGGGAGAATTTTCTCGGATATTGTCTTTCATTTGTTTTCAAAAAATAAAAGACAATCTCCTTTTTTGAAAACAATAAACAATCTCTTTTTTAAAAACAATGAAAAACGTGTCATCTGGTTTTGTGACAATTTTGGGAAACAAAAATAGGAAACGAATTTAATTGTTTTCTGTACTATTAACATATTACATGTACTTTAGTGATGTCTCGAAACCCGGAATAATTTTCACGAAAAAAAATGTTGTCGTAAGGAAGTCTCCGGTTTTTGTCTCTGTTCTTTGAAGTTTAGGTAAATTAGCTCACCTTTTTCCGATCACTGCTGATGACTGTTTTAAAGCAAGTATTAAAATTTCAAAATTCAATTATTTTTATTTCAAAGGAAAAAAATTTTCATTTTAGTTTTTAAAAATTCTTCATCCCTGCTTTAGTTACGAATTCAGATATTGAAGCTTCTAATCTGTGACTCCAAATATGACCTAAAATGTAAACTCAGCTGATCATAACTTAGGATAGATAGATTTTAGCGTATTTTTAAGAAATCTTTGAACAGCTTTTTCTATTAAACTATTGACTTTTAGGGAAAGTTGTAGAACAAAAGTTATTCATTATTATGGGTACTTTAACACCCTTTCAGATTAGTACCCCCTTTCCGACTAACCTTGTACAGGTTGAAATTGTAAACACTCGACAAACCGAAATGGGAGATTGTACCTACTCATCACTATGAACAACTTTTAATATGGGATCAAAAAAGAAATCACGAAAAAAAAAACTGCTGTTCCCGACATTTTGACGAGTTATGCGAATATAAATGTAGGCAACATATGGTTTTTTTTCGCGATTTCCGGTTTGGTCGCATAGTAAAAGTTGTTCATAGTGATGAGTACAATCTCCCATTTCGGTTTGTCGAGTGTTTACAATTGCACCCTGTATATTATTCGCCGAAATATAAAAAAAAACAAAATGAAAACATGGTGTTCTTAATGTGAGTCATTTTCGTTCCACTGGCTGCTGTCGATCCGGTGTCAATCGGATAGAGATATCTTACTATATTGCTTTCACGGTAAGTTGATTAATTTGGCAGATGTCAGTTCATGACATGAAAATAAATTGTAATGGCGCTTGTGTATGACAATTTAATTCAAAAAGTATTAAATCAATTTAAAATATTAATAAAGCCTTACCCCAAAGGTTGTTTTAAAATCAGAAACATAGAAACAATATAGTTATATGTGTTTAACGCCATAATTATATATTACATACATGATTTTGAAAAAACCCCGACGCGTTTTCAAACTTGCGTCAGATGGTACCAGTTGCCAGAGACGTGCGTATCGATTAAATAATTTCGATAAATTTATATTAACAGAATGAATATTTTGACTGTCGTAATAATTATAGACGATAGGCTCAGTTGATTGAATAATTAAAATAAGGCTCATTATAGCCCAGTTGCCTTGCAAAAGGTCGGTCAGTCCTAAATTTTGGATACGTGATACTGATATGTGTTCTTATAAAAATTACAAATTTTGTACCTTGAGTGACCTCGGCGCGCTCTGCCATCTTGGGTTAAAGAACCCAAAAATGAGTTTTTATTAAATAACTCCATATGGGTTTTATGCTAAAAATTATTCACATCAATTTTGTAGAAAATTAAATTCTTATTTTTCATTCCAGACTCAAAATCAGAGGTATTTTATAGGTTTGAAGCCCATGTCTGTCTTTCTGTTTGGCTGTCTATTTCTCTCTCTGTCTGTGTGTCTGTTTGTGGGCTTTTCATAAAAAAACACCTAACATAACACATCCAAAATTCAGGACCGACGAACCTTTCGCAAGATAAACCTCTTTTTCGCGACCCGGCTACTGGGCTTATTATTGGTGTTAAATAAACATTTATGTTCACTCATCCCATACCTGCTGGATTCATTATCACATCAGCACGTAATCGTCTATTGTTGAAGATATGACTTAGGGCTGATTTTTCAATCGTCAGATAACTTTGATCTAAGGAATAAATATGACGGTTTGACATATTTCCTACACAAAAGCTGTCAAAACGTCGAACTTATTCCCCAGATATAATTTATCTGGCGATTGAAAAATCAGCCCTTAATCCTAATTACTTAAATCACAAGTATTTGAAATGTACATAAAATCACATTACAATAATTTGTCAAATTCTCGCTGAAATTTTACAAATTTTATCGACAGTTGAATCGACTACAGTCACATGTCTAGCAACTCCTATTGACATGTGTCATTTTAATCTTCTTATCGTGAAAACAATATAAACAATAGCTATCGATTGCCACAGATTATACAGACGTTGTAACAACCCATTACTTGACACTTGACGTATCGCTGTAACGCCCAATGTGTCAAGCAGGCTATTTATCATAGTTCTTCAAGTATTTATTACATGCAATCTAATTTACATGACATAACATCACGAGATACACTCGGGAATACATCCCGGAAGGATTGGCTAGAGGTGTATATTACATCCTCATTTCACCGTTATGTTAACTTAATTTAATTATCACAAATGCAGGTTCTTCACGATTATTTTTTTTATTTTTTGAAAACACCTTGCCCCACTCTAGTATTTGTCCTGTATCGTGGGTGTTTTTACGGACACAAATCTCATATACACAAACACGTAAAATTGGTGTGTTCTATTTTATACCAGACAGCATAAATTGGTTGTATCTTCTTCTAAAAGAATATGGCTTTAGGAAAGACAAGGACCAATAAATTTTGTCGTCAATGGCTTCGCTTTAATAATACAAAACTAACTTCTCTGGGCGACAAACGTTCAGTGGAATGCTAGGAATAGATATCTTTTTATGGCTCCGTACCTTCGTGCCAACGGAAACCAATATGATTAGTAACAACTAAGCCTACGCTGCGCCGCGCCGTCTGTCCGTCCATCTGTCTGTCTGTCACAGGGCTGTATCTTTTAACCGTAATAAGTAGCCAATTGTTTGTCCAGAATATGTGTTACTATGTATTCTACTATGGTTTCTATTTGGATTCTACTAGGGCAAATATTAAAAATCATTACCCAAAAGGTATCCCCAAACAAGAAACCTCGAAAATAACATTTATTCAACGTGTTTTATTCCTTCTCTATCTCAAAAATGAAAATACATACAAGCGTGAAACATCGTAACTATGATTGTTGTGCATTCTTCACAGCAGTCTTGCTCAAAGTGGGCGATAACGCCCCCTTGTGGGCGCTAGAGACCTACAAGGGGGGCGATAAAGGGCGGTAAATGTAATTATTGCGATGGTGATTTTTAAGAGGTATTAATGTTAAAAAAATTAGGGGGCGCTATAAAATAATTGATTCTCAAAGTGGGCGGTTGACGAAATAAGTTTCAGAACCAGAAATAAGTTTAACAAAAAATAATAAAAATGTTTTTTCTCAGAAATGTGTGGTGGCACGGAACCCTTAATCCGCAAGTTCGACTCGCACTTGGCGGGTTTTTTAGTACATAATCCCCGTCCATATCCAACCCAGACACTTACGAAGCAACCAACCTTCACGATTAGACGAAACACCAATAACTACAAACACAAACAAAATAGCCAGCAACACATTGCATAACCCCCACGCCACTGACGTTACCCGACGCGACGGAAAGAAAGTGCGTCAAGTCACAAGGTCACGGCCGACGTGGGGAATACCGACGCATTTGTTATTAATGGGAGAGAGATCGGGTCAGTAAATGTGGATATTTGCTAGAAATAATTAGATATACATATTTAGAATTTATGATTAGTTACGGTTTACTCACGTGCATTTTTCGGGATTGCCCGACTAGTTTCGGATCCAAACGGAGCTCGTAATCACGAGCTGTTCACGCGGCGTGGTCGCGAGTCAAACCCTTTTCGAATCGAGTTCGACTCGCGTGACACGTGAGTCAAACATAACTAATCATAAATATGAATGTGTGCAGTGCCGGCGTTAGGGGGGGGGCGTGATGGGGCGATGGCCCAGGGCGACAAATTCTGGGGGGCGCCAAGGTCTGAAGTTGGAGTACTAACACTTGATATTGCTTCCCTCAAGTGGGCGCCACAATATTTTCGCCCGGGGTGTCAGTGGCCCTTACGCCGGCACTGAATGTGTGTCACAAAAGCTACAATACAAAAAATATTTAGAATTGTCATCAAAATAAAAAAATGCACTTTCAACAAGCAGGGACAGAAAAAAAAAGGTAGGAAGAGAAATTAAGAATACCGGGCCTTCTAAATCAAGTGGTCATGAAGGAAAAGTCTTTTTAACTAAAGTTTTTTTACTTAAAGTAGACTTAATTTTATTATCAAGTAAGAAATACTGCATTCAAAGATTTTTACAAAGTCTCTTGCTTAAGTATTGAATTGACAAAACTGCAAAAAAGTATCATCACGATGGAATTATGTAAAAAAAAAACATGAGAAGCACGCTGTTTTTTTTGACACACTTTATTAGTACTATAATGCCAAAAAGTGTAACAGTTAACTAAACAAAAATACTTAATAAGCAGTTTTTATTACACCTTAAACTGTTAGTAGTGTACAGTGCAAGCACAGCACAGTTTTCATATCAATATGTCAGCATTTTACCTGCGCTGGGCCGCCCAATTTAGTACACGAATAGCATTCATACCGCGTGCACTCATCTAGCATGCAATCATACTTTTATCAATCAATATCAATAAATCAGTGTATCAATCAGCATCAAATCAAGGTGTAAGGTCCATACAAGTAGACTAAAAATACAGAAAAGCGTTGCATTCACATGTAAATGGGTCATCTCATCACTCAGCATGATGCTGTGTTCTAGCATTGGTAATGTGGCGGCATCTATCTCGCCACATGCGAACTATCCTACATCGCGCAATCAAGATTTAACACGCAGATAGTATATATACAACCCCCCAACATCAACCGTTGGGCAGTAGCCCGCCAGGCACAAGACTCCGCCTGGTTGGAGGATCCTCCCTTTGGTTGGAGGAACACCACACCATGGTTCCTCCACATTGGTGACCCCGACGTGATCGTCACAGACAGTGTTTCCACACTGGTGACGTCACACGCAACCTTCGCAGCCTCGGCAGCCACATCATCACTCCCTCAGCAGCTCAGCATTCAATCGAGCAGCAAGCAGCGAGTCCCACAGCCAGTCAGAATCCTCGGCTTCAACGGTGATGTGACCACTAGCCTGCAGCGAACGCGCAAGCCTGGTCACGACCCTCAGCCCACTCCAGCATCATGGCGCATCATACTGCACTTCGGCCGGTCAACTAGCAGAGGCACTTCTCTCCTGGTCGACGCAAGTCCACAGCCACCACTCACCGCTCACAGTTCCGACTCACTGCGAACTACGCGGCATCTAGTTTCGACTCAAAGGAACCCCTCACTGGCCCTGGCAAATTCTCAAGACTCAACGACCGCTGACTCATCAAGACGATAGACCTCCGGTCTCAGGGGGGGAGTGATGTGGCGGCATCTATCTCGCCACATGCGAACTATCCTACATCGCGCAATCAAGATTTAACACGCAGATAGTATATATACAACCCCCCAACATCAACCGTTGGGCAGTAGCCCGCCAGGCACAAGACTCCGCCTGGTTGGAGGAACACCACACCAAGTTTCTCCACAGTAAGGTAAGCTATTCCAAGTACTTTCCCTGCATCACCAATATAGATGTTAATATATGGTGTTTTATTTATATATGTTACCGGCAATCTGTATAATCCGGTATTCTATACAATACCTAGCAGTGGTGAAGGGTGATTTTTCTTAAAAGGGAAGCCGGACCAAAAAATGCTTACCTTGCTCAAGTGTGATGCGTGAATTCCAGTAACTACTCGTTTCGAAAGGGAAGCCGATAGGAATCGAGTTGTATGGAGCCTTCGCCACTGATACCTAGGCAATGTATAGAATGCCTAAAACGCTTAGGTAGTGTATGAAATATTATTTATTTCATACTTTGCCTAGGCATTCTATACAATACCGAATGCGCAGCCGATAATGTGTGAAAAAGACGAGAGCGGCGAAGGGGAAGACGTGCGAGCAGGCAGTAAACTCCACGCGAGGCACAATAAAAACAAATGAAAAACTTAAGAAGACGTTTGTAAGGGTGTTTGGGTTTCCAAAGGAGAGTTGACGGAGCCCCGCTGAGCAGGGCTCCTATTTCTGTCTGCAGGGTTTAAAGTAACCTAACACGAAGGGAATGACGGGCGCTTCGTTCGGTCGCTTCGCTCGCTCACTCTAGCCCCCGTCATCCCCTTCGAACCTAACCTATCCGTGTCGGGTTGCCCCAAATTAATAACCAAATCTATTGACTTCACACATTGCCGGTGGACCAACAGGTATTCTATACAATGCCTAGGAAATGTATACATTACCTAGGCAAAGTATGTAATGGACAATAATATTCATGATATTTCATACATTGCCTGGACGACCCAGGTATTCTATACATTGCTTAGGTATTGTATAGAATACCTGAATTATACACATTGCTGGTAACATATATAAGATATATAGATATATGTACAATATCGAGATATTGTACATAATTGCTTAATCACCAGCAGAGACGCCTCGCTCCCTACAGGTGACTAAGATAATTAGATCGGAGATTGGTAGACATATTACATTAGCATCGTTCTGCAAAAATTTGGTTGAGAAGGTTAAACGGCAATATTACCAGCAATTGATTAATTAATGGGTAATATTTAAAAACCTATAATGTTATTATTAAAAGATACGTTCGTAAAATAGAATTTTCATAATTTAGTGTGACTGCCTCCTTGGTCGGGCAAGGTGTTACTAGGTTTTTCCGTGTGGAGTTTCTCAGTAGCAGCTCGAAGTCTGGATTTGTGCCCGGTTGATGGCAATAGGCTCCCCCTATTACATAGGACTTAAACATAACGGCGAAATGACGGTGCATTATACACCTCTGCCGAATACAGGCATGATGTTACATTAGGTTATGTAATAATATATTTTATTATTAAAACATACGTTCGTAAATTAGAAAATTCACAATTAATTGTCCATTTAAAAGATAAAAACTTGTATCTGAATACCAGTTACCAGCGGGTTTGAAAA
Organism: Amphipyra tragopoginis; assembly: GCA_905220435.1. Taxonomy (NCBI): domain Eukaryota; kingdom Metazoa; phylum Arthropoda; class Insecta; order Lepidoptera; family Noctuidae; genus Amphipyra; species Amphipyra tragopoginis. Next base: position 5,738,750 of record HG991997.1, on the reverse strand, counting down.
AATAAACAATCATTAACTGACATCATAAAATACCTTAAGGCCTCGTTCAGGAAGACGCGGGGCGTTGCGCGGCCCGTCGGGCGTCGCGTCGCGCAGTCTAATCAAACATATGGTAATGTATGAGAGCATTCACGTAGATGCATCATCACCAGTGATCGGAAAAAGGTGAGCTAATTTACCTAAACTTCAAAGAACAGACACAAAAACTGGAGACTTCCTTACGACAGCATTTTTTTTCGGGAGAATTTTCTCGGAGATTTTCTTTCACTTGTTTTCAAAAAATAAAAGACATTCTCCTTTTTTGAAAACAATAAACAATCTCTTTTTTAAAAACAATAAAAACCGTGTCATCGGTTTTGTGTCAATTTTGGGAAACAAAAACAGGAAACGAATTCAATTGTTTACTGAATTAATAACATTAATATTTAACCTGTGTAGTACTTTAATTATAGACACAACAGATAAACAATGGCGGCCGTACCGGTTTCGGTACACTTGGGCGAGTGACATTAAATGTACTTTAGTGATGTCCCGAAAACCGGAATAATTTTCCCGAAAAAAAATGTTGTCACAAGGAAGTCTCCACTTTTTGTGTCTGTTCTTTGAAGTTTAGGTAAATTAGCTCACCTTTTTCCGATCACTGGTCATCACGCGCGTTATGTTTGATATTGGGCGCTTCTCGCAGCGCACCACGCGCCGCACAACGCCCCGCGTCTTCATAAACGGAACTACACATTACCATGTTTGTATTTGTGCGTGCAACGCTGCTGTTGACGCCGCGGGCCCCACCTGCCGCTTCACGTGCCGCTTCTCCGTAAACGGAGAAAACGCGCAACGCGCCGCACGACGCCACGCCACACGCGCCGCGCAACGCCCCGCGTCTCCCTGAACGAGGCCTAAGAGGGTTAAGAATTTATTTTATGACTGGAGGTAAAATATTAGTGTAATTTGGAATAATTGGGATAAAATACTTTGACCTCGATTATCACTTCGTGAAGAAAAACATCGTGAGGAAACCTGTACATCTGAGAGGGCTCTAAACAGTACTCGATGTGTATCCGCTAACCCGTACCAGGCCAACGTGGGGGACGACGGCCTATATCCTTCTTATTTTGAGAAGACGCCCGTGCTCAATAGTAGGATCTGCTGATGATGATTTGATAATGACTTGGACCTAGTTGTAATTAACTACATGTCACCCTAGGAACGCCCATGTGAAAAATAAATTGAAGACCAATCGACAGACTATGGATTTACAAGATCTGGCAAATTTGAGTAGTGGATCCTTTGCACAAGAAAGATAAAGGACGGTATCACGGTACCCAATTTTAGGCTCCCTAACTCTTATTCAGTGTAATATACAGGGTGTTAACGAATTCATGTAATTCCTTAAAACCACATGATCTACTACTGGTGTAGACAAGCCCCGCACGGGATATAGCTTGGTTGAAAATAAAAAAATAAAAATCTTTTTTTTTTCATGCGGCTTTGTTACCGACCGTATCTAAACCACCTAATAAGGATTCAGTAAAAAAATAAGAAAGTATTTCTGTGCAAAAAAAAAAATATTTGTGTGAACATTTCGATGCCACGCATAAATTAATGAAAGTACGGCGACACGGCTGGCAGGAACGACTGACGCGATATCGCTCTTTGCAGTCAGATAACTCAAGGCTCTAAAAAGACTCAGAAATGGAAGACCAAAAAAAAATTTTGATTTTTTTTTGCTTGATTTTCGAAAATTCCCATTTAGGGTTAATCTGTGTCACCAGTAGATCACGTGGTTTGAAGGAATTACACGATTTCGTTAACACCCCGTATAGTTAGGGCGCCCGGTTTCTTCGGTTTCGGTCGGGACTCGCAATCTGGCCCTAAAAACCGGGCAGTGGTGTACCTAAACGCTTAAGAAACTATAGCCTAATTTACCCGGAGGAATGTAAGGATTCTAACGATACTACACCATCTAAATCGGTTCAGCCGTTTAGAAGTTATGGAAATATTGAAGTTAAAGATAGTCACACTCATACATACATACCTTAACACACTTAAGTACTTTAACCCTGAAAACATAACACTCCTTTTTTTGGGCAATCGAGTAAAAAGAAACATTATTCCGCTCTTCCTATAATTTATTAAGCTAAAAAAAACAGCAAAATCAGCATGTCATATCAAGTCACGTAATCATGTCCTTTAATTTGCACCAAAGTGCTGCGGCTGCGTAAAAACGGGCCGTTGACCCACCTTATTACCAACAACAAAGCCAGACGACCTTGTAACACTAGCTTATAATATTGTTAGCATTTTAGTGCTAATATATTTTGCCAGCGTTAGAAAAATCTTAGCTTTTCGAGATGACAGCTATCTGTGCCTAATCCACAATACATTATGCTAGCATTATGTGAAGGCGCGTCAGGAGGAGCTTGTGGCTAAATAATTACAGCCGCATAGACCGATCTTCCGGGTTAAGCCACGCTTGCCGAGGTTGGTCTGTGGATGGGTGACCATTTACCATAGCGAGTTTCCTCCGTGCCTCGGAAAGCACGTAAAGCCGTTGGTCCCGGCTGTCATTTGTAGATCTTTGACAGTCGTTACTGTTGGTCAGAAGCCAGAAAGTCTGACAACCAGTCTTACCAAGAGTATCGTATTACCCATTTACTGGGTTGTGGAGGTCTGATAGGCAGTCGCTCCATGTAAAATACTGATATTCAGCTGCATCCGGTTCGACTGGAAGCCGACCCCAACATAGTTGGGAAAAGGCTAGGCAGATTGATTGATGTGAAGGCGCGTTGTTTTAGTTTAGAGATCATATAACATTTTTTAGGGTTCCGTACTATATAAAATGTAAAACAATGTATGTAATATGTAAAACAAAGCTCTTTAATTTAATACTTTTAGTGCGGAACCCTAAAAAATGTTATATGATTCTTCAAACAAATAATTTGTAACTATAAATAAAAGTCCAATAAATAATTCGTGATTTTTAAATCCCGGGATTAAAACGTCATTATAATTATTCCAGGATTTTAGAGGAGGTATTATCCACTCTATGTTAGGTACTTCCTTCCTCGAAGTTTAGGTAAATATACTCTAACTATTCCGATCTCTGCTGATGACTGTTAAATAAGAGTTAAAATTTCAAAATTCGATAATTTTTATTTGCATACAAAATGATTTTTATTTAATTTTTTTCATAAATTCTTGATCCCTGCCTTAGTTACGAATTCAGGAAATGGAGCTTCTAATCCGTGACCCCAAATATGACTTAAAATGTAAACACAACTGATCGTAGCTGAGGATAGATCGATTTTAGCATATTTTTTATGTAATCTTTGAACAGCTATTTCTTTTAAATTATTGACTTTTGGGGAAAGTTGTAGAACAAAAGTTATTCATTATTATGGGTATATTAACACCCTTTCGGATTAGTACCCCCTTTCTGACTAACCTTGTATACAACGTGTATCATAAATAACGCACAACCTCACTGTACTCGTCATTATGAACAACTTTTACTATGGGACCAAATTTGAAATCGCGAAAAAAAAATCAGCTGTTCCCTACATTTTGACGAGTTATGTGAACATTAATGTAGGGAACAGCAGATTTTTTTCTTATCTATGTTACACCTAGTATACTAACGCAATGAATATTGTTTTTGACACGTCATCAACTGTCATGAATGATGTTGATTACGTTGCGCAATTGCCCTGCTGCCACCAGAAGTTCGTAGAGCAGTAGCTAGCTCTAGCGAAAGAACCAAAATGGAAAGCGATACGCGTCACCCTCTGCACTACAACATCCCCGTTCGGCAAAGACATAAGAGCCGTAATAGCTTTGCACAACGTGTCCTCCCACTCACTGGCGAACGTTCACAGGCAAGAGTCCGGTTGTGGCGAGATAAGGCTTCTCTACCGACTCCGTTTGTTGCCCCTTCCGAGGATCTCCCACCTGGGCATGAGTTGCCTTGGCTGACCTGGAAGTCTCTAAATAGACTTCGGACTCAAGTTGGTCGAAGCAAAGAAAATCTGCTCAGGTGGAAATTTGCGGGTAACTCAAACCTTGACATAAATGTGGTGCCGTTCCGCAAACTATGGCGCACTTAACATCATGCCCCGCCTGCCCTGTTACCTGTACGCCACAAGAACTAATGGACGCTACGGATAGTGCTAAACTCATTGCTGAGTTCTGGGCCGACACGGTGTAGATTGTCATCGACACGCTAAGAAGAAGAAGAAGCCCTGCTGGTTCGTGCCTAGCAGTGGAACAGTAATAAGCTAATTATTATTTATCATAACAATCCGATTATCCTTTGCCCGACCTATCAATCACTTCCAGGACCTAGCCGCAGGCGTACTGACCATAACTAGAGCAGTGAAAAAATTTGCTCGTAAATGCGTAACAGGCTACATACTTCCACGATCAGCCTTGCAAAATTCATGATCATTTGTCATTTATTACGCAGCATAAATAACAATATTTTCATAGCCCGCTCACGAATGGGCGTGGCATATATTGTTACAATTTAATTATAAATCAATAACTCAGGAAATCTGCATATTGTCCCCATTGTACAATCACGATCAGGTACAGTCACGCGCAAAAGGAGTGGCTACTGGTAAAAAAAATGGTAATAATATTTAATTTCGCTTCCTACTCTGTTTCTTAATTAGCAAAAAGTTTGGTAAAAAATGTGGTGACAGATAATTTGCGTTATTACTTTTTTTTTGTTGAATTGATATCTGATTTGGTGCGTGTTTAAGTCACGATCATTCGTTTAAGCCTGAGGCAAAATAGACCTTTGTCTAAGGATTCAAATAATACCTAATTCAAAATTTTTGTGATATTTCGGAAAGACTTTTTAAAATTAATTTACATTCGGCATTCACCTTGATAAGATACTGTTGTTTTGGCCCTAAATTCATATATGTCCTCCGCTCTTCCCACTTATGGAAGCAGTTGCAACTTTTAGAAAGAATAGACCAAATTATACGAAACACCTTAACGTCCATTTTAAATGTGGCCCTGAACGACCGATCTTGGATCCAAGCCACACTACCTATTCGTTTTGGTGGGCTTGGCGTTCGCAAAATTTCCAGTGTAAGTTTACCGGCGTTCCTGTCCTCGGTCCACAGTACAGAAAAGTTAACCAGGAAAATCTTGGCTTCCTCACTGGTTGACTTTGAAGTGCCGTGCTTGACCGATGCTGTAGACGCTTGGAAAATGACTTGCCCAAATACAGATTTGCCCGTCATCCCATCTTCACAGAGACAGTGGGATGAGCCGCTCTGCAGGTTGGTACGGAATAATTTAATTAACACGTCCACCAATACTGCTGAGCGTGCTCGTCTGCTGGCTGTGGGTGAGTGGGAGTCGGGACTTTGGCTTCAGGCACTTCCCTCACCCAGCATAGGTACTATGCTGGATGACACCAGCTTTCGGCTCGCTACATGCCTACGCGTAGGTGCTCATTGTGTTGCTCCGCATCGGTGCCACTGCGGCGAAGCTGTCGACGGCCTCGGACACCATGGCCTGTCTTGCTGCAGGAGTGTAGGTCGCATAGCACGGCACGCGAACTTAAACGACATAATCCGTCGCGCTCTTGTCACCGCCGGCGTGCCAGCTGTATTGGAGCCTAATGGCTTGGTACGCGACGACGGCAAGAGACCTGACGGCATGACGTTGTTGCCATGGAAGATGGGTAGGCCTCTGGTGTGGGACGCGACTTGTGTCGACACCCTTGCTCCATCCCATCTTCCTAGCTCGGCGGGCTGTGCTGGCGCTGCCGCTGCAGCTGCGGAGACCCTCAAACGGCGCAAATATAACAACATCGTAGGAAACTATGACTTTGAGCCGTTTGGGGTGGAAACGCTCGGGTCATGGGGTCCGAGTGCGCGTCTCCTTTTTAAGGAAATAGGAAAAAGACTGGTCGACACTTCACGTGACCAGAGGGCTGGCTTGTTTTTCGGCCAGAGAATTAGCGTTGCCATACAACGTGGCAACGCTGCCAGCCTTCTGGGCACGTTTCCAGTTGACAGCGATGCGGAGGAATATTTTGATGCACTCCTTTAGTTTATATTCTTAGTTTAGTGTAGGATATAGTTTTTCTTTGTTTTTACTTTAGATTTAGTTTAGTTTGTATTAATTTAGGTTAAAAAATGTAAATAATACCCTTGTATAAAAAGTTTTTAAAGTGAATATATAACTAAATACCTAGTATTGTTTAATATAAATGCATTTGCACGTCCACCATTTCGATTGCCCAACTACGGACAATATGCTTCGTTTTCGGCAGTGATCCCCATAAGCTTAGTTTTAGTAGTAACAAATGTGCATTTTTTTGTTTTTAATTGGCCTTCTTAAATTAACAGTAAAAGAACTATTAGTACTAGAATGCAGAACATTACCTATGGTAATTGAAACATTTATAAATTAATTTAATGGTTTGTTTTGGTCAACTAATGAGTTCATTAATTTTGAAATAAGATTCAAAACATTATAGCCTTGGGTCTCGTCGTTAAAAATGGAGAGTTTGTAATCAATTTCTTTATCATGCTAAATAACAAACTGTCAATTAGTGGAGATATCAATCATTTAGTGAAAGTTCCGTAAAAATTGGCTCGATAGATTTTTACCAATAAATAGAGGTGTGAAGATTGAAGCCATATGGACTGACGCCATATCAATTTCTGTCATAAGGTGATGTGGAATTGTGAGGGGCATTTGCTACTCCTTCTAGTAAATACTTTTGTACAAAATTGCCAATATTCTGTACAACTTAACCTCTATCAATTGAGAAATGACTTGTTTTTTTGAGAAAATGCTCCGTGTAAAACCGCTCACGACAATATTGAAGAACAAGCAGTATTTTCCTTATTCCGTAAAAAGCGAATTCTAAAAGAAGTTGCAAAAGAACTTATCAGTGAATAAAAATTCTAGCTTTTGATTATGCAGATAATAAATTCTGGTTAATCTGTTAAGTTTGACAAAGCTTTGCAACTTAGATTATACACAAACATTTATATATCTCAAATCATGATTCGGATCTTTGCGGTTATCAAAATAACCATATTGAATCACTTGTGCTAACGACTGTACCATTTAATTTACGAGTACTGCCGGCCGTAAACGGATTTCCTAGTGGTCAATACTGTAACTAGTTCGAGACAGACAGACACATAATCAGATAATGTTTAATCGTAGATTATGACACTCATATCTAAATCGAGATTAAAATTAGTAGTTCCCGCAGACATTTTGATAAATTAGGCTTAATTTTATGCCACTGTGGTTTTATACGAGTTCGAGTTATGTGAGCTGTTTCAAAATATTCTTTTTGTATTATTTCCATTTCGTATAATACGTTTTGGCATAACTTTTTTTAGCATAATTGTCTATTGACATAATTTTTATCTCCTTTAGTGTATTTTCGTTCGGCATAATATTTTTTTGACTATGTATTTCTTTTTAGTGTGTAGTAATTAATTGGAATAGCTGTTAATATGAATACGATACAACTGATTATCCCCAATGACTATAAAAATAATGTGGTCTAGGGCCAATTTCACTAATATCATATAACTTTTATCCAACGGACGACGGAACGGAACGAGACGGAAAGTTTGACGTTTTGACAGAATATTCCGATCTATCCCCCTGATATGTCCCCTTCGGAGGGCCACCCGGGAATAAAAAAAACGATCCGTTCCTCTGTCACCAAGACGAACGCAACGGACAGATCGAACGAATTATTTCTGGTCTATCCCCTGCTGTTCTTTAGGGGGACAAATAGAAATTTAGACCTAAGTCGAACAGACAAAGATGAAATACAGAACAATAATTTTACTTTTTGATTATAAGCATAAACTGACATTCGGAACATTATTTGATTTATCTCAATAGCCCTTTACGTGTTTAAGTTATTGGCAAAGTTAAAATTTATTTATTGGTTCACCGGAATTTAATAAACTAAGTTATCAACTAAGTTAACAGTTAACTGCCATAAATAACTTCAGCTACCAAGACAACATAAACCGAAGGCTACTTTACATAAATGTTTGTAATGCCTGTCTCTACAGGTATCTATTAGATACGGTCCCTAACGACAATTATGGTTGAGCACAAATGTAAAGGTCCGGGGTTAACAACCTTTACAAAGTGTCAACGATACCTTTCACATAGATTTTGTGAGCGTTCACTGTGCTAATTAATTTATAGTGATTATGTTCGTAGCATTTATACAGTCATCTGTTCAGTCAAAAGGGTCTGACGTCGATCCCAGCCCGCACGTCTGACTTTTCGAGCTCATGTGCGGATCATAATTTGATTATCACTTGCATTAACGGTGAAGAAAAACATCGCGAGGAAAGCTGCACACCTGAGAGGGCTTCAAACAGTTTTCGATGATGTGGCTTAAATCCTTCTCATTCTGAGATAAGGCCCGTGACCGGTAGTAGGACATTAATGGGCTGATGATGATGATGATAATTTATACAATACTGATGAACTTGCTCTCGTGCATTAAAAGAACCTCCACGAGTGATGATACTCTAAGTACGTTCGCACACCCTGGACAGTCAACCTCGCTATCAAACTTGCTGACTGGTTAATCTTTTCACCACAGCATGAGTTATTCTCTTATAGCTCGTACCGACACGAGAGAGGAAGACGAAGAAGCCCTCACAGTAGTGGACGTTGAGGGATTCTTCGTCTTCTGAACGTGAAACTCTAACCGACAAAATCGGTTCAGCAGCGTGAAAGCGGAGACGGACAGACACAGTTCCTTTCACATTTATAATAGTGATTGACTGTTAATTTGCAAATCCCTACTGGATTTGAAAATTAACAGCCAATCAAGATCAACTTTACTTGAAGAAATAGTTCAAAACATTCATGCCTTGATCTGCTACATTTTGTCTATTATTATATGAAATGAAGTATTCATAGTATTATTAAAAGCATTATTATTCATGACATTGATATGAACACGTAGTTAAACAAACAAAGTCCTTACAATGACAACTCATTGTGTCAACGTTATCAATCATTCAATCAAGTCGTGTTTTTATTACTAACTAATTGTAATACCAGTAATATAATTGTTTGGGTGGAACTGGTATAACGCACTGTCATACTATGTGTCACGTGTTCTGTAGAATATAAAAAATACTATACTATATCCTAATCCTAACTAATATTATAATTTATAAATGCGAAAGGAAGTTTGTTTGTTTGTTACCTTTTCACGCCTAAACCACTGAACCGATCATCCTGAAATTTTGCATATACGTTGTCAGATGTACAGAAACGGACATAGGGTAGCTTTCATCCCGAAAAAAGTAGGTACTATTCCCGAGGAAAGCAACAATTACATAGATGGCGCCACGTGTCTTTCGAATCATGATTGAATTATATTATTATAGAAACTTTAATAGTGTGTTAAGAGTTTTTATGAGCTTAATTAACGCGAGTGAAGCCGCGGGCAAAAGCTAGTATAAAATAAAATAAGTACTCCGGGAAGCCGACGGCGCGTATTGTTAGGAAGTTCCTACTTTCTGAGGCCCTGACCACCGGTAGCATGGATTTGCTACCGGGTTTGTATACATTGAACAGTTCCATTGTTTATCTCCGAAGGTCTTCATCAGATTTTCACCAAATTTAAATGAGTTCACCTCGAGAAAATACTCTTTTAAACAAACAAAAAAATCTTTTACCCTTTGACCGCCACGGACGTTTATGGACGTCAAATTAAAACGTGCTCACGACGCCTCCGACGGCATGGCACGTCGAAAACACCACTTTTTTACAGTTCAAAAGTTTATCGTTCATAGGCGTCCGTGGCGGTCAATAGGTTAAAATGAATTCGCAATTGGTGATGATATCGCTGAAAAAACGCAAAAAAGCACGTCGAATTGAGAGCCTTCTTTTTTTGAAGTTGGTTAAAGGTGATGTATGTGTCTATAGAAATGTATGGAAATGACAGTTATGCTCGAAATAATGTCAATTCCATACAATTTGATCTTTTCACAGGCGTTAGTTAACGTTTAAATAATTGTTGCACTCGTAAAAGGTTAATGTTTGTTTTTAAATATGTAGGTAAATGTTTTAGTGTAAACAATTGTTGGCTAGCCAATAAATAAATCAAGGAAAAGGGATTTTATCTAGGGGCCAATGCATGACCATGTCATCAAACCATCTTGCATTTTGCTGTCCAGCGATCCTACGAACTGTCGTTTTGCGTCGTGCATTATGCACGGACGGATAACGCGTAGAAAGCTTTATCATCATCATCATCATTTCCCTTCCCTCTAGACCAGGTGAGGTCGGCACAACATGTATTCCTCTTCCATACTTCTCTATCAGCCGTTATCTCAGTACTCACTCCTTTCTTACCCATATCATCCTTCACGTATGGAAATGAATGTTGGTCTTGGAAGAAGAGTCATGAAAGTAGAATAAAGGCCGTGGAAATGCGTTCCTTGCGAAGTATGTGCGGTGTAACTTTGAATGATAGATTGAAGAATGATGTGATAAGACAAAGTTGCGGTTTAAAAGATGATGTAGTGACAAACATTTAAAGGAGTATGCTTCGGTGGTTTGGGCATGTTGAAAGATTGAGTGAACGACGATTAACAAAAGGAATTTATAAGGCGAATGTCAGTGGAAACGCCAATAGAGGACGCCCTAGAAGGACATACATTGATGTTATTGGTGATGTTCTTCAAAAAGGACAGGTGCGTAGTACTTTCAACCGGCGTGCGTGTATGACAAGATGTATGACCGTGGACGAAGCGAAAGGAGTATGTAATGATCGCAGCATGTGGCGTTCTACAGTTTCTGCCTACCCCCATGGGAAAAAGGCGTGAGTTTATGTATGTATGTATGTATCATCATTCACACAATCCATCCATCTTTTCTTTGGCCTATCTATACTTGTATATCCATCCACATTCTTTGAAGGCTTAATACGGCCCTAAATGTCTAACCATTCTAGTGCGTGCTAGGCCTGCTAATAAAACATAAGATATTACCTACTATTCTTGATTGACAATGGACATATTTTATCCAGTTTATTTTATATGTATCAGTAGCAAAGTGTTGTGAATAATTATGGAATAATTAATTATTCTGCTTTAATTATGTCATAACTATTCATGTATTCAGAGAATGCGCTTACAGAATAATTATTCTACATTATGAATAGCTTTGTACTTTATCGATACGTATTTCCGTTTCAAATTAATCATATCTTGATATTTTAAATTTTGTTGATGGAGAGTTCCGGATATAACAGAGTACCTAAGTAGGTCTAATCGATATTTCTAGTCGATTTACAATTATGCAAATCACAAGGTTATGGTCTGAATTTCAGACAGTATCTACAATAATAATTATACATTAAATTACTAAAAATACAATAGTATTTGTAAAATGAATCCTATTTTCTAACAAGATTTTATTTAAGCTATAATGTAATGAAATATTTAAATAATAAAACATTAACTTAACTACTTACAGTCGGAACAGACTTCTTTAAGGCAAACGTGATCAGTATGCCCGCGAAAAGCATTTTTTAGAGGTTTTTATTTTTTACGTAAAGTATGAACATCTCTAAGACATAATTTTATAAATTGCGAGTATCTATTATTGCATTATATTTATGTGTGTATTTATTTACCTTATAAAACGACATATTTAATTGTATTTTATTTGAACAAAAGAAAAGTTGTTTTTATCATGTGCGACTAATATAGTAAAATATGTCGTTTTAGGCCCTGCGCAGACGGCACACTTTTTGTGCGATCGAGTCTGCGGCGCACAAAAAGTCTGCATGGCGCGCAAAAAGTCGGTCGCGGATTTTTCACAGACTCAACGCACACGACGCACATCTTCGATCATTTTGTCGGCAGAGCTGTAGGGACGTAGACGCTATGGAAATCGTGCAGAGATCGCGAAGTATTATTTTGTACATGAAGTACAGAAAAAGAAGAATGAAATAGAGAATTTTGGGTACATCCTATACTGGTCTGTTTTGTATTTCTTGAATTAACATAGTTACATCGACCTCTGGCGCCATGATAATAGATCGCGTGCGTTACGTCCACCCCTTTTTTTTTTTTTTTTTTTTATCGTGGGAAAATCCTCATGGATACCCTTCGCCCTGGGGAGGCGAAGAGTTATGCCGGACTCTTACCGGCTAAAAACCCACGGTGTTCCTACTCCTGACCCTTGGCCAGGGTCACGGGATTCGCAGCTGCATGCACCGCAACCCCGGCAGGCCTCGGTCCGCCAGCCCCTGGCAGACCTCTCCTTCTGTGGGGCCTTGCCCCACGTCCTCCTGAGAGGCGCGCACGGAACACATGCGCGCCGCCTTCTCGGGCCTGTTACTGGTCGGGCGACGGGTCCCCTAACCCGTCGCCCGCAGGCCAGCGTTACGTCCACCCCTAGCAAATGCAGATTGCCGACTAAAGTGTGCGCCGTCTGCGTTAGCGCGCGTTGAAGCAAACGTTCAATTTTTTTCACACACTTTTTGTGCGGAGCGGCGCGCCGCGGCGCGGTGCGGTCTGCCCGAATTACACGGATTTTTTGTGCGCCGGACTTTTTGCGCGTCGTGTGCGTTACTGCATATAATTGCATAGGTTCTATTTTCACAGACTAAAAAGTGCGTCACGGATAGTCTGTCGTCTGCGCAGGGCCTAATTAAGTAAATAAATCCACATACACACGTCAAAAAAAGTTAGCGATCACTTTGAAAAAATATGTAGCCTTTTTGAAGCCGAATTTTCTAATCGGGATTCAAAGCGATTATTTTCATGATAAATATAGATTGATAGTTATCTAGATAAATATAAATCAGATTACAGTTGGACTTTGAATTCGGAATCTTCACATACATAATTATGCTAGTGATCGCAAACTTTTTTTGACGTGTTTACTTATATAAATACATGCGAATTCGTAATTACTTACGTAAAAAATAAAAATAATATCGCGGGTCGATCGCATTTACCTTAAAAGTAATCAAAATGCAAATGCTATACATATAACTGATAGTAACAGAATGTTTTTTTTTTTATTAGTTACCCATAGTGGTAATATGCTCGATGTCCATATCAATACAAAACCCGCATAACCAATATACAAGGTTAGTCGAAAAGGGGTAGGTACTAATCCGCGGGCCACTTAAAGTATCACTAATGACTGTTTAAAGCAGGTGTTAAAATTTCTAAATTCGATCATTTTTAATTCCCTAAAAAAATATTTTTATTTTAGTTCAAAAATTCTTCGTCCCTGCTTTAATTACGAAATCAGAAAATGGAGCGTCTAATCCGTGACCACAAATATGACTTAAAATGTACACATAGCTGCTCATAGCTGAAGATAGATAGATTTTAGCGTATTTTTTATGAAATTTTTAAACAGCTTTTTCTCTTAAACTATTGACTTTTGGGGAAAGTTGTAGAACAAAAGTTGTTCAATATTATGTGTACTTTAACACCCTTTCGGATTAGTACCCCCTTTCTGACTCACCTTGTATTTCATTAATTCGCAACAATTTAACATGACATATTGACAAAACGAACGCAAACATTTAAACGCCACACATTCGCAAAAAAGAACAATAGACCGTTTCTAAGGATGTTTTGTAATCTGTGTCGCATCGCAAAATTTCACTTTTTTGAAATCGGTTAAAGACAAACGCGTGAGTAGTCAGTGTTTGTCTGTCTGTCTGTCCGTAGGCTGGCTGTGCAAACAGAATGAATCTATTGTCGTACTAATTTTATGCAAGTGGAGCAAGGCTGGGCATTCGCGTACAAAAGTGTTGTTGCTTAATTGTTTGTTCCTACCGGTTTACAAAAAAAAAACAGTTATTTCTTAATTGGTGACGTTTTTTTTTTGCAGTTGCGGTTTTTTTGTAAATCATATTAAATTATTTTGATTAGTCAGAGATTCGTTTAAAGTTTCTAACAGCCATATATATTGTTTTATAATAATTTGACTAGTATAATAAATATGTTAAATATCACAATTTTAACGTTTGGTGCCATGCCGGGGCCATTGGCTTTTTACGCTACGGTTCGCAGATTCGACTTCTGCACGTTATAAATTTTAATATTTGTATGGCTCAAGGATAGTTGTCCCGGATCTGGATGTTTGTGTATGTGAAAATTTGTGTCTATAAACGCACCAACGATCAGAAGAAATCATAGGATTTGACAATATGATTCTAAAAATAGATAGAATGATAAATCAAAAAGAACCAAAATCGAAAACACAAAATAAATGTTCCTATATGGCGTCATAATCTGCAACTGCTGAATGCCTCGTTGGTCTAGTTGCCGCAAGCGCGTCTGCTGCGCGTGAGTTCCTGTGTTCGATCCCCAGGTCGGGCAAAGTGTTACCTATTGGGTTTTGCTGTGTGGAATTCCTCAGTAGCAACTCGGAGTCATGCCCGGTTGAAGGCAATAGCCTCGCCCCTTATTAAATGGGACTTAAACATAACGGCGAAAAGAGGGTGTATTATTAACGTGACCATACGTCCCGCTTTGAGCGGGACAGTCCCGCTTTTGACCTATGTGTCCCGCTGTCCCGAAAAATTACGTAAATGTCCCGCTTTGAAAAAAGGCAATCCGTGGAAATGAATTCGTTATAAAACGGCGTATTTATTAATTGCATCGGAAAACATTTTGATAACTAAGTAACATCAACAAGTCATGCCAACATTATCACATATACACATTCATTGTAAAAATTAAAGCTGATAATTACTCGTATTAGCAAATTGCTCTTCCGTAAAATATCGGAACAGCCCACGAGACTACACAACACGAATAGAACCATTGTTTTTTTTTTTTCGAAATTGTCATTGCAGAGTTTTATTCTTATAAAAAAAATATTATTACAGGCGTCCCATTTTGAGGGAAAAGAAATAATGGTCACGTTATGTATTATACACATTTGCCCAACCCTTCGGGGGATAGAAGTGTGTTGTTGTAATTTGCAACTAATTCTCTACTCGATTGTACAATAATTTATGTCTTAGTATCATAATAAATTAATGAAACATTTATTTTAAACCTAAAACAATGACGTAATACAATAAAATGTCCATGTTTACGATACAAATACATTTATTTACATAATATTATATAAATTTGTTTCAATTACTAAAACTAGCGACAGTTTGCCATTGTTTCAATTGTTATTATTATTTTTTAGCCCAAAGCAACAGTCAATAACATTGATATAATCATACTACGTATTTCCACAGTCAACGTATTTCACGTGTTCCAAGAAACAAATAGAGTAGGTAGGTACATTGTTGGATACAGGGTGGATACATTAAGTGTCAACAGGCTATTGTTTAATCAATTTTACAGATTTTGAAAAGTTAAAACTCAAATGCTCAGCTTCTTTTATCGCTGACTGTATCTACAACCTTCACAATTAATTCGACACTAATATTATTTTGATGGTGAACTTATTCGGTGTTGCCCTTTGTTAAAAATAAAGTTACTCTTTCTTTTTATGAGAGTAATGACATGTATTAATAAATCTGTTAAGCTTTAACAGCCTATATTCATTAAACATTGCCATAAGGGCTAAAACACACTTAGCGTATCTTGGGCCGTGTACTGCACAAGATACGCGACGCAAAATACGCCGAATACAGTTAACTTAACATCGATCAAACTTCTAGACTAGGTATAAGCGCCCGATTATCCGAATAGTATGGGGGTAGATTAAACTGGTACGTGTATCGTGAAGGAACCAATAATTGCAGTATTAATCTGAACGTGAAGTTTGATTGTCGAACCCTTTATGCACCCACTCAACTTCTCACGTTTCGCCTTTGGGATAAAATTTTATTTAATAAACCATACCAGCAAAACAGTTTGAATGCCAACTTTATATTATTTCGTAATCCTAAAACTTTCGCAGACCAACGAAGCTAGGGTAATTTTATTTGGCACTAAAAAGTCTTCAAAACTTACAGGCTCTCCAACATAAAACAAACACATAAACTGCTAGTCATCATAACCTTTGACCTTTCTATGTTCCGCCGGGTCACGAGATGATATCTTCCTTTTAACTCATGTTGAAATATACAATGAAATTTATGTGACAAGTGTCGGTTTTCCGGAAAAGTGACGGTTAGAAAGTGATGCCAAACGTGCTATACCACTTGTAGGAGGCATTACGGAAACATACGCGCTGAGATTGTGCGCAGTTATGTGGCGTTTCTTAGCACCTAAGCAGCTGAGGGCGTGCATTTTCCTCGATAGAGAACTTGCGACAGTTGTATGAAAACATTTAAATGCTTGGTATTTTAATTTGTACATTAAATACAACATGGGGAGCTTCATCATACTCGTACGTCCTACGCATGCTTGGAATAGAACTCTCTTTTCCAGTGGGATTTTTTGTGCCAAGCATCCGCGTGCAAGGGTGGTTGATATACCTAGCCCTTAATCAGATAATATATAAACTTTGAAAAAAAGTAAAAACCGACTTCAAAGAAATACTAAAAAGGAGTAAAATAATTACCATAATATAAAATTAACAGTTTCAGAAGTCGGTGGCTTCTATTTGCTTCAGTGTAGAGTTGCACCGACTTCTTGTGCCAAGCATCCGCGTGCAAGGGTGTTTGATATACCTAGCCCTTAATCAGATAATATATAAACTTTGAAAAAAAGTAAAAACCGACTTCAAAGAAATACTAAAAGGAGTAAAATAATTACCATAATATAAAATTAACAGTTTCAGAAGTCGGTGGCTTCTATTTGCTTCAGTGCAGAGTTGCACCGACTTCTGAAACTGTTAATTTTATATTATGGTAATTATTTTACTCCTTTTAGTATTTCTTTGAAGTCGGTTTTTACTTTTTTTCAAAGTTTAATTTTTTATTAAATACGTTTTAGTGTCATAATTTTAACCCCTTCCTTCATAACCCTTCTTTTTGGCTTTGACGTAGTCGGGCATAAAAAGTCCTTTCAAATGATACCTTACACGATATAATGAAAACATTCCAAAGGGAGGGAGGAGGGACACGCACCCCGTCCTCTTTTCCAGTAGTCAGTTCCCAACAACAAATATAAACAAAGCAATATTAGTAATTTGAGAATTTTGCTTTGATCCGATGAGGAGTTCCGTTCCATATCTCTGAAGTTCATGGCCTAATTATAACAAAATTTAAATGGGACCAATCGGGAAGTATACCCTTTCGAACAAAAAAAGAATTTTTCAAATCGGTTCATAAATGACGGAGTTAAGAGGTAACAAATATAAAAAATAAAAATACAACCGAATTGAGAACCTCCTCCTTTTTGAAGTCGGTTAATTATGTCGCGTTATAACCGATATCTGAAACCTTATATTATATCCGCTGGCGGGAATAGTACCTACCCATTGACAGGAAAAATAAAGAATTTAGACAAAACTATATTTTAATGAAGTACATTTACTTGACTTTTAATTACAAGGGTAAAATACACGCATTTTATCATCGCCGCCTTGAACATGGGCTCTCTGAACTTTCGCTCATGTTTACACAGAAAGGGAACAGTTCTATAATTTTTTTGAATAAACTTACTTAACTAATGGTCAATCGTAAGATAGTGTTAATTAAAAGCCGTTTTGTACCTAAAGAATCTATAGCGAAAACATAACGCGAAATTCAGGGCAGCCAAGATAAAATTCACGTACCAGTAATTAACAAAGCGTGGGCCTGGAACTGGTCTAGTAACCAACTGTATCTTCTGTGTCAAATCCGAAAATACCGCAATTCTGGCACGCACACTTTCATAATCTCCCCGTATGTTTCCACAATCGTATCGCAAGGACACAACTTGGTATTCAAACCCGCTGTAGATGTTATCTGTCGGATTTCACTCAGATTTGTGTTTATTGCAGTTTTTTGTTATTTTGTGAGTTGAGACCACTTTCTAAAAGTTCATGTTTTTAGACAACACTCCTTAAATTAGAACGCTGGTTTTGCATGTTGAGCTTACCGTTTGAGGCATTTGTTACATCAAAATGGAAGTAAATATTTATACATTTGTAATTTTTTTATTCCTAGCCCTGTGCTGGTTGGGATTTTCTATCGGCTACATCTCAAGATTCATCCGACTTTTCTTAAAATGTCAAACTTCGATACAAACTTTCATCCCCTATTTAACCCCATTAGGGGATGAGTTTTCAAAAATCCTTTCTTAGTGCTCATCTACGTTATTTAAGGAACTCCTGAGCAAAATTGAATGCTTCTAGACCCATAGGTTTAAGCTGTGCGTTGTCTTTCAGTCAGAGAGTGTTAGATTTCTATTAAGTAGAAGATCTTACCATGTCAATTAGTTTTGATTTAATAAATAGTGATTCGAATGGTATCCGACATCTTGTCGGACCATAAGCACCTACCTATGAATACGAGACTCCTAATGTCACAGTAGAACATTGCAATCTTCTTCTCTCGTGTCAGCACGAGCCATTCGAGAATAGCTCATGCTGTGGTGAAAAGATTAGCCAGTCAGCAAGGTTGGTAGCGGGACTGACTGCCCAGGGTGCATCGGACGTACTTAAGTATGGTCACTCGTGGAGGCTCTTAATGACCGAACGGTAGGAAAAATTGCCATATTCACCTGCTTGAGAAACAAATTTCGGAGAATTTTAATTTCGAAAAAGAGGATGTTGCTCTTTGTCGCTTTTTCGAAAAGAACGGAAAGAAACTGAGACGTGTTCTTTGCTGAGGTACCCATTCTTTAAAGGCCAAATGGATTGAAACAGCAAACATTGCTCTACCAATCTAACAGGTCGGACAATGTGTTATTGAGTTTTTCCCGTGTGGAATTTCTCAGTAGCAGCCCGGAGTCCTGATTTATGCCTGGTTGATGGCAATAGGCTCGCCTCCTATTACATGGGACTTAAAAACATAACGGCGAAATGTGGGTGTACTATACACCTCTGCCCATCCCTTTGGGGAGTACAGGCATGATGTTATGTTATGTTCTTCACGACTTAAACACAAACATAGTCCCAAAACTAGATCAAAACCGATTCGTAACAGCTATTTCTTACATAATAGCGGATGCACAGTGCGCCTTACCCTTGAACTAGATTACAGTTAAGGTCCGTATACAATGCCGCACACACTGCGCGGTGCGCTGTACAATTAGCTGCATTTCACAATAGAGTAAGTTTGAGCCGTTGTACACTTGAAGCAGAGCGATACTTTATAACTAAGTTTAACGAATTTATTACTCATAAACAACAATACATAGTTCACTTAATAATGAGCTTAAATGTATATATTTGTGGTAATGTAACATACAGCGATCGACCAACTTTATCAAAAAAAAATTTTTTTTAATCTAGTTTTAAACACTGCAAGTGATTTACTATCCTTTACATTATTTGGTAGATTATTGTATAATTGTGCTCCATCATATGTATAACTTAATAGTTTATTTATTTTACGATGACTTAAATTATGGTTCCGGAATACTAGAACTTTGATTTGTTGAGAAAAATAAAT
This sequence comes from Amphipyra tragopoginis, assembly GCA_905220435.1. Lineage (NCBI taxonomy): Eukaryota > Metazoa > Arthropoda > Insecta > Lepidoptera > Noctuidae > Amphipyra > Amphipyra tragopoginis. The sequence continues at coordinate 5,719,225 of HG991997.1, read as the reverse complement.
TAGAGAAATCACACTACCGATAAAATCCATTTTTTATGACAAGTGTGAATGCTCCCAAATACTGTAACAAGAATGCATCGATCCTCTCATAAAATAACTCTAGGTAAATGATAGTGATAAATATAATGTTTTTTGTTTGTATCTACGAAAGTAAAAATGCTGAACCAACTTTGTGACAATTAATACACTTTCGTGCAATCCATTTTTATAGTGCAACATAGAATCGCATCGCGCTGCGTTCAGAGGAAGCGCCTCATAACTATTGAACGATCAGACTTTTGGATTATAGATTCAATACAGATAAAATCAAAAATAACTACTCGACCGATATCACAAAATGGGCATCTATTGTCGCAATGAATAATACATATAATCGCTTCGCCGTAAACGCTCTCATACAACGCCATATGTTTGAATTCAGTGCGGGCTGCGCCGCACAACGCGACGCGCGACGCTCCGCGTCTCCGTAAATGAGGCATTAGACCCAATTTCAACAACTATTTAGGTATTGTTAAATTAATTGAGCTGTAATTGTTATGGCAACGGATTGTTTGCTGTCACGAGGGAAAATAATTTTGTAATTAATTTGCTTAAATAAATGATAAAAAATATCTTTCGTTAACAGCTAGTGGCTGACGCTCTTCTCATAGTTTTTTTTAAAATTATTTACGCAAATTAATAACAAAATTATTTTCTGTTATGACAGCAAATAATCCGTTGCCATGACAATTACAGCTTAATGCCAATAATTACCATTGTTGGTGAAATTGGGTCGAAATAATGTTACATACTGTTTTATAATTTGCAAAAGTTGTAATAAATATTAATTTTGAATTGTGATGATTGTTGTTATCTTAATTAAATCAACACAGTCAAAAAATATTTTAATCACTACTCTCCTTCTTAACCACAAAACCGTGAACAATTTCAAATGTTTCTCAAACAGTTTCAGAAACATTAATTTCGTTTGAGCCCACGTTTACATACAATTACAGGTTACATGTGTTCTAAGACATAATTACAACTATGTAATTTGTTATTCAATGTACATTACATAAGTAACAATTGTATGCGAAGATACCTTGCAAAATTGAGAGAGACACAAAAACATGCAAAGTGCGTGGACCACGCATACGAAGGGTTCCGTAGTTATCATGTTTTGTATTTTGTATTTGTGTGTTTTGTACGCAGGCAACACATAATACTTACCAAGCCGTCCGCTAGAGCGAGTAGTGGCGGTAGTGTAGCAGCGGGCTCGCTACATGACAGACGCGCGCGCGGTGCGACAACTCCCGCGCTCTCGAGACATCTTAATATTTTACTGCCGTGCAACTGCGTTGCCCTGTTCTATTTCGTGTAATAAACGTATTATGTTATAGAATTGCAGTCGTGTTGTTCTTTAAAAGGTCCAATAGCACCTACTACCGCTACATAATACATTTTCTTTATTGGCATAAAAAGTTTACAAAATTAATGAGGCCCTGACTTCAGCGCAATGTAGAAACACCTGTGTTACAGGAAACAGTGTCATATTTTGATTATTTATGAATTAAACCTCAAATCAATTATTTAAATACGCATAAAAAAGTAAAGTTTTTTTGAGCCTAATAAATGTTTCTATATCTATTTTAATCTATATTTAACTAGACAAATCTATTTAATAGGCATATTGACAGCATCAATAAATTGCAAATCTAAGTAATTAGTCCGCCAGTTAGTTTTGAAAAATAATGGACACGTATTTTTTCTTTTGTTAAATCTATAAACATTTGGCAAGATAAAACGCATTAAAACTCGAGAGTGGGGGCTTGTGAGAAGCAAGTAAAAATTGTACTTGCTTGTGACGTTTTGCCAATTTTAAAAGTGTCGTATCTTCGTCAATTTTGGTTTACGTAATAAAAGAAAAAATACGGGTCAAATATTTTTTGATAATCTAACTGACGGACTAATTAGATTTTTTCAGTCAAATACCCTATTAGTTAATAAGATTACAAATCTACTTTCTAAACAAATAAATTAACATTCCATTCTATTCTAAAAAAAAAATACATTGTAAAAGTAAGTTTCCTGGTATATCAAAAAATACTACGGAGCTAATTGCTTAATCACTTCATGAATTCTGTCTCTAAAACTTATCTAAGTATATAGAAATGTAACAAGATGGTTTTTGACATTACTTCTATTGCATTTCTGTCAAAAACCTACGTACCTATATCCAGCGATTTTGGATTGAGATCGGTTATTAATATCGGCCGCTAGTAGATACTTCTAATCAAAAATCTATGTTTAACTGTATTTTGCATGTTTTTTTTAATCGGATTAAACGTAACAAGAGACGTATTCCAGACAAGTGGATTCAATCAACGGATAAACAAGGTGTTAAAAAATTAACTCTAACAATTGATTTTTTAACACCTTGGGGTTAATCGGTATCGGAAATTGAACGTTTGTTCTAAAACTTTTCGAAATTCGCGTATTTTTTATAACTTTCCAGACAAATCAAAAAAATATTTTAATTGATTTGTATGTCCATAGGCATAAAAAAAATTGGCGAATTTCGAAAAGTTGTAGAACAAACCTGTTCAATTTCCGATACCGAGTAACCTCACAAAATTCTTAAAGTTGATTTTTAACACCTTATATAAAAAGTATAAAGCAATTTTCACGCTTGTTTGTATTTGTTTGTAAGTACTGTTACTGAAACAAAAAATCTTTAGTGACAGATTGAGACCGCAATAGCTCTGAAACATTGTTTCTAGAAACAATTAAGTGATGTTCCAGATACTACTGGCAACTAACTTTTTTTCAGAAAAACTACATGGATTCGGATTCCATGGTCTACTACGGAAGCTGAACCCTAAACACACATTATCTCACTAAATGCATGCTTTGTAGTTTGGTCGGGTTATAGGAAGTTTCGCAAACAATGCAACTGCGACGATAATATAAGTAAAAAATCGGAAGATTGCAGATCACTTTGTTTGTTACGTTACTATTACGACAGTTTAACGCAATACACAATTAAATTGTGTATTCCGGTACACAAGCGGTCATGATGCGCTCCGGTGATATGGAATACGATGATCTGATCGGCAATATAATACAAATGTGGACACACAAGTCTAACGACGAAGGGTTAAATTCAATATTCCAGAACGAATTACCTTACTGTGCCAAATTGTACGTATTACCACAGTTTTACAATCAATACATTCATTGCGGTGCAGCAGGCTATGGAGGCCACGTACCGCAAACTCGCTTAGTTTGCGGTATCGATTGACGCGGTTTGTCGCGAGCGTATTTTCAAGCATTTTAAGTGCCGTTCCGTTTAGTAAGTTCTATCATGAAATACAGCATGTAAGGGTAAACACCGTTATCACTACAACACCAACAAACCATGAGTAGTTGACTTAAACATAAGAATATAGGACCGAGTAAAAAAAAATTAAAAAAATATACGCGCGAGAAATGAGCGGTGCGACGGCGCTATACACTCGCTAACGAGACAGCTGACTGACTGGGGTAGCAAACCGTGCGGAGCCGTGCGTCGGGCCACGCGGCGAGCTCCTCGCGCCCCCTCCCGTAGCTTGTTGCCCCCGCGCATAAGGTGAAATGCTTTCGAGGAAAAATGAAAAACGAAAACTAAAAAAAACTTTGATTTTACGTTCTAAAAAAACCAACCCACTGGTTTCAAGGATAACGGTGTTTACCCTTACAGCCTGTATAGTGGTGAACACAAACTGTTCTGTCTATGGATGTAATTCGACTTCTAAAAAGAACAAGGATCTAAAATTTCATAGATTTTCTTACCATACGAGGTAAGTTCCCCATTTTTCAGTATACAAACCTAGATGTTATCTAAATTAGAAATTGTTGTAACTAATGAACAGAAATCGGAATAGGTAGAGTATATTTACCTAAACTTCGAGGAAGGAAGTAAAATAGAATCGATAATACCTCCTCTAAAATCCCGGAATAATTTATAATGAGAAATAATAAATCAAGCCACAAATTTATTTATTGGCCACGTGACCAAACTCCTCATTTTATAACTAAGCAACGGGAAAATGAGATAACCTCTAATAAACTAATTCGACTTTTTTACAACGCCAACTAAATTTTTGGGCACCCCGACACGGATAGGTTAGGTTCGACGGGGATGACGGGGGGTAGAGTGAGCGAGCGTAGCGAGCGAACGAAGCCCCCGTCATCCCCTTCGTGTTAGGTTACTTTAAACCCTGAAGGAGCCGCGCGCAGCGGGGCTCCGTCGACTCTTTTTGTTTTTCATTTGTTTTTATTGTGAAAATGAAAGTGGGTGACGAACAGTGGCTTATATAGAAGATAACTAATGGCTAAGATAGTATCATTCAGACGCTCGTTAATTGTGGCTGACTTAGTAATTTAGAAGCCAGTGTAGATTTTTAGAGGCGAATAATGCTATTAAAAAGAAGTCTGTTTAATTAGCACCCATTTATAATGATGTTTTAATGCCGGGATTTAAAAATCACGAATTATTTATTGGACTTTATTTATAGTTACAAATTATTTATTTGAAGAATCATATAACATTTTAGGATCCCGTACTAAAAGTATTAAATTAAAGGGCTTTGTACATTTCACATAGTACAGAACCCTAAGAAATGTTATATGATTTTTACAATCAATAATTTGTAACTATAAATAAAGTCCAATAAATAATTCGTGATTTTTAAATCCCGGGATTAAAACGTCATTTTAATGATTCCGGGATTTTAGAGGAGGCATTATCCACTCTATGTTACTTCCTTCCTCGACGTTTAGGTAAATATACTCTACCTATTCCGATCTCTGCTAATGAGAATAAAATAGTTACTCCAGAAGTTTCAAAAAAATAACATAAGTACAACCCTTACATATTTGCGCAAGACAGCGGCATTGCCCGACGTCAAAAACGTTGCCCAAGTGTATAGATTGTAAAACTGTGGTATCGCCTTTATTTTTGCAGCTCATATGTCATTATCGCTGGCTTTAGATTGGGAGGTGGGGTTTCTACAATCCCGAACTACCCATCTCATACCTCTAGAGAAAGAATTATTGCCAAATCTAACGCAACACTATATGTGCGTCATTTGTCACCGACTGACGAGGTTGTCTGATCACAATGCACAACAATAGTCAATGAGAATTATTGTCACAGTCTAGAGATGTGACAATTGTGTCACAATTATGTTTAATTTGACACATTAGGTTGAGAAACTGCGAAGGCTAATGAGACCTTCAGGTCTGATCGATATGAAAGGCTATTACAGAGCTAGCAATGATCTACATAAGGGGGCTATTACACTATCGTATATCTAAAATCATATAGAGGGTGTATACGAATTCGTGTAATTCCTTAAAACCACATGATCTACTACTGGTAGATTAGCCCCGCACGGGAATTAGCCTAATTTTTTTTTCATGCGGTATGTGTAACATCGGATTTTATCTAAACCTTAGATCAAAATCAAAATCAATCAAAATCAAAAAATATTATTTCACATAAACCAATACAGGCGCTTATGAAAAGTCGAATTTAGGTGCACGGTTCCAATTAGTCGTTTCCTATGGAGAAGAGCCGGCAAGAAACTCCATGGTTACTCTTTTAAAAAAAGGATATCTTTAACAACTTCAGTAGATACAGTACTATGATTTAGGATAGGTATGAGAGAACAATGTAGTCTTGACCACAGACCTGTGAGTAATGTAATACAAAGTCTTGAGTACAAAAATTAACCAAAAAGAAAGAATAACACAATATTAATAATAGTAATTTACACAATTATATGTACCTACAGGCAAGTCCACGAAGTTCTCACATTTACAAAAGATAAAATGAAGCTAAACTATATAAAACAATTGACATGATTAATGTCATCAAAACTTTAGAGATAAAATCATTGTAAAATAAGATAAAAGATATCTTGAGAGTAATGATAGCAATAAAAATAAAAAAAATTATCATAATTGAGGATAGTTAATAGACATACACATGGTTTAAGGATTCAGTAAAAAAATAAGTTTTTTGTTTTGCATAAAAATAACTTTATGTGAGTGAACATTTCGATGCCACGCATAAATTAATGATAGCACGGCGACGCGGCTGGCGGGCACGACTAATGCGATATCGCTCTTTATAGTCAGCTAACTCGGGGCTCTAAAATGACTCAGAAATAGAAAACTAAGTTAATATTTTGATTTTTTTTCCGGTTGATTTGCAAAAATTCCTTTTTAGGGTTAACCTGTGTCACCAGTAGATCACACGGTTCGAAGGAATTACACGAATTCGTTTACACCCTGTATATCTAGGGTCGTATATAGGATCATATCTCTTATATGACCTCTAAGGGGACCTCTATGGGACCAAATCTGAAATCGCGAAAAAAAAGTCAGCTGTTCCCTACATTAATGTTCGCATAACTCGTCAAAATGTAGGGAACAGCTGATATTTTTTTCGCGATTTCTTGTTTGGTCCCATAGTAAAAGTTGTTCATAATGATGAATGCAGTGACCCCTTAAGAGGTTCTTCCCTTATTTATGTTACACCACAATGTCTGGACTTTAAAAAATACCCTGACACGAGTAGGTGGTACCGCATTTTCTATCTGAGTCAGAGCTCTGAGTCAGATAGAAAATGCGGTTCCACCTACTCTTAAAAAAAAACATTACTTTGACTTGTAAAAGTGTCTGTGACAGATTTATTTACAGAAATAAATATAATTTATCGTTTATTGGTCAGGATCCCATGGCGAGGTTTAAGAGCCTCCACGAGTGACGATACTTAAGTACATCCGGCGCACCCTGGACAGTCAGCCTCGCTACCAACCTTGCTGCCTGGCTAATCTTTTGACTATGGCATGACATATTTTCGTATAGCTCGTGCTGACACGATAGAAGAAGAAGAAGGCAAGGTTGTAGGATATGTTACGCACTATCTGAAAGTCAAGTAACACTCCCAAACTGAATTTCGACAAATCGTTCTACGACAAGATTTTACTTCGACAAAGGAACTCCGACATTACGCTACTCCGACAATATGGAACTTCGACACCTAATTTGGGGCACCCAGACACGGATAGGTTAGGTACGAAGGGGATGACGGGGGCTAGAGTGAGCGAGCGAAGCGAGCGAACGAAGCCTCCGTCATCCCCTTCGTGTTAGGTTACTTTAAACGCAAGTGTCGAAGTTCCATAATTGTCGGAGTAGCGTAATGTCGGAGTTTCATAGTGTCGAAGTAAAATCTTGTCGTAGAACGATTTGTCGAAATTCAGTTCCGCGGTTCCGGGACAATTATTTTAACCGGTTGCGTACCGCCCGTCGTCCCAGGACGACACTTAATTGTTTTATCTATTGTGTCTATAATTACGATGATTGAGAGTTTAATTTTAGTTTTTTTGGTTTATCTAACACATACCACATGTGTTAGATAAACCAAAAAAAAAAATTTAAATTAAAATAATTATCCCGGAACCGCGGATTTTTTCGATATAAAAGCGCATTCCATATTAGCCAACATCTCAAGTTCAGGTGAATATGCATCCGTATATCCGATCTCTGCATATTATGACACCCGGGACCGACAAAAGTCTAAAGAAGTTTCAAAAGACTGATTATTGGCTTTTATTTTTTAGGCTTTTTCTCGGGACACTAATCAAGCCTTGCATCAGTATTTAGCTACTCTCCTGCGAAGTCTCCAATGTCACTTAAGTACCAACTGCAAAGTGACAGCAAAAGTGCTTTTGTACACAATCCTATCAGCGTCAATCGAGCAATGTTTACTTTATTCATCATATGACAAATCTTGGCGTATCATCTAACTAAATCACCGAATTGCAACACTTGGTTGCAACCAAGCGCAGGCGTAAATCACACATCTATTGAATTTGTAACGCATTTAGAAGCTATTTAAATGTCGTGACTTTTGAAAATAACGTGTAGTTTCTTCATATTTTATAAGCAAAGTAGTGAAAGCCTATTTTTTTTTCTTTCGATCTTCCTCTTGTATGCCCTTCGCCCGGGAAAGACGAAGGGGTATGCCGGACTCTTACCGGCTAAAAATCCACGGTGTTCCTTCTCCTGAACCTTGGCCGGGGTCGCGGGATTCGCAGCTGCATGCATCGCGACCTCGGCACGCCTCGGTCGGCCAGCCCCTGGCGGACCTCTCCTACTGTGGGGCCTAGTCTCACGTCCCCCTGAGAAGCGCGCTCGGAACACTGCGCGCCGCCTTCTTGGGCCTGTTACTGGTCGGGCGACGGGTCCCCTAACCTGTCGCCCGCAGGCCCCATACTAGGGTGGCCGGAGATCGTCGCGCGCCCTCCGGCGCCCGGTGCGTCTGGCGCGGGAAGGGAGAGTGGCAGCTGCCTCTCTTTCCCTCTCCACTCCCTCTTTGGTCACCATCACCTCCTCGCAGAAGCTTAGACCCTTCTCATTCTAAGAAGAGGCCCGTGCCTAGCATTAGGACAGTAATGAGCTGATTATTCAGGAAAAACCGTACGTTATTTTTAGACTTCCTCAACATTAGAAATAGTGAAACATCACCACATTAACACTTCTTTACGCTTTCGATACCGTGAGAAGTTAATACTTTATTCAAGAAGCGCGTCAGATTAACTCAACGCTTTCGTTTACGCGACGCGCATACGAGATGCGTGCGCGCAGATTAGTAACGCGGCGTTTTTGTTGTTTGAGGACTTACTTTTATGTGGTTTTGGAATTGGTATAAATATTTACTAAGTGGTACGTTCGCTAATAATATTATACTGCAAAGCCCTTGTGAGTTTGCTGGGCATACAATACAGGGTGTCCCAAAACTCATCGTCAAGCCGGGAACATATTTAATAATAGGGCAGGTTGTGTATGACAGTTCAGGGGGAAAAAAGTTTCTTTTACGAGTTTCAAAGTTACCACGAATAATATTTTACCTCATAAATCATAATCATATTACAAACGATGGTCTAAGAAAAATCATGGTTTTAAAATAGCCCCATCTCTTTTTGTTATATTGTGTTATTAAGTGATGGGTATATTTTAAATCTGGGTTTATCTTAGTCTCGGTTTAAACCACCTTTTGTAATAAGGGGGAAATGTGTATAAAAAAAGCATAGAACTTTAAAAAAGAAAACTGACCGTCAGTAACTGTTAAGTTTTGGGACATCCTGCCGCACTTCAAACTAAGAGTAATACAACTCTAGATAAGTAAGCGGCTTGATGATACCAGATTAAATTCGAAAAAATATAACTGATGAAAAATATGACTGAAAAAATATATGGTCATTTGTTTGTTTCGATTTGTAACTCTGTCATATCAAAACCAGCTTGACAATACGCCGAACTGTTCCGAAGCCTAATCCCCGTGACTAATAGCGACATTGACATTTATATACAAAAGTGGGCGGTCCGAACAAGCGGCGCAGACGCAGCCGAACGCACTTACATCATTATTTGTCAGAAGTCTGAATCATTATGTAAGTAATTCAATAGCACTTTAATTGGAGCGTCACTTTACACCTGTATTTTTTTGGTAACTGTTAATTTTTGTATTACAACTTCCGTGAAACACATTCATATTTACGATTAGTTACGGTTTACTCACGTGCATTTCAGTTTTACAGTTCGACGGGCGACCTCGCCGCGTGTTCAGCTCATGATTAAGGGCTCCGTTTGGGTAAAAAACTAGTCGGGCAATCCCGAAAAATGCACGTGAGTAAACCGTAACTAATCATAAACTGTTAATTTGGCCCAAAATGGAATTATAACCTAATTCGGTTCTTGTCTTCATTCAAAAATTTTGCATGATTTGCATATCGCGAGGTTAATGTTGGAAGTTAGATTTCTATGGGGCAGAGAATTCTAGGTACAGTACAGGTTCAACGTTTTCGCAGTCTAGGCGGCCCACAAGGCATCACGTACCACCGGGTACGCAGTCAGAACAACCTTTAGATTTCACCATTTGCCTCATTAATATAAAATAACTTTAAAAAAAAAGTTAAAACCGACTTAAACTTAAAGCTATTTTATTTTTCTATTTTTAGTGGCATAAACAATACACAAACATGCAATTACAGCAATCTCGGGTAATTTGCTGTTATCCATTGGAGAGTTCCATTGTCAATCTCCGAGGGTCTTCATCAGATCTTCACCAAATTTAAATGAGACCATTCCGGAAAAATACTCTTTCAAACAAAAAAAGAATTTTGCAAATCCGTTTATATATGACGGAGTTATGCCAGAAGATACATAAAATAATTACATCATCCACATAGCAGTAATCAAAAAAAATGCTCACAAAATAAAAAGTACTGAACCTAATTGGATGAATTTTTTATGGAAACAAATGGCAAGTATATAGAATCACACTAATCGAACTAGAAACCTCGGAGTAATCGGTGTACATAAATAAATAAAAAAAATACCGGCCGAATTGAGAACCTCCTCCTTTTTTTGAAGTCGGTTAAAAATTGCTGAGATCACAGTCACATCGTCTAAATTACTGATATTCCGCCTCATCTGTTTCGTAACACTCGAAGCCGATCACAACAATGTTGGGATGATAACGTCTCTCGTGTTCTAAGCCCTTTTTTATCGACTTACGACACAAAACGATATAATGTAGTGACGACTCCCAAGTAGTATATACAAGCTTAGTTTTAGTATACACTAAACCTGAAACTAGTTTGTTCAGAATCACTAGGAGAATCGATTGACATATTTTTACACCACATTTTTTTCCTTTTTTTTTTTCATAAACAATTTTATTCAATAGGTTTCTACCCATAACAGTTGACGGGAATAGACACCTTGAGGCTTGAGACGGTCCGCTCGGTCAGTTTCCGTGTATTAAACAACCCCTGCATAGCACATCTCAGGCATTTCACACTTTACTAGGGAACTTAACGCGACATAAACTATGGTGTAACTTGGAGATTTATTAAAAAACACATATTCAGGCAGTTCTGATGAAAATCTTGTTGGGGTGTCTCGGTTTCTGTATATACTAAAAATAACGTTGTATTACTATGAACCATTTACTAAGACCGGTACTAGTAGTGTCGTGTCGTTTTGAGAGTAAAGTTCAAAGAAATACAGGTTGTCCCAAAACTCAACGTCAATCCGGGGACAAATAGGGCAGTTAAGGAGAGTTCAGAAAAAAAAGTTGAATAATTAATCGTTGAATAGTTTCAAAATTACTATGAGTGAAATGTTACCTCCTAAATCTAACTATTAAATGTATTTAAAAAATATACAGCATGGTTTTTTAATCACCGTCCAAAAAATTTCTAGGCATTAGGTATCATTCAAAGATTCCATTTTTGAATAGAAATAGGTAGGTGAACTTTTCATAATAAAATAATTTTCCCGGAAGAATTATCAATTTAGCGTTGTTACTACTTAAGTCAAACGTTAAATACTATGCTTGTCGCTCCTGCACAGGATCAGATAAAGGGACTCTCCCACCATATAAACCGCCTTGGACTGTGCTGGAACAAATTGAGCGCCGCGATTCACTCCCGTTCGCTCTATGGTAGGGCCGACCCTGCATCAGAATTAGAGGATTTACCTAATTTTTTTCAAAAATCGTTGCTTATACGAATCTCAGTGCCTAAACAAAATTTGGATGGTGATTAAAAAATCTGTCGGTATAATAAAACAAAAAAATGTGAACAGTCATGAACCGTCCTATCATTGCCCCGACTTGACGTTGTGTTTTGAGACACCTTGTATATGACGCTCGGAGTCGTCATCATATTTTGTCGTGTCGTGAGCGGTGAAAAACGACTTAATTTCATTTTCTAAACGATCGGGAAAAATCCTAGTTATTTCGAGTACAAATCACGTTAACCTGAGAACGTACAAATTACTACCTACATAAGGAAATGCCCCGCCGAAGCTCTGTTAGAATACATGTTAGCACTAATAGAGAGAAACACTGAATTGATTTCGATAGGGTTTTTCCTGTTGATAGTTTATAAATTGTACTCAGAATGCTAAGTAAAAAGTGTCACTAAGAAAACGTACTAGATATTGCGTGTGTTCTGCTTAGACTTTTCCCAACTGTAAGATAAGTAGATATTAAGTGAGTAGTATTATTTTTCTGCTTCATCTTTTTCAGGCAGCGATTTTCAGGTCTCTTGTTTACGCAAAAGAAATATAATGCAAAAGCTCTACAGGGTTTATCCGAATTCGTATATTTCCTTCAAACCACGTGATTTACTAGTGACACATACTGAACAAACATGGGTTTTTTTAGAAGAATCTTCATTTTATTTTTCTGAGTCATTTTAGCACGAGTTAACTAAACTGATATCGCACACGTGCCTACCACTGTGTCGCCGTGCATAGATGCATTAATGCGTGGCATCGAAAAGTTCAAAAATAAAATTATGCAAAAAATGTTTTGCTTGGTTTTTTTGAAACCTTATTAGGTGGTTTAGACACAATAATTTAGCTTTTCCGCAGAATGTTTTATTTTTAGTCAAGCTATAATAGATCATGTGATTTTAAGGAATTACACGAATTCAGTGATACCCTGGATAATTGAACTTATGTAGGTCTAATAACTCAAATATGTATTTTAAGACACGCCTTAATCTGAACTTGTAATGTTGCCTTTCCTCATACTGCTAACCGCAAACCTCTCACTGAAGGCAAATCACAGTAATGAACAGAATAAATTATCATAATGACAGCTTCATCTTCTCAATTGACGCCTTTTCAATATTTCAATACCCAACGCTATAATCAGCAAGCAGTTTATTATTATATCACAAGACCAAACTAGTGCTGATTGCTTAAAAATATTCTGATCATAGCAATGTTTGAGTTATTCCCAACGAATCACGTGGTTTGTTGCTATTTGCAACGGATTACGCAAAAGTTTCTCATCGGATCACGGGATTGGATGCAACTACAAAATAATAAAATTATATTTCCAACGAATCACATAGGAATATTTATAATAATAATCATAGAACCATACCTTAATTTTTCAGAACATAATAATGACCAATTTATTATTTTCATTTTTATGTAATTATTTTTTTGTTGAAATGTATTTAAAAATATAATTTATATGTGTATATGTCGTGGCCAGATCATAGAATTGATCACTTCATGATGTGGCCGACCATTTCATGAAATGGTTGTATTTCATGAAATGGCCAATACTGGCTGGCCATTTCATGATATGGCCTGGCCAGATCAATGAATAATCAGCGTTTGACGATATGATCAGCTAAACGCACGGCTACTTCATGATATGGTCAAACATTAGTGATCATATCGTAAAATAGTTACATTATTCACCGTTAGAGGCGCTGATATCGTTTTGTTTTTGTGATGCATCATGGCGGCGGACAATTATTCTGACAAAAAAGCTAATAATAATAAGTAAAGTAGGGTGACCACGCAACGAAAATTAATGGACTATTATTGGATTTCAAAATATGACTTCATGGTAACCGCGGGTGAACTTTTCATAGAATTTTATTTGTTCGATTATTTATCTGGTTAACCTGTGAAACTACAGCACAAAATATCGATGCACGTTACTGCGAAAGTTTACTATTTAGTATATTGAATCATTTGGGTTAGGTTAGTACAGTGACCAATAATGCGCGAAGGCGAGCGAGCGAAGCGAGCGTGCCGCGGGAGCGGCCGCCGAGCGCCAGATCCCCTTAATTGTTGGTGAATCAAGCTATTAAACTTTCGCGGTAACGTGCATCGATATTTTGTGCGTCGAAATTCCGTAGTCTACTCCTTTGCTTACATGGTACGTGCTTCCTTTATTTGGATTTTTTATTAAACTTTTGATATCATGGAAACCCTACATTAATGATATGGCCAAACGTGGATGGCCATATCATTAAACGTTGACGTTTAAACGATATGGCCAGTTTTAGTTGGCCATTTCATGAAATACAACCATTTCATGAAATGGCCGACCACATCATGAACTGATCAATTCTAAGATATGGTCACGACATATACACAATAAACGGAAAAAAACTAATTAAAAACTTAAATATAAATGAACCATGGCCAAAAAAAAACTTAATATAGTAGTTTGATCACATGATTCGTTGGGAATATAATTGTATTGTTTTGTAGTCACATCCAATCACGTGATCCGATGGGAAACTTTTGCGTGAGCCGATGCAACTAGCAACGAATCACGTGACTCGTTGGGAATAACTCCAATTTATGATTAGTTGCGGTATACTCACGTGCATTGTTCGGAATTGCCCGACTCGTTTCGGACTCAAAAGGAACCCTTAATCATGAGCTAACCGCGGCGAGGTCGCGAGTCGACACCCGCGTGAGGAGCTCATGATTAAGGTAATCCCGAGTCGGGCAATCCTGAAAATGCACGCGAGTAAACTGTCATCATCATCATCTTCCTGCCCTTATCCCATGTTACTTGGGGTCGGCGCAACACATTTTCTTCTTCCATTCCGTCCTGTCAACCGTCATGATATCACTGACTCCCTTCTCTTTCATATCATTCTTCACACAATCCATCCATCTTATCTTTGGCCTCCCTCTTCCTCTCCATCCATCCACATTTATATTCATAAATCTTTTCGTCACATGCGTTTAATCTCTGTTCTTTACATGCCCATACCAAGACAAAAGTTCCCTTTCAACTTTTCTGTCACTGGGGCTACTTTCAAACTTCCTCTTATCATTCCTGACCTTATCCATTCTGGTCACTCCACACATCCATCTCAACATTCTCATCTCCGCTACATGCAATCTCAACATTCTCATCTCCGCTACATGCAATCTTTTTTCATCCGTCTTCTTCACGGCATGCGAGTAAACTGTAACTAATCATAAATATGAATTTATCTCACGAAAGTTATAAAACAAAAATAACTCTGAAATAAAATGTGTTGTATGTCTTCAATAAATCCTATGTAGCTATTATAGTAAGGAAGTCTATTATTATCTGTATAGTATTATATTTTACTATTATGGTTGAACTTTCACAAGTTGCACTGAATGCTGTTATTACTTTATGACATTAGGATGTCATAAATGTGAAGGTCTGAGTTACCAAATCGCATTTAGATTGGATGACTATTAAGGAAAGTGAGCCTATTTAATGCTGTGGTCTTTAGTTAAATGACGTCATACAATTAATACTAATACCTGTAGGTGTCGTAAAAGGCGACTAACAGCTTCAAACTTCAAAACTCATTGATTCAAAATACTTAGACTAGAATTACTTCGTTCTTTTTGAACGCCAAATCGCCAATGTTTCAAAAAACAGCACCCAAAAACGCTCACCCTTCACCGTTTTCTAGTGTTTATGCTTTGATGAAGAAACGGCACAACAAACTCCCCAGCAACACAGATCTGTCTGTCACGTGAATAAATTAATTGAGTCTATAGATTTTTCAATAACCTACCTATTGCATGTCTCACTTTCTTTATTTATTCTTAAAAAAATTATCTTTTTAAGTGTACCTATTGTTTACTTATTCATTGCAAATAAGTTGTTGGTGTGCCTTATGAAATAATAAATAAATAAATAACCCATTATAGGGTTAAGAAACAGAAACGTTTGCACAGCGCTTGTAACCACCCCACAAGTTTGACTTAAATGTCGATTTTATCGAAACTACTATTGTAAGAATTTACCAAAGTTTAGATATGTTTCATTTGAATGTGGTCTATTACTGATACCTACAGGGTTTCACCCCTGCGAAATTTCGCTAGTTACTTTAAAGTAACCCTTTAAAGAACGTGTCAGAATTCGTGTAATTCCTTAAAACTACGTGATCTATTCCCGGTATAGATTAACTCAGTATGGGCTAAGCATGATTAAAAATTAAAAATATATTTATTCTTTTTTGTTTTGCAATAGCAGTAAGAGACCAGAAAAAAACCGGATATTTTTTTTTACAAATTTTGATGCCACGCATAAATGAAGGAAACACGGTAATAGCTGGCAGGCACTACGAGCGCGATATCGCTCCGCGCAGTCAGTTAACTGGGAGCGCTAAAATGACTTACGTTAAGAACATCATTTTTATTTGTTTCTCTGATATATTCCTATGCAGAGACAATCTGTATCACCAGTACACACGGCTACACATCAAGCTATACATTTTCAGTTTACACTGACCTCTCATTGTAAGGAAATCCTATACAATGCTAGATCAGCTTATACTGGAAATGTATAGCTTGATTTGTAGCCGTGCGTACATCACGCGGTTTAAAGAAATTACAAGAATTCGTCTATACTCTGTATAGGCATATGTGCGTTCAGGGGTTTGTTGGGGCTTCCATGGCGGTGCAGTGCCTCCAGCAGTTCGCCGACCACAGCACGGATGGCTTCCAGGCGGTGCTTCGCAAAATAACGGCCTCCCTGTGGTCTAGGGTAAAGGGTAGCACCAACACGCTTCTGAGCGCGGTGTCGGACAGAGTGGACAGCCAAATCCTGAGGCATTGGTCCCTTATGGTCCCCTGTCGAAAGTTCGACAGTTAATTAACAAATTTTCAGGCAACAAGCAACGAAAGCCAAATTATCATTTCACAAATCAACATTCCACTTAATAATGTTTCACAAACTTTACATCTCTTTTTTTTTTTTTTTTTTTTTTTCTTTATTTATTTAAAGGGGCTTTTACGCATAGCGTATGTCAGTCCCATCGTATCCTAAACAATTGTACTTTCACAAGACATGGGCCATGAATTTGAACAAACCCTTTGCATCGTCGCCATTTGGTTGGGATAGAATTGTATGGAACATGCCTACGTCAGTTCTGTTCAAATTCAGGGATCTTACTAAGTTATTTCTACCAGACTCATATTGGACACATTCCATCAATAAATGTTGTAGGTCTTCGACAACTCCACATTCCTCACAATTGGGTGAAGCGATTTTCTTCATCATGAAGGCAAATTTTTTGCATGGAATGTGTCCAGATCTGAGTCTAAGAGCAGTAACAATCAGTTTTCTACTAACATCACTATTCATGAACCAGGGCACACGAAGAGGTTCACACTGTATGGTTTTATACCATAAACCCTTCTCTAATGACCGTTTATTAAAATATTCTTTCCAATCATCATAGCATACATTTTTAAATTTTGGTAAATAATCTGAATAATCTAATATAATATTTATCTCTTTTCCATTCCTAACCGCTAATTTCGCCAACGCGTCAGCCTCTTCGTTACCCCGCAACCCAATATGCGATGGAACCCACTGCAATCTCAGTTGGATGCCTTTTAAAGTAATTTCATCAATTTTAGATAAAATAACATAAGCTATCGATGCACCTCTGTAACCAGAGGCGCATCGAGCTATATGTTGTAATGAACTTTTGCTGTCTGTACAAATGACAACATTTTTATGTCCACAATGATTAATTATATAAGTCAAAGCCTCTGAGATTGCAATGAGTTCCAACGTCATAATGGATGTAGGTTCACTTATTTTAAAACAATTATCTTGAGTACTTATATCTATATTAGGTATATAATATGCAGACCCATGACCTTCTACACTCTTCGACCCATCTGTAAATATGTAAAACCAACCACTATACTTTGTACATAATTCACTAATAACTTCATATTTTAATATATTACTATCGTATGAACGTTTAGATTTTTTAATTGATTCTAAGTTGACTATGATTATTTCATTTACATTAATATTAGTTATCCATGTTCGTAAAGTATACATTAATAATGGACAGGAAGAAGCTACCTGCAACTCTTTAACCTCATTCATAACTGATACTAATAAAGGAATGTTTTTATTTTTCCAATAACAATTTTGTCGAAGAGCGTAGAGATTTTCTAATAACTGACAAGTAAAATTATTTTCTATAGCCTTTGACTTTAGACAGAATTTATAAGCCAAATATTTCCTTCGTAAGTACAGCGGAACTACACCTAGCTCACTTTCCATAACGTGAATCGGTGAAGATTTGATAAAACCTCCTATTATCCTCATAGCCTGATTTTGAATTTTATTTAATTTATCTAGATGACATTTTGCGCTCGCATCATATAAATAGCAGCTATAGTCTATGCGACTTCTGATTAGTGCAATATATATACGTCTTAGATGTTTAGGATGTAAACCCCAGGAAGTACCTGCCAAAACCTTAAGTAAATTAAGACTTCTTTGAACCTTTTCAACAGTAATGTTAATGTGTTTACTCCAGCGCAACGATCTGTCCAACCACACACCCAAATATTTGCAACTGTCTACTATCTCCAAATTTTCGTTATCTAATTTAAGTTCTATTTGTAATTTTCTAAAGCCTCTACTAAAAATACAAACCTTCGATTTATCGGCTGATAATTGTAACCCCATTTCATCCAGAATGAGACAAAATGCATTTAACGCTGTTTGAAATTCTATTTGGCTTTCTCTTAGATTTCTGGAGGGGGAATATATGACAAAATCATCAGCATATTGACACATAGTTAAATTTCTAATTTTCTCAAAACATTTAATTGTAATTACGTTAAAAAGGAGAGGCGAAATCGGGTCGCCTTGCGCTAAACCGCGATTTGTATATCTTATAAAGTATTTATTTTGATCGGTTTCATCTTTCATAATAAGGTGCCGTTCACTTAGAAAGTTCCACAGATACTGGCAATTTTTTTTCCCAACACCTATTTCGTCTAAGGTATTTATCAATACATCTATAATAACGTTATTATAGGCATTTGTGATATCCAAAAAACATGCTATTGTCGAAATTTTACGCGAAAATCCTAAGTAAATTTGGCTTACTAATTTGACTAGGCAGTCCTGACACGACTGTCCTCTTCTGAACCCAGAAGTGAACGGGGACAGCAGTTTATTTTTCTCTATATACCACTCTAGCCTTTTTGTTAACATTGCGTGAAAGATTTTGCATATACAAGAGATTAACCCTAGAAGCCCAATCATATTTAACTAGCTATAAAGCCCAATCATACGTAAAAATGACGTGTAAAAATAAAACTTCAGAGTTTTCCTATTTTTTTCTGTTAATGAACTATATTTTTGCAGGAGTTATCATAATTGAAGTTTTAATTCATAAATAAAATACATTTTAAGTTAAAAATACTGTTTATTAATACAATTATGGCACTTTAATCAAATCTTAGAAAAAAATCAACAAAAAAATCAAGCCTCTAACACTTTTTCTTAAAATAATGTAATTAAAAAAAAAATCAACTAGTTTTAAATGTTTTCATAAAATTAAATCAACTTGTAATAATAGTTACTACCTACTTTATAAGTCTCTTAGAAAAAAACAGTCTTTTTATACAGTCTTGACAAACATCAATATTGTGTTCTCCACATACAGCCTTTTTGCTATATGATAGAAGCAATATTGTTATCGGGGTCCTCTTGCCTGCTTGTATCTTTAACGAAGTCGACCATCACGTCCTCGTTATCACTCCAGACATCATCTTCAACTACACGATCTTCTTCCTCGGAGTCCGAATCCAGAGGAGAATAATCGTCATCATTTTCTAAAATTGTAGCTATTTCGTCCTGGTTTAGCCGTTGACGGGACTCCATTTTGTATTCAACCTGAAAATATTAAAATTATATGAAAAATGTAACGAAACAATAGGTACGATTAACTCAAAAAAATCCCAAAAATAAAAAATTAGAAATAGTTTCAAAAGTTACACAAAGCCCAAGGTTATACGTCAAAATGACGTGCAACCTCTCTCTTACAACAAAATGGCGGCACTTACCGAGATGACGCAACTGTGTCCTGCGAGGTCTCAATGGCTACTGAGTTGGTTCAGAAGTTAGCGGCGATCCGACGGTTAACGTGAAAGAAACAGAGATATTTCGCCGCGGTATACGTCAAATTTACGTAGATTGGGCTTCTAGGGTTAAGGAGATTGGCCGGAGTTTGGTACCACCGTTAGGTGAAGATTTTGGTATTGGTGTCACTAATATGTCACGCCATTGTAGCGGAATACTACCGGTATTAAAAATGTAATTGTATAGATCTAATAAGTATAATTTGCCTGCCGGAGGTAAATGGTATATGAGGGAATATGTAATTCCGTCGTTACCGGGTGCTGTATCCTTTCGCTTAAAACATTTACACATTTCTTGTATGCTAAAATTGGCCTCGAGTAATATATTATTTGAATTAAAATGTTGGACCCTTGGAGATACATAGTCTGGAGCGAGTTTAGAAAGAAGTTCAATCTTCTGATCATTCGAAACGCGGGATCTGGACGAACTGACTCCCTTGATCCAGCCCATGCGTTTCCACATATCAGAACTTGACGTTTGTTCATCAATGCTACTACAGTAACTTTGCCAATCTTTTGTCCTCGCTTGACAGATAGCATCTTTTGCAGCTTTTGTTTTGCGTTCAATTATGGTTAAATTACTTGGTGTAGGATTACTTCTGAAATTTTTTAAAGCCACCCTTCTTTGCGCCACCAAATGTGAGAGCGTTGTGTTCCAGTAAGGTTTAGGTCGAAAGTTATTTTTTGGAATATCACAGCTCTTAATCCAAGGTATGTGTTTATCGGCTGCTTTATTCATCTGTTTGATAAAATTATCATATAAAGATTGCACATTAAGTGTATCTAAAGGTTGTAATAAATAATTTTCTAAGGATTTACTATACTCTGACCACTTTGCTAGCCTGAAATTTCTCTTTTTATTTATACAAACAGCGTTCATATTATTACTATACCTATATGAAACTTTAACAAACAGATGGTCACTTCCGAGATTTTCGTTCATCACACTCCAGCTTAGTAAAATAGACAAATCGGTTGAAACAAAAGTCACATCGGGCGATGTCCTCTGAACAACATTATCTACTAAAGCCACTCTAGTGGCAGTCCCATCGTTAATCGGAATAAATCCAGCATCTAAAGCCGCGTCATAAATCTGAATTCCTCTTCCATCGGCTCTAGAGGACCAGATTGCATGGTGGCCGTTAAAATCCCCAGCTATTATGCATTTATTGGAATATAGTGAGAAAATTTGTTCCCAGTCAGCAAGGCTTGTGCGAACTGAAGAAGGGCAATACAACAATACTATATTTTTTATTTCATTACAGTTTAAAAGCTTAACTGACATAACTTCCATGCCTGAATTTCTAATAGAAATAAAACATTGTTGTACATTTATCGACTTACAAATAATAATAGCTATCCCCCCATAACCATCCGTCCTATCTTTTCTAAAAATATTATACCCACTTACATTGAAATGAGATTCAGGTTCCAGCCACGTTTCAGATATTAAAGCTATATGTATTTTTTCTTGTGCCATTAGCAACTCAAACTCATTACGTTTAGGACGTAAGCTCCGTGCATTCCACTGTACAATACGTAGAGTAGACATTCTTATTGTATTGTTGTTAGCCATTGTTAAATATAGATATAAATTTATTATAAATGTCATCTTTCTTCAAAGCTTTAACAATCAGTTGACCTAATAATTCCATTATAAGTTTACCTAGTTGTTTAAGTTTGGTATCCCAATCGGTGTCAGACATACATATATCTTTGACTCTCTGGAAGGTACTAAAAAAATCTAAGCTGACGCTTGAGTTTTTCGTACCCTCTGTGTTTTTTGCATGCTCTAAATATGTAGGTTCATAGGTGGGTGATGATAACAAATTCTCTTCACCTAAACTACACCTGTCCAACTCTCTAGTCTCCATTGTCTTCTTTTTCAATCCATGTTCTTGCTGACGTATGTTTTTTCTTGAATTCCTCTCTTCAGTGACATTATTCAGCATCATATCATCTCTTCTACTGCTATTAGCCATTCGTTCTGTTACAAGTATATCTCTATATGTTTCCTGAGTATTCTGTTTATTTCCATGTTGTGAACTGATGTCGTTACTATTTTTTTTAATTTCCCCTTTATAAATTCTAATAACTTCTTGACTTTTGTTTTCTTTCAAATATAGTTCTAACGCTTTTCTGTAGGTATAGTTTTGCTTGGTCATTATGTCTCGGATTTCTTTTTCTTTTAAGAAGATTGGGCACTTCTTGTACATGGCCATATGCGGTCCTTTACAATTCACACATATATAGCAATTTGTTTCACAATTTGAGTGATTACCACCGCATTTGGGACATATAATTTTTTTCATTGGACATGTTCTTGATAGGTGGCCAAATTTCCAACATCCTGAGCATTGAGAAACTGGAAAAGTATAAGGCTCCACTTTGAACCTGCAACCGTATCCAAATACATACGGCGGCAAAGTGGCGCCCTTAAAACAAATTCGTATAGTCTCTGAATCTATCCATTCCCCGCTGTCAGACATTCTCTTTAGCCTTCTTATTGATATTATGTCATGCTCACATGACAGATTTTCAATAATTTCTGTTTCTTCTGTTCCTAGATCTATCTGTCTTAAAATACCATAGCATAAGCTAGTTTCGTCAGTCCTCTGAACCCTGTATCCTGAACTGATAAAACTTTCACAATTTAATAATTTCAAAGCACTTTCTTTATTTTCAAAATAGATCAAGACCCTGAATGCACTTTTATATACCATCTTTACTATTTTTCCAATTTCTAACGATCTCAAAAGTTTTGCCATACCAAATTGTTTAGGTAAAGTTTCTTTTCCTGTCACACATATACAAGTGTAGTTTTCTTCAGAGTTTCCACTACTTTCTCCCATTAAATTATCACTCATAGAATCTTTTCTATTTACTCGCTTATGTCTTCTAATTACTGTCACAAATCCATCTTCTTCCACTATTTCTTCATCTTCTTGTCTCCCTCTCTTTGCAAGTCGTTGCTCACTCTCTTCGTTCATCTCCATCTCTTCGGTCAGATTAAGTTGTTGTTCTCTTTGAGGTACTGGCTCCTGCACTATGTCATCACTACCACTCGAAGCACAAATATCCACGTTAATGTTTATATCAGCCATTTAATATTATCATACGAAAATTTAATAACATAATTATTATGTGGGTAAAAGTAAAAATCACGCGATAAACTTGCGATGCAGCTAAGCGAGTGCGTTCGGCTCAACCGCTCGCGCGCGAATCTGAACTTTACATCTCAAAAAGTAATTCTTTCATATATTGTCATTTTACAACATAACATTAGTAAATTGTTCGTAACACAAATACGTTAAATCGACAAAGATCTATTGATCGTTATTTCTTCAGAGTGCCTCCGCTGCCGGCGCCGGCACCCAAAAATAACGCCATTGGGAACGTGTCTTCCAACTGACTAATTTCAAGAGCGAGCGAAGCGAGCTCGGTAATTTGGGGCACCCCGACACAGATATGTTAGGTTCGAAGGGGATGACGGGGGCTAGAGTGAGCGAGCGAACGAAGCCCCCGTCATCCCCTTCGTGTTAGGTTCCTTTAAACCCTGTAGACAGAAATAGGAGCCCCACACAGCGGGGCTCCGTCGACTCTGCTTTGGAAACCCAAGCAACCTTACAAACATCCCCTTAAGTTTTTCATTTGTTTTTATTGTGACGCTGAAAGTGGGTGACTAATAATCGTATCATGAAGAATTTTATTTTGTAAATGTAATGTATTGTATTTTGGTCTAACTAATTATTTGTAAAACATTATTTTTGCTTTCTGTGATATTGTCTTTAAAAATAAATTAAAACAATGCATTTTCAAGCTTGTCATATGAATGTGTGTGTTTTGATGTCATTGTTAAAGAATACTCGTAGTTTGTGAAATGAAACGTTGACAAATGTTGCTTGTGAAATGATAATTTGCTAATGAATTGTGTGTAAAACACCATAGAACCGGTCCCTTATGCATGTCCAACATAATAAGTATTTTAAATTTTACTTACATAGCTATAAGTATCTACCTACTAACATAATATGGACTTGTATCAATTACTGTGTGCTTGGTCTGAAATAAATATTTTCAATTTCAATAGGGCAATAACCAGCAACAGTAGGTAGTAGTCGGTAGTAATACCTAGTGATGTAACAGATAATATTGACAGCAACCACCTGTGAATCTATAGCATTATATTGTCAGCTTGCCAACAGAGATAATGGCACGGTCCGCCCATGTGGGCGTGTCCTGCGCCCAACCGCGGCGTTGACGTCTACAATCTACAATTGACAAAGTAATGATGATGACCTACGATGACGACAGAGTAATGAAATACTATTTCTCTTTTACATAATCTGATCTTCAGAGATCTTCTGGCTACATTGTTCTCACTTAGCTCCATTTAACAATCATTGTATCTATCTAAATTATTAATGTTGATTTTAAAAGTTACACCATTATGTTTCTTGCCGCCTCTACACAGACAGTATAAAATGAAAAAAAAAATGTAAAATGTAAATTGGAACCGTGCACCTAAATTCGACTTTTCGTAAGCGCCTGTAATTTTATTTATTGTATATATCGGTAAACAAAAAAGAAATACAAACATTTACACAATATAATATATGTACAAGACCGCCCGTCTTATCGCACAAGGCGATCTCTTCCAGACAACCTTAGGCTTGAATTACACAGAAGCGGCGTAAAGTGCAGATACGGCGCAGGCGCGTCGCTTTCATACATTTTTTGCGAAAAAGATTTGAAGCGGCACAAGAAAACGTATGAAAGCGACGCGCCTGCGCCGTATCTGCACCTTATGCCTTTTCTGTGTGATTCACGCTTTAGGATGTAACTACACCCTAGGGTTGTCTAATTGTAGTAACTATCTCTTATTATAGATATGGGATACTAAGATAGTTTTCGTTTACAAAAACTGTCAAATTGTTTGACAACAAAAAGAAAACCAAACATATTGACAGTTTTCGTAAAAAAAACTGACTGGGTTGTGGTTTCAGAAAGAGAAATTAGAAGTTGGCCTCCAGTTGGACTGAATTGCTAACAAAGCCAGTGAAATTTATTTGTCTATGTCTCTTGTTCCAGCTACTCTGGCTATTGGTACGGAGCGGCGACGGGTACAGCTGTCCCTACGGACAACACTGCGTGTTAGAACCGGCTCCACCTGGCAGGACGCCCCCTTGTGCACAACCTGGGCTCACATACTGCGTACACCCGGACCCTTATCCAGAGTAAGATATTTTTATAAAAAAAACGAGGTCTTTGATCACTTTTCGTGACTATGGAAGCCTCATAGGTACCTCTTAATATATCGACATCAAGGAACTGCTATAGGATTCAGTAACGAAGGGTGAATTTTCTTAAAAGGGAAGCCGGACCAATTATTTTGTTTAAATGATAATTGAAAATAATAGATATTAATATTTGCCATATTTCAAAAGGGAAGCCGATAGGAATCGAGTTGTATGGAGCCTTCGCCACTGATAAGATTCCACAGCAAAGAAATCAATACCGCCTGAATAAGTTAAATACCATCGAAATGGTGTCGCTAAGCTAAAAGCAATACACTCGCTACCTTCTTTTCTTAGTTCTTAAATTGTAATGCTAAGCGTTAATTAATCATGACTGGAGTTCTAAGTAACTCGTTAATTTAAAATAATAACAAAGAGACAACAGAATACCTACACATTTCTTTGATTAATTTAATAAATTCTGTTGATAACTTACTCTAATCGTATTACCCAGTTACTGGGTTGTGGAGGTCTGATAGGCAGTCGCTCCATGTAAAATACTGATATTCAGCTGCATCCGGTTCGACTGGAAGCCGACCCCAACATAGTTGGGAAAAGGCTAGGCAGATGATGAACTTACTCTAATGTCCAAAATACGTATACAAATAAATATATGTAGTTTAAACTAAAACCATAAAATTATTTTATTTATTTATACAGGGTGTTAACGAATTCGTGTAATTCCTTCAAACCACGTGATCTACTGGTGACACAGATTAACCCTAAATGGGAATTTTTGAAAATCAACTAAAAAAAAATTCAAAAAAAAAATCTTGATTTTCTATTTCTGAGTCATTTTACAGACTTGAGTTATATGACTGCAAAGAGCGATATCGCGTTAGTCGTGCCTGCCAGCCGTGTCGCTGTGCTTTCATTAATTTATGCGTGGCATCGAAATGTTCACACAAATAAAACATTTTTTTTCCAAAAAAAAAAATTCCAATTTTTTAACTGAATCCTTATTAGGTGGTTTAGATACGATCGGTAACAAAGCCGCATGAAAAAATAATAACTTTATTTTTTTATTTTTAATCAAGCTAAATCTCGTGCGGGGCCTGTCTACATCAGTATTAGATCATGTGGTTTTAAGGAATTACACGAATTCGTTAACACCCTGTATATACACGCACGCCCTAATGTGTCGAAATAATCTTTCACATAACTGACATCTGAAAGCGTGCCCAGAAGACAGGCAGCGTTTCGTACGTTAAATGGCAACGCTAATTATTTGGTCAAAGAATAAGCCAGCCCTCTGACCCGCGAAGAGTAGACCAATCTTCGAGCAAAAACTTCAAATAACACTACAGGGGGGTTACCATGATCTGTTAGTGCAGGAATGTTTTAGGACTATTCCGAGAGTGGGAAAGTGACAGCGCTAGATAGCTCTCTAGCGCCATCTCTTACCCATTCTCGGAATAATACTTCTTCTTCTCTCGTGTCAGCACGAGCTATACAAAAATAGCTCATGCTGTGGTGAAAAGATTAGCCAGTCAGCAAGGTTGATAGCGAGGCTGACTGCCCAGGGTGCGCCGGACGTACTTAAGTATCGCCACTCGTGGAGGCTCTTTTCATGCACCCCAAATAATACTAAAACATTCCTGCATTTAACCCACCTGTTCTGCTTAGCTTTTTCCCAACAATGTTAGGGTCAACTTCAAGTCTAACCAGATGCAGCTGAATACCAGTATTTTACACGTAGCTATTGCCATCAGATCTCCCTCACATATCCTAAACTTAGACCGGTTCTCAGACTTTCGGGCTTCTGACTACCCGTAACTACTGTTCAAATACCACTAGTATTGCATTTAAATATTATCTTTTAACCTTTTCAGAAAGATAATTCGCCAGTTAATAGAAGCAGGACAGTATGACATCAGCACTCTTCTGTCAGACGAGAGCCGAGACGAATTCAACCAGGCGAAAAAAAACGACTACCCTTACGACTATGGCCCCAACTCGCTGCCCCACGTGGACCAGATATCGTTGGTCAATGACCCACATTACCAGAAAAACTATAATATGAAGTTTCATACGAGGTATAATCACGGTGAGTAGAGCGAAATTAAGTAGTCTTATATTTAGTTAATAAGATTGATTGTTTTCTGTTGTTAAGTGTCATCATCATCATCTGCCTAGCCTTTTCCCAACTATGTTGGGGTCGGCTTCCAGTCGAACCGGATGCAGCTGAATATCAGTATTTTACATGCAGCGACTGCCTATCAGACCTCCACAACCCAGTAACTGGGTAATACGATACTCTTGGTAAGACTGGTTGTCAGACTTTCTGGCTTCTGACCAACAGTAACGACTGTCAAAGATCTACAAATGACAGCCGGGACCAACGGCTTTACGTGCTTTCCGAGGCACGGAGGAAACTCGCTATGGTAAATGGTCACCCATCCACAGACCAACCTCGGCAAGCGTGGCTTAACCCGGAAGATCGGTCTATGCGGCTGTAATTATTTAGCCACGAGCTCCTCTCTCCTCTCTCTCTCTCCTCCTCTCTGTTGTTAAGTGTATAGGTATATTATGTTTATGGTTAATAGATAATAACTAAGTAGTAGTATGTAAGTATTTTTTTATTGACTGTTTGCTTTGTCTTGCAGTGTTGTATTTGTGTTCATTCAGACAGTCTGTATTTTCTGTATGAATTGTAAGTATTTGATAGCCACACTAGTTTTAAGGAGGATGATGTATCTCGCCGAAGTGTACCGAAAACGGTACGGCCGCCATTATTTATCTATTGTGTCTATAATTACAGTACTACACACGTTAAATAAAATAAATAAATCTTCTGGTTATCACGTTCAGTGCTGGGTGCCCTCCAGGAGGGACCCTGTAGTCGCATTCGCCATGCCGGGTGCCCTCGTGGAGGGCTCATTTTAAATGCAGGTTTTTCTTGGAAAATTCACCGTCATGAAACAAGCAAACACCTATTTCACGACGTAGTAGCGAATTTTTCACGGTTTTTTTTACCTAATGCCAGGAACCCTGGAGGGTTCACTTTTAGCGGAAAGGTAATGCCGAGGACCCTCCTGGAAGGTCCACTAGCAATATGTACGGCGGGATGGCATATGAGCTCTATGAAAAGTGTGGTAGACTCGAATGTGTTAATAAAACAATAACACAGTCCGTGGGACTGCCTGACAACGCACAGCATAAGCCAGTGTAAATAAATAAAAATAAAATAAATAAATATTTTTGGACATTTTTTACACAGCACTCTAGTCCCAAACTAAGCAGAGCTTGTCTATGGGTACTAGACAATGGATATAATACTTATACATATACTTTTTTTTTGTAAATACATACTTATAATACATAATAAACACCCAGACCAACACAAACACCTATGTTCATCACATAAATATTTGTGTTTTATGTGGGAATCGAACCCACGACCTCGTGATCAGCAGTCCGACACTCGAACCACTAGACCACAGACGTCGTCAAAGTGTGTCTAGAAGCATGAAATTTTGCACAAAAGTTCCGTACATAGGGTGGTAATTTGAGATGGGACATGAAGGGCCTTAAACATTGTAGTTTTACGAAAACGTTCTTAGAAGACCACCCTTAACTTTTAGAATATTTTTTATCTGCATTCACGAATTTTGAAAAAAGTGTACAGTTAGCTAGAAAAAGACCGGTTTTCTCAAAACATTTTTATGATACCAATCGCTCCTATTTCCCATAACGATCAAAAGAAAGACTCTTCCCGACCAACTGAGGTTGAAATACTAGAAACGTGCTTTCAAAAAACAATTATTTGAGATGGGGTAGTAACAAGGGCAGCTACCTCAATCGTTGTGGATACAAGAAAATGTTATTAAGAGACTGTCCATAATTTTTGAAAATATTTCGAACTGCATTCACGCAAATATTTGGCTGGTCACCCCCCCCCCCCCCCCCCATCCCCCACAGGTCTCACCAATACTGCCCGGTTACGTAGGAAAGGTCTGCAACAAAAAGGTAAATGCAGTCCATTAAAAAAAACACTTCAAAAATTCCAGAAGTCGCCGTGCGAAGTTGTCCACAGTTGAAAGTCGATTGCAGAAGTCGACTTCCGCATTTTAACATACTAGTGGCACTTTAAACCTTACATAGGTCAAGCTTGCGATTACATAATGCATGTTAGATTCACAATATTACTTGCAAACGATGTTCCAACTTACGCGCTATCATGACAAGAATCTCTAAGAAATAACTTACCTATTAACTTACTATTGCCTATAGACTGATGTGATGCCTAGATATGAATGCAATCGAATATATTTTATTGCAATGCACACTTGACATGTTTTACTATCGACTTGGAGCGCTTGTCCACCGCAACCGTCACCGAGAGACGAGATGATTTCGAACCGGAACGACGTGGTAGCGATTGTGTGTAGTGGTGGTTAATAAAACGTATAGCGCGAAAATATAACAGACTATGTGTACATAGCATATAGCGTTTGATATAGCGGTTCTGACTTCGCGCTATATTATAACGCCTCAACCTAATCAACGAATAAAAGTCTAAACGCGCACAGCGGGGCCAGAACGAGATAGCAAGATAGTGTAGCGACTAACAACAGCGCTTAAGGGAATGAAGTATTATTATATTCTGTAAGGTACAGCGCGTTGCGAGATAACATTTACCGCACATCATCAAGTCCGTTTAGCGAGTTGTTAAATAAAATTATAACGTCTCTGCGTTCAGACTGCGCCTGAGTTTTGTAACACCGCGTTATAATGATAGCATATAAAATAACAGACTAAATAAATATATTTTATAGTTTATAACACGTCTACAGTTTATAGCGGATTTGAACATCACTAATTGTGTGTCCACCGCGACTAGGGTTGCCAACTTTTTTTGACAAAAAAAAACGTTTGAAATTGTTTGAATAAGCAAAAATAAAGTATTTGGAAGAAAAATAAAGTACTTTTCAAAGGACATGACCTGTGCCTGCTTCCTGTTCCGAGGAATGTGCGGTATTCCAGGTTTTACATTAAGATTTAAAAATTAAGATCTAAATTATTATGGTTACCTTTATGTATTGTTCTAACTAAAGCCATGGTAAAAATATCTGAAAAAATGTGTAAGTGTGTGATATTGCTTCCGTTTTGCCTTTTGAAACACGTCTTCTTGTTTATTTACGTTTTTTTTCATCATGTTATGTAGGAACGTTCTGTTTTAACTTACTTTACGCATATCAGTAAAGATATATACATATAAAAGGAGAAGCTGACTGACTGACTGACTGATCTATCAACGCACAGCCTAAACCGCTGGGGTTAGAAACTTGAAATTTTGACAGCAGGTTCCTTTTGTAACGTAGGCATCCACTAAGAAGGGATTTTTCGAAATTCAACCCCTAAGGGAGTTAAATAGGGGATGAAAGTTTGTATGGAAAATCGTCACTTAACGGGTTCAAAATTTCACGCAAGCGAAGCTGCGGGCGAAAGCTAGTTGGGAATAAAGTATTTTTGCATACTTTATTTTTATGCAAAAGAATAAAGTATATTTATCGAAAATAAAGTAGGATACATTATTACAAAGTATATAAGTATATATTGGCAATCCTATCCGCGACCGATCTCGGTGGTTCCCAAGAGAAGACAAAAATCCGTGTACGGGCGCCGGTAATCTCGGATGTAGTGGACAAGAAGTGCAGACGTGTTTTGTATTGCCGGCATTTCGGTCCGTCACGATCTCGGGCCGAGTTCCGAACTACTCACCAACTCAGGGGCCTACTCCCTAAGTCCGTCAACGAAGTTAGTCGCCCGTCCGAAAGTAGCCCGAAACGTTGGAATGAACAAAACAAGTGTCAACTTCAACTTTTCAGACAGGCAAAAACACATCGGTAGTAGGGACAACTGTCAAATCGTGTTGTCATTCATTCTTAGTTCGGGCCCCGAAATAATCGTATGTCCGTAGGTGATAGGGAGTAGGAAACGCTCGTAACTGAGGCCGAAACCACGGACTTCGTGCTTAAGGAGTAGACCCCCAGACTCAGAGGCCGAGATGTCGGCGCGGCGCTCGTATGACGTACGTGCGGTGTACACGCAGCCATAGTAATGTATGTATCGCCACTTCGGCAACATCATCTCGTTCTCGGTGACGGCGCCGGCGTGCGGTGGACAAACGGCCATATGGTTAAACATAAGTAAATGACAGTTGACAGTCGTTACACAATATTATTTTATTGATTTTACAATTTAACAGGAAAGGCTCGCATCCACTAGGCTTACCGAGTCAAATCGAAGCGAATCGAAGAAATTCGCCTCATATATATTTAGTATGAAACTGCATCCATTAGCGACGAGCCGCGGAGCGCCGAATCGAATCGCTCGCGCGTATTGCTCGACAGGCGAATTTCTTCGCCGATGCTTTCGATTCGATTCGGCGCGCCTCATTCGACACGGACAAGTAAGTCTAGCAAATCTTTAAATTTTTCGTAGGATAAAGGAAAAAATTTAAAAAAATCACAGTGTCCTTTTTCAAGTCTGGATATAGATGATGAAATTCGCCGTAGAGATTTCTTTTCATATTACTTAGGTAATATCGTGTACCCAGTATTTTGGAGCACGCCGTTTCTTTTTTCTCCGACTCTCCTCTTCTTCATCAAAAAAATATTTGAAATAAAAACATTCTTTATTCGGACGTATTCCACTTTGGGCACCCGCTTTTACGGCACCCAAGTTAATGTCACCTGAGGTATTCCATATTCGGCACCTATCGGTATTTTTCGCAGGTGCCACTAGTGGAACAGTTTATTATTTAAAATTTTATTCCACTTTCGGCACCTACGAACCAGTAGGTACTAGTGATGGGACGTTTACTTTTTATAGGACGTTAAAATTAAAAATTCGATTAAAATCAGTAGAGTTTAATAACATGATAAAAATATAACTTCTTTATGTATTTTAATATCACAATCGGTTTCCTTAATCACATATATTGCAAAATCAGCCTTGAGTTACATTTTTTTTTTTTAATGTTTTGAGTCTTTTTATCAAACATGATCATGCCAGCCTCATCGTACACAATAGAATTTAAAAACAAATACTTTTTAGGTTTACATACAATTTTGATTAACTTTGTAATTAAAATTCAACTTTCTTTATTTATTAAAACTACCAGGAAAGCAGAAATGAACTGGAACTAGGTGCTTAATAAATAGCTCAATAATGGTAAAAATACAGGTTTTGAAATTGAATCAATTGTTTGTAAAAGAACACAACGACATAATCGTTCAGGGGTGATTCTATCATTACAGTTTTAGCTAATATCGGTATGTCAGGATTGCGAGCAAGGTAAACATAGTAAATAAAACCAACATAGACTCTCCACCACTGAGAGTACTTGTAATTGAGTTAGTATTAGTAACATAAACTAGATCACAATATATTACTTTACACAATTATTACAAGATCATAAAATAAGGACAAGCTAATCAGATATAAAAGGTCAGACTTCTTCAGCTGTTCAACACGGAATGCTCCCGCTTCGTCGAATGACCACCGCCTTTATAACCTCGGGTGGGCCGATCCATATCCACGACTACCCTCTCTTGTCAACATTGCCCAGTGCTACCCGCTACCGATAACATGTTGTTTTGAAAAGTACCAGGGCGACAGAAATGAATAGAAAATAGGCGCTTAAACGATATCACTAAGTGACAGTTATAGGTAAGATATAGGACAGTTTTAAGACTTCTATCGATATAGTGAATAATAAGGAATACTTTATATTCCTTTTTGTGTTTAATCATTGGTGCACATCTTAGTGACATCGTTTAGGCTGTCACCCTGGTACTTTTCAAAACAACAATTGAATCAATTTCAAAACTTATAATTTTAGCATTATTAAGCTAAGTAGTAAAGTCGCTTAAGCACTTAGTTCTAGATCATTTCTGCTTTCCTGGTAGTTTTAATAAATAAAGACAGTTGAATTTTAATTACAAAGTTAATCAAGAAGAGAAATAATTGTATGTAAACCTAAAAAGTATTTGTTTTTAAATTCTATTGTGTACGATGAGGCTGGCATGATCATGTTTGATAAAAAGCCTCAAAACATAAAAAAAAAAAATGTAACTCAAGGCTGATTTTGCAATATATGTGATTAAGGAAACCGATTGTGATATTATAATACATAAAGAAGTTATATTTTTATCATGTTATTAAACTCTACTGATTTTAATCGAATTTTTAATTTTAACGTCCTATAAAAAGTAAACGTCCCATCACTAGTACCTACTGGTTCGTAGGTGCCGAAAGTGGAATAAAATTTTAAATAATAAACTGTTCCACTAATGGCACCTGCGAAAAATACCGATAGGTGCCGAATATGAAATACCTCAGGTGCCATTAACTTGGGTGCCGTAAAAGCGGGTGCCCAATGTGGAATACGTCTTTATCGGAGCTGTCCATCATAAAAAACAACCTACGTCGTTGAAGAGTTGCGATGAATGAACGATTCGTTTCGATTCGTCTGAGATGGACGCACAAGGAATGAATGCGACTCGACTCGACTCACTTCGATACGACGCGTTTCGGCTGTAGTCGACTCCAGGCTTAATATTTTGTCACACTAAACTTAAAGTATTGGAGAGGTTCGTTGCTAATTAACAACAGCGCGGATCATATAATTTGCAAGGTTAAGCTGAGCTTGCCGCGGTCAGTCCGTGGATGGGTGAGCATTCGTTACACATCGAGACCCCTCAGTGCCTTGGAGAGCACGTTAAACCGTTGGTCCCGGGTGTCATATGAATACAGACAGTCGTTACAGTAGTCAGAAGCCCGAAAGTCTGACAACCGGTTTAACCTTAGGGCATCAGCACTGCCCAATAACTCTGAGTTGCGGAGGTCTGACGGCAGTCGCTCCGTGTAAAATACTGGTATTCAGCCGCGTCTGGTTAGACTGGAAGCTGACCCCAACATAGTACAAAGTATTTGTAACATAGTATGTACAGTCACGAGCATAAATATATTACTATGGGCACATCGGCAATTATATCTATCCCAGGAACGAGTTCAATAATATCTGTCTGCACGAACGCAGCACAAACATCTGATCGTTCATAGGCATCATTTTAAAGTGACAACTTCTCAAAAGCAAAAATATGTGACGATATTAGTTTCAAAATAATGTGATACCTCTTGGAGTGCAAAAATATGTGCCGTTTACTAATTCTGTGTTTCTGTCAGCATTTGCATTGATTCCTCAGTAACGTGCATAAATATATGACGATAAATAGATGGCAAAAATATCTGACATAATTCTATCTTCCATTTTATCTTTCATGTTATTTTTGAGTTTGTAAAATTATTATATTTTGGATAGATTTTGATACTATGCTTATATATCTCCAAATTAAAAATCAAAATTATAAATAATAAATCTAAAGTTATTATATTTTTGTGGGTAGACAATTTTTTCATTTGACGCTGCCGTGTTTTAAGAATTGATATTGATGGTATAAAATCTGCAGGACGTAATAGATGCGAATGGCGGTTACACTCGATTTTAAGAAGCATAATGATTTAATGTTATGGTAGTTAATACAATTATGTTTTTTTTTTCTATCCATGTTACATGTCAACATTGTTTGAAATAAAATATTATTAAAAATATATATAGAATTATATAGAACTAAAAAATAAGATGAAAGTTAAAATGGAAGATAGAATTATGTCAGATATTTTTGCCATCTATTTTATTGTCATTTATGCACGTTACTGAGGAATCAATGCAAATGCTGACAGAAACACAGAATTAGTAAACGGCACATATTTTTGCACTCCAAGAGGTATCACATTATTTTGAAACTAATATCGTCAATTCGTCACATGTTTTTGTTTTGGGAAGTTGTCACTTTAATGTGATGCCTATGAATGATCAGATGTTTGTGCTGCGTTCGTGCAGACAGATATTATTGAACTCGTTCCTGGGACAGATATAATTGCCGATGTGCCCATAGTAATATATTTATGCTCGTGACTGTACAGACGTCAGCAGGTCAAGTTACCCGAAACTGTAAATTTTTCCCAATCAACCTTGAACCTAATGCTTTCGCGATAAAGTTGAAAATCTATTAAAGAAATTTGACAGATTGTAGTAGCTTGATGTGCTGGCTTCTGTACATAGTACAAAGTAAAATAATTTGTTCATCACATAAATTAAGTTTCGATTGAAAGAAACTTCAGGTTTTTTGATTTGGTCGCGTTTAAACTTAGTCACATCTGATGGTAAACGCAGACAGGGCCTAAGATGGAGCACACGAATCCAAGTAACAGAGATATAGAGGGATTCCCCTATACCCCTCTGGCTCTCACATACACACGACGGAACACAATAAACTGCTTGGCGCCGGTCTTTTGTGAGGGTGGTATAGCCAGGCGGACCGTATAGATCCTACCACCAAGCGTGCTGGGTTTTGTTGAATATAACAACACGCGTCTATTCCCATGCGGTGAGGAAGTTTTATATTTTAGCCCGTACCCACACGGGATAAGGTGTGCCAGTTTTGTCGTAACCGCATTAGTAAAGTTGGTTTCGACACGACATAACTGTCAACTGTCATTTACTGATGTTTAACCTTAGAAAGTATTACATGGCAAATGTAGTAAGTTACTTCATAAATTAAAAGTTATAAACACTAGCCAAGTAGTCGCAATGATAATAAATTTAAAAGCGCGTTAATTGTTCAGTCATAAGCTTCCATCTATGGCCACTTAACACTTCCAATTTCAGTACCTATCAGTTTTTCAGAGATTATCCCAATTACATTTTTATATTGAGATGTTCACAGTAAAGACTGATTTAGACGAGGATATTTTCTCGAAACAAGAGTCATTCTAACTTTGTCTTTCTCGGCGAGGAAAAGAGAGATAACATAAGACTTGCTTCAAAAAAGTCTTCGTGTGTAAATCAGCCTTAAGGAGTATTTTTGTAGTCACACTATTATAATTTTGTATAAAAGCTATAGGTACAAACATTTGATCATGAAACATTAATTTTGCATTAAGAATCCTTATAACCTTACACATTTTTATTAAACCTTATCATGTATTCTCCAATCGTTTATTTAAAATGTGTACTTCTAAATTATTTTTAAGGTAAAATAAATTTTACACGATCAAAAGTGTCTCTTAGGGTGTTACCACACCAATCGATCGAACGACGATCGATGCCATCGATCGATGGTAAAATGGTTTAGTCGACGTCGATCGATAGTTTCTACTACACCAATTGATCGACTAAACGTCGACCGATGTCGTTCGATGGCATCGATCGACGATTGATCGATTGGTGTGGTAACACCCTTAGGGTGTTACCACACCAGTCGATCGATAGTCGATCGATGCCATCGATCGACATCGGTCGACGTTGATCGATTGGTGTGGTAGCTTTAATTGATCGACGGATACCGGTCGGCTAACCAATCGATCGATTGCCGGTCGATGGCATCGGTCGACGGATACCGGTCGACTAACCAATCGATCGATTGCCGGTCAATGGCATCGGTCGACGTAGATCGATTAACCCCGGCTATATACCATCAGTTTCTTTCGAAATGTATTCACAAGAGGACGCGTTGTTGTTGGCCTAGTAGAAACTATCGATCGACGTCGACCAATCCATTCTACCATCGATCGATCGTCGATCGACTATTGATCGATAGGTCTAGTAGAAACTATCCATCGACGTCGACCAATCCATTCTACCATCGACCGATGGCATCTATCGGCTATCGATCGATTGGTGTGGTAGAAACTATCGATCGACGTCGACTAATCCATTCTACCATCGATCGATGGCATCGATCGACGATCGATCGATTGGTGTGGTAACACCCTTAGGCATCGTTCACACCAAACATATTGTCCGCCGCTGACTGTGAGCCCGCGTTACGCAGTTTATCGCTTTTCAATATATATTTAACTTCTTGTTCACACCGAACCGACTATACGCTATTACGTAGTGCGTTGTGACAGTGAGCATACTCACAGTCGGCGGCGGACAATACGTTTGGTGTGAACGATGCCTTATACATAATTTTGATGACTGGGCTATATACAGACTCGTAGTCGGGCAAAACATACGTAGGGTCACCGATTCATTTCTTACAATCATAAAGCTTTATGACCTACTATTCAATTAACTGTGCCAATCTTAGCCCCATCGCAATAGCTCCCTATCATTCACATCCAACCTCCAATATAAATATTTTACCTATATTATCATCTTTCCCCAGATATATTTTCCCAGAAGACACCGCTGCAGCCGCCCACAGCGAGCGACCCAACACCCTACAACATCAACGCTTATCAAGCAACCAACTTCTCCAAGTTCGGCTTCCATGGTTACTCGCCCAACGGTTACTGGAACCCGACCAGGAACTTCGGAGAATACGACAAGAAAGTCTTAAGACAGAGCCCGTTGGGATACAACCAGAATTTTTTCGATACTTCTAATTTTTATCCGAATTATGAAAATAATGATTGGTTTCGGCAGTCTTCGGGTGGAGTCTCCCAGTATAATCCCAATGAGTGGTGGAAGTAAGTATAATTAATTATTTAAATTCATGATTACTGGGGCCCAATTCTCCTAAAGTAAATCTTGAAAAATCACAACCGAACCATGGCTGAACCGTTCATTCAGACAGTTCTCAATTTCAAAAGCTGTCTTATTGTTTGACACAAAAAACAAAATCAATCATTTTGAAAGTTTTCGAAAACAAAAACTGACTGACGGTTGTGGTTCGATTGCGTTTGGCAACAATTTATTTTAGGAGAATTAGGCCCCTGGTTCATTTTATCCTAGTCGCACAAGCGCAGACAGGGTCTAAAATGGAGCACACAAATCCAAGTAATGGAGATATAGATTCCCCTATACTCCTCTGGCTCTCACATAAACACAAAGGAACACAGTAAACTGCTTGGCGTCGGATTTTAATGTGAGGGTGGTAGCTAGCCAGGCGGACCGTATAGATCCTACCACCAAGCGTGCTGGGTTTTGTTGAATCTTACAACACGCGTCTATTCTCAGTGAGCAGTGGGGAAGTTTTATATTCTAGCTCGTCCCCACACGGGATAAAACGGGTAAACGGGTGCATGATGCGCAGTAATAGCCGAAGTGTGCGTCCTGACTCTGAGTGACGGCGCACGGGCGTATTGCGGATTGCGGAGCGGCTTTACCGCCAATACTTGACCTTAGTGCACGCGGAAAAGTTGACGCGTACGCGCGTGTTTAGTGTTTCGTTTATTTTACTTTGGTTTTAATAATGTCGATATCAAAATTCAAACGTTTCGAACATTTATTTAATGCGCCGTTCATACCGATTGCGCGGTGCGCCGTCACTCAGGATCAGGACGCACACTAACGGTTAAACACTTGCCTTCCATATAGGAGGGACTGAGTTCAATACCGGCCGACACCTGTGATTTTTCGATTTCATATACGGATCACAATTTAACTGTCACTTGCGTTAACGGTGAAGAAAAATATCGCACAACACAAAGGGGTTTAAAAAATAGTTTTCGATGGTGTGTAGTCCGCCAACGCACCAGAAGCCCAATTCTCGTAATTAATTTGAAGTAAGACTGAAGGTTGACCGAACTGAGATTAAATTATGAATTGAATAAAAAATGGTATTCTGGTACTCTTACAGTTTGGTCCGGTTTCAGTATCATCTCAGTCTATCTCGATATAATGACAATTCAGTCAACTTAAAATCTATTACCGATAGCATACCGATATCAACAGTCATAGACTAAAATTCTAGAAATAAATGAGAATTGCAACTGGTCAAAATGGCTCAGTACAGTATGTAACCAGAATACCCTATTGGCTTCAGTCAACTTTCAATCTCATTTCAATATAATCTCACGTTTGACGATGTTTGTTATTAACGAACAAGAATACCATTTATCATATTTATGAGACTAGATCGAAACTATATTTTGAACATTTTTAATTACGAGAATTGGCAGCTGGCCAACGTGATTGACTATGGCCTAAATCCTTCTGTGATTGAATCAGTTAATTATTGTCCCAGCAATGGAACAATAATGAACTGATTATGAATTTTTCATAGTAATTTGAAACTGTGGTATTAGATCACTTCTTGATCTCGGCGATGACACAGTCTTATAATAATTCTTGATACCTAACTCTAATTGGAAAGAAAGTTCTTTTAACTGCCAAATGATTTAAAATCTTGTTTGCACATTATCAGAAAGTTCTGCCACAAAATTTCTGACGGATGAATCTGCTTATAAATTTTGTACTAGACCCGGATCCGTGTCAGCCTGCAGACTTTATACAAAATATATGCACAGCGGGCCTTCGCGCAGGTGTCAAAATTTTTCTGACAAAAAGTTATAATGTGCGGCCGGGCTAAACGTTCGATAGTTAATTATTAGTGTTAGATTAGGAAGTAGTCAACTCTTCTCGATAAAGAGTAATTAAACATGCAGGAAGACAAGGAACTAATGAATTCCGTTCTTCAACATTCTATTAATGTCTCATTGTAAATGATATATCGTAGTTTAACAATCATATTTCCTTATTCAAAGTCGTGGGAACAACCAAAACGCAATGAAAAAGTTATAGCTAAGTATACTTTTACCCGACTGCGCGACAGCAAAGACAGGGTTATGTTTTTTACTTACTTTTTATTCTAAGATCGATGTCTCTTTTAGAAACTTCTTGCATCCGATTAATATGCGCATGATCATGTCTAACGATTTTTACTTTCCATCAGTCAGTGTCAAAGCTATGAGCCCTGCGCCTGCGCCGACATTAGAGAGTTCTCAAATCCAATGAATAATAATGTAGCTTTTACGATTTTAATTATTGGAAATATTCTGTTCATTAAAATATTGTATAGTAATTGGAGATGTATAGGTGTTATGGAACGTGATAGGCTTTGGGAATTGACGTCAAAAGTTTGACAGGTACTAAGAGTATTTGCCAAACTTGAGTGGCAGTGGGCGGGGCACATTGCCAGCAGAACGTATGGCCGATGGGGCCGAAAGCTTCTGGAGTGGCGACCGCGCATGGAGGGCGCAGCGTGGGTAGGCCTCCCACAAGGTGGACAGGAGACCTGGTGAAGGTCGCGGGAATCCGCTGGATGCGAGAAGCACAGAACCGGTCGATGTGGCGATGCTTGGGGGAAGCCTATGTCCAGCAGTGGACGTCTTTCAGCTGAATGATGAAGGATAACTTGTGGGTACGCAAGTTGATACTCATTAAACCCACAATATTCAAGGTGACACCCTATCACATGTCACCTAAATATTAAAAATAATATCATCAGACATGGATATAGAATTCAGGAAGTGTTACTTGAGTTTTATCATTTATAGTATTCCTAATAGGTAGAAATACAAAGTGCTTGAAACATTTAGGGTTCTGTTTTGTTATTTCTGGTAGAGGGGTTTA
This sequence comes from Amphipyra tragopoginis, assembly GCA_905220435.1. Classification (NCBI taxonomy): domain Eukaryota; kingdom Metazoa; phylum Arthropoda; class Insecta; order Lepidoptera; family Noctuidae; genus Amphipyra; species Amphipyra tragopoginis. The sequence continues at coordinate 5,678,674 of HG991997.1, read as the reverse complement.
GCGCTGATACAGGACTGTCCTAGTCCTAGGCTATTGGTAAAATAAAGCTATTATTATATCTCCTTTATTAATTTTAAATCTAATTATTTACATTGTAAATAAATATCCATAAAAAAATAGGGGTACTCCGGTATTGGGAGCAGGGTCCAAGCTACCAGTGGTTAGTGCCCCAGCGACAGGAACCTCCTCATAATACGTGTCGAGGAGGACTGCTTTCTGTATTAGGCCCTTGATCCAGCCACCTAACGAGAGGTGTTGGTCAAAGCTCTTGGCCTATAATATATTATTATTATATTCATACAGGTACGTGTCGCCATCCCGCTCTGACGTGACAATAGAGCGCTCCGTCACGTTCCCCACCCGCACGTCCACCGCCAGACGTCGCAAGAGGAACGCTGAGCTGGTGAAGGCTGCTGAGAAGCGAACCCTGACTGGAGCTGAGGCTTTTAGGATAGCGCTGGGTCTTGCCAAGTGAGTAGAACCATGTCAGGAAGTATTTTGGACATATTTTACTTCGGAGGATAGCTCATGCCGTGGTGAAAAGATTAGATAGTCATGGTCGGTAGCGGGGCTGCCTTCCCAGGGTGCTCTGGACGTACTTCAGTATTGGCACTCGTGGAGACTCTTTTAGTGCATCCCGAATCGCATTTTGACCTTCATAGTATTCGCTTCCAGAGTAACCAGATGCCGCTGAATAACAGTATACGCTTAACAGCAGACGCTGTTCAAAACAAAGAGGTGTCCAAGGAAAAAAGGAGGGCTTTGCCCAGTGAATGAGTCACACAGTTCGGCAACATAAAACTCAGACGCTCCTGAGCGTACACGGTGCTAATAAAATTCCCAATAAGTACCTAGATAAATGAAGCACACCATTTAGCGCACCAATTTGAAGAGCACCACTTCGAATCACTTAATATATTACAATAGAAATAAGTACTATTGATGTGATTCGGATTGGTGCTCTTCAAATTTGTTTTCGGATTCGGATTGGTGCTACGCTAAATGGAATACCTGTTTCCTGTTTATCGATAACAAAACGAATAGGGTCTTATACTAGGTACCTACGCAATTTTTCAAAAACTCGTACGTATTATATTAGGGGCGCAGTTTTCAATATGATTATGCCTTTGTGTACCTTTATAATTATCACAAATTCTTATTATACCTATGACTTGAAATTAGAATTCAATGTAGAGGTTGGATCTTTCATACCCTAATTTAACTTAATGACTGTAATAGCTACGTACTGCGTCCTTCTCTTAGGTATATCAATTATAGAATGCAATAATTATAGCTTGTGTTACTTCAATATTTTTTATTCAACAGCGAAGACACTTCAGCAGAGCGTCGCCGCCGACAAGCTCAAACACCTAATCAACAAACTCTCTGCTCTGTTCGAACGGAGTTCATAACTCCCCGAGCGGCCCTCAACAACAAAGGCAACTGGAAATACGTCGTCAACATGCCCGATAACATGTCGCAACTGGTGCGAGCGGAGATTTGCACGTATGTTAATTCTTTATTAATATTTTCTCAGCGATTTAAATGATGTATTCTTAGCGCCATCTATCCGTTCACTTTAGAAACCATCTATGTTTCGCTGTATTAAGAACAGCGCCATCTATTATCGAGTAGCAGACTTGTACTTTAACCAAAGTTTTAAAACTTTATTTTATTTTGATTACCGATAACATTAATTACATTACAGGTCTACACAATGCAGTGGGTTATGTACTGTACCTCCAGGATACACTTCTCGCTGTGAACAAAAATACATTCAGAAACGTTTGGTAGCGTTACAATCCACTGGACAAAACCTCTACACCGATGTATTCTGGATACCGAGCTGTTGCCAATGCACATTTACTGCTAATACCAATTGAATTTATATAAAATTTACCACATGTGATTTATTTTTAAAACGAGAACTTTCTTACTTTGTTGGAAGTTTTACTATCTGATACTAGATGGCACCACTATCGTCATTGTACGCTGTATTCTTATTATGTTTTGCGAACTTGTAAGATAATCACTGCCTTTTAAAGTTATAATTTTCTTTAATCATGACATATAGATATTTATTAGTAAATACAAACAAATGGAGCATTTTATTACATCGCTATTATCCTGAAGGCAGAGTATTATAATTGTAATTAATTGACATTTAACAAAGTATTAACTAAAGTTTAAAATGGACAATTTGTAAATATTAGATAAATGTATTATGCTGTTAAGATATTTTTATGTAATTTAATTAATTCATACTTAGATGACAATTTTGCCCATATTATTGCTTAAGTATCTATAGTACTTATCTAATAATTATAAAAATCTACTGTTATAAATAAAGCAAGCTATGCACGTTCCGCTCAACCTACTCATGATCATATTTTAAAATTCGAGCGTTCCAAATTCAAATTACTCATATTGCAATATTATTACAGAATGACGGGGGTTAGTAACATCATATTTTTGGTGAATGATATTTCATTTCTTCGTAATCATAACTGCAAGTTTGTACAACATCCAGTGACAACTGCATACAATGCAATAATAATTGCTAAATGCTGCAGTCAGTTGAATCAGTGCAACTGCGCTGCGTGACTACTGCCGACTGCCCCCAATACTTTATATTTCTAAATAGCTATCTATATAACTATCTGCTGGTTTCGATGTGCATAATTATTCCTTAAGTATTCTTATGGTGCTTCCACACTGAGGTTATAAAATGATATAAGTACAGTATGACTGATTAGTCACAATATTGAATTCGTGAAAAAAAATTTGCTCTTCCAAACATTTTGAGCAACATTAATTTGAGTTTGACGACACGTTTGGTGCAGTGGCTAAGCGATTAGCTTCTGCGCCACGGGTCGTGGGTTCGATTCCCACACGGAACAAAAATTTGTATGGCCTACAGATGGTTGTTTCGGGTCTGGGCGTTTGTTTGTGAGATTTGTGTCTGTAAACGCACCCACGATACAAGAGAAATCTTAGTGTGGGGCAACGTTTTTTTAAAAAATAAAAAAAATAAAAAAAAAAAAAAAAATGTATGGAACAGCTGTTTTTTTTTTGCACGAATTCTATTTTTTTCCCCTAGTAAAAGCTGTACAGAGTGATGAACGGAGTTCATGGTTTTCGATTGTAAAGTGTTATATTGTGTATTAGTTATAACCTTAACCTATTATAAACTCAGTAAACCGCAGTTCAGATTACGCTATACTATATTATTTCGCCATTGATATTATACGTCATAAGCTGTAACTATATCGCCGGGTTAATTCCAAAACCAACTAACTGCCCAAGTCATGGTTTCGAGTAATGGCGTTATGAAAGTTTGTGTCCTAAAATTTCGTATACTATCTTATCTAAGTTTGTGTTCTAAAATCTCGTATACTATCTTATCTAAGTTTGTGTCCTAAAATTTCGTATACTATCATATCTAAGTTTGTGTCCTAAAATCTCGTATACCATCTTATCGAAAATAGTACTTATATGAAATTTTAGGACACAAACTTTCAAAACCCCATTACTCGAAATCATGATTTCGGCAGTTAGTTGGTTTTTTAATTAACCCAGCGATATAGCATGACGTTCACACTATAGGTACGCTATATCGCAAACCGGTCTACAATGTATAGCAAGTTATTTGACGGCGATCCGTCGGGTGACGGACGGGGTAGAAGTGAGACGGGGTGAGGACCGAAGAATCATACGATATAGCTTTGAGAATCGCTCAAGTTTATCGCGCATAGCAAGCCAATACTTTATAGTATAACGTTGTGTGAACGTGTCCATATAAGATGTTTGCTGAACGATATTGCTGTGCTATACAATATTTTCTATACAGCATGTAAGGGTAAACACCGTTATCACTCAAACCATGGGTAGTTGACTTAAATATAAAGATATAGGACCGAGTAAAAAATAAATAAAAAAATATACGCGCGAGAAATGAGCGGCGCGGCGGCGCTATGACGCGGCGTACACACACTCGCTAACGAGACAGCTGACTGACTGGGGACACTGGGGTAGCAAACTGTGCGGGGCCGTGCGTCAGGCCACGCGGCGAGTTTCCCGTAGCTTGTAGCCCCCGCGCATAGGGTGAAATGATTTTGGGGAAAAATTAAAATATTAGAAAAAAAAAAAGTTTGTTATTTTTCATTCATTTTACGTTCTATAAATGAAACCAAACCACTGGTTTCAAGGATAAGTGTGTTTACCCTTACAGCCTTATTATAGAGTAGTCTGGCCCTTAAGTAAGCACTAGAACACAATATTATAATTCTCATAACACATATTTTATTATTTTCTAATTTTGCCAAGTCCCAAACTACACTAAATAAGGTTTTATTAGATTTAAGATTATGATCTCTCAGACACCATCTGAGCAAATATAATATTAAGAATGAACTAGATCGTGAATATTTGCGTGTATATGTTAGAAGCCTCGCCCACAGTGACTTTTTGTAGCGATGCTGTCTGTGTGTGTGTGATGTTTTTTTTTATGTATGACAAACGAATTATTATTAAATTTTTAGTTATACCGACATTATCTTCAGCATGCACTGAGGCGCTATGCAAAATATCGTGGACTATTAATGTAAGACCTTATGGGTCATTCCCAGTTGCCCCCACCGACAACGCCACCACTGGTGGCAAATGGGATTTTTGTATACATTTTAATATAAAAAATCCCAAAAAAATTTGTATATATTAAAATGTATACAAAAATCCCATTTGCCACCAGTGGTGGCGTTGTCGGTGGGGGCAACTGGGAATGACCCGACCTTATACTAGATTTCACACAGACTCTAGTATGTTTGAATACATCAACACCTACGCTGTTTGTACACACGTGCTTGCTGCACTTGGTGTTGCCGTCATTACTAATTTTAATAAAAATTTACTGTCTTACCACAATCATCTTGTTTAACTATTATGTAGAATAAACAGAAGCCCAATTCTCGTAATTAATTTGAAGTAATACTGAAGGTTGACCGAACTGAGATTAAATAATGAATTGAATAAAAAATGGTATTCTGGTACACTTAAAGTTCGGTCCGATTTCAGTATCATCTCGGTCTATCTCGGTATAATATTAATTCAGTCAACTTAAAATCTATTATCGATAGCATACCAATGTCAACAGTCATAGACTAAAATTCTAGGAATAAATGAGAATTCCAACTTATCAAAATGGCTCAGTACATAATGTAACCAGAATACCCTTTTGGTTTCAGTCAACTTTTAATTTCATTTCAATATAATCTCACGTTTGACGTTGTTTGTTAACAAACAAAAATACTTACCATTTGTCATATTTATGAGATTGAGACTAGACTGAGACTAGATCGAAATTATATTTTGAACATTTTTAATTACGAGAATTGGCTTTCTGAACATAAAAACCATTTTATGTACGGAGTTTAACGTTCGACATGGTTTTAATAAGTGTCTAAACTAAACTTTTGTACTACGATCCTTAGTGTTTTATACAGCCATTCTCTAGGTATTATCTATCTATACTGGCTTTCTGATTGATACCCAAAACCAATAAATGCACAGCATTATTTTATGATCTAGTTTAAATAAAACTATATTTTAAATCCTAGCACGTATCTATGTAATGGATGCCTAGATTAAATTATTCCTCTCTTTTGTACATTCCAATTTTATTGTAGTTTGTAATAAATATAAATATAACAATATTTATGTGTGTTTTTATTCGTTATTATAATAAGATATTGGTACTTATGTCTACACTACACGTTTCGTCTGACGCAAGCCTGAAGCGCCATAGCGCATGCAATAGCGCATGCCCTAGTACTAGTTCGAGTCTTATGGCAATCAATATTGCATGCGCTTGACGCAAGAGGAATTGAAAGTTGAAAGCGCAAGATGAACATGAAAGCGCACGGGTGCAGACATACCACATGACTGCTGAGCGGTTGTGACTGTGAGAGGTTCTGGGTTCGATCCCCAGGTCGGCCAAAGATTGCTGAGTGAGACATCCTGTATTCGATCCCCAAGTCGGGCAAAGTGTTATTGGGTTTTTCCATGGGAAAGATAAATGCGCATTTTGTTCGGGCCTGTGACCCACCAGCGACCACTAACGAAACTAGTCGGAGTATGTTAAAGACCATGAGATGAGTCGCATTCCTCAAAAGTATGGGAAAGTTTTTTTAGCAAAATAAGAATTTATTTTAAAAAAAGAATTTTCGTAAAATCATATCCTTCTAAATATATAAAATGCTTACAAAAATGCACAAAGATCTTCCTAAAAAGGTACAAAAATGTTTAGGAGATTTTCTTTTTTCTATCTTGTTCCTCGCAGTTTTTTTAACCACATAACTTTTTTCCTCGATACATTTGGATTAAAATAAATACATTCCGTGAAATGTTAACCCTAAACCTTCAAAACAAACCATATTTCATTAATGGACGCGTACTTTTGAGGTACCGGGTCAAAAATGCCCAATGACCTTTCTCAGTAGCAGCCCGAAGTCTGGATTTGTGCCCGGTTGATGGCTAGGCTCGCCCCCTATTACATCGGACTTAAACATAATGGCGAAACGGGGGTGTACTATACACCTCTGTCCAACCCTTCGGGGAATACAGGCGTGATGTTATGAATAATAAGATTTTCGACAACATCCAATTGGTGCCGCTTCCCTCCTGAAGTCAAGCCTGTGTCACTCTGCAGGTGTGAAAACACGCCTCTCGTCTCTTCGGCTCCATCTCCAGCTCCCTGTTTCAAAACCTTTTCTATAAGCGGTTATCTTCTCTCGTGTCAGCACGAGCTATACGAAAATAGCTCATGCTGTGGTGAAAAGATTAGCCAGTCAGCAAATGTTAGTAGCGGGGCTGACTGCCCAGGGTGCGCCGGACGTACTGAAGCATCGTCACTCGTGGAGGCTCTTTTCATGCACCCCAAGCGGTTATCGAGTGACGATACTTAGGTACGTCCGGCACACACTTATTATCACATATTACGATGACACGTTTGGTGCAGTGGCTAAGCGATTGGCTTCTGCGCGTGGTCTCGTCGAAAAATTTGTATGGTTTACAGAGAGTTGTTCCCGGTCTGGGCGTTTGTGCATGTAAAGATTTGTGTCTGTAACCCACGATACAGGAGAAATCCTAGAGAGGGGCAAAAGTAAAGAAAAACACTATTTAGGCAAAATTATCGAAAAGAACTCAATGTAAACAAAAAATAGGCTATTCTGGCTCCTATTTTGCGTGTTCCGATGGCGTTCGTCACTGCCTTTGCTGCCATTACCTTTATAATTTGTTCTACTATGGTAACGAAAATCCAAATTTCTATCACCAAACTAAATAAGTAGGTACAATAAATACATGTATCGTTTTATTTTTACATAGAGTCTTTATAATTCTACAAAACTTCGAACCTAATGGTTGTAGAGTCATTTGGATTTTGCGATTCTACATTCCATCCACTATCTTCTAATAGGCGACTTCTTCAATTTTGTAGGTAAAGGTATTCTTGATTCTAATTATACTTACTTACAAGAATTGAACTTCTAACGTAGATCTACGTAGATCTAGAATCAAGAATACCTTTACCTACAAAATTGAAGAAGTCGCCTATTAGAAGATAGTGGACGGAAATAGGCTGACATCAAATGTCAAATATTGGTTATACGTTAAAAAATGATTAAAGGAACTTGATATTTTTTTATTTAGAGTTATTAATTTCATGATATTACTGCTATCGAGTAGCTTAGCCCCGCATGTCCTCCATAGACCTACAGATAGTTGTTCCAGGATTGGATGTGATTTGACTTCTACGGTACAGGAGGACACTGAACAGGAGGCAACGGTAATAAAAAAAAAAACAATTGCAATCTTTGTCAAATTCGAAGTTTTTTATTTCAAATAGACCAGCATCCGAATTGCGTATCACATTCATAATTACACAATACAACAATATTCATTGCTTGGTAAGTACATGGTTGTAGAGAAACCGGATTGTTAATACATACGTTGCTATAGAAATGGTTGACCTGTCAAAATCAAAGCCATAGCGATTACAAGTGTGTTGCGCAATTAGAATGCAGATTACATGTGCATTTAAAGCGTCTAAACTAGGTGCACGGTTCCAAAGACCTACCAAAAAAACTTAAGGAAGAATCGGCCAGAAACTCCATGGATACTCTTTTTAAAATAATACTTAAATCATGACAATTCCACTACAGTAGTGTAAGAAATAGTATGAGCAAAATGCAGGTTATGTAAAAAATAAACTCATATTAAAGTAACAAATACAAAAATACGCCTTATAAGATTGCCTTAACAGTGAGCTGACCAGTCCAGGCAGACGACACCCGTTCACGAGATTGTTACTCATAAGTAAGTTTAGAGTTTCATTCGGTCCTTCGTAGCCAGCTAGATCCTTTTGCTATAAGTACCTACCTAATACCGACCACAAAGGGGTATGCAAAAGGACACGTAGCTTATTTTTTTCTTTCGCCATTACGGTTACAGCTTAGAGACTTCATTTTTTCTTCCATGGACTTCTTAGATGGTTCTCTTAGTAATGATCAAAGTATCGTTATTGGCGAATAACGAAAGATCATTATTGTCCTTTGAATCGCATGAATGCATTCTAAAACCGCCTGGAGCCCAATTCTACTAGCAGAAACGTTTATCAATTGCAACTTAATCGTTTATTGAGACAGTTTTCGTTTACAAAAACTATCAAATTGTTTGACAACAAAAACAAAACCAAACATTTTGACAGTTTTCGTAAACGAAAACTGCCTGAATGAACGATTCAGTTGACATTGATAAAAGTTTATGTTAGTGGAATTAGCCCCGTGATTGGAACAAAAGAACAACCGTCATATCTCTGGTGGGTTACAGTTTAGAGACTTATTTTTTCTTCTATGGACTTCTTAGATAGTTCTTTAATTACCTGTGACTAAAAGTATCTTAAGCGAAGACAAAAAAAGATGCCAAAAGCCTTAATGCATTGACCTTTAACGTTGATATAAGATGCCCTTTATAGGGCAGATTTTACACTAGGGCACATCATCATCTGCCTAGCCTTTTCCCAACTATGTTGGGGTCGGCTTCCAGTCGAACCGGATGCAGCTGAATATTAGTATTTTACATGAAGCGACTGCCTATCAGACCTCCACAACCCAGTAACTGGGTAATACGATACTCTTGGTAAGACTGGTTGTCAGAGTTTCTGGCTTCTGACCAACAGTAACGACTGTTAAAGATCTACAAATGACAGCCGGGACCAACGGCTTTACGTGCTTTCCGAGGCACGGAGGAAACTCGCTATGGTAAATGGTCACCCATCCACAGACCAACCTCGGCAAGCGTGGCTTAACCCGGAAGATCGGTCTATGCGGCTGTAATTATTTAGCCACGAACTCCTCTCACACTAGGGCACATATGAAACCACAATTACTTGGCGTCACTGGCGATCATGTTGGCTAAATTCATGTAGGTGGTCGCGTTTGTGCGCTGTGCCCGTTTAAGGTCGATGCGTTTTTAGCATAAGAGTGATCATTCTTACAATAGTTTCGATAAAATCGACATTTTAGTCAGACTAGTGGAGTGGTTACAAGTGCTGTATTTACAATTTTCGTTTGTGCCCTAAAAAAGGTTAAGTTAGCCCCTTACGAAATACCCAAGTGAATATAGATATAAAACCATAAATACATATGAATAAAAAAATAACATCTATACTCCATCTTTCCTGCTATTTATTGATTAAGACACATTTCTCGCGGCATTCACGGACGGGCTAACATATTTTTCCTTCTATTGAGTTAACGAGACATTCGAGGGGATGAAATCGCCACATCTGCAAGGGATGGAAAATTCAACCCTTGGACCCGCACCCCCGGGGTTACTGAGCCTACCTTAACAAATTTTCCCTTAAGCTTAACTCAATGTACTGTTTATCAAGGAAACGGAAATCCTTTGAAGTGTTGTACTCTTAACTTGATTAGAAAAAACTTTGAGCAAAAAAAATCTTTTCTGCTGAAAAGTTTTGTGTACTTAAGTAATTATCGTAGTTTACTTTGATGCGTATGTACATTTAGTTAAATCATGTTTTTATACTTCTAAAATAGCAATAAATAAAAGAAAAAAAAAACTTAAAAATTGAGGCAAACAGGTTACGTCCAGCTTCTGCCGGACGTTCTTTGGCGGATATTGTAAAAACTGCAGAAAAAAAATTGAGAAATGAACAATCCTTCCAATTTTGATTTTTTTTTTTTTTAATGTTACTGGTCAGCTTAATTAAATATTGCTTCTTAAAATCTTGTTTTTTAATGCAGTAAAGCTACTAATATGATAAAAGCGTAAAACCGAAGATATATGAAAAAAAAACTAAGCTTCTACTTCTCGCTTTAAGTTAGTAAATCTCAGACAAGTAATTACTTAAACTGAGTCTACTTTAATATCGCGAAAAAGCAAAGAACCAACTCAAAACTAAAATAATTCTGATATCAAGCATTTGTCACTATAAATCTAAAAGCACTTAGCGAGCGCTAAAACTGACGCGATGTCGCTTACGAAAAAAAATAAAAATTCAAGCAAAAAGTCGCTCGACACGCGTAAAAGTAAAAGAGGAAGCGGGGAAAAAATCAATGCCTGCGTTTTATGTTCTATGCGTGTGACAGATCCGTTGTCATGGCGACCGTGACGGGGGCCGAGCGCAGCGGGAAAAAAGGTCGTATATCAAACGCGAAAATAACAAAATGGCGGCTACGCTTCCCGCGTAAAGTCGCGCGGAGAACGCTGCGTTCACGTTTAAGCTTTTATTGTTTTCGGAAGTTGAGTGTGCGTCGTGCGAAAGAGACGGAAGATGGGGTAAGGGATCCGGTAATCGATATTACGCACTTTTGTAGCAATGGAATTGGCGCGGCACGATGCAAGAAACGTTTGCACGCGCTGCAACTACTTTTGAATTTTTGATCTTGTACTCTATGCTTTAACACTTTTCGTTTTAGTCGCCTAACATTGTACATACACGCAGCTAAGGTTTATATATTATTCTTTTTAACTATAATAAATAAATAGTAAACAAATTAATCTGTATTTCTCCTTAATTGAGTCCCTATATTGCTTTAAAGTAATTAATGGTTTAAGCTAGTGTTTTAGAATAAAAAACCCTGATTATTAAACTAAGTGTAACTCCTATGTATTTTAAAGTCAAAATATGACAAATACTAACGTATTCAAGTTTAAAAAAATACACAAAAACATCAAAATTAATTGCGCTTTTAATGAACCATAAGCTGGACTACAATTTTGAAAAAAAATGACGCTTCGTTTGACAGATGTTCGGATTATGACGTGTGTTATAGAAAATAATGACGTTTGCCCAGAAAATGAGTAATATAAGCGTGGGTGGGTAAAATTCTGATGAGTCACTCACGTACAGGGCGCGTGGTCGACGCTTGCGAATTCATACGGTTCTCGGAAAAGAAATTGTTTTCGGTTCTCCGAATCGTAATAAAATAATAATGTAACATCATTCATGTCGATTCTTTGGAAAATAATTTTCTGAATAAGTATTTGTTTATTTAGGGGTTATTTCATCAACTTATCATTAACTGCTCATTAAGCTAATTCGGTCTGTAAACTTTTCAATAATTAACATTTTCATTTCACCTACTTATCATTAGTGATAATGACAAGATTATTGAATACATAGATGTCATATTTGTAGGTTGCAATTCGGTTATCTGGTCAATAGTTATGGGCTAATTATTGATATGTTGGTGAAATACTTACCTCCTTAAAAATTAAAGATTGTAGCTTTAGTTATAAGAAAATAGTCTACTAGATACTCTAGGTTGTCTGCTAGAAATCGCCTAGTGCGATAAGACAGCTCATTGTATTGTTCATCTCTATTTTTACAGCGATGTTTCTTGTTTGTTTATGTACAATAAAGAGTATTGTATTGTATGTACCTACTCTATTTAATACAGGTAATATTAGACCCGTTTCAGCAAGGAAATGTCTGGAAATAAGCTACACGTTTACTTCCAGCAAGGATTCAACACAGTATTATCTTTTATGAACTTCAACGGTCAATCAAGACGAGCTGACATAGGTACTACTTGAAGTAATGGTTCAAAAGATATTCGTTCCTTTGTGAGCCGCTTTTATCTAATGTTATATGAAATGGAGTATATTATAACTTTTGTGAGATACATTCATAGTTAGGGTTTACTCACGTGCATTATTCGGAATTATCCGACTAGCTTCGGACCCAAACGGAGCCCTTAATCATGAGCTGAACACGCGGCGAGGTCGCGAATAGTCTAGTTCGTCATCATAATCATAAAAATGGAGTATAGCTGATAAGTATTGTCATTCTTGAAAGTTTTCCTACAGTAACTATGATTTATAAATTGTACACCAACTGCCTCAAGTTTGCTTTTCATATTTCCACTAAAAGACAAGTTAAACCTTCCGAAACTTGAGGCATTAAAAAGTGTCTTAAATTTTCACTCCCTCAAACTTTGTTATTTAAAGGTTTACTTCAAAAGATACACACACAGAGATATGATAAAGAAACATGTAGTAAGAGTAGAGATTCTAGAGATGGGCAAGCGAACTACTGGAACAATTAGTAATCAAAGTCAAGGTTTTTTTTTTGTATAGACGAGCCTTCTAATTGCGCAACACACTCGTAATCACTATGGCTTTGATTTTGACAATACAACAATATTCATTGCGTGGTACATAGTTGTGGAGAAGTTAAATTGTTAATACATACGTTGCTATGGAAACTGTTAACCTGTCAAAATCAAAGCCATTGCGATTTCGAGTGTGTTGCGCAATTGGAATGCAGATTACAGGTACATTTAAAACGTCAAAACTAGGTGCATGGTTCTAGTACTCAGGTCCTATGGAGGTCATAATGATAGAGAACTTTGTATAAACTAACTAGCTTTCACCCGCAGCTTCGCTTGCGTGAAATTTTGAACCCGTTAAGTGACGATTTTCCATACAAACTTTCATCCCCTATTTAACTCCCTTAGGGGTTGAATTTCGAAAAATCCCTTCTTAGTGGATGCCTACGTTACAAAAGGAACCTACTGTCAAAATTTCAACTTTCTAACCCCAGCGGTTTAGGCTGTGCGTTGATAGATCAGTCAGTCAGTCAGTCAGCTTCTCCTTTTATATGCATAGATAGCTATTGCCCTCGTTTTCACTCTCATCCTAGAGTACTTCATGTACCCGGATAAAAAGTATCCTATGTCCTAATCCAGGTCATGATCTACCTGTGTGCCAAATTTTAATTAAAACCGTTCAGCCGTCAAAGCGTCATTGATTAAGAAACATCCAATATTTCTATTAAAGTTAATAGAAATATGTATATTAGTAACTGCTCTCAGAATTCGCTCCGGACACATGGCACTAGGAACCTTTGCTTTCCTGATGAAAAAGGTGGATTCTCCGAATTGTTCAGTCTGCATTAATAAAGTAGAAGATGTCTATCATCGTCTGATGGAGTGTGTCAGGAATGAGCCTGAGAGAAATATTTTAGTTAATAAATTGAATATTAATAAGTTAGATATACCCGTAGGTATATTTAATAGTATTTTAGCCAAACCAAACAAAGCCGGTAGAGGCTGCATTAGTTTATTAATTAGTTACCTTGTAATGTATTATGCTTTGATCAGGTTACGATGGAACTGGCGTAACATATTGTTAAAAGTTCCAAAATAATAAAGGTTAAAAAAAAGAAACATCCAAACTTTCACATTTATAATATTAGTACGAAGCAGGATTAAGGTAACAAAACTTGAATTTAAATACCTATTGTAATGCCAACACGCAGCATTATGTTCCTAGCAATAAAAACTTCGTAAATCTTATGGTGGATTGAGTAGCATCTTACTCTGCACAAAAAGTGATTATTTTTATCCACTGTGAGCAAGAAATACAATTCATCTCCCAAGCGTGGTGATTATGATATTTTTTCCTCATGACGATGGCGAGAATTTATTGTAACGGTCTATTAGGAGACGTACGTTCAGTGGACATGTACGGATTGATTTGGTAAGATGACAGTGCCACTAGTATTTTATAATCCATGTTCCAATATATCGAAACCAAAAAGGGATAACCGCCAATTTACAAACTTTACAGGAGTGGTTTAAAGTTCGTTTACAACGAACCTTAATTTACATACCGCCTAAGCGAAAAAATAGTATGTTGTAGACTCATGAACTCATGACACAAGACCAATCGACACAAAAAAATACGATTCCAACGATATAAATCCATTTTGCAAAAAAAAATGCTTATCCCTTTTTGGCTGTTAGGCATCGATATGATATCTTAAAATCATAGTTTTATGAACAGTAACCTTCTTGGATCTATTATAAGAGATAATTTTAACCAAGTCTAAGGTATAGGATTTAAAACATACCCAGAATTTTTGAACGTCATCTCTATACTTGGGAGCAAATAAATCGATCCACTTCTATTTTTCACGTAGGTATAATTGTTATTATTTTTGGTATTATGGAACAGATCAATTCTAAACATATATCGCTTAAAAGGTTATTTGATAACCTTTATAATGAGTAGTAGTTTTTTTGTTTTTGAATGATAAAATTCATGAAACCAAAAATAATAACCAGGACACCTGAAAAAAGGAGTGGCTCGATTTCTTTGCTCCCAAGTGTATAATTATAAATAAAAAGAAAAGTCCTGACTGACTGACTCATCAACGCCCAGCCCAAACCCTTGGACTTAGAAAGCTGAAATTTTGCATAGAGATTCCCTTTATAATGTAAACAAGGAATCAGGAAGGATTTTTCGAAATTCAAACCTTAAGGGGGTTAAATATGAAAGTTTGTATGGAAAATCGTCACTTTAACGGGTTCAAAATTTTACGCAAGCGAAGCTGCGGGCAAAAGCTAGTATAGCATAGGAGTCGAGGCTATTTTAAAATATGGGTTTTATTTAAACCATATTTTGTAATAAGAGGGAATAGGTTTGATTTAAATGCTTATTTCAATTGATCAGGGGAGCTCATAACACCTAACATTTCATATTTCGTTTCATGTTCGCAATCATAACTGGAAATAAACTGCACACCCAGTCGCAACTGTAAACTATGCAACTGACAAATGCAGCTTGAAGGCAATTAGGATGTAGTCAATGCAACTGCGTGACAACTGCCGACTGGATATGTAGCTCACTTGCAGTTATGGTTATGAACATGAAACGGGATATGTTTCACCAAACGCGGCGTTATTTGCCCCACATATTTCTAAGGATAAGATATAGCTATTAAAGATACGTAAACAGAGAAAAAGAAAGATTACATAATTAATCAGAGCCTTATTCTAAATTGTTCAAATTAGTCTCCACGAGTGACGATACTTAAGTATGTCCGGCACACCCTGGGCAGTCAGCCCCGCTACCAACCTTGCTGACTGGCTAATCTTTTCACTACGGCATGACCTATTCTCGTATAGCTCATGCCTACACGATAGAAGAAGAAGAATTGTTCAAATCTATCCAAGCAATACAAAATATCGATTTCGAATGATGCAATGACGAATGACTAGAATATTTCAGTCTTGTACATGTTTTATCTTCCCATGTTTGAAATACAAAGCATTCCAATCATATTTTGAGGAGAAATTTAATTCTAACGCCTGTATCAATTAACTGCTGTATTGGGGACAAAAATATCAGTTGTTGGAACACGTTACAGATGAAGGGATCAATTAAAATGACTTCGACAAGTGCCCCGTCCCTGAGCACGGGACCACGGGGCACCTCAGCTCGCAGATTTAGACAGAGGGGAGTATAGTGCCACCACACGTATAGCACATGCACTGGGGTTCAAACCCTCTTTGCACCTTACATCCTGAACGCAAAACAATCAGAAACATCAACCTGTCGCGAAATGGGGACGAATGTCGCACCCTCTTAGCCAAAATTGCGTAATAATTTTATTAACCCTTTTCCTAAATTATAACCTTCAATTTGGTACTACGCTCACCTTTTTCTCGCTCTACATAAACGAAAAAATATAACAGCTAAAATAACATCCATTAAATGTAACGTGAATTGTTGTAAGTTGGTTAGAACGCATCTACAACGCGGCAGCAAAGTTGTACCGATCGATAGCACGCCAACGCGAAAGCTCCAAGTAAACAGATCGAAGCTTTGAGCGAACTCCGAATCGAATCCCGCCAAATGCAACGACAGCTGTGCGTAGCCCGTAGCGCGCGTAGCCGGCCGCGCGGTGTAGAGGCGGCGCCACCGGGCGGCCGTATTATTATTATTTGTAAACAAGCGAACAAGCGTGTGCGGGCGCGGGGCGCGTCACGTGACCGCGCGCCATTGGCCGCCGCGGCAGCTGCGTCGACGACGCGCGCGCCAGTCCGCCGCCGAACGTCGCCGCGTACACATGCACGCAGATCGCCCCCGCGCGACGCGACACGCGCACAACTGACGCGATCGCGAACTCCGATTCCCTTTTTGTTTATTTTTCGCTTGCGTCCTTCGGACCGTTTTGTTTCCGAGGCAGCGAGACGAAGAAAAAAAGGAGGCGCGGATGGATCGAGCGAGAGAAGGTACGGAGTTCGCGTCTTACACAAAAGTTTTGTGGAGAAATGTGCAAGTGCTTCCAAGTAGTGGAATAGAAGCTTTTGGTTTTTGTGGATTGTTTAGTTAGAGGTATATAGAACGATGGCAGCAGAGCGTGAAGCGAGGTCCGGTGCGCGTTCGCGTGCTTCCGCCAGAGCTTTCGTTGTGTGCTTTCGCGAATCGATCCCTGTTTTCCTGCTTGGCGTTTGTTGTTGTAGCAGACAATTGGTAAACTGTATCTCTAAGAATTGTCGGAACACATCAAGGCTGCATTGTCTCACGCTTATCTGAAGCTAATTGGATGTGATCTTGTTGGTAGTTTTCAAAAGACGTTGGTTGTTAACAAAGTGTGTGATAGTTGCAAAGTTGCGTCAGGGAAATGGTGATGGCATCCGGAGAAACGTTGTGGTGACGCATCGGCTGTCATTGTCTGATGCGCATGATGTCACATAATTTAGACCTTAATTGCAATGAGCAAAATTGGAGCGGGAACGATTTTTATCTACTTTATTGCAGTTTGCAAGTTCAAAGAATGGAATTGCAACGATCCTTTTACGTGTGAATTTAATTAATAAACTTGTTCTTCTTAAATTGCATTGTTTCCTACAAGAAAACCACGTGAAACAAGCATTTGAGAAAAGGCAATCTTAAATTGACCGTTTTCCAATAAGCTGAGGTCAATCCAATCAAAAACTTGAACTAAACCTCATTCAAACCGAATAAATTTTTATAGACTCTTCCAAAAGTTCAATAAGCGCATCTTCTTTATTACTATTTATTTAGTTAAATAACTACCGCTACCATTACAGTCCTCCAGCTCCATAATATTCCTCTATTGACATACCTTCTTTGTAGTACATAATTAGTCTCTGAAAGCTTCTCTCTTCTCTTCTTCTTACGCGACTCATGAAGCCTATCTTATATGTCCTTATGTTACGTTACAAGGAATTAGAACTCCAACCATTTCAAAACCTCGATCAATTTCAAATCTTTTATCTAAGTAAGCCAGTCAGCAATATTTAGGATCACATTTTCTTTTAAATTATTCAATAGGTTATTGTTATCAGTCCCTTGTAGGTTCCCAGCTGTCTTTTGAAACGAACCTACATCATAATTTCTCTTTCTGATACTTTAATTATACTTCAATATTGATTAATCATAACTTTTGGAGCCAACCTATCCCAATTATTATAAGAAAGCTACTAAATTTCTTCGACAGTTTCTATTTTTTGTATTTAGGTAACAAAAGATTTACTTTGAATCCGCTTTGTAATGTCATTTTAATTAAGACTTTGATCTTGGTCTATCTGGCTTTATTTACATTTCATTTTTCTAAATCTTTCCGCGTTTATCTATATTCTTTACTTTACTAGACACCCAAACCCATACTAAGTGCTCTTAATATTTTAGGCTTCAGTATTAGAAGCATAGACGATTTACTAATATAAATTAAATGCTACTTTGGTCTTACTTATAGGAAATTAAGGTCTTAATACTATTCTAATCTCTTCGTGGTTTAGAAATTCAATAATCCAACAATTTGATATTCCCTAGAAGACCCTTGAAGACAATACAGTTCAATCAAAAGTATAAATACCCATCAATGCACGAACAAATTGCAATACAGTTACAAATCGATAGCATCTTAAGTAGCAATAGCAAATCTCTTAACAGTCCACGAACTCGGAGGATAACTGTGCCATCGGATATCGGAATATCGAAGATTAATACTTTTAAGCGCTGAACTTCGAGAAGATCCGGTCCCACGGAATAATCGAATAAATAATGCGTCTTCCTCCCGCGAATGCGATAATAGGGAGTCAAGTTCAGTGAGGCCAATGAAAACAAATAAACAAATTGGCCAATTTCGCCGGAGCTAACTGTTGGTACAGAGATGAGAGCAACGCAGCGGATTGTGCAATGCTACATACTTCCTTTTTAGTTGAACAAGCGAGTTATGTTTCCTCTGAATCTAGTTTTGGATTGTGTAGCATGGAAATTTGGATTGCGGTAGTTGAAACTAATGATTGTATTTCGGTTTGGCGAATTGTAACGATGTGTTTCGTTTTTAGCTTGTGCTAGGTATGTTCTTTTCTGTTTTTATTATTTTTGATCTATTTTCCACTATTTCAATCTTCATGGATTTCAAAAGACTGATAATTTAACCCAAATGTCTTTTGATTTGTTCAGTTCGTAAGAATTTCTTCTAAAATTGCTCTTTGAATGCATAGTTAGTTTCGTCTTTCTATTAATTACCCTTATTATTGCTTATTTTATAACCAGAAACTTCAATATTATCAATTTACTGTTCATTGTCTAAGGATATCATTACATAGTGCTAGAAGTCTAGTGAAAACTATTCGACGATATCTTATATTATCATGATATTGATGATATCACCCAGATATCATTATATTGATGATAGCACAGCAGCATCAAGCAAAATTAAAAACTAAAGTTCCCAAAATAAAGCTTCCAATGTCTACGCGTGTTTACATTCTAAAATATTAATATCACCTCAAAGTCTAAACGTGCAAAATGGAGCTCTTCATCCGTCTGTAGTCTCAAATATCCCGATTATTGCCACAAGTAATATCATAAGTTGATTCATACTTTCTCTGTGGGATAATCCTCCTCTTATTGCTCCCAAGCAAACGCGACGCTTACGGTTTCCAACCTATACATAGCTTCATGTGTATGTGCACAACCCGTCTAGGTAAAAGTTTAAACATCGATGTAGTGAAAAGTTTCTTGGAAATGTAATTGTGGCGTATATTTTATTTGGATAAGGGCGAGAGTCGCGACGGTGAACGCTCGCTTTTCAATGAGAATTCAGTTTTAAGTTTGTGCAAAGCGTTTACAGTGGAAGTTAATATTAAATTTTTATAGTTCCAGCCAGTCTTATTTATTTGAAGTTCTTCAAGTAGCTACTGAATTATTTGCTTGAGAATATGGAAATAACGACCGTAGACATTGTTCGTATTGCATTCAAGAGCTTTTTAATTTTAGTCATGATCAGTACGCAATGATACTCACCTAACAATGATTAAAGGGTAGCTATCATTGTAATTAGTAAAATATCAAAGATAAATATTAATTTCAGTAGATGCAATCTTATTGCGGATACAGAAATTGAATCTGATTATTATATCAATTTAAGTGATTTCAAATAGAAACTTGAAGTACCCGGCGCGACAATATGCAAAGGAAACAATACTAAATCATACAATCATAGTCATACACATGTGACTTCCTTCAAACAATTTCATCTTATAGGTGTAAGTACAAAAAATGCTCAATTTCCGATGTCGCATCCGATAGCAAAGACAGACGTGTTACAAAAAATTCTTTACAAAACTGTATCGACCAACTCAAAACAGCATTTTCGAAAATTCATAAATCTCTTTATACCGTTGTCTTAGGGGTTAAATTTCAATGTGTTAGATAGCGAGAAAGAGCAACAATAAGTTTGTCGAGGTATTAAGGCATCAGAAAAAGTGGTAGTGTGGGAAAGATTGTCGTAAAAAACACAACATCTGCTCCTCTATTCAACTGGATTCGAGTGGCTGAATGGGATGGGACGGTAACTCTATATCGCGGAGGCCTTATCATTCTAATGTGTTCTAAATTTGATGGAGTTTTGATATCATCGTGGCATGTTTATGGATTTTATTGTTTGAAATGCATTTACGTAATTTTTGTTGAAGAGTGGAGTTTTAATTCTGTTTTTTTTTCTTCTACATTCTTTATTCAACATTTTTATTATCAGGTAAATCATTTACTTCTGAAATATCTACTTAAGGTACACGCATAGTTCTAAATTAATTATCAGGATATATACCTTTATTAGATGCAAGAAACATCATCAATGGCCATTTTTTTACAACAGAGGGTGCAATAACCTTGTATAACTTAGTGATCATTTGATTCTGTCTGTTTGTCTACGAAAATAATACGATTTAACTTCTCGTCTAGACTACGCGCGAAACAGCAGTTTCAATTTCAAGGCGACAATTTAAATGCATTTTGGCAAATCATAATTAACCAAATAGACATTTTATTGACCCCCTGAAGAGTTAAGTGAAGGTGTATTGTTCTATAAACATGTTTCACTGATAGAGAAATAATGTGCGATCTTACTTTGGCCCGATTTTACCAACGTTGGATAACTTTTGATGAATAAGTTAGACGTTTTGGTAGAATTTCTTTGCAAAAAGTGTCACATTTAACCTCAGATAAATTTTAACCGACATTGTTTAAATCTGCCCTTGATGGTCTACCGCCATTAATAGGTCAAATTTTGAATCTAAACGAAATTTTCCTAAACCTTGAGACTCTAACAGAAAACAGCGATTTGGAAATCGAAGGGGTTCCAGAATCGCGTTCGCTGATAGACCAGAATTGCTTTGACAGCAAAAACCTTATCACCGAAACAAACAGTGGACCACTAATACTTAATAGCAACATCTAGTCGTTGAATGTTGCTCGTATAAAATAATAGAGCGAGAATTGAATCCGCATCGCTCGGCGGCAATCAAACTGATGTACGCATCCTGCCCGCCGTGTCATTACATACAGATTTATAGATGTATTTGTGTGAGAAACTATGAATGAAAAAATACATAACAAAACTGGGTTATGTATTCTTTGAATTGAATTAAATGAATTTGGAAAATGTGAGCACTTTTGGCATCTCCGAGCTAACGTGCACCGTCGCATTATCTCGTGTCGAGACGAAATAATGTATAATTTATCTCGATACGAGATAACACAACGACAAAATTATGTCGCGCTGCGCATGTGACGCCGGCGGGAGAACAATTCTACTGCCAAAATTGCTTAAAATCGCAATCGAACCGCAGCTGAACCACAGTCTTTTGACCGTTATCTTTATAAGAAAAGTCAAATACCCTAAGTTGAGCTGTGGTTCTATTTAAAACAATTTTATAGTAAAATTGGCCGTAGCCACTGCATATTTTAATTCAATGTCCTAAGCTAGAAATGATTGTATGAAATTCTGTAAACGTAATGACCTCAATAGTTCATGAGGATAGGATGACGATTGATTGATTGGTTAGATGTAACATTACAACAATTGATGAAATGATTACACCATTGCATGACGATGACGTCTCTCCAGAAGTTAAGCCGAGGGTTACAATACAACTCTTTAGAAAAGAAAGAACGAAAGGAAAAACATTTATTTGACACAACCAAGATATATTACAAAGAGATGATAGAACATATAGGATATAATTTAGTTTGAGAAAATACAACAAAATACTCTAATGCAATCGATATGGTTGAAGTATACAAATCATACTAAAACATATTGTATGATCGCTTTTAAATCCAGTCACTTATTAAAAACACTGAAGTAGCAGCTGAACCCAACAATTAATGACAAACGCGGTCAATAAGTTCTAACCATAATTTATGATTCAATGTTCAGATATGGATGGACATCAGTAGACTGATATGTAATTAAGAAGAGTCGTCGCCTAATTTCTTGAAGCAAAATATGAATCAGAAGACTAAGAAAACATTGGCATTGTCTTAGAATTCGAACTTAAATAGAAACCGAAAGATATCGAAATTATTCATCAGTTCCCAAGATGTATGTTCCCAATACATTTGTATTGCAAATGACAAGGTCAAAAATAATCCGATATTGACCAAGTTACACACCGAGACTTTTAAATCATCTTACATCTGAAAACCATGAACTCTGCTTATATCATTCTGTACAATTTTTACCATGGGAACAACAATGAAATCGTGAAGAAAACAAACAGATGGTTCATACATGAGGCTGATCACAGCATGACTTTTGTATAAATAAGACCTAATTATTTATTACCTGTGAATCACAAATAAAAGATTTTGATACATTTTTTTTGAGCAACTAAGTAAGTACAGTGAAACCTGGTTAACTGGGATCTCAAGGAACTTAGATTTTTTTATCACATATAGAGGCTTTTCATTTACCCAGTTTCCCAAATAGGCAGGTTAACATGACAGTTGTCTTATTTATAGAGGGTCCCACTATGAGAGGTCGAAATGTACCATTTCGTCGGGGATAGTGCAAATCCGCGGAACTAGCATTGGATAATTCCGCGTATCTGCCAAATTTAGCCAATCTTTAATTTCGCGGGCAATGCACGCAAATTAGGATCTTGCATGCATTGCCCGCGAAATTAAAGATTGGCTAAATTTGGCAGATACGCGGGATTATCCAATGCTAGTTCCGCGGATTTGCACTATCCCCGACGATTTGTCATTTAAAGAGGTGGAAATGTTTATAAAAGAAATTCATATTTTATGTTGCACAATTGAATGGAGATGGAAGAAATTAGACTGTTTGTAAACAAGCGTGTCATAACTTATCTAAACCTCACCTATTAAGCTACGAAGCCCCAATTAAAGAGAGGTAAATATGAAATCTAATCTCAGTTACCGTCCGCGAGGCCTAAGCTGAGCTTTGCATTTGTGTGAGATTGAATACAGACGCGTTCTTTGCTTGATGTAAATCGGTTTATACTGCTTTTTGGCGATCGATTCTATGTGCACTCACACAAGTGCAAAGCTCAGCTTACGCCTCGGCAGTTGTAACAAGGTTTAAAAATTCCCAGTAATAGAGGTATTTCAATGCAAAAGTGTCGGGACCTCATTATAATTATCAATAACACAGGTTTCTCACATATCCAGGGCCCACTTAACCAGGTTTCACTGTATTTTGTATGGACCAGCAGCTTTTTTTTACACGATTTCAATTTTAATCTGATAGTAACTGTAGTACAGAATGATCTGCTACGTTCATGGTTTTCGGCTGTAAGACTGCTAAAAAGTAACGGAAGATACAAAGAACAAAACGATGTCTCAATTAAAAGCATCTAATTGAAAGACATAACGACTCAATGTAGAATAACAGTAATTCTATAAATAATAAAATAAATATTAGCCTGTAACTGTCCCACTGCTGGGCAAAGGCCTCTTCTCGTACAGAGAAGGAACGAGCATTGATCGCCACGCTTGCTCATTGTGTGTTGGCGATTTCAGACCATTAAAGTCCAGGTTTCCTCACGATGTTTTCCTTCACCGTATGCCAGTGGCGTCTTTGATTAACTAAGAAAGTACATATGAAATTGAAAAAGTCACATTGGTACATGCCTGGGCTTGAACCCGCAACCCGGTGCTTAACATGCGGGTCTGTAACCTCCGGGCCACCACGACATTCTATAAATAAACTTCACCTATATTTTTCCGATTAGTGAGTCTGATTAGATGGGGTCCGAAAAATGACGTTATATCAACAGATGGTTCTGCAGCTCATTGCAAAAGGATTACAACTGTTCGTGCAACCACCGGTTGATCATAGGGGTTAGTCAAAACACTTATTGTATAAGAATTTCAAAGATGACTAGTATTACTAAGTAGCTGGAGCTTGCGGCTTTGCCCGCGTGGTTTTATGATGGAATAAGAATAAAAATTTCTCAGAAAATTTACATATAAATCAGTTGAAGTCCTAAACCTCAAACTAGGATTCCCTGTGTCGTGAAATCTACCTAGGCTCTTTCGTTCCGTTTACAATACTGCCGACGTATCTTGGCGTGTCTGAAGTTAGTTGTTTGACTGCGCAATGAATCTTTTAGAAACGATATTGTCTACTGCGCAGCTAATTAGCTAACTTCAGACTCGCCAAGATACGTCGGCCGTATTGTACAAATATTACCGTGTTAGAGAAGTCAAATTTTCGGAAATAATGTAATTAGGTACATTTCAATCATTAATCTAAAGGGAATATAAAGTAAAATAGTAAAGACATATGATAAAAAGTATCCTATGATATTCTCCAGTTTTCAGGCTACCTCTGTGCTAATTTTTATCAAAATTGGTTCAGTAGTTTAGTCATGTAGAAGTAACAAACAGATCGACAGATTGAATCACTCGCATTTAAATTAAAGTAAAGAGAAATCATAAAAAAATTGCATTAAAAATAAAGACCTAAAATAAGTTAATCCTATTTAAAAACCGAAGGAAAAACTCAATAAAGTTGGACATCTTGGCCATAGATAAAAAAGAATAACTCGGACCTTCTTAATGGTTTTATAACAACTTTTTAACACAACGAAGGTGCTGATCAACGATAAAAATATACGAACTACTTACAGTAACCATCGATACGTTATCAGTAGATTATCATCAAGGAATGATCACTTTGACTGAGATATCGGTTTCCTGTGCAGGTATTATACACGAACGGATGTTACTTTGTACACAGCTGTTAAAGAAAAAATGTTCAGATACGTTTTTAATGTCGAGTTTATTGTTAAATATTTCTTACTATTTTGTAGAGGAATTATTCAATTCGAACATTTTATTTATCCTGTATAAGAGTATTCTTACTAGATTTCAAGGTATTTATCAAACGATAGATTTCATAAAGCATCTCATCATGTTTATTTTTTAACTACTCTACACCTCTCTCACGTCTCAGCGTCTAATGTAGAAGGAATCCACCCACATAACTTCCCATAAATTAGAAAAACAACTAACGTCCCCGCGAACACAGTACCCACATTCTTCATAACAAGATTCAATGATTTCCGAACATCCAAACGCAGTTCGGTGCAGTTTGCGCGTCGCTACAAAAAAGCGACAACATCCGACGCTAAAAATATTCCGTATAATTGCAGCTCAACGCTGAAAGCGCAATGCTTTCGCTGCAGCGGTTGTACGGTTGCCCTTGACAACCCAGACCCAGATACTATCGCGTTCTACCCACACGTCGACACACACCCACACTTTCACACCCCACGAATCCTTGTAACACACACGCTCGGGTTCCGGCGACACATACAGCACACATGCGAACGTCGTGCGTTCTGAAGTGAGCTTTTTAATTTTTTTTCGAGGAACGCTCTTTGTGCGCCTCTACAAAGAGTTTTGCCCTGTGATTACTAGTCGGGACGTTTTGGAGTGACGGTGATGTAATGCGGAATGATTTTTTAACGTTGACGCTAGATTTGAACGTGGAACGATCACAAAGAACGATTCGAATTTGTTCGAATAAGAAATAGTTGTGGAACTTGATGTCATAATAACTTTTTCAAATCTCTTCTTCAAAGAAGAACCATAGATAACCTTATTAAATAAGAAAATGATTAAAGGCCTGATTGCATACAAAACAAAAAATCTCATGACGATTAATTACTGTTCAACCCATAGCACCATAGCAACAATAGATCCAATCAAAGCAGTTAGTCATCCATCATTAGACACTTAAGTTTGCCCATCATGACCATTATAGAAGCCACAAAGCTACATTAATTTAATGTAGATAGGGTAACGGAACAGAAAAATCTTCTAAGTTCCTCGGAAAATACAGCTAAGTACTTGAGAGGAAGCGAAAAAGTCGAAACAAGCAAGTTGCAATTTACTCCCTCTTTGTACGCGAAACAAAAGACATTTCTTTTGAAGCGTATCCTTTGGAAGCCTTACTTGTAGCTCCGATTCACGAAAGTTTTATAATGAGAGAATTTGATCAATGACGAATTTATAGACAAGTAGATGACAAAACACGAATGGGTGACCAAAAGCACGTTAAGCCGTCGGTCCCGTTTGTCTTACGAATACATTATGACAGTCGTTACGGATAGTCAGAAGTCCGAAAGTCTGATAGCCGAACTAACCTTAGGGTATCGGCATTGCCCAGTAACTGTGTTGTGGCGGTCTGATGGCAGTCGCTCCGAGTAAAATACTGTTAAAATAATAATATCCTTTATTTCAGGCAACTTGGCCCATAGAAAACTAATACATAAATAACAAAAACAAAACATAATTAAGTATAAACTAATATTATAAAACTACTGTACACGAAGTGACGGCGTCGTGTTGCGCTGCGTGGTGTCGCGTAGCCTTCCGCGAAATCGTCGATACACGACACCCTTCGGCCAAAACTCTTTCTTGAGGAAAGTCTCCACATGATGAGTCGGGACTCGGGTTAATCAAGCGCATCTGTCAGCCTACTCCCTAAGTCCGTCAACGAAGTTAGTCGCCCATCCGAAAGTAGCCCGAAACGTAGGAGTGAACAAAACAAGTGTCAAGTTCAACTTTTCGGACGGGCAAAAACACATCGGTTGTAGGGACAACTGTGAAATCGTGTCGTCATTCAT
Organism: Amphipyra tragopoginis; assembly: GCA_905220435.1. Classification (NCBI taxonomy): domain Eukaryota; kingdom Metazoa; phylum Arthropoda; class Insecta; order Lepidoptera; family Noctuidae; genus Amphipyra; species Amphipyra tragopoginis. The sequence continues at coordinate 5,651,882 of HG991997.1, read as the reverse complement.
TCTTAGTTCGGGCCCTGAAATAATCGTATGTCCGTAGGTGATAGGGAGTAGGAAAAGCTCGTAACTAAGGCCGAAACGGACTTCGTGCTTAGGGAGTAGACCCACTGGTTAGACTAGAAGTAGACTCCAACATTATTGCGAAAAGTCTAGGCAGAACTGGGGCCCAATTCTCCTAAAATAAATTGTTGCCAAACGCAATCGAACCACAACCGTCAGTCAGTTTTTGTTATCGAAAACTTTCAAAATGATTGATTTTGTTTTTTGTGTCAAACAATTTGATAGCTTTTGAAATTGAGAACTGTCTGAATGAACAGTTCGGCATTGGTTCGGTTGTGCTTTATCAAGATTTATTTTAGAAGAATTAGGCCCCAGATGACAATACAGCATGTCGATTTTAGAGAGCTTCTAACTTGAAATGTGCTGTTGCAACTTTAATCGTGTGTTTCCTGTTAAACGTGGTTCGAAGTGGTTCCAACACATTAGAGTTGGTTCGTTTGAAAAGAGCTTTGCTTCTAACAAATCTAGCATGAAACTATAACTTTACTCCTGAACTATAATTTTTGGATGTAACAACAATATCGTTACCATAGAATGAAAACCTCGGGAATGCAATTTGGTCATCTTTATTTTATCACGACGTATAGGTACTATAATTATAAAAAAAACTTTAAAAAAGTAAAAACCGACTTCAAAAAAAAACTAAACGGAGTAAAATAATTATCATTTAATAAAACCACCAGTTTCAGAAGTCGGTGTTCTACGCTGAAACAAATTGAATGCATCGACTTCTGAAACTGGTAGTTTTATTAAATGATAATTATTTTACTCCGTTTAGTTTTTTTTGAAGTCGGTTTTAACTTTTTTAAAGTTTTTTATTTTATACTTTTTAGTGCCACAAATTACAATAACAATAGTGTACAAATTCTCGGACCAGCACTACAACGAGAATGTCGTCAACATACGATTTGTGTATTTTTTTTTGTTTTTGTTGTTTTTTTCAAAAAGTGCTGAATTAATTTCAATAAAATTTATACGGAACCACTTCTAAAGTATGGCCTACCAAACAAAAAAAGAATCATCAAAATCCATTCATAATTGGCGGAGATATCGCGTAACAAACAAACACAAAAAAAAAACATTAAGACGAATTGAGAACCTCCTCCTTTTTGAAGTCTGTTAAAAAGAGCCGCTCTATGCGAAATTATTTTGTAGACACTGAAACTAAGTCTTTATTGGCTTTATAAAATTTGAATAAATATAATTGACTAGCATTTGCCAGCAACTTCCTCCACGTGAAAGCCCACAGAAACTGTGTAATGACCAAATGCATCACCGAGGTTTTCACTTCAATGTTCGTCTATGTTGAATTCGGATTCTGACGGAACAAATTCATGTAACATTGCTTCTAGTTAAAAACAAGTAATTTAAAATAATTCCAAGTTTAATAATAACAAAGGTTTGACGTCATCAATACTGCAAATGAAGTGCGCTAATCGATCTCGATGCTTCTCCGCGCGCTGAATACAATTCTTGTTCCATATTTAAAAATACACGTGACAACCCTTTTTAGATGAACCAAATGGAACAATCATTTCGAAATTTTAAATATAGAATACGTGCCATTCTATGTTTAACATTTCGAAATGATTTTGTTGAGGTTGTTTGAATTAAATTGAAATGCCGTTTTACTGGTATTTTGTGATAAAAGGTAATTACTTAATTAGGTTTATTTTTCTGTAAAATTTTACGATAACTTGCAGCTTCAATGAAGAAGTCAATAATTTAAGAAACAAATTGAATGAAGAATATTGTTTTGTTTTAACAATTACCTAATTTGTTTTTTTTATACAAAAGAAAAACGAAAGTAGAACAGTTCCTGCAAAATAATTATAATTATGTAAATCAAATCTAAAAAAGAAAATCTAATTCGATAAAGATTTAAAAATAACTAACCATAAATAAATTTTCTAAAAATGTGTCGCAAAGAATCTCGATCAATGGAAATAGACAGTTTTAAATTGAAACATTTCAAAAATAGTACGCCCTTAAAATAGTGTAACAGAAATAGAGCGTGGCATTAGGCACTATTGCCGTACCCTTCTATTAATAGACATTGTTTACTCCCATAAGATAATGCTACCAAATAACATGGCGTCCAAAATGTATTAGACATCATTCGTTGAAGCGTATCCTGAAATTGGTCGTATAATAAAAAGCTCGCACTTTATTGTTGTTTCATAGACATTTGGTAGTACTCAAATTATGTTGTCAAAAGTACAAAGAAGAAGAAAATAGTAGCTTTGTATACAGTCTCTTGTAAGCGGATATAAATAGCAATTCATTGTAGCGGGTTCCCGCGCCTTTTTGGCGATTTTTAGCCTAGAAAACTTTTTTTTTTATCTTTGTTCTTATTTTAATTTGCCTTTCTATCTTTGGCTTATGTCTAGTTAAACATTTCCTAATATCCCGCTAAGAAAAATAAAGCATATTTATTCACTAAATTCTGAGTAGGATGATAAGCTTTGTTTTCATTTTATCACAATTACGGAGCTTCTTGTAGTCAACAGCAACACAAATCAAATCAGTATTCATAAAACGAAAACACAAAACCTAATTTTCAAAAATAGAATTGTCAAATAACATCCAATAATCTGCCTATTCCAAATTCAAAAAACGATTCCGAATTACAGTAACTCTTCTTAGCTTTTATGTTGCACGTATTAAAAACGAATGTTGCCATATTAGAAAAAAAATGCAGAATGGTAATATTATTTTTCTTCTCTCAATTTCTTGCACAAGCTTGCACGCACGCTATCGGGGTCAGGTTAAAGGGGTGCGGGGGTCTGACGTCACAGCTGCGAAATGTTACCGGCATATGACAACGTGATTATCGCGCACCGCCGGTTTTATCAACGCGCATTAACGCTGCAAACGATTTGCTAATGTTAGTTTGATAAGGTGTCGCTGTTTATCTACTGAGATGAGGTTCTTGGGTACTTTACTTGCACTATATCGGCTTGGATATGGCTTAGATCTGCGACTAAAATATTTGGGCTACGACGTAGTAATGTCAAAGCTCCCTTTGCAATAGGTAATATACATGATCTGGTGATCTGTAACACAGGTTTTACCTATCTCAGACACCAGTCTCTACATATATAAGATGCTATTTATTTACTGTTACTCTGTAATGTGATGATGAGATACATAAACTTTTTTTTATTTTTTATTATGATCATCATCAACACTGGTGACGTAATAACATGATGATGATATGTCTTGTCATCATGTCTTCTTCTCTTGGACCGTTTACAAAAAATCCATCAACTGCATTTAAAAGTTTAGTCACAGGAATTTTCTTACTATTTAATATTTTTCTCAATTTATTAAGATCTCTAAGTGAAGATATTACGTCCTTCCCACTTTGTCATATATATAATATAGTATGTTGTATGCAGTCCATGCTTAGAATATTTCTAGGATCTCCAATAGTTGCCTTAATCTTTGCTTTCGATTTGTGAAACGATATTTATTCATATATTTAATGCACAAAACTTATTTCTAATTCAGAAGACACAAGACTACAATATTTCTAAAAATATTATGTTCCAAATGCAAATCAATGAAGCCTTTATCAATATAGATAATAATCAGTACCAGCTGATTGTTTCCAATTATTATTCTCGTCGAAAATTGTTCACAAGTATAGGTTATTCGCGCCATTTTGCATCGATTCGCGCTCTATTCAAAACACAGCTTCGCGCATGCGCGGCTCGCCATCGCAGTAAACATGTCGAGGCCTGCCCATAACTTGAGAATTTTCTTACCTCCTCTATTCTTCCTTGTTCACAATTTACATTGTTCCCCTATAAAAAACGATCCACATTTTTTTTACAATTTTCTTCCATTTTTCCTGGTATAGTTTGCTTTAATGTAATGTTTTTGTCCACAGATTGGTGCCGGCCGTACGGATAACCGGCCGAGACGTCGCCGCGTCGCCTCATGCGCCGCAGCCGAAACACGTTTAACCAAAAGCCACGAAATCCTCAAACCAAAGCCTCCAGTCATATCTTTCGTTTCGAAAATCTAAATATAAGCACTATTTTTTTAACCTTTTAACGAGAAATCTAAATCGTAAATAGTATACGCTAACTCCCAAACAGTACAAATTAATTTAAGTCTGAAGTGATCGGTATTTACAATAAAAAGCCTTTGAACGAGCGAAGTTAATCAACCAACGACCAGTATTTAAACGTTCCAAAATAATAGAAATCGTTAAACGAGTGCACAAAATATTTTATCGATCGTTAACAATTATAATACGAACCGAATCCTCGAAGCATTTTGTAAAAAAGTCAGCCAAAGATTTTTATAAACCCTTAGACTTTAAGAGTTCGTGTAAGTTCAACTGCCTCTTATTAAGGACTTTTATATTTATTCATTAGTTGGATAACGAAGATATTGTGATTAGTTTTAGTGTAAACCAGTGTGCCGTATAACCGTAACATTAAGTGCTACTTAGAATACCGAACATTAACAAATTAGCGGAGCCACGTCAAGAGTACAAATTGTAAGTTCCAGTGCAGTTCCGAGTGTTCAGTACAACAATAGACTTAGAGCTTATTTTTGTAAGTGTTTATGGAGAACGACGCGATGAGGCATCGTCGAGGCAAGGCGTCATGAGCGAGGCGCTCCACAGCGACGCGAGCGCAGATAGCGCCCACTTACCGCCGTTCTCCATCTTCGGCGACATGGAGAACGAGCAGCGGATACTCACAGCCGACACACGGCTCCTTGATCCCGCCTGGGAATACTACGAGAGAACAGGAGACAATACGGTCTCCGTCATATCCAGCCAGCCGCAATACCGACCGTGGGAGTCAATGCCTATCACGGTCCATTCCAAAGATTCGTTTCTACGGGCTGGCTTTTCAGCTGCGCTTGACTACCAGCCCGTCACGCTGCAGCCTATAACGAACAAGCTGCCCTCCTTCCAAAGCCAGTTCCAAACGTTTCCAGAAACGTCGGTGATACCAGAAACGGGTCTGCCTAGCGTGACCCCGGTGCCTGTCACGGCGAGTTCGACGCCGAGCGCGAGTCCTAGTCACTTAACCCAGCTCACGCAACTTACAACACCATCCTCACCTGCGCATCTTACAACTCTAGCGCAGATGACGCCCTTATCGACGACTCTGACGACTCTGTCGCCTGTAAATGCTACAACATTCCATACACTAACGGCGGTGAATGCGCGAAGCTTTCCCATCGTGCCAGCGCCCTTGCAGGCGAGGGAGCTGGCACCGGCCGGACAAGCATACATTGATGACAGACACATACAACTGTACCAACCAAACATAGCAACAATTAACGCTTATCCGACGCAAAACGGCATCCTACACCAGAATGGAACGCTCCTTCATCAAAACGGGAGCTTAATACAGAACATACAAAGTCCAACTGTAGTTCATGTGTTGAAAAACGAGCCTTTTGATGTCAAAGCGCTACAAGAGAAGTATACACCGAACGGGCTACACCACAGTAATTTCCAGAATCCAATGATGATTGATAACAGTTATGAGAAAAAGACGAATGGTTTTGGGACTGGTTCGTCACCAACAAGATCGGACTTCAGGAAAAAAGAGCGTCGGAAAATGCGCGCTAACAGCACAGAATCAGACGGGTCTAATATGGAAGTAGGGTCTGAAAGTAGTGGACAGGTCGCGGCAGTGTCCTCCACGGCTGGATTCAAGTCACCAATGCACGGAGCACCACCAATGGCGACGGGCCCCATGGATATGGACGACATTACCAGTGAAAAGCAGGTGAGAATTGTACTCTTTTAAAAATTGCGTATTTTAAATCTAAACTTGTAGTGATCATAACTCTGTTTGCGTAAATATTTTCGCGCAGTTTTCTTGGAATAGGAAATATAGAGATCAAACAATCTGAATCCAAACACCAGCCATCCAAGATCCATTGTTCTGAGTTAATACAGATATAGCTGATGAAAATATTTGTTCATATTAAATTAACATCGTAGATACACATCTCATCTTTATTGACAGTTTCGACTTCGCCAAATAATTAAACGATTAAACTATCAATAACAAAACCCATTATCGTTAGTGTCTGATATATGTTCAAATGTAAACAAAACGATACATACACGAAACGTAACGCAACGCAAGTTGAAAAGCAACACAATAAAATCGGGAACGACAACTAATCTCCCTTCCCACGAATTGGCGAATTGCGTAAACAAGACGCCGGGGAATCGCGAAAAGCCGACTGTATATTCGACGAAAGATATAAGAATTCTCAGAATTTTCATTCAGCTACACGCCCGCCGAAAGTGGATTCGAGAGAACCCGAAAAAGAGAAACTTTCCCCGTAATTCCACCTTTTATTATTCTCGGAGCAGTTTTTATTCCCGGTCTTGAGTTTCGAAATGGCCGAACTCCTTGTCTTCGCGGCTATAAATTTAATAGTTAGCCGATTCTCTTGCTCCACCAATAAATTAACTTCCTCTCTCGTTTAAAACACAAATTAAAGTCGGGCGATTTATGCGTGTCCTGCTTAGAAAATTTTATGACTTTGAAATTTAACAGCGAATGCAATTAGTCGGCAGTTTTGGAAAGCTCTCGATATTAACGGAGTTAGGACGTTTTAATTGTGGCCCTAGTACGGTTTTTAAAGTACATGTTTAGTGAATCGGTAACCCAACATTCGTACTACTTTTATGGGTACATGATGTCTTGTTTTAATCTCTTTGCAGAGCGACAAACTGAACTGACATTTACTTTATGAAGTCATAGCTACAAAACTACGAATAAAACAATTTTATTAAAGACTAGCTGTGCCCGCGACTCCGTCCGCGTCTAACTCGGAAAACAACATTGTGTCGCAGCAACTAAATAGTGTATTATGTATTCCATTTATTATAATAATAGACAAAGGTGTCCCACCAAGGCAATTATATCTTTTAAACCATTTCTTTAGGTAGAGTTTCAGCTCTTCTTGATTGACCGTAAAGGTTCATATAACCATAATACTAAAAACGCGTTGCTTATTTCCATACATTTCCTTGCAAAAATGGATTATAATTGAATATTGATATTTATTGTGATAATGTAACGAAACCTTATGGCGATACAAAAATGGCTACAACACCATCTAGTCACAATCGGCGAACTAAATCAAAACATTTTACGCAGTGCAGTCTATAAAATGATTTCATTCGAGGTGTGGAATAGGAAAGTACTTTAAATATATAAAAGTTTCACCTATAGAAGACTTCATTTTATTTTTATAAGTTAGAAATAGGTACTGCTTTCAAAGATTTCAAAAAGTTTGATCTGGAAATCGAACCAACCCAAATGCGAAAAGTATCATCTGTATTTGTATTTCACCAATCGATAGGATCAATAATACGGATCAAATCGCTCCAATAAACATTGTGTCTGAAATTGATGGAAGACCATAAAACGAAAATTGACTAACTTAGGTTACTATTTAAATTCAAGCACTTATTAATTGTTGTTAAATAGTTCTTATTTTTTCCACTTCATTCAATTTAAGACAGTATGTTTATTGGAGAGATTTGATCCTGATTATTGACCATAAGGATATTATCAACAGGTGCCACCAGATGGTATAGCCTTGTCAGTTTGATTCCCTGTTCAGGCAAAAAAATCAGTACAGGCAATATTTCTTACTTTTAAAAATAGACTGCCTGGTTGGTCTAGTGACCGTAAGCGCGACTGCTGAGCGTGAGGTCTTGGGTTCGATCCCCAGGTCGGGCAAAGTGTTGTTGGGTTTTTCCGTGTGGAATTTGTCAGTAGCAGCTCGGAGTCTGGATATGTGCCCGGTTGATGGCAATAGGCTCGCCCCCTATTACATGGGATTTAAACATAACGGCGAAACGTGGGTGTACTATACACCTCTGCCAACCCTTCGGGGAATAAGGCGTGAAGTTATGTAAAAATAAAATGAAGTCAGCTTTGAGTGAAATTTGCAATTTTTAATAATTAAAGTACTTTCCCTTCATGGCTATATGTTTTGGGACATTACCTAAGGCTTACATAAACTTAATAAAACGGCGATGACAGGTTTTGAATAGTTCTGACAACAATGAACAAAATAAAATATATAAAAACATTTCAAAAAATTTACAAAAAGTGTATTACTTTAAACTTTTAAAGTGAGGTTTTAACGCAGTACACTGAGCCAGCGACGGTTCACTGCAGCACTTACTTCTGTCTACAGCTTATACTACGCAGTATATGGAAATAATGTTCCGTTGCTCGTGCTCTAAGGTTGCTCGGCATCTATGAGCAATAGCGTGATAGTTTATATACCAGTATAAGCGCAAGCCCATCAAAATCGATTCACGCGATTTTACGATCCGAATATTAAGCTTATACTTCGCAGTATGTGGAAATAATGTTCCGCTGCTCGGCTCCTATGAACAATAGCGTGATGATATATGTACCAGCAAAATTGACGCTCTTTACGCAACACATCAGCGAAAGTCCCATCAAAATCCATTCACGGAATTTTACGTGATGTCCGGACGGAAAGACAAACAGACACAATAATTCAAAAAAAAAAAATGATAAGGTTTCTGTATCGATATTATAGTACCACCGAATCGAAATTTTGGAAAAATATTTAACTATAGACAAAGTGCACTTTGAATTTTAATAGTAAATTGATTTATAAATACGTATTTAAGTATTCACAATAAAATATTTATGAGTATTTCAAATTAATCTATCGTATTGCCTTGCACAATAAAAAATTTAGAATACCTACACTCGCTTATGAAATTGAATGAATTTCTCTTCCACTGCCATTCAGATAAATAGGCACCTAATAAATTAATAACATTATCTTTGTTTTTTTTATAAAAGCTTAGTTAGTACCTTCTTCGGATAGCATTTCAATAGACCTTCCGTAGACTGAGAATAGTAATATATTCGTTGATTATATTTCCTCACAACGTGATTTGATACACGTAACGCCATCTATTGAAAAGAAATGGTATACACAAATACATGCTAAGTTCTTCTAGAAAACTTAAAATTCGCATAACTTTTGATTGCGTGAACCGATTGCGATGAAACAAAAAACATATGTTACTTGGAGATAAGCACAATATTTATTTATAAAAGTCAACAACATTGGATCAGTTGTTTTTACGTGATGCTTGAACAAACAAACAGATAAACAGATAAACAGATAAACAGACAAACAGACAAACAGATAAACAGACAAACAGACAAAAATTCCAAAAATGTTAAAAATGGGTTCTATTGGTTATAGTTTAACATCCCAACCAGGTTTTTTCAAAATATTTGCTATGTACAGACACGCCATGTCTACAGATTTATTATATGTATAGATATCATTTAGCATATTTTAATGAAGGCAAATTCTCAGAAACAAATAAGGATGATTGAGAAACTATTTCTTGCATAATAACTGCTAATGAATTGAAAGAATATAAACTATTCTAACGCTGGACACTAGTTTAGAGTCTATTGGATCAACATTTTCTTCTATAATTTGTAATAATTGTAGTCCAGCCAACAGTCTGTTGTAGAAAAACTTATCTAACTGCTAGGAAAGGTCCAGACTTTGACGACATTCTTTACACAATAAATGTCAGCGCTTCCTAGTCTAATAACGAACACCTTTGCTGGCAGCTGCTGTCTCTACAATAGAGACTAATTATTAGAGATGCACCTCGATTAGTCGATATTTCATCTTTAGTGATCGTTAATCGGTAATCAGTATAATTGAGTGTTGTTAAAGTGAACTATGGCTAGGAGTAGCAATAAAGGCTTAATGCGTATTTCAATGTGTTTGAGCGATATATTGATGTTATTAGTAGATTAATAAACAACAAAATAATCGAATCAAACGTTATTTTTGCAATACCAGTAACCGATTATTGTTTCTTGTTATTTTTACCGATTACCATTGTTTAGATGTAAGCTCTAATGATCATTAGTCAGAAAGGCATGTCTTAATTGGACGGATACAGCAAATTCAAATAAACGCAACGAACTCCATGTGAGTGAATTTCAAACACGTTTAGTTTTTACAAACATCGACTAAGTTACACCTTTTTATCATTTGATCGATAATATGTATACGTTTTTAAGACAAATTCCATTAAGCAATTCCTGACTAATCGATAAGATGGTTATAGACCGATCGATTTTAAATCGAATAATTTTAATTGATACAATGACTCGACTAAAGAATTTGACGATTTAATTTATCGAGAAAGTTCAGCTGCCGATGAGTTAATACTGATTGGTATCAGGGAATAATACTTCATAGAATTATGCTTTATTACATTTTTCCTTTAACAACGTCGATCATAAAGTTGTATTATAGTTAATTCACTATTGCACTTAACTTAATGGCACGTTACTTGCATTTAGTGCAAAAATAAATAAAATGTCAGGTGATAAAAAATTACAAATTATTTTGCCGACTTTCATTTTTAATAATATTTTAAAAACATCTGTAATATTTACGGAATAAAAACGATGTTTAGGATGGTCTCCAAAATCAGCGTATTTGATTGACCTTTCTGGTGCATTTTTAACCCCCGACGCAAAAAGAGGGGTGTTATAAGTTTAACCGCTATGTGTGTCTGTGTTTGTGTCTGTCTGTGGCACCATAGCTCTTAAACGGGTGAACCGAATTAGGTGCGGTTTTTTTATTTAAAAGCTGGTTTTCTAGCGATGGTTCTTAGACATGTTTTATCAAAATCGGTTCAGCCGTTTCAGGGTCATCAGCGATTTTGTTATTTGCGTTGGGGGTTTTTTAAATTTTTAATGTATATTGATACTAATTGTGTTCCGTATTTTTATTTCGAAAAGAAGGTGTCTAAATAAGCCTATTTTTATATTGGCATCGATTTTAAATAAGCAGTTTTGGAAAAAATTAGGTTTTAAATTTTAGAGACCGGAGCCATCAATTTTTATTTAGGAGATTGTCAAGATTGAGCCGTTTATAATATTCCGTGAAAACATTATTTTCGGTATAACTATCTGAAAATAAATATAATAATATCGTTTATCATATCTAATTCAAATAAAATTTAAATTCAAATTAATCATTCCAGAACATTAATTCGGAATCGAAAAACTTCTTCCACCTTTACTACAAACGAGAAATAAAAATCCAAAACTCACAGAACTCAGATCTAATCTCTACTGCGTTATGATAGATCACATTTTCCTTTGTCTAGCCGCAGCTATTACTCATTATGCGAATGAGTCAAACGGGGAAAATCCAAGCTTCCTAGAAATGTGGACAAAACGTTAGGAAAAGCGGAAGAGAGCTATATTTTAGTGACGTCACTGTTAGGTACCTATAGAGGCTATAGACAAATAATCTTACTTCTCATTATTTGTTTTTTTTTTTTGTACAAGATTAGGCATTACCTTTATATAGAAGGTTATATTATTAAAATATATGATAACGTATTATTATGAAGTCTGTATGGAGTTTTTTTTTTTGAGAATGTTTAATCTTTTGACAGTCTTTGTGTAGACAATAAACCGTGGCACAGTTGCCGAAATGTCTTGGCCGCCCTGAACTTCGTGCAGTTATGTGCGCTATAGATTTTTTAAGAACAAAACTGACGTTTTATTAACATTTAACTTACATCATCTTATCTTATATCTTTTGTAGCAAAGTTTATTTAATAGTTTTTACATTGTAACTGTTTCGTTCTTGAATCCGCGGAATTTCGGAGAACCTATGTTCTGGGCGGCCAAGATAACTCGGCCGTACTGTAATTATTATTTATCGGCCGTTGATAGGATACTAACTATTTTATGGTCCTCTTTCCGTTCCTTTCAAAGTGAGTCCGTCTTTGACATTAAGCAAGACTCGAGAGTAAAGACTTGATCAAAACGAAGTATAGCCATTTTAAAACTAGCACATCATAACAAGCAGATGTCTATGGCATTTCTGTAAAAAAAATCTAAAGCTTAGTACACTTTGACATTTCGAAATTGGAACACTGTGAGTGTCAACTAAAAATGTTATTTTTCTAGACTATAAAAGGTCAACCAACCTTTTAAGGAAATCATTTAGTTCAGTCACAACTTGTAAGAAATTTTTGTCAGAAAATTTCTGACGCGAGCTGGAAGGCAAAGGCACTCAGCGTAAATATTTTGTACTGGACACCGTAGACTGTCAGAGTTTGCCTGTTCGAATAAACAAAAAAGATCTTATAATAAAAAGCGTTCACACGTAAGTATTCATTGTTTTAAACTAGAAAAGAGTAGGGGGCTTACTCCTCTTAAAGCAGGACAGAAGATGCCTGGAAGTTGAACTGCCCAGCTTTTTTGTACTATGACATCGTTAGAGCAGGTCTGCGGTAGGCCTGCTACGTTGACGTTTACGAAATCCGTTCACCTTTTTTTTTTGTACAGACTTTTAGTACCATGAACAAGCATTACCGTTCAACTTGGTTCTATAGTCGTTCACCTTTAGTACTGTCATGGTACGATTTTTAGCGATTCAGAAGCAGGCCTGCTTTTGAACGGAAGTTGACTGGCTGGCATTTGGAAGTTTTCAAAAGACGTCATGGTAAGCCCCCTGATAATCTTCAAACAGCTCAACAGATTTTCTTGAATCATAGCTAAGAACACTCTTGATCAAATCACCTTTCATACAAAAAAAAACGAAATCGAAATCAATTCATCTGTTTAGGAGCTACGAGGCCACAGACACACACAGATAGACAGATACACAAGTCAAACTTATAACACCCCTCTTTTTGCGTAAGGGGTTAAAAAATGTGTTTTTAATGGATTCTAAATGGAGCTATATAAATATAAATGTTTCGCGACGAAAGCTTTTTTTTAATTTTAATGGCTTGATTATACCTAATTCAAAATAAGTATTTACTGCGAAATGATCTTCGTGTAACATCTGTTTGCCTATTGCATGTTGCCATAGACTAAAGGTTAGCTCATACAAAGCAAAGGCATGTACTGTAATGCCACTAGGCTTAATTAAAATGTAAAAAAAACTAACATCTGCAGGATGAACGGGTGATTAGAATATTTCTATGTTTCTAATAGATAGGACTAGGAATAGTTACCAATCTATTTTTACTAGCGATTAGACTTAGGTAGATAATAAAAAAAAAATGATATTAGCATGTTTGAAATATCTGTTATTTTAGCGTCAGTAATCTAATTTCCATACTAATATGTATAATTGTTGCTGCTTATGTTATCCAAAAGACTTTAATTTTCCCTATTACCTGATAATTTATACTGTTTATAGCAAGCATAAGTCCATCCACCGTCTAACTAAAACAAGCATTCGCGGTTCGAATTTGAATAGAATTCCATATTTAAATAATCGTCAGCTGTTTGTCGGTGCCACAATCGGTCGGTTCCGATTACGACCCGAGATAGTACGAACGTTGCACGAATGAAATTGCGCCAAATAATGGCGGCGCTCTTCTTACCGTATCACAGCTGTTACGTTTTTTATTGTAGCGAATTAATTCGGTTTGCAACATTGAAGACGGTATTAAATTGCTATACGCAAAATTGGATTAAGTACCAAACTAAAGTTAATGTATGTGTGAAAGAAATAAAATTGGAGTCTCTACAAATTAATTAAAACATTAACGACGAAAGTGAAGATATTTCAAAATTCTTAATCTTGATATGATTAATAGCTAATAAGACCGAAATACGAAAACCGTAATGAGAGTAAATGAGATTGCTTCGATTGAATGCGCCGGCGCAGGACCGAGACGAGTCATTATAATGAGCGCGGAATACTCCGAAATTGTTGTCTGGCCAGTAATTGCATCGTCCCTTTATATTGGTCTCATTTGGTCAAACATTTGTCGTATCTTCCTCCCTTTCCATCCCATACGTAACGTTTATAGCTTTGGAAACTGGATAGTTTGTCAAACATTTGCCAGGGTTTGGCCAACGTTTTGCACGGGTTCGTGAATGAATCGCACACGCAACCAACGGGAATGCGATCAGATATGAGTGTTGTAACAGTAAAATATGACTTAATGAAGAGTTTCAAGTAATTTTTGCGAATTTAAAATTTAAAACGGTGTTTAATCGTTAAATTAATTGAAATTATAATTTTCAAACTTTGGTTATCAAAAAAAAAAAGCTCTTAAAAATAAATTGAAATGCTAAGTAGAATACAGTACACAGAACTTTTTTTGTTTTAATTTATTGGCGAAGTCGAAACAGTGTTATTTACTGCAAACTTTCACTCAAAAATCACATAAAAAATGTAAAAAGATAAGAAATGTCTTCCTTTATCATAAAACCATTCTTTATTGAAACTTATTTTAATAATAAATCAGTACTTCCGATCGCAGACGAAGAAAAAACGGAAACGTTGCGGCGAATGCATCGGTTGTCAACGCAAAGACAACTGCGGCGACTGTGCACCGTGTCGCAACGACAAATCGCATCAGATATGCAAGCAGAGGCGATGCGAGAAGTTGACCGAAAAAAAGGTGAGTGGGCTGCTTTATTTTAACCGTGTAATGGTAGATTATGGCATAATGGTGCACCAAACTGTGATTATAAAAGTTATATACGGCTGTAAAACACTATAAAAATTCTATAACTTTAAACAACATTTTATAACATCAGGGAAGCACCAGAGCGCATTTTTTTTTAAACGAAAATTATTGTTGTCAATTATTTTGTTTTAAACGTTTTTAGCTAAAGAAAAACTAGATAAAATGATTGAATTCCGAATTTGAAAACATGTTTAAATTCACAAGAAACAGAGCAAAATTACAATTTAATTATGTAATTTCAGTGTGGACAGTGACAAAACACGAATACTTTATAAAATGACCTACCAGTATTTTATTCAGTAATTTATTGTAAGTATGTGAATATCGAAGCCTAACACGGCAGATATGGCTCATTACTCCAATAAAAAATGTACCTACGTAAGAAGATATAAATATAAATTTCGCGTAAAGACAAGAATAAAGCATATGGTGACAGTTTAAGTTTATACAGAATAAGTAACCGCCGTCGCCTGTCAGAGTTTTAAGGAGTCGATTAAGTACTTAATAATCTACCCTGTTAGCAATGACAATAACTTAAGTCTATAGTCTTATGCCAAATTGTAATGTCAATGTCACAAACATTCGTTTAAAAACATGTCGTTTTCGATTTCAATACGATCTTTTATACATTCGGTAGGATTCAGATAAATTTAATAAAAAAATGTGTTGAATCGATTTGCGAATGACGCAAATACCTCGTTGTCGCCTTGTCGTGTCATTTGCATTAATTTATACGATGGAGTGTGTTGGCCGACATCTTGTGTGACGCGGTAATGTTTGACAAGATGGCGGACGCTCTGATATGTGACGCAACACGTACCGTACCTAAATGGCGCACGTCATTTAAGAGAAATAGGAATTTAAATAACAAATAGACTTTTATAAAACTGGTGTTGCATTCCAGTCTTTTCATTTTTGAACGCCGCATTTTTTTAAAGTTATAAATTCCTGCAAAATATTAATACATGCATCTATTTCGTGTTTTTTCTTGTTCTTCGTCGAATATTTTACTAAAATGAAAAGCGACGTAAAAAGCTTTAGATAAATCTATTCATGATAACGATAATCATCATCATCAAGCTAGAATTTATCCAAGCAAAAGAGAAACAATTCAAAACGAAACACAGATAGCGTATTAACATAAAATACCGATAAAAATATTACAGCAAAATTAATAGCCCGTGAAAACAGCATTCGCACACTTCGGTCTATACGCACCGACTATGGCGACTCGTGTTTCTTTTAATTAGGTCGCATTTACAGGGTTGACTTTCAATGACTTACCAAAATGGTGACCCAGTCCCAGTACCGGTTACTAAATCCATAGAAAGTATTCAAAATGACTTAACGACGGAAATAAATTAAACTTTTGGCGGACAAGGCTGATAAATTCTTAGCGTATAATTGTATACATGTAACAGATGGGTTGGATGGGTTCTTATAATTGTATGGGGTCACTATAAATTTGCTCATGTTCAGCACTCGATATTTTTAGGCAGAAACAAAATGTTTTTTTGTTTAATCGAATTTCGTTTAGCTCAGTGAGATAATATTGGGCATTCTGCGCTACCTACCATTCTAGAGAAACTAGTTCGCGTTCGCTTCGGTATAGTATAGCAGAATGCCCAATATTATACGATTGGAACTAAACGTGAAATTTTGACATGAAGGCCAATTCTACGAACAAAATGGTTGCTAAACTACAGCCGTCAGTCAGTTTTCGTAGACAAAAACTGTCAAATGTTTTGTTTTTGTTTTCAAACAATGAAACAGTTTTTGTAAACGAACGAAAACTGTCTAAATGAACGGCTTCGCTTCGGTTCGGTTGCAATTGATCAACAGTTCTGTTTATCAATCAATAGAATTGGTGGCTGTAGTGTTTCCCAAAAAATCATGTTCAAGACCAACAGAGTATCAACCGTAATAGTATTGGGCATTCTGCTTCACCGAAGCGAGGGCAAACTTGTTTCGCTAGAGCGGTAGGTGGAGCAGAATGCCCAATACTACACTACTTAGCTCCTACACAGGATGTATATGAGTATGAGTCGCGTAGAAGCTATCAAGAGTTAGTTATTTTGTCATGCAAGCATGCATGGAAGAGCATTTCACACGTGTCACTTGTAATGAAGACTTGTACTTGTAAGAGAATTTTGATTTGTATAGAAAGTAATAAAAAAATACGCGAAATTCGAAAAGTTTTTCTTCAAATGTGGTTCCATTTCCGATATCGAGTTCCCCCCACAAAATTCTTAAAGATAATTTTTATATCTTGTATAAGAAGTTTTGCCATCATAAATTACATTGTAAGTAATAAAAACACATACGATAATGAAATAACAATCTAAAATAAAACTCCGTACAAGTTTTTGTCTCGCTTAGGTCATCGACAGGACGGTTGCAGACTGCTCGAAAAATGCGATGACCTGAACATTCGAACAGTTGACAGCACTAGACTGAGTTTTGAAAGAAAAAGCTAATTTTATATGCGAACTAGACAATTTTCAACACTTTGGAAAATATTTTAGAGTTCTCTATGAACAGTCTATAAGGAGGATAGACTCTTTAAATTCATGCATCACAAAGAAAAATAAACCGATATCTCTACTAATATTATAAACTAGCTGACACGGCGAATATCGTACCGCCAAACCGCCATTTTTTTTATTTTGGTAACGATTTTTTTTTAATTGTTTTATACAAACCTTGTCTTGACAATAATGAACACACAAAAAAAACAATTTGGTGCAGTCGTTCGGAAGTAGTACATTACATTTCGACGATTCATTTTCATTTACATGGATGCAAAAGTAACTCTGTCTTCTGGCTTTCACGCCTAAACCGCTGTATCAATTTTAATGAAACTTGGTACAGAGATATTCTGGAACCTGGAGAAGGACATAGGCTACTTTTATCCCGAAAAATACGGAATACGCGATAAACGACATCTAGTAATTAAATAGATTTTTGTTTTCTTCGCAGAACTGTTTCGAAAATATTTCCGATTAAGAACATTAGCCCGTCCAAGATTCTGAATTCAAATTTAGTAAAGACATTCTTTATTTTCATATAATGGTTTCTTTATAACGGTAAAAATGCGAATAAGTTTTTCCAAATACAAAATTAGAATTCTCCGCTCGACGAGTGATTATCGTGGAAGCTCGGTCATCCTGTTCTCCCGTTCTTAATGATCCATTACTGCCTTATTCTTATATTTATTTAGCTACCTTTTATTTTCTGCTAATGTACGGTATTTCTATTTTACAAAAATCTTTGTACGAAATAGGTAATGTTTTAAATGTATTTTTTTTATACAAGGTGTAACTTAAGTATCGCACAACCTCTTAAGGGGTCACTGTACTCATCATTATGAACAACTTTTACTATGGGACCAATGACATCGCGAAAATAAAATCAGTTGTTCCCTACATTTTGACGAGTTATGTGAACATACCTAAATGTAGGAAACAGCTGTTTTTTTTTTCGCGATTTTAGGTTTGGTCACATAGTAAAAGTTGTTCATAATGATCAGTACAGTGACCCCTTAAGAGGTTGTGCGTTACTTAAGTTACACCTTGTATGAAAAAAATACATTTAAAAATATAAAAATAGAGGTCCACCGGCATCGAGAGCAGGGTCCAAGCTACCGGTTGTTAGGGCTCCAGAGACAGGAACCTCCTCACAATACGCGCCGTGTCGAGGAGGACTGCTTTCTGTATCAGGCCCTTGATCCAGCCACCTAACGAGAGCCTTAGAGGTCATGGTCGAGGCTCTTGGCCATTAGGCCATTGGCCGTAACGACTAACAACACAATGGTTGCGGAGGCCACATTCCACATGTTGACAACCTCGTGTGCTAAATCAAAATATTTAATTTGTTAATCTTTCTCAGTTTTCATGAGGTTTCCATCATGCGGAATGGTAACATCAACAATCATTGTGCGGCGTTCTGATCGGTCTATCACCACTATATTAGGCTTATTGGCGACAATAGTCCTGTCAGTGATGATAGATCGATCCCAATACAACGTGATATGACCATTTTTGAGAACCGGATAGGGCACATACTTGTAGTACGGTACCTCTGATTCCACAAGATTATATTTCAAAGCAATTGCTGATGAATAATCCTGGCCACTTGGCAATCTATGCAAGTACTCGCCGTTAGCAAGGCGAGATGCTAATATTATTATTATTTCGATTTCTAAAGTACATAGTTTACCTATCGATTTTTTATCACTAGGTACTGTACAGTCGCGAGCTAAGATTTTCTTTTACAAACTTCTCCAATAATAGGTACTCGTACAGCCAAACCACTCCGTAACTTCTTAATCCGGCATCAATTGGCCCTCGCAAAAAATTGTAAATTAGTTACCTACTTCAAAATAAATAAACAAGTCAACATAATCACGGCCTTATCTTCTTATTAAAAAGCTATACCGAAAAAAGTAAGTACTAAAATTGCTCGAATACTTTTTTCGAACAACGGTAACCGAAAAAAGTTTTCGCCAAAGAAAGTGCGAAGCGAGAAACGTACTTGACTTAATTTACGATTATAAGTTACCGGCTGCGAAGTAACTTTAGCAAATTAGTTTTAAAACAAGCACCGTAAAGCTTTTTCGGGGGGATATGGGTGGTCCCACCTTTGTTCAAGTCCAGGAATTACGTTTATTTAAAGCCTACTTTGAATAAGTACTAGGGTTACCTCGAGAAATACCTTTTAGAGGTCCATAATGACTGAGATGCGACCTGGAGCTTGCTAAAAATTTGGTAGAGACAAAAGGCTATTGTCTTATAAAGGTGACCTAATAGAGGACTTAATACCTCCATTATCTAACTGAGTGGGTTAGTGTGGGCTCTTAGGATTATAGGCGTATTAGAATGGTTTTATTTCCTATAGTTTTTTTTTATAATTTACCTAATGAAGGTACAGCATTCTAACTGCGCGAAACACTCGTATTCGCTATGGCTTCGACTTTGACAAGTCAACAATTTCCATAGCAACGTATGTATTAACAATCCGACTTGTCCACAACTATGTACCACGCAATGAATATTGTTGAATTGTCAAAATGAAAGCTATTGAAATTACGAATGTGATACGCAATTTGGATGTAGTTCTCTTTTTGAATCTAAGTTTTAAATGTTCGAATTCTATCTTTAAATATGTTTCACATATTTTACGCGGTAATTATACTCATAATCATAGATATAATAATAGTAGGTTTAAAACAATACTATTATACTCATTGAACTACCTAATAAAAATTTACAATGCATCAATAAAACACCTTCGTAACGTAGTTTCTATTTTTGTAAAAAATGAAATTCCTTTCAGATCATTTTACTAGACAGACAAAACCTTCCCCTTCTGTTTCTCGTGAAAAAAAGCTTTACCAAAGCTTTAAAATAATGTTTAAGCGGATTCCGCTGCGTATTTAAAACTCCTACAATAGTTTATCTTACATAGAAACTATATTTTTATATAAATACTTTGTAAAATAACCGAAAATATTAAGAAGTTTCAAATTAACTAACCTACTACCTAAATCAATTGAGTTTTTGTTTGTGGAACGGTTTTTTTAATTAACATAAGTGCAAGTATTGAATTTTACAGTTCTACTCATGAAAAAGTGATACCAATAAGAGGTATAACATATTTTTTACAATATAAATAAGAAGTATAATATTTTTTTTACAATATAATTAAGAGGTATAATTTATTTTTTACAATATAATTAAGAGGTATAATAATTTTCACAATATAAATAAACGCCAGCATCGGTAGGTTCCTACTTTAAAATGTATTTTATTACTCACATTTACAGCTTAAATAAACACCCGATTACGATGGTTAATAGCACAAAATTATAGTTTCGAACATAATATTGAAAAATTAATAAAAATGTAGGGCATTAAGCTAATGCAACTTAATTGCTTAGTAAGAAGACCAGGTGGTTGGTTCATAAAAGTGCAAATGTGCGAAATAGTATGTGGTTTTAAACATTTCATTATCATCCTACCTCCAGGAGGCTCGTGATTCCTTAATCACCTGGCGGATCAAATAATTTGCAAGGTACAATAATGCAACTAGAATATCTAGCTTTAATTCCGCTGAACAAGATTGCTAGTTTGGATGCAGTATGCAGCACCACCCTCCCGCCCACAAGTATATGCACATGCAGAGAGAGTGAAAAAAATAATGCAACATGCAACCAAACCAATACACGACACGTGTTTCGACCGCTAGGACGCGAAAATTTTTGAATTGATTCGCGTTCTAGCGGTCGAGTAGTCAACATATCCTGAGGATGCCCCGTGCAGGGGCGAAACACGTGTCGTGTATTGGTTTGGTTGCAGTTGCATTATATTTTCACTCTTTCTGCATGTACATATACTTGTGGGCGGGAGGGTGGTGCTGCATACTGTATCCGAACTAGCAATCTTGTTCAGCGGAATTAAAGCTAGATATTCTATTTGCATTTTTGTATGTCGTGGATTTCCGCAAAGTAACGCCTCATCATCTGCCTAGCCTTTTCCCAACTGTGTTGGAGTCGGCTTCCAGTCGAACCGGATGCAGCTGAATATCAGTATTTTACATGGAGCGACTGCCTATCAGACCTCCACAACCCAGTAACTGGGTAATACGATACTCTTGGTAAGACTGGTTGTCAGACTTTCTGGCTTCTGACCAACAGTAACGACTGTCAAAGATCTACAAATGACAGCCGGGACCAACGGCTTTACGTGCTTTCCGAGGCACGGAGGAAACTCGCTATGGTAAAAGGTCACCCATCCACAGACCAACCTCGGCAAGCGTGGCTTAACCCGGAAGATCGGTCTATGCGGCTGTAATTATTTAGCCACGAGCTCCTCCTGATTCTATCATTTATTTTTATTTGCAAGGTTGAAGATGAACCCCTCCGTGTCTCGGAGAGCACGTTAAACCGTCGGTCCCGGGTGTCATACGAATACTTATGACAGTCGTTACGGGTAGTCAGAAGCCTGAAAGTTTGACAACCGGTCTAACCTTAGGGTATCAGCGTTTCGGGAGTCGCAGGGCGATTCCCAGCCACTGTAGGTGCGGGCCTGTGGACAGCGAACGTTGGGTGGCTCGCCCTCCGATCAGAACCCTTACTTACTCCCAACAGGATCGAGTTTTGAATCGAGTCGACTTAGTGTCAATTCTTACTCTTGAAATCGACAAAAGCGCACAATTGTGCACCGGCTCGAATAAAAATTAACGACTGTTTTTGATATTTGTTAGTTTTAAATCAAACGTCAGCACGGTCGTGCAGTTTTGTCGATTTCAAGAATAAGAATTGACACTAAGTCGACTCGATTCAAAACTCGATGCTGTCGGGAGTAAGCCTGCAGGTCCGGGTCGACGGCGCGTTGTGTTCCACGCGCGCTTCAAAGAGATTTCAGCACAGTAGAAGGGGCCCGCTAGGGCCAGTGCCTGCCAGGGTTGCGGAATTTGTTTGAAAGATTTACCTGGAGGAGCCTGAAAGTTTGACCACCGGTCTAATCTTAGGATATCGGCATTGCCCAGTAACTGTGTTGCGAAGCTCTGATGGTAAGTCGCTTCGCGTAAAATACTAGTATTCGGCCGCATCTGGTTAGACTGGAAACTGATCCCATAATAGTTGGCAAAAGGCTAGACAGAACATTATCATAAATATTTATGATTATTTACGGTTTACTCACGTGCATTTTTTGGGATCGCCCGACTTGTTTCGGATTTCGAACAAAAACGACTCGCGACGTCGCCGCGTGTAAGAATAAGGGCTCCGTTTGGGTCCAAAACTAGTCGAGCAATCCCGAAAAATGCACGTGAGTAAACCGTAAATAATCATAAATATGAATGTGTCTCACGAAAGTTATAATACAAGAACATTATCATCCTACTTTCAACGTTAGTTCCATGGAACTAACATGGAAAACATGGAACATGGAAAAGTTTCATATCATTGGTCATGATCAATGATATGAATCTTTTGGACCAAGTAATGCCAGTGACTCCCAAAGGGAAGAACACCTTTGGTTGTAAGTTGTAACGTTAAGCCCCCGTTTGGCGTTGGGTAAATGTCCTATCTATTTCTTTATCTGACACTGATCACACAGAAGGTGACAGAAGTAACCAAACTTCAAAAAAAAATACATTTCAGCTGTTGTCAAACATTTATTTGGCCACCGGTCGCTTTTCTTTTTTTTTCTGAAAAACTTAAAGGTATTATTTATATAGTGCGGTTCATATGTCGCGCACATTATCTGGGCACGCGTTAACGTGCGCGGCAGATGCGCGCATGCGCGGTGAGCTCCAATCGCAGAGCGCCGCCTGCGCACGGAACGCCTCTGCCTTTATCTGATTGTACCTATTGTTGAGTAAAAGGTGTTGCTTCGTGTGTCGGATTTGTTATCGTATGCTCGAATTGTACAAAGTAATATAATTTTACATACGTTCTTTTGAGAATAATTGTTTAAGGAATTTGATTCTCACTTGCATTAACGGTGAAGGAAAACATCGTGAGGAGATCTGCACACCTGGAAGGGCTCCATAAAGTTATCTATGGTGTGTGTAGTTCGCCAACCCGCACCAGGCCAGCGTGGTAGACTAAGGCCTAAACCCTTCTCATTCTGAGAAGAAGTCCGTGCCCAGCAGTGGGACAAGAATGGGCTAATTATGTTACGTTAATAAAGGTTTTTATCTTGAATAGGCACACTACATGCATATACTTATAAGAAAAGTCGTCAATTTCCTCTTCTTTCACGGTTCCAAAAAATAGGTCTTATCGTCGCCTTAGAAACCTCGGGAATGCAATTTGGTCATTTTTATTTTATCACGATGTTAGGTGCTATAATTTTAAGAGCCTGCTCTATGCGAAATTATTTTGTAGGGACTGTAATTAAGCCTTCATTGGGTATATAAAATTCGTTATAATTATAATTGACTAGCTTTTGCCCGCGACTTAGTCCACATGAAAGTCCACAGGGGGCCAATTCAACTAACAAAATTGTTGTCAAACGCAAACGAACCACAACCGTCAGTCAGACTTTGTTTACAAAAACTGTCAAAATAGGTTTGATTTTGTGTCAAATAATTTGACAGCTTTTGAAAACGAAAACGGTCTGAATGAACGGTTTGGCCTTGGTTCTGTTGCGATTTATCAAGACTTCTTTCAGGAGAATTGGGACCCTGGAACCGTGCAAGAACGAAATACATTCGCAAGGTTTTAACTCTTAGGCGACAAAATGGAGAAGAGCTGGTTATTCATTTAAGTATTGCCTATCATAAAATTTAAGCTTCCTGTATCTCACTGGCCCACATAATCTCAGATACCACAAGTCTGCTACTAACCACCCCATACTGCAACAAATATTCGTGGTAAGGGTTGCAAGGGGATATTGTTATAATCACCCCGCTTAATCGGACGATTGGTAATCGCACCTGATATAATCGCTTCCGACGCCTCTTGTGACACCATCCGAAAGAGGGTGGTATTTTCATGAATGCATGTGATAATATGCATTACACAACATCTTACATATAATAAAATTGTAACGAAGTAAAAACTGTACATTGAAAATAATTGAAAACAAAAAAATTGTTACTTGTTTTAGAAACGATTCTGAGGCAAACATAAGTTTTAAGAATTTCTGTCTGTTCGAACGTTACGAAAATACTACTGGGGGCTTACTATGACCTCATAAAGCAGGACAGAAGTTGCATGGAAGTTGAACTGCCCTGCTTTTTTGTACTATGACATCGTTAGAGCAGGCCTGCGGCAGGCCTGCTACGTTGACGTTTACGAAATCCGTTCACCCTTTTTTTTGTATAGACTTTTCGTACCATGAACAAGCATTACCGTTCAACTTGGTTCAATAGTCGTTCACCTTTAGTACTGTCATGGTACGATTTTTAGCGATTCAGATGCAGGCCTGCTTTTGAACGGAAGTTGACTGGCTGGCATTTGAACATTTTCTTAAGAGGTCATAATAGGCCCTGAACAGATGTTATCGAAATCTGGCAAAATGTTTCGTTAAAGATCCGGTCAGGGTACAAGTTATCACACTACCTATTGTGTGTGGGTGATGAACAGAAACTTCCGACTTCCACCACAGAATAACTTCCGCGCATACGAAGTCGCTTGCGCGAAGACACTATTTTGTAACCCGCAGACTGGCATATTTATGATAGTGTACAGGATCAATAAGAAGTTTACGGGCAAAAATGATCTAATATGACATAATTTCAAGTCATACCGCTGAAATCACAACATAAAACAAAAGTGATTCACTTTGTCACGCAATATTTACAGTGATGACACTTCAGAATAAAAATATATCTGACTAGACTTTTGTTTTACCGTAGATACCTAGACAAACGAATTAGGTAAGATAAATAGACGTCGTTGAGACTCGTTCGTTTTATTTAGT
This sequence comes from Amphipyra tragopoginis, assembly GCA_905220435.1. NCBI lineage: Eukaryota > Metazoa > Arthropoda > Insecta > Lepidoptera > Noctuidae > Amphipyra > Amphipyra tragopoginis. The sequence continues at coordinate 5,626,838 of HG991997.1, read as the reverse complement.
AGTACCTATTTCTTTTCTGAGAACGGTCTCATTATTAAAATGGAGCCGACTTTAGCTTTTCTAGATAAGGAGTTTTATGTTGAGTGTATATTTGAACCAAAGATCTGAGTTGGTAGTTTATTTGCTCTTGAAACCAATATAATGGATAAGTAACCTAGAGAATCCATATCCGTAGACGTAAAAAGCTAGTTTTGAAGGTAAATCTGAAATTTAGAAATCTGTCAATAAGCCAGATATATCGACTACAATGAATCTAAATTGTAAAAAGTTCTATCTAAAAGAAAGGTTTATTATGTCATATATTAGTGTAGGGACAATTTTAACATATCTGTTCATTAAATTATTCGCTATAAAGTCAGATTAAACATTTACTGTATAAATATTCACTCCATAAAAATTTACGAGTGACATCATAATAATGTATCGTAGACACAGTCAAATCGATGTCGAAATTGTTTCGCAAAACGAATAAATGTTTTCCTATGAATTTTCGAAAACAGTCGTACAATAAACATTACCAAGAAACTTACCTATAAATCACGGCTTTTATCGTACATTTTAATGGTTTTTTTGTTTTCGAATATTCATACATTTATTCTAAAAATTTTTCTAGATTAATAGCGCGGCAATACTTCGTCGCCATCTTGAAATTAAAGTAAATTTATTACTGCGAAAGCAATTTCTGTTTTATCATAAGAATATCGAAAAACTCAAGTTTATTAAGCTTAGGATTTACGACAAAACTTTGGGCTATTGTAATTTAGTTTCATATAAAACTAATATTGGTTGACAAACAATGAATATTTATGGATTCATAGCGCTATAACAATTTATATATCCAAAATAACAAGCTTTAACATTTAATTGATGGGTACACTCTCATAAAAAAAAATAAAAAAAAAAAAAAAGAATTTACTTAAATGACACCACAGTAGCTTTATCCATAATCACGAATCAAATCCTCATAAAAAAAATATTATCTTCGATTTTTAAACTTGGCCGAACACGGTCCACCCACAGGCGAGGCGATTATAACGGTCGGCGGGAGTTTACACTTTTGATTTTTTTTTCCTGCTTTTTTTTGAGCCGGCACGCGCCAAGGGCCGGTGATTCACGGCCTCTCGGCCGGCAGATGTTAGGTCGAGCTTTTTGTGCTATCAGCTGATGTAACGGGCAGGACGAATCGACTTGTTAATGATGCATCTTGCATGCTCCGAACTATTACGTGTAACAGGAGTCGGTGTTGCGTAATTGTTTTTTTTTTTCTTCTTTTTTAATTTTTGTAAACGAGTTTCTTTGCTTATTTTTCTTGCAAGTTGGTATTTTGTAGCTTGATGATGAAAATGTTAAATGAAATATCTCCATTTTGTTAAATATTTTTAACTGGATTTTAACTGAAACTTAAACGTAACCTAACTAACGTATATCTAACGCTAATGAAAAAGGCAAAACCATGTATGCAATTCTATTCGTTAACAATAAACCCTGTTAATTTTCTAGTATCTTACTGCAATGTATTACAGTTCACAGTTGCATATCAAAGCATTAGTTGATTATCTGTTAACAGCAAAATTACGTTGTTCACAAAAACAAACAGGATGCGACTCAGACGCGTGTTTATGTCAAAGTTATCTTTACAAATATAGGTTTGAACTTGTGGAAAATCGTCCTTATTCATTTTAACTGCCAAATTTGAACTGTATTTTGCCTCGAAATTAGGTCAGGGCAACTAGGCATTTTTTACTTTTTTTTCTATTTAACTACTTACAATAATTTAGGCTTAAAAATGTGTTTTTTATGCCTAAAATTTTGTACTACATGAAAAAAAACGGCTGTCTAATAAAGCTGGTATAAAAAAATGATTCAAAAGCCTGAAACTAATAAAAAAAAGTCCTTTGTCATCGTTATGGGCTAGAACAAAAATAACGAGGCATTTCATGATAGTATTCTAACACTCGACAGCCGTCAAAGCAAATATTTACAATTTAGTTTTTTTCCACGTTTCCCGTTATATTACTAACAGTGCATTAGTCCAGCTTTGCTTTTTGTAAGCGACTGTACTTTGTTTGAAAAAATACGGTTATAGGTACCTGCTCACGTGGAATTTATTTTTAAAACGGTACAAAACTTGTTGTTTACTAAGAAAACTAATACCATGAAATTAAGTAAAGACTAAAATTGTTTCACTAAAAAAAACTAAATAATAATTTAAACAATAAAATACAATATAACACGAACAACAAGAAAAAATAAAGACAGATATTTTATATACAACAAAAAATAAAAATAAACTTCTCACAATAAAATAAAGCAAATTAAAACGTTTTTAAGAGGCCGGTGTAAACTAGCATCAAGAATAAAACCCTTATTGTTGATTCATAATAAAAAACTTTAAATATTAAAGCTGTGCTCAATGAAATATTTACAAAGGACCGTTGCTTGCCATAGACCGGTTTTGCCATCTGCATTATAATCTATTAAAATAACACTCGGTAAAGTCGGTAAAGAGAATATTTTACCGCCTTTTTTGTTCATTTCGTTTACAGATCTTGTTTGTCAAACTCCACAATACTTTCAATAGAATAATTGCAATTATCTAAATGACTTCAATTATTTCTAAAGTTTATTTTCTGTGTCAAAATCTAAAATAGTTCACCAATTACGGTTAAATACTCTATAATTCATAAATTAAACTACTGCCAAGGCAATACAAACTTTATTGTCTAAATAAATTCCCGTCACGAAAACCCCTACATTTATTTCTCAAAAATCATCATCTACTTGCGAAAGTCCGCATTAAACCCAGCTACTGTGCAACAAATCAATACTTTTTCCTAGCAAAGACTACCCCAATGCACGCAACTAATTCATACAGCCTAGAACACGACGGTATAAATAACTACATCCATACGACCTCTTTTCTACAGCCAAACAGGTACGCACACATACACAACTCTGCCGACCAATCGCGGCCCAGTTTCGCATCATAAGTGTTGTTGCTGTGTGTGTGTGCGTGAGGGGTGCGTCGATGCACCCTTACCACGCATCCAACACGAAACACAAACTCGATGCAGTTTTATTATTATTAAATCGGGTTTTTGTAGTTATGACCGACGGATCCCGTTATTTATTGATATTTCGTTATTTCATGGGCGCACTCAGTACTATATTATTTGGAATGAAAGTGAAATTATTGCTATTGTAGATTTTTACTGCCTTTCTCTTTCAAAATATTTTTATGTACAATTTATGCATTAAATAGTTAATAAATTGTTCCTGAGAGATAGCTATCTGGACGACATTAAATTCTAATTTTGTAAATGGCATCATAATTTATATTTTGATGGTCGCAATATGAGACAGCATTGCTTTTTCAACGTGTTCTTAGAAAATAATGGATTATAGGTTTCTAAAGTCACTTTGAACATAAAACCCTTGTTATAATGAACACTATAAATCATAAACCTTATCTGTGCTATATATGTAGTTTTAGTAAATACATTTATATTAGAATAGATCCTTTTACTAAACTACTTCAATTTCACAAAACATGAAGACGTACGGCGCTTAAAAAAAACTCCGAACGATACCAACCAAAATAATTAATGGTACCTATATTCTCAAAAACTTCCTTTATTTTTTTTTTATTTCATCGTAAATTTATTTCAACTTTGCAAAAAATAAACATTACTTAAACAAAATTCGAAATTGAAAAAAAAATCTTTTTTTTTAAGTAACAACTTTAGCACTGGCACTATAATGACGTATGCTAACGCAAGTAAGGGTGCGTTCAGAAGCAATGCGGCGGTTAATTCGCGCGTGCTCACGCATACCCAGTGCTTTAACACATCCCCTTGCGGTGACTTGAAGAGCTTTTAACACATATTTAAAATACATATATAAGATTGCGAATGTTTTTCTTCGTCCTGTAATGAGGTCGGGTAAACATATGTGGAGTAGAAATATTGTTGAGGTTTTGTGCTCCTGAGATTCATATCGCGAAGTGAATAACGGTTCGGAGCGCAATGCAGACGACAAGAGATGCCATATCTTTATTTATTATATTGTGTTTGTTATTTAGTTCAGTTTTCCGATATTACGCAGATCGTGGTCATCAACCGATACTAAGGACCGATGTCACCAACGTACGTTTTGATTTTGACAGTTTTTTTTATAGTAATTCTGTGAAAACCAAAAAGTTATTTCACAAAAAAAAAGTAATCCGACGTTGTTATAATCGCTAAGTATGAGTAACAGTGAGAGATGTTGCATCCGAAGATAGAGTTGCATCCGAAGAGATTTAATACACACTAAAGACTTTCTTCCATTGCCACAATGTTCATAGATAAAAAAAGGAATTTTCGTTTGATAATCTATGCCATCGGCCGTCACATAATTCGTTCAGAAGTTCACTTAGGGTAAGTTCAATTAACCGTGAAATACATTGATATATTTGTGAACTACACAGTTATATCACAGTGTACCTACTTATTACATACAGTGGGTCAACGCCCATACATTTGACAGGTCCTATGAAATGTCAAAATTATGTAGGGGCGGAGATTATATCCCAACTATGCAGTATGGCTACTCGGGACATAACCTCCGCTCCTTCACCCCGCAACCCCCCGCATGATTGCTCTGCGACAATGTTCTACGTTGACCGACTGTAAGAAGTAAGATATAGGTGGACTGTGGTTATATTGTCGGAATTTTAAAAGCCTAGACTCTAGGCTTTTAAAATTTTGCTCTCGGCCCTAGAGCAAAATAAAAAAACCTCCAATTTATTGGTAATGTAAGTTCGTAAATTAGAATAAGTAGCAGTCATTATTATCTAAATATTTCTGGAAACTACATCCCCTTATCATCTAGTTCGCCTTCTCCACATAAGTTAAACATTTACTTCCAATACCTACGTACGGTAACCTATATAGTTTTAGCTACGCATCATCTAGGTACACTAGTTCATACAGTTCATTAGAGAGTTCCCCACTGACACGCGTCGTGCCGTGCAGCGTGAAACCACCCCTACCCCCACCCTACGTCAGAGAGATCTAATTCTGCACGCGCTCGAATACGTAAATACGTAACGAAAGATCTAACTTTGAACAAATTATTGTTTTGAATTTGGAACATATTGTTTTTATTTTTACTCGAAATTAAATTTGTGTTTAAAAAAAGGAAAATTTTAAAAAAATGCTTATTTTCGACTTTCGTTTGGTTGTAAAAATAATATAAGGAGCCTATACGATTAGAAAACTTCCTAGCTGGAGGCCAATTACGTAAACATTTTTTTTTAAATCACAACCTATCCTTTTCTATACTAGACAACGGTCGATAGCCGCGGTTGAGCTACGGTTCGATTGCGATTTTAAACAATTTGTTGCCTAATAGAATTAGCCACTTGTGCCGTTGCAACGCAACAGTTAGAACAACTGAATAACGCGTTAGTGGTATCTTGTTGTTCTGAATCGTGTGAATAACTGTTTTTTTTTTCTAATGATAATACACTAAAACAAAGGTCCACCAACATTCACACACTCACTGACACTCTTGAAATCTTTATCTTTCTTTTACCATTTCATGTCTCAAATATATGAAATTATGTATCTGCTGAGTGTAAAAAGTAATCGGTAAACGCAACTGTGAAAAAAATCAACAATTCTAAACTTTACTTAAAGAATACATCGTAGTTACGCACTTTACGTAATTCCCACCAAGGAACGCAGGTCGAGATTTTCATTTGTGCGTGTGTGAGGCACATAGGTTTATATGATAAGTGGCGCTCCGCCCCGCTGTGGGGCAAGCCACCTGCACGCGTAACCTACAAATCTGCACTCATAGCGGGTGCCCATGTTGCATGTAATTTCGCATAACACACAACCTGTTTCAAAAAACAATCATTAATTTTCAAAGATGAACTTTTTTCGTGATTTTTTATAGATTATTATGAGTTTGTTACAAATTCAAAGTGTTTTATTTTTGAATATGCACAACACATGCACTTAGGAAACGTCTCGACAATTTAGTGGCACGGTTCCAAAAAGTAGGTCCTATGGAAAAGAGCCAGCAAGAAACTCCATGAAATACTCTTTTAAAATAATTTCATGTACAACCGGGTACATATTTATGTTATCTATTAAACACTAGTAAAAAAATGTTTCGAAAACAAGTTGCCAGTGATTTCTGAAACACCGCGTTAATATTTCTCGAAATGTTACGAAGTTTTTGCCGTCTTAAAATCAGTAGTGTCTATGGCATATTGTATCAACGTTTATAAACAAATGTTTACATTCTAAAACAAATGTTTATATCTATGCAATATTTCATTGAGTTTTAGAACTTGTTATTGAGGATATGTTGAACTAATCAAATCTTCGACAGAGTTGATGTTGATACGCGATTTTATTTCACACGATTTACAATGACCGATATTTCCAACAATGCAATGTCCTTTGATGGATTACTGACTACTTCGATGGATCTATTGTGTACGCATAGAGCGATAGATCTATGTTGAAGTGTTGCCAAAGTGGGACATTGTGTACGGGACCCATTAAGCTTATTGATCATCCCATTTTTTTTTTATACCAATTCATTCCATAGATTTAAATTTCGAACGTTCCGATACTTTTTTTAAAATTCCAAATTCAAATTAGAAGTTGTGACATTATTGTTGATCTACTCCTTATTTTAGTTGCGACAATACCATAAACATACATTTAAAAAAAGGGCATATTGCAAAGCGTTCCCAACCTTATCATTTCCTACTTAACTCAGCCCATCACTACAGAAACAACATTTGACTTTACCGCGTTCTACATAAATCTTTATACATAACGTAGCTAGTATGTAACACATAGAGGGTTGAACCCACCTGGGGGGAGGGGGGAGGACGCGTAACCTAGTGAACGCACTCCCCAGTTAGCTATCGGGAAAAGAACTATTGTGAGGTAATTGCAATGAAATACAGATCTTACTGGGTAGAACTTCTAATTCGAAGGTAGTTTTTTTTTGTGGGGTGCTGAAATGAGGTTATGTTTCGGAGTTTTTAATGAAGTCTCGGTATTACTGGCTTGTAATAATAAGCTAGTAGAGGACAAGTACTGTCTTCTGAACGCAAAGCTCAGCGGTGTACAAAGTTTTACGTCCGTTGACGTAGGCTTAACTATTTATTGTTTTGTTTAAGTAGAGCAGAGCTCATTGAAAAGTGTCCTACATTAGCCATTATGTACTAATGCCAGTAAATTTCCTGAAGAACTGAAAACAAAAATTACTATAACCATAGATTTCCAAAGAAAGCTGTTTACTAGCAAGTCTAATAAATTCGAGAACAATGATTCTACTCTTAGGTAATGTTTTCTTGAAAGAAAACTTTGTGAAGGCATTTTTCTCGTCGTCGTTTTTAAGGAAGTTACTTTATAGGCTGTAGGATTTTTACCTTTGCCATTTTCGCTGTCAACAATTTCGATCATAGACTGAACTTGTTCACTTCCAATTTTAAAATACAATGCGTTCACTGAATGAAGTTCTGTCTGCGCTATGTTGGCACCACTGACTTTCCATTGTTTCGGACGCTTTTGTAATAAAAAATCAGTGGTGCCAATATAGCGCCGAAGGGACTCCTTTCCCTACTTTTTTTATCGAATAAAGCCTGTGCTCCGATTTCTTCCAAACAACAGCCTCTATAAATTTAATAAGCTTCATCATGACCTCTTCATCTTCCCTACATATTTTTCCCGTATATTTACATACACAAGTGAGTCATTGCACCACTCATCGAACAATCAACGCCAGGCTAACGACCTCGCAGCTTCAAGCCTTCCATACCCTTTCAGATCCAACCAGGATCACGTGACCCCTCACTTCTCACATCTACCCCCCTTTCTCGCGCATATATCTGAGGTGAAAGGGACCCGGGGTAGGTCTGACTAATCTGGCGAGGGTCTAAGCCAAGTTTATTGTGTGACCCAAGCACTGATAGGCAAATTGCAGTTTTTTATGCATCACTTGGGTAAGAGAGATAGGGTGTACGAGTAATTGAGGTAAATAGTGCACTTTTAAAGATAGATCGCAGATATGGATGGTAATGACGATAATTATTGTCATCATGAAGGTTTTACTGGAGTTTTTGCGTAAAAGGTAAATTTACGTCGTTCAATAAGTAATTACCAGATCATTGGGCTAGCGGATTTTAAAGTACCAGTTTTGAGTACACGCGTAAGAGTTAATTACTTTGATGTGTGGTTTTATTTACACGTGTAGTATAGTGTAACTTTTTGAGAAATTGGGATAAGAATTAGCTAAGTATTTTTGAAAACATGTTTTTTTAATGAAAATCCACAAACGCGCCATTTACCCCTAACATGCATTATTCATCCGTAGAAACCGGAAAGATTTCACCGAACTACTAAAAAATGTAGTTACCAATCGATTTAATCGCGTTGATCACACTGAATATCGATTATAATCGACACATCTCGAGTTATAATCGTAATTACGTGACAACTGCGCGTAACTGGATCCCGGCGGGAACAGTAAAGTGTAATTTATGATTTAGCTCCGGTTTTTGAACGTCGCGTTCGCTTCCGCCGCGCCGCTCTCAAACATTGTAACGCAACACGAACGCACCTTTATTTGATTTATGCTTTTATTTTTTATTTCATCGGGAAGGCTTGGGAAACACTTGGCGGCAGCATGTTGGTAACATGAGTTACTTATCGTTTCATTGAAAATGTCTGAACCGATGATTTATACGACGTCTTCGTCGCTCTTTACTTGATAATGTAATAAAAAAACGTAACTACAGCTTATTATGTATTTTAATACAGCTGCACGTTTATAATTATGCATCTATTTGAATTAATAAGATGTCACAACCTGCTCGATCGTTAAATAGATGAGCTATTCATCTAAGTGACATCTAAATGAGTGAATAAATGTCGATGGCCATCACACTCTGCTGTCCGATTTCTATAAGGCCGTTAAGTGAGTAGGTACTAGGTATACCTTGAGTTCTGAGCAAAACCGTGAATAATGTTGTCCCTAATTTAAATTCTGAAGACATACAGATGTTTTTGTTATACTAAATTATGGGGCTACTTTTAAGCTCATTGTATAACTTTTAATGAGTTACAGGATTAATATTGTTTTAAAATTAAAGTTTTTGTTTTTTAGTCATGCTTTTCTGTACTGAAATACGACCATCCCTAAATAAAAAGAAAAGTCCTGACTGATTGATTGACTGACTCATCAACGCCCAGTCCAAACCCTTGGATCTAGAAAGCTGAAATTTTGCACAGGTTCCCTTTATAATTTACACAAGGAATAAGGAAGGATTTTTAGAAATTCAACCCCTAAGAGAGTTAAATAGGGGATGAATGTTTGTATGGAAAATTGACACATATCGAGTTCAAAATTTCACGCAAGCGAAGCTGCGGGCAGAAGCTAGTGATTACTATTTTAGTTTTTTGAAAAATTCAGTATCCCTGCTTTAGTTATGAATTCAGAAAACGGAGCTTGTAATCCGAGACCCCAAATATGACCTACAATGTAAACACAGCTGATCATAGCTGAGGAAAGATAGATTTTAGCATGTTTTATGAAATCTTTGAACAGCTATTTCTCTTAAACTATTGACCTTTAGGGAAAGTTGTAGAACAAAAGTTATTCATTATTATGGATACTTTAACAAACTTTCGGATTAGTAACCCCTTTCGGACAAACCTTGTATAAAGTTTTTGACTTTTTTAAATGGTAAAACATGCAGATCTACCTGTTATTTTAAGACCTTGCACATATTATTTGATGTATACTCATGTTTTACAATAAAAAAAAACATATTCTATTCTGACAAAATGTCACTTAACGGTATTTTAGAAATACAGGGTGTAAGCGAATTCGTGTAATTCCTCCAAACCGCGTGATCTACTGGTGACACTGATTACTTAATCCTAAATGAGTATTTCTGAAAACCAACTGAAAAAAATCTAAAATAAATCTTGGTTTTCTGTTTCTGAGTAATTTTAGAGCCCCGAGTTAACTGACTGCAAAGAACGATATCGCGTTAGTCGTACCCGCCAGCCGTGTCGCCGTGCTTTCATTAAATTATGCATGGCATCGAAATGTTCACTGAAAAGAAAAGGTTAATTCACAAAAAAAACTGATTTTTTACTGATTCCTTATTAGGAGGTTTAGATATGGTCAAATACCGCGATCGCATGAAAATTTTATTTTTTATTTTTAATCAAGCTAAATCCCGTGCGGGGCCAATCTACACCAGTAGAAGATCATGTGGTTTCAAGGAATTACACGAATTCGTTTACACCCTGTATATGTAGATTAAAAATAATACATTTGAAAAATCTAAAGGTCTGCATAGAATTGTAAATTTTTAAACTACCTGGCTACCGATACAAATTCTTGTTCTATCTAGAATTTGATCAATACCACGATAGCCGATGAACTCACCCAAGAATGCAATAAGGTAAGAATGCAACCAGCAGAATTTCAACATTTTCAACACCGCCAATGAGTTTAAAATTTGTCATTACTCCATAACTTAAAAATTGTTGTACATATAACATCCCTAAGGCTCTGTTTTCCCTTTAATTGATAAAGCCATGACCATGATCAGTTATTACGGACTTATTTGAATACTTTTTAAATAATTGGGCGTTGATTATTATCTGTCTACTGCATATTAATAATGATGGGATCAATCAACCGTGTGTTTAAGTAATAAATAAACGTAATAACGCCATGGGGTATGTGCTACCGTAACAAATTATAGTGTTGGAAAAGATACGCGCCGAATAGAGAACCTCCTTGTTTGAAGTAGGTTAAAAATAAGGCGACGATGCATGGAAGCTAATATTAGTTTTTGGACATGCGTGAATTTAAATAATGTTGTAATATTTTTTTATTTTGTTAAAGTAAGTGACGTTTACAAAATAGGTCTAGTGTCAGTTGCACCACCTAACTATAACCGTAATCTTACCAAAGTTTCTGTCAAATCAATACAAATTGGAACATAAAACCCAATTTCACCATACTCTGTTAGTTATTAATGTCCTGTTAAACATTTTAACAGACTGTTTAACAGTACATTGAAATTGACATTGACAGCTTAACAGAACATTAACAACTAACATTGTATGGTGAAATTGGGTCTAAATATGGCAAGTTAAGAGATTATACAGGGTGTAAACGAATTCGTGTAATTCCTTCAAACCGCATGATCTACTGGTGACACTGATTAACCCTGCATAGGATTTTTTCAGAATAAACAAAAAGAAAGTTTTCAAAAAATTAACCATGGTATTCTGTATCTGAGTCATTTTAGCGTCCCAAGTTAACTGACTGCGTGGAGCGATATCGTGCTAGTCGTGCCCGTCAGCTGTGTCACAGTGCCTTCATTAATTTATGCATGGCATCGAAATTTTCTATCACATAAAAAATATATATGGAAATAAATAGTTTAATTTTATTTTTAATCAATCTAAATCCCGTGCGGGGTTAATCTATAAGTACCATTGATAGATCATGTGGTTTGAAGGAATTAAGTACACAAATTCGTTTACACCCTATAGTTGGTGAAACTGAGCCTTAGGCAATAAATGGACAAGCAAAGCACTAGTATTATTACGGATATTTACTTAGAAATAAGTACCAAATAAAATGACTTCAAAGATCCCTGCACGCTACAGTATGATGATTCAGCCTAAAGTCGTCCACTGCTGGACATAGGCCTCCCCCAATAGGAGGGGGTTCGCCATAATCGCCACGCTTGGCAGGCGGGTTGTTAAAATACTCAGAGAAAGCTGCCCATCCTCTAGTGAATCCCTTAGTCGCCTTTTACGAGACCTGCGGGAAGAGATGAGGCACGCTGCAGTATAAAGCGTTAAACCCGTAACCGCGAGCGTTTCACACCGATAATTCAGCCCTCATCAAGCTGTCTCCCCCTCCTAAGCCCCCGCCAGCGACGCCCTAAGCCGAGGTCCGAGTCCCACTAGGGGTCGCCCTTAGTGTTGTTGTTGCAGGTAGTCATGATGTTAGTGTAGTACAAGTAGTTAGCTTAGGTTAAGTATTTTACTTCCCCCCCCCCCCCACCCCGCATTGGTTGGAGACCCTTCAGGTCTCGCCAGTAACTGCCCGGTTACGTAGAAACGGCCCCCTAGGTCCATCTACAGCAGTAGAATAGAAAAAAAAAACCTCTAGCGTTAGCAAGGCAAATCTTCTTCTATCGTGTTGGCACGAGCTATACGAGAATAGCTCATGCCGTGGTGAAAAGATTAGCCAGTCAGCAAGGTTGGTAGCGGGGCTGACTGCCCAGGATGCGCCGGACATACTCATGTATCGTCACTCGTGGAGGCTCTTTTCATGCACCCCAAGCTAGGCAAATTAAATTGCGCAATAGCAACAGCAAGGTAAATTGTGCAAGTTATTTAAGCAAATGCTTGCTTATCCGTTTATACTAAACTAGCGACCTGCCCCGCCTTCGCACGTGTACGTTTTATAGCTTAAAACCTTCCTCTTGAATTACTCTATCTATTAAACAAAACCGCATCAAAATCCGTTGCGTAGTTTTAAAGATCTAAGCATACATAGGGACAGACAGACAGCGGGAAGCGACTTTGTTTTATACTATGTAGTGAAGCACAATTTGTTAAAACCTTTACGGGCAGCTTGCGGCAAGTCAGGCGAGTTATTAAGACTTTCAGAATTCGACTTGCTACGTGTTACACAGTTACAACTGGCGAGGCGTAAGCTGAGCTTTGCATTTGTGTGAGTGCACATAGAATCGATTGCCAAAAAGCAGTATAAACCGGTTTAAACCACGCGCGTCTGCATTCATTCTCACACAAATGCAAAACTCAGCTTAGGCCTCGCGGACGGTAACTTGCTATTGGATTTAGCGCTTCAGAATAGTTTGAGTGGCTCGTGGGCCGTGGCTCAGAGAGCACGTTTAATAGTCGGTCCTTGGTGTCATACGAATACCTATGACAGTCGTTACGGGTAGTCAGAAGCCCGAAAGTTTGACAACCGGTCTAGAAGCCCGAAAGTTTGACAACCGGTCTAACCTTAGGATATCGGCATTGCCCAGTAACTGTGTTGCGGAGGTCTGATGGCAGTCGCTCCGTGTAAAATACTTATATTTAGTCGTATCTAGGGGTCTACTCCCTATGCACGAAGTCTGTGGTTTCGGCCCTAGTTACGAGCGTTTCCTACTCCCTATCATCTACGGACTGTTATCGGTAGCGGGTAGCACTGGGCAATGTTGACAAAAGAAGGTAGTCGTCGATATGATCAACGCACCCGAGGTTCTAAAGGCGGTGGTCATTCGACGAAGCGGGAGCAATCTGTGTAGATCAGCTGAAAAAGTCTGACCTTTTTATATCTGTCTAGCTTATCCTTATTTTATGATCTTGTAATAATTGTGTAAAGTATTATATTGTGATCTAGTTCATGTTACTAATACTAACCCAAATACAAGTACTCTCAGTGGTGGAGAGTCTATGTTGGTTTTATTTACTACATTTACTTTGCTCGCAATCCTGACATAGCGATATTAGCTATAACTGTAATGATAGAAACACCCTTGAACGATTATGTTGTTGTGTCATTTATAGGACATACGATTATTTCGGGGCCCGAACTAAGAATGAATGACAACACAATTTGACAGTTGTCCCTACTACCGATGTGTTTTTGCACGTCCGAAAAGTTGAACTTGACACTTGTTTTGTTCACTCCTACGTTTCGAGCTACTTTCGGACGGGCGACTAGCTTCGTTGACGGACTTAGGGAGTAGGCCCCCGGGTTAGGCTAGAAGCAGACCCCAACGTAGTAGGGAAAAGTCTAGGAAGAAGAATCAATAGAGAAGTCAAAGTCAAAGTTTTTTATTTCAAATAGACCAGATTACAGGCACTTTTAAAACGTCAAAACTAGGTGCACGGTTCCAAAAGGTAGGTTCTATGGAGAGAGAGAAAATACGTCTCATAAACATACAACTTCAATTTTTTATTGGATTTCATGCCTTTTTGCTATAAATAAAAGCATTAGACATGTAATAAGTGCCATATTTATAACATAACCTTTGCTGTAATAGCGTCAAAAACATATGGCGTATATCCATTGTACCTGCCTATTTTCACATCGGAAACAACGAGTAATTACCTACAGTGAACAGACCAGAGATATTTGACACGCATCTGTCGTCTATTGTCTATGGTGTTTTTTTTTTTTTAATAAATATTGTATGCCCGTGTCGAAATATGGATAATGAAAGTTTATTAATTCGAAGTCGTGAATATTTATAAGAGAAATGCTTCTCGTGTCCTATAAAAATATTTTAAACTAGCTTTCGCCCGCAGCTTCGCTTGCGTGAAATTTTGAACACGTTAAGTGACGATTTTCCATACAAACTTTCATCCCCTATTTAACTCCCTTAGGGGTTGAATTTCGAAAAATCCCTTCTTAGTGGATGCCTACGTTACAAAAGGAACCTACTGTCAAAATTTCAAGTTTCTAACCCCAGCGGTTTAGGCTGTGCGTTGATAGATCAGTCAGTCAGCTTCTCCTTTTATATGTATATAGATAGATAGATAGATAGATAGAACATGGGTTTATGTACTTTACTTCAAATAAGTAAAGAAGAGACTTCTTCATACTCCCTACTCTACATTAATATAGTAAAGAGGTAAAGTTTGTAAGTTTGGATGTAGGAGGTAATCTCCGAAACTACTTACCCGATTTCAAAAAATTTTTATCTATGTTTAGAATGGACCTTCAGGATGGACATAGGCTATATATTATCACGTATATCTTAAAACCAAATTTTAATTCAGATAAAAAACAAATCATTTTACTGTCAACTCCGTGCCCTATGATACAATTTAACTCTTTCACAGGAAGCAGGTGATCTTTTTAATGTTACATAGGTACCAGCTTTTAATCAATGTTACGTACAAGTAATATTAAATTTAGATCTATGAATCTACCGTTCGCGCGTTCGCGTTCAAAGAAATAGTCTCGAATTTTGAATTACATCAGTAAAATATTTTAAATTCAGAACAAAGTAATCCAAGATGGAGTTGCCTGCCACGTCCTTTATCCTTGTTATAAAAAAAACTCCATTCAAATTTCAACCGCATAAAAACGATATTTCATAATTTAACGACAAGATATTGAGTGCATATAAAACGGGCTGGCAAAGTAAATCGTTCTACTCAATCCATCATATGAAAACAGGCTTGCATTTATTAATTTTTGACATAAATGTCCACCATCTTGAATTGGAGCAGCTGTTGTTCGGAGTTCGTTGACCCCTTTTTTTACGATTCCAGGTAGAACCATAGAAATGGTTCGGTTTCAAAACTTAGTTGATCCCATGGTGTTTTTGTTAATATTTTAATATGTTCGTATTTTGTAGTAGGAAGTGAAAACGCTGATAGGGATTAAATTGAAATTTTTAATTAAAAATATTATTCAGTTTCATTTAACATAACTTATTAAATACACTTTTAAATATTTATACAGGTATAGAACAAAAATCATAAAAATATTTTTATAGTTTTCATTTTTGTTGTTCAATTTAAACACAGCTTTAGTCTTATGAGATAAATCAATGATATTGCATGTTGTCAATTCTGTTTTAATTTTGGTTAGTTCAGGAAAGTACGTAAACAAATAGGAAATAGTATACTTAAAATGGAATAACAAAAAAAAAATTTTTATTCTATATTTGCTTACTTTCCCTGTACTATAAAAAAAATTTCTTTTTCATCTGACATTTTTCTTTTTTATCTGACACTAGCTGTACTCGGCATGCGTTGCAATGCACTTTTTCCTACTTACTACCTACACTTACCTACTACCTACCTTCAGAAACAATAAGGACATACTGAGATAATTTAGTTTTTTTTAAATATCAAAATTTTCTTTCATATGAACCTTCTCCTGACAATTACAAACACAACAAAAAAAACTTTAGCGAAATCGGTCCATCCACTCACGCGTGATGCCGTGACCAAGGGAAATTGGGACTCATTTTTATAGATTAAATCAAACAGTTTGCAAGCCAAACTTGCGCAAGCCTGTTACTCATGCAAAAGGATTTCTTTTAGAGATGGGCCGACTATTCGCCGACCATCCGACGTCGGTTGTAGTCGGCGACGAGTCAGCATGCTTGGAGCCGATTTGTCGGCTAGTCGGCCAAAACCATATTTGGTCCATCTTTAATTCTTTAAGAATTTGTTTAGAATTCTAAGTTCCTAAAGTAAAACAGCAACGCCTGCTTCAAAAGTTAAATCCTTTCTTCTGATCCTAATACCAGTTGTTATTATTACCTTTTTTCTGTTTCATCCGTGAACTACAATTATTACGTAAAGCCTAATCAAACCGATTAAACAGATAAGATCCAAAAACATGAGACAAAACTCCTTGATATTTTTAAAGGCCAGACACTCAAATATCACGAGCCAGTCCCAACAATGTCTTTAGCACATCCTCGTTAAGCTGATGACTTAATTACATTTTATTACTATCATAGTGACTGGTACCAACCACCTTAAACAAGCTACAATTAACTCGCTGAACCACTAAACCATTGCGGGCTTTCCTCAAAACTTTAATGAATACATCTTTCAAAACACGCAATGGAGTAGCAGCATAGCGAGTCACACGTCTCTTTAGTACATCCTCAGGTGAATTTACGTTTCATTCATAATTCGTGTTGTACAGAGTGGAATTCCCTTTCGGCATTCAATATTGAACTTGAGTCGTCAATAATAGGGTATATTTTTGATCGCTATATTTATATTACTATCCATCACAACGGATAAGCGCAGATCCTATGTTCTGCTAGGTAAAGCTGCGTTTACCACGGTCAGTCCGTCGATGGGTGACCGTTCGTTATACAAGGTTAGTCGGAAAGGGGGTACTAATCCGAAGCCCACTTATAGTATCGCTGATGACTGTTTGAAAGCAAGTGTTAAAATTTCAAAAATCGATTTTTATTTTTCCAAATACAATGATTTTTATTTTAGTTTTTTCAAAAATTCTTCATCCCTGCTTTAGTTACAAATTCAGAAAATGGTTCTTCTAATTCATGAGCCCAAATATGATCTAAAATGTAAACACAGCTGATCATAACTGGGGATAGATAGATTTTTGGAGTTTATTTTTGAGATTTTTGAACAACTGTTTCTCTTAAACTATTGAGTTTTTGGAAAAGTTGTAGAACAAAAGTTATTCATTATTATGTGTACTTTAACACCCTTTCGTATTATTACCCCCTTCCTGACTAACCTTGTATATCGAGAGTTTCGTGTCTTAGAGAACATGATACAATCGGTCCCGGGTGTCATACGAATACCTACCTATACCTACGTACCTATGACAGTCGTTACACGTAGTCAGAAGCCCGAAAGTCTGACAACCGCTGTAACCTTAGGATATCGGCATTACCCCGTAACTGAGTTGCGGATAGGCTTGCCAACCGTCCCGCGAGAGCCGGGACGTCCCGTTACTAGAGCTTTAGCCGTATTTCAGAGTGGAGGCGGGCGCGGGCGCGTGTATATCAAATGTATATAGACGCCATTTGCATGCACAGTGCGCCCGCGAGTCGCGCGCCTGCATGAGGCAAGCGCGGGCGCGGTGGCGCGGGTGTTTCTAATGGCTCAGTCCGCTCGTATCATTCACAGCAATATAGCGTCTGTTAGGTGACTGCGCGTGTGGCACTACTGTGAACACGCAGACGCCAAGACCCGAGCGCCCGCGCCCACCCCCGTAACCGCTGGTGCAGTCTGATTGACCACTTAGAGGATGCGTCCCGCGAAAGACGTGTTCGGGACGCCAATTGTCCCGTTTTATAAACAAACCTTTGGCTAAACCTTCGGGCAGAAGTCGAAAATTAGTGAACGCACGTTTTGTTTAACTAGAAGAGTGGAGATCGCGAGGGACCGCGAGTCTCGCGTCGAACGAACACCGCTCGCGCGGTTCGCTCAACGTCGTCCCGCTCCCTTCCCTCCCACTTCTTTTCTCTGTTAAGTTTTATTATATTTCCTATTTTTTTCAACTTTTGCTTCGTTGTAAGTCTTGTACTTGTATGCCAAAGTAAAACATTAAATACTAAAATATTTAAAATAATTTCTAATTGTATTTTTCGCCTCCCTATTCTTTGACAGTTGGGTCCCGCTTTTTTTGCCACGTCCCGCATTTTGATTGTCAAAGTCCCGGTAAATTCATACATTAAGGGTTGGCAAGCTAGTTGCGGAGGTCTGATGGCAGTCGCTCCGTGTAAAATACTGATATTTAGCCGCATCTGGTTATACTGAAAGCCGATCCCAACATAGTTGTGAGGCTAGACAGGAAGAAAGAAAGAAAGAAAGAAAACACATTTATTTAGCACAGACTAAAAAAGGCACAAAATACAAAATAAAGCAGAAAAAAAGAAATTAGCAGGAAAGTGTACACACAGGACACCACAGATAATCTAGGATTAGTTCAGATGAGAAGAAAATATGAGTTCAATCAACCGCTATCTATTCAGGGTGTACCTACATACTTATAATACAGCATGTCAAATTCGCCATATGTTCGACCAGAGCCGAACTCGCACACACGTGCCAAGTTTTTTAAACCTTTAGCAAAATATAAGTAACCGTGACTTAATTCATTGCCCAGATGTTTATGCCATCAAAACATGATTTTATTGTCCAAGCCAGTATTATTAATTTCATTGCGTGTTAACTAACAACATATTTATTCAATGGTTTGAGCCATTTTAAAACTGGTGTACTATCCGCACTTGTAGAACATCGCATTGATGTTATACTTCACATAAATTCATTTCAAGCCATGATAACTTTAAGAAATTGTATTCTTTCTCATCAAAAAAAATCTAAATTGTTTTTTTCGAGTAGACCGCCGCCTTGCAACACAGTTTATTGACTGACCTATTCGTGTGTCTTTCAACGTAACCTTTTATCACTAGCTGGGTGCGCACGCGCTAGGCAAGCAGCTGCGCGCGCAGGTAACGACCTATCAGGAAGTACAACACTTCCACAGCGCTATCCCGGAAACCTTGGCAGAAAAATCGCCTGTATTTTCGAATTGCTAAGGTTGATAATCGAGTGCCGATTTTTGACAGATGTATGTGCTCGGCATTGTACCATATGCCGGCTAGGTTCCTTCACGTCAGCTGCACGACATACCGACGATGGATTTATCGCATTGTTCCATTATAAGCGATTAATCATGATAACATGTACGAAAACGTCGCGTTTTTTGACAAAGCTGAGGAATAAAATAATACTTTTACGAGATTTTTGTCTCGATAATACCTATTGATAAGAAATAGTTTAAAATTTGTACCTCTAATTAAATCAATACCTTCTACGCTAGAAGACTGCAAGTATGACACCAACTAAAATTGCACGCCAGTTTTGCATTTCCTAATAATTAATATAACATTACACAAATAACACCCTTTTAACAAGGAATTGTATAGCAATATGCAACACGTTTGCTTCCAGTTAGGATTCAACACAGTATTATGCTTTAATGAACCTTAACGGTCGATCAAGATGAGCAGAAACTCTATTCAAATAAATTATTCAAAAGATATTCGTGATATAGATGTTATATAAAATGAAGTTATCATGAAAAAGTTTTATTTCCCTTACTTACAAGCCAATAAATAAATAAAATAAATAATAAAATTCCTTAAAGAAATCCTTTCCAACAGACCTGTGTGAGGAGAATTTAGAACAAGAAATGTCGACAATACTGTGTAAAAACAAAATAAACAGATATTTACAGACACAAAGAACCACATAGATAAAAGTACTATGGACTAACATAAAATGCATAAAATACAATAAACATAATATACAAATAAAAATGGTATTTTGTTTAATAAACTTTATCTAATTGTTAACTGTATAAAACTTTGCTTAGGATTAGCTCGGCATGATGTAGTTTTATAAATACAGGCCTGAATATTACAAAATTAAAATTACATAGATATCAAAATATGCTGATGTAACAATTTATAAAAAGCCCGAAAATTTTTAGAATTACATTTACATAATTACAATTTTTGAGGATTTTTTGTTCCATTTTATACTGAAACTATTCCTTATTTGGAGGGTCCACTGCAATACTGATGAATGTCCAAAATGTATCAAATTCAAATTAAGTACGCAATCCGATCATTTTATTCCGTGTTACCTTTTCACGTTTAAAAACTTAGCAAGATCGCTGAAAGTCTAGATCGTTCTAAATCATTTTTTAAAACTAGGCTATACGACTACACTGCTGCACGACTAGGATAAGCAGTGATAGCCTAAACGATTGAACGCTTATCTTCCATGCAGGAGAGTCCGAGTTCGAATTCGGCCCACACCTCTGACTTTTCAAATTCATCTGCGGATCAGAATTTGACTACCATTTGCGTTAACGGTGAAGGAAAACATCGTGAGGTGTGCAGGTACACCTTAGGCGTGAATTACACAGAAGCGGCGTAAGGTGCAGACGCGCCCGCGCCGCGCCTGCGCCTTACGTCGTTTCTATGTAATTCACGCTTTAGAGGGCTCTGTAAAGTTCTCGATGATGTGTGTGAAGTCCGTGGTTTCGGCCTTAGTTACGATCGTTTCCTACTCCCTATCACCTACGGACATACGATTATTTCAGGGTCCGAACTAAGAATGAATGACAACACGATTTGACAGTTGTCCCTACTACCGATGTGTTTTTGCCCGTCCGAAAAGTTGAACTCGACACTTGTTTTGTTCACTCCTACGTTTCGGGCTACTTTCGGACGGGCGACTAACTTTGTTGACGGACTTAGGGAGTTGGCCCCCAGGCCAATGTGGTGGACTAATGCCTAAAACCCTTCTCATTCTGAGAAGAGGCCCTTGCCCAGCAGTGGGACAGTTATGGGCTGATTATGGGCTACACGACTTAAGCGCCAAGCGTTTGAAACATAGTACATTTTATGATTATTGCAATGAACCATTCAATTATACAACGTTATTTTTAGTATATATAAAAACCGAGACACCCCAACAAGATTTTCATCAGAACTGCCTGAATATGTGTTGTTTTTAATTAATCTCCAAGTTACACCGTAGTTTATGTCGCGTTAAGTTCCCTAGTAAAGTGTGAAATGCCTGAGATGTGCTATGCAGGGGTTGTCTAATACACGGAAACTGACCGAGCGGACCATCTCAGGCCTCAAGGTGTCTATTCCCGTCAACTGTTATGGGTAGAAACCTACTGAAACAAAATTGAAATATATGAAAAAAAAAATGTGGTGTAAAAAATATGTCAATCGATTCTCCTAGTGATTCTGAACAAACTAGTTTCAGGTTTAGTAATACTAAAACTAAGCTTGTATATGTATATTTATGTAAATTACCTAGTATTTTATCTTGTTCCAGGTAAGTGGTGCTCAGTCTATTTCAGAAACAACAGACATGCAGGTTGGCGACCAACACTGAGGTAACCTTTCAAAAGAACGTAGTTTAAGTAGAATTGTTGCATAATTATTGAAAATTATCGACCATTTTATGTTTATAAATCAATGACGGTTACATTTAATGTAAATACAAGAAACTTTGATTTTAGAAATGGGCATCACCTCAAATTGTCGTTTTCAAAGTCGCCGTCTGCACCGACCTTTATAACAGATTAGGGCAGTATAATCCATGTAAGATAAATATTGAAACAAACCTAACTTCTTTATTCAAAATAAATAAAAAAAATAAACAATTCTAAAATCAAAAACAACAATAGTCTCGCCATAAACTAAAGGAAGTAAGAAAACTTCGGCCAGTACACACGTTCCGAAACTCGAAAGGTTGAATGAGTCACCGCGGGTGTGAGGGGTGCGGGGCGAGCGGGAAAACGATCGAGGGTGAAAATGCGACGTTGCATTTTTCTCGGTCCCGTTTCTACGCGAAATGCTCTGTTGCCGTTTCTTTAATTACGCCACCGCGCCAACGATTTTCTCTTTTTTCAACGTATAATTAGTTCTCTTTTTGTGATTCGTACGTTAATCTCCACTATGGATTCTTTTTGGTTTGCTCAATGCGTTGTTAATGTGATTGTCCGGGTAAAAACACAAGTTTAGAGCTTCAGAGATGAAAACAAAAAACGGTACAAAAAATTCATTTTTCATTTATGAGATGAGATAGGTACATAAAAGACATCGAAAATGTTCTCCAAGTACCTACTTCATTAATTAGTATTGTCCTTAAATATGAGACTAATTTTATTGCTGTTTAATATCATATCCAGGCAAGTCACGTCCGAACGAAGTCTAGTCAATTCTGATTACTTAATAAAAAGTTAGCAAAACGCGAAAGATTACTTTCTTCTTGTTCTTTAATTAGAGACGTTCTAAAATTAGATAATATCAAGCCTTAGTTAGACGTATGTAGGTACTTTTATAGTTAAAAGTTTTATTTTGACAAATTGAGTACAAACACTCGCTTCGATAGAATATCTATTAAAAAAATAGTTTGATGTATGCAAGGTTAGTCAGAAACGGGGTACTGAATTGTTGTTTTAAAGCATATATTAAAATTTCAAAATTCGACAATTATTATTTCCATGTAAAATGATTTTACTATAGTTTTTTTCAATAATTCTTCATCCCTGCTTTAGTTACCAATTCAGAAAATTAAGCTTCTCATCCGTGACCCCAAATATGACTTAAAATGTAAACACAGCTGATCATAGCTGAGGATAGATAGATTAAGCGTTTTTTTTTTTAAATCTTTAAACGGCTATTTCTCTTAAACTATTGACTTTTAGGGAAAGTTGTAGAACAAAAGTTATTCATTGTTATGGGTACTTTAACACCCTTTCGGATTATATACTCCCTTTTCTACTAACCTTGTAGATACTGCTTAACATTTTCTTAAAACTAAGGTTTTTAAACAAGAATTAAATTGTTTTAACATTGAATCCGTTGTTTGCATTCGTATTTTAAAAATCAACTCCGAAACACAAAGATAAATCTGTTTCGAACATACTATCACCAGGTGCAATCTTCGCACAGTAAATTAGCAAATAATTTATCAGCTATTGTGCGTCCGCGCATCGGAATCGTAAGCTTTTGTTACGAAAGTTGCGCAAACGCAACGCGTTGCACACAACAAAAGTTCCTTTACCTGGGCCTTTGTGTTTTTTTTTTTCGCGGAACCCAGTAACAATGTGATTTGATTCACCTATCTGAACTGTCAAATGTCAACAATAAAGCATTAGAAGATTACCTACTCTATTCTAAACATCGTAGAGTTCATATTTCCTTAGTATCAGATTCTGATGCGAAAGCATAAACGCAGCAGATCATATGAGAATTTATTGCCGTTAAAGAAACTTTTCTCACTTATATTTGTGACACGATTGTCCCACAGATTTAACTTTTTTTTTAACACTTCTTACATCAAATAACATTACGCATGAAAGAATTATTTCTAAATACACTATAAAATGAACTAAACGTAACAACAAAAAGTAGAGAAAAGGTAGAGTAAATAAAAACTTAATAAATTGACATGATCTAAACAAGCGTGGCTAAATAAAAACGATTGCCCATTTTAACTATCGATAAAAACTGGCTCGTGCACTCGAAAAACAAAAGAAAGAACAAAAAGACATCCGCGTGAGGTGCGCGAGCGCAAAGAGCAAAAGCAAGATGGCGTGCGTCCGGCGGCCATGCCACTTCCGCGGCCGCATCCGGCCGTAATTCGACTCCTGCGCAGCCTGCGGCGCAGCCTTAGCCAATCGATTTACGAGACGAGCGTGAACTTACAAGTTAAAAGCTTTTATAACCCAAAAACTTTAAACGCAATTAATTTTGGTAAGATTCGATACAATCAACGTAAAAAGTGTGATGGAGGCACCCATTTTATTTTTTCAATTAGACCCTGAAACTATACAAAGGGAATTAATGTAATCGGTGCTTTAAATCTTCTCTAGTCCTTGAAAAATCTTATCGTGTTTATGTAAATTAATGCTAACGCTTCAGACTTCTTTCAAGAATAAAGTATCTGATGCTTAGGTTTACAAAGAAACGTTTTCATTGAAAAAAAAACATTGGGATCTCTAGCAAAAAAATGTACCAAATAAGAGTTCTTCATTCGGTTATGTCGTAGTTTATAAACAAAAAGATAACCTGAGACCATGCGACGCTGCGCTGTGCTGATAACTGCAAAAATTGCGCAAACCCAAAATTCATTTGAACTACGTATAATCCAAGCCCTATCCACATTTCTACCGGCCAGCCGATACCGGCCAAGCAGTCCTAAATGGGAAAGTGTTTAAACGACCAATATTTAATTCTAAAGCTAATCCACTATCAAGTTTAATTGCACAAGTTGACTTCTGCAATCGACTTTTACTGTGGACACCTCAGCAAGTCAAGTTTTGGAAGTTCTACCGACTTGCCTGACTTGCAGCAAGTTGCCTGTATTTAACAAATCTTATTTTCAGTGTAAACAAGTAAGCAAGTACTTGCGACCACTTGCGCAATTTTAACTTGCTAGGACATTAGCGCTCATAACTAAGATTACATTTCAAGCCACATATTTCCATGAATTATATTAAATCTAAGGGTGTTAAAAAAATAAGCAAATTTCGAAAAGTTCTACGAAAATTGTTCAATTTCCGACATCGAGTAACCTCACAAAGTTCTTAAAGTAATTTTTTTAATACCCTATGAACATTTTATTCATAATTAATTAAAACGTCGAAGTAAAAGCATTACAATCCTATTGGCACCCTAACAGGGACAATAAATGTCAGTCCCAGTTAGGGTGCCAACTGAACTTCGAAAGGCACTCCACTAAAACTTGACCTGGAACCACAACCCGATCGAATGACACTCCAACTTTTAAAGCAAATCCACCTTAAACGGCTATTCAAAGTGGTTTATCTAGCCAGTAACAAATGTATATCAAATAAGACTAAATGTATCATGTACTACTATAGTATGGTACTACGCGTCGAGACCTTGGCATTATCGTAATGAATTCACAACAACAATGAGTTTAAGATTCCACTAGTCAGTCGTGAAATATTTATTCACATACAAATCGATTGATGAATTAAATGAAACGGTTGTTTAAACATTTATTGAGAAGTTTTTGCTTTTCCGAATTTAAAATACGTTGTTATTTTCTGTGTGGATTGTTCAGAGAGCGGTAGTTTTTTTTTTTACTTTTGTTAACATTTTGTTTGAATTTAATCAATAGAGAATTTGGGGGAATACTCGGTGTTTACCCTTTTCTTTGATTGTGATCGGTTTTTCTCCTTTCCATTAGTTGGAGTTCAAATATTTCATCGAATTTAAATCGAATAACGATTTTAAAGCAGAAAGTCGTAGAATGGAACTAAGAGCGTGGTATTAGCTACAAATATATTTTGATATAGGCATTTTATTGCAATACAAAAAAAAAACAGCAACACTTTCATTTATTTAATGGACGCCCACTCATTAAAGTATTGTTTTAAATTTACTTTTCCACTCTTCTCCTTTATTTAGTTTTATTAAAATATTAAATTATGTTCAACATTAGTCATCTTTTACTACAGTTTCAATTTAAACATTACGCTAACAGAATTATAATAAACTGTAAAATGCACGAAAAATATTCAACTCGCGTCCCTTTGTGAGTCGATAGTCGTGAGAAGGAAATGGCAATATCGTGCTACCTCACTCACACATTAGACGATGACACTTCCGAGAATCGTCTGAGCTTTTGAAGTATTTCAAATGCCCCACACACAGTACCGTTACTTTACTACAACTCACTTTGCGTATTTTTTTTTTCTACGTAACTTAATCTTTTTTTCATAATGCCTCCCCTTTTATTGTCTATGCGAATTTACAGCACAAACTTTTTGAATTATTATTGTTCATTCAACCGTAATGTCTTTGAATAGACACCAGAATCATTATTCTATTGGGAACGTACTTTTAAACAACGTTTATAAATCGAACGTCCGCCATTTTCAAAAATGTTGAGTTTAATAACAGTTCTTCTTTTAAATTGGAATGTCTATCGTTCTCAATTACGACAGCGATGCCAATATTAAAAATGAAAATGTCGGCTTTCGGAACGAACTAGCCGTGCACCCACCCTGTTCAAATGTCGACGAACGGGGAGGCGCGTCGCGCGACGTTGCCAAAACGGAAAGTGAAATTTCGTCACACTCTCTCTCTCATTCACACACACAACGACCACACTCACAGGATAGTTCACTCCTCGTAACTTATGTCTGTGTGGGTTTAATTCGGCAGACGCTCTACATCTGTGTGCGTTTGTTTTGATGAATATTGTACACTGGTTTTGTGGGTGTGTGCGTCAGACGAATTTGTATGAACGTTGCAATATACCTACGCTACGGACGTTTCCGTGTTCGATCGACTTTCGTAGACGCCGACTTTGAGTCGTGATTCTGAACAATTAAAGTTATTAAAAGAATAGAGAGGAAAATTCTTTCCAGACATTTAAAGAACATTGCTCAGAGAAATGTATTTCAAGATTTATTGTATACTCTTCCTTTTGTGTTTTAAAAACGGGGTAGATTTATTTTAAATTATCTTCTACACTGACTCCATTAAAAGGTTTTGTATATACTAAATGTAATTCATAATGCTCTGTTCAACGAAAGATGAGTTCTGACATAGCGGTCATTTTGTAAATAATAACTGTAAGGAGACAGCTATTGAAAAAATGTAAACGACATCATCAAAAACCGTAAAATATTATTCTTGTTTTTTCTTTAAATATTTGATATTCTTTCTATAGTAACATTTTGTAGATAAACCTTACGTTGAAATGGGTATAACACTAATGGCAAAAAATACAGGGATCGCAAACCTTTTTAAAATTAAGGCGTATTCAACGTTGAGTCGATGCTAATTGACCATCTCTGCTTAGAATAGGACTGTGGTCAAAACTTCGCTATACCGTTAAATTGAGGGGGAAGGATGACGTCAGACGACACTCCATTACCACAATCTGTTCCTACACCATACCGCTATATAGAGATCGTAACTTCACTAGGGTAGGGTTGAACTAAGGCGTATAGTCAATTGTAGACTCTTGTTTAAATTAGATAGTATTTATGTAAGACAATATAGTAAATTGTGTAGTTTGAATAAAAAAGATGTCGTAATTTTTGATTATTGAAGACAGTAGTCCTTATTAAGCAGGTTTTTCTTTATAACCAACTTCAAAAAAGGAGGAGGTTCCCTATTCAACGCGTGTTTTATTTAAATAAGTTACATATCAAGCAGAATTGAAGTCTTGAGTTAACTTATTTTGAATGCATCATAAAGATCTCAGGCTTTGCAATTTTTACACTTTTTTCTTAATTATTGTTCCTGCAAAATACAACTCCATGCGAGAACTAATATTATTTATTAAATCTTTTTTTTATATTAATATTGGGCAATTTTCGTATACAAAGAACTGTTAAGTTTTGCGTCAATACAATCCGCTGTGATGACTGTCATTAGAATGATATTTATGCAGCTAAAATTGTGAAAAATGTGTATGTATTAAGGGAAGTCAAAGAATACCTATTGCGTGAATATCTATGAAAATATGTCACCACTAATCTTGAACAAAACGTTCCGCTTCCTAAATAATGTGAGCATTTTTAATCGCCAAACAGAATAAATAGATAAAAATTTACCTATGATAGCTTGTAACGTATGGCTGGGTCTTCTATGCGAAACTTTGGTCTTTGCTTCATCCCTACTTAATATTATAAATGCGAAAGTTACTCTGTCTGCCTGTCTGTTACACTTTCATGCCTAAACCGCTGAACCGATTTTCATGAAACTTGGGACAGAGATAGTCTGGAACCCGAAGAACGACATAGGGTACTTTTATTCCGAAAACCGCGAAGTATCTACGCGTTAAACGACAACCACGCGGGCGAAGCTGCGGGCGACCTGTAGTTATCTATATAAATAAAAAGAAAAGTCCTGACTGACTGACTCATCAACGCCCAGCCCAAACTCTTGGACCTAGAAAGCTGAAATTTTGCACAGAGGTTTCCTTTATAATTTAAACAAGGAATAAGGAAGAATTTTTCGAAATTCAACCCCTAAGATAGTTAAATAGGGGATGCAAGTTTGTATGGAAAATCGTCACTCAACGGGATCAAAATTTCACTCAAGTGAAGCTACGGGCAAAAGCTAGTTTTTTATAAAGATCCAAGCATTTAATTTTAACCAATAACGCTCGGTAAATTATAGAAATCCGTCATAAATCATATTTAGAACACCGAACATAATCCGACTTCGACCAAAAAGTTTTCGCTCCAAGACTCTTGACCTTTTTAATTAACTCGAATAATCGCGATGATATTCCTTTCTGCGAAGTTATTCCTTAGAAATAACCTAGTTATTTAAAATTCCTATTCTCAGAATATTCGTAGAGGCGCATTTTATGCAAATTCTTTTGATATCGTTTAGTTTGAAGTAAATTGTTATGATCCATGACTAATGAAAGTTGTGAATTTTAGGAAACAAAACGTTTTCACTTATACTGTTTAGTCTATGGTTTCTATTGCTGTGACTGTGTAAGCTTAGGGACAATTGTTTTTGTTTGTTTTTAAAAGAGCTCTTACAAGTTCATAAAACATATTTGTGTCTCTGAATACATGAATTAACATAACAGTCTATTACTGTTCCACTGCTGGGCACGGGCACAATTTTTTTTTTGTTGATTAAACCTTTCCCCACGCTAATATTTCTCTTGTATTGTATATTATGAGAAGGGATAAGGCCTTATTCTGCTATTACTACACGCTGACTACACATAATATCGAGAACTTTTAGGAGCTTAGGTGTGCAGTTTTACTCACGATGTTTCAATTTATAATCAAATTCTGATTTGAGATACCTACCTCCGTGTTTGAAGCCCAGCATATGCTGAGTTGGTGACCCTTTCGGCATGGGCATACTCTACGGCAAATTATTATTGCCATAGTTAATTATTTTAATTGTATCTCTTTTTATTCACGGCTCATCTTCCGTGCGGAAGATGTCTGGTCCTTTGGAAGGCATACGGGGGACACAGGTCCAACGCGCAGAGGCCCCTTTGAGAACTTTAATCTAAAATGGGATGGAGCACCAACCGGTGACTATCCACGGCTGCACTATTGGAGTACAGTCATGGACCGTCTCAGGTGGGTGTAAAACTATTATGAAATATGGTAAAAATAAACATAGTCTATGGGAGGGGGTATTAAATGGACTGTTTAACTTCCATTGCCGGAAGAAAAGGGAAATAAATTGTATATTATTATGTTGTCATATTATTTTTTCTTTTTATTGTATGTGCTGTCGATGTGTCCTGGGCTGTTTTTTTCTGTTCGTCATAGATCTTTTGCATTTTTGTCAAACTTCTTGAACAAAAACAGTACCAATTTAGTCAAAAAAAATACAATAGCAAAGACACAGTTGAATCTAATCAAAGTACTAACTCGGTACAACAATAATTGCTACAATCCCAGTGTCCGTACTTAACCAACTTCAGATCTTTACAAGCGAAGTTTACACAAGTACCCTCAAACGTTACGACGTAGTTATTGTATTTATAATACTGGCAACATTGAATAAAGCTGTTAACCTTCATGCCGACGATTGTGCGGGGGCTTACGGCTCGAGGCGCGAAAATCCGATAACTTTCGTGTCGCCCCCTCGCGTCCCTAACCTCACCCCCTCACTCGCCTTTAATGGCATAAAAAATCAATTTCCCGCCCAAATTACGCAGAATCGACAAATTGCGAACGCGTCTAGTCTATAATCGAGTGTTTTTCGGTCTGGTGTTCACGACCTCTGGTACAATGCCTAAGTTTATCACCTGAAACTTCACCTGCGATCACGTAGAATCAAATTTATTGCGATTAAATGCTAAAGTAAGCCTATAAATTAGTTTTGTTTCAGATTTAATTTAGTTAGTGTTGATAGTCCAAAATCAATGACGAATCAAGATGCTTTTGTTTTGTAGTTTATTTCTAGTAAGAGCTAAGTTGATTCTTAATTAAGTTGTATGAATCAATCTTAATCTAGCTCCTAAGGATGAAGTATTTTCATGAATAAAGAGGTACGTTTCAACGATGAAATTAGGTACAGATATTAATAAAACTGTTTTATAGAAAAACTCCAGGGAAAACTTTTATTCAGCCTATAAAATAGTTAAAAAGAAGCTTACTCCACAACGATAAAATTGCAGACAATTTATTCAAACATGCATAATAAATAACTTGCTCCTTTAAAGATAAACTTGTTCTAGAAGCTTTTACTGGCCACATCGCAGACGCCATAAAGACAACGCACACACGGACGAAGTAATTTCCCCATTTCATTACCACAAACTAACGTTTCTATGTTAAACGTAAACACACCCGAAAACGGAATACATACACGCACACAGATACAAACATGTGTCCCGCTGCAGTGTCCGTGTGACCTTGACGCGAGGGTGAAAGTGTCCCAGCCCTCTTTCCGCGCACCCCGCTCCAACGTTCAATGTTCCGCGATCTATTTGGTGATTTCGAAATTCGAATACAACCTCGATTTGTTTCCGATAGTCTATGTATTGTCAGAGTTCATTTATTTGATATAGTCAGTGGCATTTGACAGCATTTTCCGCGGGAACCAGCGCTGTCTGTTTCTTTTTTAATTGCTATTTTTTTTTCGGTTTATATTCTAGACGTTTTCACTCTATTTCATTTAACATTCAACTCATCTTGATTGACCGTTAAGGTTCATAATAGCATTATATTGTGTTGAACATCTGCTGGAAGCAAACATGTTGCTTATTTTTATACATCACTGCTTAAATGTCTTATTTGTCTAATGTTATATTGAATAAATTAACATTAACGATTTACTTTTTCATTCATTTCTGGCTATGATTTGAAAGTCCGTTAATTTTACGAGTTCTCGTACGATTCCTATATTTATGTTCAGTAACAAAATAGTATTGCAAACAGTAAAAAACTTTTTAAATAAAATTTATCTACGGGCATGAATCGGGCATGTAATTCCTGGCGTTGCAGGAAAACATTACTAATGATACATTTTTACTGTTATAGACCTACAAGTTTATATGGCAATAAATTTTATGAAAGCATACATCATACTATAAAACCATTGACATAAAAAATAAAATCGATTGGAAATACATAAAATTAAGGCTCTGTTTTACTGTCGAGAGATAAACTCCCTATATGATACATATTTTGGAGGAAATAAAATTTTCGTATCTTTTTCGATCTGAACCTTATATAAAAACTAGTTCTTGAGAAAATCTGCTTACATTAGGGAGGAAAGTAGGTTTAGAAAGCATAATTGATTTAAAATTGAGCTGACAAAGCCGCTAAAGTTCAGAGTGACAGGATATTTTAGGCACACCGATAACATTTTCAAATAAGGCTTTTAAATTAATTTTAGATCTAAAATTCGGTTTCAATGGGAATTTCTTTAGAGGAAAACAAAGAACGTTTTATCACAAACAGTCCTTGTATAATGATGATAGCCAACTTCTTCAAGATTTATCTTATTTTATACAGATATAGATCCCTGCCATAAAATACGATATAACCTCATAAGAAAATACAATTACAGCTATCATAGACTCCATTACGTAGACTTGTTGTAGACCCGTCTACGATGCGTAGCGGCGTAGCGCCGCGAGCTACGAAACACCGCCTCTATTAAATACTTCCGACCGTATACGCTTTATCTTTTTCTTTATTTTCTTTTATGAGGAAAATATTCTTTACCGATGGTATATTCACACACACACACTCACACACATACATTCGTAGTAAGGAATGGTAACTCGATTTTATATTCGCTTATTCCGTAGAAGTGGGATAGGAGAAATTGTTCAATATGTGACTCAGTATGTTTTTTTATGCCTGATGTGCTACTAGCACGTCTTATAAGAAAGTATTGTTAAATAAATGCTTTATAAACAATTTTGACAAGTGACAAAAATTGTTAGAATCCCCTCAGATGAACCTTTTATCAATAGGTACTTGATTTAACGTAAAATAATTTTGCATCAAAACTGCATCATATACTCGTCCTCCTCCGTACAATAAACATCAAAACATGATTGTACAAAGTTTCAAAAATGTTTTATGCATGTAAACTGGTTTTTGCATACAAAATAACAGAATAGACAACATGCACTGATAATGGAATTCAAAATTTCAAAAAAGTCACCAACTTTTGCTGTCAACTGTACTCCATGCTTGCACCACGTCACAAATCGTGACTGCAAATCCCAACGCACCCTTAACCCTTAAAAAACGGTGCCAAAAATGTTCAAAAAAGGAACGGGCACGACAAAAACAAACGTACGTAAACGTGACCTTGGACGTGTAACCACAGGAGGCATTAATCTCGATATACCCCGGGGCAGACGCGCGCCAGACGGCCTCCCGGACCGGTCACTGATATCGCCATATTCATATCCGTAGGGCTACCAGAAACACATATTTTAAAACTTCTGAAGGTACGCGAAAACTCCTGTTTCGGAATTCAAAAAGTTGTTGCCGAAATAGAGGCTAAGGTACTGGCTGTATATTTGTGGTTTAAGACTGGTATCATTATAAAATTGAAGGGTTTTTTTACAAAAACAGCTTAACTGGAATTTTCATCCTTTTTATCCTAAGTATTCTTATAAATAGTTTGCAGTAATGTGAAGCATTTAAGATTAAAATAATACTTACATAATTTAATTCATGACTCATACAACATTAATACAATTCAATTTTTTATCTATAACATTGACAATACTGTTTTTTGTCTTTATTTAAAAATTTAACGAAAAAAAGTTGTGCAGTTTTGACGACACGTTTGGTGCAGTGGCTAAGCGATTGGCTTCTGCGCTACGGGTCGTGGGTTCGATTCCCACACGGAACAAAAATTTGTATGGCCTACAGATAGTTGTTCCGGGTCTGGGCGTTTGTTTGTGAGATTTGTGTCTGTAAACGCAACCACGATACAAGAGAAATCTTAGTGTGGGGCAACGTTTTAAAAAAAGAAAAAGCAAAAAAAAAAAGTTTTTGCAAAAAACCCTTCGGTTGTGGTGGTCTTTTACAGCGGTCTTGATGTATATATTTTATTATTTCATTACTGACAAATACGTACTATTTACTGTAAGCCGACCAAAATATTATAGTCATATAATTTTCTCATGTAAGCGAATTATAATTCTTATGGGAAATAAAGATATCTCAAACTTTATATTCCCAATTCGAATCCTTAAATGTGTTGGCAGAATGTGGAGATATCAAACTATAGGAATAAATTTTAGGGCTTAGAGTTTCTGGTCTTTCGAGACGCAGACAAAATACAGACTAAAAATATGGTCCTTTTGAACACGGCTCTCTAGTAATTCCTATTATTATTAGTCTCATTTATTCATTTTACATACTTATCAATAACATTTTCAAATACAGATCTTCTAAAAAATATAGAAAAATTTCTAAATAAAAAACATAGTAACCCATTGGTATCGGGAACAGGGCCCAAGCTACCGGTGGTCAGGGCTCCAGAGAGAAGAACCTCCTAACAATACGCGCCGTGTCCAGGAATACCGCCTTCTGTATCGAGCCCTTGATCCTTTATTGTTATAATTATTTATTTATTTATACTTTCGCACATAATTTGTATAGAGGCGGACTTAATTCCATAGGCATTTTCTACCAGTCGACCTTAGAGTGCTGCAGAGAAAACATGGTAGGTGCACTAAAAGAGCTACGTGATGTGATACGCTATTAAAAATAAACACAAAGATAACTGAAACATTTTTGCAGTAATATTACCTACACACATACTTATATTTATGCGACCTAGAAATCTAAAAGATTCATTACATTATAGAAGCAAATCTCTTTCGTATTAGGTATTTTACGTGCTTATTATTTATCAGTTACACAAATATAATGTGGAGCTGGCGCTTGCGTTGACATCGGGTCTCGGGTTCTATTCCCGCTCGGAACAAATGTTTGTATGATCTACAGATAGTAGTTTATCGAGTCTGAAAGATATGTATTTGTGAACGCACCTACGATACAGGAGAAATCCTAGAGCAAGGCAACGATTTTTAAAAAAAGAAAAGAATTTTCAACCTCGGCACATCCTTAAAAAATACAGGGCTCACCCGGATCCGTTAACCCTTGGATTCTTGCAAAAGCCCGACCCAAGGTCTCACACATACTCAACGGCTTACCAATCGTACCCGGACCTCTGACAACCCTACCCTAGGATGGGACGTTGACGACACAATTCAAGGCAACAAGTGTAGCAGAATAATGACCATTTATTTTTAGGGCTACGTTTTATGAGGATCGTGAGGAAGGCATTGATAGCTCTCGATTGGAAGTAAACAGAGTCATGTTTTTGGAAGATAGGCTCTCGAACTTCCAACTTTTGAAGGTTTTACCGGTTGCACGAGAATCTGAATAGGAACAAACTGCTTTCTGCAGTCAGGAGCTGCTTGATTTGCATCGTACACAAAGTATCTAAAATAAATCACATGCACCAAAAACGAAAATTACTTATGTATAAATTACGTTTATTTTAAGGGCAATTACAACAGTAGTAGTCTTTTAAATCTACACATATAAAGATAAGATCCCGACTTATGTCTAATCATTGGTATAGCAAATAAAACAATCAATCATTAACAGAAAGGAAAAATCCACAAACTACATCATTTTATAAAAGTACAGATTCGGGTCTAATCGCGTAGAAAATTTCAAAGGCACAAGTTACCTTTTTATCTCGACGTTTCTTTTTTTAATTTTCTTCGCGTTTGTATCCGAATCTGTATTTTTATAATATGTATAAGTCGCGAAAGTTTAAAACATTTACATAATTCTAGTCCACCAATACATAACTATATAAATAAAAAGAAAAGTCCTGACTGACTGATTGACTGACTCATCAACGCCCCGCCCAAACCCTTAGACCTAGAAAGCTGAAATTTTCACAGAGGTTCCCTTTATAATGTAGACAAGGACTAAGAAAGGATTTTTCGAGATTCAACCCCTGAGGAAGTTAAATATGGGATGAAAGTTTGTATGGAAAATCGTCACTTAACGGGTTCAAATTTTCACGCAAGCGAAGCTGCGGGCAAAAGCTAGTTTTGTATAAAACGCAAACAAACATTTGATCGAAAAACGATTTTTCACCATCAAAAGTTTGTTTAAAATGACTACACTTTAAAGTCCTCTCTCTATTTATAAAAATACTTGCAACTATAAATGTGAAATAAAAAATCACGTCACGATTCCCTCCCAATATACTGTACATATTATTCGGACCCTCCGGCGCCCTCGGTCACATCCCTGAGGTCAGGTTCACGACATCTGAACCGACACACGTGGTCCTAATGTTACCTCTTGATTTGAATACGAGATTACAAAAGTTAATTAATATTGAAATTGGAGAAATTAATTAAAGGGAGATCACAAGGAAAATAGTTAAACTCGATATGTTACTTCGAATTCAAACAATGACAAAATTTAGACTTTCCTACTTTCAGACAAACATGCTATAGTGCAGGCAATTAAATTTTATATAAAAGGTAAACAAACTTTTGATCGTGAAAACATTATTTTTCTTTAAGAATCTATTTAATATGTACGTAAACACATTTTTAGAAAGCAAATATAATTGAAGAATAAGTGTTAAACGCAAGACTAAAAGAAAAACAATATTTTTTGGTAAAAAAAAATATGATCAGTGTTGTAAAAAAACACTAAAAAGGAGTGGAAAAAACATTATTAATATTTAAAACAAACTATAGAAAGTGTAGTTACTAAAAATCGTTTAAAAAGATCAGTAATGGTAACTGAGAAGTGGCGACACATTACCAACATCATCGAGCATAAAACATAAAGATCATTAACATCACTATGCCATTCTTTATAATTTACCAAACAATTCAAGACCAAAGATTACGAATTACGCATCCAAAAAGCATAGAATCTTAATCTGTCAATATCATTCGACATTTAAATGATTCAAACGCAGTAAGGTATTTGTCTGTGCAAGCGTCTGGGCTAAAGATTACGACCAACTCGAGACGGGGTGTCATAATCCCAACCCCCGAGGTCACGACCAGGATTACTGAAACTTGATACACGCAAAAATGATTTTGTTTTTAACAATTCTTTATAAACGAGTCATAAGTGTTCGAGCACGTTAAGAGCCCAAATACACGTCCGATACTTGCCTCCGATAGTCGGTTCCGATAGTCTGATTAGACTATCTGAAGGCCTCCGCGTCATACATTTGTTTGAACATGTATACACGTACGATCAGACTATCGGATCGGATGTCAGAATCGTAAGCATTGTCCGGGCGTCGTCGTCATCAAGAAAAAATCGGACACGAGAATCGTACGTGTATTTCATGAATCCGATCAGATAGTCGGATCCGGCTCCCGGAAGCAAGTATCGGACGTGTATTTTGACCCTAAACCGTCGGTCCCGAGTGTCATAAGAATACCTATGACAGTCGTTATAGGCAGTTAGAAGCCCGAAAGTCTGGTAGCTGGTCTAACCTTAGGATTTATGATTATTTACGGTTTACTCATGTGCATTTTTCGGGATTGCCCGACTAGTTTCGGACCCAAACGGAGCCCTTAATCATGAGCTGAACACGCGGCGAGGTCGCGAGACGAACAACGACGTGAGTAAACCGTAAATAATCATAAATATGAATGTGTCTCACGAAAGTTATAATACAAAAATAACCTTAGGATATCGGCATTGCCCAGTAACTGGGTTGCGAAGGTTTGATAGCTGTCGCTCCGTGTAAAATACTGGTATTCAGCCGCATCTAGTTAAGACTCGAAGCTAACCTCAACATATTTGGGTAAAGGCTAGAACGAAGAGAATGGATAAACGAGTCATTATTAACAAATATTGATTTGTTAATTAAGTTTAGTAGTTGAACGCTTGTCTACTATATAAACGGTACTAGGTAGTAGGACCTAGCCAGCATCTCTGACTTTAAGAATTCATGTGCGGTTCATTTGATTATTACTTGCTTTAACGATGAAAGGAAACATCGTAAGGAAACCAGCATACCAGTCTGGGGCCAATTCTACAAATTTTTATCAATTTAACAGAAACTTTTATCAATTGCAACTGAATCGTTCATTCAAACAGTTTTCGTTTACGAAAACTGTCAAAATAATAATAATAATAATAATCCCCCTCTGGGAAAGGCGTTACCTCACCATGAGATTAACGTAAAACCGGAGGGCACATTAGACTAGCTTTCAACAACCCCATCATATAATAAAAAATGTATCATGAGGTCTACTGAAAAGCTTACAAACCGCAGGGCAGCTTGTGGCGAGCTGTTGGTGAGTGGCGACACTGCGTACCTTATTGCCTCAGAGAGTCGGTCAGGGCCTCGTCTCCAGTTTGCCTTTATTGGCTGGCTGGAGTGGAACCCCAAGAGTGCCCGCAGGACTCTCAACTCTGGCTTGCCTTTATCGGCCGGCCAGAGGGGGGCCGCCAGAGCTATATGCTCGGGGGTGGAAGTGTCTAAAGGCGTAATAGCGGGGAAACCCACTCCGGGTCTTTAAGACTCGCGACGGCGAAACCGGGGCCACACCTCTCTACACCTCTAGCCGCTCACACGTCTGTTGCCCCCTTCGCCTATGTACTGGCGGCTTTTCAGGGGGTCCAACTAGTGAGCTGGCGAGTCACCGTCTGCCAACAGTTTTCAATTTTAAATGTTGAAAGGCAGACGCCGTTTTCTTCCGGCAATAGAAGTTATCCAGTCCACCTAACACCCCTTCCCATAGACCAAATATTTTTCACCATATTTTACAATAGTCCTGCACCCACCTGGGACGGTTCATGACTGTACTCCAATAGTACTGCCGTGGATAGTCCCCGGTTGGTGCCCCACCCCATTTTAGATTAAAGTTCTCAAAGGGGCCTCTGCGCGTTGGACCTGTGTCCCCGTGTATGCCTTCCAAAGGACCGGACATCTTCCGCAAGGAAGATGAGCCGTGATTCCCAGAGAGATACATAATAATAATAAATCGTTTATTTCAGGTTAATACCCATATAAATTAATATTTACATAATTACCTGTTACATAAATTACATTTAAATTAAAACACATTACATTATTAAAATCAAAATGAAAAATTACAATCAAGATTAAAATCAAATTCAAAATTAAATCAACATCCAAAATTAAAATCAATATTAAAATCACAATTAAACAAATTAAAATTACAATCAAAATTAAAATTATAATCAAAATTAGATCACAATTACAATCAAAATTAAAATCACAATAATAACAATCAAAATTAAAATCACAATAATAACAATCAAAATTAAAATGTTTGGTTTTGTTTTTGTTGTCAAACTATTTCGTCAGTGAAGTTCTAACAGTGCGTAAGTCACTTTGTGACAAAAACAGACAACACTGGAAAAGCCACAATTTTACTTGAAATGAAAAAGATTATTATTAGGATTTTCAAAGGTTTAAATCATCAAAGAGTTCATTTGTAATGATAATTAAAAACAGTATTGTGTTCAGCGTAGTTACGCTCCTCGTTTTATATAGTTTTTTCACTCTCTTGTAAAGTAGCCATTTTTGACTTCCGCCCTGTCAGAACTTCAACTGACGATTTGATAGTTTTTGTAAACGAAAACGATCAAACGAAATATCAAAAATCAATTCAAAACGAAAATTAGTGGGCTGCAAAAGTTTTCTACGGTGTGTGTAGTCCGCCATCCTGCACTAGGTCAGTGTGGTGGGCTAGGACCTAAATTATAGGCTCTTGCCCAGCAGTGGGATGGTAATGAACTGAATATGCTATATAGATAGTCTATCTACCAAAAGAATATGCCATAACAAACGTTCAAAACTTTTAGGCGTATATTTAAATAAATTCGGGATTATAAATTCCTCGATTTAAAACTCAATGACACTCAAACAAGAAGAATGTCAGCTAGAGATTTGCATTCCCCTTGTCTCAATGTTGAACCTGACCTCGAAAGTAAGGATTACGCTACGGGGCACCCCAAGAGATCCGGTAACTTCGGTAATTCCTAATCCCAGATGCACAAACTCATACATTGTTACTATTGTTACTCATATAAACATTTACCTATTTATAATTACTTTATGTATCTCAGGGCCAATTTTCCTAGTTTCAGGTAACTTATACCTAACTAGCTTTTGCCCGCAGCTTCGCTTGCGTGAAATTTTGAACCCGTTA
The DNA here is from genome assembly GCA_905220435.1 of Amphipyra tragopoginis. Classification (NCBI taxonomy): domain Eukaryota; kingdom Metazoa; phylum Arthropoda; class Insecta; order Lepidoptera; family Noctuidae; genus Amphipyra; species Amphipyra tragopoginis. The sequence goes on along the minus strand of HG991997.1, from coordinate 5,587,515 downwards.
AGTGACGATTTTCCATACAAACTTTCATCCCCTATTTAACTCCCTTAGGGGTTGAATTTCGAAAAATCCATCCTTGTTCCTTGTCTTCATTATAAAGGGAACCTCTGTGCAAAATTTCAGCGTTCCAGGTCCAAGGGTTTGGGCTGGGCGTTGATGAGTCAGTCAGTCAGTCAGGACTTTTATTTTTATTTTTAAAGATGAATTAATATGACGTTTTGACAGATCATAACCATCATCTTTCTATCCTTATCCCACTCTAGGTGATTTCGGCACAACATGTATTCCTCTTTCATTCTCCTGTATCAGCCGTCATCTCAGTACTCACTTCTTTTTTACCCATGTCGTCTTTCACACAATCCATCCATATTTTCAACAATATTAAAGAAAAGGAGAAATACGAGAAAAAAAGCATAGCGATTATCGAGACCTGCGCCAGGAAAGCGCCAGGCTATCATTGCCCATATTCTATTCTATGCAATTCTGTCTAGTTCAAGTAAAGTCAACTAAGGTCCGTATAAAATTAGTAGGTAGGTTAAATAAAAATAAAATCATGATGTGAATTTTCACGACGATTTTCATGGAGAGTCCAAAAATGAGATTTTCTATTTTCTACCATAGAGAACACACTAATCTCCACCTTTAATTGATCACCATAATCTATCAAAGCACGAAAAGAATCCGAAACCTGATCGAAAACATATCCTACGTAATAGATAGGGTGAAAGTACAAATTGTCGGCACCACGGGCGCGTCCTCGCTTCACTGACGGCGACGCTAACGCCCCCTCCCGGTGTCAATCTACGATGCGGGAAATCACTTGGATGCTAGGATTTTATTCGCGCGAGAAAATAGAAATTTGAAGAGACTTCGCTACTCTATTTTTTATGTGACATGTAATTCTGGCGATTTATTGGGTTAATGTTGTTTTTTTTTGGGAGGAGAAGTTAATCTGGAATTTTGGTAGTAGGTCTAAAAGTTTATTTAATTTAACAGATGTAATGAGAACATAAGATATAGTGTGTGTTTTTTTTATTGTTCTTTAGTATCGTGGGTGCGTTTATAAACACAATTCTCACATACACAAACGCCCACACCCGAAACAACTATCAGGGGCCTAATTCTCCTAAAATAAATCTTGACAAATCACAACCGAACCAAGACCGAACCTTTCATTCAGACAGTTCTCAATTTCAAAAGCTATCAAATTGTTTGACACAAAAAACAAAATCAATCATTTTGAAAGTTTTCGAAAACAAAAACTGACTGACGGTTGTGGTTCGATTGCGTTTGGCAACAATTTATTTAGGACAACTGGGCCCCTGTAGGCCATATAAATTTTTGTTCCGTGTGGGAATCGAACTTACGACCCGTAGCACAGAAACCAATCGCTCAGCCACTGCACCAAACGTGTCGTCTTTTTCAATTAATTAAATTCAACGAATTTCAAAAATCCCCATACTAACAAATAATAGTTTCTGCAGTTCCTATAACTTCCATTACAAAACAAACCAAAAAGTGAATCCCCAAAATATGTTTCTCACAAAGCTCAAATACACCTACCACAGAAAACAAATCTTCAAAAAACCAGCCTATATCTACAATATATTGTTAACTACAAAAGGCTTTCACTTCAGTTTTCATTTCCCACGGAGTGCTTTTAACTATTCACACTTTTCTCCGCTTTTAATAGAGAAAAGAGAGCGGTTTTATCACGACTTGTGTAAATATTCGGCGTTTTTCAATGTTGACGCCATTTTTAATCAACGAAGGGCTTGGTGTGCATTTGGGATATCACGCGGTATATCATAAAGGTTTAGTGTTATGGCTCGTTCATTCAGGCTTTATTGCTGCGCTGGCTGCGTTCGCTGCGTTGCCTAACTTGCGGTGCATTTGAATGTCATTGTAATGGAGTGGTGAATATTGGAATGTGTCGCGGCTCTTGAAATATGGTGCTATTATTTGATATAAGCCAGTGGGGAATTTAAATATTAAAATGCTATGCCATTTTAGTGCAATATGGTAGTGCTGCAAAATGTTTCAACAGATGTTCGTGGTAGTAAATTGTTTTTTTTTTTTTAATATACTTAACATAACATCACGCCTGTATTCCCCGAAGGGTTGGGCTGAGGTATACAGGGTGTTAACGAATTCGTGTAATTCCTTCAAACGACGTGATCTATTAATGGTATAGATTAACCCCACACGGGTTTTAGATTGGTTAAAAATAAAAAATTATCTTTTTTTTCCCGTTTTTTTTTTATTTGATAGAAAATTTCGATGCCATGCATAAATGCATGAAGGCACGGCAACACAGCTGACGGGCACGACTAGCACGACATCGCTCCACGCTGTCAGTTAATTTGGGACGCTAAAATTACTCAGATACAGAATAACGTTTCATTTTATGAAAACTTTTTTTTGTTGGTTCTGAAAAAAACCTATGCAGGGTCAATCTGTGTTATCAGTAGATCACGCGGTTTGAAGGAATTACCCCCGATAATTCAGCCCTCATCAAGCTGTCTCCCCCCCCCCCTATGTCCACGCCAGCAACGCCCTAAGCCGAGGTCCGAGTCCCACTAGGGGTCGCCCTTAGTGCTGTTGTTGCAGGTAGTCATGATGTTAGTGTAGTACAAGTAGTTAGCTTAGGTTAAGTATTTTACTTCCCCCCCATTGGCTGGAGACCCTTCAGGTCTCGCCAATAACTGCCCGGTTACGTAGAAACCGTCCCCTAGGACGACCTACTGCAGTCCAATAGAAAAAAAAAAAAAAAATTGAAGGAATTACACGAATTCGTTAACATCCTGTATAGTACACCTACATTTCGCCGTTAAGTTTAAGTCCCATGTAATAGGGGGCGAGCCAACTGCAATCACTTTTTTTTTTTAAATATATTTCTTGTTTTTTTCTAACGACGCGACGTCTGCTAATCGTGTAATAAAAGGATCATCTGTGGCATATAATATAAAAAAAAACACTTTTCTATATAAAAGATAAGCTACGATTATACTTTGATCAAAATGCATAAACAGAACAAACGCATTTAAGTAACCGAGCCGGATGATCATTGGTGATTTCACCCCTAACATATTCTATAATGGCATTGAAGAATTTAATACCTATGATAGCATGTACCATGCATTCCCATGTAACCACAACGTTAACATTGTTGCGTTATTTAACATAGATATACATACATGCTACACAATAAAGAGGAGCTCGTGGCTAAATAATTACAGCCGCATAGACCGATCTTCCGGGTTAAGCCACGCTTGCCGAGGTTGGTCTGTGGATGGATGACCATTTACCATAGCGAGTTTCCTCCGTGCTTCGGAAAGCACGTAAAGCCGTAGGTCCCGGCTGTCATTTGTAGATCTTTGACAGTCGTTACTGTTGGTCAGAAGCCAGAAAGTCTGACAACCAGTCCTACAAAGAGTATCGTATTACCCAGTTACTGGGTTGTGGAGGTCTGATAGGCAGTCGCTCCATGTAAAATACTGATATTCAGCTGCATCTGGTTCGACTGGAAGCCGACCCCAACATAGTTGGGAAAAGGCTAGGCAGATGATGACATGCTACACAATAAGCACAAGAAGTATAGGTATTTGTACAAGGTGTAACATAAATAACGCACAACCTCTTAAGGGGTCACTGTACTCATCATTATGAACAACTTTTACTAAGGGACCTAACATGAAATCGCGAAAAAAAATCAGCTGTTCCCTACATTTTGAATGAATTCAGTAAAAAAACAAGTTTTATTTTTATTTGCAAAAATTTATGAGATTGAACATTTCGATGCCATGCATAAATGAATGAAAGCACGGCGACGCGGCTGACGGGCACGGCTAACGCGATATCGCTCTTTGCAGTAAGTTAACTCGGGGCTCTAAAATGACTCAGAAATAGAAAACTAAGATTTTGTTTTGATTTTTTTTTCAGTTGATTTTCAAATATTCCCTTTTATGGTTTATCTATGTCACCAGTAGATCACACGGTTTGAAGCAACTTCACGAACTCGTTCACACCCTGTATAAAGTTTACTATTTCTCTTGAGTCGGAGCGAGCTATACGAGAATAACTCATGCGTTTTGAAAAGCGCAAGGTACACCGGATTTTCTTCATACCCTCTACAAAGCAGCATTACAATTTAAATTCAAAAGCCTCATTTACAAAATAACTAATCATAAAACAAACAAACCATTAATTGAATTAACCAAAAATTTTAAACAAACTTCAATACGAGCAAAATTAAAAATATAAACAAAAAGTTAAACAATTAACTAGCAAAGTTAGGGGATAACTGTTAATTTACGTCACTAATCCGAAAGTTAGCAAACTCCTATTGTTGGTACTTACATAATAACGGGTACAGTATCCATTGTCAAAGTTTAATATTAAATTTTAACTTAAATCTGTTTAGCAACAGTTGTTAACTAGCGATATGCTGTGGCTTTGTCCTTAGTTCATGTGCTAATACTCAAAAATTATGTTCATAGTTACATTTAGAATTATGTCAATTTTTGATATTCATCCTAGCAAAAATAACTTGTATTAAAAATTAAAATTCTGATTATCGCTTGCGTTAACGGTAAAGAAAAATGTCGTAAGGGAACTAACACACACATGAGAGGGACACAACAAAACAAAACAGTTCTCGATAGTGTGTGTAATGTGACCTGCACCAGACCAGAGTGGGACTAACGCGGCGTCCTACGTGAGCGATCTAGAAGCGACGCGAAGCGGCGCGGCGCGACGCGAAAACAAGAAATCGATACCTATTGCAGTGGCCTACGTGACCAAACGCACGTGGAGTGCGGTGCGGCGCGAAGCGAGCGAACGCGATCTAGTGTTGGGTAGGACACGACTTGAAAAAGAATTTGTAAGAGTAGCCTCTTTTTTGCTCTGAGCCAGTACAATGTACTACTTCAAATGAGGTAAGGCGTACTGAAGCTCGGTGATACGATTGAAGTAACGAGTACGAATATGACATTTGACGTTACTGCGGCGAGTCGAGTTGCGGTCGCGTAATGTCCACTGACACTGACAATGACGTGCTAATGTAGCATGTGCCTCGTTCCCTCTCTGTCTCACCCTACAGTTTACTTACCGAGAGTAACGAGTAACGCGACCACCGCAACATAAAAGTTGAAGTAGTACACTTTTAAATGTCGAGCCGCTCTTACGTTTTGACGTCATGTACGGGACAAATGTACTGCCTCTTGTATGTCCTACTCAACACTAACGCGATCAGTTGCCGCACAGTGCTATTGGATGGAGGCGACGCGCGGCGAGCAGTTCGCGAGCTTATAGGTCAAAGCCACCGCTTCTCACCGCATCGCATTGAATTCGCGTGTCACCGCATTGAATCGCTTCGCAATTCACGTTCGCTTTGAACCGCCTACGTAAGACGCCGCGGCAGACCTAAACCCTACTCATTCTGACAAGAAGCCCATGCCCTGATGAAAGTAATGGTGACAGATGATGATGATGACGGGAAAAGAAAATGTACAGACGCTAGCACTTAAAAAGGTACTACAATCTGTCAAATTTCTTTAATAGATTTTTATCTTTATCGCAAAAGCACTAGGTTCAAGGTTGATTGGGAATATTTGACAGTTTCGAGTAGCTTGATGTGCTGGCGTCTGTACTATAATAACCAAAGACAATGAACATTGCTTTGAAACTTCAAATATAATTATACAACTCGGAGTTCTGTTTGATTTAAAAACGGAGTTAGAGCGTCTATGTAAAATTATACTTAAGAATTACGTAGGAAATTAATGGATTTAACAAAATAATAAGTAAAATTAATTATGATTTCGTTAGCAACTTGCCTGGCCAGTTTTAAAATGATTATGTCGAAATCTGAAGTTATTTGAAGGCTTGAAGTCGGTTCATTGTTTCATTGACAAAAGATTGTCAACTTGACATTTTGGAACTAAGTTATAATATTTCATAAAACACCTGCGGGCCAATTTGACAAACAAAAATTCTTGTCAAACGCAAACCAAACACAAACGTCAGTCACTTTTTATTTAAATGATGTCAAAATGATTGGTTTTGTTTTTTGTGTCAAACAATTTGACAGCTTTTGAAAACGAAAACAGGGTACCCAATTCTCTTAAAATAAATTGTTGCCAAACGCAATCGAACCACAACCGTCAGTCAGTTTTTGTTTTCGAAAACTTTCAATATGATTGATTTTGTTTTTTGTGTCAAACAATTTGATAACTTTTGAAATTGAGAACTGTCTGAATGAACGGTTCGGCCTTGGTTCGGTTGTGATTTATCAAGATTTATTTTAGGAGAATTAGGCCCCAGGAGCCCAATTCGACTAACAGAAACTTTTATCAATTGCAACTGGGGGCCTACTCCCTAAGCCCGTCAACGAAGTTAGTCGTCCGTCCGAAAGTAGACCGAAACGTAGGAGTGAACAAAACAAGTGTCAAGTTCAACTTTTCGGACGGGCAAAAACACATCGGTAGTAGAAACAACTGTCAAATCGTGTTGTCATTAATTCTTAGTTCGGGCCCCGAAATAATCGTATGTCCGTAGGTGATAGGGAGTAGGAAACGCTCGTAACTAAGGCCGAAACCACGGACTTCGTGCTTAGGGAGTGGACCCCCTGAATCGTTAATTCAGACAGTTTTCGTTTACAAAAACTATCAAATTGTTTGACAACAAAAACAAAACTAAACATTTTGACAGTTATCGTAAACGAAAACTGTCTGAATGAACGATTCAATTGCAATTGATAAAAGTTTTTGTTAGTAGAATTGGCCCCTTGAATGAACGGTTCGGCCTTGGTTCGGTTGCGATTTATCAATATGTTTTTAGGAGAATTGTTCCAACAAATTAAAATTGAAAGAAAAACAGGATTGATCATCTAAAAAATATGCACGATACGAGAGTTCAGAGAAAGTAAAACGAAGTCAGGGGTTATAAACAACTTGTAAAACATTTATTTTATAAAATTAGAACTAAGTGTTGTGGCGTTACTTGGGAGAGGCAGAGGACTGTTATAAGCTGAGTTAAAGGAAAATTAGTATTTTACAGCTTATTAAAACAAATAGTTTTGAACTAAAGTCTGCATGAGGTCTTCGCAATACTTTCTGACACTTACGCAATTATTCCCAAAATTTCAATAATTTCAAAATATTCCAAGTGTTTCTTAAAACTATAAAAACGATTCGTAATTTTTGAAGCATTACTCAAGTCAACGTTTTAAGTGTTCCTAACAAGTGATCACGAAGCCGGTAAAAAGTGTTTGAAAACACAACTTTTACCTACTTACTAACTGCTCAACTTTATCTACTACATGATATAATATGCTACGCCAAGTTCCCGTGACAGCTAAGTCACATGATTGGCTCAAAACTACGTCATCAGCTGTGGCTGCTGTCACTATGTAAATAAACCACCCGAGCAAAATTATTTTTTTCAGTTACTTGCTTAAAGAAATAATATTGAAGTACCTAGACATTTTATACAGATTACTTTTTTTAACTAAACAGACGAATAACACGAGATAGCAAATAGTTAGACTAGTTAGCAATTTTTGTATTATAACTTTCGTGAAACACAGTCATATTTATAATTAATTACAGTTTACTCACGTGCATTTTTTCGGGATTGTCTGACTAGTTTCGGACCCAAACGGAGCCCTCAATCATGACTTCGACTCGCGACCTCGCCGCGTGATCAGCTCATGATTAAGGGCTCCGTTTGGGTCCGAAACTAGTCGGGCATTCGCGAAAAAAGCACGTGAGTAAACCGTAATTAATCATAAATGTAGTTAGCAATTAGCAATTTATTTATATTCATTATAAATTGAAAATCTCCTCAATTGTATTGAAGATGTTAATCAATGGCAGCACTGATCGTGACATTCGTGACGTAGTATACCTGGCGTAGCATAATTATTACTATACCATGATCTACCACAAATAACGCTAATAAAAGATATCTACAACAATAACTGCACTTCCCTAAACGAGTTCCTTTTTCAAAACAACAACAAAACACACAGTTTATTTAAAGCCAGTCCAATCGTAAAATAAAGAGGTCGTATAAGGAAAACCGTTGGACCCTCGTCCCGGGTGTAAACGGTCACAAAGTACCCGGGAACACCCGAACACCCGACCGAGGTCAGATCTGAGACCTTGAACTTCATGGAAACAGATATGGTTTGTTTACAAACATACGTTTTAAGTATTCCGTGTAAACGGGACTTTCGTTTGAAATGTTGCGGACTTCTGTCAGTTCTTTTTTTAAATGCTTACTCTCTCTCTATCTGCAGTATGTACCTACTTCGGAGTGTTCCATTTTTGATTTTATTATATTTTTTTTCTTATTCGTCTAGAAAATTGGCTTGGTTGATTAATAGCCTATAGCAGGCCACTGCTGGGCATCTAAGCGTTTCATCACCTGTTAACAGGTGCATACATATTCCATCATATTAACTTAACTTTAGCAAGCGAAGTTTTGAATTATTCTTTGGCACTTACTATTAAGCCATACCACTCTTTTCTACTCCTCTCAGATCCAGTCTATCCCTAAGAAGAATAACAGGTCTATCCCAATAGTGGGGCAAGTTGGAAGAAGCAGCTTAAGACTGCGATAGGCTGAGCTGACGTTGACAACTGATGACGTTGTTACCTTATAAAGGACGTCGGGTCAGTATAGGGTCGATCGGTACATAGTTCAATCAGCATGTAGAGACGAACAGATTGTTCAAAATGGTCTGAACAACTAAGAAAATTAAACTAAATCTTAATTGTACAAGGGATGTTTCAGAATGAACACAGCACACGACAACTGTCATTCTGACAAGAATTGTATCCCATTGAGATAAAGTTTAATTTCTTTAGTTGTTTAGGTAGTAAACAGTCTGTTCGCCCCGATATTTGTGTGCACTAAACAATTCTAACATAATTATATAGGTACAACAATTTAACCTTAGCATTTTAGTTTTTGTTTTCATATTAGCATAATGTCGATAATTTTATTGTTGAAACGTTGTTGAGGCAAAAGTATTATGTACATTGTGAGCCATGAGTCAGCCATAAGCATGGGACAATGCATCATACTGACTCACCCGCCAATCAATGCGAGCTTTACACAAATTCCAAATTTAAATCTTTCGAATGCGTTCCCGCGTTCTTTGTGTTCAAATGTTTTTGAAATACAAGATTTATTGTTTTATTGACAAATTAATTCAAGCAAATTCATTTTGAATAACAAAAAATAGGTATCTTATAAGTCTGTCTTTTTAAGTAAATAATTTCTATTGATGATTTTCATAATACTGATTACATCGAAAACAAAGCAATGAATCAAGTCCCCTGTACACATATCCGAACAGTTTTATCTAATAATACTTCATGTAAATTCAAAAATCGAACCAATTGTGATTATGACTGGCCTTTTCGTTCGTAGAATGGAGGATCGTCGAGTAAAAGATATGTGTCTATGGGTAAAAGTGTATTTTTTCTTTCGACACGTTGCCGTTGACGTGCGTCATGAGAGCGGCATCATGACATATCCGCCACTTGCTCGCCGGATGGCGGTTCAATTTGTTAAATTAAACTCCACGCTATGCACAGATTCACTCGCCCGATATGTAGGACGAGAATTTTCGTGGTTTGTTTCACACGTTCTATAAATTACTGAGATACATTTACCTAATTAGTTAATTAAATAAATTAAAGAATTAAATAAATATCCTCTAAAAATTATATTGCATACTTATTACTCTATACAGTTTGTAAAATAACTTGTAATGCAAAACATATACCAACTTAATAAAAATCTACCAAGTCAAGAAAACTTTAGTTCCGCTACTCGCCGCTAACAGCGCCACCGTCTACACGCGCGCAACTTTAATGCGTCCCGCGTCACCGCGCCGTGATTGCACTGAATTGAGCTTCCGTCGTCGACAGGATAAAAAAACCCGGCCGTGTCCTCGGCGGCATTAAACAATAGCCAATCGCGGTCTGTGTGGAGCTTTAGGAGGCGCACACACTGAGCGTGGCGCGACAAGACGCGACGAACTTAAATAATATAGTGATTTGGTCGTATCGATCGAATTTTGTATTAGCTGTTCGGCTTTGTCCGCATTTATTTTTTTGTGGCTGCGATCAAATGCGTTGCTTTTTGAATTGGTACTCATCCAGTATGATTCTATAATGGTACTACCTATTGGTAGATTTCTTATCGTTTTCGCAGCATCTGTCTTTTAGCTTCCCTTAGAGATAGAGTTTATAATAATATAACATGTCCGGGAATCATATACTGCTTCTCATAATCTTCTGTATTACCGTAGACCTCTCATACGGAGTTCACGAGAAGATACCTTCCGTATTGTTAGCGGAATATTACACAAGTAACCTTAAGTGTGAGTTGGGTAGTTAACTACACGTTTCCGTAACGAATAGTTTACTATGATGAGTGTCAAACAATTTTTTAGTCACGCTATTCACCGCTAGAGGCTCTGCCTAAATTTTCATAAATTTTTGGTGTGACGCAGTAGTGACGTAATAAACTCTCACTTGGGGTATAGATGTCTCAACTTTTCCAAAATCTCCACCAAAAGAGCAAATCCTACCGTGACGTCACTTGTCATGTCGATGTCGTTACACTTTCAGTGTGTGAGGCTGCTTAAACCGGTGTCGCGTCGAGCCAGCCGAGTCAATTTGATTGGAGACTGATTGAATTGTCGGACGACTGTGCTGGCTTTGTCGCCTTTCCACGTTCACTTGATAACACCGTGATTGTACTCTGCGGTTAATTTCAATTCTGTTCGATATTTGAAAAGGAATTTCGGAGAGTTTTTGGATTTTTTGTAGTTGCTTCCAAACTTGTTATTTTTTTCATTTATTTTTTTGTAATTCTTTTATTTGCTCTTAATTAATTAATTATTGAAAGAAAATGGCAATCAATAAAGTCTACTATAACGTCAGGTGACTTTTATCTACAAAATGTTACCATACAAAGAATACCAATATTTTTAAAAAACATATCATGTATAATAAAGCTATTTTACGGTTTTTAATAATCTCGTTTACGTTTTTCCGATAGCTTTTTCTTGACGCCTACAATTTACGAAATGATCGATATTGCAGGACTCATCTTTCCTTGAACGATATTACTTTCACAAAAAATGTTGCCTAAAATCAATACTAGTTACTACCGTAATTTAAAGTCCTATTAAGCCGAATACACACTGACGCGCTTTTACGCGAATGACGGCGCAATAAGCTCTTAATACATTTAGCGGCTAACACGCATTGATGTGCAGATATCTGTTTAAACATTGGGGAGGGTGTTTCTGACCAATTTGCGACCCCAGCCGCCGCCCCGCGCGACCCCAGGCCCCGGTCGACCCTAGGGCTCGGTCGGCCCCAGGTATATGTGACTAAAACCTGTTAGCTTGCATTTAGTGATTGATTGGAGGCGGATGAAATTACCACCGCTATTGGTAATGGCAACTGAGTATTAAGTAGATGTTATTCTAGATAAAGTAGTTCTGTACTATCAATACAAGGTGTAAACGAATTCGTTGTAATTCCCTCAAACCGCGTGATCTATACTGGTGACACTAATTGACCCACATAGCTTTTATCAGAATCAACAAAATAAAGTTTTCAAAAAATGAAACATGTTATTCTGTATCTGAGTAATTTTAGCGTCCCAAGTTAACTGACTGCGTAGAGCGATGTCGCTCTAGTCGTGCCCGTCAGCTGTGTCGCCGTGCCTTCATTGATTTATGCATGGCATCGAAATTTTCTATCACATAAAAAATATTTGGGAAAAAAAGTTATTTTTATTTTTAATCAATATAAATCCCGTGCGGGGTTAATCTACACCATTAATACCTACAACGTGTTACATAATTCCCCTTAAAAAAGAAAATGTTAATCAAGTATGGTTGTTGTCATTTTACCTCTCAGAGGAAATTAGGTAAGAATGTAAATAACTTTCTGGGTAGTCTACTCTTTACTTTTATGTTTTCAGGTATGCGTTTCAGTGATGATTTTATTTTATGATTAGTCCAATTTTTTTTTTTGGTCTTACTTTTATACAAAAATATTGCTTATAGACTCTTTACAAGGGACCTTTTAATCCTCTTTCGGCTTTAGGGGTATTTTTGTAACCCGTTGTATCCCAAGTAACAAAATTTGATACTATAAAAGTCCTGAGAACGTTTTGGAGCGTGCTAATTAGTGTTTATGATTAGTACTATAATGGTGTTGTAAACGTTTACAGAACCCCAAATAGGCCCTAGTTTTATCACTGATTTATTCTATAAACATTACATACAGGCTCTCACGGTGATAAATCAGCTCTATAGTTGAAAAGTAAAAGTGCATATCATGTGGTTTCAAGGAATTACACGAATTCGTTTACACCCTGAATGTTTAATTGGAAGGACTACGTTAATAATATATTAATATATTACAGTCAATAATTTTAGCCCATTACTGTCCCACTGCTGGGCATGAGCCTCTTCTTGGAATGAGATGGGTTTAGACCTTACTCCATCACGCTGTCCCGGTGTGGGTTGGCGAACTACACACACCATCGAGAACTTTATGGAGCCCTCTTAGATGTGCAGGATCCCTCACAATATTTCCTTCACTGTTAAGGCAAAAGATATTCAAAGGCAACAAAATGTTGCCATATTTAAATATTAAATATTATATTGCATACAATTTTTAGATGATTCCTTATTTATTGCATATTTATTTATTTTCTTTCTTTACATACACTACACAATACACACACGTTGGTTTAAGTGAACGGGCATGACCGCTGACTGACATCCGTGGAGCACAAAGGTTCCAGACGAAAACCAGCGTCAAGTATTTATATTGACATTAAGCTGATCTGGACACCTTTTTGGTCCGGCCGTGAGACACCTACCCAAGACTTTTTTTATTTGTATCACACTTTTTATTTATTGTGTCTCTTAGTGCTGTGTCCAAATAAATGATTCTTTATCTTTAAATTGTGATTAAAACATGAATTCGAAAAGTCCTCTCCTCAATGGAAGGAAACCGTTTAACCGTTAGGCTATTACTGCTTCATCATCATCATTCAAGACGTCCACTGCTGGACATAGGCCTCCCCCAAGCATCGCCACATCCACCGGCCCTGTGCTCCATGTTGGGGGTTGTTTGCCATAATCGCCACGCTTGGCAGGCGGGTTGACAACCGCAGTATGATTGTTAAAATACTCAGAGAACGCTGCTGCCCATCCTCTAGTGAATCCCTTACCTCCGGTTTCTGAATTGAGAATTCGGGATAAGCAATACTTAAGTTGTATTTAAGTACGGAGTTGTCAAAAAAATGCTTTGAAATCCGTAATTTTTTTGACAACTCTGCACTCAAATGTTCCTTAAGTACTGCTTATCCTAGAATTCTCAATTCAGGAACCGGAGGTAAGTCGCCTTTTACGACACACGAAGAGATGGGGTTGTGCTATTCTTTACGCCCGGCACCACACGCCACTGTTTACAGACTGATAATGACGGTATACGTTATTGTATTGTATAAACAGGGTTACAATACGACCGACGTAGGTATCTTGGTGAGTCTGAAGTTAGTTGTTTTGCTGCGCAATGAATCTTTTAGAAACGAAATTGTCTACTGCGCAGCTAATCAGCTAACTTCAGACTCCCCAAGATACGTCAGAAGAAACTTACCACAGGCTAAGCTTAACGGTTCTCGTACCACAGGCTAAATAAATTACCTTTTTAGGCAAAAAGACTGACCGTATAGTCCAGAATTTATTTCTAGTTTTCATATTCACGTTGATTAAACGTACTCGGGTGTAAAATTAGTCAGTTGTCTCGCGTTCACAGTATAATTTATAGGAGAACTTGTAACAATGTAATTGTTAGGATGCTAGATAAACTTTCCTTCTATTGTATACAAGAACATTCTCGAAAGAAAACGTTGAAAGGAACAGCCAAACTTCGCAGTCTCAAGATAATAGTTTTACAGTTTAATGTTAATAAACTTAGTGATTTGTGTTTCTCATTAAAGTTGTTGAAGTTTTGAAAGGATAACAATCGTTGTAAATAGTGCTTGTTAGAAGTTGTAAAAATATTTGAGTAGTCAATTTGCCTGGACTGCCTATGACCTATGGTCATAACGGATAGTTATGGTGTAAGATCTTTATTTCTCTAAAATAATTACATTCACGATTCATTACATTAGACGAGAAAAATCTTATTTCTAATAAAATTAGTAAGTCTTACATTTGGCGATAAAAGTAAGGTACCTAATTTAAAATTTCATTTTTCTAAGATATGTTTCTAGAGAGTTATTTTGAATGAATACATGGATTACTGATATTTTACGGTCTTAGGCAGATTGTTGTAAAGCTATGCTCAGAATAGTACTCTTGCTATAGTTTAATGTGGCTACTATACTAAAAGTTAACATTAGTTAAAATTCCAATCATACTGCTAAACAAGAGAATATTTGTAAATAAATCTCCAGAATTTTATAAATCCTAACCCATCAAATTTATGATTCTACAAATTCTTATTGTGTTCGTGTTTAGGTTCTAAAATCGTCCAATATCCTAACTAATGTAATCGTTTTCCAATATAAATCCTTAAACGCCAATACAAAAAGCAATCTATATTCCGTAACTATTTGCCAGCAAAGAGGTAGCGACTGCCAACTGTACGCACTCGATATTGTCGCGTCAAATCGCATTCTCATTCAAATAAAACCGCTGAATCGCAACAGACATGGCGAATCGGCACTTTGGGACGAATATCGCCAATTTCAGATTCACTTAGGCTCGTTCGCCGTCGACTTACTGAATATTACCTTCAAATTTGGACCTGCTATGTTACTGCAAAGTATTTTAGGCTCAAATTTTATATTTTTGTAACACGCAATATTGTTAAGTTTAAAAGATATTTCAATAAATAATTTGCCATGTTCTTTACATTTTATTGTTAACAAAATACATCATAAAAACTTAAAACAAATTTTCGAAACAAAATTTATGGGAGCGCAGTTCCGCAAATTAGTTTGCATGCCATCTGTCGTCAAGTAGCGGCACTAAACACGGACCCATTGTAATTTACTAACGGTCCGCAAAAACGAGCATACGAAAACGAAACAAAACATATTCCAATTAACCTCGTTATTTTTACTGTACAGATTAACGTTCGAGATTATCTTCTGCCTTTATTATCTTCGGCAATGCGTTGCACCTGCCTTTTAACCGATTTTAAATAACTGCCATTTCAATCCATCATGGCGGTACAATTTCAATGGACGCTTGTCTTGATAAATTATATTTAACATTTAATGTAATTAGGTTACATGTTATTTTTCTTTAATAACATCTGTTTCACTTAAATGAATTAGAGGCGATAGAAAGAAACGGTTTTGTCGAACCTAACATTTTAAGTCGTACAAGTCCAATGTAGTAAGTTATTTTTTAGACTTCTCTTTATTTATAACAATCGTAACTGTTATCCGTAGAACTTCATAGCTGTTGCATTCCACGACAACGAGTGAACTGTTTCAATATGAACCTTATGTCATTGTCATAAAAGTCACATAGCCATCATTTTTAAATGCAACAATTACTATAAATTTCTTGACGTTATCCTCTTTCTCTGCTGTTCTTCACGAGTTAGTTCCCGCGTTCAGAATCTTAATTTATGACAGGTTAATCATCTCATTATTGGCTAAAGCTAGTCCTGTTGTTTGTCGTTAAAAGTTATTGGTAATGCCCTAGAAAAATCTATAGCCAACATAACGGCATTTGAACTTGAAACCTTACTAAAATAGTCAAACTTAGCTACTATTGTGAATAATTTGACAAGAATCATTAGATTATCCTTATCAAATCTAAGTCAGTCACCAATTTTGAATCCTTCACCATATAGGAAAGGTCTAACATTTTGGCCACAACCACGAAACTCCATTAGCTCCCTCACATCACATATCCTTAAATTTACGTCCGAAACATCTCAAACGTGTCTGAGAGTCGTCAATGAGGCAATCAACCGCTTCGCGTGACGGACGCGACCTGCCCCAACAAGCCCACGCCACACGCACCCACGTTACACGATACAAGCCGAATTACGAGTACTACTGTATGATCTCTGGAGAGTATGTAATTTGTTTACAAATACACGCATGTCGAGGGCGTGTCGCGGATCGAAGGACCAAGTTTTAATGCGGTGGATGTTTGGGTTTGGTCTTTTAGGAATTTGAAACTTTTGAACTGATCAAAATGGATTACGTTGCTAGAAACTTTCAAGTGTTGATTTCAGTAGTACAGAAAATAATCAAGGAGGATAAAAGTCTTTCTATCTTACACTTTCATTCAATATGTTCAAAAACTTAACGCTTTACAATCTAATATACTTACTTTAACCCCAAAACATCAATCCTAAACTAATGGAATTATTTCAACCTCTAGATTCTCAAGCAAATAATTTTAGTCGTAAAACAGTTACGGTTTTAACTTCAAATAATAAAGAAATAATAACACATTTAAAATCAGGACCAATCACACGTAATAATCAGTGAGCTTTCAAAGGTGTTATTAAATATGATAATATTAATTAGATATTATATGAATTAATGAGTAATGACAGATGGTATAAAGGTGTAACTAATTCTAATTTACAAACCGGTTTATTAATTAAATGTATGACGTGGCGATGATGCTTCCTGATAATTAATATTAAAATAACGGTAGCTGCCTCGTTTGTAATTTTCCCCTAAATTTTATGAAAGTATGTCACAATGTTGCGAGTCATAAATTCAAGGAAGTCCCTCTTTTTATGATTTTGGAAGTGTAGGACATAATAAATTAGAAAGAAAGCTTCTTTCGTAAATTGTGATTTGACTGAATCTGAATGAATAACCTTTTTTTTTGTAAAGGCAATACCTAAATGCCCTGTCCTTGCAATAATGATATTGTAACCATTCAATATTTAAAAAAATATGTGACGGATGAAGTCTAAAAGTGTGATTGACATTTAAATTAATTCTAAGCGAACTAGAACTGGAACTAGGAATAAAAACGGTCATATTACTAGCTAATGACAAACAGTAAGTTTACGAAAAAGCAATAATGCAGCTGGTTCTCATAAAGACCTTCCTAATGTTTATTCATCTTATTAAAATCTCTAGCGAACGAAAAATGAGTCCCGGACCTGTTCACAAGGATAATTACAAATGCCGCGATTTGAATAAGAATAGATAGCGTTAGAGTGAGATAGACAATCAGAGAGAGAGACGGCAATAGAACAAATGTCGTTCGCGTCTAACACAAAAACAGGAGTAACGAACTAAAACGCCAGGTGTGAGGCGATGCCATGTGCTCAGTAACAGAAACTATTTATTTATTCGTAGCCTCAGTTGAAGTAACCTATTTAATTAGTGTGGCTAGGAAATGAAAAAGCTCGTTAGGTTTGACAATGACAGCTGTAATTTTTTTGACTTGTAGCGTTTCATCGATAATTTTCAGTCGACTTATGTCAGGGAATTTTCCATTTATTTGAGTATTACATTTCCATTGAATTGAAATCCGGGCGGCTTTTAAGATCTTACCTACTATCAAACTTTTTCCTTAGGTAAAATCATCAACGTCATAGTAATTGTTTTTTTTCCTAGTTAATAACTTATAAAATTGCGCAATATAAAGATTTTTAACTTAATTTCTTGACCTACCTTGGCTTCTAAAGATATATATTATAAAATAGTAGTAAAATATTAAAAAATCATGGACCCATAACTTTGAACAAAAAAAACTACACTTTGAAATGCTTATTTCAATCATTTTAACTGTTCACATAACTAAATATACTCGTCTTAATTTACGAAAGCGCCATCTAACGGGGAATAGTGGAACTACTACAAACACGACTGACGCGACGTTTAGTAGACACCGCAGTTGGTATTCTTTCGTACGCACGAACATAGATGGCGCTAGCTCGGTTTTATCTGGACTTCCACAACATTATTTCGGGAGGTTAACTGAACTGCTGTTAAAATTCAAATAAATGACATAAATAGATTAAAATCATATTTTAATCATGTATAATCAGTATCAACACGAATATTAAGAAATTTTTCATACTAAAACACTAATCTGTCGCCATCTAACCTAACTCCATTGCATGTTTGTCTATTCATTTTTCCCTTTTTTTGTGTTAACGTTTCTCCTTTGTTTTACTTACTTTATTTTTGCTTTATGTTAAGTCTGTGGTGTGTCTGTGTTGTTATAGCTTATTTTGGCTCCGGACGGGACCTTGCAGACGGTGAAGAGCGAGTCTCGGAGAGGACGCGGCAGAGGGCGCTCCAGTACTACGCCTGTGAGTACATTATCTTTAACTTTCTTACCTTTTCCTTTATTTTTTGTTTTTATTTTTCATTTCTTTCATGTCATGTGTACCCTTTACTTTTGGTGACTAATGATTAACATATCACAATTAACATAAAAAAAATAACTCGTATTAAGTACCTAAGATGCGTCGTCTAGTCTTATTTTATGGAAGACTATTCGGAAACGGACAGATACATTTCTCCGGTCAAAAAATATTTCTATTTAGATATCTACATAATTATTTATTTTAACGCTATCAATAATAATGATATACCTGAGACCAATTTCGTAAGACATATTTATCTACGTTTGCGGATATTATTTGCAGTTAAATGACAAACTTTTATTGGGATTGCCCGATCCCGATTGGTTTCGTACTCAAACGGAACCCATTAACATGATCTGAGTAGGGCAGTGCCAATAAATGCACATAATTAAACCACTAATTACACAAGTCTAAAGCCCGCCAGTATTTTTAAAATATTACGATTTTTCCCCTTTAATTAGGTTTCATACTAAACGTACTACTAAGGGCCCAAATCCATCGACGGGTGTACAGGAAAAGCAAGCCTACATTAAAACCCATCGAACTTTCGTAACCAAATGTCGATCGTTAACACGAGCCCTTAACCCGCCAATGACAGCGTGACCGCATCGCTCGCTTACATAACGGCAATAAATCAAACATGAACAAAAACCAGACCACTCTCGCTTTCGAAGCGAAATATCCGAATATAGAGGAATAAAGTGTAACCCCGTCCAGTTCATGGCCACTCAGCATTCGTAAACAAACCCCATTCAGGGAGATTAACACGAACGAAACACGAGAATTTCGAACACTTTCAAATCCATTACCACTTTTGTGTTGAGAGTTTCAACAATCAACTTTGGTACTCAAACATAGCGGGTAATGTATGTGGTTAAGAAGATAGTGTAGTGTCATAGTGATGGGTTTGTGTAGGATATTTTTCCGCGTGCCCGCGGCTACCACCTGTTCATTCAGCGAATCGAGTGGGCCGCGAATTGTAAATTAATTGAAAGATTATTCAACAAGGTCCTTTGATGTCGTTCACCTATTTGTTTGAAATGTGGAAATTGTGGATTTGTGCTTTCATGTGAGCTTTCGTGTCTATAAATAGGTTAACGTTGTCTTTTGTTGACTGTGTCATGTTTTTATCGAAATGTCATTGACACTTGCCTTTTTACTTTTATCTTTTTGTAGATTGACATGACATTTACGACTTGATTGTGATCTGTGGAAGCATGGGCAGAGATGTCAGTATACTATATTTAACCTGTGGTAATTACCACGTATTACTAATTATGCACACTGTCATAGCCAGGTCATGAGCGCATAGCATGGATCAAATCTTGCGCCCCCCATCTTCTTCTTCTTCTTTTCGTGTCGATTGGCTCGTATTTTATCCGACCAGTAATTAGCAACCTATACAGCTCTATCATTAGCCTCGTTTAGATCTTGGATGGTGCAGGTGGTTGTGCACGACGAGCAATTAAGGAGGTGTCGTATGTGCTGTGATGGTGCTCCACACTGACACGTTTGGGATAGTTGAAGAAAAAAAATACGTAAAATTAGGAATTTCGCTAAAAATTAAGGCAGTAACGATTTTATCTGATATTTGTAGCTCTTAACCGGTTGCGTCCCGCGTGTCGTCCCAGGACGACGCCGCCATTGTTTATCAATTGTGTCTATAATAACAGTACCTACTTGAGTAATTCTCCAGAAATAATTCATTTGCATTTAAATCAACATAATATTTTAACGCAAGATCTTCTGCGGATTTTTTCTGTTATTGACCTCCGGTTTCTGATTTGAGAATTCGGGATAAGCAAATACTTAAGTAACATTTGAACACACAGAAACCGGAGGTGAGCGGCCTAAATTGCGTCCCCTCTAGGTCCTACGCCCCTAGCAGCCGTACCGATGGCCAGCCCCTACATACGATACAGGTTAATAGAATATGTATTATGTCACAATCTTTTACGGCTGCAAAGGTCGTAGAGTTACGAAGAGCGGTCGTGAATATTACCATAACAGGCCAATATACGAATATATCTATGATAATCATTACAGGTATTCAGAAGGCCAAAAGTCTGACAAACGGTCTAACCTAAGGATATCGACATTGCCCTAACTCAGTTGCGGAAATCTGATGGCAGTTGCTCCGTGTAAAATACTGGTACCTATTTAGCCACATCTGGATAGACTGGAAGCTGACCCCAAGGTATTTGGGGAAAAGCTAAGCAGAACGTATAGGTATTATCATCATTCAGCCGAAATACGTCCACTGCTGGACATAGGTAGGGTTGCCAACCCTACTATATAATATAGTATCCTACTATATTACAGGCCCGACAACTATATTTCTGAAAAAAGTATATAGTAGGCGAAACTACTATATTTTAAAGGCACCAAACTCAAAGCAATAATATTCGATTCAAAATTTGTAAGCGTAAAACGAAACGTCAATATCTATTTCTGCACGATTCTGGTATGGCAAGTTGACAGTTACGTTGACTTTTGACAGATTGGCAATTTCGATTTTCGCCGTCTCGAGTAGGTAGGTATGTGTTTTTAGGAAATTAAGTACCTATTCTGGAACATGGACGTACAAAAAAGTTCTGGAACCTACTATTTTTTTTTTCATCCTTTCGTTACCTACTATATTTTTGTGGGTAATCATTTTAGAACTACTATTTTTGACCGACAAAGAGTTGGCAACCCTAGACATAGGCCTCCCCCAAGCATGTTGGGTGGGTTTGCCATAATCGCCACGCTTGGCAGGCGGGTTGGCGATCGCAGTATGGTTGTTAGTCTGCGGGCACGAAACTTGCGACGGCCGAGCGATGGCGGCAGCGGGGCGACGGCGATGGATACAAAAGCATTGCACAGTATAGCGACGGGCACGAAACGGGCGACGGCGGCCCATGTCGCGTCGCGCCGCTGTCGCCATCGCTCGGCCATCGCAAGTTTCGTGCCCGCAGACTTAAAGTACTCAGAGAACGCCGCTGCCCATCCTCTAGTGAATCCCTTGTAATGTAACAGACGGCCCCAGGTTCTCTTGAGCTAGGGACACGTCTGATACACCAGTTACAAAGAAGGTTGCAGACTAAGGAGCCTACCCCTAGCCAGACAAACAAGAAAAACACTTTTCAAGACAACTTCTATAATTATAAACACTTAACCCCTTATTACAAAAGATGTTTTAAACCAAGACTAAGGTAAACCCAGGTTTAAAATATACCTATCACTTTCTTATGTCATATAACAAAAAGAGACGGGGCTATTTTAAAACCTAGGTTTTTCTTAGACCATCTTTTATAATAAGGGGGGTAAGGTCTCTAAACTGCACACGTAAAATTTTGAATTAGTAACAGAACTTATTCGGAGCGATACTTCTACTCGGCGTGGTACTTTTCTTTTTCGAGTGCTTTTTCAATTTCGAATATAATAATCAAAAACGATGTGGCCTGTGATAAAAAAAGGTTTAACAACTAAAAAGAAGGGTCGTAAGTCGTAAGAGGATGATGATGAAAAAGTTATTCTACACCCTTAGTCGCCTTTATGACACCCATGTAGGGTTACCATTCAGAAATTTGAAAAGTCCTGACAAAAAGCCTGACGTTTCCATAAAATTCCGGACATTTTAGTCACAAAATGCAAACATACGAAGATTTTTTGTTTGATCTCGTTAAGTTGATTGTTGAAGAAGATTTTCATTTTGTTTTTAGATGAATGAAAAGTTAATAAAGATTAAAGACTTATTTGATATGACTTATGTAAATATTATTACACGTATTCGATCTAAGTAAAAAAATCCGGACCAATTTAAGAGCCGGACAAAAGTGTAGAAGTCCGGACATGTCCGGATAAATCCGGACGGTTGGTAACCCTACACCCATGGGAAGAGAAGGGGTAGTGCTATTCTTAACGTTCGACACCACACGGCTTACCGAACGAATATACCATGTCATTATCTAATACACTGACCTCTGACGTCCGCCGCTACGAATGTCTGCGATATAAAAGTGCATTTTGAAGTAACACTACATTTGATTAGCTAATGCACTCTTAAGACACTACAAAGCGCTACCAATCCATTATCACTATTTCAAGATCTCTCTCGTGTCCTGTTAAGTCTCTTGTAAAGGAATTTAAAGTTAGACGGTTTTGTGTTGATGTTTTTGGATTTATTCTAGGTCTTGCTTCGTAACAAAGGATCTGGTTACTTTGTGGTGATCAGGAATTCAAATCTGTGTGATACTAATTTGATTTTCGATTCGATACAAATTCACAACATAACCATACTTATTATTTCAAATTATTGTATTCTACACAATACAATAATTTGAAATAATAAACTGAATTTAAAATTTCAAGTCGAAACAAACTTGTCATAGGTACCTACCTATGGAAAAAAACTTAATTAAGTAGTTAAATGGATAGTCATGAGGAATTTAGTAAAACGACTCAAAAAGATTGTTTTGTTTACCTTCATTACTTTGTTCGTCGGGCAGACTACCATGGTTACCACGCTCGATATACCGTAACCATAACACAGTAGAAAGAAATTCGATTATAGAAATGGTCATCGCTCATTAATCACCTCAGCCCCGTCGCCTGACGTCTCCTCCTGTCGCCCTGACGTACCTCCCGTGACCCTGACGTCAGCTACCGTCAATTTGACGGCATCTATTAGGTTGCTACCTAAACAATGCAAGGCATTCGAGGGGGGCGAGTGGTCAGTTGGGCAGTTAGGGGTGGGTTGTGACAAAACGATAATTGAGTCATTATTTATATTGACAAGTAAGTAAGTTGTATAAATATTACTACTACCAATGAAGTAAATGTTTGGATGGAAGTGGAAAATTAATTTCAAATTAGAAATAAACATTTTTCTTTTTAAAAAAAAACGTTGCTTGTCTCTAGGATTCAACAAGGTTAGTTTTAGTAAATACTAAACCGGAAACTAGTTATTCAAAATCACTAGGAGAATCGATTGACATATTTTTATAACTTTTTTTTTCTTAAATTTCCTTTTTGTTTCGGTTGTTTTCTACCCATAATAGTTGACGAGAATAGACACCTTGAGGCTTGAGACGGTCCTCTCGGTCAGTTTCCGTGTATTAGACCACCCCTGCATAGCACATCTCAGGCATTTCACACTTTTTAGGGAACATAACGCGACATTAACTAAGGTGTAACTTGGAGATTCACCAAAAAAAAACACATACCTATTCCGGCAGTTCTGATGAAAATCTTGTTGGGGTGTCTCGGTTTTCGTATATACTAAAAATAAGGTTGTATATCGTGGGTGTGTTTAGAGACACAAATCTTCTCATGCACAAACACCCAGATACCCAACCCAGTAGGCCATACAAATATTTGTTCCGTACGGGAAACGAAGCCACGACCCGTAGTGCAGAAGCCAATCGTTTAGCCACTGCACTAAACGTGTCGTCAATTAAATTGTTTTATAACCAGTAAGAATGTTTGTTTTTATTTAAACTAATTACCTTGTCAAGTAACACAACATTCTAATGCGCAACACACTCGTAATCGCTATGGCTTTGATTTTGACAGGTCAACAATTTCCATAGCAACGTATGTACACACATCAAAAAAAGTTTGCGATCACTTTGAAAAATCGAAATTTTTTTGTTACGGTAGATTATATTATGATTTCTTCTTCTTTTTAGATTCTTTAGACACGAGTTTTCAAGAAAACACACAACAAAGAATTTTTCTTGATAAAGTTCAATTTAAAAAATTATATCAGCTTATGCTAGCTAACTTTTTTTGATGTGTGCATAAACAATCCTACTTCTCCACAACTATGTACCACGCAATGAATATTGTTAGTCTTCTTTTCTCCTCTCGTGTCAGCACGAGCTACACGGAAATAGCTCATGCTGTGGTGTAAAGATTAGCCAGTCAGCAAGGTTGGTAGCGGGGCTGACTGCCCAGGGTGCGCCGGACGTACTTAAGTATCGTCACTCGTGGAGACTCTTTTCATGCACCCCAATATTGTTAGTGACACGTCATGATTGATGTAGGTTACGTTACACAATTGCCCTGCAGATCGTGCGCTCATTATGGAGAGCAAGAAGTTCTAGGGTCACGCGGAACAACTGTCTTCCTGTCTCCGGGCAAGGTCCATGCGAAAAATCAGTAAAAGCAGGGTCAGAACTAGCGTTGAAAAATGCGAAAGATACAATTTGTTTTTTTCGAAACTTTGTATCTTTCCCAATCTTTCCTGTATAATACATGTAATTTTCGAAAAATACAAATATCTCGTTCGTCTGAAAAATACAATCATACACGTATAATACTTGTATTATACTCATTTCCTAGGAATTCTATACATTTCCTAAACAGCAATTGGAAATGTGTTGTTTGGGTTTCCAAAGCAGAGTCGACTCATTTTTCAGTCTGCAGGGTTTAAAGTAACATTTCTTTAAATGCGAAAAATACACCGTAAAATACTTAAACTTGCGAAAGATTCAACCGAAGATCCGCAAGGAAAGCTTCTGTATTTTATTGAAAAATACAGTGGCGTTTGAAAGATATATGTATTTTACATGTCATTTTCAACGCTAGTCAGAACCCTAGGGTAGACACTTGTAACCATTTTTTAAGTAGATCACATAATCACATAAAGAATTGCTGAAATCTCGTCAAATTTTACTATACAAAGCTTCTAGATAGCATGACGCTACCAATAATTCTACAGACAGCAACTAATCTCCATGCTAAACACCTATCTACTCATCTGTACTGCTCCTGGTAGGACCTGATACAAAGGCAGCTTCCACTGAGAACAAAAAGATTGGCGTCTTTACCCTCGCCGGGAACTTTCTCAAAGCGAACGTTTTCCAACTCAAACTTCGAGCAAACTGTAATGCTGTTTTTTTACATTGAAAATCTAATTATGTGAGAAGTTTTACAATTTAATTGATGTTGTTAAACTGATGGAAACCATAGAACAATCTGGGAAGAAAAGTTCTTTGGTAACGGTTTACATTTAGAATATTATCACAAAACTTGTTGTCGCTCCCAGTTTTTAAAAGAAAACTCAGGTCTTAATATTATGATTATATGGAATGGTTTTAAAATGTTGTAATGAATATGTCGAATTAATTTATATAATTGTGATAATTTATATAATTTATATAATTGTGAATTTCGTAAAATACCTAATAAGTAGAATAATTTAGAATTTAATGAACTGTAAACTGATTATTGTGACTTGTGATATAACAAATACCAAATAAATATGTATATGTCAAACCTGTCGCCAGTTATGAGGAGAGAGTCTATCATCGAGTACAGCAGTCAATCCTAATAGGCTAGTTGACAAAATTTCAATAACTGCTTAATATTTTAGCTTATTAGGCATTTTATCGAAAAAAAAGGTTTATTTATTTTTAATCGAGCGTTTACATTATAAATTTCGCGTTTTAAAAAACCAATTTCAATTTGGTTCCAAAACGCACAAGACTGTCATGGCGTCTTGAATGACGTCACGCCGTGCGAAACAAACCAAAGAGCGATCGTGTCTTCGTACGTTATAGCTAGTTTTTATCGTTTAAAAATGAATTTCTCATATTATAAGTACTGTATAGTGCCCCAGTGTGATAGCACGACTATAAAAACGCCAAACAAGTTATTTATATATGTTCCAAACAATGGAGAAATACGGAAAAAGTGGCTAAAACTTGCAAGAAGAGATGATGCTCATACTTTATCAACAGGTTCAAGAATGTATTTTTGTGAAGATAATTTTGATGTAAGTATTTCACACAATACAATCTATTACTTAATTCGAGCAAACTAGATGTGTTTCGTAGAATCCCTATTTTCTAAATAAGAAATACATGAGTTCAGGTTAAGTTGTTTCACTTTTAGGAGTGAACGTTTTATTTTAGTTTTCTAATTAATGTTACAAACATACTCTTTTTATTATTCTAGTTGCCAAATGATATGATTAATTATATGGAGTATCATATGAAGGGAACAGTATCACAAGTGCGCATGAAACCAGGTTGTATGCCAAGTAAATTTGGATGTCAAGAAGACAGAAGAAAACGAACATGCAGCAGTACAGAACGGCCATATATTCTAAAAAAACAAAGAAAGATGATAATAGAAGAGTGTCTGAATGAATCAAAAGAAAGTTGTACTCCAAGTTGTTCTCTTATAGATACTGTGTACCGAACTGAAATGTCACATAGCATTTAAGCTTATAATAAATATTTTATACTTACAAGGAAGTTTTAACATTGCGAAATTCAGATGAGCAAAAGTCACTGTTCGACGCGAAAAAATTTCCAAGCATAACGGCATCGATTCTGGGCAAATTATTACTGTCTGCTTTGCTGAATCCAGATTCCATGGTTAATTCTTTCAAATTATAATTAGCAAAAACTGTATCAACTTGATATTAATTGTTAAAAACCAAAATTTTATCAAGAACCGGTAGTGATACTCGAAACGTCAAAGACAAGATTGGAGTTTCGCACGGCGTGACGTAACGCTTTCTGATTGGTGTTCACTGTCACGTGACTAAAGGTTTCATTTTACGAAATTTATTTTTTAAAAATATTATTAATCTTTAACGCTTTTAATAATTAAAATTGTTTGTTATTTTCTCCATAATATAATTAATCATTATAAACCCCTATCCATTATATTTATTCTTAATGGACACAAGCCTATTCTAAACATAAGCTAGAAAAGCTTACTGGGATTTTTGTCAGAAGAAAAATCTTAAAATCGAACCCGTTAAAGAAGGTGGATAAAAACTAAACGGAGTAAAATAATTATCATGTAATAAAATTATCAGTTTCAGAAGTCGGTGTAATTCCACGCTGAAACAAATTGAATGCACCGACTTATGAAACTGATAATTTTAGTATATGATAATTATTTTACTCCGTTTAGTTTTTTTTTTTTTGAAGTCGGTCTTTACTTTTTTTAAAGTCATTTTATTTAATACTTTTTAGTGCCACAAATTACAATTACAATAGTCTACAAATTCTCGAACCACTACTACAACTAGAACGTCGTTTACGTACGATTTCTGTATATTTTTTTAGTTTTTGTTGATTTTTTCAAAAAACGCTGCATCTATTTCGATAAAATTGATATGGGACCAAACAGGAAGTATACTCTCTCAAACAAAACAAGAATTTCTCGAATCGGTTCATAAATGACGGAGATCTGAGGTAACAAAACAAAAAAAAAACAACCGAATTGAGACCCTCCTCCTTTTTGAAGTAGGTTAAAAATACAGACCGAAGCATTCCTAGATTTACAAAAAACCTTTTTTAAGAATTTTCCTACACCTTGTTTATGATCCGCACTCATAACACTTGCTTTAAACTTGGATATTATTCATTTTTAGAGTTCACCTTTTCCCTAAGCCGCTGCTAAACGTGGTGATACTTCAACTTCCAATATAATTTATTTAAAATAGACTACTATTACTTAGTTCTTTCTTACCGACATAGTTACAAAAGACAGCCCCCAAAAACGGCCGCACTTCACCGCTTCCTAGTGTGTATGCTGTGAAGAAGAAACGGCGCAACAAACTCCCCAGCAACGAAGTCGAAGTCAAAATACGAGTCCTAATTAATAACACTACAAAATTAAATATCAAAACTTTAAAAGTTACATGAAAATCTACAACTGCAATAAAGATTGCCTTAAAAAATATTGCTGTAGAAAGTGTAACTAACTAACTTAAGTAAGAGCTTAAGAATCCTTAAAGCCACAGCCCGAGTAGACGGGAATTAAAGATTGTGAGAGAGCGAGTGACAAAACGCAGGTTCCCTACAATAACACTTTCAAGTCTAAGGGCCGAACCACACTTAGCATATCTTGCGCCGCGTACTGTGCAAAATACGCGACGCAAAATACGCTTACATTACGCGTAAAATAAGTTTGCCTCTCTGAAACGCTGCTTTGAGCATTCTGTTCCTCACTTCAGAGAGGAAAAGTTATTTAGTACTCGTAAAATAACTTTGCCGCTTCGAAAACAGGCTTTGAGCGTTCTGTTCCTTTCCTCAGAAGGGCAAAGTTATTTTACGCGCACTGTAGGTGTGGCTTTAGCCGCTGAAAATATAACTAGTTAACATCTATCGAACGCAAGATTCGCGTGAAACTTCTAAGCCCTTACGTTCGGCGTAACGACGTATAATACGCGTGGTGAGACCGCGCAGAATTAATATGTAGTGCGATGCATACGCGTAAGGAGAAGAAACATGTGACGCGACGATACGCTCAATGTGTTTGCAGCCTAACACTCGTATCTATAGTCGATTTGGGCCTCAACTAATTACTGAAGTATTATTTTTTTACATTTATCAGCCAACTGCTGACATTTGACTGTACAATGAAGCCGGAATTTGGAGGCCCAAATTCAGTAGTGGACGTCAGTGTAGACGTTTGTGGATTGAATGTAAAGAAATAATGCGTAAGTAATTTAAGACTTTTATTCGACTGTACAAGGTTAGTCGGAACGGAGATACTAATCTGCGGGCCATTTAAAGTATCACTGATGACTATTATAAAGCAAGTGTTAAAATTTCAAAATTCGAAGGGTTTCGTACCAAAAGGGTAAAACGGGACCGTATCACTAAGACTCCTCTGTCCGTCTGTCTGTCCCATACAACAAACGTGATTTTTTTGCCGTTTCTATGGATAATGATACGGAACCCTTCGTGCGCGAGTCCGACTCGCACTTGGCCGGTTTTTTTTTATTTCCAAATAAAATGATTTTAGTTTACAAAAATTCTTCATCCCTTCTTTAGTTACGAATTCAGAAAATGGAGCTTCTAATCCATGACCCCTAATATGACCTAAAATGTAAACACAGCAGGGGCCTAATTCTCCTAAAATAAATCTTGATAAATCACAACCGAACCAAGGCCGAACCGTTCATTCAGACAGTTCTCAATTTCAAAAGCTATTAAATTGTTTGACACAAAAAACAAAATCAATCATTTTGAAAGTTTTCGAAAACAAAAACTGTCTGACGGTTGTGGTTCGATTGCGTTTGGCAACAATTTATTTTAGGAGAATTGGGCCCCTGATCGTAGCTGACGATATATTGATTTTAGCGTATTTTTTTCTTAAATCTTTGTATAAGTAGTTATGTTTCTTAAACTATTGACTTTTGGGGAAAGTTGTAGAATAAAAGATATTCATTATTATAGGAACTTTAACACCCTTTCGGATTAGTAACCCTTTCCGTCAAACCTTATTGATACAAGTGTAAGTACTTAAAGTCCCCGTCGCGAGAAGCTATAAATTTTGTAAACACACATTCAGGGGTTCGCAACCTTTGGAACAAATAAAAAAAACAGTTTAGTAATGATTTTTATTTTTATATAATGGTTTTTATTTTATTTATATAATAATAAATAATAATCTACGAAAACAACACAAACAAACTGAAACGCATTCAAAACTCAAATGACAGCATTGACAGCGTCATCGTCAGTGTGAACTTACTTCAAAATGGCGGGCCAAATGTTGACGTTCCATGAGTCAGACACGTTCCGGCACCACAAAACATTAGACGATAGCGCTTTATATCGCTAAAATATAACCCGACTAAGTGAAATTGCTCGTTAGTTTCGTATTACACGTATGTAACTTTGAGTTGATTGAATTTGGGATTATTTGTTGTTGATTGAATTGCCGCTACGTAACTTTGTAGAAGTTCTTTATTTACAAAATTTATAGCTTCTCGTGACGGGGACCTTAGGTATTGTAATGTTTTTTTTTTCATTTCCTTACCTAAAATTATAAATGTTTCATAAAGGAGGAGCTCGTGGCTAAATAATTACAGCCGCATAGACCGATCTTCCGGGTTAAGCCACGCTTGCCGAGGTTGGTCTGTGGATGGGTGACCATTTACCATAGCGAGTTTCCTCCGTGCCTCGGAAAGCACGTAAAGCCGTTGATCCCGGCTGTCATTTGTAGATCTTTGACAGTCGTTACTGTTGGTCAGAAGCCAGAAAGTCTGACAACCAGTCTTACCAAGAATATCGTATTATCCAGTTACTGGGTTGTGGAGGTCTGATAGGCAGTCGCTCCATGTAAAATACTGATATTCAGCTGCATCTCGTTCGACTGGAAGCCGACTCCAACATAGTTGGGAAAAGGCTAGGCAGATGATGATAAATGTTTTATAAAACAATTAAGTGTATCTACCTAAGTGCACAGAATATTAAATACGAAATACTAACCTGAAACTTTCTTTTTATACCCTTTTTATCGTACGGTGAGTACTGAGATTTCTCTACAAAATGTTACCATACAAAGAATATCAAATATTTTTCAAAAGACAAAACAGATATTATATCTATTTTACGGTTTTTGATAATATCGTTTACGTTTTTTCGATAGCAGTCTCCTTGCGGCTACAATTTACGAAATGATTTCGTTGAACAGAGCATAGGTGCTACCATCTGACGCTGATTTTCAGCTGCAACCCACAAATGCCATACGCTCGAAACTAAAAAACGCACCAAACCAAATCAAACCCCTCAGACTATCTACCTATACCTACCTAGATTATATTAATTATCATTCAAGTTATCCAAACACAGGTCACTCAAATCTACGTACACTACCCAAAACTAATACAAAGTCTAATCCGAACGTTCAGTTCGGAAATAAATTGAAATCCTACATAATGAAGACGGGCGCATAAAGGCTGCAGACGGACTAATTTCGCGGCCGCCATCTTGTCGTTACCATGGCAACGAGACTGGTGCCCCCACCTCGCGCACCCCCGTTACCCCCCTGCACTTGCATTGCACTTCCTAAAGGCTAGACTAGGCTATGTGTAGAACTTAGCTATTATAGTGTATGGAGCTATAATTCGCCAAATAGACAGTTTAGATGTTTCTGCGCGGCTATTATTGATGGGAATTCAATTTGAGAGATATGGATTGTTTTTTGAGCTTGATATTGTACAAGCTTAGTTTTAGTATATACTAAACCTGAAACTAGTTTGTTCAGAATCACTAGGAGAATCGATTGACATATTTTTACAACACATTTTTTTTTTCATAAATTTCTATTTATTTTCAGTAGGTTTCTACCCATAACAGTTGACGGGAATAGACACCTTGAACCTTGAGGCTTGAGATGGTCCGCTCGGTCAGTTTCCGTGTATTAGGCAACCCCTGCATAGCACATCTCAGGCATTTCACACTTTACTAGGGAACTTAACGCGACATAAACTACGGTGTAACTTGGAGATTTATTAAAAAAAACACTTAATATTGAGGCAGTTCTGATGAAAATCTTGTTGGGGTGTCTCGGTTTTTGTACATACTAAAAATAACGTTGTATATGAATCAAGGAATCAAAGCCAATAGGTTGTCAATTTATTAGGTCCTAGCAATACTTTGGGAAATGTTTTGCCAAGTATTTAGTACGTTCAGTCCGTTGATGGGTGACCCTCCGTGCCTCCGAGCACGTTAAACCGTCAGTCCCCGGTGTCATATCTACGAGAACCTATGACAGTCGTTACTCAGAGGGTACTCAGAAGCCCGAAACTCTGACAATCGATCTAACCCTAGGATATCGGCACTGCCCAGTAAGTGGGTTGCGGAGGTCTGACAGCAGTCGCATCGTGTACAATAAATATTCAGCCGCTTCTGCGGTGCGAGCACAGATCTTTTATCGAGTCCATTCGAGAAATGTATCTATTCTAAACGTCAAATTTGACATAAGACATAGATAAAACGACAACTGCTGTCGTTGTATCAATAAGTTATGTCAAATTTGACGTTTAGAATAGATAAAGGAGATGTTTCAGAAATGTATGGAGCCTGGACTAGCACACTATATGTAAATATAGCTATACAATAAAGTAACCGTTTTTAATGTTATTTTTCCATAATTTTACTTCGTTTACTTGTACATTCAAGATATCTTGGTTAAGAAAAGCAACACTACACATAAAAATATGGTGGATCGAAATGATGTGATATGTCATTTTGACAACTGTTGACATGTCATAGGATGGAGGGATAGGTTTAAGACTGTCGAAGTTGTCAAACTCACGTCAATGTCAAACACAACTGTCATAGCTACAAGAAAAAAAGGGTTAACATATTAAAAAACGTCCCCAAATAATAATTCCAGTACAAGAGTACTCTTCTTCAAATTAATTTATTTGTATTTTATGGTAATCCCCTATATTTTTCCTCTTTTTCTTTATACTGTACATAGTGGTGGCCCAAAATCAAACATCTCCTTTGACATTATAGATAAAACGACAACTGCTATCGTTTTATCAATAAGTTATGTCAAATTTGACGTTTAGAATAGATACATTTCTCGAATCGACTCGATAAAAGATCCGTGCTCGCGGGGCTGGTTAGACTTGAAGCTGTCCAACATACCTCGGGTTTCTGAATTGAGAATTCGGTATAAGCAATACTTAAGTAGTATTTGAGTACGGGGTTGTCAAAAAAATACTTTGAAATCCGTAATTTTTTTGACAACTCCGTACTCAATAATGTTACTTAAGTACTGCTAAAGCCGAGTCCGCTGCGCCGTGTTTTTGTGTTTGCAAACAGGATAACATTGTTTGCTAACCGAATAGGGGCGTGGCCTAACAGTTTTGTTAGCAAAAGTGGCGCTGCGGGGTGGCATATCATTGTTTGCTAACCGATTGGCGCTGCGGGATGGCTTAACATTGTTTGCTAACCGAATAGGGGCGTGGCCTAACAGTTTTGTTAGCAAATGTGGCGCTGCGGGGTGGCTTAACATTGTTTGCTAACCGAATAGGAGCATGGCCTAACAGTTTTGTTCGCAAAAACACAATAACATGTTAGGAAATTGGCGCTGCGGACCCAGCTTTATCCTAGAATTCTCAATTCAGAAACCGGAGGATAGTAAGGAAAAGGCTAGGCAGAATAATATTTTGGAAATATTTTCAGCATTGTATTTTTTTGCATCGGTTTGACAACGTACTATTAACTTCGACACCGAAACTACACAAAAACGGTACCTTGCAGTTAGTCAAAAAATACCCCCGTTTTCCAATACGCCATATGTGAATCTGTTTGTCTATTTTTTTCCATATTTTTCCATGATATTGGGAAATACAGACAAACAGCGTCAGCTGCATTTCTTCCGCGCAAGTTGGAATAGTGAGCATAAGTTCAAACAAGCTTTGTTTTCAGGTTATAGGTAGATTTTAGACCTTGCTTTACGTGTCGATCAAGAGGCAGTGTTATTAGGTGGAAACTTCCGTAGTTACAGTAAAATGTATCGTTTCAGGGTTTCGTACCCAAACGGTAAAACGGGACCCTATTACTAAGACTCCGCTGTCCGTCTGTCACCAGGGTGTATCTCATGAACCGTGATAGTTAGACAGTTGAAATTTTCACAGATGATGCATTTCTGTTGCCGCTATAACAACAAATAGGTACTAAAAAACAGAATAAAATCTCTCATACAACAAACGTGATTTTTTTGCCGTTTTTATAGATAATGGTACGGAACCCTCGTGTCATCGTGTGCGAGTCCGACTCGCACTTGGCCGGTTTTTTATTTCTTCACTTAAGATGAATTCTTTTTTTATATTATTCGTAAAAAGTGAACATCTTGAAGACGTAATTTTATTAATTAGCGCAGAAAATTATTGCATTATATTGATATGTTTGACGACACCTTTGGTGAGAGCGATTGGCTTTTGCGGTAGGGGTTCGAGGAAGCGAAAATACCTGTGTGGCAGAGCCCTAACTTGATCTCCTTAAAAGTTATGACAATTTGAGTGTTTTTTAAGAAAATATCAAAATTTGTAATAAATGGGCAATTAGAATGAAATGAGTACCTATTTTAAAACAATAAAATTAAATGGTGTTTAGTTGCTTAAAAGTTCTTTTAAGACAGTGATTACCATGATATATGAGTATTGGCATTTTTTCAATATCTTTTAACACTCACGAAAAAAAAATTATAACTTTAAAACTTGCAGTAAAAAAGTGTACTACCAAAAAATACTGCAAATAACCCCAACTATCGCCCTGTTTCGTTTGATCCACGATTTTTACCCATCCTGTATAAAGACCTCTTGTGCAAAACTTCATGCTTAGATATAGATCCGTCAGTTTAAACTGTGCGTTGTCTGTCAGCCAATCCGAGATTTATTAAGTACAGAAGCAGAAAACGAACTACAATTTTTCTAAATATCTATTCTTTATTCTTTAATTTATTATCCAGTTAAAATTAGTTTGTGACGTCAAAGGATATATTAAAATTCCTAGAAAACAAATCCAAGGAAAGAAGGCAGAGCTTTCTTTTCCCAGATTTTCATTTAGTTCTAGGTTTAAAAGGCCAAGGCCTTTTAGCCAGAATATTAAAAAATTCAAGCTCATTATTGAAATTTTTCCGAATACTTTCAAATCGTATTTCGTTCTTAGCATTTTACATACTATTTTAAGGTTAACTAAAAATTAGAGGCACATGAGACTTTCCAACTTTGCCTCTATAGTTGGCAACGTATCAGCAATCCTCTTGTTTAGTATACAGGGTTTCCCGAAACTCAACGTCAAACCGGGAACAAATGATAGTATATCGGGTGTAAAAAGACCCATAACGATAACGAAAACCACGTATTCTACCCATCATTGGGATCTTTTTTTTCGAACAAACCATACGTGGTAAATCATTGGTTTTGGAGATATTGAAGGTCAAGGTACACTTTTTTTTTAGTTTTTTCCAAAAACGATTTCCAAGTCATAATACTAAACTTTCTTCCATACAAACATTATCGAAAATTTCAATTTTTCCTAATAAATTACGCATTTGAAGTTACAAAAACGCAATGAATATCAAACGCACACGGACCGCCTTGGCTCGGCTGTGTGGCCGCTGCACGCATGCAAACGCGCGGCATCGAAACAACCATAATTTGCGCGCTACAAAAAAAAGCGTTTTTTTTCATGCCAAAAAATAAAAGTCGTTTCCCAGCAATTATTTTTGGTCAATGTAATTTAGTTTGATGTACAGAGTGCGTAGATTTCGGCTATGTGATGGGTCTTTTTACACCCTGTATGAAAGTCGAGAAAAAATGTTTAAAAAATTTAAAGTTGTATACTGTTTAGTATGTAGTTAGATTTATGAAGAAATAAAAAAAATACAAAAATGTTAACTATGAAACTCAAAAAAAGGAAACTAAAAAAAACCGAACAGTCTTAAATTGCCCTAGGATTTGTTCCTGCCTTGTCTTTGAGTTTCGGGACACAATGTATTTAGGTGGCGGTTATAACTTTCCATATTAGCCAACCGATAAAAAAAGTTTTGATTCAACCAGTAGTTGAACAAAACATGTCAGTATTTAACAGAGCGCCTGTGATCTGATCTCCGAAACCTACAAAAGTGTAATAACACTGTCCTAACATTTCAATCTATGGCCAATCGGACGAGTAATTCAGGTGTGATTGAAAAGCCAGATATAACGGAAGAACAGAGGCGAATGCGTTGCGGTATTGATATTGGCTGCCACACATCAAACCAGCGAAGGCCAACACGTTCGTCATTTGTTAAAGGACCATGCGTCAAATTGGGCTCAGTGTCCAACAGAGTTATGGCATATGCCATTGTAAAGGATTCTATTTGTACTTAAATTGTTACTACTGGCACTTCCTTCAATTCTATTGCAGAAAAAATATATACACCTAAATAGGTTTTGTAGAAAAAGACAATTGGTAGTCATAAAACTGTTATTATAACAAGAAATATACTTTAAAATAACGGTAAACAATAGATGCGCCTGCGCCCGTGTGATTTGCAACACTCTCCATCCCTCACCTCTCGGACGCCTGCCTGAGCGTCCGTCCGCTCTCTTAGTCAGTCGAGTATCTATTGGTATCTAGGGCTAGGTTGGTACATACAATTTAATCCACCGACAGGTTATCTAAACGATAGTTATATTGATTGAAATGTAAATAAAAATATTTTTAACTGATTTATTTTTATTATTTTTTGCACCTGGAATTAAAACTAGCATAAGATGTCAAACAATAAAAACTATAATGTCATAACAGCAATATTTTGCAGAATTATAGTTTATTTATGGTAGGAGAAAAAATATTTAAAGCAAAATATTGATTCTTCAGAAAAATGAGTTTATACAAGGTTAATCAGAAAGGGGGTACTAATCCGAAAGGGTGTTAAAGTACCCATAATAGTGAGTAACTTTTGTTCTACCACTTTCCCCAAAAGTAAATAGTGTCAGAGATATAGCTGTTCAAAAATTAGAAAAAAAAATACTAAAATCCATCTATCCTCAGCTATGATCAGCTTTGTTTACATTTTAGATCATATTTAGGGTGACAAATTAGAAGCTCCATTTCTGAATTCTTAACTAAAGTATGGACGAAGAATTTATGAAAAAACTAAAATAAAAATTATTTTACATGGAAATAAAAAATATGGAATTTTGACATTTAAACACTTTCTTTAAAACCGTCATCAGTGATACTTTAAGTGGCCAGCGGATAAGCACCCCCTTTCTGATTAACCTTGTATATTTATATTTATCAAAGTACAAGTACATTCAAAGTGATTTCATCTCTGTTTGTGGATGAGCCCAGGCTTCATACATTTCTGCCCATGGTCCTTTGACCAAACTTTGCATAGAACGAAGCCTGTTTCATTCGTATTTAAGCGGTATCGAAGTCCGTTCGTTGGCACTCGTTGGCTCGGTGTGTACATGCCATTATGCGTCTGTTTATGCATGGGGATGTGCGTGAAGTAGGCGGTGACGTCACAGACGATTGTGTGCTTTACATCGTCAATATGTGCCTCAGGGCATACATAAAGGAAGCTGGTAACCAGCGCCGACCTACCAGCGCTTATCGGTACTGGTCCGTGCAGGTAACTGCTACATAAAGGAAGCGGGTAGAAGCAGAGGCTGGCATTTTTTAACAAAAATACGCCTTATTCCCTTGCAAATACAGCAACAAATGACGGCCTACCAGCGCTGATCGGAGCAGGTCGGAACTTGTCGGCGACGTTCGGAACTTATCAGTCAGTATAGAAACTACCTGCGCCGACTAACTGCGCGGACCAGCACCGACAATTGCTGACAGATCGGCGCCGGCAACCCGATTTCTACTTGTATACGCACTTATAATGGTAGTGCATAAAAATGCCGCCAGAAAAAAAATGTTTCGGCGAAAAGTTGTGAGGATTTCATCGTTTTTTAGGAGAGGACTGCCTAGTACATTTTTATGAAAAGAGTTCTAATACGAGTAGTCCGTAAATGTCCAATCTTAAGCATAGACCGTCCCAGATAACATACCCGACAAAAAATGAGAATACGACGCCATTTTATATTATTATCTAAAATGGTACCTAATTGTTTCGCTGAACGAAGCCAAATGTGAGCAATCCATCAGAATATTAATTATTATATGAATTTTAAATACAACTGAATTTGATAAACTTTTTTTATTCGAATAATAATATGAAAAAATAACCTCCTTTAAAATATCAGCTGGTTAAGCGGTTGTCGTTAAAATTAACGAAGGGGAAAACGTTTCAATAGAATGATCTGCAAAAGCAACGAAATCTGTATTCTACTATCTTTTGGTTAGGCTTAATTAAAAAAAAACACTGAACAATTCATTAAAAAAAGTTATTATAACGATGTTTTGAACAACAATTTCCGATATTTGCAGTGCAATCAAACTTATAGTTACGGAAAGTTGCGAACGACGAGTCTGCCCGTGACCAAGAGCGCTGTAAACACGAAACGTCTGGAAAAGTAAATTGAAACAATAAAAGGCAAATAATCCGTAAAATTAGGTTAGGTTAGGGTTTCTTTGCGCTATAAACAACTGTAGTAACTGGCAGAATTACGTAATATCTTTTTACGTTCTGTCTACACATTTAAAAAGTAAAATTTTAAATTCAGAATGACGTTTCTACCTCCAATCTCTCGATTGACGATCAAACTTCTCTTATTGCAAAAACAGGATTCCAAAATTCAAAAAAATCCGAACCCAACTTAAATTTATTTCGAACTAGGTATCTCCTTCTTTTTCAGTCACCGAGTCCGCGAGCACGAATATCGACGCTAGAGTCCGCCTTCGAATTATAAACTCGGGCGAAATTTGCACAGAGCACTTTGTAATTGCAAATTTCCTAACTGTGCGCATGCGCTATAAGGCGATCAATACGCCAAGACTTTATTATTGTTTTTTTTTCTTAATACAATAACAGTTTACGCGCCAAAACGTCAAAAGTGAGGTTACATTTTTTTAAATAGAATTTTCGAATGTCAGAATTTATTTCGAAAATGGAAGCATATATTTTTATACAAATTGTGTCGGGAAGACGGGGAGGCGGCTAGGGGTGGGACCGCCCGCTCCTATTGGATAGTTACTCTAAACTATTGCCTGAAACTTTCATTAATGCATTCTATTACCTCGTTTATGCAATATTCGGTATTCTATTGCATTGCGGAATGCGTAATTTTATGTTGAGTTACGTATGCATAAAGAAATATGAATATGGGTGGCATTTTAAAATTCAATTTGTGAAATAATTAACGCGAGTTATTCTGAGTAATTAAAGTTAAAAATAGGATATATTAGACGTGTATAATAAATGCTATCACATTATAATTCAGGCGTGAAATGTGTAATGCGTAGGTACTCTTTATATTTAGCGGACGCCCGTCGTAATTTCCGGCAGATATTTGAAAATTTCATAACTTTTCATACTGTTTCAATGTTGTAAAGAGTCGTTAAATATTTTATTTAGGCCGCAGTTGTTGCGAAATTGCTCCTTTTGATTACAACCCCCGGGATACTGGGGAGTACTGTTACAATTGATTTTGTAAATATGTAACGTCAACTATGTTACGGAAACGGAAATACTTGAAAAGAATTTTTATAAACTGTTGAATCACAACGCATGAAAAAGGGAAAAGCACATTTTCCATAAAAAAAAGTTTTAATAGCTTTGTTAATAAAGTAGGTATCAGAGTTTATATT
Organism: Amphipyra tragopoginis; assembly: GCA_905220435.1. Classification (NCBI taxonomy): domain Eukaryota; kingdom Metazoa; phylum Arthropoda; class Insecta; order Lepidoptera; family Noctuidae; genus Amphipyra; species Amphipyra tragopoginis. The sequence goes on along the minus strand of HG991997.1, from coordinate 5,548,079 downwards.
GTTGAATTCCTAAAGCCTGAATTACATAGAAACAGCTTAAGGCGCAGGCGCGTCACTTTCATACATTTTTCGTGGCGCTTTTATTTATTTATTTATTTAAACTTTATGCAACAAAAAAGTACAAAGGCGGACTTAATGCCTTAGGCATTCTCTACCAGTCAACCAAAGGTGGTGAAGAGATATCAAGGCAGGTGCAAATTATTGTACGACAGTAAAACGAGAACAATTCAGATTAAAAAAAAAAAACTCAAAGCAATTACACAAATAAATTTAAATGTACACAGGTACAAAATAATTAAAATTCTCAATACTTATATATGAATAATTTACTAATAAAATCTACTAATAAAATCCTATACTTACATAAAAAATATATATACCGCTTCAATTTTTTTTCGCGCAAAATGTATGAAAGCGTCGCACCTGCGCCGTGCCTGCGCCTTAAGCCGTTTCTATGTAATTCACGCTTAATGGCGAACATTATATTAATTTTTTTTCTACGTCATTTCGTATTAGTTAATAAAACAATTGTAATTGCTAACTTTATTTTACATAAAAAGTAATTTATTATTTCTAAAAAATAGGGCATGGCAGATGACAGTTAAGTTAATCTGTTGCATTTAATTTGAAAAACAAATTAAATTCAATATATTAATAAATTCACGCCTATTTCCCATAGGGGTAGGCAGAAACTACAGATCGCCACATGCTACGATCCTTAAATACTCAGGTTAGGGAACTCAATTCGCTTCAGCCACGTTCATAAGGCTAAGCGTATGCTGAGACGCAGGTGACGCAGGTGCACGCAGCGCAGCGCAGAGCAGATTTGTACTAGTTAAAACTCGAATGTGTCTTCGAGCTGCGTCGCAGCATGCGGTCGTGGCCTATGTCTGCCTCGCCTGCCCTGCGCGGCAAAATCTGTACTGTGCTGCGCTGCGTCACCTGCGTCTCAGCATACGCTTAGCCTAAACCTTGTCATACACTGGCGGCGGTTGAGAGTACTACGCACCTGTCCTTTTATTAAGAACATGACCAGCAACATGTATGTCCATGATGTATGGGCCCACTAAGGCGTCCTTTACTGACGTTTCCATTGACATCCGCCTTATAAATTCATTTTGTTAATCTTCGTTCACTCATTCTCTCAACACGATATTTATAAACTTAACAAACATAAATTAACTAGCTGTACCTGTGCTGTATGCGTTGCAATGCACTTTTTCCTACTTACTACCTACCCACTACCTACCTACTACCTACCTTCAGAAACAAAATCAAAATAGTAACAAAAAGTTAAAACCATTTTCATGCATGCGGTAAACAAATGAAGAATCTGGACATACTGAGATAATTTAGTTTTTTTTAAATATCTAAATTTTCTTTCATAAGAACCTTCTCCTGACAACTACAAATAAAACAAAAAAAAAATTGCGAAATCAGTCCAGCCGCTCACGCGTGATGCCGTGACCAAGGGAAATAGGGATTCATTTTTATATTTATAGAAGATTATTTGTAAACTGAAATGAAAACTACCGTTCTCCCTGTCTACCAATTTTCCGCAGTCAATTAAGTCAAGGCTGCCAACTCACGGGAGCTAAAAAAAACTACTCCGCCAACAATGGACCATTGTAACCCTGTGTCTGCACTCACACACGCCCGGATACACGTACGAAATGATCACAAAAGCTTTAGCTATACGTCGCTGGGTAGCGTGCATTCTCGTCTGTCTTACTAACGAGCCAATATGCTGATGCTTTCGTCTGCAGACAACCTTTCAAACTTACCTATCTTGAAACTAATGTGAATCTTTAAGAATTTCGTATGGCTTAAAAAAAAACTTTAGTAGGTAATGAATTTTCTAGTAGTTTTATATTAGGAAGATTTTTTAGTGCAAGCTGTTGCGATAAGTGGAAAATTTATTGTAAGAAATGGACCAAAAATACTATTGGCCTTTAGCCCAACAAAATGATGCCTCGGTCAAAGGCTAGCGTTAGATATCTTTTAAAGTGCCTTTGAATTGGAAAAATCCGATAGAACACGCTATTACATTTTTATTACGCCGTTTCCAAGAAAAGGTATTTCGCTCCGCAATCTGCTGCCGTTGAATCGGCCAATTTTTGAATGCTATCCGAATGGAAAGGTTATTTTTTTTAAATTAATAGAGGGGTTGTGTTGTTTTTTATTGGTAGTATCTGTCCGATATGGAAACTTGACTTGACTTGGAAAGTTATTGGTTAAATAAAGATTTATATTAAGCTATCAAGAAGTTGAACTTGGTTAAGCACAGATATACAGGATGTTAACGAATTCGTGTAATTCCTTCAAACCGCGTGATCTACTGGTGACACTGATTGACGCTGTATAGGTTTTTTTAAGAATCAACAAAAAAAAGTGTTCAAAAAATTAACCATGGTATTCTGTATCTGAGTAATTTTTGCGTCGCCGTGACTTCATTAATTTATGCATGACATCGAAATTTTGTATCACATATAAAATTTATAATGGCGAAAAAAAAAGTTTATTTTTTATTTTTAATCAATCTAAATCTCATACGGGGTTAATCTATACCATTAATAGATCATGTGGTTTGAAGGAATTACACGAATTCGTTAACTCTCTGTATTTTTTAGGGTCCCGTAATTAAACCATTTACTAAACCTGGCAGCGGCCTGTCCGACTGTCACAGGATATATCCCAGCAACCAAAACAGGTAGCCAGTTGAAATTTTCATAGATTATGCTGTTGTAGCATGAATCCTGGCAGATAATAAAAAATACAAAACTAAATCTCAAGGGGGGTCCAGACAAAATACTACTTTAAAAGTTGACTGTTTTTATACGATTTTTGTTCCGACTGTTCCTATCTCAAAAATGGCAGTACATTTATGATTTTCAAAATTTTGATTATTGTCCATACTCTACAGATAAACAACAATCACTAAAAAACACTTCTATCCTATAATTGGTATGGAAACCTTTTTTCGTGGGAAAATCCTCATGGATTCCCTTCGCCCGGTCCCTGCATGCACCGCGACCCCGGCAGGCCTCGGTCCGCCAGCCCCTGGCAGACCTCTTCCTCTGTGGGGCCTTGCCCCACGTCCTCCTGAGAGGCGCGCACGGAACACAGTGCGCCGCCTACTCGGGCCTGTTACTGGTCGGACGACGGGTCCCCTAACCCGCCGCCCGCAGGCAGGCCACACACTACGGTGGCCGGAGATCGTCGTGTGCCCTCCGGCACCCGGTGCGTCTTGCGCGGGAAGGGAGAGTGGCAGCTGCCTCTCTCTCCCTCTCCGCTCCCTCCTTGGTCGCCATCACCTCCTCGCAGATGGAGGCGACGGCTTCCCACGCACTCTCGCTTCCGATATGGAAACCTGCGAGCGCGAATATGACTCGCACTTGACCGGCATCCTGTCCGCTAGTGCAAAAATAACCTCTGGGTCATTCGTCATTATACTGATTTCAAGTAACTCATATATTCCACGTTGTTCTCTTAAACCTAGTTTAATCTTTCATGGATACACCTTTTTATTATTATTAATGATCTCCATTTATTATAATTTGTGACTTTTAGTTGTTACAACAGTTACGTTCCATTTTAAGTCAATGAAAAAAGCGTAATGAAGATACATCTATTAATAGATCTGGTTGTTCTGGCAAAAAGGTACTAATATTCCTCCTAAAAAACATCCAATATTCCAATTTTTTCTACAGCGATTTCAGCCTTAATTAAGGTGATTAATACACAATAATGACTCTCTATAGCCACTTGCCGACACATATGATCGCTTTCATCGCTGGCTGTCCGTATTAAAAGAATTTTGGCACGTATCCATATTTTTATGGCAACTCATTATTTTTTCCAAACAATGATTATTTTAAACTTTTACAGCTATTTTCGGAGTTTTTCATCTGAACAAAACAGCAAAAGTGTATTGACATGTCAATTTTGTTTTACAACCGAAACGAATCATTCCTTTGCCTGCAAAGACGATTTTTATTCTATTGCGTGTTTTTTGTTTTTTCACATGTGGCCATTTTCTTGCAGGCCAGTTTTCTATACCATATCTTGCACAGCAAAAAGTTTGCTATTTAAAAAACCTAATTGAAATCTATTCATCCAGTAACAATTAAAAAAAAGAATTTAATCCAACGTTGGTTAGGGTTTAGGGTACATATTTTGAAGAGCCAAATTATAAGGTTAAGTACATGTAATCTTCGATCAACAATAGCAATTGTTGCTATTGTTGATCAAAGCATGTAATACTTATTATTTCTATGGGTTACATATACACGGTGACACTGACATTCGACACAATGCAATCGCGACACTGAAATTAAACCCGAGCTAATGCGCAACTCAGAGTAACAGCGATGTACCTACACACTACGACACTCGTGTCGCCGTGTATCCTTACCATAAGAGCCACCCATTGCATCAAACTTCAAACCTCATTTATTCAAAATAGATTGGAACTACTTAGTTCTTTTTGAACGGCAATGTTACAAAAGACAGCCCCCAAAAACGCCCGCCCTTCACCGCTTCCTAGTGTTTATGCTGTGAAGAAGAAACGGCGCAACAAACTCCCCAGCAATCCCCATCGCCAAGGGTGCCAAAGCATGGGCAACCAAACTAAAAAGACCAGTAGTTATCTGGACACTAGCACCAGGCTAAAGAAAAAAGTTTAAGTCAGTTTTAACTCCGTTTTATTTTTTATTTCCTCTAATACGTTTTACTGCATAATCAAGTAACGTCGTTCACAAATAAAATCAGTCAAATTGCTTTGCGAACATGTGCCTAGTCTTTGAGAAATATGGAAATTGCGTCTCGGCTCAAATTTAATTTAATAATGGCCCCGTTTTCCCAGATATAGGCATAAATTAAGCTAAATTCATCAAATTAATTTGAATTTTAATGTGAATAGTTTATTCGTTTTGATTATATTACGAGTGTTTTGGTATGAGGGGGAGAAATTAATTATTTTTCCAACTTCTAGACCTAATTTCTTAATTTACTTAGCAAGAATGATTAAAGTTAATATTCGTATTTCGTTACGGAAAAGTTTATTTTTTGGGTGAATCAACTAATAAGTTACGTATATGCGTTACAACTTCTTTTTATGCGGATTGGCAAACATACCTATGCCAATTGCCCAGCTGATGGAAAGTGGGTAGGTACCCCCGCCTATATACTACACATATACACCTTTTTTTTTATCGTGGGAAAATCCTCATGGATACCCTTCGCCTGGGGAAGGCGAAGGGTTATGCCGGACTCTTACCGGCTAAAAACCCACGGTGTTCCTTCTACTGACCCTTGGCCGGGGTCACGGGATTCGTAGCTGCATGCACCGCAACCCTGGCAGGCCTCGGTCCGCCAGCCCCTGGCGGACCTCTCCTTCTGTGGGGCCTTGCCCCACGTCCTCCTGAGAGGCGCGCACGGAACACATGCGCGCCGCCTTCTCGGGCCTGTTACTAGTCGGGCGACGGGTCCCCTAACCCGTCGCCCGCAGGCCACACACTAGGGTGGCCGGAGATCGTCGCGCGCCCTCCGGCGGCGCCCGGTGCTTCTGGCGCGGGAAGGGAGAGTGGCCGTCGCCTCTCTCTCCCTCTCCGCTCCCTCCAACACCAAGATTAGTGCTGATGCGTTGCCAACCTTAAAGACAAAATTGTGAAGTCTCATGTGCCTGTAATTTCAGCAGCGCCCATACCCTTCAAACCGGAACATTGCAATGCTGCTTGACGGCCGAAATAGGTATGGTGGCAGTACTTCCCCTAACGAACTCTTACACAAAGAGTTCTTCTACCATCATCATCTTCCTGCCCATATCCCATGTTACTTGGGGTCGGCGCAACATATTTTCTTCTTCCATTCCGTCCTGTCAACCTGCTTTCGGGAGCCGGATCCGATTATCTGATCGGATTCATGAAATACACGTACGATTCTCGTGTCCGATTTTTTCTGGACGACGACGACGCCCGGACGATGCTTACGATTCTGACATCCGATCCGATAGTCTGATCGTACGTGTAACTCATGCTCAAACAAATGTATGACGCGGAGGCCTTCAGATAGTCTGATCAGACTATCGGAACCGACTATCGGAGGCAAGTATCAGACGTTTATTTGGGCTCTAAGTACCGGAGGCGTACTATTCTGAGTTCATATTTTTCACACTACAATTTGTGAATACTTAAACTGACACTATATTCATTTCTAAACATTTGTTTATAAACACTAAGTATCAGAAACAAAAATGTACGTATTTCTGAAACATTGGCATGTTGCAGTAAACACTAATGACAGTTTTTGATAGCAAAAGCTCCGAAACAATGTTTCTAAAAACATTTACTTGCAACTTGTATCCGAAACATTGCTTACTAGTGAATACGTTGCATAAATGTCTGACTGACGTATGCCTTCGGAATACATAACTATCTTTTAACCTTCGTAAAATGAAAGCCGACAACGCTTCCTTAAAGATTCAACTTAAGCGAGAACTTGAACACTTCAGAGAGGAAGTTAAAATCCCATTTTAAATAAAAATAACATTCAAGCTACAGCTGTAAACAAACGAAATATTCATGTTATCTCCAAATAAAACAGCATTTCGCGCCAAGCGTATTGAAATAGTGCTTCCCGCAGTACAATCCCGCAAGCACTTACCCCGGGATCCCGGGAATCCCGCGGGTTGTCACGTCCCGGGACGCGAGCCACCGTGAAACGTTAGCACTAGAGGTGTGCAACAAGTGAATCGATGTGACTTTTGAGCCCGCTGCTAATAAGACACGGGTGACAACCCTCGGGAGGCGATTAGGGCTGCGGCTGACGCGGTTTTAAGAACGCGCCAAATGAACCGATGTGGTATTGGAAGTGAATTGTGGCGTCGTTCGCGGTTTGTGGACAGAGAATTTGTGGATAAAGCCGTGTTAGAATGTAACAGTTTAAAAGTAGGGGCGATGTTAAACTAGGGGGTGATACGAAGTTATGGAATGCCATTCTATCAATTATGTTGCCACGCATATAAAACGCTACTCGCACTGGCTGTGAATTAGTCCTGTATTTGAACTGTACGATTTTATAGAACGAAACTCGGGGTCGTTGTGTTTAACAAATTTTCACTTCGACAATCCCGCCTCCTTATAGGATTTGCGCGCCCCTTGAACATGAACTGCAGCAAGGCCAAATTAAATTGAAAAAGCGTATTTCACACTACGCTCCTGCTACGTGTAACATTGAAACCGCAACGTACGATTTGTCGTGAAAGAATCTCTGCAACAAGTGGGGTTATAAATTGGACGACACATTCGATGATGTAGCGCTAGTGATGTGCACCGGTGTCACGTACGCGGGAAATCGGGTATTCTAATGCAAATCGCTTTCGCTCCATCAAATTGTATTCTCTGTCTGAATGCGTAGGGAATAATTTTATCGTTATGAAATTGTTCCGAATTATTGGGCGTTCGCGTGAATTGAGAAAGTTATGGTTCTCTGGGCATGTATTTTTATTTACTTTCTTGGCCCATTTTCCTTTATGGTGTGTAAATAAAACGCTTCTTAAACATGTGTCATTTATTTGATGAGTTAGAATTGTCGTGCTCAGATGGCGACTATATAAGGTCCATTCTATTCATACACGAAATATGATATATGTGGTAAAGAAGCGAAAGTTAAGCGAAAAAAAAATAATTAAGTATTTTTTTTTACTTAATTAATATAATTGTAATAACGCTTGAGACATTTCGCATAAATTTGAAAAAAAAATTGCCCGCTTCAATGACAATAAATACTACGTAGAAACTATCATAATGGATGTTGAAAATAGTAATGAGCCAGTATTTGTTATGTGTATCAATTAAATTTAAATAAATTAATTTAAAAAAAAAACTAAGTTTTTTTTTTCAATTTATGTGGCTTCTTTACCACCTACAGATGTATCCCTTAAAATATTTCGTGTATGAGTAGATGAACCTTATATTACTATACTGCAAGCATCGTCTAAACATGCGCTCATTTTCATCAAACAATCTTTTTCATGGAACTAATTTATCAAATCCAAGAACTATTACAAAACAAAATTGCGCATGATCGAGGAAAATCATGAAGATAGAGTCAACAAATAGATTTAGCTGAAAAATACTTTTAAAATCAAAGTCCGAGATTTCAGGAATAACAGCAATGGTTTTTTAAAACATTAATTTTAGTTTTGACAGCCTCTATGGTCTAGTGGTCGCAAGCATGACTGCTGAACGTGAGGTGCCGGGTTCGATCCCCAGGTCGGGCAAAGTATTATTGAGTTTTTCTGTGTGGAATTTCTCAGCAATAGCCTGGAGTCTGGATTCGTGCCCGGTTGATGGCAATAGGTTCGCCCCCTATTACATGGGACTATAGGGCGAAATGAGGATGTACATACATGTACATATACAGCTCTGCCCAACTCTTCAGGGAATACAGGCGTGAAGTTATGTAAGAAGAGAATTTTTGTCCAGACATTCCATTTAATCATATAAAAAGATATTACATCATTAAAATATATTAATACTCGTACATACTTTAAGTGGTCTTGTTCTACTTAATAAAATATACATAATGTATCCGTGTGTTCCTGAATAATTCATGATACATGTCGATATCCAGAAAGTTCTACGACATTAACATGTTGTCTCTGGTCTACGTAAAAAAAACTTATGTTTAATTTAAATATTTACCGCGACAGAGCAAAAAGTTTGTCGACGGACGGTAGGTACAATATTGCAACGTGCTTTATTCTGTAGCATCTGTTACGTTGAGTACACATAAAAATGGGAAAGTTTGAAAAGTCCGCACTTTTGTTCAAAATTTTCCCGTAAAACGTAGTGATTATGTGCTCGGTGGTAGCCCTTACAATTTCGGAATGTTTACATAGAGAAATAAGCTGTTCAACAAAAAAAAAACATTCGTCTCTTAGGACCAATTTTTCTTAACCAACTTTTTGGTCTTTCATGAAATCCTTGAGCTATGGTTTTCTCCACCCTAGCTACATCCCTACCTACTAATTTATAGCCAAATTGTTACACGGTATTTATTCTTCAGCGTGGCACGTGTGTTGTAAGAGGCTTAACAGACGACTTTTAATATATCGTGGATTACTCGGGTACGCTCCAAAATCTGTTTTATTGCCGGATTATATCTCCGTATAGCGTAAAATCCGCCCGTGCGTTTTACTGCCGTTTTCAATATTTATGTTATCAAATTGTCCTGGAGTATTTTCGTAATCCTTTGGATTTCAGGGCATAACTTTCACCTACGTGTCTGTGCTCTCTCGTAAAATTATTTTTAAACGGAGGGTTGTATAAAAGTCTGCGGAAGCACCCCAATTTAAGCCCTATGAATATGAAAAATTAAGAGGGTTAAAATGGACACACTTCATCATCCGAATACGAGAGATTAATAAAAATATACAGCTATAAGTAATAAATTAATCAGTGACTGCTGACCAATGAAAACTGGTCCTCGTGTACAGGAATCATCATAAAAACAAAAACAAAACAGTTACATTCTAAAATTAAAATTCAAAAATGAACGAAAGAACGCCACTTTTTTTCTTCTTCAAATAATTTCAACTAACATCAAAAAGAAGTGTATCTACAAATAGAACATTTCTATCACATTACGATAGTTGTAAAACCCGTCTACACTGGCCGAGTAAAAACATAAAAACGTACAAGTCACCGTTCAGGGCCTTAACTTTTTCCGGGTGAACGGAAAATTTAATTTTCTCGGGAAATTGGTATCCCGGGGCACGGCGGTACTGCAATGAATCGAATTTGCCCGATAAAACTCGAATAAATACTCATTGTTGTTGGTAGCGGCTAATAAAAATGATGACTCCGACATTTATATAAAAATATCGTTAGCAACTTTTGTTTTGTCGTATCGTCGAAGCTGGAAGTTCGGAGTATAATTATTGATATCATAGAAAGTCTTTTTGATATTGATTATTTTGTTGTAAAAAAGTGAAACGGCACGATGTGTATGGGATACCGGTTGCGTACCGCCCGTCGTCCCAGGACGACACTTAATTGTCTTATCTATTGTGTCTATAATTACCATGCTTGAGGTTTTAAACTTCTTCACAGCACGCTGGGAATAGACGCGTTGTAAGATTCAACAAACCCAGCACGCTTGGTGGTAGGATCTACACGGTCCGCTCCAGCTACCAACCTCACATTAAAGTACGGCGTCAAGTAGTTTACTGTGTTCCATCGTATGTATGTAAAAGCCAGAGGGGTATAGGGAAATTTCTATATCTCAGTTAATTGGATCCGTGTGCATTATTATAATACTTATGGACAAAGCAGACAAGTTAACAGGTATTATCTCTGCTAACTCCTTTATTTGGATGTGTGCGGCTACACCTAGACCTATACTCGCTAGGCCGGCAAGCCTCGTTTGGCCCGATCCATCTTAGACACTGTCTACGCTTACTATCAGGGGCGACTTGGGCCAAACAAGACAAAGAGGAATAAAAAAAAATGTAGATGTTCAACTATACACTGCCTTACCTTTCGGAAAATGTCTAAGTGATTCTTCTTCTTCGTGTCGTTGGCACGACAATCATAATATTTTGTTAGCCCAGAACTTCGCCACTTCCACGGCGCCATCGGTGGCTGCGCAGAGATCACTCTGGCTGCAGGTTGTTGGGCTCAGAGGGCAGGATAGGAGATAGGGCATAGTTTACAGCACAGCTCCACATCCACACCCTGCTGCTGTTTGGTTCAGGTAGCCCCACTTGACGAGGTTGGAGTTACATCTTCCCACTTGAGATCGGAGGCGATTCAGGGATTTCCAGATGGGCCGAAGCGATACTATGAGATAATAAGTTCGTAGTTTCTAAAACTGAAACTAATTTTAAGTTGTTTAAAAAAAGATTCTTTGGTTCTTCCTTTAAATTTTGATTCTGCCTTCAAGAAAGACTATGAAAGAATGTTACATCTACAGCCGAAACGTTCAGAAACTCCCCAGCAACGGCAACATGACTACTGTAGCATAACAATCTCAAAAACTGCAAACAAAAGATGTTATAACCAAACGCTTTGCATTTACTTGAAATTGTTTACAATCTACAAGCGAGATATGGGAATGAGCCGCAAGATTTTTCCCAGACATCGGTACTACACTATCGTAATTCCGCGCAATAAAGACGTAACTCAAAATTTACAGCGCAACATAGGCACATAAACAAATGAATCATAATTACTATCTTCGCGGACATACGTATATAAATCTTGGGTCCGATAAATCGCCTTGAACCTACCATTATCGATAATGTCGTAAATCACTTAAAGATATTTTAATTAAACATCCTCAATATATCAGGGAGATAGCGGCCAGAGTAGGGTTGCTACCTACTGTCACAGGTCACTGGAATCAGGATTTGGGAAAAAGTGAGCGATCAGAGAAATGGTCGTGCTTTTTCGAAAATTACCAATCTGGTTCCCAAGTACTATTGATTAAATAGCACTATTGATTAGAAATAATGCTTTATTTAATAAAAATTGGTAGGTAATGGAACTATGAAAAGAATTGCAGACATTCTTCATTTACCTATTTAAAAAAAGTTATTACTTTAATTATTTTATATTAAGAGCTATGATTGTAGTGAGGGTATCATCATCTTCCACTAGTTGGATCTCAGAATTAAAACAGTGGTTGCAATATGAAATTCTTATACAAGGTTAGTCGGAAAGGGGGTACCAATCCGAAAGGGTGTTAAAGTACCCATAATAATCAGTAACTTTTGTTCTACCACTTTCTCCTAAAGTCAATAATTTAAGAGAAATAGCTGGTCAAAGATTTCATAAATAAAAAAACTTTAAAAAAGTAAAAACCGACTTCAAAAAAAACTAAACGGAGTAAAATAATTATCATTTAATAAAACTACCAGTTTCAGAAGTCGGTGCATTCAATTTGTTTCAGCGTAGAACACCGACTTCTGAAACTGGTAGTTTTATTAAATGATAATTATTTTACTCCGTTTAGTTTTTTTTGAAGTCGGTTTTTACTTTTTTAAAGTTTTTTTATTTCATACTTTTTAGTGCCACAAATTACAATTACAATAGTGTACAAATTCTCGGACCAGCACTACAACTAGAACGTCGTCTACATACGATTTGTGTATTTTTTTTTTTGTTTTTGATGACTTTTTCAAAAAGTGCTGAATCAATTTCAATAAAATTTATATGGGACCATCTCTGAAGTATGGCCTACCAAATAAAAAAAGAATCATCAAAATCCATTCATAAATGGCGGAGATATCGCGTAACAAACACATAAAAAAAAAAAAAAAAAAAAAAAGAACATTCAGACGAATTGAGAACCTCCTCCTTTTTGAAGTCGGTTAAAAATACGCTAAAATCTATCTATCTTTAGCTATGATCGGCTGTGTTTACATTTTAGGTCATATTTGGGGTCACAAATCAGAAAATCCACTTTCTGAATTTGTAACTACAGCAGGGATGAAGAATTTTTGAAAAAACTAAAATAAAAATCATTTTTATGGAAATAAAAATTTTAACACTTGCTTTAAAACCGTCATCAGTGATACTTTAAGTGGCCTGTGGATTATTACCCCCTTTCCGACTAACCTTGTATTTGAAAGTATCTAGTCAGACCACCAAACCAATACAGTTGAATTAATGCTATCTTCTTCTCTCATGTCAGCACATGCTATAAGAGAATAGCTCATGTCATGATGAAAAGATTGGCCAGACAGCAAGGTTAGCAGCGAGGCTGCCCAGGGTGCGCTGACCGTACCTTCTGAAGCATCATCACGCTTGGAGGCTCTTCAAATGCTATGATGACGAAGAAAGATGGCTGTAGAAAATAAAACACGAGTTCTATTTCATTATTTCATAGTCATAATTATTGTAAGTTTAATCGTAAAATGGCAACCCTGCGTCAATCTAGAAGGAGAGGGGATGAAATTAATTTAATTTTAACTTGATAATATATCACGTTGGCCGTCTCGCTAATAATGGAATAATGTTTGTACTAGAATCCATTTGCATTCTTATTAGATTCGCGGGAGAGATGTGCTATTTAGAACATTACAATTACGAATATCTTAATTTCGATAAAGATATTTTGCGTAATTAGAATATGATTTAATTACTTGATTACATTTGTCATCAGTAAAATAAAGCCAAGTTTTGACTACTAAACATTGTTTCGGAAACAAGTTGCAGGTAGTTCCTGAAATGTTTCTAGAAACATTTTTCCGGAGTTTGCTATCAAAAACTGTCAGTAGTGTTTACCGCAACATGTGTCAATGTTTCAAAAACACGTGGTTTTTTGTTTCTGATAGTGTTTTTAAAAGATATTTACAAATGAATACATTGTTTAGGATTCAGGACTCATTATACCTTTGTTTAACTAGCTTAAATATTCACGAGCGATTAAATACAAAAATTAATTAATCATTGAACGTCCAACGATACTATTCACGCACAAGACAAATGATCCCGACGAGACATGATAAAAGGAAGTCAAAATGTATAATAATTTTCATACGACAGCGATTCGATCAATACGAAGCACCGACGGGCTATTTCGGTGCGCGTTTAGTACAACATGTTAAACGCAAAGGCTCATCTACCAAGCCTAATGCATTTTCGTAGGCCTGATGGGCAGTCCGCAACGCTAGATATTTCATTCAACCACCCAGACTATTCAGGCTCCCTAGATTGCTATTCTAACCCCCCTCTCCGTCTGGGGGAGGAGGCAGACAACCCCCTTTCGCCCGCCTGTACGGCGCTTAATTTCCGTATCGTATGGTCATTAATTTGTAAAGTGATATTTGGTTTAATATATATATGAGTTATCGGTAGTTTATGTGCCTGTGTTTGCGTATTAAGTTTATGTAGTAATTACAATTTGTTTGTGACCTTATCATGGGTATTCGTACAAGAAAAAACTAAAATAGGTATGGCAGAACATGAATGATATTATTGTAATGAGGAACCAGAATAATAGCGACACAATACTAAAATCCCGTATGAACTACACAAATAGGACAAGACACCTTTAAAGTGTCTAAACATGGCATACGAAGCTCACCAAAAGACAATGCCAACATATCAGCATTCAACAAACTCCATTAAAACAAACCGCTGCATTAGACCACATCAAAGTGAATGCAACAAAACGCGGGAAGTTGTTTATCTGTACGAGTTTGGCGCCCTTTTTGCGCGCCCTCTGGCGTCGGGATTATGGCGGATTGCCGCTGTCACCAGCGCATTGCCGCCAACTTTTAATTACGACCATTGTGAACTAAGTTTAAGTCGACGACAAAAGAACTTTTTGTAATGAAACTTTGGCCGCCGGTGTCGTTATTATGGAGGTACTTGTTGGTCTAGTTAGTTTTTGTTTAAATAGAAATCTAGGAGGATGGGCTTTTTGTTTCTAAATGAGGTGCAGTCACGAAGATAGTCTTATCATTTTGGCCTTAATCTTCATAGTTGGCATAATTTTTCTACATTGAGAAGAAAAATTGTGCCTTCCATGTTCTGTCAGTTCAAATTGCTATTTGGTCAATTTTTGTTTTATGAAGTTTCTATGTTATTGCGTATTTCCCTCAATCGTTTATATACTTCATGAGAGGCGACAATCATAATGAAATTCTTTTTAAAGCTCAATTTCACCTGAACACAAAATTTAGTCTATTCAAGTGGTCGTCCGAAAATCCTCACTTTTTTAAATGGAAATATTATAACAACCTATCTAAATCTTAGAAGAAAGCAACATAAACCTTCCATTACATAGGTAGTTATGTATGTTTTCTATGCAAAAATATTCGAACTATGAATTTGGTTCGTTAGCTGCACATTTCCGAACACAAATTGAGCTTGTTCGTAATGTTTACACAGAAAACTGAGACACGGCTGTGCATAAATTGCAGAGCTCCACATAATTAAAAATCAACATTTACGTTCCATTCGATCTCCGTTGCTTCGTCTACGTCACTCAATGTTATTTTCTTACGTGTGTTTATTCTTCATAAATGATTCTGAAACGTAATGGTATTGCTTCTCGATATAATTAAAATTAAATGTTAGAAATCGATTAAAAGTAATGAAGGATGTGTTGGAGTAATCATGTTGATTAAAAGTGGAACTTTAATAATGATAATGGAAATTCATTAAATATATGATTTTACATTATGTCACTTTATCGACACGAACAGAACCCAAATCCAACCCAAAACTTGATGATGAAATGATATTCTTAAGTTAAAAAATTGAAAAGAAAAGATTCCTTTTTAAATCTAGACACCAACCTACGTATAAGAAGAAAAAAAAAGAAAACCAACTTATCTAATTCTTATAAGTAAAAGAAAAATAATCCGTTGGAGCAAAACCCGATAATGAGTATAAATAATGCCTTTTGTAAACTAGACAGCCGATACCGGCAATTTATGTAATGGTCGTAATTGAAGTAATGGCGGAGCCGGAATGAGTCAAGAGCGATGTTGCCAATAATGGGGTGAAAATTTGCTACATTTAGTTTTATGGAATAATAGGCAGGCGATAACTAAAAAGTGGTTCCTCCAAGGTCCGGCAAAGAATAGGATACCTCTTTTCAACACGTCAGTGCTGTTAAGATATATTAAAGACCCAAAAGCGACTTCTATTGCCTACAGTTCGAACAACGTAATAGGTCCAATTTGATCTATACCTATAGGTAAATAAAAAGAAAAGTCCTTACTGACTGACTCATCAACGCCCAACCCAAACCCTTGGACCTAGAAAGCTGAAATTTTGCATAGAGGTTCCATTTATAATGTAAGCAAGGAATAAGGAAGGATTTTTCGAAATTCAACCCCTAAGGGAATTAAATAGGGGATGAAAGTTTGTATGGAAAATCGTCACTTAACGTTTTCAACATTTTACGCAATCGAAGCTGCGGGCAAAAGCTAGTGTTTGCATAAAAGCGCAAAATAAGTGTGTACAGAAGTTGCACGTCTTCGATCTTAATGAAACTAGACGAAAAACGGAGTAATTGTTACAAGTGTTGACATTACTCCTAGTATTTTGACAGGTGTCAAATCGGACCTATTAGATTGTGCTGACTATAGTGTCCTAATGTTGCTACTTTGTAGATCCATATTCTTATTCCTAGACTAGAAGAACAGAATTAAGATACGAAGTTTTGTATCTCTAAAATTTTGTTTGTATTCACAGCCAGCAGTTACGTATGTGGAACATTAAATTAAACTACAGTTGCTAATGCTATTGTTTCAAATAAGGTTTTGTTTTCCTTAGATAACTGTTTTTTTCTTCGATACCTTCCGATAAGTATTAGTCTTGCTTGGCAAATTAAAAAAGAAGATACATTTATGGAATTTCATCAGCGTCTGCCGATTCGAATGTTGTGAACCTTTTTGCTTATAAACCGGTAGTTACTGGTAGTGCATTTGAGGTACCATCATCAGTATTAAAATCAGGTTTTGTTAAAAGAAATACCGATCTAACTATAGTGTAATTTGGTATCTTAATGTATTTTATTTTTGAAACTGACTTGAATCTCAGACAAACCCTTGAATGTTTTGTAATACATTATTAATGATGAATAGAATAGTGCATAACATTATGCATTTGACTCTGAATTAGATCGAAAAAGTTCATATTTTAATAAAGAATATATCTCTTTACCTGAAACGCCATTTTATTCATAGAAAAAAGTATCACCGATAATATATGGAAATCGATAAATATTTCTTTTCGCCTATAAGAAATTGTGTAGCTTAACACTTCCGAAGAACAAACATTATTTCCGAGCGATAAAGTAGAAAACTTTAACAAATCTATTTGAAGCGAAAGAAACTAACAAAGCTATAAAAGCGAAATAATAGTTATGGAAATAGTCTTTCATTTTCCACGAAAGAAAACTCCGCGAAACTACCGACAATATGAATGAAACTATAATATTAGAAAAGTTTCGTCCCGGGAAATGAGAAAACGTTGTAGGAACTCGTTCGTCTAATACACGTAGTTATAAACTTGTTCAATACAGCGTGTCCCAGAAAGTAGTGTCAAGCGGAAGTCCAGAGGTAGAACATTCTTTGAGGTACCCAAATCACCCCCATGTATGTTCCGCGATTTTTTCTAGTTTTCGAGTTATGAATGTTTTTCATGTTTTTTAATCAAACTCTGACTATAACGACATTTTTAATCATAGTGACGTGAGTAGTTGAGATACATGAGTAATTTTTTTTTCTGAATTAGCTCATTAGTAACCCTATCGAATGCATAAACATTTGTAACCATAGATGTAACGGATGCGTTACTAAAAAATATTGAATTGTCATAAAGTTAAAATCCTGCATGTTTCCTAAATCTTTGTGGGTGATTTAAAAATAAATCTCCCTAAACTTTTTTTGTCAAATGTATTTTAAAAACTTATCCATTTTATCAGCTATTTACTCTGTAAATTTGATCGAGCTATCTCTACGACATCACAATAAAAATTTCATTCAAAACATACAATATTGAAAATTTCAGTTGTAAAAGGCTGAATGAAAAATTGATTAAAACTAACTAATAACGTCTTTTTGAGTAACCCTCGACGCAAAAAGAGGGGTGTTATAAGTTTAACGTGTGTGTCTGTGTGTCTGTCTGTGGCATCGTAGCTCCTAAACGGATTTTGATTTAGTTTTTTCTTTTGTTTGAAAGGTGACTTTATCGAGAGTGTTCTTAGCTATCATTCAAGAAAATCTGTTGAGCCGTTTAAAGATCATCAGCTCTTTTCTGGTTGTTGAAGGGATAATGAGCAACTTCTACTGGTCTGATCGTTTCGAAATTTACTATCCTGTGACTTCAATGATATCGATGACAAGTGACAAGAAGGAGGTCATTACAACTTATCATAAACTTAAAGAATCAATAGGCACACAATACCTGTACTGTAAGTTGGGTATCATGCTGTTTCAGATGATGCTTGAGTATCAGGCCAAGGTTACCATGTTATTGTAATATCATTGAAATCACAGGATAGTAAATTTCGAATCGATCAGACCAGTAGAAGTTGCTCATATCCCTTCAACAACCAGAAAAGAGCTGATGATCTTCAAACGGCTGAACAAATTTTCTTGAATCCATAGCTAAGAACACTCTTGATTAAGTCACCTTTCAAACAAAAGAAAAAACTAAATCAAAATCCGTTTAGGAGCTACGGTGCCACAGACAGACACACAGACACGCACGTTAAACTTATAACACCCCTCTTTTTACGTCGAGGGTTACTAAAAAAGACGTTATTAGTTAGTTTTAATAAATTTTTCATTCACCCTTTTACAACTGGAATTTGCGATATTGTATGTTTTGAATGAAATTTTTATTGTGATGTCGTAGAGATAGCTCGATGAAATTTACAGGATAAATAGCTGATAAAATGGATAAGTTTCTAAAATACATCTGACGAAAAACGTTTAGGGAGATTTATTTTTAAATCACCCACAAAGATTTAGGAAACATGCAGGATTTTAACTTTATGAGAATTCAATATTTTTTTGTAACGCATTCGTTACATCTATGGTTACAAATGTTTACGCATTCGAAAGGGTCACTAATGAGCTAATTCAGAAAAAAAAATTACTCATGTATCTCAACTATTCACGTCACTATGATCAAAAATGTTGTTATAGTCAGAGTTTGATTAAAAAACATGAAAAACATTCATAACTCGAAAACTACAAAAAATCGCGGAACATACATGGGGGTGATTTGGGTACCTCAAAGGATGTTCTACCTCTGGACTTCCGCTTGACACTACTTTCTGGGACACGCTGTATAATATCGAGTGGCGGGGTGCCCCATCCCTCTCGCACTCGCTGCAGCGCTGAAACTGCCCTCGTTTAATTGCATATTCAGCTGAATAATGCCGTCGACCACATAGATATACCCGACGTCTACATCTGTCCAAACTTCAGTACCTAATGCGCGATTTCAACAAATAAGGTTGAGTTTTAATCAGTTTTAATAATCCACCTTTGTACAACCTTGAAGTAAAAATAAAACTTGGCAGTTGCGAAAGATTGTGTTTTTAAAAAAGGAACGTTGTTTCCGAGGAAGCAATATCAGTGATGGTGGTTATATCGTGCTATCTCGCTTTGACAAGTAATCGATAAAGAATCGATAACATTATTTGTCGTTTGAACTTACTGTTGGAAAATGGAATGTTTTAAGAAATTAATCTAATGGAATTGCTACGGTATAGTCAACACGTGTAGCTATAATAGTAAATGGACATTATTATTACATGGGAAACACTTGTACATAGTGTAAGCGATTGTTATGATAATGCGGGCTGCAATAGACGGAGGAGCGATGAAATATTGGCCTCTTTTGCATAAGCACCGCGGCGAAACTCGAGTGAAACGGTTCTACGATGTGCTACGCCGCCGCTACGCCCGGAACTCGTAGCGATCTAATTGCTCATTAACTGTGACGGTAATGAAAACAAATTTGTCGTATAAATGTAAAATATAATTTTTGGTACACAATAAATTTGAGTCCAATTTTAGTTAATGTTGTAACAATTTGTTATTAAGAATTCTCGTAAATAACCTTTTGTTTATCGAATCAAGCTTATTACAAACGTATTTAAACGACGTAGCTTTATCAAGAAAACAATAAATTTAATTCAGTTTAATTTTATTGCCTAAACTCACCTAAAATCCGAACAAACGTCGAAGAATCCTTGTGATAATCCTAAAAATAACACAGGGAAAAATTTCTCCTTGACCTGCCAATATTCGCTGGTACGCCGATGAAAATATCGAGGCCACACTCAAATTCGACAGCTATGTATAGGACCATACCTCCATTAATCAACATTATACGTATGTAGGCAGCATTAAAGATCCGACGTATAACGACATGGAAACGTGACGCGACGATTTCGGAAAATTCAATTACGATTTACGATTTTAATGAAAATTTGCAAGAGAAAGCGATAGACTGCTGATTAAATTAAAAGAATTCTTTAATTAATTTTCGTGGCAAATTGACAGTAGTAATTTTTTTACGATTGTTTTTGACGGATTAGGAGTGGCAAATACCTGTACTTATGTGGAATTAGGTATCCTTAAAGATCCAAGATCAGACTGTTGTCTCTATTGAATAAAACGAGACTTAATGACTGTATCTTTATTTTTCATCCCGTTACTATATAAAAAAGACTTTCTACGATACGTATTGGAAGGAGAAAATATATTATTCAATGTGTAGCAAGTATTCTCAAGATCGCAGAGTTCTACGTTGTTAAAATTTCATTGCACATGCAACCTTTAAATAAAGTTTTACATATCATGATGAAATCGTAAGTGAAAAGCAAAACCAATGCTAACTGATACTTATGTTCGCATTTTCTCAGTATGTGAGTTTAAAATGCAGCCGACCGCTACGATCCAGATAATTCTAGTGTTCACTGAATTTTCACTGGTGAGCTTACTGAGCTTAAACTTACGTCTTTCTTTCGTGTACCTTGAAGTATAGTCGAACATAAATCGTAATCGTAACTACTCGACAATGATAAGTCTATTTAACATGTCTGTGTTATAAATTGAGGAAAAAAAATAGAGTAGAATTATCGCTGTTGGTTACGGATTACGATTCATAAATAAACACATTATTTAGTAAGACCGTAACTAAATTATTTAATTCAATCTGTTTAGTAGCCGCCTAATCTTAGTCGTAAAAGACTATTACCAAACTTTTACTTTCTTATAAAACTTCATTACAACTTTAATAACGATGTTAAAGAATTTCATAAGCGCCACTCTTCTATACTTTTTATAAAAGACTTGTAAAACAACCTATTAAAGCTCAGCTCATCTCGGCGTATATCTAAAATTTGTAATTTGTTTATCAAACGTCTGGTATACGTATACGTGTGTATGCGGTGCGGGGGTGTGCGGGGGCGCGGGGCGCGGCCGCGCTTGCCGCGTTCGTTCCGTCACACGGGCAGCAGTCACGTGCGACGACGCCGGCTCTCAACGCGCTTTACGTAACATATCGATTCCCGCTGCACCTATCGATCGCCGATCGGCCGATGCCCATCACTATAACTCGGTTTCCCGCGCAAATTTGATTTTGGATTTAAACGTCAGCGTCGCGTGTGTTGTGTTTTTATTTTTTTTTAATTTTGTGACCAGTCCTTGGATTTTTTCGGTCGAGCTTCGCTCTCGGAAGAGTTTCGAGGTGGGTTCAACTTTGATATTGTATTGTTTTATGGTTAGTTATTTGTGATGAATAAATCTATGATGGGAAAATGAAACCGGTTCGATTGCGCTAAATCGCTTTAGTTAAAAGGTCAATACTCCCGGTGGCACGCGAGCAAGACGCAGCGATGAATGTGGAGCGATGCTCTGCTCGTGCTCAGCGCTGGACGGCTGGAGTCGATCATACCATGACGGACGTCTCGTGCACTAATCACAAGACTCGACGGAAAACTTAGAAAAATAAATTTTAATTTTGCTTCTTGTCTTGTATGATTTTGTTCCTTGCGTTGACAGAATTTACATTTTATTATTGAGTAACGGACTAATTGAATGTATAACCTTTGTTAAGTTTTAATTAGTCTTAATAAGTTATGGTTATTTAAGCAATTACTTTTAATTAACGTTATGGGAGTAAATGAATAACTTAATTAACGTTGTTTTACATGTTTCGAGCGTGGAGATGTTATTAGTAATCGCTATCAGTAGGTTAGTAGAAAAAATAATTAGGAAATTGTTAATTGTTGACTGTAGTCATTCGTAGATATTTATGTTGTACCTAGTGTAAGAAATAATATTGCATAATCTATTACCTACTAATTCAAAAATATTTTTTTCATCGTCTTGATTGTATTTTTAAAGATAGGGTGAAATCACCAAAAGTTGCCCTTAAAACTTATAGATAAGTTTAATCCTTAGATTATAAATAACATTTTTAAGAATGGCGATTTAGGTATTGTGTTCCGGAAAACATTAAAAAAAACTTCGTTTTCTGGAAAAATTATGTCAAGTACTTAGTTTTTTTTTTTTTTTTTTTAAGAAGTCCTCTATTTGCTTCTGTTTAAGACAACCCTTATTTTGAAGCTTAAATTAAGCTATTCCTTGACCATGTGAGCAGAAAAACTCACAAAAAAAAGAAAGTAGGTAGGTTCTTATTTTGTATTATTACATCATCAAAATAAGGTCATTGGATGATCTACGAAAGTGAACATGATACCTACCTAGGTAACTTCGCATTACACATGTTTAATATTTGTTAAACTCACTTTAATGTGTTATCTGAAGGCTATTTCGCGATAAATTTTACAAAATACACAATTCAATGCACCCTTTTGTAACAAAGGTATTTACGGCAAAATAAAAACTCAATTTATATTTTCAACGATTTTTTTGTGATACAACGTTTCCTTTGATTTACAGCCAATAAAATGCTTCATTTAAATCTTGAGGAAGGTCGCGAGAATTTATGGTCGTTATAAATTAATCAAATGATGTGTAGCAGAGTAGTAAATTATTTTTTTGAGGGACCTTTGCAACTTCCAATAGTTTAGCTTAAAAACTAGAAGAAAGCCCGGCTTACAGGTTTTGAGAGAATGGTTTACCTATCAAAAGTTTTTTATTTCAAACTAGCTTTTGCTCGCGGCTTCGCTCCCGTTAATTTACGGATCCCTAATTTTTTGATCCCAAAATATAGCCTATAGCACTCAGGGATAACGTAGCTTCCTATTGGTGAAAAATTTTTTGAAATCGGATGAGTAATTTCGGAGATTACCTCCTACATACAAACAAACAAATTCTACCTCTTTATAATATTAGTATAGATAGACCAGATTACAAGCACTTTTAAATCATACACTAGGTGCACGGTTCCAAAAGGTAGATTCTATGGAAAAGAGCCGGCAAGAAACTCCATGAATATGTACTCTTTTCTTCTTCTTCTATCGTGTCGGCAAGAACTATACGAGAATAGCTCACACCGTGGTGAAAAGATTAGCCAGTCAGCAAGGTTGGTAGCGGGGCTGACTGCCCAGGGTGCACCGGACGTACTTAAGTATCGTCACTCGTGGAGGCTCTTTTCACGCACCCCAATACTCTTTTTAAAATAGTACTCAGATCATGATCTGACTCTTTGTAAAATAGGTAGTAGATCATGGCAATTCCATTATGAGAAAATATTGATTACTGTACGGTCTATTTTTTTGTGATAGAATAATGATATAAATGTGATTGGAAATAACGATGATTGAAGAAAAGCCGACGGAATGCGCAAAAGAAGCACGGAAAATATGGAAATCTTCTCTGAAAACTAAATATAGTAGGTATGTTCCGAACGAACATTCTAAAACTACCTTAGCTACTACAGATCCTATAAATTTTATGATAAGCTTAAAAAAACGATAGTTAAAACATATTCAAATATTCAATAAAACATGAGATATCCCAGACTATGTATGAATTACGCAGATATTTCGAATAAATTCATCTTTATCTGAACAATTTAACGCATTTCCGTTTGTATTTCTCCTGCCATTCGTCACGTACGCACTCCATCATATTTGAAAACGCTTCGAAGCTTTGTTCAAAGCATTTCCGTTCTAAAATACATCGCATGTTTACTTTTCCACAGTTAACTAGAAGATGAATCAGCAAAAACAATAACTGATTGGAAAAGCTCTGGAAAACATTAAGAATAATCTAACACAGTTAGATAAGATAAAATATCTGTATTAAACTGAGAATATTTCGTTCTTGTCAACAAATACGATGCTCATACACGTCGCCTGATTCATAGCTCTCCCTTATCTCCTCTTATCGTGATGTAAAGTTTACACAACATAGTCGATTTAGATTGTGTGTGTATTCTAGATACGGCTTATCTTATGTCCCCGTTTCTGATTCGCTCATTTTTAATAGAATATTATTCCGACGTTCTTCAGCTGACCTCTGACCGCTGTAAACGAACGAACCGAAGCCAGTTTAAAACGAAAAAAATATGGCGGCTGATAGCGTTCTAAATTTGAAACAAAACGTCTCGCGTGGGGTATGTGGCCCTGTTACTGGCATCGTTTTCCAATGTTGCCATGTGACGACACGTTGGTAGTATTATGCGTGGCGAATAAAAATTTAGGTCACTCGCGTTGGCTGGCCTCGATTCATTGAGAGCTCGTGCCGATCGTGCGTTATGCCGGGTCGATGTTTGATAGTGTTGTAAATAAAAACACGTGGCCCACGCATCTGGCCGAGCGCAGATAACCTCTACTCGTTACTAGGAAATACAAATCGTTTCGGACTACGCTGAAACCACACTATATTATTTCCCCATTCACAGCGTTAAATCGCATTAACATTCATTGACGGCGTTGTTCATGGTCAGGCACATTTTAATTAACAAAACGTTGCGCTACTTTTTAATATTTGTTAATACTTTTTCGAACCGTGAATTCTTAAGTAAACGTTTTAATATTCATGCATTCGTTGAGGTAGAAGCAATCAGTAATGAAAATTGGACCCATAAATTAAGTTTGAAAAGGAAAAAAAATATTGTCTCTACTTTGTAGTGGGTTTTTTATTTAAAAGCTATCAGAATGAGTGATCGTGTCTATATTAACGATGCAGCATTATTTTAATAAGCTGGTGTATTTTTAAAACAAACCATAAAAGCTGTCTGCGGACAAGCGGTGGCATAAAAAGTAAAAATCAATAATGTCGGCAGCCCGCCGGCAGGAGTCTGGATAATTGGAAAATTCTCTGTACGTTGAAAGCTATAAATTTTCACTTTTGTCCACGCAGAACCTTTTCCGTGTTGCATTAAGTATAATAAATTAAAACAAAATGCAACAGACGTGGTTTTTGCTGGGAGCTGTACCTATTTAAAGTTTCTAGGAAATGTTTTTGATGTATTTGAATGGTGTTTTAGAAAATAATTACTTGGTAACCTAAAAAATTAAACATCTATTTTGTCGAGACGTACATACAGAGACGATATATAAGATCCACCTCCAACCTACATTTCTGACAAAAAAAGAGGTCAAAAAACCTGTTCCTTCGCATATAGACTGTTTATTTATTACCTTCTCATACCTGCGTGTGGTCTCATCTCAACTATTTGACATTAAGCATTGAATGTTGCCATAAAATATAAAGAACAATTTATGTGTACATAGAGCTTTTAACAGTAAGCGTAAATTTTAATCCTGGACATTTTCACGAGCGCCATAATTGACTTTACGAGTCATATCAACTGCAATTAGCCAGTCTCGCGGCTCCTGCCACCTTTAATGTGTTTATTTAGCTTTTGAATTATGAACTGAGATGTTAGGAGTTATGTATTTCGTTGTACTACTGTTGGTTTAATAGTGAACCAAGTAGAAAGCAAGAAGGTTGTACTTTTAGATCCATTGGTTGCAGTCTTTCAGGATCAGATAGGGAACGACTTATTTTATAAACAAAAGATGTTTTTGTAGAAATTTGGGGCACTTTAGAAACAAAAAAAGATTGTGCAGAAGGTCTAACGTCGAGGCCTTCACTAAAGTTGTCTTTATTAAAAAGTTTGCCAAAAGATGTTTCTCTGAAGCTTAATTCACAAAAAAGGCAGTTTATCTACAATAGCCTCATAATACTTTCATACAATTTCTTCAAACATTTATTCGCAAATTCTTTGCGAAATTTATTGTACAAGTACTCCTTGTCTCAATATATCATACCGTGGTCATAAAACGAATGCGAAGTTCACCTTTTATAGATTTTACGATCATTTGAATGGCAATAAAACCGTAGTAACAGTACCTAAGGGTAAAACATACAGTTCCTATGTACTCCCAGTGCTTTCACCATAAACTTTCTATCTACAAAGAAACGAGGCGATATTTGCATTTTTTGTGAAAACTGCGATAACTTGGGGTCATAACGGTTCTGGCTACCGTGATGGACTTTTAATTTTTGTCAACGCTTCAGCTTTACCGTCGGCTACATCTTTACTTACTGTTCCACTTAAAATGTTACAAGTTTCTTTTTTTGAAAGACCGGATAACGGTTTGAAACGTGCATAGACAAGGCTTCAATAATTGATAAGTATCTCACGTGGCATTAGCAATATAGAAAGGCACTAAAGGTTACTAGTACAAAGAGATACTACTCATTTAAATAAGTATAGTACAGTAATTCAAATAATAGAAAATAAACAAATCTTATAAAGGAAGAAACTCGCCTTAATCTGGATGAAATGACTAATCATTCGTTTGTATCATAACATACTATACTATCGTAAAAAAACATAGTACAACTTTTTTTAAAGAACCTCTTTTTGGAGTCCTATAACCTCACAATATGCTCTCAAAATGGTAAACTGCAGAAGCTCATCGCTTCATTGCTTCACGACAACCAATTAGCTAGTTGAGTCACAACCTGCTCAGCAAGCAGCTGATTCATTCTATCAACAACAACAACAAAAAGCAATCGATAGTAACAAGTTGTTTTTATATTCAACGTGATCGCAAGTAAGTGGCAACACTCAGACCGCGTGGCGACCAGTCACGCATGCAACGTGTGACATCCACATTATTCCATTCATGCTACCCACGTGGTTACGGAGAAAACTCAGACTTGTTTATTTATGTACGTTTATACGTTAAGCTTGCGAACTGGTTGCATTTTTATTACTAGACTTTGTCAAAGCCAAGCAACTTGGACAAGTCTTACATAATTAATCTTGTGACGAGGATAATCCAACGATAATCTTGACACTATAAGATGACTGATTATATGTAACTCAGGCACATCGAAGAATAATAAAGGAAGATTAATAGGCCAGATTAATGACATTTAAAATACAATTAACCTTTAAATCGAGCGAAAGTTTGTTTCGAAATTTTCTATAGTCGTTATAACGTAACTCAAACTTTATCAGCGCAAACAATCAAAGAGCAATCCTAAACGTTGTTTACAAACAGACCCAAATGACTTCATTCACGGTCCCGGAGTCCCGGGGCGCCCTCCTCATATTTCCCGAGCAAGGCCCCCGGGATCGGATCGGGTAGACAAGCGTAAGATATCCCGCACTCCTGCGGATCCCGCCCTTGAACTTGAAGCCGTCACGCGCCGACAATGGGGACGTTTACCTCTTTTGCTTATAATAGAAATAGAGATTTATTTCCTTGGTCTATTTTCGTTCTCGATAAAATAGGAAAAATATTGTAAAAATACTTCGAAATATTTCCTCACAAACTTCCTAAGATAAGATAAGCTTATCGAAACCGACGGAAACGTTCAACATAAGCGCCCTAACATGACTACTCACAATAACCTACACCCATAACGCGGCGGAGAAAATGGTGTACAACGTTTTGAATGGCCAATTCCGCGAAGTAAAAATATAAAATTAAACTAGCAATAGTCTAGCTCCAGTCTAGTGGCAATAAAACCGTCGTTAAACCGCGAACGTGTGAACTTTCCCTGGCGTGTTTACACCTCGGGTGTTCGTGCAAAGAACTGGTAAAGCCGGGTGCCAAGTCCGGGTGAAATATATCCGGTCGCCGGGGAATACGCGTAGACGCGCGGCAGACGGCCCTTGAACTTTACCCGTCGGCTTACCCGGCAATAGAGCGGTTGGATGTGCGTGAAACTATGCGTGAGCCAGCCGGCACACGCCCGCTACAAATTCACTCCCCGCCTATATCCATCTTCAAAGCGAGAAGACAAATGTGCGAAGCTACGTCAGAATGATGTATTAGTATTCAGTTTAGGTTTATTTCAAGGAGTTTTGAATGACACCGAAATGCTGATCGTTATGGCGAGCCAATTCTTTTGTATTTTTAATGTGAGGACAAATATTCGCTATTGTTTTTTAAATAGCTGATTTGTAGAGGACTACTGAAAAACATATTTTGCCATAGTTTAGGCCTTAGTCACCTTCATATACAGCATGACTGGTAAGTCATTTTCACAATCGAAAACCATGAACTTTATACATCATTCTATACAACTTAAACTGTGGGACACACTCTGAATTCGTGAAAAAAATGTTATCGGATGTAGAGTGACTTACCATTACCAGTCATGATGTATTATATTCTCCGTTACCGACGCGACGGTTAATGTGTCACCATTTTTCAAATAAACTACTGTAGAGCCAATTTAATTTTGACACTAACATTTGGCACTTTATTAAAATTTAACAACGTAACCTTGTAACGACGGGCATAAAAAATATTAATTTTTTCGAAGTTAAAACTGCACAATTGCTTAACTTTTGTCAATTACGATTACATATTTATTGTAATAATGACAAAACAAGGTAATTTTAAGAGTTGCTTTCACTAATAAACCATTCTTAAACATAATAAACAATATCTGGTCTAATAAGAACTGAACGTCGTTACAATGTTGCGTCAGTGAACCCTTTTTCTTTTTAAGCACTAGGGATGTTACCCAAAAAATCAAGAGTTGATAAGTAGATTCGAATGCAATGATTATGTACTGAATTCGATTTACATATTATGTTTGAAGTCCGTATCGATTCATTCACTCTAATCGATGTTTTTAAGCAGGTCATCTCACTATGAAGCTAAAACTGACAGACGTCAAATATGATCTATTAAATTGGCCCTACATTACTTCTACATATACCAGTTTTATAGGTGAATGAAAAGTAAACCTCGACCAAAAATAGCCGTCACCTGTTCCAGAGATTATCTTCCATTCACAACGCGCCAGCTCGTGTTCTTCGACATGGTGACAAATAGCCGGACGCAGTTCGAGACCCGGATAACCGTCTGCTCGGATCTCGTTACCTTATCGATGACCTCTCCTGCCACAAATGTTCTATTGAGGAGTCTTATCTTTTCTTTGTTGGTTTTCCATTTCTTTGCGTGTTGTGTTTTGTAGGAAAATAGAACTAAGTCTAGGTACATTGTGCAATTTTGTTTCAAGTTATATACTTAATTGATTACCTAAAATTATTGTTGACAAAGAAGGTAAAGATGATGCAGGACTGGTTAAAGTGTAGATGCAGTGTAGAGCAGTAGTAGATGATATAATGTTGATGAATGTGCCTAGAGATGCAGTGTAGAGCAGTAGTAGATGATGATTATAATGTTGATGAATGTGCCTAGAAGATTCCCATCCAAAAACATATCGCCGACACGAGAATAGCTCATGCCGTGGTGAAAGATTAGCCAGTCAGCAAGGTCGCGGGCTGACTGTCCAGGGTGCGCGGGACATACTTAAGTATCATCACTCGTAGTGGGGGTTCTTTTTATGAACCCTTCTTCCATCCTTCATGATTTTGCCAATTTCTGATTGAACTTTCATTTGACTTTAGTGAAAATCTGGCTTCTGCCATTTACTAGATATATGTATGTATTTATGTGTGATTATGCTTTTGTTTACCAAATAATACCTGAATGAATAAATACCTTGGAAGCCAACTGATCCAAGTAACGTTTTTGGTGATACTAAGATAACAGTATTTTTTTACTTTTGGGACTTGACTTCCAACGTATCCAAATAATAATTTGAAACAGTACAGTTTACTACTTACAATAGAAACTATGGTGGCTACAAAAGTATAAAACTGGTGCCAGAGCCAAATTAACTCTTACAATTCCAACAGGTAGACAAACAAACCGAATTTTCTACCAGAACAACATAAAACGAAAGAGGAAAATGTTTCAGAACATTATTTTTCTTTATTCCGATTCTGACAACGGGTTGTAATAATAAATCGAGTGTGTATTGTTTATCCTACGGTGCAACAAAAGGAAGAGTTATGGTTCGTTCTACGCGTGTACCTATGTGACAAGGGATTTTATGATATTTTCGTTTGATATCGATACTGTATGGAAAAGAGGACTTTGGGTATAAAGATCTCAAGACAAGTACTTGCAACAAATACTAACGCCCGCACCGTAAGTTTGTCGCATTATCTATGATTAAATCATGTTTGACATTTTAATATGGCTAGATGTACTGCATTCTAGTGACAAATTGGCAATCCCTTCTCTATCGACTTTCAAAACAGTAGGTTCGGATAAAATTCTGTCGTTCTTTCCCTCTTGGACTCCCTGATCGACAAATATACAGTCAGATTTCTACGATTTTTGTTAGCAAATTAATGGTCCGCCTATCCTAACAAAATAAATCCTGCTATCGTTAGTCTGTCTTCAAAGTAAGAATTTTCAAAATCATTCCAATAATTTTGGATAGTCTCTTCACAATAAGTCTCTCAATATCCGATATAGTAATCCTTTTCCAATTTCTATCCGTTTTCAAGTTAGGACAATAAACGTCCCGGACCTATGGCAACAACAAACGGTTATGCCCGGTTCAGATCCGTCTCAGCCGGGTCACTTCGCCCGGCCGGTCGATAACCCCGGTCCGCCTCCGGATATCGACCTTATAATTAACGATACTTGAGGAAAAATGTATTAAACTTACTGTTCTTAATGTTGAAAAGTTTTTAGAAGAACGTGAGTATTTTCTCGCGTTCATAATAATTCTTGGAGAAGTATTGGAGATCAGTGAAATATCGAATAAGAAACTAATAGATCCAGAAGAAAAATTATAAACGTAGAAAAATTTGAATTAGAAACGTTTCTTTATTGTTGACTAGAGGTCGATCGCGGCCTCGCCCGCGTGGATGTCGCATATTCCGTATTTTTCGGGATAAAAGTAGCCTATGTCCTTCTCCAGGTTCCAGACTATCTCTGTACAGCGGTTTTGGCATGAAAGCGTCACAGACAGACAGAGTTACTTTCGCATTTATAATATTAGTAGGGATTAAACAGAGATGGCACGGGACGTACGGCACCGAGATCGCGACATTTCAGAAACACCTTGAGGTTGGAAACCTTCAGCTAATAGCTATTATGTCTACCTTGAGTTGGCAGACCTTGGTTTATTAATAGAGATGGAAGACGAGAGAGCATTAGAGCTTCTTAGCTAATCTCCACGGATAGAGCAGTTATGAATACATTGACGTAGAAACATGGACTTTGGGTCAACGCTCAAAATTGTCGGAACCGAAAGTAGACAAATTTTCATCAATCGGTGCAGTCGAATCTTCGTATGGTGAAAAATGGTTGTAAACTAAATTACAGTCTGTTTTTTAATCTCGAAGACTAAATTGACAGGTACAAATGTCAAACTTGTAAAATTTTGGAACATTATTTTCATATTTGACATTTCGTGCCTGTCAAATCAGTCTCCGAGATTAAAAAACGAACTTTAGGCATTGTGATGACGACATGAGTTTAAATTAGTTTGTTGGTATTTGACAATTTATCTATGTGCCTTGCCGCACGCGGTCTGGTGGTGTATGTAAACCCAGGACACTTTTTACGTGAATTTTGAACTACACCCTTAGTCCATGTGTTTCTACATAAATGTCTATCTGTAAAATTTTAAAAACAGCAGTGCGTTTCTATTTTACGTGGATGATCTCAATCGTTGACGCTGAAACATGACCAACAATAAGAAGTATCGATATAAAAAATTATGAATCAGCTTTTCTATCATAAAACCGCAAACAAAAATTCAAGAAATGCATAGAGTAGAGTCCACTAAAACTTATATGGTCTATTGTCTACACTGAGTAATTTCCAAAAGAATGCTTTTCACTATTGAGTCATTAGTATTAGTCACAAGCAATAAGTTAACCTTAATTCTTATCAATGACGTCATTCCTAACAGGTTCAATAATAATGTAAAATCATGCTCTGAATCTTTGAAAGATTAATCTCTACTTGGCATATATCTGACCTGCTAGACTTATGCTTGAATTCACTAAAAAACAACGTACTCGTATAAAAACATTTTGGGAATCTCTTTACGTTCGGAACTTGTTCGACAAAAAGGCCTTTAAGTTCTCCTAACATTAAGCTTGTTGGCTTTACCCAATATATTTTGAAAAAATCTCTGTTACATTAGATGCAAGTACCATTCCATATCTGCATCGAAATTCAGCATAAATATGGAGGATTAAAACGCCATAATACCAACGTTATAAAAAACTCCTTGCATGGCAAGGCGTAGACAGTGTTCATCCGGTTTTTATCAGTTACCCGGGTTTACAGACATGTCCGGTCGATAACCCGCCCGCATACGGTCAAAGTTTATCAATCAGGACTTTGTTTATTTAAACTTAACTACAAATTAACTATGATAGTGAGCTTTCTGTAAAGTTTATTATTCAATATGGCGACTTTAGAATTGCGTTTCGTTTCTGAAAGTTGGTAAACGAATTTTGAATTTGGATGAATGTTATTTTTTTCTTTTAAAAATGATTTGTGGCCATCGTATATTGTTATGGGAGAAGATTTAAATAAAGGTTATCTGTAGCTTTAATATGATAAAGGTCTAATAAAAAGTAAGATACGTATGTTTGCGAAATTACATACTTGAGGGTTTCAATGCAGAAAATTGTATACGCTACTTCCTCTAAATAACTAAGAATGGTTGTTTATTTTTAAACGCAATACGTTTATGCATTGTAACAACAACAATCATAATTATTATTAAAGTCTTACATATTGTTATATAATCATGTTTAATAACACTAATGTATGTTTGTTGTTTACAGGTCTTACAAGACATCAAGGTAAATATATTTTATCCTTGTCTATCGTATTCTTTCTCGCTCGCACCTTTACCTCGTCTCTTTTAGTTGCGATTTCTTTTTGCACGTTTGTCTTTTGTTTTCGTCTTTCTAATAACGCTTTTTTTTTTCTTTTTACTAATTTTGTAGTTCGTGATTGTCTTTGTCATCATCATTAGCTAGTTTGTTAGTTGTTGTAGTCTCGTTAAATCTTGTTTTTTTATCAATATTCTTTTAATTGCTATTGGTAATTTGAAAGTATGAATTGGTATGTCTTTCATCTTTTCTACATTAATACGCAAGGTTTTTCAATTTAATTTTTTCCAGTTATCTATCAAATCTTTTTGAGCGAGTTTGTGCAAGAGCGGATGTGTATGAGCTCTCCATGGCAAATATTTGATGGTATCCATCAGAAAATCATGAGTCCGCGACAGCAAAATTCTGGTTTACAATTCTTGATCGCTGAGAGTTACAATTGAAGTTATCTTTAGCTTTCAGTTATAATTTCACAAAATGATAATTATGGTCAGTCTTCACTTTTATTCAGTCTTCGTCTACCAAAACTATTTATTGTTACAAATATCAACGTATCTTGTCTGTATGTCCTATGTACTAAAAAAAATATGCCTATGTACGAAAATATTTTGAAATACATAGGTACTAAGACACATCACATCCGCGAAGGTTCGATACGTCGTGAGGGAGGGGTTGCGCGGAGGGGTATGGGGGCGGTCGATGGGTCAACGACCTCGGGTGGATTTCGATGCCACCCTCACTCCTTCCACTTATTTATTTATTAAAATTTACCTACATTGTTCTACAGCGAGTGTTTAATAAGAGAGGGAATTTAATTTTCATCTTATAAATGAGATAATAGAAAAATAAAGTGCTGAAGTTCTTTATTTTCCTTTGTTATGTAAACAAAAAGGTCGATTGGTTTTCCACCCTCTGTTTGGATATTGTAGACATCGTCTACATATGCAGATCCGTCTTCGAGATTGACGAGCTCTTGAAATTCTATGGTAGAGATTTGATCGAAAACTTCTGCACTCACTGACAATAGGACAAGTTGTTTGAATTAAAAATTAAATTAGATTTCTCGATAAATTGAATTACGTCGTATAACTCCATGATTTCACGGTTCCACAAAACCGTTAATTAATTAATCAGGTCATTGATAAACGTTATCAGACTCAACCGAAATACCTATTATCCTAGTCGATAACTGCTATACACGGCGCAAAGTACATACAACCATTACAGAAATGTACTACACAGACCGGACGGTATATCGGACAAATTCACAACCGCACATAAAATGTATTGTGGATTCCATAACTCCACCACATAAAGTCCTGTTTCATACAGATTTTGACAGATCTTCCATCTCTCTCCGCCTAATGATGCCGTCTCCCTTACACAACAATCGCTATCCAATATTCTATTTACAAAACATTCGGCGTGCGCGACGTTGCCGTCCTGCTGTGCGCTTGCGCCGGTGACGTCACGAGCTGGAGTAACGCTGTCCTTGTCTCGGTTTCTCTTTCTAAACAGACCGTATTCCGTTTAGAACTTGTGCAAAGTTCTACGTAAATACCTTGTAGGAAACGTATCGGAAAATCTAAACAATAGATAAGACAAAAAGGAATTTAAACTGTGATGACCATATACGTTATGGTATTTATTCTAAATTGGAATACTAAATGTATTCCAATTTAGAATAAAATACCAAAGAAACCAAGAAACAAAATAAAAAGGCCTTATTCTATGTTATGATAGAATCAGAAGAAAAATTGGCGTCATTTACCTCTAAAAACAAAAAAGCAGGAAATGTTGGTAGGTACCTACTCCAACTAGAATTATTTGCATGAAATCTCAGTGAGTCGAGTAGGCTCTGTGAGTCAAAACACAATGCCTGCCTAGTATTCCTTGAATGAGGTTGTGACGACTAAACATACATAAAAGAATGGAATTTGCATTCGCTACGTTTTTCCTTTTATTTTCATAATTAATGTTGTACCTAGTGTTTTGATGATGTCAGGGCAGTCTATGAATACTACGTTGTTATGACGCATTGCTTTGACTAGGAACCTTCCTGGAAATGTTACTAAATTAAAACTTTTCCTTGTATTGTATTTTAAACCTATCGTTTTCATCTTTCAAGGAATCTTTGAACTGATCTTGACAGTGACTTCAAAGTATGCTTAATTGAAAAAGAAGTAACTACAAGAAACTATCAAAGATCGTTTAGTTCAAAGTTAAGAGACTCCGAAAATACCATCTGCAACAATATGTTGCAGTTTTTAAAACCTGATATCTAAGGATACTAACGTAAGAAGTTAGAAGTAAGAGGGGCTCGAGGCTAATTCACAACCGCGCGGATCATAAAGACCCTTCCGTGCCTCGGAGAGCACGTTAAACCGTCGGTCCCAGGTGTCATGCGAATACCTATGACAGTCGTTAGAAGTCTGAAAGTCTGACAACCTGTCTAACCTTAGGATATCGGCATTGCCCAGTAACTGGGTTGCGGAGGTCTGATGGCAGCAGCAGATATCCGTATAAAATCCTGATATTTAGCCGCAACTGGTTAGACTGGACGCTGAAACATAGGAAAAGGTTAGGCAGAAAACTGACGTAAGAAATTGCAAAAAGGAAATAGAAGAATAAAGCAAAAGTATAATTTGATCTGCTTACAAGAAACAAAGCAACATCAAGGACATCAAGGAGGAAAAATCATAATCCAGATATGCAGACCTAAATAAATCAAATTGATTACATTACAGCAGCTAGACAAAATGGTATTGTATAACAGTACTTTCTACCACATTCTATTGTTATGTTATTGTGCGATAACAATAGCTGTGATGTTTATTAAATAACAAATGATCACGGCAACAATTGCTAATAATTTGCCTCGCTATTTTCATAACATCCGCTCGTGATATCCAAACATCGTGATGGCGTAATAATATTGGGTATTCCAGCACGTTTTAGACAATATTGGAGTATAAAATGGATGGGCCAAATTCGCAAACAGTTGTTTTCATAATTTGATTGGATTTTGGAATCATGATAAGAGCTAAGTACTTTTCAACACAAATTGCATGTTACTGTTTCATAATGTTTAGTCTTCGTTACGAAGTCCGAAGGTTTTCAGAATAACATCTTACTTTTCCCAATAAAAACATTTCTCTTTGTAATAATATTGTAAAGACTAATCTACAGTAATAAACTTCTAGTCTAAACTTTTCCGTTAACTTGTCACGGTTATGACAAACGACTTCTTCATACAGAAATTACTTGTCCACTTGAAGTGTTGGACAAATTGGCCCTTAATCTACTTAATGGAATGGTGTCATCTCTCTATTTCATGCTCAAGGAGGATTCAATTAGCCATATCAATGCTATGTGGACATAACCTTGGGACTTGTCATCACGGTTACCTTGCTCAAATTGCATGATTTTTGTGACCGCTTTACCTGTTTATACTTTCAAATATTCGTTTTTTGCAATTGGATGAGATAGTTTTTCGTTTTGTTTTTGTTTCTCTGTTTTGTCTTCAAGAGTTTTTGTATGTCTCCTAACGACTGGTGCCTAATAAGGAAACATGTTTAAAACCCTTTGATATGGTTTGCTTTTTTTATTTCTGTTCGAATACTGTCCCGTGTATTATTATTTATTTTAATAGTTTTTCCAAATCTTAATCTGAAACATATTTTCACCGTCGCCCTTTGCTTCCATGTTTGTGTTTTCAAAACAAAATTCTATTTTGCTATAACGTTTTAATTTTCCATAAATTACCTAAACCTCGATTAGACAATCAACAATACTACACGATTACTCCTACACTCTTCCTAAAAATCGCAGATACCCCTGACCTCAGAGGCTCTGCCACTTGCTAGCCAGCAAATTGCTCAGCTACATACACAATAAAAAGACACCGGGCAACACCGGAAGCAATCAATTCCAGCCACAATAGACCCAATGTAGGAAGGTTAAGGATCAATCGGAGTACAATGCTGGTAACCTTCGAGATCAGTTAAAACGATTATGGACTTAGTTCGTTGTGTGACACGAAAGTATCTATACTTATTTGAAGATCTCTATCTTCTTTGGTTTGGATATAAAGAAAAGCGTTAATAAACAGTCTTCCACTGCGATTGTTTTAAGTTTTTCAATCAGTTGTATAACTATCTTCTCTCTTCTTCTACCTGGAGTTATGAATACCGGCTTTTGCCTGGGTTTTACTGACTCTGACTCCATTATTATGTTCTTATTGTTTAACATAACATGAGGTTAGTATTCTACTATAATTAACAAAAAACGAACGGATTCACCATTGTCAAAACACAAAACCACCCAGTAAACATTGTCTGTATAGTTTTGCTAATATTTATATAGGATAGAATTACACGCACTGGCACAAAAACAGCCTTATCTGAATTCTAAATTAAAAAAAATTATCCAAACCTGTACCACACAATATTTGCTAAAACTTTTTTGACTTGATCGCCTTGAATATTTTTTCCTGTTTCCTTATGTTGTCTTAAAATAGCAGTTTTATCACGCGCAGATATATTTTGCGTAACTTTGAATTAGTTTTTAACAAAATTATAATAATTGAAGCCTAATAATGTAACACGGTCATGGAAAATTAAGTGTTGCAAAAAAAGTTTATAGAATTAATTAATTGACGTCACTTAACAAATGGGTGTTATAATTTAATAATTAGAATTACGGTATCTTCAGCTGTATCTGGTAACACCCAAAGTAGACCTCAACACACTTAGGAAAATGATGAAGATAATGTCTTTTAAGAAGAAACATAAGGTGTTAAAATAGTTATAAGTAAAGTAAATCTGTTACTATTTCCCGCTAGTAAAATCGTAGCGGGTAGCGGTAAACCGCGTATTTAGGCGGCCGGCCGCCAAACCGCTACTGAGCAAATGCACAAAACCTTGAACACAGTTTACGGCGGACTGCGGCCACATTGTAGACCGTTTGCAGTTGCTGTGGTTGGTCGATCCACCGCGATTTCGAACGACCATTCTGCGACCACCTATAGGCGGTTTTGTTCAAAATAACGCTGGAAAATGGACCTGTTAATTGGCGGCTATCGGCGGCGATAACCGAATGGCGTCTGCGTATCAGCTACAGTTGAGTTTAAGGCTCTGTAGAAATACTTGTACAGCTCTAGATTGTATATTTTAATGTTAGACCTAGTTAGACTACCATTCTCCATTTTACTTAGCATATCACTATCCAGTGCTCTGCAGGATAAAGGCCGCACAGCAAGCAAAT
The DNA here is from genome assembly GCA_905220435.1 of Amphipyra tragopoginis. Lineage (NCBI taxonomy): Eukaryota > Metazoa > Arthropoda > Insecta > Lepidoptera > Noctuidae > Amphipyra > Amphipyra tragopoginis. The sequence goes on along the minus strand of HG991997.1, from coordinate 5,510,154 downwards.
AGGTGACCGTGGCTCCCATTGCTTCTTACGTATAGTGTCCAAACAAAATAATTTGTTGAAGTTTATCAATAAAATTTCAAATGTCATGTTTGCTCCTAGACCCTTAGAGCTTAACAAAGTAAAGGATGAAACTATCAAACAAACAAAATAATTGTTTATTGTCCCAATAAATATTAACGACAAACAACTTAGAAATGATATTTTAATTATTGCAATTAATATTACACAAAAATTTCAATTAGTACCCAATCATAATTAGTTTGCCTGTTTAGTTGAAATAATAAAGAATTAACATGTGCTTCGCAATAAGGAAAGGCAACAAATTAATAACTTGTGCAATATGCTGAGGGAACATATGCCATTCACGAACAACACTACTGAAATATACTTGTTAGGTTAGGTTTGGTGCAGAATATAAGAGAGAGCGTTTTTCTACGTACACCCTTCGCAACTTACTTATTACCAATATCCTAAAATAAGATCGGCTCTTTGCCACCATTAGGTTGCAATTTCACCATCATGATAAAAATCTCTCACTCCTTGTTCTTCTCATAAAACATGCCAATGTTTCGTTCCGAACTCTTAATATCATAAGCCTAGCCTTTTTAGTTATGCTGGGGTCGGTTTCCAATTCGAGCTACTTCCAACTACAGCAGAATACTGATATAAATCTCTTACACTCTCCCTATCATCAATATCATCATAGCTTCTCTCATTTCTACCACTCCTCTGCAAGAACACAGCTCATCTCCGCTCCCCTCATCCATTGCGCCCGACGTGCCCTCACACCCGGCTCGTTCAAGAATAGCCGTCGGCCAACGTGGCCGTACACGTGTCTCACAATGACTGCCACTTGTGTAATCCATGTCTACTACGGCTATATGTGCTGGCCTGACCTGGGAATAAACACGAAACAACAATAGAAGATTAGGAACACCTCTTAGCACCTTTTTAGCATTTAAACCTTCATTCATATTTACCTGTCTACTAGTCTTTTTCAAACCTTTTTTCTGGTCTAACAGTAGTACTTTAAGTTGGGTACCTCAATCTTCCAGTACTTCATATCCAATCTTCGCAGCTCTTAGAAAATCTAAATAAGATATGCATGAGAACGCAAGTTTTCGTGTTATAGTGTTATGTAATATCCTCTTCAAGTTTTCGTAGTATGCTATAACTAGGACAACGCTAGTTACTACCATGCCTACATCCACCATATATACGATATCTAGTGGAAAAATAGGACATTCTTAGTATTAGGACTACTTCTAAAAGAGTTCGATCGGGGGAATACTACCATACAATACCATATCTGCCGTCTGGCAGCATTGCTGTATTCCGGTTTGGAGGGTACGGGACGTACGGGTGCGGGTAAAATTACAGACTCTTTGTCTCTAAGATTAACAACAGCCCTTGGTGTGTTGGGTAGGCGGCAGTAACCACGTACCATCAGGTAGGTCGACAACTAATCAACCTACTGCATAAAAAACTTATTCTGATCCCGAAAACAAACGAATCAACAAACATCTACTCCTTTATGAACTCTACTAGCTACTTCGAAAACAACCCTCGCGTAGTATCAGGTATCTTTGAACGTTCTAATTCGAGAGTGGAAAGAATAGAACCGTCCCGACCGAGGCTTCAATGAAATCGGTAGTAGTGGAATATTTAATGTGATTCATAGTGGATTTACGTAGTCCACGTGGTGGAGTTGTAGTAAGAGATATAAATAATGTAGAGGAGGAAGTACAACTATGAATACAAAGTAAAATTAAGCTGCTGATGAGCACAACACAGGTGCTTTAAGTCAAGCAGAACTTGGTAAAAGCCAAACATTCGCTAAGCTAATAAATTAAAAAGAAAAAAAAACTAATTGTGAAGAATAATTTCCCCATTGATTGACTCGATATAAAATCTTCAGTAGCTTAGGTACAACTACAACACATTGTTGATACAACGTTATCACTCGGTTACGTCGAGACAAATAAAGTTATTTTTGTCCTCATTGAGAAATTTTAAATCATGTACTTACATACAAATAACTGCTTAAGCACTTTAAAAAATAAATTTTCAACTCCAACATTGTTTTCGAAAAGCTTCAAAACAGCATCGACCTTTAATAATCTTAGATACATTACAAATAAATACTATCGATATGAAGTACAGCGGCTGTAAATTTTAAAATTCTGCTTCCACATTTAATTTTGTATAGAACACTAATAAAGTTCAGTTTCAATAAATAACAGACTATGCGCTTGCCAAGCGAAATAGTTGAAATAGTTAACGTCTCGAGCGATAATTTACGATGTTTCTTACAATTATTATTGTCTAGATAGCTGACGTCTTCACTCGCTTATTTTTGGATAGTCAGTCAAGTGTAACCACATAATAACGTAGATTCTGTGATCACAATCACATTTTTACTTCTTGCCTATTGCCAGGGTCTGTGTTACTTAGAAAAACTTGTAGTACACTAATCAGTAAACAATAAGTAGTATCAGTAACCATGACACGATAGTTTTCTCATAATACAAAGGGGCCCGAAAATACAACCCTTCGGGACACCAAAGCTTATCAATCAAGATAATCATTGATATGGTAATTATTCTTCTGATTCATAATTCCTTATCAAAAAAAACAGTAATAGGCAATAAAATTCTACATCAATAAATTAAACAGTACAGCACTTAATGTTTACGACTACAGAATTCACAAATCTTTGGCACGAAACACTATCAGAACTAGCAAATATAATTTATTAACTCGCTTACTACAAAATATTCTATGTAAGACGATTAGCATCTACAGCATACTGTTCTGTCGTTGTTGGTGATTCATTCACCTTCACGAGGATTTATGGCGTTCCTTGCGCACGCTATGGATAGCCGGTATGGGGTGATTCCTGTCAGGTATTGTAGGATAAGTACTTCATAGCAAAAAGAGTTGCAAATATTGAAACAATTTTTGTGTTGAAACAATTTTTGCCAACGTGTCAATAAAAAGGAAATAGATTATCGAAATGTTCCTTTCAATGAGTTGCGCATTAACTAACGTCAGTCGGCCTTCGAAATTCAATTTTCTTGGAGTTTTCAAATTCAAATTATGAACATCTTTATGCCGTAATTTTATTGATTTGCCGACACCTACTTAATATGCATTGGCAATTGTATTTGTGTGTACTTTTATTTATTTACATTTTAAAACGTCACATTTAACTGCATTTTGCGCATAACTTACTTATACTTTTGCGCAATAACAACCTTTTTACTCATGCATGATAAGCTCACGTTTGACCATTTTCTCATCTGTGGTAAGTGAAGATGCGGTTGACTATGGTGCACGCTTGCCTAGAAGTAACCTGTTCACTCGAGATTTGAAAACTCCAAGGTATCGGGAAACAGACTGATAGGGAGTTCCACTCCTTACTTGTACGCATAATGTAGATAAACTCTTGTTTCAAATTTTTAACATAAAAACAATTAAATTAAAGAGAACTTTGTCAAACTTTTCTATATCTACTCATCAGATTTTTACAATACAAACCAACAACGAAAATTTATTATCTCTACATAGTATAAAACAAAGTCGTTTCCCGTCGTCTGTACGTTTAGATCTTTTAAACTACGCAACGGATTTTAATGCGGTTTTCATTTTAATTTAGGTAATTTCTTCCGGAAGAATTTAAGCTATAAAACGTACCCGAGCGACGCCGGGGCGGGTCGCTAGTACTCTATATTCAAAAACTGTTTTGTATCTATCTAATAAATAAAAAGAAAAGTCCTGACTGACTGACTGACTCATCAACGCCCAGCCCAAACCCTTGGACCTAGAAAGCTGAAATTTTGCACAGAAGTTCCCTTTATAATGTAGACAAGGAATAAGGAAGGATTTTTCTAAATTCAACCCCTAAGGGAGTTAAATAAGAGATGAAAGTTTGTATGGAAATTCGTCACTTACGTGTTCAAAATTTCACGCAAGCGAAGCTGCGGGCAAAAGCTAGTTATAGATAAAGATATATTTATTGTATAACTGTGCACATTAGTTATTATTAATAAACATTACATTTTTAGTTTCAACAGTCTACCCAAGTCGGATATGCAATAGTATCTTAATAAACTAGCTCCTTACAAATATTATTTTTTATCAAAAAACTCATGCAGGTTATATTATACATTTTCAATTAAATAAATTTTCAATTTATTTTTAAACATGTTTCCATTTAATTGTTTAAAAATAGAACAAATTAAATATCCTTCTATTCGTATACCAACAACAACTTATTAGTTAAGGTAGCTAGCTTAGCACCATTAATTACGTAAAACTGTTGTCCGTATGATAACGTTATCTAAGTAGGTCGCGGTTACCGTAGCCGGTAACCCAGCCGAAATCCGTTTGATCGATGGTGGTAAACAACCTATTTTGATAATGGTATAATGTTTAAAAAAAATAGAAGTTGCTTCCGGTTGTAACTAGTTTAAAAAACTTAAGAATTGGGAAAATGGGAATTTTTAAGAATTTGTAATGAAGTATGTGGTGCGGTAGACCCAGAAGGAGATGGCGTGACGAACTGGACTTCTACATAAAGGATTGGCCAGATATTGCAAAAGACCGGGAAAAATGGAAAGGGGGAAGGGAGGCCTTTGCCCTGCAGTGGGACACAACAGGCTGATAATAATAATAATGACCGCTCACACGTTTGTTGCCCCCTTCGCCTATATACTGGCGGCTTTTCAGGGGACCCAGCTAGTGAGCTAGCGAGTCACCGTCTGCCAACACTTTTCAATTTTAAATGTTGAAAGGCAGACGCCGTTTTCTTCCGGCAATAGAAGTTATCCAGTCCACTTAACACCCCTTCCCATAGACCAGATATTTTTCACCATACTTTATAATAGTCTTGCACCCACTTGGGACGGTCCATGACTGTACTCCAATAGTGCAGCCGTGGATAGTCCCCGGTTGGTGCCCCACCCCATTTTAGATTAAAGTTCTCAAAGGGGCCTCTGCGCGTTGGACCTGTGTCTCCGTGTATGCCTTCCAAAAGACCGGACATCTTCCGCAGGGAGGATGAACCGTGATTTAAAGAGAGATAATAATGAAGTATGTGAAAAACAGGAAAGTGATTTTTATGTCTTTCTCATTTATTATTAGTTACGGTTTACTCGCGTGCTATTTTCGGGATTGCCCGACTAGTTTCGGACCCAAACGGAGCCCTTAATCGTAAGCTGGGGGCCTACTCCCTAAGTCCGTCAACGAAGTTAGTCGCCCGTCCGAAAGTAGCCCGACACGTAGGAGTGAACAAAACAAATGTCAAGTTCAACTTCGGACGGGCAAAAACACATCGGTAGTAGGGACAACCGTCAAATCGTGTTGTCATTCATTCTTAGTTCGGGCCCCGAAATTATCGTATGTCCGTAGGTGATAGGGAGTAGGAAACGCTCGTAACTAAGGCCGAAACTACGGACTTCGTGCTTACGGAGTAGTTCCCCTGAACACGCGGCGACAACGCCGCTAGTCGAAATAGTGTGTTCAGCTCTTGATTATGGGCTCCGTTTGGGTCCGAAACTAGTCGGGTATTCGCAAAAACTACACGTGAGTAAACCGTAAGTAATCATAAATATGTTTTTCTTATTTCTCAATGCATCGTTCAGCTTCCTCGTGATGATTTTTATGTAACCGCAAGTGCCTTAAATTGCAATTTGTGCATAATTTTAAGACACTTAAATGCATCATGGTCATTTTCTTTTGTTAATTCCTTATGCAAATAAATAAACAGTAAAATATTTAACAAATAACAAAAAAATATTCACAAAATATAAAAACACTTCTAATTTTCCATGAAAATACACTTCTCATCAAAAAAATCGAAACACTTCCGAAATTATCTTTGTGGCGACAATTAAACAAAAAACAAGCATTAATTCATGACAGAAAAAACATAATTTAGTAGCTGGAAGTTTGGCCTTTACAATGGTGTACGAAACTTCCAAAAATTTGTTTTTTTTTTTTCAATTTTTATCCTATAAATGAATGGAACATTGTTTTGAGAGAAACGCGTGTTTAGAGTTGGAGTACATTTGTCGTGCAAAAAACGAAAAATAACGCATTACATTAAAATGTTCTGTTCGTAATTTGTTGATTAGGCTCTGTGACGTCTGTTAGAAAGTTTTTTTTCTAACACACATGCATACTTCACCCGCAGCAGCCGCCTAAGAAGTGGCATTGCTGGATTCTGGGACTAGTCAGCGTGTTGTGGCTGCAATCTTGCATCTAAGCCTCCTGTCTGTTCATAGAGTGTACCAACGCTATCGGGAGACTGGTTTATTTACGCGCCATCCAGGATCTGGTAGGAATCGGGTCACTTCTGCGTGAGACGGCCGGTTTATTGCAACCGTTTGTTTGCGAAATCGACGCCTTCGCGCTTTTCAACTGCAGCAGCAGTTCCGAGTAGTTCGAAGGGTGACTGTAAGTGACTCTACGATTTGAAGAAGATTGAAGGAACGTAGACTGGTACCACAAAAGCCAGCTAATGGGGCGAAATTAACAACAGACCATCGAAGAGCGCGCCTTAACTTTGCACTTGTGCACTTAAATTATTCAAACCTACAAATGAGCAAGGTTCTCTTTTCTGACGAGAGTAAAATTATGGAACATCAACATAAGGAATTCTAAACCTTATGCTACCCACTATTAAATGGCATTTAGTATTCATTTGAAAAAAACATGTTTTTTCTAATAATCCATTCAAAACAAAAACTTGCGAGGTGTTTCGATTTTTTTTGGTGAGCTCTTCGATGGTCTGTTGTTAATTTTGACCCATTAGCTGGCTTGTGTGGTACCAGTCTACGTTCCTTCAATCTTCTTCAAATCGTAGAGTCACTTATAGTCACCCTTCGAACAACAAGGAGCTGCTGCTGCAGTTGAAAAGCGCGAAGGCGTCGATTTAGCAAACAAACGGTTGCAATAAATCGGCCGTCTCACTCAAAAGTGACCCGATTCCTACCAGATCCTGGATGGCGTGTGAATAAGCCAGTCTCTCGATAGCGTTGGTACACTCTTTGCATAGACAAGTGGCTTAGATGCAATCTTGCAGCTACAACACGCTGACTAGTCCCAGAATCCAGCAATGCCACTACTTGGGCGGCTGCTGCGGGTGAAGTATGCATGTGTGATAGAAAAAAACTTTCTAACAGACGTCACAGAGCCTAATCAACAAATTACAAACAGAACATTTTAAAGTAATGCGTTATTTTTCGTTTTTTGCACGACAAATGTACTCCAACTCTAAACACACGTTTATCTCAAAACAATGTTCCATTCATTTAAAGGATAAAATTTGAAAAAAAAAACAAATTTTTGGAAGTTTCGTACACCATTGTAAAGGCCAAACTTCCAGCTACTAAATTATGTTTTTTCTGTCATGAATTAATGCTTGTTTTTTGTTTAATTGTCGCCACAAAGATAATTTCGGAAGTGTTTCGATTTTTTTGATGAGAAGTGTATTTTCAGTAAACAATTTTCTTATTATTTTCCATAAACTGTTTTCGAAAACAGCACAATATTTGACGAAAACATAAAACTTGATTCACACCTGCGAATTTTCGTTCTAACTTTACAAGCTACTGTTTCATAATTCATAACAATAAGTATTAGATTTTCTTCCACATGTACATTTAACCTTTGTAGGTAGCTAATTTTAGGTCTAACATTTTATAATATAAATTGTAAAAATAGGTAAGCCGTCATTCAAATAACTTCTTGAATATTTGAAAAGCCCTGCAAATGAAATTCATATCAACCTATGTTTTATGTGGTATTGCTTGGATATACACTAAAATTCGGCGATATTTAGTGGTAGTAATGCTACGTAGGCGATATACTAAATCTCTACTACATTTTCCTCTCACTTCCAGTATATAAATTCAAAATTATGCAATTCCTGATATTTATCACAAACATATCGTGACGGACGTCTCGTAAATTAAATTTATTCACCCATAACATTTGCGCCATATTTATTTTGAAATAAAACTCGGCGTAAAATACTATCGTAAGAATTACAACCGCCGTAAATCATTGCTCTGAAAACAAACAATGAATTGTAGAAAATGTAAATACCGCGCAATATTAATGGCTAGTCACAAGAAATGTGTTACAGTTTTGATATTTTGCCAAAAAGATCAAAGGAAGTGACCTTGAGGAACACATGCGCTAAGATAAATAGCCACGCGGATCTACGCGGTATTGTGCAGCTCCCCCCTATTATATATACAAGCTTAGTTTTAGTATATACTAAACCTGAAACTAGTTTGTTCAGAATCACCAGAAGAATCGATTGACATATTTTTACACCACATTTTTAATTTTTTTTATTTTCAATTTTGCTTCAGTAGGTTTCTACCTATAACAGTTGACGGAAATAGACATCTTGAGGCTTGAGATGGTCCGCTCGGTCAGTTTACGTGTATTAGACAACCCCTGCATAGCACATCTCAGGCTTTACTAGTCAACTTAACGCGACATAAACTACGGTGTAACTTGGAGATTCATTAAAAAAAAACACATATTCAGGCAGTTCTGATAAAAATCTTGTTGGGGTGTCTCGGTTCTTGTATATACTAAAAATGAAGTTGTATATTACATTCCGGATATTGACGATATACCTACTGTCCACCAGTGGCGAAGGGTGAAGGGAAGCCGGACCAAAAAATTGTAGGCGTTTATTTATTTCTTTGATTGTTACTTTCATAAGCAAATGTTATACCTGCAATTTAACTTCGTAAATAATTATTTATTTAAATGATAATTGAAAATAATAGATACTAGTATTTGGCATATTTCGAAAGGGAAGCCGATAGGAATCGAGTTGTATGGAGCCTTCACCACTGCTGTGCACATAATTTGTCGGTCACTGGCTCATAATCATGAAAATCTTCGCTGAAAAAAAGCGCAGGAAACCCCGTAAGATTTGTAAGTTCCTTGCGTAAACTACGGGTAACAATTGGCTAGACAATAAATACCACTTAAGTGGCCGCCGACATTAGGGCTTTAAGAAAGGATTATGATCCCAGTCCGTGTTAGATCCCGAAGACAATTAAATAAAGCCTAAAGCCAGTTACACAAAGTTGAACAAAAGCGGTGTTCCCGGGTCCGGGCAACTTGTGGCCGGGACAAAGGTCCTTTGTTAACAGTTAATGTACGGCCTGCTTTGTCACTGCGGCGAAATTTTGACTTATTGTCGTAAAGGCTACGTGACGGTGTGTATACGTCTCAAATGTTCCACATTTCGATAAATTAACGCATGAAGCCTTCAACGAAGAAATGAGAAAAATAAATGAGTTACATCGCGCGCGGTTTCAGCTCCAACTCCAAATTTGTGCGAAATTCGTACGCGAAATAGCAATATCTGTTGTTCAACAGAATAATTTATAGCATTTACTCATATAATGTGAAAGTAATATTATATCGGAGCGAAAATCGTCATACTTCATACTTAAAAAACGTCATTGTGATTTTTTATGTATGGAGTTTGACGGAAACGCGTCGACGGCGACGGCGCGTAGAAAAGACGCCGTGTGCATAGACACTAAAAGTCACAGCACATCTAATTTTCACTTTTTTTGCGTTTTTTATTCCGAACAACACATTATTGGTCAATGTTTTCAACTGCACTTTATAACAACTTACCCTTGTTATAAGTTGCCACTAACGTCGTCCAGGTACTTGGACAAATACTTTAGTGTACACGTTACTTAGAAATTTAAAAAAAATATATAGTTTGATATATACAGGGTGTTAACGAATTCGTGTAATTCCTTAAAACCACATGATCTACTACTGGTGTAGACAGCCCCCGCACGGGATTTAGCTTGATTAAAAATAAAAAAATAAAATTATTATTTTTTCATGCGGCTTTGTTAGCGATCGCATCTAAACCACCTAATAAGGATTCAGTAAAAAAATAAGACTTTATTTTTTTGCAAAAAAAATATTTTATTTGTGTGAACATTTCGATGCCACGCATAAATTAATGAAAGCATGGCGACACGGCTGGCAGGCACGATTAACGCGATATCGCTCTTTGCAGTCAGATAACTCAAGGCTCCAAAATTAATCAGAAATAGAAAACCAAAATTTTTTTCCGAAATTTTTTTTTTCTTGGTTTTCAAAAATTCCCATTTAGGGTTAATCTGTGTCACCAGTAGATCACGTGGTTTGAAGGAATTACACGAATTCGTTAACACCCTGTATATAGACCTCCTTATCGATTTCGATAACGGCGACCCTTTAAAACTATTTCCTAGCGTGTGCCCTAATATGACTCGCCAGACCGAATTTTGTTTTGAATACCCGGTCACAACTAATACAATAAAGTTGGCCTGCAGAGTTAAAAGTATAGGTGTAGGAGGGTTTAGGTCTCTCTTTACGTAGTTTGATATACTAACTACTTGGTATACTATGGTATACTTGGTATACTTTGGTATACTAACTACAGGTCGCCGGCGGCTTCGCCCGCGTGGATGTCGTTTATCGCGTATTCCGCGTTTTTCTCTACTATATTATGCATGTATTATACATATAAACCTTCCTCTTGAATCACTCTATCTATTAAAAAACCGCATCAAAATCTGTTGCGCAGTTTTAAAGATCTAAGCATACATAGGGACAGACAGACAGCGGGAAGCGACTTTGTTTTATACTATGTAGTGATTGTACACTAAAAGAAATAAAACGGAAGAAATACATACATAGAAATACATAATTAAGAACAGTACAAAGCTGTGTACACGTTTTTTTCTGTCAATTAAAATAACGTACAAAATGGCATAATTATGTCATTATAATTGCAGTAAACAAATTTCCTAAACTCTAACCATCATTTATAAGATATTAGATTTAGTGGAACTTTCGAATTAACATGTTTATTTACGACTAAACATAGGATTAAATAATCACAGTAAATTATACGACACGGTATAAGTACCGTGTCATAAGTGTTGACATAAGTGTCAACTCCAATGAATATCTCAAAATAAAAGTGAGTTCACCAAATTGCGAGGTTTGCGGAAAGATTAAGGATGTGCAACACCTTTTAGTGGAGTGTGTCGATCGATTGATCTGAAACAACTAAATATTAATAAGTTAGACTTAGTTATATTTAATTAATAAATTTCTAGCTAGACCATAGGGTTCTAGAGCCTAGCCTTGAGCTAAAATGGTTTATACATTAGTTAGTTTTTAAGAATAGTTACTCTGGTAAATTTAGCTAACATTGCATGTTTAGTTTTTTCCGTGAGATTTAGCCTAAGATTGGGTTTATGATGGAACTGACATGAACTATGTTCAAAAGTTCCATATAAATAACAAATTGAAATAAAAAACACAAGGTATATTTAATAAATTTCTAGCTAAGCCATAGGGTTCTAGAGCCTAGCCTAGAGCTAAAATAGTTTATAGGTACATTAGTTAGTTCTCAAGGATAGTTACTTTGGTAAATTGTAGCTAACATTTTGATTACATTTTTTTTGCGTGATTTTGGCCTAAAATTAGGTTTATGACGAAACTGACAGGAACTGTTAAAAATTTCCAAATAAATAAAGAATAAAAAAAAGAACTCCAACGAAAAGATCGATTCTAATCCCATTAAACGGCTCCTTAACAATTAAAGATGTTTTATTAACCCAATTGCGTATAGTTGGGTAATAATAGAATTCAATTACATTAATTTTTTAAGCATAAAAATATTACATTTCATACATTTAAAACTCATAGGCCCGTAAGTAATGCATTTTGAGCGTACAGCTGCTCCAAATTTCAACTAAGTAAGAAATGCATTCAATAACTTAAGTGAAGTGGAAAATATTATAATTTATAATAATAGACTTTGAAAAGGAGAGTATTGCATATCATCCAATTTCTTTAAAGTAATTGTTATGGTTGTTTAGACATCTCAAGTTGCACATTCCAAAGATACTTTTTTTAAACTCGAAAAATAGAAATATATTTCGTGAAAAGCATTAAAAATGCCGTTTATCCTGATTTACACAGACATTATTTCAGTAGCCAGTTAACCTGCCGATTAAGTGAACTTAGTTTAGTAAGAACAGAACTTAAATCGTCAATATACAACCAAATGAGGTTTTCTATTAAGTCGCCTAATCGGCCAATTTACTTGCCTACTTAACGAATGTGTGTGTAAATCGGGATTTAAGTAATTTAGAAACACACGCAATATTTTACTAAATATTCCTTCTCCGTCTTCCTTGGCCCTAGTTCTTCCTATCATTTATCTCGATTCTTTAGTAACCATACAGGATGTAAATGAATTCGTTTTATTCATTGAAACCACATGATCTATTACTGATATAGATTATACTAACACGGGATTTAGCTTGTTTTCTTTTTCTTGCGGTTCGTTTAAGTGATCGTACGTAACTAAACCACCTCATGATTTTTTTAATAAAAAAATAAGAAAAAAATAATTATTTTTTTCAATAGAACATTTCGATGCCACGCATAAATGAATGAAAGTACGGCGACACAGCTCGCGGGCACGACTAATATTGCTTCGCGCAGTCAGTTAACTCGGGGCGCTAAAATAACTCAGAAACAAAACACCATGTTTTCAATTTGAATTTTCGTTTTGTTGGGTCTGTAAAAATCCCATGCTGGGTCAATCTGTGTCGCCAGTAGATCACGCGGTTTGAAGGAATTACAAGAATTCGAATACAACCTATATTCGTCACTAAAAATATCTAAACCTTAAAGTATAAACTGTAGCACGGACGGAATGTAAGAAGTAATTAATCTTAAACCTCACAACTAACTAATCCATTATGATAATTATGATTACGTATAATCTTGCCTTCCTTTGATTGATTGCTATTCTTTTTTGTTTGTTTTACTATACCAGTAGTCTTATCCTTTGTTTTATTGTGTAAACTCTGTTGTTTTTCTGTAAACTCTTAGTCTTACCCTTCTATAATCTTTGGAGAGCTTGGCAAACTGTGCCTGATCCTTCGATTAGGTCTTAAGTCAAAATAATTATTTAAAGACTTATCCAATGTTTTTTTTATGTATGGAGTGGTGTGGAGTGACCGGAATGGATAAGGTCAGGAACGAGTATACATATAAGAGGAAGTTTGAAAGTAGCGCCAGTGACAGAAAAGTTGAAAGGGAACCGTTTGTCTTGGTATGGACATGTGAAGAGGAGGGATGAAACGCATGTGACGAAAAGAGTTATGAATATAAATGTGGATGGATGGAGAGGAAGAGGGAGGCCAATGAAAAGATGAGTGGATTGTGTGAAGAATGATATGAAAGAGAAGGGAGTCAGTGATATCATGATGATTGACAGGACGGAATGAAAGAAGAAAACGTGTTGCGTCGACCCCAAGTAACACGGGATAAGGGCAGGAAGATGATGATATTTACCTTCTTCGACAAATCCTTCATGGAAAAATATAATTACACTTTACTAGCTATTGCTACTTCATGTACCCTGATAAAAATTATCCTTTGTCCTAATCTAGCTCATGTTCTATCTGTGTGCCTTTCATCCAAATCCGTTTAGCCTTTAAGGCGTGAATGATTAAGAAACATCCAAATTCACAAACATCTAAACTTTCCTTGCGTCATACTTTGTAATATTTTTTCCTTCGATTTCGATAAAAATCCGGCCTAAAATACTCTTCTGTTATAGATTGCAAAATGTTTCGCCATTTCATTTATTTATGGTAAAAGTAGGTTATTATGATAAGCGATATAGTATGCGATATCCCGGTGCACTGGACAGTGTGTAGCCAGCCATCGCACGCCCGCCGCCGTGACCACGGAACTATGAAATTCATCTTCGCATCATTTCAATCATACATTTCTATTTATAATGCATCCGTTTTGCGTAGAATAAGCGGTACTTGTGAAATGAGCATGGCATTGTGGTCTAAAATAAAGGTCCTTTATTGATCTTTAATAAAGATCAACAAAGGTAACACTAGCTGACCCGACAGACTTTGTCCTGTCATAGAAAAAAGAACTTTCAGTTTTTCCCGCATTAGCCAATTTTCCGGGCAACTCTTCCATTCGTCGTCAGTCGAACGACTGCTGTTTCCATAAAAACCTAATTCGGAATAATATGAGCATTAAAAAAATAATAGTTACATCGGTTTAGCCCATACGGCTGTATGGTCGTTGGTTCAGCCATTCACAATTGATGCGCTTACCAACGAACAGCATTTGATTTTTATTTATACCGATAAGATGTAAATGATTATCTACAATATCTGCTCAATTAATAGTTAATTCAATAAACGATTCAACAACTCATGAAGTCTTATCCATTTATTATAATAGCTGGCTATTATTTATTTTACTCAACCGTCATTACTTGGTAACATTACAAATCTCAATGGTTTATTCCACCAAGAAAAACAATCTTACTCAATCGTAGCAAGCAAAGTATATCCGTGCAACATTGTAGAGTAGGAATTAACAACGCAATTCAACCGGTAAACCGCTATTTATACTACAAACACATCGAATCACTGTAAATAAGCCTCATTACCTCATGTAATAACTAATAACTGCGCCTAACGTGTAATTTTGAATTTTCTATTTCCAATTTTGAAATTACGAAGAGCAATCGGGTACAGTTCGTTCAACGCCGGTTCGAATGCACCAATCGCAGCGCTGGATTTGAAAAGGGATGATGCTGTTGAGATAGATAGCAGCATTACCGTTAATGTTCGATCGTCAGTTATTACTGGCCAGTTATATGCCGGTTTATTAAAGAAACCTTTCTAAGAATTATTATTGGTTATGGCTTTAGTTTGCGTGAAAGTGGCTAACTCTCTTATTATATTAATGTTACTTATTTTTCACTGCTATGTACTAAGTTTTTTAGTGTAATTTTAGTCCTGCTTTTTCTCATTTTATGACTTGTTTAATAGTTTTAACATTACTGTAATGACTCTTACCACATATTACAAAATAAGCAGACTAATAAAAGGCGTCAAAAACAAACTCTTTACAAGATTTATTACAATCCTGAGTTTTCTTTAACTGGAACAGAATGTCGGGAAATAGGATCCAATTTCATTCAATTTCATATAAGTACCTTTTTAGTTGCAACCTTATTCCGGGCGAACCACGGAAATGAAAAAGCGAACCTAGTTTTAATTTACTTTTCCATGCAACGTTGATTCTAAAGAACGATATAAGAGTAAAGCATTTAACAATTTTCTTTTTGAATACAATATTGTGTATACTTAATTTTAAATCACTGAACTACAAATCATTAGTCACCAACACCATATTCTTACCCAAAACACTTGCACATCCTTCGTCCTTCACGTTTTTCTGTTTTACTTCGAAGAATTGTTTCCCAAAATGAACACATCCGTTGATTTTGTTTCCTTTTCCTCTTCTTCTTGGGCTTTTAACACTAAGAAGGAACAGAACTTCTTTCATTCATCATTCAATTCTTCAATTTCCAAAAACATTTTTCTTTCAAATTCTATAATTTACTCTTGGTCCAGCTCTTTTGGCTTAGTAACACTTTTGTCCCTTTAAAACAGTAAGCCCAAAAGGAACCAACTCTTTGGTCCATTAATTAACTCATTATAATGTCCAAAGTTCTTTCCCTTCATTGAGATCGGTTCTTTGCTTGCCATCTAATCGCTCTCTCCTTTTATCTTCCTTTCTGAAAGGAGCTACTCCTTTTGCCCTTTTGCTCATTTGTCCCCTCTTTCCAGAGCTACCGCGGCCGTAAGCCCCTCGGCGGTACAGCGGGAGTGGCCGGCGCCGGTGTCCCCGGCGTGGCCGCCGCAGCGTCGCCCAGCCCAGCACCGCAGGCCCCCGCGGCCCCCAGCCCCGCGCCCGCCACCACGCCGGCTATGAAGCAGGAGCACCCCAGCCAGCCCATGGTAAGGATCATTTAAGTATTTCATCACCATCACATCAGCCTGCAAACCTATCCTGAATATGGGCCTCACCGTTTACAATGAACCATCGTGACGAAATATTGCCATGATAACGGCAGTTTTTTTTTTGTTTTTACACTAGCCACCTACTCAATGAATGGGAGATAGGAATGACATATGGATTCAAAATACTACTAGTACATCTTTAGTCATCAACCATTAAATAAATGGAAGACCTAGTCAACCATTGGCAACACTTTCGCTATCTGTACCTTACTCTTAATCTATCCTCTTATTGACTTTTGACGATTCTGCCGATTGGTACCGAAAGACACTCTTGTGTCTCTTTACTTATGGATAAAAGTATAGCTTATAAGCGGGTGGTTCCCTATCTTCATTTTGACAAGACTATACAAGAAGACAAGATTCCCAGTCGTTCCTGACTATCTTAGCATTTGATTAAATTCGCTCTAGTTGAGTATCGCCTAGATAATTTCACGCGTGTTCAAAGCCAATACTAGCTTGTACTAGGTAACGATCATAAAATTCTTTATGCAACATAATAGAATCTCCTTCAATCTAGCTAACGTTATGCAGATTCATTGCAATTCTCCCGTCCATTTTACTTAAAGGATATGAAGGAATCAATTCAGCTCATTCAAGTCAATCTTCATCTAGGTCTGCATTAGGTTTAGCATTTAAATTAAGATCTAGAAATGTGTTAGTGGTTTTCGCTGCACTAAAATGAAATTATGCGATTGATATCGCTGTATTATTCTGTTTATCCTCTATTGCTATAAGGACATGAACGTTATCATCTAATTTACTAAGGCACTTCAGTTAATTCAATGGGTTTAGATTAAGTCTAAAGTTGACTATCTACTTATCATTATTTTTATTAATATTACAAGCTTGCTATACTACTCGTAAAGCATATTTAACAGCTCTCGAACAGCATCATAAAAATTTATCTGTTTTCGTAGTTTGTTTGAATTCAACTGCAATTATTGTGAATGGCCAACATCATTGAGTTATTCAGTCCAATAGTTAAAATGAATACTGAAATAAAGTAGTAATACATAATTATAATTAAGTTAATTGTAATGTTTATTGGGTGGTTGACTTGTCGACATTAAAATTTTAAAATAACACGTCCGCTCGCTCTTATCCACGAAATTAACATTTTGGAATAAAAGCAACCGCTAAATTGTGCCGTGTAACAGAGGCAGCATTATTACACGCGGAATAACACATGATTATGGTTTTATAACAGTAAAGTGAGGGATTTGCATAAGTGTATTGTAACGAGCCATTACCATAATCGTTGTCATTTAATCGTCGGTTAACAGGCTGCATGATTACTTTATAAGTAATTATGGGGTCCGGTCATGGTAATCGTATTTATAAACGTATGCTAGGTTTGTTTTTAATGATGTTAAGAACACCAACGACGATTCTTAATAGTGTTTCAAGCTTTTCGAAGTTAAGACAATTTTGAATTGTTTCTTCATTTAAAATTCCGCTAGATATTGTTTGAAAAAACTTGAGTTTTTTTTACAAAATAATGGAACTAGGCGTTACTTTGCGGAAATCCTTATCATACAAATGTGCAATTATATTATATTTACTGCTAATTCCGCCAAACTTAGATCAGTTTAGTTTTAGCTCAGTTTGACGGAATTAACATTAACATTCTAATTGAAAATTTGTTTTCTTATTGTACAATTTCGTTGTATACCTAACAGACAGTTTTCAATTCGTGATGTTGACTTAGATGCAAAATTAACAAAAATAAACAGAAGACAGTCAAACCGTTGTTTTTTTTTAATTTCCGCTTCTCATCTTTTTAATTAAAAACTCTTTTTTGTAATTCGGCTGACTGATTGTGTTTATTTGCTTTTTCTATGTAAAAGCCAGTTTTACAGTAATTACCTGAAGTAGTAACTTGCACAGTTATCTCTTCCGCAACGCTTGGTTTAGCAAATTATGTCAACTGGCTAGGTCTTAAAGATTTTAGAGGCATTCTATATCATTTACTTAATTTATTACTTTGACCTTTCACATAAATCACTGAAGGCAAATAATAAAAAAAAAATGTTCCGTTTACTTTTTACGAATTTCCATTGCTGTCACCGAAATAGTAGTCGGGTAAAGGTATGCTATCAATTATAGTGTAAAAGTAGTATATTATAAAAATTCCAATTAGTTAGTTACCCAAAAAAGAAAACAATTTTGCAGACACAATATACAAAAACACATTTTAATCAACGCGAGCATTTTTAAAACATGCTTCCTTTTTATGAATATCATAGTCTAATCTCTCTTTAGCATTTGTGTCTGAATACTAATTATTACTAAGCTAAGTATAAACAGGACTAAGACAGAAACAAAAAACGCTGATCCCGTAAAAAACTAAAGAAGAATGAATTCGTGGAACACAAATTGAATTGTTAAATTTTCGTAGGTAAATGCGCTCGGCAAACTTATTCAATTTGTTTATCCTTTTTCGCCGTTTGCATTTGACAAAAACGTCTTTGTGGCTGTTTTGATAAAATTATAATCGAGTTTGTTTTGGACAATTACTTTTTGAAAAGATGGCAAGGTTAAAAAATGGGTTTAATTTAAAATGCTAAGTACTTTTTAAGTTTTGTGAGGTAAATTCTGTCTGGTCTGTAAATGATTAAGTATATGTCTAATTTGGAAAAAGATCTAGACTGATCGCAGTGAGGCATCATAGGTATGTACAGACGCCAGTATATCAAGCTACTACAATCTGTCAAATTTCTTTAATAGATTTTCATCTTTATCGTAATAGGATTAGGTTCAAGGTTGATTGGGAAAATTTGTCAGTTTCGGGTATCGTCGTACGTTAGAGTTGCCAACCGTCCAGTTTTCCCAGGACATGTCCTGGTTTTTGTAGTGTCCTGGGATGGCCAGGATAGTTTTTAAGCAGCGTTCTGGAATTTTATAGCGCCCTGATAAGGTCATGTATTGTAAATATTAATTTAACTATTGCTACTCTTATTACTGCGTCCTGTTTTTAAACTGAATTGTCCTGGATTTTCCAACTTCAAATCCTAGTTTTTGAAATTTGTGTTTGGCAACCCTATCGTACATGCATACTCAAACGAATTTAAGCTGGAGACCCTTCAAGTCTTGCCAATAACTGCCCTGCACTGCAATAAAAAAAACCAATGAAGCATTATACAGAACTGATAGTCCCAACTAATATTATAAATGCGAAAGTAAGATTGTTTGTTTATTACCTTTTCACGCCTAAACCACTCAACCGATCATCCTGAAATTTTGCATATACGTTGTCAGGTATATAGAAACGGACATAAGGTACCTTTAATCCCGAAAAAAAGTACGGTTCCCGAGGAAAACAACAATAACGTTCATAGATGGCGCCACGTATCTTTTTGATTCGATTGAATGATATTATTATAGAAACTTTAGTAGTGTGTTAAGAGTTTTATTGAGCTTAATTAACGCGAGCGAAGCCGCGGGCAAAATCTAGTACTCTATAATGCTCAAAACAAAATTAAAAGCAAAACTAAAACCCAAACAACATTTCCGCATAGAGTTGCATGTCATAGATATTTTCAAGACTTTCTTATTAAACTTTAACCTCTAACTACCAACAGAACTCTAACAACGAGTTATTCACAACACTACATCTAGTTCAAACAACTAGTTCTCTATAACAAGATGTCAAAGTAGAATTTTTTAATTTGCGCCGCTGCCCAAACTTTGGCAATTTCAGTGCAGTGGGCGCTGGGTGCCGAATTTATGTTCGTTCCTACCAAGCTTTTCTATTTCATTTAAAACTGGCCAGTTATGTGGCAATAAGACTGTCGACTTTGCATAATGAACGAAAAGTTTTAAAATGCGAATATTAAACATTTTGAAAAATGACTTTGTTCCTGATTATGTTATTTACTTAGAGGTTGCCCGCAGCTTTGCCCGCGTGGTTGTTGTTTATCAAATATAAAAGTAGCTATGTCCTTCTCCAAGGTCTAATCTATCTCTGTACCAAAGGAGAACGACCAAAAATGGTACCAAAAAGTCTCATGCATCAAGATCAAAATATTATAGAACATATTTTCATATTTTTTTACGACATTACGCGTCGGGGATTTGATTTTTGAAAAGGGAATTTAATTTAAACTAAAAAAGTGTTGATATTGTTTACATGACCTTCCGTTTCACATGATTTATGGTTACTATAACATTGAATTTTGAAAGTGTTATGATCACATCTTTCAAAAACATGTTAAAAAATATATTTTGCCGATTGTACATTAATTAGAAACAACTAGAATAGATTAGAATTTTTATTTAAACGATTATCATTTTTTTTATCTATGGTTAATTGGCCATTCATAGCCGGTCATAGAGATGTAGAATGCAATAGATGCGGATTACCGTTTTTTAAAGCAATATTAAATCGTGTATATCATGTCCACATTGTCAGGTTATTTAGATTATTTCTAAAATCTCCGAAACTCGCGTTTTGTTTACAAAAAGAACTTTTGTAGGAGTTAATGTAAGTGTAGTATATAAAAAACAAAGCTTGACTTTGATGCAGCATGTTACGGGACTCCATACATCCATGAGCATTGTCCTTTCATCAAAGTCGGTTCAGCGGTTTAGGCGTGAAAGTGTAACAGACAGATAGTTACTTTCGCATTTATAATATTAATAGATGTCGTTAACGGTTTCGCCCGCGTGGATGTCGTTTATAGCGTATTCCGCGTTTTTGTCTACTATAATATGCATGTATAATACATATAAACCTTTCTCTTGAATCACTCTATCTACACACATCAAAAGTGTCTAGGGATCAAGCATTTTTATGCGGATTTCTTGAGATTGAGATGTGGCTTTGTAATAAATTTATGATTTTATAAATTTATATGGATCCTTTTTGGTGCATTTCATAATTTGAATCAGGAACTGTGAATCAAATTCGAGTAAAAGATGAAAATCAGCTGTCAATATTTTCCCTATAAAAACATACAACGCATTGAAGACATTATTAGTGCTACTGTTTCCCTACTACTGATTAAAACCAACGTTATTATGGAGCGGCGACGTCATTTAAGCAGGGAAGAAATGCTCAGAGCCGTGGGAATGATAGAAGCTGGTTCCCGGCAACGTACTGTGGCTTTAGCTCTGAATACAAGTCAGAGTGTTATCAGTCGACTTTGGACACGTTACCGAAGCACTGGTACCGTGGCTGAGCGCCATGGAGGACGGTATCGCTGCACCACACGGAGACAAGACCGATACATTCAAATCTTAACTCGAAGAGCTCCAACAATAACCGCCATGATGTTAGCCGTGAGGCTTCATCACTCTTCAGGGAACTTAATTAGCGACCAAACAGTCAGAAACCGCTTGCATGAAGTGAACCTTCATTCCCGAAGACCGCTACGGGTACCACCTATAGCAATGCACAATCGTAGGATTCGATATCAATGGGCTCTTGGACACAGAAATTGGGCAGAAGAACAATGGCGTTTCGTGTGCTTTTCTGATGAGTCTCGTTTTGGTATGAGACCGGATACAAGACGTATACGACACTGGAGAACCCCTGGACGCCAACAGCGATTAAAATCCTGCCAGGAAGTCCATCCTTATAGTGGTGGAACCATCATGGTATGGGCGGGTATTTGGATCGGCGGAAGAACTGAGTTGATTTGGATCAGAGGCAACCTCAACGCTCAAATTTATGCTGAGACGATTGTATCAGACGTCATCGTTCCTCTACAAGCGCAAATCGGTCCCTTATTTCAGTTAATGCATGATAATGCACGACCGCACACCGCAAGAGTTGTAAGACAGACTCTCGCCGCAGCTAACATCAATGTCCTGCCCTGGCCTGCTCAGTCGCCAGACTTGAACCCGATTGAGCATGCATGGGATATGCTACAGAGAAGAGCTCTGCCGAATATGGAGGGTATCCAGTCGCAAGAAGACCTTTTTTTGTTGTTGCAACGAACATGGGCGGCCATTCCACAGCGTGATTTGGATGAACTCATTTTGAGTATGCCAAACCGATGTTCTTGTGTTGTTAGTGTTCGCGGTAGAAACACGGATTATTAATTGTTTAAGTTACCCAATAAAATTTTAAAGAAAACTGTTATTTCAGTCTTTTTTTCGAACTTTTGTGTTAGTG
This sequence comes from Amphipyra tragopoginis, assembly GCA_905220435.1. NCBI lineage: Eukaryota > Metazoa > Arthropoda > Insecta > Lepidoptera > Noctuidae > Amphipyra > Amphipyra tragopoginis. The sequence continues at coordinate 5,488,056 of HG991997.1, read as the reverse complement.
GTTCAAATGTCAAAAATCCCTTTATTAGGAAAATGGCAAATTTCTTTATTAATGCAAAGGTGACTTGGTTTATCGTTACTGTGACAAACGAAAACACTTTATTTGATGAATCCTTAAAGAAAATTTTAATTAATATCAATCAGGAGAAAAGTTATTGCAAAAATATATGTTGATCCCTAGACACTTTTGATGTGTGTATTTAAAAAAACCGCATTAAAATCCGTTGCGTAGTTTTAAAGATCTAAGCATACATAGGGACAGACAGACAGCGGGAAGCGACTTTGTTTTATACTATGTAGTGACTAGAGATCGCCCGCAGCTTTGCCCGCGTGGATGTCGTTTATCGCGTAGTCCGCGATTTTCCGGAAGTAGCCTATGTTCTTCTCCAAGGTCTAATCTACCTCTGTACCAAATTGCATCAAAATCGGTTCAACGGTTTAGCCGTAAAAGCGTAACAGACAGACAAACAGACTGGGTTACTTTCGCATTTATAATATTAGTAGGGATTATTAGCCTGTACTGTCCCACAGCTGGGTGAAGGCCGATCTGTTCCTTACATCTGTCGCAATTCTGTGCAGTTTCATGCCAAATGTCAAGCCAAGGAAGGCATCCAACTCGTCCCACCATCTTCTCTTATCTTTCCTGATGGTTACTAAAAAAATACAAAAATGTTGATGAGGAGAACAGTACACGAAAAAAATACATATAGAAAATATAGGATCTATGGTTTATACTCCTTTTAATTTTTTTGAAGTCATAGTAGTGTCCTATCTTCTCCAAATTACCCTTTTTCATACCATATTCTCGATAGCCAGTTCATTTTCACTACAAAATAAACATTTTAACGTAAATATTAAAAACAAAATGCTTTCTCGCTATTTCCTGTGTACAAATAAATTAATGTCGATGAAATTAGAAATACGCGTGATAATTGTGCTACAAATAAATTCAATTTGAGTTGGACAATGTGTCGGAATGCCCATTTATAGTAGAAATTGGTAATAATTGCCATAGTTATCGAAGTCGCATTGTTCAGAGCACGATATAATTCATTAATAATAACAAACTCGATAAATTGTTTGTTTGTTGCGTCGCTGTTATTGCTCGATAATATTATTTGTGGAGTTTTTATCTTTAATGGCCTAAATAAAGCTCGAAATATAAGGAACGAGTCAATCTAAAAAAATACACGGTAAAATCGAATCGAAATCGTGTAATTCCTTCAAACCGCGTGATCTACTGGTGGCACTGATTGACTCTGCATAGATTTTTTTCAGAATCGACAAAAAAAGTTTTCAAAATACGAAACATGGTATTCTGAGTAATTTTAGCGTCGCAAGCTAACTGACTGCGTGGAGCGATATCGCGTTAGTCGTGCCTGTCAGCTGTGTCGCCATGCTTTCATTCATTTATGCATGGCATCGAAATTATGTCGCATAATTTTTTTGCGAGGGAAAAAAAATATTTTTTATTTTTAATCAATTTAAATCTCGTGAGGGTTTAATCTATGCCATTAGATCTAGATTAGATCATGTAGTTCGAAGGAATTACATGAATTCATTTACACCCTGTATTTTTAGAGCTTAAACCCCTTACTAAACGCTGAATAAAGTAACGTCAAGAATAAGATCAATTTAATCACACTTTTTTAATGTTTAAGCTTGTCATAACTTTGCTTCGTCCGCAGAAATTGTAACACAAATCTCGATTAACAAAATTTCTCGTACATAATTCATCTTTTCCACTGCATTTCCTATCTTCTTACTCATAAATTCTACATCGTATATGGGGTGGAGAGATGCCCCATAATTGTGTTCAATTATGCACTGAACGCAATAACGCATAGCAATGTAATTTACGGATAGCAGTTGTAATTTACGGTTACGTTGTAATTGGGTAATAAATAGAGGTGTACTGCTGTTGTCGCCTCTACTCGATTACAATGTACAAGCTGCTCGATACATGGTTTTATTGCCTGACTAATTTGGTCGATAAAATTAAATGACAAATGTAAAAAATTAACCTACTTTTGCAGATATTTGTTGTCTGACAACATTTAGTTTAAAAATTGACAATTCGAAATTCGATTTTTGAAAAGTTTTGTTTTTTCTACGGAGGAAAGAGAACGTATTATTTAAACACGTTTTTTTTTAAATCTGTTTGTTCTCTACTACGCCTGTCTACTGTAAAGCGACTAAACAGCACGTGTCTAAGCAGTAATAAACAAGAATAATCTCGTTATAGAATCTCATTAGGACGACATAACAAAGTTTTAATTACGAGCGACGTACGTACGTCGCCATGTTAATAAAATATTACCTAACTTGGTAAAAGGCATCCCCTTCGTGCAGAAATTAAAATCTTAGAAACTTGAACGAGTTTCGAAGAAGCGTTACATTATAATTTGTTACGTAACATATTTACTTTGGCTTGCCAACGCTTAACATGCTTAAGTTTTGTAATTTAACAATTTTCCTTCAGTTGCGAAGCGTTATTAGAAGAAAAACGTACAATAATGCGCTTCGCAACTTTATTTATTAATTACGTGTCAGGTCGTTTTTATTAATTTAGAACAAAGTAGTTGATCGTAGACTGACTTTAACTATGTTAAGAAAAGTTTCCCTCGTGTTAACGTAAATGATATTAATTTTTCTTTATTTTTATGGAGACATACACCCTTTACGAGGCATTGAACTCCAGTGGCCTAAATTGAGAGGCAGGCACATAATAGAACATTCCCCTTCAGCACTTCAGTTTTCTTCAAAAATTACTGCTTAGCCTTGTTCAAACCACTTGTAATTCAGCATAACGCTTGTATAAACAGATTTATCCGCGGCCTCGGTCATCGTATGATTACGTTGGGGCAGTTCACACGATACATAATGTAGTAAACATTGTCCGAGGCAGCCTCGACACACATAACACAATATTAAGTCACGTGTGTGCTAATTATCTAAAACGGTACGACTATTGTAAAAATACTACGAGGACAACACTGGAACATTAGTACCGGCGCTGTTGTGGACCAGCTAAACTAAAAATATTGTTATCTTTTATTAAAAAGCAAAATCAGAAAGAGACAGAATTTTTTTAAAGCCTATAGTAGGATTTTTAATTCGTTGGAGTAAAATGACAGGTCTACCATTGTTAATTGACAGTAGTGCATTGTTGTTTGACATTAGCACCTGTCAGTTTAGTCTATAGTATTAATCCTATTAATAGTTAACTTGTTGAGCATGAAAAGAGCCTCCACGAGTGACGATACTTCGGTGCGTCCGGCGCACCCTGGGCAGTCAGCCCCGCTACCAACCTTGCTGACTGGCTAATGTTTTCACCACAGCATGAGCTATTCTCGTACAGCTCGTGCAGAAATGAAAAAAAAAATTTAAAAAAAAATTTTAGGCGGCATGTATTCTGAATTTTCGTCTAATGCCCTGTTCCTGTGACCAAAAACGAATATTGCTTACCAATAGTAGCATTTTTCATTGCCAAATTTTGCATATAAAATGACTCGTAAGATAATTTTAGTGTAATACCTACTAACGAATGGGAGGTTTTGCCATACAAGCTAAGGGTTTTAGCTTAATTATTGGAGTCTTAATTTTAACCAATAACGCTCAGTAAATCATAGGAATCGGTAATAAATCTGTTTTGAAATTTTAGTTCAACCTAATTTGATTGTTTAAACATTATTTCATCTCTTTCATAATACATGTGCAAGCAAAGGATAACAATATTTTTATTTATGTGTAGTCAGTGTTCAACAGAATCTGGGCCATTGTCACCGTTCAAGTCATCCATATTTATTTTTTCATTATGTTTACATTGCGTGAGAAAGGTTGTGTTACGAAATAGTACTGTACTAATTTTGAATAATAATTTTAACAGTGTTTCGTATTGTTTCAGGCACCAATGCCGTTCTACGCGGGAGATCCGAACCGGTTCCCGACGGCGTGGCAGACTGATCCATCTCAAGGTAACACTCTTTAATCTTATAAAAATCTTATAGAAGCTTAGTCGAAAAGGGGATACTAATCCGAAAAGGGTGTTAAAGTTCCAATAACAATGGATAACGTTTGTTCCACAACTTTCCCCAAAAGTCAGGAGATAATTCAGGAGAAATAGCAGATCAAAGATATTTCCTGTCGGTCATTAAAAAAAAAAAAAAAACTTTGCCCCTCACTAGGATTTCTCCTGTATCGTGGGTGCGTTTACAAACACAAATCTCACATACACAAACGTCCAAACCCGAAACAGCCATCTGTAGGCCATTCAAATTTTTGTTCCGTGTGGGAATCGAACCCACGACCCGTAGCACAGAAGCCAATCGCTCAGCCACTGCACAAAAAGTGTCGTCAAAGATCTCAAAAAAAAATTGCTTAACACTATCTATCCTCAGCTATGATCAGCTGTGTTTACATTTTAGGTCATATTTGAGGTCACGGAATAGACGCTCCGTTTTCTGATTTCGTAACTAAAGGGACGAAGGTTTTTTGAAAAAACTAAATTAAATATAATTAAGTATGCATGGAAATGAAAATGATCAAATTTTAACACGTGCTTTTAAACAGTAATCAGTGATACTTTAAGTGGCCTGCGATTAGTATCCCGTTTTTGACTAACCTTGTATAGGTGGTTGGTATACACGGCTACACATCAAGCTATACGTTTTCAGTTTACACTGACCTCTCATTGTAAGGAAATCCTATACAATGGGAGATCAGCTTATACTGGAAATTTATAGCTTGATCTGTAGCCGTGCGTACATAGTCAGCTACGCATCAAATAAAACGAATTCAACGAATGTTGATAATGTGCAGCACAGCCGGAACCCTGCTCAGCGCTGATTTCCAATCCGCCTCTTACATACTTCGTCTTACGTAACTTAGCGAAGTCTCTCAACTACATATTCTAAATCAATTTCAGCAACGTAGTTGAGAGAGATGTATTAAAACCGATTGCTTGTTGTTTTAGGTTGGCAGAACCAGTTCATCCAACAGCTCCCCACACAAACTGGACAGACGACGCTAGATTACCAGGGCAACCACACAGCGTATGCCACATCGCCCCACTACCAAGCCAACACCACGTACACCGTCCAGAACGTCGCCACCGCCTTCGACGCCAGCAACAACACTTACTATCAGGCTGGCATCCAGTCTGTGCCGGCTCAGCGACCGCCTTCGAACCGCGGAGCTTACACCCCGGTACCATCGCCCAGAGCGCCACATTACGCGACAGAGTACCAACAACAGTACGCCCAGGCGACAACGCCCGGTGCGACATCAGGCAACGATTCCCGACCAGCCTCAGCCGCATCATACCAAAATACCGTGCCAACGACAGCGGCATCTGGCTATGTCAACCAACAGAGTTATGATCGAACGGAATATTCTCAAGATCATCAAGAAGAATATTCTAACCCTGAAAATGGGTCGGGAGACACCAGCAACGAAGGCGAGAGACAAGAACAAAATACGCCTAATGGCCAGCATTCGGGAAACGCCGAGCCTGGATACCTGCAGGGGAGCAACGGTCCGCGAGCTTCACTCGATTGTAGCGGGTATTCGGGCGGCTATAACAGCGGGCAATATAGAGAGAATGGGCAGCAACAAAACCAGAACGAATGGCAACAACACCAGTGGCAGCACAACCAAAGATTACAGAACCAACAGATGCAAAACCAACAGCAGCAATTACAAAATCAGCAACAACAGCAACAGCAGCAACAACAACAACAGCAGCAGCTACAGAATCAACAAATGCAAAATCAACAGCAGCAGTTGCAGAATCAGCAACAATTACAGAATCAATTACAAAACCAGCAAATGCAGAATCAACAGATGCAGAGGCAGGAGGATGAACAGCAAATGTTCTCGCAATCAGACAGGGTGAATTTGAACTCGAGACTGAAAACGATGATATTAAACAAACAGAACCACACCCGGGACGGAACCAACACGCCGCCAGACAAAGGGGACCCAGGGGAGGGGCCGCCTCGGGTGATCGACGATAGAAAGACCGGAGCCGTCTCCGTCAATGATGATAGAAACACTACCGGTCATTTTTTATCGTATAGCCACCATCTCCGAGATAATTACCGCTTAGGCGAACAGGCGTATCCTGTCGCTGGTAATTATTCACAAAACGCCCAAGCCTATGGTGCGGGTGAGTTCGGAGGTGGTGGCCACCACGTATGGGAGGGGGGGACGGAGGTCCCGAGAAGTTATGATAAACACGCTTCGACTAAGAACGTAACTAAAACTCCTCAAAAATTGCCGTCTTACGCGGACATGAGAGGACAATACGGTACGTACTCAAACGTACCTTATGAAGCGCAAAAGTATGCAGAAATTTATGGTAGCGATAGTTTAAGTTATACTCAGCAAGATAGTAAGGATTTTCAATCAAAAATGCTCATTGGACCAGTATCGGAGATGAATCAACAAAATTGTAACCCACCTAGGGACACGAACGCACAAAGAAGAGCTTATGACAGTAGGGAAGCGTATGACGCGAAATTTAGACATCCATCGGCACCTTTAATTCCTAAATTGGAGATGCCTGATACCTACCAATATAACAAAGATGATAGGTTAATGAAAACTGAGCCGCAGAGGGTAATGAATCAGACTTCATATCTTAAACCAAACGAAATGCCTATTAATAACTCATATAGAGAGTTTCCGAACGGTGTAGCAAGACCACAGCAGAACACTGTTCTACCACCGATATCGACTATAAAACAAGAGAACTTTGGTCAAAAGCCACAGCCTTATAGCCAAAATTTCCAAAGTTTTCCATACGAACCGATGAGGAGGCCAGAGCTCGCTGAAACTTATGCACAAATACCACGAGCGCAAGAAAACATGGGCTTTCAGAAATATCACCGTAATTTCACTGATCCGAAGCTAAAAGAACCAGAGAACAAGGCCATTGATAGGACTCCTCCAGTCGATCCAAAGCCTCCTTATTACATAGAACAGATAAAGTCTGAGCATTCTCCGCCGGGGCATAAGATTTACAAGAACCTGCTGTACAACCAACCACCACGAAACGAGCCATATCTTTACCCGGGAGATGGTGGACCGGCAATCATAAGGAACGAGGTCGGGTACTCATGTTGTCGCCAAGGTTCTACTAAGAAACCTCCACCAGAACATTTAAGAGATGGCGCTTGCCCCGGCCTTCAGACCAAAGATGAAGTATTAGAAGATGATCCTGATGCAACAGAAAAAGGCGACTCTAAAACTCAATCTAAACCTAGCACTCCAGTTCCTGACTTGGCGAAACCAAAAGAGAACCAATTTAATTACTCCAAAGAGTATCTAGATAATTTAGAAAGGTTACGAAATAATTCTAGAACAGAAGTTCCTGATTGCAATTGTTTTCCGGCTGATAAAAATCCTCCGGAACCAGGCAGTTATTACACGCATTTAGGTAAGTTATACTCATACAATCTTTTGATAAAAAAATTTATTCCTAGAATCTTCAATAATATATTTTTGTCTTTTTCGTACAGGTGCAGCATCAACTTTAGCGGAATTAAGAAAGGATTTGGAAGCTCGAACTGGTTTATCTGGCAAGGAGTTGAGGATAGAGAAGATCTGTTATACCGGGAAGGAAGGGAAGTCAGCACAGGGCTGCCCGATGGCTAAGTGGGTGAGTGTATGGATCCCAAGAATTTCTATCATTCTCAACAATACTTTCAACCTCATATTCAAGTATTTCACAAAAATATGAAAAGTAAGTTAAATTTTTGGATCATTAACTCCTACTTTGTCGTGATCATATGATCTAAAACAGTCCACTAAATAATTTTATTTTATATTTTTGGTCATGTCAGAGCTAACATCAAAGTTATCACCAACTTCTAAGTTTACATGGGTAGTTACTAATTTTTATCCTCAATTCTATTGTTCCAGGTTATAAGACGCGCGAACTACACAGAAAAGGTGCTAGTAGTGGTAAAGTTTCGCAACGGACACAAATGTGCTACATCCTGGATCGTTGTATGTTTAGTAGCCTGGGAAGGGATCCCACAATCTGAGGCAGACCTCGACTACACCCTATTATCACACAAGTTGAACAGATACGGCCTTCCAACGACAAGAAGGTGCGCCACCAACGAGAACAGGACCTGCGCTTGTCAAGGTAAGTATTTTCGTCACATATACTTAACTATTCATATTACTAATATGAGGAGTTGAAATGTTGCTGTCGCTAGCCAGATGTCTTAAAATGACCTTCGAATTGGCGGTTACATGTTTATTAGTAAAATATTTTATAACGTATGAAATATTTGCATATTTAGGTAATTGAAGATTACCCCAATTTTTATAACTTGAAACAATTTTTCAACGTATTTATGATTAATTACTGTTTACTCACGTGCATTTTTGGGGATTGCCCGACTAGTTTCGGACCCAAACGGAGCCCTTAATCATGAGCTGATCACACGACGAGGTCGCGAGTCGAACTAGTCGGGCAATCCCGAAAAATGCACGTGAGTAAACCTTAATTAATCATAAATATGAATGTGTCTCACGAAAGTTCTAGTACTAAAAATTCTTCAACGTTTCCATAAAACAAGTAAAATTTCGAGATTCAAGACTCCTCATATTGGAAATGTGCTTGTAAATAGAATGTGAACCAAAATACTCTCGAGAACTCAATAAAGTTATGTTATTTCATCAAAAAACAAATATACAAAAGGCAATTACTTTTCCAGGCCTAGACCCAGAGACCTGCGGTGCCTCTTACAGCTTCGGCTGCTCCTGGTCAATGTACTACAATGGATGCAAATACGCCCGTTCAAAAACAGTTCGCAAGTTCCGCCTGTCAGTAAAGACAGAGGAGAGCGAGATAGAAGAACGCATCCACGTGCTGGCTACCCTGCTCAGCCCGTTGTACATGAACCTCGCACCGAAGGCCTTTGAGAACCAGATCCAGTTTGAGAAGGAAGCTTCCGATTGTAGGCTCGGGTTTAAGCCGGGACGACCGTTTTCAGGTTAGTATTTTAAGAATACATGAATGTGTATGTAATTATGTATGTACTCTTGAGAATACAGTCGTAACAGCTCGCAGAGGTCAATTGAGAACCTCCTCATAAATATCAATATAAGTATTTTTTTCCTCAAAAAATGGTACACTCATACATTGTTTTTTTTACTATTAACCGGTTGCGTACCGCCCGTCGTCCCAGGACGACACTTAATTGTATTATCTATTGTGTCTATAAATACGGTGATTGAGAGTTTAATCATAAAATCAATTAGTGCCATATCGAAATAAAACATCACAATTTGAATATTTGCAGCTTTTGATAGACTTGTTTTCATTCTAATTCTATTTTGAACGACTTCATCTCCAGAACTCATTTATAATCTTAAATTTGCAGGTGTAACAGCATGCATCGACTTCTGCGCGCACGCACATCGCGACCTCCACAACATGAACAACGGCTGCACCGCCGTGGTCACCCTCGCCAAACACCGCGCTCTGACCAGGCCTCCCGACGAACAGCTCCACGTGCTCCCGCTCTACGTTCTGGACACCACTGATGAGTTCGGGTCCAAAGACGGACAGGACGAGAAAGTCAAGAACGGCGCGCTTGAGATACTCGATAAGTGAGTGGTGATGTACATTTTGTTTTACTATTATCGATAGATAGTTTAGTATGATAAATCGAATTCGATATACACAACTTCGTAATCTTCAAAAACAAAATTAATCAAATTTAGAACTAAAGAAATTTTATATTATTTGGTTTATGAGTATACTGAGATTCCCTTACTTTTTCGTCAGATTTACACCATAGAAGTAAACAAACTTAGTTTTCTCGTATGATACATTACTAATTATGAAATATTATTTCCAGATACCCAATGGAGGTGCGCGTACGATCAGTTCCACTACAACCATGCCGACGTCACGGGAAGAAGCGGAAAGACGACGATAACAATTCAGAATCAAACACATCAGCTAACAGCAACAATTCACAAAGTCCTGGCAACAACCAGAAAAAGGCTCAACAGTCACCAGCTCCCAGGACTCCACAGCCAGCAGACGCAAGAAACAACGCCAGTCCTCGGAGCCAGAGTAGCGCATCACCCAGGGCTATTACTCCAGCTCTAAACCAATCCAATCCTTCAGCGTTCACCAACAACTCTCACTATAACTCCGCCTTCGTAAACCCTAACATGCAACACCAGAATCCAGGCCTCATTAACCCGAATTTAGGCAACCCAGCACTATTAGACATGGCGACCATGATAGACAACTTCACGGACGCTCAGTTACAAAGCAATCAGATATCAAGTACGGTTCTCGATTCACCGTACAATTCTTACGACCAGAGTTATAATTTGCATCATCAGAATGCGATATACAATCAGAATCATGTATCACCAATAGTAGAAGGTAATCAAATTCAGAATCATCAAAATCAGAATCCGAATCCTAATCCAAATCAATTGCCAAGTTTTGCTGCAGGGTTGCAGAAGAGAGAGCAACAGTTTCCAAACCAAATGGCCCCTCAAAATCAGTGGCCGGACTTTGCTAACACGGAACTGTTTAACAATGTCGTCAAAGAGGATCCTGATTCCACAACAGCGCATTTACACGTCCCTCCAAATAATTATAGTCCAGATTCTAGCAGGAGCGAAACTAATTCAGATCCACTGTTACCAAAAGTTACTCCAGAGCCTGAGAAACAGAATTTGATTGTTGATATCACAAATAAAATTGCTGAATTTGACATGCCCAGTTCACCACGGTTAACTGAAATATCACAAAACTCGCAGAGCACGCCCGCATCTCCTGCTCCGTCACAAATCCCAGAGCTTAAGTCGCCGAATAATGAAATGCTGAACTCCGATGCCCGTAAAAGTGTGTGGAAGTCACCTGATTCAAAGAATTGGGATCCAAAACTTAAAGAACAGTCGACACCCGAAAACGAGAATTCGTTGTTTAGAGTTCCGAAAGCAAGACCTCCATCAAGGTCTCAACATACGAATCCGCCTGAGGCTGTTGAAAATTCTACATTCCTAAAACCGTACCCGCCGTCAGAAAGGCCTCATCTTAGCCAGGGTTATGAGCACAGAAGTCCATACGACAGTAGATTGAACAATACTGCGCCTCAAACCTCGACTTCCCAAAACAACTTCACGATCAACCACGATGAACAGAACATGGCGGTAGCTAATAAACCAGTTCCTGAATTTGCCGGAAACAACTTCCACCCGGTGAACCAAACCACTTACGGAAATCAAGCACAGATTCAAAGTTATGGCAACTACTCACAGGTGGCAAACGCATATTCTTTTCCTCCGAATCCTTACGGCCATTTCAATCCTTACGAAAGCACTTACAACGATTATAACAGCTTAGCATATTACAATGCTGAGAAATACAAAAGGGAAGAGCTGCTTAGAAACCCACATTGCTACAATTCCTATGGGTACCAGTACAATCCAAATTTTGCCTCAAACTTCTACCAAAATCCAAGTCAAAATTGGTGTCAGTCATCACCAAACTGGTGCATATACCCACCACCATTTTCTATCCCTTACCCGCCTGAACCACCGAAAGCTGAACCTATAGGCGAAGTTACGGAATTCACAGAAAATCTGGATTGTTTCAAAGACGGTCAAATGGGTGGCGTTGCCATAGCACTGGGGCACGGAAGCGTTCTGTTTGAATGCGCGAAGCATGAAATGCATTCTACAACAGCTGTTAAAAGCCCGAACAGAGTGAATCCCACCAGAATATCTCTCGTATTTTACCAACATAGGAATTTGAATCGTCCCAAACATGGTCTTGAAGAATGGGAGGAAAAGATGAGGTTAAAGAAACTGGGACTAAATCCACCAACGCCAGGTACGCCCGGACCCAACTCTAATTCTGTTTCCCCGGCGACAACTCCCGGACCTGAACGACAGACACCCGTCGGCGTAGCGGAGAAGTGGAAGAGTAGTGAGGATACGATCCCAGGCGGGTTCGCCTCGCTGTCGGCATTAGTGGAGGCGACCGCCGCAGCGCGCAGAAGCGGTCAAATCATGCTGCGCACTGACACGCAGACGACCATGTCGTGGACGACTCTGTTCCCGATGCACCCGTGCACCGTGACGGGGCCCTACCAGGAGTCGAGCACCTGACGCAAGCTCGCGCCCACCCGCGCGAACACTTCCAGACGACGCAGTGACGTCCCTTCCCTAGCTATGTAAGCTCTGTGTTGCCTTTCGATTTTAGAAGTTTTCTAATCGTCGATTAGAGCCATTTGTGCTTTCCAATATATTTTGTAGAGTTCCTCGATTTATGATAAGTAATTTAGAGCAGCGCGACACTGGTCCATCGTGCTGTGAATTTGAAAATCCAGCGATTCCTTTTATGCATTTATAAATTGGAATTGAGTACCGTTTGTAACTGAAATATTTTTTAAAACGTATACCGAGTGAGTTTTAATCAAAGATGTAACTTTAAGTTTTAATTTTAAATAGTGTTTATCGCATTTCAGCTAGTCTTACGTTACGTTAGTATCGATTGTGTATTTTGTCAAAGTGACCGTAATCGTGTAGAGTTTTTTGTATATTCTTGTCGTATTTTTAGTTAACGAACGTTGACCCGACCTCTGAGCGGTTAGTTTAATTTAAACAGACTATTGCTGTATAAAATAGTGACGTTAATGTATGTTGTCTGCATATTTTGTCGATGTTTTTTTTTCTAATTAAGCGCATAATCGAAAGTTTTGTGCGGCACAATGATCTCATAAACTACTAACCCTACATTTATGTAACGTTATTCAGAACAAAAGTACAAAACACTACATTGAGAACGGTTGTAAGCCCGCGGGAGGCGGACGGACACATTCGGCGGTCGTGTCGTGTTTATTCATATTTTTGTACCTTTGTCTGTCAATTAGTTGTTTTATTTAATTTGTAATGTTAATTACCATTCCTGTCATTCTGAACATTTGTTTTGGCTTATATTTTAAATCGATTTTAATCACTGAAATCAAGGTGGTATCGCCGCCAGTATTTTACCACAAAGATACGAGTGCTTTTCTATTAGGTTAAGACGTGTGTATTTTTAACTTTTTAGAATATTTAACTTATTTATATTGTATTACGTGAACCATTATCGTATCATTTTCTTTGTAATAATTTTAGTGTTACTGTAGACATTAATATTTAATATATTTGCTTTACGACTCGATCATTAAATTATTACAGTTTGTTTTATGCATGTTTCAAGATCGCCTTCTTTATTTGTCAAGTCGAGTGCCTGCATGTTTGGCTATAAATATTAATTGATATTATGATGAATCTGATTTTTCGATTATATAAATTGTGACCTTATTGTTTAAGATTTGCGATTGCATTATACGAAAATTCTTCTAACTTAGTGACGATAAAATTTTATAAAATTAGATACCATACAATAAAAGATGAATAATAGATTACATACGTTTATATAAGATAGAATATTGCAAGGATAAAAAATCAATTTTCAGGCGCTTGGAAAGATTATAAAGTAGGCATATTATTGAAAATGAATGAAACCATACTGATGAATAGTTATTAATATATAATTAGAGTAAGGAAAGTTTGTTTTAAAGATTAAACTATTGATATAGTTTATATTTTTTACGTGTACGTATTTATTGAATGGTAAATTTATTGGGACGAACGTGAAAATTATTTATAGGTAAAAAGTTTTGGATATAACAAAACTTATAAAAACTAAGCAATAATAGACATCGGGGTCTATGTACATTGTAACGTAGGAGTGAAAAAAATATTAAAATTAACGAATGGTGCGATATTGTCGACGGTCTTATGGTAACGCTTGACGTTTGGTAACTTACCGAGATTTGCCTAAAATTGTATTCGGATATTATTTGTGTATAGCATTGGTAAAATGCCCTATAATTCTTGCCATTAAATAGTTGCCAATCGTAGAAACTCTTCAATTTTCAATGCATTGTGTGACAAGACATATCAAAAGCAATCACAGTATTTTTAAATCATATACACACATAAAACAGTACAGTTGGAATATTTGTAAAAGTTTATACATATTACTGCAGTGGCGAACTTTTGACACCAAAAAATATGTAAAATTGTAAATTGACGAACCAAACTCATTTGTAAGTAACTTGTATCATTTAGGTCACATAGAAACCTGTGATATACATTAAATCACGAGTGTATGCTTGCATGTATGTCTTTCTTCAGTGTGATTGACATGTGAAGGTTGAAGCTATGTTGTTGCGAAACATGAAAACTCTTCAAAACCAAAAACGACCAGTATTGTCAGATTGTAACCAAAAATGTGTTTTTTTTTTATGTTATTCTTATAATGTGGGAATGGGTTTATTACCAATGTCGTTTATAAGAATGTTAGGTTGTGGGCCTCGTGCCTCCACGTTTGAGTTAGGCGAACTTATTGTGTAACAATATTTTTATTGTCTTCTGCCAAAACAAAAGAGTAATCGAATGTGTCATGTAAATAGAACTACCATTATTTATTAATACAATTAATTTAAAAAATGTTTCATGTTTTATTTGTTGTATACCTGATTACCCTCACTACCTCTGAAGAAAACTAAAATACTGAAGTACCTACTACCCGAATCCGATTAATTAAAGTTTCATAATATAAGTGATAGTTATGGTGGCGCTACTTTTGTTCTCATTATCTGCTCGCTCACCCACGTTCTTTGTGAGCGAAAGGCAAATAATGAATCCACCATTTCTAATCTCATTCCTTTAAATAATCGGGTTATTGTAAGCAAACGTAAATACTTGCAAAAACCTAGACCGACAGTGCAGCCTGGATGGAAGTTAAGAAGATTTAGCCGTAAAAGTAAGACTAACCTGCAAGTCATGCTGTCGGCATGCAGGCCAGCAGAACAACAGCCTCAAGATCGCCAAACACTTCACTCACGGCACTATACCGAATATTGTTATATTGTACCTAATTACTTAGTTTTTGGGTAGGAAAGTTCAAACAGTTTTGATACATTTTTCAAGTAAAACTAGCCGAGACGATGACTCGATCACGCGAGTAGGTCGCGAACGAAAGAACGAGCCGAATGTGTGTACACATAAATCGGCGTCACTTGCGGGTAGAAGGAAATAAAATCAAGGGAAATGGTGGGTAGGGTTGACCGTTGGCAAACGTTTTAATATGTACTAGCGACCCGCCCCGGCATCGCACGGGTGCAATGTATTATACATACTATAAACCTTCCTCTTGAATCACTCTATCTATTAAAAAAAACCGCATCAAAATCCGTTGCGTAGTTTTAAAGATCTAAGCATACAGTACAGAGGGACAGACAGCGGGAAACCTACGTAAAGTGCGTTTATTCCCTTCTCTGCTATGTTGGCACTACTGACTTTCACTTTAAAAGCGCTTTAAATTCAATTATAGAATGAAAAAACACTCTTTATAAAAATAAGTGTTTGATATCAAGTACTACACAATAATAATATGACGTGAGTTTTATTCATAAAACCACCCATAACATCATAACAACAGTGATAACGTTATTTTATTAACACACAACACTCCATTCAAGTGGGTAATAAGAGATAGATTATTATGAAGTTTACCTAGCCTTTTCACTGTCCCGCAAATCAAATGGGTTTTTAGGGAGAAAATCATTTCAATTTCCCTACATGTATATGTCGTGGCCATATCGTAGAATTGATCACTTCATGATGTGGCCGGCCATTTCATGAAATGGTTGTATTTCATGAAATGGCCAACTAAAATTGGCCATATCGTTGAAACGTCAACGTTTAATGATATGGCCATCCACGTTTGGCCATATCATTAATGTAGGGTTTCCATGATATCAAAGGTTTAATAAAAAATCCAAATAAAGGAAGCACGTACCATGCAAGCAAAGGAGTAGACTACGGAATTTCGACCCACAAAATATCGATGCACGTTACCGCGAAAGTTTAATAGTTTGATTCACCAACAATTAAGGGGATCTGGCCGCGTTATTGGTCACTGTTCTAACCTAACCTAACCCGAATGATTCAATATACTAAATAGTAAATGTTTGCCATGTTGACCATGCCGATATCCTAAGATTAGACCGGTTGTCTAAGTTTTTGGCTTCTGAGTACCCATAACGACTGTCAAAGGTATTAAACTGTGACACCCGGGACCGACGGTTTATCGTGCACTCCGAGACACTGAGTGCTCTCGATAAGTAATGAATGGTCACCCATCTAAGGCACCTTTACCTCGTAGATCGTACGATTCGCGCGCTTGTTAATTAGCTGCGTACTGACTGATCGGGCAGCCTCGCGAGGCAGCCGCGCGAGGCAAATCCTCGGTCGGTCAGGACGTGCCTCATCCGAGGCAAACGCATGCGCTGCCTCGCCCGACCGTGCCGCAGCCCGAGCCGAGCTTATTTATTTATTTATTTATACTTCTATGCACTATGGTGGTACATAAGGCGGACTTAATGCCATAAGGCATTCTCTACCAGTCAACCTTTGGGTTAAAAAGAAAAGCATCGAAATAGGTACAGCAAAAAAAATAAATAAAAATGAGTTGACAATGTTGAACAGAATGTAAAACAAATTGGTAAGATATAAATTACATAAAATACACATATACGAATAATAAAATATATAGATATTATAATATATATAAAATACAAAACTATAAGAAAATCTAAATGCAATTATGACGAAGACTAAACTAGATGATTAGTTAGGAGTGCAGCGACTTCAAGTCAAGTAGTATTCCTTAACTTTGCGTTTGAACGAGAATTTACTCGGAGCTTTTTTAATATCAAGGGGAAGCACGTTCCAAAGTTTGATTGCTGAGACAGCGAAGGAGTTAGAAATGAAACCTGTGCGGTGGGAAGGTATTTGGAGAAGTAGATTTTCAGAAGCACGCAGGTTGCGATTGTGAGAACTGCCCAAAACTTGAAAATATCTTTTCAGATAATCAGGAGCACATGAATCGTTCATAACGGAGAAGAGCATACAGAGAGATCTGAGGGATCGTCTCTGCCGGATAGGTAGCCATTTAAGCTGAGAACGATAATGAGAAATGTGATCATATTTACGAAGTCCAAAAATAAAACGAATGCAATTGTTAAGAAGACGATCCAATTTGTTCAGAAGTTCTTGGGATAAATCAGAGTAACAAACATCAGCATAATCAATTACTGGGAGCACAAGAGACTGGACCAAAAGGGTTTTAGTTGTAGATGGGAGGAAATGCTTAAACCTATAGAGAGATCGCAGTATGGCCGTGACACTCTGGCTAACCTGAGTGACCTGCTTGTTCCAACTTAGCCTATCGTCAATATGTAAACCCAAATCCTTCAAGTAAGGTGACAAAGAAATGACTGAATTGTTAAAAATTATCGGCATAAGGTGATTAACATTAATATTTTTTAAGTGGAACGAGCTACCTGTAATCATTGCTTGACATTTACTTACATTTACGGCAACTCCGAACTTACTAGACCAATCACCAATCGTGTGTAAGTCAGCGTTGAGGCTGGAAATACAGTTGTCGATGTTGGCGATGTCAGTTTGAGCGTAAAGTTGCAAGTCGTCCGCGTACAAATGGTAAGAGCATTTGAGAACGTTGGTGATGGAATTAATGAATAAAGAAAATAACAGAGGAGAGAGAATACCGCCTTGCGGAACGCCAGTTACCAAGTCGCACCAGTCAGAAAATTCCTGACCAACACGTACTGCCTGCTGGCGACCACGAAGATATGAAGAGAACCAATCCCGTGACGACGATGAGATCCCTATTTGTGACAAAATGGCGAGGAGAATATCATAATCAACGGTATTAAAAGCATTGGAAAAGTCTATTAAAACCAATACCGTTAGCCTTGAATTCTCCATGCCGGACCTGATGTCTTCGGATACTTTAAGCAGAGCAGTGGACGTACTGTGTCCAGGTCGAAAACCAGATTGAAAACATGATAACAAATTATTTTTTAAAACGTAAGAAGAAATTTGTTTATGTGCTACTGCTTCTAAGATTTTGGACTGGAAAGGGAGAATAGAAATTGGCCTGAAGTGGTTAGCTAAACTTGGGCTAGTATTTTTTGGTAGAGGGATGATGTAAGCCTTTCGCCAGATTAACGGGAAAACCCCGGTCTGCAAAGAGAAATTTATTATGTGAGTAAAAATGGGAAGTATAAATTTGAAAATGAAAGATAGCATAGCCCTGCTGACTGCATCACAGCCAACTGCTTTCGATTTTATCGAGTTAAAAAGTTTTAGGATGTCAGTGTCGGTCACGGGGGAAAATGAGAAAGAGTCTGAAGGTGAAATTGGCATGGAAGTAATATCAAGAATGGTTTTTCTTTTCACATCATCTGCAAGTGTAATTGTTGTAGAAAAATGCTTATTAAGATCGTTGAGAGATAAGTTGGAGGGTAAAAAACTTGAAGAAGACTTAGTTATGCCAAGAGATTTTAAAAACTTCCATATATCAGCCGAAGAAGAGTTGAGAACATTTTCATGAATGTATCGGCGTTTAGAAACTCTTACCATCTGGTTGCAACGATTCCTAGCTAACTTGTAAAGGCGCCAGTTGTCTTATTCTAAGTCAATGGAGCCGAGCGTTGTCGGTTTATGTCGTCGATGTTCAAAAGCGCCTTAGTATGTTTCATAGAGTATAGGAATACATTGGGGTATGTTTGCCGCGCGCACTCAAGACGTTTGTGTTTTGCCTTGCTTGTTTGACGAACAACGGAACCGTTCGCGTCATGGATAGTACAGTGTACAAATGTATGGCGAATTTACAGCCTCATGACGGTCTTGAGCAAAACTGGCTATAAGCCGCGTTAGGGATAGGCACGCGCAGTCTCTGTTCGACTTCACGTTAATCTGAGCGCTCGACTCTGGCTCAGCCTCACCGTAGTTCGGCTTTGGCGCGCGCGGCACTCATGCAAGAAATCTATAGACCGAGGAGGCGGCCTCGCGCGGCAAACGTCCGAGGCTGCCTCGCGAGGCTGCTGGCTCAGTCAGTACGCGGCTAGCGGCTATTGGGCACGAACACGCGCCTCCGTAGGAGAAAATTTATGTCTGGTCCAATGTAAACATTGCAATCACAAGGTTAGTGCGACATCTGTCGGTCCTCAGAGCCTCGTCGATCAGCACCAAAGTACACCGTGCAGATGAAGTTTAGGTTCGGGGTAGCTAGATGGCGTCTGATTAAAAAAACTTAATGAACGTTTTAAAATTGTATATTTCCAGTATAAAATTACAAATACCCTGGTTCTTTTGAACAATATTAACATATTTACTTGAATATACAATGTAGTATTATTTTTTTACACTTTTTCTTTATTTTGACCAATAAATTCGTATACAAATATACATTTTAGAGTATTAAAAATATAATTAAATCTAGAGCAACAGCTCTTAACTTAAAACTAACCTCCGGTTTCTGATTTGAGAATTCGGGTTAAGCAAATACATATTATGTAACATCTGAGTATAGAGTTGTCAAAAAAATGACGGATTGTACCTATAGCATTTTTTTGACAACTTTGTACTCAAATATTATTTAAGTATTTGCTTATCCCGAACTCTCAAATCAGAAACCGGAGGTAAGTATACTAAGTACATATTACTTGAGCATTAAGTACGTCTCACAATTTTTATTTTAAGTAATAACTTATTTTCTAATTATGAATATTGTATTTTTTTCTTTGTAAACGTTGAGTTGTCAAACTTTACGTTATGGTAACTCTGCATATTTCACATTTAACATCAAGAATTCGATTACAATTAGAAAAAAGTATGTAAAAAGTAATAAAATATAGAAGAGAGTTCTATGGGAACAACGGCATAGCACAAAACAACCGGCCAAGTGCGAGTCGGACTCGCGCACGAAGGGTTCCGTACCATTATCTTTAAAAACGGCTAAAAAAACACGTTTGTTGTATGGGAGCCCCCTTAAATATTTATTTTATTCTGTTTTTTAGTATGTTTTGTTATAGCGGCAACAGAAATACATCATCTGTGAAAATTTCAACTGTCTAACTAGCACGGTTCATGAGATACAGCCTGGTGACAGACGGACAGCGGAGTCTTAGTAATAGGGTTTTACCCTTTGGGTAAGGACCCCTAAAAACGCGCCGAATACAGAACCTCCTTCTTTTTGAAATCGGTTTATAATACAACAACATGCGGTAATAGTTTTGTAAAGCATTTCATTACTGTTACAAAGTGATTAGAACTCCCGTATGTAAGTTAATATAATATTCTGTTTATTTTAATACATCTTCATTACGGCCGATTTATCTTCGCCACCATGAACATAGGTTCTCCGAAATGTCACGCAAGGAAGAAACAGTTATTTTAAAACTACTAAAAAAACCGACCAAGTGCGAGTCGAGTACCATTATCTATAAAAACGGCCAAAAAATCACGTTTGTTGTATAATGACCCCTTTCAATATTTATTTTATTCTGTTTTTTTAGTATTTGTTGTTATAGCGGCAACAGAAATACAGCATCTGTGAAAATTTCAACTGTCTAACTGTCACGGTTCATGAGATACAGCCTGGTGACAGACGGACAGACGGATCAGGACAGTCAAATCTTAGTAATAGGGTCTCGTTTTATCCTTTGAGTAAAACCCTAAAAACGGCCAATTCAAAGATAATGATGTGACGTTATGCGCCTGCCAGGGCTTCTTCGTCCCACAGTTTCCCCGTCATTTTGTCATGGCCTACATTTATACTGTCATACGCCGCTGTTCCCGAAACCCATTTCCTACTATAAATTCTTTGTACTTATAGCAAATATTTCCGAAAAATCCCACAAGTTATTTCTCAATAAAAATAACTGGGTCGGTAGCCTGAGTCAGGAAAAACATTACATTAATTTGATTCATAGTTTATTGTGTTTATTAAATTGAACACAAGTTGAGACAAAAACGTCTAAATTGGAAAATATTTAGTGGAATATAATTTTAAAGTCTTTAAAGTCTTATTATTATTTTAATAACCTTTCAATCTATGTATTTTGACGATATCGTAACATATTTATGATTAATTTATTCGGTTTTTTAGTAGGTTTAGGAGCTCGTGGCTAAATAATTACAGCCGCATAGACCGATCTTCCGGGTTAAGCCACGCTTGGCGAGGTTGGTCTGTGGATGGGTGACCATTTACCATAGCGAGTTTCCTCCGTGCCTCGGAAAGCACGTAAAGCCGTTGGACCCGGCTGTCATTTGTAGATCTTTGACAGTCGTTACTGTTGGTCAGAAGCCAGAAAGTCTGACAACCAGTCTTACCAAGAGTATCGTATTACCCAGTTACTGGGTTATGGAGGTCTGATAGGCAGTCGCTCCATGTAAAATACTGATATTCAGCTGCATCCGGTTCGACTGGAAGCTGACCCCAACATAGTTGGGAAAAGGCTAGGCAGATGATGATTTATGATTAATTACGGTTACGCGGCGAGTCGAACAGTTCGACTCGCGACCTCGCCGCGTGATCAGCTCATGATTAAGGGCTCCGTTTGGGTCCGAAACTAGTCGGACAATCCCGAAAAATGCACGTGAGTAAACCGTAATTAATCATAAATATGAATGTGTCTCACGAAAGTTACGATATCGTAACAATTTAGATCTGTTTTTTTTAGTTTTTTATTTTATTTCATATTAATTTCATATTTTTTGGCGATAGATTTAGTTGATACTCGTACTTGGAGTGTTAATTGAATCTGTGAAATCAGGTACATTTGCAAATTTAAAGAATGTGGACCCACTACATTACGGACATAGGTTCCACATAAAAGGAATCTACAATAGCAACTTTATTATTTAATTTTCGATGTCTTTCTAATTCAGCTTCTGAGTGACTATTGAAAGATACATTTATTTACACATCATCAATAAAAAGTTGACGAACTTTAGTATAAAATGACGTACATCTACGATGAAACGCCATCAGTGGCACATTTCTTACAACCTTACAACCGAATGAGACAAAAAATTACAGCGCTACTGTTGTTGACATTATTGGCCTCTCGCTCTCGCACGTTATGATAGCGCCTGCACAGATGGTCATGGTGCATGTAAAGTATTTTATGAAGAGGGAGTGAGTGCATGCTATGGGCATGTTATGCGGAGAGAAGAAAGTCATGTTACTAGAAGAGTGTGAAATAAGAATGTGGATGGATATACTAGTAGAGGTATTCCAAAGAAAATATGGAAGGAATGTCTGAAAAATGATATGGGTAAGAAAGAAGTGAGTATTGAGATGACGGCTGATAGAGGAGAAGAAGAGGAATACATGTTGTGCTAACCACACCTAGAGTGGGATAAGGACAGGGAGATGATGATGATGAGTGACTGCATGACATTTGTCGAAACTATACAGCATTTCAGCAGATGTCACTGATTATGAAAGTATGTGGCCATTATGACCACGAATATTGATCAAACATGATCACATAATATATTGATGATACATAGTCACCGATATTGCCAAAATTTGGTTCAATTACGGTTATTGTTACAGTTTAATACCAGAATTTACATCACATGAACATAAGGCGAGGGCCTTGTGATTCACACATGGTTTGCCTAGCACGGACACCAGTCTCTCGCAAAGGAGCTTTTTATGATCTGTGCATTTTGTGTTGCTTATTTCTTAAGTTTATCATATTAAGGTACCATTTGTGGAAAGATAATTTATTATTACAAGTGTTCATGGTGCATGGCGACGATAATATTAGCGAGTGCAGTGCGCGCGTCACAGTTGGGGAAGCTGTCCAGTACATCGACTGCTCGCGCGATGTGCTCGCGTTGTAGACGCTTCGTCTGCTCGATACCGTCGCCTTCTAATACTGCTTTGTACAGCTGGAAGGTAAAATAACTTGGTTATAACATGACGCCTGTATTCCCCGAAGGGTTGGGCAGAGGTGTATAGTAGTAGTTTCATGTAATAGGGGGTGAGCTGCCATCAACCGGGCACAAATCCTGACTCCAGGCTGCTACTGAGAAATTCCACTCGGAACCCAAGTAACAAAAGCTTCTATAACCAGGGTGTTATAACACCAAATAGTGATATAGTAGGCCTATAGTGGTAACCATTGTGCCTGCTTGTACTATAAAGGTTTTTAAAAGAGCGTTTTGGTTCTATAAGATTAAAGAGCATTTAAGTTCTATAATTTAGCTCTTAGAACGTTTACAGGACCATACAAAAGAATCTTTAAAGTGTTGCACTGTAATAGATATGAAAAAAATGGTACTATTTAGTACTATAGACGTCCTTTCTGACACTTTTATGTATCTATTTTGCACTAATAATGCGTAAAAATAACTTTTACAGTACTAGTATTGTAGAAGTATCGACAACATTATTACAGTATCAATCTGCACTATAAAAGTACCTTGCACAACCATTACGTAACCTTTTAGCTCCTTAAAAGCTCCCTCAACATCGCTATGGCGCTAATTCTGTAAAAGTCATGAAAACTCTTCTATAGTACTAAATAGTACCATAGCGCCTCCTAATGCAATTGCTAAATAACGTAAATTCTAAATAGCTCTATAAGTGAGTTTGTGTTACTGCTACGGTACTAAATCGTGACATAAAAGCACTAAAATTAATAATTAATGGACTAATTCGTTTTCGGTGAAATAATGGCTGCTGTTTTCTGCCATGATAGCACATTAGCAGCACGGCTGGAGCCAAT
Source organism: Amphipyra tragopoginis (assembly GCA_905220435.1). NCBI lineage: Eukaryota > Metazoa > Arthropoda > Insecta > Lepidoptera > Noctuidae > Amphipyra > Amphipyra tragopoginis. The sequence goes on along the minus strand of HG991997.1, from coordinate 5,464,334 downwards.
GTGTACTATAGCAGCCATAGTTGGGACAAGTCCTTATTTTATTAATTAAAATTTAATTAAAACACGAAAATTATGAGGGCGCATTGTCAAATTTGAAATCAGCATAATTATTTTATCGATACAATTATTTTCGCAAGTGCAAGTTATGGCAGAATTACGATCCATGAATGTTTTGAAGTTGTCCTTTTTATTATACGTTAAGCACAATTACCGATTTATTTTCACAACACGGACGAAATGTGTGATAAAAAAGATCACTGGAATCGTTTACGGTGCAAAATAGCACTATAAAGATGTTTTGGTTACTTTTATAGTGCAAATTTGTGACATAAACGATGCAGAAACACTATTTTAGTACTAAAAAGCGTTTCTCGACACTTTTACGTTTCAACTATAGAGCTGATTTATCACCGTGAGAGCCTGTATGTAATGTTTATAGAATAAATCAGTGATAAAACTAGGGCCTATTTGGGGTTCTGTAAACGTTTACAACACCATTATAGTACTAATCATAAACACTAATTAGCACGCTCCAAAACGTTCTCAGGACTTTTATAGTATCAAATTTTGTTACTTGGGAAAAACCCAATAACACTTTGCCCGACGTGGGGATCGAACAAAACCTCATCAGAATCGAGGCAGTCACTTGAAGAACTTATGGGGTGCATTAAAAGAGCCTTCACGAGTGACGATACTCTAGTACGTCCGGCGCACCCTGGGCAATCAGCCCCGCTACCAACCTTGCTGACTGGCTAATATTTTCACTACAGTATGAGCTATTCTCGTATAGGTCGTGCTGACACGAAAAAAGAAGATTTGGTAATAGAAGCTTGGAACTGTTAATAGGACTAGAATTTCCTGATGGCGTCCATGATTTTTACCCGTAGTATTATGTCAACTAAACTTTGACAGTATGCTGATATCATACATAACTACATTTCATACGTAAGCAGAAGTATTCTTCTATTACAGCCAGACTAACGCGATAATGTGTGGGTTATGTCGTCTCAACACGAGATAATGCGTCGACAAAATTATCTCGATCTGCGCATATTAAGCTAGCAAGAGTCTGTACACGTTTCGCCTCTGATATTAACTTCTGTAGCGACATAGCTGATTAAGCTTTTTGTATGGATCGACTGTGCCGGCGCGCCTCCACGGTTCAGTCGTTCCCATAGCTCCATCGAAGAATGTATACAGTGTTAAATAAATAGTGCTACAAGATAACAAATATTTAATTGTAACTACCCTAAAGTAAATACCCTAAAGGAGATAAGCACAGTTCCATGTGGTGGCGGTGGCGAGCCTATTTGGCAATAGGCTCGCCACCGCCACCAGTAGAGTTCCGGTAGAGTTATGGTGTTAGCTTCGTCGCCTCTTACGACTCGCCTGCCCGGCGACTAAGGGAAATTGTATTCTTAGTCCGCCCCACACAGACAACAGCATAAGAAACCCTGATTTACATAAATTTTACAATAACGTAGGTAAACTCACAGCATGATAATCAACATCTTGTACGCTCTTCTTCCCCGCTTCTATGTAGTCATAGAGGTCAGGACGGGCTTCCAAAGTGAAGGCTAGTGGCGCTCCCACCAGTGAGAAGCTCGCGGGCTCAGGGCCGGTAAACGCTTCTAGGTCGAGGAACGCTTGCCACGCGAGAGCGAGGTGACAGCCGAACAGGTAGCCCTGGAAGTTGAAGAGATATGTTGCGTTAAGTTAAGCGTCCAGCGTCTGTAGACAAATCGCAATCAACGATCGTCAGAGAAGATACGCCAATTAAATGTATGGAAATGACATAACAAATCGCTTGACCGGTCGAAAATTTATGTCAATCCAGTGGCTGTAGACAAATGGCAATCGACGATCGGTAGAGAATAGAAACGACAATGAGATGTACTGGATTGACATAAGCTTTCGACCGGTCAAGCGATCAGTTATGTCATTTTCATACATTAAGAGCATAAATACACGTCCGATACCTACTTGCCTCCGATATTCGGTTCCGATAGTCTGATCAGACTATCTGAAGGCCTCCGCGTCATACATTTGTTTGAACATGAATTACACGTACGATCAGACTATCGGATCGGATGTCAGAATCGTAAACATCGTCCGGGCGTCGTCGTGTCGTCCAGAAAAAATCGGACACGAGAATCGTTCGTATATTTCATGAATCCGATCAGATAGTCGGATCCGGCTCCCGGAAGCAACTATCGAACGTGTATTTTGACCCTTAATTGGCGTATCTATTCTCTAGCGACTATCGATGTCCATTTGTCTACACAGTACATCCCATTGTCGTTTCTATTCTGTAGCGATCATCGATTACCATTTGTCTACAGACGCTGATGTCCGCGTCGTACGCATCGGACGGATCGCATCAAACGGATCCATAAAGTGTAGTGCGTCCAATGCGTTCGCAATATTCGGAATGCCGACGGGAGCATGCGCGAGATGAGTAATCGGATCTTAGACATTGTCATTCGGTAATCCGAAGGATGTCATCAGCACGCGCGGCATTGCCGACTATCCGATGCATGCGTTCCGTCCGTTGCAAATAATTGAACCCACTTGTATGACTAGCCATACAAAGAATACTATAATCCACTTAATGTGATGCATCCAATGCGTACGGTACCTATACCTAAGTACACCGTTTTTTTTAAATCTTTTTTTTTTCTGTTCTTTTTTTTTCGAGACATAGTTCGCGTGCTGTGTCTGTGGAAGCCTCATAGGCACCTCCTAACATTTCGACATCAGGAAACTCAGACAGAGGAATAAATCGTCACCCTGCGCGCTAACTGTTGTAAGTAACTATAGCAATTGATATTTTTTCAGAGAAATTCTCACAGAGTGACGTATCTGCTTCAAATGAATAGAAATAAATAAAAAGATACCTTAGGGCTTTAGGGCAACTACTAACCAAGCCGAGAGTAAGCCAAGAGCAATATAAAAAAGTTATTAATTCATTAATAAAGCCACAGCTAACGTAACTACTGAAAAATTATCAATTACTAGATACGACAGTTAGCGCGGAGGGTGCCGAAATGTCGCTCACAATTAGGGTTGCCAACCCTACTATATAATATAGTATCCTACTATATTAGAGGCCCGACTACTATATTTCTGAAGTATAGTATATAGTAGGCGAAACTACTATATTTTAAAGGCATCAAACTCAAAGCAATAATATTCGTTTCGAAATGTGTAAGCATAAAACGATACGTCAATACTTATCTATTTCTGAACGATTTTGGTATGTCAAGTTGACAGTTACGTTGACTTTGACAGATTGGCAATTTTAATTTTCGCGCTCTCGAGTATGTATTTTGTTAACTACCTACTTTTGAAGTTAATTTATAAAAAAGGATTTTTTTAAGAAATAAAATACCTATTCTGGAACCTACTATATTTTTTTTCATCCTTTCGTTATCTACTATATTTTTGTGGGTAATCATTTTAGAACTACTATTTTTGACCCACAAAGAGTTGGCAACCCTACTCACAATCAATCTCCACCAAAGAAGGCATCAGCCCGCTCACAAATCTGCAGGATATGCGTCTCTAAAGGCCGACTTTCTCAACAACGCACTTTTCAAATCTTGTAGCCTTTTTTTGTGGGAATTCCAGGAGTATTGTAAGTCACCTGTGTTTGCAGTTGTGGTTGGTGTCCAGCTAGTTTGAGTGCCGCTGAACAGCTCTTGCCTAACAACGCGCCGGCCGCCAGCACGTGGCGAGCTGACCACTCGCGACCCGCGCAACCGATCACCCCGCCCATAGGTAGCGGGTCTGTGATGATCTCCCATTCTGTAATGTTGGAAAAAGGTGTATTATCGTCACTATCATTACATATTACAAAGTCCCCTGACACGTCTGTCTGTGTGCAATTTTCTCCGTAGCTCCAAAACGGATTTTGTTCCGGTTTTCACGATTAAATAGCTTCATTCTCATGGAAAGTTTAGGTATGTGTAATTTATAACCATGTTATTTGTATTAGCAACTTTTGTCCGATTTTTGTCAAGAAACTTGTACTGAAATGTTTGATAAAATGATTTCGAGCAAATAGTTTAATAGTAGTATGTACGAAATCGGGGTAGGTAACTAGTAAATACATAAATTGACTCATTTTAATTTGTGTGTAATCGTGTAAAAAGCGAAGATTAATAAGCATTACAAATTGTTCACGATGAGAAACTGAGGCGTTATTTCACCAACCTATTATTATTATTTACTGTTCATTAAGCTAATTCGGTGTCTAAACTTTTCAATAACTAACATTTGCATTTCACCATCATATCAATAGTGATAAACGACAAGATTATTGAACACATAAATATCATATTTATAGACCACATTTAGCTTATCTGGTCAATAGTTACGGATTACTTATTGATATGTAGGTGAAACACCCTCTTAGTACGATTATTTGCTGATTTGACGGCACGTTTGGTGCAGTGGCTGAGCGATTGGCTTCTGCGCTACGGGTTGTGGGTTCGATTACCACACGGAACAATTTGTATGGCCCACAGATAGTTGTTTCGGGTCTGGGCGTTTGTGTATGTGAGATTTGTTACTGTAAACGCACCTACGACACAGGAGAAATCCTAGTGTGAAAAAAAAGATAAATAAAAAAGTATTTTTTACAAATATTAGCAACATTTGAAAAAAAAACTTTTAGCAACACATGAAATGGATACTAAAATAAAATAACTATACACAAACGATTACGAAAAGAAAGAGGTCTGTCTTTATTTATCTGACCTTTTCTTAAAGGTCTCTTTAGCATGTCTGTGTGTATGCAACACAAAAACAAATAAAAACAGACTAATATGGAAAAGTTTACCACTGAACTGAAAATGAAAGTTCAACGAGCAACTAGCACGGAAACCCAACCTTGCCCTCAAAGGTAACCGAAACCAGTTTGACATTCGAGACAAAGAAAACGTCTAGCGAAACCGATTCCTTGCAAGATTACGATAAAGCGTAGAAACTTGTGTATTACATGCAAACATAATGTGGTCGTACAGGTCGTAAAAACGAAGTGAAATGAGTTGTGTAAATGGCATTTGATGGCACGGAAGGAGTGTACAATCATAATGTAGCCCGAGACTATTACAATATATCATTGCACTTTATTTTACTATTGGACTTTTTGTAGGTAGATGGTCCTTTCGGACCGTTTCTACATAACCCGGTAGTTATTGGAGAGACCTGGAAGGATCTCCAGCCAATGGAGGGGAAGTAAAATACTTAACCTAAGCTAACTACTTATACTTCACTAACATCATGACTACTACCCTACGACCTACGACCCTAGTGGGACTCGGACCTCGGCTTAGGGCGTGGCTGGCGGGGTATTGGCGGGGAGACTGCTTGATGAGGGCTGAATTATAGGTGCGAATCATTGCACTTATTTTCACTGACTTCAGGTCACATTGCTTGAAATCCGATATCTAAGAAAATACCTATAAATAAAACGAAACCCGTGACCGAGCGGTAATTTAACGTACGCCGGGTATTGTATGCAAAAACGTTTCGATAATCATTTCAGGGTGTTCCTTAAAATACCCAATCCATTCTAGTCTATAAAATGACAACACAGAACAATGAAATCAATGGTGAAACAAAAACGCCAGAATACTATATTCATCTCCATTCTCGCACACCGTCAAATTACGAACTTACCAATCAGTGCACGTCACGTCATCATCTAACATTCCTAAAAAATCCCAATTCTTCCCAACCTATAAAATGACGTCAACACGGAACAAAACCGAAAGTCGCATAGTACAAAAACACAAATTGGTCAAAGAACGACATTCGTCCCCATTGTCCGATACTGTCACGTCCAAATGGAGGGCGCAGCATAGTTCCTTGCGGCATGACGCTGCTTGAATACTAATGTACCCCATATGTACCACAGTTTGTACCACTTGTAGATCGGAATGCGTTGATTTCCAATGTATTGTTAGCCTGATTTGTTTGTAAGTCTTGGTTGTTGGCCTACGCTTTGTTTTAGGTGTATGAAAAAAGATTTAGGTTGTAAAATGCTTAGGATGACAATAAAGGGACCATGCTCAAAAGTGAGAGCAGCATCGCATTCTACTTTGCAAAGATAAAAGTGCAGTCGTCTGGACCAAAATATTTTAAATGAAACGAATCCTGACAATTTATCAGGAACTCAATCCAATTTCGAAAAGAGAATGGCAGGATAACACCTACGAATAATCCACCGAACAAGTTGTAACAAAGGATCGAAAACGAATGACCAGTTGCAACTACAAACCCTGATGATTACTATAGTATCTCTCTAAAATCATTAATCGTTGAAGACTATAAAAGAAAGTCGATGAAGATGATAAAATTAACGCTTGCATCATCCACATAAACCATATGATTAACTATATTAAAAGATTTCATGATCTTAACGGTACTTAGTTCAACTCCGAACGCACAGATTCGCCTAACCATCTTTCAACACGACCTCAACCTACAATGTGATCATTCATATAGTTGGCATGCAAATAACGGAGCTGCGCCTAAATTTGTTCTTGCTTAAGTAAATTTGCAATAGAGGTAATTAGTAAAACCACATTTGCGCAACTACATAGAACCAGTTCTACTTTGTATCTATGTATTTACGTAGACTGGTTGAATTGGAAATCGATTAATAATGATTTTAGCAGTAACTTTGCTCTTGGCTTGGAAACCTTATGTACCTACAACTTCGAAACTCATTTGGCCTAGTAACCCCATTTTAAAATTTCAACCCCCACTTCGGTCCCTATTGCAATGAAAATAAAAACATCTTTTCAATTCTTTCGCTTACAATATGCATTATTCAAAACGATTCCAATTTTCATGTCGATAGCACTAAAGTTCGTTTTTTAATCCGTGAGACTGAATTGACAGGTGCGAAACGTCAAATTTGAAAATAATGTTCCTAAAATTTACAAGTTTGACATTTGTGCCTATTCAATTTTGTCAATTTTGTCTCCGAGATTAAAAAACGGACTATAGTAGTTCCTAAAATAAGTAGCTGTGACTGACAGACGGACGGAAGGACAGACGAAGTCACACCGTACGGGTTTCTTTTTTATCCTTTTGGTACGGACCCTAAAAACTATTAGGTGGTCTCGCAGCTCCTCTAGATTCTAAGTTTTCCGATTTCAAAAGTATTCTACGTCTTTATCGAGGATCCGTATAGGCATTCTACCTCTACTTCGCAAATTAAAATTCCGTTTAATATTTGGGTCACAAACAAACATAAAAACATCCAAATGTATGTAAGATTACCTGACGCAGCTTGTATCTGCTCTTTGGGCAGAGGGCGTGATGGCAAGGGATTGTTCTGTTCGTCCCTTTCTCCCAGGAACTCTGCCTCGGCTAGGTCTCGCACTGCTGACGACATCAATTCTACCAGCTCCTGATTCCTGTCGATGGAAGAACCTTGGTTAATAATAAGTTAACAGCGATAGGGAGTTTGTACCTATGAATCGAATTAAATAAAACTAAACTTAGTTCACCTGAATTATATGTTCTGCCTAAACTTTACCCAACTTTGTAGAAGTCAACTTCCAGTCTAACCAAATGCGACTGGATACCAGTATTTTACATGGAGCGGCTGCCATCAGACCTCCGCAACATTTACTGTGCAATGCCGAAATCCTAAGGTTAGACCGGTTGTCAGACTTTCGGGCTTCTGACTACCCGTAACATATGACACCCGGGACCCACGGTTTAACGTGCTATCCGAGGTCCGAGATTTACCTAAATTATAATGTACAAAAATGAACTAGTTAAATAAATTAATTAGCTACAATTATATGTATGTTCTGTTCTGCCTAGCCAGCTTCCAGTCTAACCAGGGGGCCTACTCCCTAAGTCCGTCAACGAAGTTAGTCGCCCGTCCGAAAGTAGCCCGAAACGTTGGCGTGTACAAAACAAGTGTCAAGTTCAACATTTCGAACGGGCAAAAACACATCAGTAGTAGGGACAACTGTCAGATCGTGTTGTCATTCATTCTTAGTTCGGGCCCCGAAATAATCGTATGTCCGTAGGTGATAGGGAGTAGGAAACGCTCGTAACTAATGCCGAAACCACGGACTTAGTGCTTAGGGAGTACACCCCCAGATGCGGCTGAATACCAGTATTTTACACGGAGCGACTGCCATCAGACCTCCGCACCCTAGTCACGGGGCAATGCCGATATCCTAGGGTTAGACCGGTTATCAGACTTTTGGGCTTCTGACTACCCGTAACGACTGTCATAGTTATCCGTATGACACCCGGAACCGACGGTTTAACGTGCTCTAAGTCTGATATTTATCTAAATAATAATGTATGTACAAAGATGACCTAGACAAATTAATTAGCTACAGTTACATAATTAACTTATTTAAAATTACAGTTTTTAGATGCAAAATTATCGCCATTATAACGCCGTAGAAAACACGTTGCGTGTTAATCCGACAATAGGCGATGTGACATGTTCTCTCATGTCGTAAGATGTTCCGTAGCTGGGTCAATGGGTCACCGTAACCTATAGTCACTTGCCACATTACCACTACGTCATTTAATAAACAATTATTTCTTAAAATAGCTAGTATAATTATTGAATAAAATAAGTGTTTCTAAATTGTCGTTTAACACCTCTGTGATGCGTTGTGATGTTTTTTTTTTATCTAAACTGTGGGTCATGCATAGCATAGCCTAAATCATATGAACCTATATTATTTTGATGCAAAAGGGAATACTACTGCGACTCTTGTTTCAGTAATTTTTTCTGTCTAGAGACGAAGTTGAAAATTCTCATGTTTTCGAGTTACGTTGTAGAATTATAAATAAAGTACATTAAAATCTTTAGTATTATAAGAATAATTGTAGCTTCTCGGGCAATTACAACTGCATTATACAACATTAACATTTACAAAAAGTATTAGGTATGTAAACATAACTGAAAACAAATGAGACATCAGATTAAAATAATATGTAGAGCGTGTCAAACAATTTTTAGGTTGTTTTATTTCAAAGCTATTGTATACAAAGATTACATCAAAAAACAAACATCACGTTCATGTATTCCTTGAGAAATTGTAAGCTGCAAGTTTTTCATTTGACATTATTTTTATGTGTAAGTGATGTGTACATAGTGTACATACTTTGATAATTTATGAGAATATTTATCACATACTAAGCCGTGTTAAGTGAATATAAGATAAAATGCACAATATTCGAATTATTGTGCATTTTATCTTATCTAGTAAACGTAGCATTTTTGGTATTAATCATTAACTGATCATAGGATTTATTGTATAACCGTCAAACTTGACAAGGTAATATAAAATTACGATGTTGCGATATTGCATGCAGGGAATCTAGATTCAAATGATTTATGCTGACTAGGTGTAGTCTCGCATCCAACGGATTCCCGCGACCTTCACCAGGTCATCGGTCGACCTTGTGGCGACCTACACACAGCGGGAACCCGTTGGATGCGAGAAGCAGAGTGTGTGGTGTGTGTCTTTCGACTGAATGAAATGAAATGAAATGATGAAATGATATGTATTTCTGTAAATAAATCTGTTAAGTACAGACACTTTTACAAGTCAATGTAAAGTTTTTTTTTTTTTAAGACTAGATTGCTCCGGCATTTCCTATCTGACTAGCTCTGAGAAGAAAAACCGAAACAAACTCAGAGGTCAACGTCTCTTTTAAAGTCCAGACATTGTAGTATAAAACTATGCGAGTGTAACAATGTAGGGCAACGTCTGGAATGGCCTTTTGAGGAAAGAGCCATAGCAGATTTGAGTTGACCTGTCCTAACTGACGGCTCGCCTGCATCAGCCATCGTATAGCTCAAGAATGATGAGGTATACACTATGTTGCATAGTAGCTAAATAATTTGAAACACAATGACTATCAAACTAGATACTACATCTGGTAGCTATGGTCTAGCTAGCACAGCATAAGCATAATAATCAGCCTATTACTGTCCTACTGCTGGCCGCGGGTAGGGTTACCAGATCAAATAATGAGATTTCCTGGCAATGTCCCTTGAAACTTTTCAGGAAATTTTCTGACATTTTGTCTGAATGTATGAGGTATGTGAAGACAGTGAGAAGAACAAAGAACATTAGGTATAAAAAATAGATGGGAAGGAAAAAAAAATTTTTTTCCTCTTTCTTTTTCAAAAAATCCTGACAATAACAGTTTTTCCCTGTTTCCCTTACAGAAGCCCAAAATTCCGGACATGTCAGGAAAATTCCTACTGTCATCTGGTAACCCTAGCCGTGGGCCTCTTTTCAGAATGAGAAAGGTTTAGGCATTTGTCCACCATGCTAGACTGGTGCGGGTTTTCGGACTACACACACCATCGAGAACTTACTGGAGCCCTCTCAGGTGTACAGGTTTCCTTACGAAGGTTTTCCTTCACCGTTATTGAAATCGAAAAGTCAGAAGTGCGGGCCTGGATCGCACTCAGACCTTCATGCCGGGATGACAAGCGTTTAAGCGCTTGACTCGCGACGTCGCTCCGTGTAAAATAAAAGCTGACTTTAACATACACACATCAAAAAAAGTTTGCGATGACTTTGAAAAATTATGTAGCCTTTTTGAAGCCGAATTTTCTAATCGGGATTCAAAGCGATAATTATCATGATAAATATAGATTGATAGTTATAGCTAGATAAATATAAATCAGATTTCAGTTGGACTTTGAATTCGGAATCTTGGCTTAGTAGGTGTTTCGGCCGGCTTAGTAGGCGTTTCGGCCGCTGAGTTTCGTCCGATCCGGCCGAAACAGCCATTTCATTATTATTAATATTTTTGAGTGGTGTTTCGGACGAATTCTTTTTTAAAGGCAAAGTAACGTCAGAAACATAATCAAATAATACCTATTTTACTTTGTGGCCATGGATAAATCGAAACGTACAATCAAATAAAAAAAAGTCTTATTTTTTTACTGAATCCTTATTAGGTGGTTAAGATTCGATCACTAAGGCAAAGGGAAAGAAAAAAAAAATTTTTTTTTTTTGGCTCTAGTTTCCCTGTGGTTTAAATCTATCTATACCAGTAGCAGATCACGCAGTTTTAAGGAATTACACGAATTCGTTAACACCCTGTATAAGACTGATTATTGTTGTTTACATTTATAATTCTTATTGTACTTTTTTTTTTTCTATTTGACTGCTGTAGGTCGTCCTAGGGGACGGTTTCTACGTAACCGGGCAGTTATTGGCGTGACCTGAAGGGTATCCAGCCAATGGGGGGGAAGTAAAATACTTAACCTAAGCTAACTACTTGTACTACACTAACATCATGACTACCTGCAACAACAGCACTAAGGGCGACCCCTAGTGGGACTCGGACCTCGGCTTAGGGCGTTGCTGGCGTGGACATAGGGGGGGGGGGGGGAGTTTTCTTATTGTACGCTTTTTATTTGATATTTAAAGACTGATTATTGTGATTTATCATGTTTACTGTTGATTGTTGTAATTGTATATTAAACTTTATCTTTGTCCAACAATTCCCTGACTTTTACTTCAATAATATAACCCTGCCTAAGATTTTTCATTCTGACCGTACAAAATTTGCTTCAAAAAAAGTATCGTCCGAAACGCCACTCAAAAATATTAATAGTAATTAAATGGGTGTTTCGTCCGATCCGGCCGAAACAGGAATTTAATTATCTATACTAATATTATAAAGAGGTAGAATTTGTTTGTTTGTTTGTTTGTTTGTTTGTTTGTTTGTATGTAGGAGGTAATCTCTGGAACTACACATCCGATTTCAAAAATTCTTTCACCAATAGGAAGCTACGTTATCCCTGAGTGCTATAGGCTATATTTTGGGATCAAAAAATTATAAATTAACGCGAGCGAAGCCGCGAGCAAAAGCTAGTTATTAATATTTTTGAGTGGTGTTTCGGACGAATCCTTTTTCAAAGGCAAAGTAACGTCAGAAACATAATCAAATAATACCTATTTTACTTTGTGGCCATGGATAAATCAAAATGTACAATCAAATAAAAAAAGTCTTATTTTTTTACTGAATCCTTATTAGGTGGTTAAGATTCGATCACTTAGGCAAACGAAAAGAATTTTTTTTTTTTTTTGGCCCTAGTTCCCCTGTCTCAGTCTAGCCCCCGTCATCCCCTTCGAACCTAACATATCCACGTCGGGGTGCCCCAAAATAGAGAGCTCACTTCGTTCGCTCTTGAAATTAGTCAGTTGGAAGACAAGTTACAGTGTTTGGCCCAAAATCTAATCTACCTTTCAACCTATTATAATACTTATCAAAATACTTACCAAAATACTACCATAATACTTACCAAACAACTTATTATCGCCGCCGATGTCCATTTTGGGTGCCGGCAGCTGATGTTTTTAATGTCGGCTGCTGGCAGTAATGTACTGCCGGTTCCCACTGGCGTTATTTTTGGGTGCCGGCGCCGGCAGCGGAGGCACTCCCTTAAACTTTATCTTTTTCCAACAATACCCTGACTTTTACTTAAATAATATAACCCTGCCTAAGATTTTTCATTCTGACCGTACAAAATTTGCTTCAAAAAAAAAGTATCGTCCGAAACACCACTCAAAAATATTAATAATAATTAAATGCCTGTTTCGGCCGGATCGGACGAAACTCAGCGGCCGAAACAACTACTAAGCCGGAATCTTCACATACATGATTATGCTAGTGATCGCAAACTTTTTTTGATGTCCGTAGTTGGGAAAAGGCTAAGCAGATAGATAGTATTCTTTTGATACTTGGTTAAGATATCAAAAAGCTAAACGGTAGATTGGTAGGTAAGTACATTACATTTCCTGAACGAAAGAACGAAAATTTTAAACCAGTGTCCCATTTTCATCATAAACTTCTACTTTGTCGTTCCCTCACTAATGAAGATCGTGACCATATTTGATTTTTCTCCACTTGCTTCTGTCCTGCGCCAGTTCAATAGATCGTTGTGGAGTTTCTCCTGTTGCCTCTACAATACTTTTACACCATCGTGTTGGAATTCGGCCCCTGGAGCGCTTCCCCTGCATCTGTCCCACGATCAACTGCTTCTCCAACTCATGCATATGTGATCGCATTATATGTCCAAAGAAGCTTAGTTGACGTTCTCGGCATAAAGAGGTAAGTCGTTTTTTTATGTGGAGCTCTTGTAAAATCGATTCGTTTGTCCTCATAGCTGTCCATGGTATCTTTAGCATTCGTCTCCAGCACCACATTTCAAAAGCGCTTATTTTACTTATGTCTCGACTTTTGTAAAACATGATCATCATAAAACATGGATACCAATAAACATCGTGTTAACGTTAACTCTTAACTTTCACTATTATACCTACCATGTTAGCGTCAGATTGCGTAACGTTATAACTTGAAATATTACGTTATACCTCAGACCGGTTGAACATCGCTAGTATGTAGCTCAGTCATAACGCACTGCCCGGTGGTCAAGTTTATTTGGTGGTTATAGCACTTTGATAGGATGAGGAATTAGAGGAGCATTTGGTCCAGTGAATTTCGCTCCTCCTTGCTTTTTTGAAACTATACAGAGTGTAAACGAATTCGTGTAATTCATTTAAACCCCGTGATCTACTGGTGACACTGATTGATCCTGCAAATAGGTTTTATTCAGAGTCAACAAAAAAAAAGATTGAAAAAAATGAATATTGGTATTCTGTATCAGGAGTACCTAATTTTAGCGTCCCAAGTTAACTGACTGCGTGGAGCGATATCGCGCTAGTCGTGCCCGTCAGCTGTGTCGCCGTGTGCCTTCATTCATTTATGCACGGCATTGAAATTTTCTATCACATAAAAAAATGTTTGGGATAAGAAAAAGTTTATTTTTATTTTTAATCAGTCTATATCCCAGGCGGTGTTAATCTATACCATTAATAGATCAGGTTTGAAGGAATTACACGAATTCGTTGACAACCTGTAGTGTTACCAAAAAAAAAGCACGATGCTAGTTTCTATAAGCCTATTTCCTACTTGTGATCTTTTAAAAGTAAAACCTCAAGCAAATCTTTAAATGAAATTATTATTGTCTTACAACAATTTTCTGTTACTTTCTCATATTGTACAGACGTACAGACACATCTCCGTCACAATGAGACAATAGAAACATTACAATTTACAATGTAACCTTTCCACAGAAAGAAGCTTTCAAAGTTTTCTCTCAATTTATTCAAGCTGCATGCACGGGCCTCACTACAGGGCCGGATTTAAAGATTTGGAGGCCCTAAAGCAACGAAGAAGTGGAAGACCGTTGAAAAGTTTTCAAAAAAGTACCTCGTGAATGTGTTTTTTTTTCTCTTTGTCGAAAAGGAGATTTTTGTTTCTTATCTAAAAAAAACAAAATCTCATACTGTGGAGGCCCCTCTCTTGTGGAGGCCCCGAAACTAAAGCCCCCGTTGCTCTTCCCTAAATACGGCCCTGCTTACTTCAAACAGGCCTATGGTCTATTATTTATTAATTCTGTAGGTACTATGGTGAATAGATTTAAGCAATTATTTTGATGGGGCCGCAATTATCTTAAAGAACGGTGAATTCTGGTATTGAGGTTTGAATGGGAATGAATTGAAGACACGTTTGGTGCAGTGGCTAAGCGATTGGCTTCTGCACTACGGGTCGTGGGTTCGATGCCCACACGGAACAAAAATTTGTATGGCCTACAGATGGTTATTTCGGGTCTGGGCGTTTGTGTACCTATGTGAGATTTGTGTCTGTAAACGCACCCACGAAACAAAAGAAACCACAAAAAAAAAATACTGAACGCTACTAGCAGCGCGTCTGAGAAAGACAGAAATGAATTTCTTGAACTTTCTTTTAAATAAATTAAAAGTAGCAATAAAGATGACTGCGTCCGACCCCAACATACATACTTACAAAAAACTCACGCCTTTTTCCCAACATATGGTTTAAGACATTTATTTTCTCAAAAGATTTACAGAAATCACTTACAGAGAAAATACAATATTTATAACTTAAAAACTAAATTAAGCCGATTGGCGTAGTGGGCGGTACTATGTTAAATCAGGTTACAAATTATAACATAATTATGTATTTGATAAAAGGAGTATGTCCGTAGGAGCACATACTTCCTAGTAGTGTGTATAGTGTTAGAGTTAGCAGCATCAGAAAACACGATAAATTTAAAATCCGAATCTCATTGCACCAAAATCTACCTAGCGTTACGCTAGGCAGTGTTGGTGGTTAGAAATTTGCACGAAATATCTATTCCTTATCTTAGCATGTTCCCGTTAAGCGCATAGGTTAACGCATCAACCAACTCGTCCACATACCTAACACGTAATAAAAAGGGAGAGCATATGAAAGAATGAGCCTTGCTAAAATAAGAAGCCCAATTCTCGAAATTAATTTGAAGTAAGACTAAAGGTTGACCGAACTGAGATTAAATTATGAATTGGATAAAAAATGGTATTCTGGTACACTTAAATTTCGGTCCGGTTTCAGTATCATCAGTCTATCTCGATATAATGTCAATTCAGTCAACTTAAAATCTATTACCGATAGCATACCAATATCAACAGTCATAGACTAAAATTCTAGTAATAAATGAGAATTCCAACTTATCAAAATGGCTCATACATAATGTAACCAGAATACCCTTTTGGTTTCAGTCAACTTTCAATCTCATTTCAATATAATCTCACGTTTGACGTTGTTTGTTAACGAACAAGAATAGACTGAGACTAGATTGAAACTATATTTTTGTCATTTTTAATTACGAGAATTGGCCTTCAGATGATGAAAACGTTGCTAGCTATCAGCAAAATGAAACAGTGTATAGATAAAATCTTCGATCGAATTATTGTCGTGGTTAGAGCCGCTCCTTCCGTTGCCCAATTATCATACATTTTCAACTCGACTGACTCCCCTCCTCAAAGTGTATCAAGATAAATATTTATGCGACCTCTTACCTAGATTATTTAGTAAAAAGTGCGTCTGTCTTATTAGCATACGTGTCAATGTCGTTGTCGACGACAAAGTTTAGTGCAGATTTTGATTAAACGTATTAAGTAACGTAAAGTAATTGTCGTGGTGGCCCGGAGGTTACAGACCCGCTTGTTAAGCATCGGGTTGCGGGTTCACACCCAGGCATGTACCAATGTGACTTTTTCAATTTCATATGTACTTTCTTAGTTAATCTAAGACGCCACTGACATACGGTGAAGGAAAACATCGTGAGGAAACCTGGACTTATAATAATAATGGTCTGAAATCACCAACCCGCAATGAGCAAGCGTGGTGATCAATGCTCGTTCCTTCTCTGTACGAGAAGAGGCCTTTGCCCAGCAGTGGGACAGTTACAGGCTAATATTTATTTATTTTTATTTATTATATTAAGTAACACTAGCTTTTGCCCGCAGCTTCGTGTGCGTGAAATTTTGAACCCGTTAAGTGACGATTTTCCATACAAACTTTCATTCCCTATTTAACTCCCTTAGGGGTTGAATTTCTAAAAATCCTTCCTTATTCCTTGTCTACATTACAAAAGGGAACCTCAAAATTTCAGCTTTTTAGGTCCAAGGGTTTGGGCTGGGCGTTGATGAGTCAGTCAGTCAGTCAGGACTTTTATTTTTATTTATATAGATTCAATGTAAAGGTGCTTTAATGAACAATGGCATAGTTTTATAATTTCCGTGTTGAATTACATATCCGTAATTTGTGATGCACTCGCTCGTAAAATACTTGTATTCAGCCGCACCTGGTTATACTGGAAGCTGAGCCAGCAGCCTAGCTTTTTCCCAACAGTTGAGAAAAGGCTAGGCAGAACGGATTCATGACGCACGTTTCAGGATAATTCTCTTAAAAGATATTATATTTCTCCCGTGATCACCAATTCGGTTCCAAACGAGGTGGTTATTACGTTATTTTTGGGCGATTAGACACTGCGTGGTAAGCATATTTGGTTTAGTAGTTGACACAAAGCTGCTTCTATCGAACTTACTACGTATTTCTTAAATTTTCCATAATAATAAAATCCATTACCTACTTCCTCAATTCATCCGTATTTTTCTCCTAAAATTAAAGTAAGCTAGTATTATGGTAAAACTCACCTCAAATTAGCCAGCTCTGAACAAGAGTTAGCGAGCAGGTAGTCTCCACTGAGCAGAGCTATCTTGTTGCCGAACATCATGTCATCAGGCTCAGCTGCGATGGGCTGCCGCGAGTTCATGTTCACCAGCCCCTTGTGTACCAGGTGCGAGGTCCGAATCATCTCTGTTACTTCGGCGAGAGCGCGTTGACTGATGGAAAAGAAATACCAAGAATCAAAAATAAGCTGAAGCATGGTTGAGACGGAATTAGATGTCATTTTAATTCAGTAAAAAGAGAAAATATTTTGGCTGTTGGCACCTTATTCTTTATTTATGCCATATCTTTGTGAATATAAAAAAGTTTTTTATTTTAGATTTATACATCATATAATTTAGAAAAATGTGTAGAGAGAGAGAGAGAGACAGTGCCCCGCCCTCAGCGAGATGGTAAGATCCAAGCTACCGATGCGTGCCGTGGCCAAGATAACCGCCTTTGCATCAGGCCCTTAACACAACTGTTCAGCGAGAGCTTCTGAAGATATTGATCAAAGCATTCACTGACACGACTATCGGCTCTAATGTTGTAGAATGCATATTAGAAATGCTGGTAGTAACCTAATGAGCAGTCGTTATAAGACTATATTACGTATGTTGAACGACGATCTTTCACCGTTGTAAATGTGCCAATGTGTTGAGTAATAAATGCCATTATGCTGTAAACCCGGATTAGCAATTCTCCTAAAACAAAAGGTAACGGTAGCTAGAGCTACTGTATACCAAATATGGATAGGCCAAATTAGTTGCCAATACTGTTCTGTAATTTATTCTGTGCTAATACTACATATTTAAATCCTCTGTTCACTAAACTGCCTCATTATTCCAGTAGTCGGAAGCGCACCTGCGGAATATAGTGTGCTGAATTAGTCTCAGGTCGTAAAGTATCTTTGGGGTATATCGGAAAAAAACTGTCAGGGCTTGGAATTGGTCCCAGTCCCATCTTTCTTTGCGACTCGGGTTATACGAAAATAACTCAAGCCGTAGTGAAAAGATTAGCCAGTCAGCAAGGTGGGTAGTGGGGCTGACTGCCCAGCGTGCGCCGGACATACTTAAGTATCGTCACTTGTGAAGGCTTTAATGAAAAATGGTCCCCGTAATATAGTGATAATAGGGTCACCTACTACCGCGTAGATTCTAATATCATAATAGACAGGGCCGGATTGAAAGATTTGGAGGTTCCGGGGCTACGAAGAAGTTTAGTTAAGTTTTTTTTTTATACCTCTTGAGTGTGTTTTTTTTTTTCTCTTTGTCAGAAAGGGTGTTACTTTATCATATTATCTATCTATCTATCATATTATATTGTTATTTTAAAAAATACAAAAATCTCATATGTGGAGGCCCGTCTGTTGTTGAGGCCCCAGGATTAAAGCCCCCTATTGCCTTCCCCTCAATCCGGCCCTGGTTGTTGTCGAGATTAAGGGATTCAATCGTTACACCTCTGACTATTTCGGAGACTGCATGATGCATTCCTGCAATGCTAAGTATTTTCCATAAAACTCCTAACTTACGAAGTCTATGTTATAATAATAGACTAAGTACGTGACATCTTGTATGATCATAGAGATCTTTCACTTTCGCATTACCGTTTATTTTGGATAGAGGCCGAATGTCAAAACGTTGGACTGCGTTTCTGTTTTCATAGAAAGTTGTTAACGACATTCATGTCCCGATTCTATGTCTATATGTGCATAGATAAACAATTTATACGCATCGAATTCTTAAAAGCCTACTGACAAGTTAATGTGTTACTGTGTAGTTGTGCAATGAATACAGATAGAAAAACCTCTTTAATTAATATTCTGTGGTTTGCGCCGAGAACATCGCTATCCAATCAGAGTTTTGAGCTGTGTGTAGCAGTGTACGGGCAATATGGCCATTACCATTAAAACTTGCAAATCTTGTCTAATGATTGCCTCATTTCGAATAGAAAATTAAAATCTTAACTTTTAGCGCCAAATCCACTAAGCAAGTTATTACGCAAGTTATTGCAAGGGCTCGCTTAGTTCGTAAATCTTGCAGAAGTCGTCTTGCTGCGATTGCCACAGGTTAAAATTCGGTTGCAGATGTTAATTTGCGAAACAAAAGTGAGCTGAGTTTTTTTGGCAAGAATTATCGGTGACATAAATTATCATCGCGAGCACAGATATCAATTTGCAGTTTTAATGGATAATAAATTACGGGATGCTCCAATCATTTGCATCCACAGGAAGCTTTATGGATAATTTCGTTATGACAGCGATAAATAAGGAAGTTAAGTTGTAGGTTCACTTTCGAACCTTCGAACGGCCGATGCCCTTTCGATAATTTGTTGGTGCGGCAATTTGCACAGTTAATGTCTGCCTTATAAAACATAGAGGTCGTATTAAATGATACGAATGAAATATTGATAAATTACATTAAAATTGTTAATGATCGGAGTCGTCTACTCTGAGGTTGAGTTACGAAAATGAGATGACGAAACTTATGAATTAATCTGTATTCGAATTAAATATGGACGATGCGAATGATGCGTGCGTTAGTTTATACAATGTTGTAACAGCACAGATTAAATAAGAGTGTAATAGCCATAGGTCATTCTTCCAAAATATCTTAAACCGTCCTTCCAATTTATCTCCAGACGTCCCGCTCGATTAGTTTGATCAAAATTAAGACACATTTAAGGTTTTGATTCAGAACTTTTTGATAAGTCGGTTGTTTGATGATGAGGCTCTTTTCATGCATCCCATCCTCCATGAGTGACGATACTTAAGTACGTCCGGCGCACCCTGGGCAGTCAACCCCGCTACCAACCTTGCTGACTGGCTAATCTTTTCACCACAGCATAAGCTATTTCCGTATAGATCGTGATGACACGAGAGAAAACAAAAAGAAAAGAAAGTCAACCGACTTTCAAACGTCAAACGATTCGGTTGTTATCTGTTTTTCTGTCGTTAGGAGAATCGTAGACAAAACGAGATAACATACCGAAACAGTCGACAACTAACTTATCGAAACGTTCTGAATTGAACAAACCATGAGTTCCTACTTCGACCATCAATTAGGATGTATAAAATCTCCTTTCTGAACTATTCCACTCACCTGTGCAAAACCCCAGCGGCTTTATCCTGCTCCATGTCTGGTATTTCAGGACTGTGGCCGGCTGCCTTTGACACCAGCAGCACAATAAGCCCCCACGCTTGCATGTTGTTCTTGCCATTGTAGATCAGGTTCCTGCGGACAAGGAATGTTGTGGTTTTATGACTGGTACTTTGCTTATTGCCTTAAAGCGTTGTCCTAGTTGGTTTGCGGTTGATCGCACGAGCTGCAACCATAATCATTCGCAGTTTGTTGTTATATGCATAGGTACAGAAGAATAATACCTTAATTACCTTTTATCATACCCATGGGTAAAGAGGAAGGTTAAAAGGTTAAATCTTTGCCGGAAACTCATGGTCGGTAGGTACGACGCAGATTTAGGGCCAGAATTATTGGTTTGGAGGCCCTGGGGTAACGAAGAAGAGGAGGACCTGAATAATTTTTGAAACCAGACACACAGGTTTTCAATGATTTAGGTATTCCAAGCCAAAAAAATGCCCTTAGCGAACAATATGACGTTATCTAACGATAACTTCGTATTGTTCGTTAAAGGCATTTTTTGGTAAACATACCTATTTCTTGTATTTAACAATACAAGAAATATACAAAAGTGATTAATGATATAGGCGAATGACATTGCGAAGTTTTTTCTCTTTGTCAGTAAGGGAATGATTATTGTTCTTATCTAAAAAAAACTCTTATTGTGGAGGCCCCTCTTTTGTTGTGGCCCTGGGACTAAAGCCACTGCTGCCCTCCCTAAATCCGGCCCTGCACAGATTAATCGTTAAAGACTATACAAGCTTAGTTTTAGTATATATGTACTAAACCTGAAACTAGTTGTTCAGAATCACTAGGAGAATCGATTGACATATTTTTACACTACATTTTTTTTTCATAAATTTCAATTTTATTTCAGTAAGTTTCTACCCCTAACAGTTGACGGGAAAAGACACCTTGAGGCTTGAGATGGTCCACTCGGTCAGTTTCCGTGTATTAGACAACCCCTGCATAGCACATCTCAGGCATTTCACACTTTACTAGAGAACTTAAAACGCGACATAAACTACGGAGTAACGTTGAGATTTATAAAAAAAAAACACATATTCAGACAGTTCTGATGAAAATCTTGTTGGGGTGTCTCGGTTTTTGTATATAATGTACTAAAAATAACATTGTATAAACCCTACGTTCTTATGAACGTACGATTTATGTCTGCCCGATTTTCTATGGATAGGATAGACAGCAGCATCCAAAAACCTCAAAAAAAAAGAAGTCGTAAATGGACCAACAAAAATCATCGGATTCTCGAAAAACAGTTAAAGATTGTGCGCCTATTCTTAGAGATTCTTGCGCACTTATTTTACCACGTTTCACAAGAAAGATTTAGCAACGATTTACAAGAGATCAAAACTTCAACTGCGTTGCCAATAGCAGACTTTGAATTGCATTACTTGACATTGACTTACGGGACAATGGCAGAAATGTTGTTCTGCCTAGCCTTCTCACAATATGTTGGGGTCACTACCAGTTTAACCAGATGCGGCTGAATACCAGTATTTTACACGGAGCGACTGTCATCAGAACTCTGTGACCGAATTCCTGGGCAAAGCCGATATGCTAAGGTTTGGGTGCTTTTCCACCACAGATATGCTATGCAACATTGCTATGGATGCGTTTGATATCCACCAATCATATTAATTGGTCCACATAGCATAGCACTGATGGAAACTGATACAACTAAGCTATGTTTTTTATATAGAAGGATGCGGTCTGTGGATGCGTGCTAT
This sequence comes from Amphipyra tragopoginis, assembly GCA_905220435.1. Lineage (NCBI taxonomy): Eukaryota > Metazoa > Arthropoda > Insecta > Lepidoptera > Noctuidae > Amphipyra > Amphipyra tragopoginis. The sequence goes on along the minus strand of HG991997.1, from coordinate 5,442,343 downwards.
GGATGCGTGCCATGGATGCGTGCTATGGATGGTCGCGAGGGGTGTAGCTATGTGCAGAGCACCGCGCCGTCGCTCCCCGTGCCTCCAGCTGCGCATCTTCCTCGCACAGCTACCTTGCGGCGGCGCATTTTCATAGCACATCTTACTCGCTCCGCTACATAGCTTAGCATCAGTGGAAACGGTCACATAGTTTCGTAGCTTAGCTTTTACATTCTCGCAGCATAGCTGCATAGCGCATCTCTGATGGAAAGGCACCCTTAGACCGGTTGTCAGACTTTCGGGCTTCTGACTACTCGTAACGTCTGTCATGACACCCGGGAACGACGGTTTTACGTGCTCTTCGAGGCACGGAGGGGCCTCGCTGTGTAACGAATGGTCACCCATCCATGGAATGATCGCAGCAAGCGCAGCTTAACCTTGCAATTCATAGTATGATCCACACGATTGTTGAATAGGTACGAGCCCTTCCAATGGCAATGGGACACTGGCAAAAGTACTAAAGGAAGTATGACGTATTCTGAGTACCTTCGCATGATATGAAACTTTAAGGGATGTTCAATGAATACTAATATATGTATCATAAGCGGTTAAATGAGCGATGATGCACAGAGTTGCAATAAAGAATGCACATTGATTATATTACCGGTCGGTAGTAACCTCTGCACGCGATGTTACGATAGACAAAGGTAACTCGTATCATTTACATACTATAGTATGTACAACAGGTGTTACGAGTATACGTGTACCTTTGATAGTAGTTACGGGTAGTTAGAAGCCCGCAAGTCTGAAAAGTGGTCTAACCTTAGGATATCGGCATTGCTCAGTACCTAACTGGGTTGCGGATAGGGTTACCATCCGTCCGGATTTGTCCGGACATGTCCGGACTTCTAGACTTTTGTCCGGACTTTGTCCGGCTCTTTAATTTATCCTGATTTTTTGGCTTAGATGGAAAACGAGTCATGAAACTTACTTAATTCATCTAAAAACAAAATATAAATCTTTAACAATCAACTTAACAAGATCAAACAATAAATCTTCGTATTTTGTGACTAAAATGTCCGGACTTTTATTGAAATGTCGGGCTTTTTGTCAGGACTTTTCAAATTTCTAAATGGTAACCCTAGTTGCGGAGGTCTGATGGCAGTCGCTCCATGTAAAATACTGGTATTCAGTCGTATCTGGTTAGACTGGAAGCTGACCCCAACACAGTTGGGAAAAGGCTAGGCAGATAGATAGTACAACAAATGATTGAAGTAACAGAGGATATAATACAGTACTAATAGACCATTGAGTCTTTAGAGTGACAGTATAGTCACGTGTATTTAGCAGGGACCAGGGGACCTACTCCCTAAGTCCGTCAACGAAGTTAGTCGCCCGTCCGAAAATAGCCCGAAACGTAGGAGTGAACAAAACAAGTGTCAAGTTCAATTTTTCGGACGGGCAAAAACACATCGGTAGTAGGGACAACTGTCAATCGTGTTGTCATTCATTCTTAGTTCTGGCCCCGAAATAATCGTATGTCCGTAGGTGATAGGGAGTAGGAAACGCTCGTAATTAAAGCCGAAACCACGGACTTTGTTCTTAGGGAGTAGACTCCCAGATACTAGGACCGGAGCAACAGCCAAGGTAAGCGGGGCACCGCCCCGGGACCCCTGAGCATAGGTGCTAGTAAACAAGTAGGTGAAGGGCCTCAATAAATGGCTCGACTACTTGCTACCCCGGGGACTCAGAGCAGAGGCTCTACCGTAGTTTAGTAGCTGCCAGAACAGTAGCTACGGCCCTCGTTCCACCTAGACTTTTCCAAACTATCTTCGGGTCAGATTCCAGTCATACTGTCAGTATTATACACGGAGCGACTGCCGTCAGACCTCCTCCAACTACTGGGCAATGTCGATATCCGGTTGTCAGATTTCGGGCTTCTGACTACCCGGAACAACTGTCATAGGTAGAGAGTTGCAGCTCTGCCGGCCATCAAGGGAAAAAAATATTTAGTATCTGTCCTATCCATGCACTTTGTACGATCTTTCTTTGATCTATAATAGATTTTCTGCCGAGGTTTCTTCAGACTGTAATAGGTATCTCGGGATAGATTGGACAGTATCAGTGCACAGAATTTATAACTATGCCATCGGGAAAAGGTGTTCACAAACAAAAGTGTAACTTACAATCAAATTTTTAAGTAAGTTGTTCACATTGCTGCAGCTATATCAGACAATATGGCGTTCTTGTGTTGCAAATGCACAAGCTCGTTAACATTTATGTATATTCAAGTTTCGTAAACCAGTGTCTCTACTTTAAATGTATTTTGAATAAAATGTTTATAACACTACACTTAATAAAGTGTTTTACTACTATGTTTATTCGGAAACTCGATTCCGGAAGGTTTGTGTAAACAGATAACAATAATACAGAAGCCAAATTATGGGACATTTTTATTCGGAACCTTACACGGAAATATATACTACCTACTTATGCTTTAAAGGTACTGCAGTGATATCTTAGTGGTTGAACGCATGCCTTTAATACAGGAGGGTCCGAGATCGATGCCGGCCCGCACCAGGGGAACGCTCGTAACTAGGCCGATACCACGGACTTCGTGCTTAGGGAGTAGATCCCCTGGACATCGGAGAGGGCTCTATAAAGTTCTCGATGGTGTGTGAAGGCTCACTAGGCCAGCGTGGTGGTAGACTAAGCCGGGCCTGTTCTCAGAATGAAAAGGGCTCATTCTTAGAATAGGCACGTATCTAGCAGCAGGACAATAATGGGCTTATTGATTATGCATGCATGAACTGGAAATTGCATGCAGTCGGTGTAGTAGAAGACACTATGAGTATAAGTGGAGATCGCGAATATGTAGACGTAGCGCGGGAATCCCCAGCCAGGTGGATTGACAAGAAGACAGATGGTGTTAACTGAATGCGGAAGGCGATGGACTGGGTGTTTTAGTACAACCTGGGAGAGAGAGAGGGCACTCCGATAGCCAAATACTCAAATGCTACTCAATTTTAAGTTGCCGTTAATTTCGTGCTGTCACTGTCACTTTGCCTGAAAGTGAATAGAACGAGACGTCTTAAGGCCTGAATTACATAGAAACGGCATAAGGCGAAGGCGCGTCGCTTTCATACATATTGTACAAAAAAGATTTGAAGCGGCACGACAAAATGTATGAAAGCGACGCGCCTGTGCCGCGCCTGGACCTTATGCCTTTTCTATGTAATTCAAGCCTAAAATGGAGTAGTTTACCCCGGTTTACGGAAAAGCTGATCAACGTAAAAGTTAACGAATCTGCTGTCAAGTGATGTGAATGGTTGTTAGTATTTTGGTCCACTAAAAACAACATTCGTTGACATGAGATTTGATAACGGATTAAAATTGATCAATCAGCCTTTAAACCGAGGGTTGATAGTAAAGGGGGTTAATAGGAAATTGTATTACTCGCGGGTAGACGTACTTATTGTCTCGTTTATTTGGTCCATATTGCGCTATGTTAGGTATATGGACTTGTTATTGACTTTCTTCTAAGTATTTAGGATTCATATTTTAGTCAGTCTCGATCTGCACGTATATTTTCATAGCCACTTTGTTTTAATTGCCTGATTTTGCGCCAGCTAAAACTCTCTTTTTTGATAGTTTACAACTGTGTGGGTGATTTTTATAGGTATCTTCATAGTTTTGATATGGAAATCAGGACATAAAAACTCTAAAATGCCTATTTGTATCTAGTTCAATTACAAACAATTCATGCAATATGCAAATTAATGTTATTTCTAATGTTACTGCTTTTTTACAACAATGGATTAATGATAAAACGTGAAATTATTTTGAACAGTTTCCGCATTTGTTTTGCGATTTTTGAAAGTTATAAAGTTAGTAAACGGCTACACACCAAGCTATACAGTACATACATCTAGATGTAGAGTCCGATAGAAAAAAAAAAGAAACAAGAAACGGACTAGGCATTTGTAGCACAACTTAAAAGATAAATTCCATCAATCATTATGACGAACTCAGTAAGGATGGGAAATCATCAAATGACTTCTTCCGCTCTGGGCGGAGCGGAAGAGAGTGTCAGACTCTTACTGACTAAAACCCATCCGTGTTCCTTCTAGTGCCCTTTGCGTTCCAGGGCCGCGATAACTCTTTGGAACAAATTCCGCAACCCTGGCAGGCACTGGCTCTAGCGGGCCCCGTCTACTATACTGAAATCTCTTTAAGGCGCGCGTGGAACACAACGCGCCGTCGACCCAGGCCTGGGGGCCTATTCGCTAAGTCCGTCAATGAAGTTAGTCCTCCTTCCGAAAGTAGCCCGAAACGTAGGAGTGAACAAAACAAGTGTCAAGTTCAACTTTTCGGACGGGCCAAAACACATCAGTAGTAGGGACAACTGTCAAATCGTGTTGTCATTCATTCTTAGTTCGGGCCCCGAAATAATCGTACGTCCGTAGGTGATAGGAAGTAGGAAACGCTAGTAACTAAGGCCGAAACCACGGACTTCGTACTTAGGGAGTAGACCCCTGGTTCTGATCGGATGGCGAGCCACCCAACGCTCGCGGTCCGCAGGCCCGCGCCTACATTGGCTAGTCAGGTCAGTCAGTCCCCTAGCCAATTAATCGAGGCAAAGTTGACAATTCTCCTGTTAGCATGCGGGACGTTTGCAGTAGTTAAGCCAATAAAGAAAAATTGGAGATGAGGGCTTGACAGCAACCATGAGGCATTAATCGAAAAAAAAGGATAAGTATAAAAAAATATTGGCGTCTTATCTGAGTATTTGGTTTCGTTCGATTTCCGAACAGAACGATTTTTTTATGGCCTACTTATTCTTATAAAACGTGTTACATAAATACCCCTAAAGCCGAAAGGGGATTAAAAGGTCCCTTGTAAAGAGTATATTGGCAATATTTTAAAACAAAACTAAGACTCAAAAAAAAAATTGACAAATCATAAAATAAAATCATCACTGAAACGCAACCCTGAAAACATAAAAGTAAAGAGTAGACTACCCAGAAAGTTATTTACATTCTTACCTAATTTCCTCCGAGAGGTAAATGACAACAACCATAAAAGACTACCTACCTACTTGATTAACATTTTGTTTTTTAAGGTGAATTATGTAACACGTTGGGATTGTTCTGAATCCGAGTTTTTGAGCATGAGTGATTTGTTGCATAAAGTCATTCACGACAAATGAGAAATGCCGTCGCGTGGCTCAATAAAAAATATAAGCAGTTGACAATGAAAGCAACTGTATGGACACATTGATTTAGAGACCAATTTAATCTTAAAACTAGAATAGTTTGGGCACGTACTTAGCAGTTTTCAACAAAGGATGGTTGCTCCCGACTAATTTGCGTAGGTGAAGCGCTACGTTCGCTATTTCGTCGCTCAATACCCATCGAAGACTCAGGAAGGAAGTCGGATATCCTACAATCTTCTCCGCCTCACTCACTGCTCGATTCCAATCCGGCTTCGAATTGTGTTGTGCAACACTTGCTCGCTGCGTGCTACATGTGTTAACTTCCCTCGTAGTACAAGGTCCCCAATGTTTCGAAATCAACGCACTAGATGACTGAACTTTCACTAAATCGCATTTAACGACACGACACAATCGGCTCAAACTCATTTTCCTGACGAACTGCGCGGTCCTAGGAATACCAACTAATACGTAATTCAAATTTCGAAAGCGCGAAAGTAATTATTTGTATTGCAAACACTAGACTAGCACTAAATCACGATATTCACACAAAATTAATACATTAATACGTATTTTTAATACAATTAATATTATTAATTACACCCGGTTGAAACTTTGTGACTAAATTCTATTTTTTATGCAAGTATTGCATAAAATAGATTTTATTTCGTAAATAATTTGAACGGCGAATTACGAACGTGTACAACTTTCGCGGGTGATCGGTTGACTGACCGAATGGTGAATGAAGTCTACGAACTGACGCATGACGTCGGATTCGCGCGAATCGTGGATGTGGATTGAGGTTTTCCATGGTGCATTACGCAAAAATCTCATTTTAACTGGTTAGGAAAACTCCAAAGACAGAAGTTATCTTTGGTGTAGGTATGTAGTTCGCCAACTTGCACCAGGCTAGCCTAGTGAACTAAGGCATTAAAAGCCTCCTCCGCCTCATTAAGGCCGCGCCCAGTTGTGGGAAACTAATGGGATGATTGCATTTGATGAAAGGGGGTGTTAATGTAGTGACTAGTCTCACCTTCGATGTCATCATACTATCAGCCCGTAGACGTGAACTGCTTATTACAGATCTCCCAATCACCACTGATGAGCGATCATGTTGCCCTAATCACCGTACCTACTTGGCCGTTGACTTGGAGATCGCAGTGTACTTATTGGTATTAGCAGACAGGACGCTGCTTCCCATCCCCTATAAATAATTCATATGTGGTATTTCTGTGACACCCATGGGTTGAGCGAGGGTGGCCTATTATACGCCGGGAACCACACGGTAGCTTTGATGTATATTGTTGTAGGTAATGTAGGTATAGAAAACAACAGGGAAATTTGCTGGTAATCCGCCAATTTATTTAAAGATACGTCATCTGGCGCCATTGCGTAGAATATGTTATTTAATAACCAATCAATACAGTGGCAAGAAAGATACGAGCTAGAGAACGATCGAAACGAAACATTCGAATTGATTTTGACAGATCAGGTCAGTGTTGCCAAGCGATTATCCGAAATTGTAATAAATCCCTTTTGTAAGTGGCTATTAGTGACATATTGTTTTCGAGTATTTTTATCTTTATGTAAAATACTAATTAAAGTTGTCGTAAATTGAGACTTAATCTGCACCCTACTTAATGCAATTCATGTTACTTCACGATAAAAGTAATAATGAAACCGCTTTAAAAGACTTCTTTTAAATTTCAAGATTTCATTCCGGCCAATATTTATAAATACAATCGTATAATTTTGCCTGTCATGAATTCATAATGCACTAAGTTATTTCTAGCTCTTTAGTTAGAAATATTCATAAAAAATCTTTCTCGGTAGTAACTTCCATGTCATTTTATAGAAAATATGAATAAATTCATATATTACTAAAATTGTACAAGCAACAAATAGTTTGTAGATGTACACCACGAATGCAAATGCTGTCTGAAATCTCAATCTCAAAATCTCTTTTCAAAACACCAATCCGCTTTCAGTACATTAATAAAAGCGTAAAAAACCGGTAATTTTTGTTCGCTGTCGTACGGATTGCAGATATTGTTATAGCAACACTGTTTCAAGGCGCCAACCAATCAGAAGGTTTTTTCGTTTTGTTCCGTTCAGTCGATCTCACGCCTCAGCCAATCCAAATCAAGCGCTAGAAATAGTTCATGTTTCAATCACTCGGTTCGTTTTCATTCAGTTACTCGCGTTCCGCCGGTTATCGTTGTCGTCTGTAGAGCAGTCACACGCTGCCGGTTTCTTTCAGTGTCCTAATTGATCAAATTCTCCACCTAACACAACTGTTGTTATTTGATAACAATTGTGTGTGAAAGTGAGAACTTAAAGTTGTGTTGTAGGCGAGAACAGTTTATTAGATTTACCGAACGTACTTTGAGGTAAGGGATTTTTCGTTGCTATCTTTACATTTTTTCATGGGCTATGTCTGGCACGTCTTTCGCAAGCTCTTAGTGCTCCACGTGTATTGCATACGTGGGCAAAAATCTGTAGGAAAATCATAGCTCAATTATCGTTTCATCCATTTAACACCTACTTCACCATAAATTTTTCCACCCGTATTTTCTGTTTGTACTAAAACCTAATTCGTTTCTATTTTCCTGTTAGCTCATTCCAGATTATTCATTTCGTATTTGATACAAAATCAGCAGCGGTTGCTGTTACAAAATTAAATATAATCAATCAATAATGTCATGAAGGTCATCTAAACAAAACAAAATAGTAATTCTAAATTGTTGGTAAAATTACATTGCATTGCAAAAACATTTGAGCATCTAACGTAATTTTGTTATCGATGTGTTCGAACCTTAGAGCATATTAATATGCTCTAAGGTTCGAACTTCGAATTTTATATTCGTTTCGTTTTTTTTTATACAACCGGCTTTTGTGTGGCGCTAGCAATGACCGGTCATTGATCTGTCAGCTGGTTTAGGTATATTCAAAGATTCCAAACTGTACATAATGAACCAGTTTTATTTTTATATTCTGCTTAATAATCATTGTAATATTTTGTTTACAATATTGTAATTTTTTTCTTCCTTGTTGTTCATTAAGTAATAATACATACCATTAGTCTGTTACCCTTTGCCCTTTATTTATTTTTTCCAGCATCAATGACTGGGTTAATATCTTTAAGTTACATAAATACTTATGTAATGCAACAATAAATATTATTTCCTATGTCTTTATGATGTTCCGTGAAGCAAACAACATTAATTTTTAATTTATTGACACAATAACACTTCCAACATTGATATATCTTATCATAGCAATTGCCGCTAACAAAAACTTAATAATGTAGGTAGGTATGCTAAATATTATCCAGAAGAAACATTGTGTTATGGTGAATCGTTAAAAGTATGAACAAGTTATTAAACTTACAATACCCACAAGAGAAAAAATTTAACACAGTAATGGCACTTTACACCAAGTGTAACTAATTTTATAATCAGAACAACATAATTGTATTGTACATACCTACAAACAGAAAAATAAAATAAAAAAGAGGGTAATAGAAAAAAAAATTAAGTAGTTCAACCTCCTTCTTTTGTTCTCGAATCTAGTCTACATTTTTATCCCATTATCCAAGTAATTTAGATAACACCCAGACAGCCTCATCTAACATCATTAAAACTAAATGATCCAGACATCTCATCTTTACCCAACGATTATATCTAATACTAAAGTACACAATATTGTCAGTCTATCCATCAAGCTTTCATTTGCTTATCTAATTGGACAATAATGATAAAATTACTGTTACATTGTTTAAATGTTTATAGTTATGTCCTTGGAACTCATTAACAAAGATACCAGAAAATATATTGACATTCTAGATGGGTGATTCTACGATAAGAGGTTTTAAGTCCATAGAGGATACGGCCAAGGAGCAAAATAGGATTTTTTTCATTAAATACTTATATTACGATTTTTGTCCTGTTTGTGTACCTTTTCATGTAAGGGCAAGTAAATTTATAAATATTTTGGTACTTTTTAGAAGGCCAGGGTAAATACATCGGGCAGGGGAGAGAATTTGATGCAATAAAATAATAATAAAGTAAATTAGATCAACTTTTATTAAACATTGTGCTTAACAGTTATAATCAGACTATCATTTTTGTCAGACTTTCATATTAATTACACTACTTTACAACGGTTTTTGCCCATAGATGAAACCAATGTGTATCGGTAGAATAATTAACCCTAAGTTGGATAATGAAGTGGAAAAAAATTAGGACGTCAAGTTTTTAAAATATTTATTATATCTCTATTACACATTTTTGCAACTATCAATCCTTAAAAAACATTTTTAAATATTTTTTTTGTGCTCTAGTTCATTTTCTTAACTAGAACTGCTGGGCAATGATAGGTAATCCAATGATGGGTGGTCCGTTAGAATACAACACAGGTTTTGTGACTGACGCAATATCAGGGTATTGTATAATGCTTCTTGTTTTTGTTGTTAAAATCTAAAGTTTTTGTGAGGCAAAAGTAACAGTCCGTAGCGTGATTTGACGGTTGTCTCCAAAACATTGGGACTTCAAATTGCTAGTTTTTTTTGCTTTCTGCAGCCCAGGTCGTTAATATACTTCCACAATCTTCAAATTTTTTCACATTGATAGAAATTAGCTACATCTGAGTTAGTTTGCACAAATATATTATCTCCCCTGGTCAGTGAATCTCTCCCCTGGCAGTTTTTTTTCCAGGGGAAATACGACAGGGGAGAGATGTTTTCATGAAAAATTAAATGGTTTTAATTGACGGAAGTTTTTTTGAGCTTAATTATATATTACACTTAACTGTTACAGTATTATTAAATTAGGGCAGTAAATGCAAATACATTCAATGAATGTTACAACTTTTATAACTGACCAGTGGAGAGATACAATGACCTTGCGAAAGCACTACTCCGCACTGTCATGTCGCAACAACTAAAAAATAGCGGCACTCTAACAGCTCGCGTGTTTAGTTTTGATAACTTCACGTCGATAGATGTCCTTGAGCGCAGTTCAGAATATGGCGGTCTTGTATTTACGTTTATATTAACGGAACGAAATTTGCCAGGGTAGATACACAAAAAAAACGGGACAAAAATTAAGTTTAAAAATTATTGAAAATAAACAACTTTTGCTGTCTTTTTATTTAATACTACTGAAGTATATTTATTTAATTTCGTGTTAAACATACTTTGTTTAGCAACTGATACAAAGAACCTATGTACTGTCTGCAAGTTGAACTAAAACCGGCAAGAGGACAGGCCAGGGTAGATACTTTTTTAAGCTTCAGCTTCAAATTTCAGAAATATGTGTTTTAATAGGGCATTTAATTGTGATGTTATTTATAAATTACACTACGATGATATGATTCATTGCAAAAAACAACAACATTTAGAATAAAAAAGCAATTTTAAACTGATTGCCGCACAAGTTACCTCTTATCGTAGAATCACCCAGATAAGTTTACTAATAAATCAGTATGTTTTGCCTAGCCTTTCACCAACTACGGTGGGGTCAGTTTCCGGTCTAACAAGATGCGACTGAATACCAGTATTTTACATGGAGCGACTGCCATCACACATCCGCAGTCCATTTACTGGGCAATGCCAAGGTCCAAAGGTTAGACCGGTTACCAGACTTTTGTAAAAGACACGACAACATAATCGTTCAGGGGTGATTCTATCATTACAGTTATAGCTAATATTGGTATGTCAGGATTGCAAGCAAGGTAAATGTAGTAAATAAAACCAATATAGACTCTCCACCACTGAAAGTACTTGTATTTGTGTTTAGTAACATGAACTAGATCACAATATAAATAATACTTTACACAATTATTACAAGATCATAAAATAAGGACAAGCTAGTCAGATATGAAAGGTCAGACTTCTTCAGCTGATGAACACAGAATGCCCCGCTTCGTTGAATGACCACCGCCTTTATAACATTGGGTAGGTTGATCCATATCGACGACTACCTTCCTTTGTCAACATTGCCCAGTGTTACCCGCTACTGATAACACTTTCGGGCTTCTGACTAGCCTTAACAACTGTCATAGATATCCGTGTATGACGCCTGGGACCGACGGGTTAATTTGCTCGTTAATGTGTTTCTTCGAAGCACAGAGGGATCTCGATGTGTAAGGAGGGTCAATAATAAATCTGTAGGTATTGCATAATATTATAGAAAAAAATAAGTTCCAATTTGTTATTTATACGCTGTATGACAGGAAATTTCCACCCATTTGACATGACAATTGCTAGAAGATTGCTATTCATTCTGCATTGTAGAATCTTGATATTGGGTAGATAAGATCCAGTGATAATTTAATTCGAATCATTTACAAGTTAGTTTAGACTGGTTTTATATCAGATAGTAAGCAGTAAGATACTGTCTTAACAGCTGAAGCTAGATAAAGCTATACATTGATAACATGATAATGAGTAAGTGCAAGAGAGGTGATATTGCAAAATTAAAATACCTAATAACGTCCCAAAATCAGGCGAAAGGCAAAATTAGATAGCGGGCTTATAGGCCTGTTGTGGCTTTTTACGAATAAGGCTGAAAGTCTGTATATAATGTTATCTCCATCTTTATGAACACAATGTTTAGAATATCATAATACAGGGTACATAGTAATACTTCCTTTTTGTTGTATTGTATTTGTATACATATAATATCTAACCTAAAACTTGTATGTGTGGTGTTGACTGTTAATATAAGTTGGATATTGAATAAATAAATAAATAAAATTATGCAGATCAGAATTCGATTTATTATCTTCCTGCCCTTATCCCATGTTACTTGGGGTCGGCGCAACATGTTTTCTTCTTCCATTCCGTCCTGTCACCCGTCATGATATCACTGACTCCCTTCTCTTTCATATCATTCTTCACACAATCCATCCATCTTTTCTTTGACCTCCCTCTTCCTCTCCATCCATCCACATTTAAATTCATAACTCTTTTGGTCACATGTGTTTCATCCCTCCTCTTCACATGCCCATACCAAGACAAACGGTTCTCTTTCAACTTTTCTGTCACTGGCGCTACCTTCAAACTTCACAGAATTCGATTATCACTTGCATTAACAGTGAAGGAAAACGTCTTCAGGAAACCTGCACACCTGAGAGGGTTCCATAAGGCTAGCGTGGTGGCCTAAGCCCTTCTCATTCTGAGAAGAGGCCCGCGCCAACAGTGGGACAGGAATGGGCCGGTTATGTTTATGTCCCAAAAATTTAGAACCAACATTTTTTTAAACTTGGAGGAGCTCGTGGCTAAATAATTACAGCCGCATAGACCGATCTTCCGGGTTAAGCCACGCTTGCCGAGGTTGGTCTGTGGATGGGTGACCATTTACCATAGCGAGTTTCCTCCGTGCCTCGGAAAGCACGTAAAGCCGTTGGTCCCGGCCGTCATTTGTAGATCTTTGACAGTCCTTACTGTTGGTCAGAAGCCAGAAAGTCTGACAACCAGTTTTACCAAGAGTATCGTATTACCCAGTTACTGGGTTGTGGAGGTCTGATAGGCAGTCGCTCCATGTAAAATACTGATATTCAGCTGCATCCGGTTCGACTGGAAGCCGACCCCAACATAGTTGGGAAAAGGCTAGGCAGATGATTTTTTTTAAACTTGCATTCTATCTGCATTTGTGAGTTGGAATATAAATTAAAACAATTAGAAGAAAAGTCCTTATTCATTCAGAAATTATTAATGGAATGATGGCGTGGGAAATACCGCCTGAACACATCGTTATCAATGCAAGTGTAAAGTTTTCCACCGTGTTATTAGATAGTTCAATCCGTCATTGTCGACTGTGTGTGCATTGTGATTTGAGTGCTACCTTGAAAAAATTGTTTGTCGACGGCTCGCCAAAATTGGATACACAATAGTTTGCTGAAAGTAGGATTGTGTCACTATGTGGTTTAGGTATGAAAACATGCCTATGCGCTGCTTCACCTCTGGAGTGGAAGCGCCCGCGCCGCGTGCAAAATAGTAACTGTTTCGCTACCCTACGTTGGATGTGATTTACCATCTCCTAGCTGTGATGTCGTCGCGTGCTGTCAACGCTATGCAGGCCCGCAGAGGTCCAAATAATATGATCGACCAAATCGGTTTTGTAATTTTTCAAGAATAATGATTTTATTATATCTACACCATCCACTGTCGAATTTTTCCTTGAACGTCTTATAAAATACAGTAATTTAAAAAAATACAAATGAAGTAGGTAGGTATGCACGTATTTTAAATAGGTAACTGCATTCATTAGCTATTTGCGAAAACAACTATTTTCCCTGTACTCATCCTAATATGGTACCTGCAGATAGCTATTAAATAATAAGGCAAAGGATAATTGACGAATCAAACGCCTTGTTCAAAAATAAACTTACCAATTTTTCCTTTTAACCTACGACAAACTTGGGTTTCGTTACGTCATTTTCGATATATGTATGTATAAGTAGGTACCTAAATAATTTATTTATATATACAGTGGTGGCCATATAATTAGAAACACCAAGTGTGACTTTTATTTTTAGTACAATTTAACTTGATAATTAATGTTTTACGTATCATAGAGGGCTTATACTTATTTATCTATAATGTATCCACATCACGAAGTATTATTATGACAGTTTTGGAAATATTATACAACCGTTTATGTAAAAACTGGTATACTTTATAAAATAAAATGAAGCAGTACAACTTACTAAGGTGGACAACTAATTAGAAACAGAAAAAAAACATTAGCATAAATATTAACAAAGGTAACGAAACAATAAATAATGAAGTTAAATGGTACAAACGTTTTATAATAAACAATTAATGTTTGGTTGGGAAGCCTCTGCTGTCGATTACAGCTCTACAACCACGTGGCATTGATTCTATCAATGTTTCATACATTTCCAGGGATTTTTTCTCCAAGCTTCTACAAATGCGTCTTAAATTTGTTGTAGTATGATACTAGTAGTAGTACGATATTAGTGATGTGTTTATTGGACAATATTTTCTTTACAATGTACCACAAACTTAGATTTGATTCAAATCTGGACTATTTGCAGACCACTCTAACACCGACACTAATTAGTCTCTTAGAAATGCTTTAACGCTGTATGGATTACTGTAGTGTCAATGTTAGAGTGGTCTGCAAATAGTCCGGATTTGAATCAAATCTAAATTTGTGGTACATTGTAAAGAAGACATTGTCCAATAAACATATCACTAATATCGTATTACTACTAGTATCATACTACAACAACTTAAAGACGCATTTGTAGAAGCTTGTAGAAATATGCCCTGGAAATGTATGAAACATTGATAGAATCAATGCCACGTCGTTGTAGAGCTGTAATCGACAGCAGAGACTTCCCAACCAAACATTAATTGTTAATTATAAAACGTTTGTACCATTTAACTTCATTATTTATTGTTTCGTTACCTTTGTTAATATTTATGCTAATGTTTTTTTTCTGTTTCTAATTAGTTGTCCACCTTAGTAAGTTGTGCTGCTTCATTTTATTTTATAAAGTATACCAGTTTTTACATAAACGGTTGTATGATAGTTCCAAAACTGACATAATAATACTTCGTGATGTGGATACTTTATAGATAAATAGGTATAAGCACTCTATGATATGTAAAACATTAATTATCAAGTTAAATTGTACTAAAAATAAAAGTCACAATTGGTGTTTCTAATTATATGTCCACCACTGTATATTTATATTCTAGTACAGTTTATGAACTGTACTGGTCTTCTTAGTTCTAAATTCGAAATTAAAGAAAAGACTAGAAAAAAACATTGAAAAAAAAAACACTTCAAAGTAATTTTAAAGTCGCAAAAATATCCCTTAAACCCGTAATAAGTGCAAAAATATAGTAATTGGCTTATTCGTTTTGAGGCTTTTAATTCGCAGGCTACCAAAATGGACTTTTAACGACAGGAATGTCGTAAACCGCAATCATTGGAATTTTTTTCATTACCTTGTTACATTCTCTTAAAAATCTGCTAATTAAGGGGAATGTGTATTATTTCAAGTAAAAACTTTTTTTTTAAATATTATACAGATATTGATTGCATTATTTTATAAGTGTTCGAAACTCTCCAAATTATTTGGCCTCCAAAAATCTGTTCTCAACAAATGTATTGAAATAAATGCAAGGTCTCTTTGAAGATAAATTGAAAACCGAACGTGACGAACAATTTATGCATATGAATAAACC
Organism: Amphipyra tragopoginis; assembly: GCA_905220435.1. Taxonomy (NCBI): domain Eukaryota; kingdom Metazoa; phylum Arthropoda; class Insecta; order Lepidoptera; family Noctuidae; genus Amphipyra; species Amphipyra tragopoginis. The sequence continues at coordinate 5,426,927 of HG991997.1, read as the reverse complement.
GAAGATATAATTATTTACCCTTATCGAAATAGAATTTGTGAAATCTAGTTGGCTCTCGAACCAAACTGTTTATTTTATGTATGGTCACGTCTCTAAAAAGGGTCTTTTTGAACAATGAATCCGGTTTTTTTTGTCAACAAAGCCCGGAAAGGATTAAAAGTAGGTGGTCTTAAAAAATCTACAGATAAAAAATGCTATAATCCGTTTACGTCGTCCTACTACTGGGCAGAGGTCCCCCACCTTTTATGCCTCCCTAACCATTGTTTTTCTGATCAATCTTTTAAAAAAGCGCCTATTTCGGTATTCCATTAGTATTTCCTTGGACCTCCTCGGCGGAGACCTCCTTCCTCTGGAACCCACGTAACGATCTTAGCCCGCCTACCTGGAAGCATTCTATAAACGTGACCCTCCCTGGGAGGGATCCTTCTTTAGCTTGGCAAATTTATTCCCCACATCAGTGATACCTGATACCTATTAGTTTGGAGCGAATCGTGGTGTTTTGAACGCGGTCAGTGAGTTTGATTTTTAATACATATACTGCGCTCCATCTCCTGACATCCAGCATAGATTTGTTTTCTGGGACTCTGTCAAAGACCACCGTAGGCTGGAAATATATATCGACATGTTTGCGCTCTAATGACATGGAAAGATCGTGATTTCCCACGAGTCCACCTCAAGAATTGCTGTCCGCAACTTTTGGAGCACTTGTTTTTTTTTAATTATTTCCCTTTTTCGCCTTTAACCCTAGTCGCATCTGATGGTAAGCGTAGACAGGGCCTGAGAAGGAACACACGAATCCAAGTAACAGAGGTGTAGAGGGATTCCGCTATACCCCTCTCACATATACACGACGGAATAAAATAAACTGCTTGGCACCTTCGTTACATTTCCTTTGTCCCTTGCAAAGGGTCGTCGTCAGCAAAACGAAGGCTCTAATTATTTTTCCTATATTTTATGACTTCGCAGTAGATTTGCTGATCATATTGAAATAACAAGTGCCTAAGAATTTTCTATCAAGATGCTATAATCTAGATTTATCGCAAAAAGTCGACGATTATAAACACGCTAGTCAAACCGGATTGTGTACAAGTCTAACGATATTGTTTATGGTATGATGTCAATGAACCGAATGTTTCTAGGACAAGGCGAAATAGTTTTATTTTTACTTCGTGCCTTTGCACATGAGACCATTGCACGTCACACGCCATATACATAGTTTGATGAATGAATTGCATGTCGGCTAATCTACGAGGTTTTCTAAACTATTTCTCTGTCAAAAAGAAAACAAGGCATATCATATCATACCAAACACCTCAATTGCGTTTTCAGAATTGAATTATTTCAGAAGATAATCTTATTTCTAACCAGATATCCTGTCATGACCACGTTAAAGTTTTCCTAGTAATTAGAGACTGGTTCCAGAACATACACATTATAATTCTTAAAAAAATAGTTTCTTGAAAAAATTAACTGCGTATCCGAAATAACTTTTTCACCTCAAAATTTTCCGACGATTTGATCACTTCGCAGTGTTTTCCCCCATATATTATGGTTCTCGAATAAAAAGCAGTCTATTATTATTATTAGTAGTAACTACAGTAATGTTACTGACAATTTTTAAAGTCAAATTCTCTGTTCCAGGTATGGAGTGGGAAGGGCCGCCCAAGCAAGGCTTGTACGACCCTCAGAACGAGCACGAGGCCTGCGGCGTTGGTTTTGTAGTTGCTATCGACGGAAAACGTACCCATAAAGTAAGTACCTAATCCTTATCTTAAAACCACCAAAACCTCCAAAATTAGTGAATTACAGAAGTATTTTGATCTAGCAGTCATTCTTCGATAAAACTTCATTGATCCTGTGTGGTTTACATAGTACAAGTTTCGAAACATGTATGTATTTTTAATGAGCTTAATTCATGACATTAAAAATCTGGCTTTTTCACTTCGGAGTTCTGCTAGTGCTTTTTCCTCTTGCCTAGTCCAGAATTCCCCAGGTCTAATGTGTCTTGCAGCAATGTGTGTGACATTTATTTTGTCATCTTTACAAGAGCATTCATGAATATTTTCAAAAGAGCATGAATACTTTTCAAAGAGGTTCCGTATTTACACAGAACTAACAAAAGAGCCACAGCCAGACATAATATCACGTTGAGCGCCAGACTCTATAAGCCCTAGTAAAACCTTGAGCTGAAATCCGAGCTCACTAGGGGACCGCCCCTGTCTCTTGTATCGCTAATTAATTTGCGGCGAGAGCTGTCTGCGAGCCAATGCTCGGCGAATCCTTTGATCAGCAATATGCAACGTAAACCCCATAAAGCTATCCACCGCTAATTGGCCAGTTTATGCCAAAAAGTGATGTCGATAGATCGTCGAGAATATTCTGCATTTTATATTGAAGCTTATTCCATCTGTGTTACTCCTGTAAACTAAGATCTACAATACAAATAGTCAAATGACAAAGCTAGAACTTAAAAGATAAGGCATTTAAGACCCTACTTTAATTGAAGAAGCCAAAGTAATTCATCCTGGATGTAACCCAGGATCATACTAATATCATACAAAAACATATTCATTTATTACCAAATCTCCACCACATTTGGCATGTATCCACCGTGTTTTTGTGTTACGCCATCTTTTTATGGAAAAGTTGACATTTTTAACACATATAATTTGGAGACTGTTCAAAGGAGTGCTGCGTCTTTTAGTGCTTTTTCTTGGCAAGTTGGCGTTGATGTTATAGTACATAAAATCTACAATATAACCTTTTTCCAATTTCGCTTCCTACCATACCGTAGCCAAATGGATGAGGTTTAGACAAGAGCTTAAAGTTGGGGCATTATAATAGCTAGCGTAACTTTCTTCATTGCGATTTGATTTGAGCTACTCTAATAAATATTTTAGTACATTGAAATAACTTTCTACACATAATATGTGTCGTCGTTATTAGTCTTGAAGATCAGCAGGGCAATTACGTAAAGTAACCAACATCATTTAGACAGATAGACAGTTGATGTGTCAAAAACAATATGAATAGCGTGGTAAATAGTTGTGGAGAACTCGGATTGTTAATACATACGTACGTTGCTATGGAAATTATTGATCTTTCAAAATCAAACTCATAGCGATTACGACTGTTTTGCGCAATTACGATGCAGGTTCCATACATTCCTGACGATTCTTCTGTCAGAAGTAGCCCGTTTGAATACCCCAACTATAGTTGATGGAAATCAAGTAGCTTATATTAAAAACTATTACGGGCAATTAAAGATTCTTGAACCTTATGTGGGTAGGCCTCCATCAAGGTGGACCGATGATCTATGGTGAAGGTCGCAGGAATCCGCTGGATGCGAGAAGCACGGGACCGGTCGATGTGGCGATGCTTGGGGGAGGCATATGTCCAGCAGTGCACGTCTTTCGGCTGAATGACGGTGATGATGATGACAAGCCTTAGGCCTGGACTCCACCAAAGCGGAGTCGAGACGAGCAACGCGGAGATGTGTTTTAAAAAACCCAATAGAATTTCGTTATTCACACATCTCGTCTCCACCCAGCTTAAGTGGATACCACTGAGCGGAGACGTATCATATTTGTATGACGCGATGGAAGCGGAGATGTGAGCTGTTCCTCGCTGAGATTGAGCTGGGCCGCGGTACAAGGCGGAGTTGCGAGCTTTGCCTCGCAAGCTGACGATGGCGCGCAGCGGAGACGAGATGTGTGCGGTGCCTTTCGCGACAGATCGCACTAAACTGTGCGTTCACATCCAACGCTCGCCGCACGCAGCTCAGTTCCGCTCTAGTCAGCGCATATCTCCACCCTAGCCGGCACACATCTCCGCTACAGTTTAGCCAGTACGCATCTCCGCACAGTTTCGGTGGATACATCCCAGCTGAAATATCATACATCTCTTCTCGTCTCCACTTCGGACATCTTCCGCAAATCTCCGCTTTGTTGGAGTCCGGGCCTTAGAGATCTACTCTTGTAAATTCATCGTAGCTTTTACGAGTACTTGGCTCCTTGCGAAAGCCTCGTTAGTTTGAAGAAAACAATCAAAGGCTTTAACGCAGTCAATAATTTACAAGCTTAGTTTTCTACTGTTTGTATTTAAATTGCATTTAGATGAATGTAGTTAATTTAGATTGAACGAGTTCGTTCAATTTTTATTTGCATTTATCTCTGTGGACAATTTAAATGCAATTTATCTAGTTGATACTAATGATTCCAAATGGAATAAAGAATATTGCTGATATTCGTATCATCTATTTTGGATGTTTTATATTAGTCCGATTGAATGAACTTTTTGACCAAAATCAAAACTATCTATGCTGCCTAGCCTTTTCCCAACTATGTTGGGGTCAGCTTCCAGTCGAACCAGATGCGGCTGAATACTAGTGTTTTACACGGAGCGACTGTCATCAGAACTCCATGACCGAATTCCTGGACAAAGCATCCTAAGGTTAGACTGGTTGTCAGACTTTCGGGCATCTGACTACTCGTAACGCCTGTCATATGTATTCGTATAACATTAAACTTACCAAACCTATAGACATACAAAAGACATACACAGCATATTACAAGTAATAATTTAAGCAGTATTAGCTAAGCTAAACTCTTCCAATTACAGGAGACCACCGCTTGCATAATAATTATTGACTTGCAACTAATATCCCTAAACTAAATCACTATCACTACATAGTATAAAACAAAGTCGCTTCCCGCTGTCTGTCTATCCTTATGTATGCTTAGGTCTTTAAAACTACGCAACGGATTTTGATGCGGTTTTTTTTTATGGATAGAGTGATTCAAGAGGAAGGTTTATATGTATAATACATTGCACCCGTGCGAAGTCGGGGCGGATCGCTAGTTTAATATAAATCTTAAAAGATTAATGAGCTAATGTTCTTTAGACACGTTTGAAACGACAGTCTAAAAGTCCAATTAGCTTTTAGGAATGCTTTTTACATACTTTGCATGTCTGATAAAATCTGGGTTCAAAAATAAATATTATTCCCAAATGTAATGACGTCTTTGTCTTTGCTCATCTGAACTTTATTTAGGCATCATTAAACAGGGGTAAACTAATTAAAGTTTAAACCTTTGACTGCAAACGTGGACTGTTTAACACTGATAAATGAAGCTCATAAGTAACTCCATTAGCTCCATTATTAGTATTTTGATAAATTCCTTTCATATTTTGTGCGAGTGGAGACTAGTGTTGGATATTGTAATCTTGAGTACCTACTCTAAAATGGGGGGCTATTTGAGTACCATGGGGCAAATTGGAATTCCGTCAAGAGACATGCTTGCAACAGGCGCTATGTATTAAAAATTTCAATGTTACTGTAGTTATGTTTGAAATGGTACATAGTTTAAAAATATATCGATAAATCTCCTATGCCATACACACATAACATCACGCCTGTATTCTCCGAAGGGTTGGACAGAGGTGTATAGTAAACCCTGATGTCGCCGTTGTGTTACAGTCCCATGTAGGTAATAGGGGGCGAGCCTATTACCATCAACCGAGCACCAATCCAGACTTCGGGCTGCTAAAACGGAAAAATCCATAACTCCTATGCCATGTTCATGCCAATTAGCCCTGAGGTCCTCAAATAGTTCCATATATTACCGGTACTTTGGAAGTTGGCCCACGTAGGTAAATACCCTATCTGTGAATATGGAACATGTGGAGTTAAGGGTCCTTCCTACACACAGTGCCGGCGACATGGCCGCCAGCAAGCCGCGGTGCACTCTGCGGCTTTATCAGCCGCCGGCTTTGCCGCACAAACAAGCCGCCGGCGTGGCCGCCTGGGCCGAGTATGGGCGTGCCGCGAGGGTTGCAACTCACTAGCGTTCCACACGACTGTCACAACTGGAATGATGCTCGGCAGCTTTGTGCGAGTTTCTGCGGTACGTGCCGGCGGCACATACGCCCGGAAAAAGCCGACGGCATGTGCCGCTCGGCAAAAGTGTGTAGGAGCCTTTAGGTACCTGCGTGAGATCGACATTACATTTCCATAGTCATCAGTTTTTAATAAGTATTAGGTACTCAATTTTATCATTTGTGCGCAGATCGTCCGAGATGCAGAGACGCTCGCAAAGCGTATGGAGCACCGCGGCGCGTGCGCTTGCGACAACGACACCGGCGACGGCGCGGGAGTGCTAACCGCTATACCGCATCAGTTCTATTGCGCTCAGCTCAGGTAAGAATAGTTCTAGAACTCTGCAAAGATTATCAAAGATACATCTGAAAATACTCCACAGACGCGATATCAACCTGTCACCTACTTAGCAAAGTGTGTTATTTATATTTAGGTTGCTTTTCCACCAGAGATGTGTGCTACGCATGTGTGTCAAATCCACTAATAGAATCTCTTGATTTTCAAACATGTGTCAATGCTAGTAAAATAAAGCGATTCTATTGGCTAGTTTAAAACACATCCGTAACACACATATCTAGTGGAAAAGGGGCTTTATCACAATGTTTAAGTATTAAAAAAGTCGTTCATGTTACATTAAAGCCGGGTCTGCTGCGACTAAAATCGAACAGAAGAACCAACAAAACATTTTTAGTAAACACTTGGACCAATACAATACAACACAGGCCACGACCCATTTTTGCTAGAAAAACATGTTCTATTTCTAACAAAAATAATATGATCGCAGCAGACTTGGTTCAGAGTGACGATAAAGACTTTAATTTTGATTTTATAGGTTAATATTTTCGCTTAAATGCGTCGCTAATGCACTAGTTAGTTAGTGCTGAGACGAATGAAGTTATCGGTCGTTACCAAAAACAGAATGCCTAATGTTCTCTGGACAATGAGGTGTGTTCATATTGAATTTTTTTACTAAAAGTTGCACTACCTGACCAATCCCTCGATTCTGAACCTTTTCGATAAGCAGTGACCGATTTGGTATTTTATCCTGTTCTTTATACGATTCTCGTAACGAGAGAGAAAGAGATAGCTTACCGGAGCGTTCGACAACTGACTAATCGAATCGTATGGTTTTTTTCGTGTGAAATTCCTCGTCCATTCCCTTCGCCCGGGGATGGCGAAGGGTTATGCCGGACTCTTACCGGCTAAAAACCCACGGTGTTCCTTCTCCTGACGCAAGGCCGGGGTCGCGAGATTCGTAGCTGCATGTCCCGCGAGCTCGGCAGGCCTCGGTCCGCCTCTTCTGTGAGGCCTTGCCCCACGTCCACTTAAGAGGCGCGCGTGGAATAGTGCGCGCCGCCTTCTCGGGCCTATTACTGGTCGGGTTACCATGATCTGTTATAGCAGGAATGTTTTAATATTATTCAGAGAGTGGGAAAGTGACAGCGCTCAACAGCTCTCTAGCGCCATCTATACCCAGTCTCGTAATAATATTAAAACATTCCTGCTCTAAGAGATCATGGTAACCCCCCTGAATTTACTCAATTGATTAAAAAAATAAACTCAAAAGATAAAGCTAAAAAACATTAACACAATGTTGTTTCATAATGTCAACAAAGCAGTACATAAAAAAAACTTTAAAACCGTTACACGAAACATCGAAATACTTTAAATTGATGAAAAAGTCTTGACTTCACCGTACCATTTGGCAAGTTGCCAGCTTTAGAACAATCGTGCCCACAGCCTTACACTTGGCATTCAGCCAGATAGACGGTCGGACGGAAAATCGATACGACATGACAAACTGGAGCACCGTTTTTCCAGCGTGGGAAATGTACGGGGATAATGGTTGAAGGTTATGTTAGCTAATCTTATAAGTTGGCCGTCTTGGCAAAAAATAGTACACCCCTCTCCGTGTGGGTGTGTAGTAAACGGGGACTGTAATGCCCGGCTCCTAAGGCCAGAAACGAATCATTTTACTTACCAAGGTGAGCATTTTATTGCCAAACTGGACATACAGGCTGTTAATAAATTAAATCTTAAGCATTTTGTGGGGTTACCTACTCGGTATCGGAAATTGAACAACTTTTCGAAATTCACGTATTTTTTTATATCAAACATTGATTTGTACGAGAGTTTTGTTCAGTTAAATAAATATAATATATTTACACTCCTAAACGAATGTATCTACAGCTAATCACGTAAGGAGGGTCTAATAAACAAACCTGAGTCTTCGCTTCATTGTTGGTAAAGATCCCTTGTTCCTAATTTAACTAAAAACGTTCGGTAAATCATAAGAATTGGCCATTACGTCAAGAACAGCTGCGAAAAGATACTGCCATCACTAAAGGTACAAGTCCGAGACGGGCTGCAGACCGCAAACTGCAAAACTAGTATCGCTTGCGGTACGATCTGCGGCTGCGGTCTGCGGTTGCAGTTTTGCAGTCGCTGTCGGAATAGCACCTTTAAAGTGCACACCCTAAAGGCGCTATTCCGATGGCGACATGCGGTCTGCGGTTGCAGTCTGTAGTTTGCAGCCCGTCTCGAACTTGTACCTTTATCCGTTTGCCAAGGGTCGTCATTGGGAACTTGGTGATTTTATGTAACAACATAACCGTTCGATGGGGATTCTGTAAATAACAGTAGCCATTATAATGATGAAACTTACAGTCGATCGTTTAATTACTATCTACGTCATTATTTTAAATACGTCAATACGGTATCACCTAATTATAACTAAAATAACCAATGTTTACAATATGCTCATATTTTAATTCAATATAGATGTTCATTGATTTAAAATGTATGTGTGTAGAAGCAAAATATTAATAGATCGATAATTATTATTTCTAACTAATAATAACGATCATGAAGAGAGTTATCGCTTGCCAGTCAAGAAGTCCTATTCAATCGATCATTATTAATGCCCTAACACTATGTTAGTTCACAAACATTTTAAGTACTCTTAGTACATTCAAGTTCAACATTTCAAACGGTGTTTCAAAGGCCACGGCCATTAACATTATACACACGAGTTAAAATAAAACATTGTGTTCCACTGTACTTACATAGTAGGTAAACAGTAAACATTATCTTTGAGATTGTAAAGTACATTTTCCATGTTCTTTAATGTTTTAAAAATACTTGGTATTTTTATCCTCTTGAATGAATAACGCATTTCACTCGCCGGTGAGTATAAGTTTCAACTACCGTTAGATAAACATCTCAAAACACATGTAAAATTATTCAAAAGGCCAGGAAGAGCTCGAAAATTGTGTAAACACTAGAATTTAAATGACAAAAATCTTTGAAAATGTTGAGGAAAATGTAGGTAAGCATAACAATTCAATCATAGCATCACCTCATTTGACATTGCCCTTCGCTTTTGTTTTGCGATACAAAGACCCATTGATTACTTAATATCAATCAACGAGTTCCTGCCTAGACCCCTACAGTACATTCGTACCAAAGTATCACATAAATGAGGATCTCGCGATCAAAACGATCTAATTACACATGTAACCAAATACATTTTTTTGAATAATTCTGTTCTTGGACCTGTGGCCGTGTACTTATCTAATTCTGTAATCCATTTCAATCAAAACGGTCTAAAAGTGTGCTAAAATCGAGGCAGAAGTTCGTGAAAACGGTAGATAGGTACTATTATAATATAAGAAAGTCATTCAGCTTTTGCTCCTTCTGCAATTAGACCATTTTGTCTGCCGGCTCCTCGATGTATCATTTCGAATAAGTATGTAGACTCAATTACCGTTGTCCATTAAACAAAGAAGGTATCTCTAATGACGTAGAACCTTTGAAGTCAAAAGGTAACCACATGAGTGGTCTTATGACATTAACCCTTGTGGTTTTCCGGTACAAAGGCACCATTACGTAACATGGTTTTACCGCATTAGATCCTGCGCCAGACAGACTCCTCCTGGCCGTACGCCAGTACTAGAATATTGACGATTAATGCAACAAGATGTACGAAACAAATAATAGAAATATTATGAAAATCAAGCGAAATAAGTAAGTAATACAGTTACACTCAGATAAATTTGTCTCTAAGGGGAGTCCCTGTAGAGAAAAGGACTTTGATCTTGATTACAGGTTTTTCTTACATCAGATATCAAGTTTAGATATTATTTACAACTTTGTATTGTAATGATGAGCAAAATAATAAAGTATGGAATTATTCTGTCTATTCACAAGACGGGCTAGGTAAGGAATGCTTAAAAAATAAGGGTTTTGTCAAATCCAGAATAAGCAGCAGTCGTTTTCGTTTTCTTCCCGTATTGGGTCAGTCTCCTATATTCTTTCACACATCTCTTTCTGTAACGGAATCCAAATCATCTCGATGCACATTTTATATCTAGTTCGCCATTTGCCATTGCCCCTCGCGATTTGCAGTTTAAAGACTTCAATTACATAATAGTCACCGCACGAGATTCTGTGGACCCCTCCCGATCGTGCGCTCATACTATCAACAGTCAATTTGTCTGACCCAGTCACCTATTCACTGGCAAATAGATAATGGCCGCCACGTTCTGCTGCCGACCCAGCTACGCAGTTGTTTGATTTATCTATGAAATAGTGCTGGGGGCAGGAGCTTATCGATAGAGATGCGTGGGGTACTTATCCGTTTTATTGTGTTGGCGTGCTGAATTCGAGTGCATCGAAATCTATTCTGTGTATTTTGGAATGCGTCTTGTATAGCAGTTTGTAATGCATTTAATATTTGCTAAGCTGAATCCCCTAAATTATTTATTCTGTAAATAAGATTTTTTTAACCACATCTACTAATCTGTTTTTTATTATTGTACTAGCTGGCTAGTATTTCCTATCTGACTATCGCTGCGAAGAAAAATAATTACACTACAACACTACATTAATTACGTATAGCGTATAGTTTCTGATGTATGTTATTGTTATTATCCAAGATCTACTGTAATAATGTTTACATAGCTGCTAACGTAGTGCATTAATCAAAAAGTAAACAAACGTAGGCTTAATGGTCAACACCGTAGTTCTCTTTGCAGCATTAATAATGAAATATTAAATAATTCTGAATAGCTACAGCAAATGATAAATTGAACGTAAAGAATGAATGGACATTATGTAAACTAAGACGCAGTTTAACTGGCTGGTAACCATCCTGACATTCAACTACTATGCACTGATATGCACATGCTAATAAGAAATTATCGTAGTCTTGAATAAATAGTAATTGGTTCCAAGTCGATATGTCGCCTCACCATTAGATATCAGTGTTTGTTTTCTATTGTAGAGCAGCCTTGTTCCAAGACCTTGGATGTTATCTCGAGGACAGCTTAATAATGTTTACAATAATTTTCTTCTTCCTAAACACTTTCTCATATAATAACGATAAGGTGTGGGAAGATATATCTATCTGTATCTGTCTTCACTCCTTTCAATTCGTCATACTACACACAATTGTATAAAAACAGAAGAGAGCAATTTGATAGATAAGCCCCGTATTGCTCCCTGCCCCAATTTGCACACTACATAAACAATAAGATCATGTCATCCAAGATATGGCGTATATAAAATTGTTTTCCGTAACATTACGTAAACACGCGATTACATTACTTATCCTGATAACTCAACCTTGGCTTTTGAAAAAAGAGGTAATGACAAATAACATGCCATAAGATTACTAGACTGCAACCATCGCCTTATGAGGCTATTCAGCTCCCATCTTAGTACTCTTATGTCAATAGAATAGAACTACTGATTCAAGGATGCTTTCAGAGACCCAAGTTATGACGCAGTTGTCTCTGTTTCCGTGTAACCGGCACTGTGTATCTTTGCAGACTCGAATGCTAGTTAGAAAACGTAAGTCTCTCTGCGGGCAAGAGTTCTATAGAATCTGAAATAGAATTTCATCGTAATGACGCGCTTTACAGTTATTACAATTTTCATTTATAAAGTCATTAAAATCTTTACTATTGTCATTAGCGACATCGTGGAATGGGTAGATGGTATATTAATCCAACCACTCTGAGTCTGAAATATCGCTTAAATTTTTTTCGAACAAAGGATTTTACTTTTTGTCCGTATAAGTTATGTCGCAGAGCTTTTAATATCATATTCACTGGAATAACTCAATTTCAGAGCTTCTGTAACTCTGAAATCGAGTTACGTTAGTGGGTCGTATCGATTTACACACAATATTGACTAATAATGTGTGCAATGTGAATCTTCATTTTTGAGATAAAGAACTCCTTCGTGAGTTTTATCAATTTTCCTATAAGCTTTGGCTTCTCACTGAAGGTCGTATGTAAATGAATATTACATTCTAATCGCATTTTTTTCCACTTCATCAATTCCGTCGACTTCATCATCTTATATTAGGAATTTGTGATCTATGGCTAAAATCTACATAATGTTCCCTGGAAATACGAATTCATTCGTGGCTTTCCCCAAACATTTCCAGGAAATTTGAAGCTCTTCGGAAATTGTAGACGTCTTTTGATCAAAGAAATATAGTATTTTAGGTACACATGTACCAATTATGTTAGTGTAAAACAGCTTAACAATGTATCGTCAGTAACGAACATTTTAATATTAAACAAAGCGTAGTTTTCAAGATAGTGAGAGATAGTACAATCGATCACGACCAGTGCTTACTATTACCACAAAAATTTCATCAAAAACATTCTCCGAACATTCCTCTAGTGCCTGATACTAAATATTTACTTTGAGATAGGCTTTTTCTTAAACAATTTTAATTATTCATCCATGACGTATTCTAGTTATTACTGGATAACATCATAAAAATTATCTCTTCGCGTGTAAACATGGGTTGATAAATAATTGGAGGTCTTGAAGCTCTTCACACGGCGCTACTGCTTATCTTGAAGTGGTGTGGAGTGCTGCTATCAGTGGCGTGCCTTCCATACAAGCCGAAAAGCCCGGCTTAATATCAGGAATGCGAGATTAATAAAAAAAAAAACAAAAAAAAACTCCTGTAAAGTAGTATTAATAATAATAATATAAACTTTATTTCGGGTGGCATAGACCCATAGAAACCTTAACCTAGTTATACATTTACAATATAATTCAATCATGATTCGAAAGACACGTGGCGCCATCTATTATCATTACTTACTGTTGTTTTCCTCGGGAACAGTACTTTTTTTTTTTCGGGATGATAGGTACCCTATGTCCGTTTCTGTATATCTGACAACGTATATGTAAAATTTCAGGATGATCGGTTCAGTGGTTTAGGCATGAAAAGGTAACAAACAAACAAAATTACTATCGCATTTATAATATTAAGTTAGGATTAGGATTTGCTATGACTCGCCACACCTACACAGGACTTGACCCACTGATCCTGAAAGGGACAGTCAGGACGTACAGCTATTGCGTTCAGAATGCCGTTGTTGCTCCCCCGAATACGGGCCAGCAGTGAAGCTGCTTTTTTGCGCATGATGGCCTGGAAACCATCAGTGCGTGCTTCAGCAAACATTCCAGACGCGCTGCACCGCCACGGCAGACCCAACAACATCCTGAACGCATTATTGTACTGAGTGCGCAGGGCTCTGTAGGCTCGCTGCGTATATCTCACCCACAGGCCGCTCGAGTAGAAGGACTGGCAATAAGCTTTGAATAGCGTAACCTTCACTTCTCTCGTGCATCGTGCGAACCTGCGTGTGAGCATATTAGCTCTCACCGCCAGGGCCCTGCGCTCCCGCTCAATGTCTTCATCGTCCCTGAGGTCACCTGTCACAATGTGACCCAGATATTTAAAAGTTTGTACCTGCTTTAGGGCCATTCCATTGAGAAATACAGGAGGCACATGGGTAGGCTGTTGTTTGCCTGATTTAAATACTAAAATTTCACTCTTTTTAGAGTTATATTGTAACCCATGCGCCTCCGCGTACTTCTCACAAATGGACAAAAGTTTCCTTAGCCCGCTTATGGAGGGGCTCAGCAGCACCATATCGTCTGCATAGCTAATATTGTTGAAACAAGTGTCATCAATGTAGCAACCGACATGTGTGCTACTGAGCCGCTCGACAAGCTGGTCAACATAAATGTTAAATAATAGAGGTGAGCTTATGCCGCCTTGCCTAACGCCACACTCCAATCTATACTCATCCGACAGCTCCCCTGCCCACTTCACTTGGTTTTTCTGGTTTGCGTACCAATACCTCAAGAGAGAGATACATTCCCCTGGCACACCCGCGCTGCCTAGCTTGTCCCACAGAAGGTCGTATGTGACACGATCGAACGCCTTTGACAAGTCTAGGAAGCACGCATATACCGGTGTTCTTCTGGCTGTGTAGTACCCGACAGCATGCTTTAGACTTAAAATGGCACTCTCAGTAGACAATCCTGCTCTGAACCCAAACTGGGCATCATGCAGGTCGACTATTTTCGCGAGGTTCGCATTAAGCATGCTGTCAAGTACCTTAGCTGCAGTGGTGGCCAGTGAAATGGGCCGGTAGTTAGCCCGGTCAGATGAGTCCCCCGTCCTATTTTTTAAAATAGGTACCACAATAGTACGCATGAGCGGCTCCGGTAGGTATGAATGGGACATACAAAAATTAAAAAACATTGATAGCACACGCGGCAAATGAACACCGGCAAATTTAAAATGTTCTATGCTGATGCCGTCGTGACCGGGCGATTTTCCACGTTGCATATGGTTTATAGTGTTTCTGATACCCTTAGCAGAAAAGAATGGTTTACGCTCAGTCATGACGGCACTTGCATCGTGAACACAACTCGCTGACGACGGACCCAGGGACGATGGGATTGTGAACTGTTCCTTAAATAGGTCAGCAATAGTTTTGTGATCGCTCACGCCGTCGACGCTCACTGGGAGGCTTGTTTTCACATTTGATCGGTTAACATTTTTCCAAAAATCTTTAAATTTTTTAACCGAATGGTTAGAGGCAAGAATATTCATTTTTAATTGTTCTTGTCGGTCTTGGCATGACTTTAACTTGGACTTAAATCTTTTCCGTGTGTCTGTCATTTCGTCATACATTATACCACTTGTGGGCTTACCGGCTAGTACCCACATTTTAAATTTTGTGCGAGCGTCTCGATGCGCGTCGGCGACGTGATCATTCCACCCAGTAATGTGACAAGTCTTGGCTCTATTATTTTTACACCGGTATGTTTTCATTGCAGCCTCCGATAATACAGAAACAATTTCATTGTACAATTCATTAATAATTACGTAGTGATCTGAATTACGGCATACGGAATCACAACATTGTCCTAATGCTACTGGGAAGTCTATTGCTCGAAGCTTAGTATTACATAATTCGTGATATCTATGAATTTGATTAAGCTGTCTTTCTCCCCAGATTACCTGCCGCCTGTGATCGTCTTTATTTAAATTATATTCATATTTAATATTAACTTTATACAAATAACATTCTACTACAAGTGGGAAGTGGTCAGACCAGTACACATCTTCTTGAACCCATACTTTATTAATGGTGGAAATTGCAGATTGTGTTGTAATGCAATGATCCAGCCACCTCGCGCACCCATGAGCTTCACTACGAAACGTATAGGTACCAGATTGTAACCCCAACATATGTACATCCGCACAACACCATGCGTTATCGTTACAAAAAGCGACTAATTCATTAAAGAATAATTCGTTCGGATGCGCATTAAAGTCTCCTAACACATAAAATGCCTCAGTTCCACATCTTTGTTCCATTTCAATCACAGACTGTATCGTACTAAGACAGTCTGTAAGTATCGGTAAATTATCACTACTGTTTGTTGGCATATAAACACTAAGAATGACTATATTTCTATTATTCACGATTATCTTTATCCCTGTCACACGAACGTTATCACAATTAATTACAGATACTGACTGGAACACACTTTTTCGCCATAATATTGCGACACCACCGTATGGGCGACCCGTGAGTAAGCCCGCTGACGTGTCCACGGCAGAGGTCCCCGTCGCACTGAACTCCTCGTGGATCGTACTCAGCATAGGTAACTCGTGTGGCAGGAGCCACGTTTCTTGTAGTGCCACCACATCAGCAGTCTGGCACAGGGCTCTAACACCTTCCCAGGATCTCTTGACAGACTTACAATTATAACTAATAAGTTTACTGGAACATCTAGTTACTTCTTTGTCCATTTAAATCTTCATTTATATTAGCCACACTTTCTGAAACTGTTTTCACATTCCTCTGTTCCCAAAAGTTGACAAAGCGCCTAAAGGAAATGCCTGATGGCCACAGCTTCTCCTCTAGAAATATATCCAATTTATGCTTTACAACATAGGCTTTGTAAGCATTATAGCTCTTTTGTTTTTTAATTTTTAGTTTCACTAGCGAAATAGTTTCTCCCGTTTTTTTGCGAACATAGTCAATAATGTCCTCTTCACATACATCAATATGGACGTTAGAAATAAACAACGGTACCTTAGTATCTGCCGCTTTAAATTTCACGTTGTCCTGTGACTCGACAGCTGCATTTCCTTTCTTTGTAGTTAGCCTATTTCTTAATCGTTTCCTCTGAACCAGAATCCATTGATCATCCCCATCAGGTACCTTCCATTCAGTGCCATCACTAGCCATTTCAGCATATGATAATACGCGCCCCGCAGCCTCCGTTTGTTTGCATTTGTCTAGCGTAGTAGTGATATTGCTTGGTTGTGTTGATTGCTCATGTCGCTGCGCTAGACTGCACGGTATCTCACTCGCACTCGTTGTCTTGCATGTTGGTTCACTACTCGGTATGAGTGCCGGTGACGCTCGCGCCAATGTAATTGCTGTATCATGCTGTTGACGCAAACATTCACTACCACCATCAATGTCTTGCCCTAAAAACGAGCAGTTTTCCTCATAATCGTGCACTGGGAGTGCCTCCGGTTCACTATCCATAACAGATATATTTTTCTTTTGCAAATACACACTACGTCTCCGGTTAACATTACGTTTTTCCTCAGAGGATGGCGATCTACGATAATCTACCATAAGTTCATTGATATCATTCTTTGATACATAATCTTCGCGAATTTCATCAATAGTCCCCTGCATCATGACGATCTTTTTAAGTAACGACGTCACATCGATATGGTCGAATGTAACCGGAGGTAGTTTCTCGAGATTTCTCGCCACAAAAGTTGGTATATTTTCTGGGTCAGTCCCTTTTAAAAGCAATATAATGTCGTCAAGGTTTCGTTGAGTCTTGCCTTGTCGTTTTCGAATAGTAACCGTTTTTTGCAAAGATTCAAAGAGTAACGACTTTGCAAGTTCTATATCCTCGACACTAAAAGCACTTTCACATATGCGGAGGAGACTTTCTTCGTCCATCACGTCTATCTTGTTCTGTATGAAAGCTAGCACTTCACATATTACAATGTTACAATTTGCGCACTTTAATCTCTTAGATTTCGACATATTCGTAGCGCACGGCAGTTGACGTACACTCGCGACCGCGGTCAAGCGCGAAGGTGGTGGTGACGACTGCGGGGAGTAATAATACTCGTCGCTGGAGCGTGAAGCTGCATCCAATTCCTGCTGGTTCGGGGTGGAGCTCAGCGACGAGTCCGGAGGTGGTGCGTGTGCGTGGTGACGGTTTCTGGCGCGAGTTTGTGATCTCGTCAGCATATCATATCAGTCCAATGCATAATCTAGTTATTCAGTATATTTTTCATAATATTTTTCCAAAATTTCTATTTCCGTCAGTTATGTCTGTCAACTGTCAACCTACTATATGTATTGAATCATCATGTCTCATAACATAACAACTGATACCTACTGTAATAAATAAAATGTTTAAACTCCGCGCGCAATACAGCGAGCCTCCGTGACCTCCGTGTGTTGCTAAGTTGCCAGGTTTACATAAACAAGATTTTTCGCGTCGCGCCTCGGCCGGCCTACGTAACGTTGCCAAACCGCCTGCAAGATCTTGCATTACTGTCGCACGCGCTGGCTTCTTACGCGGCTTAAGTCTCCTGTCACTTTTCCTTCAATTTCATTCATAAATTGCATAGAGATATATAAGTAAATATACATAAGTGCACATAATTTGTTCGCAAAAATAAGCCGGGCTTATGACTCTGTTAGGTTAACGAAATTGAACGTTACGGTAGTGTGTTTAGAAGTGCAATTTGTGTGGCATGCGTGTTTAGGCACATAGATGCCGCGATGTTTGTATTTCGATAGAAATGATACAATTTCAAATTAGTTCACTTATTGTTTTGAGCGATACTGGACCACTTTTTTGACGCGATAAATACTTTTTCAGTTTCTGTGATTTAACGTATTGTGTAACTTTTATTAGTTTGTTTTAACGTTTGTGATTAAGTTTCTTTGTGATTTGCCTTTCTTATAAGATGAATTCGGAAATAATTGTTCCTTGTGATGGATTAAAGTGTGTGCAATCGTTACTCGGGAAGGTAAATACTTTGAATTTTACAGACAAACACCGTGTTATTACTTCACCTAAACCTACTCCTGATTTGACAATTTCTAGTAAATCAAAGTCACATAATAGGCATTTTCATAGATCGGCTTACAAAACTCCTTGGATTGTAGGTTGCTCTCATTTAAACAAATTATTCTGCTGGTGTTGCCTATTTTTCTCTAACGATACGAACGCCTGGAATACATCAGGTTACGATGATTTGAATAACTTATCTGGTGCCAGGATTAATTGCTCTAAACAAATAGAACGAAACAACAAACGGCTTTTATCAACGCCACCGAAGGTATGTGATTGCTGATATGTCTGTAAATCTATCTAGTGATACCATGCATTCAGTGAGCTTTGTTGTTTGTCATCAGCAGTAATAAAGAAGCGAAGAATGAAGAGTTAACATGGCTGTTTACATCGAAAGTAAGTATAAATTGTTTTTAAACTTTTGGGATTTGTACACATTATTAAAATATAGATCGGGTCTATTATAAATTAACAATATTTTTTTCAACATTATAAACATTGCGTAATTATGCTCATCAATTATTTCTGAGCCATCTATTGGCGGCGACGGGCGATTGTGTCATTTTTCCCGTCGAACTCGAAGAGCGCAAAAAAGCACCTGTAATGCTCATAGATGGCTCTTAAACCAAGTTGTACTTGATTCTGCAAAATCACACATTTGCACCCTATTTATTATTAGGGTGAAAATAATAGTTGTGTAATTTCGCAAAATAACGAATTTAGTCAAATTTTACATGGTTTTTTTCCTAAAAATCTATCGGGCTTGCCCTAACTTTGAACCCTAGGCACGCCACTGGCTGCTATCGATGATTAGTGTTATGTGTCTACGTCTTCAATCAATTTACTTCCTTTAATTTATATTATCTATTCATTAATTATCTCTAGAAGGCCTTTAAACTTCACAAGACATAAATCCAAATGAGGTCTTGATATCACTCGGGAACCCGATTGCAATGTTCTGTCATATCTGATTACATGAAAACAAAAAATCATTTAAAAAAAGATCGTAAACCACAAACAGTAGCTAATGGGAAATAAATATAGCTTTTCAAAGATGAAATTCCCCAATGTTCGTTAGACATTAGTTCTGGCGTTAAAACCTACTTAGCCGCTAGTAAATTTGGACTAGGTACGTAAGCACACGACTCAGACAATTACGTAATGCTATCCTAATTTTGTTTGGCTTGAGCCAAATGGAGCCGGTATTAGAAAACCAATACATACTTTATTAATATTTGCGCTAACTAGAATATAATGTCAGGTACCTATGTTAACAGCATCGATTAACGCTTACGAAGGTCTTTTCAGCTTTTTTTAACGTAACGTTTGTAACTAACACAAATTGTAGACATTAAATATTTGTCGATTGATTTATAATATCACGTAGTTATGACGTATACATGTCGTAGCCATAATACATATAGAATGAAAAACCCACCTCGCTTTATTCGTCAGTAAGTGTTTACTATTCACCGTTGAATACGGATTATTTCTTTACCATTTCTAATTTCTCTGTAACATAATTATTATCCTTATCGTCAAGTCACACGTTCATTTTTCGTTGTTTACTTAGAAAGGGCCAAAATATTAATATCTTTCTGGTAAACATTTCCATGAATAAATGCGAATCGATAGATTTTATCAAGTTTATGAGTCAGTTTCAATACAACTGCAACGTATTCATCATCTGGATCCGTGTCGCGACTTATATTCAAAACTGTAGAAGACATTCGATATAATTCATTAGATACTGCTGCAGGATCTGTCACTATAACCAGGGTCTCTCAAGGAGCTCTACTCGATGATAAATCTGCGAAACGACCTATTTCAGAGATCGCACTTCAACAAATCTACTATATTATTCTTTGTTCATGTATTTGTTTCTAATTTACATTTGAAAGTAACGTGAGTAGCACGTTAAGGTATACATAGTCAAATAATTAGTATCCATTAGAACAGTTCATGTCTGATTACATTGTCTACCTATACAGGCTATACAGCGTATTGCTGCGTAGTAATGACAAGGTCTCGTACTTGTTTGTATTGTAGAGAATTTCACACTACTGTCATTTCCATAACATTTTCTTTGATTTTGCTGAGCACCCTTTCTTTAAAGACGTCAATTGTCATTTGATTGACAACTACGTTCTTTGGGAGTCAATTCTTCAGAGAAACTTAGTGTCAGTATTGGATCAGCTGCTTTTATTGCAAAAAATATGTATTAATTTATTCATTAATATGCATTAATATTATGTATCTTCTTCCGACTTTTTCCCAACTACGTTGAGTTTGGCTTCCAGTCTAAACAGATGTGGCTGAATATCAGTATTTTAGACGGAGCAACTGCCACAAGAAGCCCCCAAGCCATACCGACGTACTAGGACTTACTAGAACAGTTCTCAGACTTTCGGGCTTCTGATTACTCGTAACGCGACGACGACCATGTTAAACGTGGCGGTTTAATGTGCTCCCTGAGACACGGAGGGGTCTCGATGTCCCCTCCGTGTCTGTATCACCCATACATGGCCTGACCACGGCATACTCAGCTTAACTTCATAGATCGTACGGACCATGCAATTGTCATTTAGCGGTTACCCACAAGCCTCTCATGCTTTCCGGCCTTCAGTGGCTTCAGGGCAAATAGCGCGAATGTTATCTTCAGGGATTGCCGGGCCAATGTCTCATTGGGTAAAAAAATCGTGTCCTACAGCCAAATTATTAGAATTCAAGTGTTTGTCATATTTCCACTTTATACAAGGTAGCTTAGAAAATACAATAAGTGCTGGCATACAAATATTAATACTAAAGGAAACTATTGATTGTAATGCATAAATATTTATCTTTGTAGACGACGTCTTGTAATAATTACTTGAGCATCAGTGCACAATATTATAGGTAATTAACATAACAGTTAACTGTATTATGACAAATTGACGATGTGACACGAACAGTAAGTCGTCGTAGAAAATGCAAATAATGATAGTATTTCTGTTCTGTTCATAGGGAAAATTGCGTAACGATATTTTCTTTTTATTAACCTGTTGACCGCCACGGACGCCTATGGACGTCAAATTAAAACGTGCTCACGACGCCTCCTGAAACACCTGAAAAATTTGACGTCCATAGACGTCCGTGGCGGTCAAAAAGTTAATATCAAGCACCGATGATAAAAATAGAACTGTAACGATGCAAATATAGATGGCTGTTCCAAGACTTACTTTACACAATGTGCTAGAGGCGGGGTTGTTTGTCGACCGGTCATTGTTCAATAAGCGTATTTCAGAGTTCACAGAGAGGATCACATGTCAACAATAGTTACCGCCTCGTTGTTCCGAAGATAAAATTGTTTACGGACAAGTACCTACTCTGAGAACAATTGTCGGGACTCTAATACTATTGATAAAAGGTTTATGTAATAAAACAACTTTCTTGATGTATCCCTGGAAAAAAACACGCGACAAAGTAATCAAATGATGAAATGTTGTAAGTTTATATTATTTTGATTGTCTGTTGACTCGTTTGCGTGTCATCATATCGTGACAATGTTTTTGGGTGATATGATTTTGCTATTTCTTTCTACATTTTGCGAAATGTTTGAGGTACTTAACTGTTTTATTAATTTCCTTTTATGGTCTGTTAAAGTTTTATATTTTCTTGTCACCATAATTTTCCTTATTTTCTTTGTAGTTTGTTTGTAGAGCAGAGTGCCATCACGTGAACAAACAGTGGTAATAAGATCATCATATTTATCTTTATTGTTATACACCTTAGGAATGTAAGCGTATGCAGCTATAATCTCCATGGCTTTGCTGTTAACTTTATTGTTACTACTGTATATATTATGATAATTGATATATTATACGATGTAATTGCACTTAATGGAATATCAAGTTACCTATTTCCCTTCTAGAAGTATCCACAGTACGTCTTCAATATCGAAACATTACCTCGGTTGGCTTCAGTAAAATTGTTCTCTTTAATATCTCTCATTTCAAATATTTTATTGAAACGGACACTGAGAATGTAGCCCCGGTGCTCTGATTCCTTCCTCCAATCCTTTGTTGAGCACTTGAATGTTTGGAATACGTAATACGTTTGATTGATAAAAGATATAAACTGCTACAGTTGCCCCGAAGTTGAACGGAGAATTCCTAGAGAATACTTACGTCACAGTTTGCCGTGACGTCATTCGACACGCTGCTCCGTCATTCCCCTCTTCAGCCATGATTGACGAGCCCATAAACGTCTCCTTGTAAGATCGATACATAATAGGGCATGCAAACCGATAATCGATTATCGATAATTTACCGATAATCGCTTCATTTTAGCCAACGATAATTATCGAAAATTTTCGATAAAAATACCGATAAACGATAAAAGTAAAAAATATTAAAAAGGATTCAATTAATTTCGTTACGACGCCGCGTGTCGTTCGTTTCGTTCAGATTGTACGCGTGCAACGATTTGCTGCAGCTATATCGCTATGCTGCTACCTCATCCTGTGCTTGCCTATCCATAGCATTCCACGCTCGCCCGCCGTTAGGCATGAGTTCGATGTATCAAATCACATCTAAAATCGGTTACCATCCAAATCGGATGACATCTGTGATGTTTAGAGATAACGGTTTTCACCACATCTAATCAAATACGAACAAATCTCGAGTTCACATTCACCAACCAACCGAATAACGAAATCGTAATAAACAGATATTGGTTTTAGATTCATCTAAAATATAAAATCTATAGTGCAAACACCAAAACCAACTAGCAACCAGTTACATATTTGCCTCCTCTCTTTTCAACTTTACGTAGTCCCGGCCGTGAGAAAGAGATAAAGCGAATATTGCGTTCGTTAATCCGTTGCGCTACGAATGTATCGTTGGCGCTATTCTTTAAAATACCTTTGCTCAGAAAATATTTTAAATATAGTTATTGTTGCAGTGAAAAAAAGGTCACATTTTATTTTTCAAGATATATGAAAGTTATTGTTCAAAATTATTTGTAGTTATTAACCAGCATTTGCAATAAATTTACTTCGGCTAAATTATAAATAGTGCCTATCTAAAGTTAGGATCTATTCCATTTACAAAAGAATTATTTTATTATTATCAGCCTGTTGTGTCCCACTGCAGGGCAAAGGCCACCCTTCCCTCTTTCCATTTTTCCCGGCCTTTTGCAATATCTGGCCAATCCTTTATGTAGAAGTCCAGTTCGTCACGCCATCTCCTTCTGGGTCTACCGCGTCGCCGGTTCCTGTTGTTCGGAACCCAGTCAGTGGCTGCTTTTGCCCAGTTTTGTTGCGATATGCGGAAGATGTGGTCTGCCCAGTTCCACTTTAGTTTGGCGGCTGTGTTACCTACGTCTGCGATTTGAGTTTTGGAACGAAGTATACTGTTCTTTATACGGTCTGTAAGTTTGACCCCAAGAATACTTCGTTCCATTGCTCGCTGGCAGACCCCGAGTGCGGACTTTTGACGTTTCGTTAAAAGTTACAAAAGAATATTATATCGAAATATCTAAATTAATACCATCTAATAACTGGCACCAACCAATCAAACTTATATCAATGTCTGTAGACATTGACATCTGAAAACCAATGTCGACATCGATGAAAAATCTAAATATCGGATGAACAACCGTTGCCGAAAAATTCCGATATTACAAATCTCTACCCGCCGTTCATTCGTTTCATCGTCATTCAATTTATTTAACTTTAAATTATCGTTTTATGTTTTTAGATTACACTGTAAGTAATAAGAAAATTACTAATTAAGTAATAATCTTATTAAATTCATAATGTTAACGAATAATACAAAATGACAAATTGAAGAAATTTTTATTTTTTTTATTTTTAAAGTCCTCTTAAAATTAAGTAACTTGGTATAAACATTCACATTTTATTGATCAAAACCTTTTTTTAATGTTTCGGGTATTCATAGAGGTACTACCATCATTTTAATCAGAGAAATACAAGTTTTCATATATTATTATAAAAACCGGTAATTATCGGTATTTATCGGAAAATAGTCCGATAAAAATCTGATTATCGATTATCGAAAACTTTCGATAATTGCATGCCCTAATACATAAGAACATTCATAGTTGGGTCTTTTGTTTGATTTAGTCGAAACTGGATCAGAATCTGCGTTTTTAATGTTTGTGTAAAAATAATTACGCTAGCAAAATGTATGTTCGCTTCTGTCGCTAATTAGCATTTGCGAATGAGGAATTTCGGACTCTTGTAGATCTTTTGAGTAGCTGAGTTATAAGTGTTACGACTAATAGCTTTACCTATTCCAAATAACTTTTTGGAATAGGTAAAGCTATTAGCCATATAATCTAGTTCAGAAACATTCTTAAAAGAACTAGAAATGATAACTTTTTAAACTCTCCTTTTGTTGCCAGTATTTCCATAATTTCCATCTTTGCCGTTTTCTATTTTAAAACGATTTATGGATGCGATACTAATATTTTCAGAGGTAAATGCTAATGCTATCATTATTTAAATTAACTTTCATGATAAATTACCATGCTTTGACTCTTCGTTTGTTGTTTGACTCTTTCAAGTTATTCTGATGGAATAATGGTATGTTTTTTTTTTCATTTAATTGTTTATCTGTGAATAATGCAATAAAAGAAAATAAAATTAAAAACACTTTAGTTGCATGCACGTTCTTGTTCATGTGACTATAAATTAATTAACTAAGCATTTTCCGTGTGTGTTAAAAGGTTTACTGCACACGTAACTAATTTAAAGTTAACATCATTAAACCAAAAATAATAAGGTCAATTACATTTGTTGTGAGATTTTCAGGACGAATGCATTTAACAAAAATGGTCGTCGATAAGTTTTAATGATAAACATAGATTTCCCTAAGATTCCCACATCTTCATTTACAACCTTTGACATAGATTTGCATGTTAATTCTTTATTTATTTACAAGCTCATTAAAGAACTCAGTGGGCATTAAGATTATATTACCGGAGCCTTGAAAAAGGATTAGGTACTACAGCACGGCGCGCCGCGACTGTGACTCCGAACACGCACTGCCTTCGTGGTTAGGGTTACCTACCTGATTAGCACATAAAAATAGGCAATTAGATTAAATACGAAATTAGGTATTAGATTAGGTATAAAGTCACTGACCCTTATTAAACGTATGAGAAAGACCAAAAACGTTTTTGAGATGTTTTTAATAACGCCTACTGCGTGACTGTTTAATTCTCATGTTTTTCGTTAGTTTTTATATTAACTGTGCTAATTTTCCTTTAAGGCTCCTACACACAATGCCGCCGGCACTGCCGCGCGGCTTGCCGGCGGGTGTTTAACCATGCCGCCGGGTATAACGCCTATTGACTTACACACGCGCGGCAATAAGCCGGCGGCATGTGTGTAGAAGAAGCCTTTAATTTGTAACTCCAGCAGGCGTAGCATGACTTAAACACAATGGCAATATGTCATTTTGTCTATTCTTCAGTCGACAAAACCCTTGTCTACGGTCGTCATACTACGCGCTCTCAGGAGGAGAACATTAAATGTACAAAGTATTTGTTTGTTCAACTATAAATACTACCTTTTTGTTTTTTCATTGACTAGAAAAATAGCAAGACCCTCTTTTTAAAAGGCTGTAGGGCTCAAACTGATACTGATTAGCGGAAAACCTTTTACATCGTCACAGAAAAATTCTAATCCTAATCATCTCGCAAATCGTTAGTCCTGCTCTCCCTCTTTATCCATTCTACTCGATGTATGCTAATAGGCATGTCAGGAAAATCTTTCAACCATCGGAAGCCTAACACAATTTCCCACGTCTTTACAACAGACAGGTCTCTACAATTCGAAAGCATCAATAAAACAATTTATTGCACTTAAAGATAAAATATCACTATTTTTCCATTTGGTGCCAGCACGTTCACCGCGTGGTCTCGTGGGGATTCTGATAACTTTATCTATTTTTTTATTAATTCCTTTATCGGATGCGAGCTGGTGCGATAGTTTTATGGTCTGCTACTGTTTCTATCCGCGTGTGGTAGGAGTTTTTAAACAGTCATGGTCACTAATAATAATAGTTAGTCTGTAAGCTTTCCTCGCTGTCGAAGGACGTCGCAGCTGAGGCAGCCCGAGGAAACGATGGCGCGACAATTTGGGGGTTTCGGAACGTGGGCCGAACATGGTAAGGGATAGAGAGTAGTGGAAAAATATAGGGAAGGCCTTACCCCAAGCAATGGGTCAATACGGGCTAAATAAAAAATATTACCAATACCACAGGAAAGTTACGTTGTGTGATATTTGGGCACTGTTGCAAGCGCCATGTTTACGGATAAGTAAACTGAACATGGCGAAGATTGGAACATGGAAAAGATAAACAAAACAATTAAAAATATCCCGTTATAAGCGTTAAAAATAATATCGTTTATGTATTTGAAAAAATAATTTCGTGGGGCAAGAAGGTGTACATCGGGAAATTGCCACAAAGTTCGCGTGTAAGCATGCCTTTTCAGCTTCAGCACTGCTTTCCTTTTAGCTTAATTGGCAAAAAGCGTAAATTTCATGCTCAATTTAAACATTTTATGTCATTGGATACCCGACAGTTAATTATCTTGTTATTGCGAAAGAAAGTCGGCAAAATTGAAAGATTCGAATCTCGATTATAGCGATAATATTTTTATTATCGCATTATGATTGTATTACAAGTACCTACACGCATAAGAAATATATACCACCCGTTGATAAGATAACGTATCGCTATCGTTTCGATGATCACTGGGTCGTGGATGTTACGGCAGATAGCCATTCAAAACAATATGATATAATATCGTGGAGGTAATCGATAATGCGTTGTAATATCACCGACAAAACTACTTTTACATAAAAAAAAATCTTGCTTGGAGTGTTTTTTAAAAGTTAAATAAACTACTTTGCGTTGCGGTTGCGGGGGATGTTACAACTGTTTTTTTTTTTTTGGGCCACATCAGCAATTGGAAATATTCCGATCTGTCCCCGTCAGGGGGCCAATCAGGAAAAAAAAAACGATCTTGTCCCCGTCACCAAGACGAACGGACAGATCGAACGAATAATTTCTGGTCTGTCCCCTGTTGTTCTTTAGGGGGACAAATATAAATAAAAAGTTTCGATCTGTTCCCCTGTTACCGACGAGGGGACAGATCGGAATATTTCAGCAATTGTTCCTCACAAGTGAAAAGCACAACCGCTTATTCCAAGTTTACTGTTCGAGACCTTCAATCTCGAAGAGTTTGTGCACCAAGGTTGAAAGGGTTGTTTTAAGTAACATCTACTTTGACCAACATAGCCAGAAAAAAAAGAATTGCTAATTAATAGCCGCGCTGATTAAGGCGCTTCCCCCACTGAAAGTGGCTACATTCCAGAAAAAAAAAACATTATTTCTGTCAACACACAACATATTGGAATTTCGTACGTACAACATTTTAGTCAAGTGTTGTAGAAATTTTCGAACACCAAATATCAATACTAAAGCTTCTGGATTCCAAGTTTTAGCGATAAGTACCAAAAACGGCCGTTTTAGCAATAATTACTAAAACTTCTAACCTAGGATGTCAAGTGTTGTTTTTTGGTGTTCGAAAATTTCTACAACACTTGACTAAAATGTTGTACCGTTACGAAATTTCAATATGTTGTGTGTTGACAGAAATAATGCTTTTCAATAGGAATAATGCTTTCGGTGGAGGTAAGTTAAGCTGCGCTGGGTACGATCAATCCGGGGATGTGTGACCGTTCGTTACACATCGAGTGCGCTACGTGCCTTGAAGAACGTTAAGCCGTCGGTCCCGGGTGTCATCTGACATCTGACAACCCATTTAACCTCAGGATATCGACATTGTTGAGTAACTAAGTTGCGGAGGTCTGAAGGCAGTCGCTCCGTGTAAAATACCGGTATTCAGCCACATCTGGTTAGACTGGAAGCTGACCCCAAAATAGTTGGGAAAAGGCTAGGAAGAACATAACCAGAAAAAAATAATGTTTACACATATTTGGGCAGAAACCTCACACACACAGACTTGAAATGTTTACCACCCTAAGGTCTATAATTGCTTGCACATTACTTTTTCATAAGGTCGATATGACATAAGTTGATCTGACATCTTAAACCTTATTGCGCACAGTGTGATAAGAAATCGAATTTGAAATCTGATAAACATTTCGAGTCCTCGACCATACATCTCATAAAGTCTAGTATCAAAACATTTGATACTAGACTTGTTTATTCTTTAAAAGAGCACGACTAAAATAAGTGATCCGTTGATAAAAATATCACTACGCAACACCTACTCAATAATATTGTTTTGTTATTTCGCACTGAAAATACAGACGAGACAGATAAACCACAGACAGATGACTCGACGTCCAAAATAATCCGATAAAGAAAGCAATTAATAATAGGTTAGATTCTTATCAAAGATAATGAAATAAATGATAGTAGTGATAAATTATTATAATGTAGATGTCTGTGATCCTGTTTCATCCTATAGATGAAATTGACAAAGTCATACAAGAAAGTGACTGTCTAATTTTAATTCAAGACAAATTATCAATGAATGATGTTACTGTAATCGTAACAGTATTGAATGACAACTCTTGAATAACGCCAGATATTGTTGGCAATCGTCACGATTGTTTTAGTAAAATAAAGCAATTTTGTATCTTCATTCAAGTATTCAATTCAATGACATTTAATGAATGGGTCTTAGGCACGAAGAATCCATTCCTTCGCTTCTCGGATTCAATGTAGGTTAAGAAATGAAGCAGCTGCTACGAGAAGTTTGAATACAATGTCCTATCATAGTTTCATATACAGATTTTTTGAAAGTTGAATGAACTATTCGTCATAACGAATAGTTTCAAAGTTAGCTACAAGTAGCTCTAAATATCAGGTACTTAATAAAAATCCCAGCATCTCAACATTTTAATAAAAACGATTCTTTTGTCGTACGACATTATACGGTATCGAATGTCAACTAAAATGAATAATAGACAACCAGTAGTTGGCAAAAGCCACGATTGTTTGTTCATAAAAGATAATGACGGTTCGCTTGGAGCGGTTAGAAAAACAACGCCTGCGCAAATTGATACAAAATTGCTGACGGAATATACTGTGCAAATTACTGGCTGGGACTTTGATCCCGAAAATTATCTTTCAGAACTAGCGAGGTCGGTAGAACTGCAGAGAAATAGATCCTTTATTAAATTCCATAAAAAGACGAAGTCAAACATTTCATATCGCTTGTCGGGCGCGAAGGAATTTCGAAGTCTTGAATGCTATGAGAGTTTACAAAATTGAAATCTAATAAATGCAAGTCTCGAAGTTAATAACTAGTTTCTTTTTTGTAATTTACTTGAAGTACTAAATTGACTACCTACTCATTACCTTAATTCAAAGCAATACTGAAGACGCTGCTGAGAAACTTCTAAAAAATGGATGTTGCGCTGATTTCAAATAAATTACATCAGCTAAGTTTTATGTCGATTAAGTAAACATTTAGAGCAAAATTACTCAGATCGCATACTCTAAGTAAAGATAAAAATTGGTATTTATTATTAATGACACATTCCCCTATGACATAAAATTATTGAAAGTCGTCCCACATTCTTCTCGCATTTAAATTCACTTTGACTATTTATAGGACGATCAATAAAGCACTTAGATGCATACATCGAGCAGCAATGTTTGACTGGCCACGTCTATTATACTCTTTGTAGTTGGTAGTGAAGTCATTTATGTCTATTTCATGTTCTGCTAAGCTTTTTATGTTGTTAATAGTGCGTGGAATCTATTTCGCGTTTGTACGTAGGTTGCAGATCTGTTCAGTTAGGTACGTCAGTTTTATCTATTAATAGACTTCATGATCTATTTAGAATTGTCTCAGCAAATGCATAGGTGTCACGTTTTCAGCGGAATATTACAGTCTTGTTTGCCTTTCTTGGATCGCTATCTGATTTTCAGTAGAGAGATTCTCTTCAGATGATTCACTATCTAACTAATAACCTGATATCTTTGTAATGTATTCGAATATTTCTTCATGCCTTTACTTTTTTCTTCATGCATCTTCGGTCCATTGCCGCAAATTAACTTTGCGTATACAACTACAATTTTCAACGTATAAAATTTTATTTAAATCAATCGTTTCCGTAAAGCCGTAAATTCACAACACCTTTTCGTTTATATAATGAAATATAGCACATACAATATTTTCATATCACTGCATTAATTTTCCTTCATGGAAACTTGGCACGCTTCAATTCAACTTTGACCTTTACCGTCCTGGAACACGCAGTCTAATTTCATCTCTCGTGACATTTAATGAAATACTCCACAATTAATTGGGCTTTGCTTCGTTGGGTTCAACCGTTGCTTGTAATTCTTGGGCAAGTTTTAATGAGCGTCTCGTTTTAATGCTTGCTGTCCTGCGTAGCAGGCTTTGATCACAAAAAAGGCACTGTCTTCATTAAAACTGGCTATGCTTAGTCTGTATTACTAGATAATTAAGTACACTTGTCATAGTAATATACAGTCAGTCTGTTTTTCCAATAGCAAAACGAAAACCTACTCTTAGTATCGAATAAAAAGAACTGTATAAAAGTTTCCGCTATTTCCACGGTTTCAGATATTGGATTTCTCTTTTTGGCGTCCTTCAACACAGCAAGTTTTTGTTAACATTTTTTCGATGTAGTTCACTTTTCCTTTCTTGTACAATTACGGGTATTTTATAATATTTTCTTATATTGATTATGGAACAGGTCCAATCTGGGTCAGCTGTCGGTCGTTCAACGTTCACCGGACTGCGATAACCTGTATACGTTCTTGTATCGATTTCATTGACTCACATAAACTTCAGTTTCGTGTGAGTCGTAGTCGTTATCTATGCAAAAACAGGTGAGTATTTATCGAAAGAAGCGTTCCTAAGGACTGAAACGGGTTCGAGGTGTAAAACCGAACACGTTGTTCGCATGTGCGGACCATTACCAAATTGTGTTCGGCAAACACGTTCATATAGAAATTCGTGTTCGATGTTCGTGTTCGTTCGTGCGTACACTGCTTTAGACGAAAACGGATTTAATGAAAGATCCCGTGAACTATAATAATATTTATAAGAGTTCTGATTTAAGGCGTCTTAATTAAATTCTCGATTAACTATACATTGACGCTAAATCATTCAGAAGTTCTAAAATCGTATGTTACAAGCTAGCACAGAGATATCCGCTTCTCTATAAATGGCAACCTCGCCTAATCTCCCTTTAGTAAAAACATGGTCTTTCGTTTTTACTTTTTACCTTCCATCATCATAACAGACGTTTTTCTGTTGCGTGAATTATCTATATCTATACTAATATGTTTGTTTGTTTGTTTGTATGTAGGAGGTAATCTCCGAAACTACTCATCCGATTTCAAAAATTCTTTCACCAATAGGAAGCTACGTTATCCTTGAGTGCTATAGGCTATATTTTAGGATAAAAAATGTAAATTTACGCGAGCGAAGCCGCAGGCAAAAGCTAGTGTATTATAATTTTAAAACAATCTGTGCTGAAGGTTATAGGTGCAAACAAAACAATGTTCGTCTAAAACAATTTATGACGCGGACGTATTTTTTCTTGGTCTTGCACTTGTTCAAATAAAACATCTTCTACGAGTGTTGTTTTCCCTCTAACACTTTATTGTACTATAAATTTTCTAAGATTTTGATAGACTTTTATTAATATTGAGTTCGTTTCATCTCATAAATTCGGAACCGCATTATTTTACGTTTATTGTGATTTACGTAGATCTTGTCAGAACAATACATCATCAATTTGAAGGGCACGGGAAATTAGTTCAGTAGATTTTCAAATGGTGTTTAAAAACTCATGTTTAGCCACAAATCGCTTTGCTCGCTTTGTTATAGGTGATAACTTTGTGGTCGGAGTTATTGTTGCAAATCAAATTGAAATTCGACATAATTTCCTTATTGAACAAGTTAATTTTTAGATCAATTTTGTCGCTTGAAAAATGCGAATCGATCCTCAATCATGATGTAAGTGGCGAACTTTGGCGATTAATCACCTAATCACTTTGAATATCTGCTCAGACTAAGTTCAGCGTCCGCGGCGACATTAAGTGCTATTGTAAATATCCCGATTTGGCCGCCATCTTGGCAGTAGTCCAAGCGTTCCTGCGGCGTCTCCCTATGGCAGACATAGATCACGCCATGTGCGTAGTCACGTGGCTGGATTCCGTACATCATGATGCTGAATTAATGTTGTTTCTGCTGTAAGGTGTTGCAATTTGTTCACGACCGAGCTCCGATTCGTTTAGTATGCTTCGGGTATGTTACGCTTGAGATATATTGTTTCGTGTTGACTGATTGTTGTAATAGTGATTCACTTATAGAAGTGTACGTTTTGGATGACCAGCTGATAATAACACTGAAATATTTTGCATCAAAATACAAACACGAATAGGATTGCTTCTGCTGACGTTTGTTTTAAAACACAGAACGCGATGGAAACTGAAGACATTCCCTGTCATGTAATTTCTGGAAGCTTTATAGCTTCGCACTTATCTCCATTTACATTTCCTCTAAATGTTTCTTTTCCTGTGCGAAATATAGCACCATTTCCCCTTACCACTTACAGAACCGTGAAAGCATTGTTCCCTCGTTGTCATTGCGTATCATCTATTCTCATTCACGCATGCATTTATCAACGGATGTTAGCTTTGCTGCTTAATAGTAC
Organism: Amphipyra tragopoginis; assembly: GCA_905220435.1. NCBI lineage: Eukaryota > Metazoa > Arthropoda > Insecta > Lepidoptera > Noctuidae > Amphipyra > Amphipyra tragopoginis. The sequence continues at coordinate 5,393,844 of HG991997.1, read as the reverse complement.
GCATGATAACGCATTACCTTGGTTATCTTACTGCACTAAATATTGTGACATATACCTACACAGTTTCAAAGTCAATGTTAGAGTGTATGTTAAATAAAGAATTGGATTCTTGATTGTCTTCTTTATCATTTGCAGCATAAGCCTTCCCTTTTACGCCAGTCTTCCCTGTTTTGCGCAAATATTGCCAAGATCTTTCCGACAAGCTTATTTTAATCACTGACCCATCTTGCTATCGGTTAAGTCTCACTTCAGAATTATAACTGAGTCCAAAAAAACTGTGTTCTATCTCGTTTCGCAATTTGAGAGTCCATTTAGATAAACGATGGGGTAGACGGGCGTCTACCCTAAGGGCACTTAGGGCATGCGCTTGAAAAGCTCTCACGGAATATTCAGTAACAACGTTATCTCCTTAGCCGACCCTATTCCGTTTGGCAATTCAATATTGTCTAATACACATTGTATAGGTACAATGTATGCCAGAATATAATATGTTAGTTGTACCTACAGTATTTAGTAAACAAACATGTCGTCGTTATAGTAGACAAGGAATATTGTTGTCAAATAGCTGATTGACCAGCACAACAGGATCTTTATAAATAAACTGTTATTGATTTTAATTACATATTCCATGCTGCGTGTTGTTTATTTACTAGTTATTTCTTCTAGTTTTGCAATGTTGTTATCCATTTATTAAATTCTAACTGAAACATTACAGCACAGAATCTGATTTTCTATGAAAAAATGTTGAAAGTATAAATAGCATCAACATAAATCCACATTAAACGAAGATGGCCTTTTTTAATATCTTGCAGAAGCATAGGTGTCTAGCTGACGTCTTTACTTTTTAACGACTATCATATTCGTACTACAATTAATTCTGAAATAAGTTTAAATCTTTAGTAATAGGAATGGATCTCAATTCCAATATTTTAAGTTTTCTCTGTAGGTACTGCTATATTAACTAAAAGAATACGATACAAGAAGATAAAATTATGGAGTGAAAGTGCATGTGGTGCACTCTGGGCTTTCTTTCTAGCGTGCCAATGATCGCAGTATAAGATGTTCTGAAATTCTTGTCATGTACGAGCCAAATAACTTGCAATGAGTAATATTACATCCTGTCGCCATATAAGAGCGCCCGAAAGAATTCAATGAACGACGCACCCGCCGCGTCGCGCCACTTTGAATTCCTGGGGAGCTGTAAATATTCACAGACTGTTCAGTGTTCAGCTGACGAAATGGGTCGCAAAATACGCATAACTTACTCGAAATGCCAAAATGTTCTGGAAAATACGGATTTCTAAACTATTCACATTAATTATTTCGGACCTAATTGTGGCGAAGGCTACATAAGACACATTCCTTCTTAAATGAGGAATATAGGTCCAGCCATCTTGATAAGTGCTGAATAGCACAAAACCTAAATCTGTGGCAGTCATAATTTCCTTGAGTGCCATGACGTAACGATTTGGCGCAGTTTGGGACGATGTTTGTTGGTTAAAGAAGCCTTTTTTTAATTAGTCTGGTAAGAATGTTCTCACAACACAATGAGTTGGCCAAGTGAATAAAGCTGAGTTGACTTTTACAGCTGACTACCATAGGACCAATTCAGTAACCAGTTTTCTTCCACGTGTTAAAAAGATGATGCACTAGTTTTTCCACATATTGTATAATTCACACGAACAATCAAATTGTAAAGGCTCATTTACACGAGTATAGTTTCTCGAAGTAACTCGTTCTGACTTTTTCTTTCTCGGCGGTGAATACAGAGACAACATGAGACTCTCTTCGAAAAACCCTAGACTTTTCCCAACTATGTTGGGGTCAGCTCACAGTCTAACCAGATGTGACTGAATACCAGGATTTTACACGAAACGACTGCTACCAGATCTCCGCAGCAGTTACGGGGCAATGCCGATATCCTAAAATAAGTCCGGTCGTGAGACTTTCGGGCTTCTGACTACCCGTGGCGACTGTCATAGGTATTCGTATAACACCCGGGACTCGGGACTGACGGTTTAACATGCTCTGCGAGGTGCGGAGGGGTCTCGAAGTGTAACGAACGGTCACTCATTAGCGGCAAGCACATCTTATCCAAGGATAAGCTGCGCTTGCCTCAAAGCATTCAGTACTCTTTCAGAGTGGAGGCGGGCGCGGGTGGTAGCGCGGGCGCGTGTAAATCAAAATGTATGTAGACGCCAGTTGCATTCACAGTGCTACCGCGAGCCGCGCGTCTGCATGAGGCGGGCGCGGGTGTTTCTGATGGCTCAGTCCGCTCGTATCGTTCACAGTGACACCTATAGCGTCTGTTAGGTGACTGCGCGTGTGGTTCTAAACCATTCTGATTCATCCGCCGAAGCGTTGTACGATAGCTCGTTCGGCACTACTGTGAAAACGCGGATGCCAAGATCCAAGCGCCCGCGCCCGCACACACAGTGCCGGGAGCACTGTGTGTGACTGCACGAGCTGCGCGTCTGCATGAGGCGGGCGCGGGCGTAGGTGTTTCTAATGGCTCAGTCCGCCCGTATCGTTGACAGTGATATAGCGTCTGTTAGATGACTGCGCGTGTGGTTCTAAACCCGCCGAAACGTCGTACGATAGCTCGTTCGGCTCTGAACACGCAGACGCCAAGACCCAAGAGCCCGCGCCCGCCCCCGCACTCTCTAGTGCAGTCTCATTGACCATTTATGATCCGCTCGGTTGTTAATTAGCCGCGAGCCACTCGCTTCCAGAAACTATCCTCGTGTAAATCAATCAGCCTTTACCGCTACTAGTATTAGACAAAATAATTATAAACCTTTAACAGGTTGGAATAAGCATGTTAGAAGTGTGCACTTTCAGGCTCGGCTTGCTTTTCAGATGTGGCATTTATTTGGAAATCCAACTTCAGGATCTATTTATGAGAATATGCGAAATACACGTAACATTTTTAAAGTCAAATTAAAGTGGTGTCGCAATAATCAAGCACAAATAAAATTAGACATAATGGCCGAGCAGCGTAAATCCAAAGATTTTGGGAAGTTTTGGAAGAGTACTGGTAAACTGAACCCCAAGCCGAGTCTGCCGGTGAGCGTGGCAGGAATTTGTGACCCTCAAGCCATTTCAAATTTGTTTGTGAATCAGTTCCAAGTTGATCCCATGTCGGGACCGGTTACGCCCGTGTCTTCGTCGGTGATTGGCGCTGAGGTAAGGTCTCCGTGTTTAAGGTTTTTGGCCAAAGAAATAGCTGATGTCATTCGAAAGATGGTCGGAGGTAAGTCTCCGGGACATGACCACCTCAGCGTCGAACACTTGCGATACGCGGGAGTTCATTTACCGAGGGTGTTGGCAACATTTTATTCATTATGTATAAGTCACTCGTACTTGCCAGATAAGCTTATAAAGACCATAGTCGTACCAATAGTAAAGAACAGAACGGGCGATGTTTCAGACCCCGCAAACTATAGGCCTATTTCCTTGGCGACTGTTACAGCTAAGATACTGGACTGTTTGCTTGATACACATATGGCGAGTCGTATAAATCTTCACGATGCCCAATTCGGTTTCAGACCTGGACTATCGACGGAGACTGCCATCATGTGTCTTAAGCAGACTGTTCAGTATTACGCTGATAGGAAAACACCGGTCAATGCATGCTTTCTGGACTTATCGAGGGCTTTTGACCTGGTGTCATACGATACCTTGTGGGAAAAGCTGCGAAAGGAAAGCAGCGTTGACTGTGCTGTTATTTATTTATTTAAGTTTTGGTACGAGAATCAGACGAACTATGTCAGGTGGGCTGGAACATTGTCTGATGTGTATGGGTTGAGGTGCGGGGTGAGACAGGGGGGTATTACCTCACCTCGCCTCTTTAACCTTTACATTAATCAGCTGATTGTTGAACTCAGCAGCACCCGTATAGGCTGTCACATTGACGGGGTTTGCGTTAACAATATAAGTTACGCTGACGACATGGTGCTGCTGAGTCCATCAATAAGCGCACTCAGGCGTCTTGTTAAGATATGTGAGGAATATGCGGTCACTCAGGGACTCAGGTACAACGCAAAAAAATGTGAATTATTGGTATTCAAGGCAGGCACCAAATGTTACACTAACGTTCCAGATGTGACCATAAATAATACTGCGTTATCTAGAGTAACAAAATTTAAGTACCTGGGTCACTGGGTCACTCATGACCTGAATGATGACCTGGACATAGAAAGGGAACGCAGGGCGATGGCTGTCCGAGGTAATATGCTGATACGCAGATTTGCACGTTGTACGACACAAGTCAAAATAACCCTTTTCAGAGCATACTGCCAGTCTTTTTACACGTGCAGTCTGTGGGTCAGGTATACGCTGAGGGCATACAACGCCTTGCGTGTCCAGTATAACAATGTATTCAGGATGCTGTTAGGTCTACCACGCTTTTGTAGCGCTTCCGGGATGTTCACTGAGGCCAGGGTTGATGGTTTTCATGCCATTATACGGAAACGGTGCGCTTCTATTCTCGGTAGAATACGTGCTAGCTCCCACAGCATACTGAGTGTATTGTGTGATAGGTGGGACAGCCCCATGCTGGCTCACTGGATACGGCTGCACACGTAGGTGTCAGTCGTTTCAATTTTGTATATAAATAGAGTATGGTTTTTACTAACATTAGGTTAAGACATTTACTAACAACATATGGATCTTGATCTGAAATAAAAATATATTATTATTATTTATCCATCCATCCATCTTACAAAGTAGAAAAACGGCATTTGATTCAGTCGCAGTTGTGGTTTATTTTCCGTCAGTTATTATGCACATACATTGAATTGACGTGGTTTATAACACGATTTACCTGTATAGTAGTAGTTAATAAAAACTTTAACTTGTCCGTTAAGGTTTGTTGCGGTTTTGCTCTCGATTCGCCGAATGTCTGGCTTATTTAGATGACTTTCCGATGTGAAGGCTTTTGGGGACTTTCCGATACCACTAGTGGTCATCGTTATTGTATTACGTGAAAGTATGTTAAGGCTTTGTCTTTTATATACATTTCATTAAGTATTGTAATTAATATTATGTTTTTTCTTTGTATAGACCCAATTAATTTACTCACCTCACAGACAGAACTGTGTTGCTGGGGAATTTATTGCGGCGTTTCTTCTTCACAGCATAAACACTAGGAAGCGATTAAGGGTTTTTCGGGGCTGTCTTATGTAACATTGACTTACAAAAAGAACTAAGTAATTCTAGTCTATTTTGAATATACGAGGTTTGAAGTTTGTCTTGTATAATAGGAAAAATTAAAGAATGTATTACTAATTCGTCACAAAATAGTTCAATAGACCATGATACTGAATCCACTATTACCGCCCTTCACATAAATTGCAATTTGCATTACACGCACGACTATTCAAGTAAACTAAGCAATTGATTGTTTTATAAAATAAATGAAGAATGACTGGCATTATGCGCTTCATAAAATCAATTAAATCTGTGACTAGTTTCTTTGATTTTAATTACCACTCAAGGCCTCGTTTATAGAGACGCGGAGCTGAGCGCGGTAAAGCGGAGCGTCAAGCAGGCAATTTAAAAGTGTGACGATGATTAATAGCGATTATGACGACGAGTTTTTCTGAGATATTATTTCAGTTGTAATTGTACACTCTCGAAAGCAGACTGTTTGGTAAATTGATCGTCAACTTAAATTTACCGCATATTAAAATCACAATTGTCATTCATTAATTCGAAGCGCTTTGATTCTTTCATTTTCATTGTGAAAACCGCCAAACAGTGGAATACGCATCCTGAGTGGGTGTTCACCGACAGCTACAATCTGGGTGTCTTCAAGTCACGAGTGAATCAGTTTCTTCTGGGCAAGCGTGCTCCATCGTAGACCGCATCATCGCTTAACATCAGGCGAGATGGCGGTCAAACGCAGGCCTATTATCAAATATAAAAAAAAACATTCGTGTGGAATGGGTATATTTAGGGAATATTGGTACTGACAATGAGACAGCCTTGAAGAATGTAAAATGAATAGCTTTAATTTTGGAATGTTCCTGCTTTTATAATATTTACAAATATGAGCTTAGCCAATAAAACTACTTACATTAATATTTACTAAAATTATGACCAATCACATCACAGCACACTGTTGTTTGTTTGTTCCGCACGGTGTCGCTAAAGACGGCCAAGCGGCCGCGGCGCGGCGGCGGCTCGCGGGGCGAGGTTATAAATAGGTGCCGAGTAGTTGGCTCCCCATATCATGTGCGGCCGTTGTCCAGTACAGTCAGTCGCGCTCGCACGCGGCGACCGAAGATCGGAGTGAAGAAGACGACTGCGGCTCCTGTTCCTGTGACAATAGTTCTTTTCAGAACTGCTGGTTCTTTCTTGGTTTCTTTGTGAAGTACGTCAATACGTGCTGTGATGAGTGGTGGCTACATATACATACGGCAAACTGACGTAGTGTCGTAATTTGCTAAACAATTCGATTCCCTGACCGTATTTTTGAATGACAGTAATACGCGCTATAAAACGCGGTGGATCCCGCGTCCCTATGAAGAAGGCCTTAGTTTTAATTGAAGTGGGTTTTACTATGGTAAATTATGAGCACTAAAGTTTTGAATATAGGTTAGTCCTAAATTATCCAATCATTTGTTCCTGGCTTGACTTTGAGTTTCGGTACACCCTATAAATGGGGCTCGGTATGGCACAAGTCGTTGATACATCGTGGTCCTCTCGTGAATCGTAACAAAACGGCCTAACAAAACCATTGCCCAATAAGAATCATTATTACAGTTGGATCAATATAAAGCTATCAATATCAATTACATTCAATAATTTTAGATTGAACCGATTGATAGCCGATAAACGAAAGTGCCTCACATTAATACTAAAATACAATACATTTCTTTACACGCTTACGCACAAAGAATCGTCATTGCAAAAGGAAAATAAGTACCAATTGTAATGTGAAAGGCCATTAAACGATTAATATTTCAAAAGGAAAGAATATTAACGTGCCCATCAATTCAATTGATAAGTGCGGTGATTTGCTTAATATCGCTCGACTACTTATTAATACCACCCCAATGGGGTTCGAAGGTCCACTGTTGATCATAATCGTCGATGAACGGAAGACGCTCTTGTTAGTATGTCTGGAGTACTATAAAAGAGTAGTGTATGAAGCAGTATGAAAGTTATCTTCTTCTCTCGTGTCAGCACGAGCTATACCTACGAGAATAGGTCTTGCCGTGTTGAAAAGATTAGCCAGTCAGCGAGGATGGTAGCGGGGCTGACTGCCCAGTGCATTTTCAGTTTTATTTTTGAAGCACCGTGATAAACATGTCCAGACAGATATTAAGAACAAAAAAAAACCACGTGATATCTCACTACACCTTGTGACACGCGTTCCGCGGTAATCAAGTGAGGATTGTGGCGAGAAAGGCTCACCACGTAATCCTCACCAAGACACCTTTATATCTCTGGAATCAATTAATGACTATTTTCGAGACTTGGCATAGCTTTACGACTATTTTTTGGAGTTGAAACCAAGTCGATACCCCCAGCCGTTTGCTTGTACAGAGGTGAGGATTGCGTGGAGACTTTCACCCCACAATCCTCACCAACATAATTATAGCTATAACTTCGGAATCATAATGCGACTACTTTTTTTTAACCTTGGTGACTATTTATGACTGTTTTTCTGCGTACTCAAAATTGACTTTCATGAATTTTTCAAAGGTGAGGATTGGTGTGGTGAAGGACGATTTTTTCCGAACTCTCTGCCTCTTTTCGAGCAAATAATGATGGACTGTGTACATTATTTCCATCACGAAAGTACTTTTTGAAACGGCTTGTACACACGGCTACGTAATGATCAAACTATTTACTTCCAGTATGAGCTGGTCTCACATTGTATAGACTTTCTGTAAAATGAGAGGTCAGCTTATACTGTAAATGTATAGCTTGATATGTAGCCGTGTGTACTACCGAGAGTTAGGAACCTACCCGGTATTTCCCGGTAATAGCATTTTCTTTAATCGATGTCTACCCTTATCTCGTCTTCTCTTCTCCAATTATATCTATTTATAGGTATGTTTACTACTACTGAATGAAACGTCGGACTAGGCATAACTGTCGTTGTCGTACGTTATTTTTATTCTTTCTTTATCATTGTTTTTGCAACAGAAAGTGTTAACGTTAAGATTTATCACTTTCTTTCTTAAGAGTAAAGACTCAACACATATTTATTGTGTGTTTTATTTAGCGTACAATAATTTCAAATCTCAAAAATGATAGCAGTTACGTACCACTGTAAAACAAAGATGTACTTCTTTGTTTTACGATAGCGTTATAAACGCCTTTTGAATTCGGACCTCCTAAAGTTCCAACAAGAGATGAGTTCTTACTCGAGTAATTACTAATAAACACGATAGAGTGAAGACCAGTATTTATTAACTTTTGTTAATCGAGTATTTACCATTTAGTACCTATACAATATATCGGCTTGCCTATCTCCCGTCTCTAGTCCCAACGAACCACTACAATAAAAGGCGGTGGCCGTCTGGGGAAATATTGCCATAACCACCACTTTTGACAAATCATTTGGCAAGGCTTGCCTTCTAAGGATAACAGGGGGGATCTATTCTTTACTGGGAATCACACTGCATCGTATATATATGTATATATATGTACATATAGAAATCATGTTCCATAATCAATCAAATGGGGTTAATCCACGCATGACGTTGAAAAAATATTTTTAAATAAATTATTCTTGGGGTTTCTTTTTTGAAGAAAAGGTACAGGTACACAGAAATTTTGCCATTCTGCATGCTCATTAAATTGTATTGTTATTGATGTCAAATTCTTAGAAAACAAATGGAATACTTGATGATCTACCATCAAAACCACACTGCACCGTATCTTTCAACTTGAACCAAATAAAACCATCTAAAAAAAAACTATATGCTATTAGAAGCGTGACACACCCTAAAACTATCGATATAAAACTAGTGCACATGATACAGAGATACCTAGATTTACAATTTCGCTATCAGAGATATCGGTATCGCGCACCCAGCAGCCTGCTTGTTGGTCAATATTGCGGTCTACTGTGACGTAGGTGCGCGCGCACCCGACCGTATGACCTTTACGTGATAACAGACTACAGATATTACCGCACACGCTATGCCACATTCCATCGTTAATGATGTGCTTAACAGTCATCGTCTGTTATATCGTTGTTAGGATATCCGATGTTTTGTTGGTTGTTCAAGATGACAATGAAAATAAAATCAATAATAATAGAATGCTCAAAGGAAACGTAGAAAGTGAAATTTGTTTTTCAGGCGGTGTCTCTTATTTATTTTGTCGTGAATACGTAGTCAATACAAAAAACTCCTTATTGCACATAAATGAACTTATTACAAATCAACTGGCGAGCAGGCGATACCTCATGTATTAAAGCATGAGATAAAACATAACCTAAAAGGCATGGAAAAGTGTAAATATTAACTACATTATTGCTTCTAGCTGGGGCTAGAGACAGTTTAATGTGTCTATTCATATTCTGGTCACCAATCTTAATAAGCTGAAACTCTGCCTAAAAAAGTAGATCAAAAAATATTCATGTCCTTAATAGCCATATTTGTATAAGTAAATGAAGTATCTATCAGGTATCATTATTAAAACGTTGAAAGGTACGTAACTAGTATAGAATCGTAACTAATAATTAGTCAACATTAGTTTACATAACTGTATAAGATGTAATAATCTTTTTAAGAATTTCCAGTTGGAAATAAATGAGCTAGAAACAATTTGCCTTATTTACAAGATTTGTGCGTCTCGACTCCGATTTTTTGATTTCAATGATTCCATTTCATTTAGTACATAACATAAAATATTTTAGTAAATCATATTTATGCTTGCTGATATCAGTCCCGCTACACGATAACTTTAAGGACGCAATTTAACATTAAAACACCCCAAGTTATTATGGTTTCATGATAAAATATAAACTTTGATCCCACACGTCACATATTTACAATCAACTCACCATGAGTTATCGTTATATTATAGAAAATTAATGCTGATATCAAAATACATTATTACAATATGAAATTGTGGCTTGATGAGTTATGCGGACCGCAGTAGATCAAACCTAAAATTTGAAATAACTGGCAGAGTGCTCTCGATATTTTTACATAAATCCAGCTGATCAATAGGATGGTAAAACTGGCCACTATCCTACACTAGCTACAGTTCCCTTATAAAAATGTGAAGGAAAGTAGATACGGTCTTCCTCTAGCTAATATCGAAGAGTTTCTAACTGGGGAAAGCGGTATAACTGGTGGGCTACTTGCCTAACAGATGTCCAACGAACGTGTAAACTTCGCTTGCGCGATTCAGGATTCTATCTCTACACAAATTGACATAAAAGAAAATAAATTTTATTCACCCAAAAACACAATGACAGCATAAACAATAAGAACATAAAAATAATAAAACATAGACGTACATTTAATGCTGTCGAGCATGCCCATGCCGAAAGGGTCACCGACTCAGCATATGCTGGGCGTCAAACACCCAGCGCTGATTTTCAGTTGGTACCCTTGCAGTTGATCTAAGTCGTCAATCAGACTGCACTAGCGGGTGCGGGGGCGGGCGCGGACGCTGGGATCTTGGCGTCTGCGTTTTCACAGTAGTGCCGAACGAGCTATCGTACGACGCTTCGCCGGGTGAATCAGAATGGTTTAGAACCACACGCACAGTCACCTAAAAGACGCTATATCACTGTGAACGATACGGGCGGATTGAGCCATTAGAAACACCCGCGCCTGCAGCCATGCAGACGCGCCGCTCGCGGGATCACTATGAATGCAACTGGCGTCTACATACATTTTGATTTACACGCGTCCGCGCTAGCACCCGCGCCCGCCTTTACTCTGAAAGTAGAGTAGCGCTACGAACTACGGCATGAATACATACAATAACTTCCGTTTCTCTTATCCCCAGAGATACGCACCAGATCGACTTGCCGCCATTCGGCAGATATGCCACAGGCATCTTCTTCCTCGACAAGCATCACCACCAGGACATCGAGAAGAAGTTCGGAGAACTAGCCGAGAGTCTCGGGCTGACCGTGCTATGCTGGCGTACGGTCCCTACCAACAATACTACCATCGGTAAGACGTAACTTTAGTTATACTTAACTTCTTGTGTACTTAGTCTGATATTATAGGGAATATTTTGTGTCGGTTCCTTATTCAGCGATAGTCTTTTAATTTTGGAGTAAAAATAATTTTATAAAATCAGGCATTTCATTTTCAGTGTGCTATGTTTAACATTTTTAGAAATCATGTTCCATAATCAATCAAATGGGTTAAATCCACGCATGACGTTTAAAAATAATTGTTATGTCTTATATTCTTAGGGTTTCTTTTTGACGAAGAAAGGTTATTTAGATACAGAGATTTTGCCGTTTTGCGTGCTCATTAAATTGTATTGTTATTGATGTGCAATTCTTAGTAAACAAATGGAACACTTGATGATCTACCATCAAAACAAATCAAGTGTCGTATTTGTGAGTTTCAAAAATAAACATGAGTGTACAAAATGTCAAACAAGTTTGACCAATATTTCGATAAAAAGTTAGGTAGTTATTTAAATGAAAAAATATCTCAATGTCTTTGAATCACATTTAACCAATTTTTCCGCTACACAATTTTATTCTTTTCAATTGCTGATATTTCATAATAAAATATTAATTAATCAGCTTTGAAAGCGAGTTCAGACTGATTCTTGGGCAAAATAATTTCTTGGTATTTAACCTCGTTTTATGCAAATCAAGGCGAATAGTTCAATGCAACAATTAAAGTAATAACCGCTTTTCGGAATCAGAACTTTACACACTATTTTTTTTTTGGGATAAAACGAGCCTTGTAAATTCAATTTTAAATTCAATGCCTGTCAAATATTTAAAATTAGTAGCTTTAAATCAATACATATATTGTTTCCGTTACCTTCTTTAATATTTTGCAATTGAAACATATTTTTTTAGAAATTGGTGCTCTAAAAACAGGAAATCATTTAATAACATAATTTTGGGACAAAAACTGAGAGCCTTTTTTGTGTTACTTAATAGTAGTACTTACGTGTCTTAAATCTATGTAAAAAGACGCTGTCTAGTAAACAAGAATGAATTCTGTATAACCATAGCCAATGCTAGTGTTACTAGTTGAGCAGAATCAATGTTGTAAATTAAAACATATTGGACCGATTGGCTACGCGCGATGGCTCGTATTGATTTATTGCAGAGAGCTGTATGTTCAGACACGAGGCATATTCTAGTATGAATAGTACATTCAGACATAGTCGTGCCACAGTCTACCTATATCTTACTCCTTACAGTCGGTCAACGTAGAACATTGTCGCAGAGCAATCGTGCGGGGGGTTGCGGGGTGAAGGAGCGGAGGTTATGTCCCGAGTAGCCATACTGCGTACTCGGGACATAAATTCCAGGGCTCGCACTTTTTGATTTCGAATTTGATTGATATCGTTCATAGAAATTATATTAATAGTATGTATGTTGTTTGTACCTATTACGAGAATTTTACTATAAAGTCGGTTTACTAATCCAAGATGGCGGCATACATACATTTTCAAATGATTGTCATCACCAAATCCAAGATGGCGGCCATGAAAATTTTCATCTTATCATCATGGGTGTTAATTTCATGGTTTTCGGGGTCACTGATGCCGAAAATAACTTCAAAATCCAAATCCAAGATGGCGGCAGTAAAAATGTCAAATTAGTGGTCATGGGTGTCATTTCCCTGGTTTTCGGGGGTACTGATGCCGAAAATGAGGTCAAAATCGAAATCCAAGATGGCGGCAATAAAATTGTCAAATTAGTGGTCATGGGTGTCATTTCCATGGTTTTCGGGGGTACTGATGCCGAAAATGAGGTCAAAATCGAAATCCAAGATGGCAGCAATAAAAATGTCAAATTAGTGGTCATGGGTGTCATTTCCATGGTTTTCAGGGGTACTGATGCCGAAAATGAGGTCAAAATCGAAATCCAAGATGGCGGCAATAAAAATGTCAAATTAGTGGTCATGGGTGTCATTTCCATGGTTTTCGGGGGTACTGATGCCGAAAATGAGGTCAAAATCGAAATCCAATATGGCGGCAATAAAATGTCAAATTAGTCGTCATGGGTGTCATTTCCGTGGTTTTCGGGAGTACTGATGCCGAAAATGAGGTCAAAATCCATTTCCAAGATGGCAGCTTTTAAAATTTCAATTTAACCATCATGGGTGTCATTTCCATGGTTTTCGGGGATGCTGATGACGAAAATGAGGTCAAAATCTATATTCAAGACGGCGGCCATGAAAATTTTCAAATTAGCCGTGATGGGTATCAAATCCATGATTTTCTGGGACGCTGATTCCAAAAACGAGATCCATTCTCAAACACCAAGATAGGGACCACGTTTTACCTGGCAAATTACATTTAACTGGTAAATTTTTTTGACCGCCGTATATTGTCGAGGAATACTTAGGCTTTATTTCCAGCATCAGCACCCACGAAAACCATAGAAGTAATAACCATGAACAATAAGTAATTTTCTATGACTCCTTCCTGGATTTGGGAATCATTTATTACTCTTACCTACCCCCGCAAGCGTTAGCCACTGCGACTGTAACCTCGACAAAATTTGTAGTTTTAAATATTGTTAGAAAATTCCAGGATAAGATGGCGGGCGAAGTTGCTGCTACATACCTTTGCATTATTTTGTCAATCGTCAAAATTACGCATGCGTGGTTTTCTTTTTGCGTGTCACTGTTTCTATAAAACGTTAATTAATTTGGACGTTTGTTTGACAAAGTTTGTGTAATTTGTTTTATGTGACAACCCTATGACAAGTGTTACCAATTTTGACATTTCATAGGACCTGTCAAATGTATGGGCGTTGACCCACTGTATGTAGTAAGTAGGTACACTGTGGTCGTGCTATGTATGGTTAGTTAACCTTATATGAACATAGCCTATTTACATGACATCTACACTGTCGTCCGATTTCAAAAAGACCGTTAAGTGACATTTTGTCTAATTTGAGTTTTATACAAAGTGTAACATAAATAAGTGTACAACCTCTTAAGGGGTCACTGCATCATCATTATGAACAACTTTAACTATGGGACAAAAACCTGAAATCACGAAAAAAAAACCAGCTGTTCCCTACATTAATGTTCGCATAACTCTTCAAAATTTTGGGAACAGCTGTTTTTTTTTTGGCGATTTCGTGTTTGGTCCCATAGTAAAAGTTGTTCATAATGATGAGTACAGTGACCCTTTAAAAGATTGTACACTTATTTATGTTATTACACCTTGTATACTACGTAAAAACGCAACTTTTTCTTTATCGACCAGTCTGGTCCGTATTTTACTATCATTTGTCAGTTAAGAGATCCAGAGACTCTTGAGAATATTGTAGATGGTCACATTTCAGTACAGAGAAGAATGACTTAAAAACAAAAACTTTAATTTTAAAAACAATATTAGTCCTGTTACTCATTAAAAGTTTATACAATGAGCTTCAAATTTGGTATACCAAAAACATCTGCATGCCTTCAGAATTTCTAGGGATAACATTTTCCACGTTTTTGCTCATGACTCAAAATTAGGTTTACTCACTTAACGGCCTTTTAGAAATACGACAGCAGTTGCAGTTGTCATTACCAATGTTGGAAAATAATAAAAAAGGGCTCTCAGTTTAACAAGCTATCGTAGGCTCAAAACACATTATCATTTTTATTGTGCTGTCAATCACTGACGACATGTCCACCTATAGATTTAGATTTTATGTCACCGCTATCACGATGTTTGTCGCTCGATATAAGGCCAGTTTCGGCGTTGCGATTTTTGTTTGCGACTCATTGCAGGTCGTACACGTAGTAATGTCGGGTCGTTTATACGCGGCTGAACGCGGTCATGCGATGCTTGACCAAACGGTTTGTTCGATTTGACATCAGATTCTGGCGGTACTATGCGTTATTGAGTCACTAGAAGCAGTAGTACAAATTTCTAGTGTCCGTCACATTATTTTGGAAATGTTCTACTATTAAGTTTTTTTTTATGGTAAGGCACAGACAATTTGTGGTACAGCGTCTTGTTTTAGTACTTTTTCAATGTTTTGAGTGATTCTATTACGCATAGTAGATTCTTAAACTATTTTCTAAAGGGTATCCACTACGTTCGCTTTTAGAATAATTTCTTCATCAATGTGAAGGCTATAATTTTTGCATGGAATACAATTATTATGATTTGCTTTGCTAATATGTGGATACGCTTGGAAAGTTATTGTAAATACTGTTTGTATGTACTGTTACAAGCATCAAAAGGTATACATAAACTAAATCATAGAATTTACTGGGAAAATTAGTAATAAGTTCATTTTGATGCTTGGACGGTAACTAGTACTTGAAGGAAAGGATTTAATTTAAAGAATTATTTTTAACTTAAGATTCATTAGACATTTTTCTGACAAGTAATTTATTTACATCCTTGCATCATTAATTTTTTGTTGAATCTTGAGTTAAATATCTCAATTAAGTCTAAAAAAATCCAGCCATTGTCATTAAATAACGCTTAAATGGTAATGTTATCACAATCATTTCAAACTGTCATAAATGTCGCCATCTGTTCTGTTAAAATTACATACAAAACCCAATTGCATTAAACATTTATGACATTTGTAGATGCTATTCTATTTCTATCTGCCATTAAAGTGTTCTAGATGCTTAGTTTATAATAGGATATAAATCTTTATAGCCTAAAGTTGATAGATACTCCCCTTGGTGAAGTTAGTAATAGGCTGTTTTGGCTCGCTTTCAGGTCAGGTGGCTCGTAACTCGGAGCCATTTATGCGTCAAGTGTTTGTTACCGGAGATACCGACGACGAACACCTAGCCAGACAGGTAAGACCAAGAGGGAACGATCCAACGGAGTGAGAGGGTATGGAGAGTATGAACTTGCAATACAATTTGAACGTTGCGAATTCATTCTCTTGTAATGAATGATAGTAAGCGAGGAATTAGGACGTAAGGAACTCTTATAGGTATTTTTTCAGATCGTTGCGTGCGCACTGGCCGGCCGGACGCGACCACATCGTGCTAAACGTAAATTTTACACACCCTTTCATTATCCCTATGGGATGCTTGTATTTAAAAGACGGTTTTACTTATAAACTATACATTATCTTAAATGGTCCAGCAATTAGACTGAAATACGGATCTCGAAAGTGTCAATTTGTATGTTAATTATCACATCACGAGATCAAATGACTTTGAAACTTATTTTTAATGTTCGCGGTTGATTTAAAAATAATCAAATTCTAATATAAAACATTATGAGTCATCTTTTTGATACAGGCATCCTGCCGTGTGTAGTATTTGCGGGATCTGGAGTTGGTGTGCGTGTTTTCAGATATTCGTGCTGCGCAAGCGCGCGTCTCATGAGCTAGTGGTGCCTGGAGCCAGGTTCTACATCTGCAGTCTTGCGCTTAAGACTGTCGTGTACAAGGGACTGCTGACGTCTCAGCAGCTATGGGTGAGTAATATACGATGTAGAGGAATACAGTTTTTGAGTCTTGACCAAAATTAGCTTTACAACAATCCATAGTAATGTTCCTTCAAGTTATTCATTAACTTAGGACCCTAATATCTAGCATCATCCTGGGCTGGGCCCAGGGGATTTTGTCGATAAGTAGTGCAATGGCAACCTTGACTAATATTAATGGGTATGTATGGATCAGAATGTTGGGCCACAAAAGGGATGAATGAAAGGCAATTGCATGCAGCAGAGATGAGAATGCTAAGAGGAATGTGTGGTGTTACACGAATGGATAAAATAAGAAATGAGTACATAAGAGGAAGTTTGAAAGTGGCATCGATAACTGAAAAGTTGTGTGGAAATCGGTTGTCATGGTATGGGCACGTGTTACGGAGAAATGAGGAAAATGTAGTGAGGAGAGTTTTGAGTATGAATGTCGATGGCTATAAGAGTAGAGGAAGACCAAAGAAGCGATGGATGGAATGTGTGAACGATGATATGGTTAGAAAGGGGGTGACTACCGAGATGACGACTAATAGAGAAGTATGGAAGAAAAAGACATGTTGCGCCGACCCCAAATAAATTGGGATAAGGGCAGGAGAAAAAAAAAAATGATGTAATTACTTAAAACAAATGAGTATGATTCAATAGACTCTTCGATTGACACAATTTAAATTGGAAGAAATACTTTTTTTTTTCTAACTTCGTGTAATAATACATATTTTCTGGTATGCAGGAGTACTTCAAGGATCTAACCAACCCAGCGTTCACCACGTACCTAGCGTTGGTGCACACCAGGTTCTCCACCAACACCTTCCCCAGCTGGGAGAGAGCACATCCTTTGAGGTAGGTCCTATGATCCACCATTTTGCAATTAAAACAAAAAATCTTCATATACTTAACATACTTATGGCCACATACTCAAACGATACTCAAGGCGAAGTGACAGAGACGGCACGAGACTTAACGGCAACTTAAAATTGAGCAGCGTTTGAGTATTTGGCCCATAGAGGATTTGCCTAGCAGCCATCAAGTAACTAATGGTTGACCTCCAAAACCTTTAAGTAAACCAGGCTTTTATAGTAGGATGCTATAATAATGCTTGTTATCTATTATCATGCGTCGCTCAGTCGTCCCTTATGGAACCTAAACCCACACATGGACTTGGACGTGGCTTATTCTTCACCTCATCGGTGGAAATGATATTTAATCATTTTTATTAATCTGCATCGTTGGTCTAGCGGTCGCAAGCGCGACTGCTGAGCGTGAGGTCCTGGGTTCGATCCCCAGGTCGGGCAAAGTGTTATTGGGTTTTTCCGTGTGGAACTTCTCAGTAGCAGCCCGGACTCTGGATTTGTGCCCGGTCGATGGCAACAGGCTCGCCCCCTATTACATGGGACGTAAACATAACGGCGAAATGTGGGTGTACTATACACCTCTGCCAACCCTTCGGGGAATACAGGCGTGAGTTTATGTATTAATCCGCTTTTTTATGTTGTTTTCCAGAGTTCTCGCTCACAATGGCGAGATAAATACGTTGCGAGGTAATGTCAACCTCATGAAGGCTCGTGAGGGAGTCATGAAGAGTGAACTGTTCGGAGAAGGTAAGTCATTATACAGTGTAATTTCTTTCTTGTCTGTGTTTTCATTGACTACCTTTCCGTAACGTCTCGCACTAATATTATCTTTCTGGATATTGCACGCTCTGTGGTCAAATTTTAGAGGCTGTGATCGGCTTTAAACAAAACTATCGTGAAACCATACCATTTATGATCAAACTGAAAATCTCTGTGTAATTAAAATTAAATGAATTGTGTCAAGAAGCTTTTAAAATAAATTCTTTTGCTCCCCAGATCTGAAGAAACTCTACCCAGTCGTAGAACCGAATCTCTCCGACTCGGGTTCAGCTGATTGCGTGTTGGAATTCCTTCACCACGTCGGACAGCGTTCCTTACCCGAAGCGGTAATGACCATGGTGCCTGAAGCTTGGCAGAATGACGTCACCATGCCGAAAGAGAAGCGCGACTATTATCAGTGGGCTTCCTCGTGTATGGAGCCGTGGGATGGACCTGCACTTGTGTCGTTTACTGATGGACGGTACATTGGTCAGTGTTGAAATAATTGCTTGTTGTTTTTAAGTAGCAGATCAAAAGTGATGATGCTATAAGGTCATGCTGGTCTCATTCACTGACAGACGGTTCCTGGAGCCTTTGAGCCCCCGATTCAGAACGATTCGATAAGTCAGCTGTTGTCAAATGCTTCCGTTTGCTATCTCTTTTTTTCTCGTTATAAGAATCATGGACGAAACGAGATAACAAAGTAAATCGACAAACTCGAACGAAGCGCTTTGATTCCACTTCATTGTGAAAACCGCCAAAGAGTGGAATGCGCTGCCCGAGTGAGTGTTCTCCGACAGCTATAATCTAGGTGTCTTCAAGTCACGAGTGAATCGGTTTCTTCTGGGCAAGCGTGCACCGTCGTAGACCTTATCATCGCTTAACATCAGGCGAGATGGCGGACAAACGCAGGTAGAGCAGTAAAAAATAAAAATAAAAACTCGATTACTTATCGAAAAGGTTCTGAATCGGGGGGCAGATCGGAAAGAGATCTCGCAGATAGATTGCCAAGATTGCTTTCTTCGACGTCGTCCAACTGAAGAAAGTCAGGGACCTATATGGCAGTGACATTTAGACTATGGCAAATGCTAATCGATGTGCGAATACAAAGTTCCAATGGAAAGTCCGCTTTTCTGCAACGCACTGCATAAACAAATACTAAATACGAATAATTAACTTTCAGGTGCTATATTGGACAGGAACGGGCTGCGACCCTCCCGTTTCTACGTGACGAGTGAGAATATACTCGTCATGGCTTCCGAAGTCGGCGTCTATGATGTAGACCCCGACAAGGTCATACTTAAGGTGAGCTTGCTACTTTCCACCGACTTTTTCACTGATTGATGGGCCAAATAGAAAGGGCCGTACGGGGACAGCACTTTGTTTGCACTGTTAACTGTCAGATTCATGGGAGCCTGTTTTATCTTACCCCTCCGCTAAGATCTAAGAATCTGACTGTTAACAATGCTATACAAAAAATATTTTTACGGCATCACTATTTTTATTAAAATAAATTCGTAACTACATTTAATGACATGTACGAATATTTATATTCCTCTATCATAAAACCATAAAGTTCCATCATGATTAAGAATAACAATAACCTATAAAAAATATTTATTTATTATTTCTTATCTTATTTAAATTATAATAAAAATCTCCCATGCGTCTCTGATGCATAAATATTACTACATAAAAAATAAAAATAATAATTTATAACCTTTTCATGTTCTAGAGTCGTCTAAAACCCGGTCGTATGTTGTTGGTTGATACCGAAGAAAAGAAAATGATCCAAGACGTCGAACTGAAGATGAATATCGCTCGCAGCCGACCTCACTCTGAGTGGCTACGTGATAAGGTAAAAAAATACAATACAATGCAAATATTATTTATTATACACCATTGAAATACGGAATAGGACATAAATTGTGTATGTGATTTGGGTGGGTCTTGTCGCTAATAGCGATCTCTAATAGACAACCTTTGAATAGACAAGAAAGTCATAAGGCTCAAAATACACGTCCGATAGTTGCTTCCGGGAGCCGGATCCAACTATCTGATCGGATTCATGAACTACACGTACGATTCTCGTGTCCGATTTTTTCTGGACAACGACGACGCCCTGACGATGCTTACGATTCTGACATCCGATCCGATAGAATGATCGTACGTGTAATTCATGTTCAAACGAATGTATGACGCGGAGGCCTTCAGATAGTCTGATCAGACTATCGGAACCGACTATAGGAGGCAAGAATCGGACGTGTATTTGTGCTCTAAAAAACTCACAACGGGTAGTCTGTGGTGTTTTTTTTTTTTAACTTGACATTAATTGGAAAACGAATTGATTTAAAACAAAATCTTTAGATATACTTAGGCTCAGTTGCACCAAATAACTATAACCATACCATATTTACGTCTTTGTACTGATTTGACAAATTTTGGTAAGTTTTTGGTTATAGTTAGTTGGTGCAACTAAGCCTTGGAGCTGTACTCTAGCAGCTATTAATGCCAAGTTTAAATACTCAAATGTTCAACTACTTTTGTCGCTGACGAGCTTGACTGTACCAGGGTGATTATTCGAAAAATGTTAACAAAAAATAAAAACGTCATTATCATCTTCCCGAAGTTCTTAAATGCAGATGTTTAAAACTTCAATTATAATAATGAAAAATCAAACTACACCACTGCCGTCAAGCAATAAGACAAGAATAAAAACAATCTGAAACTAATATTAATGTAAACAACGAAGGAGAACAATGATTTGGTAATTTTTTTTTAAGGAAATTCGAATATTCACCCACCAGTAGACATAAATAAATCATTTTTTAGCATTTTTACCAAAACAAATCATTCAATTCTATTCTATATGCTCAAAAGTTACTAAAACTAACATCACAAATGTATAACACATTATTTTGTCAAAATAACATCCAGAAACACATCCTAAACATTTCTTTCTCTTTTCTATGCATTTCCGTACGCGTGGATATCATTATAAACATTTTATCAGATGGTGAGTTGGGATTAGAAGCATGGGAAGTGACGAATTTTCAAAATTGCTGTTAAGAACTTGGCTAATGCATAGTGCGTCCACTACAGAGAGGGAGGAGGGGTTACAGCCCGCCTCTTGTCTGACGCGAGCCCTGGCCTGTCCAACGAAACACAGTAATCGCGCGGGATGCGGGTTGTAAACTTGTATAGATTGCTCGCTCTTGAAATTGTATTTGCGGACTCTGTATTTTCAACAAAAACTAGTCCTTACGGTACGTACTTTGCGATCTAATTAAGAAACGGAATGATCTTTCGCCGTATTGTGACATTTTAGCCTTCAAACTTACTTCAGTTGAGTTGGATTCAGTTCCAATCAAGCTAGGCACGTATTAATAAACTATCTCATTCAAGAGATCTCCCGAGTTGAATAGAATTCCATACAATTGTCAGTATTTAAAAAATTAAAAATATTATCAAAATGTAAGGAATTAATTTTCTGTCTAACTCATCTCAAGTCATATCAAAACGATATTCAATAGGGTTATTAGTACGGTCCTTAGTACGTTTACGGTCAAGGCAGGGCTGTAGCTGCAGGCTATGGGGCAGCAGTGATCGAGGGGCCCTTTATCTACTTGATCAAAGGACGCTTTCCTCGGGGCCCTCGAGGATCTACCACGGTGGTATGTACGGGCTACAGAGCTAATGGTAGCTATGGCTCAAGGCCATTCCTATTCTTTTTGGCTCGCATGGTACTAAACGGAGCAAGCGAATCGCGACCTTATCCCGCGCGCGATCTGTGTGACATGCATGTTCTTAACTTCTGTAAGGGCCGCTTCTTCTAACAAACCGAGTTACTGTTTTCGTATTTTACTTTGATGTAGTCCCACGACTTAGTTGACCAATTACAGGCGTCGTGTTTATAGCTTTATACGTTTACAGAAGATTTATTATTTAAGAAGCTTTTTAGGAATAATTAGTTGTTGTAGAACATTTCCACTGCTGACTATGAAACTGTAAATAATCCTTGATATTGCTAAATTCCTTTTAATTTTACCGTGTTTTTGTCAGTAGGAAAACGTTGAAAAACGCAAATAAATAACGCTTATTGTGCCCTACGTTGGGAAATAACAAAAAATCATCTTCTTATTATTCTTATGACTCGCTCCGTGAACCTGATTCTTAACTTTGTTTAGCACATTATTTCTGTGTCCCTAGTGAAAAGCATAGAAGTAATAAGTACTACGTACAACTGGAATGAGTACTTGTCGATTTCTGCGAATCACGTGAGATAGGTATAAGTGTACGCCTTGTCACTTTCTAACACAAGGGTAACCATATGGCAGACTTATGGTGTAATAAGTCCTGCCTAGTATTACTAAATATTGTATGTCCTTTAAAGCATTACAATATCTTTATACCGCAAGTTAACTAAACCAATCGGAAAAAGATATAACCATAATTAGCAATGTCTTCTAACATTTACACGATTATTGTACATACTAGGAATGTTACGGAGCTTCGACTCCGACTCCGATAAGTCGGAACTTCCGATTGATATTACATCTCCGGTTCCGACTTCGGCTCCGATACTTTTAAATCGTAGGTTTGAATAGGAGGTCGAAGCATTTTTTTATCGCCTGCGCCTTTACTAAGTATGTAGGTTTATTATTTTTAATTGAAATTAAAGAGGCTGACTGAAATTATGTAAATACTATTTTATTTTATTAGGCCTGTCCTTAACACATCTCTCTTCTGCTAACACTAACACCTCCGAATCCGCCTCGGACTCCGATTCCGGTTCCGAATCCGACAAACCAAATTTAAAAACTCCGACTCCGACTTCGGTTCCGATAAAACCACCTCCGTAACATCCCTGGTACATACTACTCCTTTTTTGTTTAGGTACATTTTGTAATTATATTCAGATGTTAGGCTGGGACTATAGGTCGCCGCGCCGCCGCTCCTATTTGGGTCAGGGGGCTTACTATGACCTCTTAAAGCAGGGCAGAAGTTGCCTGGAAGTTGAACTGCCCTGCGTTTTTGTACTATGACATCGTTAAAGCAGGCCTGTAGCAGGCCTGCTAAGTTGACGTTTACGAAATCCGTTCACCTTTTCTTTTGTATAGTTTTCATACCATGTTGTGTTATTTGATAGCAGCAGAGTGTATATTGAGCGGCTATAATGTCAAAATAAGCGATCTTGAAAAAGTTAATATTTACGAGCTTATTCAACATTGTTTTTGTTATTAGAGGTAAACTGTTGTGAGGACCCACTTAAAATTTGGTCGATAAGACTTTCTAAACTCGATACTTTGTATAAAAATTACAAGTGTTTATTAGATCACACTTTTTACTGTTTTTGTAAATGTGTGACGAGTACGAGATATTTGAATATTTAGAGAGTAAATATCGTATGGAGAAAAAGCGACAGCGTCGCATTAGGGAAATAAATAACCCATTCCAAATTGATGAAAGGTAATTTATAAACCAATATAGGTACCTATTGCAATATTATATGCAATTTATTTAAAGTTATTTAAAAATTCCCACAGGTGAAGCAGTTTGGTCATACTAACACGACGGCGACGTCTTGTTTGTGTTTCACTAAAAATAAAAGCATCACATTTTATATACATTTTAATAAAAAAACTGAGACTATGTGCCTAGATTTAATTCGATATTTTGATAAAGGTAAGTAAACGAACGTACGACATTGTTGAAACAGGATTCACAATAAAGTATGAAATCACAACGAAATGCTAGTTTACAATTTCATTGACAACTTCGATCGACTGACTGTGATACAGATATCTGAATGATGACAGAATATCACGCTGCGGAAACAAATTTACCTAAAAAAACACTTAAAACTGCATTAACTAAAGTATTTAATAACTACATCGATGTAGTGGGGAACAAAACAACTCGAGATGTTTTTTAAATTTACGCGCTAAAAAAAGTTGACAAAACTAATCCACGTTGGTACGTTCATAACCACGTTGTTTCTTTTATTTAGAGTCACAAAGGTCTTTTGAACGTGAAACTTTTGCTTTTTAGAGCTATTAAATAATGTATCAATGCCTTGATTTAAATTTGAAAATAAGTATCATTGCGGTCTTAGAGTTACAATAATAAAAATCTTTGAAAAATAATCCCATATTAGACATTTAGATTTTGTATGTACTGCTACTAGAAGTATCATGGTCACCCTAACGGTTAGAAAATTCAAGTAATGAAAAACCCTTTCTGTGAAAAGATATTCCACAGTCCGGGTAATATTCGCTTTTGCAAGCATTTACAACGCAAATTCCAAATTAATTGTGTAATAAATCCAATTATTATTTTTTTTTAATTCAAATTATCGGTTTACGTCAATGCAAATGGGGTTATCAGCATTTGTATTTTTTTTACTACCATTGAGAAGAAGCTAAATAGAAAAGCCCAAACCGAGTTCTCTTATCTTCATTACGAGTCAGATAGAGAGAATACCTAGATTTTTTTTGTTAAATTAGTAATAAAATATTTATTATAGGTACCAATCAAATCGTTTAATTTATAATACTTAGGGCTGATTTTTCAATCGTCAGATAACTGTTATGTAAGGAATGAGTTTGACGTTTTGACAGCTTTTCTATGGACAATGTGTCGAAATGCCAATTTTTTTTTTTGATGCAGAAGAGTAACCATGTAGTTTACTGCCCGTTTTAATCCATAGGAATCTACACTTTGGAACGCGGCAGTAACTTCTTTTTTTTCCTATTATAAATACCTAATAAATCAAAAGTGTCTTTATATGGTCTAATTGAAATAAATGCGTTGACTTAATATCAAGCTGTCAAAAAACTATAGATAAAAGCACATTATATGAAAATCGCCTCCTGGCCTTACGTTGACGAAAAAAAGTCCTCTTACAACGAATCGTTGACGAACAAAAGTTCCGATAGTTGTATCGCGTCTCTTGGGATAAATTAAGATGAAAAAAGTTGGTTTATGAATTTGTACATTTAGTTCAAAAATTCTACTAATTTAGGAATATGCATTTTCTATTTACGTGACAACACACAGTGTGTATTAGACAGGGACACAAGGTACAATTATTGCTATCTCAAGTGTACCGTAATGTTTGCCAAGCCATATTATGTCTTATGTCTTGTATATAAAGTCTATTTTAGATAATATAAATTGCCAAGATCTCGGTCCAGTTCTATATAAAGTCCTTGGTGAAAAGAGATTCAAATCTGACATTGTCATTCGACTTGAATCTCTTTTCACTAGGGACACAGGTTTTGCCTTGCAATTTCTCAATAACGAGTACATTAAGCTAAAAAAGAACCGCGAAAAAAAACTGAGCATTATCTATCATTAAGTTATAATAATAATTGTGAGAGCTTCCGTATGCTTTTCTCCCTTAACATAACGCTCATTTGCAATAAGAACGCGTTAAGTCCGAAAACTGGATTTTTCAGAAAACGTCTTTGAACATTTGGCATAAAGGCGTTTTCTGAAAAATCCGGTTTTCGGACTTAACACGTTCTCGTCGCAAATGAGCGAATATCTTTTGTATCAAAACTTTCAATAACAAAACGCTTTCATAGTCTGCTGTGCGTACCTTCAAAACACGTTGCCCTTGTATATAACACTACCATTTAATTATAGATAACAATGGAGGATATCCACAAGTCGGTGGCCACAGAGAACGGCACTTCTACCGTAGTATCGAACGGCACAAACGGCCATGTTGCCAACGGCAGCACGATCTCGGGGCTCGCTGACAAACGGCTTGGGTTATTCGGATATACTATTGAGTCTATCCATATGCTGTTGCTGCCTATGATTCAGAACAAGTAAGTGGGAACTATAGTATCTTCACACTTTTAATAAATTTTTACTTCATTGCTGGACAACGAACGTTAAGAGCATTGAAGTGTTCCGATTTGAAGGGTATGGATACCGGTGAAATTACAAGCAGGACATACATGAGACTTTCCAACTTTGGCAACGCATCAAAACTCATTTATTCAAAATAGACTAGAATTAATAAGTTCT
Source organism: Amphipyra tragopoginis (assembly GCA_905220435.1). Lineage (NCBI taxonomy): Eukaryota > Metazoa > Arthropoda > Insecta > Lepidoptera > Noctuidae > Amphipyra > Amphipyra tragopoginis. The sequence continues at coordinate 5,367,598 of HG991997.1, read as the reverse complement.
TTTTGAATGTCATTGTTACAATAGACAGCCCACAAAAAAGCCCTCTCATCAGCAATCCTCTCAGTGTTGTAGATGTATATAGGCAGCGGTAACTACTTACCATCAGGTGGACCGTTTTATTTGTCAAACTACTCCATAAAAAAAACGAGAGCTGTAAAAGCCAACAGCAGCGTTGGGCAAGGAGTTTGGTAGTCGTGGAGTTAGCAATCTGATGCTACTGTTCGTAATAGCATTGGGTTATTAAGGCTATGGTATGTCTCGTCCATACCAAGCACATTTGTCGCTGCAAATATACCGTGTCAGTGTTCCAGCACGTAGTGCCTCGGTAAAATGTTGCGGTACGTGTACCGAAATATGTCCCTGATTCAAGTTGTGGCACATATACCCGGTGTAAACCACGCATTATACATATTATGAGTATAAAAGTAAAGTTTTTCTTGCCATTTGTCATTTATCAAGGTTGAAGTTTGTTGCAGCTAAACGAATTTGCTATCTACACACTCCTTTATGACTGCTTTATTTTAATTACAGGAAAGAAGCTCTTGGCAGCATGGGTAACGATGCGCCATTGGCATGCCTGTCACAGTTCCAGCCGATGCCTTACGAATACTTCAAACAGCTGTTCGCTCAAGTCACTAACCCGCCTATTGATCCATTCAGGTAAGACGAGACAAAAACTGGACACACCACATTTGTATGGTATGATTGCGTCCGCAGGTGTGTCATTACCTGCGGTTCTATAATAAATTCAAGATTTTATATGCCGCATGCGACCAGCCGGGTCGTCGTCGTACTAGTGCGCGTTCGCTCTAAGGGCTTTTGCACACCACGTTTTTTTCAAGCGCGGTCGACGCGCGTCTCACGCAACAATAACGCGCTGCAAACGCAATGTTATCGCAACCAATTTACTTATTCACACGTTCATAAAACTGTAGTATGCAGACGACAACTTTTTCGCGAGCCGTCGACGCGCTCGTAGCGCGGAGTAACATCTATACAGACGCGCTGGCACAGCGTTTAATCGGTTACTTGCCGACACGCGCGTCTGTAGCCCGATACACGCTCCTTCGCGCGCGTGCTACACGCGTTTTACTTTGCAAGGAGAGTTCCTCACGCGCGTCTGTAGCGCGTTTCTCGTGAGTTTGCAGCGATGCAATCGCAAGTAATCTGCCTATGTCAAGTTTAGCAGCGCCGACAACGCGCGATAGAGAAACGCGCGTCGACGGCGCCTGAAAAAAAACGTGGTGTGTTTGAGCTCACCAATATTAATTTACCAACATTTATTGGTGCCACTTAAAATCAAATCTTTTATTTGAATATCTGATTGTTCTTGTATGAATGATTCAATTGCTATAACATGGACAAGGTAGACCGAAGATCTGGTGAAGGTTGCGGTAATCCGCTGGATTCGAGAAGCACACGACCGGTCGGTGTGGCGATGCTTGGGGGAGGCCTATGTCCAGCAGTAGATGTCTTTCGACTGAATGATGATAACATGCACTTGTTGTCCATTAGAATTATAATTAATCATAAATGATCTTCATGCACAAATCACTTTATTTCTCCCCTGTAACTTGTGGGCTTAAAGCAGCATTAACAGTATTCTAACTCTAACATACTTTGTATTACAGAGAGAAGATAGTAATGTCTCTACTATGCCCGATTGGACCAGCTCCTAATATTCTGAAGCCGAGCGCGGAATTCGTTCACCGATTGTTCCTGCCGCAGCCTATACTGTCTCTACCAGACTTGCACGCCCTAAAGCATACCACTCATCGAGGATGGAAGGTATGCTTCGAATTTATGTTAATTGACTTTGACGCCGAAACAATTAATCTGCCTATTCTTTTTCCAACAATGTTAGGGTCAGCTTTCAGTCTACAGTCTAAGTCCGTCAACGAGGTTAGTCGCCCGTCCGAAAGTAGCCCGAAACATAGGAGTGAACAAAACAAGTGTCAAGTTCAACTTTTCGGACGTGCAAAAACACATCGGTAGTAGGGACAACTGTCAAATCGTGTTGTCATTCATTCTAAGTTCGGGCCCCGAAATAATCGTATGTCCGTAGGTGATAGGAAGTAGAAAACGCTCCTAACTAAGGCCGAAACCACGGACTTCGTGCTTAGGGAGAGTAGACCCCCAGTTACTGGACAATGAATGAAATTCTCAAATCAGTAAACTAAATATTTAAAAGTAAATGTACCTATATCGAAGTTGTGAGTTATTTTGAGACACTTTTTTTTCTACATTAGGTAGGTAGAGTATAAGTAATGCATGGAATTTTACTAATGTCAAAGTCCGAAACCACGGACTTCGTGCCGTTTCGTGAGGGAGTAGACCCCCAGATGCGGCTGAATACCAGTATTTTACACGCAGCGACTGTCATCAGACCTCCGCAACCCAGTTACTGGGCAATGCCGATATCCTAAGGCTAGACCTGTTATCTGACTTTCGCGCTTCTGACTACCCGTAACGACTGTCATAGGTATTCGTATGACGGCTTAACGTGCTCTACGAGGGACGAAAAGATCTCGATGTGTAACGAACCCATCCACGGGCCGAACGCGACACGCCCAGCTTAACCTTGCAAATCGCTAACAACTCAAAACCACCTACCCTGTCAAGTCACAACATTTTTTTTAAACTCCTTGTTATATACAGAGATATCTAGTTGGACAGAAAGTCGACTCCAATATATTTACTATAAGCCGCGTACAGATATCGCGCGGCGTGCGTCGCGAATGGTTCGTCACGCATGCCTCGGGCTGTGTGGACGTGTGTGCTCACTGTGAGCATTCGCCTCATACGATCGTTGCAAACGCCGCCTCGGTGCGAGCCGTGCGCTCCGTGTGGACGGAAGGGTGTTATTTGCGTTGCGCGCTCATGAACACCGTGCGTGCTTGTTTGCGTGCTCAGCTTGAGCATGGGTCGTTCGTGACGCATGCATTAATGTACCGTCTTATGCCTCAGGTTGAGGCATGCGTGACGAACCATTCGCGACGCACGCCTCGCGATGTCTGTACGCGGCCACAGATCATATAAATGACGCGGCTATAGAAAATGAATGATAAGCATTTTACTAACAATTTTTTGTTTATCCCCAGACAAAAGTGATCGACTGCTCGTTTGACTACCTAGAGGGTCCGTCGGGCATGGAGCCGGCACTGGGCCGCATCTGTGGAGAGGCGCACACTGCCGCCAACACCGGCTACCAGCTCATTGTACTGTCCGACAGGGCCGCCGGGCCCAGCAGGGTGCCTGTCAGCACACTACTAGCTTTAGGTAAACTACTAGTTATATGTAGGTACTACCTAGAGGGTCCGTCGGGCATGGAGCCGGCACTGGGCCGCATCTGTGGAGAGGCGCACACTGCCGCCAACACCGGCTACCAGCTCATTGTACTGTCCGACAGGGCCGCCGGGCCCAGCAGGGTGCCTGTCAGCACACTACTAGCTTTAGGTAAACTACTAGTTATATGTAGGTACTACCTAGAGGGTCCGTCGGGCATGGAGCCGGCACTGGGCCGCATCTGTGGAGAGGCGCACACTGCCGCCAACACCGGCTACCAGCTCATTGTACTGTCCGACAGGGCCGCCGGGCCCAGCAGGGTGCCTGTCAGCACACTACTAGCTTTAGGTAAACTACTAGTTATATGTAGGTACTACCTAGAGGGTCCGTCGGGCATGGAGCCGGCACTGGGCCGCATCTGTGGAGAGGCGCACACTGCCGCCAACACCGGCTACCAGCTCATTGTACTGTCCGACAGGGCCGCCGGGCCCAGCAGGGTGCCTGTCAGCACACTACTAGCTTTAGGTAAACTACTAGTTATATGTAGGTACTACCTAGAGGGTCCGTCGGGCATGGAGCCGGCACTGGGCCGCATCTGTGGAGAGGCGCACACTGCCGCCAACACCGGCTACCAGCTCATTGTACTGTCCGACAGGGCCGCCGGGCCCAGCAGGGTGCCTGTCAGCACACTACTAGCTTTAGGTAAACTACTAGTTATATGTAGGTACTACCTAGAGGGTCCGTCGGGCATGGAGCCGGCACTGGGCCGCATCTGTGGAGAGGCGCACACTGCCGCCAACACCGGCTACCAGCTCATTGTACTGTCCGACAGGGCCGCCGGGCCCAGCAGGGTGCCTGTCAGCACACTACTAGCTTTAGGTAAACTACTAGTTATATGTAGGTACTACCTAGAGGGTCCGTCGGGCATGGAGCCGGCACTGGGCCGCATCTGTGGAGAGGCGCACACTGCCGCCAACACCGGCTACCAGCTCATTGTACTGTCCGACAGGGCCGCCGGGCCCAGCAGGGTGCCTGTCAGCACACTACTAGCTTTAGGTAAACTACTAGTTATATGTAGGTACTACCTAGAGGGTCCGTCGGGCATGGAGCCGGCACTGGGCCGCATCTGTGGAGAGGCGCACACTGCCGCCAACACCGGCTACCAGCTCATTGTACTGTCCGACAGGGCCGCCGGGCCCAGCAGGGTGCCTGTCAGCACACTACTAGCTTTAGGTAAACTACTAGTTATATGTAGGTACTACCTAGAGGGTCCGTCGGGCATGGAGCCGGCACTGGGCCGCATCTGTGGAGAGGCGCACACTGCCGCCAACACCGGCTACCAGCTCATTGTACTGTCCGACAGGGCCGCCGGGCCCAGCAGGGTGCCTGTCAGCACACTACTAGCTTTAGGTAAACTACTAGTTATATGTAGGTACTACCTAGAGGGTCCGTCGGGCATGGAGCCGGCACTGGGCCGCATCTGTGGAGAGGCGCACACTGCCGCCAACACCGGCTACCAGCTCATTGTACTGTCCGACAGGGCCGCCGGGCCCAGCAGGGTGCCTGTCAGCACACTACTAGCTTTAGGTAAACTACTAGTTATATGTAGGTACTACCTAGAGGGTCCGTCGGGCATGGAGCCGGCACTGGGCCGCATCTGTGGAGAGGCGCACACTGCCGCCAACACCGGCTACCAGCTCATTGTACTGTCCGACAGGGCCGCCGGGCCCAGCAGGGTGCCTGTCAGCACACTACTAGCTTTAGGTAAACTACTAGTTATATGTAGGTACTACCTAGAGGGTCCGTCGGGCATGGAGCCGGCACTGGGCCGCATCTGTGGAGAGGCGCACACTGCCGCCAACACCGGCTACCAGCTCATTGTACTGTCCGACAGGGCCGCCGGGCCCAGCAGGGTGCCTGTCAGCACACTACTAGCTTTAGGTAAACTACTAGTTATATGTAGGTACTACCTAGAGGGTCCGTCGGGCATGGAGCCGGCACTGGGCCGCATCTGTGGAGAGGCGCACACTGCCGCCAACACCGGCTACCAGCTCATTGTACTGTCCGACAGGGCCGCCGGGCCCAGCAGGGTGCCTGTCAGCACACTACTAGCTTTAGGTAAACTACTAGTTATATGTAGGTACTACCTAGAGGGTCCGTCGGGCATGGAGCCGGCACTGGGCCGCATCTGTGGAGAGGCGCACACTGCCGCCAACACCGGCTACCAGCTCATTGTACTGTCCGACAGGGCCGCCGGGCCCAGCAGGGTGCCTGTCAGCACACTACTAGCTTTAGGTAAACTACTAGTTATATGTAGGTACTACCTAGAGGGTCCGTCGGGCATGGAGCCGGCACTGGGCCGCATCTGTGGAGAGGCGCACACTGCCGCCAACACCGGCTACCAGCTCATTGTACTGTCCGACAGGGCCGCCGGGCCCAGCAGGGTGCCTGTCAGCACACTACTAGCTTTAGGTAAACTACTAGTTATATGTAGGTACTACCTAGAGGGTCCGTCGGGCATGGAGCCGGCACTGGGCCGCATCTGTGGAGAGGCGCACACTGCCGCCAACACCGGCTACCAGCTCATTGTACTGTCCGACAGGGCCGCCGGGCCCAGCAGGGTGCCTGTCAGCACACTACTAGCTTTAGGTAAACTACTAGTTATATGTAGGTACTACCTAGAGGGTCCGTCGGGCATGGAGCCGGCACTGGGCCGCATCTGTGGAGAGGCGCACACTGCCGCCAACACCGGCTACCAGCTCATTGTACTGTCCGACAGGGCCGCCGGGCCCAGCAGGGTGCCTGTCAGCACACTACTAGCTTTAGGTAAACTACTAGTTATATGTAGGTACTACCTAGAGGGTCCGTCGGGCATGGAGCCGGCACTGGGCCGCATCTGTGGAGAGGCGCACACTGCCGCCAACACCGGCTACCAGCTCATTGTACTGTCCGACAGGGCCGCCGGGCCCAGCAGGGTGCCTGTCAGCACACTACTAGCTTTAGGTAAACTACTAGTTATATGTAGGTACTACCTAGAGGGTCCGTCGGGCATGGAGCCGGCACTGGGCCGCATCTGTGGAGAGGCGCACACTGCCGCCAACACCGGCTACCAGCTCATTGTACTGTCCGACAGGGCCGCCGGGCCCAGCAGGGTGCCTGTCAGCACACTACTAGCTTTAGGTAAACTACTAGTTATATGTAGGTACTACCTAGAGGGTCCGTCGGGCATGGAGCCGGCACTGGGCCGCATCTGTGGAGAGGCGCACACTGCCGCCAACACCGGCTACCAGCTCATTGTACTGTCCGACAGGGCCGCCGGGCCCAGCAGGGTGCCTGTCAGCACACTACTAGCTTTAGGTAAACTACTAGTTATATGTAGGTACTACCTAGAGGGTCCGTCGGGCATGGAGCCGGCACTGGGCCGCATCTGTGGAGAGGCGCACACTGCCGCCAACACCGGCTACCAGCTCATTGTACTGTCCGACAGGGCCGCCGGGCCCAGCAGGGTGCCTGTCAGCACACTACTAGCTTTAGGTAAACTACTAGTTATATGTAGGTACTACCTAGAGGGTCCGTCGGGCATGGAGCCGGCACTGGGCCGCATCTGTGGAGAGGCGCACACTGCCGCCAACACCGGCTACCAGCTCATTGTACTGTCCGACAGGGCCGCCGGGCCCAGCAGGGTGCCTGTCAGCACACTACTAGCTTTAGGTGAACTACTAGTTATAAATACGTACTACACGATAACCTGGATGTTCAACGAAATACAAACAAATATTTCAACAGCATAATGCTTGTTTCCCACGGTGCATGATATCGCGCACCGCGACGCACGAGCTCGCACCGACGCACGCACCATGTGAAGAGACTCGTCTGTGGTAACACGGACGCGTGCGGAGCGATGCGCTGTATCCACATCACACACTCATAATGTGGCTTCCCACGGTGTGTGATATTACGGATGATACCACGCACCGTGGGAAGCCAGATTAACACTGTTGCGGGCAGGATTCAGTAAAATCAAATTAAATACCTCCTGTCTGATAGTCCATTGAATTTATTTCCTTGAACGGATGTAATTAAAACAACTCAATATTCAACCCAAACACACAATAAAATAATATTGATCTTAACATCAATACTTTACTTCATATATTTAAAAAGATTTAAATATAAATGATTTATTAAATTTCCAGGCGCTGTCCACCACCACTTGATTGAGACTCGACAACGCATGAAGGTCGGCATCATACTGGAGACCGCTGAAGCCAGGGAGGTTCACCACATGTGCGTTCTGTTAGGTAAGATACAATTACTTAAAATATTGCCTTTTTAATAAATATTTATTAAAGGTTTTCAAGTATCAAACCCTAACGCTAGAATCGAATGTGTTGACGCATGACAGTGATATTATCTACTTTATTCTTTATTTTATTATTGCATAAATACTAAGTGTCGTGCCAACAACACATTTAACGTCCATCAAAGTAAATCGTCAATGCACGATAAAAATTCATCAAAATTTCCTTTAGTATACAATTCAACTCCATATTGTCGCCAAAAAATGATTATACGCTCGCCACCTATTACATGAGGCTTGATATAAGAGGCAAAACGTGGGTGTACAGACCTCCTGTAATATGGAGAACATCTCTCCTTACCCCTTCCGGTATTACAGGCATGAGTATTCGTATGCATGTATTCAACTCGATGTGTTCTTCCAGGTTACGGCGCGGACGCAATCTGTCCTTACCTAGCCTTCGAGCTAGCGTTCTCTCTCCGCAACGACAACATCCTGGACCCAAACCTGACGGACGCCGACATCTACCGAGCGTACCAGGGAGCCATCGAGACCGGGCTCGCCAAGGTCATGGCCAAGATGGGCATCAGCACGCTGCAGTCCTACAAGAGCGCGCAGATCTTTGAGGCCGTGGGGCTCTGCGAGGAAGTTATTGATAAGTGCTTTAAAGGCACGCAGTCTAGAATTGGTGAGTGATCCTTGTGAATATTCCATATGAGTGCAAAATCGTCCTCTGCTAAGTTAAGCGCTTATTACATTTGGCTGAATTTAGTCTTCTAAATTCAGAAGCAACTTAAGCCGAGTTAGAAAGGCAGGAACCATCCTGACGAGCTAATTAGGGTCCTAACTGTCCTAAATCTTATCACCCTTTCCTAACGCGGCGTCTTACGTAGGCGGTTCAAAGCGACGCGAATTGCGAAGCGATGCGATGCGGTGACAAGCGAATTCAATGCGATGCGGTGCGAAGCAGAAGCTTTGTCCTACGAGGTCGCGAACCGGCCGCCTCGAGCCGCCGTCTTTCAGTAGCACGTACTGTACGGCAACGCATCCAGTTCGCGTGAAAATATCAAGCCAACTGATCGCGTCGCTTCGCGCCGCGCCGCACCGCACTCCACGTGCGTTTGGTCACGTAGACCACTTCAATAGGTATCGACTGTTTGTTGTTTTCGCGTCGCTTCTAGATCGCTCACGTAGGATGCCGCGTCAGTCTTAATTTAATCCTAAATTCAGAGTAGTGTAATAAGCCCTGTAAGCAGTTTTTAGCACCTCAAGACACGGCACGAAAAAATTAAGTGACAACTACCAGCGCCATCTATTCGCAATGCAGTTCATAACGCTCGGACTCAATACCACATTCTGTGATCTCGTATCGTGAGCCGTGGCTAACATTACTTTCAAAAGAAAGATACAACGAACAGTCATCCTTATGTCCCCGGCAATTACTCCCCTGATTTTGCCATTATCACCACGAATGAAAGGTGTGTGGGGAAGGCCGATTCCTTGGCGGGAACCCAAAAGATAGTATCGCGTTTTGTCTAGTCGCTTAAATAAATGAACTTGTGTCGTGTAACTCTTAAAAGTACTGGACTTAAGGTTCATATTTAAACAACTTATGCTCATGAAATACAAGGTGTACTTTTTCTGTTTTACAGGTGGTGTAAACTTTGAGATATTGTCGAAGGAAATATTTGACAGACATGCATTAACTTATGGCGAAGTCAAAGATGCTCTAGTCTTGAGGTAAATATCAATATGTTCTACTAAACAGTCCTTGAGTTCAATAGCGGCTGTTTTCAATAACTTATCTGTCGGCTGTTTGTCCTACTAGTGATAGCAATTTGACAATATTTCCATGGAGCTTGTGTCTAATTTCCATCTATACTAGGCAAAAATGTCGATAGTTAGGTTATTGGAAATGACTGTAAGGGTCAAAATACACGTCCGATAGTCGGTTCCGATAGTCTGATCAGACTATCTGAAGGCCTCCGCGACATACATTTGTTTGAACATGAATTACACGTACGATCAGACTATCGGATCGGATGTCAGAATCGTAAGCATCGTCCGGGCGTCGTCGTCGTACAGAAAAAATTGGACACGAGAATCGTATGTGTATTTCATGAATCCGATCAGATAGTCGGATCCGGCTCCCGGAAGCAAGTATTGGACGTGTATTTTGACCCTAAGACAAGCAAAAAAAGTGTTTATGGTTTCTGACGTTTCTAGTACTCCAGCCTCAATTGATCCGAAAGAGTATTAGGAGGAAATAGGATCGATTGGCATCATAAAAACGTTTCTTTTTTCTCGCGGACCGTTTTTTTTTTTTTTTTCAAAATCTGTTCAGCTTGAAATTATTCCAAAAGTAAGGGGCGGTCTTCTAATAACGTTTTCCTGTAGCTACAATGGTTAAGGTAGCTGCCCTTCATGCCCCATCTCAAATTACAACCCTGTATGTATAGTACATGAACAAACAAGTGATACTCGGATATATTTCCAGGAACCCCGGCAACTACCACTGGCGCGCGGGCGGTGAGAAGCACATTAACGATCCGAACTCCATCGCGAACCTACAGGAGGCTGCCGTCAACAAAAGCACATCTGCTTACGATAAATACAAGTAACTCTCCCTCCTTTCAATTCTTGTTGCTATAACTCTCTCGGTTACATCTATTCGCGATGCAGTTCATGACACTCGGACTCAATACCACATTCTGTGATCTCGTATCGTGAGCCGTGGCTAACATTACTTTCTTTGCAACACCTGTTGCAGTAGTCTTTCTATCTCACGAAGATGCGTAGTGTGAATTTAATTTCAAAGATATAAGGTTCATTTTTCTGTGATTCACGCGTCTTCGTAGTATAACAAGACTATATACTGTTTTAGCATAGATAAACTAGCAATTACATTACCTGCAGTATGGTTAGCGTAACAAGAAAGTATTAAACGTATTAGCACCTCGTAATGGCGACGGTTTGCTGCTCGCCATGGTGTAGGTAGTGACTTATATCAGCCTATACACCATGACAGGGTGCCAGTTCTACTAACAGAAACTTTTATCAATTGCAATTTAATCGTTTATTCAGACAGTTTTCGTTTACAAAAACTATCAAATTGTTTGACAACAAAAACAAAACCAAACATTTTGACAGGTTTCGTAAATGAAAACTGTCTGAATGAACGATTAAGTTGCAATTGATAATAGTTTCTGTTAGTAGAATTGGCCCCCTGGTTAGTCGTAACCGAAAACCATGAACGCTGCTCATGATTCTGTACTACTGTTATTATGAGACAAACGCAGAATTCGTGACAAAAAACTGCTTTTCTATACAAAAGAATTAATGTTGCTTTACAATGTTTAGAAAAGCTGTTTTTATTTTCAATAATTTTAGTTCGTCCCGGAATGATGAGCAGGGTTCATGGTTTTCGGATGTAATGCGACTAAGTGACTACTTAGTCTAGTTAGAAGATAGGCAGCAGTGTCTTCCTGTCTACTAAAACAACAAACTGCGTTCACCAATTTAGTATAGTAACTATGCTGTAGAGCCTCCCAATGACCACCACAACGAACGGATAAAGGACAACTTTTTATAATCGCCATGCCTGGCATACGAATTGGTGTACGCAGTTTGTTGTTTTAGTAGACAGGAAGACACTGCTGCCCATCCTCTTGATGAGTCACCTTTTACGATAACCAAGGAAGGTGTGGCCCTTTTCTATGCCAGGGATAACCCAAAACGATATACACAATATTCATAACATATGAATGAATGCCCCTAGGGAGAGTGCTCTAGAGTCAGTTCGCGCGTGTACACTGCGCGGTCAGCTGGAGCTAGTGATGCTGGACGAGCCCATACCGATCAGCGAAGTAGAGCCTGCTTCCGAAATCGTCAAGCGATTCGCTACAGGTATGGTATCTTTTTATGTTTTCATGCGTGCAACCAGTAAACGGGAAGAATATAATCATTTATCAGATTTCCGTATTTTTTTTAAATTGATCGTTGAATACCTGTCTCGTCGGTGGCAAGTGCGACTGCTGAGCGTAAAGGCAGAGTGTTATTGGGTTTTTCCGTGTGGAATTTCTCAGTAACAGCCCGAAGGCTGGATTTGTGCCCGGTTGATGGCAAGAAGTTCACTTCCTATAACATGGGACTTAAACATTAAATCAGAGTATACTAGACAGCTCTGCCCAACCCTTCGGGGAATACAGGCGTAATGTTATGATTATAGATCTAGTAAAACTAATGTGTTGTTTTCAAAAGGTTTGAAAACCGCTAAAATTCATGTGTCAATAATGCCATAGATCAGTCAGTCTTTTACGTTACAGTAGTACCATATTATACAGTAGTACGTAAATACTTACGTGTTGTTATTCAGGTGCGATGTCTTTTGGCTCTATATCTCTGGAGGCGCATACGACGCTGGCCATTGCAATGAATCGCATCGGTGGCAAGTCCAACACTGGAGAAGGTGGTGAAAACGCTGACAGATATTTAAACCAGGTAAATATTAAAAAGATTTTAATTAGATGTGCTCTAAAATATAGTTTACTCTGACCACAATCTTTTACTTCGATTTTCTTGCTTTTAAATATTAGTGCTCAACAAGAAATAGTAATAGTTTAATTATCCATTACGTGGCCATGATTAAAAATTTAAACTCATTCATTCAAAATATACTAAAATTAGTTATTTTTGAATGTTAATGTTACAAAAGACTAGTCCCTAAAAGGCTCGCCTTTCATCACTGCTTCCTAGTGTTTAAGCTCAGAAAAATAAACTTTTCACTGAATGACTCTCCAGGGAGAATAATGCAATCTTATCTAATTAATTGTCCACGGGATATAGGTATCTCTACTACTCTAAATAAAAATGTTATTTAATTCTCCCAGGACCCCGAGTTCAACAAGCGCTCAGCGATCAAGCAGGTAGCGTCGGGTCGCTTTGGTGTGACGGCCTCGTACCTCGCGCACGCTGACGATCTGCAGATCAAGATGGCGCAAGGGGCCAAGCCGGGAGAGGGAGGAGAGTTGCCAGGTATGACGCGTTACATTAACATTTAACTCCAGTCTAAAATTGTATTTTCCCATTACCCCGAGTTGTATTTTTTTTAAATAACAAGTTAATCGTCAAAGCCCCGTTGATATCAGTTGCAATGACGTTTAGAAAAATCGAATATTTTACGTTCATCTCCCACCCCAAATAAAAGCTATAACATACAGTACTATGACTACGACATATGCTCGTCGGCAATCTACGTGTTTATGAACCTGTACGAATTAAGTGACCCATCCGGCTCTCGTCACCGAGTGGTTGAATGAGATTAGAAGGCATAGAGTTGTTAATACCCTACTTAACAAATAAAGTTTCTAACAGCTCCATGTTAGATACCATCTTCGTGCGTTCGTATTTCCGAAGATAGACGAAGATTGCCGAGGCGCATAACTTATGTCGTAGCTGTACACACAACCAGACCCTTAATATGTAATGTTATTTTTCAGGTTACAAAGTAACAGAACACATAGCAAAGACACGTTGCTCAGTGGCTGGTGTAGGTCTGATCTCCCCGCCGCCGCATCACGATATCTACTCTATAGAGGACTTGGCCGAGCTCATCTATGACCTGAAGGCCGCCAACCCTAAGGCCAGGATATCTGTCAAACTTGTGTCTGAAGTCGGAGTTGGTGTCGTTGCTTCTGGTGTAGCCAAGGTATGTTTAGTGGTTATTTATTTACTGCATTACGAACTTGATGTCATCGGCAAGCCGTTACGTATTCTGTGTGATGTCGTTCACGAATGTTATAAAGCCAATTATTTACATAGCTTCATGTCGCTATAGTTGTTTCTAAGGCAGGCTGAAAAACGGACGCCAAACATGGCGAAACAGGTTTCCAACTGTGTGTCATACCTCACCCCTTAGTATGAAACGTAATAAGATGCTTAAGCGATAAAAATTTGATGGAAAGCAATACCTACCGTTTTCTTGACGTAACATAATACTTTGTGTTAGTGTCCGTTTTTCCGGCTACCCTAGAAGAAGACATTTTTTTTTTATAAATGTTTTTTGGACATGGTAAGGCGTCATATTATACGCTAAAACACAATACATTATAGTGACTCAATTTATCAAGACCCATCGATAAATTGTTCTCGAATCTAAATCGATAGTCTGTGATGAGCAACCAAATTGCAATATATCATTTTGTTGTCAGGGTAAAGCGGAGCACATAGTGATCTCAGGTCACGACGGCGGCACAGGAGCCAGCTCGTGGACCGGCATCAAGAGCGCCGGCCTCCCGTGGGAGCTGGGCGTCGCTGAGACACATCAGGTGCTCGTGCTCAACGATCTCAGATCCAGGTACGTTCCAGATCATCACACTCCACTGACAAACATAAGGCAGGGAAGGCCTGATTCAGGCTGATTGCTGGAAGCCAGGGTTACCGGTACGAGGACAGCTGTTATGTAGCTCAACGTATTTAACTCGATGCCGGCTAGGAAGTATATTGTCAGGCAAATCATACGGCTATCCCACCGATTTATGATCGTCAGAGTCTATTCAGTCGATTTTTCTACTCCTGCCACTTTATTAGGTGAAACTAATATAAAAATTTTATTTCAGAGTGGTGGTACAAGCTGACGGTCAGATCAGGACCGGTTTTGACGTGATGGTCGCAGCCTTACTCGGTGCTGATGAGTTCGGATTCAGTACCGCACCACTTATCGCTCTTGGTGAGTCCAAATTATAAATAAACTAGCAACACAACAGTGACTATCCATCCAGAATTTAAGTGCTGGGCACCTCCGTCTTTCTCTATCCAGAGCCAATTCGTTCAGTTCTCTGTATGTTATCACTACTGTCTTTTCCTTCAATTGATCTGTGTACTTTCTTCTTGGTCTACCTCGTTTTCTCTTTGCCTTTAATTTACCTTCTATGATGTTCTCACTTCATTTTTCTTATGTTATGTGACTATAACCAAGTAAAATAAACAAGTGTCCCCAATAAGTCTATTTTATAGGGACAATAGATCCGCCAAATACTGTCATGTAATATATACAACTACCTCAACCATTACGCGCGGTGCAACATGTTCTCATACATGCTCTAATACCTCGTCGTTATGTATGAATTGTCCTCTTTACCCTATGCATTACTAGGCCCCACGTCTCAATAAACAAAGCCTAAAAAATGTAAATGGTGAAACTTGAACTCCATTCAGAAAACTACAGGTCTTTTTTTTTGTGAATTTTGCCTTTTTTTCTAAATATTATTTATGCTTCAGGTTGCACAATGATGAGGAAATGCCACTTAAACACATGTCCGGTCGGCATCGCCACTCAGGACCCCGTGCTTCGCAAGAAGTTCGCCGGCAAGCCTGAACATGTCATCAACTACTTGTTCATGTTGGCTGAAGAGGTGGGTGTTATTTTGTTTCACTATTTAAGTAGCCGATAGACAATGCAAAATAAATGGCGTTCTAGTTTCCAACACGTTGCGAAGCGTAACTACGATCATAACCATTTAGGCCTCTATTAGGTTTATGATATACTTAATTAATTTATAGCAGTTCCAATCTCGAGAAACAATCTCTGTTGTCCAGAAAAACAGTACTACAGGTGTCCAAGCTTCATCCTACCTCTCAAATGTCTGGACTGGACTTTAAAAGAGACCTTGAACTCTCAGTTCGTTTTGGGCGTTTCTTCTCAGAGGTAGTTTGTGGAAGCGCAGGGACCTGTTCTAAATGCGTGCTGCCAGTATGACAATACAGCAACACTTTCACATTCTTCTTCTTCTATCGTGTCGTCACGAGCTATACGAGAATAGCTCATGCCGTGGTGAAAAGATTAGCCAGTCAGCAAGGTTGGTAGCGGGGCTCACTGCCCAGGGTGCGCCCCACGTACTGAAGTATCGTCACTCGTGAAGGCTCTTTTCATGCACCCCACTTTCACATTTATTATTAGTGATATTAACATAAAAAGGTTTCTTCCTACAGGTGCGTCAACACATGGCAGAGGTGGGCGTCCGTCGTTTCCAGGACCTCATCGGTCGCACAGACTTGCTCAAAGTGAGAGAGAACAACGACAACCCTAAGGCGAGGATGTTGAACCTCAGCCTTATACTGAAAAATGCGCTGCATATGAGACCCGGCGTCAATATTATTGGAGGATCCAAGTCACAGGTAAGTTTTGACTAAAGGGAGGCGATTTTGAGTCCCGCACTTCATACTTTTCGTTTTAGTATGAATAGAATAACACCGCACTGTAAAGTGATGATGAAACAGTGGCTGTTAAGTTACAAAAAAACTTTACAAACTAGTAGAGCGTTCTATTAAAAAGATTACCTCGCCTTTGCCGTCGTGCAGTCGAGTAAAAATGACATTATCACTGTAAGACTAGAACTAGTCTATACATTTGGTTATAAACCATAGTAACGCCGATTAGCTCGCTAAAGGGCATTTTGCGATAAATAGTCGATAGGTTTTGTTACCAGCTGGTTTATCTGGAGACCCTTCAGGTCTCGCCAATAACTGCCCGATTACGTAGAAACGGTCCCCTAGGACCATTTACAGCAGTCATATAGACAAAAAAAAAGTTACCTGCTGGGCTAACATGCGCAGTTAGAGATAATTTTGTCGATTCATTATCTCGTGCTGAGAAGAGATTAGCAATGCATTATGTCGTATCGACACGAGATAATTTGACAACAAAATTATCTCGCGCTGCGAATTTTAGGTTAGCTGAGGTTAACTATATCGCGTAATCTTTCCCTTAATGAAAGAGATCGACAGTCATCAGCAAAGCGGCCACGATGTATAAATATTACAGTAAAACCACAGTCTACCTATATCTTACTCCTTACAGTCGGTCAACGTAGAACATTGTCACAGAGCAATCGTGCGGGGGGTTGCGGGGTGAAGGGGCGGAGGTTATGTCCCGAGTAGCCATACTGCTACTCGGGACATAAATTCCAGGGCTCGCACTTTTTGATTTCAAATTAGATTGATATCGTTCATAGAAATTATCTTAACCCTTTGGCTCGACGAGATTTTGACATTTGTCATACCCGCTGACTCGGGGAGTTGTCGCGTCAATTAATTGAATTAAGTCACCAAATGCAGGAATTTGCACGCAAGTTTTAAGTATGAATTTAATGTGAAAATTATTTTATTTCATTAATATTGTACCTAATATGTCTAGTAAATTTCTTTAAAAATGTGCTGTTTACGTGAAGCTACGTCAACATAATGCGAAATTAGAATAAAATAGATATTTAATATACCTATATCCAAATATTAGTTGAGATAGATTAGCTCAAAAACAATAATTAACGTACCTAGTTACGTGTTGAAACGCTGAAGGGACAAGTTAAACATAGTTTCTTTTTCTTTTCATTTTCACTTTTACCATTATTCAAATACAAAAACGGATAAAAAAACACAATTCAATTCAGTAAAAATTGTACGTCGACTTAATTCGAACCTAGTGCTGACCATCAATCCAAAATTGTTAATACAATACAAATGTTGCATTCAGCCAAATCGATACTCATTCAGCCTAATCGAAACTCATTCATCCTAATCGAAAAATAATCATTAAATAAATAAAATCGCTCGAAAGTTCATTAATGACATTTATTTATTTTCGGCATAGCTACAAATAAATAATTTCACGTGAATAGAAATTATTTTTCCAAAACCTAAAGTATTGGCACAGATTAAATATTAGTACAAGTAGAATGAACACGAAGATATTTTAAGTATCTAATAGACATAATTAGAATGTAGTACCACATTCTCTCCTATATTACTACATGCAGTCGGTCAACGCGGTACATTGTCGCAGAGCATTCGTGCTAGGGTTTGCTGAGGAAAGCGAGCAGCAGAGAGGCGGAGCTTATGTCCTAATCTGCCATACCGCAGCTCGGGACATAAATTCCTGGGCCTTTGCTTCCTGATTTCAGATAGAAGTGAAATAGTTCATAAGATAGAGGACGTACTACTATAATCAGGTTTTAATAATGTTAAAGGACATACGGTCGGTTCACAAAACAAACATGGCTAAGATCGATTTCTAAATCTAAGATAGCGGCTACGAAAACTTACTACTTATTCATCATGGGTGATATTTCCATGGTTTTCATGGCTCCAGTTGCAGAAAATGAGGTCAAAACATGAAAAGTTCACTAGTCGTCATGGGTGTCAATTCTGTAGTTTTCGGTGGCGCTGAGGCCGAAAATGGGGACAAAATGAAATTCCAAGATAGCGGCTACAAAAATTTGCAAATTAGTCGTCATGGGTTTCAAAATCGTGATTTTCGGGGGTGTTAATGCCGAAAATGAGATTAAAATCCAAATCCAAGATGGCGGTTACGCAAATTGGCTAGCTGTCATGGATGTCAATCCCATGATTTAAGGGCTAGTAAATTTCATTTAACTAGGTAGTGAACTTTCATGACGGCTATCTTGGATTTAGGAGTAGAATTTATTTTCGGCTTCAGCACCCCCGAAATCTATGGAAATAATATAATTATGAAATAATAAGTAAATTTTCAAGGCCGCCATCTTGAATTTAAGAATAACTTATGTCTACCTACTGCTGCAAGGCTTATCCGCTGCGACTATCAGCTCGTCAAAATGTTAAGGTCTAAAAAATGTTGTAAAAGTGCCAAGTAAAGATGGCTGAACTACTGTTGCCTTTGCACCCCTGTCCAAATAAAACGAGCAAAATTTCATAAAGCGTTTAAAATCGATCTCGAAATAAAATCCTACTTCAAAACCCAGAGGTGCCTAGTCTGAGGTGAAACATTTAAGAGTTCGTGTAATGTTACAATTATTCGCCATTTTCACATAACAGCATGTTCATTGCTCGTTTTACGTTCTAACTTATTCGAATTCTAACTACTACATTATAAGTAAATGCTTCCGGTCAGCATCCGACTTAAGATGGCCCAAGGCCTCATCAATGTCTCGCATCGAGAATGCCAAAAGCTTTCCGCCATTAAATCTTCCCCGAAATCAAATACTCACTACGCCTATGTCAGATATACTGGGCACCCTATACCATCTACGCCTTCAAAAAATAAAGTCTATAATGTATGACCCCCTCACCCTCTTCACCTCTCTTTTGTTTTTTTTTCGCTTATTCACAACCGTCAACCATCCTGGACATAATAAAATTAATATTCTATGTAGGTACCTATGCAATTTAAAATTAGTACATGAAGGCGTAGGCGAGGTACCTAGATTTCGCACTATTAAGATCCCGTTTAACAATTTTAAACCTTATTACAAGGAACGTTTCGTAGATAATTATTATTTTACTGCCGATATTGCGTCATTATTAGAATTTATTTTTTGAATTTTGAATAAAGAATATCAGTCTACGGATGCATTGGATTCCACGGTGAAGTTTCGGTACGAATATTTATTGATGTAGCCACAGAGGATTATGATTTATGATGAATCTAAATCTATTTTATTTTATTTAAATGTACCTACTGACTTATTACGATATTTAAAAAAAAGTATCTTTGATTGCTTGATTATAATTTTAACATAGAATGTTATATTACATCAAACATGTAAAATATTTATTATAATTAAAAAAATCGATTTTTGGTGTTACTTATTTTTATTAAATCGATTCGAACAAAATCACAACGAAATAATCGATTCACATAATCACTTTCTCACATCATTAACCATAAAAAAGTAATATGGCGGCTGATTCCGAATCCCAAATTGAGTAGTGATAACAAAGATTTCGTGATATTTTACGTACGTTTACGTTTTACGTTAAAACATGGGCTTTTTCTAGTAGTATATCGCATTTGTCTATAGATGATGGATTGTTTTTAACCACGCCTACTGTGTAATTTGTGATATTAGTGATAAATGAACAACAACAAAAGTTCAACTGGCGGGAAGCTTTTACTTTGGATATCAAAAACTTTGTTATCACTACTAAAATTACCAAAACTATGGATGATTTCCTCGAGTTAATAAATGATTTACTCATTTTGTGATGATTGGTAGTCCAGAATCCATTCTTTTTATGATTTTTAGCGTCCACCACGACTGTCATCAAATGGCGGTTATCGCATTTATACATTCAGTTTTGTAAAGGTAAATATTAAAACTCGTGCGCTAAATAGGATTGATTCAATGGTACTCAAACTTGAGCTTTTTATTTAGTTCTTATAAATTTCATCCAATAACAAGATCCGATAAGTAGATAATTAAATGTTTACATTATTAATTAGGATGTCGTATGACCTAATTCTGGGCCCCGATCGGGGTCGAAAACGAGTTTACGGTAGTTCTTGTGTTCGTCCCCTTTCGGGGCCCGCTACGGACTATACGGTTAATTTATTATTGATATGTATGTGTACCTATTACGAGAATATTATTATAAAGTCTGTTTACTAATCCAAGATGGCGGCATACATACATTTTCAAATGATTGTTCGTGGGAAGTCATTTCCACAGTTTTCGGGGTCACTGATGCCGAAAAAGACGTCAAAATCCAAATCCAAGATGGCGGCCATGAAAATTTGTAAATTAGTCGTCATGGATGTCAAATCCAAGGTTTTCTGGGGTGCGGATGCCGAAAATGAGGTCAAAATCGAAATCCAAGATGGCGGCTACAAAAATGTCAAATTCGTCGTCACGGGTGTCATTTCCATAGTTTTCGGGGGTACTGATGCCAAAATTGAGGTCAAAATCCATTTCCAAGATGGCGGCTATTAAAATTTCAATTTAACCATCATGGGTGTCATTTCCATGGTTTTCGGGGGTACTGATGCCGAAATTGAGGTCAAAATCCATTTCCAAGATGGCGGCTATTAAAATTTCAATTTAACCATCATGGGTGTCATTTCCATGGTTTTCGGGGATGCTGATGCCGAAAATGAGGTCAAAATCCATTTCCAAGATGGCGGCTATTAAAATTTCAATTTAACCATCATGGGTGTCATTTCCATGGTTTTCGGGGGTACTGATGCCGAAAATGAGGTCAAAATCCATTTCCAAGATGGCGGCTATTAAAATTTCAACTCAAACTCAATCTCAAAACTCATTTATTCAAAATAGACTAGAATTACTTAGTTCTTTTTGAACGTTAGTTTTACAATATTATAGACATCCCACAAAAAGCCCTCCCTTCACCGCTTCCTAGTGTTTTTGCTGTGAAGAAGAAACGGCGCAACAAACTCCCCAGCAACACAGATATGTCTGTCAAGTGAATAAATTAATTGACTCTATACAACAAAAATCATCATATTTTTTACAATAATAAAATTATGCAAGTACAGGTAAAAACAAATTAAAATTAAAGCATATAAATCAATTCTGTATGAATTGTGTTAAATTTAATCATAATCGTATCTAACTAATATAGATACACCATAAACCTACATCTAAAAACTATTGGTTACCAGGGAACTCAGGGAAGCCACATGTGCAGAAAAGAACTAGCGCCACACGTCCCTATCGTCAACATAGTCGTTTATCTTATAATATGCCTTTTTAATGAGAACTGATTTAACGTGAGATTTAAATTTGCCCTCAGTGAGATCCGTAATTGATTTGGGAAGCTTGTTATAAAATCGAACACAGTTTCCTAGGAATGACTTATTCGTTTTGGATAATCTAAATTTAGGGACTACTAATTTGTGTTTGTTCCTAGTATTTATATTATAAACGTCGCTTTTTACACTATACATTGGCAGATTTTTACGTACAAACATAATGTTTTCAAAAATGTAAAGGGAAGGCATCGTCAGAATATTAATCTCTTTAAAGAAATCTCTAAGGGACTCCCGAGGGCCCATATTATAGATCGCGCGGATTGCCCTCTTCTGTAATATAAATATCGAGTCGCGATCGGCCTCTGCCCCCCACAGCAGAATACCATAAGACATGATGCTGTGGAAGTACGCAAAATAAACAAGTCGGGCAGTAGGTATGTCAGTTAGCTGTCTAATTCTTCTGACTGCAAAAGCAGCAGAACTTAACCTACTAGAAAGGGCAGTTATATGAGCTCCCCACTGTAATTTGGAATCTATTGTTATGCCTAGAAATACAGTTTGATCTACTATATCCAGTTTACTGCCGTCAAGCGTTATGTTTACTCCTACATGGGGAACGTTTGGCAATGAGAACTTCAGACATTTCGTTTTAGTCGCATTTAATAAAAGATTATTTGCCGCAAACCATTTCGATAGAGCGGATAAACTACTATTTACATTTAAAAGATCTATGTCTTTCCTATTGATTTTAAAAATAAGGGAAGTGTCGTCCGCGAACAAAATTATGTCAGATAGTGCCGACATCATGTAAGGAAGATCATTAATATAAGCAAGGAATAGAAAGGGGCCCAGAATCGAGCCCTGTGGCACAACTTAACCATCATGGGTGTCATTTCCATGGTCTTCGGGGGTGCTGATGCCGAAAATGAGCTCAAAATCTAAATGCAAGATGGCGGCCATAAAAAAATTCAAATTAGCCGTCATGGGTGTCAAATCCATGATTTTCAGGGACGCTGATTACAAAAACAAGATCAATTCTCAAATACCTAATAAATAGGGACCACGTTTTACCTGGCAAATCTCATTTAACTGGTAAATTTTTTTGACCGCCTTTTATTATCGAGGAATACTTAGGCTTTATTTCCGGCATCAGCACCCACGAAAACAATAGAAGATAACCATGAATAATAAGTAATTTTCTATGACTCCATCGTAGACTTGCGAATAATTTATGACTCTTACCTACCCCCGCAAGCGTTAGCCACTGCGACTGTAACCTCGACAAAATTTGTAGTTTTAAATATTGTTAGAATATTCCAGGATAAGATGGCGAAACTGCTGCTACATACCTTTGCATTATTTTGTCAATCGTCAAAATTACGCATGCGTGGTTTTCTTTTTGCGTGTCACTGTTTCTATAAAACGTTAATTAATTTGGACGTTTGTTTGATAAAGTTTGTGTAATTTATTTTATGTGACAACCCTTTGACAAGTGTTACCAATTTTGACATTTCATAGGACCTGTCAAATGTATGGGCGTTGACCCACTGTATGTAGTAAGTAGGTACACTGTGGTAAAACCTTGTATTGCAGGACTTCCAGCTGGAGAAGCGTCTGGACAACCAGCTGATCGAGCAGTGCAGCAGCATCTGGGACGGCTCGCAGCAACATGTAGACATCACAATGAGGATCACTAATGAAGACCGCGCCTTCACATCCACGCTGTCCTACCATATCGCTATGTGAGTTACTTATGTTGAGTACCAGACTTATCTGTATGTAATGGTTTTTTGACCTGCTTAAGCCGTTTCTGTCTTGATCAGTGTGAGGATACCCCTACTAGTCATAGCCCTCGTCGACACGAAATCAAAAGTCATAAAGTCAAAGTCAAAGTTTTTTATTTCAAATAGACCAGATTACAGGCACTTTTAAAACGTCAAAACTAGGTGCACGGTTCCAAAAGGTAGGTTCTATGGAGAAGAGCCGGCAAGAAACTCCATGAATACTCTTTTTAAAATAGTAGATCATGACTATTCATGACAATTCCATTACAGTAGTGTGCGACATAGAATGAGAATAATGCAGGTTAACGTAATAAATAAACTCAGATAAGAGTAACAAATAGAAAAATATGCCTTCTGGGATTGCCGTAGCAGTTAAGAGCCGACCAGTCCCGACAGACAGCACCCGTTCACGAGTATGACGTGCACATCTGCATCGCTTAGCTCAACCATATTGTAGGGAACCCAACGACCGGATATACAACGCCACCATCAGCAGGACATTTATGTGAGCATGACAGACTCATACTGCCAGACAATAGGCAGTAAAATTATATGATTATAGGTGCATCATTAATTGCTGCATGATGCTCATACTTTACAGTGGAATACAAGCATTATAAAGCGATATTATCAAAGTAATAATTATAAAACAAAATCAAACTATTTAGCCAGAGTATCATACAATAAATAATAAAATTAAAATGCAATAATAAAATTTGAATTAAAAAGAAAAAAAAAAGAAAAAAAAAGTATATATATATATAGTCAGAAATATATAGAAATGTATTCAACATTAATTTGAACTAAAAGCTAACTACTTCCAAACTGTTTTTCAATAGCTTTCAGTCAGAATATTTTAGTCCGTGTTATATACTCACTCACTCTACATTTGAACAGGAAATATGGCGACGATGGCTTACCAGATGGCAAAACAGTGAACATTTCCCTCACTGGCTCGGCCGGACAGAGCTTCTGCGCCTTCCTGTCTAAAGGGATCACCGTCACGCTAGAGGGCGACGCTAATGATTATGTTGGTAAGTGCACAAATTGGATGAAACCATAAATCATTTATATACTAACTCTGATCACTACGCACAATGTCTGTTTCGCGCGATAAAGACAGAAAATGTGCCCTGTCCTCCCCTCCTCTAAACATTTTAAGCCGCGTAGCCTCCATTTTTATTTTTGAGGGAATATTGATGGAATCACTACGCTTTGAAGGCGGATAGGTGATCGCGGATCCTATTATGCTGGATCCACACGTTTGGCAAACCTCGACAAATCATCACAAATTCAAACGTGTGGACAGAGCGTTTGCCTTGGCTTGTGTAGGCTTGCAAGCGCTTGCGACGGGTACACTACAATAATACGAAAAACTAAATTCCGATATTCTTAATCCCGATTTTTATAATACCGATTTTCATAATTCCGAATGGTTTAAAACTCCTAATATGACAATTCCGATTAATCATAAAACCTACTTTTATAAATCCTAAATTACAAAACGCCTAACGTTTATAATTACGAATATCAAAATTCCGAGTTTCAATACACCTAACAATAAAAAGTCAGATTCAATAATAATCCGAAACATCAAAAATACGAATTCCGATTATTAAAATACCTATTATTTAAAAGTCCGAAATTAAAACGCCTAGTAAACCTAAATAGCAAAACAGATGGTTCAACTTTATCCAAAGGGAGCAAGTTAATTATTCATAGGAAGGTAGAAAAAGAAACTAAAAACAGAATCACTTTCCCTACTTATAATAACATAATTGTGGGAAAAATATTTTTCTCTCATTTAAATATTTTTTTCTTTAAACTCACCATTACGCAGTCGCGTCTAACCAACTGCTCACCATTACGCGCTTTTTTATTAAGTATATGTAATTAATCGGTTCCAGCACTCGCCGGCCGCTGCCGCGGCACGCTCGCTTCGCTCGCTCGGCTCGTGCGTAGGGGGTCGCAGTTCTAACCTAACCTAACCAACTGCTCACCTTTCTGTGTTATGTTTAATACTCTATTGCTTGACATAATGTTTATTGTTTTCGGAAAATTGTAAATCGGAATGCTGTTTTTCGGGCCAAGAATACATCGGATGTTTAATAAATTCTTCGTATTTTTGAAAGTCGGAAAACAAATAAATCGTATTTATGGCATTCGGTAAAATAACTTTCGTGTTTTTTATTAGTCGGTATTTTATTTTTAAGGAATTATCAAATTCGGATTTTTGAACATTGGAATACCCAAATTCGGAATAAAATATTTCGGAATATTTGGGTGTTCCCGCTTGCGACCGATCCGATCGAGTGTCGGTTTTTGATGTCCAAAATCAAAGAAGTTTGCGGCAAGCGGTTGGGATCTATCGACACACGTTTGTGCGTTGTTGGTATCGCTTGCGCACAGGTGGCGAGTAGACGTGCGTGCATCGATATCAAAATATTATTGTTAATTGAGTAGTGCGTAGTTTCCAAATGAGTAACTGGTCTATTAACGAAATTTTGAAATTTTCCGTTTACTTTTACTCTTTCAATTTTGCTTTTTTTTATAATAAAAATAGTATAGACCAAATTTGATAGCCGACAAAAGATCGCCGTCCGTCATGCTTGCTTCTTCAAAACGCACTAGCACACTCGCAAGCGTGTGGATAGCGCTGTTTGGATCACCTAATTTATCCAAGCATTTGTAAGGTTTTGTGGCAAGTGGCAAACGTGTGGATCCAGCATTACAATACAAGTACCAAACAACTTTGCCTCTCTGAAGTGAGGAACAGAATGCTTAAAGCTTAGTTTCAGACAAGCAAAGTTATTTGGCACTCTTAAAATAAGTTTTGTCGCTCTGGAAACAGGCTTTGTTCTGTTCCTCACCTCAGAGGTGCAAAGTGCTGCCATTTTGACTGTATGTGTTTCAAATCTCAGTTTTGGTTTATTACAGGTAAGGGCTTGTCTGGTGGTAAGGTCATCATTTACCCACCTAAGGCGTCTCCCTTCGAGTCTCATCTCAACGTCATCGTAGGAAACGTTTGCTTATACGGAGCCACATCTGGACGCGCATATTTCAGGTTCGTTATATCTTTATTCAATTAAATTTTGAAAACTTTTTTGCCCTTGTTGAAAACCAGCATTATAATAGTTTTCCTTAATTACTGATGATTATGGTTCCAAATACAAGCTATAAACTGTATCCTTTATCTATTAAAATCATTAATATGTTGGTCTAGTGATTCTCATTAAATCATATTAGCTCACAAACGTCTCATGGGCATTGCAATGAATGGTCAAAGTGAAAATTGCCATAATTACCAGATCCATTGCCATACTTAGATGGCTTGATTTTTGAGGTTTGTACTTTTAAGCAGACATGAGGACACTGTTTCTCCCTAGAGTAGAGAGGGTGACCTCATTGCCGGAAATCACACGGAACCACCTGAAAGGCTGATTTCAAACAAAAAAGCCGCTACCTAATAAAAAAATTATCGTTATGGAAATTTAAAAATATTAGTATTTGTACTTGACAGGGGTATAGCATCAGAACGTTTCTGCGTGCGCAACAGCGGCTGTATCGCCGTAGTGGAGGGAGTGGGCGACCACGGCTGCGAGTACATGACGGCCGGTATTGCGCTTATATTGGGACTCACCGGAAGGAACTTCGCGGCCGGCATGAGCGGTAACTACTTGATAATTACATTATTTGAACTGTTAAAGATCACCTCTGGACCTCTTTCCTAAAATAGATGGTAATGCCCATCGCTGACCTGGGATATTTGAACTGTTTTATGATTGTCCCACAATCTGTTAATTGGCGAAACTCTCCGCACTAAACAACCAAGAAATTGACTGCAAGGCTAGTTCTAACTGCGTATGACTCTGGTGACTCTGTTGGCTGACACAGACGTGTGGTACAGTTCGACACAACTAATAAGTAACATCGATCTTGATCGAACAATCAATGATCATTTTCGCGCCACTCACACTTATTGCGCCATCGTTAAGTTCACTTTTTACTGCAGCACTAATAAACATTCGTGGTCTTGAAGTCGCACTCAGTTCGGAAGTGATCGGTTTTACGAAGTTCGCCGTTAAGACTTCTTAGTTGTGTCGTTGATATATCCACTATTTGTCTCTCGTTATCAATCTCATTGATTGGCAGCTAGGTACACTATGTGGTAGACATGTGTCAGATATATCAAAACGAATTCAAAAACCGATTTCAAACACAAATCGATTCGTATCGATTTCTCAAACTAGAAAATTCGATTTCAAATCAAATCACTGAACGAACGAATCCGAATCGACAAATAAAATCAATGGATATCACCAAACGAATCGTGTGTGTATCCAAAATCCAAACGCAAACTTATGCCTAGAAAATCGCTTTCTCTCTTTCTAACATAACGGAACTTAGCGGAATAAAAAGGATAGCATGAATTTTGCGATTTAGATTTCGGTTTATCGGTACCGGAAATGATGAAATGCGATCAATGTCATCTTTACTGCTAAGTTTTTAAAGACTATAATTGCGAGATAATACGTTGATGTATTTTGGTTTATGGATTAATGTTTTTAACTAGAAATAATGTACCTATTGTTTTCGTTTAGATGAAAATCGCACAAATCGTTAGTACTTACTCCTTAGCTAATAAAACGAAATCTAAGTACTCAACCGAATTGGCGAGGTTAGGCGCTACTGAAATCGGATTTCTAAAAACGGATTTTGAAATCGATTTTGATATCTGAAATCTGATAAATATCAGTTTGCATTCAAAACCAAAAACGCCCATGTCTACTATGTGGAATAGTTTAACGTTTCAAGAATCGACATCGTGCGTTTCTCCCTTTCATAAATGGTAAAATTTCAGGTGGTATCGCATACGTGTATGACATTGATGGCTCTTTCTCCGGAAAATGCAACCACGAGATGGTGGAACTGTTGCCTCTGGAGTTACAAGATGACCTGGACTTTGTACAACAGCTGTTAGAAGAGTTCTACCAGTACACTGGGTTAGTAACTACATCACACTAGTTTATTATTTCTATCTATTTTTGACGAGACTTAAGTGCACTTTACGTCACTATGGAGCCTCATAGGTGCCTCCTATTTTATGAGAGGTTGAATGGCAGTCGCTCCTTGTAAAATCAGAATTTTACACAGAGCGACTGCCATCTATTCTATCCAACAGCACCAGGAAATGCAGCGGAATTAGCTGCACTTGGATAGACTGGAAGTGATTTTTTTTCGAACATCATACCTATAATTATTATGATAGGCAGCTGTTACTCACGCGTCTTTAAATATGATTGGTTACTATGCATTCTGCCGGCCTCTCTTGGGTGCCTACTACAATACTTATTGTGAACACAGTAAGTATTGGGAGGCCGAAAACATTATTTTTGTTGGCACCATTTCGATTCGATGTCTTTCAATCATAAAAAAATACAGTAATAGAATTTACTTTATATTCATTTCAGTTCATGTTTATATTTTACAACAATTAATGTTTTCTTATTTTTCTATTCTGGAGTTTGGATTTGTACCTAGTTATTGGCAGAAGGCCCACTCCCCATTACGTGGCTATAAAAATAACGGCGAAATGAGGGTGTACTATACAACTCTGCCCGACCCTTCGGGGAATACAGGCGTGATGCTATGGTATGTTTACGTTATTTTTATATTCCAGCTCATTAATCGCAGAAGAATTCCTCAAAACATGGCCGGAGCCCGCCAAGAAGTTCATCAAGGTATTCCCATATGAATACCAGCGCGCTCTCAAGTCCATGGCCGTCAAGCAGCCCAGCCAACACAAACTGGAGACCAACGGGAAGGCCGAGAACGGAGTGCTGGATATAGAGGAGACGGTGAGAGATGTTGAGCTGGAGACCAAGAATCTAGAGAAGATTCTGGATAAGACTAGGTTGGTGGATGTTGCGTATGTTTAGGTTTGTTTAAGTGTCCTCTAATAGCCGATTTATCTGAGGAATTGACAGCTTTTCTAAAGAAATTCTAGCAAAAACCTCTTCCTCAGATGAACGCTATACGATGTTGGTAAAATCGGGCTTAGGGATGGTGTATTTTCGTAAACCAATTCTTCAGTAACAATATTTTTTCTTTATTGACCGTGATTGTTTGCATTCTTAGACAATTTGCTCATCCTTATTAATAGAAAACTTTGGTTCCCTGTTTGACCTCTCATGCTCGCTCATTACATGTCAACGCTCGCGGTGAGGACGCACTTTCACGGGAACTTTAAATGTCAAAAGTCGTTTACATTTTTTTTGTGATGTTAATCTCTCATAACTAGAACTCTGCTAACGGCCGTTTTGCCAAGTTATAATGTACTTATTAACTCTCGCGACTACATTCTCAGTACTTGGTATATAAAACATATCTAATATAAACCGAAACTTTCAGGGGCTTCATTAAATACCCCCGTGAGACCACAATGTACCGTCCAGCGGAGAAGCGTCTCCGCGACTGGGACGAGATCTACAACTTCGGTCACGTGCGGCGAGGACTACGGGTACAAGCCGCGCGTTGTATGGAGTGCGGAGTACCCTTCTGTCAGAGCTCGCATGGCTGCCCACTTGGAAATATTATACCCAAATGGAACGATCTCATCTTTAAGGGAGACTGGCATCAGGCGCTGGATCAGCTGCTGCAGACTAATAACTTCCCAGGTATGTCATGTTTAAGTCTATCAAATCAGTTTATCGCCGACCATCGGTAGATGTAGGTCTCTGTATCTAGGTCGCTATGCTAGGGAAACAAGTTAGTTACGCACCGATGTTACATGTGGAGAAATCTTCGTGGATACTCTCCTTCTTAGAAAAGGCAAAGGGTTATGTTCGGCTTTTACCGACTAAAACCACCACGGTGTTCTTTCGGGAGGTCCTCGAGGCTGGGTTCGCGGTATTCGCTAGTACATTCACTGTTACCCTAGAACCGATAGTCTGGCAGACTACCACTGGCAAGGTGGTTGATGTTGTAATTTAGCCAGTCTATGTGTGTTCCGTGTGGTACCGGAAGTAAAGAATAGCACTACCCTATCTCTTCCTATGGCTGTCGTAAAAGGTGACTAAGGGATTCACTAGAGGATGGGCAGCAGCGTTCTCTGAGTACTTTAACAACCATACTGCGATCGCTAACCCGCCTGCCAAGCGTGGTGATTATGGCAAACTCCCACCAACATGGCTTGGGGGAGGCCTATGTCCAGCGGTGGACTTCTTTTGGCTGAATGGTGATGATGATGTGTCATTAAAGTAGTCAGTAGACAAATGATGATGCTTAGAAGTGTTAAACAGTATGTAATCATAGTTATCATCATACGAAATAGTGTAAGGTCCACTGCAGGACTTAGCTCCGTCAACGAATTTTCACGACAAACAGTTGACTGCTTGCACTCAATGACAATACAAGTGTTGTTCTTTCCCAGAGTTCACGGGTCGCGTGTGTCCGGCCCCGTGCGAGGGCGCGTGCGTGCTGGGCATCTCGGAGCCGCCCGTCACCATCAAGAACATAGAGTGCGCCATCATCGACCACGCCTTCGAGAGCGGCTGGATACAGCCCGACGTACGTTCTACGATATCATACTTACTACTTATACTTTAAAACCAAAGTCTGATGACAAAAAGAAAAACTGTAGCAATAAAGCATAGTTTGCCAAACATGGATATATCATGGTGTATTAGTAGATTGTTTATTGAGATACGAAACTAACTGTTTAGCGTGATATATTTAAAATAATGTTCACCATTATATGTATAATATATTTATTTGTTTATAGATACCAACGTACAGAAATGGAAAGACAGTAGCTGTGGTCGGCTCTGGACCGGCTGGTTTAGCTTGCGCACACCAATTGAATAAGGTATAAAACTTAAACCCAATACTCCACAAATTCAAGATTTTTTTTAATATTGTGTCAGTATCCTTGTACAACATCAATATTTATTTGCTTCGATACAATTTACATGTGACTTCAAAAACTATTGATTTTTGGAATTTATAATTTAAAAAAAACATCACTTATACGAAAAGTTGTACTACACTTCATAATATAGTATTATGATTTTCGCAGGCCGGCTACACAGTGACAGTATTCGAGCGCAACGATCGTCCAGGCGGTTTGCTCCAATACGGCATCCCTACCATGAAGTTAAGCAAGGAGGTCGTAGCGAGACGTATCAAGCTCATGACTGCTGAGGGAATCTCCTTTAAGTGCAACGTCGACGTCGGACGAGACATATCTGCGAGTGACCTGGCTAATGAGTAAGAGTATATTCTTTTTTTAACCGACTTCAAAAAGGAGGAGGTTCTCAATTCGGTTGTATTTTTTTTTTTATTTTTTTTTTTTTTATTTTTTATGTGTGTTACCTCATATCTCCGTCATTTATGAACCGATTTGAAAAAATCTTTTTTTGTTCGAAAGGGTATACTTCCCGATTGGTCCCATTTAAATTTTGTTATGATCAGACCATGAACTTCAGAGATATGGAACGGAACTCCTCATCGGATCAAAGCAAAATTCTCAAATTACTAATATTGCTTTGTTTATATTTGCTGTTGGGAACTGACTACTTGAAAAGAGGAGGGGGTGCGTGTCCTCCCCTCCCCCCCTTTGGAATGTTTTCCAAATATCGTGTAAGGTATCATTGGAAAGGACTTTTATGCCCGACTACGTCAAAGCCAAAAAGAAGGGTTATGAAGGAGGGGGTTAAAATTATGACACTAAAACGTATTTAATAAAAAATAAACTTTAAAAAAAAGTAAAAACCGACTTCAAAGAAAAACTAAAAGGAGTAAAATAATTACCATAATATAAAATTAACAGTTTCAGAAGTCGGTGCAACTCTACACTGAAGCAAATAGAAGCCACCGACTTCTGAAACTGTTAATTTTATATTATGGTAATTATTTTACTCCTTTTAGTTTTTCTTTGAAGTCGGTTTTTACTTTTTTTTAAAGTTTATTACCTTGGTGTATCGTTGTTATGAATGTGTTATAGGATTGCCAGATTAGTTTCGGAATCGACTGAAACCCACAATTATGCTCTTTACAATACCCGCCAAACTTTTTGATCATGGTTACGCAGCAGCAAAATATTGAGGTCGCTATTGCGTAACCATTCGCATGACGTTAGGGGCGGTCATGAAATTTCGCGCGTACTGTACGTGGCGTAGCAATGTAGCTTGGCAAACTGATCGTGGTTACGTTAACCTGCATTATTCTCATTCTATGTCGCATACTACTGTAATGGAACTGTCATGAATAGTCATGATCTACTATTTTAAAAAGAGAAATAATAAATCAAGCCACAAATTTATTTATTGGCCACGTGACCAAACTTCTCATTTTATAACTAAGCAACGGGAAAATGAGATAACCTCTAACAAACTAATTCGACTTTTTTACAACGCCAACTAAATTTTTGGGCACCCCGACACGGATAGGTTAGGTTCGAAGGGGATGACCCCTCATCCCCGTCGTGTTAGGTTACTTTAAACCCTGCAGACAGAAATAGGAGCCGCGCGCAGCGGGGCTCCGTCGACTCTTTTTGTTTTTATTGTGAAAATGAAAGTGGGTGACGAACAGTGGCTAAGATAGTATCATTCAGACGCTCGTTAATTGTGGCTGACTTAGTAATTTAGAAGCCAATGTAGATTTTTAGAGGCGAATAATGCTATTAAAAAGAAGTCTGTTTAATTAGCACCCTTTTAAAAAGAGTATTCATGGAATTTCTTGCCGGCTCTTCTCCATAGATCTTTCTTTTGGAACCGTGCACCTAGTTTTGACGTTTTAAAAGTGCCTGTAATCTGGTCTATTTGAAATAAAAAACTTTGACTTTGGTCGGGCAGTCTCGAAAAAACCTGTCTCTTATAAATATCAATGTTACTTTGGAATTTTCACTGCTGGGAATAGTTGCAGTGCCAGTCTAGTACTATTGCCCGTCACTTGCCTAAAGCGCTAAATCCAGAAGCAACTTAAATAACGCAAATTATTGAAGCAAGTGCTTGCCTACCTGTTTACACTAAAAGCAAGTTTTGTTAAAACCTTACACGGGCAGCTTGCTACAAGTCAGATAAGTCGAAAAAACGTCCAGAAGTCTACTTGCTGCTGGTGTGTCCCCATTGAAAGTCGGTTGCACATTGTGTGTGGATTTAAGCTGGCAAGTTTCTTTGTCAGC
This sequence comes from Amphipyra tragopoginis, assembly GCA_905220435.1. Lineage (NCBI taxonomy): Eukaryota > Metazoa > Arthropoda > Insecta > Lepidoptera > Noctuidae > Amphipyra > Amphipyra tragopoginis. The sequence goes on along the minus strand of HG991997.1, from coordinate 5,334,524 downwards.
GTAATCGTTCTTCGTCGCTCTGACAGAAGACCGACCGAGTATTTATTCATGCATCTTCTTCCCCCAGATATAATGCTCTAGTGCTGTGCATGGGTGCGACGTGGCCTCGTGACTTACCTCTTAAAGGTCGTCAGCTCAACGGCATCCACTACGCCATGGAGTTCCTCGAGAACTGGCAGAAGAAGCAGATGGGGGCCACACATCATCACCAAGCTAAAGATAACCCGGAGCTCAACGCCAAGGATAAGAACGTACTAGTTATTGGAGGAGGAGATACTGGGTATGTATGAATCAATTAAACATAACGAAGCAACAAAAAGAGTTTTTTTTGTCATAGAACGTATTGAAATATCAATAACGATCGGTCCACTGCTGGACAAAGGTAAACAGCCATTACACTGGGCAAAACAGTTGTTGACCATAATGCGACTCCTTGGTGTCAGCACTGCCCATTACTAGCGTGCTATCTACGGCATAATCTTACTGATCTCTGATTCAGAACTTTCGAAAAGTTGGTTGACAAACAATTCAGTTTGTTATCTCGTTTTCTCTCGTCACGACAATCGTAGACAAAACGAGATAACTAACCGAATTGGTCGATACCTGACCTTTGGAATCAGGGAGCAGGTCAGTAAAACTCCGTATGTTAATGTCAAAAGCACTGATAATAATCTAGCGCGTCGAAGTTGACAAAATAAGAGCCATATGGCTCTTTGCTTTGAAGTAATTATCTAGAACATTTCAGTATTAGCAACTCCTTAAATTTAAGCATTGCTGTATCCACTATTACAGCCAGTGGCAAATAAAAGTAACAAGCATGTGAAGCTCCTTTTTCTTGTTAGCGTGTCGATGGCAAAAATTAAATAAAAAATAAACTCAATTTGTTTTGTCCTAAATTCAGTAAAACTTGCAAAGTTGGCATAAAACACGTAAGTAACAACTAACTATAAATATTTGTCACCAGGTGCGACTGCATAGCCACATCGCTCCGCCAAGGCGCTAAGAGTATCACAACGTTCGAGATCCTGCCAGAACCCAAGAAGACCAGGGGACAGGACAACCCGTGGCCGCAGTGGCCCAGAGTGTTCAGGTTAGTGGAAATAAATGTAGATCATAGAAACGAGAAATGCACGTAAAGATTTTTGTAATCCAATTACATATTAAAAATCAACAAAATCGTATCGGCCCTTTTGACTGTCTCTATATCTATTTCTCTCTCTTTCGCTCGTTAGCTGGCTCGCTCTGTCTCTCTCTTCACCGCGAAATAATATCAGCGAGAATGACATAGCTGCTGCCAAGCTACTGTTGTTCACTGCGCTGAACAAGCGCGACCAGATGGTGTCCCGCCGGCGTGACGGGACTAAGAAAAGTCTGCAAGACATCATCACGCTGTTCAAGGAGACCGACCCTGACAACGTGCCGACGTTTGTGGCGAAGGAGCTACACAAGCTGCCTCCCGTCACGTTCGACTACGTCGATGTAACGAGCCTTCTGAAGGACATCGTTTTTCTGAAGGCCAGTCTCGCGGATGTTCAAGCGAAGTTAGATGCATCCCAAAACACTGTCGCCGATTTGCGCAAGGAAGTCAGCGAGTTGCGCAACAGTGTAACGGAAACTAGGTCACCAGTCGATGCATCTAACGTAAACACGCGTCGCGGAGCCGGCCTCGATACATCGTCGTCGAATTCCGCGTCAGCAGTTTCGTCGCCAGCGCAGCCGTCGATTGCTGAGTCTGCAGTGCGCCCCGCCTGCGCACCCCGCAGCCCTGTGCCCCTCACCGCGCCCGCACCGCACAGCGCCGCCCCCGCCCCTCGCCCCGTCCCACTGCCAGTGTCTACAGGCCCGGCGAAATCTCTACGCAGGGATTTCGCTAGTGTTACCGCGAGCGTCCCTGGCGTTTCTAGTCGGAAGGATGTGCCAGAAAAGGTGCCGAAAAAGGCTGAGGATGGTTTCGTGACGGTGCAAAAGAAGTGCCGTCAGAGAACCAACAAGAACTGCTGCGGCACGGCTCCTGAGGAGCCGAACATGACGTTTCGTGCCGCGATGCCGAACACTCCGGTGTATATCTCCCGCATACACTACACCACTAATGCGGAGGACATCGTGGAGTACGTACGCCAAAAGGCCAAGTCCTTGGTGAGAGTGCAGCTGCTGGAATCGCGCCGTAACGCCAACTTCAAGGCGTTCGTGGTGCGTGTACCAAAGTGTCTTCTGCACCTCGTCATGGAAGAGAACTTTTGGCCGAAAGGAGTGGTGTTCCGTCGCTTCCGCGGACAAGTGCCATACGACCGCACAATGACATAGTGCTCAAGTGAAGTTTTACTAACATAGGCTTAAGTCTCTATACTAATACAAATGTATTATTATAAATATATGTTAGTTTGTAAGGTATATATCTATGGGCCTAAGTAGCCTGATAATAAAGAATTTATTATTATCTTGTATCTCTTTGGACATCACGGCTCATCTTCCGTGCGAAAGATGTCCGGTCCTTTGGAAGGCATACACGGGGACACAGGTCCAACGCGCAGAGGCCCCTTTGAGAGCTTTAATCTAAAATGGGGTGGGGCACCAACCCGGGACTATCCACGGCTGCACTATTGGAGTACAGTCATGGACCGTCCCAGGTGGGTGCAAGACTATTGTAAAATATGGTGAAAAATATCTGGTCTATGGGAAGGGGTGTTAGGTGGACTGGATAACTTCTATTGCCGGAAGAAAACGGCGTCTGCCTTTCAACATTTAAAATTGAAGTGTTGGCAGACGGTGACTCGCCAGCTCACTAGCTGGGCTCCCTGAAAAGCCGCCAGTACATAGGCGAAGGGGGCAACAGACGTGTGAGCGGCTAGGGGTGTAGAGAGGTGTGGCCCCGGTTTCGCCGTCGCGGGTCTAAAAGACCCGGAGTGGGTTTCCCCGCTATTACGCCTTTAGACACTTCCACCCCCGAGCATATAGCTCTGGCGGCCCCCCTCTGGACGGCCGATAAAGGCAAGCCAGAGTTGAGAGTCCTGCGGGCACTCTTGGGCTTCCACCCCAGCCAGCCAATAAAGGCAACCTGGAGACGAGGCCCTGACCGACTCTCTGAGGCAATAAGGTACGCAGTGTCGCCACTCACCAACAGCTCGCCACAAGCTGCCCTGCGGTTTTATTATTATTATTATTATAATATTCGTTAATTCCTTATAAACGTAGTTGAAAGATAAGCACAGTCTAAGTGTTTCATATAACTTTTTAGGGTGGACTATGGACACGAAGAGGTGAAAGTGAAATTCGGAAATGACCCGAGGAAGTTCTCCACCCTAACCAAGGAGTTCTTGGATGATGGTAAGCAATTTACTAACAAAAAATATTTAAAATCGTTATTCTATTCGGATGATCACAATTTGATTATCATTTGCGTTAACGGTGAAGGAAAACATCGTGAATAAACCTGCACAACCGAGAGGGCTCCGAAATATTCTCGATGGTGTATGTAGTAATACGTCAACCCGCACCAGGCCAGCCTGGTGGACTATAGCCTAAATCCTTCTCATTCTGAGAAGAGGCGCGTACCCAGTAGTGGGACAGTAATGGATTATTATTCTATCCCGAGTTCTATGATATAGAATCTATCTATTACTGCCTAAAATCCATTTTCCGTTTCCAAATCATATTATTATCACCTTTATTCATCTTATTTCTACATTTTTAAATATACATCTAAAAAAAATACATTTAAAAATATAAAAATAGAAGTCCACCGGCATCGGGAGCAGGATCCAAGCTACTGGTGGTTAGGGCTCCAGAGACAGGAACCTCCTCACAATACGCGCCATGTCGAGAGGACTGCTTTCTGTATCAGGCCCTTGATCCAGCCACCTAACGAGAGCCTCATGTGGTGTTGGTCGAGGCTCTTGGCCATTAAGCCATTGGCCGTAACGACTATCGGCACAATGGTTACCGAGTCCACATCCCATATGTTGACAACCTCGTGTGCTAAGTCAAGATATTTAATTTCCAAATCATATTATTATTATTTATTATGTAGTTTAAGCAGATTTTCCAAATCAGTTCCAATAGGGAACATGCATGTAATTCTTTTCTTCTTTTAATCAATAAAACACAGTAATATAAACCCAAGAAAAGTATTAAAAGTCAAAAGTTACTATTGTTTGTTGCTCAAAAAATTTATTAAACTTCAACAATTTTCTTAGACAATTCAAACATCTGTTATTGTCGCGGCCATAATGTGACGTCATAATCCACAATACTGGTTTGTTTACATCTCTTTTTAGCCACAAATCATATGAATTAAATTATTTCTTGTGCTTTATTCAAGCAGAAATCGCACTTACTAACTTACCTCAGTGAGAAATCAAACAGTTTGCTAAGAAAAGATTATTTAAAGATTTATTCAAATGGATTTTGATGTCACTTCCGGCATTTTCGAAGACGACGCGTTTCGTTTCACAAAAAAAACGTAACATAAAATAATTAATTGTAAAATAAGTAATGCGTTAAAAAATGTAAAAAACAATGCTATTTGTTTCTTGGCTCCTGTACAATGTATATTTAAATAATGAAAGAGTTTTGAATTACACGCATATTCCCTATTACTAATAATATTTTTTGTAGGACCAACAATCCCATCAATATTCTACAGTACGGCTAACAATTGACTAACTGCTTTTTCCAACAGGTGAAGGCAACGTGTCCGGCGTATCTGCAGTAGAAGTAGAATGGACACGCGGCGCGGGCGGACGATGGGAGATGAAGGAAGTGCCCGGCACCAACAAAGTGTTCAAGGCGGAACTAGTACTACTGGCTATGGGCTTCCTGGGACCTGAGCGATACGTCGCCAACCAGTTGGGTACGTAAAAAGACTCTTCGACCTTTAAAGAACCGCCTGCTACTAAAGCATTGACTTTCTAGATTCTTTTTTAAGTAATCAGTTGGTTAACTATCTGGCACGGCCCATCTGATGGAAAGTAGTTACCGAATGTTAAACTAATTTGGCCAAATGGGGCATTCTTTACCCATCCCAAACGCAGTGCTAGTGTGAAGCACCATCACAGGACATGCGACACCTCCTTAGTTGCCCGTCGTGCACAACCACCTGCACCATTCAAGATATAAACGAGGCCAATGATAGAGCTGTACAGGTTGCTCAATACTGGTCGGACCGTCCGCCGGTCGTAAAGAATAACACTACCCCAACTCTTCCAGTGGGTGTCGTAAAAGGCGACTAAGGGATTCACTAAAGGATGGGAAGAAGCGTTCTCCGAGTACTTTAACAACCATACTGCGATCACCAACCCGCCTGCCAAGCGTGGCGATTATGGCAAACCCCCCCAACATTGTTTGGGGGAGGCATACATGCATTTGGACATAGGTCCAGCCGTGGACATCATTCGGCTGAATGATGATGATGATGAAAAACATTGCTGATGCGTTGCCAACCTTAGAGACAACGTTGGAAAGTCTCATGTGCCTATAATTTTACCGGCACCCATACCCTTCAAATCGGAACAAAGCAATGCTGCTTGGCAGCAGAAATAGGTATGATGGTAGTACTTCCCCGGACGAACTATTTTAAAAGTTCTACTACTACATAATGCGTGTAACATTAAAATAACGTAATATTTTTTTCACTAGACCTCCCCCTGGACGCTCGCAGTAACGTGGAGACCGAGAAGTCGAACATTTACAAGACACCCGTCAACAATGTCTTCGCTGCTGGAGGTATGTACAACATTAATTATACACGACAACTTGTTAAACATTATGGATGATAAAATGGGTCGTGTGTTCTAAGATAAAGACAAGACCAGTTTGTATGAACAAGTCGAAAAAGACCTCTAAAATATAGAACAGCTCCTTGCATGGAGGAAGACGAGATGGCGGCCCACGTTCTACTGAACTGTCTTGAGCAATGGCGTAGCTAATCGCCCACGACCTCGCACTCAACAGGGCCTCGCGGTCACTGGTGCTGACCTGAGGCCGAACGCCATGAACTACGCTAAATAGTACGAATAGGGCCCTATTATAATTTTAGATACTGAAAAAAGGACCTCGCTGATGCGACTTCGCTCACGTCTAGATTAGTGCACGCTACGCTACTGGCCCTGAGGTCACCTATACAGGTCTAGGTACTTCGGTAACCCTAGTACTCCCAGAGACATCGTCAGCAACAATGTTTGCTGGCCTTTCTCGAGGAGTTAGGGTTAGTTAGCACGCAAACTAAGTGCTCTGTCATGGAGTTGCGGAATGCAGCCCGCTAAAACTATAATATGAATAAAAGAAACAAAATTTCCAGTAACCAATAATTTAAATTCCCCACAGACTGTCGCCGCGGCCAATCTCTAGTAGTGTGGGCGATATCAGAAGGTCGACAGGCAGCCAGAGCAGTAGACATCTACCTATCAGGCAAGTCCACGCTCCCGGGGGCCGGCGGCGTCATCTACGAACACTGAACGCGCAGGGGGACTCAGTGGCGAACATGTATTACTGCTGCTCTACACAATGGACCATGGTGACCACGCACACTCATATGGAGGAGGGTAGGTGACTGTTAAACCAGCCCGTTCGCACCGGTGACTTTGATAACCAAATTACTAATAAAAACTGTTGATTATAATATATTATGACTTTATAGGTGGAAGCCATGACTCATTGTGTATAGACGGCGATTGATCTGTAACAAATTCGTGTAATGTAACATGTTACCAAGCGAGCATTCTAACACTCAGAACAGAGGGCTAATAGGATATTTGACAAAAAAAATCGAATTAGTCCGTCAGTTAGATAATCAAAAAATATTTGACTCGTATTTTTTCTTTTGTTACGTAAACGAAAATTGACGAAGATACGACACTTTTAAAATTGGCAAAACGTCACAAGCAAGTACAATTTTTACTTGCTTCTGACGTCAAAGCCCCATCGAGTTTTGATGCGTTTTATCTTTCCAAATATTCATAGATTTAACAAAAGAAAAAATACGTGTTCATTATTTTTCAAAACTCTAACTGGCGGACTAATTAGATTTGCAATTTATTGATGCTGTCAACATGCCTATTCGACTAACAAAATGGTTGCCAAACGCAAACGAACCACAAAGTCAGTTTTTGTTTACGAAAACTGTCTAAATTGGTTTTGTTTTTTGTGTCAAAAAATTTGACAGCTTTTGAAAACGCTACCTGAACGGTTGGTTCGGATTGCGATTTATCAACATTTATTTTAGGAGAATTGGTTCCAGCGAGCACAGAGTTTGGATCGACCATATTATGCGAATTTTAGCAGGCGACGTTACGTAACTCGCTCCGTATGTTACATTACGACTAAATGCTTAGGTCATTCGCCACTTTTAGGTTAGCACAACTTATGTGACAGTGATATGTCACTTTGTATTCGCGTCCGATTTTGTGATGATTCGGCGACTGGTAGGTTGAATAATATAGAAACAAAATTGAGGAGGACTATTGATTATATTATTTTCATCTCTACGTCTTTCTCATGCATTATGGAATAAGTATGGGGTTAATAGAGAACTACAGGGCTAATAGGGACATGCTTCTTAAACAATCACGGCCACAAGTGCTGTGTATATATACAATTTCAATGTTATAATTTATTTTAATAATAGTAATTGAAATTGTAGATAGTTTAAAAAATATATCGAAAAGTCTCTTATGCCATGTTCGTGCTTAAACCTCACGTTCCCTTATAATCCCATTCTACCCGGTATAAAATGAACTGATTTCTTTAAAAATTTACTTTTGATCATTCATAGAGTTACTTCTTTCCAAAAATACTTGCGGGCTGTGCCAATATTTCTGATAAGAATCCCGCAGTCGCCAAGAATCAAAACACAAAATAACTGCGTTTGTAGAACATTAGGGCGAGAATAGGGCCGTTGTATAGACGCTTCAATAGAAGTTAATACTAGCTATTTAACAAAACTAGATCTTATTTTAACGTAGTAAAGTTGAAATTTTAATATCAATGTTATATCATCAAATACCATCAACATTGTTAGTCATATTATTTTGAACTATGACTCTTTAATTAAATTATTTATTTCTCATAATGTTAACGTTTTTGAAATGAGGTACAATAGTATATTTAGACTGCATTATAGTTGGCTATGTAACAAATTGATTATTTAAAAAATCATTTAAAAGATTTTGTATTAAAATGTATCTAAAAACATAAAAACTACCCGTGTATGCAGTAAATACGATTCTACAAAATAAACGTTCCTTGTTTAAATCCTACGTATATTTAACGTATATTACCTAAATAGATGGTCGAATAATATTTTATAGATCTTAATTTTAATTTAAGATACCATACTATACTGTTTGATATAATCGTTTTATGTGTAATCACATTCCGTTTTTTAGACTTTTTGGTCGTTATTACGTTTTTAGAGAGGATTTTTATTAATTATACATAATTCTCATGCCAAATATTTGGTTACGCATAGATTTTCATCAAATGTAACATTAACTAAAATTACAATATGACGTTTGAATCTGACATTTTGAACCTTGTTACGTCATCAAAGTTGAAGTCTACAACGACATATTGTAAAAATATCAAGTTTTATTATTATTTAACTATTATTGTAATCGATGTAAACTGATAGCTTACTAATTAGCTAACTAGCTAATTTCGATATATTGTTGATTAAATATCTGTTTTTAATGTTATTGCATTGTTTTAAGCGCCAAGTCCTCAAACATGTTTTACTGAGTAAGTTGACTTGTGCAATCGACTTTCAAAAGTGTGAACACATCTGCAGCAAGACGACTTGCTGCAAGTATTACGAAGTAAGCGAGCAATGAGGTGCAATTACTTACACAATAAAACTTGGTAGTGAATTTGGTGGTTTAGATTATATGCGACGAGTAGTCAGTATTCTATGTAAAAGATATATTATTTATTGTTGTTCGAAGCTCGTAGAAGCACAGTAGAACATTCGGTCAAGAAATATAGGTTGTTAAAAAATTTAGTCTGAATTCAGTACCTATCAGAAATTGAATAACATTCATACAACAACTTTTCGAAATAACCTACAATTTTACATTAAAAAAAAATGATTTTTATTCGACGTAATTAAAAAAACGCGAATTTCGAAAAGTTTTTCTACCACACACATGCTTCGCGAGCAACAAGGAACTATATTAATCAACATTAATTAGCAAAAGCTGGATAGTTTTTGACACGTAATCCGCATTACCTGTTAACGATTCCGAAGTTGTTCAATTTTTAATTTTTAACACCTGTATAAATGCTTTGCCTCTATACCTCTACTACAGTGGCGTGCCTAGGGTTCAAAGTTAGGGCAAGCCCGATAGATTTTTAGAAAAAAAAACCCTGTAAAATTTGTCAAAATTCGTTATTTTGCGAAATCACACAACTATTATTTTCACCCTAATAATAAATAGAGTGCAAACAATACAATTGTGTGATTTTGCAAAATCACATACATTTTGGTTTAAGAGCCATCTATGAGCATTACAGGTGCTTTTTTGCGCGCTTCGAGTTCGACGGGAAAAATAACACAATCGCCCGTCGCCGCCAATAGATGGCTCAGAAATAATTGATGAGTATAATTACGCAATGTTTATAATGTTGAAAAAAATATTGTTAATTTATAATAGACCCGATCTATATTTTTATGATGTGCACAAATCGCAAAAGTTTAAAAACAATTTATAATTACTTTCGATGTAAACAGCCGTGTTAACTCTTCATTCTTCGCTTCTTTACTACTGCTGATGACAAACAACAAAGCACACTGAAGGCATGGTATCACTAGATAGATTTACAGACATATCTATCATTCGGTAGCTTTGATAAAAGCCGTTTGTTGTTTCGTTCTATTTGTTTAGAGCAATTAATCCTGGCCACAGATAAGTTATTCAAATCATCGTGACCTGATGTATTCCAGGCGTTCGTATCATTAGAGAAAAATATGCAACTGGTGTTACAGAATAATTTCTTTAAATGAGAGCAACCAACACAATACAAGTACATACAATCCAAAGAGTTTTGTAAGCCGATCTATGAAAATGCCTATTGTGACTTTGATTTACTAGAAATACTCAAATCAGGAGTAGGTTCAGGTGAAGTAATAAAACGGTATTTGTCTGCAAAATTCAAAGTATTTACCTTCCCGAGTAACGATTGCACACACTTCAATCCATCACACACAACTTCACACAAGGAACAATTATTTCCGAATTCATCATAAAAAGAAAGGCAAATCACAAAGAAACTTAATCACAAACGTTAAAACAAACGAATAAAAGTTACACAATACTTTAAATCACAGAAACTGAAAAAATATATATCGCGTCAAAAAAATGCTCCAATATCGCTCAAAACAAAATGTGAACTAATTTGAAATTGTATCATTTCTATCGAAATACAAACATCGCGGCATCTATGTGCCTAAACACGCATGCCACACAAATTGCACTTCTAAACACACTACCGTAATGTTCAATTTCGTTAAACTAACAGAGTCATAAGCCCGGCTTATTTTTGCGAACAAATTATGTGCACTTATGTATATTTACTTATATATCTCTATGCAATTTATGAATGAGATTGAAGGAAAAGTGACAGAAGACTTAAGCCGCGTAAGAAGCCAGCGCGTGCGACCGTAATGCAAGATCTTGCAGGCGGTTTGGCAACGTTACGTAGGCCGGCCGAGGCGCGACGCGAAAAATTTTGTTTATGTAAACCTGGCAACTTAGCAACACACGGAGGTCACGGAGGCTCGCTGTATTGCGCGCGGAGTTTAAACATTTTATTTATTACAGTAGGTATCAGTTGTTATGTTATGAGACATGATGATTCAATACTACTTTACAGGAGTTTTTTTTTTGTTTTTTTTTTATTATTCTCGCATTCCTGATATTAAGCCGGGCTTTTCGGCTTGTATGGAAGGCACGCCACTGCTCTACTATCAATAACACAACTCGGCTCTACGCAAATAAATTATTTGAATGCTAATTTTGTGTAATTAACGATAAAACACGTTTAAAATTACGCTGACACAACAATTATACAAAAACGTCACACCTACATGCTTCTTACAAAAAATCTTTACTTGTATGCAGTTTAATAATGTAATCTAAAACATAACAATGTATAGATGTAAACATAATACGTGTTTCTTGTAAAAATATGATTTAGTACGAACTGTGATGTACGTTACAGTGATGAGATTAATTTTAAACGAAATTACAAACGACGAGATGTCTTAGTATGTGTAGAAGTTCCTACGTAAGCGTATAACTCTTCAGAATTAAGAATTTAGTTCCTAATAAAATGTAAAAAAACGTAGGGTACGTTGGGGTAAGTCCGAACGAGGGGTAAATTCATTCAAAAAATGTTTGTCGCAGAACTTGTCGTAAAAATATTTTGACGCGAAGTGAAAATTGGGGCACTATCACTATACAAGGTGGAAATTAAATAAGCTAAACTTAACTCATCATTATGAACAACTTTTACTATGACAACAAAAGTGAAATCGCGAAAAAAAAACAGCTGTTCCCTACATTTATGTTCGCATAACTCCTCAAAATGTAGGAAACAGCAGTTTTTTTTCGCGATTTCAGCTTTGGTCCCATAGTAAAAGTTGTTCATTATGATGAGTACAGAAGAGTACAAGAGGTTGTGCGTTATTTAATTTACACCTTGTATGGCGTCGCACACTATTCTGTGCAAATAAAAATATAGTCACATTCTGCGTTAAATCGATTTGAACGTACTTACCCCACTTCCAGACTTACCCCAACGCACCCTAACTAAACTTTGTTAATTTCGTTTCGTTTTTTTACATTGTGCTAACAAAACACACCTGTGTACTAGCATCCTTTTATGTAACAAGTACCTATTAATCTGTCCAACTGAAGAGACATTTACGTATAATTAATTATTTACACATTGTAAAAACGTGTTGTTAGCAATAAGCTTGTCATGTTTCATCAATTTATGCGTTAACCATTGTAATGTAAAAATAGTATAAACAAAAAATTCTCATCAAGTCATTTTAAGTTTCACAAAATTATTTAAAAATATTATTTAATTTTAATGTTCCTTTGTTAATTTGATTTTATTTGGAATAAACATTTTATTTTAATTTTATCTTTTTTATTTTGCTTTATTATCACCGACATTATATGAATGCATGGACGTTTTGAAAGTTATCGTGAAATTGCTTGAAAGTTTTAATTAATATATTTTGGGCAAATACTCAAACGTTACTCAATTTTAAGTTTCTGTTAAGTCTCGTTCTATCTTTGTCACTTGAAGGCGAAGCGACAGTGACAGCACGAAATTTACGGCAATTTACAAGTATGTATTTAGCCATTAGCATTGCTTATTAGTTTCCTAATACCGAGTAATTATCGGTTTAATAAAGTAGATGGTATATTTGTACAGAAAATAATATATGCATAAGCTTAAAAGAACGTCTCTTGACTCTCTTTGAGTATTTTCACAAACTTTCTTCTTAATGCATTATCGCCTAACGTCATCCACACAGCTTCAACATTTTGAATCTGCACAAATTTTGCATTTGATTTGTAACATCTCGCACAATACTACTGAATTTCATGTAAAATGTCTAGACGATCGCCGTCAGAAACGCTCGCGTGAACTTAAATGCAGTACCACTGCTTGTAGAGTGCGCGCAAGATAAGTCTGCGCGCGGCCGAAATCGGAACTAATCATGGTCCACCAAAGTGTGTGCCGTTTTATTAATTTTGATAGTAGAACTACATGATTGTAGGAATTTTTTACGGGAAAAATATGTTTAGCGATAAAAAAGATAAGCTTAAAAAGCGGTAATTTGAACTTTTGCGATGATTGCAACGTTGAGGACGCCCTCAGTCGCGCGCAGAGTTATCTTGCGCGCACTCTAGTGCTACTTTAACCTACTAGTTGTAAAGCGCGCTGTACAAATAAATCGTTAAGCCGTGTACGCACGAGCGAACACATGCGTACCACTACCAAACAGTGTGTTCGGCGGGCACCTTCATAGTGATTCGTGTTCGCTCGTGCGTAGGTACACGGCTTTAGGTGTGTACAAACTACAAACTGTTTGTTCTACACACTAACGATTTATCCGTGGTGGAATGGTGTGTAGCGCGCTTTAGCCGTGTGTCCGCGTTTGCATTTATTGACTACTGTTTGGATTACTACTATTCCATTGATGTTTCTAAACGTGACCTTATCCTGTAACGTCCGAATGATAACGTGCATACGCTAATTAATTAACGCATTGAGGATTGATGACACTCCCATTGACGTCCCATTGCGTTCAATCGTAGGTGTGGTTATGCTTAGTATATTTGGCTTTCGATGTACCAATTAACTAATTGCCAAATAATGCTTATGTACATTCTCGTTCTCGCGTCAATTACTTCTCTTCGCCCGAAAAACTCGCTTGATCCAACGCGAACGCCCTTTTGATAGCAACAAAATATTAAATATACTTACATATAATTAGATAAATGTTGACGAAGAAATTAGTACTAGATTTTAGTTGTTTGTTGAAATTATGGACGATATGATATGAAATATATTGATTGACAATAATAAATGTCTATTAGGAACCGAAACCTGTAACGAATATTGTAATGGAGAAATAAATATTTCAGCAAATATATTCTTGTTTTTTTTTGTCACCTTCGGGGCTCTGTTCAAACGAAAAGATGAGTCCTGACATAGCGGTCATTTCGTAAATTGTAGCCGTAAGGAGACTGCTATCATTTAGAACCGTAAAACAGCTGTAATAAGTACCCATGTTTTGTTTTTTCAATATTTGAAATTCTTTGTAGAAAAACCCCAGGACTCACCTTACATTGAAAAGGGTGTAGGTAATAACGTTACATTATTAATTTGGTGAATTATATTTTGTTCCTTCATACCGCATCAAAACTGCAATTGACTATCACAGTTGTCACGCAGTCGCACTGATTGCATCTTAACAGCCTTCTATTTGTCAGTTGCATTGCGGTCGGGATGCAGTCCGTCTGTCTGGGCCTTTACAAATACATTTCTGATATGAACGAAATATGATTCACCGACTGATGTGACGTTGTCTATTTAAAAGCTTCCCAAATATAAATGTCGCCTGCACATGACTTTCCAGTACATGAAATGTTTTAAAGTAGGTATTCTGTCTCTCAGAAGACCGTCGGAACAGCTTATAAATATGTTAGAATACTGATGGACAAGTGTCAGTCAACGTTACGTTTGCGTCAGAACTGGGTATGCGTTCAGCGGGGCGTTATTGGACTTCCTAGATCCGAGCCTCCCGGTCGGTCGCGCAAGGGTGGGTATGGGTAACGATAATAAGACCAATCGAAACGAAACTCAACCAAAAAAAATGATTTTTTTTTTCAAGACTTAGTGGCCGCCGCCACGAGCGAGATAATCGCGGTAATATTATCGTCGTGCCGCGTACTTCTATACACTCTTAAAACTTGTCTACACACGGCGATATTATCGCGGCAGCGATAATTAGTATTGAATTTGATTGCACGGCGAGACTATCGCCGCGATATACATACCTACTCTCTCATGGAGATGACGCCTTAGCGGTGTAACAACCGTGGTTCAGCTGCGACTTGATTGTGATTTTAAACAATTTTATTAGTAGTAGAAATGGCCTCGCACACATTCACCTCGGCCTTCGGCCTATCTCTTCGGGAATCACATACCTACATACAGGAGTCAGTTGTGATTTTGTATATCGTGGGGATACCTGAATTACCTAACCCTCAGCAAAACAAAGCAACTTAATGTTACTGATAATTAGGAAATGATTAGTAGTCAATAGGAATTAGTAGCAGTCTTCTTCTTCTACCGTGTCAGCACGAGTATATAAGAATAGCTCATGCCGTGGTGAAAATATTAGCCAGTCAGCAAGGGTGGTAGCGGGGCTGACTGCCCAGGGTGCGCCGGACGTACTGAAGTATCGTCACTCGTGGAGGCTCTTTTCATGCACCCCATTAGCAATATTAGTAGGATTAGGAGGTAGAATGTCGTGGTGTCCCGGAGGTTACAGATCCGCTTGTTAAGCACGGATTGCGTGGTCAAACCCAGGTAGTAGGTACCAATGTGACTTTTCCAATATGTACTTAGTTAATCTAAGACGCCACTGACATACGGTGAAGGAAAGCATCGTGAGGAAACCTGGACTTAATGGTCTGAAATCGCCAACCCGCAGTGAGCAAGTGTGTTGATCAATGCATGTTCCTTTTCTATATGAGAAGAGGCCTTTAGCCTTTGTCCAGTGGGACAATTACAAGCTAATTTGTTTGTTTGTTGTGTAGTCACTAGGTACCTACTTAGTTACTTACCATGCGAAAAGCCTGTGAGTTTGGTGGCTTAAATCAGCCCCTATATAAAAATAACTTACAAAATGTAGGCACAGCATACATAATACCAGACGATTTAGGTTAGGTAACATTCTGAATTACCTAAATGCAATACGGAATCACTTCGTTCCTGCCATAGGTCTTCGGAGGACAAGTTGGTGGTTTTATTCGGTAAGACTGACATAATCCATCGCCTTCCAGGGTGAAGGGTTCCATCCAGCGTTGCCAGTTTTTTTTTTTCAAAGCGGAATTTTGAAACTTTTTAAGAAAAATAAGCAGGATTTTTTTGTCGAAAGCGGTACATATATGTAGTAAAAAAACGTATATAATCAGTAGTTTTTAAATACCTATTTATCTTTTTACTTGAGTTTTAAATTATGTTTATATGACAATAAATTGTAAAAATAGCCCTAGAAAATGTATTTTAATGAAATTATACGTTACTTTGACAATAACTGTCTGGTTTACCCTATAGTTAGGCAGTTGAGTCTTCAGAGGAATATACTTAATTGTAATCCCTGAAAAGCGGGACAGAGCATGTCCCGCGCGGGACATTTAATTTTGATTTCAAAATCGGGACGTCTGGCAACGCTGGTTCCATCATACCTATTTCTGCCGCAAAGCAGCATTGCTGTATTCCGGTTTGAAAAGTATGGGTGCCGATAAAATTACAGGCACATGATGACTTCACAGCTTTGTCTCTAAGGTTGTCAACGAATCATCAATCGCCTTAGTTTTTTTTTTCTCTTGGTCTGCTGTAGGTCGTCCTAGGGGACCGTTTCTACGTAACCGGGCAGTTATTGGCGAGACCTGAAGGGTCTCCAGCCAAATTCGTCTTGGTGTTGTAGGTGTATATTATAGCGGCGGTTACCACTTTCCATTAGGTGTTTACCGAAGGATAGTAGGTAAGTAATATATTTTCGTTCTAAAATGTGATTATCATAATTGAACCAAACATATAACTTCACCCTCAGATTATAAAACAAAAGGCAGATAGACTGTACTGAACCATAATGTGAGGCACGTTTGTAGACATGTGTGCGTGACAGCACTATAAGAACACGTTGCCTCTTTGTGCGTGTACGGTTGCCATGATAATGACAAAATTCCCTTAACATTTCATTATATTAAATAAACAATTTACTGTCTCCGAAAAATGCAGATACATACAGAGTTATACGTATGTATATAAAGTGAATCTCTGCCGTTGAGTCAGATTGTATTTTAATGCAAGTACCTACTTTAGAAATTTACTAATCTCAGATTACAGAATAGAAGATGATAAATAGAAATATTTTGTGGATTTATGGCAGTCATTTAGTATAGTCGTGAATGGTTGTAATTATGTTTTTGATAGCTATATTTACTTTATGTTGGCAAATCGACTGACGTACATGATTATTATTAGAGACAGACAATACATTAAGTAGTTTTAGTTACGAAGACACATACAAACGGACACACATACCTACAAACATACCAACCAAAAAACGCGATAAATAAAACACTATAATCGAAATAAATATTTTTGTAAATCGTTATTCCTGTATTCTTTACTTATTTCCTAACTTAGGGGGTAAATGGTTTCAATATAAACAAGCAACACCGAATGATTTTTGTTAAGGTTTTGTGTTCCAAGATGTCACTAATAATAATCACGTAAAATAATATCCAAATAGATAAATAATCAATAAAACCTATGAAAAGATACTCCATCTTCTTTATTTTGTTTTTAGGAACAGTTTTTGCAATGTTTATGAACTCAAGATGGCATTACTATCATAAATATTAAAACTATCGATGACGTCCTAACAATGCGGCGCTTCGTGTCATACTGACTCGAGATTGTATTCGCTTTTGAATTTGTATTTGCTTTTTTGGCCGCACTCACGTTGTTCCTGTCACTCTATCTGCCTTCTGTTTTATAATCTGAGACTTCACCGTACACATGTTCACACATAATTTGACTTCTGCTCATAATTAATATGACACTTTGCTTCGTGATATGACATAATTCATACTCCGTAATTAGAACACGGGTATTCAGAATATTGTCAAGTTAAACACCGACTTATTTAGCGATCGACTGTTTACCTTCAGTCGGGCTTTTGATTTCGTGGTGAAAGCTTTCCTTGGAAGTTGTTACTATTTCTAGCGATTGCGGTAAGTATCGATCTAGAACAGTTTAAATGCACGCTGTTTAAATTATTAATGTGTACCTACTCATAACCGCTGTTTCCTCGTGGTCATACTAGGTTGTCCTACTAGTATGACTACGAGGATACACATGTCCTTGTGGTCATACTATGATTTTTGCACCCCTAGGTTGTCCTACTAGTATGACTACGAGGATACACATGTCCTTGTGGTCACACTATGACTTTTGCACCCCCACTAAAAACATTATAAGAAAACGAAAATAAACCAATACTAATTTCACTGTTTGTTAGTTCGTTCCATATTGGTTTTTTTCTAGAAAAATTACGACAATTCAGGTGTTTATTCCTAGTTCTATATTTTCTTTTTCTTATATAGGTATAATGTTTTTAGTGGGGGTGCAAAAGTCATAGTGTGACCACAAGGACATGTGTATCCTCGTAGTCATACTAGTAGGACAACCTAGGGGTGCAAAAATCATAGTATGACCACAAGGACATGTGTATCTTCGTAGTCATACTAGTAGGACAACTTAGTATGACCACGAGGAAACAGCGCTCATAACACTGTTTAATTTGAAGAGGACAAAGGGCGTTAATGTTAAAAACAATTTTGTTCCAAATCGAAATTAACTTATGTTATCAATTACCATAGTTTACGAGCTTCACGGCTTGTTGGTTGCTACCTCTTCAAGTACCTCTCAGTTAGTTGATACCAAATAGTCTAACAGACCTCGTGAATTTTTGTTCTTAATATCGCGATTCAAATGCGAAGACATGGGAAAATATAAAGGTACCATAGGCCACAAAGTCAGGGTGGTGGCGCAGTGTGTAGCAGGGCGTTCAAGTGTTTTATTAACCGCGAATACATTTAGCTGCACGCTGTAAAGCTATTCTCCGTCTGTCTGTCTGTATGTTAAGTATCGCTCCAATAAACGCCACGCTGCTCCGAATTTGCAGCCTAAGGCTGCTTTTCCATCAGTTATGTGTGCTATGGATGTGTTTCAAACAAGTCAGTCGATTTATTTTACTAACCTACACGTGTTTGAAAATCAAACGGTCCTATTGGTGGATTTGAGACATCCGTAGCACATAATCTCTGGTGGAATAGCAGTATAAAGCCTCGTTTATGGAGACGCGAAGCTTAGCGCCGAGTATGAAGCGGGGCGTACAACGGACAATTCAAACATAATTATGACGATGAATGAAATTGTTTATGGGCAGATACGCAATTCAGTGCGCGAATTTTTTGAATTGTTGTTGTAGATATGTAATAGAGTGCGCGGTGAGTCCAGCGTTTCCATAAACGAGGCCTAAGTCTGTCTGCAGTATTACTTTCCATCCATTTCCAAGACGTTACAAAGCCACATTCCATCTTCAGTTACCTACGAAGAGTATTGGTTAAATACCTAGGTAACCGAAGAGTTGGCACTCCATCACACACTCCTCATTCGAGGTGCACCGTAGATTCCTCTTTCAATTTCCCAAAATCGTTTGTCCAACCGCACCATTACCACAAGTAAGTCGCAATGTCATACGACTCGTATCTACGTAGTGTTCGAACTCCCATAGTACTCGGAGGATCGGGATCTTCCGTGCGTTTTCGTGCAACTCGCGCTACTCATATTCATACGTAAACACGTCCAATGTTCGGTGGGCCTGAGGCTACCTGTCCACTGGAGCAGAGCGGTGTGGGGCAAACCAATAGAATTGGTCAAAATTCACGGAGCGCACCGGAGACGTGAGACTTTTATGTAATTCTATTGCTTAGCTCCGCACCTCTCAATCCTAGTAGACAGGCAGCCTGGGGGCTTACTATGACCTCTATGATAACATTCAAATGCCAGCCAGCCAATTTCCGTTCAAGTCAAGCCCTCTGAAGTTTCTTTGGCAATCTTGCCGGCTACCATATAAAAGCGTCAAATATGTTACTCGGGTTACTTGAGTTAAGTAAGTTTATGTAAAAGTTCCTCACCGCACACTGAGAATAGACGCGTGTTGTATCATTCAAGAAACCCCAGAACGCTTGATGGTAGGATCTATATGATCTGACTGGCTAGCTACCAGGCTACCACCCTCACATTAAAATCCGGCGCCAAGCAGTTTCTTGTGTTCAGTCGCGTGTATGTGAAAGCCAGAGAGTTATAATAGCCAGTGAGCCAGCAACAGGTTTTCCGGACCAATTTCCTCTCAAGCGATAACTCGTGAAATGCTTCAGAGAGTTGTATTATGCAGCATGTTCGTGTGACCAGCTGACGTACCTATAATCCACCACGGTACGGCCAGCTGACTTTTTTTATCTACGAATAATTGCGTTAACTATCATTTAACAAATTTTAAGTCGGGAGGAAATGACTGAAAACTTTTTTTTTTACGTGATTGAGGGGCTGCCGCTGCCCCAGCCACCCACGGAGCGGCAGCTGACGTTCACAATGCTGCATAATACAACTCTCTGAAGCATTTCACGAGTTATCGTTTGAGAGGAAATGACGGACAAAATATACTATCTGGCTCATGTACTATAAGGGAATCCCTCTATTTCTGTGTTACTTGCCATGTCACTGGATGTGTGTGCTCCATCTTGAACGCTGTCTGCGATCACCATCAGATACGCGACCATGACAAATAATAAAAAAGTAGTTGTATGGTTGAAGTTAATATTATGTATGCCATTAAAAAGACATAAAAGTGATAACTGTAGTGTTTCAATACGTAGTTATTTCACTTAAATAAAATACGGATTTATTTTTGGATTAGGCGAATAATGTATCATACATAATATTACTATTTAACACGGAGTTTAAAATTAAATACGAAAATAGATATGACAATTATCTATAGCTACTTAGGTACCCAGTTTGTCCAAATAAATTCAATAGTTTAGCATATGAGTGCAAAAACATAGATATTTAAGTACCTACGTGGGTAAATACGCAGTCAATGCGTCATATTCAAATATCAAAATCATTACTATGTAAATATTATTGAAAATGAATGACGCACTTTAATTCGAGATTTGCCTCATCTCTGAGTTAAGCGAATGAGCGAGATGAGGGAGCGACAAAGATTTTTGATTACTAATGTCCTTAATCTTTAACAAGGCATTACAGTATTTACAACGCACTTCGGCTGTCCCATTTCAAAACCTATTATGGGTCATTTTTTACAAAAATCGTTTTAAATATTGCATACTCTTGCTAACTTAGTAAGTCTCTACTAAATATAAAAACACCAGCGTTGTAAACTCACAATAAGCAGAAATATTTAAGCATCGATACCTATTAAGTGCACCATTCACTGCCTCGTGATCAATTTAAAACCTAGTAAGTCATTTTAAGCACGCGGTTTTACCTAAAATAAATACTTTTCAAAGGAGGACCGATTTTACGCATATGCGCTCTCCTGTAAAATTTCGTTTTAAGCCCATAATAGGTTTTGAAATGGGACAGTCGACTTGCACAACGCATCACTAAGTACAATTAGCGCTAAACCATAGATATAATAAAGAAGCGCTAAACATATGTAAAACAATGGGCCTCATAAGAAGCCTCCATATCACCCAATGGGCAATGAAGCCTATGATAGGGCTATGCTCAGAGTTTCCCTGCGTGATCATATCAGAAATGATGAGATCCGCTGGAGAACCAAGGTAACCGACATAGCTCGAAGAATTGCCAAACTTTAAGTGGTGGCGGGGCACATTGCTCGCAGAACGGATGGCCGATGGGGCCGAAAGGTTCTGGAGCGACCATATACCGGAAGGCGCAGCGTGGCACCCCTCATAAAGTGGACCGATGACCTGGTGAAGGTCGCGGGAATCTGCTGGATGCGAGAAGCAAAGGTCCGGTTGATGTTGCTTTGCTTGCACAATATACAGTTATAAGCTAAAGCAGTACCTCAACTTACCATAATCGCCTGAGTTGACACACTCACACAGACACACACTGTATACTGAGTATAATGCACTCTTTGTATGGGACTGTATTCCGATAATACCTTAGAAGTCTTGTTGCAGTGCATGTCTGTGTGAGTGTGTCAAATCGGACGATTGTAGGTAGTTGAAGTACTGTTTTAGCTTATATATATTATACTGTGCCTTTGTCCCACAGTGGACGTCTTCCGATTGAATAATGATGATATTTCAAACATCATTCTATCTCTAGCAACTTCAGACGTTGACAGAATACCTACAACACGGACTTGAAAAAAAAGAAGGACTCCGCGCCACGCATATCAAAAGTGAAGCACCGTACCGGTCTATGTGTGCGTGATTTGAGGGATACCAGATAAATGAAAATTTCCCCATTTTTTTTAATATTTTGAAAGTTTCATTTCTTTAAATGAAGCCATATAAGAAGTCCGCTTACATTATTTAATTGAAATTACAAACCTATACTTAGTTAAAACTTAAAATTAAGTATTTATTTTGTACGAGTGACAAGAAAAACGTTTTCGACGGAATTCAATGTTCTTCATCTCTGCAGGCTCTTATTATTTTAATCCAATCATTATTCCATGGTTGATTTGCTGTAGGAAATCTATAAAAAGAATCATATTCAATACTTGCAAAAAACTCACAAAGAACACAAAAAAATGAATTACCCAATCTCTCGGGAAAATTACCCATTTATTTTCCGACAGCACTTCTATGTCTTTTGAGGTTTTGTGTTCCAATAGTAATTATTTTAAAATGTCAAAAATACAATAAATCAACAGGTTAAATAAGTGTCTTACTTGTGAATGTTATTCCTTGACACTTTTTCTGGGATGTAGAATTATTTTTAAATCATTTCACAACACAAGAAGGCATTATTTTATTTTATTACTTGACGTAAACAGTACCTACAATGACGGCGCGGTGCCGCGTAATGGCGGCCAGTCGGCACCTTATGATGTAAATGTGTGCGTGAGGCATGTTTGTACAAACGGTCCGGCATACTTATAGTGCTTCACTTTCGATACACGTGGCGCGGAGTCCTTCTTTTTTTTCTAGTCCGTGACCTACAATGACATTTTTCATTACAGACACATGAGATTTTCCGTATTTCGTGACGGAACACTAACCTCCGGTTTCTAAGTTAAGGATCCTAGAATAAGCAATACTTAAGTACGGAGTTGCCAAAAAAATGCTTTAAAATCCATCATTTTTTTACAACTCCGTAGGAACTCAAATGTTACTTATGTACTGCTTATCCTAGAATTCTTAACTCAGAAACCGGAGGCTAGTCAAGTTTAATTAATGAAGATTTACTTTACAGACACAACCAAGTATGAAAGCGAAAGAAAAAGTCCAAGTCTTATATCAAAGGTTTAACAAAAAGTTCTTAGAACAGTTTGGATTCAAAATCAAAGATGTAACTTTTAATAAAGTAGTGGATTACATGCACACCCCGAAAGATTCGTCCAGCTTGGCTGTCACTAGGATCTTGTTCGGTAAGTTATTTTAAACAAGATTGTTAAACAAAGTTACGGTACATACCTTACTTCCTAAATTTTCTGGGGCCATAATCAAAGTCTATAATTTCCAAAATGTCTTATTTTGTTTAATATTGGAAATATATTTTTTGGATCAATCGCGAATTGGACTAACTGCGAATAAGGTGAATTAGACTAATCGCTAATTGGACCAATCGCGCCTAAACGAAGATACTTACCTACCTAATACATGAGCGCTTTTCGCTACTGTATTAGTTAGGAATCTTGAATATTCTAATTATCAAAGATTTCGTGATTTTTTTAGTTGAATGTGTTCTATCAATGATATCTAGTAACCTACTGAAGGTTCGCCAGTTAATTTGAAGCAACCCAGTATAATTAACATGGCATCATATCATTCCATCTTCACTTTTGTAAGTTAGATTTAGCTAAATTGGGTAAATTCCAAATTGTGAACCTAAACAACAGACTTAGTTGTGCTACAGCTACATATCTACGGCCTATTTCTCCTATTTGAACTGTTTCTCATTGACCCAGGTCTGGCGATGCTGTTCGATATCCCGGACGAGCGTGGCGGCGCGTCCATGGTCAAGCGCTGGGGTGACCCTAACACGTGTCACTTCCCGCTGCTCCCGATACTGACGCCTGTGGGGTTGCCCTACATGGCGCTGGTGTATGCTGGCCTGTGGCTTGGTAAGTATTGGAACACGCGACTTCGTTCAAGTGGATTTCGGATGTTAAATGTAGAGTCATACCTACAAAGTTTAAAGTGGAAAAACACAGGGCATCAGTTTTTTCCTTACTAACTTCAATACCCCTTTACCATGCCTCGTTGGTTTAGTGGTCGCAAGCGCGACTGTTGAGCGTGAGGTCCTGGGTAGGGTTACCATCCGTCCGGATTTGTCCGGACATGTCCGGACTTTGAGACTTTTGTCCGAACCTTGTCCGGCTCTATAATTTGTCCGGATTTTTTGGCTTAGATGAAATACCTACGAATTATAAAACTTACCTACATAAGTAATAAGTAATTATCAAATAAGTCTTTAATCTTTACTAACTTCTCATTCATCTAAAAACAAGATATAGGTACCTAAATCTTCTTTAACAATCAACTTCACGAGATCAAACAATAAATCTTCGTATGTTTGCATTTTGTGATTAAAATGTCCGGACTTTTTTTTGAAATGTCAGGCTTTTTGTCAGGACTTTTCAAATTTCTAAATGATAACCCTAGTCCTGGGTCGATCCCCAGGTCGGGCAAAGTGTTATTGGGTTTTTCCATGCAGAATTTCTCAGTAGCAACCCGGAGTCTGTCTGTCCTTTAGTTCAGGCAAAACAACTTTCTTTTTAAGGTTTTGTCTTGTCTCCCTTCTTTTTCTTCAATTTCTTACGTTTTTCTGACTCCTGCTAAAAAAAGGTTGCCCATCCCTAGCCTATAAACGAACTATTGATATCCAAACCTTGCAGGAGCGCTGTGTATAATGCTAGGGTACAAATTCCGCATCGCTGCGCCGGTGTTCACCGCCTGCTACTGGTACCTGTTCCTGATAGAGAAGAGCTTCTGGAACAACCACAGCTATCTGTTTGGACTCGTTGCCTTGCTTCTTAGCTGTACGCAAGCTGATCGTTACTGGTAAGACTTCTTTCAAGCGCGT
This sequence comes from Amphipyra tragopoginis, assembly GCA_905220435.1. Classification (NCBI taxonomy): domain Eukaryota; kingdom Metazoa; phylum Arthropoda; class Insecta; order Lepidoptera; family Noctuidae; genus Amphipyra; species Amphipyra tragopoginis. Next base: position 5,309,894 of record HG991997.1, on the reverse strand, counting down.
TGTTTCAATCTTTTCCTAGGGTTTTTCGATGGAGATGGTTTCGATATAATTGATGGAACTTTCCGTCGGGTGGTGACTGCGGCCATGCGTATACAATCCGGCGATGACGAAAGTCGGGCAGTGCTCATTGCCCATACAATTTTGAACTGGAGTCCCATGAATCCAGTAGCCGAGGTTGATTGGTCTTCTTCTATCGTGTCGGCACGAGCTATACAAGAATAGCTCATGCCGTGGTGAAAAGATTAGCCAGTCAGCAAGGATGGTAGCGAGGCTGACTGCCCAAGGTGCGCCGGACGTACTTAACGTGTCGTCACTCGTGGAAGCTCTTTTCATGCACCCCAATTGGTGACCATACTTTATTATGTTTTCCTATAGAAAATGTATATTATGTACTCATTTGCCATACTGATTAAAAGGCACTCGAGTTTAATCTCTCCGTCAGTAAAAGTTTAACGAAAGCTCCTTAAGGGCAGTTCAAACTACGCTTAATTAAATAGCTTATAGCAAATACTGTATAGCACAGCGATATCGCTCAGCATACATTTTATATGGACATGTTCACCCACGTATTGACTTGCTGTACGCGATAAACTTGAGCGATTTTCAGAGCTATATCGTACGATTCTCCGGTCTTCGCCCCGCCTCACTTCTACCCCGTTCGTCCCCCAATGAATCGCCGTCAAATAACTTGCTATACATACCAGACCGCCTTGCGATATAGTGTGTAACGCGTCGCCACACTAATAATGTTAGCGTTAGCGTGTAAGCAGGGTATTCTAATATAGACTCGCCTTTCACTTGACGCCCCAACGCCCGTCACTGCATCTTGTAAAAGTGCACTGCAAAACGAATACAGAGGATAAAATAAACCAGGACGTCGCAAGAGTTACGCAATTCCGGTAATTGCGTAACTCGCTTGCAATCGCAATAGTTAGTTTTTAGTTGGTTGCAAAGACTAAAGGTCATGGCACATTATACCGGCACGGCAACTGCACGGCTGCAGCACGGCGTCGCGACGCCGCGAATTTAGGCTACGACTAGCCGCCAGCGCGCAAACTACGCGCCTTCCGCGAGGTGCAAGCTCGCAGACCTCGCGTCGGCCGCGAGGTGCAAGCTTGCTGTCACCGCGAACACAATTGTTATATGGCATATTTTGTGATTGAACACGCTTAGGACTAGGACTCGGAGTCGGCGCGCAGTAAGCACGCAGTCCGTTAGTTTGCAGCGCGCGCGGTAATCACGCTGACGGCCCGCCCGGCGCCGTTGGCTTTTTCATATTGACATTATGAAATATATTATACGACACACACACCATTTAATGCTCTAATTTGAATGACAAGTTAATTGCTGGGTTGGAGCGGTGCCGGTATACTGTGCCATGACCTTTACTTTTTAAACAAAAATTGCAATAAAAAATAAAAGCGACTGCGATGGTGAATGTGTTACGCTACTGTGCTGCTGAGTCAAAAACATGATATTTCTTTTTTAATCTCGTTTATTATTCTGATGTAAAGGAGGTGGCCAACATTTTAAGGGACCATTACCCCACCATCGAAATACATGTACACAAAAAATAATTACTTCATTTCAAAGCGTTTGACCTCAAGACTTACAATATGGAAACAAAAAGCGCCTAGAGGTCCTGTATTTTTTTTTAAGGGCAGTTTTTCTTACTATAAATAACTTAAATGTCAGGTGTTATTTATTGTTAACATTGAAATAAATATTGTTTAAAAACCTGCAGAAAACGTATTATACCTATGTTCCAAGTTATCCCGATTAGTTTTTAGTAGTTTTGATACTAAACTGCTACTTAATACCAACTACTACCATATATCTGCTGAAATTAAATTAAAGGATTTTTATATCACCTGTATTTCACAAATGTTATCCCGACGCTCAGAATTCCATGATATTACAATTTGCAATAATCGGCTAAATTATTATTAATTTAATTTTAATTTTAAGTAGACACTCAACACGTTTGATAAATATATAATGCATGTTGTTGTGCTTACCTGTAAGAAATTGGTACACTATAACACTAGTCTGTAAGTCCATTGAATGTATCTCATATCTTTGTACCTATTAGTGTATTCAATTGTTGGTGAGCCAAATAAATAAAATAAAAAAACATATTTCTCATCGAACCTAGCTAAAGCACAATTGACACAATTCAAAATTATTTAGTCCATAATGAAAGCTGTGAAAATCAGTTTTCAATTCAAATTATATCTAACGTTAAAGAAAATGAGGAATAGATACACACAGATGACACAGATAAAAAATATAAAAATAACAGGTATTTAAAATACCAGATAACATTTGTTCCTTACAGTAACTGTTATCTGTTAGTATAAATAACATTCACGACGCGGTTGACACAACGCCCTACGGTTGTTAAATAACGATGTTTTTGTCTCATTCTTACTGACGACATATAACCTTGCTAAAAAGATGTACCTAAATAGTCTAAAAATATATACAGGGTGGTAATTTGAGATGGGGCATGAAGCGCAGCTACCTTAACCATTGTAGCTACAAGAAAACGTTCTTATGAGACCACCCCTAACTTTTGGAATAATTTCTATTTGCATTCACAGATTTTGAAAAAAATGTACAGTCAGCGAGAAAAGGGGCAGTTTTCAGAAAACATTTTTATGATGCCAATCGATCCTATTTCCCTTAAGGATCAAAACACTCTTCCGGACCATTTGAGGTTGGAGTACTAGAAACGTCAGAAATATTTGGAAGTGCATTCATAGATATGGGTTTTATTTCGGTATGAATGTAACTTTGATGATGATGATTTCTGACGTTCTAGTACTCTAATATCAGTGAGTCCGGAAGAGTATTTTGATCTTTCTAAGAAAATTGATCGATTGGCACCATAAAAATATTTTGTGAGAACTGACAATTTATTTGCTGACTGTACCAATATTTTTTTTTTCAATAACTTTGAATGCAGTTCGAAATAATGTCAAAAATTATGGACAGTCTCCTATCAACATTTTCCTGTAGCCACAACGATTAAGGTAGCTGCCCTTATAACTACCCTATCTCAAATAGTTTTTTTTTGCGATTTCTGACATTTCTTGTACTCCAACCTCAATTGGTCCGGAAGAGTCTTTTGATCCTTACGAGAGATAGGATCGATTGGCATCATAAAAATGTTTTCTGAAAACTGCCCCTTTTCTCGCTGACTGTACATATTTTTCAAAATCTGTGAATGCTGATAATAATTATTCTAAAAGTTAAGGGTGGTCTCCTAAGAACGTTTTCCTATAGCTACAATGGTTAAGGTAGCTGCCCTTCATGCCCCATCTCAAATTATCACCCTGTATAACCTACCAAGGTTCATAGGAAGCAATATGTATAAAAATGTATGTCTCCTTTATTTGGTCACGTAATCTGTGTCACGGTTATTTATTCGGATACATTGATACCATTTTTCGAAATAAACGTTTAAAGATTCAGTAGGTAAATAAGAAAAAATACATCACAGTAGTTCACAAATTAATAGAATATCGTAATTGTAATAAAATACGAATATTGTATGATTAAAAGTTTTAAAATATTCATCCATATTATAAAATGATCAGATAACTTGTCACCTTGTCAGTGGTACTAATCGGTAGCTAGTACAAAAATACTAGGCTAGACAGATATTTAGTACTGTTTTTTTTATATAACAGAGATAACAAGTATTATTGAACTGTTATTACAACCAACCTTTAAGTCAGCCCGCCGAAATCATGCTGGCCATTCACATTTTTTTTCTTTTTTAAAGCTTTTTTATTCTTATGACATTTTCACTGTCAGAAGGTAATTATTAGTGCTGGGCTCGCCCGGTCGCAAACGTGTAAATCGATTGTTCTATGTAGTTAATTGATTAATTAATAATAACGATAATTGTTTAATTTTTCTATTACAAGTTACAAAGTAGGTACCGTTACAGTTTTCATAAACTTATTTTAATATTCTAATACAAGTCACTAGTTATTTTATCCTTAAAGGTTTTGTCAGTAGTTCCCAAACTAAGCAAAACTGTAGCTTGAGAACCTGGGTAAGTAGTGGCATCTTGAATAGTTGTTTGTGTTCCTTTCGATAAAGTCTATTTATGAGAGAAAAAAATAATGGTGTGGTTGGCGCAGCGGTTGAGCGGTCTTTTGGGGAGTTACGTGTCGCGGGTTTGATTATTTGATTCCCGGACTGATCAAATATCTGTATGGTCTACAGACACATAATGGTTTCCGAGTTTGGTGTTTTTGCAAATGACTATTTGTGTTTGTAAACGCGCTCACGATAAATAACGTATTTAAATAAAAAGGGGAAACGTATTTTTAAAAAGCTTGTCATCCTAAGTAATTTTTGAAAGAAAAAAATAAACTAATCTTAAACTGTGAAAAATTAAATGACATTAAATGTACTTAATAATCCTGAGTTATTAGGTAGGTACTTAAATTATTATTTGTCAATTTAATTAATAACAAAATACGAAAATATTAATAATAATAGGTATATTAAATGGCTTATTTACGTTTATTTGAATGTTATCGATCCATGTGAATTGTACTATAGGCATAACGATTTTTTTACTGAAATCGATTATCACAAAATGAACAGCCCTTAGAGTTTAAAAGAAATTCAAATGTCATCCATCAATAATGCATAATGGCCGACGGGCGGAAAATATCAATATACTATCTTATTATCTTCATCATAATTTCCAGGACCTGTACAGAAAAAATGAAAAATAGGTCTTACAATAATATGTAAAGAACGTTTTATCATTGATTACTTTACTTTGTACAAGTTCAGTTTCAAATAAAAGTGTGTTATCGACTATCTGGGGCAGATGTTGGCCACCTCCTTTTCAGCAGACTCTTGTGCTAGGGGCGAATTCGACTAACTAAATTGTTGTCAAACGCAAAATAACCACAACCGTGTCAGTCAGTTTTCATTTACGAAAACTGTCAAAATGATTGGTTTTGTTTTTTTTTGTGTCAAACAATTTGACAGCTTTTGAAATTGAAAACTGCCGGAACGGTTCAGCCTTGGTTCCGTTGCGATTTATCAAGATTTATTTTAGGAGAATTGGGCCCCTCGGCTGTCCCATTTCAAAACCTAGTAAGGGCTTAAAACGAAATTTTACAGGAGAGCGCATAAACGTAAAATCGGTCAGCCTTTGAAAAGTATTTATTTTAAAGTAAAACCACGTGGGTAAAGTGACTTACTAGGTTTTAAACTCAGACCAAATAAAAAACCAAGATAGAACGCTGCGAACAATACAGTGAAGCATGCCAAAACTACACCTCCGCTCTGTGCATACACGCACACACGCACACATTTACAACATTTTTCAATCAACCTACAATCAAACTACACCTCACTAAGTGCACACATGTTTACGAAACCGGCCTCGCGTCACTGTTGACAACGCTCTGTCTTGGTTTTTTATTTGGTCTGAGGTTTTAACGTGATCACGAGGCAGTGAATGGTGCACTTACTAGGTTTTTAAGTATTAAATATTTCTGCTTTTAAGTGAGTTTTCAACGCTGGTGGTTTTTTATTTAGTAGAGACTTACTAGATTGGCAAGACTATGCAATAAAACAACTTTTGTAAAAAGTGTCCCTTACTAGGTTTTGAAATGGGACAGCCGCCCTATATAATATGATGTTGACAGGTCGCTGGACGCTTACCTGGAGCCGAGCCAGAAGAGGTCTACAGTGCCGTACTGGAACTACTTCTTATTGAAGTACCAGTTCTTCATACTGTACTTCATGGCTGGTATGAAGAAGGGGACCTCGGAATGGCTGACCGGCTATTCAGTTCAGAACCTTAGCGAGCACTGGGTGTTTGACCCCTTTAAGTAAGTGCTAATTGTTTTTGTATTCTAACTTTCGGAGGTACACAAACTGTAGATGTTGGAAATAAAAAAAATGTACATTTAGTATTTATAAACGTTCATAAGTATTTTTAACCGACTTCAAAAAGGAGGAGGATAACTCTGTCATATACAAGGTGTAACATAAATAAGGGCACAATCTCATCACTGTACTGTACTCATCATTATGATGAACAACTTTTACTATGAGAACAAACCCGAAATCGTTTCGTCGAATTTCCTACACATTTTGTCGAGTTACGCGAAAAGAAAATAAGTCTTTAGAAAATATTATTTGGATGAATGTTGAATGCTCGATTCCCCAAAATCCCCTAATTTTGGTCAATCCCCGATTTTTCCCCGCACATTTCTTTCATTCCCCGAAGATTGTAAATTGCCCGCAAATTGACAACACTCGCCGATCGTATGAGTATAACTTTTTTTTTTTTTTCCTATTTGACTGCTGTAGGTCGTCCTAGGGGACGGTTTCTACGTAACCGGCGAGACCTGAAGGGTCTCCAGCCAAATATGAGTATAACAGTGTGATATTTGATTATATAGGTATGCATACATGTCTAGGTCACAGTGTCATCTAGACTGCCGCTTGGAAAAAACAGTCCTATTTCTACTTATATTTTTGTGTGCGTAAGTTTGTATCCCTCACTCCCTCTATCCGTCTTTGTGCGAGTGTGTGAAGATACCAGATAAAAAATATTAATTCCCGTAATAAAATATTTAAGATAAAGTCTGAAAAAAAGTAATCCACATAGCTTTTCTCAGGCTCTCTTTAACTCAAGCTTTTAGTCATTTTTATGGCTGAGATCCAATTACCTATTTTATTCACACTCATCATCAGACCATCAACTATGTGCAAGTTGAAAATACATCGTGGACATAGAAGTCTTCATGGACTTCTAGTCCTAATCTCTAATCTGCCATGGCAAATGAATTGTAGGTACTCTCACTAGCATAGCATATGTCTTACATTGTTCTCACGTAAATTATTCTTAATCAAAATTCACAATGTAGATAACTAAGTTTTTGTAAATATTTGATGAAAAAGAGTAACAATGGAGTTGCCCGTTCTTCTTCATAGGAACCTACCCTTTGGAACGCGGTAGTAACTTCTTTTTTTCTCTATAATTTATAGATAACTAGAGGTCGCCAGCGGCTTCGCACGCGTGGATGTCGTTTATCGCGTATTTCGCGTTTTTCTCCACTATAATATGCATGTATTATACATATAAACCTTCCTCTTGAATCACTCTATCTACTAAAAAAACTGTATCAAAATCCGTTGCGTAGTTTTAAAGATTTAAGGATACATAGGGACAAACAGCGGGAAACGACTCTGTTTCATTTTATGAGTGATGTAACATAAATATCGCACAACCTCTTAAGGGGTCACTGTACTCATCATTATCACAACTTTTACTATGGGACCAAACCTGAAATCGCAAAAAAAACAACTGTTCAACATTTATCAATACATATAAAAGGAGAAGCTGGCTGACTGACTGACTGATCTATCAACGCACAGCCTAAACCGCTGGGGTTAGAAAGTTGAAATTTTGACAGTAGGTTCCTTTTGTAACGTAGGCATCCACTAAGAAGGGATTTTTCGAAATTCGACCTCTAAGGGAGTTAAATAGGGGATGAAAGTTTGTATGGAAAATCGTCACTTAACGGGTTCACGCAAGCGAAGCTGCGGGCGAAAGCTAATGTTCGCATAATTCGTCAAAATGTAGGGAACAGCAAATATATTTTTTCGCGGTATACGTAATAATATAATAATAATATAATAATCGTTTATTTCCAAATTAGTGTTTTTAACAAATCGTATGGACGTTGATCCCCAAACTAGGTTAACCTGTATTTTGGGGACCACCTTCCCTATCTAAGTTATACATATCGATACCGGTACGTAGGTTAGTCTTGTGTCTTGTGTGGAATTTATACCGTAAAATTCTACATTCACAGATACTTCCTGACGGTCCCTCAGACGGATTACCTGGTGGTGCACTGGTTCGTGTTCATGTTCGACCTGACGGTGGCCGTGTGGATGATGTGGGCGAGCACACGGCATGTGGCCATGGTGTTCTGCGCGCTCTTCCACCTGATGAACAGCAGACTGTTTAGGATAGGTTTGTTGTTTGCTTATTGTAAGATTGTGTGTAATCAAGTTTTAAGAGGAAGTCGTATGGTATACAAGGTTAGTTTTAATATATGTAAAAAGACCCATCACATAGCCGAAATCTACGCACTCTGTACATCAAACTAAACTACATGGACCAAAAATAATTGCTGGGAAACGACTTTTATTTTTTGACATGAAAAAAAACGCTTTTTTTTGTAGCGCGCAAATTATGATTGTGGCGATGCCGCGCGTTTGCATGCGTGCAGCGCACGAAGCAAATACTTCGTGGTGCAGCGGCCACACAGCCGAGCCAAGGCGGTCGTGTACGTTTGATATTCATTGCGTTTTTGTAACATCAAATGCGTAATTTGTTAGGAAAAATTGAAATTTTTGATAATGTTTGTATGGAAGAAAGTTTTGTATTATGACATGGAAATCGTTTTTGGAAAAAACTAAAAAAAAAATGTGTACTTTGACCTTCAATATCTCCAAAACCAATGATTTCCCAGGTAGGTATGGTTTGTTGGAAAAAAATGATCCCAATGATGGGTAGAATACGTGGTTTTCGTTATCGTTAAGGGTCTTTTTACACCCGATATACTAAACCTGAAACTAGTTTGTTCAGAATCACTAGGAGAATCGATTGACATATTTTTACACCAGATTTTTTTCAATTTTTTTATTTTTTTCATAAATTTCAATATTGTTTCAGTTGGTTTCTACCCATATCAGTTAACGGGAATAGACATCTTGAGGCTTGAACGGTCCGCTCGGTCAGTTTCCGTGTATTAGACAGCCCCTGCATAGCGCATTTCACACTTTACTAGGGAACTTAACGCGTAAACTAAGGTGTAACTTGGAGATTTATTAAAAAAAACACATATTCAGACAGTTCAGATGAAAATCTTGTTGGGGTGTCTCGGTTTTTGTATATACTAAAAATAACGTTGTGTTGTTGTTGCGTCAAGCGCATGCAATATTGATTGCCATAAGACTCGAACTAGTATTAAGGCATACGCTATAGGATGCGCTATGGCGCTTCAGGCATGCGTCAGACGAAAGCGCAAGATGAACATGAAAGTGCACTGGTGTAGATATACCAGAAGGAGAAGTTTTATAATAGAGTTCTAATAGAACTCTATTTCTAGTTCTAGTTTCTAATAGAGGAGCTTTAGTAGAGCTCCTTGTGAAACAGTTCGTCCGTGGAAGTACCTCCATACCTATTTCTGCCGGTATGCAGCATTGCTGTGTTCCGGTTTGGGGCCGTCCATTAATCACGTGAGGCTCGAGGGGGGGGGGGGGGTTGGCAAAAATCACGAAATTTCACAAGGGGGGAGGGGGGGTGTAGTAAGATATCACGTGATTTTTTCGTCAAACGCTCGATTTCTAAACCTAAAAGCAAAATTTTTTATGCCAGTCTTAAACAACCTGCAACCTTTCTGTCTAGACATTTTTATCATAGTCCTTAATTTCAGAATAAAATTAGATTATACTTTATGCCTAAAAGATAATATTCTAAAAATATTAAGATTCTTTTTAGGTACTAAATTAGGTACTAAAAAAAAAAAACAATCTGCCTAGCCTTTTCCCAACTATGTTGGGGTCGGCTTGCAGTCGAACCGGATGCAGCTGAATATCAGTATTTTACATGGGGCGACTGCCTATCAGACCTCCACAACCCAGTAACTAGGTAATACGATACTCTTGGTAAGACTGGTTGTCAGACTTTCTGGCTTCTGACCAACAGTAACGACTGTCAAAGATCTACAAATGACAGCCGGGACCAACGGCTTTACGTGCTTTCCGAGGCACGGAGGAAACTCGCTATGGTAAATGGTCACCCATCCATAGACCAACCTCGGCAAGCGTGGCTTAACCCGGAAGATCGGTCTATGCGGCTGTAATTATTTAGCCACGAGCTCCACGCTTCTTAGGTAAGTACTAAAAAATACACGTGATTTTGGGTGGGGGAGAGGGGGTAGTCTTAAACCTCACCACGTATCACCAGGGGGGAGGGGGGGTTAATAAATGCTAAAAAAACATCACGTGATTAATGGACGGCCCCTTTGAAGGGTGCCGGTGAAATTACAGACACATGAGACTTTCCAACTTTTTCTCTAAGGTTGGCAACGTATCAGCAATCCTCTTGGTGTTGTAGGTGTATACAGGTGTCCCTGGAAGTATGGATCAAACCGAATAGGGGCGTGGGCAATGTCATTTCCAAACTTTTTAACCCTGAGAATGTCGGTGCAATTTTGACGGTTCAAAAGTTACGACCAATTATTGTTTTTTTTTTCAATCACTTCGCATAGAAAAAAATCATAAAAAAACTATCACAGCTATCATTTTTTTTCAGGAATTTGGTGAACTGTAGGCCTTTCTTGTGGTAATACTTTTACGCAGCTAGAAAACTGACTGTGTGTGTTCAATAAGAAAAAACATTTACTGCAAAGGCTGTTTTGGTCTGGCAAAAATTTTACTCAAGTTTTTACTACTACAAGTTTTGAAATGACCTTGCCCACGCCCCTATTCGATTTGATCCATACTTCCAGGGACACCCTGTATAGGCGTCGGTAACCACATATCATCAGGGGGGTTACCATGATCTCTTAGAGCAGGAATGTTTTAATATTATTACGAGAGTGGGTAAGAGATGGCGCTAGAGAGCTGTCTAGCGCTGTCACTTTCCCACTCTCGTAACAATATTAAAACATTCCTGCTCTAATCATCATGATCATGTCAGGATCCATGATCAGGATCATGGTAACCCCCCAGGTGGGCCGTCGGCTTGTTTGCCAACATATTATTACATAAAAAAACTTAAAATTCTATCACTATCTAGGTACTGTTAGCAAAACGCATGGATATATAACTAACTTATACCTATTTAACACTTTTTTTCAGGCATGTTTCCATGGGTTTGCTTGGCCACAATGCCCTTATTTTATCCCTTTGATTGGCCCAAAAGAATAACATCGTACGCTAAAGTGTATTATGCAAAACTTATGCGTTGCATTTGTCCCAAAGTTGATGAAATTAAAAAGAGAAGTATTTATGGATGCAAAAAGAATGATTCTGAAGATAATAATAGACATGTTAATGATAATGTAGCAAAAAATGGTGAAGAAAACAAAGAAACATTTCAAGAAACAAAAGAAAACACTAAACTTCATGACATAACTGATGTTTGTAATGATATAACAAAAATAAATGATGAATTTGGTCAAGACAATGGAATTAATACAGAAAATGATGTAAAAAATCATGAAAATAAAACTGAAATCACTGACAATAACGTTAATGAAGAGGATTATAATAAAAAGAAAGTGACAATGTATTTGATTTTGTTTTACGTTTTCATTCAAGCTTTTCTACCTTATTCACATTTTATAACAAAGGTGAGCTGGGAAATCAAAAATGATTATGTATAAAAGGGTTTTTTTTATTTATTTTTTAATCATTCTTTTTTCTAGGCATTCGTACACTTTTGTGACTATGCAAGCCATTATACAGGGTGTAACAAAAAATACTTGACTGCCTCTATGGTCTAGCGGGCGCAAGCGCGACTGCTGAGCGTGAGGTCGTGGGTTCGATCCCCAAGTCGGGCAAAGTGTTATTGGGTGTTTCCGTGTGGAATTTCTCAGTAGCAGCCCGGAGTCTGGATTTGTGCCCGGTCGATGGCAAGCGTGAGTTTATAACAAAAAATAGTGTCAAGCTTCCGCTTGGACTTCCAGAGATGGAGCAGTCTCGGAGGTACTCGAATCACCCCTATGTATGTTCTGCGATTTTTTGTAGTTTTTGAGTTATGAATTTCATACAAGTTTTTAACCAAACTGACTTTATTGAGATTTTTGATCATAGTAACGTGAACAGTTGAGATATGCGTGATTTTTTAACCGACTTCAAAAAGGAGGAGGTTCTCAATGCGTCGGAATGTTTTTTTTTTGTGTTTGTTACGCGATATCTCCGCCAATTATGAATGGATTATGATGATTCTTTTTTTGTTTGGTAGATCATACTTCAGAGGTGGTCCCATATAACTGCTATTGAAATAGATTCAGCGCTTTTTGAAATAATCTACAAAAACAAGAAAAATATACTTAGATGACGTTTTCGTTTGTGGTTCCCTTAAGCAAAAGTTTTGATGAAAACTTTTAATCTCTGTTTTAACTGTGATCACAGAAACATTAGCCAAGAACAAAGAAGTTTGTATGTATTTGTAAGGAACCGTCATGATAATTATACATTAATACTTATTCTTAAATCAAATTATCTACTTAGTTGTTGGAAAGATTACGCAACCGTGTCATTTAAATTTGAAGTCTTAAACCGTGTAATTTATGGCACTAAAACGTATTTAATAAAAAACTTTAAATAAAAGTAAAAACCGACTTCAAAAAAAACTAAAAAGAGTTTTTTTTCAAGTCGGTTTGTACTTTTATTTAAAGTTTTTTTCTAAATTAGATTTAAAATTAAACTAATTTCGAAAAAAAAACAGCATGTAACTCAACTATTCACGTATTCTACAAATTATAACTCGAAAACTAAAAAAATCGCTGAACATTCATGGAGGTGATTCGAGTCGACCTCTAACGTTACTCTGGACTTCTGATTGACACAATTTTGTGTGACAGCTTGTATATTTTATTTTTGCGTTTCAGATTTTAAAACTCTGCGTTATTTATAGTTACTAATTGACGAATATAAGTTTAGTCATTGTATTTAACGCAGCTATTTAACCTGAGAACTCTTGGACCTTGAAAGTCATTTATGTTGGAAACAATGTTTATTATATTTGTCAGTACCTATTTATCACTGCATAATAATAGAATGAATTCGAAATAAGACAATGCCAGAATTTTAATTTAAAATCGCAATGACTTTTTTCTCCTTTTCAGTCGCATGAAAGGGAAAAAATAAACTAAAAACCGGCCAAGTGCGAGTCTACCTCGCGCACGAAGCGTTCCGTACCATTATCTATAAAAACGGCAAAAAAAAAACACGTTTGTTGTATGGGAGCCCTCTTAAATATTTATTTTATTCTGTTTTTTAGTATTTTTTGTTATAGCGGCAACAGAAATACGTCATCTGTGAAAATTTCAACTGTCTAACTATCACGGTTCATGAGATACAGCTTGGTGACAGACGGACGGACGGACAGCGGAGTCTTAGTAATGGGGTCTCGTTTTACCCTTTGGGTGCGGGACCCTAAAAAGGGGCATTTCAGTTGCATACAAAACAATCCGTGTGTGTTGGATGTGTAGTGGATTTGCGCTATTCCCTTGAAAAATCTAAAAGACTTTCCACATTTGACCCAGAATCGCCACTCCTCTGTTTACTAATAAACTTCATATTGTGACCTCTAAACTGTGGCGGACTATTGTTCGTTTTTTAAGCAGAGAGGCAATTTTCAGAAGGGGATTTTAAGGCTGATGTAATTAATTACCTAAAATTTTATCCGCGAGACCAATCATGGAAGATGAGTGCACTCTTAAATATGAGCGAACCTTTTCATTGATATACATTGAACAAGCTACTAGCACAGTCTACCTATATCTTACTCCTTACAGTTGGTCAACGTAGAACATTGTCGCAGAGCAATCGTGCGGGGGGTTGCGGGGTGAATCAGCGGAGGTTATGTCCCGAGTAGCCATACTGCATACTTGGGACATAACCTCCGCCCCTACATAATTTTGACATTTCATATGACCTGTCAAATGTATGTGCGTTGACCCACTGTATGTAGTAAGTAGGTAAACTGTGCTACTAGTATACTTTTCATTGAACAAGCGCGACGCGGATTTTTTGATTCTGCGAACGATGCCCTGGAGGGCTAATAGCGCTGCGTTGGTGAAACATGTTTTGTTTCATAATCATAACTACAAGTGGGCTGCATCCAGTGGACAGGTGTCACACAGTTGCACTGACTACATTCTAATTGCCTTCAAGCTGCATTTGGCAGTTGTTTACAGTCGCAGCAGTCGTTTCGAGTTTACAGTTGCTGGATGTGCAGTCTAATTGCAGTTATGATTACAAATATGAAGCTAAACGCGGCGTTATTAGCCTCCCTGGTCACGCTAAATTGGGTTTTAAATATTTTTCCCAATAGACAGAACTGATTCAAATAGATTGCGTTATGATTGCCTTCTACCACCTAAAACACTAGACCGAATCTTTATAAATGATGTTTACGGCTATGTAGTCTTAAGTATGAACATTTCCTTTCTAGGGTTACAACAACTGGACGAACGGTCTGTACGGCTACTCCTGGGACATGATGGTCCACACTTGGGACATCCGTTCTGTAATCGTCAAGGTCGTAGACAACGATAGGAACGAAGAAATGTACATCGACCCTCAATTATACACTCTAAACGATCGGTGGTCAAGACACGGAGACATGGTGCACCAATACGCCCAGTGTCTGAAGAATAACTTAGAACAAGCGAGGGAAACGAAATGGAACAGTCCATTGAAGGTTATGTCCAACAATTTGTCTGTGTACGTCGATATCTGGTGCTCAATGAACGGCAGGTTCGTTCAAAGAATGTTTGATCCGAAAGTGGATTTGCTGAAGGCTTCGTGGTCTCCGTTTTGTGAGGTCCCTTACTTGATGCCTCTGTTAGATGATGCGGTACATTGGAGGAAGGATTTGGATGAAATAAGGAACGAGGTGCATTCTTGGAGTGAGCACAGTGATGTTGTGTTCTTTGCTGATTTCCCAGGTTGGTATTTGAGGACTTGGTGTTATGTTATTATGTTAGAGCGTGTCCACATCTCCACGTCATGACGTCGTCAACGTGGTAACGTGGCACGGTGCGTTGACGTAACGTGCAAATTTACGTTACCGTATCGTAAAAATGCATGTCAGGATCATTGTTAGATTTATCGTTGACCAAATAGATCCTGAATTTTAATAAGAGAAACAGTAAGGTATAGGTTTAAAGCATCAGAGTACATAGACGGCGACTTACTCGCGGGCGTGGAGCGCGCGGGCGGTGCGCATATACGTGTGCGCTTGCGGTTAGAGGCGGAACGTGTTACGATACGGTAACATAAATTTGCACGTTACGTCAACGCACCGTGTCGCGTTACCGTACCGTTCCACGTTGACGACGTCGTGACGTGGAGATGTGGACAGGCCGTTAGACTCTGAGCGAACCCAAGTAGCACAAAAGTGCTTTATGACAGCATTTTTACAGTGCACAGTGAAAACATTAGCTGTATAAACTTGCTGTATAACAGAGTAGACAGCGCATTCTCTGCTGATGTAACTCCAATTTGGGTACAAATTATTCAGCACATAGCTGTAAAAGAATTCCAATTAACAAATAATTGAATTATATCAACATTAAATTACCATTTATGTGTGTAACAGTCACCCCAAGACCTGCAAATTACCTGATTAACAAGGCACTTGTTACCTCTAAACCTCTAATACAGCAAGAAAGACGAATGTGTACATTTTATATGCTTTTACATAGTTGAAAGTAGGTATACTCCCAACGGCCACCACTAAAACAGGCACCAGTGGTGGCCGTTAGATCAGTGCATTATTTTTTGTCCCAACGGCCATCAGTGGCGGACGTTGGAACATTCCAAATAATATTTGTCTCAACGGCCACCACTAAATTGCCACCACTGGGGGTCGTATTATTTATTGTGTCAACTAAATAGCGAAATAGTGGAATGCAAAATAGTGGCGAAATAGTGGAATGAAAAATAACTTTGTCATTTATTTTTCTTTAATAAGAACTGTCAATTTGTTAAACATGAAGTTTAAGCAATATCTCAGGGGCCATTGGTGAGAAAATAAATGTAGTTTAAAGTCAATAAAACTTCGATTTCTTCCTATTATGTGGAAGGAAATACGTGTCCATTATTTTTCAAAACTCTAACTGTCGGACTAATTAGATTTGCAATTTATCGGTGCTGTGAACATGCCTATTGTAGAAATCCGTCCTCCGCCCAGCCTGTAGTTGTAAAAAAACAGTTTTTAACCGGATTTTAACGAAAGCAGCCGTTTTTATTTTAAAACTTTTTTATCTGACTGTACCAAACAGCTTCAATAATTTGATGGTGTTCGAATAATCAGTGAAAACAATATTGAAATTAAAATGTGTCAATTTGGACACTGTGTCCGAGTCGTCAGCAAGTCAGGCAGAGAATACATAACAACGAGGGCAACAAGAACTTCGCGCAAACAATACAAATTATACAGACAAATCAATGTTAATTTGTTATTCCTTTGTTGATAGGTTTATTATATCACCTGTTACCATGTCCAGACATTAAAAAAATTTATGCAGGATATAAACGAATTCGTGTTACTACTGGTAGATAGGCCCCGCAAGTAGGGTTACCATCCGTCCGGATTTGTCCGGACATGTCCGGACTTCTAGACATTTGTCCGGACTTTGTCCGGCTCTTTAATTTGTCCGGATTTTTTTGGTTTAGATGGAATACAAGTAATAAAACCTACATAAGTAATATCAAATAAGTTTTTAATCTTTATTAACTTCTCATTCATCTGAAAACAACATATAAAATCTTCTTTAACAATCAACTTATCGATATCAAACAATAAATCTTCGTATGTTTGCATTTTGTGACTAAAATGTCCGGAGTTTTATTGAAATGTTGGGCTTTTTGTCAGGACTTTTCAAATTTCTAAATGGTAACCCTACCCGCAAGGGAATTAACTTAAAAAAAACTTTTTTTTCATGCGCTAGCGGTAAATGGTCGTATCTAAACCACCTAATATTCGGTGAAAAAATAAGAAAAATTTTTTTTGCAAAAAAAATTTTTTGCATTAGTGAATATTTCGATGCCACGCATAAATTAATGAAAGCACGGCGACACGGCTGGCGTGCAAGACTAAAGGCCTGTACACACCAAAGTCCGACGCTGCGCCGATATGCCGACGGGTTATTGCGGCCAACTGACGCGAACAAGCCCGGCTGCCGGCGCGGCGGCGGCATAACCCGCCGCCGGGTAAAGCCGCCGGCTTTGGTGTGTAGAGGCTTTAACGCGATAACGCTATTTGCAGACAGTTAACTCGGGGCTCTAAAATGACTAGGTTATAGAAAACAAAGTTTTTTCTTTGGATTTTTTTTCAGTTGATTTTCTAAAATACCCACGGATTAATCTGTGTCACCAGTAGATCACGTGGTTTGAAGGAATTACACAAATTCGTTTACACCCTGTAGAAGGTAAACTAACCTTTGATCGTGGAGAACATTCGATGTCCTTTTAACACATTATTAAAAAAAAAAATGAAGAATAAATGTCAAGTTTCGACATTACGACACTTACGACATTATTTATTATTCAATAAAAAAGTTAATAGCTATGTTTATTACTTTTTGCTAGCCAAAGTGCGGTGGTCAGACTGCAACAGTTGCTCTGTATCAAATGTAGGCGCAACTTCGCCCTCAAGCCCTCAACGGCGGCGGCAGCCTCAACATACCTTCTCGAGACAATTAAGTAGTGATTCCCTTCGACTGACTAGGACTCGCTTAGCCATCGAATTACTCCGAATAAAAGGGCCAGCTGAGCTAGTAATTGAACCATAGAAAATACACTGACTCCAATGTTGACTGAGTCGCGAGCGAGAAGTCAGTATTGGATTAGGTAGGTTGTTAGACTATGATACTAGAGCCCATTAGTAAGTACTAAGAAAATTATTTAAAACTAGCTGTACCCGGCATGCGTTGCAATGCAATTGTAAAGAAAAAAAGTGTTTAGTTTTAAAATATGTTTATTTAAGTGCTTTTGGATACACAATTACATATTTTCGATTTGAATTAACCGTACCGACGCGCGACGGGTCACGGGACGAACATTGAATGTTTGACAGGTAGGAACAGTTTGTAAGGGAAAAATAAATTGTTGGTTTTACTATTTTCCTCGCGATTTTTCCATATTTTCTCACCATTTAAACCTTCCCTGGACTTCCACAAATATTTCAAAACCAAAATTAGCCAAATTGATCCCGCCGTTCTCGAGTTTTAGCGAGACTAACGAACAGCAATTCATTTTTAAATAATAGAAGAAGATATCACAATCGAAATCAGGGGCGGATTTGATACGTTGGCTGCCCTAGGCCTATGAAATATTGCCGCCCCCTACTCGCTGTAAATCACGAAAAATTAAATGATCGTATAATCGTAATCACTATACGTGTAATTTTTTTTGCGAGATGCTTTGTGCACCTTTATGAGTTTTTACATTTGAATTGCGAAAAGGATCACAGAAGGCGAGACTACTAAAAAAACACCATATTTTGCCCTAGGCCCGGGCCTATCTGGCCTATAGGGAAATCCGCCTCTGATCGAACTGCAGCTAGACCACGGCAGTTTGACTTTATTCTTATAAAGAAAAGATAAAGATAACGCTCGAACGACTCAAACCACGAGATTAAGCTGCGGCTAGGGTTACCATCCGTCCGGATTTGTCCGGACATGTCCGGACTTCTAGACTTTTGTCCGGCTCTTTAATTTGTCAGGATTTTTTGGCTTGGATAGAATACGAGTAATAAAACTTAGGTACATAAGTAATTTCAAATAAGTCTTTTATCTTTATTAACTTCTCATTCATTTAAAAAACAAAATAATAATCTTCTTTAACAATCAACTTAACAAGATCAAACAATAAATCTTCGTATATTTGCATTTTGTGACTAAAATGTTCGGACTTTTTTGAAATGTCAGGCTTTTTGTCAGGACAGTCCTGACAAAAAGCCTGACATTTCAAGTCCTGACAGGACTTTTCAAATATCTAAATGGTAACCCTAGCTGCGGCTCGATTCCGATTTTAAACAATTTTATTAGGAATACTATTTATTCTGTGTCCTTATTAACCAGATGAATCTGTCGCGAAACTCATGAAGGCGGAGGAGTTTGTTTACTTGTTAAGGATACTTTAAAATATATAGAAAGAAAGGACATTGTTAGTTGTTCTAAGGAATTTATAATTGAATATAGCGCAATAGAAATACCTGATTTGAATTGTATTGTTATAGGATTATATAGAGCAGATCGCCATATTAATATCTTTTACGAACAAATGGAAAAAGTCTTAAACAAATTAAAAACAAAAAACAAACATATAATTATAGGAGGAGATTTCAACATAAATACCCTTATAAATAATTCTCGATGCCAAGAATTTATAAATTTTATGAAATCTCACAATCTGCACCAACTAATACATAAACCAACACGTGAAACAAAAAACACCTCTACTTGCATAGATCTTCTATTTACAAACTTCAAACAACTAATAAACAAAGCATATGTAGAAGACCACGGAATCTCTGACCATAAATCAATAAACGTAAAACTAAACTCTTTAAAAAACACATTAGATAGTAGTAAGATATGGTATAGACAAAAAAGAATATTTACTAAAAATAAAATCTTAAATTTTAAAAAATCATTAGAAAATATAGACTGGGAAACTTTAATAGATACGAATAAAAATATAAATAATACTTACAATACATTTATATCAATTATAGAAAAAATATTAAACGAACACATACCTGTACAAAAAATTAAAATCAAAAACACAACAAACAAAGGATGGATAACAACTGGCTTGAAGAACTCATGTAGACATAAAAGATCACTCAGAATAATATTAAACGAAACTAACAACAACGAAATTATAAAAAAATATTATAAGATATTTGATCTACACCTAAAACGAAGCGTAAAACTAGCAAAAAAACTAGAATACATACGGCTAATGAATAAATCCGATAACAAAACGAAAACTATGTGGAAAATAATAAACTCAAAAACAGGCAAAATCAAATCCAAAGAATATAAAAATATAACATTAAAAATTAAAGATGATATAATAAAATGCCCAAATATTATTACAAATACATTTAATGATTTCTTCGCAACTGTAGGCGAAACTTCACAAAATGAATGTACTAAAAAATACATACATAAAAAAGGACGACCAGTTTTAAACCCCTCCACATGCACAATGTACTTACGCCCTGTAGACCAAAAAGAGATCATAAAAATAATAAAATTGACAAAAAATAAACATAGCTGTGGTATTGATGACATCCCACCTATCCTATTAAAAGAATGTGCCGAAGAACTCTCAAAACCACTAACCTTTTTAATAAATCAAAGTTTTCAAGAGGCTCAATTTCCAGATTTACTTAAAATATCCCTAGTCAAACCTATCCATAAGAAAGGTGACATTAATACTCCCAGTAACTATAGGCCCGTCGCTCTTCTACCAACATTTTCAAAAATATTTGAGAAAGCAATGTGCAACCGATTATACAATTTTCTGGAAAAATATAATATATTAGACGACGCACAAAACGGCTTCAGAAAAACAAGATCCACTACATCTGCAGTATATAAATACGTACAAATGGCCCTTCAACATATAAACGACAAAAAGTCGGCGTTAGGAATATTATTAGATATGACAAAAGCCTATGATAAAGTTTCTTATGATATCCTTCTAACAAAGCTATATGGATCGGGAATACGTGGACCCGCATACAATTGGTTTAAATCTTATTTAAATGACAGAAAACAATTAGTCCAAATTGAATACCATAATAATAAAAACTACAACATAGAAACAATAAGATCCCACACAAGAACCTTAACCTGTTCCATTCCCCAGGGGAGCGTGTTAGGATGCGTTTTATTTTTATTATACATAAATGACCTACCAAAAGCCTTTGATAATGAAAAAATACTACCCGTACTATTTGCAGACGATATCTCAATACTAATAAAGAGCGAAAAAAATGAAAACCCGGATCAACTAATACAAAATACCTTGCAAACTGTTACGAATTGGCTTCAAGACCATAATCTAGATATAAATTATAATAAAACGAAAATAATGCAATTTCGATCTTATAAAACTATTCCACTCAAAACTAACATTAATTTTCAAAATAAACAAATAGAAACAGTAGAGACATTCAAACTGCTAGGCATAAACATAGACACGCACATAAGTTGGAAATCTCACATAGAAGAAATAGAAACTAAACTTTCACAGTTCACTTATGCCCTATTTCAATTAAAACATAGCACAAACACAAAAACGGCATTATCAGCTTACTACGCATACGCCTACTCATGGCTAAGATATGGAATAATGTTATGGGGAAATAGTGTTAATATTCAAAAAATATTCATAATCCAAAAGAAATGCATAAGAATCTTAGCTCATATAAATAACAGACAAAGTTGTAAGCCCTATTTTTTAGAGTATAAATTACTAACACTTCCATCTATTTATTTGCATGATTTATGCATATTCGTACATAAACATATGCATACATTCATCAAAGTACAGGAAACTCACGACATCAACACCCGCCACAAAAATCGATTATACCTACCACCATCAAGAATAAAAATGTTAAACGAAAGTCCGCAATACATGGCAATTAGGATATACAACAAATTACCACAAGAAATTAAACGAGAAACCAAAATTAATATATTCAATAGTAAATTAAAAAGTTTTCTTATTAAAAAATGTTACTATTCCGTTGAAGAATACTTAAATATAAAAAAATAAAAACAAAACAAATAAATAAAATACAAAAACTATCTAAAAATAATTATAAATTAATACGGCGATCCCATAGATATTTAAATTGACATCTTTTTATTATTATTTTATTTTCTATTGTTATATTACTAATTAAAAAATAGATGTTTATTATAGATTAATATGCCTCAAATTTGCAACGCCTGTAAAAGGCCGCTAAGTTTTAAGCACCACTAGTAAGTAATAAGACCTGTATTTGTACACTTAGTAAGCAAATAAATGATTTGATTTGATTTGATTTGATTTGAACAAGGGTACCTACGAAGTGGCCTCCATAGGTACCTACTCCAATACAGAAATAAATTAGCGCATAAAATTTAAATATTAGCAGTACCAAGACTAGACTCCTTAACATGGAAGGCCCGTGTTCAGGGGCGGATTTCCCTATAGGCTAGGTAGGCCCGGGCCTAGGGCGGCAAAATTTAGGGGGTGGCAAAATTTGGTGGGGTTTTTTTTTGCACAGTTGCTACGGTCTTCGGATTGTGATGATTTGATAAACAAATTTGCTGCTCAGAAAGCCAGACAAAAGACAGTTTGTGAGTAACGATTCATTGTTACTTACAAATAGAAATGGTAAGCATCAGTATTTGAAACACTGATTGAGGTAATTTTAACATTTACTGACTTTCGTTGTTTATTATTTTAATTTTATTCCTATAGTTCATTTAATTTTTCGTGATTTACAGCGTGTAGGGGGCGGCAATATTTCATAGACCTAGGCCAGCCAACGTATCAAATCCGCCCCTGCCCGTATTTTGTAGTTTTAACAAGTTGTTTTTTTGTTTTTATTTGACTTTTGTACTTTGTCCTTGCGGACCCGTTCTACGTATCCGGGCAATTATTGGCGAGACCTGAAGGTCCTGAAGGGTCCCCAGCCAATACGATAGCTGTAAAATACTCTTCATATTTATATTGATAACCAGTCTGATAACTCTGTTGCTTCTGACTCATTCTCGTCTATAACTATCAATTGAATTTCATCTATAACTCAGTGATGACTTCTATGCGTTTGTTTCCAGATTACGAACAAGAAAAGTATATCCCCGTAGAGTTGAAAAATGTTACTCTAACTATCCTAGAGGGACAAGTCGTCTACGAGCCAGAGGTGACCAAGAAACAAATAGGACAGTCTTTTATGTTAACTAAAGGAAACAAGATCCAAGTTTACTCAGGAACGTTCCACAAAGTATTAAACATCGGAGAAAATCCTGCATTTTATATGTACACCTTCTTTAATGGCACTGAAGTGAATTTAAACGAAAATAACAATTTATCTCAAAATAAATTGCCTATCTTTAGAGAATTATTCAAAAGGTTGGCTAACATGGTCATGTTTGGGAATTTAGTGGCTAGCAATATATTTAAATTGTTTAAGTTTTCACATTGCAGTGGTTAGAAATAATAAAATTGATAACACTCTTCAGTAGGTATCTATCTGTGAAACGTAAACGTAGATTGTGTTTGCATTTTTTTTCAGTTAAGTAGGTACTAGTTACTTAGTCAAAATAAGATATTATAAAGTATTAAATTACCTATATATTTTACTTAAAATGTACAAACGTTTAATTGATAAAAATGTTAACGTTTTCTAAGTACCTAATAATAAAAATGAACAAATCCTTAAATCAAAAATAAAAAGTTGCTGCTGTGGTGTACGCATCGCTAATCAGTGTTACCTAGTCTTTAAAAAGCAAGAGTTTGTATTATTATGAATATGTACGAAATTATATACATTTCTACAATAATGTTGTTATTTACTTATTTCCCTAACTTGCTATACTCATTATAACACTACATGTGTTCTCGGGTCTCCCTTGCATAAAGGCGCACTACGTTATTAGAACCAACGCGACGTAGTGCGTGTATTAGACCAATAAAAAATATTGAAGTAGGTAACTTATTACGAGATGTTTATATTCTTCACTCAATCGATCAACGGGTCGTCTCAGTCTAGTAGTCAGTAGTCCTCTGCTATACTTAAATAATTTGCTTAAAACCCATTTGGGCCATAAGCGGCACCAAAATTACGGTTAAAACATCATTTATTTCGACTTACAGATAAAGCAAGAAGAAAATTTGATGAAGTCAAATTAGATTGAACTGAAATATTAAACAATGCCTCGGAATACGATTATAACATAACAGGATCGGCCATAATAAACGTAGTGATTTTATTATGCTTTTTGAGCCCTAATGGCCGATTGCTATAATTCACCGACCGTTATTGGTAAAAATTAAGATCCTTGTATCTTTACCAATAATGAAGCAATGACTTTGGCTTTGCATAGTAGACCCTTGTATACGTTATTAAAGCTAAAACAATTTTTCACAGCTACAAAATTAGCTTACAAGTCCATTTATATGGTGTAGTTTGTAAATAAAATATTCTATCATTCGTAAGCAAAACGGATCGTTTTTGGTTATAGGAACCGGGAATAAGATAAGAATTGTTTTTAAAAAGGTATAAAACATTTATTTAGTTTTTGGTATGTTATTTTTAATCTAGTCTGGCAACACTAAGTGGCGCGGCGGGCGGGTTCGTCTGTCAAATAGAAAATGAAGGCGGCACACGGCGTGGCGTGAATCGAGTTCATTCATCTTCTCTTGCCGCTGTGGCGAGTCAAATAAGTTCGGGCTCAAGCCGACGCCTCGTCACTGCTAATAAATAGTAAAACCGAGGACATTCCGTGATCATAATCGAAATTAGTGTCATGAAAGCAGCACGCCTCACCGCCCTTTCGAAATATTGACATTTTTAGTCATCTGTGATATAACGATACATCAGTATCCTGTTATTAAATTTTAGGTTAAAATTCTCATGTGATGATCAGTGCAACATTGTAAAACTATCTAAAAGGACTGTGCGCGCTCGTTTCTCGTGGCCGGTATTCGGACTAAATTATAAAAATGGAGTCCCAGGTGATGGCATACGCGTACGATATAACGCCGAATTACTCGTACATTTTCGAATTCGAAAGCGATTTTATTCATACCGACTATAGGAAATGGATGACAGAAAATTGGACTGTGGCGTTTTACTATGTTGGGGTGTACATGGCGTTCATTTTCGGCGGTCAATATTACATGCAGCACCGACCCAGGTATGTAACGAGTGCTTCCGTTTATTCCAAGTTCACTATTCCAGTGCCCCACTAATGTAAATCTATTGACGTAATACAGGAACTAACGTAATCTGTTACAAGATTATGTAGTCGCCGCTATTTAACTTTGTTGCCAGTTATTTACGTAAATTAAATTTTATTACTCGTTTCCTTATCATGGCTTGGTAATTTTTATATTTAGAATTTTATTTAATGATTATTAACGTTGATGTCAAAGACAATTTTATATACAAGCCCTGGATACTCAAAATAATATATTGGCATGCAATGATTACCATATTATGGTCTCATGTAGGTATTTACTTATTTATATACAAATATATATAATTTACTGACTCCTAGATACTTTTATATGACTTAAATTCAGGAGATTTATATCTAAAATCATAAGAGCATGGATGGTTACACATTGTTGACATTATTATAAGTTTACTATTATAAAATCAACTCTGCTTTGAGTAATCTCTAATTTTTGTTAATTAAAATATAGGCTATCAATTCTGTCATAATTAATTATAGTTTGCAATTAAAAACTATCAATTGAAACAATTCAAAGGTTTGAGAAATAACTGTAAAAAACTTTTAAGGATGTATTTATGAATTAGCTATAAATAATCCCTTTTCTTGGTACATTATCTGATGAATCTGTGAAACTTAGCTAGATGTTATCGTTAGATATGGATAGACTAGGTACTCCTTTTTCTGTAAAAGCTACAGAAAATGTTTTATATTTGACAATTTATAATTCAATTATAATAAATGGCTATAGAATATAATGAAAATGGGGTTAGTTTCAAGTACATATTTCCCAACAACACTACAGTTTCAATAAATAAAAACAATACAATTAGGTACAATACAGTATGTGTCCACAATTACCTGACCTCTTGTCTCAATCTCGTTTTTAATGGGGTTCAGGTATGTACCATGTGGCCCGTGTTTCATGGTTGGTAGTGGTACCCATACACATCATCGTAGGTGGTGGTACACATAATCTATTATTATGAAAACACCAGAAAAAAATAACACCTGATTACATTAAATTTAATAAATATACCGTTTAAATAATCACCAATTTTTTTTGAGATTAATGTACCTATTACTTAATTTAATAAAACAAAATAGTTTAACACTTAAAATTGTATAAAAATCTAGGTAAATAAAATACAGATGGACAGACAGAAACACAGACATCATAAATAAGCAAAATACCTGCTTATGTGTCGTTAAAATGAAGTCACTATAATCCTTTAATTTTATACATACATGAATCATTGCTTATGATAATGTAATGCAGCCAGTATTTTTATCACATAAATGAGCTAATAATTCTGTCAGCCTGATTCTGAATAAGTGTATGAATCAGTTTTTTAAAAATCTTTTTATAGTTGTCCTTCTGCAACACTCCTAACCTAGATGTATGCTTATACAAGGTACACCAGTAGTACAAGCATATTAAGCTGAATTGCTACATACTCATTTTTCGAACAAATGTGCACTCCTACTTGTTCTCTCCTATTCAATATATTAAAAACTACAATCCTACATTCAATATAAAAAAGAACATTTTTACATAAAAGTAACATAATATAAATTCTTAAAACATTCAAATACTCCTATCAGAATATTTAAATACTAAACTATTAAAGGAAATTGTATTGGCATTTGAAAATTAATTATTAAACATAAATGCAAATAAATAACAAGCTTCGTGATTCGGTTCAATTTAAATGTAGTTTTTTTTGGTATAATTTTCATTAAGTATCTGTAAAATTCGGCCATTGTGTTATTTCGGTAAAATGAATAATAGATATTTTACCTGTTTTCACGACTGTAAATACTTTGTTATTCTGGCGAATTTTAATGTTTTTTTTTGGTACGCATTTATTTATTTACCTATTTAATTCTTCCTGTTAATCATTTACGATATCCAAATAAACGAGTGTGGTCATGGTACTTATTCTATACTAGTAAGGGCTTGAAAAAACAGCAAAAAGTAAACATTGAGTAATCAACACTAGAAACAACAATAGGTACAATACAAAGTATTACAACCAGTTACATAATCATCTTTACAATTAGCATGGCTAATAAATTCCTACGCAGATTGTTCTGATGTACAAACATGATATTAAAATCTCTAGGAAATTAAACAATATTACAATGTAGGTAACAGTGGCATTACAAAGTCAGATTCTCTTCAGAATGCTAGTAGCTCGATAACTCTAATCAACACTTAACAGGTTATTATACAATTGGTGCCTTCCTATTCAGGCAACAAGCACAGAATAAATAGTAGGTCCTGTACAAGGAACAAGTACATAAAAGGCTTATTACATTACCTGATTTTAAGGCTCCATAACTGTTTTTCAGTGTATTGTAATAACATTTCGGCGTCTGGTCTCTTTGGTCTTCGGTCGGGAATCTTTCCAATCGGGCATTAAAAGTCGGGTAGTTATAATAAACGCTTTAAGTAAATCCATGGTTGTTCCTTACGACGCCCAAGTCACCGATTCCAGCTGTCTAGAGAACTAAATTAAACGCTTTTAAGTTCGATCTTAAACAATGCTTGAACGAAACTTCACGTGTTCCGTGATTCACGTGTCTCGTTTGAGAGAACGATGGATTTGTATAGCGAGCGGCAGATACACAATAAAATTGATACCGACTTGCTCCTCCTTAGATCCGTCTTCACTGTAAGCATTAGCCTAAGAGCCTTAGAACATGACCTTAAACGTATGACAAAGACGAATGCTCGTAACCAAATGCTCGTTAAGCGCTAATGCTCGTCGTGAACGCATTTTAACTGTAAGATTAAAATGATGTCTCCAACTTCTTCCTGTTCCTGACGCTCGTGTTAATACGTAGTTCTAACAGTAAGCCCAAATATTCCCAATCACAGAACAGTAAGCCAGTATGTAAACAAGTAATGTACCATCGTATGATCAAAATTATCGGGTACTAGCTGTACCCGCATGCGTTGCAATGCACTTTTTCCTACTTACTACCTACCTACTACCTGCCTACCTACTACCTACCTACTACCTACCTACTACCCACCTACTACCTACCTTCAGAAACAAAATCAAAATAGTAACAAAAAGTTAAAACCAATTTCATGCATGCGGTAAACAGATTAAGAATATGGGTATACTGATATAATTAGTTTTTTTTTTTAAATATCAAAATTTTCTTTCATAAGAACCTTCTCCTGACAATTACGAAAGAAACAAAAAAAAAATAGCGAAATTGGTCCAGCCGTTCACGCGTGATGCGATGACCAAGGGAAATAGCGATTCATTTTTATATATATGTATAGATTATTGTGTAAGTCGTAACTACTTGATATCATTTCTGACCCAACGATTTAACCTTTGTCTTATCCATCCATGTTGATTACCACATACGGATAATATGCAACTAATTATTGCGTGTATATTATTGTTACTGACCTTTTGACGTAAGTAAATATACAATACCTACGTAGATAAATAATACAGTTCAGGAAGATAATTTTTGTTTATTAAGTAAGTAAATTATAATAGTAACTTATCTCTCGGAAAAGTTTTATACCGAAGTACGCTTCTTATTAATTTGTTCACTGTTGATCATGGGCTTACTCCATGATTTCCATGAAACAGTATCAAATCGAATGATCGTAATAACGTTCGCCACCCCAACCAAACCCGAGGCGCGAGCGTGTTGTTTCTGTGGCGAACCCGCGTGTGTTGTATCGAAGGGACTACTACGAAGCATGCCACACTAAATGCATGCATGGGCGTGTTGCCGACACAACCAACTCGCACCCCGCGTTTTGTGTGACGAACGCTTAAATTTGTAATAAGTATTTAGTATAATTTTATTAAAGTAAATAAAAAAAGTTTCTTACTACATCAGGGGGCACGGTAGAGCCCCCGGCAATGTCGAGCATGCACGGCCGCACACCATTTTCTCGAAGCTATTCAAAGCACTTTTAAACCCCCTATATCTTGTAACAGATGAGAGCTCTCTCAATGTATTTAACTAAATTCTCAAATATTCTGCGTGATTGTCATGTCCGAAAAATATTTTTATAAATGACACGCTGGAATTGCTCTACATTAGATCTCAGAACTTTTTATGGCAAAGGAATCGCGAGACTCGGGTTTTTTACACGGTTTTATTTAAATGAAAGTTTTTGTCGAGATTGCCTTTTGCAGCCCAAAAGAAAAATGATTGAAAAGGGTAGATGATTTATCTTTAGGGACTGCTACGCGAGCACAGCTGCAATATCTCATAAAAATATGTTTCATTGAAAAATAGTGACAAAGTAAGCCTCCCAATATTTCCCGACATATGCGCTTTATTATGTCGGTGAGTCTTCTCTACACTTTTTGATGGAGATTTATAGTAGAAGGCCCAGTTTAAATAAAGGAACCCGATTGTCCGACCTTCGGATCTCGAGAACTAACAACTACCATGTCAACGTCGACATGATGAAGGCACATTAATTTTATAACCTTCATTACCATAGTTAATGAAGTAAAGTCAGAAAAACATATGTAAACTAATTAATGATGTACAAACAACTCAAATATGATGTCTTTCGCATTTAAATATCTTTCCTTACCTATTGCCATTAACTGTATGTATTACGTCAATACAGAGATTAGTAAAACTTTGCGAAACTCGTAATTGCTTGAAACAAATATTAACTAGCTAAACTACTTTTATTATACGTCATCAGCAATGTAGGTACTTATAAAAAGTTATTGAAAAATCAATTGACGTACACGTGTCCAATTTGAATAGTACTTATTTAAATTTTAACTTTCACTGAATGTCCATTGTCCGAAGGCTTTGGTAGCGAAACTAAACTATGTAATGTTACGTATATGGTTCTACAAAAGATTTTTGGTCATGTGGACCCTGCCAAAAACAAGTGCCCTCAAGCATCTCGCTTCTATCCCCATTTATAAAACGTTACTATACAAAACATATCAAATAAGTATTTAAAAAAACAAAATATGGATAAAGGATAATGGGCAAAAAAACCCAGATCCAACAGAAACGACTCATATTGGTATTGGTCACACTTAATGTCCTAAACAATTCTGCATATATTTTTTTCTTTAGGCTCCGTCTGAACCCGGTAAAATGAGGTCAAAGTTTGAAAAATGTCTGTTCGTGTAGTCGGTGTAGTATAGAATTAAATGAATATTTATATTAATAATTCTACTGTAGATCACTGTTGGGTATAGGCCTATAGGCACCGCCTATAAATTGTCACCACGCTGGGTGCTTGTTTAGAAAATGGGTAAAAACATTATCAAAGTCCTAAAGGTTCGTGTAGTCGGCTACACGAACAGACATTTTTCAAACTTTGACCTCATTTTACCGGGTTCAGACGGAGCCGAAAGAAAAAAAAATATGCAGAATGGGGATGAAGCAAAATTCTTGACCACAATTTTTTATTTTAGATTTTGAAAATATAGAGTAATCTAAGAAACCATTTTAAATATTTTTGTTATTTTCATTGTAATTATTTTTTTATTAATCATTTAAATTTCAATATCATTTCTGATCTATGACGTCATCAGTGGCATAAAATCTTTGGGCCTTTGCCTCAATCCATATTCTAAAAACTGTAACAGTGATGTCAAATGTCAATAGTGTCAACTGTCAAATCAATGAAATAATAACCTCAGATTATTATGTTCCTTGCCTTTAATTCATAACAAACAAAATACCACGTTACGCCGCTATTGCAATTAATCTCGATCGTACGCCCTTCATATTATTTACCTACCAACCAATCGCCATAAGTGATACTTTTATCACAGCTGACTCGCGAAACCTTCCTAAAGTGGAGTTCCCGAACACGAACAAAAATTTTGTTTGGGCTATTTTTAGTGTCGTTCTTGCAGGTAGGAACAAAGCACTTCCTATATTCCATCGTTATTGCTTGACCGTCTCAATAAAACACTATAATAGTAAAAGTTGAATTTCTGTTGAGGATTGAGGTTATGTTTATTGTTTATTATTTATGACATTCACGTCACTTGACCACGTCTATCATTTTTTTTATTTACAATAGTAGGGTAGGCAAAGGCATTACTGCCATACTGCCAGCAATGACGTCATTTGGAGGATAAATTAAGGTCATTCACATATAACCCGAAATACTAATAATCCATGATTATTTTCCAATTCTAAATAGTGAGATGTGATCAGTAACCTTATTCCTCGAAATGGTTTTCATATCTTAACAGATTTAAAAAAAATGCACAATGCCCATTGTTTAGGACATTAAGCGTAACTAATACCAATATGAGTCGTTTCTGTTGGATCTGGGTTTCAGTTATATGAAATTTGCCCATTCTCCTTTATCTACTTTACGTTTTTTTTCGATAGCAGTCTCCTTATGGCTACAATACGGCCGACGTATCTTGGCGAGTCTGAAGTTAGTTGTTTGGCTGCGCAATGAATCTTTTAGAAACGAAATTGTCTACTGCGCAGCTAATCAGCTAACTTCAGACTCGCCAAGATAGGTCGGCCGTACTGTATAACTTACGAAAAGACCGCTATGTCAGGACTCATTTTTCGTTGAACAGAGTAGTACGGTATAGGTTTAGGCCACTAAGGGATCAGGTTAATTGGCAACTAGGGTGCCAGGATGTAAAACTGAAAAGTCCTGACAAAAAACTTGATTCCTAAAAAAAATTACCTGATATTGCCGCGAGTGCGCGCAATGCAAGTTTAATATTTGTTTGTCAGCAGAAAGAAGCATAAGGAAATATCGCCTTCCAAAAAAAATTGTGATTCAGTTTTTCCTGACATTTTCAAAGTCCGGCCGGGATCCTGACGAATACTTATAAGTCTTGATGTCAGAACAAATCCTGGTAACCCTAGTAGCATACATCTGTATTCTGTATCCTCATATTACTGTGGTCATCAACCGGTCTGCCAAGCGTCGTAATTATAGGGGAAACCCATGTTTAACAGTGGAAATGTACGAGCTGTTATGTATAGAAGCATCTACTCGTATGTAGAAACTAGCTCTTTAAAAATGCAAAGCAAAAACCATATTTATATCTCTATTTTCCTTTGCATTTTAAAAGAGCAGATTTTGATTAAAATCTTTATGAAAATACCAAAACAATCTCTTTGAATATACTTTCATCTAGATTTCGTGATCCGAGGATTACGTAAAATATTCGTTTCGTAATAAGTAAGTTTATCTAATTCCATGTATGTTTATAAACGCGATATTATACTGAGCGTGGGTGACCGGGACGTGCCTCTTGGCTGGTTAGAGGGCGAGGTGGCCCGGTGGGGGTGAATCTCATGAATGAAACTCCGCATCTGATCTGCAACGTTACGTAACTGAGTTTGGCACGCTTTTATGAATAAAACCGTTTTCAAAGCCACACTGCATTTTCCACTCATTCATATTGCCCATATTCATGATTTTACCAACACCTTGTGATTTTTCGGAACCTCTTTTTATTAAAGAAACGCTTTCGTTCGAGTAACTTCGTTAGCATTTAGTGAAAGTTTAACGAGTGAATACTGGTCTCTTAGACTGTTATGACATCACATATGGTCCGCTGCGTCGATATCAATTTTATTATCACGAGAATCTCGTATACATTTTATTCAAAACATTGTTTATTCATCTGGACTGTCCCTCATCGCTCGATATAACTTGCCAGTCATTTACAATGATATGACAGTGGCGGTTATAACCGCTTATTTTCCAACGTCCACATCGATTACCTATCATATTACTATAAAACAACGCTTTATCTAGGTCAAGGTGTAAGTCATCTATTTTCAGTGTAATCCGTAGGCTCAATGTGGCATAACTGGATGCGTTCAATGTTGAATTACGTTAACTTTACGATATTAGATAATTATTCCGGTTTTGTGGTACAGGTGGGTTGATGTAATCTGATGAAAGTGAGTCTCACTGAGGTGTAATTGGATAGCTTGCTTAAGGATAATTTTTTTTTTTTTTTTTTTAAAAAAAAACGTTGCCCCACACTAAGATTTCTCTTGTATCGTGGGTGCGTTTACAGACACAAATCTCACAAACAAACGCCCAGACCCGGAACAACTATCTGTAGGCCATATAAATTTTTGTTCCGTGTGGGAATCGAACCCACGACCCGTAGCGCAGAAGCCAATCGCTTAGCCACTGCATCAAACATGTCAATTGCTTTTGCAGACCAACTTTACATATTCTACAACTTTTCCATATATCCTCGAACGAGTAATTTGGGATTTTAAACCAAATACAATACGGCCGACGTCTCTAGCCGAGTCTGAAGTTAGCTGATTAGCTGCGCAGTAGACAATTTCGTTTCTAAATGATTCATTGCTCAACAAAACAACTAACTTCAGACTCGCCAAGATACGTCGGCCGTATTGTAACTACCAGGCTCTCATAACAATAGGATAGGATTCCGATCGATTTGTTGTTTTCGTTATGCTGACATTGACATCAGATCGAGAGCAGTAGTTCCCCCGCAACTTACTCAGCCATAAACAGTTCGTGCAATGTAAACAGCGTTTTTATTGCTTCGACGCCGGTACACACTTACTCCTATTCAGTGAATACTTCGAATACTTTTAACAACAGGCTTCTAGTGTTCTTTGTGTATAAAATCCTTTAGAACGGATTTCAGAAGTAAACAATGGCAACGGATTCTTAACCTCGAGTGTAGCGTTGAATCAAGAGGACTTGAAGAGCCAAGTCCCGCAAAAACTGCGCGTTTCTTTTGAAAAAGACGTCATTATTGCATAATGTTCAAAAAATGGAGAGGTTAATAGTCATTGAGAACTTTGATTAGTCATCATCTATTTTTGACAAGTCGCCAGATTACGTAACAATATACAGAAGTGTTTTTTTTTTCTTAATTGCCAGTATTTTGCAGCTGACAGTTGCACATTCTGCAAATTAATTATGACGTCAATTCAACGTTAAAGTTCATTCGTCTGCATTCAAGGCGAGTTTGCACGTGATACCATTCATTGTTCGTGTCTTACTATTTAATTTCCTATTCATTGAGTTTCGGTAAAGTTTGTTTACACTGTGGTCGCTGTTGAAATTAGTTTGAAATGTTTGAATATCGATCGCGGTATTTTTAGCTGTTTGCTTTTCTTTCATGGCTTTGATTTGAAGAATTTTGATTTATCTTACTTTTGATTGTTTTATTTAGGTACGCGATAAGCTTTAGAAATGCGTTTTTTCATGAAAGCTCTGGTTCGTATTGGGAACATTGAATCACGCATGATTTTACCTCCGAAAATATGCTGCAGGAATTCGTAATAATTTGTAATGTTTTATATACTAAATTATTCCAAATATTAACATTTTCGCTTCTATGAATTGAATTGAGATACGGTTTCAATAACTTTAAATGTTTTATTCATGTCGTTATTTCTTTTTGGAAAACTGCCCATCGTAGGAAGCCAAGTTTTTTTTTATGAATATTCTTTTTGTGCCTTATGTTAACACAATTCATGGACCTTGACTTGTTTTCAGAGTTATTTTAGGAGATCAAAATACAAAAAAATTGTTGACGATACAATTGATATGTGAGCTATTATTTCCACGGTACGCTGATCATAAAGAAAAATAAGCGAGTCGTAAATTAACAATTTGTCGCTATTATGTTGATAGTTATCTTTGAACTCAACACGATTACCCATACAATACTAACCCATTCATATAACAGAAGAGCATTATTATAAAATACATTTATTTTATGAACAACATAAACGATATACCTTGTGCTCCACTTTTTCCGTAAAACAATAAATAGATAGTCAATATAGTCAGTCAGTAGAATATAGTAGTAATACAAATAGTAAGTAAATTGACTTGTACACCTTTCGCTAAACACTTGATAGCCACAATCGGCTTAGAACTTAGAACCTTCTACACGGATTACCGAGTCAATAAGGTCACTAACCTCATTCAGTGGCAATAATGTTTAATGATATTGACATTCGCAACCTTTCCATTAGCGACGATTAAAGCAATTAACCATGATATTGAAACTGCATTATTATTTTGTCCTTCTTTATCGTACGTGATCGAAAGAGACATGAGTCTTGAGTATTGACCCATATTATATTTGTTTTACATTGAGGGTCACGAATAAACATGGTAATGTAATGAACACAGTAAATATTACATTTACATAAAATATGTTTAATATACACTACTTCTAGATAATACAAAGTCATGTATAAATTCCGCTTATTATTTGTTTAAATAAAAAAGGAAAACTTGACGATGATCACATCCATGCGCGATCTGATGTATGACGGAATAATTTGAATTTATAAAATATGAGAACAATATTTTTATATTATTTTTAGATAACGTATTTAATCTCGCTTGGCTGAGTTAGTTTCATAAAAACAGTTATTTATATTTGCATAAAACCTTACGTAATGTTTTCTACACTTTGGCTTCAACAAACCAAGTCTGATCAAATTCTTAATGAGAATATTTGAAAGTCTTTCTTTGTGTAAATCGGATTTCGATCCGATTTTATCTTTAACCTAAAACATAAACGCCTTTTACCCTCAAACCTTTGACCTACAAAGATAAAAGATATTCATTGTTTCAAGATAGACCCCAGATGCTGTGAACATCGAAATAAACGCCAAGGTCGAGGGTGGCAAAACCGCAACCGTTGTCTGCCTACCCGCTTCTGTGAAATTTATTTTGAATAGGGAATTCGTATACCAAACTTTATTGTTCAGTTGAAAGGACGAATTATGCGGACTAGAAAGTATACATATATGTTACCGGCAATGTGTATAATGCAGGTATTCTATACAATGCCTAGGCAATGTATAGAATGCCTGGGGCCTCCAACAATGTATAAAATATTATGAATATTATTGTCCATTACATATTTTGCCTAGGTAATGTATACATTTCCTAGGGATTGTATAGAATACCTGCTGGTCCACCGGCAATGTGTGAAGTAAATAGATTTGATCATTCATTTGGGGCTCCCCGACCCGGATAGGTTCGTGTTAGGTTACTTTAAACCCTGGAGACAGGAATAGGTGGCTCAGCGGGGCTCCGTCGAGTCTCCTTTGGAAACCTAAACAACCTTCCAAACATCCCCTTCAGTTTTTCATTTGTTTTTATTGTGCCTCGCGTGGAGTTTACTGCCTGCTCGCACGTCTTCCCTTTCGCCGCTCTCGTCTTTTTCACACATTACCTGCTGCGCATTCGGTATTGTATAGATTGCCTAGGCAAAGTATAAAATAAATAATATTTCATACATTACCTGAACGTTTTAGGCATTCTATACATTGCCTAGGCATTGTTAGAATACCGGATTACACAGATTGCCGGTAACATATATATAGCTTTAAAAATGTATTTGTTTCTCGAGTTTATTGCTTGTTATGTAATAAGGGCTAGAGATTTTGTGTTCTTGGTAAAGAACCCTCATCTCTTCTCATACATGTAGCAAAGCCGACAAAGGGATAATATAAGACGGTCAGGAAGCATCATCCGCTGAGATTATGTGTATATGATCTTCCTGGAATAGTTCTTTGAAGCCGTCTACAAGGGAAGCTCTTATTTAGGCAGTGATGTCGGCATGCTGTTATAGTATAGTCACAGTCTACCTATATCTTACTCCTTACAGTCGGTCAACGTAGAACATTGTCGCAGAGCAATCGTGCGGGGGTTGCGGGGTGAAGGAGCGGAGGTTATGTCCCGAGTAGCCATACTGCATACTTGGGACATAACCTCCGCGCCCATAATTTTGACATTTCATAGGACCTGTCAAATGTATGGGCGTTGACCCACTGTATGTAGTAAGTAGGTACACTGTGGTATAGTTGTATTTAAATAATGCTTCCTCCAAAGGCCCTCGTGTAAAAAGTGCGTTGCTACAACTCAAAGTCACGATCAAACATAGCGTGTTAGATTAGATAAAAAAATATCAAAAATACTCTATATTCAGGCTATATTCGCAGAGACCTTGGGTTAAATGCTACTGCTGTGTACAGGATGTTCCAAAACTTAACGTCAAGCCGGGATCAAATTATGATAGGGCAGTGTACAAAAACAAATTAAATTCCGAAAAAAAAAATTATGTACTTTAATTAAAAAAAAAAACAATGATGGTTAGACTTATGAGGTAACATTTTATTCATTCTAACTTTGAAACTCGAGAACGATTACTTAACTGTTAAAATTTTATTCATTCTAACTTTGAAACTCGAGAACGATTACTTAACTGTAATTTTTTAATATTGTCGGCTTGTCGTTGATTTTCGCGACATCCTGTTTAAATGTCAATGGATTTTTCTACATCGCTTCGTTTTCGGGCAATGACTCCGAAATCCGAAGGCAAGAGCCGTTAAATCAAGAAATCAAGGCGAGTCACTTCTTAATTTGCGCACTTATTATGAGTGAAATGGCACCGACATTTTTTATCTTCATTTTCACTTTTACTGCAATTTGTCGACCTTTGCCGAAACGGATCACGGTACTCGTATTTTTGAAGAGTTTTAAAATTGCTTTTACTGTATTTTTTTCGTGTAATCGTTCATGAATTATGTAGAAAAAGGGATGAAAAATGCGTGTCAGGTAAGGGTTCTCCTTTGGGGATAAACCGGTACAGTGAGTGATTTATGTGTATGATACGTGAATGTAGTCACGGCCTATGACGTATTCTGTGGTATAAAACATACATACAATGGAAAATCAAAGGAACTTACCTGTAAGACAGATATCAATATTTTATTATTTGCTCTAAAATAGTGTATCATTTAAATACATACAAGGTTAGTCAGAAAGGGGGTACTAATCCGAAAGGGTGTTAAAATACACATAATAATGAATAACTTTTGTTTACAACTTTTCCCAAAACTCAATACCTAGTTTAAGAGAAACAGTTGTTCAAAAATCTCAAAAAAAAACTCAAAAATCTATCTATCCCCAGTTATGATCAGCTGTGATTACATTTTAGGTCATATTTGGGGTCATGAATTAGGAGCACCATTTTCGGAATTTGTAACTAAAGCAGGGATGAAGAATTTTTGATAAAACTAAAATAATAATCATTTTATTTGGAAAAAAAACGAATTTTGAAATTTTAACACTTGCTTTCAAACAGTCATCAGCGATACTATAAGTGGGCTTCGGATTAGTACCCCCTTTCCGACTAACCTTGTACATAGAGTACAAGTAAAAGTATCAGAGAGTTTAATCAACACAGTCTTCCTGGGACTATCGCATTAATTACGATTACGATACAAGTTAGAAAGTTGGCACTCAGAATACTGTGGTCTGTGCCTAAGACAAAAGAATATGATCGTAACAACTCAGACGCAATAATAATCAAAATATTACGATTCAGGTATAAACGTAGATACGTGATACGTACCGTTAGTTTAACACCGTTAAAATAATAAAATTTAAGATAGCGGTTAGAAATTTTACGAAATATTTAGCACTAAATAAGAGAAAGGCCTCGTCGGTCTGATCAAAAGATAATTCCGAGAAAATTGCCACGTTCAATTTTCAATGCAAATTAACCTTTTCTTAAATTTTTCCCTTTTATTACCTCGAGTTTCTATAGAAAACCGATGTAACAATAGAATGGGGAATACCCAAGACTAGCAACAAGACACCGGCTATAAAATTATAATTAAATACATAGAATAAATTGTTTATGTCATCGGAAATAAATACCTGCAGCGAAGCCAATTTGTTGACCAAGTACATTTACATTAAAATATACCTAGGTGCATAAAATGACATGCTAAATAAATGCGAACTATGATTTTTATGCTATTTACATAACTACCTGTTTTTCCGGGTTAGGTACAAAAATGATATTTTCATTTTACAAGCTCAAAACTTTGAGAAATACATTACTCCGTTTATTCATTGTACAAATACATATAAATTATATTTTTAAATACATATCTTACAAAAAAAAACAATATACTTACATTTAAAAATATAAAAAATAGTAGCCCACCGGCATCGGGAACAAGGTCCAAGCTGCGATAGTCAGGGCTCCAGAGAAAGGAACCTCCTCACTATGCGTGCCGTGTCAAGGAGTACCGCTCTCTGTATCAAGCCCTTGATCCAGCCGCCCAACGAGAGCCTCATGAGGTGTTGGTCGAGGCTCTTGGCTATTAGGCCATTCGCCGTAACGACTATCGGGACAATGACTGCTGAATCCACATCCCACATGCTGACAACCTCGTGTGCTAAATCAAGATATTTAATTTGTTTCTCTTTTTCATACATACTTATTGTTATCAATTTAACAACTACCTACCCTATTTTGGATTCTAATTTGGAATTAACAAACAATACTACTTACGTAGAAAGAATTTGGTGTTTAAAAAAAATGCATTCATTAACACCGCGTCGTTGCTACGCATCGATAGTCTCTGTGCGTCACGAAGTTGATGTTCACTATGAGGTATGAACATAAAACAACGAATAGCATGAATTGTTTAGAAATCATCAGTCTATGAGCGTCATACAAATGCAATGATCAATTGTGGGGAATACTGCCAATAACACGCTTGGCACTGGCTGATTGTAATGATGTTTTTAGAGCAAAAGATCGTGTCGCGAGGACTCGCCCTTCTTCTCAATGACTAAAATGACGACATTTTTGGCCTGGTCGCTGAGCCCTTGCCTGCTTCAACTTCAAAACTCATTTCAAATTCAATTTTCAACGCCAATATTACGAAAGACGGTCTCCAAAAACGCCCGCCCTTCACCACTTCCTTAATGTGTGTGTTTTTGATCTGACAAAGTGACAGGTCCTATACTATTGTTGTTGGACAGTTGACCTGTCAGTTTTGTTCGATTAAAATTATAACTTTAGTGTTTATGCTGGTTCCCGCCCGAAAAACATTTGCATTTCGTCGCCAGGGAGTGAAAATCTCGGGAATGCATTTGGTCATTGCGCGGTTCCTGTGGGCTTTCAAGCGGACGAAGTCGCGGGCAAAAGCTAGTGAATTAGATTTATTACTAATGTTATATACTCAATAAAGGCTAGTTTCAATGCCTACAAACTAATTTCACATAGAACGGCTCTCTTATAAGATATAGTACCCATACGTCGTGATAAAATAAAATATGACCAAATTGCATTCCCGAGGTTTTCACTCCCGGGCGACGATTTGGTCTACAGATACGTATTCTGGGTTTGGATTTTTCTGTATGTGTCTGTAAACGCATCCACTATACAAGTGTATGTCTAGAGAGGAGCAATTTTTTTTTCAACAATGTCTTGTTTCCTTTGACCCCTGAGGGAGATCAGAATTCAGAACCCTCGTAAGCTCCTCTTGCTATTTCGATACTTAGGAGAAGTGAAATTAACAATGCTGTAAGTAACACATTTGTAGATTATCTAAAAAATATTGAAATGCTCAGTTATCAATATTTACTGTTTACACATGTGCGCAAACCTGATGTCTGATGAAGGAGAACACGCCACATCGTACGAGGTTCTTGTTTGTAAACAAACGTGAACCCTATATT
Organism: Amphipyra tragopoginis; assembly: GCA_905220435.1. Lineage (NCBI taxonomy): Eukaryota > Metazoa > Arthropoda > Insecta > Lepidoptera > Noctuidae > Amphipyra > Amphipyra tragopoginis. Next base: position 5,269,592 of record HG991997.1, on the reverse strand, counting down.
TATAAAGATAAACTCCACATCAGATCACAGTGATGTAAGATGCAAGGAAGTGAAAGTTCAAGTATTAAGAGATCTTGACTTTTACTTAATACCGTGTTGATATTATGACCGTGGTATAATAATAATTAACTCCGCCTGATATTCTCTTCCCGCAATCTCGTCTACGTCACGATTTGTGATATTATCCAATGAATGACAAGAAAGTTTGACAACAGAAGCCGATGCTTATTGGTTCATGTAGCTATGACGTATTAAAGGACAGTTACGTGATCTTGCTGTTATTTGAATAGAATACCTGTATTGTTATACTATGGAAATGACAATGTTTTAATTAGTAAAATTCAGGGTTGGGATGATTAAATCATGATTTAAAATCACCATTTAAATCAAACGATATTTTTTCAATAAGCTCAATGGTTTAATAATAGAAATAGTTTTAATTCTGCGAGACCTTAAAAAATATTCTTGTTGTTGTATTTTTTTGTAATAATTGTAATTTTCTGAAACATCATGGCCAAATCTCATCCATTTTGCGAGGCATTTTGAATAAAAACAATATGAAAATTGAATTAATAAAAGATCGAAGACGTACGGCAAAGTGTACCAAAAAACGCGCGGGAATACCCCTTTGGTCCGTCACCAAAGGCTGCGTTCGATTTACGAAAAAATCAAATAAAACGTCTGAAAAAATAGTAAAAAATTACGCAAAATTCAAATGAACATTTTAAATTAATAAAAAAAAGATGAATAATTTTTAAATCGTGATTTTTCCTTCTCTAGCAAAGTTTACCTCTACTGCTGGAAAATGCAATAATTTTAATGAAATCTTCACGGTTGATGAGAATAGTTTCAAAATAAAACTACGATGTATTTTTAATATTTCAATCATGCACTGTATAGTTGGCTAGCTTGCCCAGCTTTAAGAAATAGATGACCTATTTCTCAACAGCAGTTCAGTCTTATATCATGCAATGTTCACAGAAATAGGGAGCGAAACATTTTTAATAAACATTTAATTTTATTCAGTTTGATTGGGACATGAAACTTATTTCCGTAACAACTGCTAAACATGTTCTTCCCCTACATACTGCTACAAAAACATAATTTCATAATTACATTCTAGAACCTCGTCTTCTTCGATGCAACGTAGAGTACCCATAGATTAGATGTTATATCGGGTGTCCCAAAACACGTATGCTCATTGACCGAACGCTTGATAAAAGAATTCCATATCTTCTCAACCAATTACCTGCTGATGTAAGAAGCCAAAAAATAAAAAGTAAAGGAGATCATTCACGGTTCATGCAAAGTTCGGCCCAAAAGTCAAAGTCAAAGCCAACGAAAAAAAAGGTGTCACAACTATTGGGGAAGTCAGTCCGAGTATTTTTTACTACGGCACTAAGTCTCTACAATCTAAATCTAAATCATTCCTTCAGCTGATTTTTTTGGTTGAAAAATTGGATTTCCGTTCGTTTCATTTGACAAAAATCTTTTCGTCTGCTGGCGAAAAAACTGATATGAGCTTGTTGGGATGATGACCTTGAACAAGTAATATTATGTATGACACCAAACCGCTGTTATTTTTTTTTAATATTTGAAAATTGGCCTGCATTTGACCGCCATCTCGCCTGATGTTATGCGATGATGCGGTCTACGATGGAACACGCTTGCCCAGAAGAAACCGATTCACTCGTGACTTGAAGACCCCCAGATTGTGGCTGTCAGGGAACACCCACTCAGGTAGCGCATTCCACTGTTTGGCGGGTTTCATAATGAAAGTGGAATAAAAGCGCTTCGTTCGGGTTTTTGGTATATCAACCATGAACCGATGGCGCTTTTTCGTGCTTCTGGTCGTCCAATAGAAAAAGGACGGGGGAATTAGATCATGCAGATCTGAAGCACACTCTCCGAAACGTATCCGATAAAAAAACCGATAGACTAGCAACTTTGCGCCGATGCTCAAGACTTTGGAGCTTGGTCTGAACAAGGGAGTTGTTGCTGATAAGCTTCTTGGCACGCTTCTCAATGGACTCCAACGCCTCAAACCAGTACTTGGCTGAGACATCCCAAAGGTGCGAGCAGTACTCCATGCACGAACGAACTTGTGCTTTGTACAATAGAAGTAACTGTTCCGATATGAATTACCGCCGCACCTTCGAGAGGATAGCCAGCTTTTTAGCAGCCAATTGAGCTTTGGGCTCAATATCAGAGCCAAAGTTGGGGGTTGACGTCAAAGTAACGCCCAAGAGCTCAAGATGGTCATTTAACGGTATAGACACATCTCAAAAAGTAGGAGCCAGCTGGAATGGCCTCCTTTTGGCAGAGAACAGACACGCTTGGGTCTTAGCTGAATTGAACTTCACCAGGTTGGCATCGCCCCAGTCGGAGAATGCCTTAAGGGACAAATTCAAGCGCTCGACCATGGCCTCTCTCAGAGACTGGATTTGTAGTCCACTGGTCCGTGCACTGAATAAGTAGCTCTCTACAATAGTGCTGGATGGGCCTTTATTGTATGATGCAAATAATAAAAATATATATATCTAAGCGCTATTTATTTCACATCATGTATAGTGCAGGCCAAGTGCAATGGCGTTGATACTCGTATAAACAAGATATTAGTTCTTACAGTAACAAGCTGTATATCAGTAGATGGTCTAGTCTAGTCTGTACTAAATTGACTCACTATAACCTATGTATTAACACTTAAGTCTTGTTCTTTTTTTCATCTTAATATTCAGTTAATGGTTAAATAATATTCACTGCGGTTGGTGTTATACTAATCTTGTTCAAGGTCATCATCTCAACAAGCTCATATCACTTTTTTGCCAGCAAGCAGTTGTAAAGATTTTTGTCAAACGTACGGAAAATCAGATTTTTCAACCCAAAAAATCAGCAGAAGGAATGATTGTAGAGACTTAGTGCCGTAGTAAAAAATACTCGGACTGACTTCCCCAACAGTGGTGACATATTTTTTTTTCGTTGGCCGGCACTTTGATTTTTGGGCCGAAAATGAATGATCCCCTTTGCCAGATCACTAAAGCAGTTCTTTCTCAGGAATTTGTAGACCCATACTTAGGTGGTTCTCAGGTTTCTGAGACAGAAAATATCACTTGGTAAAAATATTAGTTAATACAAGTTAATATGTAATTATTATAAGTCCGCACCACTAAATTTTTAATTTTGTTAAAATAGTTTGTTCAGTTCCCGCAGACAAACCGTGCAAACGGTTTTTTGGGGCTTAGTATAAGTAAGCTTGTATATAAAACATCTTTATAATAAATAAATAAATGGTCCCTCCAACGTCAATTTTTTTTCAAAAGTAAACAGTACTAATTAAATTCAAAGATTTTTAAAAAGTATTTGTTTTATCCATATACGTCACCGAGATCATCGGCATGAGTAGTTCAATACTATTTGTCACACAGCCTATTTGCTTGATGGATTGCGTTCTTTATCGAGGTATATTATGTAATTGAATATTTTTAGGGTTCTCCGCAGCTCCAAAGGAAAACGGAACTCTTACCCACTTTTGCATCCATCCGTCCGCCCCAGACGTTTTTCTCGAAAACTGCGTTACGTAAAAAATTCGAATGTTTATCTTTCGTATAGGAACAACTGTTCCCAATGAAGTTCCGTGTTTAGTTATAAAAAGCGAAATGATTAGATAGCAAAAGATTATGAAATCTTTACAACAGTCTACATTTTTTTACAGCTGTCGTCGTTTTTGCCTTTATGGTTAATATTATAATTGTGATAGCACAAGCATTTGAAGTTTTTATAGAAAGATATTATTTAAAGATGGAACCACTTGTTCTTTGCTATATAAAGCGTGAATTAGACAGAAAAGGCATAAGGCGCGGCGCAGGCACGTCGCTTCCATACGTTTTGTCGTGCCGCTTGAAATCTTTTTCGCAAAAAAAGTATGAAAGCGACGCGCCTGCGCCGTATCTGCACCTTATGCCTTTTCTGTGTAACTCACGCTTAAGACGGCTGATAAAATTCTCAGACTACTTAAAGGAAAACGTATTGCCTACTAGGAAGAAAAATTTAACATTAAATAAATGCTGTTTTAATATTCAGCGGGAAATTACAGACTACAGAGACTATGTACATACTTAAAATGAATGCCTGACTCGTAGTTATTTTAATAAACGATCTACTTGAAAGTTCTGTATAATCATAACTGTCTGTTTTGTTTATTGAAGGACTATTCAACAAAGATCGAACCAAAAAAAATATCAATATGGAAAATGACACATCCGAACAGCCCGAGAGCTGCGAGCGATCTTAGTATTATTTTATTGCAATTTTTTTATGTATTATTGTAATACAATAACATATTATTAACCAAGTCACTAGAGCATAATAAAACGCATTATTTGGAACAAGAATTGTTGAAATCGATTTAAATTAGCTTCAGACAATTTAAGTAAATGAATTAAAAACGGTGCTTGCAATATATATTTTTTTGCAGCACCATTTATGGATTTGAATAAAAATAATCACCGTTTTCACTAGACAAAGAATGAAGTAACAACATATTCTATTTTTATTTAGAATTTTTTCTCGTAAATATGGAGAAAAAAGGTTTCAAACTTAGACTTTTTGCGTCGATCTTGTCCTTGAATGAATTGTTTTTTCTTACGGCAACATTATCAGCCAAATACGACCCAAACGCGCGGACTTTCCGTACACATCCAACCGAAACCTATCGGAAAAACCAGCTTATGTAAAATCGATAAAACAACCAGATATTAATACGTTTATTGCGTCCATGTCCCGCAGTAAGTAATGGCACATTGCCATTATCAGTATCGTACCACTTGGCATCATGCGTTGATAATGCCTATCTCTGGGATAACGGAGGTCGCAGTTTTCACGTGAGTGATGTAACTGTAATACTGACTCACTAGAGGACTTTGAACCTATTTTTGTACGATATACTGTAGCCTAAATACGTGAGATTGGTGTTAATTTTCCTTGAAGGCTTTGACGGTCAAAGTTCGTAAACTTCGTACGAGGTTACATGACGTATACTACTCACTGTCGTGTGTGTAGACTCGTTATCCTCAACTAGCTTGCTACAACCAAAGATTGTGAGATAAAGATACCGCAATATTGTCAAATAGTATAAAAACAAGCGTGTCACATTTTTTGTTTCAACTACCTACGTAACGAGGGCACTTTCGTGGTGGGAAGTAAACACTGCGCACGCCTCGCGTGTGTTTACATAATGAAAGGTCGCGCACACCCAAACTGCAACCATTTGCGCCTGCAGAAGCGGGGACGGTCGAGAGGGGACTGACTTAGCAGCGTCACATGTGGGAGGATTGCTCCAACTGGATGGCACGCATAGTAGGTTAACTTGCGTTATCTAACTCTATATCTCTGTATTTAGGGGTTTAGGGAGTGCTGACAAACGAAATAGGAATCGTAGTATGCCCTTCTCACTGAATTCAGGTGAATTCTTTGCGTATAATCAGTTGGAAATACATAAAACGGTAAAAAGGAGGTAATCCTTGCAGTCAAAAGCCATTGCGGTAGATGGTGTTCAATCATTTACTTGTTAATTATTATTAATCATGATAAATAAATAAATAAATAAATAAATATTTTTGGGACATTTTTTACACAGCACCATCTAGTCCCAAACTAAGCAGAGCTTGTACTATGGGTACTAGACAATGGATATAATACTTATATACTTTTTTTTTTTTTTTTTTTTGTAAATACATACTTATAATACATAAGAAACACCCAGACCAACACAAACACTTATGTTGACTCATACCTATAAGTTGTGTAGGAATACGCAATCAGTTATCGTTATCAATACTTTGATAAACCTTATTTATCAGTGATGCGGTTGCCCCAAATTTTGTGGAACTTAGCAGAAGTTTAATTCTGCCGTCCTATTCCTAAAGACCGTAAAGTGACATTTTGTCAAATTGAGTTTTATAAACTACGTAAAAGCGCAACATTTTCTCTATCGACCAGTCCGGTCCGTATTTTTCTATCATTTGTCAATTACGAGATCCAGAGACTTTTACTGAGACATTACCATATACCATACCATATTGTAGATGGTCAAATTTCAGTACAAAAAAACCATGACATAAAAACAAAAACATTAATTTTAAAAACTGTATTAGTCCTGTAACTCATTAAAAGTTATACAATGAGCTTAAAGTAGCCCAATAATTTGGTATAATCAAAAACATCTGTATGTCTTCAGAATTTCTAGGGACAACATTTTCGACGTTTTTGCTCGTAACTCAAAATTAGGTATAGTCACAACGGCTTTTTAGAAATAGGACGCCAGAATTTTGTGAAATGGTTACCAGAAATCTAGTAAATTTACATATGTTCATAGTAATGCTATCCTAACAAATCGATATGGCAAACAACATCATCTCTATATTGTTCCATGAAGTTCTCATATTGGTCAATATCTTCTACCTAGCCTTTTCCCAATTATTTTGGGGTCAGCTTCCAGTCTAGCCAGATGCGGCTGAATACCAGTATTTTACTCGGAGCGACTCCCGTCAGACCTCCGCAACCCAGGGGGCCTACTCCCTAAGTCCGTCAACGAAGACATGATGACACTTGTTGTAGAACAATCCAAATGAAAACCCCATGACTGGTTCTTGATCATCAGTCATCAGGGAAAGATGAAAAGAAAACAATGTCCCACACTATAAAACAAATCTTCTAGCCAAATTAGAGAGTAGCCGTGACCAGATTACATAACATAATTAGCCCATTACTGTCCCACTGCTGGGCACGAGCCTCTTCTCAGAATGAGAAGAGTTTAGGCCTTAGTCCACCACGCTAGCCTGGGGGCCTACTCCCTAAGTCCGTCAACGAAGTTAGTCGTCCGTCCGAAAGTAGCCCGAAACGTAGGATTGAACAAAACAAATGTCAAGTTCAACTTTTCGGACGGGCAAAAACACATCGATAGTAGGGACAACTGTCAAATCGTGTTGTCATTCATTCTTAGTTCGGGCCCCGAAATAATCGTATGTCCGTAGGTGATAGGGAGTAGGAAACGCTCGTAACTAAGGCCGGAACCACGGACTTCGTGCTTGCAGACCCCCAGTTACTGGGCAATGAATGAAATTCTCAAATCTGTAAACTAAATATTTAAATGTAGGTACCTAGATTGAAGTTGTGAGTTATTTTGAGACACTTTTATATTTTTCTACATTACGCAAGTAGTATAAGTAATGCATGGAATTTTACTAATGTCCAATGTCAAAGTCAAATTTATTTTGTAACCTATTGATTATATGCATTATTCAGCTCATTACTTAAATGTACGTAATTTTAGTATTATAGCTAAAAACATTTATTTTTTTATTCGTGTATGTGAAATTCAAGAAACACTGTCTGTTATTTAAATAACATTCAACTAGAATTTTCCTTAATATAATAATGTTCTATTAAAGGGCAATTACAAAGTTTTCCTACTCCAAGAAAACCTTGTTACAAGGAAATCAGGAAGTAGGGTGAAGTCACCTGCTATTAATTAGCCTTGTTAAAAACGATCTTATGTTTGGGCTGTCGAAATAAAAAGTGGTTTCGTGTCGTTGACCTATCTTGGACCTTAAATTAAAATGGTTTTTTTGAAGCATTTTTTTGGCATGTCGCTCGTGTTCCTTCATTTCATTCTTCTCGTGTAACTATACTATAAGCATCTAAACATTCCACACATGTAAATCCTAAATAAACAATACATAATATTAAAAAAAGAGCCTATATTAGAAAGCACTGACAAGCGGTCTACAAATTTGGCCGACTTATCTTGGCGAGTCTGAAGTTCGTTGTTTGGCTGCGCAATGAATCTTTTGGAAACGAAATTGTCTACTGCGCAGCTAATCAAATCACTTCAGACTCGTCAAGATACGTCGGCCGTATTGTAACGCGCTCGATTTATTCTGAAAAAATTCTTTCTTCTACAAGGTTAGTCGGAAAGGGGGTACTAATCCGAAACCCACTTATAGTATCACTGATGACTGTTTGAAAGCAAGTGTTAAAATTTCAAAATTCGATATATTTGTTTTCCAAATAAAATGATTTTTATTTTAGTTTTTTCAAAAATTCTTCATCCCTGCTTTAGTTACAAATTCAGAAAATGGTGCTTCTAATTCATGACCCCAAATATGACCTAAAATGTAAACACAGCTGATCGTAACTGGGTGTAGATAGATTTTAGAGCTTTTTTTTTGCGATCTGTGATCACCTATTTCTCTTAAATTATTGACTTTTGGAAAAAGTTGTAGAACAAAAGTTATTCATCATCATGGGTACTTTAACCCCCTTTCGGATTAGTACCTCCTTTCTGACTAACCTTGTATAGCTAAAAAGATTAACATAATATCGATTCATCATATTACCCGTCGTTTTATATGTCAACAGTTATCAGTATGTCGGAAATGATTTATATCTTAAAATATTGACACGTGTTTAGTCACTGATTACAATAGCTGTAGCAAGTTCAAGTACAATAGGCGTCTTTCCTGACCTATTGACCTACGTTTATTTTGATTCTTGACCTAGACTTTTTTTATTATAAAAGAAGTAGCGTAGCAAGCAATCTTAATATTTTATTTTCTTGAGTTTGTAGTACCTATCTTCTTCTTGTTGGGAATTAAAAGAACTAAAGAGCAAAAGTTTACCATCACTTCTTTTTATACTTTACTCGGTCGCATTTATATCTTACTATTTTTTGCCCGCGCCTTCGCTCACGTTAATTTCGAATTTGACAATCAATTCTTAACACACTACTAAAGTTTCTGTAATAATATAATTCAATCATGATTCGAAAGACACGTGGCGCCATCTATTATCGTTATTGTTGTTTTCCTCGGGAATAGTACTTTTTTTCGAGATGAATGATACCCTATGTCCGTTTCTGTACACCTGACAACGTATAATGCAAAATTTCAGGATGTTCGCTTCAGTGGTTTAGGCGTGAAAAGGTAACAAACAAACAAACTTACTTTCGCATTTATAATATTAGTTAGGATTCATTTGGTTTTGGTTCTCGAAAGGTAATAAACATGGGCGTACTGTTTTAAAATAGAAAGTTAAACTACACAGAATATTAGAATTGTGTATGCCGAGGTAAATAAGCTCTCTTGCTCATACTTTAAGACATTTCACACCCTCAAAATATCCCATTATTTCAGAATTTCTTACTATCAAGATCGTGCGATCTGATGTGCCGTGATCAATTATAACTAATTTAATAAGCACTTTCTTCTAGCTATTATCCTCCTCACACCGTTATTTCAGTTAAACGGTACTTCCACAGTAGATTTTCTCAGGCTGTAAACTGACAATGCACGATTCTGCATGGAAATGTGAAAGCTAGTCGCAAACTCTCTTTAGTTTTATTTCTTGAACGTTGCAGTTTTTTCGCCAGTTGCGAATGTTCGTGCTAATTTAACAAAAGTAAAAAAAGAAAAACCAATTCGCATTTCGAACTTTTTTAATTTTCATTCTTTTATTTTTGTGAATGGCCGAAAAGTGGTATATTGACCTCATTTTGGATAAGTTTCTTTTTTCCTGTAATTTATTCGCAAATTAGAGTTTGTATTTTAATGCTAACACAACATTTTAAGTTATTATAAATCAATGAATGCTAAAAGCAGGGTTCATGCAGCGTTGATCGTTTTATTGAAACGTAAACGTTTAATGGTCCTCGTCTAACCATATAACAGAAGTATTTTAATAAATCATTTCCAGATACCTACTACAATAATAGTTTAATTACAATCTTTGTTTACGCAATCTAAATAATTATTTCCATATCGGGAAAAACAACGTAATTATGATTTATCTGTGTTATTTATCTCTTTGTACCTGTAATTTGAAAAAGGTTACTCTAGAAAACGGTAAGCTGATGATACCTAGAGGTTAACAGGTCAATAAGCATTTATGCATTAAGCAGTAGATAATCCTTGAGTGACTATTTTTATCTATTCAACCGGCAACAACAGTTTGAAGATTTGCCAAATCTGAAAGTGAGCGCTATACATAATCAATAGAACTTTTGTTGGAAAAATGACAAGGAACGTCCTAGACTATGGTTTGTTTACAATAATAGAGGATATCTAAATTGGGTACACAATTAAATGAATGGTCAAACCAGACAATTCCACAATAGTTTTTATTTGCATTGTGCGTAACGAACGACTTGTTGTTTATCAAGAAAACGAAAATAATGATTTGCTTTCTGCATTCCAAAGTTGAAACGGTTGCTTTTATTTATTAAGGCGTTTCCCTGACCAAATGACCTTGAGCATTTGTTCCCTCTTTGCCGCACCCCCCTCTACAATACTTCGTAAATATGTACTACTAACGCCAACTGGCGAACAACTTAGGAATATAAGTGAAAATCACAGACCTTCGAATGCACAGACACGGCATTCAATAAAAAAATCTTATAAAGATAGGAACGTTTTTCGCGTAGTGCGACGACAATATATTAGTGTGTGTTATCTGTGGAATGTTGAGACATCACTTATACACGCACATGCACACGCATTGGCTGTATCGTGCTCGGGTTTATAGCAATGTAGTCCTTAGCATGCCTATGGAGTTTTGAGCGTTTACTGTACCTGTACAGGGTCAAATTAAATTAGCTAGTGAAACTCTGCAGACGCTAAAAAAGATATTTATTTGATGATGTTTTTTTTGGGGTCATCAACCGTCGATAGTGTGAAGTCACTTAAAATATTAGTTTAAAAATTACTTTCTTTTTGTGTAAACTTCACAGACGTAATGGGTATCGATATCTCAACGCTGTATAAGGGTACGTTCACATGACAAGCGTTCAACGTGCGGTGAACGCGCGTTAAATTTTTGTATAATGTTCACATGGAGCGCGCTTGTCAGGCGTTGAACGCGCGTTGCCGTGGCGGCCGTAGTTCATTTTCTAGAGAGTGAGTTCTACATTTGTCGAAGATGAACGTAGAAACAGTTTTAACGGTGATTTTATACCGACGGCAAAAACGACGCGACAGAAGATATTGGGTCCACCCAATTTTTTCATACAGGCTGACTGAAAGCCAGTACTTCACTTTGTATCCTAAGTTAAAGCAACTCGGAATCAAATTTTTTAACTACTTCAGAATGTCCATCAAGTCATTTGATGACTTACTGGCTCTCATAAACGATGAACTCGTAGCAGATAAAAACGCTAAACTTTAAACTTTATTTCAACTATAAATAATTCGGTGTTAAAAGCTTCCGTTTCCATTTCGGACGATTTCTGGAAGAACCGAACGAACCCTAAAATACGTCTATACGCGTCGAAAGCGCGCGCTCATCTGAACGGTAACATAGAAAATCAATGATCTCAAAGCACGCGTTGACGCGCGCTGACAACAGTCGAGCGCTGGCGCAGCGTTCAACGCGCGCTTTATTAAAACGCGCGTTAGCATGTGTGCGGCCTGAATAAAATGTATGTAGTTGTAAACGCGCGTTAGCAAAACGCGCGTTGAACGCTTGTCATGTGAACGTACCCTAATAGATTTTATCAACTCGCACTTCAAGTAAAAAAACACAAACAAAATCATTACTAACAGGCAAAAAAACTTTTCATTTTGTTGTGTTTAGATATTATGGAGGAACGAGAGATGGTGTTCCTCCAACCAAAGGGAGGATCCTCCAACCAGGCGGAGTCTTGTGCCTGGCGGGCTACTGCCCAAAGGTTAATGTTGGGCGGTTAGTTTACGAACGAACGAGTACCTACATGTTATATATTTACGTCAGTTCAAAATAATAATCACTCAATTCTCTCTTCAGTTTATGCTTATTACTTACGCCTTCTTGTTACTTACGCTGACATCATCCTTGTCCAACTGATTGATGGGGTTAAACGAAAAAAAAAACACGTTGATTTTTATCCACATACTTTTTTTATTTGTACACAATTATATTTATTTATACATAATTGTAAAAGCAATGATTAAATATGGCCAGTAGACAGCAATAAGCGTTCCCTAATATTGTATAGGACTAGTAATATAAGATGCCTGCCTAACCTTTCGGAAAATCACGTGACAAAAAGGCATAATCGTACACAGAGTACTCATATTTTGGAATCCTGGGAGAGCCCTCAGGATGCTATTGCGATTTCATCGACCAATAGCTCTTCCAGGCATTCTCGGTGCGTCGGGCAACTTCTTTATCTTGTCGTGCCTAGAATGAGACTATTTGGCCGAGGTATATGTATCCATGGACATATTCAATCGCCACACCCCCAATTTCTATTTTGGGCTTGGTACTGTTCGTCATCAGCTTCGTTTTGGTCATGTTCATTGACAGTCCGACTTGAAGACTGGCATGGCTCAACTGTTCGAGCATTAGAAGAAAATAAATAAACAAACCTCTACATCTTCAACCATTTCAGTTGAATCAAGACACGTATCCTCTAATTCTATGGTTTCTTGACTCAAGTCGTTTACTGGCGTATCGTCAGTGTTTGAGTTTAGCCTTCAATAAAGAATTCATTATATTAGATCTTGCATGAAAACAAAACTGAATTACTTGTAATAAATCATTTAGATACATACAGGGTGTTAACGAATTCATGTAATTCCTTCAAACCACACTATCTATTAATGATATAGATTAACCCCGCACGGGAGTTAGATTTATTAAAAATAAAAATAATAATTTTTTTTCCAACATATTTCTTAGAACATTTCGATGCCTTGCATAAATTAATGAAGGCACGGCGACACCGATGACGGGCACGACTAGAGCGATATCGCTCCATGCAGTCAGTTACCTGGGACGTTAAAATTACTCAGATACAGAATACCATGGCTCATTTTTTGAAAACTTTTTTTTGTTGATTATGAAAAATACCTATGCAGGGTCAATCAGTGTCATCAATAGATAACGCGGTTTGAAGGAATTACACGAATTCGTTAACACCCTGTATTTTAGCTGTACATTTGAAAAGGTTCATATTACTTTCATGGTAACCACAAAAAAATATCACATCTTTCATAAGTTTTGTCTGTAATTTCATAACTCTATGGACTCAAAAGTGCGTCTGATTACCCAATATCATTTTCAATTATTGGTAAACTTGAATAATTATTTTCGTTGTCAAATGCGCATTCCGGTATTTTTCTGCTCTTCCTAAAATAAAAAGATACCATTTAATTACATGTAGGTATTTATCGGAATAAAAGCAGGTTGGTAAACTTTGCATGATGCATCAAAAATTACTTACAGAATTTCATTCAACTCTAGAGCATTTTGACATCTTTGACGTTTATTCTTCTTGAATTTAGGCATTTTCAAATTACACAAAATTAATTTCTTATCACTAGGTTTATTTATACTAAAATTAAACTAAATAAAAAGCGTCTATCCGTAGGTACTCTTAAAATATTATAAATATTTGCGGCGGGAAGGACGACGACGAGAGCGACACGGCCTCCTCGTACGAAAGCACGCAGCGTACTGCCGCCCGCACCCTGCGCACGCCCCTTCAAACGTAGAACTCACACAATTTTTGGAATTATTTTAATTAAAAAAGAATAGGGATCTTTCGAGATTAAATAAAACGTGGAATTTATAGATTTTTTAATTCTCTATCCATTAGTGTAATTCTCAAATTATTAGAGCGTTGCCTTTAGCAACAGATGCATGTAATCAATAATTTTAGTCACTTTTTAAAAGTAGATTTTAAATGTATTTATAACACATAAAAACAAAGTAGAACGTGGAATGTGATGATAAGATATCGAACATTAATAATGTGCTTTTAGATGTAGTTTATTTCTCTTAACTAATTAGTTAATAGTCTCTGAATAACGAAGAAAAACGCACTCTCGCAAGGTTTTGGTCAGGGTATCGCCTTAACGCCATTAGCGACCTAGGGCAGTTCACTTCTGTAACTGTCCCTAGAAGGATATAATATACAGCAATGATAATCCAGCATGTGCTTGTGAAGGGGCTCAAGGCCTCCCCGTAACACCCCCATGTATGTCGGTGAATATTAGAATTACCTTAACATTTTTTAACAAAGCATTATTCATATTTATGATTATTTACGGTTTACTCACGTGCTTTTTTCGGGATTGCCCGACTAGTTTCGGCCCTAAACCGAGCCCTTAATCGTGAGCTGAACACGCGGCGAGGTCGCGAGTCGAACTTTCATGATTAAGGGCTCCGTTTGGGTCAGAAACTAGTCGGGCAATCCCGAAAAATGCACGTGAGTAAACCGTAAATAATCATAAATATGAATGTGTCTCACGAAAGTTATAATACAACAATCATTATTCTCCTGGGTTATTAACATTAATAGTAGTTTCATATTGTTTTTATTCTTGTCTTATTGCTTGTCAGCAGTGGTATAATTCGAGTTTTCATTACCTATCATAATTGTAGTTTTAAACATCTGCATTCTTAACTTTGGAATGATGATAATGACGTTCTTAATTTTCGTTAATGTTTTTTCGAATATTCACCGATTTTCTACGGTTTTCTATCGTTTAGAAGAGACCTTTGTATGCAATTTTGGGGCAATTTGTAAGGAAAGTGAAAAACTTGAAAGCAATTTTTTTTGGGTCTAGCACTTATCAAGTAGCGCGACAGGATTTGTACTTCGTTAACCGAAAAAGCTTTTGATGTTATTGTTCAGCAAATCGTCATCTAAATCCATTCATTTTGTCGACTTTCAGATGTGGTTATGAGAAATTCTGTACATTTGATCGCTAACGAACGCAGAGCTATTTTCTAAATATTAGATACTAGCTGCGCCCCGCGGTGTTACCCGCTTTTTTCGGGATAAAAAGTAACCTATGTGTTAATCCAGGATGTCAGCTACCTCCATACTAAATTTTATCAAAATTGGTCCATCCGTTTGAGCGTGAAGAAGTAACAAACAAACACACTCACAAACTTTCGCCTTTATAATATTAGTGTGATACAATACTAGTGATCAGCATGAACTAGAACGCCAAAATCGACATCCAATCATCCAAACAATAAAATCCAGCCAATTGGGGTGGTTATACCGTCATCTGTCTTTTGTCAGGGGCTCGTGGAACAACAACCCATTCTGTTATCCAAATCCTATCATTTTATCAACCTGACCCAAATACGATGACTTCACGCATAGTGTACATTGACCGAGTTATCACTCAAAGACAGCTCAGTAGCCAATAGTAATCACCTAATTACTTATAATTAGCATTGTAATTATGAATACTTGATAGGCATTAGGCATACAAGGGAATTAGATGCTATCGAACTTCAACGTCAAATGTCAAACGAATTGTTTTATTTGATTAATTAGTTATTTGACGTTAGTTTTGATTGCTGTCAAGTTGTAGTGCGGATTGGAATGATTTATTGGCTTATTCTATTTGATTTGGTATCAGTGAAATTGTATTTATAACTCATTCATCAATTTGATGCTAGTATTAAAGCAGGTTATAAGTACGCGCCTCGCTGTCTGTTCTAAGTTTTTTTTTTTGCGTACATGCCGACGGCCCAGCAAATTTTAAGTGGTTACCGCCTCCCATATACACCGACAACAACGAGAGGATTGCTGAGGCGTTGCCAACCTTATGAGGGATTTACACGGGTCGATTTTAGCCGTGCGGCAAGTCACCTGTCGCACCGGTCGACAAAAATTGCATGCGACTTGTTCATTTCTAGCGGAACAACACGGCGCAAAACACACGTCATGCGGCGGGCGATCGCCTGCTACTGACCATTTACACGGTCGATTTTAGTCACCCGCCTCATGCGGCTTGTCCCCGCACGCCAAAAGTCGGATGTCACCCAACTTTGGGCTTGCGATTTTAGTCACTTGCGGCCTAGTCGAATTGTCATTTAGACGGTCGATTTCCGCCGTGCGCCCTAGCCGTGTAAATCCCCTATTAGAGACAAAGTTGAAAAGTCTAATGTGCCTATAAATTCACCGGCAACCAAACCCTTTAAACCGGAACACAGCAATGCTGCTTAGCTCTAGAAATAGGTACTTCCCCAGACTAAATCTTTCGAAAGGATCTCTACTACTCTAAAAAACTGCTGTTCTTGGTGCTATCTAAAAATATATTTGGTTCAGTTTTCTGTAGCTTAAAGGTTCTCAACAATACAATTGTTGAGAAGTTGTGGCTTTTGGTGTCTTATATTTAAGCGTGTGAAATTGTTAGACCGTTAACCTCAAAATGCTATTATTTTTTTCGAGTAAAAGGTTGTTTAACCAGACAAAAGGAAAAGTAGACTGTATGTTTGCGGGGCTAGCATGGTCAGAAACGGTACAAAATATAAATGTTTGGAAGGCAAAAAGGAGACGCCTTTGCCTGAGCAAAGGTGACAGTGAGACAGTTATAAGGATAGTAAAAAATAATAATATATAAGCTGATTACTTCCGACTTTTTTATTATGGAATTACCATCACTTTTGCGAGACACATTCATGTTTATGATTAGATACGGTTTACTCACGTGCATTTTTCGGGATTGTCCGACTTGTTTCGGACCCAAACGGAGCCCTTGGAGTCTTGCGAGTTCGACTCGCGACCTTGCCGCTTGTTCAGCTCATGATTAAGGGCTCCGTTTGGGTCCGAAACTAGTCGGGCAATCCCGAAAAATGCACGTGAGTAAACCGTAAATAATCATAAATATAATTCCATCATATAAAGAAAACGTATGGAATATTTTAAGCATGCTTTTTTGTACGGTTCTTGTATTTTTTGTTTGATTGTTTTGTACTTTTGGAGATCACGTAGCAGATCTAAAATTAGAGGTTTATTTTCGGCATAAACTTTAAAAACAAATTATCTAATCATCACTAACGCTGCTTCAATCATCGGCAGTCATTGCCTCCGTATCGCAAAAAAGTATTATTTATTAAACAGGTTTTCCCGTCGTCAACATCCTCCAGCATCATCATAAATATAATTTTCGGTCCAAATGTACTTTTTATGTTGAAAGTTATTAATGTTCACGGAGGGAAAATATATTAGGAGATCTGTCATACAGGTCTCATTATAAACTCCAGGGGCCCAATTCTACTAACAGAAACTTTTATCAATGTCAACTGAATCGTTCATTCAGGCAGTTTTCATTTACGAAAACTGTCAAAACGTTTGGTTTTGTTTTTGTTGTCAAACAATTTGATAGCTTTTGTAAACGAAAACTGTCTGAATAAACGATTAAGTTGCAATTGATAAACGTTTCTTTTAGTAGAATTGGGCTCCAGCTCTCACAATGGTTAGAAATTTTGGTTTGTAATTTGTGTATGAACCAACTATTGTACCTATTTGAGAGAAAATAAATAACTACTACCATATTACTATTAGATACTATACAGGGTAGTCTTTTGAGATGGGGCAGTAGGGGCACCTTAACGTATCTAATACCCCAACCTCAGTTGGTCCGGAAGTCTTTTGATCCTTATAGGAAATAGGATCGATTGGCATTATAAAAATGTTTTGCGAAAACTATACTTTTGAAATGCAGAGCAAAATATTTTCAAGAAATATGGACAGTCTCCTGTTTTCCTGTAGCTACAACGGTTAAGGTAGCTGCCCTTACTGCCCCATCTCAAATTGCTATCCTGTATACGAATAAACTGTATAGCATAATAAATCAACAAACGGGCTCGATACCGCTAAAACCGAATGATACCGGATTCGTTCTGTACAAAGTTTGGTCAAATTCAACAAATGAACGTTCGTTGGCCTTTGTAAGACAGACGTGTACGCAAAAAAAAATGCACAAAAATTGAATAGGGTAAACAGGGTTCAATTTACTTAATATTTCTTCTCTTGTGTCGGCACGAGTTGTACGAAAATAGCTCATGGTGGTCATGCCCTGGTGAAAAGATTAGACAGTCAGCAAGATTGGTAGCGGGGCGGACCCAAGCTAGCTTAACATGCGCAACGCGAGATAATCTTGTCGTCAAATTATCTCGTGCCGAGACGAGATAATGTATGGATTATTTCGTCTTGCACGAGATAATGTATATGCATATGTTAGCCCGGCAGGGTGCGCCGCATGTACTAAGGCGCCATCTCCACGAGCGAGTGAATCGCGGCGATATTCTCGCCGTGCCATCAAATTCAATACTAACTATCGCCGCGATAAAATCGCCGTGTGGAGACACGTTCTAAGAGAGTGTATAGAAATACGTGGCACAACGATAATATCGCCGCGATTCTCTCGCTCGTGGAGACGGCCCCTTAGGTATCATTATTCGTGGAAGCTCCTTTAACGCTTCTGGAAGCCTATTTGAGTTGGATTTGTTAATTAAGTCCCGATATGCAGCTACAGACAGCTTTCGCCACATTATTACCATAACAATAACTCATTTCTTTATATGAATTATATGTAAAAGATAATATATTGAAGATAAATTTTCTTGAACGGCTATAAATATTTTAATGATATTTTCTAGAGATTCAATAAAAGAAAAAGGTCTGCATGAATTTGCATTCTTTGTGCTCGACTTTATATTCCCACGTTTCCAATGACCTTCATTTTAAACACCAAGGTTAGTCGAAAAGGGGTACTACTCCGCGGCCACTTAAAGTATTACTAATGAGTCTAATGACTGTTTTAAAGCAAGTGTTAAAATTTCAAAACTGTTGTTTTTTCTCATACTTATCATCCCTTCTCTAGTTACGAATTCAGAAAATGGAGCTTCTGATCCGTGAGCGTGACCTAAAATGTAAACACAGCTGATCATAGGTGAGGATAGATAGATTTTGGTGTATTTTTGATGAAATATTAGAACTATTTGAAATATTAGAGCTATTTCTCTTAGGGCTGATTTTTCAATCGTCAGATAACTTTTAACTGAGGAATAAGTTTGACGTTTTGACAGCTTTTGTATAGAAAATATGTCGAACCGTAATATTTATTCCTTAGATAAAAGTTATCTGACGATTGAAAAATCGGCCCTTAAACTATTGAATTTTCGGGAAAGTTAATCTCTAGTATTTTTTGAAGGAACAATATATCGCGAAAATTTATATCTCTTATCTAGGAACACAATAGAAAATCCATTGTGTGACGTACTAACATAATTTTGTGCGGTTGAGCCAGACTGATCGCTCACAATAGCAAAGCCACATTGATATAATGACTATAAAAATGGAGAATGGAGATATATGTAGACGTATTGTGACTTAACTGTTATGGGTTTGAAGGCCAATTCTAATAATAAAATTGTTTAAAATCTATTGAACTGCAGCCCAACCGTTTGAGCGTCTATCAGTAAAAATGGGTATTTAACGCGCTGCATTTATGCTTAGTTGGTGAATCTTTCGGCATAGGCATGCTCGACAGCCGAGTGTATTTTTGTTTTTAGTGTTTATGTTGACATTGTGTCCTTGAATAAAACGTAATTATTTTCTTTCTTTCTGAAAACAGCTACGATTCGATCGCGATTTAAACCAAATTTTGTTCGTAGAATTGGTTTCCTGTAACCGTGACCACTGACCAGTCAATCGCATCGAAATAATATATTTAGTTAGCGCTGATGTACAGCATTTTTAAATTACGTAAATAAAATATTATGTCTGGTGCTAAAATTACCGCGAAAAATAAAATTATTAACATAATTTTGTACCGATTATATTTTAAGGTTGTAACATATCTATTCGATACTAAAAATAACTTTAAACAACATTTAGTTTCAAAACAATTTTATAGCAGGCAATATTGCAGAATATGTTTTGTTTTAATTATTTTTATTTCGATCTCTTAAACGGATCAGAATTTGATTATCAGCTAGTCAGCTACGTTATCAGTGAAGGAAAACAGCGAGAGGAAACTGGATCGGAGAGGGCAAATAAAGTTTTCAATGACATTTGTAGCCCGCCAACCCGCATCTGCAGGCGGAGCATGACGACCCTAGACAAGGGTTTAGGGGACAAAATGACATAATACATATATTGCCGTTGTGTATAATATGTCATTTTGTCTATTTTTCTGTCGAGATACAATTCAATTCATCCAAAGTTGTTCTATACTCATACTCTGTTTATCATCCACAATTTGCAGAATTTCATTATTATAATTTAACTTTTTCTGTGTATAAACTCAATTAATTTATTCACTTGACAGACAAATCTGTGTTACTGGGGACTTTATCGCGCCGTATTTTCTTCACAGCATAAACACTAGGAAGTGGTGAAGGGCGTTTTTGGGGGCTGTCTTTTGTCAAATTGACGTTCAAAAAGAACTAAGTAATTCTAGTCCATTTTGAATAAATTAGTTTTGTAGTTTGAAGAAGTTTGATAAAAACCCTTGTCTACATCGGGCATGCTATGTCTACTGCGGTGCGAGCACGGATCTTTTTATCGAATCGATTCGAGAAATTTATCTATTGTAAACGTATTTGACATAAGATATAAATAAAACGGCAACTGTTGTCGTTTTGTCTATATCTTATGTCAAATTTGACGTTTAGAATAGATACATTTCTCGAATCGACTCGATAAAAAGATCCGTGTTCGCACCGCTGGTTAGGGTCTCAGATTTAGGCTTAAACCATTCTCATTCTAAGAAGAGGCCCGTGACCAGGTTTTGAGACAGTGATGACCTGATTACCTTTTAAATTGAATGAAAATTGAGACTGACTTCAGTGGTCATGTTTTATTCACGGGCCACCTCCGTCGAAAGCGATCAATGCATTGAAAATTAACTTTACATGGCAACGATTAAAAATTAATAGTCAATTAACGAACTTTTACGAATTAGGTTTAATTCGTAAAGCTGGTTGATTGTTTATTCATTAACATTGTTTATCTAGTGTAATAAACATTGTTTAAACTTGGAGACAATTTGCCAGTAGTACCTACTTGAAACAACACATTTATAGTAGGTATCGATAATTCGGAGCTTTTGCGATTTCAAAATTTCTCTGTCCCCTTTCTTCCATTTTCCATATTCGTAACTAAGTCATAGTTACGAATTCGGAATTGAAAATAAAATGAAATGGATTTTGTTTTTTTTTTCATTTGCAAAACAGTCTTCCGTGATTATTTGTTACCTTTTCTAACTCACCTTGTGTACGTAAAAAGGGTTAATAAGTTAACTACAAACATACTTAAAATCGGGAAGTGAATTACAAACAATGTATTGTCCAAAACAATAAAGTAAAAAAAAACATTATTATACATAGTTTCTGGTTAAAAGTTTAACCTTTCAGTGTAAATATAATCGTAGATATTATTGCTTATTCATTGTTGATTAGAAATTAAATTCGTTCTGTTCATTCATTATTAAACCCAACAAAACAGTCTTTATTATATTATTTCGCTGTAGCAGTATTTGAGCCTCCTTTGTAGTTTGATGTTAACAAAAGCTGAGAGCGAATTTTCGCAATTATGGCCTGTCTATTACAGCTGTACTACGGTATCCTTTATGACTAATTTCATTAAAATGTACTTCATCTGCTCTTGTGTCGAAACGAGCTTTTTGAGAATACCTAATGCCGCCCGTGGTGCAAATATAAGCCAGTCAGCAAGCAATGGTGGGGAAATAAAATAGCCAACGACCTTGAGCATTTGGTACCGTACTAACTTACGACGAGTCGACGAGAGAGAGTGCGGACGAGTGCGAGTGTGACATAGACGCAATCTGTAATTTGACGCATTATTAATTTAATATAATGAAACTAATACATATTTTTAAAAAAGTAACGAGTCCAAGTTATTGCCCTTTGTATTGCAAAGCAGAAGATATTTTTTATAGTCTTTTGATAAAAAATTTAGGAGTAAAATGGTTTCATCTCAACGATTTGGAGGTGATTTGGTGGTTTTTTTCTTATTATGTGATGCCGATAGAAAAAATCTGGCAAGTCCAGGTTACGTATCATATCCTGTAGATTACTACCTATTTTTTTAGATATATTTTCTCTGTAAATGCCTACGACAAGTTGCTTCATCTGCACGCTTTTTTTCCGAGAGGACCCTTAACCTAAGCTAACTACTTTTACTTCACTAACATCATGACTAGTGTTGAGTAGGACATACAAGAGGCAGTACATTTGTCCCGTACATGACGTCAAAATGTAAGAGCAGCTCGACATTTAAAAGTGTACTACTTCAACTTTTATGTCGCGGTAGTCGCATTACCCGTTACTCTCGGTAAGTAAACTGTAGGGTGAGAAAGAGAGGGTACGAGGCACATGCTACAATAGCACGTCATTGTCAGTGTGTCAGTATCAGTGGACATTACGCGACCGCGACTCGACACGCCGCAGTAACGTCAAATGTCATAATCGTACTCGTTACTTCAATTGTATCACCGAGCTTCAGTACGCCTCGCCTCATTTGAAGTAGTACATTGTACTGACTCAGAGCAAAAAAGAGGCTACTCTTACAAACTCTTTTTCAAGTCGTGTCCTACCCAACACTAATCATGACTACTAGCAACAACAGCACTAAGGGCAATCCCTAGTGAGACTCGGACCTCGGCTTAGGGCGTTGCTGGCGGGGGGTTGGAGAGGAAACATCTTGATGAGGGCTGAACTATCGGTGTGAAGACTGCCCAGGGTGCGCCGGACGTACTTTAAGTATCGTCACTCAAGGAGGCTCTTGTAAAGCACCCCATTAAAATGTACTGTAGTAATTAGGGCTGCCAAATTTTCGGGTTTGACCTGGGATCTACGGGTTTAAATGGTGCATGTCCGGGCTATGGGTTAACGTCGTATATCTCCGGGTAAGACCGGGTGGTCCCGAGCATAAACGCGATTCGTCGATAATGGACCAAGTTTCGAAGATTTTGAAAGAACCAAACCAAAAAAGTTGCTGAAAAATTCACAACCAAATAAAAAATTTAGTATCAAAAATCTAAAAAATCTAGCTGGTTCTATTTTTGTTCTATGTTTAAGTTTTAATACTTGAATATAACATTGAACTCAACTTAACTAATTTATGATTAATAACTATTTATTCACGTGCATTTTTCGGGATTACTCGACTAGTTTCGGACCCAAACCCATTAATCATATGTATGTGTTTCACGAAAGCTATAATACACTAAATTAATTATTCAAAAAACAAATATTTTTAATTAAAAAAAACGACTTTTTTTTCAAATTCTCCGGGCGTTTTTGAACCTTTAAACCCTTTGTAGGGCTACAAAGGGCTGCTGTAATAGTAGCAATACGTATTACGTAGGGAAAGAAGAAAAAAAAAGGGGAAAAAATGGAATGCTGCCTAAAATTTTCATTAAATGACCGCTACTACGATTACCAGGTTGATGGTTTATTATCAAGTCTTATCAGTTGGCACCATTTATGACATTTATGACTACAACTCTGTCTAATCCTTTAATTTAAAGCTTAAAGATTTATTATCGGTTTTACATAGATACAGGAAGACTTTGAATTCGTTGGCAATATTTTAGTCCAAGAATCTAATTGAGGAACAAATAATAACTAAAGCTAGTAAAGTGTTCAAAAATAATAACCCAGAGTTTTCCCAAAATGAACAAAAAAAATAAAAAGGATCAAATTGTGATTGCACGCTATTTAAAATGTACGGGTGCCGTGTGTAAGTGTGTGTGACACGTACGCACACACGCGCCATCACCGTCGACGCGAGCCATTCATTTTTTGCGCGGGACGGAGCGCGTGCGGCGCGCCGGCGCGCGTCGCTTTTATTGCGGTCGCGAACTCGCGGATCGCGATGTAGCAGCTTCGATTTTCCTACGGAACTAACGTGTAACTCGTACTTAAATTAAATTATTTAGTTAGGTCCGAAAGTAATTAAAATCATGACAGAAAGCAATTCCGAAAATAACAAAAACCATGACAGAAAATTCTGAAGCACAATAGCGCCCGTTTGTCTAAGCCGCAAACTCATACATTCACGAGAAAGCAAATTAAAAATGGGGGCCACATATGCGCATAAATCAATGAAATATGGCAGCTTGCACATAATGACATAATAATAAGTTATGCTACTCGTACCTACGTAATAATTGTCAGCACTGTTGGCACAGTGGCTGAGTGTGTGGCTGCTGCGTTACGTGTCGCGAATTCGATTTCCGCATAGAAAGATGTACGTGTTGAGTTTGTAAACGCACCCAGCACATTACCTACAAAAGTAATTAAGTACAAGCGCTGGGAATGTTTTAAAAAAAGACAGAGGAAGAATTGGAAAATTGGAAGTGATTTAAACTTTTACTTCGGTGTTCAAAGTAAAACTTATTCTTAGCAAAAGTTTCAAATTACATGTGCCATGACTGTAATATCATTAAAAATGAATTGAATGAAACAGCTGATTAGAGTTATTTAGAAAAAAAAGTACCTACTGCGTTGACCGCGCGGCGTGAACTTTGGTGAAACAGCTGATTGGGACTACGCGGCCGGCGTGCGCGTTTGTGTTGTACCTACTGCGTTGACCGCGTGTGAACTTTGGTGAAACAGCTGATTGGGACTACGTGGCCGGCGTGCGCGTGTGTTTGTAATTATTTAGTACAGTACCTTACCTACTACGTTTTAGTACTTAGGAGGTACTTACCTGCGTGTACTTTAAAAGGTGCTCGAAGTGTTCACCTGTTCTTTGTACGCACAGCTCAGCACGGCGCCTATGGCTTCTTTTCACGTTTTGCAAAACAAATGTACGCGATTTAACAATTATTATTTCGAATGCCGTAACAATCCTTTCGCTTAACTTTTCGCGACTTTCACTTTTTTGCTCGTACACTAGTCTTTTAAATTAACCCCACAAAAAAAAAAACTAAGGGCGTCAGATCAGGCGACCGCGCAGGCCAAGGTAAAGGCCCGCCGCGTCCTATCCAACGCTCGCCGAAGCTTCGGTCGAGGAACGCGCGAACATCCCGCTGGTAGTGTCATGTTGGTAGTACAGCTCTGACTGATAGCTTTCAGGCACGTTCTGCAGCTGCTCTTCCACGGAGGTCTCTTGGCACTTGGGCATACGTTATTACGTGGAATGATGCAAAATCCAGTAAGTTTTGAGTTGACCTCAAGATTCGGTCTCTTGATTCATCGGGATAGCGGCGGTGGAACATCAGACGGGTTCGCGGAAAACTGTGCGTTCGGTCGTAAAACAAGACCATATCCAGGTATTGCTGGTTCGTGTACACTGTTCTACGTGGTCGTGGCATGTTACTTACGGTTTACGGTTCACAGAATCTTTCGCGAATTACACGTCATGCACTTGACCTATTAAACGCGTGACTGGAGCGGCGCAGGCGACGCCGCGCATGCATTTCTTTGCTCGAGAGGGGGCGGCCGCACCCCGCGGCCCCGCAGATGAGCGCGGAGATCGATCGAGAGGCCCGATGTAGGTAAACTTTGTTCATGCGCCGAATACTGTTGGCGGCATTTCTTTTTGAAGGACATGCCTACTGAATGAGAGCTCGTACTCTTAGCTACATTGTAGCGTAAGTAATAAGACCGCGTAGTAAACTGGTATACTAGCTGTGATACTAGCATTACTAGCGGACGCATCTTGATACTTTAAATTTATTAAAGTTTTAATTATCATTTTTACTATTTATTTTTTTATCGTGTTTATTAATTTTGGACTTTATGTAGGTAAATGAGAAGATATATCACGTTTTTAAAATTAATAATTTGATAATTTTAATACACGATATTATGGGCTTAAATACATTAGTATCATGGGTAGAATACGGGGTTAAAATATTGCCAATGAATTAAAAGTCACGCTGTATAATATCGGTATTATTGATCTCGCTAGCAACTGTCAATATAATACATATGGAATGTAAACTATTTGACTAATTGTTTTATAATGGAAATCGCAATTAGATACTAAATAAAACATGCCTCATAATATTATAACGTAACACTATCCGCTGTTAAGGAACACAGTTTCCTCATTTTCACTTTCACTCATCTTCCTTAAAAGGGGAACCTACAAAACGACTTTTTATACGACCCTATGTCATATCTCATAGTTAGAAAATACATAGGTACTCAGTAGAATGACTGTTCCTTGTAGCGATGTAGTAGGTTATTTAAAATTAACAGGCGAAATTTCACAGGGTTGCCAGGGTGGCTAATAACGCCACATTTGGTGAATCGTATTTTGTTTCAAATTGCTAATCATAACTGCAAGTGCACGTACAGTCGCAACTGCCAAATGCAGCTTGAAGGCAATTAGGATGCAGTCAGTGCAACTGCGTGACAACTGCCGACGGGATGTACAGTCCACTTGCAGTTAACCTAACTTAATATTATAAATGCGAAAGTAAGTTTGTTTGTTTGTTACCTTTTCACGCCTAAACCACTGAACCGATCATCCTGAAATTTTACATATACGTTGTCAGGTGTACAGAAACGGACATAGGGTACGTTTTATCCTGAAAAAAAGTACTGTTCCCGAGGAAAACAACAATAACTTTAATAGATGGCGCTACGTGTCTTTTGAATCATGATTGAATTTATTTACAGAAACTTTTTATTTACAGAAACTTTAGTAGTGTGTTAAGAGTTAATTGTCAAATTCTAAATTAACGCGAGCGAAGCCGCGGGCAAAAGCTAGTAGAGCATATTCAAAAAAAGAACCTGTACTTCAGTGAATTAGATAACAACAAGGTACCCAACGAATATAGTACCTATACTCTTTGCGCTGTAGCATGGTGCGGGTGACAGTTTCAGTAACATTTCGTTTCACTCTTGAAAGTTGCCGCGATTTACAAATTATGACTTAGTATTTCAGCTGTACCACATTCGTAATATATTAAATCATTAATAATACTGTAGTAAGGGCTGATTTTTCAATATTTTTGACGTTTTGACAGATTTTCTATATAAAAGCTGTCAAAGCGTGATATTTATTCGTCAGGTTACCTGACGATTGAAAAATCGGCCCTAAATTAAATTAAACCCAACCAGAACATCATACAGGCAACTGTCACCCGCGCCATGCTACAGCGCAAAGACTATAGTGATGCGGTACAATTGGCGAGACCTAAGCTGAGCTTTGCATTTGTGTGAGTGCACATAGAATCGGTTGCCAAAAAGCAGTATAAACCGGTTTAAACCAAGCAAAGGACGCGTCTGCATTCATTCTCACACAGATGCAAAGCTCAGCTTACGCCTCGCCAATTGTACCTTGTTATCTAATTAACTAAATTTTAGATATGTTTTATTTGTATGTGTTCTATAATGGTACCTAGTAAAGTGTTATAGCTAATTGGAAGTTACCCTGTACACTTAAAAGAATTATGTTTGATCTTCACTGTATGGATCAAAGTATCAGAGTCCAACAATTATATGACCTCTGAACTACAAAGTGGAGATAATTAGATAGCATTTAATGTGGCATAATTATTTTAAATACAGCTTGTATTATCACCCGCAAACTAATTTTCTTTAACATCTCTTACAAATCGCACCATCTGTTAGCAGCATTTGTTCCAATTCCTATGTTAAGGAATGAAACTAGTTTAGCAATAACAAAGTCTATTTATATACCAAAGATTTTGAGCCCGAAACGTAGGAGTGAACAAAACGAGTGTCAAGTTCAACTTTTCGGACCGCCAAAAACACATCGGTAGTAGGGACAACTGTCAAATCGTGTTGTCATTCATTCTTAGTTCGGGACCCGAAATAATCGTATGTCCGTAGGTGATAGGGAGTAGGAAACGCTCGTAACTAAGGCCGAAACCACGGACTTCATGCTTATTGTACAAGGAGCGACCCAGTTATTGGGCAATGCCTAAGATTAGACCGGTTGTCAGGCCTTTTGGCTTCTGACTACCCGTAACGACTGTTATAGGTATTCGTATGACACCCGGGACCGACGGTTTAACGTGCTTTCCGAAGAACGAAGCGGTCTCGATGGGCACCCATCCACGGACTGACTTCGGCAAGCGCAGCTTAACCTTGCAAATCATAACATCTGCGCGATTATTAAATAGATACGGGCTCCTTGAAGCTTTTCTTTTACTACAATTGTTTATTTCTTCTGTCCCCAGATTCGAGTTACGGAGAACCTTAATGATATGGAACTGTTCGTTAGCAGCGTTCAGTATAATGGGGGCCTGTCGGACGCTCCCAGAGTTCATTCATGTGTTACGGAACTACGGGATCTATCACTCCATTTGTGTGCCAAGGTACGTTTAGACCATAAGATGAGTATTTGCGGAGCCTTACGCCAGCATGCTGTCTAGCCCGGTGTACCCCACTATCTGTTACCAGCCGGGATAACAAGCGCAGCGCGAGATATTTTTCTCGGTGCATTATCTCGTCTCGTCACGAGATAACTTGACGACAAAATCGTCGCACTGTGCATGTTAGGCTAGCTAGTGGTACAAAATTAAGGGTAGGTATCAAATGAGCCAGTTAGGTACTGGAGGCGAATTTTACTAAGAAAATTGTTTAATATCGCAACCGAACCGCAGCTGAACCACGGGTTTTGGTGGTTCCTTACCTTAGTCAAATAGCTGTGGTTGAGCTGCAGTTCGATTGTGATTGTAAAAAAATTTAGGGACGTTTTTATCAACGTCTGATAGTTTTTATCCGATGAATAAATGAGACGTTTTGATTCCCCCATTGGCTGGAGACCCTTCAGATCTCGCCAACAACTGCCCGCTTATGTAGAAACGGTCCGCAAGAATCATTTACAAGTAGTCTATTAGATATAGAGTCTGGCAAATGAAAGTAGAGACTGAGAAAGCGCGGCAAATTTAAAAAAATACCATCATAGCAACCCCAATTAGTATGAAATAACCTAATTTGATACTTAAGAATTATATGTTTTTGTTGAAAAAACATTGCCATATAAAAAGTTTGTCTACTTTCGTTTGCCAGACTCTAGAAACGTTTTGGTTTGACAGCATTTCTACACAATAGCTGTCAAAACGTAAAATTTATTCCTCAGGTGAAGTTATCCGGCGTTAGTATAATCGGGCTTTAGTGGAATTATTGGCCTCCAGGTCAAAAACTGTATAAACTTGTTAAGCCATTGACACGCAATAAAGAAATATTTAACCAGTTATTATTTTCTGGGCGAAGATCTCTGGGTCTCATTCTTTGTTGTTATTGATTTATTATTTAAAAAGGTTCCGATTTATTTCGATAACTTGTTTTGTTTAGAACTGGAACTTTTGCGTCTTCAGGATAAATGGTGATGCTACTAACACCTGACGTTTAGTGTTTGTTTTGCTCCGTTTTTTCGATGTTCTGTCTTCAGTATTATTTGTTATGTATTTTTCTTCTATCCTTTGGTGATCATATTATCAAGTGACATCGTTTTTTTCTTCTAGCGGATATATTAAAACAATAATCAGCATGAAAATAAACGTTTTATACAAGGTTAGTCAGAAAGGGGGCACTAATCTGAAAGGGTGTTAAAGTACCCATAATAATGAGTAACTTTTGTTCTACCACTTTCCCCAAAAGTCAATAATTTAAGACATATAGCTGTTCAAAAATTACATAATAAATATGTTAAAAGGTCTATCCTCAGCTATGATCAGCTGTGTTTACATTTTAGGTCAGATTTGGGGTCACGAATTAGAAGCCCCATTTTCTGAATTCATAACTAAAGTAGGAACGAAGAATTTTTGAAAAAACTAAAATAACAAATATTTTACATTGAAATAAAAATCATCGAATTTTGAAATTTTAACACTTGCTTTAAAACCATCATCGGTGATACTTTAAGTGGCGGATTAGTACCCCCTTTCCGACTAACCTTACCTATATACAACATAATGATGATTCGTTATTTGTTAAGTATTATAGAGAGTGAGATACATTTTTAATTTGTTTATGCTCTGCTAAAAAGCAGGAATTTCCTTTTGGCACAGGAGGCAGAGATATTTACGCGAGTGTGACTAGCTGTACTTGAATAAAACTAGTGCACTTGCTACTACGAAACTTTGAGCATCGCAGTGCAGGAACAACTTCGCAACTTCAGGAAATATGAAAGAGTTGTAAACAGTAAAACAACGGTTATAACTAGTTTTATTTCAATGTTATATCACAGTCTCGTGAAAAAGTAAATAATGTATTTGACGATTTATATATAGGCGTTATCAATGTATGCGTAGTGATAGCGGCGATAATGTCCAATGTACATTATAATACGTATTATATGAAACTCAGTTTTTCGTATCTAATCGTTATTAAAACGAGGAAGTGTTCGATGAAAATCCAACTACGAAGTTTCGGCGGACGGATCGCACGTTTTACAACCACGATACTGTTTCGAATCCGACGATCAATTCTATTTTCGGGATTTGACATTTTGTCTTTAGTTTTTAATAATAATAATAATATTTTTGGGACATTTTCTACACAGCACCATCTAGTCCCAAACTAAGCAGAGCTTGTACTATGGGTACTAGACAATGGATACAATACTTATATACTTTTTTTTTTTTTGTAAATACATACTTATAATACATAAGAAACACCCAGACCAACACAAACACTTATGTTCATCACATAAATATTTGTGTCCTGTGGGAATCGAACCCACGACCTCGTGATCAGCAGTCCGGTACTCGAACCACTAGACCACAGACGTCGTCAAAGAAAAAGTTCCTAAATCCAAATGTAAATTGACATCTAGTGGTTCGTTGTTTGATAATACTTTGATCGTTATAATTGCGTTGATTCGTTTCGATCCGAAAATTAGTGCGTTTTTCGGAGTTGTGGTGACATTGTGTAAATTTCTATTCTATTCAATTCTCGTGACATTGAATATAAATTAACTGCTTGTAATAACACTGAGGCTAATTTTCATTATTATATTTTTGCAACGTACCTAACGTAATTATTATAACTTGTTGTTGTATAAAATTATATTCACTACGTACTTATGTAAATTGTATAATTAAATAGTTGCATAAATAAAAACATAAATTAATTAATAAAATTGTTCATAAGTCGGAAATAATTAAATAGCGCATAAATAACGCAGTTAAAGTATGAAGCCAATTTAAGAAAGTAGAGAAATCTAGTATTTTTAGGCCTAAAGTACATATTAATTAGTAGTGCTGAAAACGTTTATCATTTAAAACCTCGAGCACGGTAATTATAGACACAATAGATAAGACAATTAAGTGTCGTCCTGGGACGACGGGCGGTACGCAACCGTATATTACTTACCCACAGCCACATATTATATTTTCTCTACAAGGTTAGTCAGAAAGGGGGTACTAATCCGAAAGGGTGATAAAGTACCCATAATAATGAGTAACTTTTTTTCTACCACTTTCCACAAAAGTCAATAGTTTAAGAGAAATAGCTGTTCAAAAATCACAAAAAATATGCTAAAATCTATCTATCCTCAGCTGTGATCAGCTTTGTTAACATTTTAGGTCATATCTGGGGTCACGCATTAGAAGCTCCATTTTCTGAATTCGAGTAAAGAAGAAGAGAAAGTAGGGACGAAGAATTTTTGAAAAAACTAAAATAAAAATAATTTGACATGGACATTAAAATTATAGAATTTTGAAATTTTAACACTAAGAGTGAAATAAGTTCACAATAACGTGGTATTTTTTAAAAAACATTCCAATGTTCCTCCACTTCTTCGTTGCCTCACGACATCCAAACCTTTAAATCCGCTGGGCAAAGAGCTATTTTATACACGAAACTGTAAAAGAAACAAACATGTGTAGTCATTGACAAAAACAGCCGAAGTAAAAGTCAGTTATAAAACATGTTTTTCTTTTGCGTCATCCAAACAACATTACGGATAAGGTGTATAGTCTAGACTGCCTGTCTGACTAGCTGACTATTTGGGTAAAACTAGTGGCTATAACCAAACATTTATAACGATTGTCTGAAAATGTGGCATTATGTCTTTTTGGCGGCTCACGAACAAATACCTACTTGATATAATGTATCAAGTATTGAGTAGGTATGTATAGCTAATGTTGCCTTCGATACGCATGCGGCTCCAAGCTTCCTACGATTCTTTTTTTTAAGAATGATTTTGTTTTTATCGTGTTTTACTTGTTCATATATTTGGGCAGGATGTTTATTATGGAAATGTGTATTATAAATAACACTTTCCGGGTTGTTGGTTGTGGACCACTGGTCTAGAACAGTTCATGAATGTCATTTGTTTTTTTTTAAAATTAGTGTTCATTCTTTACTATTAAAACATTATTTACATCTAAAGCGTGAATTACATAGAAACGGCATAAGGCGCAGGCGCGTCACTTTCATACATTTTGTGCGAAAAAAAATTGAAGCGGCACGAAAAATGTATGAAAGTGACGCGCCTGCGCTGTGCCTGCGCCTTATGCCGTTTCTATGTAATTCAGGCCTAAGGCCTCTACTAACGAGCGACGTTTTTTTGCGTGATTGAGAACGAAGCGTTTACCTACTTAACATTTTTTATTATACTCTGTGGGTCGTTCTTTTTCGCGCCATAATATGCGATGCTTCATACATTCATAATGTTGTCCATTTTCACGTGTAAAAAGAATGTTGTAAAATTTCGCGTTGTCTGTTAGAGGCCCACAGCACAGTCAATAGCAAAAATCGATAATAATTTTGGAATTTGTATGTTAATTAAATCATTTGACCTAATCATTATTCTAAATTTATTTTAATTCAATTCTTTAAAGTATCTATTATCTACTCAACAATTTGCGATTTTCCATTTCCATACATTTTTGTAAGTTTCCATTCAAAAAACGTTCTTGAACTGTCTGTACAGCATGCTTATTTTGTTATGGTAAAAAAGCGTGGCACATACAAAATAAAATAATAATTAATCTAAACAATTATTCTCGATTTCATAATATTATCGTATGCATTACGATAACTTACAACATTGTTATATGTAGCGCCGTCATTCATACATGTCACAAGCTTTCATTGACCACGTTGGCCTTGTGGCGAGTCTGGTTTAGGGCGTCCAAAAACTTAACGCCCTAAACCGTGCCTCTTGACTTCACCAAGGCTTTAGTCAACTTAAAGATTTGCATAAGGCACGAGGAGGTACTGAAAGAGGCGTTAAAATATATCTTTGCCAGTCGCAATAACCAACGGCCCCTCAGTCATTCAAAGGTCTTCTTCGAATTCCCTATTTAAGGCACCATCTCATTATTTAAATACAATGCCCTCTCATTACAATACGCATCCTTTATTTTATGAAAATCATATCGGGAAAGAACGAAAATGAGGAAGCTATATAAAAATGTGAGTGCCATGATTTCGCCCTCGAACCGTCAAACAGCATGTAACACTTGGGAGCAATGTAATATAAAAATTAAGGTTTGGTTGGTGACCCGAAGTCATTGCTCCCGAGTGTACATAGAGCGCATCACGAAAAATTGGCACTCATGGTATAATATACATCTGCCTAGCATGCTGTTCCCGCGATGACCACATCTACGACACGATTTGTGATATTTTTCCACCAATAACAACAAAGTTTGACAACAGAAGCCGAAGCTTATTGGTTCATCAGTAGCTATGACGTAGGTGAGGTCAGCCACATGGAGACTACCTTGTCTTCTTGTACTCTTGAGCCAATATGCTGTCTTCACAAAAATCGGTAAAGTTGGTTTTATTGAAATGTAAACTGGTTATCTAACTTTTACATAACCGGAAAACATTTATTATGCTAAGTAAACGCCTTAGCATAACGAATGAGAGATTCTCTTTTTAATTACACACATAACGGAATATTTTTTCTGATTGCTGGCTTACGATGGCGGTCGTAAAAAGTTATGACAGTACCTACATACCTTCATGTGAGTTTGGGTCACCCTTCGTGTCAAATACGTCAGCTCCGAGATTCAGAACCTTTTCGATAAGCAGTTGTCGACCGATTCGGTTTGTTATCTCGTTTCGGTTACTATTCTCGTAAAGAGAGAAAAATAGATAACTTACTAAATCGTTCGACATCT
The DNA here is from genome assembly GCA_905220435.1 of Amphipyra tragopoginis. Taxonomy (NCBI): domain Eukaryota; kingdom Metazoa; phylum Arthropoda; class Insecta; order Lepidoptera; family Noctuidae; genus Amphipyra; species Amphipyra tragopoginis. The sequence continues at coordinate 5,235,714 of HG991997.1, read as the reverse complement.
CACTAATCGAATCGTTAGGAATCAGGGCTGGATTGATTGAATCAAATAGAGTAGGTACACTGAATCATATTAGTAGTATGATCTTCCTTGTAGTAGAAGAACTGGTCCGGGGAAGTACTACCTCCATACTTATTTCTGCTGCTAAACTTCATTGCTGTGTTCCAGTTTGAAGGGTATTGGTGCCGATGAAATTACAGCCACATGAGATTTCCCAACATTGTCTTTAAGGTTGGCAACGTATAGACAATCTTCTTGCTGTTGTCGGTGTAAACAGGTGGGCCGTCGGTTTGTATGCCGAACTATTAGGAACATAAAAAAATACAGAGCCAGACTGGTTTACAGATTCAATTTCAATAGCACCTGAACACTTTCACTTTGTTTAAAAAGTAACTAGAAAATAAAATCGATTGGTTTCTAGTAAATCAAAGTTCTCAGTATCGATGTTATAAATGCGGAGTGATTTAAGACGATTACAAGTTACGCTAAGTAACATAACGGCATTGAATAAGTTTGTAATGTCCCAACTTTGGGGGCGACTTAGAACTTTAGTAGATATTGGTTACTGAAAGTTATAAAAGGTTTGTGAAACTTTTGGCTAGCTGAAACTTGGGCCGCTCTATGGCCTATGAAAGCTCGCCTATTTGTTTTCATCACGGAGTATTTATTCGTGCACAGGGCCGTATTTAAAGGTTTGGAGGCCCTACGGCAACGAAAAAGTTGAAGCCGGTTGAAATTAAAAAAAATAAAAACTCCCGTGAAAGTGACCTTTTTTCTCTTTGTCAGAATGGGTGTCATTTATTTTTTGTTATTCATATTGTGGAGGCCCCAGGGTTAAAACCCCTGTTGACCTCCGAAATACGTCCCTGCGTGCAGACTATACCTACGTGGCACCTTTGTTTAGTAATGAACATTATTATAATTATAACCTGGAACTTACCTTTAATGATACCATAGTACCTATTATAATATAACTGCGACTAGTATTCTTCTCCTACGATGTCGTCATTTACGTCACGATTTGTGATATTTTCTCACCAATAACAATAAATTTTGACAACAGGAGCCGAAGCTTATTGATTCATCAGTATCTATGACGTAGATAAGGTCAGTAACGTGATTTAGGTGTTACGGGAACAGACCACATGTATTGTTATACCATGGATGATACGAATAAGGACTGTGTAACAGTTTGCATCACAAAGTCTCGTATTCAATAGACAACAATTGACGCGCTAAATGTTGCATGTAGCAACATTATGAGCGACAACGTGCAACATGCTGAAGCGTACTAATTCTTTCAGCGTTGTGTTCCGCGTCATCTGGAAATGTTGCCGAACATGTTGAGCGTCACATATTGCGCGTTAATTATTGCCTAGGGAAGACGAGGCTTAAAGCAAGCTAAATGATAAATCTTCACGCATGTCAACACGAACTATAATGACAATAGCTCATGCCGTGAGGAAAAGATTAGCTAGTCAGCAAGGTTGGTAGCGGGGCTGACTGCCCAGGGTGCGCCGGATGTAGGTACTTAAGTACCTATCGTCAGTCCTGGAGACTCTTTTCGTGCACCTCTAAATGATAAATTTAATACACGTTGATTTTCAACACACATTACTGATAGAAAGTTCTTATCACACAACGTTTAATAGTTCATAGAATTGACGTTCAAAGACATTGTTTACATAACTTTTACTAGAGTACGTAAGTGTGTTATCATCGCGATCGCTATCGACTATCGCTACGCTACGTCGGCGGAATTCGTCACATTCGTCACGTTCGTCACATCAGTACTGTACCGTAAGTTTCTCACGTACATATTCTAATCGCGTAGCTACGCATATCTAATGTTATTCTGGCAATGTACGAAGCGAAAGTTCACGTTGTTTCGTCAATGGTTGACTGTAATTGTGTCAGTGATTACGGACAGAGAATGTGGTCATTAAAAATGTACTTAGGCGAAGTACCCGAAATGTTGAAAGGGTTTGAAGGCCACACCATCACTTCTTAAGTTCTCATGGGTATTGTGAAATGCGACCCTAAGGGCGCTTTCAAATTGGACGGTTGTTGTCGGACTGTAGCCGTGCCGCAGCGGTGCGGCTGTCGAGTTGCAAACGGGCGGTTGTGTTTTTACATACAGTTGAGGCGACGAGAGAGCAGTGTGACGCCCGACTTGCTTCCGTGCGTGCGCGGTACGGACGACGCACTGCTCTCAGGCCGCGTCAACTGTATGAAAAAACACAACTGCCCGTCTGCAGCTCGACAGACGCACCGCTGCGGCACGAATACAGTCCGACAACAACCGTCTAATTTGAAAGCGCCCTAAGGACCAAACATTTTGATAATTACAACTGCTGTACTTTAGCAAGGATTGCGAACTTCAGATAGTCTACTGATATTGTAAAAACTGTTTTCTCATTACTCTCAAAAACACTATAATATTTCTAGATTATACAGTACTAGATGTCGCCAGCGGCTACGCCCGCGTGGATGTCGTTTATCGCGTATTTCTCTCCTATAATATACATGTATTATACATATAAACCTTCCTCTTGAATCACTCCGCAAAAAAACCGCATCAAAATCCGTTGCGTAGTTTTAAAGATCTAAGCATACATAGGGACAGACAGCGGGAAGCGACTTTGTTTTATACTATGTAGTTTAGTAGTGGCGTAGGGTGAAGTTTCTTAAAAGGGAAGCCGGACCAAAAAATGCTTACCTTGCTCAAGTGTGATGCGTGATTTCCAGTAACTACTCGTTTCGAAAGGGAAGCCGATAGGAATCGAGTTGTATGGAGCCTTCGCCACTGCTATGTAGTGATACCTTGACAAAATGTACAAAGAAAAAGAGTGATACAAGGCTTAAAATCGGTATTTTTTTTAATAAATGCAATCGATTTATCAAGTTCAGTCGGAAAGGGGGTACTAATCGGCGGGCCACTTAACCGCTAGCGGCCCGACCGACGATCCGGATCGTCAGTGCCATTGTTTATCTATTGTGTCTATAATTACAGTACTCGATAAGTTAAAGTATCACTGGTGACTATTTTAAAGCAAATTCGATATTTTTATTTCGTGCAAAATAATTTGTATTATAGTTTTTTCAAAATGGAGCTCCTAATCCTTGACCCCAAATATGACCTAAAATGTAAACAGCTGATCAAAGCTGAGAATAAATAGATTTTAGCGTATTTTTTTATAAAATCTCTGAACAGCTATTTCTATGAAACGATTGATTTTTGGGGAAAGTAGTAGAACAAAAGTTATTCATTATTATGGGTACTTTAATACCCTTTCGAATTATTACCCCCTTTCCGACTAACCTTGTATAGGGTGACTAGTAATTAGTGTCAAATACTTAAACACATGATTGTAGTACATAGGATACCAAACAACTTTCCCCAAAGAACCATTTTTACTAAACAAAACTATTTTATCTAGTAGCGCGTGGTATGTGCAATACCGTAGCGGTTTATTAATTAATTTTGATTTTAAAAAATAGTTTCGATAAGAAACTTGTTTTTATAATGAATACAGTCATTTGTTGAAATATTTGACACTAATTAACAGTCAACCTGTATACATTACATCAATCAATCTAATAAACTTGTAACAATCTAATAGGTCCGATGTGACACCTGTCAAAATATTATGCTCAATTTACACCGCCGCGGAATGGAATGGAAGCGACTTTTTGCAACGAAATTGTACATTGCATAATGATCTTTATGTCAATTGTATAAAGTACAAACTAAATACGAGCCAAAATAGGTCGCGCGTCTTCCAGGGAATCCTCGCGCATTCTCGAGAATTCTCCTAGCTACTGTCGGCGCCGTCTGTGGAATCCGCGGGAAGTGGCGCGAACGGGGAGTCGGTCGGGACGGTCACAGTAGTAGTACTTGTAACAACTGAACGTCCCTCAAGGCGCAGTCGCGCGAATTCGCTGGAATGCGCGGGAATTCTCGAGCATTCCCGCGAATTTGCGCACCTTGTAGCGTCATGAAGCGAAATTGACGCTTCCATTCCATTCCGCGGCGGTGTAAATTGAGCCTTCGGAGTAATGTCAACACTAGTAATAATGACTCCAATGCATGGCGTTTAGTTTCGTTTTGTCATGAGTGCGCTACGTTAAGATAAATAAAAAGACGACTTTCTTTAAGATCGAAGGCGTACAACGTACACATTTATTTTGTGATTTTATGCAAACGTCAAATCGGACCTATTACGTTGTCCGAACTGTAAGTATCTGTTGTTACACGATAATTTATTAGACGATAATATTAATTGTACCTATCAAACTACTATTATCGCCATTAATCAATTAATATTTTGTGACCCATATCGGCATTACGTGTTAATAATTAAATGTCAAGACACGGTTCAAAAGACCAACCTTTAGTTTATCTATTGTAGATAATGTATTATGTTTTAATCAATTATTTACACAAAGTAATTGATTACAAGTTTGAAACTATTTGATTGTAAATTTTGATCGCAAAAATTCAAGATCATGTAATTATACCCTTGACCTTGGTACTAGATAACTATGTTATATTAATAACTGTATTTTATTATAGACGAGTCGTTCAAGGTCGACTTGGCTTGATTAATATGCTATTAATAGTTTTGGGATTAGAATTCCTTCAATCTTACTTGGTTAGATTTATTGCGGATTCCTATCGAGCGTTATTGGTTCAAGTTAGGACTCTTATATCTTTATCAATAATGACGCAGATATCCCATAAATGGGTATAGTACACCCTCCTATAGTTAGAAGTAATCGCAGCTAAAATTAGCTTACATCTATTTACAGGCAAAAAAACAACCATTGGTAACCGAAATGATTCGTTTTTGACTGTAGGAACCGGGCATTTATCGTTTATTTTTTTTTATTTTTTTAAGTATTGACTTAAGTGACTGTTCATTATTTTGTTGTCCATAAAAAGGAGGCGGAAGTTTTTTTTACCAATACAAGGAGATAATTATCGTATCCAACAACTCACGCGTTTGTTCCGTGTATTCAACATGGCAATAATAAATAGTACTACCAGCTGAACCAGCTCTAATATTTACAGTAAACATTTTCCGATGATTGACATTGAATGATATAAGCAATTAGTTATCATTTCTAAATTATATTCACTTCACATTGAATGATATACGCAATTAGTTATCATTTCTAAATTATATTCACCTCTGACGCATGCGCTTCTGCCCTACATACTAATAGTCACAGTAACATTAAACTCCTGATTAGTTTCATTGATGATAATTATGGAATGATGCAAATGCATTATGCACTACGATGAATATATTTCTTATTATAAATAACATAATTATCCAATTGCATTGATGAAACCGTAAACAAGCCAATTGGAACCGTGCACCTAAATTCGACTTTTCATAAGCGCCTGTAATGGTTTATGTGAAATAAAAACTTTTGATTTGATTTGAATGGGATTAAAAGAAACGGCTTGACATATTTTCTATTCAAAAGCTGTCAAAACGTCAAAATTATTCCTCAGTTATAAGTTATCTGACGATCTAAAAATCGGCCCATATGAGAATTAACCATCTTCTCCGTGAAATTTGATAGAATTAGGTAGCAATGAACATTTTCCTGATATTGCAAACAAAGAATAATAAGCGTGGCGAATTGCAATAAATTTGCGAAACAATAGTACATTCTGTGAGGTAGTACTTATGACGACAGATCATTATTACATTCTTAGTCACAAGTATAGTACCGGATCTTACTCTGAAATACTATGTAAGTATAATATTTCTGATATAATGGTGTCAATAATTAGATTTTGACGCGACACGCGATCATTCGATTTTGACATTTGAACTCGATTAGTAAGCTCTGATGTACCGAAGCATTGCCAATATCAAATTATCTATCATCTCGGGTTCCCTACGGAGTGAATTAAGTACTAAATATTCATTCTGTGCTTGTGCTGCATTCAAAATTACATAATAAATTATCAGGGTCTGCGAAAATAACAAGTCCACTACGTTTTTCTGAGTATCATTCATCATATACATTTCTGGATGGACAAGCATAACTCAAAGGTTTTTTGCGACGGTTCGAGATGATTCGATGATACTTGAGTGCGCTTTGCAGAAAGCGAACACAGAATCAGACTCCATTGTTATTATATCAAGTCTTCTTCAAACCCTCATTTCGGCCTTCTGCCAGATTTTGTTATCCAACAAATTTTCTATCTTCGCCCGGTATTATGCATCGTCAGCGGCATCCAACTCATATTTTTGGCATCCTTCCAATTGTTTTTGGGCCTTCAGCTTGATCATAGTTCGGATACCACTAGTAGAAAGTATTTCAGGGTCGACGATATCAATTTAGGAATCTATTAACATTAGAAACATTCGAAGAAAATATATTAAGAGAAAATTACCAAGATAGATCCTAAGATGATGACACCAATAAAGTCTTTAGTCAGTTTGTCGTCTAAACTATCTCTAAACGAAGATATTTAGCAACTGATAACCCTGACAAGGATTAAACAAGTTTATGTTGTTATATCTATTACTATTTTCATTTACATAATGCCTCCTTCACTGATAATGTTACTCTTGCATAATTACAATGAGCTCTCATCACATAGGCATTTCGGTCGAGTGGTAAATATAAATGTGTATTTACTTCTTATCTTTATAACAAGTATTATTACTTTTCATTCAAAACTACAAACATACAATTTTAAAGTCCTTGTCCTGACTTTAATGATCTGTAGCCGGACTTATCCTTTGAGTCCTCTGGGTACATGACTCGTTGGATCCTATAATCCCATTGTGGTTTAAATGGCATCCATAATACGAGTACACAACGACACGCAAACATCCAGAACCCGAACAAACAGATATTTGCTGTACAGATGTTGGCGTTACAAATATTTGTGTTTGTGCGGGATTCTGACCCGCACATGGACAGACCCTCGGTCACTTTATACATGCGTAATTTCGTTTATATATTTGGTATCTAAGTTAATATATTACATATTTTAAAAGACCTACATCCTAATCGCGCAAAACATTCGTAATTGCTATGGCTTTGATTTTGAAAGGTCAACAATTTCCATAGCATAGTATGTATTGAAAATCCGATTTCTACACAACTATGTACCACGCAATGAATATTGTTATATTGTCAAAATGAAAGCTATTGAAATTACGAATGTGATATGCAATTCGGATGCTGTTTTCTTTAGTTAACTTGCTACTTCATTTCCTAATTAAAGGTGGTGTGGCAAGCTTTTCTTCTTTGTCTTTGGTTTCGATGGCTACGGCGTGTTTCCTAGTTATATTTCTTGTTTTTAAAGTTGATGATGTTTGGACTAACTTCCTATTAAATGTATTCAGTAGCAGAATATTTAGGTCAATTGTATTATTATTGAAAGTCAGTGTGACATCTGGTAAAAGAAAATGTTGGTTGGTAAACAATAACATCAAATCATTCATGGTCACTTAATTTTAATTAACTTGTTTTCCTTTATTGTTATTTTGATGTCTCCGCCATTTAAAATCATTGTTGTTTCTGACATTATTTTGCTAGACAAGCATTTATTTTTCCTTAGTTTTTTTTGTAATCAATGCAAGTACCTTACTTATTCTTGGAAAACTTCTACGTCTCATAAAGTTTCGATTCCATCTTCATTTGCTACCACAAAACTTATTATAGCAATTGAAATAACTAGCAAAGATATATCGTACTGAGTCGTAATAACACCGATTGATTCCAATCTAAATTACACTGTAATTGTTCTACACAGACTCGTATATTACTTGAAACCGATAAGTCCAACTGCTGTTCTATCAATGGCAATGTACGTATTCTTATTTGCACTAATAACATTCGTAAGTTTATGTCTGATTGATGATTTCACATTATCTACTGCAAATACGTCCTTAAAATCATTGCCATTGGGTTCATTATTGTTTAGATCCGCACTGTTTGCGAAATTAGCTCGCGAACAAATTCTAATTGATGGGAATCCCGTACAATTGAACGATCAAAAACCGCATATGATCTTGGAATTCGAAAAATGAAATCTCTTTGATCAATTAAATGTCAATTACCTACCTATAGACAATAGCACACTAGAGTGCAGGTCGTTTCGATGTCGAGAAATTCTTATTTCGATTTATTTTATTTCATGTCGATGTGAATGTTGTTTCTTATGCTTATTTATTTATCGATATCGAAGTGATTTCGCTGACAGATGTTGTAGCGTCGAGTTTTACTTATTTGAGAGAGGTTTTTCCCGAATGACCGAATTTTGAGGGGGAATAGGTAGATAACGGTCAATATTGCGAACTAGTAGAAAACAGGTATTGATTGAGAAAAACCCTAGCTAATTAACAAGTTATGTAAATCAGATTGTTAAATCAGGTTTTCATTGATGTCAACTTCTTAACAAAAGTGATACTTTGTTTACGTTCATTATAAGCGAACGGAAGTTTTCGTGACTTAACATCTTACTTAGCACTATTGTACATAACTTTCTAACACGCAGTTACGTCATATTTATTTGGGACTTTGTCATAATCCTTTTCCAGACCAGTACCCACTATTGAGCAGAGAGTACCTACTGGGCTACTGTTTGCTGTTACCATCTTCTTCTATCCCTCCATTGTTTGCGATCTTTGTCTCTGAATGTCCTACATTTCTCGTAAAAGTTTTGGAAACGCAATATTGAAAAACCCATAGACAAGGCTAAGTTTATCCGAAACATCTGATTTACTTAAAATGGTGTTTTGCACAAGCTCGAACTAGATTGCCTTGTTAAAGTCCTTGGTAATAGCACAGATTAACTAAGTAATTTTGTCGTAGCGAGAGGTTCATCGAGCTTGACCGCGGTTTAAAAGGACGGCTGACCGTATTCCGTGGTTAATAGTCGTAAACAACGACGCCGACGGTCAGTACTACCTACCTGATCAGTTGGAGGTCGATTATGTTAACTTTACATCCATTCCTTTTAAGGTGGTTGCTTATATCGCAATTGTTGACTAAGGCAAGTGAAAATTCTAAATATAAGTCAAGGGATCCTACTAAGTTAAAAATAGATAAATGTAGAAGCACATTTCATCAAAAAAATCGCCTAATGATGTCTAATAAAGTCTTCAACAATATTCCACGCTCAATAAGAGAATTCCCTTTAAATAAATTTAAAAGAAAGTTAAGACAATGGCTGATAGAAATATGTTTTTATACATTAAGTGAATTTTTTAACTATAAACTCACTATATTATAATAATAACTGTAAAATAACTGTATATTTATTAATAACTTTAAACTCACTAAGCACCTACTTACCTAGTAAGTTATTCAATTTCGCATACCTTGTACAGGTGAGATGTGTTAAGCTCTATAAATTTTTGTAACATCTACTATGTGTACCACATCTCCTGCGAATAAATATTTCTTTCTTTCGTCCTGACGTCGACATTCTTTTTTGTTTTTTCGTTTTTTTTTTATTTTGCTCCTTCCAAATGTGTCGTATTAAAGGTAAAAAGTGCAAACAAATTAGTGTCCGACCGAAGGTTCGGTTTCGGTTTCGGCCAGTTTCGGCCAAAAAATCGTGTTTCGGCTACAGTTTCGGTTTCGGCCAAAAATCAGCCGAAAGTTCGGCCGCGCCGAAACTCAGTGTTCGTGAATTGTCGCGCGTCTTCCGGCTAGCTTCGGCTGAGTTCGGGACTCGTGTGTGGTTGCCAGTTGAGTTCGCCGGTGGCGTGGTTGTGTTGTTTGTGATTTTGTTTGTTGATTTTTGACAAAGTTTACCGAATTTAGTACAATTTATTGTATTTTTTGTTGATACTGATAATTAGGTAAATAATTATTTAACTACCAAGTATCTAATACAAGATCTCAATGTCAATAAATTAATCTTTACGACATTGAACACAAATACTCAAGTACTTAAGTTTATGTGTTGATTTATGACAAAAAATCTATCATTTTTTTATGTTATATTGTTAATATAGTATATCATAAATGAATAACTATTTACGTTACATATTTCCATTATTGTCTTTCATTTTATTTAACAAGAGAAAACTGTCTGTATATGTGTAAAAAAGATACTAGATTTCACTATACAAGGTGGGGCAAAAGTAATCACCCGATGTTATTTTGCTGTCATTTTTTTTGGAATGAAATTGTTTGATTCTTATTGTGGATTATGTTTATTTAATTAATTAGATTTTTTCCATTATGTCCAGAAAGTGATATCATCGGACAAGTGGCCGCCGTCAAAATTGATGACTGGCTCGACCGGATACGGGCTCGTTTTATGGCATTTTCCATTTTTTTTTTCGATAACTTCACTGGCCCTGCCGTTACTGTGGACCGCAAGCGCTACAGAACCATTATCGACGACTTTTTCTTCCTCATTTGGATGAATTGGGACCGGAGGACATGTGGTTCCAACAGGACGGAGCAACAGCGCGGCGTCTAATCTCTCGCTTTGGCGATTTGCACTGGCCGGCCAGATCACCCGATTTGACCGCTCCAGACTTTTTTTTTGTGGGGTTACTTGAATTCCCGGGTTTATGTAAACAAGACTCTTGAAGTCCTTAAAGAGAATATCCGACGGGAATGCGAGAACCTATCGCCGGAAGTTCTGACACAAAGATGGAAATTATCATAAAACGAGGCCGTATGGTTATCAATTCTGATGGCGGCCACTTGACCGATATCATTTTCTCGACTTGATGGAAAAAAATCTAATACATTTAATAAACATTATCCTCAAGTAGAACCAAACATTTTCATTCCTAAAAAAAATTACAGCAAAACAACATTGGGCGATTACTTTTGCCCCACCTTGTACAATAGAATAGAATTTTTACATGTCTAAATAAGGTTCGGTTTCGGTTTCGGTTTCGGCCGAAACTGAGTCTGGCGCCGAAGATTCGGTTTCGGTTTCTGTTTCGGCTAAAAATCCTGTTTCGGTCGGACACTAAAACAAATACAATGCAATATTAGGTATCCGCAGTTAATAAAATTACGTCTTAAAAATATTAAAACAAAAAATAAATCAAAAACTCGAAAATAATATTTAATTTTGTGAACGGTTTGATATCTTCCACCTAATTAACATCACAAGTACATACATTAGTACCAATTCGTGACCATGTAAACTTTTAAAACTGTAAGAACAATAATTTATTTGTTTTCGGTCAAGTGCTAAATTAATCCACTCTGTGATAATTTTGACAATTTCTGTTTTTAGCGTTGTTTTTTGTTTTCAAAATCGTTTATTTAATAACAAACACGGAACTAACAAACCCATGTCGAATTATCATTGACGCAATAATTGTTTTGTAACAAAGTACTTTTAAAATTCAATTAACGCTTTTATACGTATTTATTATTTTATTTATTGTATTCTTCAACATCGTCTAGCCTATTTAGATTTTATCATTCTTTGGTACAGTCAGCATCATATACAGGGTGGTAATTTGAGGTGGCGCATGAAGGGCATCTACCTTTACCATTGTAGCTACAGGAAAACGTTCTTAGAAGAACACTTTATTTTTGGAAATAATATCTAGCTTCATTCACAGAATTTGCAAAAAATGAAGTCAGCGAGAAAAAGAGCAGTTTTCACATAACAGTTTTGTGATGCCAATCAATCCTCATAAGGATCAATCAAGACTCTTCCGGACCAACTGAAGCTGGAGTGGTAGAATCGTCAGAAATCGCAAAAAACTTATTTGTGACGTTACAAGGGCAGAGCTACCTTAATCGTTTTGGCTACAGATTTTTTTTCATGAGACTATCCACAATTTTTTTAAATATTTGGAACGTAATGGATAGTTCAGTTCATTCATCCCCATCTCAAATTACCATCCTGTATAGTAAGTAGTAGACAAGACGGCCAAAAACTTCGTTCGTATTCCGATATATTTGCGTAAGATGGATGTTCTGAATAATTAGACGACTTGGTTGATTGAACATTAACGATCACTTTGGATGTTTTTAATTATTTGGTCATCTTGACTGCTACTTACTATGTGCCGCTGACTGTACCAAGACAAATGATAGATAGAAAAATAAAAGTATTTAAGCGTTAGAAAGCCACACTCAGTACTACTCAAAATTGTATCATTTGACGACGTCTGTGGTCTAGTGGTTCGAGTGTCGGACTGCTGATCACAAGGTCGTGGGTTCGATTTCCACAGGACACAAGTATTTATGTGATGGACATAAGTGTTTGTGTTGGTCTGGATGTTTCTTATGTATTATAAGTATGTATTTACAAAAAAAAAGTATATAAGTGTTATATCCATTGTCTAGTACCCATAGTACAAGCTCTGCTTAGTTTGGGACTAGATGGTGCTGCGTAGAAAATGTCCGAAAAATACTATTAAAAAGAAAAAAAAATATCTTCTTGACTGCTACTTACTATGTATATGCCGCTGACTGTACCAAGACAAATCGTAGATAGAAAAAAAAAGTATTTAAGCTTTAGACTAACAAGCATCAGCAGACAACTTTTTTCTTTTTTCAACGTTTTCTTCTTTTTATAATAATTATATACTTTATGAACTTGCATGGATACGAAGTACTATTTTTAGTTTTCATTAGCGTGGAAACTTTTACTGTTCATTTTTGGTTCAGGTTTCTCATAAAAGATCCGAGTCCGATACGATAAACTAAAAGCGGACCTTTCCGCTGTTTCGGCTAAAAATCCTGTTTCGGTCGGACACTAAAACAAATACAATGCAATATTAGGTATCCGCAGTTAATAAAATTACGTCTTAAAAATATTAAAACAAAAAATAAATCAAAAACTCGAAAATAATATTTAATTTTGTGAACGGTTTGATATCTTCCACCTAATTAACATCACAAGTACATACATTAGTACCAATTCGTGACCATGTAAACTTTTAAAACTGTAAGAACAATAATTTATTTGTTTTCGGTCAAGTGCTAAATTAATCCACTCTGTGATAATTTTGACAATTTCTGTTTTTAGCGTTGTTTTTTGTTTTCAAAATCGTTTATTTAATAACAAACACGGAACTAACAAACCCATGTCGAATTATCATTGACGCAATAATTGTTTTGTAACAAAGTACTTTTAAAATTCAATTAACGCTTTTATACGTATTTATTATTTTATTTATTGTATTCTTCAACATCGTCTAGCCTATTTAGATTTTATCATTCTTTGGTACAGTCAGCATCATATACAGGGTGGTAATTTGAGGTGGCGCATGAAGGGCATCTACCTTTACCATTGTAGCTACAGGAAAACGTTCTTAGAAGAACACTTTATTTTTGGAAATAATATCTAGCTTCATTCACAGAATTTGCAAAAAATGAAGTCAGCGAGAAAAAGAGCAGTTTTCACATAACAGTTTTGTGATGCCAATCAATCCTCATAAGGATCAATCAAGACTCTTCCGGACCAACTGAAGCTGGAGTGGTAGAATCGTCAGAAATCGCAAAAAACTTATTTGTGACGTTACAAGGGCAGAGCTACCTTAATCGTTTTGGCTACAGATTTTTTTTCATGAGACTATCCACAATTTTTTTAAATATTTGGAACGTAATGGATAGTTCAGTTCATTCATCCCCATCTCAAATTACCATCCTGTATAGTAAGTAGTAGACAAGACGGCCAAAAACTTCGTTCGTATTCCGATATATTTGCGTAAGATGGATGTTCTGAATAATTAGACGACTTGGTTGATTGAACATTAACGATCACTTTGGATGTTTTTAATTATTTGGTCATCTTGACTGCTACTTACTATGTGCCGCTGACTGTACCAAGACAAATGATAGATAGAAAAATAAAAGTATTTAAGCGTTAGAAAGCCACACTCAGTACTACTCAAAATTGTATCATTTGACGACGTCTGTGGTCTAGTGGTTCGAGTGTCGGACTGCTGATCACAAGGTCGTGGGTTCGATTTCCACAGGACACAAGTATTTATGTGATGGACATAAGTGTTTGTGTTGGTCTGGATGTTTCTTATGTATTATAAGTATGTATTTACAAAAAAAAAGTATATAAGTGTTATATCCATTGTCTAGTACCCATAGTACAAGCTCTGCTTAGTTTGGGACTAGATGGTGCTGCGTAGAAAATGTCCGAAAAATACTATTAAAAAGAAAAAAAAATATCTTCTTGACTGCTACTTACTATGTATATGCCGCTGACTGTACCAAGACAAATCGTAGATAGAAAAAAAAAGTATTTAAGCTTTAGACTAACAAGCATCAGCAGACAACTTTTTTCTTTTTTCAACGTTTTCTTCTTTTTATAATAATTATATACTTTATGAACTTGCATGGATACGAAGTACTATTTTTAGTTTTCATTAGCGTGGAAACTTTTACTGTTCATTTTTGGTTCAGGTTTCTCATAAAAGATCCGAGTCCGATACGATAAACTAAAAGCGGACCTTTCCGCTGTTTCGGCTAAAAATCCTGTTTCGGTCGGACACTAAAACAAATACAATGCAATATTAGGTATCCGCAGTTAATAAAATTACGTCTTAAAAATATTAAAACAAAAAATAAATCAAAAACTCGAAAATAATATTTAATTTTGTGAACGGTTTGATATCTTCCACCTAATTAACATCACAAGTACATACATTAGTACCAATTCGTGACCATGTAAACTTTTAAAACTGTAAGAACAATAATTTATTTGTTTTCGGTCAAGTGCTAAATTAATCCACTCTGTGATAATTTTGACAATTTCTGTTTTTAGCGTTGTTTTTTGTTTTCAAAATCGTTTATTTAATAACAAACACGGAACTAACAAACCCATGTCGAATTATCATTGACGCAATAATTGTTTTGTAACAAAGTACTTTTAAAATTCAATTAACGCTTTTATACGTATTTATTATTTTATTTATTGTATTCTTCAACATCGTCTAGCCTATTTAGATTTTATCATTCTTTGGTACAGTCAGCATCATATACAGGGTGGTAATTTGAGGTGGCGCATGAAGGGCATCTACCTTTACCATTGTAGCTACAGGAAAACGTTCTTAGAAGAACACTTTATTTTTGGAAATAATATCTAGCTTCATTCACAGAATTTGCAATTTCTAATTCTAAAAAATCTATTTTTCATTAGCGTGGAAACTTTTACTGTTCATTTTTGGTTCAGGTTTCTCATAAAAGATCCGAGTCCGATACGATAAACTAAAAGCGGAAAGGTACCTTTAATTTATTTTTCTGATCATTCCGTAGACCGGTCTTAGGTCTTGACGTCAATGGGAATGAATTGACGTCATCGGCATGTAAGGATCGCAGCAGCCAATACACTAGGGCAGGGAACAAGCGTTGTAAACAAAGACATTCAATAGTTGTAAATAAAGAACTGAGGTTAACCGAATGTACTCCGTAAGAGCAGCTTTTAGCTTCAGTTTTATAAACAGAAACGTTCAAAGTTAAATCGCCAAAAAAACATTAAATAGTACTGTTACATTAATTAAATATTCAAGTTGTTTCTCTGACTCTGAAGGTTGGAAAATGTATAATTGTTTGTTGTTAACGTTGTAAAATATTAATAAAAAAAAAAAAAAAAAAAACTTCACAGCCGATATGTAGTATGACGATATGTAGGGCTGTCACGGTCGGTAGGTATACATAAATACCATTCTTTTTTTTAGGTTTTCTTTCTAAAACATCTATCAATGAAAAGATTAAAATATCTAAGATAGTCTTATAGCAATTTATGAATTTACACACATCAAAAAAATTTTGCGATCACTAGCATAAATTAAGCGTTTTTTTTTTAATTTGAACTTTATCAACAATTGAACTGTTTTATTGTTTGATATTCTAAATCTACATTTTTAAATAAAGAATCTAAAAAGAAGAAGAAATCATAATATAATCTACAGTAACAAAAAAGATTTCGATGTTTCAAAGTGATCGCAAACTTTTATGATGTGTGTATGTGTAGAATTTATTTAAAAAATCCAGGCTGTTTAACAATTTATTTTATCCGCCGAACAATCTGTGGTCAATTAACATAAGTAGGAGTTTTAACAGGCCTTTCATACGCTCACGCACATAGGTCATTGTTTACGTCATTGGGATGCGGATGGTAACCAGGTGGAAGGGTTGATTTAATACACATTAATCCGTTTCACAGTATTTACCGAGCGTTACTGATTCGAATTAAGTCTCTTGTATCTTAATCAATAATGAAACGAAGACCCCATAAGCTATGTGCGCTTTCATGTTCATCTTGCGTTTTCGTTTGAAGCATGTGTGAAGCGCCACAGCGCATGCAATAGCGCATGCCTTAATACTAGTTCGACAAAAGCGCATGCCCCTAGCGCACGCTAATCCGTCTATTGTATGTCGACTGACGACTGACCGAGGCGCACTGGTGTAAACGATAAGCTGCATGCGTCTTAAGGCAATCAATATTGCATGCGCTTGACTCGCTTGGCTATTACAGGTAAAATTTGTTTACTAGTCTATTAAGCCCAGTTTGGCAACAAAAATTCTACCATTGCTAAGCAAAACGATTCGTTTTTAGCCATAGGTAGGAACCGGACAATAGTAAAACAGGCGAAAAAATATGTATATGTTTGTTACTGTACCGTGGTTAGAAGACTGAATATGAATATTTTAAAAGGCAATCGAACTGATTAATAATAAGCAATCAATGCAAAATATATCAAATTATCGGGTCGTGTTGGCTTAGTATTCAATCGCACGAATTTTTGATTTCCTCATTCGCATTTGTTTTTTTTTTGTCCTCATTCGCCCGAAAATTTTGTGAATAGTAAAATTTTCGACTTTTAAATATTCGTATTGTTTCTGATATACATACATTATAGATTATGAAGGGCAAGGCCCATGATTACGGGATTTTTCCACACTATAAATCTTTTACTATTTATAACACGACGCAAACTTTAATTACGGATCGTTATTAAATTATACTAAGTGTCTATATTTTTTTATTGATATTCTTTTGTTTTACTTATTTATTTAGGCATAAATCTCGTTGCTAATGTCGAACAACCGGTGTAACCTTAGGATATTATCATTGGCAGTCGCTCCGTGTAAAATACTGGTACTGACCCCAACATACTTGGGAAAAAGCTATGTAAAAATAAAAATCTCGTTGCTAATAAATATTGTGTACTAAAATAATGATGGCGACCTATTGTAACCTGGGAACTTAGTGCTTTCTAGATTCTATCTAAGCTAGCCATTGTTATAACAGTTCACTTTTGACATTATGAGATCTATGTCAGATAGCAACTGAGATTAAATTTCTTTTGTTACCAATAGGATGCAGTTTCGAAAGGAACGGTCGCGTTCTAAACATGTAGCGACTGTTTCATGTAGAAGAGTTGACGAAACTAGTTCTAAACTTCGTCGTGCCTTCTTTTGGCATTTTGATTTTTTGCAGACGAAAGTTGGTCCCAATTTTAACGTGAAGCTCGAGTTCTGGCTGTCGCCGCATCGTTGTTCGCTCGCTTTATTGAATGGAAAAATACCAATGCAATGAAGGAAGCAAAACATTAGTTGCTTCTGAAAATTTATTTATTAATAGTAAACGATCTTTTTAGTGTAATAGGTTGGCACTCAGAGTGACGGCCCACCTGGTTTTAAGTGGTTACCGCCGCCAATAAACACATACAGGAACAAGTCTCATTTGACTGTAAATTCACCGGCACCCATACTCTTCAAACCAGAACACAGCAATGCTGCTTGGAAGCAGAAATAATTATGGTGGTAGTACTTCTCCGGTCGAACTTTTTTCCAAGGATCTCTAGTAGGTACTCTGTCGTAAAGAGAAGATCCTCTGCGAATATAAAAACATTAAAGTTTGGATGTTGTTTGAGTTTGTGAATTTGGATATTTGTTAATCAATAACGGCTGAACGGGTTTGAATGTTTGGCACACAAAGTAGACCATGACCTGAATTAGGACATAGGATACTTCTTATCCAGGTAAGTACATGAACTAGCTTCCCTGGGATGCACGTGAAACCGCGCGCAACAACTATTTTGTTTAATGACGCCCTACTTAATAGAAATATGAAAACGTGTCCTAAAGCACTTTAATTTCAAGGTAACAGAGCTTGATGAAAGGCGGCGGACTAGTTTTAAGTGAGCGCAGTAAAACTGGGGCTTCACGACGACAATTAACTGAAGGGACAGTGCTCTGAGGTAGCGAGATTTGAGTTACGTCATAGGTATATGCTACAGTAACTTTCATCTTTATTGCCGTACTTTCGACTTATTCCACCTAAAAACTAATTGTATTGTACGGGGAAGGCAGTATTTAGCTTTTAAGCTGAGGCTACACTTAGCATTGACGCGAACTGCGACACAGTGATTTTAACAAATATCATTATCTTCAACCTCCTGCCCTATACCAACTTATTTGGGGTCGGTGTAGCATGTATTTTTCTTCCATACGTCTCTATTATGGGGGAATCGAATCGCTACCCCATTTACACCGGTCGACAAAAATCGCATGCGACTTGTTCATTTCTAGCGGAACAACACAGCACAAAACACACCTCATGCGGCGGGCGATCGCCTGCAACTGACATCCTTTACATTATCCATCCATCGTTTCTTTGGTCTTCCTGTACTCTGATCTTCTTCTATCGTGTCGGCACGAACTGTGCAAGAATAGCTCATGCCGTGGTGCAAAGATTAGCCAGTCAGCAAGGTTAGTAGGGGAGCTTACTGCTCAGGGTGCGCCGGACGTACTGAAGTATCGTCACTCGTGAAGGCTCTTTTCATGCACCCCATGTACTCTGATTGAAACAAATGTGTAGGTATTAATAATATTAATTAAATATTCACGTTTGTCTAACATCGTGAGGAAACCTGCAGACCTGAGAGGGCTTCAAACAGTTCTCGATGGTGTGTGTAGTCCGCCAACCCGCACCAGGCTAGCGTGGAGGACTAAGGTCTAGATCCCTCTCGTTCTAAGAAGCCCGTGCCCAGCAGTGGGACCGTAATGGGCTCATGATGTGATGTGTGTCTACATTTTACACTATAATCGCTGTCGTATGTAGTGTAGCCACAAACGTGAATATTAATAAAGTTGTTTCAAGCGCTTATGTGTCGTAGTATGCGTCGCTGCTAATCATCATTCACCCGAAAGACGTCCACTGCTGGACATAGGCCTTCCCTAAGCATCGCCACATCGACCGGTCCTGTGCTTCTCGCATCCAGCGGATTCCACTTAATGCATCCTTAGGCTCTATTTACACCGCCGCGGAATGGAATGGAAGCGACGACATTGTACATAGTGTAATGAACTTTATGTCAATTGTCTGTAGTACGCACGGCTACAGATCAAGCTACAAATTTCCAGTATAAGCTGATCTCGCATTGTATAGGATTTCCTTACAGTGAGAGGTCAGTGTAAACTGGATATGTATAGCTTGATGTGTAGCCGTGTGTACAAACTAAATACGAGCCAAAAAAGGTCCCGCGTCTTCCGGGGAATCATCGCTGGGAATGCTATGTACAATTTCGTCGCTTCCATTCCATTCCGCGGCGGTGTTTATTGAGCCTTAGTCATAAAATGGCCTTCATTGGGTCAAGGGCCCATAAGAACACTTACTTAACAGGGTAATAGGTGATTGATCACTAATGTTATCAAGAAACAAAATACGTATTATGCCGACTGATAAAAATCTGTTACGACATTCGTTGTAACAGTCTGTTTTTATCAGAAAATCATGCCCTTGAGACATACGCTTATTTTTCCATCCAAATCGTAAGGGTCTATTGTAAATAGCAATAAATACTTATTGGGTGTTCACGGGCAATGGGCAAATAGGCTAACCTATTCTATCTAATGTACTGTAATACTCATAAAAACCAATACGAAATTGCTATTGACTCTGGTTTGGTAACTTTCGAAGCTGTGTTCAGCTACTAAATTGATATTGTATTACATATTTACGTATTTTTGTGCTGGATTTTATCTTGGAACTAGTCAATTTACTTACAAAGCGAGTCAACTAAATAGAAACATTTCAGTTTCTACATTATTTTAATAAGGTATAACCATTGTTGAGCATATTCTATGTATTAAGAGCTGATAGTAAAACAGTCACTGGGACACTTAGGGCCAAATCGCATCAGTCACTCGCATCAGACTGTAGTTGTAAATCAACCGTTTTAAACCAAAATCCGTGGTTTAAAACCCGATTTAAATTTGTTTAAAACGGTTTAAAACCACGACGACGTGGGCCGTACACTGATTAATTGTTATTTTAAAAATTAAGTTTAAAAGGATTATTTAAATCATTTACTATTTTTATTAATAGGTATATGTGAAGTCATATGTCCATCTTACATGTTAAAAAAATATTACTATTAAAAAATCCGCGAAAAAAAGTCAGCAGTTCCCTACATTTTGACGAGTTATGCGAACATAAATGTAGGGAAAAGCTGTTTTTTTTTTCGCGAGTTTTTATCATGACACATTTTAAACCACATTAAACCGCTAAAACTGTGGTTTTAAATCGTTTTAAATCAAAAAGACTGTTTAAAACCGAATGGTTTAACTTTCGTGAGACACATTCATATTTATGATTATTTACGGTTTACTCACGTGCATTTTTCGGGATTGCCCGACTAGTTTCGGACCCAAACGGAGCCCTTAATCATGAGCTGAACACGCGGCGAGGTCGCGAGACGAACTAGTCGGGCAATCCCGAAAAATGCACGTGAGTAAACCGTAAATAATCATAAATACAAATGGTTTAAAACGTTTAATATCCGTTTTGCATCTCTATTATAGACATACTAAACTTATGCGCAGAAATTACAATAGCTGCGTTAGCACGCACGTGCTTACCCAGCGAATTGTGTGGTTTGGTGCGAAAGGGTGAAAGCATGCGTACGCACCATCATACAAATTGGCCATTTTCGTTGAATAAAATTCGAATCTATTGTGATGTGTCTAGTACTTATCTTATTTTCCAAGTTTTCAATGTTAAGGTGAAAAACCTATCCTGTAACTGTAAATAGACAATATACCTTCGAGCAGGATTATTCAGCGTTTTTTTTTTATAATAGACTTGTGTCGTACAATAGTGAGTCAACAGGTGTGTTTACATAATATAATTATGCCTTACATTCCACTGGTGGTCGTAAAAATGGTAATGCCGTGGGAGTGATTTAACACGTCTCACCCACACAACCACCGCTTTGCCATTTATGTGATAACTTCGCAAAACGTTAACTGGACTACAGTAAAAAGCTCTGTAGGTTATGATTCATGAAATGATGTTAGAAATCAGAATAAAGTTGAGTAATTCGATGAAGTGAGAAGTCCTACTGTCAAGCAACAATGATAGGACCTGTCACATAACTCCGTCGAATTATGAATAAGAGTATACGTTGTTTAAAGGAAATAGATTAATGATTCGTGGCTATGAATACAAATAATTTATAAGTAACTAGCGACCCGCACCTCCTTCGCACGGGTGCAATACTTACAATACTGTAGTACATTATTTTGATCTATCTCGTAGGGTTCAGCCAGCGTTTGCAATGTAAGCGCAAAAAAATGTGTTTATTTACGACATCGCATTAGAAACCTCTAAAATTATCAGTGTTTCTCTACTATATTATGCATGTATTATACATATAAACCTTCCTCTTGAATCACTCTGTCTATTAAAAAAAACGCATCAAAATCCGTTGCGTAGTTTTAAAGATCTAAGCATACATAGGGACAGACAGCGGGAAGAGATTTTGTTTTATACTATGTAGTGATTAATCCCCTAGCAATAACCCTTTATTATAGTATAGTGTGAGTTTCCATAGACTGCATTATGTAATTGGGTGGAACTTGACATAATTTTATCAACGTCAAAAATAATAAAAAATCTAAAAAAAACTTTGTTTGATAGACGTGCACTTTTTTATGTCAATTTTAGTAAAAAGTTGTCTGTCATGCCAAAACAAAAACAGATTGAAAATAACAGGCAATGACATGAAATTCAATTTAACTAAAAAAATACCGTCACTTAAAACTACGGAAGAATTTAAACGGAAAGAATTTTACGAATAAAAAAAAAGATTTAAGTTTTTGTTCATTAATTTTCCCATCGATAAAATTATGTCCAGTTTCACCTAATTTCATAATTATGTGCACTTTATGAAGACTCACGCGCTATATTGTATGTACGTTTGAGAAAATAACATGAGAATTTTCCCACCCTTTTCGATTTTAGGTATTTTAACTATTAATATGCCTTTCATCATTGAATTTATACAGATGACATATTTGGCATATCGCCAGCATTTAAATCTCAGCTGACTAAGCTCCTCAGTTGTCTACTAAAGAAGCTAATTCAATGTTCTTTAATCTCTTCTCTATCCAAAAGGCATTTTAGCCTTCTCGAGCTAAACACGTCATTGGAATATACAAGATCATAAATATTAACATAACATTGACTGCGCATACGCCATCAACGTGATGGAAAACGTCATACAAGTTGGTCCTTATGTTTTTCACACATAGGTCACACATTACATATGTAAGTACATAAGAGTAAATAAAGTTAGTTAAACTTTTATTTAAGTGTAGTGGTGAGCAAATGTTTGGGATGGTATAAGTGATGAGTAGCGAATTAGCGATGAACGTGCACTACACGTGTTTTTCCGTTCATCGTGTTAAGTAGGAGGCGGATACATTTATTGTATGTCTTGTTAAGTTTATAGGTAAATAGATGATGCATGCTTATGTAAAGAAATCAGTAGGTATCTTATGCAAACCCTTAAGTTTGCTAGGTTACGCCAATGTTTTGGTGATACGAAAAACCGGCACACAAAGTTCGTTTGATCTTCATTATCAAAAAAGTTTTTTTTTAAATGCACCTTTTTTCTTCTTTATGTGCATGTACCAAAAAAATAGTTAGGTATTTGGACGCTTAGTGTGTGAGAAACAGGCTTTTTTTAATCGGCCAAATCGAGGTTCCTTTATTTATTTATTTTATTTGGTTTTTGGATGGCTCAGCCAAATACCAGCTTGAGACGTTGGAGTCCATTGAGTAGCGTGCCAAGAAGCTCATCAGCAACGACTCCCTTGTTCAGACCAAGCTCCAAAGTCTTGAGCATCGGCGCAGTCTATCGGTTTTTTATCGGACACATTTCGGAGAGTGTGCTTCAGATCTGCATGATCTAAATACCCCCCTGCCCTTTTTTCTATCGGACGGCCAGAAGCACGAAAAAACGCCATCGGTTCATGGTTGATATACCAAAAACCCGAACGAAGCGCTTTGATTCCACTTTCATTGTGAAAACCGCCAAACAGTGGAATGCGCTGCCCGAGTGGGTGTTCCCCGACAGCTACAATTTGGGTGTCTTCAAGTCACGAGTGAATCGGTTTCTTCTGGGCAAGCGTGCTCCATCGTAGACCGCATCATCGCTTAACATCAGGCGAGATGGCGGCCAAACGCAGGCCTAGTAATAAATAAAAAAAAATATATAAAAAAAAACCTAGTTTACTTAAAAGCTTTGAATTTTGAAAAAATAAAACCTTACCCTACCTAGTATGACATCCTGAAGTGTAATATATCTTTTTGTACGTCTTCTGAACTGCGACGCAATGAGAATAATCAATTCGAAGCAACGAAATATTGGAATCGCAGATAAAAATAGTGACTCATGCCAAAATTAAGTTTTCCCATCTATAAATTTAAGCTGTCATTTATAAAAAACAGGTTTCTCAAAGTATTGCTGACCTACAAAACGAGTCCAATGTAGTTCGGCCTTCTCTAAATTCAAAGGACGTTGACTTCGATCCCAAATCTTAGATAACAAGTAGTTTTTATTCGGCATAAAGGCAGAACTTTATGACTTTCAGAACTTTCTATATTGAATCCTAAACGATACATTACATTCGTTAGAGAATTAAGGCAAGTAGAAATTTACGAAGAATACCATAAAAAAAAATGTTTTCCTTGCTCTCATGACCGTGGCTAATACTAATTTAAGGCTGTTTTTCGAGTTTTCTATCTACAATTGGGAGCAAAGCAATCGAGCCACTCCTTTTTCACGTGTCCTGGTTATTAGTTTTGGTTTCATGAATTACATAATTCAAAATACAAAAAACTACCCTCATTGTAAAGGTTATCAAATAACCTTTTAGGCGATATTTGTTTAGAATTGATCTGTTCCATATTACCAAAAATATTAACAATTAAACAATTATACCTACGTGAAAAATAGAAGTGACTCGATTTATTTGCTCCCAAGTATATTTACTTTTATTAACAACTAAATTTGAATTCAGAGACTACTTTTTCTCTTTCATTGTTAGATCTTTTTTACTTGGTGTTTTCGGGTTCTTACCTCGTAATGAAAAACAGAACCCTTTGGAACACTTTGTTCAATGTCCGACAAGGCCCTTTTTTCAGCGACGGCTAGAGACGATATTGAGTTAAAATTAATAACAAATATGAAAGTCTCATAGTGCCGTAAATCCAAGTTTCGAACTCAATGCAATACAGCCTTTCAAAGTGACAGTTCATATCAAATCATACTGATAGACTAACTCACTGACTGACGCATTGAACCCAATAGGGGATTAACCGTGAACCTAGAAACTTGAAATTTGGTCTTATATCTGGTGCTTTTCACTAGTATAAAGAAAAAAACCCGCAAATCATTATTTTTTTATTCTATGTGGAATTAATAATTGAAAAACTTAATCGGAAGGTTTCTTACAGTTTACATGAAAGAAATCACAAAATTAAGTTTGGCACTTAAGCCTTGATTTGAAGCCAAGGTTTGTTACTTAGAACATGCTAGGGAACCCTAAGTTAATGAGTGTATGCCATGCACTTGGGTAGTTTTTTTACTTTATTGAGAATTGCCCAGTTTTGTTAATAATTATTTGAAAAAATTAAATATCTCAGTCTGCGTGGCGGACGCGACTAAAAAAATCTAACAAACTCACCTGTCCTACCAGTTCGATGACTGCAGTATTTTGGTCGTGAGATTAACCTTCGCTGAGTTCAAACGATTTGTTTGTGGTTTAAGAACTTATATAACATAAATATTGTATACAGATTGTTTACAGCATAAATCATCTTTCTTGTACTCATCACTCCTGCCATGTAGCTGTAATATTTACTCTTTACCTTGTTGTTGACTGAGGGCTGATTTCTCTATCGTCGCATAATTACCCATCTGGCGATTGAGGAAGGAGCCCTAAGTCTAATTTAAGTCTTAAATTAAATCTGTAAAACACCCTTTTTTGAAAATAAATAAATTTTATTATTATTATTTATTTTATTGTCCTGTAGAGTAATTCACGTAATTTCATGACGCGCCGATGAAGTTGCCGTGACGCTGCATTTAAGTTCACGCGAGCGTATCTGACAGCGATCGCCTATTAAGAGAACACGGAAAACGTTGTTTTAGTCTAAACTTATCTGCAACTAAACTGCAATTGAACTTCTTTAGTTAGGTGAATCGGGCCCCTGCCTGAACTTCCGTGCGCTTTACCAACGGATAGTGTTTATCTGAGGAATAAGTTGACGTTTTGACTGAATTTCTATACAAAACTAAACGTCAGATTCATTCCTTAGATAAAAGTTATCCGACGTTGGTAAATTCGGCCATAATTCTGCTTCACAGAGCCGTCTTTAACCTATTGGAGGCATTGGGCGCATTAGGATAAAGGGGCCCCTGTGACCTTGATAGAGCACTGTTTTGTTACAATAGACAAAAAAAGTAGATAAGCAAAGTTAGAACTTTGCTTATCTACTTTCTTTGTCTATTGTAACAAATCTAGAGATCTTTTATTTCTTTACAGTCACATTAAATGAATAGTTAATATGTAATCCACAAAAGTAACTCCTTTAGCATTCACCTCAAAATCTATGTTGATTGAAGAGGTACCCTACCGTAATACCACAAAAAAATAATATGAAAAACTACTTCACTGATGATTTTTCTTTAAAACAGTTTACTTACTTAGTATACCATTAATATATGTTTTTATATATTTAAAATTATCTAAACATGTTGAAATCGGAAAGCCTGATTTTCGGGCGAGAGTAGCTTCGCCCATGCAAAACCGAATAAGCGAGTAAGTATTGTAGTCAGTCATTATCGTTTGATTTTTTCGAAGTAAATGTTTTTCGATAAATATCGGTTATCGTTTGGTGATCTGGCAGGAACTCGGGGGCCCTGAGCACGTGCCCAGAGTGCCCAGTGGGAATGAGGGGTCTCCCAGTAGCCATTTTGGTGAAATACTTTACTAATGCAGTAGTACACTCGCGTAATGAAGCATTTCAACCACGAATAACATAAGAACATACTTAACATCTTAATTACTCTATAAGTAGCTTAATTAGGAGTCATTAATTAATTATGAGAAATAAATGTAATAAAAATTAACGGAACGGTAATAATTAATTTGTAAGTCGGTGTCATTGAAAGAGAGGTTTCTGAATAATTAACGTATTATTCACGTTTTTTAGCGAATGTTTAAAAGTTTTTTATACATTCTCACAAGTTTATTCACCTTCATTTATTCGAATCATAATATTTATAGGTATCATTGACAAGTCGTACATTTGTTTTGCGTTTGAGCTGGAGTCCGTGGCGTACGCGTGCTGTTTATACAACAATGCCTTTTTAATTACTAGAAGAACTCTCAGGGGTCATAAGTGTAACTCCTTCTATTAGGCATCTTTTTCTATGAATTTTAGAAACAAAACAAGGTTAGCTCTTTCAAAGTTATCGATTTTGTATGAAGAAGACCATGGCTTTTTATCTTATTTGCGAAAGTCATACCAGAAAACTTTATTTTTTTTATTACTCTTATAATCCACCCCTAAAAGTTTTGTGAATCAATAAAAGTCCACGATGTATAATCAAGATCGGATACATTACTATCTCGCGAGGTGAGTCGCGCAAACAACGCTATCTCGAAGAGCCTACTATAAAAGGGATCTATGTGACCAACATACAATTTTATCTGCAATAGACGGCTGGGTTATTACAATCTTAACAAATATTAAGAAAAGTCATTACCCTCATCGCTAAGAATTTAGATGTTTAAATTCAGAGGTTATGAAAACACAACTGCTAACAGCAATAAGGCAAGAGTAAATGAAACCGGGAATTAATTTTATTGTATGTTTATTGAATTTTCACCCGGCTGCTAATTAACTGCCCTACTGTTTCGTACTATGTTGACGTTTTAACGGGGCAACAAATTAATTTTAAAGTGCAGAATCTGATTTCTGATTTGTTCGCAGTGTAATCACTATAAGGTAAGGGTTATCTAATACCGTGACAACAATACATAATATCTAACTAATAAAAGCTCAAAACGGCAGAAAACTGCGTACACTTTTATTAAAGGCATAAAGTATGGCATGTTTTACAGTACTCCCGTTTAGCTTGTTCCAAATGTAGGGTTGTCTCGTAAAAATCAAAGTCATGGCCAAAACCGCTCTGGAATTATAGGAACGTGTATGAGTAGTCGAGTACACGTGGTCAGTAATACCGCTTGTAATATTTATTTATAAATATTCTAACCTGGGAATAACGAAAATACACGTGTTTCTCATTTTCTTATTATCGTAGGCGATATGCTTGCACTACTCCGATCTTTAGACCTTTATGTTGTTGCTACACGTCGCATCAATCGAACAGCGCATCTGGCATTGACGCGAGTTTACGCATTACGGGAAACGTGAGCACTCTATATGATTTCTATTTTATGTGCGTAATTTATAAAGCAATTGGCACATGTTTGGCACCATTTTACCATTTTCCGGGCGGCTTCCAGTCTAATCGGAGGCGACTTTGTATCAGTTCTTCTCACGAAGTGGCGGCCGTCTGACCCTTGAAACTCAAATGGTGCAAGAAACCACTTACCTAAGGTTAAACCAGAACCACAGAAAAACAAAAGCTGGACTTTCGGGCTTCTGAATGTCCGTGACAACTGTGATAGTTAGGTTCCTATATAATTTGCATACAAGTCATGACAGTCCGAAGTCCGTAGTCAGGTTAAGTCAAACGGTTTACTCATCGAGATTTCGAGACCGAGAGGCCTCGATGTGTTTGTGTGTTTGACTTGACCGCGCTAACCTTCACTTACTTAAAACTTCGTAGATCGATTAAACTACGCGGCAGGCATTTCAAGTTTGACAACCCTATCAAAATATCGATTTGGGCTAGTATTTGCAGACCGAGTTGTAGTGTCACGGTCAATGTCGTACCCCGGTCGTATTCACAAGGGCGGACGACCATTATCGAGAATTATGATTTCATTATATTTGTGTATTGTAAATAGCACATCCTCAGGCTCACGCAAGTTCAATGGCGTCAAACGATGAGGCACTTTAATGTCTATAACCGTGATATTTTTTCCAACATTTATCGAAACCACGGATAGAAAAATACGATATTATTTCTGGTGTACAAGTAAATACACCATTTTTACCCAGCAAGATCGCACATAAAGTAATCCTAAAAGCTGGTAATGTCTTTAAGAGAAAAACGATGTAGGTTTAATTTATCTAAATTAAGAATTTAGGGTATAGACTTGGCAAAGACGTAGCGTAGATTTTTTGTAGGCACTCTTTTTCTTAGCAATGAATGAATAGATTTTGTCCATGAACACAACACAATACACGGCCTCGGGGACTTGGCAATAGTTTTTACGAGATTCACGTGTAACCAAATTGATTTACTACATTATCACAGGAAGTCCCCTGTGTGTGTTGTCACGGCAAAAACAGCTATATTTTATCCTCACTTCACCATAGATTTTTTTTTTGTTTTCCCCACTCTATTTTACAGAACAGCATGGAATTTCTAAAATTCTACGCCCTTGCATAGGTCTTTCAAATTATTTACTACTTTCATGTACGATAACGAAAAATTCAACGACTTCGACACACGCACTGTATTTTAAGCCGTATTAATTATTTTAGCTTTGTACGATCAAAACCCAAGTTGAATTTAACTTCGTAAATATAAGTGCAAAAAAATCAATTTTGCCGTACACTTTATTTCTTGTATTTCGTCTGTCATCTTCTTACGCAAGTGTACGTCAATGAGTGGAACTTAACCTTGGATGTTCGTAACTATGTTCAGGAACTACTTTCAATCATTGTCAAAGATTCCTTATTCAGAAGGTTCTTTTAATTCTCACACTTATTGTACCTTGTTTATCAAGTCAGAGGATTTTCCCAACATCAATTAATCTTCTAATCAATTACTTTTCTTATGATGTCTGATGTATCTATTATATGTACAGGTTCTTATAAAGTTGCTTTAACCGGTATCGTCCCGCGGATCGTCAGTGCCATTGTTTATCTATTGTGTCTATAATTACAGTACTACACAGGTTAAATCTAAAACAAAATATATAACAACCAAATATAATGTTGCCAAAAAATCAATCTGGTAATATTTACGTAAGTTTTCCTCAGCCAAAACCAGTATTCCCCCAAACTCTGCCGGATTTGATTGAATTTGGTTGACATTTCAAATTGATTGATGGATTACAACCTGTTTCAGTTGTTCACTTTGATGGATTCCAATTATTCAATAAGCTCTATTGTCGAATGGTTTTGGAACTGTTTCAGTTTGCTTTATTGCAATGGAATTATGTAGGTATGAGTACTATGAGTAGTGAGTTTTCGCAACTCATTGGCAAGTAGCTTTTTGCGGTATATTGTTGCTACCGATGAACAGAAGAGATGTTTTCGTCTTTCATGGAAGCTAGCAAGGGAGTTAAGATCCGGACCATTCTACAAAAGCTTGCTCTCAAGCAAATGCAAGGACAAATTATCACTTTGAAGCCACGTGTAGCAATTACAAATTAGTTTAAACATCATTAATTGTATTTTGGGAGCCATTTAGTTCTCCTCTTGTTTTGAATCAGTATAGCACGTCTGTTTAACATCGAAGTCTAACCTATAGAGGAAACGAGCGCAGTTTACTCGTGCAACTGCTATGTTTCTCATGTAAATATAAACTGTATAATTATCTTGCGTTTACACACAAGAGACGTTATTATTATAGTTAGTTATTTAGTTACGTTTTTCCTTGTACTAGGAAGTTATAATTATTGTGACTTAATTCGTTGTTGCAACGTGTGACACTTTCGTCCCGACGTGACGTAAAGTTTTTAAATTTCAAGGTCAGACATTGGTCAAAATTCTGAATTATATGACCGTTTGATGATCTATACAATCTGTATGATGATTACATTAATTAGAAAGGCTAGATATATTTAATTCTCGTAATTCGTTGATGTAATGAATACGATGCAAGGAATCTTTATCTTGAGTAGTGTACACATCCAAAGTTTAATATAAATCTCACGAGACCTATACACTGAAAATTGTACGATTTTGTGAGGATACAGTCGAGTTGATAATACACCCAAAATCTACGTGATTCTCACTTATCGCGAACAAATCTGTCCCCAGGGAGCAACATACCCTTCTCAGATCTTAATTTCTCTGCGGAGTAGACAATATTTTTTCCTCTTATTGCCAGATGTTAATTTCAGATATGTGTACCTCAATGATAATGGGAAGCGATACTGTATCTCCTCTACGTTTGCGCTTTTCCATTCTCCTGATTAAGCCAGATTTTCTTAAAGAAGCTCTTCGATTACTTTGGAAATGAATCGAATTTCAATTATTACATATTGATTACTTAGTAGCTTCGCAGCCAAGTTCTGCTTAATTGATTAAAGCGTAGTCAGCTTCCCTAAAAGTTACCTGACCTTGGCACAATCCTTGACAATACATCTACCTAACCGTTTTATTGATACTGAAGCTTCCTAGTACAGTGTAGAGAGTAATTTAGTAACTTGTGTAATTACATTTAATTAACCGTTTGTATATCTAGATGAGTGTATAACTTTGCTGTAATTATTTATCTCGATTCTTGGAAGACTGGTGCTAGAGTAATTGGACGTTTTATTAGACTTGGTATATCGTTATTGTTGACTGTCAATTATTGCGTTGTTATACATAAAAGTGGAGCAAAAGTATTCATTGGTATACAGCTGTGAAGATTTCCGAGGTTCGTATAGGTCGAATCGTATATATGGCATGATGTCCGATGGCCAATCCGCTGACTGCTTCGTGCTCGGCAGCACATCAAATAAAGTTGCAATGTTAGACTCAATCGTAAACCTACTATTGTATTAGTATTTTATTGCTTTATTTGCAGTGAAATAGTACCGCTATAGCGAATTTAGTATTATAGGTCGATATTATTTCCTCGTAAAGTTTTTGTTTTGCCGAACCCAGTGATTTATTTATTTAAATATAAAAAAATCACGGGACATTGGGCAAAAATGTATAAACATGCTTCTAATCTCTAAAATTCTTTGGGCTCGTATCATAAATATCTATACAATGCGTATCGTTTTCCGTCTCGCATTAAGTAGGTAAATCCTCTCGCGAATGCAATGATTCGTAAAAATTAAATCAACGCCAAGAAAATTCATCTTGACTGTGATTGCGTAAAACCAAACGCTTCGCCGACACGCTTCCTTGTTAACTTGTTCTTAAAAACTGTGTCAAAAAATCATGTAAACAAAATTTTTACGGCGAAAATTACAACAGACAACCCATCGCTCAAGTGAGCCCAATGGAAATAGAAAGTGGTGTGTTACGTCACATGGAAAATTATGCGCTTGCGTCGAATGCCATGACTACTACGCGTCGAATACTAGTTTGATTAACCTAGTGGTCTTCTTTCGCTGGACGCTTTCAATATATTATTAGTTATTGATGGTTATGTATGGTGTTGTCTGATGTTTATGGGATAATCGTGACTTTAAATGTAATTGGTACGATTACGCTATTTTCAATCAATTAATCTTATCGTTGTCAAATGTTGTAATGGGCCTCTCCAAAGTTGTGCCACAACTCTCAGTCCTTAGCCGTCCGCATTTAGACCACCTCAGCTATCTTCTTGAGAACGTCGGTCCATCTGGCTAGCTTTTTGATTATCCTATATTGTATATTAATGAATAACATGCTGGGTGTGTAAAATACCTAGAAGAGGGACACTCGCAACACAATATTCGGTGTACCCTGACCTTGGCTTACGAGGATCTTGACGTCCAACTGGCAATAGCTAGAGACCTAATCCAATCATCCAACTGCTGAACAGGAGCCAGAGTTCCTTCTGTAGGTATTCTTAAGACAAGGGTGTTGCGATGTTAACAATCACCATAGTACCTGTGAGAATTATGTAATACCTACTTATGTGTAATCGTTTAAGAGTTTACTGTCCAATTAGCAAAGTTTGTGTAGTGAAACTGTATGTAAATGTATCTACTTTATTATGTAACAATATACAGGGTGGTAATTTGAGATGGGGCATGAAGGGCAGCTACCTTAACCATTGTAGCTACAGGAAAACGTTCTTAGAAGACCACCCCTAACTTTTGGAATAATTTCAATCGGCATTCACAGATTTTGAAAAAAAAGTACAGTCAGCGAGAAAAAGGGCTGTTTTCACAAAACTTTTTTATGATGCCAATCGATCCTATTTCTCATAAAGATCAAAAGATTTTTCCGGACCAACTGAGTTTGGAGTACTAGAAAAGTCAGAAATTGCAAAAAACTTGTTTGAGATGAGCTAGTAATAAGGACAGCTACCTTAATCGTTGTGGCTAGAGGAAAATGTTCGTAAGAGACTGTCCATGGTTTTTGAAAATATTTCAAATTGCATTCACAGTTTTCGAAAATAAAATATTTTTTTGTTTCGGCATAAACGTTACTTTTGAACAAAATGTTGTTTTTCGTGATTTTTGACGTTTCTAGTACTCTAACCTCAATAGGTCAGAAGAGTATTTTGATCCTTATGAGAAATAGGATCGATTGGCATCATAAAAAAGTTTTGTGAGAACTGACCATTTTTTTTGCCGACTGTACCAATTTTTTTTTTCAGTTTTTTTTTTGTGCTGTTCGAAATAATGTCAAAAATTATGGCCAGTCTCTTTTCACCATTTTCCTGTAGCGACAACGATTAAGGTAGCTGCCCTTATAACTAACCCATCTCAAATAGTTTTTTGTTATTTCTGACGTTTCTAGTACTCAAACCTCAGTTGGTCCAGAAGAATCTTTTGATCCTTATGAGAAATAGGATCGATTGGCATCATAAAAAAGTTTTGTGAAAACAGCACTTTTTCTCGCTGACTGTACTTTTTTTTCAAAATCTGTGAATGCCGATTGAAATTATCCCAAAAGTTAGGGGTGGTCTTCTAAGAACGTTTTCCTGTAACTACAACGGATAAGGTAGCTGCCCTTCATGCCCCATCTCAAATTACCACCCTGTATAAACGTAATTTAATTTTAAAATAATTGCTTAAAAACTAAAATAATGTTCCTAAACTGTAAAATTTTTGTCGTTTAATTATAAGTCTTCGTATTGTTATTAGGTAACTGTTGTATAATCATGTGTTTGGAATTAGCATAAAACATAATTTAACCATCGTCATTTAAAGTAAAGAATAATAAGTATTAAAGTTGTCTAGTAGGCTTATTGAAGAAAAAAACCCTCAACGCATTCATTTCGGTCATTAAAAACATTACAAACGATTTATTCCGAACAAATTTATTATTAAATTATTTCCTTTAGCGGTTAAAAATAGCGTTCCAAGTTATTGAATAAAGTATTTATAAACAATACCTATATTAATCATTCAACTTGCTTCAAAGCTACAGCTGAGTCACAACGCCGTTCGGCTATATTTAGTGGTTAATCATCTGTGACACGTGTGACAGTAGATACCTATTAATCCCTTTCTATTGTGATGTCATTTTTATTATGTAAACGGCGTATCTATTGCCTCAATTAATAGAGGAACATTTTTATGTTTGAATACTTCTTTGCTTACCTTTCGTTGGCAGATCGTCTTCCTACATACTCGTACCCTTCATGTGCTTCAACTAAATTGCTGAAGGGAAAGAGGCGCCACTCTGTTCGCTAAACTATGATTGATGGTTATTTTTAGTTACATTTCATCGATTTCTTCTCATCCTAATACAATTTCGAAACTAAATTCCGTGTCGTAATAATGCGCAATGCCCCATTGGGTCGCCTTTACTATTTTTACTTAGAAAAACTGAATCTTTAAGATGAGAGCAATCTTCTACATTATCATGATGACGATAATATGATCACCGCTACTTCTAGCAAATTCTCACACACACAACAGACAAATTAGCATCCTTCCTTAGACGAGACGGCTCCATTCCCATTGTTCGCGTGTCAAATTCTACTCTATGCGCACGCGATGTTTTTTTTATCAGCCGTGTAAAAACATTCGCCATTTATACGCTACATTACACCAGCTAATGCTTGTAATCGACGAGTCTACATCGATCATACACTTGTTCATTATCGAAACATGACTGATTTGCTAGAATTATGAATAAAATTTTTATGATAGAATTCTTGGCAACGCTACAGGCATTCGTCAGAACCGAGGTCTTCAAATCCTGTTCTCATTTGTCTTTGGTCATTTTTGGTGGGCGTTCCAAATATCCTTGTAGTTTTTGTTATGAAATCGTCGGGCTTGTTGTTTCGTCTTCTTATTAATGGATTTTTAAGACTAGACCTCTCACAGTTCTATTGTCCGCCTACCTCCTAAATGCCAGATACTAAGATGGACGCTTTCGGTTAATTCTAACTTTGACATTTAAAGCATTTTTGCTTGCTCATGTCTCACCCCGCTCTTTTAAAAGTTCTGTCTACATTGATTTTGTCTGCCGAAATGTTGTTACATCGTTGAAGTTTATCCAACCGACCCCAGCCGAAATGTATGGCACTTCCGGGGAATGGTTAGATTAGGCACGTGTTGCACTGAGCATAAATAAACATGACATTTATATACTAACGAAATATTTTCTCTCATTTCCAGTTTCATCGAACAAGACAAAGTGTCAGGCTTCTGGACATGGATGTTCGTGTTATCGAAGCTGCCGGAGTTAGGCGACACAGTATTTATAGTTCTACGTAAGAAACCCCTCATCTTCCTGCACTGGTATCATCATATCACCGTCCTGTTGTACACCTGGTATTCGTTCACGGAATACACGTCCTCGGCGCGTTGGTTCGTCGTCATGAACTACTGTGTGCATAGGTAAGCATCTTTTTTTTACTATTATCAAGTAAATAAGTATTTATAAACATCTGTTACTTAAATTAGATATGATCTATAGTGGTTCCTATATCAGTTATCAATGTAGGATACACTTCGACCTAAATTAATGGATTAATAACTAATTTTATTGACGTTTTGTTTACCAATGGAGTAACGTACTTTAAGGTGTGTCCAAACATCACAGTTCATTGCATAGAGTAGCCATAATGAATAGGAACAGCCATAGATAGCGCTACATGTCATAAATTGAGTACAAAGCCATCTAACTTGATTGGACACTCGATTGAAAGGCACTCCAATTACTCACTCTAATTATCTCAAATTACTTTTCCTTTTTTATTCTTTATTTTTAACAGTCAACATCAATTAGGTATATTATGTACTAGCGACCCGCCCCGGCTTTGCACGTGTACGTTCAATAGCTTAAAACCTTCCTCTTAAATCACTCTATCTATTAAAAAAAACCCACCAAAATCCGTTGCGTAGTTTCAAAGATCTAAGCATACATAGGGACAGACAGCGGGAAGCGACTTTGTTTTATACTATGTAGTGATGTGCAGTAATGAAAGCAATATACCTACAAAATATCGTAAAATTAAATTTCAGGGTAAAACTATTTATAACATAGACTGCCACTAAATGTAGGCTATCAAGTCTATACCTACTCGGAGTATTATTTTTAAACTCGATACATTAATACTAGTTTATCGTTCATCTGTATGAAAGCAATCCATTTGTAAATGGAATATTAAGAAATGCAAATTTGAAAAAAAATACTATAATGCTGGTACGGCCAGTCGCCATTTGCAATTTAGGATCCTCCCACACCGGCATTGGCATTGAATGAAGAGATATGGATGTCCCGTTGAGTTTCTATAGTGTCGATAACATCTAAATTGAACGAATTAGTCTTAAAGGAAGTCGACTTATTGGTCTAATGGCGAGCTGGCCTGCGGACCTTGAAATGTTGGGCTAGATTCCCAGGTCGACTAAATGCGTAATTGGCTTCTAGTACTAGCAAAATTTTAGTACAGTTCGGAGTTAAAATTGAGGCCAATAAATCGGGAAACATTGAAAGCCAACTCCATACTGGTAGAAATACCTGCTGTTTGACTACTACCGGTCTGACCTACTGCTTGGTATGGCCCTCTTCATAGATTCATATGGATTTTGGCCTTATCCACCACGCTGGCCTAGTGCGAGTTGGGAAAAGAGTTTTAGAAAGAATTGAACAGTGTTCTAATGAATTGGAGACATGAGATCTAAAACTATGGGCACATGGGCCTGTAAGTTTACTTCTGTAAAGTTCTGTCTATTCCTTTAGACACCAAAGGCTTGACGGCTGCTATTCATTTCAGAGTACAAGAATAATAAAACTGGATGACTGGCCCTTTTCAGCGGCTCAATACAAATTATCCTTTGAAATAGGCAATACAAAAGTATTAATTAGTTTTGGAGATTAAATGAGTCGTGAGTGATTGATGAGCAGAATTATAACCGCACCTGGATAGCCAGAAACAAATCGGTTGTCGATAAGAAAGTAATTTATGATTAATTATAAAAGGCGTGGTCAGGTTTAAAAATCTTTTATCAAAATTAAAAGTACGGTAGTAACTAGATACGGAATGGTTGCAGAATTGGCATTTTTAAATTTTTTTGTAGCAAAGATATGATCAATGGTGGGAAAATTGATAAGATCTTTATTTTCTGTAGCGGCTATTGATAATTGATAGCATCTTAAGCGGCAAATCCTCTAGCAATTTTTACTACGCAAGTTGACTTGTGCAACCGACTTTCAAACTATGGACACACACGCAGCAAGGCGACTTCTACGAGTTTTACGAACTAAGCGAGCAATGGAGTACAATCACTTGCATAGTAAAACTTCTTAGTGAATTTGGCGTTTCAGAATCTATACATTTAATGATTATCTATCCAAATAAAATCGTAACAATGCTAAAAAATAAGTGCAACGCATCCTAGGCATCAGTATCGTTATACTGATGCCAAAAATTTAGTTTTTATAATTTTTGTCTGTTGGTCCGTTTGTATGTTTGAGCTTCACGCCAGCGCTACTGGACAGATCCAGTCGAAATTAGATAGCCACATCCGTTAAAGAGCGGCTCAGTTTATAGGGTACAAATTTTCACGCTATTGAGTCTGGATGAAGAGCAGTAACCTGTTTGGAAATAAAAAAAAAAAAATTAAAAAATTGAGAACATTTACATTTAGTTATTGCGACACAATGGTGCCGCTTCCCTTGTTCACCAACTAAACGAAAAATAGAGAATTGCTATCTTTTACTAACAGATAGCCCGAGAAAACTTTGACGACACGTTTGATGCAGTGGCTAAGTGATTGGCTTCTGCGCTGCGGGTCGTGGGTTCGATTCCCACACGGAACAAAAATTTGTATGGCCTACAGATAGTTGTTCCGGGTCTGGGCGTTTGTTTGTGAGATTTGTGTCTGTAAACTCACCCACGATACAAGAGAAATCTTAGTGTGGGGCAACGTTTTTTAAAAAAAAAAAAAAAAAAAAAAAAAAAAAAAAAGGACGGTGATAGATAAGAACCAAGTTAGAGATGTCAAATTAGTTTACGCCTTGAACTTCACCGTGTATTTAGTCGACACGTTTTGAGATGGCGTCTCAATTTGTATGGAAAATTTAGTTCAACTAAATTTGACAGCTCTTATTTACGTACTTACAGTGGTGGACATATAATTAGAAACACCAAGTGTGACTTTCATTTTTAGTACAAATTAACTTGATAATTAATGTTTTACGTATCATAGAGGGCTTATACCTATTTATCTACAATCTATCCACATCATGAAGTATTATTATGTCAGTTTTGGAAATATCATACAACCGTTTACGTAAAAACTGGTATACTTTATAAAATAAAATGAAGCAGCACAACGTACTAAGGTGGACAACTAATTAGAAACAGAAAAAAAACATTATCATAAATATGAACAAAGGTAACGAAACAATAAATAATGAAGTTAAATGGTACAAACGTTTTACAATAAACAATTAATGCTTGGTTGGGAAGCCTCTGCTGTCGATTACAGCTCTACAACGACGTGGCATTGATTCTATGAATGTTTCATACATTTCTTGGGAATATTTCTCCAAGCTTCTACAAATGCGTCTTAAAGTTGTTGTAGTATGATACTAGTAGTAGTACGATATTAGTGATATGTTTATTGGACAATGTTTTCTTTACAATGTACCACAAATTTAAATTTGATTCAAATTCAGACTATTTGCAGACCAATCTAACACCGACACTACAATAATCCAAACCAAAGAAACAGCGTTAAAGCATTTCTAAGAGACTAATTAGTGTCGGTGTTAGAGTGGTCTGCAAATAGTCCAGATTTGAATCAAATCTAAATTTGTGGTACATTGTAAAGAAAACATTGTCCAATAAACATATCACTAATATCGTACTACTACTAGTATCATACTACAAGAACTTTAAGACGCATTTATAGAAGCTTGGAGAAATATTCCCTAGAAATGTATGAAACATTCATAGAATCAATGCCACGTCGTTGTAGAGCTGTAATCGACAGCAGAGGCTTCCCAACCAAGCATTAATTGTTTATTGTAAAACGTTTGTACCATTTAACTTCATTATTTATTGTTTCGTTACCTTTGTTCATATTTATGATAATGTTTTTTTTCTGTTTCTAATTAGTTGTCCACCTTAGTACGTTGTGCTGCTTCATTTTATTTTATAAAGTATACCAGTTTTTACGTAAACGGTTGTATGATATTTCCAAAACTGACATAATAATACTTCATGATGTGGATAGATTGTAGATAAATAGGTATAAGCCCTCTATGATACGTAAAACATTAATTATCAAGTTAATTTGTACTAAAAATGAAAGTCACACTTGGTGTTTCTAATTATATGTCCACCACTGTATGTCTCTTTCTTATTTTATCAAAGTGAAAAAGATAGCAGTAGCCTAAATTAAGTTTAGTTTGTTCATAACAGAATCGGCACCAATGTTACGTTCCGACTTCCAAGGGGACGAAGTCGCGGGCATAGGTGGTCAAAAATAAAGAGTAGCGCACTAGCACAGTTTATCGTTCCTATATCACATTGTTAAAAAAAAGAAAAACTGTTCCACACATTACATTTCGCGGTTCCCAAGTAAAATGTATTCCTTTTACCGGCCTGGCTTGTAGAAGCGGTGCGTTTCGCAGAAGGCGTGGTGTTTGATGGCAGCAAATTGTTCTATTCATAGCGCGACGCGCAATTGTAGTCTGCATTCCTAAGTATTTACTAACGAGTATTATCATATATGCTTACCTGCATGATATCAGATGAATGAGAAAGAATTAAAAATATGTTTTATGATTTTTAGTACCTGTAGTAGGTAGATATTGTGGGTGCAGGACTGAATAAAGGGGCATACCTTTTTTACTAGGACGGTAACTTTAAAAAGATAGAAAGAAAATAATATTTCTGCTGATGTTGAAGATTTAGATGTTTCATCAAATGCGTATTTAAATTTATTTGTCAACTTAAATAAATTACACTAATGCAATGCCAAGGTTAATCGATAACTCATAAATACTATAATCGTTTTTATTACTCGTTGTTAAATGTTGTTTTTATCATGTTATGTATTAAACTATAGGTTGACTTCCGTGATAAGTACATAGGTATATCAGTAAATTAGTTGAAAATCAGAAACTCTCCGTATTTTACTTTCCTTAAAATAATATAATATGAATACTATAGATTATGTTATAGTAGGTATGATAATTATGTTTAAAAATATACTTGGGAGCAAATAAATCGAGCCACTTCTATTTTTCACGTAGTAGGTATAATTGTTATTATTTTTGGTATTATGGAACAGATCAATTCTAAAAGTTGTCGCCTAAAAGGTTATTTGTTAACCTTTACAATGAGGGTAGTTTTTTGTATTTTTAATTATATAATTCATGAAACAAAAACTAATAACCAGGATACATGAAAAAAGGAGTGGCTCGATTTCTTTGCTCCCAAGTGTACTTACAAAAAAATTAATACGCAAAGTTCATTTTGTAACACAAAAACAATTTGTAAACGTAATACACAAAAACCCTGCCAAAAAAAAAAAACGTTTTGCTTACGTTATAAAGTTATAATTTATGCCTAAGTATTGTGTTGTATTTACAAAATCACATGCGAATATTATCCCATCTTGGTTTTTTCCATACGAAATACGTAATTAACAATTATGTTATTGCGACTAAACATACATAACAGTAATGAAACCATTGAGATAAAATCTTGCCGTTTAATAATCAAACAATCTAGTTTATGAACAGACACATAGGGTATTTAAAATTGCTTGCAACATGCAATTCGATCAGTTATATAATTAATATTCAGTTTCAACGCAGAAAAACATCAAATCCAAGAAAAATATTTTAATATTATTAACAATGTGTAAATATTTTAAATTATTATGTAGGAAAAGTACACTCGCATTATATTTCTTAGCCACAGTATCATCTTGCCAATTTGGAAAAAATATAATCCTACCCGTGGAGAAACATTCCTAAGAGCGATTACGCACTGCATCCGATCCGAATCCGTGAAAATACGGATATAAAAAACTCGGACCGAATTCGGATATTGCTTTACGCACACGCACTGCTTCCGATCCGAATCCGTGAAAATCTCGGACGAATTCGGATGTTGCTTACGCACTATTGCGATCTCTGATCCAAATTCAAACAATTCAGGCTACTTCGGTCCGTCAATTGTTCTTCCGAATTAGAAACTCACGGATGACGGATAGAAATCGGATGACGGATGCCGGATGTAGTGCGTAAACTACCATACAAATAGTACTACGGCTACTTCGGTCCGTCAATTGTTCTTCCGGATTAGAAACTCACGGATGACGGATAGAAATCGGATGACGGATAGAAATCGGATGACGGATGCCGGATGTAGTGCGTAATCTACCATACAAATAGTTCTATGGCTACTTCGGAAAGTATTTTCACGGATTCTGATCGGATGCAGTGCGTAACCGCTGTAATGCAGAGCTTTAATGAACCTTTTTCTTTTTTCCAGTGTGATGTACACCTACTACGCGCTAGTCAGCATGGGCAAGTACCCGCCAAAGATGTTCGCAATGACCATCACGGTGCTCCAGCTGACGCAGATGATCGTCGGCTGCGCGATCAACATCTGGGCACACAACTACATGTCGACCTCCCCCCCTCATAGTTGTCACATCAGCCAAATTAACATTAAACTGTCTATGGCCATGTACTTCTCGTACTTTGTCCTTTTCGCACAGTTTTTCTACAAAGCCTACTTATCCCCCAAAACTGGCAAAAAGGCCAAGTCTGAGCCTATCCCAGACGAGACGATCCCTATTAGCAAGAATGTGAACTACAATGGTTACCCGCGGCAAAGGAACGGCGTTGTCGCTCACTAGTCGACGTCACCTTGTGATATGTGCTAGTTATATTGTTGTACAGGTTATGGCTGTTATTTATTTGGTCACGATTGGGCTCGATTGTCGGTTGAATGTGAAGTCTTCCGTTCATTGATAGTAACAGAATGGGAGACGAGACCGTTGCCAATATATTTATCCAGTGTTTTACACGAAATGTATAAAACGACGTTACAATAATTTAATCCTCACGTTCTACATTCAAAACTATTTTTTTTAAATGTTCTTCGAATTTTTGAATATTGCATAATATGAAGTTTGTTGGTCGGCCGGCGGTGGTGTCCAATTGTGGTCAATCGACTCTGGAGACGTGTCGCCTCGTGTTACATTCCACGCTAGATCGACTGTTTGGTTGCGGCCGATGCATGGCTCTTGTTAGCACTGACGAAAAGTGGCGACTTTCCGAATGTATACTGACTAGAACATAAGTTAGTCTTCAAATGAATCAATTTTATTTGAAAGCTGTTGTTAGGATAAATTTAAACTATCAAAGAAAATTGTTTCATTTGAAAACTGTATTATCTAAGCGTCCATGAGAGTAAAGTGCTTGATATGTCGGAAAATGTAAAAATATCCTTTAAAATGGTACTTGGTCCATCTGACAAAGTCCATAGATAAGCTTAGTTTAGCTTAGCCAATATGCCATGAACTGGCTATGTACAAAATAGATATAAATATTAAATACTCATTCCATTTAAAACCTAATCGAATTTAAACTTATACATCTTTTATAAAATATCGTTCTTGGCAACCCCTAAATTTTAACCAGAACATTCCGACAGTCGTCAAAATTTGTCAGTGTTCCATTGAATAGTGGCGGCGCTCTCATGGTGTCAAATACATGCTTTTATATGGGCTCTGTGTATCGATGATTTAGGATGTGTGCTATTGAGGTTAAAAGGCTGCATCGAATTGACAAAATGTCAACTAATCTATAAAGAAAAACTCACTTCGAATTATTCGTGTACAAACTCGTAAACGCTTGCTTATTTTGAAGTATGCGAGTTATTTTATAAGAAGAATTGAGAATGAAGTCGTGTCAAAAGTTTGACAATATTGTAAATAATATAATCACACAATATAATCTTGCCATTTTTATGTTGTATTTTTTTCTGACAATATTCATTCATTCTTTTCAGAATTTAATTGTATTCTTTTTTTAAATGGTTGTTATTTGAGTACATACTATTACTTAATTTTACGAATAATTTTGAATTTCATGTTATGTTTATTGACATTTTGAAAAACTAAAAAACACTGAACAATCTCGATGCAGTTAGGTCGTGACTATGTTTAATTGCAATTAGCAAGATATATTTTTAGTAAATACTAGATATTATTAATAATTAAAAAAGGAAATGAGCCATTACGTAAATATAAATTGTTAATACAAATAGTACATATATTTGACAAATTATTTTACGGCGGGGTCTCGTATTAAGTTAATTAAGAATTTAAGTTTGACGTAGTTTAATCTTCGAATTTTAATAATTTATTAGTTGGAGATTGATTTTAAGGGACCCTGAGTTATAATAAGAATTTTTAAATTGTTCAAATCATATTATAGTTATGGAAGATACATTCCCAGTATAAAAATATGTGAGAATTATTATTTAAGGGATTCGTACAAATGTTTTATCAACTTATTAAATTTTGTACACTTTCCTAAATTATTGTTTCAACAAGACCTGTATAAAAGCTCTACTTTGTTGTTATTGTGTCGTATTTATTACTTAATGAAAAAACTTAGTGATTTTTTTAAATAATTTATTTTTAAAGGGATAGTTTTACGTATACACTTTGTAAATGTTAAACGATATTTTGCGCTTCATGTAAACCGTTCGAGTACGGTGCGTAGGTGTAATACTTTGATATGCTTGTCAAACAAGTGCACAAAGTGTAATAATGTAATTCCTGGTAGTGGAATAAGCAATATTAACGAAAAGTTTCGGTTAAATTGACAGTTTGGGCGCGTTTTGAAGAAAAAATTATTTTGTATAGGCACACATTCTTTTTTAAATCTCATAGTTGGGATATAACAAAGACTGTGCTTCAAACGTAACGCGCCGCGGTTATACGGGCGAAAGTTCAAATCAATATTACTACGCACGTTAAGGCGGTTACTCGGGTCTGTGAGATTGACATCTAGGAAGACACGGTTCCAGCCGGGGCAAGAGTTCTGGGGGCGCGAGCGTACATTTACGATTTGTTAAAATAATGTTAGGTACAAACTATAAAAAATCAAATAATCGACGGGTCCTACGTATACTAGTATAAGTGCAAAAATCAAACTTTACAGAAGAGCAGTTTAAAAGTTCGAAAGCTTTTAAATTTGACGTAAATCAAAAGAAATATTTGAAATTTTCAAATGGTGTGGTAATGTCCATTCCAAAATTTCAAATACTTCTACTGATTTATGTCAAATTTAAAAGTTTTCGAACTTTTAAACTGCTCTTCTGTATAGTTTGATTTTTGCACTTATACTAGTATACGTAGGACCCGTCGTAATGGGAAGTGTTAGAAAAGCCTTACCTTATATGAAAAAAAGTAAAACAACTGATTGAATGAGCGGTTCCTGCGAATAAGCGGAATTGCAATATTGGTTTAACATTACTTATGAAAAATGGTTATTATACCTTTATATTAATATAACGTGCATAAT
Source organism: Amphipyra tragopoginis (assembly GCA_905220435.1). NCBI lineage: Eukaryota > Metazoa > Arthropoda > Insecta > Lepidoptera > Noctuidae > Amphipyra > Amphipyra tragopoginis. The sequence goes on along the minus strand of HG991997.1, from coordinate 5,191,382 downwards.
TTTCAAGGTTTAAATATTTTGTTCTACAAAATAACTTTTAATTTATTGGATTTGGGTCGAGTAGCCCCTTAACTTGTGTGTTAACTCTTTGCGGCACAGATTTTTATTTTTAGAGTAAAACTAATATTTTTGTGTATTCTTAATTACTTAGGGTTAGTTATAAGTAGATTTGACGGTTTTTCATATGTGGGTTGATGGGGGGGTCAGATATGGGGTGGTTACTGTGGGTGACCACTGTGAAGAAAATAGATAAATATAGTCAGATTTTTTTTATTATTATTTAATACAGTTTTACACGTTTTTGACAGATCTAGTAACAACAAACCTTGTACCCGCGTTTAGTTGGTTTTTTGGGCATGTACTGCTTGAGAGAACTTCTTCCTTTGAATTTTACCATTGACTCATCTATAGCAATATTCTTTGTAGGGTAGCAGTGTTTATGAACGAGTCTCTAATTTTATCAATAAATGGCCTGATTTTGTACAGCTTGTCATAGTTAGGATCTGTCCTACTTGGAATCAAGTTGTTGTCATTCAAATGAAGGTTTCCTAGAATCCAAGAAAATCTCGTCAAAGGCATGAATAACGATATGTACTCGTCTCGTAAATCGGATAAAGAAGACCAGTAATCTCGATAACTTGGGCTCTTTTTTATTCGCATCACCAAATTGAGACCAATGAATACATCCATTTCTTCTTCTGTGACAGGCTTATAAGATCCTCCTTTTTGTTCAGCATATAAGTTAGTCTGAAATGTGATAAATTGAACAAGCTCTTTTGTCCAGAATAACTCAAAAATGCTACGTGCAGATAGTTCTTTGCGAGCAGCCAGAGATCACAAGTCAGTGGGTATGTGATGTGTGGAGGGGTCATAATCGTCAGGAGGTAAAATTGAGTACGATTTTTTCCATTTTGGAACCTGTGTTTCAGCCCGCGTAGTAGATGGTCCGGGTTGTGGTGCTAGTGCTGATGATGGAGGTAACGGCTGAGAAGAAGATAATCTGGCTAGAGGTGTGTCATCTTCGGATTCAAATTCAGAGTTAGGTAGATTAGGATTAGGACCTTGGAAGTCTTCTCCGAGGAACATTTCTCCAGTTGTCGTACTTCGACCTTCAACGATGAGCTCATATTCGATATCCGAACCATAGCCACCCGCATAACTGTCATCATCAGAAGGTATATCGATATATTCCGATAAGGCATTCTCTATGTCCCAGGTTGATAAACCTCTTTTTTTCATTATCTGCAAAAATAAAACCAATATAAAATGTACTACTTGTTATTGAAAAATTATGCCTTTACAGTACGGTGGTTACCGCTGCTAACCACTTTAATTATGGTATCATTGTCAAGAACCTCATATGTTTATTTGTAATATTTATATTTATTATACGTAATTAATCATATTTCAACAATTTGAGCATATAAATAATTCATATTTGTAAATAATAACTTACCAATGAAATATAACACTTGCAAAACAACGAATTCAAATTTCACCAACTTTCGTTTGAAAGTTTAGTTCTCCTTCTGACCGTCAAAGCACGGACAATTGGCGCTGTTCAAATGTTACACGTTAATGTCGTACATATTAATATAAATTGTAACCAATAGATGTCGCAATTTCGTAAAACAAGCGAATAAATAGGTGGTTAGCTCTACTGACCACTATGAAGAAAAGAGTTAACGTTATCGAGTGCAAGCTTAACAACCGACGGCATTTATGAAACGTAAACGCGGTCGTTGTGAATAATAGACTTAATTAGAATTAGTCCGCGACGCTGTTATTGGACTCATACAAATTATTATATAAGGCGTCTATTCAATGTCCAATCGCGTTCACGATTATCTAATGTCGACAGACCGTCGGCGATCACAATATTGTGATGAATACTAAAATTAGATTCGTTTTATCCGTTAATTAAAGTACACGAAAGCTTTGGATGAACGAAGGAACGCTAAATAGCGATATTCTAACTTCACTATTACTAAAATTAGTATAGATAATGCCCTGTAACTGTCCGCTAATTGACCTTTTTGTGGTAAAAAGGCTCGTGTTTAAATTATCGCACGGATCGTATTTGATACTAGATGCAGAAGTTCAATTTTTAATTACGTGTAAAAAGGTTTTACTCAAGTCATTCGCGAATTTGAAGCGAATGACTTGGGAAGCGATTAATATTAAGCTTTGTTTTTAAAGTATCAAATACGATCGGTCGCGGTAGCTCCTGAAGCTGGGCCTTACAAGAGTCAGTGTGCAAATTAGCATAGTTTTTAGCAAAGGTCAATTTCGTCTAGTACCGTTTATAGAAGTCACAATTTTAATATAGGCTATTTCAAATAGGCTGTTATTTTTGTCCAGTTCATTGCTTTGTCATTAACGATGGTGAGTTTTAGAAATACTTGTAGTATTAATAATCGACTCATAAGGTGGGGTTATGACTAGGTATAATTGGGTTTGGGAATTAGGTACTTAGTGCGAACGAAAACAATGCAGTTGAGCTATGTAGCCTTTAGTTTTACCACCTGAACGAAAGTACATTGGTAAGAGTTTATTTTGTATTATTATTATTTTCAACACCTTTTTTATTTATTTTATTTACTAGATCATGTCAACGTGTACAGAGATTAATTTTTATATCGTACGGACATTTAATCCACTTGAAAAATGTAGATACACCTAACTTGTCTTGTAAACGAAAAGCTACTTCGCTTGATGTAACCCTTTGACGTCGCTTTTTGCATTAAACTCGGATTGATGACGTCAATTTGATCAAAAACTTTATTACAATATTCATCACCATGTTTTCATAATTTTATAGTATCGTTTACGAGTTTGATACGCCAAACGTGGTCAAAGGGTTAAAATTGCAATGAATGCATTATTTTTTTACTATTATTTGTCTCTGAAGCACTTTCGTATTCTGAATAAGTTCAGAATGTTATTATTATAATTCATAAAAGTCTTATTTCGTCGTGTACCTACAAAAATGATTATGATGTAACCTTGTCCAACACCCTTGTTTGTCATTTCTGAGAAATGATTCAGGGTAGGTAAAATAGTTAATAAAATGTAATCACTAACGCATTTATTATTTATTATATAATATATTTTCGCATTTACAAAAAAAAACTGTATTTGTAAATGTTCTAAGAACTAATTAGCGGTTACAGTTCCATATTCAATAAAATATTTGAATAAATATATTTTTGTGAAGGAAGTTTTGTGGTTACTACAACATGTGCAGAACAAAATAAAGATAATATAGCGACAGAGCATTGTAATCTACAATCTAAAGTGGAAATATTCTTGCAATCATTAATTTGTATTTTCTGGGCAAATAAAGAGTTATGCGTAATCATTATTTTTGTTTTTTTTATTTTTCTTTTCTTTTCAAATTATCTAGTGCAAGTAGGGTTACCATTTAAAAATTTGAAAAATCCTGACCAAAAGCCTGACATTTCAATAAAAGTCCGGACATTTTAGTCACAAAAGTTGATTGATAAAGAAGATTTATATCTTGTTTTAAGATAATAATGATTAAATTTGATAATAATTACTTATGTAAGTTTTATTACTCATATTCCTTCTAAGCCAAAAAAATCCGGACGAATTAAAGAGCCGGACAAAAGTCTAAAAATCCGGACAAATCCGGACGGATGGTAACCCTAAGTGCAAGACATTAATACATGGCCCATGCATCTGGGCTTCTTAGGTCTTATTATTCTATTTTGTTAAATTCTCGTCTGAGGCTGGGATTGCGATGATAAATGGGCGGAAAGCTCCCCTTTATATCGAATGAGATATGAGCAGGGGCGTAACTACCGCCGTATCAGCCGCATTAATACAAGACAAGATACAATTATCATAAATTGGTGGACTATGGCTGAGCAACAAGCAACAACACTTCTGTAACGCAACGGTCCTATGTGACGTGACATTTAATGTAAAGCCGGGTCCGCAGCGTGTATCTGTACCTAGCGATTGACTATGCCCTGCGTCTTAACGAATACATTAAATAATTAGTTCTATATTTGTTCTATCGAAATATGCATAATATGCAATTTGTTCCGTTTTAGTTTTTATAAAAAATGGCTTTTCTATAACAGTTAGCCAGCGATGTACTTTTAAATTACGCACTTAAAAAAAAACAAAATCTAGATAGGCGATTAGTTCTACATTAACTCTAATTACTTATCTACTTTTTACTTATAAAAATTCATTACTTTAAGTTTAAAAAGACAATCCAAAGAAGGAAAGCTAGCGATGTATTTCTAAGTAAATGAATTTCTTTCGCTTACAATGTGACAGTTTTGTCCCCATTACAATTCAAATTAGATTTTAATAATATTTTTATTTAATATTTGTAATGAACAACACAAAATTTTGAAAAACAAAATCTTCTTTATAAGCGTAGGTAGTTTCTGTGAATATATCTACATTACAAATATCGTCTTTTTAAACTTAAAGTAATGAATTTTTATCCTATCTAGATTTTGTTTTTTTAAAGTGCGTAATTTAAAAGTACATCGCTGGCTAACTGTTACAGAAGAAGCCATTTTTTATAAAAACTAAAACGGAACAAATTGCATCTTATGCATATTTCGATAGAACAAATATAGAATTAAATAATTAATGTATTCGTTAAGACGCAGGGCATGGTCAATCGCTAGGTACAGATACCTACACGTCCGCAGCTCCAATTTTCTAACATGTTATTGTGTTTTTGCGAACAAAACTTAGGCCACGCCACGCCCCTTCAAACAATGTTAATCCGGGTCCGCAGCGCCAATTTTGCTAACAAAACTATTAGGCCACGCCCCTATTCGGTTAGCAAGCAATGTTATCCTGTTTGCAAACACGAAAACACGGCGCAACGGACCCGGCTTTAGATAAACATCTGTGATATTAATGGTAATGTATAAGTAAATAAATATACGAAAGGTGTCGGAAGCATTTTGTTCCACTTACCAGTAATTTTCACAGAATATTCCTGTAATAGGAATTATTGATAACTAGAGGTCGCTCGCGTGTATGGTATGTCGTTTATCGCGTGCCTATTCCGTATTTTTCGGGATATAAGCTAAAAGCTAAAGATAAGTCCTTCTCCAGGTTGCAGACTATCTTTGTACCAAGTTTCATCAAAATCGGATCAGCGGTTTAGGCGTGAAAGCGAGACAGACAGAGTTACTTTCGCAAGGGAATATGATAGTTTGATTTGATAACTTTTCACTTTCGCGCCATTTGGTTTGTTCACTGGGTCACAGATTAAATAGTACCTACAAGACTGGGTCTGGTTCAGTCTTAGAGGTATATGCTCAAGGGTTCAGTTCAAATTCTTTCGTCTAAAAACAGAAAAGTAACGATTTAGATTCAATGTCTAATTCATAGTTAATCACAGCTAAAAATATAAGTAACCAAGTGATACAATTTGCAATATTAGACTATGAAATACTAGAAACAATTTTAGATACACAAATAAAAACTATTTTAAAGTAAGACCTAAGTTCTGAACGCAGCCGCAGCAGCTGACTCGCCTTTCATTTTGACATTTCGCAAGTGTTAAAGTTTCAATGAACCATCTCGATCACGTCAATAGTTTCACGCTTTGTTTATAATATCTATTTAACATGGATTTGATTGATAACGAAATCAGGCAGTGGGACGCCAACGATGTGAAGGAGCAATTCGGTGACAACCTGACGTTGTTGCCCCTCAACGACAATATTAAGGAGCTGCAGACCATTCTAAGAGACAAGTGAGTGAGGTTACTCTTCAGGCCTTGTGGCTCACGACCTTTGCTTAATACGAGAATTCTTTATAAGTGTGAATTTACAATCATGTTACTTATTTGTTGTCATTTTGCTCAAGAGTTTGTAGGAATATCCGTGGTCATGGTGAGTTATAATGCTATTTTTAGTCCAATATTTGGATGTTCCACGTTTAATTCTAGTGGTTTAAAATGTAGAATTCTATAGTCATGAAAATATAATAGGTATTCATTATATTTAGGTTAAAATTGCGGTTTATCTGCCCTGAGCTCTTCATCATTTAATTTCGTTTAAGATCCTAATTCTAACCTCTAAATCAACAATAACAATTGCAATTTATCCACTAACAATAACAATTATTATTGACAATAGCTGATTGAATAGTGAAAAAACCAACAAGTATGTGTTCTATTAGATAAAACTTTGTCATCAAATCAAAAAATATCTTTTGTATTTGTATGAGTCAATTTTACTGAATCTTTAATGTTAGGTATATATTTATAGATCTCAACATAGTTTGCTAGGATATTGAAAGATATCTCAAAGAATTTTATCAATTTCAAATAATTGATTTGTGCAAGTGGCTGTAATTTTTTTCATCAAAACTTTTGATAAATGCACAATAAAACAAATTATTGTAAAAGAACCAATAGAGATTACAATGGAATTCTATAAATTTTACCTTGGCCTACCTAGGGAAAGAAAACAGTAACTTTTATTCTGTATAGAAATTAAAAAAAAATTTTAGTATTAACCGCTAATGTCCCAGGGCTGCAGATTACTGGCGCTTCCATTGTTTATCTATATTGTGTCTATGTTAAATTCAATCAGCTTATAACCATTTTCGATCCCAAGGCCTAATCCATGACAGAATAATACATATAAGATTGGCTCACAAATACTCCCAATTGCTGCGAGAATGAATCTAAACAGTTTGCAAAATACAACTATCAATGAAGTACCTTTTTTCTTACTAGTTCATGGGTGATCATAACAGAATATATTGTTCACGATCCACCAAGCTCTCCCGTCGTAGAGCTTGTCATCTCTTGAGACACCGCAGTCACACTGATAATTCAGCCCTTTTTGAGCTGTCTCGCTCCCAAACTCCCACTAGCACCGCCCTAAGCCAAGGTCCGAGTCCCATTAAGGGTCACCCTTAGTACTGTTGCCATGTTGTTGCTAGTAGTCATGATGTGAGGAGTGCAGTAGAAGTAGTTAGCTTAGATTAAGTATTTTACTTCCCACCCATTGGCTGAAGACTCTTTAGGTCACGCCATAACTGTCCGGTTACGTTGAAACGGTACAGATTAACAAATAGTTTGGAAACGGCGCACAAGGACCTAAGATCTACAAGCAGTGAAATTGAAAAAAGAAACTGAATATATGGCCATAATTCTCAACATTTTCAGAAACACAACTCGAAGTGACTTCAAATTCTATGCTGACCGTCTCATCCGCCTTGTGATTGAGGAGAGTTTAAATAAGCTGCCCTTCACTGACTGTGAAGTGGTGACGCCTACAGGAGCACTGTATAAAGGTCTCAAGTATGGAGCAGGAAACTGCGGTGTGTCCATTGTTAGGTCCGGAGAAGCTATGGAACAGGTTGGTAGAATGAAATATCACACAACACGCGCATTTTATCTTGGCCGCCGTGAACATAGGCTCTGTGAATTTTCGAGCATGTATACCCAAATTGGAAGTAGTTTCTGTAAAAAATACTAAACAAACTTTTCTTAACTACTTAATAGCCGATCCTAAGATGGTGTTAATTAAAAGCCATTTTGTACTAAAATCTATTTAGTTGTAAATGTAATGACAGTACGCGATAGCTAACGAAGTATACGAGGCCTTACTTTGAATCTACAATCCATCAGTTCTTCAGCCAGGACAAGATTTTGCAGAAACTTCATTCTGCTATTAACAGACTTAATTTATTTCTTTGAGTTTTAATTTATTTGGCTATTTAATTATGGCTTTTACTTGTACAAAAAGAAAATACGACTTCACCATAAACACTGATTACTCTACAATTTCGTTTTCTAGGGTCTTCGCGACTGCTGCCGCTCGATTCGCATCGGCAAGATCCTCGTAGAGAGTGATACAGACACGCATGAGGCTCACGTGGTGTATGCCAAGTTCCCTGAAGACATTGCGAGGAGACAAGTACTGCTCATGTACCCTATAATGTCTACAGGAAATACTGTTAAACAGGTGAGTCCTGAAGTAGATACTTAATGGTTTTAAAATATTTTATATTCCAAAATGGCGTAGCAGAAAGGTCGAGCCCAGTCAAATTAATTTTAATTGCGTTAAACTGGTGCTCACTAAGGCTGTAGACACTAAACGTATCTTGCGCGGCTCATGTTTCGTTGTGTTACGTATATAAATCGCGCCACATACAAATTCTCCTGCGCGGCCTCACCATGCGTATTATACGCCGAGCGTAACCGGGCTTAGAAGTTTCGCGCGTATCTTGCGTTCGATCAATGTTAGGGTTGGACCTCATCTGGCAGCACGGAATCGCCTTTTTCCGTCGCCCTTTCTCTTTCTGTCGCTTAGAACTGCCATTTGCTAGACCGAGACAGAAAGCATAATGCGATAGCACGCGGCGGAATCCTCGAGGCGATCGGCATCACGGACAAAATGCAATGGTCGGCAATGGCAGTTCTAAGCGACAGAAAGAGAAAGGGCGACGGAAAAAGGCGATTCCGTGCTGCCAGATGAGGTCCAACCCCTAACTGTATTTGGCGTATTTTCAGCGGCCACACTTAAGCATATTTTGCATCGCGTATTTCGCCCAGTACGCGGCGCATTATACGCTATGTGTCTTTTGGCTCTTAAGTTGACCTATATTCGACATATTTACACCAGTTACAGCCACACTAAGCGTATTTTGCGTCGCGTGTCTTGCGCGTCTTGCACAGTACGCCGCGCAAGATACCTAAGTTTATTTTGGCCCTTATTCTCTGGTGGAACAACCGTTTGCCTAAAATTCTATATTTTTTTTCGATGAAACAGTTATTTTACTACTGAGTCAACGTTGGTGAACACCAAACTAGCCGTAACAGAAAGGAAAACTAAACAATAACTAGAATTAGAAATAAGTATATTATTAGAAACATAGAAGCAATAGAATATTGCACTTTCACATTCTTTTCAATCAATGAATATCTGACAATCTCAAGTTCTGCAGCATAACTTTCGTATGCTTAACACACGGCCGTATTTAGGTACAGTGGTTTTTAATACAGGGCCTCCACAATATGAGTTTTTCGTTTACTTCAGATAAGAAAAAAAAAATGTAACAGCCGCTTACCACAAAAAATAAGTTTACATACACTTCTACAGTTCACAGTTTATATTCTACTTTTTTCAATGGGCCTCCACTTCTTCGTTGTATAAAAGCCTCCAAACCATTAAATCCGGCCCTGGCTTAAACCAGGACACCGGAACCTATGTTGATTATTTATTTATTGTATTTTTTAGGCCGTAAACGTCCTAACACAACACGGCGTAAAAGAAGATCGTATTATCCTATCCAACCTATTCTGTACCCCGGCTGCAGCGCAAGCAGTCGTCGACTACGTCCCAAAGATGAAGATCCTGACTTCGGAACTGCACCCGGTGGCCCCCAACCACTTCGGACAGAAATACTTCGGGACTGACTGATATGAGGACGTGTTTGAGTTTTAGCATGTACTTAATTAGGTCACCCGCACATGAGCCAGTCGCCACTGCCAGAAGCTGTTCCCATACATTTCGAGTGGCCGCCATCCACATTGTGGCCGGCCACTTGTGGTTGTCGCGAGTAGCCCGTCTGCAGGCATCCTTAATTTTAGTTGGCTTTTTATTTCAGCCATTTATTTTGTACCTTTTGTTATTTAAAATGGCAATTCACTGGTGCAATCCTGGCTGGCAAAGACTGTTATGTACTGTATTAGAGCTGTTTCGAATAAATTATAAACTGTGGTAAGACCAGGGGGTGTGCCAGCTGAGGTGTGTAGGTGGGAGGGAAACGCTACGATGAGAAATGAGATGAGATAGACATACTACGTTACGCAACTCATAGGAGTCTAGTAATATACCTTTGATATCATTATACCTCTTGCAATAACATGGTTATAGCCGCTATATGGTCATATTCCTAGCGATCAGTGGCGTAGTGAGGGGAGGTTGGTGGACTTCATACACTTCATACTGTTTGGAGCCCTTTCAGGTGATTTCTCACGATGTTTTGCTTCCCCGTTAACGCAAGTGATAATCAAATTATGATCGCTCATGAACTCGAAAATTCAGATTTGCGGATCGGGATCGTTCCCAGACCCGCCTGCATAGAAGGCAAGCGTGCAACCGTTAGGCTGTCACTGTTGCAGGTTTAGTAATATACCTAGAAGTCTATGCTTGCCAGAGGTAGCAGTGTTATTTATTTGAGTACCTATCACAGAAAAAATACTTACGTGTTTTATTTATTTTATTTAACAAAATTATGTGTGTTTTGGAAATATTAACATTTTGTGTAAATAAATTGACTCAGAGCATTTGTCTTGAACCTAAAAAGACAAATAGAAAGTGGGGATCGTCTAAACTAAAACCACGCGTCCACCGTCCACACGCTTGGTGTAGCACGGCGCTGTGTGGCGATAGTAGCGCCACGCCATGTCGAAAATACGCAACGCAATTTCGGCGGGATTACGCCTGCATTGCTTTTTAAATTGCCTGCGACACACTAGGCTGAAATTACGTCGCGTTTTACACATAATAAAAAAATAGCCGCCAAAGTTCGGTCGCGTAATTTCGACATAGCGAGGCGGTACACTCAAGCCTTGTACGGACTAAGCGTTACGCGTAGTCGGTTACGCGTACGCAAGAACGCTTAGTCCGTACCTGCAGCAACGCGTACACAAAGGGGACGTTTAGCCTGTACGCGTATTCAACATACCTTGACGCGCGAACATTGGAACGCTTAGTCCGTACAAGGCTTTAGATGCAAAATAAAAATACGCGCAAATGCAGTGATGCGTCTCATTTTAGTTTAGTCTATACGATAGCTCCGATTTGGATAAATTCATGGTATTAAGTATATCGTAATTGGTAATTTACATCGAATGGAATGGCGGAGATATAATACAGCATGTAAGGGTAAACACCTCTTTATCACTCAAACCATGGATAGTTGACTTAAACATAAAAATATAGGAAAGAGTAAAAAAAAAATATATATACGCGCGAGAAATGAGCGGCGCGGCGGCGCTACGACGCGGCGTACACACACTCGCTAACGAGACAGCTGACTGACTGGGGTAGCAAACTGTGCGGGGCCGTGCGTCGGGCCACGCGGCGAGTTCCCCGCGCCCCCTCCCGTAGCTTGTTGCCAACGCGCATAGGGTGAAATGCTTTTGAGGAAAAACGAAAATTTTACAAAAAAAAACATGTTTGTTATTTTTCATTGATTTTACTTTCTATAAATGAAACCAAACCACTGGTTTCAAGGATAACGGTGTTTACCCTAACAGCCTGTATAATGAATCTTCATTACAATATTTAATATGCACACATCTATAGACGCTTGGTTAAATATAATGTTATATACAGTTCGCGTAATAATTTTGCCATTCTGAAACCAAGCTTTTAGCGTTTTGTTCCTTAACTTCAGAGCAAAGTTATTTGGTACGTGTAAAATTACCAGACTTTGCATTCAGGGGGGTTACCATGATCTCTTAGAGCAGGAATGTTTTAATATTATTACGAGAGTGGGTAAGAGATGGCGCTAGAGATCTGTCTAGCGCTGTCACTTTCCCACTCTCGGAATAATATTAAAACATTCCTGCCCTAACAGATCATAGTAACCCCGTTCCTCACTTCAGAGAGGCAAAGTTATTTTTTTCGTACTGTACACAAAAAAATCTAGAGACTTTTCTAATAAATGAAAAACAGTTATATTTTCAAAATCTATACCATATAAATTAAAATATCTCAATTATGTCTATCATACTCGTATATGAAGCTTATAGTAATCCAAATCTCTAGATTGTAGTATTAAGTGAAATTGATTTATTTATTAGTATAATTGCTATACGTTTGTGATATTGCAAGGAGCTACAACTGGCGATGCGTAAGCTGAGCTTTGCATTTGTGTGAGTGCATATAGAATCGATTGCCAAAAAGCAGTATAAACCGGTTTAAACCTAGCAAAGGAAGCATCTGCATTCATTCTCACACAAATGCAAAACTCAGCTTAGGCCTCGCTGACAGTACTTGTTAATAATGAAATATTTAGTCGAACTAAATTGTCTCATTTGTAAATAAAAGGTGAAAAGCTGGAGACCAGAGATGTTTTTAATTTTCTTGACACATTTTTTTGTCATAAGTACCTAAATGTATACACGTAGCGAAATGTCGAAGCTAATTAACGAAGGAGTTGTAATTCGTGTAATTCCTTCAAACCACATGATCTATTAATTGTATAGATTAAACCCACACAGGATTAAGATTGATTAAAAATAAAAAAAACTTGTTCTTTTCCCAAACAAAATTTTTATGTGGTAGAAAATTTCATGCTTGAAAATTGATGATGATAGAAAATAAAAATGAATAAATTAATGAAGGCACGGCGACACAGCTGACAGGCACGACTAGCGCGATATCGCTCCACGCAGTCAGTTAACTCGGGACGCTAAAATTGCTCAGATACAGAATACCATGGTTAATTTTATGAAAACTATTTTTTATTGATTCTGAAAAAAACCTATGCAGGGTCAATCAGTGTCACCAGTAGATCACGCGGTTTGAAGGAATTACAAGAATTCGTTTAGCAGCCTGTATATCTCTATTTAATTAGTCGTCATCTCAGTATTCACTCTCCTTCTAGTCATATCATCTTTTACATTAACCATCCATCGTTTCTTTGGTCTTCCTCTACTCGTCTAACCATCCACATTCATACTCAAAACTTTCCTCACGACATATTCCTCATTCCTCTGCATCACATGCCCCATACCATGACAACCGATTTAAACACAATTTCTCAGTCACTAGCGCCATTTTCCTTGTGAGCCTGTGTTGAATTGATAATTGTCTCCAAGTTATCTCTAATTCCAATGATAACGGCATTGTAGAAAGAATATACCTACTAAACCAGGAAATTATCGAATGGTTTAGTGCTAGTATAACATAAACAGTTCCATTCTTTTCCTTGGCGAGTCGATACCTACCTAAACTGAGTCAGCCCAGAACTTAGCTAAAAGTACTTACTGCATTATCAGTAGCAACCAATTAGTTCCTCCAGTGTGCAGGTGCCAGGGCAAGCAGAACATAGTGTTGTGTCCCATCGCTTCCAGAACTACACCACATTTACATCCGGTTGGAGATGTTGGAGTTAAAATTTTATTTTGTAGAAAATTTTGAACTTTCAAAAAACTGTACACCAAGTGTGAGTTTTTTAAGTTACTACTGTAGTTGCGTCACGCCAAAAATGTCAAACAAATTTTTAGTCACGCTATTCGCCGCTAGTGGCTCTGCCTAAACTTTCATAAAGGAGAATGGGCAGATTTGCCCAAGTATTGTAGCACTTTGAGTAATATATCATTAGAAAGATATAATTTAGACAAACAATTTGTTGTATGACAGCGATGCTGAAATCTACATCAGTAAAAAGTTACAGGAGCTTAATGTTCCTTTACATCACAATAAAGTGTTTAGGTTTATTCAACGTATTTGTCAGCAATTCTAAAAGAACTTGACATATCATACCGAGACACGTAAAACTACCACGTGTATTAATAATACAAATCAAAATGGCGTCACTATAATGCATTACTGTGCTTAACTGGAAGTCGTACTATCGGAAATTGTGCTCACATTATGAGTATAGTTTGGTTGTTGGGATTTGCAAGGCATCAAAATGATTTTCACAGGCAAGTTTTCTAGATTATATATTCATGATCATATACAAGGTTAGTCGGAAAGGGGGTACTAATCCGAAGCCCACTTATAGTATCACTGATGACTGTTTGAAAGCAAGTGTTAAAATTTCAAAATTCGATATTTTTTTTTCCAAATAAAATGATTTTTATTTTAGTTTTTTCAAAAATTCTTCATCCCTGCTTTAGTTACAAATTCAGAAAATGGTGTTTCTAATTCATGACTCCAAATATGACCTAAAATGTAAACGCAGCTGATCATAACGGGAGATAGATAGATTTTAGAGTTTTTTTTTTGAGATTTTTGAACAACTGTTTCTCTTAAACTGTTGAGTTTTGGGAAAAGTTGTAGAACAAAAGTTATTCATTATTATGTGTACTTTAACACCCTTTCGGATTAGTACCCCCTTTCTGACTAACCTTGTATATATTTTATTTTAAATGATGAGAATGTTTAATAATAACGCAAAATATAAGTGTTATATTTCTATTATATATGGTAAAAGTGTAAGTCTTAATGTTATACTTAGTCTCCATATTACATATATTATTATGATAATGAATAAAATATACAAAATATCAGACAATAACCCACTAAACAAGTAGGTTATTTGCTAAAGATGCAATGTTTTAAATAATAAAAAAAAAGATTTTTATTACTTTGACGTCGCTGAGAGTAAAAAAAAATACATTTATGTGATGAGGGCAACTAGTACAACGTATAACCATATACCCTATATTGCTACAATGGTTGGGCAAACCTTCATACAAATATGCCCATTCTCCTTTTTGGCGTAACGCAACTACAGTAGTGGGTACCTAACGTAAAAAACTCATAATTGGGGTACTGATCATTCGTTGGCCATATGTGGGTACCAGTGTGTACTTTAGACGTTTTAAATTACCCACTATATAAGAATAGAATGGAAGAGTAGATATATAATTCTTACTACATAAGAGGCTGTTATACCCGAATAAAGATTCAATCCCAGTTTTTGAAGTATTCAGCGGTCTGATTACTGTATTGTATTTTATATTGATTACTGTATTTGTAGGAGTGGCTTGGCGGGTGTAAAGGTGTGTAGGACATAACACAAATAAACAACGAACAATAAAATTACTTTTAAATCGTTTATTTCAGTTTCGTAGTTTACATTCTATAGATAGATAGAAATATTTAATTAGATCAGATCACACAGCTAAGCGGTTGTTTTTAAGTGTACACATTATTATAAATTAATAATTCAACATTCGAATAATTTAATCCTTAACAAGTAACGTTTATAAAGTGTTCCCCAATCATTTCATGGTCGGCTCGCGATCGCGATCTAAACACAGATGTTACTCACTTATATACCACTAAACGCTAAATATTTACCATCATGTAAAAATATCGATAACATTCAATTAACGCGACTGATTCTTATTCGAGAACAAAAATATTTTTATATTATTATTTTTTTATTAGTAAAACTAGATGTCACTTAACATTAGTGTTAGGTAGCGACCTACCGACGGCGTATATGGCAACACTACATCTAAAAATCTCATTTTCTTTTAATGTGACACGGCAACACCATCGGCGTCCCCACAGATAATAAGTGCGTACTCCCGTATAAATAAATACTTAAAATATAACACGTACATTACTCTTTCAATAAATTTCTTATATACTATGTTACATGACAAGCACTTATTACCATCCAGTAGGATGTCTATTAATAAAAAGAAATTATATACTTATCTGGCAACACCAGACTAGCGTTGTAGGACCTCTTTAGTTATAAATCTTGAACACAATAGATTGTCCTTTTAGAATTACAAAGAAAGGCAAGACTTAGATCACAAAATTTATAAATAAGGTGGTAATACAACAAGAAATAATATACCCTCGAAATTGACTTAGATATGTTATTAAGGCATCGTGTGAATCGCACTAGGTAAATTGACGATTATAAATCTAAAGACTAATACAACAGCCAAAGCGAAATTATATGGCAATTAGCACGTAAATACATACCTACATAACAATAGATACAGGGTTTGAATTAGTCAGAACTAAACAGTCAATATATATAAATAAAAGATTTCAAAAAGCGAAATTAAATACTTGATAACACATTTTGTGCATTCACATTTTTTTGTGATTTTCGTTATTTTTTTTGTATAAAAATATCGTCAACAAGTTTCTAAGTAACGTTCTAAGGGTTGACATTGACCTTATGAAAGTTTATGTTGTCAATGAGGTCGAAAAGCACATCGCTGGACGTATCCTGCTTTTTTGACGCGACCCAGTCTCTGGCGTTAGCGACAACCGGTAGAATGGTTTTTTCGCTACAAAGCACACAAAAATACATTAGTCAATTTTTTTATGTCAAACAAGAATCGACTAACTCGATCGATTATGATTTCTGCGGAAAGTAGAATCGATTATCTACAACTCGATTCTCGTTGGTGATTCACTCGATGATAAAGCTTCTTATATTCGTCGTAGTGTTGTTATGTGACTGCCAAGAGAGAGGAAGCGTTAGATAGCTGTGCGTGGTGAGAGTCGTATTTACATGAGCTTCTGTTTGGCGCACTCGGGGCAGATTATGTCGGGTCCGTCGGTGATGAAGCCCTTGCCAACGAGGGAGGTCTTGCACTGGGCGCAGATGAAGCAATCGTTGTGCCAGTGGCGGTCCTCGAACGAGATGAAGCGGGTGCCACCGATACCTGAAAAGTATCGATTTGATTTTTAGTCGATTACGCTAAATTTATATTCGAGTATTTTTATTTAAAAACCTGAGAATTTGACTCAAGCGTTTGCCTAATACCGAGACCCTGTTGACAAAAACGGTAGAATTTTTATTACCAAACTGGGCATGATAAAGACTCGTATTTGCTTTATTATTGGTAAAGATACAAGAGTCTTAATTTCAAATAACAGGCTCGTAAAATCATACGAATCGGCCATAAGTCGAGAGTGATATTTAATAGCCGACTTTGAATGATTTTATTTTATATAACTTTCCTTTTGGAAAAACCTATGCATGGCTGGAGAATGAGTAAACAAATGTCTGCTATATCAACTCTTATTGATGAGATCTAATACCATTTTTAGCTAATACTGTACCCCATTTCATTTAATATTGGAACAAAGTGACCCACTAAGGCATTTTGAACCATTTCTTCATCAAATAAAGTTACATTTCCTATCCTAGGTTCATAAAAGCTTAGAAAAATCTCTGCTGGAAGGAAAACCGTTGTTTATTTCTATACATTTCCTTGTTAAAATGGGCCTTTATTTTTATTTATAACATCGTTAAATATTTTAACATTAATTTTTAGATGTTCTTCTTCTGTCTCATATGTACATATTTGTAATACTAACCGGTGATAGGCTTGGTACAGGAGGTGCACCGCTTGGCGAAGAGTTCTCCGAAGCACTCCGCGCAGTAGGGTTTCTCATCGCGGGACGTGAACCGCTGTCCGGCCAGTGACGTGTTGCAGTTGGTGCACGTGAAGCACTCGCGATGCCAAGGCTCGTTCTTGTAGGTCACGCCGCCTTGCGTGATGATCTGGTTGGGATAAAGTTGAGTTACTAAGATTATCTCTGGTACAGACGAGGAATCGATTTTTGTGTCCAGAATATCTTGTCAGGTGGAAAAAAAGGAAACTAAATTAAAAGTACTGATCTTGGCTTATTGTTGACATTTACAAGCAGCGCAGGTGCCGCCATTGACAATAGTCTATTTACTTTATGCTTATTGATTGAATATTCGGGTATTTTACTGTTTTAGCAGTGTTTAAGTTTATTTATAATTCTTCAGCGTGAATTACATAGAAACGGCGTAAGGTGCAGGCGTGGCGCAGGCGCGTCGCCTTCATACGTTTTCTCGTGCCGCTTCAAATCTTTTTCGTACAAAATGTATGAAAGAGACGCGCCTGCGCCGCGCCTTCACCTTACGCCGCTTCTATGTAATTCACGCCTTTGGATGATTCTTGGTAGATTCCTAAATTAGGAGAGATTCAATTTGTGATGTCTGTCTTGTTCAACTTTATGAAACGTTTTTTCATTTATCTTAGACATGGTATCTTATAGGTCAATTGCTATTCTGAAGCCTTGTAATTAAAGATACTGTTCACTGTTGTATAGATTTCTTACTTTCCAACACAAAATACACGAATCTGTGTCAACGATTGAATGTTCCGAACTTATCACAATCTCTCTATTCTCGATATTTCCTGTTATCTTTATGTAACTTTAAACAGGTGAATGCAGTTTCTCAGTTACATTAACGAGGCTATAAAATCGTAATAAACATTAAACAACATCTGTGCCACATAGATGCCATAAAGAAATTGATTGAACGAAGACTATCTTAGATTAATGGCCGGTATTTGTCTGTTTAATGATAATAATCGTATTCCGATAACCTAGTTCATCAACCACAATTGAAGAAAATTGGGACAATGAGTAAAGTGGAGTAAGGCCAGGATTAAGCTAGAAAACGATTAGAGGTATTCTCGGTTTTGTTGCAAGAAAACCCAGTTTTTAACCACTATTGAGACTGAACGATGTCATCATCATCATCTGCCTAGCCTTTTCCCAACTATGTTGGGGTCGGCTTCCAGTCGAACCGGATGCAGCTGAATATCAGTATTTTACATGGAGCGGCTGCCTATCAGACCTCCACAACCCAGTAACTGGGTAATACGATACTCTTGGTAAGACTGGTTGTCAGACTTTCTGGCTTCTGACCAACAGTAACGACTGTCAAAGATCTACAAATGACAGCCGGGACCAACGGCTTTACGTGCTTTCCGAGGCATGGAGGAAACTCGCTATGGTAAATGGTCACCCATCCACAGACCAACCTCGGCAAGCGTGGCTTAACCCGGAAGATCGATCTATGCGGCTGTAATTATTTAGCCACGAGCTCCTCCTCCTGAGACTGAACGATGTAAGAAGACTAAAAAATAGGCAACAGGCCACTTTATTGCTAGAATCTGTTCAACGAAAGATATGAGTCCTGACTTTACGATCATTTCGTAAATTGTAGAAGGAGACTGCTATCGAAAAAAAGCAAACGACATCATCAAAAACAGTGAATTAGCTACATTCAATATGATATTCTTTGTATGGTAACGTTTTGTAGTAAAACCCCAGGACTCACCTACGTTGATGAGGGAATAGAACGAGGCATATTTAAGAAAAGGGGATCTCATAGCCAGTAGTTTCATTTCGGTGATTTTTATGCCGAAATTGTGGGTATTTTCTGTGTCAGGGGATGAATTCCAGGTTGACAGGGATATGGAAGATTATCCAAACATGTCTTACCTTGTTGCACTTAACGCAGCGAGTAGCGAACTTGTCCTCATAGCAGCCCGCGCAGTAGATCTCCTGCTCGCGGGGGATGAAGCTCCTGGTGCCGATGGGGTTCTTGCACACGACGCAGCAGAAGCACTTCTCGTGCCACTGCCTGGTCTTGTACTCCATCTTCTTGGTTCCTGTAGCAAGGAAAAATATGATTTAGATTTAAAAGGTCGAATGGAAAACAAATGGCGTTGAATTGAATTTTCTCGGTAGGCGAGTATACTAAAATCTTAATCAAACTTTTAATCGTACAATATGATTTTTTCTCAAGAATTTTTGTCGGATTTAAAAGCAATAGGTAGATGCATTATTATTAGAATTATTTCTATCCTTTCAGTCACGGTACATGAACTTGTGTACTTCGGCGTGAGTTCAAGAAATACATAGTTCAGTCGAATTTAAACGGAAAACTTTTAATGTCAATTCCATGTGATACTCAGTTCAATAACTTCGTAAAATGCCTCCTACTAAATTTATGTAGTGTAAAATTCCACCCACATTTGCGCCAACTAAATACCTAACAAAATTCATGTTACATCTACATTTACTAGTTCGCTCCAACCATTCTACCCATTCCAATATCCTGGGTAATATATTCGTATGGTACATTATCATGCGATCACAATGGCACAATTTGAGGGACCATTCGATATGGAGATAGCTTTGCCCTTGCGATACATTTGCACCGATACGGCGCAAGGTCAGCGAGCCACGGAAATGACAGTTGGGAATGTCAACACCGTCATATAGGTATTTTATGGGGGGGAAGTGCAGTTTAGTGAAGGTTTACGATTGATAGTGCAGTTGTTTTCATCGTAATACAAACAGACGGGTGGCGTAATTCTTTGTGTCTATGAGGTTTTTTTTCGAAGAACCACGGGGTTTTCCGCCATTTTAAATTCTGAAGACAGTCAATAATTTTATTATTATTGGTATTTAAACTCAGGCTTACGCGGGTATTTATAGATTTCCGAATACATAGTTTAATCCGAAACAACATTAGAATGAGGTTCTAAATGAAAATCGGAGCCATATTTTGCTTTATTTCAATACTGGTAGAATCTTTGAAAGTCACGCAAAATTTCTTTAAGTTTATAACATATTATCTTACGTAATCTTTATTATGATAACATTTAATTATAACAACCAATACCATCGATTCATAATAAAGATTATTTTTTATTAAAAGAAGATTCTTCTCAACAAGGTATTAATAAATTACTTACATGGAAATATATAATTATAGTGGGAAAGTAATTTTAACAGTCTATAATTATTTTATTGATGGTTGTCAATTACCATGTTCGCTATAATGCCTACGTCATACATAGATTTGCCGGTCAGAGAGGGGTCAAGGACTTGATCCGAATCACGAATATTTTCAAAATTAATTGCTTTTTTTTATGAAAAAAGAGGTTGGATTTTTCATAAACTGCTACCTGTATACCTACTGTGTATACTGTTAGCTTTGTTTGAATTTAATTTTGCACATAAAATTTTATTAGACGACTAATTTAGAACGACTAGTTTTTGCGTGCGGAAACGCTATCTGAATTTTAATTTCCGTTTAAAATGTGTTGTTACAAAACCTAAGAATACTAACAGAAAAAAAGCATATCCTGCAGTTTCAGAAGCAATTATTAACAATCAGACGATTAACGATTATATATTTATAGATATAGCTTGTATTATTATTCATTTAATAGAGTAAATCTAAAATCCTGAATAACTTTACAATAGTGATTTTGGGCCGATTTTTTAATCGTCACGCAACTTTTATCTGAAGAATAATTTTGACGTTTTGATAGCTTTTGTATAGAAAATGTATGTCAAACCGCTTTATTTATTCCTCAGAAGAAAGTTACTTATCTGCCGATTGCAAAATCGGCCCTAAAAACAATAAAAAGTGAATTGTTCATCTTAACAAAAGTGCCAATATCTAATTAACAGTAGAACTTATCGCTTTATCCTCTGTTAGCTAACTTTTAAGAATCCCTCTCACCCTTATGAAGAAACTCGTTCTGAAGGCAACGGAAGTTCAATATTTAATGGCTATGAAGGCAGTATTTAATGTCTATGAAAACTTTGTCGAGATACCTTTTCAGTTTCCCTTCATTTTAATTCAGAACTGTCTATTGTACCTTTTATATTTCAATTTAAATATAGAATTTATGTCATTATGGTTTTTAATTATGGTTCATTGAGTTGATCAATCTTTTTTGTACGTCCATGGCTCTAAGGATATTCATTATACAGCCAATAGTCAAACTCGTGCTTGTTTTTTTCTGTGTGTCATGTTTACTGATTATGATATGATATTTATTATGAATATTTTTCTACAGTCAATAGTGTTTTTGGCACCTTGTAATTTGTTTGTTTTCTCGTGTTGGGTACATATTTTATCTTTAAACGTGCTTTGATCGCGTGTTTGGACGTGAAATGGTATTTTACGTCCTTGACGTTTGCATGTGACATTGAAACTATGGGATATTTGAGTGATGCACGCAACAGATGCACCTAGCAATCACCGAACGATTCTACAACCGTTCAATTTTCGAATATTTGATGTATCGAGCACCAATATTTAAACGGGTTTGTTATAAGTGAAGATATTTGGTACATGTTTTCATAACGTTCAATGTTTAGGTACTATGTACGGTAGCGACTAGGGTTTTCGCGTTCCCGGCCTATTTGAGTTCCCGGGAATCGGGAATTTTTTCTCACGATTCCCGGGAATTCCCGGGTACCCGGGAATTTTCATGTTTTTGTATAAATATAGTTTTTCTCGTATATTTCAACATTAAACTTGTGTAAGTAATTTAAACATGATAAATTGATAAATTGTCTAACAAACCAATCGACTTTTCCTATTAAAATAAAAAATTATACACTTATTTAAAAAAAATAACTAGGAACAGTTACAGTCATTTATTGTGCGACGTCGCGAGTTTCTTTAATGAAAAAAAGTCTCGTCAAGTTCTCTTCATATAATATGGCAAAATATTACGGAATAACAATAGGGTGAATGACTATAAAGGGTGATACCAAATTCGTGTAATACTTTAAAACCACATGATCACTGGTGTAGAATGACCGAGCACGGGATTTAGCTTGATTAAAAATAAAAATGAAGTTTTTTTTCTTGCGGTAGCGATATGTGATCGAAACATAACCAACTAATAAGATAGGTATAAATAAAAAAATAAAAATTTCTAAATAAAATTTTTACTCGTTGGAACGTTTCGACGCCACTCATCAATGAATGAAAGGACGGTGACACAGCTGGCTAGCACGACTAGCAATAAATCGTTCTTTGCAGTCAGTTAACACGGGGCGCAAAAAGGGCTCGAAAACAAAACTTTTTTTTTTGAAATAATCTATTTTGTATTTAAAATAAAAACTATTACCATACCAAACCATAACCATTTAGGGTTAATCTGTGATCAGTAGATCACGCTGTTTAAAGGAATTACAAGAATTCGTTTACACCCTTTATATTTTCATTATTTATAATTCTCGAAATTACGCAAAAGATAAGCATTGTGAATAGTTTCAAAAAATGAAACATTTACAAAAAAAAACAAGCGAAAATGTTTAAGACAACAGTACTGCGTGCTGACATCACGATACATTTACCCCATTTTAAGTTCACACCACGCAGTACATTGTCCGTTTCACGCGAGAGAGACAGAAAATGCTCTAAAATCCTAGGAAGCGTGCAGGCCCTTCATTTTTCATCATCATTTCTTCATTTCAAATAATTCCCGGGTACCCGGGATTCCCGCCTAATAATTCCCGGGTCCTAAAATCCCCAAATTCCCGGGAATACCCGGTTCCGGGTACCCGGGGCGAAAACCCTAGTAGCGACATGTTTCTTTTTTTAAATATTGCACAGATTATGTCATTACAGCAATGACACACAATAGTTCATTGAATTCCATAATAATTTAACGAATTATAAGTCTCATTTTAATTACTAGAAATACATATTTCTAACACGTTTACCATATCTCTGTTAACAAATTATCTTTAAAATAAATGGAAAACATTAGATAGAATGTTAAATCCGTTTAAACTGTCCAACTTTACGCGCACGTTAAAGTCTTAATCATTATAGACGCGGTTGTAATGGGAAAACTTTTCTATCAGCGTTGTATATTTTATCTACGACAAAAGCGAAACAAGTTTGCTTGTCTAAGTTTAAACGAGTCATGTTTTGTTGATCATTTATTTCCGAGGCATTTTTTAATAAACTACAAAGAAAGAAAGAAAAAGCATTTATTTTCACATCCAACCGGACGCTTAGGGTGCCTTTCCACCAGCGATGTGCTATGTAGCTATGCTGCGAAAATGTAAAAGCTAAGCTACGAAACTATGCGACCGTTTCCACTGATGCTAAGCAATGTAGCTGTGCGAGGAAGATGCGCATCTCGAGCTATGCGACGTATCGATAATAGGGAAGGCACGGGGAGCGGCGGGCATAGCTACACTACTCGCGACCATCCATAGCTCGCATCTATAGCACGCATCCACATCATACATCCTTCCATATAAAAAACGTAGCTTAGTTGAATCAGTTTCCACCAGTGCTATGCTATGTGGACGAATGGATATGATTGGTGGATATCAAACGCATCCAAAGCAACGTTACATAGCACATCTCTGGTGGAAAAGCACCCAATATACTTCTTAATGCCGCTTACACGCTATCTACGCTTCTAATTTCTGATTCTAATTTCAAAATCAATCCTTCGTCTTTATAGTCTGTGAGAGAAACGAAAGTGACATGAAATTCGTTGTCCGCTGAATGTGGCGAACTTGCATTTACATTATTATAATTTATAATACTATATTGTAATTTTTCCTGAAACTTATTGCAGAAAGGCATGCCTTATAAGTTTTAAATTAATACAAATAATTATGTCATCCGAACTTGTGAGATATCGTCCTTTATTTACTCACTGATAATGAATTTAGAAAATCTTAGTGAAGACATCAATTAATTGTATTGTCTTAAATTATTGCGAACGAAGTCTGAGAACTTGTCTAGTTTAGACAATCTTTAAGTATCGCGTGTCTGACAAGTCGGAAACTATAGCATTTGTGGTTCGTGACTAGACTCCGGTTACATCTGCAGTTGTGGGGTCTCTGAACTTTACTATTATCGTATTTCGCATCGATTTTGGGAATCGTTGCAATATGCGATTCATTTTTCATGCTTTTTTGTGTTATTTATTTTTTGTTGTGGTGTAGTCTGTGAGTATTTGTTATGTTTTTTAGAGTTTTTGGTTTCATCAGTTTTAAGATAACTTAGTTTCGGCCTGTCACCGCCACTGACAGATGTAGACGTTCCATTGTCAATAAAATGACAGCTTTAAAAAATCTGATAGCCTATTCTTTATTCAAAAGTGCCTATAAGTACTTTGATACTAATTGTTCATCAATGATGCAAAAGAAAAACAGTTGAAAGACTAATATACTCTCCACGCGATTCCTTGATAGATGCATCGTATATACAACCATAAATATTAAAGCTGTGAACACACGATACAGTTAAAGCGTTCCACTTTTCCATTGTTCGCAGTGAAAGGGCCCTTACGCCCACCGGTGCTATCGGACAGTCATAACTAGGCTATTTCATTTGCAAATTGTTACAGTTAACCACGGGGTACAACAGCGTAGGCAGATTTATTAATCGCAATTGGATATCGAAAACTTTTTGAATTTCGCATCGAAGTATATATTTGGAACCGTATTTTAATTCATTTTATTGCAATACAGGTTCTTAGTGAATGCTTCTAAGTGGCAATTAATTAGAGTAGTTGGAATTCGTTAAATTGTGATTAGATACATTAAAACTATGTGGTATAATAGGCTTTACTAGCAAGTAAGAGAATATATCGCTACTTTGGCGTAATAATGACACAATTCAAAAAAGCTTATTTTAGAGGAGAGCTTTTTAAGATTACATTGTTGAAGAAAAATGGCGCCAAAAAACAAGCAATGGCAATGACATTTTGTGTCTCTGCCATATCGACCATGAGTTTTATTCACAAAAAAATAAGGGCTATTTTGGATTCCGCTGTCTCCTTATCTAGTGTGAACATTTTGGATTGTGTCATTATTACTCCAAAGTAGCGATATGTGATTTTAAAACATAAATACAGAAAGTTTTACAAACAACGCGAAGCTGAACGAAGAAAAAAAAACTTATACCTACGAAAAAAAATGTGACAGTACCGGTCAAGCTCTATGTTTACAACAGTTCCAATATTATCATATCCCTCGTGGGAGCGGCATTGCATCGGCAATTAATGAAACTCGTTAGCTAAGCTTTTAGTGTCACCGAGAAAGTTGTTTGCTCCGTTTCTCGCAGCGTGGGATGAGGATATGCTTAATATTAATGATATTTTAATCTGAACAGCATGACGCGGATATCTGTCAGATACTGGCCGAAAAGGAACTGGGACCGTTAAAACTTTAGCTGGAATTAACCTCATTATGACCTCATTTTAAAATGGAACTTTTTTTGTTCAAATTGAAACTTTTGCCCACATCTATATCTGCGTGTGGATAAATCGTCACATCCACGGCAAACTTACGAATCTTCTGAGGTAAAGTTACGAATGTGCGTTTTTCTCATCCAAGTAAAATATTGAACATCTGTTGATTGTATCTTAGGTAGAAAGGTTGTATTTTGGAAAAAAAAATGCCATAATAACCGAAATACTTTTTTTTCTATTCTTCACTACAGCGGAGACCCTGTAAAATGCATATTTTGTAGATGCGTAAGTAGGCCGTGGTTGTGAAGATATTATACATTTGATGAGCATTGTTGTTAGACCTAGCCTACGACCATATTTCGAGAGCACCCAGAAAACAAAAATTAAGCCGTTACCATTTCTACTAAACAATTCTTGTGTTTTTTTCTCAAATCTGCATAATAACAAAACGTTTATTATTATGTGCATCAACAGTAATGAATGATTACGTTATGATGCATTGTCGGAGCATCGTTTGTCCAAGTTATTAGCGTGTGGTTAACATCAAATACATACGAGTGAGTTATGAAGGCCGGCGCGGTGATGTCAGCCGGTCAAGTGTGGGCTTGGGCAAATATTAACGAATTGACGGAGGCAGACGGAGGCTTATTATGGGACGTAGTAAAAGTATAATTTATAACGCCATAATATCGGCCGCAGCACGATCAATAATGTACTTACAAAAGAATTTCAATTAGGATTTTCGTAGTAGAATTTTTGTAGGAACATTTCGCTAGTGAACACGCAGCCTTAAAGAATTGTACGTTCAAATTTTTTCGCAGAACTTTTATTGCTCGCGAAAATGCAAAATAAAAAGAGGGTTTCATTCATTAATTTTGTAGCGTTATAAACTTCCACTGTACGGCTTGTTGTGCATTCATTAACTTTATGAAAATGCTTGAAAAGTTACTTCTGTAGGTAATGCTTGAAATTTTTATCCAATAGGTAAGGCAAGTAGGCTATTAAGTAAGTAAAAAAATCAGGTTACTATCGAATAAACGTTTCCTTCCCTAAAATCTCTGGCCTTTTTTCTTAGAAGATAATATTTTAATCATTATGACATTTTTTCTACAACAATTCTTAATTCAAAATCAGTAATGACGTCATCCTCCCGTCATCAAAATTTCCGTCCAATTTTCGACTTTATGTCGTCGCGCTAACATATTTTCATACAATCGCGGCATCGATTATTTTAACAGCGTGTCTTGATTTGTTTTGCCATGCTAATATGACACAGTGGGACATGACTAATGAAAATTTACACACCATTGTGTACTAAGATCTCAATTGATACGTAATGAAGTGCTCCTTTGTAAAAGGCTTCAATGTCAATGTTATTTTGTTACAAGACACATAAGACGCCATTAGAATCTAGTTAGAAATAAGGCTGAGTAACTCTATACCATAGACAAATATGTTACCTGCTATAAGTAGAATAGGTAGTGTTCCATTTGTGAAAATCGGTGCTTAAGAATTTAACATATAATAATATTAGGATTAGCACTTTTTGGCTTTCGTACCTACTTTCTTCAAATGTTAAATTATTTTCATTTCTGTAAATAAATCTGTTACAGACACTTACAAGTTTATGTAATGTTTTTTAAAGACTAGATGGCGCCGGCATTTCCTGTTTGACTAGCTCTGAAAAGAAAAGCCAAACAAACGAAGAGGTCAAGGTCTCTTTTAAAGTTTACATTATGGTATAAAAACTATGCGAGTGTGATAATGCAGGGCAACGTCTGGAATGGTCTTTCAATAAAAGATGACCAGGTTTCCCTTAAAACTTACTTATTTTTCTTCGCTTTGTCCCTCATAATGAGGGTTCGAAATTCAATGCCAAAAAGAAAGTAACGTTGAATTTCCCATTACCAAGAAAAGTATCTGAATGTAGATAAATTTTCCATCTCTATAAACGAAAACGGAACCGTTTGTTTCAAGAAATATCTAATAATCAAAATGACAGTAATACCTACTATTGGTACTGGTAAAATTGAAATAATACCCATTTCTCATTTTATAGTCGTCATAAAGCACGGAATGAAATTCCTAGCATGCGAATCGGTTCAAAGAAATTTTCCGATGGTAGGTAATGATGTCGACAGTCCGCCATTTTGCAGTTCCTTAAATTGATTATGTACGTGTATGAGCGTGTGTTGCGTGCACATGTGCTGCACGTGACGCCAAATCTGATAAGAGGATTTGTTTGTTGGAATTCACGTTGAAAATGGAAAAAATTAATTAAGTACTGTTTCAGACGTTAAAATCGGATTCTAGCTGTGCTAAAATATTTATAATTGAATTTCGAATATGGAAAAAAGGGATCGATGAAAAAAAAAGCTGAACTTCTTCTTTCCATTTTCTTTTTTAGAATGTGACCACAGACAAACAGTATACAGTTTTTAGTTCGATTGAATTGTACCCGTAATTCCAAAAATCCTTACGATTGCCTACCCTTGAACTTTGACGTCGTAAACTAAACTGTTCGACTGGTTGTAAACAAGGTTCGCCCCACATTGCCACGAGCCACAAGCCACCTGACACTATAAAACTGAAGGGAAGGTAGGTACCATATGATTTACGTACACGCTCTCCTATTTCCGCATAAGCTTTGATCGGAACTATCACGATTTATTGAAAGGAACACTGTCATGTCATCAAGCAAGTAGTTTGAAATACTTTTTCTTTTTATGAATATATGACTGACAGATATGTTAAACAGAACTTTTTACAAAGGAGGTTTGAGTTATGTTACGTTAGATTAAAAATAATAAAGAAAAATGCAATTCTTATTTCAAATTTCAAGCGAATGCAGTGAAGACAGTTGCGTTCATTTAACGATACTTTCCACTACTTTAAATTAGAGATAGCATCTGTCTTGAGAAAACGATTTCCCTTTAAATTTATTTAAATTTTAACCAACTGTATCAAGTATTTACCTTGGGCATAATGATCTGCACGTGTACATCAATAAATAGAGGTTTGTCTAATACATCGACTTACTATTACATGACTTATGAGGTTAAAATCAACGAGATAAGGGGCACGAAGGTCATGGTAATCCGCCATCTGTTCCTACATCCATATACAGTTGTAATGCATCACTGCCAATATCAAGAACATATTTACGACCTTACACCGCGAATGTAAGGTGTATTTTTGTGGTTTTAGTACTTTTTATGACGTCATTTGTCATTATAATTGGCACCGAGAAATTATTTGCACCTTGAACTGTGACTTAAGGTTGAATGAAAGTGGGGTAATGTAAGATGAAGGATTTTTGTATTTTTGAAAATGGAATCTTATTTGAAGACAAGTTTCTTTACAGAATTTGACGAGACGGAAAAGTGTCGACTTGCATTCTCAGTTCGGAGTAAAATGTCGACACAAGCCCCTGATTCAGAATCTTTCTATGAATCAGTTGTCGGGTTTGCTATCTCCTTTTTTCTCCGATTCTCTTGTAGAGAGAAAACGAGTTACTATACGCTGTTCAACGACAGATGAGTCCTGATAGAGCGGCCATTCCGTAAATTAAAGCCGTAAAAAGACTATCAAAAACCGCTATACTATCCATGTTTTGTGTTTTTTAAATATTTGATATTCTTCGTATTTCTACGTTTTGTTGAAAAATCTCGATCTTACGTTGAAAAGGGTATAAACCAATTCGTTCGAAAACTGATGGCGCCGCTGGTCGCGAGTTCATTTTCCTCATGGGAACAAATATTAATAAGGTCTATAGACAAGCAACACAAGTATTTTCAATTCTTACTTAGTACATGTGTGTGTGATTTGTGTCTGAAGTGTGTGTGAGTGTGTGTGTATTGTTCGTTCGTAACTTGTAATGTGGTTTTGTAATTAGATACAAAGACAACGAAGGGTAGTTCAGGTGTTGCTAGCCTAAATAAACAGTCGCATGGAACCGGGAAACAGGTTAAATTAACATAGGTACTCTCTGTGGGATAGTTACATTTCATTATTCATCTTTACACAGCCATTTACTCGTTAAAAGTAAACATTGTAAACTACGTAAAAATATAAAAAAAAAATATAAAGCTCAATTAATATCTCATAAATCACAACTTTATAACTCAAAACGTATAAAAATTACATAAAAACAATAAAATTCAATTAAAACCCTTGACCTATGCGAAATATGTATTACACATACATTTTGGGACAATCAAATAAAAATAAACGTGTTTTATATGGAAATTATCGTCAGACAAATTATTACGAGTGTTGAGCAAGTAGGTCACATATTGTTATAACCTTAAATGACGCTGTATAATTAACATAACATTTTATTACCTACATAGAAAGCTGGAAAAAATAAAAAGTATAAAATTTATGTATATTTCGTGCCTGCCTTTTTATTTAATCGCTTTGTCAGTAATAAACCGACTTATAAGGCAAGTGGTAAATTTGTGTGCTTCAAATGTCCATAATAGCCGGAGAATACTCGAATTACCATGCAAATTTTAAGGTTCTCATAATATAAAGACATAAAATTATTATTAGGATAATCAAACGATGTTATATTTATTCCGAAAATGTTCATATTTTGTTCTTCTAAATTTAAACTTGACAATCAAAATCCCACGCTTACTGGCTGTCGATAAAATAGAATTTATGTTATCTGTGGATTACCTTGATCTTGTTAAAGTTAAAAATATTGTTATTTGTAATTTACTATATGTTTATAATTAATATATGAATATATAACGCTTCATGGTTAGATTTAATATAATAATATATAATTACACAAGTGGGCGCGTTTTGTAATCAATAGTTTATGACGCTTATGTCCTCTACTAAATTAACATTGTCTAAGAATAAAAATACAATAAATTCCCATTGATTTAATTTTCGAACCATTTCTCCAGGCTTAAATAATTTTGAATAGATTACATCATAAAAAATTCGATTCGATTCGAAGATAAATAAAAAAATCGTTTTTTTTTTAATCCTTCTCTTGACTGTATTATCTATTCTATCTATTGCACAGATAATACAAAGAGTACCTTGCCTTACGAATAGAGAGCCCTTGACCATCGTTAATAGTTTCATCGATCGATTGGTACTCTGAAGTCATTATTGCTCTACATAATCAGTTTAAACATGCATAATTATTATTTTACAGCCTATCGCAGCCTACCATATTGTAATTTTAAAACACCCGTATGCATGCGTAAAGCAGAAAATGTTCACGTACATTTCCGTTTCCCCTCTTTTGAAAAGCGAACGTAAAACTGCGTCGCATACTTTTTAAACATGGCGGTAACGTTACATATTTATGTTTAGTAATGCTGTGTGTTGAACCGTCTGAGTACCCGGACATAGAATAACATTTTTCGCAAGAGGATATTACGAAATTATACGGGAGCGTTTAAGTTTCCGACTTGTTTAACTCGACGACTAGGTTCAGCGCTGTTTTTCATGTAAATGCGGGTAATTTGTATTTTTTGTCGAGTTGTTTACGTGAACGTAGTTTTGTTTGTACGTTGTAAACATATGAACAGGGTATTCATGTGTATTATTTAAATAGATGATTAAACAGTACATTCATTTTCAAGATTTTCAGTAAAGATTTTGTTTGCGAAGGAATTAAACTCCTACTGTTTGTATTTTAAATTATATTTATGTAGATATTTTGACTTTAGATGTCTTTCAAATAATATTCTGTATTTTAGTGCTGTAATTTATTACCGGTCAATAAAACGTTACTCCCAAGAATTGGGTCGATATTGGATCACATTTGGATGTCTATGAATAAACTTTGATAACCCCACGCTACTTTGAAGTCTAAATTCAATTTATAACGTGTATAGTCGTAAAATTATATCTATAGTAAAAAGTTCGATTACTTTTTAAATCTATACATCCGCAGGTGTATCATTTCCTGTGCCTGTATGCTGGTGCCGTTTAAAAAAATATTATTTGTCTTTGATGTTGTAAATACGTTTTGAAGTTCCCTTGTAAATACGTTGATTCTGTCTAATTCTTTATTTAAAAAAAAATATGTCTGTCGACAAAGAAATCGATACCATTTTCGATGAGACCTACACGGTATTTTAAATAATTTTCATTTGAGTAAGTTATAAAAAAGACTACTTAGGTTATTACAAACAGTAAGTTTACATAGTGTCGTTTACAATAGTTTAATAAATAATATTGGTTGTACCTCTGTCTACTACTCTGAAAGGCGAATCATCATTGACTTACAAATGTCGGTGAAGGCTGAAAGCTGACCGTAAATTAACATTTACTGAGCATTGGGTAAACATGCATTTTTCACTTATATTATGAACAAAACTTAAAAGAAGCCCAACCAACGTGTAATAAATGTCGGTCGAAGAAGACATATCGACAAATATCGACATTTGACAAACGCAAACATGGCTTTGTAAAGTCACACCTTCGGAAACGATTTGTTTTTCTTTTTATGAGGTAATAATTAGCATGTTTAGTGTACCCTTACGAGAAAATTTTCCACCAAGATTACTGTAACTCTATCTCACGAGGAAAAGAAAAAAAACCTCTGCATTCTTTTATTAAATTTCCCGATATTTATAAAGCGTAATGAGCTGTTAAAGATGCTTGTATTTTATTTTGCTACCAATTAAAATTACGTCGGAATACACACCATTTAAGTATTCGCTAATTATGTAAGTACACACGCCTGTTTTACAAATTAAACATTACCAAAAACGATTACCATTACCATTTACTTAACAAACATATGAACGTGCGATTAAATGAATTAAAACCTGACCTCCATTAATGACAAGATTAATTGAATGAAAAGATAAGAGCCGTTCATTGTTCATTCAATTAATGAACGAAGTAACGGTTATGGTGTCTCGAATTAAGAACCTTTTATGAATAAATGCTAATGAATTCGTTTTTTTATTCAAATATTCGGAATGAAAGAATGAAAGGACTTCCTTCCTAAGTGGAAGATTAATAAAAGTTATTTTTTATTGCTTTCTGCTTTTTAAATACATAAAGTACCTCTTTGGATGAAAATCCATAATTCTTTATAGAGAGACAATCTACAGACAAATTTTCTGATATAATAAAATCAAGTTCCACATTTGGAATACATATGCTTTTTTTACGAAAAAAAAGCAAATGACCAAAGTTCTGTAATAATGGGAGTTATTACAGTTACGAATTGTTTGTGGAATCGAACAAAAAATATGTCTAGACAAAATAATTTATCTGTAGTTAAGTTCGCGATTAGAAACGTAGGAGACATAGTTGAAGACGTTATTACACAAAAGATTTTTGTGTTCACATTTTTATTAGCTACAAGCTTTTTTATTTAAAATTTTATTCACATTTTTTTCTATCGTTAAGGTTGTCGACACGGTAAATGTTTGTGATAGGATCTTTCTAAGCTTTATAATTCGAGTCACGGTTTTTAAAAGCGTCGTTGTAATTTATGGTAAGTTTTGAGAACACGCGAGATGTGTTACTAGCTGTAAAGTTGTAGCTAGTTACAAAATAATTAGCAATAATGAAAGATTTTAACTGTTGGTATTATTTGTGTAGAATTATGAACGATGTGTAAAGTGATTTGCCTGATTATTTTATGTCAATGCCCCAGTTTAGAAATGGTGTCGAGAATTAATTGTTAAACAAACATTTCTAGATGTTAGGCTTAGTAGGACGTCATTCTAGACCGCAATGGCGCCTTTAAACCTGTTTTAATTGAGGAAACCAGTTTATAGAAAGTGTGGCTTTCGTAATTACTTATTCATGGATATTTCTACTTAATATCTTTCATTTAAAAACGATTATTTACTAACTTCAGAAAAGCGTTCTTTCGTCAAGATAAGTAAGATAAGTTAATAACAAACAATCACGTCAACGTTATGAAGACATCACGAATTAATCTTGAACGTCAGAAGCATTTTAAGATAAACCGCTATACTCCATAGTATCCAGGACATAAAAAAAAAAACAATAAAAAAAAACACCTGCAATTGTTTTCCTGGCATCACCAAGCAGGCACTGATCTCTTAACGCACAACAAAACTTCTTATTTTCTCTTTCAGCGGTTGCATTTGGGAGGAACATAGACAGAATTGCGACATCTTCATTATTTTCCCGCGCCCGTCTTATCCTGTCCTGTCCAACTGTTTTTGTTGTTAAATGTAGACGTGATTTAAGATCTTCACTCAACACGTCCGCTGACATTTTTGGCTGTATGAGATGTAACGATGCTAGTTAAAAAAAATAAAAAAGCGCGCCAAGTTTGACGTTTGCCTTGTTCGGATACGCGCGTGTGTAGGCTTCGCGGCTCGCGGTGCGGTACTGAGCGGCTTGACGGACTACTCCGAGGGAGCGTGTTTGTGTAGGCATGATGTAGGCTGTCGATTAACTTAATTGATTGGACGCGATAAGAAATGTTTCGGATTCCCTTCAGAGATGTATCTCGTTGATGCTACGAGGAAGTACATCGTTGGTTCTAATTGTCTGAATAGGCGTTTGAAGATACCGCTGCAATTATTTAGTTTTTGTTGCTAGGTTTTGCAACCTACATGGTTTCTAGCTATCGATGATCAAAATAATCATCAGGCTGTTTTTGTTAGTCAACGCATCAACGACCGTGTGACATTTTAAGTGACATCACTTACTAAATTCTAGGCCAGGTGCACATTATACCAAATTTCTGTCACAAAAATTCTGACGCATGCGTGTAGGCACTTTACGCATAGGTACTTCTTGTACTAGACCCGCAAGAGTGTCAGATCCGGAAAATTCCTAAGAATGCCTTCCGGTGAGCGTCAGAAATTTTCTGACAGACAATTTTTGCAGCCGGGCTAGGTAGAGAGCCTACTTTGGGAAAAAAATTGACAGCTGAACACGAAGTTAGGAAAACAGTTTATTAGTAACATTATTAGTAAAATGTCAGTAATATGCATAACAAGTGTTGCGTTTTAAAACAAAGGTTCTTTATGAATGGTGCATGTAATTATGTTACTGATAAAGCTAAATGCACGTGCTACATTACAGTTAATCGATGTCACGTTTTACAAACGGATATCCATAAACTAAGTAATAAGTATTCTTCGTTAAGAAATAAACTAACTTAACCTAAGGTTATAGTTAATTATTTGAAGTAAATCATCATCACATAATTTTTAATAATATAATAATTTTTATTCAGAAGTGGCCAGCTAAGGGCCGCGAACAACCTCCGGCCCGTGAACGGTTTTACTCTGGCCTGCCAATCCTCTCCTTTAGAGGAAAACTGTATGGCCATAACAAATAGCCGTCATTATTTGAGCCAAAAATGTTAGTATTGGCAGCACAAAATACATTTTTTATATGTAGTTTGGCCCTATGCAATAATTCTTGTTTTTTTTCTGGCCCTTGATGAAAAAAGTCTGGCCACCTCTGGCCATACTAATAAAAAAATGTCGTATCGTTTTCGGAAAAGGCAAAAAACAACTCTATGGATATCTCGAAGTACTTTTTAGTAGAAGAGCTAGTTAAACTAAAACACAAAGAGTCGTTATGCGATTACCTAGAACCCGTTCTACATCCAACTTCCACAAAGTCAACCATATGTTTTCAATCACTGTTTAGTAAACGCAGTCTTATATGAGATGTTCTTGAGATGCAACTCAATGTTAATTTAAGCACGGTTTTATTGTTCCCGAGACCTAGTAACGTGGCATTGCTGCCTACGATCAATTTGTGTATTTATTTACTTTACATAAATGGAGACTAAGGTTGTAGACTATCTATGTATCTATCGAAGTATGTTCTGTAGCTGGTGTTCATCAACATTTATTCTCTGGTTAAACAACCGTTTACTCGAAAAGTGTACCAAAAAAATTAAACACGGTTTTAACAAGTGTCTAAACTTTTACAGTACGATCAATCTACCTATATCTTACTCCTTACAGTCGGTCAACGTAGAACATTGTCGCAGAGCAATCGTGCGGGGGGTTGCGGGGTGAAGAGGGCGGAGGTTATGTCCCGAGTAGCCATATTGCATTTTGACATTTCATAGGACCTGTCAAATGTATGGGCGTTGACCCACTGTATGTAGTAAGTAGGTACATGATCCTTGATTTTCAATCGA
Organism: Amphipyra tragopoginis; assembly: GCA_905220435.1. NCBI lineage: Eukaryota > Metazoa > Arthropoda > Insecta > Lepidoptera > Noctuidae > Amphipyra > Amphipyra tragopoginis. Next base: position 5,155,692 of record HG991997.1, on the reverse strand, counting down.
TATAAAATAATTGATGACATGACTCAATAAGAAAACAATAGTACTTATCTCAAAACTTCTTATTCAACTTCAAGATAGTAGTCATAATAAAATATTAATTAAAATTACGCACATTGACATTTACACAACAACCTCGTTACGTTGACCACGCTATAAAAATGATCAAATCAACTCAAATAATATTGATTTGACGCCATAAATCACTTGAATGGACGATGTAATCTGTGCACGAACATTTATGATGAATATTAAATAATTAAAAACGGACCAACTGGGATGATGCCGTTTTCTAACACTAGATAAACAACTTTTATTAAACAGTTATGAAATATAAAAATACGGTAAAAGGGACTTTATTTTTCATGCAATAAAGGTCTTGTATACAGGGTGGTAATTTGAAATGGGGCATGAAGGGCAACTACCTTAACCATTGTAGCTACAGGAAAACGTTCTTAGAAGACCACCCCTAACTTTTGGGATAATTTCAATCGGCATTCACAGATTTTGAAAAAAAAGTACAGTCAGCGAGAAAAATGGCTGTTTTAACAAAACTTTTTTATGATGCCAATCGATCCCATTTCCCATAAGGATCAAAAAACTCTTCCGGACCAACTGAGGTTTGAGTACTAGAAACGTCAGAAATAACAAAAAACTATTTGAGATGGGTTAGTTATAAGGGCAGCTACCTTAATCGTTGTCGCTACAGGAAAATTTTGATAGGAGACTGGCCATAGTTTTTGACATTATTTCGAACTGCATAAAAAGATATTGAAAAAAAAAATTTGGTACAGTCAGCAAAAAAATGGTCAGTTCTTACAAAATTCTTTTATGATGCCAATCGATCTTATTTCCCATAAGGAACAAAATACTCTTCCGGACCTACTGAGGTAAAAGTACTAGAAACGTCAAAAATCACGAAAAACAACATTTTGTTAAAAGTGACGTTAAGGCTGAAAAAATAAATTACGTTATTTTCAAAATCTGTGAATGCAGTTCGAAATATTTTCAAAAACATGGATAGTCTCTTAAAAACATTTTCCTCTAGCCACAACGATTAAGGTAGCTGCCCCTATTACTACCCCATCTCAAATAAGTTTTTTGCGATTTCTGACTTTTCTAGTACTCCAACCTCAGTTAGTCAGGAAGAGTCTTTTGATCCTTATCGGAAATGGAATCGATTGGCATCATAAAAAAGTTTTGTGAAAACAGCCCTTTTTCTCGCTGACTGTACTTTTTTTTCAAAATCTGTGAATGCCGATTTAAATTATCCCAAAAGTTAAGGGTGGTCTTCTAAGGACGTTTTCCTGTAGCTACAATGGTTAAGGTAGTTGCCCTTCATGCCCCATCTCAAATTACCACCCTGTATATTTTTGCTTTGATAAAGTAGAAATAGGGCGTTTATGAATGTCATTACCGTTTCGAAACGGTAATGACAAAACCTAACTTTTGTTTTCGAGTGATAATTGATCGTTATGTATCTTTTGTTTGAATAATTACAGCAATGGTTGATTTTATAACGATGGAAGCGATTTTCATAACCAGCAGGACAATTTTCGAGAAGTGTCTGAGTAGAGAGAGGAAAATTACAATAACTTATGATCGTCGTAATATCGATTGTCATTTTATTGCTTGCTATCAATCGTGCAATTTATCTTGATAAATATAATGTAATTATATTGAATTTGCTGATAAGTTATTATTTTGTAATAAGGTTTTATAGCTATGTAATTGTAAAGTCTTTGAATTTGACCCGCCTACACTAACGAATTAGGTATGTCCTTCCGTGGACATCTAGTATAAGGACGGGAATGATGAACATAATTACTGTCTAGATGTAGGCTAATCTTGACAAGCCAGGTGCATGCTTTAAATAAGCGCCACTTAGGCCACTAAAACTGACGTCAGTCAATGATTAGGTTATTCTAAATTTAAAATTGATTAATCGTTGTTTTCTTATAGAGTGATTGTTTATGGTTTTGTATTGTGACAGTTTTGTTTGTTTAAAGACAGGTATTTTGAAGTGTGACCAAAGTAGCGACTTTTAATTGAATAGGTATACAATGCCTTGTGCGTGGTTCTGTGTAATGAGTTTCTGATTAAGTATGAGATTATGATAACGAGTTAGTTAATTTTTGTATTGTGTTGCTGTAATTTGTCTCACAGCTGTCAGATGTAAATGATGTTATTGCACAGTGATGTATTGTTGTGTCCTATGACATTAATGTAACTTGAGTCATTACTTCCGTATTTATTTTATATACTTTTTGTAAAGTACTGTCATTATCATCATATCATCATTATGTCATTATTATTTTATACTGCATAGGTAAACGTTCTTCTTTCAAAATGAGGGTTATCTAGCTAAGATAATGTTTATAAATAAAATCATGAGAATGAAGTATGAATGCCTATGTACTTGATAGTTTATACCTAAATAGAGCTAGGAATGTCATCAAGTGCAATAATTAATCCTTATGTAAGTGATAGTAGCGATAAAATATCATTACCGTCACCACGACATGTCCGACCTCAATCATTACCGTTTTGTTTTAACTCCAAGTTTGATTTTACATTTACACCCGATTTCGATGATTCACGTTGAAATACAAGATCGTGAAATGTCTCGTATAAGGGCACACGAGCGAGGCAAGGCCGTTCAGTTTCCCATAGTAAAACACAAAGATGTCCGGATTATCGATGTTATTTTGCCATTAAGAGATCGCGTGTTTTTTCACCCACGCGTGTGACTCAAGCTTTACTTAGTGTCACAGCGATAAATAGATGATCATATTAAATTCGAGGCGTGGTATAGACAATCGTATTTTTTTTCTAAAGTTACAAGCTAGGAAGCCATGTGGGCTGTGTAAAACTGTTTTTATTTGCGATGTTCCGATTCAATTAACGGTTCTTTGGCCGGTTTTGTATAAGTGTTTATAGAAAATAGAATGATCTGAAGAAAGAATTTATTTATTTGAATAATTCATTAAGCTATCTTTATAGATTTTGAACGTTCAACCTTTTATAATACAGATATAAAAGTAATATATGGACATAAATCGAAATGTTTACGATGTAGACCGAGCTTCATTCATGATTAAATCAAATTAAAAACTAGTAATAATATTCAGTTAAAACATGATTTAATAACGCATACAAAACGCGTCTAACCAAATACCAACGAACGACGTCACCGGACCAGCCTTTGATTGGCTTATCCTTCAATGCGTGTCCACCTCAATAAGGATTAATTAGAATTAAAAGTACCGTTACCTTATTACCGGTTCCTATTTTTTTAATAAAACCGTTAGTTAACGGTGGTATATCCTGGTGATATTTAGAAAACTGTAACTTCAATTGGATTTTAAAATTACGGCTATTTTTTTGCAATAAGTAGCGGGCGAGTTCGTAATTCAAATCGTCTATAGCTATGGAATCGGAAGCCATATTAGTTTGGTATTGCGGTTACTACCTAGATTACAAGTAATTTAATCTGTTCATACTTTGAAGAATAGTCAATGGTCAAGACTGCCTTATGAAGTTGTATATCAAGGTTTCTTAGAGGACTTAGAAACTTGATCACTCTGTCATAAGGAATTATGTCATCATATTGCAACATCTTATTTTTTTTTGTTAAGGCGTGTATGGTAATTTATTTATTTGTAAAACTGGTCCTACTAATGGTTCTACACGTCATAATGAAATATAGACAGCGATCAGAAGTTAGGTTTTTTGTTTGCTTTCTGGCTTTCTGAGAGCCGGATTTGGAAGTAGATAGTTTCTTTAGGGTTACTTCAAGTTAAGTGGCGAAACTTCACACGGTTATCAGCTATCATTAATAGAATACATTTAAATAAAAAATCAAAATTTTTCTATTAGTTATCAAGATACTTATTTATTACAGTAGCGAAGAGCGCGCACGTAGATAGTTATGTCATCTAATTTAATAAAGTTTATTAGTATTTTTTTATTTGAATGTGTTCTATTAATGAAATCAGGTAACCTGTGATGTTTCGTCAGCTAATTTGAAGTATGAATGTCACTGTTGTTAAAAGCTCAATTATGGAAAGAAAATGAAAAGTAAAAGAAGTGAAAAAAAAAACAATTACAATGATCATCACCTAAGTAAGTATACATTTCAAATGACAGTTATTTAGAATTTCTGTGAACGCAAACGTCATCGTTACTTTCGGAGCAGGGCAGTGGGAGTCATTGTACATTAATTTTGTGCAAAAACCATACATGTACATGATTACGGTTCCGTTAGAGATTCGAAGGATGTTATTAATTTTCACCACGATTTTATATTAATCATTGCGCTTCTTAGAAAATAAGAGATGATTGTGATCAGATACTCTTTTATTTATTGTACTGTTCTAAATATTTTAGAAGGTGTGTCGTTTTTCACTTCAGGAATTTAATGTATTTAGGTTTGTGTTTCAAAGTAGCGCATTGTTGCTGAGTAGTAATTAACAGTTAGGTTTTAAACTAGAGCGTTGGTAGAAAATTAATCGGTTTTCATTTATATCTATTATTTTCGTAGATTCCATGAAATACAAAATTGATAGTGACATATTCGACATTACAACTACTGTGTCACAAAATTACTAAGAATCAAATCTGGGATACAAACTTTACATTAGAAACAACTGTAATTTACTTGGAAAACTGCTTTGAAATCACAGTTATATTTGTATGGGTTACTATTAATCACAATAGCAAATTTAGCCGTCACCCTCTACCCAATTAAGGGAATCCGTTCAACCGTCTTGTATGGTATCATTACCTACACGTAATGGGTTAGTTCGGTAGTAATTGGTCGTGGCCTTTTAATTTACAAGTGTTATAGTTTAATATACGGATTAAGTTGGACTTATCTTGTTATAGCAGGTGTAATATAGGTATGAGGACTTCAGGAGAAACAAAAACTGGCTTTAAGTAATTTCATTTGCCTTTTAAAAAACATTTACCAATCTCTATTGAAGAATTCAGTTTAGAAATAATTATATTACATTAATTTAATCGCTTCTGTGTTCAGCAGTGCGAGCACGGTTCTTTAATCGATAAACTTCTCGACTCGATAAAAGTTTAAACATACCGAATTTTATCGAGAGTCGGTAGCACGGAACTTGCCTCGGTATCTTTATCGAGCCTTGTCGACGGCTGTCTTCTCGATAGCTTATTGACTTTTCAAAATGGCAACACCAGATTTAAAAATATCATTCACTCATGTAGACTTTATTTTATTTACGAAATAATCTTTTCCTGGTTGGTTTTCCTGGTTCTCGCGACTGAAAACTATTTCGTTATATCATTTTGTTAGAAATATTGTAAACATTTTTATAATCTTTGTAAGATTGTAAAAAATATTTAAAATATAATTTTAGTGGCATACAGTCTGACAAAAAAGAGTAGAAAAATTGGGGGCACCACTAGTCATACATTATTGAATTAAACTTAAATTCGCGTCTCTAAACTCCGCTTGTGGATCCTTTTCATGTCACGATGCGTTCTGCTTTCAACATTAACAAAATGAATTCTCCAAAATCCATTTGTTTTGCAAAAATAGCTTCATAGAATCTTTATCTACCAACTTTTAACTGACGACAACAATTCGTGATAATTCGAGAAATTTACTGATGAGAACTGTCAAAACTCGACATAATCGATAAGATTTGTCGATTATATCGAGGCCTCGATAAAATACGATCCGAGCTACCTTTGTCGTTTTATCAATATCTTATGTCAAATTTGACGTTTAGAATAGATAAATTTCTCGAATCGACTCGATAAAAAGAACCGTGCTCGCGATGCAGATTTGATTACTGATATTTTCTCATCATTTTATCAAAACATTTTGGGTTGTTTTTCTTGATACTACAATGAATCAGATTTTTTTTCTTTATAAATCAATAAAAAATGCAATGCTCTTGGAATTATTAACTTCGCCTTTTAGGTTCTACAAGGCTAGTCTAAAGTAAAGCACAGAGCCAGATGTTCCAAAAATCTGCCTTAAAAATAGCGCGAAGGCGTTGCCATACAGCCATATCGAAATACGAAAATTTCATTTCCACTTATGTGCATGGAAGCGATCCGAGGCTACGGCAATGACACTGGCCGTTTTTTCTTGTCCCTTACCTTACGCTACCATAAAGAGGGAGGGTAATGACGCACCTTGTAAGGAGATGACGGCTCGCACCGAGATCTTTGGATACACGGGTTGAAAGATTAGATAATTAAATTGATTTATTATTTTAGTGTACACCTCAGAGGGGTTTAAATAGTTATGTATGGTGATCGTAGTCCGCTAATCGGCACCAGGCAAGCGTGGTGGATCCATTGCGAAAACTTTGGAAGAGAACCTTGCCCAACAGTGGGACAATAATGGGCTGAATATTGTTTGGGTGTGTTAGCATTTAGTGTATGTTACTGTTGTGTTTTTGGTTCTGATAGTATTAAAATTGGCTATCAAATGATAAGTGTTTACGTCGATCCTGCTCGGAAAACTATATCCCCCTTCTTACAAAAGATGGTCTAAGAAAAACCTATAGGTTTTAAAATAGCCCCGTCTCTTCTTGTATATGACATAAGAAAGTGATGGGTATATTTTAAACCTGGGTTTACCTTAGTCTTGGTTTAAACTATCTTTTGTAATAAGGCCCTATGGGTCTATCATTTGTCCATGTCAGTATATCGATTTAAGAGAGGCAATTTAAGAACGACTAATATTTCACTATATTTATTTTGTAAATAAAACATTTGCTTGTTGAATAAAACAATTATAAGCTATGTGAGTGTATTGTTTCAAAGTGTTTTGAATTCAATTTTATTAAGATAATGTATGTGTATACCCTATTTTATATCACACTGGGCAAAACTGGCACACCTAGGCAGAAATATCTTTTGAACTTCATCAATAAGTGTTTCAACTCAATTTGATTGACCGTTAAGGTTCATAAAATCATTATAATGTGTCTAATCCCTGTATCCCTGTAACTTACTTAAACTTTTTTTACGGACTTACTTAATTGTTAATTTGTGTAATCCCTGTTTTAGCATTTCCTTGCTAAAAAGGGTCTTAATTGTCTAATTTTATATTAAATAGAGTAGGTACCGCATATGTGAGCATTTTTTACCAACAATATTTTCTTACCCAAGTTCCTAATAAAAGACCTACCATTTTTCAAAAAATGTCTTTATTAAAGCTAGCCACACATTGTATCTGTGTGTATCACAAACAAGTGTTGATCGGCATGTGACTTATGAACGATTAGCCATAAAGGATATATGTACCACGCGATAAGTTACACCTTATTAAGACGATTGATCGATAAATCTATATGCATAGATCGCGTAAATTATGTTATTATAACTCCCGTATAAAAAGACCACGACTGTGTTTTATTTATTAGAATGCTATATTGATTAATAGGTATCATAGAAGTCTTAATGAAGATTTTTATGTATTGAAATTATAGTTTTTTAAATAAATTATTGGTTTATTAAAAAAGATAGAACATGCCATTAATGAAGAAGTGTTGTTTTAAAAAATATATTTACTTGCTAACTTGGAACAGATTAATTTTGTTTGGATTAACTTATTATTGTCGGCGTTATTTCGAAACAGTAGTTTTCCAACTACGAAAGTGTTTCGGATTTAACGATCAACTCGATTTTCGCGATTTGAAATTTTGTCTTTTGTTCGCCCTATTCCTAAATGTTAATTGATATCTAGTAGTTCGTTGTTTGACAATTCTTTGATCGAGCATTTAAAAGTGCGATCTTCGTCGCTTTCATACTATGTATCTAAGGACCAAAATCTCCTTTACAAAACTGGTCCTTTTCTGCCCAACAAAAATAAAGGTAAGTCAGTAGTGTGAGTACTCACCAGCGCGGAACACCTCGCCACAGCCATCGCAGCGGCTGGCGAACTGGGCATCGTAGCAGTTGCCGCAGTAGATCTTGTCGAGCTTGGAGCCGAACTGCTTGTCTACCAGCGAGACGCGGCACTTGGCGCACAGGAAGCAAGCCTCGTGCCAATGCTTGTCTTTGTACGACAGGTCCTGAGATAGAAGATGAGGATTTAGATATGTGTAAAGAAGATAGCAATAATCATAGTAAAGAAACGAAACACAGAACAACGACGCATTGTCAAGAGCATGTCTACCTAACACCACAATCGGTACATAGAAATTTTTTGCTAAAGATTTTGATAATGTACAGGGTACAGGCATGTATCAAATTAATCAAAGATTCTAAGATTGTGTTGATGAATTGGAAGGTTTGGTATGGCGGCATGAAACTAGATATTGACAAAATACTATAAGTACCTGTTTAAAAGTAAATAATAAAAATAAGATGCAAAGACGAAAGAAATAACTTTTCTAGGAACATTTGATCAGATTCTGTTTTGCCACTGGTATTATCTGCATTTTTTGCTGTTTGTCTACTTAAGTCTCCTTAAGTTCAAATCGAAAATCAATTTAGCTTTACAAATACTTAAATCTGTTGAGAAACGTGCTATTATTCTTAGTCACGACACACGTGTCTTGAATGTTAACTTGAACACAATATTCAATTTAACAGAGATGACATCGGCCAAACAAAAATAATGCTGAGACAAACGAACATAAATATTAAAAAGACACTATGAATAGACATGACAAAATCTTATTTAAATAAAGGTGTGATTTACAAAAAATAAATCGCTTTGAACACGATAGCAATAATTAATATGTTTAAATCTGACGCGGAAAACATTAATCAGCAGTCCTTACATCAGATCGTCTTCAATTAGATGGAAAACCCCGACACGTGACGCAAAAAACATCTTGTCTAAGCGACAGATGTTGACTAAAAAGCGTAGGCGGTAATTATTACCTTCAACTTGTTGGTAGAATACCGAGACCAATCAATTGTTATCTACTTCTTACTTATAAGGATAACATTAACTTTAGTTGTCATTCTGTAAGATTTGCTCCTAAATTGCATAACAACCTACATCTCAATTGCTTGAAATACCAACCAACGTACGCAAACCTATTTTAGTACATGATTCATAAACATAAATTTTCGATTTCATATAAACACTCGAATGCAAATCCTATTTGTTACATTCATATCAAGTTCACTGACCAAATAACGAGCATAACCCAAAACCTTAGTGCATATGCCACAAGTATTTTCATCTCACGGGTCAACGCAAGCATTCGTATTAAATTAAAAATTCAAATACATTCTCTCACGTTGCATTTGACGTGTTTAGTTCAAGTTTCAAAATAAATCTCCCCTCATTCTGGATTCTATTCCTGTCGGCGGTGCGAGGACCGACAGAACGTACATTTAAAACTGAATGTCGTAATGTCAATAAAATATGAATGTTTATTTTGGCCGATTACGAAACTCTTAGAGCTTCTTGGATCGCGTAAATCTTGAAAAGAATCGTCTGACGGATCCACCCATGCTTTTCAAGGTTGGCTCTTAACGAAAACATCAAAATACTGTATCCGACCCAGAAATAGTTTAGTTTGGTGCTAACACGCGATTTGTTTTCTGTAAACGATCGTCAATTTGTTAAAGTCCCGTCTGCAGCGGAAAACAGTTGGATGTAATGCTAACAATATTGCCAGTGTGCCCTCGTCATCGTAAGTAAACACAGCGCTAATGTGTTCTTGACTGCCGCAATAAATAGCATCAAGGGGTCATTATTTATGAGGAATATCATCCATTACTTGACAGTGTCGAAGCTGTCATTTATCTATTAGAGTGCCATGATTTATAAGCAATTGTTCATTTACTTTGATTTTTGTTACATTACAATCAAATGAAATTGGCGCGTTCTAATAATGCAATTTCTTTCTATGATTCTGCGAGGGCTCATATGACAATTTGGGGATATTTTAAATGTCATAACAGGTAATTTCTCAGAAGTATATTTGAACAATTGGGTTGTACAAACACTAGTGTTTGCAGCTGCGTGTGGACGGGAAAAGTCATTGGTTGTTCGTCGAGATAAATGTATAATGTTTGGCGTAACGTTAACGTTATGTTGGCTTGGCAGCGGACTGCCTGGGGCCGTGTGCAGAGGTGCGCCCGAAGAATCTGGGCCGGCTGGAGTGACATTACTAAATTTGATCGGTGAAACAAAGCTGACGAATGCCGTGGATTCTAATCCTATACACACTACACACACAACTAGCCGAGGATTCTGTGTCAATGATATTTTCAATGAAAAACATTCCTCATATGCAATTTTGGGCGTGGATTTCGGATGGTAATAAAACAAAATGTGATTTAGGAGCCATTATAGATAGATAAGACGTTAATGTTGACAGTCAGTTCTTAATCAAGCGGTCGCAATCCGAGCATTTTGCCAATTCTCGTTTGTTGTTCAATTTATCTGTAAGATTATCTCTTTCCCGAAGCTATTATTTATTGACTGAAAATAGCATTAGTCTCAGCATTTTATGGCGCGTTGGAACTATTTTAGATTCTAAATCGTATTTGAGAATATCTTATATCAAAGCAACACAATTTATATGCAATCAAACTTCAAAATTTACAAGAAGTCAACAACAAGACACGACAAGAAGACGGAGATTCAGAAAAAGTAGAACAAATGTCACAATGACCTAAAAGTTATACTGAAAAATTCAAAGCAAAATTCGATACAGTTGCTGTTGAATATCATTGCATAATAGACTGTTCTAGTATGCCAATCAAAAAAGATCTTTAAGAAGCCAACCTTAGAGTCGATGCCGATAGTTTTGTTGCATTCTTCGCAACCGTTGGCGAAGACGCTCTCGTAGCACTTGATGCAGTAGGGGTGCTCATCCCTGAGGACGTAGCGCTGGCCAGTCAGCGACTCGTCGCACTGCCAGCAACAGAAGTGACCGCTGTGCCAGTCCTTGTTCATCGCCTTGGTGTATTCGCCACTGAAAATAAGCTGGGAACAAAGAAGACTTGGTTAGAGCTGGAGAAAAGTTCTTAGAGGCGAAAGTTTTTGGTTTCTATCAAAAAGTTCGATTTCATATTTGGATTCAACTTTCCGGAAAATTGCCCTGAACTGGTTATGATAGCAGACTTTCTGGAATATTAATTTTATTTTATCTTTGTTTTAGTTGCTTTCCATTGCTTGTATTTGTTGATTAGAAGTGTTAAAAATATATGTTTTAGTGATTTCCTTTATTTTGTTTTCAGTTTCTCCTAAGAAATTAGTTTATTAGTTTTAGTTTATGTCAAATGATCATTCCAAAACTTTCGATATATACCTTAAATTAGGTCGGGTATGTGAGGGTGGCCAAATCACGCCTAACAAAGTACATAATATAAACAATGTACACGTTATGCATGTCACTGACAGGGAGGAACGCGATCGGTAATCGACACTTGGCTGACACAAACACTGGCGTCACTAGCACGGGTCAAGGAAGGTTGGCCACCACAACACATACCCATCGTCGACGCCTGTCGTGGTGTTGGTCTGTTCAACTTCCGTAACGGTGACTTCCCCATCCTTAGACTCCCTGCGCTTGGAGGTCTTTTTGACCTTCCTGGTCTTGCGCTCCGTGGTGGTGTACTGGACTTGTACGTCAACGTCGGCCATGGCACTAGTCGGGGTTGTTAGTTAAGAAGATACGATATCACCGGACGCGGTCGCGACCCGAATTCGAATGGCGAGCAACGGTGGCCGAATCGCAGGAATTATTCCAGAATGTTTAGCGCTCGGGACGGTGGGGGGAGTTTGGGATTTAAATTTGGAAGAGTGACGGAGAGGGCAGGTGCGCGGGCGGCGTTTCCGAGCTATGGCGACTTGAAACCGTGCGTTTTCCTATCCGAGATCCGCTGCTATCCTTCCCTGCTTGTAAGCGATACGTTTGTGGAGCGCGAAATATGAATATTAGGAGAAGCTTACAGGGTTATCGGTTAGCCGGCATTCCCAGGTTTATAATAGGAGAACAAACACAGTCTTACGTACGTTCTAACCTATAAATGCACCATAAAACTTTAATGTTTGTGCAGCGCAAACTAGTTTGCATTATAATTGATGCGTTTGACACAGATTAATTTTATTGATGTTTATCGTTAGCTTTTGACATATTGTTTTGACAGGGATGAATAAACAACAAAGCGTGCGGAGTACAGAGTGTAATAATGATACATAATGTACGATAAAGACGCAATGGCCCGCACCAAAGGACCATTAATTATTATTTAGTTAAGAAAGAACCAGACTTTCAGAAGACGTTTTTACTTCCTTCAGATTTAACATTCAACGTACGTTTGCGTTCCATTTATGGAGAAACGAATTAATCAACGTATACAAGCATTAGAAGCGATCGTTTGGTCACCGTCATTAACTAAACTCGAAATAGATAAGTATTTTCGGGACGGACACTAAAAGGGAAAATAGCGTTTTTAGAACTAAGTTTGAATCGTACCGATGACAAACATGACATAATATAGTTATAGACCAGCAATTTGAATTTTGCTTAAAAGATAAACAAAACGTTTATGGTAAAACATTCATTTTGCTTCAAAAATCGTTATAATACACATTTTTAAAGGATTGAAGAATAAAAGTTGATTTCTTCTAAAAAATTTTTATCTTTAATGGATCCTTTAATCAAAATAAAAATTGCACGACCAAAGGTTTATTTACCTTTTATAGAAAATTTTAATGGCCAGATAATAAGTAAATGAGGTATCTCTAATATTACCTGATATGACACGAAACGAACGAAAGTATTAACATAAAAATCTACGTAAATTTTAAGTAAATAATAAATAAAGTTCCAGATAAAACTTGGGCGGGAAAACATTAAAAGACAAAGTTGCAACCATAATAAGTGAATGTAACTTAAGTAGGGAAATTACCACAAACGAAAGCGTCAATACTAGTGCATATTTTATAACTATCGATCATAATAGTTTACTTAGAAGACTTACAGTGAAACACCGATTGTAGGAAACATTAATACTGAAGCAAGAACAAACAGAAACAATTACAATAACTCAGTTCTTGATTTCTTGGATCTTTTTGTCTTATGAACTAGGAATGATTAATAGGATCTCTTACAATACAATATTTGAAGACAAAGACGGTGCAACGGCAGGACGTCCGTATCAAGACAAATATTTGTATGACACTGTTGAATTGTGGACGAGTGATAGCACCCGCAACAAAGAAGCCTTAAAAAGCGAGGCGCTTGAAAAAAAACGAGATCTACAAAAAATTACAACGCTAAGAGATCTTAGAACGCAGATGACTAATTGAAACTCGCAATATTTGTAACAATTACACAAACCTTTTAGTTAAAACAACAAATCCACGTAACATCTTCAAAGACAATATTTATTTTCAATTCTTCGTAGTTTTCGAACTAAAAGCTTGAGATTTGACGGCACAATTGATGGATTGGTGTTTTTCAAACTGAGAAGCTTTTTTTAATTTACAGTTGTAATAAATTATCAAAGACTTTATAACTAGCGTTGCTATAGATTTGTGGAAGCAATATTTAATCTTGATCTTGGTAGGATAGGAACCAGCCGATGCTAAATTGAGAAAGCAGTTATTACGAAGTAATGAATTAATTTAAATTGCTAGGAAACATTCAATTTGGTAGAAAGGAAAGTCAGTCTTAACAAAACAACCCATTTGATTACAAAAAGAAACTTTGAACTTAATGGAAATGTCAAATTAGCGTTGTAATTTGAAAATGAACTGTATAAATAAAAGAAGAAAGAACCGCAATAAATGAAGCAAATGACAAATGTCAAACTATGTATTCTTATTGCCATTAAAATTTATTCCCGGATCTTACACATAATTGAAAAATAAATGGGGTATTCGTCATTTGTTTTTAACTGCTCCAATACGTCAAGAATTTCAAGGAAAATTAATGTCAAATTACGAATCAGTCCCGATTCATTACAAGAAAACATCTAGTAAAATCTCAAATACATCCAAAAATTCTTTTGTGCACTGATTCATTCCTAGTTTCCCTAACTAAAGTTCCAATGCGTTGGTGTTTACACAGAATTCGCAACTAAATTTATGAATGATTCAGTTTTCTCTATACGTTTTCTCGGAGCTTTCTAGCTTCCGCGTTTGTTGCCTTCACATATCCGCGTATGTTGTCTAGACATACGGTCGATGTCTTTATTGAACCTTCAAACCAAGGTCTTGGTCAAAGCTACTTCATTCATTGGGCTATTTTTAAGATAGTTGTGCTTACGTTTCCGACATTTTACACCTGGGCGAACGCCCTTTGAATTGATTTTGTTGAAAACATCTAAATAATGATTGATGACGCAAAAGGAGGCTGGTGTGATTTTTTTACTGGTGTTCGTTTCTAGTTTTGAATTTGATATTTGTTTTTGTTAATGTTTTACTTTTTTTTAATAAGAATGCATAATAATGAAACATTTCGTTCAATAAGACAAATAATTAAATGATGAACGAGTTGAAATAAATAAAATAGTCATGAAAATAAAATAAAAACAAGTTGTTAAAAAGAACGAAATGCTTAATTCTTAAAAAAATGTTAGAAATTGAGATGCTACGTGTACTAAAACGATTGATGATGTACTGACAAAGATTAAAAAGTTGCCAATGTACCTAATGCAAAACGATTTGTCGTAGTGAAAGTTTATTTTGCGAGACATCCTTGTCCGGATACCCAAGCAAAGATTTTGAACCACAAAATTAATTGTGATCATTAAGAATTCGCACCTATCAATTTCGCGAGACAACAATGAAAGCAAGATGACAATAGTGCATATTAAGATGAGACTTAAAGATTTGACATATTAACCTATATCCATGAGTTAACTCTTGCAACACATGTAACAAAGTCTGTCTGTTTGTCCCAGATCAGTATGGAAATAAACAACGCTTGTTTTTCTTTAACGCCGGTATAGTTAAGTGAAATATTATTTAAATATAGATATTTTACACAATTAAAGACAAGTTTGCCAAGCTAAAGTGGGAGTGGGCCGGCACCATTATAGATCAGGTTGGCTAGGATTACTACACAATGAGTGCCTTAGGAAGGACGTCGCCGCCGAGGAAGGTCGAGGAAACCCGAGCGAGACGATTTGGACCTCTTCCTGAGGAATTTTCCGGAAACGATTATGGATAGAGAGTTGTTGAATAATTTGGAGAGGAATTTTCCCAGCAGTGTCACAATACAGGCTAACTAAAAAAATACTTTTATATGTATTTATAGTCTGGGATTTCCTACAAAGGCATGCCATGACAAACAGATGAATGAAAAGAGTATTTGTGAGTAAGCTGTTCAAATATTTGCCGCAATGCAGGAATTGAGCTCGTGACTCTGAGTTTAGAAACCGGAAACCCTGCCGCGTCATCATTTATATCACCCCAGCCCGTAGAAAGCATTTGGATCATAAAAAAATCACTAATCACAATTTGTTCTGCCCTGCCTTTTTCCCAATTATGTTCAGGTCGTCTTCAAGTCTAGCCTGCTGCTGAATACCAGAATTTTCACGATGCGACTGTCATCAGAACTCCGCTACCCAGTTACTAGGCAATGCCGATACCCTGACGTTAAAACAGTTGTGAGACTTCCGGGATTCTGACTACCCGTAACGACTGCCATAGGTATTCGTAAGAAATTCGGAGTACAGAACTGCACTCCGGATCTCCACAAGCCTCGGGCCCTCCCGACTCCCTCCTCACTCATCCACGGACTGAAGCGCAAATTAACCTTCCAGTACAGGTATTGTAATTCTTCTTTTGGCATAGTTAGTAGCGTTTTACGGTACTCACATGGTTGGATTGTGTGCCTACCTACTTGCCCAGATACTCCACGTCACAGTTTAAATAGATTACCTCCCACAAAATTATTTTACCTACTTCATCATCATCATCTTCCTGCCGTGTTTCCAAGTTACTTGTGGTCGGCGCAATATATTTTTCTCTTCCATTCTTCCCTATCAGCCATCACCTCATTTACTCCCTTTTCCTTCATACCCTCTCTCACACAATCCAGAATTACTTTACCTAGTTCATTTATTTGTTCACAAACATCCGTTTGACCAAAGCTGTTTACTGCAATAAATTCTTCTAAATCTCAGTTGATTTATTTCATGAACATAAATCAATAATTAATCAAATCGTTCACAATAGTGTTATCAAGTTAATAAATCTGATCGAACATGAATCTTGCCAGTGAGCCATTTGGCACACAAAGGGGTCGAAGATAATTTAATTATAATTATAAATGGGCCTAACTGTTATATTTTTAAATTGTAACGTTCTAGCGATCTGTTTACATCTTTGCACGTTAAAATAATTAATTATATATTAATACATCGGCTTTCTTGTCGAACTTGTACAATAAAGTGGTCGAGAAAATAGTTTTTTTCCTGGCATTTTTTTTTCGCGGCTTTCTTTCGCTAGAAAAAATAGCGCTTTTTCTAGAGGAGAAGAGTTTTGGAAAGTAAGCGACGGTGTTTAAATGGTCATTGTAAGTTATGGTTCGTTACTTACGTTTATTAAAAATCTTAAAGCTCTATTATTTGATTTACGATTTTTCATATTAACAATATTGTTTACTGATTGCAGAGGTATAGTTTGGTCTGTCAGGTACTTTTCTACAACTTCTTTCTTTCTTTTTGTGCTACGTAAATCCCAAACCACTTATTTATACTGTATAGTTAACTATAGCCTGTACAGTAATAAACTGGGAGGTATATAACTTTATCTATTCAGCTATGCACATAAAAGCGTGTAAAAGTGACAGGTTGATAGTCGACAACTCGTGTCTACAGTTTTTTCCCCATTTCCTAGAGTTAATTCCTACAATTTCTCTCAATATACATACATACATGGAAACTAGATACAATCCTGTTTTTCTAGACTAACGATATAAACACAGGTATCGATGGCAAGCCATAAGTGTTGTTTTTCCAATTTTAATAAGGAATAAATCAAGTATTCACTAAAAGATCAAATTCAGTTCATAAGAAAGCTTTTGTGCTAACAAAAATACGACATCAGTAAATTGTTACAAGAAAGAAAACTTCTGCAATATAATTGGAAATTCTAGGAAACTTGTTATTGACAAAAACACGAATCTGCGCATCAAAACTAAAAAACAATGAGATTTAGCTTCAAATGATTTCCTGAATTTGAATCTAGAATAGTTTGCAAAAGTGTACATAAAAGTGGCGTGTGCTGATTCAATAATGCTATTGCATGTGTAATATGATGTAATGATACGATTGCAAGATGCGGTAAAAATAGATCACTTGTGATATAACGCAATGAGAGAAAATGCGTAAAAAAGTGTAGTGGACTTGGTATACCTCCGGTTTCTGATTTGAGAATTTGGGATAAGCAAATACTTAAGGAACATTAGAGTATGGAGTTATCAAAAAAATTACAGATTTTGTAGCATTTTTTTGACAACTTTGTACTCAAATGTTACTTAAGTATTTGCTTATCCCGAATTCTCAAATCAGAAACCAGAGAATAGGCTTTTGACAGATAGTGTCCCGTTGATAGGTATGATTGGGAGAATGCAGGAAGATCATCGATGTAAGAAGTTAATGTCTCTTTTTCTCATATTGATGGAAAAGAAACATGATATGAATATTATGGTAATTCAATCAATGAAATAAAATTCAAGTTTAAACAACTATATCTATCTGCAAAAGAGGAATTATAAAAATTCTGGACAACGTGGCTTGGTATCAATATAATTTTAAATTTTTCACGACCCACATTAAAAACAAGATGTTATCCATCAAAAACAATCCAGAACCACAACTGATCATGACTTTACATTCAAAAATAAATATCCTATTATAGTTGAAGTTCTAAGAATCCAATCTTTTTCTATATGCCTGGAGTATGGGTTGGCAACGTTAGCCATCTAATTTTAAAACAACGAATTGCGTTCCCGTAGAACATAGAAAGGGGATTGATAATTTTGTCTTGATGCATGTAGATATTTCTTGGTCGAGATGAAAAATAGCATGATGTTTTGTTGGCTCAGTTTAGAAATTTGTACCGATGTCATGGCAAGTGACGTAATAATTTACGCTGATACAAAGGAGGTGGACAGTACTGGCAATTAGGGACGTCCTAAAATAGTGTACCTGCCTACGCTAGGAAGAGTAGTTTATAAATAATAATGTGGTACTTGCACATCTATAGTAGGTAACATTGTTGTCTAATATACATACAGCTACCATGAAAGACGCCTATGTACAGCAGTAGAGCTATAAAGTGACCGTCACGTTAGACATTTACAAATAAATTTAATTTTACTAAAAATTTAACAAAGTAAATAACATTTGAGTCATACAATTACAAGGCTAACGGTACTTCGTAACTTGATTTGGGAACCTTTGCATCCGAACTAGGTAGCCTGTATATAGGAATAGGAATACAGTCCATCCCTAATAAATAATAAATTACAATTTTACTAGCCATTTAAAAATTTGTCATCGTATGCTTATGTGTGCGATGTTTTAAGTTTGGGTAGAATATGTGCGTGCATATGTGTAAAATGTCCATTGGATTGAATTCAGGAATGTTATCTTAAATTAGGATATTCCATTGTTAATACATATTGATTTTCTGAGTATGGATTTCAGCACACTACAAGAATAATTGGATAAACTAAATCACAAGCTTTGCAAAGACTTTTGCGTTTCATAATAAAAGTATGTATCTATTTTGTGTAGCAAAATTAGTGGAATGTTTCGTATTTCTAAACAGTGTCAAGAAAACTCAGTTTTTTAAAATGATTTAATTACATGGAAATTATATTTTATACCAACCTTTACATACTACTTAGGTACATGAACAAACAAAGAAAAATTACCTATATCATAGACTTAAATTACCTATACAAACTATTTTTTTATATTTCTAAACATGTAATTAATATTATTATAGCTCAAGAAGACTGTTCAGTCATTTTTAAAGAAAAAACATCGTATTTTCTAATAACCATTCGAATTATTATATCTCACAGAGCATTTTATTATAAATGACGTACACTTATAGGATATGACCGTCACTTTATCACCCTATTCTGCAGAATAGAACCCTTACGAGGTGTTATAATTTGATGATTGATGCATTTCAGAATTTCAACGATTTGAAAACCGTGACGAATGAAACCGATGCAAATATTTGTGTATATTCAAAATGAAACAAAAACCAGACCTTGATATTTTTGGAAGAAACATTGTTATTGTTAAACACAAAACATTTCGTAATACCATTGGTTATTTTTGTTTGTTTATATTATAATGTTTGCTCTGGTAGAACGTAAAATTACATATTCAAACAAAGCTTTCCCCGTTTCCGAAGCTTCGAATTCCAACCATTAATTTAGGTATGTGAATTTATTAGTCAATAGCGACAAAAAAAACATTTCTCATAAATCAACAGCTTTATATTAAACTAAAAATAAAATACCAGATGATTCAGTCATATCCAAAGTCACACGACATTCAAAATTCGAAGTAAAAATGACAGAGATTTAAAACGAGAACCCATCAAAACAATTCTAGATAAAAAAAAAACAATAGCAAAGACAAAAGAACATCGTGTGCACATAAATTTAGTTTTTATCAAAGAAAAGAGTAACATCGCGGGAGCGCATCCCGTCGTAAAAAAATATTTTTGTATGAGAGTAGATGTATGGAATTTGTGGTTCAGTGACGCGTGAGTCGGAAGATGTGACCGCAGTTATAGTTGAGCTTTCTAGTATTGTGGGATGCATGTATTTGTGGAAAGTAAGATGTGGGTGCGAGTGTGGAGCAGTTTATTAGTAGATTGTCCTGTATAGATAGAATTTACTTTATTGTACACCATAACAATACCAAAAACAGAAAAAAATTGCTTAGCGAGTTTTTCAAGATAACCCTTGGATGGACAAGGAAGACGTGAAAGATAGATCATGGTCTTACCTAGTAAGATAATAGTTTAAGGGAGGATTGTTTTCACGTCAGCTAAATGATGGGATGACAATTTTTCACTGCTGTTGATGCAATTTAATTACTTTGCATGTGTGTATCTTTAAAGAAAGACTCTCTGTGATTTGTCAAAGACTTTTGAGATTTTTCGGGTATTTTATGCGATCTCCGAACAATTTGGAGAGTGATCTCATACTGGGTCAGATAGATGGCAGGAGAGCCGGAGGTCAGGCGTCCGTTAGATGAAGTGATGCAGTCAAGAGTGCGGTTGGCGGCGACATACAACTAGCCGTGCACTCTAATTCAGACAGAACTAAATTGAGACGAATTTGTAGTCGCGATCCTCAGAATTGAGGGACTGAGGAAGAAGTGTTTGTCTTTGTGTTTTGTATCTACTGTTGACACTAAGCAAAATACTTGTAATCATAAATCAGAAGCTTGCTTTAAGCGATAAGACCGCCATTTGTACTGTTCTTAATTACCTGTATTCCTTATGTTTTATTTCTTTTACTGTACAATAAAGTATATCTATCTATCTATCAGCTATTAATACTTGTTTCATTATTGAAAACAATATTATCTTGACCTGTATTATGCACTACACACCATTAGTCTTCTAATTCGATAATAGCTTCTACTATCTCGTCCTACTAACCTACAATCATTTATAGACGAACAACAGAAGAAAACACTTCACCGCAAAATTTCTCATCAGTCATCATAGCCCCATCTCATAATACATTGGCTACACGATATAAAAAGCGTATCTTTCGTAGCCGTATGAATAGGACTTAATTAAAGAGCTTTTCTTGTCTATGTTAGCTTTAGAAATACGCCCACAGTAATTGCATGTCTTGCGATTTCGGCGTCTCTATTTGGCACTCGTTATGGTACTTGTTTGAAGTCATTTGTAAGTGCTACAGCTATATTTTATGCACCCTTTTATTGCCAAAAATGCGTAATGTATAATGACACCTTGTCTTTTAGTGATTTGATGACGTCATTTTCCCTAATAAGATATTGGGCTACGTTTTTTGGATATGTAACGAGGAGGATAGTACGATCTGTTTAAGTGCGAACTTAGGCTGACCGAACATTGGCTACTGAGTTGCTCGCGACACAGTTGATCGCCATTTGATTTTGGCTGCAGGCTACAAGGTGTAAACGAATTCGTGTAATTCCTTCTAACCGCATGATCTACTGGTGACACTGTTTGAGCCTGCATAGGTTTTTTTAAACAGCAACAATTTTTTTACAAATAGTTTGCCTTTCTTTTTCTGTGTCTGAGTAATTTTAGCCTCCCGAGTTACCTGACAGCGTGGAGCGATATCGCGCTAGTCGTGCCCGTCAGCTGTGTCGCCGTACCTTCATTAATTTATGCATGGCATCGAAATTTTCTATGACATAAAAACATGTATTTAGGAAAAAAGTTTATTTTTATTGAATCTAATTCCCGTGCGGGGTTAATCTACTATACCATTAATAGATCATGTGTTTTGAAGGAATTACACGAATTCGTTTACACCTGTATATCAAACGGTAACTGCAGCTACAAATAAACAGCGATTAGCCGTGTCTCGAGTACCTTAATGGCCCATGGGTGGTCAGCCTTACAAGACCATGAGAGAAAGATTTAATCTTCTCTCCTGTCAGGACGAGCTATACCAGAATAGCTCATGCCGTGGTGATAAGACTAGTTATTCAGCAAGGTTGGTAGCGGGGCTGACTGCCTAGGGTGCGCCGGAAGTACTTAAGTATCGTCACTAAAAACTTAATTAAAAATATAGAATCCTTTTGAAGACTTTATCCAATACTAGAAGTCGCTCGCGTGTCATTTATCGCGTATTCCGTATTTTTCGGGATAGAAGTAGCCGACGTCCTTCTCCAGGTTCCAGACTATCTCTGTACCAAGTTTCATCAACATCGGTTCAGCGGTTTAGGCGTGAAATCGACACAGACAGACAGAGTTACTTTCGCATTAATATTAATATTATAGTAGGGATTGAGTTTTAGTTGAAAAAGCATGTAATTTATATTTTGTCAAAGATTTCAGCAGTTACGAAATTTTGTAGAATCTCTTAATTAATATGACTGTCAACAGATATGTTTCCTACACCTATTTTTCTCTAAATCTCACAAATATATATTTTACAGTTAATTTTGAAGTTCAAATCGAAATAATTCCAAGGGCATTAGAAAAATATTTCAGAGAAGTGGCTGTAGTATAATCCACGTTACGCGTTAATCCGATAGATGGCATTAACTCAAAGGTCGTAGGAACTTTATGCCTCGAGTTTAATGAGACACATCTGGGTCGAGGTTGGCTGAGTATTTTCGGACCATTGTGCAACATTTTTGATTAACTGCTCATAATTTAATATTAATTGGAAATATGGAATTTTGATTAAAGTAAAAATTTAATTATTTCTGTTAATCTTGGTGACACAAATCATTTAAATTTAATCGTGAATCACCCTGTAAAAATATGAGGTGTGGTTTGTCCTCGTAATAATATTTTTAACCCTAATAATTTAAGGCTTGATTTAGAAAGAAATGTATTACATTCTGAGATATAACTCGTTTTAATAATAAGATTATCCAGTAGTACTATAAAATTGTAGAGGAATAAACAGTCTGGCTAAATAGTATGGCATATGTAGTAAAATCATTGAATATACAAATCATTGTGTATAGGTACGATAATAGAACATTCGATTTGCAAGTTTATTCTCAGTCTAATTACAAAAACCAGCATGAATTTGAACAGAGAAAATTAGGTCATCATGAAGCTTATAACCAATAAAGTTTTTAACATTAAACTATGCTAATAAAATGTAGTATTACGCTAATGAAACATATGTAGGAACACAAATTACACAGTAAACATTTAATAAATAAGAAAATACGTAATTATTACGTGAATTCAGTTATGTCATTGAAAGTGCATTTTAATCATTATGTATAATGTATTTTTGCTCTATCAATAATACTTAGGTATAGTTTTCAAATGTTTGTACGCTCTTTTACCTAGTATTAATTAAGGAAGCGAGCCAATTAACAATCTAATAATAAAATCAGCTTCATACTGTCTCAAATATGTTGTTTTAAGCCAATCGATGTATCAAGAATTTCGAAACAGAATTGTGTGTCCCATAATTTCGATATCTCTAAACAAGCCAAACAGATTAGAGCCTACCTTCTCAAATTCCTGTCACAAAGGAAATCAAAGAGTTCGGTTATTTCTAGGGGTTCTCAAAGAAAACAAAACACAAACCGGGGCATCATAATTTAATGTTCAGTCATGCTTACAGAAGCTCACAGCCACCAGTGCGCTCTCGTGCTACGTTAGGTTCCAAGCTAATCATCCCCGGAACCCCAGAAATCTACTTCTTCCTCCTCTTCAATTACCTCTTTCGTCTCAGTCGTTTCTTCCTCGAAGGAGTTGAGTTTGGGAACGTCTTTTAAGAGCGGCTTTAGCTCCGCATTGTCATCGGAAGCCACACTGTCCACTGACGCTTCGACGCTCCACTGTTCATTCCTTTTCTCCCTCGAGTTTTCTCTCGACCGACTTCTGGAATAAGAACGCGCTGATAGATTAGGAGTGCTTCCAAATCCTCCGACTTTACCGTCTTTTTTATTCATATTGTCGAACTCAGCTTCCTCGAGTGACGTAAACATCTTTAGTTCTTCCTCGCGGGACGCTCGCGACTCTTTGGAAGAATTCGACGACGACGAGTGACGTTTCCTGAAACTCCGTCGTCTGCCACTCGGGTCGCTTCGTTGTAACGGTCGAAACTTAATCCCATCAAGAGATCTTAAACAAATTCATAACATATGAGTAGTTATAGTACAGGTGAAGCGGATGTAGATGGTACCATGAATTAGCTTTCTACTCGTGCTTATGATGATGTCCGGATGGGCAGTGATCACTCATGGTAATGGGATGCAGCTAAGTTACTACCGTACTGTAAGCATGAGTGTCTACATGGGAGATGTTCCTGCCGATACCAATGAATATTAACCTGAGAAAGTCTTCGCTGTATACGCCTTTTTTGTCGTCGTCGAATGATTGGAAATGTATTTCGGGCAGTGTTTGCGGGGTGCGGGTGGGACTCAGTGGTCGGTAATGCCATGTCAATTTCTCATTAGCCCCGTCGTCCTCCTTGTCGCTAGGCGCGATAGAATTTGAAGTAAAGCTGTTGTGATTGGAATCTGAAATAGTTTCACGAGGCGTAGGTGATCTGTTTCTTTGACCGACACTGATCGACTCTGAGCTGTTCGTTAAAATGGTTTTCGTTTTCGACGGTATGTACCTGTCGCTCCTGTAGTCTCCGTTTGATTGGCTCTCCTCGAGGGACTCCTGACCGAAGCTTGAGATTTTCGTAGAGAAGAGTATAGCGGTAGAGTTTGTTTTGTCACCGTAGTACTTGACGGCGGCCGATTTTAGTTTTCCATATTTATCCTCTGTTAATATTAGGTATCCTTGACCGCATTCTTTACTCCAGTCCGCTGCAGAGGATGGGTTGGCCGCTTTTCTGAGTTGGCTGCTGTAGTACTCGACGAGTTCTTGGAAGTCCGGCTGCGTGTTAGGTATGATGCCACTGAGTAGGTGTTTCACACACTCGATAGCTTCGTGTGCCCCCGCGTACGAGATAACGACAGACAGCAGGAGTCCCATTTCAATGTCCTCGAACAAACACGTCTGTATCAAAAGGAATGGAAAAGGGGTACTTTTGAAAAGGGTCTCAGGGGAGCGGGACGGATGCAGCGCTATTACGCTGAGACAAGATTTGAACAACTGAAATTAAAGTGTAATAGTTGCCAAACTTTTGTGTCCCGATTTAGAATTCATTTGGCTATGTAGCCAGACATTAGCTTTATGTCTCGTTCGATCATTCCGTTGAAGGTTGCGGTGGAGTTTACGAGACTATAAAAATGTTTTACCCAATGATTGATTTGTTAGCCCGTGTGATTGGAATTGTGGTTAATTATTGCAATAGTTAACATCGGCTCACTTTGTTGGTGTTTTAAGATGAATGCGTTTGCACGTTAAATTGTAAACCATTTGTGTTGGATGCATATTAAGTAAAATATTTTGCGAATAGCGTACGTTAGACATTGTAAATGCTTGGTGTGTTATAATTTCGGTGTATCTGATTGAACCAAAGCGTTTTTGGTTCAATATTTAACTATTAATAGCGTTATTACGAGAATACGTTTCAGCTAAACGAAATAATAGATAAACAGCTCCGAAACTGCTGGAAAAATTTAAAAAGTTGATAATTGTTTTTTTTTGTACTATTGGAAAACAGGAAAATAACTTGTTCGTATGTGTAGTACGTATCATATTTTTGCAATATTCAGTTTCGTGTAGTGTTTGTTGATGCAAAGAGGTTTCATGAACTTCAAATAATTAATTTCAGGCTGGATAGAAATAGAAACATGCAGTATGACA
The DNA here is from genome assembly GCA_905220435.1 of Amphipyra tragopoginis. Lineage (NCBI taxonomy): Eukaryota > Metazoa > Arthropoda > Insecta > Lepidoptera > Noctuidae > Amphipyra > Amphipyra tragopoginis. Next base: position 5,130,278 of record HG991997.1, on the reverse strand, counting down.
AGTGTCAAGTTTGAATTTGTAATTAATTTAAATAAGGAAACTCTTTCTATCAAAATGTGTTTTTTTGTAAGTCATGGTAAGCAAGTTGTTTCAAATATTTGGCCAGCTATGTACCTAACATTGAGTAAATTATTCGCTGATTTCCTGTTGAAGTCACAAATATACGGCTTCTTGAACAGTTTTAAACAATTTTTAAATCTACCTAACCCTTCTTTGCGCCTAGAGTTAACATTTTTTTAGGTGTTGCCTGTCGTCTGGGTTATTTGTGATATAGTTACGAGTATAAGTTTGTAGAAATTCAGTTGTAAAAGTAAACACGGAAATGAGAAATGTACAACATACATAAGACAAAATATAACATGGTAAGACTCTGATAGCTTAACTGCCGAATGCTTGCCTTTCACGCAGGAGTGTTTAAATTCGATCCAAGCCAGCACTTCTGACTTTTCGAATTCATGTGCGGATCATAATTTGACCATCACTTGCGTTAATGGTGGAGGAAAATATTCCGTGGTCGTTGCCCAGCTGTGGGACAATAAAGGGCTGATTACCTATGCCAGGTAGACTAAACGTTCCAAATGAATTCAAATGACTAATTACATTAGTGAGGTCTGTAGGTCAAACAGCTACGTCTATGTATTACTAATCATACTAGTTTAGCCGCTGACTAATTACAATTGTTGCCAATGCTCGCTGGGCGACCCTCAAAAACGATGGGCAAACGTTATTGCTCCGTCATCGTAAGAGTGCCCTTACAAGAATAATATTGTTTCTACCTTTTGATGGACATCTGTCATCTCGACTCACTTTTTATTACGCTTATTTTCTTAAGGTGTGTGCTAGCAGACATGTTACAAAGACATTATAATTGTAATTACATATTTTTTTGTAAGTATTACATTACAAGTTTTATCTCAGAGACAGAGCTGTTGCTGGGGAGTTTGTTGCACCGCTTCTTCTTCCTAGCATAAACAGAAATGGTGAAGGGTTGGCGAATGCGGGGGCTATATTTTTATTAGGTCGTTTAAAAAGTACTGATTTTTTGTCGAGTTTATATTAATGAGTTTTGATTTTATTGACTTCATAAGTGGTTAAAATGGTATAAACGACTAGGCTATAAGATAGACAACTTTAACATAAATGTATTTCGATACATACAGTATCAAGATACATTTGTACATACAGTATCGGTGCAGTATCTGTCACGGGGTAAATCGAGTTGAAAAAAATATTGTTTTAAAGGCACAAATAATTTTCCTTATTGTGAGCTCCTCTCAATTTATTAACAATTCCGTGCCCTTAGTACGAGTTTTCAAATTATGATACCGGCAATAGTTTTGAGGAGCCCGTTAACTGAATAATATATTTGTATCTTTTTCTTGTTGGTGTGAAAGAGAGAAAACAATTGCTGTTATCGTAATTTGCTAACTAAAAGGGTACACCTTAATACGAGTTAACAAATTACCATCTGTTATCGCATAAGTTTTTCTTTTTTCCAATAATAAAATAATAAACTCTGTGCCTCTAGTGAAAAAGGATTCACAGTTAGAGGGAATATTTTTCCCACCAACTTTTTTGGAAGATGTCGCGAAAACCTCCTTGTTATAGGTATTTTTATTTCTAAATTTACTATTTTCTTTAATAGAAAAAAAAAAAACAAATAAAAAAAACGTTTTTTATTATTTGTCAAAAATTGCCAAATAATTTGTTATTTACTTTTTCTTAAAACCTTATGACCGTTAAAGGGATAAGTCCTTATACCCTTTACACGGACTTATGTCACTAGGGGCACATATCTATAGGATGTTTGGCTAATAGACAACGTCACTGAGATCAGCTACGTAAACGGCGGTTTTAACTGAAAAGTCATTTAACCTTGACTTATTTATAATCCTATTCCAATGAATTATTACGAAAATCTCCATTGCAACAATATTGCATCGAAGCGTAAAAGTAAGTCTTGTTGTATCATCGAATAAAGTGCGTGGGTTTGAATCTTGACATTGAAACACTGGTCTGGAAAGCTGAAAATAATGTTTCAGTTTCATGCGTTAAAGAACAATTATACGGACGATTACCTATATTCTGTTTTTAGTAGTTTGTGTTTTTTTTATTATGAGTGATTACTCAGCCCATTACTCTCCCACTGCTGTGCACGGGCCTCTTCTCATAACGTCGCCTTAGGCCTCTTGTTCACACACGTTTTTTCGCCGTAAAAACCTACGATTAATTCGCCGTGTGTAGGCACGGTCATCAGTGTTGTGTGGACTACTATAGAAGTTTGTTGACGGACACGGCGGCCCAACGGCACGCCTGCGCCGTCGTATGCACAGTGGCTAGTCCTCTTTTGCGCACGGTTTGATTTACATTAGTGTTGTATGACAGTCTTTGAGAGTTTGTTGACGGCACCGGATGTTTTCGCGGCAGGCAATTATTGCATGACAGCTTTCCAACGCTGATTTTGTGTTACAAAATGGATATAAATCAGTTTCGGCTGGTGGTTTGCCATGTCGTGTACAAGCAAACACGATTATTTTACAGCGCGGCTAAAACGCCGTACGTTTAAGAAACCGTGCCGTAAACAGGAGGCCTTAGGTGTGAATTACATAGAAACGGCGTAAGGTGCAGACCCGGCGCAGGCGCGTCACTTTCATACATTTTGTGCGAAAAAGACTTGAAGCGGCGCGATGCCTGCGCCGCGTCTGCACCTTACGCCGTTTCTATGTAATTCACGCTTTAGAGTGAAAACCTTGGGAATGTACGAGTATTTGATCATGGCACGGGTTCTGTGGGCTTTCACGCAGACGAAGTCGCGGGCAAAAGCTAGGCAATTATATTTATAACGATTGGTATATACCCTACAAAAGCTTAACTTCAGTGCCTACAAACTAATTTCGCATAGAGCGGCTCTTTTGTATATGGTACCTATACGTCATCACTACATAGTATAAAACAAAGTCGCTTCCCGCTGTCTGTCCCTATGTATGCTTACATCTTTAAAACTACGCAACGTATTTTGATGCGGTTTTTTTTAATAGATAGAGTGATTCAAGAGGAAAATTTTAAGCTATAAAACGTACACGTGCAAAGCCGGGGCGGGTCGCTAGTGATAAAATAAAAATGACCACATTGCATTCCCGATGTTTTCATTCTAAGGCGACGATAATGAGCAAGGTTTAAGTCTTAGTTCACAACGCTGGCCTGGTGCGGGTTGGGACTACACACGATGTTTTGCTTCATCGTTAACGAAAGTGATAATCAAATTTTGATTTTCTCATGAATTTGAATAGTCAGACGTGCGAGCTATGATCGATCTCAGACCCTTCAAAGTAGAACGCAAGTGTTAACCGCTTGGCTATCACTTGCTTATTTATTATCATTTTTACATACGTAAGAGCGTAACTTTTAAGCGTGCACCATCGACCGCATCTTCATTTACCAACAGCGTCTGTAGACAAATGGCAATCGATGGACGCTAGATAATAGAAACGACAATGAGATGTACTGGATTGACATAAGCTTTCGACCGGTCAAGCGACCTGTTATGTCATTTCCATACATTTAAGGCGAGCTGAACCCTGGCGCGGTAGGTTTTGCTTGTTTTAGAACTCATTTTTGATAGGCAAATTAAAACATTTAGAACCCAAAATAAATTTATATTTTAGGATACATTCCTTCTCTATACCATGTACCCGTTCAATACACGATGCAATATAGTTTTCTCGATAGAAAAAAATACTGAAGTTACTTCTATTTGCAGTTTTTTTACAAGCAAAATTTCATTTTAAACAAGTACTTACTATAATGCATTTTTATAATTTATATTAATTTATAGGTAATTAATTTTGGAATCGATTCTACCCGATCGTTTTTTTTTTATTACATTTATATATTTTTTATCGATTTTTTAAAGTGATTTTCGGCCCGCGCGTCGTCGCTTACCCGATTGCCGTCGCTTACCCGATTAGAGCGCCAGGGTTCAGCTCGCCTTAATTGGCGTATCTATTCTCTGGCGATCATCGATTACCATTTGTCTACAGGTCCAGGTGAGATATTGGCCAACGTGAGCATTTAACTATAAAAAATAGATTAAATAATACGTAGTAAAAAATACAATAGCATTCTTCTTCTTCTATCGTGTCGGCACGAGCTATACGAGAATAGGTCATGTCGTAGTGAAAAGACAAAATTAATAACATTAATTGTATTGCTTGGTGGTAGGATCTATACGGTCCGCCTGGCTAGCTACTCGTACCACCCGCACATTAAAGTCCGGCGCCAAGCAGTTTACTGTGTTCCGTGGTGTGTATGTGAGGGCCAGAGGGGTATAGGGGAACCCCTCTATATCTCTGTTACTTGGATTCGTGTGCTCCATCTTAGACCCTGTCTGCGCTTACCATCAGGTGCGACGAGGGTCAAGGGTCAAGTAAATTAAATAAAAAAAAAACCACCCAGCAAAAAACTCTCTCATATTCTAGGTATGTTTGCTGCTTGTACAACTACTGTTCTTTCATTGTCTAGCATTAAGATTTTCATTTTTGATTCATGCCGTAAAATTATTTAAAAAAACCGGCCAAGTACGAGTCGGGTCCCTGGCCATGAGTGATCCGAACTGTCAGTTGTTGTTAGGCTAGAGAAGCATCTGATTCAATCTATTTTTAATCGTCAATTAAATTCTCAACTATACTGTTTTCCTAGTAATTGCTATTTTTATCGCTGTTGAGTCGCTCATAAATATTTTAGGATAGAATGATTTTATTTTAATGTCTTCTTTAAGAGAACGTTATTATGTAGAATACTCGAGTAGAATGCGCGCAAGATAAGTCTGCGCGCGGCCGAAATCGAAAATAATCATGGTCCACCAAAGTGTGTGCCGTTTTATCAATTTTGATAGTAGAACTACCTGATTGTAGGAATATTTAACGGGAAAATTATGTTAAGCGATAAAAAAAGTTAAGCTTAAAAAGCGGTAATTTGAACTTTTGCGATCATGGAAACGTTTAGCACGCCCTCAGTCGCGCGCAGAGTTATCTTGCGCGCACTCTACCTACGCTTCGTCTTGTCTTTCGATGAACCTAGCGACGGGGCGGAATTATATTTTTAATCTGTTCCTCCACAGACTATCTACACTACAACTTTACTCACAAGACCGAAACCTTAAGAAATTTAAACTTTGCAATCTAAACCTATTATTTTTATCAGAACATAACAACGCGTTTTACGATATCCATTTAAAGGGATGAATTCACTTATTCCAAGCATAGTTGTGTTATTTTACACACATATTATAATCCAAGCAATCAACTATCTCTCTTAGCTCCGTTGCCAAATAAATTGCCCGTACAATAATCCCCAACAAAATACTTCTAGGTATGTGTCATCGACCTCTATGAAATAAAAAAAAACCGTTGCACACGTAACTAATGTTTTTAAAACTTCAAATTCCGAACACTTCAGAACCAAATGTTTTCTTTTCAGGCGACGTTTATGTTATTTTGTCAGAATGCCAGAATTATTTTATAGTGATATGTAGTTATAAATATTTAGTTCTTTATATTGTCATGGAGTGAAGATTAATAACTACGTGTGTTTTTATGATTTTATTTGATATTTGATTTATTTCGTACATTTATTTGCCTCATGAATTTTCGTATTTAATTGAAATCTTTTTGAAATTTACGGCGGGAAAAATTTAAAAAACAAAGAATAGTAGTTTATTGACACCAGTTATTCATATATTATCATCCTGTAAAATCATGAGATTTCCTCACGATGTTTTGAATCATACCGGTAACGTCTATAATTCAAATTCCGAATTCTTTTCAAATTCAGTTCCAGAACAAAAATAACTGACGTCACTCGGAAAGCTGCTACGCTCAAGTGGCACTGGGCTAGGCACATCTGCTGCATGCGCCGACCAATGAGCCAAATTCACGAGTTCACGACCCAATGCAAATGGTCCCTCCACATGTCCAGCGCCAATGCGGTAGACCGTGACGGAGATGGTGGAATGAGCTGGAACCCTTCCAAAAGGATTGGTCCCTTGCTGCAACAGACAAGGGAGAAGTGGAAAGATGAGGGCCCCATTGGGACACCTCAGGCCTTTAATTGAACTGAGTTAATTAAAATTATAGTTGAAAAAAAATAATGAAAGATACAATTTATACAGCTAGACTGGTTAGTCGCTTTACACCCTAAAACCATGAACTCTGCTCATCATTCTATACAATTTTTATTTTGGGACAAACTAAATTTGTAAAAAAACAGCTGTTCCATACAAATTAATCAATGTTGCTTAACAAAATGTATGAAACAGCTGACTTTTTTTCTAAGAATTCAGTGTTTGCCCCATAGTATATGCAGAGGTCATGGTTTTCAGATATAAAGCGACAACCAATCATGCTGTATAGCAGTACCTAGCTATTCTATTCGGTATCATCATCATCATTCATCCGAAAGACGTCCACTGCTGGACATAGGCCTCCCCCAAGCATCGCCACACCGACCGGTCCTGTGCTTCTCGCATCCAGCGGTTTCCCGCGACCTTCACCAGATCATCGGTCCACCTTGTGGGAGGCCTACCCACGCTGCGTCTTCCGGCACGCGGTCGCCACTCCAGAACCTTTCGGCCCCATCGGCCATCAGTTCTGCGAGCAATGTGCCCCGCCCACTGCCAGTTAAGTTTGGCAATTCTTCGAGCTCTGTCGGTTACCTTGGTTCTCCTGCGGATCTCATCATTTCTGCTATGATCACGCAGGGTTTAGGTATACACGCTTTTTTTGTAGGTATGCCAAGTCCATAGATTTCCTTATGTCGATGTAGTCAACCGATAGACAAATGATGTGGATGCGCCGAGCGATGGATTCGTCCGTATTAGATTATTTATTTTTCTGGCTAACGTTTATTTATTTATTTTGTATAATATTATTGAATATTACTACACACACACGGAACACATATGTTGATGATAAACTATTTATTGTTTTTATCTATTAGTATTTTAATATTTACAATAATTTATCTATTTGTTTCGTTATTGCCCGTGGCATCACTAAGGTCCTGTCAGAAAACCAGCGTTGCGACATTTTGTTTTTTTTAAATGTCGCAACATTATGCTGAGATAGGAGCCTTTTTTGGCCTCGTGCAGGTAGTTTTAAATTTTTATCCTTTTTCCTTTTGTATATTGTTTTTGTTCTGTAACTGCCTGTGTGAGTCCACAATAAATATTTTTTCTTTCTTTCTTTCAGGGTAACTCCGAGCATAGCCCTCTCCATTGCCCTTTGGGTGACCTTGAGCCTTCTTATGAGGCCCATTGTGAGCGACCACTATTCCGTATGTTTTGACATAATCCCACTATCCATTGCGTTTAGATTTTCAGCTCACTATCACGACGGAAACGATCAGGACACGTCACAGTACGTCAGCAGTGACAAGCTGCCAGCTCATCTGCCTGGATAAACAATCCATTTCCATCACTTATGGCGATAGGAGACGGGAACCAACGTCACCATCACGAAAGGGCTTTACTATCAACTAACATAACATGACGCCTGTATTTCCCGAAGGGTTAGGCAGAGGTGTACAGTACACCCTCATTTCACCGTTATGTTTAAGTTCCATGTAATAGGGGACGAGCCTATTGCCATCAACCGGGCACAAATCCAGACTCCGGGCTGCTACTGAGAAATTCCACACGGAAAAACCCAATAACAGTGACGGATCCTTAGCCGACCTTAGGTCTAGGGATCGAAGGACCTCACTTATAATAACTTTCGTGATTGACATTCATGTTTATGGATGTATACAATTTTATACGCAACATCGCCGCGTAAGAAGCCCATGATTAAGGGCTTCGATTGAGCCCGAAGCTAGTCGGACATACCCGAATAACACAACTGAGTAAAACCTTCTAGATCAGTGATTTCCAAAGAGGTACGGAAAGGGACCCGTCTAAAAAAATCAAAATTCGGAAACCACCCCGGCCTAACATGAAGATAAAAAGCAAACACAGCCCGGCTGATATGTCAGAAGTTTCAGAGCCCTCCCAATATTCGGTTACCCACTTTGGGAAACACAGGTCTTTATCAAACTTACTATCATTCATACTCGTGAGATCGACAAAAACGCATTATTGTGCGGAAGTTCTGATTAAAACAAACGAATATTTATTTTTTATTTGAACTACTTTCAGTTCGAAGCTATTAGGAGTAAGCCCCAGTTATGCGCCGATCGTAGCGCGAGCTTTTAACACCATGACCACAACCAAGCACCACAGACTTCAATTTTAGCCGTCTACTATTCCGAAATCGACATAGAAACACCATTTACAAACGCTTCAGTCATACCGCAGCTATTATTCCCAATACACAAGTACGTAAGATACTCATTTAGGTACAACATACATCTAATTACGGAGCGATGACGTCGCCGTGACGCGTAAGGAGAACCGTGTGGAACAGTGTGGGCGGACCTTTAGATCAAGACGTATGCGCGGGCGCTGGATATTTCAGCGCTATTTGTTTGATTAGTTACATAAGTTCAGTGGGTGGGGCTCGATTCATGAAAGCTGGAAGTTTTGCTGAAGAAATTTGCTGAACATATATTTTAGATTTTAAGAATCTGTATTTAAGTAGTATGAAGATACAACAATAAAGCTTCATAACATAATCGTGTGTAGTTTTTAAGTAAAAAGTCAAAGCCAAAGCATTTATTTCAATTATACCATTTACAAGCACTTTTGTATTGAAAAGAAGAATACATGTACATTTTAACTTTTGCGTGTGGAATTAATTTCTCAGTAGCAGCCTGGAGTCGTGACTTGTGCCCGGTTGATGGCAATAGGCTCGCCCCCTATTACATGAGACTTAAACATAACGGCGAAATGAGGGTGTACTATATACCTCTGCCCAACCCTACGGGGAATACAGGCGTGATGTTTAAATGAAGGCTTTTTTCGATGTTCAACATAGCTCAATTATCTTTCAGTTAATAACTGTTATTTTCAGCCATAAATGATTTCATTTAAGGTAGGTTTTTGTCTGTTAAGTGTTTTTTTTAAATCACACTTTCTGTCACACACACACACACTAACACACACACGCGTACTCATGCACACACATACAATTGATCGTAACTTTTTCTTGTTTTTATACCTATTCGTACGTTTATAATGTAAGGGAAGTGCGGAGACTTCTAATTTTCATTTTCTAAACCCAATATGATAATTATGAAACAAACTTTTTTTTTCTGTGTCAAATGCCGACATCAAAATCTCACAGCCATCATCGTTTTAAATATTCTTGATAAAATATTACAACTGCCAATTATATTTTCGGTGACAGAAATAGGACGCCTCTCAGGCGCCGAAACTTCTTCTGTCATCTTTTTGCAAGTGATATACACTATAATAACATTGTTTAGAATTTTAGAAAAAGCTCTAATTAGCAAAAACCGGCACTGTAAGAGAAAAGATTACAGGTAGTATAAGTCAGTTTGTTGAAACGCTAACTTCATCAAAGTCAAATATTTTTAATTCAAGTAGACCAGATCACTGGTGCTTTCAAAAGGTCAACACTAGGTGCTCGGTTCCAAGTGGTAGGTCCTATGGAGAATCGTTCAGGCGCACCCGGGGTAGTCAGCTCCGCTACCTCGCTGGCTGGCTAATCTTTTCACCAAGGCATGAGCTATATACAAGCTTAGTTTTAGTACCTATATACTAAACCTGAAACTAGTTTGTTCAGAATCACTAGGAGAATCGATTGACATACACTTCTCATCAAAAAAATCGAAACACTTCCGAAATTATCTTTGTGGCGACAATTAAACAAAAAACAAGCATTAATTCATTATAGAAAAAACATAATTTAGTAACTGGAAGTTTGGCCTTTACAATGGTGTACGAAACTTCCAAAAATTAGTTTTTTTTTTTCATTTTTTATCCTTTAAATGAATGGAACATTGTTTTGAGATAAACGTGTGTTTAGAGTTGGAGTACATTTGTCGTGCAAAAAACGCAAAATAACGCATTACTTTAAAATTTTCTGTTTGTAATTTGTTGATTAGGCTCTGTGACGTCTGTTAAAACGTTTTTTTTATAACACACATGCATACTTCACCCGCAGCAGCCTCCCAAGTAGTGGCATTGCTGGATTCTGGGACTAGTCAGCGTGTTGTGGCTGCAAGATTGCATCTAAGCCACTTGTCTGTTCAAAGAGTGTACCAACGCTATCGGGAGACTGGTTTATTTATGCGCCATCCAGGATCTGGTAGGAATCGAGTCACTTTTGAGTGAGACGGCCGATTTATTGCAACCGTTTGTTTGCAAAATCGACGCCTTCACGCTTTTCAACTGCAGCAGCAGCTCCTTGTTGTTCGAAGGGTGACTGTAAGTGGCTCTACGATTTGAAGAAGGTTGAAGGAACGTAAACTGGTACCACACAAGCCAGCTAATGGGCCGAAATTAACAACAGACCATCGAAGAGCTCACCAAAAAAAATCGAAGCACCTCGCAAGTTTTTGTTTTGAATGGATTATTAGAAAAACATGTTTTTTTTTTTCAAATAAATACTAAATGCCATTTAATAGTAGGTAGCATAAGGTTTAGAATTCCTTATGTTGATGTTCCATAATTTTACTCTCGTCAGAAAAGAGAACCTTGCTCATTTGTAGGTTTGAACAATTTAAGTGCACAAGTGCAAAGTTAAGGCGCGCTCTTCGATGGTCTGTTGTTAATTTCGGCCCATTAGCTGGCTTGTGTGGTACCAGTCTACGTTCCTTCAATCTTCTTCAAATCGTAGAGCTACTTACAGTCACCCTTCGAACAACAAGGAGCTGCTGCTGCAGTTGAAAAGCGCGAAGGCGTCGATTTTGCAAACAAACGGTTGCAATAAATCGGCCGTCTCACTCAAAAGTGACCCGATTCCTACCAGATCCTGGATGGCGCGTAAATAAACCAGTCTCTCGATAGCGTTGGTACACTCTTTGAATAGACAAGTGGCTTAGATGCAATCTTGCAGCCACAACACGCTGACTAGTCCCAGAATCCAGCAATGCCACTACTTGGGCGGCTGCTGCGGGTGAAGTATGCATGTGTGTTATAAAAAAAACATTTTTGTTATAAATAAAACGTTTTAACAGACGTCACAGAGCCTAATCAACAAATTACAAACAGAAAATTTTAAAGCAATGCGTTATTTTGCGTTTTTTGCACGACAAATGTACTCCAACTCTAAACACACGTTTATCTCAAAACAATGTTCCATTCATTTAAAGGATAAAAAATGAAAAAAAAAACTAATTTTTGGAAGTTTCGTACACCATTGTAAAGGCCAAACTTCCAGCTACTAAATTATGTTTTTTCTGTAATGAATTAATGCTTGTTTTTTGTTTAATTGTCGCCAGAAAGATAATTTCGGAAGTGTTTCGATTTTTTTGATGAGAAGTGTATTTTTTACACCCATTTTTTTTTTTTCATATAGGTATATAAATTTTGTTTCAGTAGGTTTCTAACCATAACAGTTGACGGGAATAGACACCTTGAGGCTTGAGATGGTCCGCTCGGTCAGTTTCCGTGTATTAGACAGCCCCTGCATAGCGCATTTCACACTTTACTAGGGAACTTAACGTGACATAAACTAAGGTGTGACTTGGAGATTTATTAAAAAAAACACATATTCAGACAGTTCTGATGAAAATCTTGTTGAGGTGTCTCGGTTTTTGTAAATAATATACTAAAAATAACATTTTGCTCGTGGAGGAGCTCGTGGCTAAATAATTACAGCCGCATAGACCGATCTTCCGGGTTAAGCCACGCTTGCCGAGGTTGGTCTGTGGATGGGTGACCATTTGCCATAGCGAGTTTCCTCCGTGCCTCGGAAAGCACGTAAAGCCGTTGGTCCCAGCTGTCATTTGTAGATCTTTGACAGTCGTTACTGTTGGTCAGAAGCCAGAAAGTCTGACAACCAGTCTTACCAAGAGTATCGTATTACCCAGTTACTGGGTTGTGGAGGTCTGATAGGCAGTCGCTTCATGTAAAATACTGATATTCAGCTGCATCCGGTTCGACTGGAAGCCGACCCCAACATAGTTGGGAAAAGGCTAGGCAGATGGTGATGATACTAAAAATAACATTGCTCGTGCTGACACGAGACAAGAAGATCGTCCTCGTCTTTTATTGTCAAGGGTCTTTCGAACAGCGGCATATCGCCGCCTTAGAGTGAAAACCTTGGGAATGCATTTGGTCATTGCAGGGTTCTTGTGGGCTTTCGACGAAGTCGCGGGCAATAGCTAGTCAATTGTATCTATTACGAATGCGTGGCCCGAGGTAACCGAAAGATTTTAACCTTCGATTCCGATGCCTAATTGGAGAAGAAAAGCTAGCATACAGTTTGTTGAACAAAGCTTAATTTTCGTAAATTCATTATTTACGGAAATTCACAAATCGAAAAATATCTATGGTAACAAGTCCTATGAACGCGGCGTTGCGACTTTTGTGATACCATAACCCTCTCGCGGTATGTCTTATTTGTCGGGGAGGGTTGTGAACTGAGAAGTTTCTTATCCACTCACACGATAATTTATAATTGTTGTCAGTTCAACCTAAGATATTGTTTACAAGTTTTTTTTTTTTCTATTTCACTGCTGTAGGTCGTCCTAGGGGACGGTTTCTACGTAACCGGGCAGTTATTGGCGAGACCTGAAGGGTCTCCAGCCAAGGGGGGGGGGGGGGGGGGGGAAGTAAAATCTAAAAGCTAACTACTTGTACTACACTAACATCATGACTACCTGCAACAACAGCACTAAGGGCGACCCCTAGTGAGACTCGGACCTCGGCTTAGGGCGTTGCTGGCGTGGACATAGGGGGGGAGACAGCTTGATGAGGGCTGAATTATCGGTGTGTTACAAGGAAGTACTAAAGCTAATTGATTTATATAACATTTGACTCATAATACCATCAGAAAGGCGTGGTTAAAATCTTTTGGGTACCTCGGGCCCACGGTGTATTCCAATAAAGGCTAATTTCAGTGCCTACAAATTAATTTCGCATAGAGCGGCTCTCTTATAAGATAGAGTATCTATACATCATCATCTGCCTAGCCTTTTCCCAACTATGTTGAGGTCGGCTTCTAGTCGAACCGGATGCAGCTGAATATCAGTATTTTACATGGAGCGACTGCCTATCAGACCTCCACAACCCGGTAACTGGGTAATACGATACTCTTGGTAAGACTGGTTGTCAGACTTTCTGGCTTCTGACCAACAGTAACGACTGTCAAAGATCTACAAATGACAGCCGGGACCAACGGCTTTACGTGCTTTCCGAGGCACGGAGGAAACTCAATATGGTAAATGGTCACCCATCCACAGACCAACCTCGGCAAGCGTGGCTTAACCCGGAAGATCGGTCTATGCGGCTGTAATTATTTTGCCACGAGCTCCTCCTAAGATAGAGTACCTATACGTCGTGATAAAATAAAAATTACCAAATTGCATTCCCGAAGTTTTCACTTCCAGGCGACGATATAGGGGTATTGACAGCATAAGTTTTTTTCGCAGAGGAGCGACTGGTTGGTTAGAATAGTCTAAGAAAATGTACATTTTCCGCTTCATAATAATACCCAGCATTTTGTAAACAACACAAGACATTAAAATGCCTAACGCCTACAGTTGTCAAACACATTACTACGCGCTACGCGGTCGGAAAATATACTTAAAAACATAAACATAGCGTAAATGTTTGTTTTCCTTCTATTATATAATTATCTGTGGTTGGTCTATGAAAACACTGGCTGGTTTTACGAACGTGTTTGTCTTGAATACTCTTTGGTATCTAATAGCGTGATTGTAGATAATTTATGGTCTTATGGTATTTAAAATTAGAATTAAGTTCTAAATACGTTTTACTTTAAAACTTTTTGAATTTTAGATTCGGAACAGATGGCGTTGAACTTGATTTAAAATAATGATAATCACAAAATTATAGTTGAACAGTAATCTTCCGGAATATGTTTGATCATAAAAAATAATGTTCGCTATCAATCTCACAAAACAACACTAGACAAAGCGATTTTAAAATCTCTACAATATAAAAAAACGAATCACTTACAAAACATTTAAAAAAACTTTCTCTTTTATTTGATGCTATTAAAATATAAGTATTCTATTTTAAGAACCATTACCCTTAAACCTTACCCTTCACATTAAAACCTAGTGATAATTTCATTATTCTTAAATACGAACAATACTAAAAACAAAACAGTTGAAAGTGAAAGTCAACCTAAATTTCGTTTTCCAAAAACCGTATTTCTCCCATCCTTATCCGGCCTATATTTACGTTTACCTAAATAACCGTAAACATCGGTGTCAAAGGCAAGGTCGCAGTGAAAGTAACCGGCCGAGTACGGCACTGGGCGGCGCGCGCCGAAACCCGACACCGGCATGACGTCATCGGCGGGCCGTGCGCACGAGTCGACGCGCAGTAGCCGAAAGGGAACCAGGAATGGGGAGAAGGAAAATTTTGAGTAAGTAAAAGTAAGGGAACGATAAAGCCAATTAGAACTTTAGTTCAACTAAGAAAATTGTTGATAAGTCACGAAAGGTGGAAAGCCTCATCATCTTTTCTAAAAAAAAAAGATAGACAGAGAAAAGATAAACACTAGTTTCATTCATGTTACGCCCACTTGAACTTGAATGAGCTTATTGGCAAGCGAGGGGCGTTCCCCAGACATATTTTGAAGGTTTGTATGTATTTTAAGTTTGTAGTAGCCTTGTGGCGTAGGCGGAGTGGAGTATGAGAAAAAACATAATATTGAGTTTAATGTACGGCCTGTTGACATCCGCCGTTCCTATACCAAAATACTAATCGTTTTACTTACCAATGGTAGCATGATAAGGACGCTACGTTTGATATGTAACAGATTAAGGAGATGCTGTTTTAATTAATTAATAACGGAAAATTAGCTAAAGAAGAATTATACATCAGCCACTTTAAAGTGATAATTAACGTGCTTTGGGATTATGAACCTTAATTCAATGTTTAATAGTTCAGTTTCCATCACATTCAAATTACTTTTAAGCTCTTTTCGGTAATTTTTGTCATTCTAAAATGAACTTAAACACATGTTGTCAAAGTTGATAATTGCGTAATTAGTAATAACGTTTAATTCTCTTTCCATATTGGCTTTAGTATAGAAGATAAGCTATGAGATGACAATCTGTTCGGCCTAGCCTTTTCCCAAGTATGTTGGGGTCAGCGTCCAATCTAACCAGATGTGACTGAATACCAGTATTTTACACGGAGCGACTGTCATCAGACCTGCGCAACCCAGTTGCTGGACAATGCGGATATCCTAAGGTTAGACCGGTTGTCAGACCCGTAACAACTGCCATAGTAAAAATTACAATACTTGACAAATCTATATTTATCTCAAACATAATCTCATAAGTCCTTCGCTATTTGTAACCCTGCTTATGCCGTAAAAATTATTAGCGTAATGTTTTCTAACGCATGAAATCGTTCTACGTTTTTACGTGTTGGCAACTCGCGCACAAACAGCGGCATTAGTATCTTTGTATTTAACAATATCAGCTGTAATTTAAAGTAATTTATGATTTTAGCATTTAATAGAACGATCCACTTGATTGATAGTAAGCACGTGTGTTTTTTATTGTTATTAAATATATTACTGTTATTTTTTATCCAACGACAGCAAAGACAGGGTTATTTTTTTAATGATGTGTTTGTGTGTAATTGTTAAGTGCGCGAAATTAAAGTTCAAAAAGAGTGTTAAAAATTATCGCAATTTTTTTTATCGGGTTACTATGTATCGGAATTAAACAAATTTCGTAGAACGACTTTTCGAAATTCGCGCTTTTTTGATTATTATTTTCTGTTTTTTAACACCCTGTATTCGTATCAGTGCAAATAAAACAAGTTGCAGAGATTAAATGCTCGTGCATACTATAGGGAAAATAAAAAAATTCTTTAAAAAAATCTTTATTAATTGGCATCTCTAACTTACGTAAAAAGTTCTTAACTATGGATACTACAGTTTAAATAAGATTGATGTGGTAGATTGCAATCGCTCTGTCCGTAGCATGAATAGGAATAGGTAGTAGTTAGTAGTAAACATATTAGTTTGTCAGAAAATCATGAGAAATTATCAGGAAAAACGCTATGTTAAGGTTATAAAATATTTTGTTCCTAGACGTTTTCAGCATTGTATAAAAATGATTTTTAACATATAAACATACGCGATAAAGACCTCCTCGTTTCTCGAAATCGGTTAATTTTCAATTAGACAGGGCCGGTGCCAAATTTTTATTAAACAGAGACTCAGCTTAGACAAGATATTTTCTTAGTACCTACTTATTTCAGAACAATAAATTGTATTGTTTTTATTGTATTAAATTTTCTACGCAGATGTCTACGATCTACGAATCGACATTCCTGAATTTTTATTCAAATGATGATGTTTGTTGTCATCGGAAAATACGTTGTGGAAATTCGACATACAGGTTTTTTTAT
This sequence comes from Amphipyra tragopoginis, assembly GCA_905220435.1. NCBI lineage: Eukaryota > Metazoa > Arthropoda > Insecta > Lepidoptera > Noctuidae > Amphipyra > Amphipyra tragopoginis. Next base: position 5,113,753 of record HG991997.1, on the reverse strand, counting down.
TTTTATTACATACAGGGTTTTGTTTTTTAAATGAAAGTGAAAGGAGTTAAGGTATCACCAGACCAAAGCAATAATTCAGTGCCGCCGTGAATGTTGAAAATATTAGAGAATTATTTGCCTTGTTGTAGGCGCTCAATAGTTTATGATTACGATATTGGTTCAAGCAAGTCATACTGAATCCAGGCTTCGACTTCCTATGCCTTTAGCATGCAAGTAGACTTTGCCTTAATACCTTCACTTCTGTAACACCTGTAAAAGAAATACCTACCAATTATTTAACAAATCATAACATCACGCCTATATTCCCCGAAAGGCAGGACAGAGGTGTATAATACACCCCAGTGGCGTAGGGTGAAGTTTCTTAAAAGGGAAGCCGGACCAAATAATGCTTACCTTGCTCAAGTGTGATGCGTGATTTCCAGTAACTACTCGTTTCGAAAGGGAAGCCGATAGGAATCGAGTTGTATGGAGCCTTCGCCACTGATACACCCTCATTTCGCCATTATGTTTAAGACCTAAGTAATAGGGAGCGAGCCTATTTCCATCAACCGTGCACAAATCCAGACTATCACCAGTCTGTCACCAGGCTGTATCTCATGAACCGTGATAGTTAGTTGAAATTTTCACAGATGATGTATTTCTGTTGCCGCTATAACAACAAAGACTAAAAAACAGAATAAAATAAATATTTAATGGGGCTCCCATACAACAAACGTGATTTTTTTGCCGTTTTTATAGATAACGTAGTGTACTACGTAGTGGTACGGAATCCTTCGAGGAGCTCGTGGATAAATAATTACAGCCGCATAGACCGGTCTTCCGGGTTAAGCCACGCTTGCCGAGGTTGGTCTGTGGATGGGTGACCATTTACCATAGCGAGTTTCCTCCGTGCCTCGGAAAGCACGTAAAGCCGTTGGTCCCGGCTGTCATTTGTAGATCTTTGACAGTCGTTACTGTTGGTCAGAAGCCAGAAAGTCTGACAACCAGTCTTACCAAGAGTATCGTATTACCCAGTTACTGGGTTGTGGAGGTCTGATAGGCAGTCGCTCCATGTAAAATACTGATATTCAGCTGCATCCGGTTCGACTGGAAGCCGACCCCAACATAGTTGGGAAAAGGCTAGGCAGATGATGATGGTACGGAATCATTCGTAAGCGAGTCCAACTCGCACTTGGCCGGTTTAGCCGAATGGCTTGGACGTTTAAAGGGTTAATTACGTGTATTCCTTCTGTTTTATTTATTTTAGTGAACAATAAAGTATATCTATCTAACACTCGCGCTTGCGACCATTAGACCAAAGAGGCACTCTTCTGTAACACCTATAGAAGAAACGCCTGCCAATAATTTAAACACACAAAATACGCTCAACATTTTTATTATACGAGCTTCATGAAAGTTATATTTTGACGGAAGGTGAACTACGTCCGGTAAACAAGAAATTGGCAGCTGAAGCAGGTGGGTCGATGACACGCGAAGACGAAATAAACAGCAAAGAGACTGAGGTTGACTGCCACGAGGGTGACAGTACAGAAGTCAGTGTTAAAAACTGTCTGTTATGATAAATGAAGGTTTTTTTTTCGGAAAGTCTAGGTTTTTATAAACAATGCGTGGAAATGTACCAAAAGGGCGTCGAACTGCTTTTTTTTTAGGTTTCTATTTGCTTTTAAGCTGTATTAAATATATGTAGTTTCGTTCTCTTCTTCGTTCTCAATGTCGTAAATGTCACAAATGGTATTCTCCTACACTAACAAAACACGTCAAAAGTAAACTTATATTGTAGTGAGGTCGAAAATAGATCGAAAGTTGAGCGAAACCAAAACGGTATTCTAAAATGACACTACTCCTTATACAGTGTGTCTGGCTATGGACTAGCGATATTCTAGGTACTTATAGAGCAACTATTCTAGTACACAAATACACTACACACTAGGGTCCAATCCACTTCCCCGCTATTTGGCAGCCATTTTGCTTTTTTGTTGAGATATTGTCTACAAATGTATGTCTTTATGTGAACCCATTGTATCATAATGTAAACGATAGACAATATTGTTGCCCTCCGAATAAGCTTACTTTTGTCTCAGTAGGACCAAAACTTTGAGAGATATGACTTTTTTTGTACACACGTACAGAATATCTCAACAAAAAAATGGAAGTGGATTGGACCCTAGTATAAAGTGTATTTGTGTACTAGAATAGTTGTTATATAAGTACCTAGAATATCGCTAGTCCATGACCGGACACATTGTATAAACATCAAAACTGAGATTGAAATAAGTCCGTAAGTAGACTAGATCGAGATTATACCTTAACTTTAAGAGAAGCAGAGTGCCAATTTTTTGTAAATTCAAAATTTAATCTCAGTTCGGTTAGAATTCTTGCATACTGTACATTAATAATGAGAATTGGAACCCTGATCGCCAAGAATTTCAATCGTCAATGAAATATAAAAGTGACTTTTAACGATTAAGTCACCGCTAGGGTTAAATAAACTACTCTCGAAAATAATTCAGATTTCTTTAAATGCAATGAAATAATGCGTATTTCGGAAAAAAAACCCACAATACGCTATTTCAATTCTAATTTTGATTTACTCAGTAATACGAAACCAATTTGGCGCTAGTGTTGCATTTAAGGGCACGAATTGACATTATTTCAATGTTATGCCATCGGAATTATTTTCAATAGTAACCCTACGCCCTACATAACACTGTCAATCATTTAATTGACGTTTCTATTCCCTGGCAATCGTAGAGATTGTCACCTGTCTAGGTGAGCAATGAAAAATTGGTGTATTAGAGTTCAATGTATCGAACTAAATACATTCCTATGACAAGGGCGGATTCAAGGGGCATGTGTGTAACGTGGCCATTATTTTTTTCCCTCAAAGCGGGACGTCTGAAAATTTTAATAATTTTTATCATAGTAATTACTTAATATTACCTTTTTTTTGTTTATAGTCTCATCCATTTAATTTATACACTTGACAGACAGAACTGTGTTGCTGGGGAGTTTGTTGATATTTTCCTTCACAGCGTAAACACTAGGAAGCGGTGAAGGGTGGGCTATTTGGGGGTTGTCTTATGTAAAATTGACGTTCAAAAAGAACTAAGTAGGTAATTCTAGTTAATTTTGAATAACAAACGAGTTTTGAGTATTAGAATGAAACTCATAGGTATTTATGGAAGCTTTATATTAAGTTATAAAAAAATACAAAAATCTTGTCTAGTCTTGTGGGCTGGTTCTATACTTTTCGGATGTCGTTTTCAGCTATGAATGTGTTAGTGGCATTACTTGATGATTATATCCTTGTTTATCAAAATATTTTCTGATGCGATTAATAAATGCGCGCCCGTTTTATATTGAATTTACTGCCACGGATTGGATTTTTCTCAAAACGGCACATTTATGTTTTTTTGGGGACAACGGGTCATATAGCTCATAAGCGGGACTGTACCGCTCAAAACGGGACGTATGGTCACGTTAGGCATGTGCCTCACCGAGAAAAAATGCTGTGTTCGTCCTAGTTCTTGTGGGTCTTAGGCTGACTGCACATCGGCCACTAAGTTGCTCGAGACACTGTTCGTCGCCATTTGTGTTTAGCTGCAAGTCTGTATGGCCAAACGGTAAGGTATAACGGGCTGGTATCCGCAACTCCACGTCTGAGCGCGTATTTTGCGTAACGGGTGGTAAGTGTAATCACTCGATTCACCCTAACTCCTCGAAAAAGGCCAGCACGCCCTTGATGTTGCTTACGGTCTCTCGGAGAGTACCTGGGTTTCCGAAGTACTTGGCCCTGTATGTGGCGACCTCAGGGCAGTTTAGTAGCACGTGGGCAGCCGTCTCGTCCTCCTCCATGCATGCACTGCACAGTGGGCTGTCTGTAACTCCAATGACAAAGAGGTGTTTGTTAAAGGAACCATGGCCCGTGATGGCTGCTGTGACTGTGCGTAGTCGTTGTTTTGACAGTCGGAGTGCTCGTTTAGTGAGCCGTCAATGACGGGAAGCGCCTCCTTTGGCCAAACGGTAATTGCAGCTACAAGCAAATAGTGATCAATTGTGTCTCCTCCAAGTGAGCAAATTATGGCCAAATACTCATAAGCAAAGGACTCAATTCTCGCCGTCCGATCAGAACCAGGGGGTCTACTCCCTAAGCACGAAGTCCGTGGTTTAGGCCTTTAGTTACGAGCGTTTCATACTCCCTATCACCTACGGACATACGATTATTTCGGGGCCCGAACTAAGAATGAATGACAACACGATTTGACAGTTGTCCCTACTACCGATGTGTTTTTGCCCGTGCGAAAAGTTGAACTTGACACTTGTTTTGCTCACTACTACGTTTCGGGCTACTTTCGGACGGGTGACTAACTTCGTTGACGGACTTAGGGAGTAGGCCCCCAGGCCCGGGTCGACGGCGCGTTGTGTTCCACGCGCGCCTCAAAGAGATTTCAGCATAGTAGACGGGGCCCGCTAGGGCCAGTGCCTGCCAGGGTTGCGGAATTTGTTTAAAAGACTTACCGCGGCTTTGGAACGCAAGGGGCATTAGGAGGACACGGATGGGTTTTAGCCAGTAAGAGTCTGACACTCCCTTTCGCTTCGCCCAGAGCGTAAGAAGAAATTGGATAATTTATGATACTTATAAAAAAACGGGCTCAATTATAAATCGTCGTTAAGTTTCGTGTTGTCACTGTCAGTTAAAAGCGAAGTGACAATGACAGCTTTAAATAACGAAAACTAAAAATTGAGTAGCGGTTGCATATTAGAGCTCTTCACACCACGTTTTTTTCAGGCGCCGTCGACGCGCGTTTCTCTATCGCGCGTTGTCGGCGCTGCTAAACTTGAAATAGGCAGATTACTTGCGATTGCATCGCTGCAAACTCACGAGAAACGCGCTACAGACGCGCGTGGGCAACTCTCCTTGGATTAAAACGCGCTGTATGTATGAGTTTGCAGCTAAAGAGACGCGTTGTGCCAGCGCGTCTGTATCGATGTAACTCCGCGCTACGAGCGCGTCGACAGCTCGCGAAAAAGTCGTCGTCTGCATACTACAATTTTATGAACGTGTGAATAGGTAAATTGGTTGCTATAACGTCGCATTTGCAGCGCGTTATAGTTGCGTGCGACGCGCGTCGACAGCGCCTAAAAAAAACGTGGTGTGTAAGAGCCCTTAGCCATTAGAGGTCCATGTACGGTTAGCCTTAGTATAAGACAGTACACAGACGTCCACATTGGACGAAGATAAATTAAACATTTAGACATGAACGAAATTCATACTTCTGCCACAAAAGCTAATCTCTTCAAGAAAATTAAGCTGTCACTCTATGCTTAAACAGACAAACTTCTTTATACCATTTCGAAACAAATGTTCCGACGATTTTCAACCTTATTGCTTTGTGATAGAGGAGAATGTAAGTATGTTGGCTGACAAATATAAAATGGATTTCGCCAGAGGCTAATTACCGATTTGTATGAAAAACAGTGTTGACTTGATAATCTGTTGTTTTTACCTGAACGTTGTAACCGATGCCAATTTTTAAGCCATGTTCATGAGATTGACATTTACAGAATGGCGAAGGAGTTTTTGTAGTGCGTATGGTGTCAAAAATGGTCATAAGAGTGTCACAAATGTAATACAATCTTCACTTACACACATCATTGGCGGACTCCATTTACCATCGAGAACTGTTTGGAGTCTTCTCAGGTGTGCAGGTGAATTAGAAAAGTCAGAGATGCCAGTCGGGGTCGAACTCAGACTCTCTTGCATAGAAGGCAAGTGTTCAACCACTAGACTATCACCCCCTTTATTACAAAATGTGGTCTAAGAAAAACCTAATCCCCCTTATTACAAAAGATGGTTTAAACCAAGACTAAGGTACCTAAATCCAGGTTTAAAATATACCCATCACTTTCTTATGTCAGATAACAAAAAGAGACGAGGCTATTTTAAAATGTAGATTTTTCTTAGACCATCTTTTGTAATAAGGGGGTTTAGGTTTTAAAATAGCCCCGTCTCTTTTTGTTATAAATAGGGTTGCCATCTCTAAAATTTGGCAACCAGGACAAGACGCGTGAAAACCCTGGATTTTAGAGACCAGAACCCGGACATGTCAACAGGTTTTTTTAAACGTAATTAGTGTAATAAAAACAGTTGTTTAGCGAGTCGGTTCGTTGGTCAGTGCGTGTGTCGCGGGCGGCCCAAAACTTTAAATTTTTAAGCCCGGACTACATATGAAGTCCCGCCCGGACGCTCCCCGGATGCCCTCTAAACTAGGACAAATCCGGGGAAACCCGGACGGATGGCAACCCTAGTTATCTTCTTATATATAAAGAGACTGGTACTGACTGACATTTGATTCATCAACGCGGAGCCTAAACCACTAAAGCTGGAAATATGAAATTTGGACAGTAGGTTCCTTACGTGACAAAAACATCCACTAAGAAGAGATTTCTCGAAATTCAACCCCTAAGGGGGTGAAAAGGGTGATTAACGTTTGTATGCAAGTCCGTCATTTTTGAAGTAAGAAGCTTGAAATTAAATAATAAGGTTTCTGGTTAGAAATAAATGTACAGGTGTTTGAGCGTTTTTGGAAATTCAACCCCTAAAGGGGTAAAATAAGTGTTGAAATTTTGTATGAGAAATCTGGTATTTTTGAAGTAAAAAGCATGGAATTAAATATCTAGACTTCTGGTTAGAAATAAGAATACACGTATTTGAGCGTTTTTAGAAATTGCACCCTTTAAACGGGTGAAATGAGTTGTTGACGTTTGTATGAAAATCCTTATTCCAGGGGTTTTTTGGATTTTACAACTAAAAATGCCTGAAAAGGGGTAAACGCGGGTATAAAATTTCACGCAAGCGAAGCTGCGGGCATAAGCTATCTATACATATAAAAGGAGAAGCTGACTGACTGATCTATCAACGCACAGCCTAAACCGCTGGGGTTAGAAAGTTGAAATTTTGACAGTAGGTTCCTTTTGTAACGTAGGCATCCACTAAGAAGGGATTTTTCGAAATTCAACCCCTAAGGGAGTTAAATAGGGGATGAAAGTTTGTATGGAAAATCGTCACTTAACGGGTTCAAAATTTCACGCAAGCGAAGCTGCGGGCGAAAGCTAGTATGACATAAGAAAGTGATTGGTAAATTTTAAATCTGGGTTTACCTTAGTCTTGGTTTAAACTATGTTTTGTAATAAGGGGGTCAGTGTTTACTTAGATACATCCTGATCCTAACTTCCTAATCCTAACTAATATTTTAAATGCGAAAGTAAGTTTGTTTGTTTGTTACGTTTTCACGCCTAAACCACTGAACCGATCATCCTGAAATTTTGCGTATACATTGTCAGGTTTACAGAAACGGACATAGGGTACCTTTTATCCCGAAAAAAGTACTGTTCCCGAGGAAAACAACAATAACGATAATAGATGGCGCCACGTGTCTTTCGAATCATGAATGAATTATATTATTATAGAAACTTTAGTAGTGTTTAAGAGTGTTTTAACGCGAGCGAAGCCGCGGGCTAATGTTAGTACTACATAATACCTTTTAAAGCGATATGTTTTATTTTATTACGGTGAAATAACAGCAAAGTTGTTATATCCAGTATCGTTATTAAATATTTGTAAGTAAAGAAAATTAATTCATATGTAGATAAATGAAATAAAAGTTAATTATCAACGCGAATAACAAAAAAGCTCTCAAAGATATTCATATTTAACTTAAAATAAAAACAATGAAAAGTCACAATTTTCCGATGAAAAGCGAAGGTTTTCACACTAAACAGACCGTAGAATAATATCTCGCGCAAGCTGTAATAATACTCGACTTGGGGGAAAGGGAAATTTTGTTGTACTATGAATGTAATTTAGTGTCTTTGATGGGAAAGGTTAGTTGCACAGACACAAAAATTCCAAGGATCGGTCGGCTTTAATTGTTTCTTGGGTGGTTGTAACTGATTACTAGAGATCGGATATTCGGATGCATTTTCACCTAAACTTGAGATGTTGGCAAATATGGAACAAATTACTTTAATTTATGTTTATTTTTTTTTGGTTTATCCAGCACACACCATTCTTCTTCTTACACTCTACATACACACATATTTGCATCGGGGGTTAAACATTAATTTTAAATAATTATGCAATCCAAGAATCCCGGAGTTTTTTTTAAATAAATCATTTTAAGATGTCGCTTCCATATTATACACCCGACTAGTTATGCATTCCCGGTGTTCGTAGCTAAAAATTAACTTTAGGTAAATTTGCATCCGAATATCCGATCCCTACTGATTACGCAATGCGATGATTTGAGTGACGGTTCCAAAAAGCTGGGAGCTCATTATAATAAAGCTTGAACGGCACCCATACCGGGCTGTCATACGTCCCGTAAATACGGGACTGTCACCGTATTTGACCATCGCCTCCCGTATTGCTACACGTCTCGTAATTGTCCCATATTTCAATGCCATGCGCCCAGTTCTATGATTATATTTTAAAAAACGGGTCATGGGCGAGTCGGACTCGCGCACGAAGGGTTCCGTACCATTATTTATAAAAACGGCAAAAAAATCACGTTTGTTGTATGGGAGCCCTCTTAAATATTTATTTTATTCTGTTTTTTAGTATTTAATATTATAGCGGCAACAGAAATACATCATCTGTGAAAATTTCAACTGTCTAACTATCACGGTTCATGAGATACAGCCTGGTGACAGACGCACGGACGGACGGACAGCGGAGTCTTAGTAATAGGGTCCCGCTTTACCCTTTGGGTACGGAACCCTAAAAAGAAAACGAGACTATTACCAAAGTAAAATCAAGCTCAAAATATGACTGCCAAAAAATAAACGTGTTAATTTAAGTTAAAAATCGTTTGTACGAATTCAAATAAAAACTTTGATTTCGACTTTTTATTTGATTTGTTTGAAACGTTCCTTATTGGTCCCTGAAAGTTATGGCAAGCCTACCCATACCTAATGTATTGGATCCGAAACCAGAGTCACTTTTCACTTTACAAGCACTTCAAAATGAAAAAAAAGTCGCTCAAGTCATTCTTTTGTTGGAATCCGAAACCAAAACATTTATTTATTAATCTTGCGTTTGATTTAAAAGCAAAACATAATATTTTAAATTTAAGTAGCCAATAAGTTAAGACTCCACTGTTATTTATAGAAGTGCTTTTACAGCGCCATCTGTTACCGAGTAGCTGAACTATCATGAGCTTTTTCTTGCTACAATTATGCTTGAAAGAAAAAGTTTTCTTCGTTGCTAAATGAAAACAGAGTTATTATTAACTCACAAAAATTACACAATGCGAACCTAAAGTATTGTTAATCGAAACATGAATGATTATTTTCACTTTATTAATTTGACAGGATTTTTTTATTTATTATTTAATAAACAAAGCTGATTAAATATTAGTTAATCACAATTATAAAAAAAACATGCTAATTCTCAAACCACTCACAAAAACTGTCTTCTTAATCGGCCTGTATCCGAACACACCAAAAACGCGGGGAAAAACGCGCGCAGATTCGAATTTCGTATCTGGCCGAATGCAACACGCGACCGTCGGGTACCGATATGACCTTTTAAAATTATTTTTTTAATTACACTTGAGACCAAGGTATTAAATTTAATTCGCTGGAGGCGACACGTCCTCGGTAGCTGTCGAAAGAGTATTGAGTTCACAGTTGGCGAACGCTGTCCGGTTAAGAGATGGTCCTTGTCGTGTGTGCGCGTCGATTATATTTATTACATCGGCTTGTGACTATAAACAAGCTTGGACGACAGTCACTTCAAAGAGATCGATCGGTATTTAGAAGATCGATAGACGGGAACATCACCTGCTCCATCGAAACACCATCCACGTCAATAACTTGTAGGGATAATGTGAAAATTAGAGTTTTACAGACAGCAGAACATCAAAAGCCCTTTTTATTTTAAGCGGTTTTAAAGTTCACCTTCAGAATTCGGAATTAATTACCTGAACTGCAGATTTTTTAACGTTACATTGAAATTAAACAGGATTGTTTTTCGGTATTATTGGAGCACAAGTTCAATTTTGTAATCCTCACTGCAAGGTATAAATGTACTGATATATGATGAAGTAACATTCGCAATAATTCGTTCGTTGCAGAATATAGGCCACCACTTCAGATGCTTCCATTACGATACATTGAAAACTTATTATAACTCATAACTGTAATTTAGTTTGATGGTTCAAGTGAATTAATATTTTAGGATATCGAACATTTTCAATACTCGTGGTTCACATTCGAATGAACGCACCCATAAAATCAATAAAAGAAAACAATAGAACCTCACCTTATTTTCAGAATTCAAATCAAGAATGAAATCACTGATAAATAATAGACTAAACTAAACTTTTTTAAACCACCGAAAAGGTTAGACACGAAAAAAAGGCGCGCAAACTCGCAGCGAGTGTAAGAACTGACTAAAGTGGTAAGGTGTGAACCAATGTTCAACAGTACCTAGTTAACAGTTTATTTTTGTTCTGTAACCACATACCAAACATATTTCATTCAGTTGGTTTATTAACCGATTCAGAAGCAGAATTCGATGGTGCGAATTAATCTGGGCTAAATAAGGTGTAAACAAGAATAGCTAATGTTGAGGTGAGAGTTCCTGATAGATAGAAGAACTGCTTTTTAGCATAATATTTGGATTTCATCAGTAGAAGTTACGATCAATTAGTTTTAAACAGAATAAAGTCGACTGAAATTTTTTTATGCCCTGAGTAGCTGCTAAAGGCAGATGGCAGTCACGCACTATTAATCCAGAAATGTTTTATCATCTGTGTCAAAGAGAACACGATAATTTCTTAGAGAAGTAAACCTCATTGGTGTAACTTTGGTCATGATTCTCATGTCAAGTGAAGTTTGGGCAGAATATAGAGCAAGATTCCATCCCTATTTCATCTCGAGAAAAACAGTTTCAACAAAAAGCGATGCCGATAATCGACAATCTTCTTCTCTGAATCCTTTAGTCACAGTCTACAATAATTTCGAGTCACGCTATGCGCTTAGTTGAATGAATGTGAACAGTTGGCCGCATCAATAATATTGTCATTAATACGAAACGCAGTGAGTGGCACAGATATGCATTTTAATGTAACGAGCTAAAATTAGATAAATGTGCGTAGCTCGTACGAAAAGGTTTCAATATCTGAAGAGGAAACATTAAGATTGAATGAAAATATAGAATCGTTTAACGATTTGCAATGAGAAACAGAATCATTATTAATCTGAAAACCTACAAAATACAATGTGGATGATTTAATATGTATACTGTGCTAACTAGCGAAACAGTTGAACCGGGTATTACTATATTATTGCTAAGTTTATTATCTGGGTAGACAGCAGAACATTGCATGTCATCGTAAAACGTATTACTTGAAGTAAACAAAATCTATAATTTGACCAACATGATGTCCACTCATATCGAATGACATGATAAATCGTTGGATCTGATTAGAATCAGAGGATGCGATAGTCAATACCTTGTCGAAAAACCACCGGAAAAAAACAAATAGCTTCCTCTTCTAGTCACCTGCAATTTGCGGTCTGTTAACAAAGAAATACGTGTAAGAGCCCAAATACACGTCCGACACTTGCCTCCGATAGTCGGTTCCGATAGTCTGATCAGACTATCTGAAGGCCTCCGCGCCATACATTTGTTTGAACATGAATTACACGTACGATCAGACTATCGGATCGGATGTCAGAATCGTAAGCATCGTTCCGGCGTAGTCGTCGTCCAGAAAACCTCGGACACGAGAATCGTACGTGTATTTCATGAATCCGATCAGGTAGTCGGATCCGGCTCCCGGAAGCGAGTATCGGACGTGTATTTTGACCCGTATCTATGTTGTTTCTTCGTAAGCCTAACATATCTGCCTTGCTTTGCTCGTAGTAACCGATCGTGCAATTAATCAAGTGGAGATCTGTGTCTGAAATAAAGCGCAGTTTGCTGCTATACCTTATATCTAGTAGGTACAATTATCACAGAATTTTTGGGGGCTGAGTCACCCTCGTCCGTGGGAAGGCACCCTTAGTTCGAAACCCCACACGTGGTCCCCGGGTGGTGCCAATCAGGTGACAAAATTTCGCTTGGTGGTAGGATCTTTACGGTCCGCCTGGCTAGCTACCACCCTCACATTAAAGTCCGGCGCCAAGCAGTTAACTGTGTTCCGTCGTGTGTACGTGAGAGCCAGAAGGGTATAGGGTAATCCCTCTATATTTCTGTTACTTGGATTCGTGTGCTTCATCTTAGACTCTGTCTGCGCTTACCATCAGGTGCGAAGAAGGTCAAATGCGACCAAGAAAAGGAATAAAAAAAAAAGAATTAAAGTCTCAATCACCGTAATTATAGACACATTAGATAAGACAATTAAGTGTCATCCTGGGAGGACGGACGGTACGCAACCGGTTAAGATCACAAATAATTTGCAGATGCAGGTGGTAAATTATACAGATAGATGAATTACCACCAGAAATATTCCAAATTTGCATTTCACGATATCTTCAGGAAGTTAGCTATCTTTAGCAAAGGACCACACAGACCAGACCATATTATAAGTGCATGTTATATAATGCCAGCAAATGTCAGGCCGTCAGATCACGAGGCGTCGGACAAGAATAAACCACGTGATTTGTTTTGTTGTCTATTTGGAATACGTCGAGACTAATCGTTAGCGGTACTCGGTATTAATACTACTTGTATTAATATTTAGGGCGCTAAGATTTTCTATTTTAGGTCCTAAGGAGTTGTTACAATGAAGTTTGGTTTAGATTTGAGTTGCAAAAAGGTTATATTTAAACCGTTTTGAGTACATGGTTGTTGTATTTAAGTTTTCGTTTATTATTTGGCACAGTTAACTAAGAAGTAGGTTAAACAAAAACTAACTTTTATGTTAGGTGTCTGTTTTCCTCATTAAGAAAAAATTTATAAAAAAGTAAGCCCTTTTAAAGTTTTTAAAGGCCTAATTGTAATTTGAGAAACTGATCTTCGAAAATCGAACAGCCAGACAGACGATTTTTTTACGGCTACATTTTTTAGGCGCATTGATCCTAATGGTCTTTTTGGACCGACACCAAATTGATTTGTAACAAAGGCAGTAATTAATCGTATCATTAGGCATTTATTTTGGTTACATTTGAAATATTAGTCTGTCTACGACTAATTGCTACGTTGATTGAAAATAGCTGTTCATCATTCACAGTTTGGAGATGCTCTGAATTATAATAATATGTACTAAGTCCTTAATATTTGTGTAAACTGTTTGATAGGATATTTAACAATTCCAGAAAGTCTGTAGAACCAGCTTATTAAATTTTAATAATCTAAGGTGAACTTGCTAACATTTATACACCTGTAAAATTTAAAATCAAGACTATCTAGCTGTTACTAATATTACTTAGCAGTTTACATGTTTCCAGAGAAGCTGGACATTGTATACCTAGTAAAATGCTTCAGAAACTTAACACTACACTTACCTCATCGCAAGCATGACATCTAGGTTTCAACCGCTCCGCATAATGTCGGACGCAATACAACCGGCCGTCTAACGCGCAGTACGCTAGTTCGACAAGTAGCTCGTCACAATCCGCACACGAGAAGCACGTAGGGTGGAAATATGCCTATAACAAAATAATAATATTGAAAGAAAATAAATTATTAATTTTATAACTAGCTACTCATGACGCCATCTGTCGTTGAATAGCAGAACTAAATTTGTTGGAAACTCTTCTTAATATTTACAGTTGAAACTAGATGGCGTTGTTATCAGATGTACTCACTTCTTCACCTATCCGCGGCGCTTGTACGGTTATACTCCCACTCCGAATTGGTTTATTACATCCCGCACAATCAACAGATGCACCGTGATATTGACTAGCGACGCCTGAAACAAATGTTCCTACATAAAGCAAATATAAATAAATTCAGCTATTAGCCACAAGGTGGCGTTGTTCTCAATTTTAAGTGTTATTTACCAATGTCAAGTGCAATTTCATTCCGAGCCGCGACGAAATCTTCATATTGCTTGCGATGAGTTTCGTCAATATGTCGGCAGTGTGCTAAGGAGAGGTCTTGTTTTGGTAACTGCGAGGCTAAAGCTCTAGTTCGCCAGGCTCGCCACGCAGCCGCGCCGGTAGCGCCCCCTAGGCCGGTAGGCGCGCGCTCTGCTAACGACGTCCAATACAATTCAGTCTGAAAAGGAAAACAATTTATTATTTATATCGATTATTCGATATACGTTTTCATTATTATTTTACATACGAGGATAACCGAATTAGAAAGTTTTTAGTATAGAATACTTAACAAACTAAGTACTTATTTTTATGCTAATTTAAAATTATTACGATGCCATGGAATAAGGTTAGGTACAGAAGGATACATGAATATAACCATGACGTGTCATTTTATGGGCAACATGACAGGTGACAGGTGCCTCGACGACCGCCGCTGTCCTCCGTAATCTGAATCTATTAATATCGATGTACATAACATAAGCATCAAACTGGTTGTAAATTAAACAGTAAAAATACACTGCTCGTCAGATGTATAGGCAGAATAAACTCAGTGAAATACACCTGTACCTACACAACCACATTGTAGGACTTTTAATCTGACGTGGCTGGTTGTCCGACCATTTACGGGGGGGCCACCCCGAAGAACGGAAACTAAATTTCGGATCGAAAGAAAACAACGACGGACATCGAACTTATGTGATCAAAGTATTGTCAAACAACGAAATACTAGATGTCAATTAACATTTGGGAAGGGTGAACGAAAGACTTGTCCCCTTATTACAAAAGATGGTTTAAATACTTTAAACCAAGACTAAGGTAAACCCAGGTTTAAAATATACCCATCACTTTCTTATGTCATATAACAAAAAGAGACGGGGATATTTTAAAACCTAGGTTTTTCTTAGACCATCTTTTGTAATAAGTGGGAAAATGTCTAACATCGGATCCAAGACACTTTCGTGGTTGGAAAACGATCGTCGATCAGTCAGCCAAAACTTCGTTGTTTGTTTTTTGTAGTAGGCTCCCAAAGCCCGAGAAGGCGGCTCGCCGTGTTTCGCGCGCACCTCTCAGGAGGACGTGGGACAACGTCTTTAGGAGGGGTAAACGAATCCCGTGATCCCCGCCATAAGTCCTCGAAGAAATACCGTGTAGTTTTAGTCGGTAGTGGTTAGTTCCCCCACGCTAGGAATTATCCTTTATCGTGGTTGCGTTTACAGACACAAATCTTTAGATTTCAAAATTTAGGGTACCTACGCACTTAGCCGGAACGCTGACAGCCGTCCGGTTGGCCGCAATCAAATTGCGATGCGGCATCGAAGTGCGTATAAAAACTATTTTCTCGTACACAATTTTGATTGCGGCCAACCGGACGGCTGTCCGCGTGGCTAACCGCAAAGTGCGTAGGTACTCTTAGAACCAAAACTACTATCAAAGGGGCTAAAAACGTCACGTTTGGCGAATTTCGCTTCATATTTGTAATCATAACTGCAAATGGACTGCACATTCAGTTGGCAGTAGTCAGTCACTGACTGCATCTTTTTGCCATCAAGCTGCATTTGACAGATGATTGTGATATGATTCACCAAACGTGCCGTTACCACCCTGCAGGCCATTGTTCCGTGCGGGAATTAACCAGCGACCCGTAGCGCAATCGTTCATCCACTGTGTCATGCTATTGAAGGTCTCTTACCTGCTTGGCAGTAAGTCCAGGTGGGCTGTCGTACGAGTGGTGGTTGATCTTGGACTCCCTCAGCCCCAGCCGATCGCGCACGGAGCCCAGCTCTTCGTGGTACACCGAGTGCTTTAGCCGGTCGCAGCCGCATGACTTGCATGTTTTTCTGTAAACAAAGAAACGATGCGTTAGGCGTGAAGTTAGGTATTGGGTAGCGAGAATTGCGGTGAATGCACTGACGAATCCCGCGACCCCAGCCATCGGCCACGTAACTGATAAAAATCCGGCATAACCCTCTACATTCCCCAGGGTAGAGGATACCCATGAGGATTTCTCAAAGTATAAAGTGTTGGGTAGCGGTTATGGCTTTTAGATCCAATATACAACTATATTTTCATCTATCTATATACAGGGCGTCCCACGACTTTGCCACATGGAGGGAAAGTACCTTAAATACTCTAGATAGAAAAAAATTCTGAATGAAGACTTCATTTTTATTTTAAAAACAATACGAACTGCATTCAAAGAATTTTAAATAATCACCTGTCTGAACCGGGAATCGAACCCGCTAAATGTGAAAATAAAAAAAACTGTAATTTTGTTGTACTGATCGAAAGGCTCGATCAGATACAT
The DNA here is from genome assembly GCA_905220435.1 of Amphipyra tragopoginis. Taxonomy (NCBI): domain Eukaryota; kingdom Metazoa; phylum Arthropoda; class Insecta; order Lepidoptera; family Noctuidae; genus Amphipyra; species Amphipyra tragopoginis. Next base: position 5,097,396 of record HG991997.1, on the reverse strand, counting down.
TTATTTCTTCTAAATAACATAGCATCTAAAATAAAAGGAACACCATGAAATTTGACATTTAATTTAAAATTTTGTTCAGAATAATGAATAGCATTTTCTCTATGTCGTGCTTTTAACAACTGACTTTATGTACTACTTTCTGCTTTATTACTATTTCGAAGTATTATTTCAAATATTCACCATGAAAAAATAAATAAATCAACGGTAAGCGAGATTATTAAAAGAGTTACAATTTGTATACAATAGGAAGAGACACATTTTGAGCATTTAATAAATTAAATTGTTTGTAAGTTGCACAGTTAAACGTGTCTTATTATTTCATATAAATGTTAAATTTCATGGTGTTTCTTTTATTTTAGATGCTATGTTATTTAGAAGAAATAAATGTATCTGATCGAGCCTTTCGATTAGTATAATAAAATTAAAAAAAAAAATATTTTCACATTTAGCGGGTTCGATTCCCGGTTCAGACAGGTGATTATTTAAAATTCTTTGAATGCAGTTCGTATTGTTTTTAAAATAAAAATGAAGTCTTCATTCAGTGATTTTTTCTATCTACAGTATTTAAGGTACTTCCCCTCCATGTGGCAAAGTCGTGGGACGCCCTGTATATGTATAAAAGGAGAAGCTGACTGACTGATCTATCAACGCACAGCCTAAACCGTTAGGGACCAAACTTGAAATTTTGATAGTAGATTCCTTTTGTAACGTAGGCATCCACTAAGAAGGGATTTTTCAAAATTCAACCCCTAAGGGGGTGAAATAGGGGATTTAAGTTTGTATGTAAGTCCGTCGTTTTTGAAGTAAGAAGCATGAAATTAATTATTAAGCTTTCTGGTTAGAAATAAAGATACACGTGTTTAAGCGTTTTTGAAAATTCAACGCTTAAGGGGGTGAAGTGTTGAAAGTTTGTATGAGAAATCTGTTACTTTTGAAGTAAGAAGCATGGATATAGGCTCTTGGTGAGAAATAAATTTACATGTGTATGAGGGTTTTTGGAAATTCTACCCTTAAATAGGGGATGAAACATTTTTTTGATTTTATAACTACACATAACAAGGGGCTTAACGAGGGCTCAAAATTTCACGCAAGCGGAGCTGCGGGCAAAAGCTAGTTATACATAAAAGACACGTCAAAAAGATTTTCCTAAGAACTGCCTGTAATTTTATACAGTATGATTGGTTAGTCGCTGTTCACCCGAAAACCATGGAAAAAAAAACAAACACAACAACATCAAAAATACAAGTGAAAAAAAAACTGCTGTTCCATACAAAATAATCAATGTTGCTTAACAAAATGTATGGAACAGCAGACTTTTTGTCACAAATCAGAGTTTGTCCCATAGAAAAAAAAATACATAATGATGAGCAGGCTTGATGGTTTTCGCATGTACGTACTACAGCGACTAGAATAGAATAGAATATACTTTATTGTACACCAAAATTGTAACATAGCTCTTATACAATATAATTTAGTGAAGGGTACAATTGGTACAATGGTGGTCTTATCGCTGATAGCGATATCTACCAGACAACCTTTGGATGAACAGGAAAACAATGAATAAGATAGGGGGGATAGTCCGTGGTGTAATCTATCATGCTGTATATTTTTTTAATATTTATCAAGTTACATGAAAGTTAAGTTTCCCAGTAGATAGGTACGCAGTGAGTACGTGAGGTGTGCCATGTGCATGAGGTTTTCTAATACACAGAAACTTATGAGCTGACCGTCTCTGGCCTCAAGATATCCGCGGTCCATTGAGATAAACACCTATCGAATCAAAGTTGAAATTCGAATTTATTTTTGGAACCAAATATAACGTGGTATGAAAACTCTCTCGATTCTCCTGGTGATTCTGATCGTATATTACTTCTATGTTCTGATCAAACTAGTTTTAGGTTGTATAGTAAAATAAACCTTGTATTTGCATACAGAGATGTGTATGTCTGCCACCCACACAATAACGAGGTCTATTCAATGTTTGTCGCATATTGCTGCCGATGTACGTGAATATGGTGGTCCAAGCAACGGATAGAGAAGGAAGAGCACAAAAAAATTTTTTTTTGATTAATCTTCCTTGATTACTGAGCTTAAAAAATTAGGTATACAATAGTGTATAACAGTGGCGAAGGGTGAATTTTCTTAAAAGGGAAGCCAGACCAATTATTTGTTTAAATGATAATTGAAAATAATACATAGATACTAGTATTTGCTATATTTCGAAAGGGAAGCCGACAGGAATCGAGTTGTATGGAGCCTTCGCCACTGGTGTATATATTATATAATATTATATATTATGTAATTAATAGAGGTCGCCAACGGCTTCGACCGCGTGGATATCGTTTATCGCGTATTCCGCGTTTTTCTCTACTATATTATGCATGTATTATACATATAAACCTTCCTCTTGAATCACTCTATCTATTAAAAAAACCGCATTAAAATCCGTTGCGTAGTTTTAAAGATCTAAGTATACATAGGGACAGACAGCGGGAAGCGACTTTGTTTTATACTATGATGCAGTGATGATGAAGTCCACAACGCTGTTCACAAATTAACTTAAAATAAAAATATAAAATTGGATTAGCCTCTATGGTATGTTTTAAAAACCTACGTGTTGCACAAGTTTGGTAAAAAGTAAGAAGTAAAAAGTGTGAGGGTAACATCAATCAGACGAATGATTTATATAAAATGTTTGTTTTGGTTTGTTTTACTTTGTGTTTTATGTGTGTGTCTTTGTTTGTGTCAAAATAAATGTTTTTCTTCTTTTTTAGGTTTTATATTACTTGCAATAGAGTGTTTGATTTCAAGTGATTCTCAGTCACGTTCGTAAGACCATAATCTTCAGAAATCTAATACATTGTGCTTGTTCGTAGATGTATAAATATTGTGTTGTGTATAAATGGCGGCAAAATAGCTACAAACAATATTAGCGCCTAAATACAATCTAAGTACAGAAGTAAGTTTCAGATAAAACAAAAAAAAACCAGTTCGACAAAAGAGAGAAACCTTTGAACAGTTTTTGAGATAGTCACGAACACACATACATGCGGGACAAACAGAGAACCTCCTTATTTTGAAGTCGGTTAAAATAAATCTAAAAACGCACAAAACAGCATCTTAACTAAATACTCATACTGCACTGCCAGCACTGCACACAATATTATAGGCATAACTCATTTGCACGTAAACAAGTTCTAAAAATAGTCTGGTGGAGTGGAGCGCATGCGCATGCCGTGACAAAGAGACATCGCTTATCCCTAATAAGACAATCGTCTTGCATCGTGAGATGAGGATGAAAAAGCGTAGTAAGTTTTAACAAGCTGATCTATAAAATATATAAATATTGAAGACATATTTTGTTATGTTGGCTTTCTTTATATTTAGGTGAAGCTGTGTTACTCGGTTTCCAAACGGGATTGGTTAAAGTCGTAATAGTAGAGTTCATGGTTTTCGGATGTTAAGCGACTAATTAGTCGTGTTGTATATTCCACTTTTATCCACAAGTACGTATAAAGTTTTAATGTAAGCATACTAAGGTCAGATATCCCTACTAATCCTAACTTAATATTATAAATGCGACAATAAGTTTGTTTGTTCGTTTGTTACCTTTTCACGCCTAAACCTGTAAACCGATCATCCTGAAACTTTGCATAATATACGTTGTCACGTGTACAGAAACGGACATAGGGTACTTTTCATCCCGAAAAAAAGTACATACTGTTCCAGAGGAAAACAACAATAAAGTTCTTATGATAAAAGATGGCGCCACGTGTCTTTCGAATCATGATTGAATTATACTATCCAGAAAAACACGGAATACGTGATAAACGATATCCACGCGGGCGAAGCCGCGAGCGACCTCTAGTATTATAAATGCGAAAGTAACTCTGTCTGTCTGTGACGCTTTCACGCCTAAACCGCTGAATCGATTTTGATGAAACTTGGTACAGGGGGCTTACTATGAACTCTTAGAGCAGGACAGAAGTTGCCTGGAAGTTGAACTGCCCTGCTTTTTTGTACTATGACATCGTTAGAGCAGGCCTGCGGCAGGCCTGCTACGTTGATGTTTACGAAATCCTTTCACCTTTTTTTGTATAGACTTTTCGTACCATGAACGAGCGTTACCGTTCAACTTGGTTCAATAGTCGTTGACCAGCGTTCGCCTTTAGTAATAGGTCATAGTACGATTTTTAGCGATTCAAAAGCAGGCCTGCTTTTGAACGGAAGTTGACTGGCTGGCATCAATGATATTATATACAAAAAAATATCATTGGCTGGCATTTGAATGTTTTCATAAGAGGTCGTAGTAAGCCCCCAGAGATAGTCTGGAACCTGGAGAAAGACATAAGCTACTTTTATCTCGAAAAATACGAAACACACGATAAACGAAAACCAACGCGGGCGAGGCCATGAGCGACATTTAGTAAAAAATAAAATCTCAATACTTACAAAACATGACTCACAATATTTATAACAACAATATATCCATACAAGTACGTTACTACAACGTATGCGAATCTACTTGCCATTTTATATGGATGCAAAAGCAATGATATTGAGCTTTGCCTTACATGGTGTCCGATAACATCGGCTGTCGTTATCGTAAGGTCCTTCTAAATGTGTTACATCTGCGTTTTACATACTTAAATAGCTTGCTATAAAAACCTTGAGTTATTCTTGTCTAGGTAAAGAAGCAAAAAATATTAAAAAAAAGTTTTCATATTTGCACACTATTGGCCAAATTGTTGAGATGGATGTGTGGAATATTCCGATCTGTCCCCTCGTCGGTAACAGGAGAACAGATCGAAACTTTTTATTTCTATTTGTCCCCCTAAAAAACAGCAGAGGACAAACCAGAAATAATTCGTTCGATCTGTCCGTTCGTCTTGGTGACAGGGGAACAGATCGATTTTTTATTCCTGATTGGCCCCCCGAAGGGGACAGTTCAGGGGGACAGATCGGAATATTCCGGATGTGTGGGGTGACAAGAATGGATAAGATAAGGAATGAGTATGTCAGAGGAAGTTTGACAGTAGCGCCAGTGACTGAAAAGTTTAGGAGTACTTAATACGTTAGCGTGGTACTGGTATGGATATGTTATGTGGAGGGAAGAAAGTCATTTTAGCAGAATAGTGTTAAATATAAATGTGCACAAGAAGAGGTAGGCCAAAGAAAAGATGGATGGATTGTGTGAAAGATGACTTACGGAGATGATGACTCTATTGGCCAAATACTCGAACGCTACCCGTTAATTTCGCGGTGCCGCTGTCACTTGGTGTAGTAGATGAGTAGCGTTTGAGTATTTGGCCATTTATAACTTTGAAACAAATATATCGGTATGGAAGAGCGGAATCTCCCAACACAGGCATTACTTGCTTATAGGGAGGCTCCAATCGCTAAATTGTTCTTGTAAATATTGTTGGAGAAATAAATGATTTTTGATTTTGATTTGTTTTTTTTTGTCTGTTATCGCACCCATGAAACAGGAGAAATCCAAGAGTGGGGACACGTATTTAAAAAAAAATTGGCGGAAATTCATAGGCTTAGGTATCATAATAGAACACATTCAAATAAAAAAAAACCGTTTAGAAATAGACTAGTTAATTAGATAACAAGATACTCCACTATATCCTTTTATGACGTTTCTCTACAAATCATTAGATATTATTCTATTTCACGGTTTTTGATGATGTCGTTTACGTTTTTTCGATAGCATTCTCCTTACGGCTACAATTTACGAAATGACCGTTATGTCAAGACTCATCTTTCGTTGAACGGAATTAATACAGAGGGTCTACTCCCTAAGCACGAAGTCCGTGGTTTCGGCCTTAGTTACGAGCGTTTCCTACTCCGTCACCTACGGACATACGATTATTTCGGGGCCCGAACTAAGAATGAATGACAACACGATTTGACAGTTGTCCCTACTACCGATGTGTTTTTGCCCGTCCGAAAAGTTGAACTTGACACTTGTTTTGTTCACTCCTACGTTTCGGGCTAGTTTCGGACGGGCGACTAACTTCGTTGACGGACATAGGGAGTTAGGCCCTCAGTAGCGAAGAGCGCGCAAGCAGGTTGGTACCTAGTTTGTTATGTAATTAACTGAATTGGGGTATTTTTTTATTTTGATTTTCTAGACAATTCTTATACCACCAGGCACGTAAAAGTAGGTACCTACGAATTAAATCTATCTATTGAATATAACTGTAAAACCCTGACGTAATCATATGAGATCAGCATGCCATGTGCACTATGATCAGCAGGTGATATTATTGTTTATTCAATATAAAAGAGAAAAATATAAATAAACAGATTGAGAACAATTTGGTTTTGAAATCGCGCAATAATATTTTCTCGATTCATTTGGAACATTTGCAATGACGAACGAAAAAATGTTCTATTTGCATTTCAACATAACCATCATGCCTGTGTTCTCCGAAGGGTACGGCAGAGGTGTAACTATGTGGAGAAACGAGGTATGGTGTTCCTCCAATCCAAGGGAGGATCCTTCAACCAGGTGGAGTCTTAGGTACGAGTTCGTAGCCAACCGCATATAGCAGCAGCAGACAACGTCTTGTTACGACACGTCGTAGCGACACGTCGCAGCGTCATGTCGCTGCAGTCATGATTCCGAACCCAACTGCAGATGGCTGCAGCAGACGAAACGTCATATTCCAGTTAGTTCCGAATGTTCCGTGAGACAAAATATTTGACCTGTTTAGTATTAGCGATCGCGATTTACTTTTGTATCTTTTGTTTTTGTTAGATGCATCGTACAGTGCAGGATATTGGACCACCTGGTTTATCAGTTTTTCTTCCTCGCAATTGGAAAGACTCATTTTTTGAGAAAGATTCAACGTGTCGTCGCTCCAGCGTCGCCGCGTCTCGGTGGCACTACGGATCTGCGGTCGGATGACACGTCGTCTGCGGTCGTACGACGTGTAGTCGGGCGTGTTGCTAGCTGCAGAAGGTATTTCATAGAAATACATAGAAACCAGTAGTTTCGGAGCGACACGTCGTCTGCTGCTGCTGTATGCAATCGCCTACAAAGTCGCACCTTTATGCCTGGCGGGCTACTGCCCAACGGTTAATGTTGGGTGGTTGTATATGCGCTATCCGCGCGTCACATCTTAATACCGCGATGTAGGAACTGTCATGGCGTCAACTTTGTGAGTTGTTATTGTCGCTGTAGTCTGATACACCACCGTTGTGTTGCGTAGTTCGTATGGGGCGTGATAGATGTGACACAACCAATGATGACCACAACTGTATACCGCACCCTCATTTCGCCATTACGTTTAAGTCGCATGTAATATGGGGCAAGTCTGTTTCCATCATCCGGGCACAAATCCAGACTTCGGGTTGCTACTAAGAAATTCCACACAGAAAAATCCAATAACACTTTGCCCGACCAGGGAGTCGAAACCAGGACCTCACGTTCGCCAGTCGCGATTGCGATCACTAGACCAACGAGGAATTCATTCGCATTTCAAATGGTAGAAATAATATTACCTAGTGTGGCACCATGCCGAAATTACGCGACCGAACTTCAGCGTCTTTGTTTTTTATATAGGTAAGACGGGACGTAATTTCAGCCTGGTGTGTCGCGGGTAATTTAAAAAGCATTGCAGGCGTAATCACGCTGAAATTACGTCGCGTATTTTCGGCATGGTGTGGCGCTACACTTAGACCTACGATGGACCACCATACCCAAATAAATCGATTAATATTGAATTCTGAATTTCTGATCAAAGTACCTTTACATACAAGACGAATAAACATTTCTCCTACACAATAAGAAAAGATGAGCGATTTACGACACAGCATATCAAAAAATAAAAAGTATTACAATCACAATGAGAACCCCTGACAATGTCTCGACTCCCGCCATCTTATTGAAATGCTAAGTGAGGACGATGCCGTGATATGATTGACTGGATACAAGACTGATTTAATAGGATAATCGGTATGAATAAGGACACAGTCGTATAAGGTACAGTTTAATGTTGAGTGACTCGGACTGAAGCTGGGTTGTGTGATGTTCATTATTGGCGAATATTGTATGTAACTTTAAGCCTGGACGCACATTATTTATTTTACTTCTATGCACTATGGTGGTACTAAGGCGGACTTAATGCCATAAGGCATTCTCTACCAGTCAACCTTTGGCTTAAAAAGAAAAGCATCGAAATAGGTACAGCAAAAAAATAAATAAAAATGAGTTGAGAATGTTGAACTGAATATAGTACGTATTCATAAGATATAAATTACATAAAATACATATATTATACAAATAATAAAATATATAGACACTATAATATACATAAAATACAAAACAATAAGAAAATCTAAATGCAATTATGACGAAGACTAAATTAAATGATTAGGAGTGCAGCGACTTCAAGTACTTAGTATTCCTTAACTTTGCGTTTGAACTAGAATTTACTCGGAGCTTTTTTAATCTCTTATCATTGTCAGAAATTCCTGTCAGAAAATTTCTGACGCGTGTACGTAGACCCTCTGCGCGCATACATTTTATAAAGAGCCAACAGGCTGCTGAATCCGACAAATTCTGACAGCGTGCGAGGTCTAGTACAAAATGTATGAGCAGAGTCGCGCGTTACAATTTTCCTGACAGAAATTTCTGATAATGTGCGGTTAAGCTTCCAGCTGCTGTTTTCCTGTTTTTTTTTTTATAACAAAAACATTCAAAATCAAATTTTTTTTTTTTATTTCACGTGTCTCTTTACAGGCGGTGATGAAAAGTCGAATTTAGGTTCAGGGTTCCAATTATTCGTCGTTTCCTATGTAGAAGAACCGGCAAGAAACTCCTTGGTTACTGTTTTAAAATCAATATCTTTAACAATTTGAGGCGTCTTGCGCCATGGCTATCTATACTCTGGATATCACCGCACCTAGAAGATTTGAATGCAGTAAATTGTCTATTAGAACGTTGATTTATTTATTAAGTTTTTTATAACATCCTTCAATCTAGAGAAGAATTTCAGGCTTTTGGACAGACATATTTTCGTGTTTTCAGTTTGCATTTTAGTTCGATTTTTCATTACCGTTTTTTTTAAAATTATTTTGCGGTCGGCTTTCCGCCGCTGAAATTTGCTAGAATCCCAATGTCATGTTGTAATTTAATAACTGTCAGTACCTAACTGTCATGTATAATCCATAAAGCGGATGACCCAAATTCTCTAAGAGAATGTATTAAAAAGATTTGTTTACAATAGGCCGCTTTGTAACAGAGGAATTTTAATTGATTGTTATAGATAAAACCCCAAGAGAATCTAGCTTATTCTGAGAAAATCTAAATAATTAACACTTTTAATAAGTAAACAATATGCTTGATGTAAATTATCAAAACACTTTTATTTAAATTTCGAAACAAGAATTATTTGATAGACAAATAACTTTTTTTATAATTTTGATTTCACATGCAGTTTTGAAGACTATAAACTTCTTAATGTTTCTTCGTAAACAACATAAAAATACTTACATTACATACAATGAATGTATAAACAATAAACATTTCCAACATTTAGGTCAGGTTGAAAATCAGGTTAGTTTCAGTTATGTCTGACAAATTACTGTGGAAACTAAATTACTCATTATTACACGGAATTTGACAAAGATATTCAAGTGTTTGTGTGTAAACTGCGTCTACGCAATGACGTCATTGATGATATGGGGTGAGTCAGTGACCTCAAGAAATAAAGGTTTGCTGGCTTAGCTAGTTTATGTTACAATATATACGTCATCATGGTTAAAATCTGAATTATTATAGTCTTTTAAAAGAAGTGTCATCAAAACTCAATTGAAGACACGTTTTGGGAGAGTTATGATTACAGATGCTATATTCGATATTATTCGTCATTTTACATTATTCGTCGAATAGCGAATAAAAGTGTCTATTATTCGACAATGGCGAAAAAAATGTCTGACAAAGATTTTGAAAGAAAAAACTACAGATTTAGAAAGAATCAAACTTTAAATATGTTTAAGTTTTATTCTGTACACTCAAAAACATAAGTATTATTATTTTGTATGGAAATAAACAGTAATATAAAAAAAATTAAGGTTCGAGACCACTAGAGGGTTGGTATTGTTATTTATTAAGTACTAATTACTTATCTACATGGTATCCTTTAACATGACGAATAATTTCGGCGAATTATTGACTATTCGGCATAACAACTATTCGCGGCATCTCTAGTTAAGATGAACTCTCCCCCTAAATCCTATTTTTTTCATGTTTCTTAAACAACACATGATACGTTACACATCAATTGAAATCGCGTTTTGGAAGCGATAAAAAACCGCGTAATGTTAGGATGTCAACAACGCAATGTACTAAACCTTCATAAGCTCGCTTTAAATCATAAATTAATGAGGAATCAATTAAGATTCATACTAAAACACACGATGTAAGGACAAAAATACATTTTACAAACAATCATGTAGACAAATATGCGTGACATTTTGATAACTATTAAGGTGGGTATAGACTAGAGCATTTACTTGTAACAGAACATCGAGCATTCGCTGTTTTTAAATTTACTCGAACCACATCTCGAACATAACGCTCGATGTTTTCTTACAACTTGATTTTAAGAACCAACGAGCATTTTTGTGTAACATTTCGTCGAACAAAGACAGGACCGCGAACACAGCACACGCGACCTGCAGAACCGACATTTCAGCGAAGAGTAAACGCAAAATAGAAGGGTAGGTTACAGATAAATGCACACTCGCCGTGAGCATTACTTCAAACACCGTGTCGAGCATTCGCAGGAACGTTACATTACATGGAAATGCTTTTTTAAATTGAGCTTTTGTCGTAAGAACGTTACATTATAAGGAAATGTTCGAGAAAATGCTCTAGTCCATACTCACCTTTACGTTTCAAGACAAAAAAAATATTGATAGGCTCCTTCAAAAACACTTTATCACATTACTCTTTCATCGCCAGATGGCAGCACCGTCCCCCATAAAACTGGCCACTGTATCTTCACCTTGAATTTTACGTCCACTTAAGTGCAGTGTTATCTATACGATGGGCAATGGCACTATCATGGTGGACTTATCGGTGACCTTCACCATGAACTGAGTCCATTATGGGATATTGATGGCGAAAGATTCTTTATTAAAAAGAGTATTGTAGTTTATGGTTTAGTATTCAGCGGCTTCTGGTTAGAATGCCGACCGTAATGTTCTTGGGAAATGGATGATGGTGACTTGTAATTAGTTTCAAATATATAGGTTGTAAAGAGGCCGACTCGTCGGCCGACTAGTCGACCAAGCCGATCACGGTTTCGGGGGCTTTCGGCAATTTCCGTGACGCTTCGTTTACAGTTTATTCGCGAGCAAATCGCAACCGTCGCCTGCGAACGTTTTGGAAGTGGAACATGTTTTGTTTACTTCGCGTTGTTTCTTTTTTTATTTAATGTAATTCCTCCTATATATATTTTATTGAGAAATAAATACAAAGTAAGAAGCCTTTGCCGAATAGTCGGCGACTACGAAAGTGGCCGTATAGTATAGTCGGCTTTACCGACGTCGGAACATCACTATTTCAATATTAATGTTTTATGTTGCACGTATTTAAAATTATTTAGGGGCACGTGAGGGTGCCGGTTTGCAAGGTTAAGCTGCGCTTGCCGCGGTCAGTCCGTGGATCGGTGACCATTCGATACACATCGAGACCCCTCCGTGCCTCGGAAAGCACGTTAAACTGTCAGTCCTAAGTGTCATACGAATACGTATGACAGTCGTTACGCGTAGTTAGAAGCCCGAAAATCTGACAACCGGTCTAACCTTAAGATATCGGCATTGCCCATTAACTGGGTTGCGGAGGTCTGATGGCAGTCGCTCCGTGTTAAATACTAGTATTCAGCCGTATCTGATTAGACTGGAAGGTGACCCCAACATGGCCAACATACTTAATTGGAAAAAAAGTTAAGCAGAACGAACGTACAAGTCGCACGGAGAAGGTTTGCCGATAGCCTCATGACGTCACGCGTCGATGGTCGGTACGATTAGTAGGTAGGCCCACGAAGCAAATACAAAGAGGAGATGGTGTAATTCGATTTTCCTATCATACGACGCGTGATACTTTACGGGGTGAAGGGAACGTTACACCCCGCCTACTTACGCCTACTTTCACGTTTTCCATCTAGTAGTGAATAGGAAAAACTAAACGCTTCGGGTACATCGGTAACTAATACGTGTTTCAGCTATTTCACGCTAGATGTCCTCGTAGATTACGATCTACGTTACGTATGTTACGACAGGGACGTACTTAGAATTTTTGTACCAGCTTACGGCAGAGCTGGTTTAAAAATTACAAAAAGATTGTGAACAAAAATGTAATAAATAAGAAAAATCTTCACACAGTAATAAGTAACCACCCCGCTAAATAATTGTATTCAAGTCGATTTTTTGTTAACTGTAGATTTTAGTGGAATTTTAGTGAAAATAATTAAGAAATCATGCCTATAATGTACACACGGTACACAATTTACTACAGAAATGTATTACAGAATTATTTTTGTGTACTTTTAATTTAAAATTGAAATTCTCGAAAAACAAATCGAGTTCCTACATCAAATAGATACGGCGATGGGCGATGGTCAATTTTTTTCGTACTCAAAGTTTCTTGGACTGAATTTCTGCTTACTGCAGTGAATAAAAAGACACTCTGTACAAATTCCCCCTTATTAGTATAAAAGGCGGTTTAAGCCATCGTTTTATCCATTTCTGTTTGAGATTATCTTCGGGTGGAAATCTGAAATACGAGCATAATCTAAATTTAATTAAATATCAAGGAACTATGCAGGCCTCGTTCACCATTATTGAATAAAAATTAAAACGTCACGTATCACCACACATCGTAATTAAATAATTGAATTCTAAGTACGGACCTGTCTATTCATATTGTTTACACTATTCCACGATAGATGGCGACCGAAATATCACGGTTTAAAATATTGATAAAAAACAATAATACGATATTTTTGACAACAAAAAGGCTTTAAAAAAATCTTAAATCTGTTTTAATACATTATAATTATAAAGATATGAATATTTCTTACGTAGTTGTTAGTTATTCATGTTATGATAGGGTGCGCCATCTTTTGTCGAGCAGTAAAACTATTGTACGAGACGTGTAACAATAGATTTTTCTAGAACGAATCTAATAAATATCGAAAAAAAAATAGTTACGAGTGAAATGTGATGCCATCCATGGTACCAAAACGTTTATCTGAGTAGTTTTTACAAGATAACACACAACACTTCATCTTCTTCTTTTAAATGACAACGAAAATAATAAATAATGATAAAATGGAATGGGAGCGGGAACGTAATGTTTACAAGACGAGTGCCGACAGACTGATAGGCCACGCCCACCGTGAGGACGGAATGGTTCTACATTGGTATCACGGTTCACAGTTGCTTATGCCATCTCCTCTTTGTATTTGCTTCGTGGGTAGGCCAGACGAGCGCGGGTAGCGGTCGGTGAAGTGGAAGGGGCAGTCATCGGCAAACCTTCTGCGCGCGACTAGTACCTATTTAAAATTATTGGCATCGCCTTTGACTAAGCTAAGGTTTGAAGTAAGTTGAACAAAATGCTGCAACCCAGTTTGGGTTGAAATCACGAGCTGTTAAACATCACCCTAACGCCATGCGTTTTTGGTTTAGAAGATTATCTCTAATAGTGTTGTCTTAAGAATGACTCTGCGATATAATATTAGGTGTCTAGAAAACAGCCATATTTCTTTTATGTCAGCTTATAATGTCCCACTGCAGGGCAAACAGTCCTATTAACAAATGGTTATGCCTTCGAATGGCGGGAAATCAGAAATTCACCTGATCATAGACGGAACTATGAAAACAATCCCTCGCATCAACAGCAGTTAAATTGTTAAGATGAAAATATCAAAACCTTAACCGTGAATGTAAGGTCTAAAATAAGATACAAATTGATGTCGCAAGTTTCCGATTTAGATATGGTCCAGATGCGGTGAAAATATGGGTTAACCGCGTTCCTGACGAGGCTGGGTATATTATTAGAACAATTAATGTTTACGGGAGACATAAGGAAGCGACGACATTGCCGACGTCATATCAATATGTTCGTGGTGTTTACGACAAAAATATTGTACTAAAATAAAGAAGTAAAGAGAAAGATCGTGGAGGTATTGTATACATAGTTAATTATATTAGTTTTAATGTACAGGAACTCTAAATTGATGGTGCTTACGTCAAAAATATTGTAGAAAAATCGTGGAGGTATTGTATCCTACATAGTCAATTAATTGTATTGATTTTTATTCTCACTCTAAATAAGTGTTTCATTAGATGTCAAATATGACATACCTATCTTTTACAGTAATAGGAATGTTATTATATGATTAGATATAGATTATTTTCAAGGTATGTATCTAATTTACAACTAATAGATAAATGTACAAGCTAATTCTTAAAACAATATATTTGATAACTAATAGACCAATAAACTAATAGACTAATAACCTTTATTAGAATAGTAATACTCAATAACTGGTAAATTGTTTCTTGTTCTTTAAGGTGAATGCGATCAGTCGGCTGGCGATTTTTTTTTACATTTTACCTAAAATCTGAACATCGTTATGACGCAATTTTAATATAAGCGCAGATAAAATATTGCATTGTATTGATGCGTGTATTTGTTAAAAAACGACACATTTAACTGTATTAGCGTCAAACCAAAGAAAACTTTGTTTATAATTTATATCATGTTTAACGGCATTACAGTAAAATGTGTCGTTTTGAAAGGTAAACAAATACAAAGTTACTTGCGTACACAAAAACAAGTTTATTTTAAAACCTTACACGCGGGTAGTTTGCGGCAAGTCAAGCAAGTCGATAAAACTTTTATACCCTTTTCACCGTAAGATGATTCCTGACGTTTCTTTAAAAAATGATATCGTACAAAGAAAATAAAATATTTAAAAAACAAAACATGGTTAATACAGCTATTTTACGGTTTCTGATGATGTCGTTTACGTTTTTTCAATAGCAGTTTTTTACGGCTACAATTTACGAAATAATCGAGCTGTCATGACTCATGACTCGTCTATGGGTTAACAGAATATAGTAGTCGATTTGCGGCGGGTGCATTGATATATTAAAAAATGGGCGGGTGTGTCCACACTGCAAGTCGGCAAAAGAAGTAAACTTGCGGTATTTAACTTGCTAGTGGAGTTACTGCCTTACTGCTTGAAGGGCTGATTGTTTCCAGAAACCGGACCCTCTGGTATTCAAAGTGTGATTGCTCCGTGGAAAATACTGATAAATATTCAACTGCTTCGGGTTATATTAGAAGGCGACTCTATAAAACTCGTACCCACTTGGGTAAGGCAAGAAGGATGACTCAATCCTGTGATCTTATCATTTGATATGTAACAAACAAGATAAAGTTCTCATACTAGGAATTCAAATAGGACTAAAGGATTGTCCTATAAATAGGTCCCTTCAATCCCCTCCCCGTCTCAGGAGTTATGAGTAATTCACAAGTTTCCCATGGTAATAGCAATGCACTTAATTGGTATGCGCGCGGACAAAGTTGCGCGTACGCAGGGTTCAATGACGTTGCTCTGTTTACTATTACTCTTTTTGATTGTGTGCGTAGATTATGATTTTCAGATTAGTTTGAAGTAAGACGGAGGATTGGCACTTACGTCAATTAAGTACCTATTTTTTTCTATTTTGTGTTCTGTTTCTATCTAAGCGTTTATTTCTCACTTTTTAACACTAGTCATGATTGGTAGAGTATAGTGAAGTGTAAAAATGAATTGCTCTCAGGCCAATAACGTTTGCTAAGGTACCTTTCCGTAATTGGTTTCCCTTCGTAATTCATTATAGTGAATTTTTATTTGAGCAGATTATACCAATAAATGCCTGTTGGCCATGCATAATCCAGGGCTAATTAGTTAAGATGGTCCATACGAATCTTAAGGAATTTTAATGAAAAACTGGTGGCATGTTGTCGATCGTCATTTGTTAACGGTTTTCCAAAAAGCAGTTCCAAACAAGATTGAATTACGGACTCATAAATACAAGATATTGTTCAAAGAGTATTTAAGTAGCCGTAACTCCGGCACCATGAAATGTTTTTACGTTAAAATTATGTCTTTCTAAATTATAGCTATTTAAAATTATGTATGTCCACATTATACCTACTTCGTTAAGCAGGTAAATGTTTGTGACGCATCCGAAGCACTTATGATTATTTCCGTTACAATTGTAGTTAATCTGAGTGTATCGTATGACCTTGTTTAAGAAATTCTTTGTTTAGGTTCTATGGATGAGAAAAATATATTTTGACAGTATATTTTTTTATCTGTGGAATTTAAAGGAGTCTGTCAAAGCAACTATGCACTTCGCTTATCGCCCATTATTAGGACCCTCATTGCTCTGAGTTAGGACTCACACAATTAACTTGATGATTGTTGATGAACATTAAAACGATTATTATGAACTTTTTCTTCCTTGATTAAAACATCAGAAAACAAAAACGGATTAACGTTTTTAAAAAAAATTGTCTGCTATTGGTTACAGAACTTACAGATAATTCATTTCTTAAATCAAATTGTTAATTCAGTCTATGTCGTGTTTTGTTTTTTTCAAATTTGGAGAAGCATAACCAATGTCTATGCACAATATTTCAAATTCCGATGCAACAAATTCCCTTTTCGAAATCAATTCGAATTTCAAACCGTTACGAAACAATTTCGATGCACACTAGTCTTCAGAATTCATTCAACTATTGCGTGCAAGACTTGACCAGTTACTTGCACGCATTATGCATGGTCTGGTGTAGCATGAGCGAAGTTGTCATAAAATATATTTCGGCTAGTTTTATTGCTAGTAATTAGGTCATGCAGATTGCTGGCTGCAAGGACACCGCTGTTTAGTGTTATGCCTTTGTACTAACTATATTTTGTGGACCGTTTTGTCGTAGTTAGTAGGTTGTGTTTGGAATTTGGGTGAGTAGCTGGCGAGTAAGTAAACTGCGTTCCGTGTTTGAATTGGGGTGTGTTTAAAAAAAAGTTACTTTTTATTTCGCTTAACCTTCAATAGGTACTCTAAGAAACTCTCCGTTGAGTTTTAATCACCAGACAATAGACTGGGTTTACCTTAGTCTTGGTTTAAACCATGTTTTTTGTACGTCCATGGTCGTATCCTCATACGATAAACGACACCTGTTACAATTCTAGATCGGAGTATGTTGTTATTAGGGCAGAAGGTGTTGTTGTCCATTTTCTGAACATAATTCCTTACTCGTATACAACCCCTACAGTACCTAATAGGTATAATTATAATAACGTACTTAATTTAGCAGTAAGGCATTAATAAACATGAACCACGGTTTACATTAGCCGCAATATTTTGGCTAACGTCCACATAGGTCTTGTTTTCATTAGGTCCCAGTTTGTTTGATCTAACATCTAACTGCGTCGAAATGATGTATCATTTAAACAATTCGCACGTTACGTTACCTTAGCATTGAATATGTTGTTGATTTATGTGGTTAACACTAGCTTGCACTGAACAGTAATAGATACAGAAAGTCCACCATGCAAGAACACATTAATAATGTCCGGTTCCAATCAAAACGAATCGTTTTGTTTTACTTCATTATTGATAAAGATGCTAGTCTTAATTTTAGCGAATATCGCTCGGTAATCATTGGAATCGTCCATAAGATGCCATATGAAACAAATAACAGTAGTGCCGACAGTTGTACCACAGTGTACCTACTTACTACATACAGTGGGTCAACGCCCATACATTTGACAGGTCCTATGAAATGTCAAAATCCTGTAGGGGCGGAGGTTATGTCCAAAGTATGCAGTATGGCTACTCGGGACATAACCTCCGCCCCTTCACCCCGCAACCCCCCGCACGATTGCTCTGCGACAATGTTCTACGTTGACCGACTGTAAGGAGTAAGATATAGGTAGACTGTGCTAATAATGTCCGGTTCCAATGGTCCAAAACGAATCGTTTTGTTTCATTTCATTATTGCTAAAGATGCAGAAGTCTTAACTTTAACCAATAACGCTCGGTAATCATTGGAATCGGCCATAAGACGCCATATGAAACAAACAACAGTAGTGCCGACGGTTGTACTAAATATTATCTCTCTTTCTTCTCTACCTCCTAGCCTTTTCCCTACTATGTCTGCGTCAACTTCCAGTTTAGGTAACCAGAACCGTCATACCAGTATTTTACATGGTGCGACTGCCATCAGACCTCCGCAACCCAGTTACTGGGCAATGATTATCAATAAGACCAAAAAAAACCTTTTAAAAAAATGTGTGTAGTACATAAATTAAAAATTAAAATATATCTTATGTAGTATTAAAAGTATGGCTAAAATAACCGTCAACTATCGCGTGCTTTTCTTAAATTCTAGTTACAGACAGTGTTGGCTAATACACCACCGACCACGCAAAAGGTAGAACGAAATGGAAAAAGGAAACGAAGGTCTTTACTCAACAGTAAGACAACACAAGTTAAAATAATGGCATGACAACTGACAACGAATCTTTCATTTTGTCCGATAAATGAAGCCGGGTGCAATAGTGGTTTGGTTACAGTCAACAGACAACAAAATTGTTAAAAGTCGCAATGGAACCGCAGCTTAACCACGAGTTTTTGACTTTTTTTTTTCTTTCTTAGATAATGGTCAAACGGCCGCGGTTGAGCTACAGTTAAATTTTCTTTTTTAATATCAGAATTCAAGTGAATTGTTCGTTTTAAATGGAATAACCAGTACCCCAAGTGTGAGTTTTTTTACGTTACTACTGTAGTTGCGTCACGACAAAACTGTATGAAAATTTAGGCAGAGCCTCTAGCGGCGAATAGCGTGACTAAAAATTATTTTGACATTTTTAGTGTGACGCAACTACAGTAGTAACGTAAAAAACTCACACTTGGGGTACAGCTCCAGTAGCGTAAACTCCAGTGGCGTAAACTCCAGTAGTGTAAACTCCAGAGTTTTCTGTTAGTTCATTTGATTTGAAATGAATCTTCTGTTCTTGACTTCGTGTTTACTTAACAAACTGGCCACAAACGCACAGACATAAATGACTATTGTAAATTAAGAACAGATTTATGTGTTTGTATTGGACTGTGCCAGGATTACGCGTTGCTTGTTTGTGTGACAGCTTTTTTACGTTAATTCATTATTTCTTAGTTATGTGTGAGTTTCAGGTGATCTGCTGACAAAAAAAAACTAGGTCTTGCAGTGCCGACTGGATATTCTCTGGTTGATTAGCTACAACGTAGGGTTTCATATCAGGAAGAATGGTTGTTATACAGACGGTATGATCGCTTGGCAAACAAGTCACATATTCACAAACCATACTAAGAAGATTGCTGACGTGTTGTCAACCTTACCACAGTAATGCAGCTTGGCGGTAAGTAAAAATAAGTAGTATTTCCCCGAACGACTGTAAAAGGGGTTATGTTGCTTCTAAAATGTTTTAACATAAATATTAGTAAAATGTACCTAAGTAATGTTCAAGACAGTGAGATCATTCGCTTCACACACTTGACATAAAGAAGACAATAAATGATAATTTTGACAGATGAAGACGAGACACCAAAGATTTTCAATTTGAAATTCATGTAGAACTACATATTATAGGAACTGAATTAGATTTCATTTTACGCTTAATTTTGGTCAGTTACCAGAAGAATGAGGTAAGATGGCGGAGATACGCCACGTGTACTATAATCTATGGCATGAACGAAAGAACTAACTACTTACGATCATATGAATGTAACTCGCTTCATTCAATCGACTATAGCCATTTATTAACCTGAGTCTGTGTACTGTGTACGTTAAAGTAAACAACTGATGCTGATAGCAAGATGCTGAAGTATTGGCTGAATATGTTTAGTATTTACTTAATCATTTAGTTATTGTTCTATAAACTGTGGTTGATTAGGATTTACAGCATAACTGGTAAGTTGCTTTACATCCTAAACACATGAACTCTGCTCATCATTCTGTACAACTTTTACTTCGGGACAAATACAGAATTCGTGGAAAAATCAGCTGTTCCATACATTTTGTTAGGCAACATTGTTTATTTCGTTACTTTGCGGAAATCCATGACATACAAATATGCAATTACATAACCCTAATTACTGCTTAAGCGGTCGACGATTCATTATCTCATGATATCATCATGAGGATACCCCGTGGAGGGTTGAAAACTTGAAACACATCACACCTACGTGTGCATAATTATATTTGCGGGCGGAGGGCGGTGTCGCATAGGTAGGTACCTACTACATCCAAGCTAGCGATCTATACTAGTTTGGGGGAATTAAAACTACAATACGGCCGACGTATCTTGGCGAGTCTGAAGTTAGTTGTTGGCTGCGCAATGAATCTTTTAGAAACGAAATTGTCTACTGCGCAGCTAATCAGCTAACTTCAGATTCGCCAAGATACGTCGGCCGTATTGTAAATCCCTACTAATATTATAAATGCGAAAGAAAGTCGGTATGTCTGTGACGCTTTCACGCCAAAACTGCTGAACCGATTTTGATGAAACTTAGTACAGAGATAGTCTGGAACCTGAAGAAGGACACAGGCTGCTTTTATCCCGAAAGATACGGAGTACGCGATAAACGACATCCACGCGGGCGGATTAGGATGAGCTGATAAATCAAGCTAGATTTTATCCTCGGCGAAGATAAAATCTAGCTTGATTCATGAGGATTCCTCACCTAACACAGATTAGTAAAAATCCCTACGCAAATCTACGCATGCGTAATTTCAGTACCTACAAAGAAAACGTATGAAAAAGCTCGGTACATAAATATTCCCGCTAAAAATATTCCCATTCAATGGCGGAAGTGAATTTTCCCGCCGATAATAATGGTGTACCACATGGCCCATATTGTTTATTTTTTACGACGGAAGCCGTGATGAGCGGTCCTGTCACTATGTCTAAATTATTATGCCTTTTATATTAATAATAGTGGCGATGGGTGTGTAAATTAATAAAATTACTGGTTTTTTTCTTTTTGTTTGGTTAATAATGTTGACATAATTTTGTTGAGTTTATTTACGGCAACTGCAAAGTAGAGGAAACATACTTCAATTTGTCTCGTTTATTTCTTTTTTGACATAAATATTTGTTTCCGAAGAAATTATCAACATACTAGAGTTATTTCGCGGCCTCGCCCGCGTACACGTCGTTTATTATGGCGTATTTCAGGGTAAAAGTAACCTATATCCTTCTCCGCGTTCCAGACTATCTCTTTATCAAGTTTCATCAAAATCAGTTTAGCAGTTTAGGCGTGAAAACGTCACAGACAGACAAAGCTATTTTTGCATTTATAATATTAGTAGGGATTGAACTAACAGATTCTGAATCAGTTGCACTACAGCGAAAAACTCACAAAACATGAAATTATTCTAAAGGAAAATCAATTTCCCCGAATTTCTTTAAAATTCGCGGAAGCATCAGAAAGAAATAAATTCCATTTTTATAGCTAAACCACCTACTCCATTCATCCATAATGATTTAGAAGTATAAACTAAACTATGTATTCACTTTTTCGATTTCAATCAATCGGACGTCCTTGGTAGAGAACCACTTACAGAGCGCCCAGTATATCTTGGTCTTTTGTTCGCGGAGCTGCCTGCGCTTCTTGCTAAGTCAAATGCCAACCGTACGTCAAATCAGTACCTACATACTAAACCTGAAATAAACTTGCAGATTTTTGCATAAATGTGCAGTCTACATGCTATACCTACCTATTTTCATTCCTTAAATACGACTTAATACATACGCAATACAATATATCAATACATACGTGCATTTACTGCATGTAGGTATACTGCATTTCATATAACAATACAACACAAGACAACATAGCTCACCGCGGCACGAATATCTTTTGAACCATTTCTTCAAGTAGAGTTTCAGCTCACCTTGATTGACCGATAAGGTTCATAAAACACAATACTGTATAGAAACTCTGAGGATATAATAAGGCAAAAAAATCCGTAAGTTTATTTCAGGTTTGACATAATAATTATGATTCGCTTAAAAATGTTTTATCTTCATTTAAATTTAGTTCCGTATTTCGCCGCCGGCCGAGGTATAGTGGTCGCTCTGTACATCCATAAATAATAATACAGCAAGCGAATTTCACCTGATGTTCCAGATGAAGAAACAACAAACAGACCCGTTTATTTTTATATATTAGTGTACTTTATACAAATGTTTGCCAAAACACTTGGCAAACAGCCAAGTGCTGGTTCCCATCTATGTCTTGTTTCTTAACGCTAAGAGATATACGTAAATAAGGGGTATCATTGACATTCTCAAGAAATATGTCTAGGATTATTTTAAACGAGAGAATTTGGTTTGTCTAATCTTCTAGCAATTTCTTCAGCGGGAGATATTTTGTAAGGATTTGAAAATGGAATGTTGTGTTACTTATGTCTAAAAGTAATAAATTAGTAAATAAATCCATAATTTATTCTTCTCGGAGCGACTGCCGTTCGCCCTGATCTATTTTTTTCTTTTTTTGTTGTAGGCAACGATTTTCCATTACTGCCAGCGTCAAGTTTGGAATGTCTAATCCATGGATAAAATCGATTGCTTCTAGCAGAATTAAGTTTATTATTATTGCAGTTATCCTATATTCAGTTTTACATCGAAAGTTTACAAAGCTTTAACAGAATAAGTTCTAATATTTACGCGAACATTCCTCGTAGGAATAAAACCAAAACTTTGTGTTTATTTTCGTATCTTCGATACGTATGGAGCCCTTTACAGCGTTCATGGTCACGGGCTCACGGGCAAACGTAGTTAAAGCTCAATGAATATGAAAATACAGCTTGTGTTTGTTTTAAGGTGTTATCATATCAAAACATATACTATGAGATGTTTTGTCTACTATTTGACGCCGGTCAGCGAAGCTGCTTAGCAAGAATACGGGACAAATCGGCGTAGATGGTTCACCCTAATCAACACGAGTTTAATCATTGAGGAGAAAAAAGCAAAAGGTTCTCCAAATGTAAATTACAGGCACACCTACACACGAGACTTCACAATCTTGCTCTAAGGTTGGTAACACAATCCTCTTGGTGTTATAGGTGTATAACGGCGCCTGCCGGGGACACCGTGGGTTTTTAGCCGGTAAGAGTTCGGTATACCCCTTCGCCTTCCCCGGGAAAAGGGCATGCATGAGGAAATTCTCACGAAAAAGAAGCTGTATAACGGCGGCGGTAACCACTTTCCATCGGGAGAGAAGTCGCGGCGGCTTGTTTAACAAATTAGGATATAAAAAATGATCCACTTATCCGACATTTTTAGTGCGTGCAGCTGATCCAAATCTTAACTTGTGTGACTCGTGTCGTATTCTAAGTCTAAGGCTTTGGTCATAGGCCACGGCCTGTTACAAACGCCGTAGGTCGCGTCAGGAGTGACGCTGTACGCGACCGACGAATGCTTATTATGGAAATGCACTATAGTGGTTCTCTCAAACGCGTTTACTACGCATAAGCTACGGCCTAAGAAGTTACGATAATCCCGAAGCATAATTGATATCGAAATACAATATTACTGCCAGGTTTTTGGTCGTATCTAAATAAATATAATTATAATAGGAAATTCACCTATTATTACGCCATAAACATACTAACAATCTACAGTATTTTTCCTTAATAACCAGTAATACATTAACGTTTAGTTTCCTTGAATCCTGTTAATTAATAACATAAACATTTGCTATAGATACGTGTATAATATTCACGCGATTCTAATTAAGTATAATGTTTGGAAATTGAAAGTGAAATTGTAGAATTTCTACGCATAATTTTATCAACGTTAAAATAAATGAAATCATTTTTCAGTTGTTGATTGTAATATCACCTTCATAATCATCGTCATAATTTCACCTACTTGCTATTTATATTTTATACTTTTTTATGACTATGTTTTTGATATTCAATCACGGTACACACTTAGGCACCGATCTAGGCTAAACTTACCAACATCCAAGCTAAAAATGCATTCGACAAGTCCCTACGTAATGTCTATAAAAATATACAACAAACTACCAGAAATAATAAAGAAAGAAGAAAAGTTCAATATTTTTATAAAAACACTTAAAAACTACTGATAAACAAATGCTATTATTCCTTAGATGAATATTTAAACGATAAACAGAAATAATAGAAGAAATGTATATAATATATTATGATTAAGGAAATTATAATTAATGAAAATAATATAAAAATAATAATAGATAACAATAATTAATGATAATCACGCAATTTATAGGTATGTTTAAAACATATTAATGATATAATAAAAACAATTAATAACAACAAAATAAATAATATAATAGTAATAAATAAATGAATATCAAAAATAATAATAAAACAAAATAGCAATAATAGTAAATTAAATAATAATAAATAAATAATATATCAAAAATAATGATGAAACAAATTAGCAATTATAATAAATTAAATAATTTAGCAATACTGTTCATTATCTCCTAAAACAGGGCTTCCTCTCTCCTACACTTTTGCTGTGCCCTACAGGGTCCATAATTGATCTCATTTATATAGTTACCACCTAAGTACACATTATGGTAAAGCAATAAAGATATTGAGTATTGAGTATTGATATTCGAATTGGAAATTGGGACTTGGTTTTTTACAATGACGATGGAGTGATTTTTGATACAATTATTTTGTTTATGCTATATTGATAATTATTATAAATTTAAATCCGAGTGACTGTTTAATTATGTGGAGTGCCACATTAGCCAACACCTGTTTTTACTTGAGGCTCCGAGGATTTATCTTGGGTGAGGGTGAGCTGGACCACCTGAGCCTCCACCTACTATTCAAGAACATGCGCTCCCCTGGTACAAAGTGAGATGCATTCCGGTGCCCGATGGTAACCCCTTCTCCCTTCTTTTCAACTTCGTCTCCTGCCCTAACTACACTTACGAGATCGGCGATCGGACTGGCTGTCATCTACCGGCATGACTAAATGTCTACAGCCGGTCTGTTTGCTGCCGCTAGTTTCTATCATATGGCTATGTGGGCCATCGGACACACCGTAACTACAAGAACGAATTCGCTGACTACCCCAAGGGACATGAAGCTATCTTGCCTCTTACTTTATAAGCACTTTATTATTGTTATGTATATGTATTAGGTATTGAATGCTCTACACATTCTTTACAATTGGTGTAGCAGACGTGCTCAGGAGATCCTGGGGCCGTCTGTTACATTACGTGATAGAGTAAGGGGCTAGAATCATAAATTTAATAACAATGATGAGTAGCTTTTCCTTTTGCTTTCTGGCAAAGACCAAGAAGAAAGAAAGAAAGAGCATCTAACACAGAAATAGATAAATTCTATGTATAATATCTGCCAGGTTTCGTAAGAAAAGACAACTATATACGTTTGTGGTCGCAGGATATATCCTGCCCCTATAGGGTGCTCTGGTTAACCACATTATAAATAGATATCTACAATGACGAATGTATTGGTTCTACCGTTACTAGCATTACTATTTTTTTAAATTAACTCCTTTCTTTTTCCTGTCTGATAAATTTCAATTAAATTTTGAAATTTTTAGCTCCTCATTTTATTCCAAACGTAGCTTTTAGGGTTCCGTACCCAAAGGGTAAAACGGGACCCTATTACTAACACTCCGCTGTCCGTCCGTCTGTCACCAGGCTGTATCTCATGAACCGTGATAGTTAGACAGTTGAAATTTTCACAGATGATGTATTTCTTTTGCCGCTATAACAATAAATACTAAAAAACAGAATAAAATACATATTTAAGGGGGCTCCCATACAACAAACGTGTTTTTTTTTGCCGTTTTTATAGATAAAGGCACGGAACCTTTCGTGTGCGAGTCCGACTCGCACTTGGCCGGTTTTTTTTTGTGATACTATGGCACACGTATAGGTAGATACATAATTATTATGTATGTAAGTAGGTAGTTAATTTTCGTTTTTCACAACTAAGCAGCGGAAGTAATATTTTCAGCCAATAAATTATTAAAACAAATAACTTCCTTTAGTAAACTCAGTAACACAGACAGCATAATTAATTTACAAACTATAATAAACAACAGAAAGTCAAAACAATAGTATAATCTGTGTCACAACTAACAATAAATACAAATAAACAAACAAGAAACATTCAATGTTTTTTGTTTCATCTTCTAATCTGTCATCAAGTGTTTTGATTTCCGTTTCTAAACAATAGGTATAAAATAGATTCATTTATCACGTACTAGTCCACGTCTACTAGTACAGGTCCGCAGGAGAATTACGATAGCAGACATAGCTCGAAGAATTGCCAAACTTAAGTGGCAGTGGGCGGCACATTGCTCGCAGAACGGATGGCCGATGGGGCCGAAAGGTTCTGGAGTGGCGACCGCGTACCGGAAGACGCAACGTGGGTAGGCCTCCCACAAGGTGGACCGATGATCTGGTGAAGGTCGCGGGAAACCGCTGGATGCGAGAAGCACAGGACCGGTCGCTGTGGCGATGCTTGGGGGAGGCCTACGTCCAGCAGTGGACGTCTTACGGCTGAATGATGATGATGAATCACGTACTAGAAGGTCGCCCGCAGCTTCGCCTGCGTGGATGTCGTTTATCGCGTAAATATTTGGCGGTTTTCGAGATAAAAGTAGCCTATGTCCTTCTTCGGGTTTCAGACTGTCTCTGTACCAAGTTTCATCAAATTCCGTTCAGCGATTTAGGCGTGAAAGCGTAACAGACAGACAGGGTTTTATTTTCGCATTTATAATATTAGTAGGGATTGTTTGTCATTTTGTGAACCAGCTGGTTGGTAATCGTAAGACTAGAAAAGTTGCAAACACTTAAAAAATGTAGGTAATTCAATTTTTAAAATTTTCTTTTTAGTTACCAACTACCTACATTTTTTTTGGTTCTACGGATATTACAAAAAAAACACATTTTTTTTTACATATTTTAACAATATTCCAATAATAATATATGAACTTTAAACATACCTACATCTAATATTATCGGAGACAAGGTCACAAATGATTGCCAGTTAGTAGTTACAAATAATTTATTGGTCATAAAATACCACGCTTCTATGACATCCTAGACATTAAAGATTTTAGTTTGAACTAGAAATGTTCTAGGAAATCAATCATGTAAAGTCAAACATTGCACTATAATAACATTTACTAGTATAAAACTTTAAATATCTACCCGTGCCAATGATTTGTAAATCATTTTTAATATTTTGGAAATTCAACTGTTTGTTTATAAAATTATGA
The DNA here is from genome assembly GCA_905220435.1 of Amphipyra tragopoginis. NCBI lineage: Eukaryota > Metazoa > Arthropoda > Insecta > Lepidoptera > Noctuidae > Amphipyra > Amphipyra tragopoginis. The sequence continues at coordinate 5,070,013 of HG991997.1, read as the reverse complement.
ATCAGTGTCATACACAATATTTCAGAATATTTATAACATTTTTCGAATTGGCAATTGACAAAGAGAGTAAGTTAAAAAAAACAAAATTGACATAATGTCATAACAATGGCGGGAAATTTTGGTTTTACTTTTCCAATTAATTTTAATACTGATCTTTTTTGTACTAAAAATCATTTAGTATTAAGATTAGTATTTCATGTTGTGCATTAAAACTTATAGAAATCTATTATTTTAACTATAAAACCACGTCTGTAGAATCACGTAAATCAGCGAAATCGGCAAAATTTCGTATACGGCCTCTTAAGTCTCTTTCGATCATTCAACGCACAAAGACGGTATTTTATCGCTAAAGCCCAGCGGCTAAGCGCCATAGTAACCCGTTTCACAAATTACTACTTGCGTAGATAGATTAGCAGGTGGTACATTAACACCGTGCATTCCCGGATTTGCACGGAAATACCTCAGATATAAATAGCAACTTTTTATAAGCACAGGAAAGACCATTCACTCAAGTCAGCTGATTGTAGCCATGTTTTAACTGGAAGGCGGGAAAAATATAAAGCATCTGTCAAAGTATCTATTCGGCCAGTATTTCAATAAAATTAAATTCGCGGTGGGTGTTTAGTTTTTGCGAGGCGTGGGTGTTGTGTAGTCTACTAATGAAAATAAAGCTTTACTCATAACAAGACAACAAGGATGTATGATAAAAATACCTTTGCCTCGCGTATTCTTTAGATCTATGTCAGACATAGTATGTCGTCATTTGTTTAAATGTTACCGGCGTGTTTTATTGTTGTTGGAAGTTAAAAAAATTATAATGATGATGAGTCATCATTATTAGTCTCACGGGTTTTGCAACTAATGGTGAATTTTGGCCACAATTCTATTTCATCTAATCCATTACGTGGACCAAAAAATGTAATACCAATCCGGTGTATTTTTATGATTAGTTACGGTTTACTCACGTGCTTTTTTGGGGATTGCCCGACTAGTTTCGGACCCAAACGGAGTCCTTAACCATGAGCTGAACACAGGGCGAGGTCGCGTGTCGAACGATAATGATTATGGGCTCCGTTCGGGTCCGAAACTAGTCGGGCAATCCCCAAAAATGCACGTTAGTAAACCGTAACTAATCATAAATATGAATGTGCCTCACGACGTTTTATTTTATTTATCAAATGGTAAAAACATATTAAGTAAGTAAGTGAGTACTGCAAACATTGCCAACAGCCAGATTGATAAAATACTTCCCAGAACTGCTAGGCACATAAACCTTGCCGTTTATCTAGACGAGGCTTTGGGTGACATAGTAGTGACATCATCGTCAAATATGTTGCAGTTTTTACTGTGTACGTTGTCAGTAGCAAAATGATACTTATAATGTGATAACTACTTGCCATTTCATTAAGTTTTTATCATTAAGCCGCCTGTGACCACCCCGCTTATGTCTGTTCGTGTGTGTGTGTGTGTGTGTATGTGTTTAAGAGGAGAAACAAGATTAGTGAATATCAGGGTTGGGCAAACTTTATCATCGGGGGCCAGAAAACGCAATAATTATTGCAATGGTAGTCTTCTAATGAAAGGAATTTCTAAAACACAACTTTTTATTTCTGCCAAAACAAAGCTATTTGTTATGGCCATTGGCCATACACTCTTGCTCTAGATGGGAGGGTTGGTGGCCCGGCTTAAAAAAATTCGCGGGCCGGAGTTGACCCGCGGGCCGTAGTATGGTCATCCCTGGTCAAGAGGATGAGCAGAAGCATCCTAAACAATCATAAAAACAAACTGATACTACAAACTTATTTGCCAAGCGAGGTACGGTATGTAATTATGGCAATATTCTCCCTCTATCTGACGCAAGATCAATTATAGAGGTGAGGAAGCACTAATCTTCCTCAAATCAGAAGGGTTGTCCAACAGTTGAGGTTATGATGATGATGAAGCGGATGTTGGTTACAGAGTTTGGAAAAGATCATCAAGTGGAGAGGAATAAACAATATTAATTTAACGAAAACACGTCCGCATCAAAGTATTTTCTTAGCTAAAAATTAATTTCAATACGGATATCAATAATTGTCTAAGTAAATATTTTTGCAATAACAAAATCAAAGCTTGGTGTTTTTGGCAGAACCGATAAAGCCTAACGAAGGTAACACAGCTATCGTCCAAGATCCACAATATTGATAGCCAAAATGGCAACTTTCGCAAAGTTCAATGAAACTGGGTAAAAATAGTCGCGAGATCAAAGGATCGTTCCTCTTTTGATGATAGATACGTAAAATATAATGATCGTGGCTTCTAAATACGTAATTGAATAAAGATTTTTGTATTTCCGGGGTTATTGAAGAATATAAATTAGTTTGGTATGTATCAGTGTTGTACGCATAGAAATCTAAATATTTTGATTTCTATGACAGTCCGAAGATTTCAAGGTTTCATAATTACGACTTTGTTATGATTTGATAGCATGAATTTTGGAAAGCCTACTAAACACATCTTGTTTACATCTTTTTAGTTCTCTTTACCGGGCGTTTTTGGTATTTTTTTTTAATACTTCCATTCTGTATGTTTTGTTTTTTTTAAGGTATCATTAATAATGAATCATATAGAAAAGAAAATTTTACAACACTACTGGTACTGGAAAAAGTGGCTTAGTTTCCCTAGAACTAAAAAAGATAAAATAATTTCTATTTTCTTTTCAAATTTTCATTAATATTTTCGTTTCGTTTACACAATTTCTCAGTTCATCATCGTTTCAATCAATATTGACAAGCTCGAAAATGTAAATTTTGCGTCAGAGCAATGCTGCAGTTCCCAGGTTTTTTGCAACTGCCATTCGTATTTTCGTATTGTTTACTATTTCTCAGATTTTCATCATTTCAGTCAATATTGAAACTGTCAGTATTTTGCATCAGAGCTTAGAGCTCAGTTCATATCCCAGGAGCCAATGCTGTAAATAACTAAACTTCATCATTCACAGTAGCACAATTTATCATCATTCCAGTCAATATTGACTGAGCCAGAAATTTTAATTATGATGAACTGTCAGTCTTATGCGTCAAAGTGATATGATGCAGTTGAAATCCAGGTGCTGTAAAAGCTAAAGAATATTCCAGAAATAAAACACATACATTAAATCTGCCACATACATTACCAGTTCTATCGGATGGACTATAAAAATATGATGGAAGTCTTCATGCGACGTGTATTATGCAGTAGTAAAATTGTAATAAAGTTATTTGAGTACACATCCATTGATCTTAGTGCCAATTGATTATACACTATATTTTTAATAGCACGTTAATTCGATACACGTGAAAAATAATAAGGTAAGTATAGCTTATGCCCGCGACTTCGTTTACGGGGTCTTCGTGATTTACAAACTGATTTTCGAGCTTGGAGTCCCCTTCGCGCAATAAATTTTAACCAAATCTGTTCCGCCGTGACTGTGTCGCTATGGGTTTGAGAAAACCGTCTCATAAACTTAATCACGTCGTATATTATGTAAGTACATACAAATATCCCAAACCTAGAAATTACTATCTCAGGGAGACCAACTCCTGCTTGTAATATAATAAAAACATAATAGTAGTCCGGATTAAAGGGTAAAAAGATGAAAGTGGATGGAAGGACGTAGGACCAAAAAAGATGGCGCCTCGAAGCCTATTAACCTTGACTTAGAAACGTATCGAGTGTGTCTGTGAATGCTTAGAGGCTATTCTAGGAGTCATACTTATTTATATCCGATTTCCAATTGAAATAAATTATGTTGTTGTCAAATGAGGTGAAGCATTCGACCATAGATGTGTTTATTTACCAGATTAGGTCGGTTGAGTGGTAGAGACAGCACCGGTCCTGATTCGGGACTTTTTTTTTTAGTTATGCTAAATCATATGACTTCTTCCGCTTTGGGCGGAGCGGAAGGGAGTATCAGGCTCTTACTGACTAAAATCCATCCGTGTTCCTCCTAATGCCCTTTGCGTTCTAGGGCCGCGGTAACTCTTTCGAACAAAGTCCGCAACCCTGATTTGGGACATAAGCTGCAATCTCAAGCTTTCTTGACCTCAAATGTACAACCCACATATACTATATCTGTGGTATACTATAGACAAGCTTTTATTTTAATAAAGACCTCAAACGCGACAACCTCTTTCGTTCGTTATCTTCATTAACAAAAGGTCAAAGGTGACAAAACAGGTGCAGCAAATCAAACAATAAAAGAAAACCTTTTAGCCTGACACATCCAGAAGCTGGATGTCCTTGAAGTTAACCTTAGCACTATCTAATGGAACGCCGCGCCGTGCCCACCGCCATTTACTTAGCGATGCAAAGTACTAGGGCGTTGTTTAATTTTGAAAACTGCTTGGAAAACTGGATTTACTTTTCAATAGGAATAGTTAAAGAATCTGAATGAAAAAGCAACAAGCTGCGAGTGCTGCGACCATCAGTTACCAGTTAAATTTAAATGTTTCATCGTGATCAGATTAGAGGATAGTATCTTAAGAGAGGCAGAACGAAAGACAAAGATGAAATTAATTTATACAAACAATGTCATTTTAACATTTTAAACAGAATTCTTCGGTCTGCTTGAATAATTTTTGCTTATATTCTAAACATTGTAATTAAAATAACTGTACAATGTTTATGTATTTAAATTGCACTACTTTTATAAATAACCATTAATATCTCAAATATCTAAGCACTTTCAGCTGTTTCAATTAAGCATTCCTAAATGAGATTTGATCTTGTTAGTTGTCTTTAAATAACACTGAAAACCACAAAGGTTGGATACTTTTGAACATCCATAGTTCTTTTTATTCCAAGATGATGATGAGAGATGTGCATTTCAATATTTACCAATCCATTAAAAGCTAAAAGATACACATTACATTAATACAAAGTGACATTTCCGTTCTATTTCAAGCTATTCCAACATATTTACGTAGCAACCCTGAGCCATAGACAACTGAAGACCTTTCTCTGACCTCTTTGCAACCCCATTTGACTAATGAAATAAACATGCAGTGTGAGAAATTGATTTTTACATAGCTTGGAACATTTGTTTATAAAAGATTCGTTCTTTTTCTTTACGTAAGTACTTACGTATAATATTTTAGATAGATTTATGAACGTACTGAAGATATTTTCGTGCTATCTTTCCTTCCAGGATACGTTCATCATCATCATTCAGCCGAAAGACGTTCACTGCTGGACATAGGCCTCCCCCAAGCATCGCCACATCGACCGGTCCTGTGGGTCTCGCATCCAGCGCATTCCCGCAACCTTCACCAGATCATCGGTCTACCTTGTGGGAGGCGTCCACGCTGCGTCTTCCGGTATGCGGTCGCCACTCCAGAACCTTCAGCTCCATCGGCCACCCGTTCTGCGAGCAATGTGCCCCGCCCACTGCCACTTAAGTTTGGCAATTCTTCGAGCTATATCGGTTACCTTGGTTCTCCTGCGGATCTCATCATTTCTGATATGATCACGCAGGGTAACTCCGAGCAAAGCCCTCTCCATTGCCCTTTGGGATACGTTAAATTGAAGCAAATCACTATCATCATTGTCAGTATTTTTTACTCTCTGCACGTACACTACACTTCACCCTTTTGCGTCATGCTCCTTAAGTAAAAATCAAGCAAAATAGTAGCAATTTTTTTTTATGTAATTTCTAACCCACGGCCCACCTGATGGTAAGTTGTTACCGCCGCCTACAACACCAAGAGGATTGCTGATGCGTTCCCAAACTTAGAGACAAAGTTGGAAAGTCTCATGTGCTTTTAATTTCACCGGCATCCATACCCTTCAAACCGGAACACAGCAATGCTGCCTAGCGGCAGAATAGAATAGAATATACTTTATTGTACACCAAAATTGTAAAACAGCTCTTATAAAATATCATACATTGAAGGGTACAATGGCGGTCTTATCGCTGATAGCGATATCTACCAGACAACCTTTGGATGAACAGGAAGACAATGAATAAGATATGAGGATAGTCCGTGGTGTACTGCTGCAAAATAAATACTACACACAATACATAGACATAATGCTATTAAATATGGATAATATTATATAGGCAGAATTAGATATGGAGGTAGTACCTCCCCGGACGAAGTCTCAAGGAGCTCTACTACTCTTAAAACTATGTGTCTTGTAACTTTATACTGTGACATTGATTTGAGTGTGTTTGCTATCTGTGACAGGTTGATATCATACCACAAGTTATCCGTTTCCCTTTATTAAGCTTTGCCCCAAGCGAAAGACGATAGGGTAAACATTAAATGTCAGAGGCTAATTCGTTTCCAAGGGTTGGGAGATAGAAATATGTCACAGTTTCTAGGTCAAAGGCCAGAACTGAAGGTCAACAAGCAGTTAGATCGGGGATGGGCTAACTTTTTTATCAGAGGCTAGAAAACCGCAAGACATTTAGCAAAGCGGAGAGAATACAAAAAAAAAAGAATTTTGTTCCGCCAAAACTATCATTTTTGGCTCAAATAATTACGGCTATTTGTTATGGCCATACACTCTTGCTTTAAAAGGGAGATTTGGCGGGCCGGAGCTGGCCGGCGCCAGCGGGCCGTTGTTTTGCTCATACCTGAGTTAGACTAACACAGACCTCTATTATTGATGTAAATCAAAGCCTGTTCGGTTCATGTCCCCATCTGCACGTAGCAGTAAATCTGTATTATTTATCTAGCAATTACTTTACTGATAGATGGCTTGGAGTCCTTTGCCTTACTGAAAGTCCCATTTCTCTTGCAGTTTATGTGGGTAAGCAACCTTTTGATTCATTATTCGCCTTTTTTTCAGGCACATATTGTGGCTGGTTGTATTTCTACCTTTTTTTGGATCCGTCAAATACTAAAGTAAAGTTCTGACACCGTTTTTTTTAAGAACCTTTACCACACTCTAGAATTTCTCCTGTATAGTGAGTGCGTTTACAAACACAAATGTTCACATGCACAAATACACAGACCCGGAACAACCAGGTGTAGGCATTTTAAAAAAAAATTGATTTACTGTTCACTATGTTCAAGTTCCAGCATGGCTTCATTTAATACGGTATACTTACCTAATATTATTTAATTGTGTTCTTCGCGATTAGTGTTTAAGCAAAATGCACAGCATTCCGGACAAAACTCAGTGGTTTTTGGCTTGCTGTTTTGTGTACTATCCTTTTGTATGTGAGAAAAAAAAAATTGCCGCAGTTTAGTTGCTACACTTGCTTGAAAAGGAAATTAAAAGAAAAATTCTAGTAAGCTTTACAAATTGATTTATAAATCCGCATTCCAATTTGCGCAACATACTCTTAATCGCGATGGCTTTGATTTTGATAGGCCAACAATTTCCATAGCAACGTAGGTATGTATTAACAATCCGACTTCTCCACAGCACCACGCAATGAATATTGTTTTTGACACATCAACTGTCATGATTGATGTTGGTTACGTTACGCAATTGCCCTGCCGGTTTAAAAAAGGGAGATTACCGTCATTACCGTACGTAAATGTCTAGTAAACAGAAAATCGGTAACATCCTCAGTGAGTACATGTAAGACCGATGTAGGTCATTAGTCAAGGTGCGTTATGTTTTAATCTTGTAAATAAAGCTGTCAGCGCCCGGTCTTCGTGTTTACGATGTTTTACGAATTTTCACGAAATTTTACGTAGGTAGTGTCAATTTTGAGAAATCGTCGCTTAAGTTCTAATACCGCGTAACTCAAAACAGTTAACTTTTCAGGAGAGCTAAAAACATATCTCTTTTAGTATAGTATATTGCATAATGGGTGTTTTTGTTTTTGAAATAACACATTGCTATTCGGTCTAACCATTGAAAGTGATCGGTCAAACGATGCATTTTTAGATTCCCTATCGAATGACGTGCCTAATTCCAAACTACAATTTTTTGAGATACGCGGTGTTAAAACTTAAGCGACGAAATGTGTCTAGATTTGGAGGGAATATTTGTGGGTAGAAGTAAGGCGTTCACCAATGTTGACTGATTTTTAACTGACTTCATAAAAGGAGCTTCTCTATAAGGCGCGTTTTTTTATTATTAAACAATGTAAAGTAGAAACTTATAAACTATAGAAAAACGGTAATTTGAATAAATAATTACAGCCCCATTCAAAAATTACCAGAAACGCAACTGAACTTTCGAATTTTTAATTTGTGATGGTTTTCTTATCAATTGAATACAGGCTTCAATTAAAACATGTATTGCTACAACAAGTAGGGTGAACTCACCAATTGTCGGCCACCTGTTTCACCCTATCGCTGTAACATTGTTCTAATGCCACGGCGCTCATTAGGTACGCTATAACACGTTACGACCGACTCATCCCGACTAACGCGGCTTTATTGCCCGCAAAACCGTTTTACTAGCAGTTTGATACCGATAAAATTAGCAAAACACATAAAAATTGGGTAATTAAACATAAATACCGGTTTACGATTTGATAAACATGTCTGATCGTTTATTGTTTAAGTTCAAAGTAAAAGCAGTGATTGAAATAATTATTTGTATCATGAATTTATTGGTGATGTTATACGAATAATAACAGGAAATTTTGTTACATTAGTAACACGAAAAGTTATCTGGTTGGTAGGAAATATTTGATATCCTAACTAATATTATAAAAGCGAAAGTAATTTTGTTTGCTTGTTACCTTTTCACGCCTAAATCTCTGAACAGATCATCCTGAAATTTTGCATATACGTTATCAGATGTACAGAAACGGACATAGGGTACCTTTCATCCCAAAAAAAGTACTGTTCCAGAGAAAAACAACAATAACGTTCATAGATGGCGCCACGTGTCTTTCGAATTACTATTGAATTATATGTATTATTATAGAAACTTTAGTTAGAGTGTTAAGTTAGAGGTGCATGAAAAGAGCCTCCACGAGTGACGATACTTAAGTACGTCCGGCGCACCCTGGGCAGTCAGCCCCGCTACCGACCTTGCTGACTGGCTAATCTTTTCACCACGGCATGAGCTATTCTCGTGCCGACACGATAGAAGAAGGAGTGTGTTAAGAGTTTTTTTGAGCTTAATTAACGCGAGCAAAGCCGCAGGCAAAAGTTAGTTAAATAATAAAGCCGTGACTGCTGCGGGTGAGGTCCAGGGTTCGATCCCAAGGTCGGGCAAAATGTTATTGGATTTTCCCATGTGGAATTTCTCAGTAGCAGCACGGAGTCTGGATTTGTGCCCGGTTGGTGGCAATAGGCTCGCCCCCTACTACATGGGACTGAAACATAACGGTGAAATGAGGGTGTACCTACTAATACATCTCTGCTAGTCCTTCGGGGAACATAGCGTGATTTTATGTTTATAATAAAGCCCAGTTTCTCATCTTCTTCTCTCGTATCAGCGGTGTCAGCACAAGCTATACGAAAATAGCTCGTGCTGTGGTGAAAAGATTAGCCAGTCAGCAAGGTTGGTAGCGGGGCTGACTGCCCAGGGTGCGCCGGACGTACCTAAGTATCGTCACTCGTGGAGGCTCTTTTCATGCACCCATCCATGCAAGTTTCTCATAATAATATGTTTTTCATGATAGTGTAATTCGGTTTTGGTATGTAATTGGCGAGTTGGTTATTTTCCACGAAACAGTGAGCGCGAAATTTTTCATGGGCAATAGAGGAACATTCCTAACGAGACGTCAATCTGTATTTTGGAGCTAATTTCGGAATAAATGCCGCATAGAATTTGATACAATTCTTGCAACTACTACGTAGACTTTTTCGTAAAAGTTTATAGAGTCAGAAGCTCGCCCTACTGGGCTACTGTCAGATTTCTGAAAGACCGTGATGTGAGTAAAACCTAATTTTGAGTTATGAGCAAACACGTGTAAAATGGTTGTCATTACAAATCCTGAAGACATAGAGATGTTTTTGTTATACCAAATTATTGGGCTACGTTTAAGCTCTCATTGTATAATTTTTAGGGTTCTTTCTCGACATATTTTTTTTCTCGGGTTTCGAGAATTCTCGAGCCCGATTTCTCGGGTTTCTCGGGTCTTTCGAGAAATTTTTAAAAACCTTTAAAAATCTGCTTATGCCCAGTTTCCGGGGTATTCTTGAACGTTGTTTATCTGTTCGATAGCGCTATTGGTTCAATAAACTGACTCATTGCGTTTCTGGACACCCCAGTCAGAAGATAATCCTAGTTCAAACTTCAGATAACTTATTATTCCGGTTTCTGAGGTACTCCTAACCGTAGTTTATCTATTCTACCGCTATTGGTTCGATAAACTGACACATTGCATTTCTGGACACCCCAGTCAGAAGATGATCTTAGTTCAAACTTAAACAGTTAACTTGACTGAGCAATTTGCGGCCTTTATCGGTTCCAGAACTTTATTTGTCGTTTTATATCATATTATAACAAGAGTATTTAGAGTTTTATTACTAGTATTTTATTTTGGAGAAGTAGTGAGTTTTGGATTCCCAGCGAAATGGACTCGAGTAGTTCATCGGAGTCTAATTTGGAAGTGCTGGAGACTATTTCAAATATATCAGTACCAATAAAAAGGCATCGAAGAAATCCATCCGAAATGTTCACGGATGAAGAGTTTAACATGAGATATCATTTTAACAAGGGCACTATGATATAACTTTGTAAAATAACCAATCCTGCTCTAGAACCCATCATTTACACCACAAAAATAGGTACTAGAAATATTTTTCTTTCAGATATAAATAAACTTTACTGCCCAATATTATAAATTACAATAAAAATTTAAAATGTTTTGCTTTAATAGTATTATTGTATTGTTGCTATGATGAAAAATAACAAAGAGAAAATATTGTGATTTCAATTTTATATTTTATGTCACGTAAGTAATGGTACGTTTTAAAATCACTGCAGATTGCAGGGGAGATTATCATTTAAACCTGGGACCTACCTGCCAAAAGTTGTTAAGTTTAAGGCGAGAAAAATATATTTAACTGCGCTTTAAAAAGAGACCCCATCCAGAGGTCAATTTACGAACTTACTTATTGTTTCGATAGTTATCTAGTCGTCGACACTGTATTCAGAAACCCAATAATAGATGAACGGAGTAAACTCCGTTCCGTCAAATAAAAATTAACCGTAAGATAAATCTTACGGTTAATTTTTATTTGACGTTATATGTCACATTATAATAAGCGTACTTGGAGTTGTAGGTATATTATGTGTCTGTTTTGCTTGGCTCGCTTACTCGCGCCCCGTAAAGAGAACGATCAGAAGCCAGATTAAGTAACTTTTAAGCTAATTTTACAGTAATAACAGAAAATGTTTGATTTCTCGAGTTCTCGAGTTCTCGAAGTGTTTTTTCTCGTCTCGAAGTTGGCACGATTTCTCGACATTTCTCGACTCGAGAATTCTCGAGCAGAAACCCTATTCCGTACCCAAAGGGGGAAAAAACGGGACAAAATAAAACGGGACCCTATTACGAAGACTCCGCTGTCCGTCCGTCTGTCTGTCACCAGGCTGTATCTCATGAACCGTGATAGTTAGACAGTTGATCACAGATTATGTATTTCTGTTGCCGCTATAACACCAAATACTAAAAACAGTTTAAAATATATTTTTAAGGAGGCTCCCATACAACAAACGTGATTTTTTTGTCGGGGTCCGTCTGTCCGTCTGTCACCAGGCTGTATCTCCTGAACCGTGATAGTTAGACAGTTGAAATGTTCTCAGATGATGTATTTCTGTTGCCGCTAGGTATAACAACAAATACTAAAAAAACAGAATAGAATAAATATTTAAGGGGCTCCCATACAACAAATGTGATTTTTTTGCCGTTTTTATATGTAGATAATGGTACGGAACCCTTTGTGCGCGAGTCCGACTCGCACTTGGCCGGTTTTTAATGTTTTTTCACGTTTTTGTCTTGTAGAAATCGGACGGCAAGTGGGTTGCCTGTCGTTAAAATGTGTAGATAAAAATGCATTTTTTTTCTTTTATTTTAATGTAATTGTTTTACTTAACTTGAAAAAGGCGCGTCAGAAACAACCTATCAAATACTATTTATTACGAGAATATGGCAACAAAGTATATATTTCATTTGCAAGTTAAGTAAGTACTAAAAAGTTTGAACAAAAATATTCAGTGCTATTGGAAATGTTCCTCAGTATAAAAGATTTATTCCCCTATTAAATCCGTTTCGGATCGGTGATGTATCTAAAGTACCAATAAAATTAAATCTAATTCTCTCGGATGGTGCTCATAAACACTTAAATATTTATTGTAAAGAGTCTTGCTCATCCCTAAAAATAACCAAGAAGTAGTATTTTGAAGTTTTTGGAAATAAAGACGACCTCTTTTACAAATAATACTTATTTTGTCTTGGATTTGGTGCTAAGGAATCCAAAACTCCTGTTTCAGATCACAGCCTTTTGTTTACAATAATAATAATGTATTTATTTCTCAAAATATTGTTGCAATGGTGTTAAAAACATAAAATGTCCATAATATTCTTCCGTTTCGTAAAGGCGTTTGTGCACTACAAGGAATTTTATTGTCCGGCAGTCCGATTTTTTGCGGTCCGATATGGGACGCCATAAATATTTATACTAGTTTGTGCACTATACGTAATTTTACCGTCCGACATTTTACTTTTCTCCATTCCGGACCGTTTTTCCGGTCCGAGATGACAGTAATGAAAAACGTGTTTATGTATGAGCGGGTGGGGCGTGTAGTTTCAAAGAGAGCTAGCTACCCTAAACTGCGCCGCACTGATCCGAGTAAAGACGGACAAGTGCACAAGCCAATCATCCGTTTTTTTCATGCCACATCGGACCGTAAAAAATCGGACTGCCGGACAGTAAAATTCCTTGTAGTGCACAAACGCCCTAAAAATGTTTTTCTCATTATACAATATTAAATAGGTACAAGAATTAATTCAATAACTTATTCACTTTTAAAACATACCAATTATTTTGATCCGATGTTCGATCCGATAGTTTAAGTTTCGTTTAGCTTGGGTTCTTCAAACCGAAACATACGTCGGCGAACTGTTTGTCTGCGAAACGATACTTCGTTGAGAAGTTTGTCGCTGAAAGAGAATGACGTCGAAACATTCATAGACGAATCGTTGTTTCGGTGAACAATTCAACGGAGCAATGGTTTTCGGAGATTGATTCCAGAATCGGCGAACGCTACTGACATTTTGAGAGCAATAGGTATCACGTTTGACGAATGGGATTTTTTTCCTTCCTTCTAAATTGACCATCGAATTCAACAAGCTAACATTTAACATGATTTGATAAACTCTCATGATAATGTACAATTGGTTGATTGGACATTGATTTGATAGATTTCATATTCACTGAGCATAGATTCTTATTTATATGACCCAACTACATAGAAATATGTTAAGAACTATTGACACAGATTAAATAGGGATTAATACAAACTCGGTCACTAATGTGATTATAATGTGATAATAGACACGTAGGTACTAATTAGATATTTTAGGTTTTGGAAATGTTACTTTAAATCGTTAAATAAATAGCATTATTCATTAATTATTAACAAGTGTCATACCGGGTGGCACACCGATCTGCCGCCGCTATTGTTTATCTATTATGTCTATGTTTACGGTGATTGGTTAAAATAATGTTAACACATTTAGTAGGGGCCTACGTCCAGTGCAGTGGACCGCTGTAGAGGCTGATTGATAGAATTTTTATTAATTACCAATTAACATATTCTATTTACGCAGTCCACATCAGACTGCTAATCAGTGTTAGCCTAGCAGACAGAACGCTTGCCTCCTTGCAGGAAGGTCTCAGTAAAACTCGGGCGTAGTGCGCCTTAACTTTTCGAATTCATGTGCAGATCAGAATTTGACTCATTTGCGTTAACTGTGAAAGGAAACGTCGTGAGGAAACCTGTACAACTGGGAGGGCTTCGAAGAGTTCTTGATGCGTATATAGTCCGTCCAATCCGCACAAGGCCAGCGTGGTGGATTTTGGCCTAAACCCTTCTCATTTTGAGAAGAGGCCGGTGCAGCAGTGGCACACTAATGGGCTGATTATGCTATGCTTCTGTTCAAGACTTTGTATGATTTGATCTCATTGATCAGTTTTAGCTCTCTCAGGTGACATCGTGAGGAAACCTCCACATCTATGAGAGCTCCAAAGAGTTCTTGATGTTTGTATAGTCCGTCAACCCACACCAGGCTACGATGTGGACTAAAGCCTAACCCCTTCTCATTTTGAGAAGAAGCCGGTACAGCAGTGGCACAGTAATGGGCTGATTGTGCTATGCTTATGCTTCTGTTCAAGACTTGTTATTATTTGATCTCATTGATCAATTTTAGCTCTTTCAGGTGAGCAGGTTGGGAATGTGCCACAAATCTTACTCACAAAGGCCACTAGGTCCACACGTGGATCTGCCATCATCTGACTACCTACATGCAGTAAATCATAACAGTAATATCGTTGGGATGTTTTGGCTGCGAATATACCGTTCATCACTTTTAGTGGGCGCTGTCGGTGACTAAGGGCTTAAATCAGGATGATAGTCATAGTCAGGGCTATAAATTTTGCGATAACCAAGGTTTTTTAGCTTCTAGAGGTGAAATTTTTCTCGTGGAGGGAGTCTTATTTTCAATATTTAGATTATGCATGCGGTTCTGAAAATCCCGGGTATACCTGGTTCTTTCTTAACCTCTAAGAACCAGTTCTCAAAATAATAAAATCCAGTAGTTACTTCGTTTTTTTTTATTAATAATATTTGTATTTCAATTTTAAAACATTTTGTTATTCACAAGAAAACTATGGTACCTATTGTGTGTTTGCAGTAACGGGCAGACGATAAAAGGTGATTATTTTAAGGATCTGTATTTGGATGACTAAAAATCTTGATAAAGTTGTTGTCATCATCACAATGCCAACCCAGAAAAAAAAACTTGTTCCGTAATCATAACCTTCCATTTCTTTCATTCGACTTCATTAGCTTATTTATTTATATTTTATTCTATTATTTTTATATCATCCCAGTAAGTAAAGTAATCAATGTTTCAGGAACAAGTTGCAGAAAGTTTCTGAGCTATTGCCCTAAAAAAACTGTCAGTAGTGTTTCAGAAAACGTAGATTCTTGTTTTTGATTTAGTGCGTTGGGGCAAATCCGGATATGGGGTAAATTCGGTCAAATGAGTTTACCATAGAATGTCATGATATTCGTAATTGTTGGCAAGAATATAGTGCGACGGCATTTGTTTACTCCTCACTTTAGTCTGTCGTAATATTTTGACGACACATTCTGCGACAAATTAATTTGAACGAATTTACCCCATATCCGGAATTGCCCCAACGTTTGTTTATAAACAAATGATTACAAATGAATACATGGTTTACATATTAACATAATGATGTACTCAAAAATATGACATGTTATTCTAAAATAGTTTATCAATAACAGTGTCATTGGACACTGGACAGGAACTCCGTACTCCCGATTATAGCAACATATCCTGAGTCCTGAGCATTCAGCGTGGGTGCACTGCCCAATTTAATGACTCTGTTACACGATACAATTATCGTTTTAATGAACTAGGTATTAATATTAACACGGGAATGTGCTTTGTTAAGATTATTACCGCGTTTTGTTTACTTTGACGGTTATTGCAGATCAGTCAGTTTAGACAAGATTTAGTAAAGACTACAATGTATCAAATAGCTTCTGTTTCCTTTGAACGATTTATTGTAAAACTTTGGTAATTTATGGGGCGTTATAGGAAGTTGCAAAAAGCTAAAAAAAGCTATTTGCGTGAGCTTTCGTAAATAATTATGTCAGATAAAAATTTACGAGTAAGTACGGAGAAAAATGTAGCAATATAGATCAAAACGCAACTATGATTAATTTCCGTACAATTCTATGGAATTTTCAGAAAAAAAGGCGAAAAAAACTTATAAAAAAACAGGTTATTCAAGAGAAAACCAAATCTCCACATCAAAAATTATACCGAAAAAAAAAAAAAAAACAGATAAGTAGCTTATGTAAGTATTTTTAAATTCTCTAAACACAAAACTCACCTAATAACCATATCCAGGACATCTTCCTTTTCGAAAACCTTGCAGTACAGGTGCAGGACTTTCAAGCAGGTGTACTGCAAGCCCGTCCAGTTGACGTCAGCTGACTTCAGAGCCTCGCTCCAAGGGCAGTTCTCGTGACGAGACAGGCACAACATGCCGTCAATCGTGGTCTCCGTAGGAGGCATTTAACTTGATATCTTTGGTATACTTTGGTCACAGTTTTTGGTCATATGTTGTTTCATCGGCTGTAGGTGAAGAGTATGAAGAATGACGGCATTTTGACAGCGGTATAGAGATTCCGTTGGGTACTTTTTTATTTAATAATGACATTAGTGTAAGAATGCTATGAAGATTGCGATTCACAAAATAAATCTCTGGCGTTATGTTGGCACCTCTGATTTTTTATTGTTTCGAGCTTTGTCAGTGGTGCCAACATAGCGCCTAGGAACTTCTTTTGTGAAACTCACTCTATACTTATTATTTATGAGTAGATATAAAAATGCCATTGCAAACTGAATGTAGTTTTACTTGTTTTTATTTATGTTGTTCCCGTTTACTAACGGGTTTTTCACATTATCAACAATAATTGCGAATTACATATTGACAGTGTTAATATTGTAAAATTTATATCTACATCGAAGTTAACTCATTGAAATTATTGGTTGAATCAGAAATATTTCCGAAAATAATCACGCTTGGTTCATTGGGTATTATCATTTCTAAAATTAGATTGATTGTTCAATCCTGAATAATGCTATCCGTAATGTTTATCGCATAAAACGGTTTTATAGGACTTAGCCAACCATACGCTCCTTTCCTTTTAATGTGCAAGGAATAAATCTACAGACATTACCGAGGAAATATTTATCGTCATTGGAAAAGTTTAGAGAGATCTTTCAAAGGAGCAAACTAAACTTAATACTTACTGGTTAAAACCATAAAATTACATTAAGTAACTAAAACGAATCATACAACAAACGCTTAAAAAAATATGTTTCAAACCGATGAAGCAAAAACATTCCGTATTCAAATAAAACTAATCTGCAAACAGAATTAGAATTCCACACCATCTTTCGAATGGAAATCCTTTCTAATTCCATTTTCAAATCCAATCACATAACATTTCGCGCCAACGCGGCACGCAGGCCCAATGGAAGTATCAGTTTCAATCTGTCAAAACATTCGTGATTGACATATTAAAAAAACTCGTATGAAATATTAGGCAATAGGCAATAATATTATATTCTTTATTCTACTGCGAAAAAGGACATTGACTTTGAGATCCATTAATCTGAGAACTATAGTGGCAATAAATGAGCGGAAGTTTAGACATACCTGTGTTATTTATTTCATGAGTAAACCGTGGATGTACTGCGTGGGAGATATGTACGTAAATTGTACTGTATGTCGTACAATATGCATAACGGGGTAAAAGACGAATAGGAGATGAGGTCATCCCTATTTAGTAACGACGAATGCATATCAGTAACTGTAGGTTATTCGCTATTTTTTCCATGAGAACATTTTCCGTGGCTGTCTACCCAGAAAGACCTATGGGACATGAGCCGCACACCTCAAGCGATTCATGCACTTCATGTCAAACGCTGAGCAAGCGAGTTGGAAGTCAGATAGTCCCAGAGCAAAGTAATGTTTCTCTACATAGACTTAGAGGCGTATTTTGCCTGGCTGCCTCTGACAATCGACGGATGATGACGGGAATTCAGCTTCCGGGAATATGTCCGTCGTCTTGTCAGTCAGCTACAGGGTACACCGCGTGCAACTGAGGTTGACATAGCAATTTAGCATGTATAGACTGTAGAGTAATCCATAGTATAATAAAATGACTCCTCCTCTTCCAGCGTTATCCTCATCTACGTCACGATTTGTGATATTTTCCCACCAATGACAACAAAGTTTAACAGCAGAAGCCGAAGTTCATAGTTCATCAGTAGCTATGACGTAGTAAAGGTCAGCCAGGTGATCTAGCTGTCACAGGAAGACACTACCTGTATTATTATTCTTACCTATATCATGGAGTAATCCAAACGCCTACCGTAACATGTTGAGGTTATGACGTCACTAAATCCCTAACCATTCATAATGTCGGTCTAGTGTTCAATTACCATCTGGAATGATATGATAACTAAGTTGGTAACAACGCATTTGAAGTGACGTGTTTCATAGTAACTTGTCTCGCAATTCATGCAAAGAGATAAGTCGTTGATGCATGCATTGCATTTATGTGCTAATCTTTGATGGATAGGTTTGATTCGAAGAGGAAATTAAACAGACATGTAACGCAGTTCGTAATTCCTAAAACCATTGCTGCTGAAGCAGACACCATGAAATTTGTAAAATTGCATTAATTTTTTTGTCATATTTGACAATGCCACTTGACGTTGAGTTGAGAAGTGTAATAAAAAACAACATAGTGCGAATAGTCCTATTTATTTTCAAATTAAGAAGTATTCGAAAATTGAAATTAGAATATTTTTAAATAAGCGGATGTTTACGACGAAATAATAGTTTTATTATAATTGAGCATTGTTTGGTAGGTGGGTGATTCTACGATAAGAGGTAACTTGTGCGGCAATCAGTTTAAAACTGTTTTTTTATTCTAAATGTTGTTGTTTTTTGCAATGAATCATATCATCTTAATGTAATTTATAAATAACATCACAATTAAATACCCAATTAACGCACATATTTCTGAAATTTGAAGCTGAAGCTTAAAAAAGTATCTACCCTGGCCTGTCCTCTTGTCGGTTTTAGTTCAACTTGCAGACAGTACATAGGTTCTTTGTATCAGTTGCTAAACAAAGTATGTTTAACACGAAATTAAATAAATATACTTCAGTAGTATTCAATAAAAAGACAGCAAAAGTTGTTTATTTTCAATAATTTTTAAACTTAATTTTTGTCCAGCTTTTTTTGTGTATCTACCCTGGCAAATTTCGTTCCGTTAATATAAACGTAAATATAAGACGGCCATATTCTGAACTGCGCTCAAGGACATCTATCGACGTGAAGTTATCAAAACTAAACACGTGAGCCGTTAGGGTGCCGCTATTTTTTAGTTGTTGGGACATGACAGTGCGGAGTAGTGCTTTCGCAAGGTCATTGTATCTCTCCACTGGTCAGTTATAAAAGTTGTAACATTCATTGAATGTATTTGCATTTACTGCCCTAATTTAATAATACTGTAACAGTTAAAGTGTAATATATAATTAATCTCAAAAAAACTTACATCAATTAAAACAATATAATTTTTCATGAAAACATCTCTCCCCTGTCGTATTTCCCCTGGGAAAAAACCTGCCAGGGGAGAGATTCACTGACCAGGGGAGACAATATATTTGTGCAAACTAACTCAGATGTAGCTAATTTCTATCAACGTGAAAAAATTTGAAGATTGTGGAAGTATATTAACGACCTGGGCTGCAGAAAGCAAAAAAAACTAGCAATTTGAAGTCCCAATGTTGTGGAGACAACCGTCAAATCACGCTACGGACTGTTACTTTTGCCTCACAAAAACTTTAGATTTTAACAACAAAAACAAGAAGTATATACAATACCCTGATATTGCGTCAGTCACAAAACCTGTGTTGTATTCTAACGGACCACCCATCATTGGATTACCTATCATTGCCCAGCAGTTCTAGTCGAGAAAATGCACTAGAGCACAAAAAAAATATTTAAAAATGTTTTTTAAGGATTGATAGTTGCAAAAATGTGTAATAGAGATATAACAAATATTTTAAAAACTTGACGTCCTAATTTTTTTCCACTTCAGTATCCAACTTAGGGTTAATTATTCTACCGATACACATTGGTTTCATCTATGGGTAAAAACCGTTGTAAAGTAGTGTAATTAATATGAAAGTCTGATAAAAATGATAGTCTGATTATAACTGTTAAGCACAATGTTTGATAAAAGTTGATCTAATTAACTTTATTCATTATTATATTGCATCACATTCTCTCCCCTGCCCAATGTATTTACCCTGGCCTTCTAAAAAGTACCAAAATATTTGTAAATTGACTTGCCCTTACATGAAAAGGTACATAAACAGGACAAAAATCGTAATATAAGTATTTAATGAAAAAAATCCCATTTAGCTCCTTGGCCGTAATCTCTATGGACTTGAAACCTCTTATCGTAGAATCACCCAGGTATTTAAAAATCGAGCGTTCTTTCCGCGTTTTGCAAAAGAAGGCTGCATATATTAGCGTTTATGACACAATGTCAAAGACGGTCGTAACACGTAACACGCTGCACAGTGGGCCATTTAGTATGATTGGTTGGAAAACATATTTTTATGTTAACTTTAATATTTTTTTAAATACATTGAGACTTTAGTTTATTGAACAAAATATAGGCACTAACAAAGGTCGTTGACCGGTTAACGTTTAAAATATCAATACAGCTAAGAAAAGTGTCCAGCTGAAGCTGGGCAACCAATATTCTTTACCAAGCTCACGTAAATATACATGATAGACAACCACTTCATTCAAGAAAAGGCAAAAATGGAGAACTTAACAGACAGAGAACCAAGAACAATTAAATTCAAATGATTACAGTCACATGTTGTGTCCTAGATTGTCCAGTTACACAATAATTATTAAAACAAATAAAGGAAGCGGTTGCAATAAGGACCGGACCGCTGCCCGCGACCTCTGTCGTCGGAAGTTCTAATTTAAACAATTCGCCGTTGATGGCCATTGTCTCCGCACTCTCGAACAATGTGTTACACGCTTTACTTCGACGCAGTTTGATTAGTGGGTATTTAAGATGGATCGTTCTTGGTATAATTTCCTCTCTGAATTCAGTACCAGGCAAATATGGCATCACGCAGAAGCACTGTTAATTTTATCAGATACTCATGTCAGAAGTAAGTTGCTTGTTTGTTTCTTAGAGAAACGCTTTAAAAAACCTATAAGTATAATAATTTGTTTGATATGTATGTTTCTCGGACACAGTCATGTTTATGATTAATGGTTTACTCACGTGCCTTTTTGGGATTGCCCCCTAGTTTCGGACCCAAATGGAGCCCTTAACCTCACCACGGGTTCAGCTCGTGATTAAGGACCGTTTGGGTCTGAAACTAGTCGGGCAATCCAGAAAAATGCACGTGAGTAAACCGTAACTAATCATTAATATGTATTTTTCTAGTTATATAAAGGTAGCGCAGGAAAATAATACATGGAAGAACTTGGGAAAGGCCTTTGCTCAGCAATGGGACAGCAAAGGAAGATATTTAAAAAAGTTTTGTGGGCATCTGATTAACCGAAGATTTAAGTAGTTAGCGATTTCTGGTAGTCAAAACAAAGAGGAACACTGTTCTAACATTAGTTCTCACGCAGTTTATTTCTTTCAAGGTACCTAAGAATAAATACGATTTAAATGAATAAGGTCTCAACCTAGACTTGTCACAAAAAACCTAGACATACTAGACAGTAATTTGTTGACATGTCAACGCATAAATAACTTTTTGTTTAATTTAAAATCGGTCGACAAGCAATGAGCTTGCTTGTCAAGAATTAACGAGGTCCTTATATGGCGCCTAATTAGATAGACGTTTTGAAACAGTTTATGTTTTGTTCAATGTAGTTACGAACGTGACTTGAGTACGAAATAAATAAACTAAGCATATGTCATTATTTTAAAGTTGATATAAAACTCAAGCAATTACGACTTTCGTCGTGAACTGGTGATTTCTTTAGAAAATATTTAAAAATCATTGATAAACGAGGATTATTTCCATGAGTTGATGATGTGAGAAACTATTGAGCTAACGAATAAAATAGCTGTAAAATACCATACAGCCAGTATTATGGATTAGTTTTCGCTTATCTTGCGAAGTGATTGTTACAGGAATTATATTTTTTTATGCAGTTTATTCTCTAACAACCAATAAGACCCGCTCCCGCCTCAGTCACGTGAACGTATTTGAATGAATCATTGACAAGTGTGCGCAAACGCAGTGTTCTATTTCTCCAACGTTAATAGTATTATGCAATCTTTGACCGTGGTCAGCCAATTTATTCACTACGAAAATAAAATATCCAAACATAGATGGATATTTACGCAAAAACATTAAATTGAGCAGTATCGGCTAGAATAGGCGTTATTAGGTAAGCTGCTTGACTCTTTATGGTATGATTACATTTTAATTAACTTTAAATATCCAATAAGCTTCAACGTAGTTCTGTTTAGTCCATGTTTTCTTTAATTTATGTCAAGCACTTTATATTTTAATAGCCGTAACGCGATTTAAACTGCGTTGATATTCTTGGTTACTCTGGAGGCTTTGTTTAGGTCATGGTTGGTATTAGGCGTAGTTTATTTTCTTGAGGATATCGTAAATCGGGATAATCATAGCATAGGAAGTAGCATCAATCTGTGCACTTCAAAGCAAATTACATAACAACAAACAAATCTTTATATTTCTCAAATTAATAATTAGTAAAACTTTTTTGTACGACCTCTGTAGATATTAAAAACACTTTGGAGCGGGTTTTCTTTAATTAATGCTTACATTTTGTTTATAACTCAATCTGAGTCGAGAATAACTGAATGGGTGTAGGTCTAGATGACGGAGAGAAATCGCGTAGCTCGAAAACTCATGACGTCTGGACACAAAAATTAATATTAATTTGTGTCAAGAAAATGTATAACAACAATATTTTTAGACGACTTAATTAATTTTGGTAGTTGTGTAATATTTATATAAGGTTAAATAAAGATGCTCGTTAATGCTTACGAGAATGAATGTTATCAAAAATAAAATGTATTATCTCATACGAAAGGTAATAAAAAATCTAGGTATAAAAGATAGCCCCACCTATTATTTTGATACTTAATGTAAAACTGTTATCGTTTATGGACGTGTACTTGTATCTATAAGTAAGGCGAAGTACTTAATAAATCTGTTCCTAGCTTAGTATGCTAGCATATTACTAAATAACAAAGTTTTTTTTCTAGCAGGCGAACGAAACTGTAACACTGTGACAAAAAAAAAAAGATTAAAGTATCTACTGCTTTCATTAGCCGATTTGTCAGTTAGTACGATTTAATTTTTAGATTTCCTTCTCGTTTTTTTTTTCAATTCTACATTTGAATTTTTATTTACCTACTTTTTTGTCTGAAATAAGCGTTATTAATAAAAATTTGAGCAGTGAAATGTCTTAACAAATTTGTATACTGGCCGAGACTGTAATATTTCGCGGAGAGTTTCACATTAATCCTCATTCTTAATCATTATGACAGCCGCTGTCAAACGGTGCTAATATGAAAAATGTACATGTTTGGCGTTCAAGCTGTAATCTAATTATACACAAGTTGCGACTTTGCGAGTGTCATTCAAGTTATTAATAGTCACGCTCTGTATTTTAGTGTCATAATTTTTTATTACTTTTCATGATATCGTTTTGATACAATTTCTTCTAGTAGGTACGTACTATAAAACATACTATGCATGAAAAATCTAAAGTCAGTTTGTTTCTTTCAAGACAAAGTTTATTCAACAGATTCCCTCAATAAAAAAATGCATAAATTAGAACGTTTGGAAGAACAGGCCAGTACTTGACATACAAAAAAAAACACGGCGCCAATAAGCTATTTTACACATAATTATGTCGTCAATGCGGCGCCGCGCCGTGTAAAACTTTTAATAAAACACCCCAAGATTTTTGTAAACTTACTCACCGAACCATTATTATTTTATCAACATCGTAAGTTAACTAAACCAGAAGCTTAACATAAAAATCTGAGCATTAACACGTTACTACATATTAATGGGCGATCCATAACGCCGACAGTCTTAAAATATGTCAACGTAGGGATGGCGATCTGAAATCGATTAATTGAAGAATCGATTTTTGGAGCCAAAAAGATCGATTTAAAAAATCGATAGGTGGTATTGAATCGATTCGGTGAATCGATTTTTCACCCTTGAAAATCGAAGTTCGATTTTTTTTTTAATCATAAAACTATTTACAATTAATTGAATGTACTTGTATTATAAAAGTGCTGCCGGTTAAAGAATGAATTATTCAAAAACTCGCGAGATGACTGTATGTTTAGATTCCTTCGCGTCTCTTGAATAAAAAAAGTTACGTTTGTAGTCTAACTTTTTGTATCTGCGTCTGACTCTCGTAAAGCGAAATAAATACTGATTTTTATGTAGTATTTGTTGCGGAATAATAACTAATTGAGATTAAACAGGTAAGTACAGCGCTTCATTTTGTTTTTTACTAGTTTGTTATGGTAATAAAAATATTTTTTAGTATCGAATTACCTGATTTTACTGATAAGAGATAGTTAAATTATAATATGTATCTTGTTTTTAATAAAATAGATTTATATTACATTATAAACGAAAATTTGAAAAAAAAGATCGATTTTTTGGAAATCGATCTTATAGACCGCGATTTTTTTGTGAATCGATTCATTAGGTCACGATTCGAATCGATTTAAAAATCGATCTTTTTCGGAAAGAATCGCCATCCCTATGTCAACGTGTCTAAAATCACTTTTGAAAATAGAATCCAATTTATTCGAATTAAAATATCGTTGATATAAAACATCTTGACATCGTTCCGGCTTTTTTACTGTCATAATATTTAATGATGTGCGAAAATATGGATTTAAGAGGAAAATAGTATTTTTTTAAATGAAATTTTATTTAAAATGAGATAATTGTCGCGTGTTTAGAGTATGAAATATATAGGTGTTAATACTTTAGGAATGAATGGAAATATCAACAGTTGTCGCTCGCATCCTGTTTTATATTTTTTTTACGAAAGAATGTGAACACCCACTCGACACTTAATTTTACATTTTTTGTCAAATTTTGGAAAATTATTATTTCAAGATTACATATGAGTCAGTGTGAAAAATAGGCATTGGTCTATCTATTTCTGGCTTAGTTCAAATAAAACGGACAGTATCCTACAAAAAGGAGGGTAATAATATTACCATTACCCTCCTTTTTGTAGGATACTGTCCGTTTTATTTGAACTAAGCCAGAAATAGATAGACCAATGCCTATTTTTCACACTGACTCATATGTAATCTTGAAATAATAATTTTCCAATCCAATAAGTCAAGTAATTCTCCCTTGAAGAAATAATTATACAATAAGCTGATGAAACGTTCAGAAGCCATCTTCATATTCTTCATGGCCGGATTTTTAATGGTGCCGACACAACGTTGACACAAGTTGGGTACATCTTGTCTCCATCCAATCACTAACAAATCATTAAATTAGGTATAATTAGGAATTATACCTAAGTAATAATATACCTGAGTACTCAGTTTCTTTGTTAGTCAATCACGTCGCAACGCACCGTGCGACATTTGAAACAAAAATGGGTCGCAGTCAAATATCCAGGAGTATACAAGGTTAGTCAGAAAGGGGGTACTTCTCCGAAAGGGGGTTAATTCACTTTCGTTCTACAACTTTTTCCAAAAGTCAATAGTTTAAGAGAAATAGGTGATCAAAGATCTCAAAAAAAGGGCTAAAATCTATCTATTCACAGTTATGATCAGCTGTGTTTACATTTTAGGTCATATTTGGGGTCATGAATTAGAAGCACCATTTTCTGAATTTGTAACTAAAGCAGGAATGAAGAATTTTTGTAAAAACAAAAAAAAAGTTGCATTGAAAAAAAAATACCCAATTTTGAAATTTTAACACTTGCTTTAAGACAGTCATCAGTGATACCTACTTTAAGTGGCCTGCGGATTAGTACCCCCTTTCCGACTAACCTTGTATTTTACCAGTAAAATTCTATGTGTCTAATCCGAAGCCCTAAAGTCTGACAACAGTCTTAGAAGATCAGGGGCCCAATTCTCCTAAAAAATATCTTGATAAATCACAACCGTACCAAAGCCGAACCGTTCATTTAGACAGTTCTCAATTTCAAAAGCTATCAAATTGTTTGACACAAAAAACAAAATCAAT
This sequence comes from Amphipyra tragopoginis, assembly GCA_905220435.1. Lineage (NCBI taxonomy): Eukaryota > Metazoa > Arthropoda > Insecta > Lepidoptera > Noctuidae > Amphipyra > Amphipyra tragopoginis. The sequence continues at coordinate 5,044,011 of HG991997.1, read as the reverse complement.
CATTTTGAAAGTTTTCGAAAACAAAAACTGACTGACGGTTGTGGTTCGATTGCGTTTGGCAACAATTTATTTTAGGAGAATTGGGCCCCAGTATAAGATGTACACGGAGCGACAGCCTAAGCCTATAATTTGGTGTAACTTGAAGCCGACTTCCGAACCGTGCCGTGTGATGCCGGCCGTAAAGCATAGCACTACCCCATCTCTTCCCATGAGTGTCGTAAAACGCGACTAAGGGATTCACTAGAGGATGGGCAGCAGCGTTCTCTGAGTATTTTAACAACCATACTGCGATCGCCAATCCGCCTGCCAAGCGTGGCGATTATGGCAAACTCCCCCAACATGGAGCACAAGACAGGTGGATGTGACGATGCTTGGGAGAGGCCTATGTCCAGCAGAGGACGTCTTCCGGCTGAATGATGATGAAGCCGACCTCTAGACGGGTCTGACGCAGAATGTGCACTCTTCATAATGATCATTTTGTAATTTGTAATCAGGGGTATGCAAAATGGTCTCCAAATAAAATTCTTTTGCTGTTTGTCACGCTTAGCGGGTTAAGGGTGGCTTGAAGAATCAACCCTTAACGAGTAAGGGCACATAAAATCAGAAAGCTACTAAGAAGTTTAGCAGGAGTGTACTTACATAAGAGTAATGAAAACACTTTTAACCATACAATATATATTTTACAATTATTACAAGATTAATTTACAGGGCGTGGTTCTATGAGAATACGAGGAGTCCAGGGTCTTTAGACGCCTAACACACAGGTGTAGGTTGACTTAACTGGCGACTGCTGAGGCGCGAGAGAAAGAGAAGTGCTTTTTTCTATTGGACTGCTTTCTATTGGATTGTGGTTGCGGACCCCTTCTACGTAACCGGGCAAAGAGCGAAGTGCAGCGTGCCGGGCTTTTTCTAAGCGGACCCCGCCAGTCGCCACCACTACCACAGTCACATTTTTAATAAATATTAATTTTATGTTTTTATTGTTTAAAAAAGCAAAAGATTTGATTTGGAGACCATTTTGCATATCCCGAACCACAAATTACAAAATGTGCACATTTTGAAAAGTGCCCGTAACGAGAAGTGCACCTATTGCGAAATGCACATTCTGAGAAGTGCAAATTCTGCGTTAGACCGCTCTAGACTGCACCGACAAGCATTTTCCGGGTGTTCCTATGATGGCAATAACTTACTAACCAGTGAAATATAATTTCATCAATAAGTATTATACTGAGTTGAGACAGGTTATTTCACTCTCATCTATCAGCACTTACGTTTCGCGTGAGAAAATAATCACCTGTTTTTGTTTAACTTCTCAATCAAGATGGTAATGCGCAACTCTATACTTAATGGTATAGGCTAATCAATGGCCATTTAAGGTGACTGCATGTGCAGAAATGTAGGGTAATGTGTTTCACACGTGAGTATGTGTAGAAATATTACTATGTTTATAGATATTGTCTCAAGTCTTAAGGCCTAAGCGAATACTACTTATTTTTTTGTAATTTACCTCAGACTGGCTGGTCACAAAAAAAACTTTTATAAATGCTATCTGCGTTCTAAATTCAAATAAATGTCAGAATCCTCTTCAGTGAAAAAGTCAATAACATTCACAGGTACACGTCGAAGATACCTTGCAATGAATTTAACACTGATGTAGGTTAACTCATAAGTACTTACAGTAGACTGTATGTAAGGTTTCAGTAGTAAACTAGGTCGTAACACTGATTTCACTTGTCACTAGACTTAAGGATGTTAGTTGCCAAGCAAGAGGCCTAGAGACACTTCATTTATTCTGATTTGAGAGAATCGATTGGTATAGTTTTTTACGCTATATTTTTTTTCGGAAATCAGTTCATATTTCAACTTGGATTTCTATTCTACGCAGTGGACATACCTTGAAGTTTGAGACGGTCGGCTCGTTAAGTTTCCGTGTGTCAGGTAACTCCTGCATGACACACCTCAAGTGTTTTGTACTCTACTGGGGATCTTATAGCAACATAAATTAAAATGTAAACTGGAGATTTATTAAAAAAAAGGGGAAGTTCTAAAAAAAGGGAGTTTTCACGACTTTTTGTTAAAAATGGGGTTTCATGAAGTATTGTAAAAAATGGGGTTTCAAGTCTTTGTAAAAAAAATGGCGTTGCGTCAAATTCTGAATGCCTTACCACTAGATTAAGAAGCATGTTTGCAACATTCTTAGTAAGTATGTTTAGCTAGATATTTCAAATATTTGGCTAAGAATAAAGGGTCAATGATCGCATTCGCATATTAGCGATGTGTGTCATAAAATTTTTATAACATAAAGAAAGCAAGAAATGTCAAATTAATTCAACATAAAAATTATACGCGTGCAATAAATTCAATGTCAAGATCATTTGTCGTTAAATAAACCAATAAAAAGTGTCTCAAAGCTTAATCATTGCACAGTGTGCAAATTTTTTCAGGCAAAAATTTAATAATAATACTTATCCATTTATAATCGTGACGTTTCCGATGCCCGATAAAATGAGCTAGAAGAGTGGTACACTTTCATGAGGGGCAATTTCAAACAGGTTTATGTCTGGCAGTTGACTGAATTGGTTGATTGATTGATCATCCACACTTCACGTATGACGGTATAAGGTCCAATAACTGCATTGTAATAAAAGGCCAGTAGGCCTGTGTCACTCCGCGGTTTAGGTATAAAAAACATGCCTACGCGCCGCTGTGACTCCGGAGTGGAAAACAAAATAAAACCGAACTGCGAATGTTAGTGAGTGACAGAGTCAAAATGAAATAAAAGCGCGAACGCCTCAAACTAAAGCCGCATACGCATTATTATTATTCTGTGGTAAGGTAAGGTTCAATGCGTGCAGTGTGAGCAAGAGGCCAGTAGCCAACCTGTCGCCATTTGTCAGATAAAATTCCGAATTCGTACATTGATACTATTATTTTGATACAATTCCCCGACCTGGATAACCTAGGTTCACATGACTGGCTGCGACCGCAACGAAGCTATAAAAAAAACAAACGCACTGATTTGTTAATTTTAATAACAAATCACACTTTTGATTGTCACTCTTCACCTTATGACCTCATCGTCATTTTGACAACAAGTTTTGTTTCTTGCAAACCAAGGTCGAGTGCAACGTTTCTAGTAATTACTCAGTATTGAAGGAATTCATAAACAAAAGAATAAACATAACACTCGGTAACAGATGACGTAAACATGTGTTACTGAATTTTAATGTAATTACTTTTTTGATTAAATCTATATTAAGCTGCCGTAATTAGCGTGATTCGGATACGAAGAGTGGAAATTTTAATTTGGGATACAACTTTTTTGAACAAGTGAACAGAGATACAAAAAAGTTTGAGAGGAAAAATAATATTTTGCGTGCACAATATTGTTTAAGGCAGAAGTGTAGACAAGGACCTGTCAAAAGAAAAAAATGGCGGGAGCTATCAATCGAAGCATTAAAGAATAACTGTTGTTTTCCTTTTTCTTTCGCGTGTAACACATGATATATGATTTGGTAAAATATTAAGTAATATTAACTGCGTAAGTATGAAATAATATTTCATGCTTAGATGATTTTACTTACGGTCAATGAACTTATTGCTTCGTAAAGTTTCATGTGCCATGAAAACATGGTTATCATTAAATTAACTGAGCACTTTTTTCCACCTCTCACACGCTTATCCTGGTACAGTAATTAGATAAAAATCACTTAACTACTTACACTCATTATCAGTAATCAGTACATTTATGCATATTTACGATGTTTTTAGTGTTTATCGTGCCGGTAAGCAGCCATTAAGTTATCATGAATGAATTAAAAGTGTTTCGTGTTCCACAGCTCCACTTGCGGTTTTATACATTAGGTCTAGTCTATTATTTGAAAAAGAATTCATTGGAAAGAAATCACTGCCATTTTTTTCTTCAATAATAATCTCTAATAAGCATATGTTGGTAATCAGTACCGTGACTGCTCTTGTTATACTCGTACTGTTATTTTAATGAGACAATACGATGCATTACGAGACGATTTTTAATAATAATGCAAACGATCAAAGACTTAAAAAATACATGATCGTTTGAAATACTCGTAAAGCTAAACAAACATTAAATAAGCTCGCTGATTTTTATTAGCGAAGTCCGATGTAATGATCGGTTTATTTTTATTATTATTTGTGCGCGAATCTTATCTGTGGTGTTCGCGAATTTCCCGCCAATGATCAATCCAATATGGCGACAATTTTGACCTTTGTTATCGTTGTAATTTCAATTCGTCCAATTAATATTTGACCTTGCAAAAATAACAGAAAATTAATTTTTCAGCTGTCACAGATCCAAAAGTGTGGAAGTATATTATATTCTTTCGCGACACGCAGTTATTAATAGTGAGAATGACCTTAAACCTATCAAAATGGTAATTTATTAACTTTTTTTTAAGACTGACGTGATTTCGGAACGGAGAATGCATAGTTTTTTTTTTGTATTCTAATCGCATGGGCAATCATTCCTGAGGTTACGTTTGCTTTTATAAGAAAAATACACACTATTGCTTTAAGTAAAATTTTACCGCATGCGCTTAATAGCTTCCATATGTTATCTTTCGTATTATGCCACTATTCGCAATATATTTTTGCACAAACAATAAACATTATCCCAATCCAGCTGGGTTACTTCGGAAAAAACTTAGAACAAAAAATCTAGGTCACCCTTCTTGCTGCGTTTTATTTCGACCGTAATTTTCGATACCTTGAAACGGGGCGCCGGAATGATTTATCATTGAAATGCTCCTTGCTCTTCCTCATTACTGTGTAGTATCTATATTCTGTCAGGTATGTTCAAGGTGACGGTTAAAAATCTGAGATAAAATGGCGCCAGAATGCCAGCGATATAGGTTATCTATGACAACTTGCTTGTCGCCCTCTGATGTAGCTTTTAGTAACCTTTGCCTATTTGTAAAAAATAAACCATGAACGTCCTCCAACCAGCTTTAAAAATCATTATTTTTAAATTTGGAATGTACCTACGTTTTTCTATTTTATTTTCAATGCTTAAAACAATAATATAAAGTAAACCTCGTTAGTAATTCGAAGTTTCAGTTAAATTTAATTATCGGTCTATGTGTTTTGACGGATAGAATGCCAATGAAAACTTGGCAACGATGTTAATGTTGGTAATGTCATAGATATTGATATCTTGCAACGGGGTTAAATTGTGATTGACAGTTTAGTTACGTAACAGAATTTAATTATAAAAGAAAAGCTTCTTATTTTTAGAAGAATAATAAAAAAATGTTTTGAAACTAATTTATTTATCACTTGCGTTAAAGGAAAAGTAAAACATCGTGAGGAAACTTGCACACCTAAGGCGTGAATTACACAGAAGCGGCGTAAGGTGCAGACACGGCGCAGGCGCGTCGCTTTCATACATTTTTTGGGAAAAAGATTTGAAGCGGCACGACAAAACGTATGAAAGAGACGCGCCTGCGCCGTATTTGCACCTTATGCCTTTTCTGTGTAATTCACGCTTAAGAGGGTTCTAATAAAGATCTAGATGGTGTGTGTAGTCCGCCGACCCGCATAAGGCCAGCGTGGTGGCCTAAACCCTTCTCATTCTGAGAAGAGGACCAGTACAGGACAGTAATGGGCTGATATCGCTATGTAAAACTATTTTATATTTTTTACAAATAGATTCTCTTCTATAGATGTCGCAATCAAGTTTTGGTGATTGTGTGCGTCATAATAGTATAAATATTGGGGTGCATAAAAAGAGCCTCCACGAGTGACGATACTTAAGTATGTCCGGCGCACCCTGGGCAGTCAGCCCCGCTACTACCAACCTTGCTGACTGGCTAATCTTTTCACCACAGCATGAGCTGTTTTTGTATAGCTCTAGCTGACACGAGAGAAGAAGAAGGAGAAGAAGAATAGTATAAAGCTGCAAATAAATTGTTTCTTTCTTTCTTTTAATTTACAGCTGGATACAGTACCACTTTTAAGAAAGTCTGACAAAGGTAAGAGAATCAAAGTGTTACTGCGCTCGGCAAGCAAGGCTTGTTTCAGACCCTAGTCTCTCGTCAATAGCCGTGAGCATTAGAACTGTCAAGCTGTTTATCCTGCCCGTGTCACTTTTTATGCTCAATTTTTTCATCAGTGAAAAAGCGAAGTCATTATTAATGTACGGCCTTCAAAACTGCGGCGACAAAGGCCATCTGAGGCCTAAAGCGTGAATTACACAGAAAAGGCATAAGGTGCAGGCGCGGCGCAGGCGCGTCGCTTTCATACGTTTTGTCGTGCCGCTTGAAGTCTTTTTCATAAAAAATGTATGAAAGCGACGCGCCTGCGCCGTGCCTTCACCTTACGCCGCTTCTATGTAATTTACGCCTTGGACAGGCTAGTGTTAGTCCGCGGTTTAGTTATGAAAATATGCCTACGCGCCGTTGCACCTCCGGAGTGGAACACAAAAGAAAACCGAAGCGAATTTTGAGAATGACTGACCCGAAATGTCCATAATAATAGTGCAAACGCACTGCAGAATTTCGTATTACTTATATTCACAATTTCGTATGCGCGGAGCATATCTTTCTAGGTTTCTAGACGCATTCGTTCGGGAGTGATGTCTCTGTAGTATTATTTATTATTCCATGCCTCAAGGGAAAAGTGATGAAGGAAGTTGTAATAAAAATAAAAGTCTATGAAGTAATGAAGCCATCAAGTGTACCATCATAGAATAATTTGAATTTACGTCAACATAAAATGACAACGTTAATGGACGATGGAGTAAATAAAATCGCACATAAAAATAAACATTTTATGTTGTAAGGGAGCGGCCAGCCTTGGGTCATCCCGTATGACAGCCGTGATATTTCATTAGAATTAATTAATATGAATACGGTTTTATTTAATTAGTTCAGCAGAGTGTTTCTGGTTTATGTATATTCTGATTTGTGGCATCCTGTGTAAGGAAATGTGTGATTTTGTCTATTTACCAACAATTATTACACTAATACATGGTTAGGAATACAAGCAATGATCTGAGCTAAGAGTACAATGTTAAGCGGTAAACACAGCATACAAAACAATAATACACAAAAAATAATGTTTGAGAGAAACCAATGGGGAGGCTAACGCAAAACGAAAGTAGATGGCAGCACCTCTGTTGGTACCAATTACAACCAATCAGAATGAGTTAAATTGTCGTTAGCAATAATGTCAAACAAACTTAAACCAATGAAATTGCTTTGGTACCAGCGATGGTGGCGCCATTAGTTTTCCAATTTCCTATCCCATTGCAGAAAGACAATTCGTCAAAGACGAATCTCCGTGCAAATGAGCTGTTAGATGGTTATTTGGTGGACTAAGCGCTTGAACTGATGATGTGAAGAGCAACAAATATCTATCGGATCATCGAACGTATTCTTATTTCGAAGGGAGTGTTTCAAATAGACGGCAATTTTTGTTGTGTAAATTAAATGCAGCTAACGTTGCTTCTGCGTTTACGTTATCATAAACAATAGAAGAAACAAAAACGCAGTACTTAGTAGCGTTAGCTACGTACAACTTACACGTAATGTTATCTGAAGTGTGGGCCAATATGTAAAGAAACATTGTGCTCATCAAACAGAATCCAATTTTCCGGCATAACAATGTTTGACGATGATGGACATTGTGAATACCATGTAATTGGAACTGTCAATCTGCTGGTGAAGATCTAAAACAGATTCGATTGAGTTGTTGCATAAACAGCTTAGATTTAAGAATTTAAAGAAGAAAAAATCTGATATTCTTTATTCGAATAAAAAAGGGATTCTATTTTCAAATCTTTTGTGATCATCGCAGTTTTTTCACAGGGTTTGTTTTAAGCATGTTATTTTTTTTATTGATGTTTTAATTATAAAAATAAGGACACGGCACAAGTTTATTCAGTGTTGGGCTCGGATAGGCTGAATAAATCGATAGCTTCAAAACGAACTACAGCTGTTATAAGACTTGGAAGAATGTGAAGCTATAGAAAATAACAAACGAATGTGAAGTGTCACATATTATTGTGTTATTGCTATTGTATACTGTTTTCTATGTAATTTATTGTGCAAATATGTTAATATTATGAATCATTACTTTACAATTGTTTCCTGGTGATATTCTTGTAATTTACCTTATTCACATTTCCAGGGATACATGCAGTAATCAATTTGATTATGTTCTGAACTAAATAAATTAAGAGAAATATTATGACGAGACTAACCGTTCTTTAGTCGCAGTTTTTTTAAGATAGAACTTTTTGGTTCTTTTCCGAAGATACAAAATAAAACCAACACAGCTTACAAATTTATGACATGGGAATTGACTGGCCATGTCTGCGGAAGGATTGATGGTTGTTAGAGCAGACGAGGCTTTGCGGGATATTTTTAAAATTAAGAGGGATATAGCTTGGGTATGCTAGATGCAGGAGGACCAAATTTTAAAGCATATCTTGGAAGAGGCGTATACCCAGCAGTGGCCTACGATATAGTCTGAATTGTTTGATAAATTAAAGAAAGCCATCCGTTAAATACAAACGAATACACATAGGTACGTGTATGTTTCTGAATAAATTGCAATAATCTTAAACACTAATGAACACAAACTGCATAATATTGTAAGCTGTTGAAACCATTTCGTCGGCGCGTGTGAATGAAAAATGCATGTTTTCTGTTCATCGTACAGCGTTGAAAGATTGAAAGTTACAAAACAGCACTGATGTGGAAAGACGAGATTAATTATATGATTTACCGTAAGACTACGGTGCCAGTGCAAGCGAGGAGTTATTAGATTGCGCTGCTAACGGAAGTAAGTGATAGCTTTTCTATGTTTCAGAACTTTCAGACAGTACTAGATATAATGATATAATGACTACTAAAGATAAAGAATACAGGGGGGATGCCTATGATGTAAAAAACTAGACAAGAACAATGTAATAACTCTTCTTCATCATCACTTCGTGTACACAGAAGTTTTTATGTAATATTTGACACATGACACAGGGAATCCTAGTGTGTAAGGTAGTGCCAAATGTAAGTTTATGTCAGTTAATTTGAAAAATAAATAAAAATAATAAGTCATTGACTTCATCGTGCTAGAACAAGACCCAATGATAGTGAAAACCAAGAAGCAACCTAGACCTAAATAAATCAAATATCTCTCGTAGCATCGCTAGCTCCATGGCCTTGGCCTAAAGACTGGTGTTCGTTCAGCTAACGATTAATAGATAAACTGAGTAACTAGGGGAAGACTAAATAAACCGGCAGGTGCAATGTTATAAATATAGAAGAAAACTTATTAATAATTCTTAAGGAGGAACCACGTGCATTTTGCTTACGTAATGATTCAAATGATGCGTGATGTTTATTTGCGTGTTGGTAATAAAACTTCTTTTGTTGATGATTAGTATGAGGCAGCTTTTTTTGTACTGAGGCTGTAGCTTCTACGGTCATGATCGGCGGCTAGGCTTTAGGCCACATGGCTAAATGTGTGACTAATATTGCAAATTCTATCACTTCTGAAAATGATAAAAATCACGCCCGATCAAATTTTATTCCTAGAAGTAGTATTTCTAGTATAGCCTAAAAGTGGTTATGTTAATTAGTTGAACAAAGGTTTCTAATGGTCGACACTAACTATTGTGCTGTCAATAAAACACAAGTAGGTAAGTGAAAGTAACATACCAGTACTTTGTTCTACAATAAATACATGACATATTTCTACATGATATACTTACCTATCTAAAGAAATACAAATAGAAGGGGAACTAATCTTTGGCTATGGTATGGTAAATCATTGCGTTTCTTATAATTATTCAGAATTCAATATCTTTGGTAACAAAGCCTAAATCTTTCATAGCGGAATTAAATCTAATTTATAATTTGGCAATTAAGTAAAAAGATTAATATAGATTTTGCTTCAAGTTGGTTTTTAAGAACTGGCTTCATCAAGAAAATAACGGTGAGCCGGCAGAATAGAACAAGTCTGGTGTTTGTGTCTTCAAATTTATAACGGCCACACATTGGACTCAACTTTGCGTCCAAGGATGTAGGATATTCCGCTAGCGGCCCGACCGACGAACCGGTTCGTCAGTGCCATTGTTTATCTATTGTGTCTATAATTACAGTACTTGAGACTTTAAATCCAACTAACTACTGTTCTCATAACTGTCCAAGTGTCGTTGAAAACCTATCCACACATTGTTGTATTGGTTCCAAGACATTACATTGGTGCAAATACGGCCAATGTGGGGCTGCAGTACCTATAACTGCATAGTATTGCATTGCCCTCATAAAACATGCCACAAATTAATCAATGACCTTCGTGAGCCCGTACAAAAATAGTTTGAAGTTTACATCCAAGATCCACCATAATGTAAAGAGTTCCTTTACTGTATCACGTTGGAATATAAATATTTTCGTATACGTTTCGTTCCGTAAACAATTTCATCATTGATTCGTCTGTTGTTAGTTATTACGATATTCGAGATCATCATTTGTATGCGTTCGCGCCGGTATTTTTTTCTTAAACATTTGCTTGTTGTTGGCATACATTGTTAACAAACAATAGATTGTCTCATGTCATTCTAGATTGATTGCAAGATACGTGTATTAGATACATCATAAAAAAGGCATTCGTAAGAAGATGTTTTGTTTTGTCTTTAGATTGTCATGTATGATGTAATTCTGATATCATTGTAATTATATTATTATGTTTTATCTTATGAAAAAGGATGTAAATATTAGTATTCATAAAATGAAAGTAAACTTAGTAATTAGTTAAGATGAATTTATTCTTCCATACGTACATTTAAGCGTTAATTAGATACTAGTTGGTAAATTGGAAGAGCAGTTATTGCGTTGGATGGACTAAGCACTTCTCATTATTTACTTTGTTACCTAATTATAATGATTACTCAAAATGAGTTACGGCTAATATTGGGTGGATCCTAGATTCTAATTTACGAGGGTGTCGCTAGACGCGGCTGACATCGTAGTCATCGTACGCGCAGCAGAAGTTATATTAGATTTTTAAAGTATAGAAAGTATGGCTTCAATGTTAACCCATTCCCATACTTATTAGGCAAGTTCAGAAGGAACACGAATTAACTATCTATAGAACTTAAAATATCACTGCTAGGTACTTTAATTCTTCATTGCATTAGCACAACACATCACTAACACATATCGTCATAATTGCATCGACATGTGATCAGCTGATAACAAAGAGTGCATTGTAACAAGTTAACAACTAGCATGATCGCTATACCGTATTTGTTTAACAAATGAATTAGTTCAGAGAAACATTTGCTTGACGCCAATTAGCTGGTAAACTAAACAGTGGTGTTTACTTTTAAAATGAAAGGAGTTCGTATGGTGTTTGTTGGGAGTTTGTTCGTGGTCACGTTTAAGGAAAATACTTGTGTTTAGTGTTATTATAAATGTTACTATTGTTCCTGAAACGTTACAGCTTCAAAGAGTTTTGTTGTTCACCTTCACTTCATCAGTATTTACCCAAGAATCGAGTATAAAATAAAGAAACAAACACAATATTTGGTAATGATAGGATGAAAAATTGCTTCCTAACAAAGGTAGTCTTTCCTTTTCTAATATAAGAAATAGAAAGGGGTGTCAGTAGATTTACAAACTCTGTAGATGGAAACACCGGAAGTTACGAAAAAAACGGTGGTAGGAGGTATGTGAGTAAGTGCCATTAAAATTTGTCAAGCAATATCCGTTCGCCGGAGCCGCCGCCATTACGATCGGTCGCCGTGTTTACTATGATTTGGCGCGCGTTTCAAATTCCGGAACATTTTTATGAACACCGGGAGCCGGGAGACTTTCAAAATTTGGCGGCAGATTCCGGGAGAATCCCGAAATTTCAGAAGGGTTGGCAACCTTAAATGTAAATCACTTGAAAGTCAGAAATGTTTGTAAAAGACTTATTCGTCTGGTCTGGTACAAAAGTACTCCGTACTTTTCCAGTTCTATAAATCTTCTGGTAACATGAGTTCCCAATAAGATAAAGACCTAGTTTATTGTCATTATCGGTAACAATCCTTCCACTAATTAAATGTCTACTTTGACCGACATCTTGATTACGGCTGAAATAGTAGTAGTGATGGCCCAGCAGGGGTTAACGAACCTTAAATTTGTTAACAGGCAAAGCGTACCTATTGACCTTCCGAGGTGCCGATTTACATACCCTAGATGAGGCAGCAACGTCAGGTTTGCGAATGGATTAGCTCTAACTCTCTCTAAGCGCGTCGATTAAGATTTTTCCTTTAGGAGAGGCGGCTTACGTACAGAAGTGGCTCATGACGAAGGTATATTAACCGTTAATACTATTCCAAGACATCATACATTGAATACATTTATATCAGTAGCGATCTCCCCAATACACATAATTGCAAATATTCGAATATTCTTAACACTTTGTTCACAAATCATTGTTCTTCTAGCTTGTTAACAATAATAGTAGTTTCAGATTGTTTTTATTGCTTGACGGCATTCGTATAGTTTGAGTTTTCATTATCATAATTAAACATCTGCATTCTTAACTTTGGGATAATGATAATGTCGTTCTTAATTTTTGTTAATGTTTCTCAAATATTCACCCGCCTTATTTACCTAGATTAACATTACAGCAGTCCAGTTCCAGATATTCGTAAGATATAAGAATTCCAATAATTCCGAACCAGTCATAAAATACCTTTGGTTCTTTTTTACCAAAACAAGCGGTTGAGTCAGAATCGTGAAAGCATGACTCAATTGGTACGCGTTCTCGTACCGGTGTTGTAGAAACTAAGAAACGTTATGGAATGAAATGAGACTAATTAAGTAATTTTTTGAGAGAAGAGATCGGGTTGGAAGCTAATTACCTACAAAAGCTAGAATTTAAAGAACGTAGTAAACACCTGGCTTATGGATAATACTAACAACCGATTCAGATCGTTTCGGTAAGTCAGCTGTCGATCGATTCGGTATATTGTCTCGTTTTAACGAAAACGAGGTAACAAACCGAATCTTTTGACAACTGACTTACATATCGAAAGTAATTAATCAGGGTGCTGTCCTTTGGGTGTCGCAAAAGGCGATAAATAGTAGCGCCACAACATGTCGAGATTACACGACCGAACTTCAGCGTAAAAATGCCTGCATTTTTTTTATGCCATGTAAATTCAGGCTTGTGTTTTGCGGGTAATTTAATAAACACTGTAAGCGTAATCACGCCGAAGTTCAGTTACGTAATTTCTGTCTGGTATGGTGCTATGATAAGGATTGATTTATATCAGGTGTATGGATGTGGTCCAAAGTATCTATCCAGGTAGCTGGATTATAATGGATTTTGGGAAAATATTTCCAATCCGGGAAGCGATTTTAGCGAAAGCAAACTCGATGGGGAGAGGGGAGGCAATGTTTAAAGAAGAGTTACGAGCTGTATAAGTGTATAGTATATTATGGGACGTAGAGGAAGATATATTAAACAACGTCATCATTTACGTAGGCTTTAACACTTTTAGACGTGCCATAATATTAAATTGTTAAATGTAGCAGTGACTACAGTAGGATCTTTAGGATTAGGATTCTAAATCTTTTGCTAGACACTGCATTGAACATAACATACGTAATCAGCCCATTATTCTCCCACTGCTGGGCACGGGCCTCTTCTCAGAATAAGAAGGGTTGTTTAGCGCTCTAGTCTACAACGCTGGCGATGGTGTGGGTTGGTGGACTACAAACACCACCGAGAATTTTTTTGTTAACCCTTTTCAGTTGTTTCCTCACGATGTTTTCCTTCACCATTAACGCAAACGATAATCCGATCCGCACATGAATTCGAAAAATGTTATGTCCAGGCCGATATTCAACCCAGACCCTTCTACATGATAGGCCAGTACTGTACATAGGCTGACTATCAGTCCAGGTCTAAAAATCACATAACAAAGCTAGGTAATTAGATTTCATACGGGAAACGGAAACGTTCACAGTATAATAGACGACAAGAAATTCAATTTCCTAGACATTAATTTATATAACGACATTTATTACAAGCCCACACGTTGCTAATAAAACTAAACGTCGGCTTGCCCTGAAAACCGCGATAGATAGCTTCATGTATCATGTTCGGAATGAAGTATTGACGTAGATTCACTGCCAAGTTGTATTCACCACGAACACTCATTTCCTCTAAAACAGTTGCTTATGTATACAAGGGAAATAAGTAATTATTCTGCGAATGTTTTAAGAGGCTGTTTTTTTAAATCGTTTGTTAAACGTTATTGCATAAAAGAGGTAAGTATCTAAGTACGTCATGCTGTGCGAGACGGAATTAAAGTAAAAATAAAATGTACTTACTTAATTCTATTTTCAAATGTTTCAATTTTAAAGATGGCTCCTGTATTGAATGTATTATTATAGTAATTGCTCTGAGATTTAGCAGCTTTTTTTAAGTTATGGTACATTGATAGATTAGTTATTACTTGGCATGTCTCGTTTTGGTACAAATGGAGGAATGGACATTGAAAAGTGTGAATATGCGTCATTCCAAATATTCCAGTTTGTCACTTCGATCATATTGTCAAACAGTATGAGTAGTAGCGAAAAACTGACGTCAAGATTGTCAAACTTGTTTGACAGCGCGCATGTATGTTTTTTAAACAATCGAAAATGCGAAAATGCTATTTGACAAACGTTTGATAGTTTACAAACAATAGCCACATGGAGCGGGGGAAATATCCACGCGCGATGGACTAGTAATAGTTTACAACTGCGTGAAAATGATTACACTTTGTACTTTTGGCACAGAATAAATAGTACTATGCAGGCATATATGGATTATTAGGGCATTGTAGTGCCCTAGTACGAGTTTGCAAATTTTGAAAACGGCAAGTCTCCTTGAGCTTGCTAAACTATACGTATCTCTTAACAAAAACACCCGCAAGAAAAAGAGACAAATATATTATTCACTTTAGCGAGCTCATGAATCTTTGCCGTTTTCTTAATTTTCTAACTCGTACCTACTATGGTGTTGGTGTACTGCTTTGTGTTAATTACAAGCAGAGGTCTTCGTCTAAGTTTTGCAGGTATTTATCGATATTGCGTAAACCGTCGGTCCCGGGTGTCATAAGAATACCCAATACAATAGTTACAGGTATACAGAAGCCCGAAAGTCTGACAGCCGGTCTAACCTTACGATATCGGCATTGCCCGGTAACTGGGTTGCCGAGGTCTGATAGCAGCCGCTCCGTGTACAATACTGGTATTAAGCCGCTTTTGGTTAGACTGGAAGCTGGCCCGAACATTGTTGGGAAAACGCTTATGCTTACAGCTTAACAGCTAAGACTTAGGCTATGACAAATAGCTTATGTTAGGAGCCTATTGTATCTATAAAAAAACCTGCAGCGACCTCTTCCTGTGAGCGATGCTGATGATGCTGAATACCATCATACATACCGCGATTACCACGTCACTACGCACGACTAGGGCATCCTATCTCGGTAGGAGGTAGGAGGTACCGAGATCTCGAAAGACCGGGATCCCGCATGATTTTTCAATCCCACAAGAAGCAAGATTACGTGTGCGAGATCCGCGGGATTTGCGGGATCAGGGAATTTAGGGAGCAGCATAAGCCTGCCCGTGAGCATCGAATGCATTGTTTATGTTTTGATTTTGTTAACAGTTAGTAGTAGCATGTATCTAATAACGCTCGTGAATACTCCGGATTTTAATTAGTGTTTCTTCATAATTTGGATGCCTTACGCATGACATGAGAACAGAGGATCGCGGTATGTTTAAAGGTTACTACCAAGCTACCACAGAGGTATTGCCTTATCCCTACCTCTCATTCTGATCATTGCTAATCTCCTGAAAGAGTATATTTACATCGTCAATGAACAGAGACAATGTGCTTTGGATGGGTCAGAAAGCGAAGATTTTCACCGAAAACGATAAAGTCCATTCTAGTGAGATGTTAGGTGCCTAAAACACGCCTCATTATTATTCGAACTAATCGGTAGGTAACATAAGAATTTAATGAATAACAAGAATGTCAGGCATGCTGCATGCATGACTCAAGTCATCAAAAAACTAGAAAAATCAAGTTTTTGGTATTCCAAGCATGCATTTACGACACTGGTCATTCATATACCTAATATTAGAATAGTGCAGGTCGATCAATACCTGTCGTGGTGTGGTCATCTTTTATGCAGTGAGAAACTCGCGACAATGGTTATCGCTTAGTTTGATCGACAGATCGAACATGTATGGCAAATAATACTTAACCATAGTCGTTAAAGCCTGAAAATCTGCGGACTGTTGTGAAAAGTACTTCCTTCGTCATCAGATAGTTAAGGGGCCGTTCAAGTATTACGTAAGCACTATGAGGGGGTGGGGGGATCTTTGTTTTGCTTATTTTGGATGACATGGGGGGTAGGGGAGTCTAGATGATGATTACGTCATCGGTAGTTATTTACTTTTTTACACGAATGGCAACCCTCACATTGTTCATGCTTGAAAACGAAACGCATTTTCGGGGATTCCCGCAAATAATGCATACGTTTAATCTCTATCCTAAATCTATTTTCTTATTTTTTAAATTACCTACTTATAACTAAAAAAATACGTTTATAATTGAAAAATGTTTACGTAAGCATGGGGGGAGGGGGTAAGAGCTTTGCTTACTTTTGCTGACAAGGGGGATGAGGGGGTAAATAATTGTAATAAATCTGCTTACGTAATATTTGAACGGCCCCTAAGTAGATCCTTCAAACAATCTGGATCCTTTCATAGGTTCGATAAAATGAGCCAGGGAAATAAACCAGGTAGGTATAATATTTTATTGTAAGTATATGTATAAGTAGTACTAGGTACCTAATTGCCTACTGCCGGGGTTGCGGTGCATGCAGTTGCGAATCCCGTGACCCCGGCCAATGGTCAAGAGAAGGAACACCGTGGGTTTTTAGCCGGTAAGAGTCCGGCATAACCCTTCGCCTTACCCAGGCGAAGGGCACCAATGAGGACAGTCGCAAGAAAAAACTGTTTGCCTAATTGCCTCCTGAAATGTCAAAATCGAATGTCGGAAGAAAGGCAAATGAGAAAACTAATAGGTATTTATTTCTCTCTGTCTGAGACAGAGAGAAATAAATACTTAGGCGCCTACTTAGGCGCCAAATTAATAAATTCCCTAATAATTACGTAATTAATTATTCAATACCTAGGTCAGCCTTTCCGAACCTTTTTAACGGCGGACCCTAAGGAGCTCAACGATGATCGTCAAGGATCCTTTGAAAAAGTTAATAGGTAATTAGGTACCTACCAAACATATTTTTTTTTACTGAAACAGTTATGAAATCACATCAAGCAATCAATCAAATCAAAGCAAATAATTTTTTTATATTTATTGCCTTTTTTTTATTTATGTTGTCTGCAGAAACCCTGGAATGCTCGCGGACACCCGGTTTGCGGAGGTTCGGAAACCCTGACCAAAGTAATTTGAATTAAAACGCTTTACGATTTATGGTTACTACAGACATTAGGTACCTATTACTGAAGGATTTTATTTAGATTTCTGTAATAATTACGTCACAGAATAAATAGGTAGTACATTACGTGCCTATAGCATAAGTACCTAGTACCTATATAAAATTATGTACCGAGTTCTGAGTACCTATACCTACTGACTATTTGTTACGGTCGCATGTGTATGGTTGACTGGTAAATCAAAATCGATCGTAATTCATTCAACTGCAGTCCATAGGTATTGTAAATGTTGCCTCTATAGGTAGGTAAGTACCTAGCTAGTTAGGTTCGTTGTGCGAAATGTGATAGAAATCCATATTACGAGTCCCAAGAACAATAGCAATACGTGTAATACGTTTTAAATCGAATTTAAAATTCCAATAAAATACTTTTTCGACGAGTTGCCGTCTTGCCGTCCATTTAAAATACGATTCACTCTAATATTAGAAATTTTAAACATGTTAGGAATTCATTAGGAATCTCACACGTTTTAATCATTAATTAATCAATCAGGAATCGATTAATCATCACGAGATATGAGTTAATATTACGTAGTTGAACATTGTTGATGTAATGCTTATTATGTACCTACCAAAGCATCATCTAACTAGGTAATTACAAGATTTACAATAACTTACGATTATACGTGGGAACCGTTAGCTCAAACAATTGGTTGCTTAGAAACGATAACAATAACTAACGGTAACGCGTCTCTTTAGTTTTAAATACAAATTCAAAAGTTTGCACGTACCTTGAGATTTGCAAAAAATACGAAGAGGTTATGAAAACGTAAAGTTTGACATATCGAACAAAAACAAGTAAAAAAAAAACAAGGAAAGAATAATCACAAATTAGGTATTCCAAATTTAAAATGCCGGCTAGCCAGAATAAATGTAGAACTCAAAGGTTTTATATACGGTACGTGTCATATTCTTAATTAAATGTATAAAGTAAAATAAGTATAAAAAAATGTAAGTACCAACGGAATCTCAAATTAGCTTATTCAACCAGCATGTAAACTCGCTGTATCAGCTGCTTATCAGTCATTCTGCCGTCATTTCCTTCATGGACAACAACAATGACTTCAAATTGACAACAAAAAATCACAATCACTCAATTTACCAAAACACACACTGTAAATAATCTAATCCTCACTGGCCGAACGCACTGTAAACTGTTCTAATTTCGAAAACCAAATGATTTTGTTGTTGTTGATATTTTTTTAAGTTGCGAATTTTACGTCGCGTTCGTATTTTATCGCGGAGCGCGCACGTACGACACTAGCGCTAGCGAGTCGCGTGCGTTCCAAATGACAAATGCGCGTCAACGGGTTGCCCGACGTTTGTTTACCTCGGTTCCGCTCGCTCAAGTTCAAGGGATTAGGCTTTACGGAACGCGTGAGCGTCCATTCGAGTTTGACCTCTCATTGTTTGTATTTTTTAACACATCACGTGTCTTACTACGTTGTCACCTCCGTTTCTGCAAGTAGTGACGAATGTACAATAATCTAATGGATGAGGGCAGACAACAACGGTGATGTCATATTCGCGGTGTTGATAGTAGCAGCTGATAGCAAGGCGATGTCGTCTAAATCTAAACAATGGATTGTTTTAGTTTAACATTCTTTGTCTTGTCTATCATCTCATCTGATAGGATTAGATAGAGATATCGAAGGATTGAGCGTTTTGTAATGACTCTTATCTGTATGAACATCTATTATAGGTACTTAAGTATTTTGACTATTACTGACAAGACGTGTCGATGGTGTGTGTAATTCGGTTATTCAAACTCGTACTTCCTGTCAACCAATTCATTTCATCGGTATAGACATTTTTAACAACGCAACAGAGGACAAAGAACCGAAGATCAACAAAACGCCACGCCACGCGCCACGCTTTTGAGCCACCCCACACGTGATTTGGCTGTTGGTCACTTTTAAAATATTTGATAGTTTTGGCGCAGATTTATGTGGTGTTTGTATTTGCGGCAAGTAATCATCGGGTGATTGAAGTTTCAGAGCATGCGTTGAGGGGTGATATTTATATTGGTGATCCTGTCTAAATACAGTGTGCTCGGTATAGCGGCGGCGAAAAGGAGAACTTAAGGTGAATGCGAACACTAATTAAATTTCGTGTTTTTTTTTAATAAGTAAATAAATACCCACATTAGTGCAATGCGATATTACAGTCTGTCTATAAAGTCATGAAAAATTGGGGGCGCCACTTTCTTTCTTTCTTTTCTTTTCTTTTTTTAAAAAACGTTGCCCCACACTAAGATTTCTCTTGTATCGTGGGTGCGTTTACAAACACAAATCTCACAAACAAACGCCCAGACCCGAAACAACCATCTGTAGGCCATACAAATTTTTGTTCCGTGTGGGAATCGAACCCACGACCCGTAGCGCAGAAGCCAATCGCTTAGCCACTGCACCAAACGTGTCGCCAAATGCCACTAGTCACACATTATAAAATTTAAACTTTAAAAATCACTTCTCTTGCTTATCTTAATTTAATTTTACTCATCCTAAATCAATTTGCGCGTATTTAGACACGATTATCACCTGATAAAACACTAACTGATAAAACACTGGGAAAGATTAAAAATTAGATCCATTTCATGACTTTATAGACAGGCAGTACGTGAATAAAGGCAATTAAAAAAATCACGTACGTCAAGATGTTCATATTTTAGGTAAAGTACTAAAAACTAAAAAAATAACATTCGCGGGTTGACTGATCTTTTTTTTCTATTGGATTGCTTGTAGATTGTCTTTGCGGACCCGTTTCTGTGTAACCGGGCAGTTATTGGCGAGATTTGAAGGGTCTCTAGGAAAGTCAACTGATCGCATTCACTTTAATGTAAATATATTGAATAGAAAATATTGTTGACAAATTATTCCTTATAAGCATCGCCGCCGCGCCGCGCGCCGCCATGAACTGAAGGTATGTAGGGGCATGTGTTCTACCCGTGGACGATTTCCAGAATTTGACAAAAAAGTATTTTTTAAAAAAAAACCTCATTCTTTTACCATGAAATTATTTATCGTACGGCTTAGTAACTAATCAACTCTTAATAATTATCAGTCTCCAATGCGATGGCGGAAATAATTGCTCAGAAAATTAAAGATTTTCAAAAACCCTTATTTTGTCCCTAGGTACAACGTACAAGTGTACCTATGGACAGCACAAATGTACTTATGGACGGTAATGTACCTGTAGACAAGCATTTAATATTGCAAAAAAAACAGGTTTTCGTAGCGATAATTCTGGAAAACGTTGTCGATAACATCGAAACCATCCTGTACCAGCCATTTTGTATTGATGCCAGCTTTTAAGAGTATTTTATTTATTTTTTGCACAGAAAACTGGTAGATAAGTTCCCGGACTTGTTTGGAATCTAGACCCATATGCATGTAGGCTGCTTTTTCTAAATATTCACGTAACATAATTTCTTCATGCTCTTGAAACACCTTGTTTACGTCATTCTTCAATAATATAACGATAAATCTATCTAATAATTAATCTATAGTTTTTTCATTCAGATAATGATCTCATGATAATATTTGTTGAGTTGAAAATATTTCAAAATGATATATTTTGGTATTTTGTATTTTTCAGACACCCTACGATCTAAACATCCACTTTTGACTTCTATAACTGCTTCGGAGACAGTGTCTGGACATATTGTATCCCGTTTCACTCCGGTTTTACTACGAGGCACTGAAAAAAACCCAAAACAAATGTAGTAATTTGTCTGTGTAAATTACTGTCCACAGGTGCAACCGATATTATGTACCTATGGACAGTCCACAGGTACATTCATTCCCCCGTCCACAGGTACAAATATTAAGACATTACCTAGAAAGAGTTAAATCTTTCTACAGAGCATTAACAGAATCGCAGAATGGTCCATATTTCAATGAAAAACAACGAAGTTCTGTAAATCATCTACAATTACACTTCTAGTTTAAGTTATCTCACAGAAAAACACCTTGAAAATGTACAAAAAAACTTAGTTTTTCAAATAAAAATGTTTAACAGCACATCACAACAGATTTATCACTGACAGCTTAGTGACAGTTAGTCAGTGTTGCCATTCGTCAAAAAAAGTTTACGAATGCGTTCTAACTACGAATTAACGCCGTTTGGTTTTTGAAATATTGGTAGTGTCCATAGGTAAAGCCGTCCATAGGTACAACACTTGACCCTATACTGGACGCACTGTACCTATCTGTCAAACAATTTTTATTAATTAAATTACGAAATGTCTGTTGTCATCCGTTCTTTCTAACAAATCCGATCGGTTTATAATAACACAATTAGGCGGGCGAAACTGGGACATAACTATCTTATCAGGTATATTATCACGGCAGCGGCATTAGCGGTTGCTGTTTGTTCGGAAAATAAATATTTTTATCTGGTTGGTTACCTATATTTAGAATGACTCACTATGTAGAAAAAAATTGCATGATTTTAGGTGAATAATTTGACATCATAAAGTTTGAAGAACTGTTGATTCATGAAAGACCCGATCACAATTTTATGATTGACCTTTCGTATTAGGTATTATGTGAATTTATGTAAAAGTTATTATTTGAGTTAAAAACACCTAGGTATTTAGTTAGTGCTTAGTCCAGTTAACTATTTATCCAAAATTTATTGCAACCTCTATATATAAATTGCTAATTAAATTATTCGCCTGAATTCTTCATACGGGTAAGGTTCTTAGGCGGAGTGTACACTGACATCTTTTTGTAAAGTACATACAAACACTTTTTCCCTGCTTGAAAGTCCCATTTAATATGGAGAGCAAGCCTTTTAGTAAAGCAATAAATAGCAAACATGATCAAAAAAAAAAGCATTACAAAATAAACACAACTCAAAAAGCTAATTTCAGATATTATGAAAATTATTGTTACAGCGCCATCTACTGAAGATCATTGTGTAACCAAACAACAATCAAACGAAGAAATCACGACAGATGTCGCTTTACTTCTCATAAGTTTCCGCTACTGAACAACAGATGGCACTGCTCGCGAACAAGATTTTCATTGTCTTTTCTTTTTGCGTTCATAAAATGATGAGTAACAGTTCTAAGAAAATTCGCGCCAAAAACAATGCATTGGTCCTTTGTCTTGCATTGTTTTGGTGAATCATTGCTTTTCTTAATAATATTATAAAGTACCAAATAAGTAAAACTAGTACCTATCGTAAAAGTGGATTTCATTGCATTTTCATTACACTTCATTAAAGTCCATCTGTTATCGTTGGATAATGATTTGATAGATACAAACTTATCTACTCGTATCACATACCTATATCTTGTATCGTAATTGTTATCTACAGATTAAGAAAGACGAGGGTTTGTAAATGCATCTTCTTATTTATTATAGATCTACTTATGAAAAAAGCAGTCATCAATGATAAATAAAAATTGTATTGTGTCAGAGAAAACTTTGTAAAACAACTTCTTAGCACGAATTAAAAGCAGGGCAACTCATTAGAAGCGCATACATTAATTAGCATTATGGGTTCATGGTTAAACCCTTTGTTTATTGTTCTATTACTCAAACACCATATTTGTTTTGAATTAATAGGTATCTAAAAGCTTAATTTTAGTATACATATACTAAACCTGAAACTAGTTTGTTCAGAATCACTAGGAGAATCGATTGACATATTTTTTAAATCACATTTTGTTTTCTTATTTTTTTGTTCATAAATTTCAATTTTGTTTCAGTAGGTTTCTACCCATAACAGTTGACGGGAATAGACACCTTGAGGCTTGAAATGGTCCGCTCGGTCAGTTTCTGTGTATGTGACAACCCCTGCATAGCACATCTCAGGCATTTCACACTTTACTAGGGAACTTAACGCGACATAAACTACGGTGTAACTTGGAGATTTATTAAAAAAAAAACACATATTCAGGCAGTTCTGATGAAAATCTTGTTGGGGTGTCTCGGTTTTTGTATATACTAAAAATAACGTTGTATCTTTATAAATCTATCAAGATCTCATAAAACACTAATCATTAATTTATAATTTTATCCAGAATGGTTTAGTTAGGTATCCTGTGACCCCGACCACAGGTCGGGAGAAGGAACACCGTGAGTTTTTAGGAGGTATCCATGAGGAATTTCAAACGATATAAAAAAAAGGAAAAAAAAGACAAAGAAAAAAAAAATAAAAATCAAAATTCCTGTCGTATAGTTTGCCACAATTCTGACAGAACCCTCAGAGTGCAAATATATTTACTCGCACTTACACCTACACATAATTAAATTACGTACAGTAATAAAAAAGTAATTAAATCGCACCTCTAACTATGTACTAACACATTTTAGAGCCTGTTAGATCGTATATAAACATCGTTGATAATGTTGCCAATTACATTAATGATAGTGATGTATGAAACCGACTTTGATTATTTATATCTTTTTTATTAGTGACGATACGTTAGTTACAATAATATGTTTCGTAGACTTGATAATATTGTTGTGTTATTCGGAAAGGCATGAGTACGATAAGATAAATAAATATTAATATGTAAACATACAATAAATTTTAAATATATTTTTAAAGAAATAATGTTGTGAATGTCGTGGTGGCCCGGAGGTTACAGACCCGCTTGTTAAGCACCGGGTTGCGGGTTCAAACCCAGGCATGTACCAATGTGACTTTTTCAATTTCATATGTACTTTCTTAGTTAATCTAAGACGCCACTGACATACGGTGAAGGAAAACATCGTGAGGAAACCTGGACTTTAATGGTCTGAAATCGCCAAACCGCAGTGAGCAAGCGTGGCGATCAATGCTCGTTCCTTCTCTGTATGAGAAGAGGTCTTTGCCCAGCAGTGGGACAGTTACAGGCTAATATTTATATTTAACTGATTCGTTGCTTTAGTGGTCGCAAGCGCGACTACTGAGCGTGGGGTCCTGGGTTCTATCCCCATTACTCCGAAAAACGAACGTCAAAGTTTCGCATCGAAATGAAACATCGAACTTATACGATCAAAGTATTGTCAAACAACGAATTACTAAATGTCAATTAACATTTGGGAGTAGGCGAACGAAGGACACAATATCAAACCGCGAAAATCTAATCCATCGTTGGATCCGAAACATTTTCGTGGTTGGTAAAGTATCGCACTTTCAGCCGAATCTTCGTAGTTAGATTTTCGGAGTAGGCCCCCCTATCTCCAAAAACGAATCGTTTTTCTTACCAATGGTAGTATTTTCAATTACCGTAATGCCAAATCGTTCTAATTAAAACGCCAATTTCACCTGCGGTTCCTATTTACGGTATAGTGAAAACAATTTACTTGTAACAAATTCACGAGTCGTTGTTTCAACCAATAACGGATGGTAAGATACAGGATGTAAACAGATTCATGTAATTCCTTAAAACTACATGACCCTATAACTGGTATAGATGAACCCGGCACGGTATTTTGCTGAATTGAAAATAAAATGATTTATGTGACAACATTTGAGTGCCACACAAATGAATGGAACAGTTGGCGGGCACGACGACCGCGGTATCGCTTCGCGCAATCAGTGATTCGGGGAGCTAAAATGCCTCACGTTAAGAACATCATGTTTTATTTTTATTTTTTTTGCTGCATAGAAAATCCCATGCAGGCTCAATCTGTGTCACCAGAACCCCACGAGGTTTAAATAAATTACATGAATTCTAATTCAGACTTCCCTAATAGGAAAGTTAAATACTTTAAAACTAACACTTTTAGAGTGCGCGCAAGATAAGTCTGCGCGCGGCCGAAATCGGAACTAATCATGGTCCACCAAAGTGTGTGCCGTTTTATCAATTTTAATAGTAGAACTACCTGATTATAGGAATATTTAACGGGAAAATTATGTTAAGCGATAAAAAAGTTAAGCTTAAAAAGCGGTAATTTGAACTTTTGCGATCACGGCAACGTTTAGCACGCCCTCAGTCGCGCGCAGAGTTATCTTGCGCGCACTCTAGTCAGAAAATCACATCTTATTCTACTCCACGAAGGCTCGATACGCCCATAAGGCTAAGCGTATGCTGAGACGCAGGTGACGCAAGTGCACGCAGCGCAGAGCAGATTTTTTAATGTATGAACGTACTAAGAGCTGCGTACGCTGCGGCGCAGACGCGTGCGACGCAGACATGCGTCTGTCCTGCTCTGCGCCTCGTTGTAGTGCCGGCACAGATTTCTGCGCGATGCGTGCATGTCGACATGTGTTTTTTCCCGCTAATTCGAATTTTATTGCAATGACAGAACATTAAATTGAATTTGTGCCTTGTGAACCTTGTTTGTATGATACTAATCAACCAGACTATTAAAAAAAACGTTTGTCAACTCGAACGCGTCTATTCTTTGTAGTAGTTTAAACTCGAATGTGTCTTCGAGCTGCGTCGCAGCATGCGGTCGTGGCCTATGTCTGCCTCGCCTGCCCTGCGCGGCAAATACTGTACTGTGCTGCGCTGCGTCACCTGCGTCTCAGCATACGCTTAGCCTAACAATCGCCATGTTTGCCAGACAGATTATGATTGCAGTGTCTTGTTATGAGCAGACAGTATCCCAATTGTCAGTTGGGTACACGTTTCCGTAACGAATAGTTTACCATGATAAGTGTTTTAGTCACGCTATTCGCCGCTAGAGGGTCTGCCAAAATTTTCATACATTTTTGGCGTGACGCAACTACAGTAGTGACGTATAAAACTCACACTTGGGGTACAGGATACGGGAGGAGGCTGCCGCCCATCCTCTTGAAATAACAAGACATATTCTGTGCTGACATGGTAAATTCTAAACTTCCCATGATTAATTTGAATGAACTTTGAACATGTTTATTCCTTAAATGAAATTCGCAATGAAATAACAAGTAGGTATAACAAGGATAAAATTCACGTGCTCTCTAGTCATCCATCCCATCATTGTCCTAGCTTTTTCCCACGTATATACCTACCTATATTAGGTACTGTCGCCTTCCTTTCTAAACAAATGTGGCTAAATATCAGTGGAAAGTTATTTCATAGAGCGTATCTTTGAACACAGCATTAGTCAACTGGCTTATGGTTGATCGTAGTAATTATCGTAATAATTTTAGGTATCGCTAGTAAAATTAACTTAAGAGTCCATTACATAACCAGTTTGGCATTAAAAAAGGCCTTTGATATGTACCTAAATCGATTAGTTTTTGACCGTAGGAACCGGGCAATAGAGAACAGACATCTACCTAGTTGTGTTCTTGCAGGTAGGCAAGGGTCCACCAAAAGGGAAGATCCGCCAGGCGGATCCAGGACCCAAGACCTTCTAGGGTTGCAGTGCATGCTATAGCGAATCCCGTGACGTGTCGTGAGAACAAGTCTTTAAGAAATCTTCAGGATTTTATAATCTTTTAATACAATGGTGTAAGGTTACAACGTTTGACTTTGAAAAAAAACTGTGTATATTCTAAAATCCTTTTCATTATGTAATAATTTGAGTTGTCTAATCAGTAATTTGTCAATGACTGAATGATAAAGAAAACCTGATAAGTCATTGGCAAAATTACCGAAAAGTGATTAATAATCGATTATTCCGTAGAAAATGGCTCATTGTACAGTCATTTGTAATTTCGTTTATATTGACGTTAGTAATATAGGTCAAATAATAATATACACCTACTTTGGTATAACTATACCTTGTTTTAATTATTATGTTTATTGTAAACTATCTGACGCCACAGTTTCGCTTGCGTGGTACCTATGTCGATAACTCTTTTTTTTTTCTTTTTCACTATTCATGCTATCTCTGTGTCAAATTTCATCGAAATTGGTTCAGTAGTTTAGTAGTCAACAAGCAGACAAACATTCGCATCTATAATTCCATTTATTCATTATACAAAAATGTAAATTCTATTTTTAAATACATATCAAGAAAAAAAACAATTACATTTAAAAATATAATAAATAGTAGCCCATCGGCATCGGGACCAGGGTTGAAGCTACCGGTGGTCACTTGGTCAGGGCGTCAGAGAGAGGCACTTCCTAAAGTGTGACTTACCTACACAGAAACGGCATGGCGCAGACGCGCCGCTTTCATACATTTTGTGCGAAAAAATTGAAGCGGCACGAAATATGTATGAAAGTGACGCGCCTGCGCCGTGCCTGCGCCTATGCCGTTTCTGTGTAATTCAGGCCTAACAATACGCGCCGTATAATATTATTTGTGTGTGTATAACATTGTTCATGGTTATAAAGAAAAATAATATTCATTACGCACTAAGACTATTTATTTTATTTATTACCTATTTATATGAAGAATAGGGCAGTTTCGTATTAGAATCTTCTGCTATAAATGTTAATATTACAGAATTCTTCATAGTACCTAATACGTAAGTTCTACCACGCAAGTAGGTACATAAATAAATGTCTATGGTATCTACACGTTAATGTAACATTTTATATTGTTTTTCTTTTTCACCAATTTTTGTGTTCACGTATTGGGTTTTTTACTTCTAATTGGCATAATGAAAAAATCGTGCCAATCTACTTTAACTTGGGTACAAAAATAAATTGTTTAGACGTGTTAAATATGATCACTCACTTTTAATAAATTAACACCTATAATTATTTCCAGGTGTCATAAGAATGACAGTCGTTACCGGTTGCCTGTTACCTGCAAAGTTATTTGGTGCTCGTAAAATAACTTTGCCGCTCAGAAAACAGGCTTTGAGCGTTCTGTTCCTCACTCCAGAGAGGCAAAGTTATTTGGTACTCGTAAAATAACTTTTCCATTCTGAAAACAGATTTTGAGCGATATGTTTATCACTTCAGAAGGGTCAAGTTATTTGGTGCTCGTAAAATAACTTTGCCGCTCTGAAACCAGGCTTTGAGCGTTCTGTTCCTCATTGCAGAGGGGCAAAGGTATATCATACTCGTAAAATAACGTTGCCGCTCTAAAAACAGGCTTTGAGCGTTCTGTTCCTCACTCGAGAGGGCAAAGTTATTTAGTACTCGTAAGATAACTTTGCCGCTCTGAAAACAGGCTTTGAGCGATCTATTCCTCACTTTAGAGGGGCAAAGTTATTTGGTACTCGTAAAATAACTTTGCCACTCTGAAACCAGGTTTTGAGCGTTCTGTTCCTCACTTTATAGGGGAAAAGTTATTTAGTACTCGTAATATTACTTTGACGCTCTGAAAACAGGCTTTAAGCGATCTGTTCCTCACTTCAAAGGGGCAAAGTAATTTTTCGCGTACTGTAAGCGGTATCGAACCCGTTCCTTAGCTTCCGTTGGCATTCAAAAATAAATAATGGTTCGCAACTTGCGTTCTTGTACAATTTATGAGTCTAAAATAACTTAAGCGAGAGACAGGTTGTGCCGCTCCTTACGATGAGGTAATAGTTGTAAGTGTTTATGCAATGGACCTAGTATTTTTTGTTTAGCATTCCTCGCAATCCTACGCTAGTTGTAAATCAATTGGAGACTAGGTAGATAGATTTTAGTTTAATCTACTTAAATTCCACAATAATTTCGTCGTGGATGAAGCCGCTTGCAAAAGCTATGCATTTCATCTCTTCCACTATTGTTTTTTCTTTTCGTTTCATTTTAGGTTGTTAAAAAATTAGAATATTATGAAAAATTAAATTATTTTGTAATTTGTATGCAATGGACTTAAAAGAAAAGATAGTTACGCGAATTTTAGAAAGCTGTTGAAAGTTGTTTAATATACCTACCTCTTATCATTAGGATTTTGCCATTGTTCTTTCCTATACCGAGTAACCTCACAAAATTCTTAGAGATAATATTTTAACACCATATACCATTAAAGGCGCTTACAAAAAATCGAATTTAGGTGCATGGTTCTAATTTGTCGTTTCCTGAAGAAAAGCCGACAAGTACTCTATTAAAATTAATATCCTAATCTCGATAGATAGACACAATGATGATTAAGTGAGAACAATGTAGTTTTAAATAAAAAGGTTAATTAAATAAAAGAAAAAAAAAACCAATAATTTTAATCAAAACAAATCAAATAATTGCCTATTTTTTTTTGTTTTTATATAGTACGAGTTTGCAAGTTCCTAAAAAACCATAGTTTTCGTGAGCTTGTTAAACTGAATAATACAATGGTGCCGATTCTCTTGTTGACCAACTAAACTAAAATTAGAGAATTGCTATCTTTTACTAACAGATAGCGCAAGAAAAGGACGGTGATAGACAATAATTAAGTTAGAGATGTCAAATTAGTTTACGCCTTGAACTTCACCCTGTTTTTAGTCGACACATTTTAAAAGTCATCTAAATTTGTATGGAACTTTTAGTTCAACTAAATTTGACAGCTCTTATTTATTTCTGTCTCTTTCTTATTTTATTAGAGGGAAAAAGATGGCAATAGCCTAAATTAAGTTTAGTTTGTCCATAACAGAATCGGCACCATTATCCCATCAAAAATATTCATTTAAAAGAAGCCAAGTCTCGTGACTCTTTTGCCTAAAAAGTTCTGGGATCTAATGTAGAGCCGAGTCTGACATTTCATTTATAAATATATTTTCCGGACTCGGCAAGCACGCAGCATAAGGATACACTAGACTACTTGTTTATCGTAGTACAGATTTGTTTTAAAAATAACCAGATATCTTGCGTCACAGTAATCCTCATGCTGCGTAATTGCCAAGTCCCCATGTCCCCTTATTTGTCTTTTTTTTCTTGTTCTACTCTACTCTATTTATCTAACACACCCGTTAGATAAATACAGTTTAGCAAGCTCGAGAAAACTATGGCTGTTTTCGTCATTTCCAAACTCGTACTAAGTACTGATACTACTCGTACATTTCAGCCCAAACTAATATCGTTTTCATGTAACTATGTAGTTTGCTTTTTATAGCAATTTCTTTATTTTGCCTGGTGTTATAAATATAGAAAGACAGGTTCTTCCTTTTACTGAATTTCTTCACACTGTCGTTTTGATCCATGCACCATAATACGGGTTACAGACCAAGAGCTAAGCTAAGTTAGTTTAGCTTAGCTCGCATAGCTGACGCTGTTTTTCATACAGTTATTCATAGTTTGCAGTTTGCACACAAGTATGAAAAACTGCGTCAGCTATGCGAGCTAAGCTAAACTAACTTAGCTTAGCTCTTGGTCTGCAACCCGTATAACTAGTTCGTTGGCTTACAACACCCAGCCAGTGCCTTTTTAAGCGGCCAAAGAGGTCTTGCTTCGAGAACAACTGGGTCAAGGCGAAGCATCTAACGACATGTTCGCTAAGTGCATGACATCGTACGAACTCAATTCGTTCATTCGTTCTATGACTCCGTGACTACATAACTATACCCTTTTCACCGTAAAGCGAGTCCTAACGTTTCTCTACAAAACGTTACCATACAAAGAATATAATTAAAAAGAACAAATCTTGGGTAGCTATTATACTGATTTTGATGATGTCGTTTACGTTTTTTCGATAGCAGTCTCCTTAGGCTTGAATTAGTATAGAAGCGGCGTAAGGTGAAGGCGCGGCGCAGGCGCGTCGCTTTCATACATTTTGTACGAAAAAGATATGAAGTGGCATGAGAAAACGTATGAAAGCGACCTTAGGCCTCAGTTACGGAGACGCGGGGCGTCGCGCGTCGCGTTGTGTGGCACGGCCCGCACTGAATTCAAACTTAAGGCGTTGTATGAGAGCATTTACGGAGAAGAGATTTTACACGCGTTTGCTTGAATGCAGGCGGAGCCCGCGGATGGCATCGCCGCGTCGCACGCGACGTTTATCGCGGCGGCGCACGCAGCGTTGCAACCAGCTATTCCTGCAACTCTCCGTGTACTATAAAACGTAGCGTCAACCACGGCGTCGCACGCGCCGCAATTTCATAAACAACATCGTACATTGCCATATGTTTGAGTTTGCGCGTGTGATGATGCGGGCCGCTGCACGCGCCGCCGCTCCGTAAACAGAAAAATCGTAGGTACGACGCGCCGCGAGACGCCACGCACGACGCCTCGCGTCTCCGTAAATGAGGCCTTACGCCATTTCTATGTAATTCACGCCTTATGCCGCTTCTATGTAATTCACGCTGTACGGCTGCAATTTACGAACTGACCGCTAAGTAAAGACTCATCTTTCGATGAACAGAGTATAACATGTCATCCTGTTTTTCAGATTTCTCCATATTGGTGTTAATTGGTATTTATTTAAACTTATTAATGTAATGACATGGAATGTTTATAGGTATTGGTTTAGTACCTAAACGTAACCACAAAAAGCGTGTATTATTGTATGATCAATATGAATGTGTTTTTACTCTTCACTACGTAGTATAGTAGTAGGTATTTATAACTAGTCTTTACTTTACTCATAAGGAAATATGACTGTCAATACTTACAGCGTAGATGTACAAGCAATTATTAATAATAAGCAAGCTAGGCTGCGCGCAGCTGCGCCTGCGTTGTACGTTTTACAAGATGAAAAACCAGGGGGTGGAGGTTCATTGGGAAAAAGGGACCTTTTGCGAAAGAGACATTATGCGAAAAAGACATTATGCGAAAGGGACGTTTTGTGAAAGAGACATTATGCGAAAAAGACATTATGCGAAAGGGACGTTTTGTGAAAGAGACATAATGCGAAAAAGACATTATGCGAAAGGGACATTTTGTGAAAGAGACATTTTGCGAAATGGACGTTTTGTGAAAGAGACATTTTGAGAAAGGGACGTTTTGCGATAGAGCCATTTTGCGAAAGGGACGTTTTGTGAAAGAGACATTATGCGAAAGAGACTTTTTACGAAAGGGACGTTTTGCGACCGGTAGACATTTCGCGAAGTAGATGTTTTGCGACTGAGCCAATGAAAAGCACCATTTAAATATGTTCGGTCGAGATTTGGTGAGGGGCTCGTGGCTAATTAACAACCGCGCGGATCGTACGATTTGCAGTTAAAGCGCTTGCCGCGGTCAGTCCGTTACGGGTAGTCAGAAGCCCGAAAGTCTGACAACTGGTCTAACCTAAGTACACCGGTATTGCCCAGTAACTAGGTTGCGGAGGTCGGGTAGCAGTCGCTTCGTGTAAAATACTGGTATTCAGACGCATTTGGTTAGACCGGGAGCTGACCCTATCGTAGTTGGGAAAAAACTAGGCAGAAGAAGGTTGAGATTGGGTAACATAAAATTCAAATTTCAAAAAATCTAATCATCCAAACACTCCCATTTATAACCAATCAGCTGACGACCGCGGAGTCGCTCGCGTTGTCCACAAAAAGTTATACAATTTATTTTTTTTCCTTTGTTTGTCCTCATGGGTTTCCTCCGGGGAAGGCGAAGGGTTGTACAGGGCTCTTACACGCTAAAAACCCTCAGTGTTCCTTTTCCTGACCTAGGCCGGGCGGCGGGATTCGGTGCCAAGTTTAATCAAAAGCGGTTCAATAGAATAGTCGTGAAGAAGTAACAAATATATAGACAGACAAACAAACTCCCTTCCGCATTAGTTTGATCTGATGTGATGTTGTGTCAAGTGCGCAGTGCATACTTTATTGTGTTAATTTGCTGGTAGCCACGTCGCGGCGCGGCGTCTGCGCGTCATGATGTCATTTTGGCAATGTTATGACAGCTGACTTTTGTTTCTGAATCCGTTACAACAGACAAAAACAATGGCTTTATTGTCGTCATTGAAATGTGTGCGAACATTTCAGACGTAATACTTAATTACATTAATATGTGAGTTGAGCAAGAAGGCGGGCATAATTTCAGTTAGTTTATTTGTGCACAAGACCGTTGAAGACCATCAGCGTGGTGTAACGGTAGCTGGTTAAATGGCCAGCCAATGGTTTCAAGCGCAAAGCTAGAGCAAAAGCTACTGCGCAGGCCAAGTTTACTTTGCCTGTGCATTAGGCTACTGTTGCATAATCTGCCTGTTTCTGTTTGAGCTCTTCTTAAAAAGAGAAGGGTCAAGGCTTAAGCTGGTGCACTTTAGTGACGTAATTGTTGATTTAAATAAAAATAACATGGAGCTGTTCTACTTGAAGAGTTGGCCCGAGATCGCAATAGACGGCAAAAAAAGCAAATAGGAAAGGAAATTTTCACCCTGCTGTTGAACACATTCAATATAATAAAAACTATAATAAACTAAAGTAAACACCGTCAGTGGTGGTCTGTTGATCGTGATTGCACATTTGACAATGTCTTCTGCTATAAAACGTAAATAAAAAACTAAGAAACCCCGACATTGAAATGGCTTAAGTCATTATCATAAAACATAGCTAAAAATCACCCTGATTAAACCAGCTTTCAAACAAACGAAACACCACATTAAATTAAGTTCATCCGTTTGGGTGCTACGGTGCTAAAGACAGACACACAAACAGACAAAGTTTTCAAACTTATAACATCCCTCTCTTTGCGTCGGGGGTTAAAAAATGTGAACGTGACATCTTGGTTTTGTCTTGTTCCAAAATGTTTTCCTCATCGTACTAATAAGTCGGACGAGGAAGAACTATCGGAACAGGACAAGTCTAAGTACATTCATTCAGGCTTTTCCAAATCCATAAGGGGAACAATGATGTCTTTGTAAAGAACATTGGTATTTAAAGAATTATACCCGTTAGTAATTATGTTTCGTAGTATCGACATGTGTATTTTCCGCTGAAAGAAAACTGAGCTGAGGCTGAGGGAAAGGGTGCTTACCATGATGGTATTAGGTTCAATGAAATAGGTGGTGAGCCTGTTGGTATTTGGCGGCTACTATTCCAAACTCCGAGAGCTTCTGAGAAAATTCTGACAGAAAACCTAATAAGCCTGATCTAGGAATCATATCTACGATCTCGTGCACAACAGCTGGTTACCAATAGACCAGAGGTTGGCAAACTACGACTGGCGGGTCAACTCTGGCCCGCGAATGGTTTTAATTTGGCACGCTAACTCATCCTTTTAGAGGAAGAGTGTATGGCCCTCGGAAATATAGTTTTGCAGCCTCATAGACACAAATAGGTATAAAATAAATACATTGATAATGTTATTATGAAATGCCCTAACAAATAGTCGTAATTATTTGAGCTAAAAATGTTAGGTTTGGGATAACACAATCCTTTTTTTCGTTATTCCGGCCCCTGCAAAATTTCTAGACTTGCTGGTCCTTGATGAAAAAAAAAACCACCCCTTCATTAGACCAAGTAAACAGTACGAAATTTAATTTAGTTTACCTACAAAACAATGTTTAATGTAGCTAAGCAAGAAAACAGATTATAATAAACTGAGTTAAAAGTTTAGCTGCAGAAGACATAATTATAACATCATCATTTCCCTCACAAAAGAATGGGTGTGAACATACTATTGTCATAAATGATTCTGTCACATTTTGAAATGCTATAGCCAACTCCGACATCATAACAAACGACTAACAATGACACAAATGACACAATACATTACGAACTGCACTCATTGGTAATGTGTTATGGTCAATAACCTCAGATAAGGGTCCAGGGTCCACTTCATATCTCACGTATCTGCTTTCAAATTGTTGAGTGTATTGTGTAACCATGGTTATTTTACCAATTCATGTATTTGAAGTATCTGTATGAATGTTTAGTCTCGTAAATGAGTGGATACCTACTGTTTCTGATTAAGCGGTTGCTCACGACAGCTTCGAGTTTTTAATTAATCATTCTAGTTTGATTCGAGTAAGTATCAATTTGTACTCTTCAAATCGACAAAAACGCAAGATCGTGCGGAGGCTCGAATTAAGACCGCCAATTGTACATTTCTAATTTAAATTAATGTTTCTTGTTTGTTTCGTGTATTGTAAATCTTGCAACATTTCTCGATATTAGTTAGTTTCAGTTTGAACCTCCTGTCGGGAGTAAAGGTGCCTACGTACGGCACAATTTGACTCATGATGGGTAGGGCCGATCGGTATGAACCCTACCAATCGGTATGCCAATAGGCAAGTTAAGATAGCAAAGAGCATAGGTGGTGATAACCACCAGCGAAAGCATTCCCAAGGAGGGTTGATTTCAGCAGGCGGCCGGTCATAAAACTTAGCCAAAACATTTGCAGCATGGCAAGTAAAATAAGAAATACGTTTTGGTACAGAACGAAGAGATATCCATACTGCGCCGACTTCAAATAAGTTGGGATAGGGGCAGGAGGATAATGAATAGGCAAGTTTTACCACTATCTCGCCTGATGGTAAGCGATGATGTGGTCGACGGTGAAGCACGCTTGCCTAGAAGTAACCTATTCACTCTTGACTTAAAGACCCCAAGGTTGTAGCTATCAGGAAACACAGACTCCGGCAGGGAATTCCACTCCTTAGCTGTGCGAACTTTAGACGACATTGTCACGCCGATTGGTAGGGACCCTACTGATCACTTCTACCGATCGTGAGCCAAATTGTGCCATTAGTAGACACCTTAACCCTCCTGCCCCTGATTCAGAACGATTTGATTAGTCAGTTGTCGCACGATTCCATAAGCTATTTCTTTTTCTCTCATTATGAGAATCGTAGACGGAACGAGATAACAAACCGAATTGGTCGACAACTGCTTATCGAAAAGGTTCTGAATCGGGCGGCTCGGCTGGACACTTTTTACAAAAACCATTTTATTGCATAATCTTGCTAACCTAGAAAGTCTATACCAAATACAAAAACACCAGCGTTGAAAACTCACATAATAAGCAGATATATTTAAGCATCGATACCTAGTAAGTGCCATTCACTGCCTCTGATCATTTTAAAACCTAGTAAGTCACTTTAATCACATGGTTTTACCTCACATACTTTTCAAAGGCTGACCGATTTAATGTTTATGCGCTCTCCTGTAAAATTTCGTTTTAAGCCCTTACTAGGTTTTGAAATGGGACAGCCGCTGGTTGACCTACACGAAATTTGTTTCTTCTTCATCAGCTCAAAATCTCGACACCTCTGAACACGTGTCTCCTACACACCATTACAAATACGGTCTTGAAGAGAATTATTCATAACCACCGTACTTGTCATCATATAAGCTGTTATTAGTACATATAACCTATTATTTAATGGTCAGAAACACTTCCAAGCGTAATTTACAAGTCTTGAATACTAGGAACAATGACTAGTATAGATTTAACCAAGGCTATGGAATATGAACCTTCTAGGCATAAGGATGTGTTGGAATTATATTCGTTCGTTGCATGTACTAGTGCAGCTCGATCGTTTAAACAAACCTTTGTTTGTTTAAACGTTTATCTTGTACAGTAGCATTATTATACTAAGTTTAAAGGTCATGTTATTGTAAGTCAATAGTCCTTTTATCTTTGAAGCAATACAATAGATATTGATTGGATTCTCTTAATTAATTATAATAAGTTCTGGCAAATAGTTGCAATGCTTCGTCTCATCAGTTATGCTTTTGGAAGTTTTGTGGATTTGTAACGTTCAATAATCTCTCATGAATAAAATAACTTTGCTACTCTGAACGGAGAAAAAGAAAAAAGGAAGGAGGGAAAGTTATTTTACGCGTACTTTTCGTGTAGTCCAAATATTTGGAGTTTTTTTTTGTGTTAATGGTCAAGGTTTTTCAAGGTGTAATCCTAAGAAATTATTCTAGAAGAGTGTCGGATGTTTTAAAACAGAACATGATACGTTATTATTGAAAAAACTCGTACGTACTTGATATTGATATCAGGTTCACAGTCACGATCAGTTTTTATAACCTTAACGTTCATTCAGCTTACATCGAAAACACTGTTTGACCGTTGATCTTCGTAGTTCAATAAACCATTATGTAATAGGTAATTGTTGTTGTACGAATTCACGTAATAGATATGTTTAT
Source organism: Amphipyra tragopoginis (assembly GCA_905220435.1). Taxonomy (NCBI): domain Eukaryota; kingdom Metazoa; phylum Arthropoda; class Insecta; order Lepidoptera; family Noctuidae; genus Amphipyra; species Amphipyra tragopoginis. The sequence continues at coordinate 5,006,702 of HG991997.1, read as the reverse complement.
GAACCAAAACAATAGAACGATTAGATAAGGATGAGAATAGAAATAAATTAAGTGGGTTGAACACAAACTTCTTTATTTATAGTCATAATTATGATACATAGTCATATAACCTTCATCACAATTCTATCCACTTAAGATGCAACGTTATATCTAATACAAGAGATATGAGTGTCAAGATATTCATAATTCAACGAACAAATATTTTAAAATTATTATTTGTTTATTTTTTGCAAGATTCAAAACATCGATGTGGAAACCAGTATGTAAGATAATATTTATACAATATTGAACCATGTAAAGCATCAATAAGTCTTAAAATTGAATGTATTGGCTACATCCGGGATCGCAATACCAACAATAATGATAACATTCACGTTGTATGGAAACTAACGAGACACTATTAATCATGTAATATTAGCGAAATATTCAAATAAACAATTACTACATAAGTTAAATAGAGGTTAATGAGAATTTGAGTTTCATTTAGCATATTAAATTCATTGTTTTTAAATACAAGCTTAACGATATTACAATGAAAACTTAAGCAACTCATAACCAGGTCAAAATCAAATTACGTTTGCTTCAAACTTCCTCACTAGGGCCTTCTAACTTTAAATACAATACTAATTAACATTGTTAAAATCTCAGTTCCTTGCTAGCATCCTGCCATTATATTACAAACAATATAAACTGTGCAAACGACTACACTGCAGAGTTATTTTCGAAATTATATTTGAGCAAAAAAATCATGGAATGGCATTGAGCAAAAAGGATTTAGCACCAACTTCAGACCGTCCGATCTAACAAAGCCAGTTCTTCGCACTTTGCTCCGACTTATTTATAGCGTATATAAATAAAAATATCACTTGCAACTTTATTGAGAGTTTTATCGTCATTGTAGTTCGATTTCACATTGTAATCACGTACAATATCGATCCGAAGATCCACTGAATCCTGCAACTTCACAAGTCACGAACACTTCATCACATCACCTCGTTTCTTTCTCAGCTGCTCTGGCGCAACTTTCGCAGTTAACGTGGGACCTCATGTTGTTGTTATTCCTCCTCTTCACAGCAAAATTCCGTTCCCTTGATGGGAACTTCTGTATCTTTTTCTCTTTGACCGGTTCTTTATCTGTTCCAGTGATGCGTCTGTACACATCCGCCCACTCCAATTGTTTCAACGAGAGACACATTGTTAGCTTGTTTGATATTCGAGCGCGACACGTCTGTGCGGTATGACCGCGGGAGCAAGAGTGGACAGTTTTCATGATGCGATGCGCACGCGCTAGCCTCACCGCAAGGCTGATTATCCGCTCGTTAGTTGATTATGATCACGTTCGTTTTCGTGGCGTGAAGGATTGTTGATAAGGTATCTGTGACCCGGTCAACAGTGATAAGTTTAGTTAATAAGGCTTTTGTTCTAGAAGCGGCGTATGGACTATGGCTCTTATTATTATTAGTGAATGCGATAATAATATTTGGAAGAAATCTTATGTCAACACTGCTATTGATTAATTAAATGTTTTGTTTTGTAATAAAGGTCATGTCATTGTAAGTAAATAGTCCTTTTATCTTTAAAGCAATACTATGGATATTGATTGCATTCTCTTAATTAATTATAATAAGTTCTGGCAAATTGTTGCGATGCATCGTCTCAAAAGTTATGCTTTTGGAAGTGTTGTGGATTTGTAACGTTCAAGAATGTTTCTACAATAGTACGAATAAAATAACTTATGTATATATGTAAGTTTTTTTTTTTTTTTTTTTTCTTTTTCTATTGGACTGCAGTAGGTCGTCCTAGGGGACGGTTTCTACGTAACCGGGCAGTTATTGGCGAGACCTGAAGGGTCTCCAGCCAATATGTATGTAAGTATGGTATTATGTTGTTTTATAATAACTGTCTGTAATTTGGTTCATTAAACCGTCAATATATTACTTATGCATTTATTTTATTACTTTTTCTGCCTAGGCTTTTTTCCAACTATCTTGGGGTCAGCGTCTAGTATAATCAGATACGGCTGAATACGAGTATTTTACACGGAGTGACTGCTATCAGATTTCCGCAACCCAATTATTGGGCAATGCCAATTTTTTTAGAACTAATAACTTTAAAAAAATATGTATTCGGTGTTTGCCTCACAAAAAGAGTAAACATGGAGTTTCTAGGCATTTTTTTTCTATAAAAAACAACGATAGGAGCCGCTTACCGAAATTCTGATTTCATAAACACCTGTTTGGATTATCTATATGAAAATAAATCCTACGTTACATTTTAAGAACATTGCATGATAGGAGTTCCATCTTGACTTAAATACAAAGTAAGGCATAATAGTAAAGATACTATTAACAAGAAACAAAGAAACCGAGAAATACTCAAGTCGAGTTTAGTGTCAACGGATGATACTGATAGCTATATATGCAAATGATACATAGATACGCTCAGTAGACGAGAAAACATTTTCTTTATTTGTATGCACAAGGTATACGCCATAACCGCTTCATGGTCGTGCTGAACCAAGGTTTGATGATAAAGTTATAGTTTCCGTGTTCTAGACCAAACCAATTTGAAAAAAGGTAAACAATTTTTTGGTGATTCATTTAAAAATAGGCACGTATTTTAACAAAAAGCAGCAAACGTAAAATACGATTGGAAATAAATTTTGATTTGATATAAACAACAACTTTACTTTTAAAAGCAGTTCTAGATAAAATGATTGAAAAAGTTTTTTATATTATAAATTGGAAACAAGCCGATACCCCCGATTTGATGGAAAGTGGTTACTGCCAACTACAACATCGAGAAGATTTAGGATGTGTTGCAACTTTAAAGACAATGTTGTAAAGTCTCATGCGCCTGTAATTTCGCCGGAACCCATACCCTTCAAAGCGGAACACAGTAATCCTTCTTGGCGGCAGACATGTAATGATGTTAGTGCTTTCTCAGACGAAGTTTTTCACAAGGAGCTCTTTCACTACTAAATGTTTACCTTCTTATCAAATTGGTTTTATCCAGGTTAAAAACTTACCTCCAAGCGTGCGGGATGAATCCTGGGCAAAGTTCAGGACAGTTGTCACAGGGCCTGCCTTCCGACACTTCTTTTATCCGAACACCCTGGAAAGAAAGAAGAAAACTGTTAACACAGTCGATGACAGTAAAAGTTTGATAATATTTACTATCTTGAATGAATTAGAAATTAAATTAACTAAGAAAGTAGATAGTTTTCAAAGAAATAACACAGCACACAAACAGGAAAATGTTGATAATATTAACAAAACGCTTAATAATAATTCTAAAAATTCTTATTTATTTTGCGAAATAAAACAATGGTATTCGCAGAATTTTGTCATTGTTTATTTATTCTGTATTCAGATTCAATGCTTTGCGAAAGGTAAATATCAAATTCAAGACAACAAGTGATGCCCTTATTGTTAAAATGTTTTCTTGAAAAAGTTATGATGTAAAGTCTGACATGGATCTAAATGAATGTAGTGAAATGGAGATAGTTCTCTATTTCACCACATTCATCACACGAAATGCACTGGATATGATAGCTTTTTGACATCATCCTTCTCAAGCAGCGTCGCCATCCACATTCATTTAAAGCCATTTCTGACTGTACATAATTACGGTTACACGCACCTCAGCAAGCCTATCGTCAGAACCGCAAGTATCAAGTTCATTCAGATATCCAATCATATCCTCAATATCATCTTCGTTTGTTGAACGTAATCTCTCAGAAACCTTCATATCTTCATTAGAATCGCATTCGCTGTAACTATCTGACGTAGAATATTCACTGTCACGTCTATAGGCAAATAGTTTAAATATCCCAGTCTTCTCCCGCCAAGAATCGTCTTTTAAATCCCCATTCTTTCTTCTTTTTCTATGAATTTTAAAAGGCACTTGTTTTAATCTTGGTTGTATGACATAGGACACTTTGGAGACTATAGTTTTCTTATAATTTTTATCGTAATCCTCTTCAGTGATACCACAATGGTAGACAAGATAGTCTTTCCTTATCTGTTCCTTTCCAGCCGGATCTCTCCAGTAGCTCTCTCTCTTTCTAACTCCTAAATAATAGTCAAGGTCTCTTTCACCTAAATCGTCATCATCTGTTGTAGTTTCAACGACTTTTTTTACATTTTCATCATCATTGTGTTCCAAATCTTCTACAGTTTTCATCAATGGCCGGTATTTCTTAGTATTAGGCATTTTCTTTAGAAAATTTGCCGTGTTTGATGTTAAGAATTTAGTAGTTTTTCTATAAACAGAAGCAACTGATTCTCTTCTTCTTCTCATATTGTTCATCTTCTTGTTTCTTCTGCACAAACGTGACGCGAAAAATCTTTTTATGATCCTCAATAACTTTCCGGTCATCCAGTTCATTTCCAACGCTATCAAATCATTTTGTATATTCCAAAGCCTTTTTGTTAAATGGACTGGCAAAGGAAGTAAATGAGGGTAGTTCCCCGTGACGGTGCCCGCGGAAAACTAGTCAAGTTTTACGATTACGATTCCATTGTGAAGGTGACGTGATCGTGGTCACCTGCCAATGGGTGGTATGTACTTCTAAACCAGTTTACAAAGACCTGTCAAGTAGTAAGAGAACTTTTCTTGGTCGTTGTTAATTGAACGGGCAGAGGGGACGAGAGGGGTCAGAGTAAACTGGTGGAGCGGGTGGGTGGTTATGGCAAGGGCGTGGACTCTTTACGGTCATGCAAACAGATCTAAATGTGTCCACAGTAAATGACTCGACAAATTGCAACACCCTTGGGCAGTATTGCCTGTTAAATTTCCACCCTTATTAGCGCTCTTATTTGAGTGTGGGGTCAGTGACATTATGTTTGTTATATAAACAGTTTTATCGCAGCTGTAAACAAGAGATTGTTGTAAGTTACGACGTATATTGTTGTTATTAAGATAGTAAAGTGAAGTAAATTAAATCTAAAAGACATTAATTTGTTAAAATAAATATAACTCAACAATATTATTTTAAATTAATTGCATAGACAACGCCATCTAGTAAGCTCCTCGAACATCTCATATAGTATCACTCAACCGCGAAGTTCCAACCTCATTGTGCGCGCGGTACTACTGCCATCTATTGTCGAGTAGCGTAACTAACGTTAATATTAAAATTGTTTTGAATAGATGGTAATAGATCGATCAGAGCGCCGCACAATGATTGTTGATATCACCGTCCCTCATGACGAGAATCTCGTGAAAGCTGAGAAAGATAAACAAATAAAATATCTTGATCTAGCACACGAGGTTGTCGGCATGTGGGATGTGGACTCAGCAGTCGTTGTTCCGATAGTCGTTACGGCGAATGGCCTAATAGCCAAGAGCCTCGATCAACATCTCAAGAGGCTCTCGTTGGGCGGCTGGATCAAGGGCTTGTTACAGAAAGCAGTACTCCTTGACACGGCACGCATAGTGAGGAGGTTCCTTTCTCTGGAGCCCTGACTGCCGGCAGCTTGGACCCTGTTCCCGATGCCGGTGGGATACTATTTTTTATATTTTTAAATGTATATTGTTTGTTTTATTTATGATATGTATTTAAAAATATAATTTATATGTGTTTACAATGAATAAAGGTGATAATTACGGAACTATTTAGTACTTTTTTGCCCTATTAACCGTGGCTTAAAAACTGCAGTTTAAATTGTTTTCCTTACGAGTTTCCTAGTACCCTAACAAGATAGGCGCTGCAAGGCCAAAGGCGCCTTATTTTGGTTGCGGAAACTTCTGTATGAATGGTTTTATGTGTTTGATTCCGCAATATCGATTTTATTATGTATTCCAGTCACGAAATGAGCGGCATGTTACATTTATGAACCCGCAAACTGCATAACAGCCATTGTCAAAACAAAAGTTTTGTGCATGAATCAAAAATATAGGTAGAGTGCGCGCAAGATAAGTCTGCGCGCGGCCGAAATCGGAACTAATCATGGTCCACCAAAGTGTGTGCCGTTTTATTAATTTTGATGGTAGAACTACCTGATTGTAAGAATGTTTAGCGGGAAAAATATGTTTAGCGATAAAAAAGTAAAGCTTAAAAAGCGGTAATTTGAACTTTTGCGATCATGGCAACGTTTAGCACGCCCTCAGTCGCGCGCAGAGTTATCTTTCGCGCACTCTACAGAGTGGAAACGTGTGTCAACAGACGATTAGTTTGTTATTTTTACAGATTTAAGCATTGAGGAGCATTTAAGATATTTCTATGCTAATGCCGAGTGGGACCCTGATAAAAATAGGCTGCTTAAATAGCGGCAAGTATATTAAGAATTAATTAAACGATTATTAGCGTACAGAGCCAAGAAGACAGGGCACCAAATAAAAAATCTCCGTGGTTTGTGTCAGGCAAGTAGCGTGGTGGACTAAGGCGTAAAACTCTTCTTATTCTGAGAAGAAGCCTGTGCCCAGCAGTGGGACATTTAATGGTCTGATTATGCCAAACGATATTAAGGCGCTTCCCCCCACCGAAAGTGGCGCCACTTCAGAAAAAAAGCATTATTTCTGTCAACACACAACATATTGAAATTTCGTACCTACAACATTTTAGTCAAGTGTTGTAGAAATTTTTGAACACCAAAAACCAATACTTAACATCCTAGGTTAGAAGTTTTGGTAATTAATGCTAAAAACGGCCGTTTTTGGTACTTATCGCTAAAACTTCGAATCCAGAAGCTCTAGTGTTGTTATTTGGTGTTCGAAAATTTCTACAACACTTGACTAAAATGTTGTACGTACGAAATTTCAATATGTTGTGTGTTGACAGAAATAATGCTTTTTTTTCTGAAGTTAGGGAAGCGCCTTAACAAACATGGATGAAGAGCTGCATTCACTTGCACTCTAATATAAAAATAAGTAAGATGAATATCAATTTTTCAGTGTCTAAAATTTTTCCACAATCATATCGATAACGTAATTTTTTTTTTTTCTTTATTATTTTGGAACTTTTAACAATATGTTACGCCAGTTCCATCGTAACCTGATCAAAGCATAATACATTACTAGGTAACTAATGAATAAACTAATGTAGCCCCTACCGACATTGGTTTGGCTAAAATACTATTAAGTAACTACATAGTAAGTCGACTGCGAATTCCATTGCAGTATATTAAGATCGAATTCCTTTAAATTGTTAGGAGCCATAGTTGAAAAGGCTAATTACTTTCTGTAGCAAATTCCACTCTTTTACAAAGCTTAAAACAAATCGAATAATTTCTTCAATAATAATATCAGTTACTAACTTGATTTTAACACTACTTAATACTTGACTTGGAGAAGTAAATTTCTTTCAGTTTATCCAATAGCCGTTATAATTTTATTATTTTGGAGTCAGATTTTTAAATACTTCTTTAAGTATTTCAGGGTTCAACACTAACGTTACACGAAACTGTATACATGATGTGCAATGTGGATGGATAGACTGACACTGGCTATAAACTAGCCCTCTTTTATGATACCCTAGGGGCTGGCTACATTCGATGTTTTCCATTCCGAATCAACATGAATATCGCTTTGTTGTCGCTTAATAAATAAACTGTGGCGGCGTGGCATCCTTATTTACTTTTCGGGCGAAGAAAATAGTAGCCTATACAAGGTTAGTCGGAAAGGGGGTACTAATCTGAAGCCCACTTATAGTATCGCTGATGACTGTTAGAAAGCAAGTGTTAAATAAAATTTCAAAATTCGATATTATAGTTTTCCAAATAAAATGATTTATATTTTAGTTTTTTCAAAAATTCTTCATCCCTGCTTTAGTTACAAATTCAGAAAATGGTGCTTCTAATTCATGACCTTAAATGTAAACACAGCTGATCTTATCTGGGGATAGATAGATTTTAGAGATTTTTTTGAGATTTTTGAACAACTGTTTCTCTTAAACTACCTATTGAGTTTTGGGAAAAGTTGTAGAACAAAAGTTATTCATTATTATGTGTACTTTAACACCCTTTCGGATTAGTACCCCCTTTCTGACTAACCTTGTATATTTATTTATTTATTAAGGACCTCCAACAAAGGACATACACAGAAAATTACAAAAATTGGTAAATAGAATGAGCCTTATATCCGAGTACTCCTTCAATTATAGGAGGCCACAACATGCCATTTTTTTTATTTTTCGCCTAAGCTAAATTGCAACAAAATTTTATAAATAATAAGTAGTAGGTTAAATTTTAAATTGTAGGAAGAAGTTGTTTTACAAATGTTGTTTTAATATCTTTTTATATTTTGATAAAGAATCGCAGATGTCAATATCATGGACTTTCGACAAGGTCTTGTATTGCCTACTTAGTCTTAGGTATTAGAAATTCTCTTTATGAGAACTTAACCCCCCTTAACGCCACGTATTTGAGGCCTCTTGCATTGTTTACCTATCTATTCTGACTATGTTTCCGGTAGTGGATTTGGCTTAACACTTATAGCATGGGATGTAAGTAAGGATCGTAGAAGTAATATGTACTACGTAATATAAAGTCCTTGGTAAGGGTGGACGTAACATCTATTCAGCTTTTTCAAACGTCGTCGTATTTACGTAGTGCGCTCGCCGACCTACAGATGGCGGTACGGGTTATTGTCAATTTAAGTTCTATTGTGGTTACCGAAGCGCTTGCTCAGCGGGGAGTTGTAAATATTTATTTTAATCCCCTGATTAGCAGAATATTTTGTCTCTGTTTGAGAGACGCTTTGGATCAATACTGGTCTGCAAAATAACAGTGTCTTTATTTAGTCAATAGGGTGCATGAAAAGAGCCTCCACGAGTGACGTTACTTCAGTACGTCCGGTGCACCCTGGGCAGTCAGCCTCGCTACCAACCTTGCTGACTGGCTAATCTTTTCACCACGGCATGAGTTATTCTTGTATAGCTCGTGTCGACACGATAGAAGAAGATTTAGTCAATATTACCTGCCTCGTGCAAAAAGTCAGAAGCCCAATTCTCGTAATTAATTTGAAGTAAGACTGAAGGTTGACCGAACTGAGATTAAATTATGAATTGAATAAAAAATGGTATTCTGATACACTTAAAGTTCGGTCCGGTTTCAGTATCATCTCAGTCTATCTCGATATAATGTCGATTCAGTCAACTTAAAATCTATTACCAATAGCATACCGATATCAAAAGTCATAGACTAAAATTCTAGAAATAAATGAGAATTCCAACTTGTCAAAATGGCTCAGTACATAATGTAACCAGAATACCCTTTTGGCTTCAGTCAACTTTCAATCTCATTTCAATATAGTCTCACGTTTGACGTTGTTTGTTAACGAACAAGAATATCATTTGTCATATTTATGAGATTGAGACTAGACTGAGACTAGATCGAAACTATATTTTGAACATTTTTAATTACGAGAATTGGGCTTCTGAAACATCTATGTTCGTTTTTTGGAGTAGGCCCCTTGATCTCAACGGTGTAGCGAACGTTTTTGCGTACTGTACCCCAAGTGTGAGTTTTTTTTACGCTACTACTGTAGTTGCGTCACGCTAAAAATGTATGAAAATTTAGGCAGCGCCTCTAGCGGCGAATAGCGTTACCAAAAATTTGTTTGACATTTTTGACGTGACGCAACTACTGAGGTAACGTAAAAAACTCACACTTGGGGTACTGCTTTTGATTGCGTCGCGGTCCGTCCCGCCGCGTCTCTAGTCGACGCAGTTTTATACCAAATTATTAAATAACAGGTAGGTAGATTTTTGACCCGCCTAGTAGACGCTATCCTTTATTCTTCACCAGAAACACGACGGCCAAGTATTTCCTTACAAGTGGCAACAATTACAGTAATTAAATGTCACTAAATTAAACAACAAAGATTGAGTTATAACAAGTTGCTAACTTTGCTGCAAGGCGTCTGGTATTGACCTATTTCGTTTGACTTGTGCAAGAAAACTTATACTTGCTCCTTTCAACAAAAAGCGAACTTAGCTTGACTTTATTCCTAGAAATAACACTGATTTTGTTTTCTATTTAGTATTAAACGGTTTCATGTTGTGAATAAGTGTTACAGCAAGTTTATTACTACAATAAATCCGTAAAATTTTATGATTGTTCGAATGTACTAGGAATTTGTTGTTGAGAAAAAGAAAATAAATCTTTGTTCCTTATTAGGATTTGATTGATGTTGTTCTTTCTGAAATGATGTTTTTATCTTTTAATATTAATTAATGGTTTTGTGTGGTCTGTGTTTAAACCATGATGTTTGTATACATTCTGAAATTAATATTTTTTCTTACTTTTTATTTTTCTTTGCATTAAGGCTGGTGTTCTCCAACATTAATGCTCTAGTTGAACTACCGTTTACTCGAAAAATATATTAGAATTTTAAGCAAACGGTTGTTTATCCAGATAATTAATGTTAGTGAACAACCAGCCTTACATACTTACTTTACTCTGCCCCGGTTGCATTTAGAGTGTGTTCAGTCTAATAACTCAGAAGTTGTAGAACCTATATTAGTAGGTATGTCCCGAAACTCAACGTCAAGCCAACAAATGATAAGGCAGTTTATGAAAGATCAAAAAAATACAAAAAAAAATGGTTAAAGAGTTTTAAAGTTACCATGAATAAAATACATCTTATATGTAACAACTTAAATGTATGCTTATTTAAAAAGTTTTATAAAATTAAAAAACGAAAAAAACCTTTTCTGAACAGCCATACTGCCCTGTCATTTATTTTGTTTCTGGCTTATTATGCCCGTCATTGTGGAGTTCCATTGTCTATTTCCGAAGTTCTTCATCAGATCTTCACCAAATTTAAATGGGACCATCTCGGGAAAAAAATCTTTCAAACAAAATTTGTTTCATCCAAATCGGTGCATAAACATGCATAAAAAATATACAGACGAATTGAGAAGATAAAGATAAAAGATATTTTATTTTGCAAATATGGGTACAGTACATGGTCATATAAAGAAAAAATAGGTTCAGCCGTTTTTTACCAGTAGGCATGCAAAATTACATTAAAAGATTCTAACTAAAACTATCTAATATTTATAAACATCAAAAAACAGAAACTTTACATACGTAACATCAAAAATATGATCTTTTTCAGAAAAGAAGTCGCTTATGTTAGTATGCTTTGTCTGCTAAAAAGTTACGAGGTCTTTTTTTAAATAAAGGTAGAGGCAATTCTTTCCAACACTTAGGTAATTTATTATATTCCAAAGTGTTGAGGAACTTCCTTCTTTTTGAAGAAGTCGGTTAAAAATGACCGCGAGAGATTGGAGTTGACTCATACGTTGTGTCGCACCTCAACCTTACTCCGTTCTTGTCTACCTTCCTCGTCATGCAGCTCATGTTCATCCTTCATGCAAGGGTATTTGGAAATTAGGTAATTAACAATCAAGCAATCTGTCATTACTCATTACTTATGCACAATGTGTGTTTCCAATGATTAAACAGAATAATTAATATATAATTAACAACCTGACTAATTAAAAGCAAGCTTGACCTAGTCTTGTCCTTAGAGCCCTGGATGACATAACTTTAGTATGATAGTTTATTGTAGACATCTGTACTGTACCCCAAGTGTGAGTTTTTTACGTTACTCCTGTAGTTGCATCACGCCAAAAAACGAACCAACAAACGAATTTTTAGTCACGCTATTGTCCGCTAGAGGCGCTGCCTAAATTTTCATACATTTTTGGCGTGACGCAACTACAGTAGTAACTTACGAAACTCACACTTGGGGTACTGATTCTTATTCTAGAATGAACTATTATTCTATGCATTATCTCAGTTTAATGATAGATTGACTGCCAGGGTTGCGGAATTTGTTCGAAAGAGTTACCGCGGCCCTGGAACGCAAAGGGCATTAGGAGGAATACTGCTGACTAAAGGAAGACTCTTGCTGACTAAAACCCATCAGGGTTTTAGTCAGCAAGAGTCTGACAGTCCCTTCCGCTCCGCCCACAGCGGAAGAAGTCATATGATGATTTCCCATTGGTTGATGGTTTCGGCATGTTGAAAGAATGAGTGAACGGCGATTAACAAAAGGAATTTATAAGGCGAATGTCAGCGGAAACGCTAGTAGAGGACGCTCTAGAAGGACACACCTCGATGTTATTGGTAATGTTCTTCGAAAAGAACAAGTGCGTAGTACTCTAAAGCTTCGTGCGTGTATGACAAGATGTATGAACATGGACGAAGCGAAAGGATTATGTAAGGATCGTATCATGTGGCGTTCTGCAGTTCTGCCTACCTCCATGGGAAAAAGCGTGAGTTTATGTATGTATGTACCTTAGTTTATTAACAAAGAAATTATAATATAGATAAACATAACATCAGGCCTTTATTCCCCGAAGGGTTGGGCAGAGGGAGGGCGAACCTATTGCTATCAACCGAGCACATATCCAGACTCCGGGCTGCTACTGAGAAAATCCACACGAAAAAACCCAATAACACTTTGGCCGAGCTGAGGATCGAACCCAGGACCTAACGCTCAGCAGTCTCGCTCGCGACCACTAGACTGACGAGACAGTCAAGCCGCAGTCGAGGAAGTTATAACAATGTGGACTAATAATCTTCCACTCACCACTAGATGTCGCTAGTTGGGACTGAGGTGAAGTTATCTTTCATGTTACACCCTGTAATACGAAATAAAGTAAAGTTATCATATCGGAAAGTTGTGTTTTTCGGTATCTATTGAACTTTCGCACCTCTTTTATGTAATTGTTGTATTTTTTGTCATCTGTTCGTTGGTATTCGTTGACTAGGTGTGTAGTTGTGTACACTGCATTATGGTCTGTATACACCAAGCCGACGAACGCCAACGAACGGGCTTCGGTATCGCTTAAATTCGAATGAAACCGAATTCGTTCTATACAAAGTTTGGTCACATTTTAACAAATGACGACGTTCGTAAGTATTATTTCGCTAATGCCCGGTTCCTATGACAAAAACGAATGGTTTTGGTTACCAATGGTAGCTGTTATATAAATAGACTCGTAAGCAAAATAGAAATGTCAAAGGGCTCTATACAACTAAGGGAAGGGAACTATATAAAGCTATAGCTTTGAAGTATTGACTACCTACTAATTCTTCATTAGTAAAGATACAAAGCTGGATAAATCATAGGAATCGGTCATTAATATGTACATACCAAATAATCAAACACTACTCAATTTTAAGTTGCTGTTAAATTCGTGTTGTCACTATCACTTGAACGCGAAGTGCACGAGCACAGCACGAGACTAAACGGCAACTTAAAATTTAGTAGCGTTTGATTATTTGGCCACATGTAACTGAAATTCAGTAAATTGACATCACACCTACACACAAAATTTTGTGCAATGATAAAATTATTCGGCGTTTAGGCAAATACCAGTATTGGTTCGGGACGGTTTAATTGAATAAACGCAAACATTAGCTGTTGACCGATGTATTTAGGTATTGCATTAGCCATTGTTAATACGACCATGTGTATGTGAAACACAGGATTATAGAAACGTCCGGGGGGAATAACTTTATAGGCTCTCTTCACTCACAGTTACACAGATAATTCAGCCCGCGTCAAGTTGTCTCCCTCCCAATCCCCGCCAGCAACACCTAAGCCGAGGTCCGAGTCCCACTAGGGGTCGCCCTTAATGCTGTTGTTGCTAATAGTCATGATGTTAGTGTTGTATATGTAGTTAGCTTAGGTTAAGTATTTTACTTCCCCCCCATTGGCTGGTGACCCGTCAGGACTTGCCAATAACTACCCGGTTACGTAGGAAAGGTCTGCAAGGACCATCGACAGCAGTCCAATAGAAAAAAAAAAGTTATAGGCTCTCACATAAGTCAGTCAGTCTCACATAGTTGGAGAAAGGCTAAGGCAGATCTTAAAAGGAATTCGGCATTTCCTGTTCTCCACGAAAAGCGTAGTGTGCGTGCGAGTTTATAAATTCTCTCTGGATCAAAAAGTATGATCGTTCATCGGTTTAAGCTGTCATTAAAATATTAACGATACTCCGGTCCAAAATACTAGACGGTCAAAAAACTGTTGATTTTTTCATCCAGAGAGATCAGCACCCCAAAAGTGTGAGTTGGGTAGTTTACTCCATATTTCCGTGACGAATAGTTTACCATGATAAGTGTCAAACCAATGTTTAGTCACGCTATTCACCGCTAGAGGCTCTGCTTACATTTTCAGACATTATTGGCGTGACGCATCTACAGTAGTAACGTTAAAACTCACACTTGGGGTACAGTACCGTCATCGTAAATTGGGCGAAGTCGTTGTAAATAAATCATCAAAAAATAAATAAATAAAATATAAATTCGTTAAAATAAATGGTCTGTCACTCAGAACATTATTCGTGAGTGACTTGCATAAATTAGCAAAGACTAATAATTTAACAAAGTCAAAAGCTCTGCTCAGCCGGACCATTATTTTTTGTCCGTTTTGTGTGAGCTGCCTTTTTGTGTTTATGTGTTTTATGGACGACGGCGAGTGTGTTTAATGTAGACATGTAACCACATTGTGCCGAGGAAGGTATAAAAGTCCAATATAGGGGTCGCGAAACTTATTAGTGTTATTTACTAGCCCTAATCTTAAACATCGAAAAGAGGGATGCAAAAATAAAAATATGGGAAAGCGACATGATTGGCGTTGTGGCTGAACGCTTGGCACAACATGTCGTGGGTTCGATTCCCGCGCGGAACAATTTGTATTCCTACCTAATTGTTCCGGGTCTGTGTATTTGTGCATATTAATACATATAAATATGTTTCTGTAAACCCACGACATAAAATCCACATTAGGTAGTCTAGAGTGGGGCAACGTTTTTATTTAAAATAACATAAATACAAGACCCAGTAACATTTTACCTGACCTGAGAATACAAACCAAACCGAAACTAGGAACAATTTTTTGGTTATCTGTGTGAAGCCCACCACTAATATATCTCTTATGCGTCGGCGCCGTCTTATAAATCACTTTTACGATATTATTCCTTATTCAAACTCGTTCGTGTCACGTGAACGCCTATGCATTACTGTCATCGTTAATAACCGTCATCACTACTCGAAATATTCGATTACGCAACTGCTGTGACCTTGTGCACCAAATAGGGTAGAGTGGGTGTGGTACAAGCGGAAGAAGATAGCGATTGTCTTGTAAAGCGTTTCAATCGTTAATTGATTCGCTGGTGATTACAGATATCGATAAATCCGGTCCATTCGTGATACGCTAGCTTATTGATACGACTATTAGTTACTATGGCAGTCCGATGTTAGTAAGGTTGTTAAAACGTTTGGTGAACGTATTCTCTAACTTCCCTTTTCAATATCCTATCTCTCAGCGATTTCGCCTACTAGAGATCGATATTCGACATTATTTCGATGGAGCATATTCAAAATAGCTGTTAGCCACCATTTTGGTAAATAGGCTAGTGATCGCAGTGATAGACCTCTCGCGCCCTTTTGGCTATCGCTGGCTTGGTAACTAATGAGCTGGTTACTTGCATGGCTCCGTGGAAATCTATGATTAGTAGTGACTCCTTGATAAGCAGCAGGGCAACCGCTTGCAGGTTAAGTTAACTTTAAGGAAAACCCTACCAAATTGTCCCGTCGCGTGGGAATCCTAATACCGTTCATTGTAGTGGCCGTCTCTTGGGAGATTTCCGGGGATTTTCGAATTTTTGGAAGGAACAGAATTTGTGAAGAGCCACAACCGATTTATAAAATATCGTCTATTTGCATTCTTATGCCGAAAATATAGAAATAAGTGAAGCTAATAAAAGCGAAGAACACACATTCAAAAATATGGATGTTACCGAACGATTGTAAATAAAACTTCGGCCGCAATCTGCTCATGGCTTGCACCACTCACCGCGAATCATCACACGCGCTATGAATCAGTGAACATTTTGTTTATAAAACGCTGCCCAAATAAAGAATACATGTGTTTTCAGTTTGCTGAAGAAATGTGAGACTGCTTATGAGGACGAGCTGCTGACTCACTGGCATACTGCATTGTTCAGACTAAACTATTTATATGTTAAACTACAGGGGCCCAATTCTACTAAAATAAATTGTTGCCAAACGCAATCGAACCACAACCGTCAGTCAGTTTTTGTTTTCGAAAACTTTCAAAATGATTGATTTTGTTTTTTGTGTCAAACAATTTGATAGCTTTTGAAATTGAGAACTGTCTGAATGAACGGTTCGGCCTTGGTTCGGTTGTGATTTATCAAGATTTATTTTAGGAGAATTAGGCCCCTGGTCACCAGCGGCTTCGCCCGCGTGGATGTCGTTTATCGCGTATTCCGCGTTTTTCTCTACCATATTATGCATGTATTATACATAAAATTCTTTCTCTTGAATCACTCTATCTATTAAAAAAACCGCATCAAAATCCGTTGCGTAGTTTTAAAGATCTAAGCATACATATGGACAGACAGCGGGAAGCGACTTTGTTTTATACTATGTAGTGATCGTGAAGTTGTCAGTAGCCGCTAGGAGCTTAAGGGTAGTTCTTCGAAATTTGGTTCTTCGACTGATCCATATGGCCAAAATTGAATTTCACTTTCAGCTCTGTAACACATGTTCATATGAAAATAGGTATGCCAAATAACATGTATTTGAATGAGGGACTCGTTTTTATAAAGTAGTTTTCAAGATATCGACGTTCGAATATTTTGTGCCCAGATGAATCAGAATTTGTTACAGATAAATCAGAAACAGAAATAAAAATGAAAAACTTTACGTAGATGGGCTCTGTATTAAGAGGGCTATCGCATTTTGTCTCCTGCCTCGCTCGCACAGGACCATATTTTTAAGAATGTTAAATTAAAAGATGCATTTTTTAATAATGTATTCAATGGGCTCCCTTTAAAATAATATTAATTTGATAGGTAATTATTAAAAACACATTACTATCGTGTTCCCTAATAAACTCAGCTCAATAATTATTATGATCCGTTTTTGAGATAAGTTTAATAAATGTCACAATAAAAATGTTTTTAATAATTATACCTATTAAATTAATATTATTTTAAAGGGAGCCCATTGAATACATTATTAAAAAATGCATCTTTTAATTTAACATTCTTAAAAAATATGGTCCTGTGCGAGCGAGAGAGGTGAGAAAATGCGATAGCCCTCTTAAGAAAATAATCATATTTTAACAACAACAATAATGTGTTTTTATGAAAACAATTATCAGTGATAATATTACGGAAAAAATCTGGTGGATTCAACAATAATTCTGGTAAAACATTTTTGAAACTCCATTCGACAGGTTTACTGGTAATTTGACGTATACCTTGCACTACGTTATTGGGGGGCTAAAATACAACACATTTAACCCCCCATATGTTCTACCGAAAGTCAATGAATTTCGTAATATTGAATTTTTTGTATTATTTTGAATAATACCCAGAATTCCTTATTAAACACTATTTATCTCTAAAATATCGAATTGACTGGCTTGTAGCTGATACTTTTATAAAGCTTTCTGCGTATTTAACTGTTCGTAATGACCATTCAATTGAAAGTAATCATTAAAAGTTAATTAAGTGTATTAGAAAATCGTCGAGGTACACGATAAACAATTATGTTTATCTCAAAAATTTACTGTGACAGTAAGTGAATAAAATGCAAGACAAACATCCTTATTTAATCAGC
Source organism: Amphipyra tragopoginis (assembly GCA_905220435.1). Taxonomy (NCBI): domain Eukaryota; kingdom Metazoa; phylum Arthropoda; class Insecta; order Lepidoptera; family Noctuidae; genus Amphipyra; species Amphipyra tragopoginis. Next base: position 4,989,084 of record HG991997.1, on the reverse strand, counting down.
TATCCAACGAGGTATAGACGTACAAAATTATTTAGAAACTAATGTAAAAATTTCTTCATGTCTTTTCTGATGAAAAGTCGATGGGACATCTCTGGTGAATTTTGGAGTTACAAGTTTTTCATCGATTGACGAAGTCTCCAGCTGTCATCATCGGGAAGGTCGAGGTCTTGTTGGGCTGTATCCGAATCTTTTCCAGTCTGAATTTCAGTAGCAGATATTTGGCTACGTTTGATCAAAGAGCTGCATGTACCTTTCTTCGATGTCACCTTTATTTTATTCGCAGATTTGACGTCTACACCACTCTGTTGTTTATTAATGTCTTCTATGGTATGATACATATGGGGTTTTGACCATACGAATCAGGCACAGATGAATCAGGATTTTGCCTACAATCATGCATAACTCATTATACATACAGACTTCATTTTTGTCATTTTTCTACACGAATCTATAACCAAAAAGCATCACACGAAACACAGATAGAAGTTTTAAAACAATAAAATAAATCTTATAAAGTAGCCATTGTAATCAGAATGCCACCTGAACCAAACACAGATGAATCAGACATTTACCTTCGTAACATCGGGATCTAAGCTAATCAGCTGTACATCCACCTTCTAGCTCGTCCGTTGCAGGACTGGCTTTTCCCCGTGCGGGAAGCCAGACCCTCATTATTATTACCCGACCAAGTACGGTCAGGCGCAGCTTACGCCACATTAATCAGTATTATACGCCGAACACTTCTTGTTTACTTATTTATAAACACACTAACGTAGTTATAACTAATACACATTTTTTTTGTAAGAGGACAATTCATCTCCTTTCGATAAAACTATAATTTACATTGATGTATCAAAGGGAAAATGCGACATATACCATTTTGTTCCGGAAAATGGCAAACGGACGCGCTATATGAATCAGAAGAACAAACTTCAAATATTTTTATTTTGTACCTAGACAGCAATTATTTAAAAAATATAATTTGTCCCAGTTAGGGATAAAGATAAACTGTACTAATAAAAAATTACATGCCGTTTTGTTAGTTGGTTACAAAAATATACCCATAGAAATCGAAAATTTTGTCCCTGAAGAACTACCCTTAAAATTGTAGCGATAGGTTATGCGACTTTATTACAAAGAAACTATGACCGGTTTTGAACAATTTTATTTAGAACTTAAAACGGGATATTTACCATGTTTATTATTTGTTTGCTGAACAAATAATAAACATGGTAAATATCCCGTTTTAAGTTCTAATGATTGTGTTAGTGACCATGTCAGTTTAAAAACTAAATAAAGAAAAATATATCATAATAAAACTATAAACTAAATTAGGGCATCAAAATATATTTTTCTTTATTTGTACATACTTTTATTTGTAACCATGTAAATATTGTTTGTGTAAATATTGTAATAAATAATAATTAATTTAAATTTATATTCTATATTAGGCGTACCTACTAAAGAGTTGCTTAGGTAATTATTTTTTGTTTGTGTAAATAATTGTAATAAATAAGATAAATATTATTCCATATTTACCTCCTGGAAGGCGTATAAAGAGAGGAATTTGAAATCTTTGAAAAAAACTTACAACAAGTTAGAAATACTCTGGATTATTTCTTTCTAAAGTCTAAACTAAGAACAATACGGTGAATTTATTACAGAAATGTTCACAATTGATGAAATAGCGATCGCCTAGCAACCGGCAAGTGTGTCGAATGCACATTCCAATGCATCGCGAACAATACTCGAAGCGTTTATGTGTGAAACTCGATCGCGTTGTACAGCGATCCGACAAAATCGCTCGCAAAATGTGTTAAATTCATTGGTAAAATGTTACATTTACAAGAACACTAAACCCGATACATATTGGTGCCGATTCTGATATGGACAAACTAAACTTAATGTAGGCTCTTGCATTGTGGGCTATTGCCATCTTTTTCACTCTAATAAAATAAGAAAGAGACATACGTAGAGATAAGAGCTGTCAAATTTAGTTGGACTAAAAGTTCCATACTTTAGACGACATTTAAAACGTATCGACTAAAAAAACGATGAAGTTCAAGGTGTAAACTAATTTGACATCTCTAACTTAGTTGTTGTCTATCACCGTCTTTTTCGCGCGCTATCTGTTAGTAAAAGATAGCAATTCTCTCATTTTAGTTTAGTTGGTGAACAAGAGAATCGGCACCAGTATAGTTTATTCAAAACTAGCGCCGCGCGCCGCCCGGCTTCGCACAAAAATTTTTTTCTTTGCTTCCCCTTGTTATTGCAAACTTTAAAACCCTGCGTGTTTCGGCTTTTGTGAACAATATCGAGGAACCGGTAGCACGTCGACTTATCAGTCTACGATGATCACAATAACTAGGAGTCCCAACCCAAGGTTAGTACAGTAAACAAAGTAGGTACCCAATCATTACGTACCCACCCAGGTAGTCAGGAGACATTATAGAAAGTGAGTTAAAAGGCGGCTATAACTAAAGAATTAACCGCACCTGTATAATTAACTAAGAGTTTCTGTCACGCTAACGGTCTGGCGTGACGGCGTTGGCTAACTATTATTCATGTTTATATTATTTATATTACATGTCTCGTATTGTTTTTATGTGGTATTAATTTTAGGCTATAATATATGTTTTTTGAGAATCGGTGGCAATGCGTGTTGCGTGTTATTTATATTTGCGAACTCCTGAAAATGTAGTTGCATGTAGGTATACTTTACCTTAATCGTCGGGACATAAAGTAATCACTACTTTATGTCTATATTTTTACCTAAATTATATCCTAACTAATATTATAAATGCAAAAGTACTTTTCACGCCTAAACCACTGAACCGATCATCCTGAAATTTTGCATATACATTGTCAGGTGCACAGAAATGGACATAGGATACCTTTCATCCCGAAAAAGTACTGTTCCCGAGGAAAACAACAATAACTTTCATAGATGGCGCCACGTGTCTTTCGAATCACGATTGAATTATAATAATATAGAAACTTTAGTAGTGTGTTAAGAGTTTTTTGAGCTTAATTAACGCGAGCGAAGCCGCGGGCAAAAGCTAGTCGACTATAATTCTTGTATTACAATTTTCGTGAGACACATACAGGGTGTAAAAAGACCCATCACATAGCCGAAATCTACGCACTCTGTACATCAAACTAAATTACATGGACCAAAAATAATTGCTGGGAAACGACTTTTATTTTTTGGCATGAAAAAAAACGCTTTTTTTTTGTAGCGCGCAAATTATGGTTGTGGCGATGCCGTGCGTTTGCATGCGTGCAGCGACCACACAGCCGAGCCAAGGCGGTCGTGTGCGTTTGATATTCATTGCGTTTTTGTAACTTCAAACGCGTAATTGTTACGAAAAATTGAAATTTTTGATAACGTTTGTATGGAAGAAAGTTTAGTATTATGACTTGGAAATCGTTTTTGGAAAAAACTAAAAAAAATGTGTACTTTGACCTTCAATATCTCCAAAACCAATGATTTCCCAGGTATGGTTTGTTCGAAAAAAATGATCCCAGTGATGGGTAGAATACGTGGTTTTCGTTATCGTTAAGGGTCTTTTTACACCCGATATTTATGATTAGTTACTGTTTACTAACGTGCATTTTTCGGGATTGCCCGACTAGTTTCGTACCAAAGCGGAGCCCTTAATCATGAGCTGATCACGCGGCAACGGGCAAACCCGAAAAATGTATATGAGTACCTAAACCGTAACGACAGTGATGTCGTAACAAAAGTTTTTATAATTTCTTTCTGTTTGTATGTTTGTGCTTCACGCCAATACTATCACGCCAATACAATCTATTGAACAGATTTCGTTGAAATTCGCCAAAAATATAAAGAGCGGGTCAGGAGGGGGTGCAAATAGGGTGATGAGCAGTAACTTTGTTTCCGTAGGCAAATCCGCGGGTGCAGCTAGTCCATATATGTCCATATACAAGGTTAGTCGGAAAGGGGGTACTAATCCGAAGCCCACTTATAGTATCGCTGATGACTGTTTGAAAGCAAGTGTTAAAATTTCAAAATTCGATATATTTTTTGTCCAAATAAAATGGTTTTTATTTTAGATTTTTCAAAAATTCTTCGTCGTGGGGTGCATGAAAAGAGTCTCCACGAGTGACGATACTTCGGTACGTCCGGCGCACCCTGGGCAGTCAGCCTCGCTACCATCCTTGCTGGCTGGCTAATCTTTTCACCACGGCTTGAGCTATTCTTGTATAGCTCGTGCCGACACGATAGAGAGAAAAATTCTTCATCCCTGCTTTAGTTACAAATTCAAAGAATGGTGCTTCTAATTCATGACCCCAAATATGACCTAAAATGTAAACACAGCTGATCATGACTGGGGATGGATAGATTTTAGAGTTTTTTTTTTGAGATTTTTGAACAACTGTTCTCTTAAACTATTGAGTTTTGGGGAAAGTGGTAGAACAAAAGTTACTTATTATCATGGGTACTTTAACACCCTTTCGGATTAGTACCCCCTTTCTGACTAACCTTGTATAACATGAAATCAACAATGTACGCAATAAAGGTATTACAACAATAGTTTGAAAGTCATCATAGGTTAATGATAGAAATAATGTCAGTAGCAATGTAACAAAATTGGCAATTATCGGCACAATATGAAATAGGCTTATACTCGTCGAACATGTAATCTAAATCATATTGTAATAGACTATCGATTAATGCAGCCTCATTTTAGAAATCACACGTTATGCGATAATGACGTACCAGCCGCCAGATTCAGAACTATTCAATTAGTCAATGAGGGTTTTTACGAAAATTTACGCCACTAGTTGGCGCCACTTTGGCAAGAGGTCTCCCATCCCATAATTCGCGCTGTCTGGCTGAAACATCGCATAAATATGGTTTTATTTTGAAGTTCAGTAAATTAAATGAAGGCATTAGTCTCAATTTACATACTTTACAATTAAATATATCTACCAAATGAAATGTAATAAATACTAACAAAGTTTAGTGCTATGTACTTGCACTTTTTAATCATAGAACACTATAAAATAACACGTTTCTCTAAAACTGAGTCTTTCGGCAGCTCGTAATCGTCTTTATTGAAGTGATCTTTGCGTAGAAGACTATTATTTGTAGGCGTAAACCGATCTCTACGAATGGCTACAAGCCATTGTTTTAAACGTATTTTATCCTTAGGAAACTTATGACCTCCCATTTTTTTTGAGCACATAGGAACTGCACAACATTGTGGCATTTCGATTTTGAGAGAATATTTGTTGTACTTATTTAATTTTATTAAAAAATACAAAAAATTCAGACACGAAAATATAGGCGCTCTGACACTTTTGACAGGTTTCTGGACCTGACGTCTCAGTGCTGCTACCTAGTGGGCGTCATTTCAGAAAACCCTCATTGTCGAACGATTCAGGAAGCGATAGCTTACTTTTTCTCTCGTACGAGAATCGTAAACGGAACGAGATAAAAAACCGAATTAGTCGACAACTGCATATCGAAAAGATTCTGAATCTAAGGGCGGAGCCTTAAATTAGACTGAGTCTCTGATGATTAAAAGGCTATGGCTCAATGATGTAAAAAGACCTAATCAAAAAACTTATCAATTTGAAAAAAGACCACATCTGAACAATTTTTAGCAATTTTTTCATCTATTATTTTAAAACAATATTAACCAATTAGACCAGGGTCGATAATTTTTAAAACCAAAAAAAAATTAGTAAGTTGAAACCCATTGGGAAAGGAAGAGAATATAACAAAAATGGAAGGAAAAATAATTTACGGGCGATCTGAGGTCGGGAAGTGGATGGGAGTGAGTTTTTAAGGGTAAAACACGGTTTATCTCGATTTCCAACGGTTTAAAAACAAAATTTGTAGATCTTTTTATTACCTACAACTTTACCATTCAACTTTTTTCCATAGGACTTGTCGTTTTGCCGGAAATCGAGACAAACCGTTTTTTAGTCGATTCTATGTTAATTGCGTGCAATTGTTAAAGCTACCGTAAACACGTTGTATACGGTAGCTTTAACAATTGCACGATATGGTGACCAGCTGTTTACCTCCTACATACTCATGTCCAGTTCTCCATACTCATGGAAAACTTTTCGATTCTAATTTCAACCCGCTTCTGAGTAGTTCCGAGAACCGTATGAATGAACTAGCATACTTTAGATAATGTAGGCAGAGTGCTGCCATTCATGATGACTAACATCCGATTTACATGTTGGAGGCACTTCATTTCTAGTTAAAATGTCAGCCACTATCGGCGTCAGTCATCTCCATAATCAAGTGGTCTGTAGTTTGAAATCTATATGGTAGCGCTGTGAATCATTATCATTACACACGCTTTTAGCAATGTTTTTTAGCTATTATCTAACCTGGATATTGGCGTATTCGTTCCATTTACCAGGATCTACTAGTTACCTATTTCACTATAATGACTTACCAAAAGCTATTTCAGTGCCCACGTATAGTAGGTACGACACAGCTAAAGGTGGGTACTGACCGGTGTTACGGGCCGTAATGTACCATTCGCATCGAGCATGTTACGTTACACCCTGTTCTAAACTCCGTGTAACATGCTCGTTTCGAACTCTTTGCTCGCCCGTGCTCCAAATTTGATGCAACTCGTAGTCAAGATGTCGGACGACGAAGTTGTGTTGGGATCTGTGATTATACTCAATTACTGTATAATCCAAATTAAGAAGAAAACAAAAAGAAACGATATTGGATATAAAACTTGTTTAAAAACAGAAACGTATCTGGTGGTTTGTCATTAATAACAATGCGCTCGTGACGACTCGTTGCGACGTACTGACTGAAGCGCGTAACACTCAAAGGATTCGCCAAAAAACCGACACCGGGGTGGAGCACTCGCAACGAGCCGCTCGTTGCTCGTTACGAGCGCCTTGTTTCCCCATACTGATTGCACGGAACGCTCGCCGTGTACAATACGTTACATTACGCCCCGTAACGCCGGTCAGTACTCAGCTTAAGATGTCACATCGGCAAACTTCGTAAAACCGATCATTTCCGAACTGAGTCCGACATCAAGTCTACGACTGTGTATTAGTGCAATAAAAAATATCTTTACGCTGACACAATAAGTATCGGTCATTCCCATATACCTCCACCCACCGTCAACGCCACCACTACGGCAAATGGTTTTTTTAAAATGTCCCATTGTTCACCTTTGGTGTCGTTTCAGGGGTCGTAATTGGGAATTACCACTCTTTTCGTTCCCATTTGCCTCCCGGGATGGGAAAAATGAGTTCATTTGCCCCCATTATTGGGCGTAGGTAATAGTGAATAGAGCGATGTGGTATCAAACATTTAACACGAATTTCAATTAAAATGGATGACATGTATTTTTTAATGTTTATTTATAAAATACATATTGAAAAAATAAGAAAAACTAATCCCAATAAGTGTGAGTGGCGCCAACATTAGCGGCTGCCATTGGTTGTTCGATCAGGTACAGCTATGTAACTTACTAATCATTTAATAATAATAATTTATTTGATTCACAAAAAATATTACACACATTATATTATCAGGTTATTAGGCTAACGGTACTCTGTAACTTAGGAACATCTGCATCCGAACTAGGTGTAAACCTGTATCTCAGATTACAGCTCTCCCCTCAGAAAAATAATCTATGACATTGTATTTAGCCAATTTACAATATGTTTTTCGATAGTCACATCAAGAACGTGTGCAAGTGAGTGTGTGAGGTGACGTGATTTGTGACAATATAATGGATGTGTACGTGTGTATGTAGGTGTTGTGTGTGTGTGGTTGTGTTGTACTGTACCTACTTATTGCAGTATTATACTGAACGAATAATTTAATAACAAAATGTATAGGTACATAAGAAACCAACATTGATATTGTCAATCTGTCACTCTCATTATCAATTCAGATGCTGTGAATGTTACTGAGCTCAATTCAGCTGTGATGATAATATTCTCAGTGAGTCTTTAAGTAATGAGACGAGATAAAGGAATAAATTGATGATTAATTTATTACGACATGAATCAGTTCATATTTAATCAAGGGCAGAAACGCAGCGAGATATGTTTTTAGTGTTCCGTAGCCAACAAGGAACCCTTATAGTTTAGCCAAGTCCGTTCGTCTGTCTATCCGTCTGTCCGCAGATTAGCTCAGAGACTCCTAGTACTAGAAAAAAAGAAAGAAAGAGGAGCTCGTGGCTAAAGAGGAGCTCGTGGCTAAACAATTACAGCCACATAGACCGATCTTCCGGGTTAAGCTACGCTTGCCGAGGTTGGTCTGTGGATGGGTGACCATTTACCATAGCGAGTTTCCTCCGTGCCTCGGAAAGCACGTAAAGCCGTTGGGCCCGGCTGTCATTTGTAGATCTTTGACAGTCGTTACTGTTGGTCAGAAGCCAGAAAGTCTGACAACCAGTCTTACCAAGAGTATCGTATTACCCAGTTACTGGGTTGTGGAGGTCTGATAGGCAGTCGCTCCATGTAAAATACTGATATTCAGCTGCATCCGGTTCGACTGGAAGCCGACCCCAACATAGTTGGGAAAAGGCTAGGCAGATGATGATGACTCTTAGTACTAGAAAGCTATAATTTGGCATGGATATACACATAAATCACGCCATCAGGCGGATTTCCCTATAGGCCAGGTAGGCCCGGGCCTAGGGCGGCAAAATTTAGAGGGCGGCATTTGGAGCGATATTTTTTTTTAGTAGTCGCTCCTTCTGTGACGCTTTCCGCCAACTCAAACTCAATAAACTCAACTCAAATGTAAAAACTCGAGTGTAAAAACTCAAAAATGTGTGCGTACCATCTCGTAAAAAATTAACAGAATAACGATTCATTGTTACTTACAAATAGAAATGGTAAGCTTCAGTATTTGAAACACTGATTGAGATAATTTTATCATTTACTGACTTTCGTTGTTTTTTATTTTAATTTAATTCCTACCTATAGTTTTTTTTTATTCTTGACTAGCTTTCGCCCGCAGCTTCGCTTGCGTGAAATTTTCAACCCGTTAGTGACGATTTTCGATACAAACTTTCATCCCCTATTTAACTCCCTTAGGGGTTGAATTTCGAGAAATCCCTTCTTAGTGGATGTCTACATCACAAAAGGAACCTACTGTCAAAATTTCAAGTTTCTACACCCAGCGGTTTAGGCTGTGCGTTGATAGATCAGTTAGTCAGTCAGTCAGCTTCTCTTTTTATATATATAGATTTATTTATTCTTGAATTACAGCTAGTAGGAGGCGGCAATATTTCATAGGCCTAGGGCAGCCAACGTATTAAATCCGCCCCTGCACGGCCCTAGATAGTCAAATTATTAATAAAAGGTGGATGGATTGACTTTAAAAAGTAACGTTGCTGATTGATCATTCGAAAGTATGTAAACAATGCCAATCACATACATTTCATTGAATTATGACAACGATTGTATAAACAAACGTTGTCTAGGCCCTCTAATTTGTATGGAAGTCACGATCGGGTGCGTTGTAAATCGTCGGGACAGCGATGCTAAATCGCACTAAGAGGCCCTGCAGACTACAGACTAAACTACCGCACGATAATTGTACGATTAGAAATTGAATATGGGAAATCGAATCTTCTAGTGTGCGCACTCTCATATTTCCTTGTCCCGATTAGGATTTAAGGCACTTCAAGCAGCGAAAGTGGTGACAAATTCGAAAAACTTTTATTAAGCAACTTATTTCGTATGTACGCACGGCTACAGATCAAGCTACATATTTCCAGTTTGGGCCCCAGGTTTACCTGAGAGGTGTCATACGAGTTCTCAGCAACCAATAACAGGAAAGCGTGGTCAACTAAGGCCTTCACCCTTCACATTCTGAGAAGAGGGGTAGCGTCCCTCGCAATGGGACAGAAATGGGCTAATTATTTGCGTACTTTTTTTTTTATCGTGTTAATATCCTCATGGATACCCTCCGGCTGGGGAAGGCGCAGGGTTCTCTTCAGGGGACTCTTATCGGCTAAAAACCCACGGTGTTCCTTCTCCTGACCCTTGGCCGGGGTCACGGGATTCGCAGCCTACCTGCGATCACGAGTACCTACTTTAACAACCACACTGCGATCGCCAACTCGCCTGCCAAGCGTGGCAATTACGGCAAACCCCCTTTTGGGGAGGCTTATGTCCAGCAGTGGACGTCTTTCGGCTGAATGATGATGATGATGACCTGCGATCATATTAAATGCAAAACTCGTAGTCTACTGGTGACACAGATTGATTCTGCATGGGATTTATTCAAAACCTAATCTTTTCTTCTTAACTTAGTCAGTTTAGCGCTCCGTGTTAACCGACTGCGCGGAGCGATATCGATCTAGTCGTGCCCGCCAACTGTTTTGCCGGGCTCCCATTCATTTATGCATAGCACTGAAATGTTCTATCACATATAATTTTTAGTCAGTCAAAATTCCGTGCTAGATTACTCTATACTAGTAATAGATCATGAAGTTTTAAGGAATTACACGAATTCGTTTACACCCTGTATAATCATAGAAGTACCTACGTATGCATGGTCATGATATAGAGTCTAGCCACCACCAGTTTGGGAACCTCTGGTCTAGATTCTAGACCAGAGGTTCCCAAACTAGTCCAGGGGGACCCCCAGGGGTCCACGGGAGACTCGACGGGGGTCTACGTTGGCGTGACAAAAAGACCTAATCTTCACATTTTATATGGTAATATAGTAGAAATGTAGCTGCAGGGGGTCCACCGGAACCAGCTTTTTGAAAGTGGTCTATAAGAAAAAAAGTCTGGGATCCGCTGATCTAGACGTAGCGTATGTTCGATTCCCCGAATTTAAATGAATTGGGTTATTGGTAACGAATTTCCCAATAGTACCTATAGAATTGAAATTGCATCCGACAAATGGCGATAGCTTTTCTACCAATAAGTCCAATTCGATAATTTCAACGAACTGGGAATATTTCATTTCCCAATGGGTCTTCAGTGTCAATTGTGTAGGTAGCGAACGTAACTAGTACGTTTGCGTTAAATATGAACAAAAGAGAGATTGCCAACGCAGGAGTAGTGTAAGTTAACTACAAAAGTTGCAATGGAGCCTCAAAATAAGAAGATAAGGGGAGTTAAGACCCCTTACTTCTTCGGCAATGAAAAAAGCTTCTATTGGTAAATAAAACGATTCGTTATCGGCCATAGGAACCGGGCCTATGCTGTAGACAGTAAATCATAGAAATCCCTACTAAATTATGTAATAAAAATTAAATGCGAACGTAACTCTGTCTGTCTGTGACGCTTTCACGCCTGAACCGCTGAACCGATTTTGATAAAACTTGGTACAGAGATAGTCTGGAACTTGGAGAAGGACGTAGACTTTTATCCCGAAAAATACGGAATACGCGATAAACGACATCCACGCGGGCGAAGCTGCGAGCGACCTCTAGTATCCAAATATAAAAATGAATTGCTGTTTGTTAGTCTCGGTAAAGCTCGAGAATGCCGGGACCGATTTGGCTAATTTTGGTTTTGAAATATTTGTGGAAGTCCAGGGAAAGTTTAAATGGTGAGAAAATATAGAAAAGTTGCGAGGAAAATAGTAAAAACAACAATTTCATTTTCCCATACAAACTGTTCCTACCTGTCAAACATTTGATGTTCGTCCCGTCGGTACGGTAAACTCGGGGATTAAAGAACATATTATTATGGGTTTTGAATCGACAACATATATCCACAATATTCGGATCACGTATTTAGATCGTATTTAGATTTTAAAAATGCAAAATATTATCACTATGACAAAGAATTGACCTATTGACGTGGCGTTGCAACGTATGCCGGGTACGGCTAGTATCCAATAAATACTAAAGACGTTTTTAATTATCCTTAGCACATACATCTATAAATAAACATATGTCTAGACGAACTAATAAAACGTCATGCAATTATGATTCCACAATATGATAAACATTGCACAATAATTTCTAATGTGCATTGCAAGCTATCATGTCCGATCGCTCCATTGGCAACCAAATGGCTTGGACAGGCGGGCGTGATGCACGATTTACATACACATTTAAGTGTCGCGTCGTGTACAACTGTGTATAGCCTGGCTATTTAAATTTTGTCTACAAGGTAAACAATCCTTTGGTAACGACCAAAGGATTGTTTAAACATTCATTTTGCTTGAACAGGTTCACTTTACAGTGAACCTGTTCAAGCAAAATGAATGTTTGAATCTGGACAGATAGCAGACACAATTGTTAAACAATGCCGATGTTCTTAAGTGATTCACGAGACAAGGAAAGGGTTAAGAATCCATTTTATATTCATCCATCCAAAATTTTAAGTGCTGGGTACTTGTCGGTGTAGCTATCTTCATCTTTCTTTATCCAGAGCCAATTCCTTAATTACTCTGTATTGTTATCACCAGTGGTCGGAAAAAGGTGAGCTAATTTACCTAAACTTCAAAGAACAGAGACAAAAACTGGAGACTGCCTTACGACAACATTTTTTTTCGTAAAAATGATTCCGGGTTTCGGGACATCACTAAAGTACATTTAATATTAATGTTAATAGTACAGAAAACAATTAAATTCGTTTCCTGTTTTTTCCCAAAATTGTCACAAAACCAGATGACACGTTTTTCATTGTTTTTAAAAAAGATTATGTTTATTGTTTTTAAAAAAAGCGATGGTCTTTTATTTTTTGAAAACAAATGAAAGACAACCTCAGAAAAAATTCTCCCGAAAAAAAAATTTGTCGTAAGGAAGTCTCCAGTTTTTGTCTCTGTTCTTTGATGTTTAGGTAAATTAGCTCACCCTTTTCCGATCACTGGTTATCACTTTCGTTTTTTTTCTTATATTACTTGAATTCTATTTTCATCATCATCATTCAGCCAAAAGATGTCCACTGCTGGACATAGGCCTCCCCCAAGCATCGCCACATCCACCGGTTCTGTGCTCCATGTTGGAGGGGTTTGCCATAATCGCCACGCTTTGCAGGCGGGTTGGCGATCGCAGTATGGTTGTTACAGTACTCAGAGAACGCTGCTGCCCATCCTCTAGTGAATAGTTAGTCGCCTTTAACGACACCCATGATAAGAGTGCTATTCTTTACGTCCGGCACCATACGGCACCATTCAATTCTATTTTACATTACTTTAATCAAATTCTAATATTACTCGAAAATACCATCAGAAGTTGATATGACAATTTCAAGTGTCAACATTTTAATCCCCTTCAGAACCTTTTCGATAAGCAATAGTCGACCGCTTTGGTTTGTTATCTCTTTCCGTGCAGGATTCTCGTAATGATAGAAAAAGAGACGATAAACTGACTAATCGAATCAGGAGGCAGTTTGGCTTTACTTTACCGTAGAGAGAACTCACTTTCGTAACCGAATACTCGTCATTTCCCTTTGCAATTTATCATCATCAGTCTAAAGCAGTCCATTGCTGAACATTAGCTTCTCCAATAGCACGCCACTGAACTCAATCCATAGCTTTTCTCATCCAGCTGCTACCAGCCACCTTGCGAAGATCGTTACTCCACCAAGCCCGAGGGCGTCTCACGCGTTTACCGATTCGCGGTATCCACTAAAGAAAACGTCTTCCCGAAGGTGCATCGATTCTCTAGTATGTTCAGTCCATGGCAATTTCTGCTTGCTTATCTTATGGGCTATGTCGACTACTTTGGTTCTATGTTGGATTACCTCGTTTCCGATTCGATCTTTGCAATTGTTCCTCCAAAACAAGTGCTCAGCACTATGAAATAATACTTAGTCCTTCAAAGTTTTCAAAGAATCAGTCTCACTACAGGTCCCAAACAAAGATCCAAGGTTGCAACTCAGTTCTTCGAAACTTATAAGAGACTCCCTTTGTACACTAATTGCAACAAATATCTTGTTACATCATTAAAACTTTAGGAGTTTTGCATTCGAAAATGTTTTTGTTTCCAAACTTTGGAGGGTTAAACTTCGCTTCGATCAGTTTTCAACATTAATTTTGTGTTTTAGTTGTTGTTATCGTGGCTAAAAGTGGTATTTTTTGGCAGACTACTAAAAGGAAAGGTTACGGGAAGAAATTGTCTTGAAAAGCGTGCTTTATAGGTCAATTTTTTTTCTGTAAGATATTGCATTAATTCAAGTGAATGCGTCACTCTTGTCGCTTTCAATTTATGGCTGGCTTTCCACCAGAGCTGTTCAAGAAAGCTGAGCGGTGCGAGGACGTACAGTGGAGCTGTAAAACGGCGCGACTCTTGCCACCAAAGCTGTGCGTGGAAGCTGAGCGGTGCGAGGACTTGCAGCATAGCTGTAAAACGGACTCTTTTCACTAAAACTGTGCATGGAAGCGGTGGGCTAAGAGTTTATGGAGTAGTCTAGTAGCTCGCTTAACCTCACCAGCTCCCACGCATCTCTCGCTCGAATACCTCTACTGCTCACATCCCTCGCACACATCTCTCGCTCGCACAGAAAGTACAAAAACTTTGTTCTACTAAGTCGTTGTCCACCGGAGCTGCACTGTGCCAGGGTAGGAAAATGAAGCAGTCCTATTGTTGGATTTTTTCCTTGCTAACCACTCCAGTTACTCGCACAGCTCTGGTGGAAAGCCAGTATTATCCACACTTTAGTGCTCATTAGAATAAATAAGAGCATTATCAATGCCCTTCTCCATATTATTGGTGAGTTTTTCATTCTACGTGGAGTAGCTCACCAGTCAGAGGGCTTAGAGAAATCTTTACAAAAGCATTAGAAACAAAACAATTGGACGAAACAGTCTTGGATGAAAAAAACGAGGAAGATGCCAGGTTGAAAAAGATTAGTATTGCATTTAATAAAATGTTCAACACAATAATCTTGCTTTCTCGTAGTTATGAAATTCCAGGATATTAATATTTCTAGATTCCTCCGAGAAACAACACAAGGCTGTTTTATTCTTTTTCTTCAGCTTTGTTGATGGAAATGGAGTGTTGATATCAGAATTTTCCAACTCCTTACATACTTTTTTTTTCTTAATCAAAGGCGTTTGCTTTTAATTTAGCTTCGTTTTTTATACAGCATGCCTGGTTACTCGCTTTACATCCGAAAACGTGTTTTCAGATGAAAAACAACTAAAAAGTCATGTTGTATAATCAGTAAATAAAATTAAAGTTGGATTTCTCTATCTTCTGTTTTCTTTTATGTCTCGAGACCAGTAACAAAATTCAAAGAAGGTGACTAAGTTGGTGCAGTGGCTAAGCTATTGGCTTCTGCGCTACGGGTTTGCGGGTTTGATA
Source organism: Amphipyra tragopoginis (assembly GCA_905220435.1). Lineage (NCBI taxonomy): Eukaryota > Metazoa > Arthropoda > Insecta > Lepidoptera > Noctuidae > Amphipyra > Amphipyra tragopoginis. The sequence continues at coordinate 4,973,827 of HG991997.1, read as the reverse complement.
CCCGCACGGAACAAATATTTGCTGTCGTGTTTGTGAGTGTGAAAACTGTCTGTAAACGCACCCATGATATAGGAGACATACTTATGAGGGAAAGTTTTAAAAAAAAGTATACAATACAGTACTCTTTATTGTACACAAAAATAAACAAGAAACATTACTATAAAAATAGAGATGTACAACGGGCGGTCTTATCTCACTAGGCGATTTCTTCCAGACAACCTTTCGATGGACATGAAGCGCAAGAAAACAGAGAGGGGTAGTTCAAAGTATTAATTGCTTCAACTTATTGCGTCAATTATTGTGTTCATTTAAAGTTTCTATTGTCGTTCCTCTTCTTATATTGCGCTTTCCAACTAATTCCACATTAATAAAGGGACAAGCAGCTATCAAGGCCACAGTGACATTCTATTCCTAGCATGCATCTGTCATAGTTTGACTGATTACCAAACGTGACGTCACAGTAGCGAGACGGATTCATGTGCATGCTTAAAATATTCATAGCACGTTCCGTTTTGTTAGTCTGTTTGGTGGGTAAGCAGGGATGCTAAGACACGTGTTATGAGAAAAAGTATAGCTCCCATTAGGAGTATAGATAGTCCTAGATAAAGTTAAATACTTTTTGCAAAAAGGTTCCCCATGACGGGCTAGAACAGAAGTTCTCAAACTTATTTCGTCTACCGCCCAGTTTGAGAATCAATTATTTTCTAGCGCCCTCTAAATTGTTTAACATTATCACATCTTAACAATCACCATCGAAATCATTACTTTTATTATTTATTTAAACTTCATGTACATCGGTGGTACACAAGGTGGACTTAATGCCATGGGCATTCTCTACCAGTCAACCTTAAGGTACAATTCCGTGCATTGCGGCCGATCGCAGCCGCGCGCGATCGATCGCATGCGGCTGACGCGCGCGGCTATTGCGTCAATAGTCAGAATATGAAAATGTATGGCACCGCTTCCGAAGTCTGCGACAGACGCGTGAGGCTAACGACAGATTAGTCAGTATATTATAGACACGACTATTGACGCATTAGCCGCACGCGATAGAGGGCGCGCGGCTGCGATCGGCCGCGATGCACGGAATTGTACCTTTAGGCTCAAAAAAACTTTTACCGTCCTTTACCGCCCCCCGGAGGTCTCTAGCGCCCACGAGGGGGCGTTATCGCCCACTTTGAGAAAGACTGGGCTAGAATATAAAACTTTTCACCGCACGCTGGGAATAGACGCGTGTTGTAAGATTATACCCAGCACACTTGGTGGTAGGATCTACAAGGTTAGTCCGAAAGGGGGTACTAATCCGCGGGCCACTTAACCCTTTAACCGCCACAGTCGGATATATCCGACAATTTTATTTACCTTTATTTATTTATTTATTTATTTATACTTTCGCACAAACTTTGTACAGCGGCGGACTTAATGCCTTAGGCATTTTCTACCAGTCGACCTTAGGGTGGTGCAGAGAAAAACATGGTAGGTGCACTGAAAAGAGGATATGGATACGCTATTAAAAATTAACAAAGTTATTGGAAACATTTTTGGCAACAATATTACCAACTTATTAAAAAGATATTTACGTACATGTTTAAATACAATAATAAATATTTATACATACGATATTATATACCTAAGCATACATAAATATATATTAATTAATATACTATACAATACATACAAAAATATATAAAAGGATAAATCAGCGCTGAGATGATTCTGCCAATGCCTTGTGAAGATGTTCACGTAACTTAATTTTAAAGGTATAGCGACTGGTTGCCATCCTGATTTCCAAGGGGAGTGCATTCCACAAAAGAATGGACTGGACGAAGAAGGAAGAATGTATAAAGTCAGAGCGATGAGAGGGACATTGAAGGAGACGGTTGTGTGAAGAGCGAAGATTTCTGTCATGATTGGAGCATATGTACTGAAAGTGAGAAGTTAAATAAGTAGGGGAAGTGGGAGAGTAGAGAAATGAGAATAGAGTAGTCAATGCCCTTTGGACTCTACGTTGGCGAATAGGCAACCATTTAAGAAGCAACCGATACGCAGAGACATGGTCATATTTACGAAGATTGAAAACAAATCGAATGCAGTTATTAAGAAGGCGGTCAAGTTTGTTGAGAAGATCTGCATTCAGGTCATAGTAACACACATCACCATAGTCAATCATGGGAAATATTAAGGTCTGCACAAGCATTGCTTTCGTGTTCGACGGTAATAGGTTTCGTAATCGGTAGAGAGACCGCAACGTTCCAGTGACTTTCCGGCTGACATTAGTGACCTGGGCTTGCCAATGGAGTGTAGAATCTATGTGCAAACCAAGATCCTTAACATCAGAGCTCAGAGGAATAACCGTACCGTTGAACATAACAGATGTTAAGGATGCACTGTCCACTTTGCTTATATTTCGGGGGCTCCCTACAATTAGCGCTTGGCACTTCGTGGGGTTTACCACCACACCAAACCCATCAGACCAGTTCTTAATAGCCACCAAGTCCCGGTTCAAACTGTTGATCGCGTCGGATATACCGTCAACACTAGCTTGACAGTACAACTGCAGGTCATCAGCATAAAGGTGATACGCACACTGAAGCTCGGGGGTAATGAGATTGATAAAAATAGAAAACAGAAGTGGAGAAAGAATACCGCCTTGAGGAACACCAGTTTCTAGGTCACACCAACTTGATGAAGACTCACCCACATGAACTGATTGCTGACGTTCCTGAAGATAAGAAGAGAACCATTCCAGTGCCTCCTGAGAGACCATAAGATAGGAAAGAATGGATAACAGGATGTCGTGACTGACGGTATTAAAAGCATTAGAAAAATCGACCAATACTAGGACCGTAACTTTGGTGTCCTCCATGCCAGCCCTAATATCGCCAGTCACTTTAAGGAGGGCGGAAACGGTACTATGACCAGGCCGGAACCCGGACTGAAGAGGACTAATGAGGGAGTTATGGTGGATAAAATGGGAGAATTGTTTGTGAACACAGCCCTCAAGCACTTTGGATAAGAAAGGAAGAATGGAAATTGGACGGAAGTGGCTGAGAAGAGAAGGGTTAGGAATTTTAGGAAGGGGACGAACATAGGCTTTGCACCATAAGGAAGGGAAGACTCCAGAGTAAAGGGAGAAGTTGATAATATGGGTAATTGCTGGAAGGAGATGGTCCAGAACTGCTACAATCATATGGCGGGTAATATTATCGCAGCCCACCGCTTTGGATTTAATGGATAGGATAATCTTTTTGATGTCTCCGGGGTCAACTGGAATGAATTTGAAAGGATCAATATTAGGACGCGTTAGACCAGATATGTAACTGAGAGTTTGACATTTGGTTTGGCGATCTAGAGTAGGGGCAGTGGAGAAATGGCGGTTAAGATCATCCAAACCAATTGTGTTTGGGAGGTCTAAATCTCGCGGTCTGCCGATGCCCAGAGTTCTAAGGAATTTCCAAACATCGGCAGGCGAAGAGGAAGTGATATTATCTTGAATATGGCGGCGTTTCGCGTTGCGTATCATCTGGTTACACCGACCTTTATATGGATAGAAACGGGTAAACACATAACCGACGTGGGCAAAATGAACAAGAAATGTTATGTCGGATTTATCCGACTGCGGCGGTTAAAGGGTTAAAGTATCACTGATGCTTATTTCAAAGCAAGAGTTAAAATTTCAAAGATCGATGATTTTATTTCCATGCAAAATTATTTTGATTGTAGTTTTTTCAAAAATTCTTTATCCCTGCTTAAGTTACGAATTCAGAAAATGGTGCTTCTAATTCATAACTCCAAATATGACCTAAAATGCAAATACAGCTGTACCCCAAGTGTGAGTTTTTTTACGTTACTACTGTAGTTGCGTCACGCCAAAAATGTAGGTATGAAAATTTAGGCAGAGCCTCTAGCGGTGAATAGCGAGACTAAAAATTTGTTTGACATTTTTGGCGTGACGCAACTACAGTAGGTAGAAACGTAAAAAACTCACACTTGGGGTATGTACTGTTGTGTTCTAAATTGTTATGCTCCAACAAACTTGTTTACATTTTTGCGAAACGAAAACAAAATATTATTTTAGAAATTACATGAAACGTAGCAGCATCTCAATTACTTCCCACGTAACATAACAAAACATCACGCTTGCATTCCGCGAAGGGATGGGCAGAGGTGTACAGTACACCCTCATTTCATCGTCATGTTTAAGTCCCATGTAATAGGGGGCGAGCTTATTGCCATCAACCGGGCACAAATTCAGTCTCCAGGCTGCTACTGAGAAATTCCACACGGAAAAACTTAATAACAATTTGCCCGACTTGGGGATTGAACCTAGGACCTCACGTTCAACAGTCGCGCTTCCGACCATTAGACCAACGAGGCACTCAGTTACTTCCCACGTAATTGAGCAAAAATATCAATGAACTTTAAAATGTCAGCAGATCGCACGGTCGATTTAGATAACGGTACATTATGATCAAAGGCTGCATAATGCTGGTGTAAGGGGTCATTAGCTGCGGATGAGTCCACACAGGTGGTAGAAGTAAAAATGCGTAGATCAGAGAGTGTAGTTTTTTGTTTTTTATGCATCTTTATATGACCACTTGGCAATTGAACGACACGTTTGGTGCAGTGGCTAAGCGATTGGCTTCTGCGCTACGGGTCGCGGGTTCGATTCCCACACGGAACAAAAATTTGTATGGCCTACAGCTAGTTGTTTCGGGTCTGGGCGTTTGTGTATGTGAGATTTGTGTCTGTAAATGCACCCACGATACAAGAGAAATCTTAGTGTGGGGCAACGATATACTATTTAAAAAAAAAAAAAAAGTCGACGGATAGGTACAACTGGCGAGGCGTAAGCTGCGCTTTGCATTTGTGTGAGTGCACATAGAATCGATAGCCAAAAAGCAGTATAAACCGGTTTAAACCAAGCAAAGGACGCGTCTGCATTCATTCTCACACAAATGCAAAGCTCAGCTTAGGCCTCGCGGACGGTAGCGCTTACGACACCAAGAGGTATGCTGATGCGTTGCCAACCTTAGAGACAAAGTTGGAAAGTCTCATGTACGGTCGCGGACTCCAAATGTTTATTAGATTTCAAATTCGATTCTTTATCACACTGTGCGCAATAAGGTTTAAGATGTCATATCGACCTTATAAAAAAGTAATGTGCAAGCAATTATAGACCTTAGGGTGGTAAACATTTCAAGTCCCCGATTGTACCTGTAATTTCAGCGGCACCTATACCGTTCAAACCGGAACACAGTAACGCTGCTTAGTGGCAGAAACAGGTATGGAGTTAGTACTTCCCTGGACGAACCCATTCACAAGAAGCTCTACTACGTTTAGAGTAGTAGAATATGCGGTTGGGGTGATGTATGATGCACAATTAGCCCACTATTATCCTACAGGTGTGCACGGGCCTATTCTTAGAATAAGTCTAGAGCTTAGTCCACCACGCTGGCTTGGTGTGGGTTTGCTGACTAAAAACACCGTCGAGAACTTTTTGGAGCCCTCTAAGTGGTCAGACTGCACTAGCGGGTGCGGGGGCGGGCGCGGGCGCTTAGGTCTTGGCGTCTGTGTGTTCACAGTAGTGCCGAACGAGCTATCGTACGACGCTTCGGCAGGTGAATCAAAATGGTTTAGAACCACACGCGCAGTCACCTAACAGACGCTATATCACTGTGAACGATACGGGCGGACTAAGCCATTAGAAACATCCGCACCACCCGCACCCGCGCCCGCCTCATGCAGACGCGCGCCTCGCGGTAGCACTGTGAATGCAACTGGCGTCTACATACATTTTGATTTACACGCGCCCGCGCTAGAACCCGTGCCCGCCTCCATTCTGAAAGAGTACTTAGAAGTGCAGGTTTCCTCACGATGTTTTCCTTCACCGTTAACGCAAGTGATAATCAAATTCTGTTCCGCACTTAAATCGAATAGTCAGGGGTGCGGGCCTGACCAAGGAAAGAGCGGAGAGGGAGAGAGAGGCGACGGCCACTCTCCCTTCCCGCACCAGTCGCACCGGGCGCCGCCGGAGGGTGCGCGACGATCCACGGCCACCCTAGTGTGTGGCCTGCGGGCGGCGGGTTAGGGGACTCGTCGCTCGACCAGTAACAGGCCCGAGAAGGCGGCGCACAGTGTTCCGTGCGCGCCTCTCAGGAGGACGTGGGGCTAGGCCCCACAGAAGAAGAGGTCCGCCAAGGGCTGGCGGACCGAGGCCTGCCGGGGTTGCGGTGCATGCAGCTGCGAATCCCGCGACCCCGGCCAAGGGTCAGGAGAAGAAACACCGTGGGTTTTTAGCCGGTAAGAGTCCGGCATATCCCTTCGCTCTCCCCGGGCGAAGGTCATCCATAAGGACTTTCACAAGAAAAAAAAAATAAGGGGTGCGGGCCCTTATTGATGGCCTGACAGACAAACAAAGGGTGCAAACTATAACACCCCTCTCATTGCGTCGGGAGTTAATGAATAGAGCCGGTCAACTTTCCAAAGCATGAAAGAATTTAATTTCCATAATCGTTTCGCTTACAAGCATTAACGCTCGAAACTATTTGTCTGTGAAGGGTGTCAATAAATTTGCATAATGCGAGGAGTAAGGGCGCAGCACAAGTTCGGATGAGTCAACATTTTGTTAATGCCCGCATGCCGTGTACTCGGGTAGTTTTGTGTACAAGCCTACAGGTGCGTACTTGGGCAGGTAGAGGGTGCAACTAAGTGACTAGACGAAGAAGAGCTAGACTAGAAGAGAGTATTCTTTTAACAAGTCAGGTGACCATGAGAAGCCTGGAAATCCAAAAAGGAAGCCAAATGTGGAGTTGTGACTGCTAATGTGCTACTTAGGAAAGTCTTATACCCAGCATCCGTCTGCAGTTTAAGCTGAATTTAATAATATATTATTACAAAGCATTTAGGGATCTAACCAACTTCAAGCCAAGTGGTGAGAGGCGAGCGCAGCGTTAAGTTGGAAAAAACAGAGTGTGGGCGGCCCCGGGACGAATCTAACCGGTCCCGGATACAGAGGAACGAGCGGAATAAGGAGTAAAGAATGTCGTGTAGTTTTGTTTACAGATTTGGACTGGAGCCAGGAGCTTGCAAATGGTTTTTTGGTTACAGGATAGCTTAGACAAAGAATGGGCGCAGAGTTAATTTTGGATAAGTCAACATTTTATTAATGTTGTGTAGTTTTGTTACAGGCTCGGACTTAGGTAGGTGGAGGGTGCAAAAGGTTGCAACTAGATTTTGGTTCATCACAATCATCACATCAGCCCATAAACGTTTACCATGCTGTAGATGGTGTTCCCAATGACTGCTACACTGAACGGCCAAGGAGGAAAATTAACATAATCACCACACTTTGTACACGGGTTGCTGAATGCTGTTTGTTGTTATTAGCAAACAAGCGTACCTTTACATTAACTTAAATTGTTCAGTCCATCGACACGAAAGAAGAAGGAGGACGCTACTGTTCATCCTCTTGATGACTTCACGTGACCTCGTGAAACTATGAGATAAAAAGATAGAATACGCTTCTTTATTGTACACCGTAACAAGGGAAAATTATAAGTAAAAAGAATAAAGCAAGGCTACAATGGCGGTCTTTTTGCTAATATCTTTCAGATGGACTAGGCATCGGAACTAGGAATAGGAAGTCCCGAAAGATAGATCATGGAGGCAGTCCATGGTGTACTACTGCACAATTTAATCATATTCGAAATATAAATATTGCACCCATAGACGTTCCTAATCCGGTCCTGCCCCACATAACATGTTACAATAACAGCAAAATTAACAATCACCTGCAATTATCGTTCACACAACGATGTGCTGATCTTTTACGGCGGCAGCGCGGGCGCCGCAGATTACCATATTTGTTAGTACATTACTGAGCTTACTGGCCAGCTCAGGTACTCATAATGTTACGTTCTGTGAGCTGGTTTAGGTAGCAATTGTTATTTTGTTGTAACATGTTAAGATATTGCTGTACTGTGGTTCGACTGTGACTGCAAATGGGTGTTATTTTTAGGAGTGGTGAGATCGTATGGAGATGGGCTAGAATACAGGGTTACAGGCAAAGTCGTACTGAATATTAAAGGACGTTATTATTCAGGCCATTTTTGATGGATTTGATTCTGTGATGTGGTGTCCGAAACTTACCTAACCGTTCTGGAGATATTGAATTTCAAAGATATTTTTAAAAAATCCTTTATTTTTTGGCTTTTTTGGGATTAGAGCTCCTGGGGTTTATTTTTTTTGTATCTTGTTATAGATGTCAATTAATAAAAATGATTAACAAAAACTGAACCTACTTCTAACATCTTAAAAAGACTGCTCGACAACGGTTAGAATTAAAGAATTTTCACTAAGTGATTTTAACATACAAAAATGTATGGAACTTATTCTGCAAATAATTTTAAAAACTTCTACGTCTCTTTATATTCAAAAAGGTATAACATATTTCTGAAAAATAACGTCCTTAAATATTCAGTACGACTTTCCCTGTAACCCTGTATAAAACTTCCACACCGCACGCTGGGAGTAGACGTGTGTGTGTAAGATTCAACAAAAGCTAGCACGCTTGGTGGTAGGATCTTTACGGTTCGCCTGGGTATTGGCCAGCTTGGCAGCGAACTTTGGTGTGAGGGCCCTCACACTAAAGTTGGCGGCGGCCAAGCAGTTTACTGTGTTCCGTCGTGTGCACGTGAGGAGGAGTTCTAAGGGAATCCCTCAATATCCCTGTTACTTTGATTCGTGTGCTCCATCTTAGACCGGTGCGACTAGGGTCAAGCGCGATTCAGTTAAATAATAATAAAAAAGGCGTACGTATTAGCTTTTATGCAACTAATCACTAATAAAATTGGGATCCGGCTGCCAAACGATTAAGATTGCAATTTTGAAATAGGCTTTTTCCCATAAGACATCACAAGGAACTCCTAGTAATGGCATGTCAGCGTTCCTTAGGATAGTTATCCTAAATGAATCACGTCATCGTTCTTTGTGAGGTCCTTTGAGGTGTTGCCTCTTCTTAGCAGTGGGAAACGAGCGAAGGTTTTGACCCATACAAGCAAGTAGGCTCAGGCCAACAAAAGAATAAAACAAAAGAACTGCCCATCAATTTAGAACCTTTCTGATAAGTTAGTTGTCGACCGATTCGGTTTATTATCTCATTATGTGTACGAAAAAAACGAGATGTAAATCCAAATCGATCAATAACTGACTTATCGAATACATTTAGTACGATTTTGTAACCTCCGAAAACGGTTATAGTTTTCGTGAGCTTGCAAAAATATATCTCGCTTACACATCCGCAAGAAAAAGTGACAAAAATATTATTCAGTTTAGCGAGCTCACGAAATCTATTGCCGCTGCCGTTTTCGTAATTTGCTAACTAGTACTAGAGATACTGAATTAGGGAGCAGTTCTATTCTATGCTAGAGCTACCAATACAGAGAATTAATTGAGCCAAGTGGATTGCTATTTTATAATTAAGTTGACTTCATTAGGCACAGGGTCGGATTCAAATGTTTAGAGGCCCTGGGGCAACAAACAGTGGAGGCCGGTTGAAATGTTTTAAAAAGTATAATGACGGAATGGGGTTGTTTAGTAAATTGACCGAAAGCTTAAAGTGTAATAACTCACATGGTATCTAATGGCCGATTCGTATGATTTACCGAGCGTTATTGTTTAAAATTAAGTAATTTATATCTTTACCAATAATGAAGCAAAGAGTCAGAAGAAGAAGCAAATCTTTCCATAGTAGACCCTCCCATTCGTTAGCAGCTATCGCATAAAATTAGCTTACGAGTCTATTTATATTCTAAGTTTGGCAATGAAAAATGCTAACTATTGGTAAGCAAAACGATTCGTTTTTGGCCATAGGAACCGGGCATTAATTTGCTGAACAATTCGTTTCTCCGTAGGTACCTCGTGAACATGAACTTTTTTTTATTTGTCAGAACGGGTGCCATTAGTTTTTTAACCCGCGACGCAAAAAGAGGGGTATTTTGACTGCTATGCGTGTCTGTGTGTCTGTCTGTGGCACCATAGGTCTTAAACGGGTGAACCGATTTAGGTGCGGTTTTTTTATTTAAAAACGGGTTTTCTAGGGGTGGTTCTTAGACATGTTTTATCAAAATCGGTTCAACCGTTTCAGGGTCATCAGCTGTTTTGTTATTTGCGTTCGGGGTTTTTTAAATTTAATATTTATACGTAATTATATTTCCCGAGTAAGGGATGTGACGAAAAAAAAAACTTCTCTTAAGATGTGTTTCCTGTGGAGGCCCCGGTAACTACTAAAGCTTCTGTTTTCCTCTCCTAAGTCCGTCCCTGATTAGGTATCAGAAAAGTTGTGCTTGTTTTGTTCTGAACCACTACATGTTAATTAGTAGGTATGCTTGTGTTGGCCGCGAGAATTTCAGACATGTTTTATAAAAAAGTTAGACCGAAACGAGTTTCGAGTTTTGCTGTTTTCTGTCCGTAACTTATTGCTTTATGTACTTTGTGGTTTGCGCATTTTTAATTCGGGACATGTTGTTCTAAGTTGTTTTATAGGATATGCATGCCTAAATATAAAAGTGCTCCGTAGTGCACCGGAATTTTGTCAAATACTGTGACGAAGAATCTTAAAAATTCCTTGGATATGTTTAGAGGAAAGTATCGCTATAGATATTATTTGTTCTAAATTAAATAATAATCATTATCAAAACATATCATCAACATCATTAAGCCGAAATACGTCCACTGTTGGACATAGGCCTCCCCCAAAAAGAGGGGTTTGCCATAATCGCCACGCTTAACTGGTTGGCGATCGCAGTATGGTTGTTAAAGTACTCAGAAAACGCTGCTGCCCATCCTCTAGAGAATCCCTTAGACGCCTTTTACGTAGGAAGAGACGGGGTAGTGCTATTCTTTAATTTTCTTTATCAAAACATTTGAACATTTTAAAATTGATAAGTACAAATTCTGAAACATTATGGCTTGATGCTTGTATGGTTCACATTTTTTTTTGTAGGAGGCAAACCTTACACTGCTGCAATGCAGAATCTGATAACTGAAATCCGCGACGCCGGCACCGTGACTGTAACATTGTCCAACATTGTTCTATCCACAGCATTATGTCATATGGTATTCTGCTGTGGGGGGCAGCGGCCGATCGCGACTCAGTATTTATATTACAGAAGAGGGCAATCCGCGCGATCTATAATATGGGTCCTCGGGAGTCGCTTAGAGATTTCTTTAAAGAGATTAATATTCTGACGATGCCCTCCCTTTACATTTTTGAAAATATTATGTATGTACGTAAAAATCTGCCAATGTATAATGTAAAAAGCGACGTTCATAATATAAATACTAGGAACAAATATAAATTAGTAGTCCCTAAATTTAGATTAACCAAAACGAATAAGTCATTCCTAGGAAATTGTGTTCGATTTTATAACAAGCTTTCCAAAACAATTACGGATCTCACCGATGGCAAATTTATATCTTACGTTAAATCAGTTCTCATTAAAAAGGCATACTTTAAGATAAACGACTATGTTGACGATAGGGACGTGTGGCGCTAGTTCTTTTCTGCACATGTGGCTTCCCTGGAAACCATTAGTTTTTATATGTAGATTTATATAAGTCTATATTATTTAGATACGATTTTGATTTATCTCACTTCATAAAGAATTGATTTATGTACCTACTTACTTTTTTAATTTTTACTTTTCCTTTATGTAATTGCATAATTTTATTATTGTAAAACTATTATGTTTTTTTTTTTGTATAGAGTCAATTAATTTATTCACTTGACAGACATATCTGTGTTGCTGGGGAGTTTTTTGCGCCGTTTTTTCTTCACAGCAAAAACACTAGGAAGCGGTGAAGGGGGGGCTTTTTGTGGGATGCCTTTAATATTGTAAAACTGACGTTCAAAAAGAACTAAATAATTCTAGTCTATTTTGAATAAATGAGTTTTGAGTTTTATCTAACCTTTTTCCAACTACATTGGGCTCAGCTTCAAATCTAACCAGATGCGGCTGAATACCAGTATGTTGTATGGAGCGACTGCCATTAGACCTCCGCAACCCAGGTACTGGGTCTTAGGTCGTATCAAAACAACTGATCATTTAAAAAACTTAACGCAGGCACTGACCGTTGTCTTGTTGTATGACTAATTTCTTAAGAAGTGTTCGATTTGGGTTCGTAAGTATGAACGAATTATTAGATTCGTAGGTAGTACACATATTTATGTACTAGCTACGAATCTAATAATTGAGGAGTGTCTGATCATTTCATTTGTACTAGCAACGTAGCATTTTTTAATCGTATCTTTCCAATCTCAGACTGCACCAAAAGTGGCAATATCAATATAAAAAGATCCATAAATTCTTAATTTTGGTCAAAACAAGCTAAGTACTACTTACAAAAAAGTAAATTTACTAGAAAAATAGTTTCTGAGGTAAATACCTACTTTTGAACAGACACTCCTTAATTTAGGAAGAATGCGCTTCTTTTTACAAGCTTTTATTTAACTTGCAATGTTTGTATGTTAGTTTGTGTACCGCAAATCTTGCAACTAAATTTTAAAACACACACACAGGTAAATCTCGCGACAATCTTTTATATCATAAAAATTGTATCACGTAATAAATTGATGGGTTTGATTTAATTTTGAAAGAAAAGAAAGCAAATACATTTATTTAGCAGACGAAAAGGCACACAATATAAATTAAAGAACAAAAAAAGAAATTAGCAGGAAAGTGTGCCTCACGGTTGCGCCAAAATGGCCCAGTATTAAATTTTATTTTCTTCTTTTTAGAGAATTTAAATAAAAGCTTGTTTTTAAAAATGATTTTTTACGTTTAATTTATTTTATCCTTCATTTAAGTTAACACATACTTAGTTTGTTGAGAGCTTTGTGCCAGCATACTTAGTACTTATTATTACTTACTATGACTAAGAGTAAAGTTACGTAGGAATACGATGCAACCCGTCGTGCTCACGTCATGACATCATCTGCGATTCTAATGAAAGGATAGGCGATCGTGTGCTAACTATTGTGTGTTCTTACTGCTGTTAGAACATAGTGAGCGATTACCTTTAGTGTTTTATTATACTGTGTATTATTAATTCATGATAACGCTAGTGTGTGTGATTCTGAGCAGGGATGTTACGGAGGTGGTTTTATCGGAACCGAAGTCGGAGTCGGAGTTTTTAAATTTGGTTTGGCGGATTCGGAACCGGAATCGGGAGTCGGAGTCGGGGGCGGATTCGAAGGTGTTAGCAGAAGAAAGATGTGTTGAGGACAGGCCTAATAAAATAAAATAGTAAATACATAATTCAGTTAGCCTCTTTAATTTCAATTAAAAATAATAAACCTACGCGTAGACGATAAAAAAAATGCTTCGACCTCCTATTCAAAGCTCCGATTTAAAAGTATCGGAGCCGAAGTCGGAACCGGAGGTGTAATATCAATCGGAAGTTCCGACTTATCGGAGTCGGAGTCGAAGCTCCGTAACATCCCTAATTCTGAGCACTGCTGAAAGCTTAGAATTGTTAGGTGGGTATAATATCCTGCCGGGGTTGCGGTACATGCAGCTGCGAATCCCGCGACCCCGGCCAAGGGTCAGGAGAAGGAACACCGTGGGTTTTTAGTCGGTAAGAGTCCGGCATAACCCTTTGCCTTCCCCAGGCGAAGAGCATACATGAGGATTTCAAAAAGAAAAAAAAAACCGGCCAAGTGCGAGTCGGACTCGCGCACGAAGGGTTCCATACCATTATCTATAAAAACGGCAAAAAAATCATGTCTGTTGTATGGGAGCCCCCTTTAGTATTTATTTTTTTCTGTTTATTAGTATTTGTTGTTATAGCGGCAACAGAAATACATCATCTGTGAAAATTTCAACTGTCTAACTATCACGGCTCATGAGATACAGCCAGGTGACAGACGGACAGACAGACGGACAAACGGACAGCGGAGCCTTAGTAATAGGGTCCCGTTTTACCCTTTGGGTACGGAACCCTAAAAAAGGTAAGTATTATATGTTTTTTTTTTCAGAATAGCTCTTGCTATGGTAATGAGCCTAGTCAGGAAGGTTGGTAGCGGGACTGATTGACTGTGGTGCGCCGAATTAACAGTATGCTACCGTTTGGAGGTTTGTATGAAAGACACACGTGCGCCTTGTCGAGCGGTGTCACAATTATACACTAGTCGAACAATAAATCTACTAAATGTCTAACACAAACATGGTGAATCGTTGGCACACATATGAAGACAAATGTTAGAGGGTCGGGTCATGTTATCGTAGTTAATCTTTGCAAAAACTGACAAAATATTTGATAACAAAACCGAACATTTTAACAGTAACGGCCTGTCCACATCTCCACGTCCCAACGTCGTCAACGTGAAACGGTGCGGCGACGTGACACGGTGCGTTGACGTAACGTGCAAATTTACGTTACCGTATCGTAACACGTTCCGCCTCTAGCCGCAAGCGCGCACACGTATATGCGCTCCGCCCGCGCTCTCCACGCCCGCGTGTTAGTCGCCGTCTACATAGACATCGCTACATAGCATCGGAGCACATGCTCCGATGCTTTAAAATCATATCTTGCTGTTTCTCTTATTAAAATTCAGGATCTACATGGTCAACGATAAATCTAACAATGATCCTGACGTGCATTTTTACGATACGGTAACGTAAATTTGCACGTTACGTCAACGTACCGTGCCACATCACCGCACCGTTCCACGTTGACGACGTCGTGACGTGGAGATGTGGACAGGCCGTTACAGTTGTCGTAAACGCAAACTGACTGACGGTTTTGGTTCGTTTTGCGGTTTCGCAACAATTTTGTTAGTATGATTGGCTCTCCGTACAGCAAGCGGGCCCTGAGTATAATCCTACCTTAACATACCCCGTCATTTTCAGCATGGCGACGGCATCGATTTCGTAGATCGTAAACTCATTAGTTGAATATTTACCTGGAACAAGAAATAGAATGATTAGCTTTAGAGTAAATGTCAAGTAACTCTCATGGTGGAAAAATAAAAAGAAAGCCCCTTTCGTTTCAGTATTATATTAACTTAACACTAAACTTGAAACTTGTTTGTTTAGAATAACCAGCGGAATCAAGTGGTGTAGATTTTATAAGACGTTATTTTTTTTTCAAAAATAAGTTTAGACTGCCGCGATGGTTTAGCGGTCGCAAGCGCGTCTACTGAGCGTGAGGTCCTGGGTTCGATCCCCAGGTCGGGCAAAGTGTTATTGGGTTTTTCCGTGTGGAATTTCTCATTAGCAGCCCGAAGTTTGGATTTGTGCCCGGTCGATGGCAATAGGCCCGCCCCTATGGGACGTAAAAATAAACGGCAAAATGTGGGTATTCTATAAACCTCTGCCAATCCTTCGGGGAATACAGGCGTGAGTTTTTACCTACAGGTGTTAAAAAAAATTATCAAAGAATTTTGTGTGTATTGTATGTATATTATAAATTGAACAGCCTTCGTATAACAACTTTTTGAAATTCGTGTATTTTTTTTGTTACTTGCAAAACAAAAGTTAATTTTTTGTATTTAATATTTTTTACATCCTTTAGAATAAGTAGGTAATATATTCAGGCAGTTCAGATGAAAATCTTTTGTAGATCTTTTGTGTTTATAAAAAATAGCGCTATAAGTATATTAAATTATCTAATCTTGAACAAGTTCAGGTTCACCTGTACGAATACAGTTTAAAACATCCTTCCCACGTACACTCGCGGCCAGTTACTTTATATGTCGCAAGTACAAGCGAACTTGTATCAGAGGAATGTGCCAACAATGGGCTTCCGCGTGCCTCAGTGTATTGCTTCTGTGCGCGACTGTATTTAATATTTGTTATTAACTGTAGTTATGTGTTAACGTGAATGCTTTGAAGTTTTGTGTTAATGATGTTGTCAGCCTTGCCGGACTTCAGCCGAGCTAAACTGCGCAGCACGACATAATTTTGCCGTCGCGTTATCTCGTGTCGAGACGGGATATTATCTCGCGTCTGCATGAGATAACGCGATGACTAAATTATGTCGCGCTGTGCATGTTAGCCTGGTTGACTAACTGTAAATGACTATCATTGGGTGACAAATGAAACCGACGAATTCACGTGCAAGATGAGAAGGAAGCTCCTCTCTTTAAACATTGGTTACCGATCCATGCTTGACCACGGTGCTGCACGAGACCAAATAACCTATTCGTAAGCCACGCCACCTTCTAGGCCAGGGTTGGGCAATCTTTTTCATCAGGTGCCAGAAAAGCGCAAGAAATTTTTTAGGGGGCCAGAGTAAAATAAACATTTTGTTCTGCAGAATGTTACATTTTTGGCTCAAATAATTACGGGTATTTCTTAGGCCATACTCCGTTGCTCTAAAGGGAGGGTTAAGGGGCTGGATTAAAACATTTTGCAAACCGGAGTTGGCGTGCGGGCCGTTGTTTGCCCAACCCTGTTCTAGGCACATTCAAATTAGCCCTAGCGAGCAATGATCAAATGAAACAAGAGGATTGCTGATCTGATCTGAGACTTAGATATGAAGTTGGAAAGTCTCATGTGCTTGCAAAGTCACCTACATATTTAAAACCGGATACATCAATTCTGCTTGGTGGTAGAAATAGGTGTGATGGTAGTTCTTCCCCGGACGATTTTTTCACAAGGAGTATACTGCTAAAAAGTTCAAGAGCAAATTATCATATACTAGCCTTTGCCCGCGACTTCGTCCGCGCGAATGTCGGTTATTGATCCCTAATTTATTGATTATAAAATATAGCCTATAGCATTCAGGGATAACGTAGCTTCCTATTGGTGAAAGAATTATTGAAATCAGATTACCTCCTACATACAAACAAACAAACAAATTCTACCTCTTTATAATATTAGTATAGAAGTATAGATATGTTACGGCTAATAGCCGAAGTGCGGCTACACCTAGTTTTAGCCGGGTACAACTATGTGCAACCAGTAGCAGTTGGTTAGAACTAGGTGGAGCTTAAGTCGACGGAGCCCCGCTATGCGGGGCTCCTATTTCTGTCTGCAGGGTTTAAAGTAACCTAACACGAAGGGGATGACGGGGGCTTCGTTCGCTCGCTTCGCTCGCTCACTCTAGCCCCCGTCATCCCCTTCGAACCTAACCTATCCGTGTCGGGGTTACCCTTAACCATCGGTGTGCGGCTGCACCTAGTTCTAGCCGCTATGATGAAGGCTAAACCTAGTTCTAACCGAAGATAAGTAGGATAGATTTAAGTTTAACCGCATGTGGCCGGCTGCACCTAGTTGTACCCGGCTAAAACTAGGTGTAGCCGCACTTCGGCTATTAGCCGTAACATATACATAAGCACTCATATTGCATTGAAAACCCACAAAAGAATGAACGGTAGTTTAACTTTGTTTCATCATAATATTGACACAAACTTTTCAACGGAAATGAACAATATCAATAACATTAAACATCCCGGTGTCGCTTCTTCATTAAACCAGATTGCATTCATACATTGAAATATCTTCACCTTTTGACCGTCTCGTCTGTTTGGATAATACGACAAAAAAATCGTGTCCAATTCGCCCACGTCGGATGTATAAGTATATCTGTCCCCACGCACACTTTTTTTTCCAGATCTGTCCTGCTCATGGTCAGTGGGTTAAGGGTCACGCTTGGAAGTCTGATTGCTTATTACAGTAAGATGTGATTAGGATACAGGTGGAAACTTCTGGCCTCCACCTGCAAGAATCCCCTCATCAATATAGCGATTTAACGCATGTGCAATGCAGTCAGAACTTTAATGAACGTATGAAGTACCTACTTCACTTATTTGTTGTGTTTCTATAGCATCGTCATCGCCGTGCAATGTGACTGCGGTCTTAATGTTGAATATTAAGTGCAATCGTGGTCCAAAAGGGAATGCTTTGCCTTGAAAACGAAATGTACTGCAGCTAAGTGTTTCTGTGTTGTTTATTAAGAACAGCATGAAATGATTATTTTTAGAGCTTATGCAGTGATAGTCTAGTTGAAATCTTGTCTTCCATGCTGGAGGGTCAGAGTTCGATCCTCAGACTTTTCGCATTCACGTGCGGATCAGAATTTGATTATCACTTGCGTTACTGGTAAAAAAAACATTGTGAGGAAACCTGCACAACGGAGAGAGGTCTTAAAAGTTCTGTATGGTGTGTCCGACAACCCGCATTAGGCCAGTGTAGTGTACTGGAGCCTAAATTGTTCTCATATTGAGAAGAGGCCCGTACCACGATTAGGGTAAGCGTATGCTGAGCCGCAGGTGACGCAGCGCAGCACAGTACAGATTTTGCCGCGCAGGGCAGGCGAGGCAGACATAGGCCACGACCGCATGCTGCGACGCAGCTCGAAGACACATTCGAGTTTTAACTAGTACAAAGAATAGACGCTTTCGAGTTGACGAACGTTTTTTTTTAATAGTCTGGATGATTAGTATCATACAAACAAGGTTCATGACGTACTAATTCAATTAAATGTTCTGTCATTGCAATAAAATTCGAATTAGCGGTACAAAACACATGTCGACATGCACGCGTCGCGCAGAAATCTGTGCCGGCAGCCCGGCACTACAACGAGGCGCACAGCAGGGCAGACGCATGTCTGCGTCGCACGTGTCTGCGCCGCAGTGTACGCAGGTCTTAGTTCGTTCTACTCTGCGCTGCGCTGCGTGCACCTGCGTCACCTGCGTCTCAGCATACGCTTAGCCTTACCGTGCCCGTACCCATCAAGGCGACAGCAATGGGTTGAGTATGTAATCAGCAACCTAGAATATATTTTTATTTATTTCATCTTTATTTGTTGTGGAAGCTTGTAATTAGCAATAGCTGTTAACATATTGTACCATATTTCGTCGCATTAGAGTGAAAACCTCGAGAATGCAATTTGGTAATTTTTATTTTATCACGACTTTACAGGTGCTATGATTTATAAGAGAGCCGCTCTATGTGAAATTAGTTTGTAGGCACTGAAATTAGCCTTTATTGGACATATGTATAACATTCGTAATAAATATTATAATGGACTAGCCTTTGGCCGCGACTTCGCTCGCCTGAAAGAACCCATAAGAACCGTGCAATGACCAAATGCATTCCCGAAGTTTTCACTCTAAGGCGAGGAATTATTGTCTTTTTAAAAGTCTGTAAGTTTTCCTCAATATAAATAAACAGAATTACAGTTCTATTCAATGAATAAACAAAAGTAGAATTACTAACTAATGAGACAAAAACATATGATGTTGGGATGTTCCACCATATTTTGTCGATACCTAACTCCAGGGCAGCTCATAGTTTAATAAGGTTTGTGTTGTTACGTTTTACTGTATAGTGTTACTGTCTTAGAGCATATACCTAGTTACTGTATACTTAGTATTTATAAGGTCCGATGGGACTGGCATGTACATTTGTATAAAAGTCCCTAAACAAAATAAAGAGAGAAAAAAAAAAAAAAAGAATTACTAAAATTACAAGAAGCCTGGTTTTCAAAAAAAAAAATACCTGTACTAGTCTAAGCCTATCCTACAAGAGGTTTTTAATCACAAAACATTACCTTTCTGGTTACAGTGACGGCATCAAGAGTAGGAAAGTGCTTCATAACTTATTACAATGTAAATTACCTTACTATGACAAATGTATCAATAAAATAATCAATCATGCGAAGTCGTGCGTCGAATTACGACAATATTTTTTTTACTTTATCAATACTCAATGTTTCATACAGCCGATCTGACATATCGATGTTGCAAAAACGTACGGGAATTAACTTAAATAAACGGGTATTAACGACCAACATGGTGAAAGACGCGTCGTGTGACTTTTATTACGAAGACATAACGTTCTTATTGCAATGATTCACGCGTTTTCGTGAGATAAAAAGCCTGATACGGTCGATGGTATTCTAATACCGATCCAGTTTGTAACAGATATTGCACATAATCACTAATAAAAGTGAACTAAAATTAGTTTTAACACGACAGAAACTTTGGCTTATTATCACAGCATTTCGAATTCCTGATCAGCATACCAACAGTTAATAAAACCAAATAAGCATCGTCATTTCATATATATCCCCACCAAAAATAAACTGCTACCCTTAAAATATCACCGCGAAATTGCGTCGGCGTCGTTAAGCGAGGCACAGACTGTATTCTTAGAAAGAACGGTCATAGAACTTAAGCGGTCTATACACTGAGAAATTCAGTTAACTAACTTAGCCTTTTAAAGGAGAGTAAGGCACTCAGCTCAGTTGGCTGCCTAACTGGCCTAACCGGTCAATATAATAGATAATAAAGTCCTTTATTTATATTCTATACATATAATTTACATTTTTAAATATTCATATGTAAAAAAACGATTAAAAATAGTGTACCTAATATGTTCCCGTGGTACACCACATAGGAACAGGGTCCAAGCTGCCGGCGGTCAGGGCCTCAGAAAGAGGAACTTCCTGACGATGCGCGCCATGTCTGGGAGTACCGCTTTCTGTATCAAGCCCTTGATCCAGCCGCCTAACGAGAGCCTCATCAAATGTTGGCCAGGATCTTGGCTATTAAGCCATTGGCATTAACGACTGCTTAGTCAATCTCCCACATGTCGACAACCTCGTTTACCATGTCAAGTTATTTAATTTGTTTATCCTTCTCGGCTTTCACGAGATTCTCGTCATGCAGGACATGTTATATTATTATGATATGTTTTTTTTATGATATGTTTTTTACTTACAACACAAACAGGATTGATGTTGCGTCTCCTATCTTAGAGACAAAGTTGAAAAGTATCATGTGCCTGTAATTTTTATTCTACCAATGCTGCTTGGCGAACGAGAAATAGCGGCGGTATAGTAGTAGTTCTAGTCGCGTAGGGAGTGTTTATGAGAATTGCTAAAGGCGCACGGCACGAATAGTAAATGATTTATCATAACAGCTTGAAGTGTAGATCGTATTTTCTCGGATTCGGATTAGACGCAGTGCACAATAGTAAAATAAAAATGTAGCAGTGATAGCTTAGTGGGCTTCCATGCAAGAGAGTCTCAGTTTGATCTTGGCCTGCACTTCTGACTTTCGAATTCATGTGGGGATTAGAATTGGATTGTCACTTGTGTCAACGGTAAACATAGTGATGTAACCTACAGACCTGAGAGAGCTTCAAAATGTTTCCGATGGTCTGTTACTATTAATTCCGATAGTCTGCTAACCCGCACCAGCGTGGTGGACCAGGGCCTTAGCTCTTCTTATTCTGAGAAGAGGTCATGCCCAACAGTGGGACAGTAACGGATTGATTATGCAGTGCACAAGCGATCTCAGATTGAGGCCATTAATTAATGATTAACCATTGATTAAGATGTTATGTGGTCTTATAAGATGTCGATGTAAAACAAGATTATTGAATGATTTATTAATTTTATTAATTGTGTTTTTTTAAATGTTCTAAGTATGCCTTTCTAGGTTTAGTCTAGCTTTCAATTTAGTATTGTTTTTTTACATGATGTTGCTTCGTAGTGAATGTCATGTAATTGGAATTTAAATCAGCTTCTGTACTTCTAAACTTAATTAAACTATAAAATCACATCAAAAAAAGGAAAAAAAAAAACTCATAAACCATTACAGGCGCTTATGAAAAGTCAAACTTAGGTGCACGGTTCCAATTTGTCGTATCCTATGAAGAAGAGCCGGCAAGAAACTCCATGGTCCAATGTATGATGTAAATAATATGCTGTTGGTGTCATTATTATAAAAAACTATCAGACGATAAAGTGAAAAAGTTCTACCTCTTCACTCTGAATTAGTGCACTGAATTTTGTATACGGTAAAGGCCTGTTACAGCCTTTTTTTCCAAGTCCCTATTACAAGTTAATACAATAGTGAAGTAGGTAACATTGCCGGCTCTATCTGCAAGGAGGAATGTAGCTCGCTGTTCATGAATACGATATAGAACGTTGTTTGAACAAACTGGTATAAATGGATGCTGGCGCGTTTCTGTTGGGTATGTTTTATTAAGTGTATTATGCAAGAAGCAGAGGAGTGAAGGAATTGGCTCTGGATAGAGGAAGATGGAAATTGGTACACTGACAAGTACATTTAAATTTTGGATGGATAGCAAATACTTAATAAACAATAAAATGTTTTTAACTTTATTGTATTTGTGCGTATTTGCTCGACCGCGTATTTATTCAAGTAAGAACCCATCTCTAGTCTGAAGTATAGTTAAACATCTAATAATTTTATAGGGCTGTAAAGATACACTGCTGCTCATGAATATCTGGCTGTTTGTTACTACCAGTCATTTTTTCTTTTTTACTGCTGTTGTTTTAAAAGAGGAAGGAGACCTGAAGGATCTCCAGCCAATGGTTGTGAAGTTAAATACTTAACCTAAGATTAGCAGATAAGAGGAAGCATGATTAACTTATTTGATTGAATCATCATGAAAACTGTAACAGTAGCTAAAGCCAGTAGCATAGCAGGGGGGAGAGGGGGGGGGGGGGTCCGCGCCTTCTGCCACCGCGGTCTGTTGTCACCCATCAGTAGGTGACACCCGATCGCGGTTTAAACAAATAAAACATTACCAAAATTCATGAAATAATCGCGAAAATTACATATAGATTTGGTACATTCTTTCTTTGTTTTATTAACTGAGCTGCGTTATTTCTTTCGTTAGCCTCTAGAGTAGAACACAGAGTATTAACACGATCATAAATGACACTCGCGTTACTTGCTTGCAACGTAATCGTGGTCGGTCGGGTGTCACCTAAAGTGTGACAACAGACCGCGATGAAAACATAAAAACTTTAACAAAACCCAATTAACAGTTCATTCAAGGGGTGACACCATCGATATCCGCATTGGGTGTCACCTATGCTAGCCACGCCACTGGCTAAAGCTTAGTTTGGAAGGCGCGATGTCGCGACACGATAACGACCGCTTAGCATAGACCGCATAGACTAGCGCGTTAATACGTCATGTCTTGAATGTGTGAACAGTCAGTCAGTGATTAAGTTAATTGCGTGATAACTCGTTAATGTAGGCTTGACCATAAACAGATTAACCGCGTGCATCTATACAGGGTGGTAATTTGAGATGGGGCATGATGGGCAGCTACTTTAACCATTGTAGCTACAGGAAGACGTTCTTAGAAGACAACCCTTACAGCGGTTACGCACTGCATCCGATCCGGATTCGTGAAAATAAGAATATAAAAAACTCGGACCGAATTCGGATATTGCTTTTCGCACTATATCCGATCCGAATTCGTGAAAATACGGATCCAGAGTCTAAAAATCTCGGACCGAAGGCGGATATTGCTTACACACTAATCCGATCTCTGATCCAAATTCAAGCAATTCAGGGGCCATCTTTGGCGTATGTCCGATTTGAATCCGAGGTAATGCGAAAGCGTTCATACAAACAGTACTACGGCTACTTCGGTCCGTCAATATTTCTTCCGAATTGGAGACTCACGGATGATGGAGAGGAATCGGATGACGGAAGTCAGATCTAGTGCGAAACTATCATACAAATATTTCTATGACTACTTCGGAACGTATTTTCACGGATTCGGATCGGAGGCAGTGCGTAACCGCTCTTAACTTGTGGAATAATTTCTAACTACTAACACAGATTTTGAAAAAAATATACAGTCGGGAGAAAAAGGGCAGTATACATAAATCATTTTTATGATGCCAATCGATCCTAATTCCCATATGGATCAAAAGACTCCGCGCGACCAACTGAGGTTGGAGTACTAGAAACGTCAGAAATCGCAAATACTTATTTGTGACTAGCTGTGCCCGCGACTCCGTCCGCGTGGAAGTCGGAAAACAACATTGTGTCGCAGCAACTAAATAATCCATTTATTATAATAATAGACAAAGGCGTCCCACTAAGACACTTATATCTTTGAACCATTTCTTTATGTAGAGTTTCAGCTCCTCTTGATTGACCGTAAAGATTCATAAAACCGTAATACTAAAAACGTGTTGCTTATTTCTGTACATTTCCTTGCTAAAATGGATTATAATTGAATATTGATACTTTTATTGAAGATGTAACAAAACCATATCGCGATACAAAAATAGCTACAACGCCGTCTTGTTACAATCTGCGAACTAAATTATGATTTCATTCGAGGTGTGGTAGGTATAGAAAAGAACTTTAAATATTTAAAAAAAAAACTTATAGAAGACTTCATTTAATTTTAATAAGTTATAAATAGGTAGGCTAGGTACTGCTTTCAAAAAGTCTGATCTGGAAATCGAACCAACACAAACGCGAAAAAACATCATCTATATTTTTATTTCACCAATTGATATGATCGCTCCAATAAACATAGTGCCTGAAATTGATGGAAGACCATAAAAACTAACATTAAGTACCTACCTAACTTAGGTACATTTCAATTCAAACACTTATTTGTTGTTACTTCTTATTTCTTGCACTTCCTTCAATTTAAGACAGTGTGTTTGTTGGAGAGATTTGATCCTTATTATTGACCTTATAGATATCAATCAACAGGGGCCATAATATAATACCGGATGGTACATAAAGCTTTGTCAGTTCGATTCCCGGTTCAGGCAAAAAAATTAGTAAAAGGTAATTTCTTACTTTAAAAAAAAGTGAAATGAAGTTTCCTTTGACTGAAATTTGCTATTTTTAATATTTAAAGTACTTTCCCTCCATGGCCACGTCTTTGGAACATTACCTAAAGCTTAAAAAAACTCAATTAAATAAACTTAATAAAACGACGGCGACAGGCTTTGAATAGTTCTGACAATAATGAACAAAATAAAATAAAATGTAGAAAAACATTCCAAAAAGTACATTGAGTAGATAGAATGATTACGAAATACTAAATTTCAACGAAAGCACTGGGTGAGCGCTTTCCTTGCAAATAATCATGGCCACCGATTTTAATTTTAATTTGGACCTTATTTTCGGCATCAGCATTCCCAAAAAGTATGAACATTCAATGAACAAAAATCCTACTATTAGTCCACATCATGAATTAATTTTATTGTGAACAACAATAAGAAATTGACCTAATAAATTCTAAATAACAATATCTTCGTTTTTTTTTTTGTAAAAGCTTAGTTCCTTCTTCATAAGGATAGCATTTCATTAGACCTTTCGTAGACTGAGAATAGGTACCAATTCAACAATGAATATTAGGTAATTTGTGGATTTATTCGTAGTAAAATATTTCCTCGCAACATTATTTGATACACGTAACGCCATCTATTGAAAATAAACTAATACATGCTAAGTTCTTCTATAAAACTTAAAATTCGCATAACTTTTGATTTCGTGAACCGATTGCGATGAAACAAAAACCATATGTTACTTGGGGATAAGCACAATATATGTTTATAAAAGTCAACAGCATTGGGTCAGTTGTTTTTACGTGATGCTTGAACAAACAAACAGATAAACAGATAAACAGACAAACAGACAAACCAACAAACAGAAGAAACAAAATACAAAAATGTTAAAAATGGGTTCTTTTGGTTATTTTTTAACACCCCAACCATGTTTTTTCAAAATATTTGCTATGTACAGATACGCAAAGTCTACAGATTTGATAAATGTATAGAAGATATTGATTATTTGCATATCTTTTGAATGCGTGAACCGATTGCGACGAAACAAAAAAAATATGTTACTTGGAGATAAGCACAATATATGTTTATAAAAGTCAACAGCATTGGGTCAGCTCTTTTTACGTGAGGGTTGCATAAACATGCAAACATATGTTTAATCTTTACTTCCCTAGATGGCGTTGGCGTCGAATTAGATCGCGCTATGGTTTCGTTACCGCGCGATTTATAAGTTCTAGACAAAAATTTCGTAGTTACTTCTAAACCACGATTTTATTATATGTATAGATGGGGTAGTAATAACGGTAGCTACCTTAATCGTTGTAGCTACAGGAAAATGTTCTTACCATATTAGATTAAAACGATATCGGCGTACTGTTAGATATAATGAAGGCCTTTCACTAAAGATAAGTAAGCACACTTTTGCTTTTGTGTTTAGAGGTACTTGAATATGCATTGTAAAGCCCCGCATTATTCATTTTTTATGCAAGTGCCGTGTTGTCTCTGTTTAAGAATGGACCACACATTCTCTTCCTGTTATTGTGGTAAGAAGAGATTGGGGGATTGTGTGAAATTAACTTACACAAACATTAGTCAACAGTTTGAGGACGACTGGAAACTCACCCATGTCGCATAAATTAAGACTAATTCAAACAGGATAGTTTCTGGAAGCCAGGGGCCTAATTCTCCTAAAATAAATTGTTGCCAAACGCAATCGAACCACAACCGTCAGTCAGTTTTTGTTTTCGACCACTTTCAAAATGATTGATTTTGTTTTTTGTGTCAAACAATTCGACAGCTTTTGAAATTGAGAACTGTCTAAATGAACGGTTCGGCCTTGGTTCGGTTGTGATTTATCAAGATTTATTTTAGGAGAATTGGGCCCCTGATTTGTTCTGACTTTAATTATCTCGGCGATGAAGACAGAGATAACATGAGACTCGCTTCTAGAAACTATCCTCGTGTAAATCAGCTTTTACATGACGTTGATATGAAAACAAAACTTAGTGGAAGTTTTTGTGGACCTCTAGCTCCGTCCGCTTCCTCTATGTGACCGGACTTGTTGTCGAATTGCAGGACCACAAATATTTGTCCTGTGTAATACATATGCTTGATAACGACGATAAGCTAAAAGTTAAATAGTTTTTACTTAAAACAATAGTCTGAAGAAGCCACGTTTATGGATACGCGGGACCCGCCGCTTACTCTTATTACATGCAACTACAATTCAAGAAATACGCGCGTAAAAACGCGTCACTATAAACGCTCTAATACGCCTTCATGTGTTTGAATTATCCGCTTTATCGCATCACGCTCCTTGCTAAGCTCCGCGTCTGTATAAACGGGGCTTAACTCTAAAATCGTTCTTAATAAAAGCATGTTTAATTTTTTTGCAAGCAACTTTAATTTTTTTATTTAACTCTCCCTATATAAAGTCATACTACGCCACAATAGTTACTGAAAGTAGGTAGCAAAGCTAAAAAGAGACTACATTTGAATACAAATCTATTGCGCAAGCTAAAGTTCAGTACAAATAATGCAAAAGCGACTCAAAACGAAGGTCGGAATAAAACCGTTGCAAGATATTCCAATTAAGTTTCATGAAGCGACTTCACGTGGTTTCTGGAGAAAACCGCAGTTACGTCACTATTCATTTTGGTACAAGACATCTGTGCTTGTGTACTAGGTTTTATGAGTACTTACTACAGTTTTAATTTGATATTTTTTGTCTTCTTTCGTGGTCACCATTTTGAGGTTGCTTTAGTGTATTTTTTTGTAAGACTGACATTATAAGTAGGGTTGCGACCCGTACTCAAGGACTTTATATAGAACTGGACTGAAGTCTTGGCAATTTATATTATCTAAAATAGACTTTATGTGCAGAACATAAGACATAATATGGCTTGGCAAACATAACGGTACACTTGAGACAGCAATAATTGTACCTTGTGTCCCTGTCTAATACACACTGTGTGTTGTCACGTAAATAGAAAATGCATATTCCTAAATTAGTAGAATTTTTGAACTAAATGTACAAATTCATAAACCAACTTTTTTCATCTTAATTTATCCCAAGAGACGCGATACAACTATCGGAACTTTTGTTCGTCAACGATTCGTTGTAAGAGGACTTTTTTTCGTCAACGTAAGGCCAGGAGGCGATTTTCATATAATGTGCTTTTATCTATAGTTTTTTGACAGCTTGATATTAAGTCAACGCATTTATTTCAATTAGACCATATAAAGACACTTTTGATTTATTAGGTATTTATAATAGGAAAAAAAAGAAGTTACTGCCGCGTTCCAAAGTGTAGATTCCTATGGATTAAAACGGGCAGTAAACTACATGGTTACTCTTTTGCATCAAAAAAAAAATTGGCATTTTGACACATTGTCCATAGAAAAGCTGTCAAAACGTCAAACTCATTCCTTATATAAAAGTTATCTGACGATTGAAAAATCAGCCCTAAATATTATAAATTAAACGATTTGATTGGTACCTTTAATAAATATTTTATTACTAATTTAACAAAAAAAATCTAGGTATTCTCTCTATCTGACTCGTAATGAAGATAAGAGAACTCGGTTTGGGCTTTTCTATTTAGCTTCTTCTCAATGGTAGTAAAAAAAATACAAATGCTGATAACCCCATTTGCATTGACGTAAACCGATAATTTAAATTAAAAAAAAAAAAAAAAATGGATTTATTACACAATTAATTTGGAATTTGCGTTGTAAATGCTTGCAAAAGCGAATATTACCCGGACTGTGGAATATCTTTTCACAGAAAGGGTTTTTCATTACTTGAATTTTCTTACCGTTAGGGTGACCATGATACTTCTAGTAGCAGTACATACAAAATCTAAATGTCTAATATGGGATTATTTTTCAAAGATTTTTATTATTGTAACTCTAAGACCGCAATGATACTCATTTTCAAATTTAAATCAAGGCATTCATCAGCTACCGCTGCCATGTACACTGCAAAGTATCTGTGAGTATGGGGCTAGTCGAAATCGGCGTTGTTATATTATGTGAACTGGAGGCTTACCATGACGTCTTAAGAAAACGTTCAAATGCCAGCCAGTCAATATCCGTTCAAAAGCAGGCCTGCTTCTGAATCGCTAAAAATCGTACCATGACAGTATTAAAGGTGAACGACTATTGAACGGTAATGCTTGTCGTGGCCTGCTGAGATGTCTATGTCTTTGTAATAGAAAACGTTCAAAAATCTAAATAAAATTGATTAGCAATTTATCGGTTTTTTTAAAATAATAAAAACATGTTTTTTTGGGTAAGTACACGTTGTATCTAAGATTATGTATAACCACTGACTATGATACATTATTTAATAGCTCTAAAAAGCAAAAGTTTCACGTTCAAAAGACCTTTGTGACTCTAAATAAAAGAAACAACGTGGTTATGAACGTACCAACGTGGATTAGTTTTGTCAACTTTTTTTAGCGCGTAAATTTAAAAAACATCTCGAGTTGTTTTGTTCCCCACTACATCGATGTAGTTATTAAATACTTTAGTTAATGCAGTTTTAAGTGTTTTTTTAGGTAAATTTGTTTCCGCAGCGTGATATTCTGTCATCATTCAGATATCTGTATCACAGTTAGTCGATCGAAGTTAAACTAGCATTTCGTTGTGATTTCATACTTTATTGTGAATCCTGTTTCAACAATGTCGTACGTTCGTTTACTTACCTTTATCAAAATATTGAATTAAATCTAGGCACATAGTCTCAGTTTTTTTTATTAAAATGTATATAAAATGTGATGCTTTTATTTTTAGTGAAACACAAACAAGACGTCGCCGTCGTGTTAGTATGACCAAACTGCTTCACCTGTGGGAATTTTTAAATAACTTTAAATAAATTGCATATACATATAATATTGCAATAGGTACCTATATTGGTTTATAAATTTCCTTTCATCAATTTCGAATGGGTTATTTATTTCCCTAATGCGACGCCGTCGCTTTTTCTCCATACGATATTTACTCTCTAAATATTCAAATATCTCGTACTCGTCACACATTTACAAAAACAGTAAAAAGTGTGATCTAATAAACACTTGTAATTTTTATACAAAGTATCGAGTTTAGAAAGTCTTATCGACCAAATTTTAAGTGGGTCCTCACAACAGTTTACCTCTAATAACAAAAACAATGTTGAATAAGCTCGTAAATATTAACTTTTTCAAGATCGCTTATTTTGACATTACAGCCGCTCAATATACGCTCTGCTGCTATCAAATAACACATCATGGTATGAAAACTAAACAAAAGAAAAGGTGAACGGATTTCGTAAACGTCAACTTAGCAGGCCTGCTACAGCTGCTTTAACGATGTCATAGTACAAAAACGCAGGGCAGTTCAACTTCCAGGCAACTTCTGCCCTGCTTTAAGAGGTCATAGTAAGCCCCCTGACCCAAATAGGAGCGGCTCATAAGTACTCATTCCAGTTGTACGTAGTACTTATTACTTCTATGCCCGTACTCTATTATAGAGTATTGTACTCTATTTCACATAAGTGTACTTTATAATCTAAGACAGTTATAAAGTACGCTAAAATACTCTTTTTACCTGACACCATTCTCATTTGATTCTCATCCTACTAGTCAGTTTTGAAAAATAATGGACACGTATTTTTTCTTTTGTTAAATCTATGAATATTTGGAAAGATAAAACGTATCAAAACTCGAAAGTGGGAGCTTGTGACGTCAGAAGCAAGTAAAAATTGTACTTGCTTGTGACGTTTTGCCAGTTTTAAAAGTGTCGTATCTTCGTCAATTTTGGTTTACGTAACAAAAGAAAAAATACGGGTCAAATATTTTCTGATAATCTAACTGACAGACTAATTATATTTTTTCAGTCAAATACCCTATTGGTCCCCTGTCGTTCGTGTTCGTGTATGCACGTCATTGAACGATAGGGAGAAAGCAATACCAAGAATTTCCATCCAATATAAAATTAAAAAACAAATTATGCAACTTTTACTAAACACTTTATTTCATCGACCACTTTTAGAAAAAACGTTTCAAGTTATTTTTAGCAACAAAAGCGTTCGTGTTATATAACCAAGATTGTGCATTTTCAGGGCCTTTGAGATTTCATAGTGCTGTTCGAATTTCCAACTTAAAGCCAGCCTGTATTTTTAAGTCTTCGCGGTGTAAATTGAAAATATAAGGAGCAGTATTTTGTGTTAAATCGCTGCGGTTATAACGGTCCGTTATTTTTAAATAATTAAGCAGCTATGGAGCTGTTGGTAATTTGAGGGACTATGTGCTGAATATACGAAGTAATGGTAGTAATAATATGGCATGATCGTGTTGGAATGGAAGACAAACATTCACAGGGTAGTAGTGAATTAATTGGAGTTATGACAGTCTTCTGCGTTTAGGGTTGACAGTCGGAACTCAGGTTGTAATGTAACGGACATAGGGCGTGTTGTTTCGAACGGTTCGTTAACGTAACATACGTACGTCAAAAAGTAACGATTACGGCAGATGTTTAACGTACGTTAAATACAAAGTGTTGTTTCATAGCCTACAGCATATATATGTTCTGTGGCCTACAGAACTGGCTGTCATAGTTATCAGAGTTGCCAGTAGAAAGCAAGATGTTTTCCTAATAAAAATCGATGGGAGATTTTTCTAGTATAGCAACATTTCACCGTTCATGTAAAATTTTATGTTTTGCCAACAAATCGTTTTTTACTTTTATATCGCGAACGATTTTTACAACTGAATTCTGTAATTCTGAAAACATATTCGTGGATTTTGACAAATGAAACGCTTACAATTTAAAAAAAAAAAATATACTTTTACACCAAAGTAAGTAGGTATGTTTAGTCCGATAATAATATTTGTTAAACTTTGCAATCTTATTTCATAGAATTTTTGGATTTAACGTGGTATTTTTTATAGAGATAATACATTTTTCCAAAGATGAAAAAGCTCGCTCGTTGATTAAAAAATGTTAATAAATATTGTTCTGGAACAAAACAGATAATAATAGCAGGTAATAAAAAAAAACGGAAGTTGGGCTGCAATTCACGCAGAGTTTACCAGATGGGCGAATACAAAAGAGAGTATATTGTTTTACTGTTTGACGCAGCTAAAGTAACGCTAACCAGTGGTCAAACCATCTGTTACCGTAATCGTTATTTTTTACGTACGTTAACGCCGAGATTTTGTGAAACAACGCTTTTTTTGGTTTAACGATAATTAACGCCATTTTTAACGTATACGCGTGCGTTAAGTGGAGCTGAAACAACCCGCCCTCTGCAAAATATTCTCGAAAATTTTTAAAAGCACTTGATATCGCAATGTAGAATTGTTCGTATGTGGCGTGATAGATGTCGCCACAATATTTTGTGCGGTTGAACGTTCGCCTTCCTTGCAGGAGGAATTGATGTGCGAATCAGAATTTGATTATCATTTGCGGTACCGCTGAAGAAAACATCGCGAGGAAACCTGCAAACCTGGGATCCATAAAGTTCTCAATGGTTGTGTGTCCACCAACATGCAGCAGGCCACCGTAGTAGACTAAAGCCTCAACCCTTCCCATTCTGAGAAGTGGGCTGATACGAACATTAAATAGTTTAGAATTACTAAAAGCAAAAGAGTGCGTCTTCTTTTTAGATGCTTTTTAAGGTTTCTTTAATATAAATTGCAGTGGCAGGCACCACGTGTAGTTGCTTCAATAGCTGCACAATTTAATTAATTTTAAATTCACTTATCAAGCAGAATGCTTTGAAATTTTTATTCAACGCTTCTTTGAAGTTATTTTCTCATTATTTTTATGAGAAATAAACGGATAAAATTAAATGTAATAGTTTTCCTTATGGACACGTGTTTTATTAAAATCGTACTGTGTCATAATAATCATAAGACTCTTATTATGATTATGACACATTGCATAATGCATTATAGATTTACTTTTTAAAATTATACTTAATTACCGATTCTTGCGAGTGACTTCGAGCAATTTTTGCCCGACTATGGCTAACTGTATACCTACTATGATTATGTGGGTGCTAGGAACACCTCCATTAAACAGACATGGTATTTATAGTATAGTGGGTGCGATCACGGCTCTACCTTGACCATTTTTGTACCTATGCATTTCTGGATTTCTATTTGAATTATTTTCTTGTTTCGTCCTTTTTAGACCCCTTTTTTACGTAGTTTGGTTGTAGTTTTTTTAAATTTATTTTTAGCTAATAAATTCGTTTCAAAAAACTAATATTTTTGAATCTTACGTAAGTGCTGCACTGTTTTGGAGCCAAGACACTAAGTGGATTCACATTTAGTGCTTCAGTTCGACTAGGAAGATAGAAAACTTAAAATATTGTGCCAAGCATTGTACTTAAGGAATTGTCAGACGGTTTTAAAGTTATGACCCTATACTGTGTGCCTCTATAAAAAACCGATCAAGTGGCAACTAAGTTTGCTTGGGTTACAGTTGACCGCCATTTGTTTATAGCTGCAGGCCATACATAACGTGACCATACGTCCCGCTTTGAATGGGACAGTCCCGCTTTTGAGCTGTGTCCCGTTGTACCCAAAAACACAGAAATGTCTCGTTTTGATAAAAAGGCAATCCGTGGCAATGCATTCAATATAGAATGGGCGCACATTTATTAATCGCTTCAGAAAACATTTTGATAACCAAGAATAACATCATTATTAAGTCATGCTCACATTCGTATGAACGTAAAAAACCAAAACTATTTTAAACCAAATTGTTCATAGAAAAATATAGAACCAGCCCAACAGACTACACAGGATTAGTTCCTATTTCCATTTTTTTTTCAAATATACTTGTGTCTTTCTTGAGTAACTATGTGTTTCATTCTTATTAAAATTTGAAGGCGTCCCGTTCTGAGGGAAAAAAATAATGGTCACGTTAGCCATACATCAAACGGTAACTGCAGCTACAAACTTTTATAGACGCTTTGCAATTGGCGATCAATGAATGAATAATGTTTTTTTTTTCCTTAAACAGTGTCCCGCCCTACGATTGTACGGTGCATTTACAGATACAAACTTGACATGCACAAACACTCAGACTCTGAACAACTATCTGTAGCCCATATAAATGTTTGTTTCATGCGAGAATTAAACCCACGACTCGTAGCGTAGCAGACAATCACTCCGTCACTGCACCAAACGTGTTGTCGAATGATGATAATGATTGATTAATGTTTTTAATTCAAACGAGGATGTTGCTGTCAGTCTTCTTGACTTACTTCAGTAGAAGAAAGGGAACGAACTAATTATCGAAACTATACGGATTATTTTTATTATTTATTTATTGCAAAAACGTTACATTAACCTTGATTTACATCAAAGCCCCACAAAACCGTCTCCACGGTTTGTCTGTAGGAACGGAAAACAAAGTAGGTAACAATGATTATTAATAGTGCGGACACTTAAATAACCGACTACATTCTCATGAATATAGTTTACAATATAATATAGTTTACAATATAAAATAGTTTAAAATATAGTTGAGTGGATGTATGTGGGAGGCTCGTGGCTAATTAACAATGTCCGGGATTGAGGTGCCACATTTCGTATCTTAATGAAATTAAATACTTATTTAGTAGTAAGTTTAAAAATTTTGTACCGCACGGATCAAACGATTTGCAAGGTTAAGCTGCGCTTGCCGCAGTCAGTCTGTAGATGGGTGACCGTTCGTTACAAATCGAGACCCTTACCTCGGAGAGCACGTTAAACCGTCAGTCCCGGGTATCATACGAATACCTATGACGGTCGTTACGGGTCAGAAGCCCGAAAGTCTGAAAGTCGGTGCAGTAACTTTAGGATATCGGCATTGCCCAGTAACTGGGTTGCGGAGGTCTAATGGCAGTCGCTCCGCGTGAAATACTGGTATTTAGCTGCATCTGGTTAATCCTGAAGCCGACCCCAACATTGTTGGAAAAAGGCTAGGATGAAGACACGGATCTATTTTATTAAAAGCTACGATTATGCAAATATTATCTTTATATTACTTGTAATTCCACTTTATCGATGGATTATAGAA
Organism: Amphipyra tragopoginis; assembly: GCA_905220435.1. Lineage (NCBI taxonomy): Eukaryota > Metazoa > Arthropoda > Insecta > Lepidoptera > Noctuidae > Amphipyra > Amphipyra tragopoginis. The sequence continues at coordinate 4,939,174 of HG991997.1, read as the reverse complement.
TTACAGTACCTATTTCTCTGTAAGCGACCCAATTGATAAGCGCTTCATTTATAAATTGCGATATATATCTACTTGTAATTAATTATCATAATATGTTATAACATTAACTTATGTATGACCCATAATAAATGATAAAATTATATTCAATCCACGCATTTTCACTGGAAAACAAACTGTTGCTACAGTACGAGTACGAAACAACTAAGAAGTCGCATCGGCAAGCTTCGTAAAACCGATCAATTCCGAACCGAGTGCGACTTCAACACAGCGATGTTCATTATTTAATTTTATTTTATTTTTCTAATCGACTTTTCTACGTAACCGGGCAGTTATTGGCGAGACCTGAAGGGTCTCCAGCCAATGGTGTAGAAGTAAAATACTTAACCTAAACTAACTACACTAACATCTTGACTACTAGCAACAACTGCACTAAGGGCGACCCCTTGTGGGACTTAGACCTCAGCTTAGGGCGTTGCTGGCTGGGTTTGGGGAGAAGACAGCTTGATGAGGGCTGAATTATCGGTGTGACTGTGGAGTCTGAAGAGACGACCGGCTCTACAACGGGAGAGCTCGTTGGATGGTGACCGGCTGTATATTAGTACTACAGTAAATGATCTGTACGTTGACGCAATATGTGTGAGTGACGCGAAAATGAGCGACATCCATTGGTTGTTCGATCAGGTACTTTCATGTAATTTATTAGTTGTGTTGCACTGTACCTGTAATTTTAACAGCATAGTTCAGGCTAACCCTAACTTTTATAAAAGTTAAATGATGGAATCAGGCTATACTTTGCGAAAATCCATGACATACAAATATGTCGATCGCTTGGACTCGATTGACTCGTCAGCCGCTGGGACGCGAATTCGCGTCGATGAGTCAACATCTCCTGCGGATGCCCCGTGGAGGGGCGTAACACGTGTCGTATTGGTTTGGTTGCATGTTGTATTTTTTTCACTCCTACTGCATGTGCTTAAATTTGTCGGCGGGAGGGTAGTGCTGCATGTGACCGCTTTGAGCGGGACAGTCCCGGTTTTGACCTGTGTCTCGCTGTCCCCAAAAACACGTAAATGTCTCGCTTTGAAAAAAGCCAATTCGTGGAAATGAATTCAAGATAAAACGGGCGCGTATTTATTAATTGCATCGGAAAACATTTTGCTAACCAAGTAACATCAACAAGTCATGCCAACATTATCACATAAACACATTCATTGTATAAATTAAAGCCGATAATTATTTAAAACAAATTGCTCTTCTGTAAAATATCGGACCAGCCCACGAGAATACACAAGAAAAGTTACAATTTTTTTTTTGTTTTTCCTTACTTGTAATACCAGTGTTTTCTTATAAAAATATTATTGCTGGCGTCCCGCTCTGAGGAAAAAAAATGGTCACGTTATGCATACTGCATCCAAACTAGCGATCTTTTTTGGCGGAATTGCAACTAAATATTGTATTTGTACTATTGTATTTAATCAAAGTTTTAATGTTAGGACTATAGATCTCATAATTATCTCATACCTGGTGCCTCTTCTCTATAATGAGGTCACTCAGTCCTTTAGCTCCAACACATTGTGTCCCATACTGTTATGCGCTATTGTTGAGACACAAAGACTAATTTGCAAACAAGTGTAGCTGGTAATGAATTGGCGTAGTGTAGCGACTGATTCATGGTGTTTGGTGCAAGTTAGAAGAGGAAGCGAGATTGCTAAACAATAATATTTGGATCGATGATTCGAAAATGGGATCGATTATTAAAAGTTTGGGCACAAAGTTTCAAGATTGTTTTTAGGGTTTCGTAAATCCAAACGAAAAAACGGAACTCTCATTATAGAACTCTTGCGTCCGTTCGTCTGTCTGTGACAGAGGTTCTTCACGAAAACGACTTTACATAAAAATTTGTTAATTGGCCATTGGCCGTTTTTATTTGGAAAGTAAGGATGGTAGCGAGTGCCAACTGGCATATTTTAGTAATGTATCTTTTTCTCTACTTAATAAAACTTTAACACTGACTGACTGCAAGACAAAGAACAGCTTAAACCGGTGGGTCTAGTGTAAGTATGAAATTTTGCACAGGAGTTCCTGTAAAGTTGGTGAGCACTAATCAAGGACTTTTAAAAATTCATCTCCTAAGGGGGTTAAATAGGGAATGAAAGTAGGTACGAAAGTTCGTCATTTTTGAAATGAGGGGAATCCAATGGGTACTCGGCTAGTTTTCTTATGGAACTTATATATATCTTTGTAGGATCGCTCGTTCCCGCGTTATAAGCCGCTTTTGGCATGTTTTAGTGTCGATGTAGGAGCCGGTTCCAACACATTTAAATAAGAATTTGACATTTTAGAACGGTACATTAGAACTACACCGTCATAGGAATAAAGATTCACATAGAAAGGAGAGATCATTGACTTCATTAGTATTAGTGGAGTCCAGTGCTGAAATACTCTCTTCATTATGTTTTCCGTCTCGGTATTCTACTATACGCTGTTCGCAATAAACATTTCTGTTGTTAATTGGGGTTTGGGGTTTTTAAAAAACGTTGCCCCACACTAAGATTTCTCTTGTATCGTGGGTGCGTTTACAGACACAAATCTCACAAACAAACGCCCAGACCCGAAACAATCATCTGTAGGCCATACAAATTTTTGTTCCGTGTGGGAATCGAACCCACGACCCGTGGCGCAGAAGCCAATCGCTTAGCCACTGCACCAAACGTGTCGTCAAATTAATTACTGTGGCCGTTATAAGTGTGTTACTTGCACCCAAACATTTGAAGTGACTAAACCGGTGCGATTCTGGCGCGCTTAGGGCCCACGAGAATACAGTGAGCGTAGGTACCGAAAGTGTTTGCATAGTGATCTCATCTTGTGCACTACATGATCTACTATTGACTTGTTTATCGTTAATATATTATATTTATTTGGCAGATTAACGTAACACACACTATATTACACTACAAGGTTAGTCGGAAAGGAGGTACTAATCCGAAGCCCACTTATAGTATCGCTGATGACTGTTTGAAAGCAAGTTTTAAAATTTCAAAATTAGATATATTTTTTTCCAAATAAAATGATTTGTATTTTAGTTTTTTCAAAAATTCTTCATCCCTGCTTTAGTTACAAATTCAGAAAATGATGCTTCTAATTCATGACCCCAAATATGATCTAAAATGTAAACACAGCTGATCATAACTGGTGATAGATAGATTTTAGAGATATTTTTTTGAGTTTTTTTGAACAACTGTTTCTCTTAAACTATTGACTTTTGGGAAAAGTTGTAGAACAAAAGTTATTCATTATTATGTGTACTTTAACACCCTTTCGGATTAGTACCCCCTTTCTGACTAACCTTGTATAGTGTATATAGTTTTCGTAAACGAAAACTGTCTAAATGAACGATTCAGTTGCAATTGACAAAAGTTTCTGTTAGTAGAATTGACCCCTTGAATGAACGGTTTGGTCTTGGTTGGGTTGCGATTTATCAAGATTTCTTTTAGGAGAATTGGGCTCCAGGTAAAATTAGCTTACGAGTCTATTTATATGTCAAGCTTGGCAATGAAAAATGCTATCGGTAAGCAAAACGATTAGTTTTTGGCCATAGGAACCGGGCATTAGCCAACGAACGGGGTTCGATACCACTTAAATTGTAATCAAACCGGATTCGTTCTATACCTACAAAGTTTGGTCAAATTCAACAAATGACGAACGTTCGTTGACCTTCGTTGGTTATGTGTACGCTGCATAAGGAAGATGACTGTGACGTCACTGTCACACCACTCAGAATTGCATATTGACTAGCTCACGCACACATAGGGCTGCGCACGAATGAGTGAATTTATCAGAATCTGTACTACACAGGACGTAAACGAATTTGTGCAATTCCTTGAAACCACGTGATCAATTGGTGACATAGACTGACCCAGCATGTATTATTTTTAAATTCATAAAAAAAAATATGGTGTTGTTTTCGACTTATTTTAGCGACCCGAGTCAACTGACTGCTCGGAGCGATATCCCGTTAGTCGTGCTCGCCAGCAGTGTCGCCGTGCTTTAATTAATTTATACGTGGCATCGAAATATTCTATCACATATTTTGTTTAGCATTTTTTTTTTCTTATTCTGCTATACAGCTGGGTCAAAAATCGTGGATCAAATGAAACATGGCGATAGTAGGGGTTATTTGCAGTGAAAAAAACGTTTGTGGCAGAGCCCTAACTTGATCTCCTTAAAAGTTATGTCAATTTGAGTGTTTTTAAGAAAATATCAAAGTAATAAATAAAATGAAATTTTAAAACAATAAATGGTGTTTAGTTGCTTGAAAGTGCTTTTATGACAGTGAGTATGTTGAGATTTATGAGTATTGGCACTTTATTCAATATCTTTAAAGTCTCACGAAAAAATATTTTTAATTTTAAAAACTTACCGTAAAAAAATGTACTACCAAAAATGCTGCAAATAATTCCAACTATCGCCCTGTTTCGTTTGATCCTCGATTTTTGACCCAACCTGTATAGCAGAATAAGAAAAAAGCCCACCCTGTATGTATAAAAAGAGTTTTTTTTTAATTTTTTATACAAACTAAATGCCGTGCGGGGTTAATCGATACCAATAATAGATCGAATTACACGAATTATTTTACATTGGTGCCGATTCTGTTATGGACAAACTAAACTTAACTTAGGCTATTGCCATCTTTTTCACTCTAATAAAATAAGAAAGAGACATACGTAAATAAGAGCTGTCAAATTTAGTTGAACTGAAATTTCCATACTTTAGACGATATTTAAAACGTGTCTACTAAAAACACGGTGTAGTTCAAGGCGTAAACTAATTTGACATCTCTAACTTAGTTGTTGTCTATCACCGTCCTTTTCTCGCGCTATCTGTTAGTAAAAGATAGCAATTCTCTTATTTTAGTATAGTTGGTGAACAAGAGAATCGGCACCATTCTATAAAATATGTTGTTAGTGCTACCTAAACTCTAAAAGTATTTGAGCAATGATCTCATCGCAGCGGACTGTTTACCAAGTTGTCGTTAATTAGTGTACTCATTCGGTGTACACAGAAGTGTAGATAAGTAAATAAATTAGGAGGAATGTTCTAGTAAGTGTGACAATATTACATTATGTTTGATCAAAAATAAACAATACTATTATCTATTATCTGCAGATCTGATTAATAGGATTGACACGCATTTGCAGAATTGTGTCTGAAACTAGAATTGACCACAGCTTCGCCTATGTATTACGTTTGTAACGTATCGGAACTGAAAGTAACTCTAGGCTATTTCGTGAGAAGAACAAATCGTTCTCAAAGAAACAAGTAATCAGCCATGAAAATATAGCAACTAGCAAACCAACAGAGAGACACTTTTACATATTTTTTTTCTGATTATTAATTTTTAATACATTTTTAAATATTTCTCTAAAAAACGTTTAAAATTAAAGTAGCCCACACGCATTGGGAACAGGGTCCAAGCTACCGGTGGGCAGGGCCTCAGAGAGAGGAACTTTCTACGAATACGCGCCGTGTCGAGATGTACAGCTTTCTGTATCAGGCCCATGATCCAAAAAAAAAATGCAATTTCAACGTTTTTGTTCCTTCTGTCTTAAAAACGGTGACACATACAAGCATGAAACTTGTTATAAAAACAAATACAAAAAAAAACTGGATAAGCGCACGAAGGGTTCCGTACCGTTTATCTATAAAAACGGCAAAAAAATCATGTCTGTTGTATGGGAGTCCCCCTTAAATATTTGTGTTATTTTAATAATTTATTTTTAAAGTGAGTATATAACTAAATATTGCGTGAATATTTCAAGCGTCTACCTGTTGCCGTTATCAATATCGAGCAAAAACGAGCAAAAAAATCACGTTTGTTGTATGGGAGCCCCCTTAAATATTTATTTTATTATATTTTTTTGTATTTGTTGTTATAGCGGCAACACAAATACATCATCTGTGAAAATTTCAACTGTCTAACTATCACGGTTCATGAGATACAGCCTGGTGACAGACGGACAGCGGAGCCTTAGTAATAGGGTCCCGTTTTACCCTTTGGGTACGAAACCCTAAAAAAGAAAACGATGGTTTCCTTAGTGTTTCGTATGAATAAAACTCTGACTCCAAATTAAACGGTGTATTTTCAATATTACAAATTATTTAGTCGCTAGTAGGTACAGAATTTTTGCAGATTAAAAACGTAACGTCGAGCGTTCGGACGATGAACGAATGTCGGTAATGTCGGTAAAGTAGGCGACTAGTCGACCGTTCCCCTCGTCCAGTGTTGTCACTGTTGCGCCGGAACATCCTCGGGGGCCTTGAAAGCATCAGCTTTCAATGAAGTGTCTGCTGTAGGCTCCAACAAAGGGCAGAGATACTTGATGCCTCGTCGATAAATACCCGTAGCTGTCTTTATTTCGGCAACGCGTGCCACATCATCTTTGCCAGGGTAGAGTGCAGTTATTCGTCCCAACTTCCAGTGCATCGGTGGGGTGTTTTCTTCCTTCAGAAGTACAAGCTCTCCCACTTGTAGCTGCTTACTTGGAATTCGCCATTTATGTCGCTGTTGAAGTTCTGACACGTATTCCAGCTGCCAGCGTTTCCAAAAGTGTTGTCGTATCATCTCTAAACGCTGGAAACGATCAAGTCTATTTGGGTTTACATTTAGTACACTTGGTGACGGCAGCGATGTTAAGGGCCGGCCGATCAGAAAGTGCCCTGGGGTTAAGGATTGGAAATCATCAGGGCTGGAGGATAAAGGACATAAGGGTCTACTATTAAGAATGGCTTCAACTTGACTAAACAGAGTTGCCAACTCTTCAAATGTGAGATGGGTATTGCCTAAAATTCTTTTTAAATGGTGCTTCGCCGATTTTACGCCAGCCTCCCATAACCCTCCGAAATGTGGTGCATAAGCCGGTTGAAATTTAAATTTAATTCCTTCTTCTGATAGAAAACTAGTGACATCAGCAAAATGTGAGTTTAATAAATTACCTATTTCCCTAGAGGCTCCCAGAAAGTTTCTGCCATTGTCACAGAAAATCTCTACTGGCTTTCCTCTACGAGAGATATAACGACGTAGTGACAATATGAAAGCATCCGTAGATAGTTCACTTACGGCTTCCAAGTGTAAACATTTATATCTGAGGCAAACGAACAGACAAAGATAACATTTTGTTATCTTGCAACCTCTTCCCTTGCGATCCGTTATTAAGAATGGTCCTGCGAAATCAACACCAGTACTAGCAAATGGAAAATCAGGATTAACTCGTTGCTATGGCAACGCTCCCATGATAGGCGTGAGTGTTTTGCCACTGGCTCTCCTGCAAACTACACAGTGCCTTGCGGTTGTACGGGCGAGATCTCGGCCGGCTATAGGCCAAACAAACTCCCTCACAGACGATAGAAGCAGCTGCGGACCAGCATGCAAGAGTCTCAAATGTTCTTGTTCAAATAACAATTTGGTAAGTCGGTGGCTTTTATGTACTAGCATGGGATGACGTTTTTCAAACGAATAGCATGAAGATTCTAAACGTCCTCCTACTCTCAAAATATCGTTTTCATCAATAAATGGGTTTAAAGACAACAAGGGATTCTTTGAAGGGAGAATTCCTTTGCCACGAAGAATGACTATCTCCTTTGGAAAAGTTTCTTGTTGAGATAGGCGGATCAAGCTTTCAAAAGAAGCTGAAAGCTCTTCAGGCTGTAAAATACCGCTTTTTCTATTTTGTGAATTTCTACAATTAAAAATAAATCTTAATAAATATGCAAATAAACGTTTTAAAGTTCTTAGTTTGGAATATCGATTAAAATCTATAAGTTGTTGTTTACTTGTTTCATTATGCGTAGTGATGTTAACTTTTGACTGAGGAACATCATCATCAATATATTTTTTTATATTCAGTAAAGGCCAAGCTGACTCTGGCTGCCTTAAAAAAGTGGGTCCATTCCACCACAAGCCAATATTTTTAATTTTGTCTGCGTCTACACCGCGAGATGCTAAGTCAGCAGGATTCAACGCGGTGGGTACATGTCTCCAAGCAGAATCTTCCGTGAGTTCTTGAATCGCTGCAACTCTGTTCGCTACGAACGTGTCTAGCTTATCATATCTAGCACCTAACCAAGTAAGGGCGATAGATGAATCGGTCCAAAATACTCTGCGTACGATTACACATCGCATAGCGCGACACACGGCGCCCGCGAGCTGTGCTCCTAATAAACACGCACACAACTCTAAACGAGGAATAGTTGTTGGTTTCACAGAGGCTACTCGGGCCTTAGCACATTGCAACCGAACTATAACATTATCCTGCCTATCCACAGATTTGAAATAAATACACGCTGCGTATGCACTCTGCGAAGCGTCGCAAAAACAATGTAATTCTATATGAATAGGAGATTTGCATAAAGTGTGTCTTGGTATGCGTAGTGTGTGTAAGTGTTTCATGTTATCGATAAACAAATTCCAAGATTGACATATATCATAAGGGGCAGGTTCGTCCCAGTCAATCTTTTGTACCCATAACTTTTGTACTAAAATTTTTGGTTTTACTGTAAGGGGACTCAATAGACCAAGAGGGTCAAATACCTTGCAAGCATCTGATAAAATTGAACGTTTAGTGGGAATAGGCTTATTGTTTACATAATTATTTGGAAAATGGATATAATCATTGTTCGGATCCCAGCCTACGCCTAATGTATGTGACGAGGAACTAAAAATTAGAGTGCTTTGGCTGTTAATTGAATCAGATAGTATGGATGGCAAATTACAGCGATATTTACGTAATGGAAAGCAACCCGCAGCCAATGCACATTCTACCGCCTTCTTTATGTATACTAAATCGTCTGGACAGTCACTGCCTGTTAATAAGTCATCTACTAAAAAATCATTTTGAATTATTGTTTTTATATTTTCGTCATTACATTCTTCACCTAATTGCCATAGGCAGCGAGTGCTTAAAAAACTTGAGCTTGTCAGGCCATAGGTGACAGTATTTAGCCGTAACGATTTTAAAGGATCGGTATCATTATTGCGCCACAATATCATTTGTAATTTACGATCGCTTTCTTGAATTTGTACCTGTCGGTACATCTTTTCCACGTCTCCTGACAATACGTAAGTGTGCTGGCGGAACCGAAGTAAAATATTAAATAAAGAATCTTGAATATGTGGACCTGTCATTTGTATGTCATTTATCGAATAACCAGAGGTCGTCTTCGCACTACCATTAAATACGACACGTAATTTTGTTGACTCACTGGTAGGTTTCAGTACTGCATGATGTGGAATAAAATACGATTGCTCGGGCACTAAAATACTTGATTCTGACAGATGTCCTAAATCAGAGTATTCCTTAATAAATTTAGAATATAGGTTTTTAAGATTAATATTTTTAGCAAACCGTTTTTCTAATGATAAAAACTGCCTCTTAGCTAGTCTATATGAATCTCCAAGGCAATCGGGTTCTGAAAGAATAGGAAGTTTAACATAAAACCTTCCTTCTTCGCTGCGATAAGTGTTAGTCACAAAATGTTCCTCACATTCAATTTCCTCCTCTGATTTTACAATATTGGACGGAGGAATGTGTTCTAGCTTCCACAACTTAGTTAATTGTTCATTCAACGATTGATTCGAAATACAATTACTATTACTACATGATACTGATACATGATTACACTGTAAGTTGTTGGTTTGAGATTTATTACGAGTTAACAATGGGCCTGCTAAAATCCAACCTAGTTTTGATTTTCGTACTATTGGTTGGTTAGGGCCAAGAGAGATTTGTTCTGGTTCGATTAAACTCCAAAAAATATCGGCACCTATCAGCAAATCTATCGGTGCGGATTGATTGAAACTAGGGTCCGCAAGTGCGATATTAGATGGTAAGTTTACTTGTGAAAGATTTATTGACTTGTTTGGTATGCTTCCCGTAATATGAGGCAATACCAGACATGATATGTTTGTGTTATAATTGTTATGTTTTGATTTTACATGGACGGTACATCTGTGTATGGCATTGGATAGAGGCATGTTACCGACACCGACAATATCGACTCTGGTTGGCTGAGGAGTCAACTGCAATTTGTTTTTCAATCGATCTGTAATTAAAGAACATTGACTCCCGCTATCTAGAAGAGCTCGTATTGTGACATGTTTTTGTGTATCTGGGTTATATATTTCTACTTGTGCTGTGGATAACAACACACAATTGTTTACAATTACTGACATATTGACTATGTCGTCAGCACTGACATTTGAATCCTGCTGATCTTCAGCATCCGTTGCCGAGATAGATGATTCCTCTAGGTTTGCTACATTTACAGCCTGAGAGTTATTTTTATGCAATAAAGTATTGTGTCGCCTTTTGCAAACAGAGCAAGGACCTAATCTACACTGACGAAAAGAATGTCCCTTACGTAAACAATTAAGACATAACCTTAGTCGCATTGCCTCTGCGTGTCTATCTTCCACGGATTTGGCCAGGAACGAAGAACAATCGTAAAGACGATGACTGCCATCGCATAAGACACATGCAGCAGAAGAATCAGCAGCAGAAGAAGAGCCAGCACCAGCTGAAATTGCAAACGATTTTGTATGAGACTTTTCATTTTTATTATAATATGACGAATTGTTTTGACGTTCGATTTTGTTGACTTGAACGGATTCTAGAATGTCAGCTCGACTTTTAAGGAACTGGAAAAAGTCCTTCAGAGAAGGGGACTTGCTCAAAGTATTTTTATGTTCTTCCCATTTGAAGTTGCTGTTGTTATCAAGCTTTGCTGAGACCAAATGGATGATCAAGGTATCCCATGACTCGGTTGGTTCACCCAGCGTATTCAAGGCTCGTAAGTTTTTGGATATATGGTCTATTAAAAATCTCAATGACTTAGCTGACTCACGAGGTACTGATTGAATATTAAGCAGTGAATTCAAATGGTGATTTATTAATTGTTTTTCGTTATTATATCTCTCACAGAGTAAACGCCAGGCTTCCACATAATTTGCTGTACTAACCTCTAAATTACTGATAACACGGGAAGCCTCTCCCTCTAGATATGAGTTCAGATAGTGAAACTTATGAATTGATTCAATCCTGTTATTGTTGTGAATGAGTGAGGTAAACGTATCGCGAAACTCCAGCCATTTAAAGTAAGCTCCATCAAAGTTCGCTATTTTTATTATAGGTAATTTAAAACTCATGTTATTATTTGGGTGACATGAATGATTGCAGCTAGTATCAGAATGAGCAGAACCAAATTCATTCTTATTGGGCTGATTTTCATCCAAAAAGACACGAGTTCGAGCAATTAACGACGAAATGTCTAACTCAATTTCATCTCTTATATCAATTTCACTGTCTAAATTATCGGAATTTAACAATTCTATTTGTGATTGTATGTCATCAAAAGAAGATAATAATTCTTGAAACTTTTCATATCTTTGATTAATAGTATACAAATCAGTCGATGAAATGGGTTCGCTCGATTCTATAAATTTATTTAAATAATTCCTGTACTTAGTTATTCTACCTTTGATGGAACTTCGTTTCGTGGTAAGATCTTTAAGACTTAGATCGGTCACAGTAACACTTGGTACACTATATTTAACGTTTTCCGCACGTACATTTGACAAACGCTCACTAGTATGCGACATTATCACTAAAACGGCAAAAAAGAACTTTAAAAATGAATAAATAGAAGAAGGTAATTAAATAAAAGGATAACGATACGTAAATTATGCAATCCGGCTTAGGCACCAACACGTCGTCAATGTCAAGGTCAACGGGCGATCACAGCTGACGGCTGCAGTGGCGCCTGCGACTCACACAATGGTTGACAATGGACCTCAAGTGTGACGCGCTTGTTGATCGTTAGCGAGGCTGGAATGCATTAACAATATAAATAAGTAATTATCACTAAACTTTAGGCACCTTTAACTAACTGGGGATATGGATTCGTGCTTGAATTAGCGAATATAATGGCAATGACTTTGCAAAAAATACCTATGTATACTATGTACCCTACTTTTCTTTTCTAGCGATTTAATTTATATAGAAGATAATTATAGGCTTAGATTTTAGATTAGATTGTATGATTTTAGCTAATGCACATTGAATAGCAAGCAAATGACTAGAAACTTTTTACCTAATTAGCAAAACTTGTGGTTGCAAATGCAAGTAGGTAGATGAGTAAAGTACAAGTGAAGCAAGTTGGCAATACTATTAAGACAAGTTCGGGAATTAATTGGAATTGTAGGAATCAAATGGGATGAGGCACTTTCCTGGCTAAGCACTGGCTGCGGCGCTGCTCGTTGGCTGCTTGACCGGCTGGCTTCAAGCAATCCGTAGATGAAACGGCCTTCCGATCTTTGTTCCAATTATACATAAAATCTTCTTATTGTTTGATCTCCTCTCTTCTGGTAGGATATCACGTCGTGGTCACCAATGTTTCGTATGAATAAAACTCTGACTCCAAATTAAACGGTGTATTTTCAATATTACAAATTATTTAGTCGCTAGTAGGTACAGAATTTTTGCAGATTAAAAACGTAACGTCGAGCGTTCGGACGATGAACGAATGTCGGTAATGTCGGTAAAGTAGGCGACTAGTCGACCGTTCCCCTCGTCCAGTGTTGTCACTGTTGCGCCGGAACACTTAGTAAGCAAATCCGACTCGCACTTGGCCATTTTTTCTTTCTTTAGAAAAACACTGCATTTAATTCCAGTACTAAATCTCCTCGTAACATAAAAAAAGCTAATAGATAACTAAGTTAATGACCGAGATAAAAATACCAAAGACAGATCGCTGTAGAAAACGACGTAACGAACTTACAGTACCTACATTTAGTTTGGAATTCAGCCAAGTTCTTGCACAACTGTCAACTTATCAGAATTTATTTCAGATTTTTCCTTTAGCTTTAGTCTAGTGGTGCTGTAAGCCGGTGGGAGGCGCAGGAAGCCTAGCGGGATGGCGGGTAAGTAAATTTTAATGTACCTACAAAGAAATGGTTTTAGGTGAACAAAATGGAGCCAAGTAAAAGAAGACTGAGTTTTAATGCTTATCTTGATGTAAGTCCAAGAACCGTACTATGTAATATAGTGTCTTACTATACAAGGTGTAACTTAAATAACGCACAACCTCTTAAGGAGTCACTGCACTCATCATTATGAACACCTTTTACTGTGGGACCGAACACGAAATCGCGAAAAAAACCGCTGTTCCCTACATTTTGACGAGTTATGCGAACATCAACTGCCCAACTCCTCAAAAAAAAAAAAAAAACGTTTATTTTCCACCACAAATATAGGAACAATTTAGACAGTATGTTGACAATTCAAGGGTGGACTGGAGCCTAAACTAGGGAGACCCTGTATTTCAGGACTCCAGGTCACTCGCCTACGGAAAAAGATTTGGACTACTGGATAAGCACAGAATCATGGGGTGGACAGGGATTGTATTTGTGAGAATAAGTATGAATGTGTGTGTGTATGTGTGTGTGTTTGTGTGTGTGAGAGAGAAAGTGTGTGTGTGTGGGGGGGGCGTGCATGTGTGTATGTGTACGTGAGTATGTCAAAATGTAGGGAACAGCGGATTTTTTTTCGCAATCTGGTTTGGTCCCATAGTAAAAGTTGTTCATAATGATGAGTAAAGTGACCCCATAAGAGGTTGTGCGTTATTTGTGTTACACCTTGTCTATTTTGTTAAACACCATTGATTATTTTGTGTGGAATAGCTGACTTATTTTTCACGAGTTCAGAGTTTGTCCCATAGTAAAAGTTGTACAGAATTATTAGCAGAGTTCATTGTTCTCGGATATAAAGTGACTAACCAATCATGCTATAGAAAGCTATTAAAAGGTGGCTGGGATCTACATTGATCTTACGATGCATTGACATATGTTTATATACCGAATTTCGTAGCTAACAGGACGTGCCTCTTAAATGACGAATCTGTTGCATCCGTCTCCTATGACGTACACAAACAGTCGCCATCAGTCGCCGGTCAAAATATACATACATGATATATTTGTGTTACTGTAAAGCCGGATAAGTCGCAGATACTGAAATATTCCAGTTAGTAAGTTTCTTATTGTTTCTGGCAAGGAGACAGTCCAACTCTACTCCAGCATAGCATCGGCGTCATTTTGTGTGCCAATAAAGATACTATTCCGAATCGAGCTGCCAACTGCAACTGTTGACAGCACGGAGGTGACGCTGGTGTGGCGAGTGTCGTGCGTGGTGCGAATTCATGCAGTCGCTGCACGTGCTGTCGGCAATTGCCGTTGGCAGCTCAGTTGGGAATAGTATCTTAACAGTATACTGACAATCAGGGGGCCAATTCTACTAACAGAAACCTTTATCAATTGCAACTGAATCGTCCATTCAGGCAGTTTTCGTTTACAAAAACAATCAAATTGTTTGACAACAAAAACAAAACCAAACATTTTGACAGTTTTCGTAAATGAAAACTGCATGAATGGACGATTCAGTTACACTTGATAAAAGTTTCTGTTAGTAGAATTGGCCCCCAGCTTGGCAAGCATGTAGATTATTGTTGTACCACTAGTTTACGTGCTGATATGATAGTGATGAAACCCGAAAACATGTACTGTAGTAGAGCTAGTAGTAGAACTCCTTATGAAAGATACCTCCATATCTATTTGCTGCATTGATGTGTGCCGGTTTGAAGGGTGTGGATGTCGATGATATTACAGACACATGAGATTTTCCAACTTTGTCTCTAAATACGTGTACGCACGAGCGAACACGAACATCGCGAACACGAATATCGAACACATTGTTTGCACGTGCGTACTACTACCGAACAGTGTGTTCGCCGAACGATGTTCGTGTTCGTTCGTGTGTACCAAAATCAATTTTTTTTATTTCACATAAACCATTACAGGCGCTTATGAAAAGTCGAATTTAGGTGCACGGTTCCAATTAGTCGTTTCCTATGGAGAAGAGCCGGCAAGAAACTCCATGGTTAGGCCCGGACTCCACCAAAGCGGAGACGAGACGAGCAGAGCGGAGATGTGTTTTAAAAAACCAATATAATTTCGTTATTCACACATCTCGTCTCCACTCAGCTTAAGTGGATACTGCTGAGCGGAGATGTATCATATTTGTATGGCGCGATGGAAGCGGAGATGTGAGCTGTTCCTCGCTGAGATTGAGCTGGGCCGCTGTGCAAGGCGGAGATGTGAGCTTTGCCTCGCAAGCTGACGACGGCGCGCAGCGGAGACGAGATGTGTGCGGCGTGCAGTGAGCGGTGTCACACTTCTCATGTCAACTTGTATAGCGACATGACAGACGTCTCTACCTTTCGTGTCAGATCGCACTAAACTGTGCGGCCAGCACACATCTCCGCTACAGTCTAGCCAGTACGCATCTCCGCACAGTTTCGGTGGATACACCCTAGCTGAAAAACATCTCTTCTTGTCTCCGCTTCGGACATCTCCGCACATCTCCGCTTTGGTGGAGTTCGGGCCCTCTTTTAAAATCCGTATCTTTCCGTTACCCGGCTTAAGGTTGGCAACGCATCAGCACTCCTCTTGGTGTTGTAGGTGTAAGGCGGCGGTAACTACCACTAGGTGGGCCACAGGCTTGCTTGCCAAAATACAAAAAATAAAAAATGTAGTGTAAATAGTTATAAGTATGTGAAACAAACATTTCATTCGCAAAATATTATTTCATATCTCTTTGGTAAATATTAGGATTTACGAGAATGTTTTAAGATTTGTCGTTGATCAAGCTTTTACGGTAACATATACTATACATACATATGTATGAATGACCTGAGACTTGAATGAATGAATGTGTTACGAGAATATTGAACTTGAATGTGCAGTTCTGCATAAGATACCTCAGATGGGAATGGGACAGTTCTGCGAAAAACTCATTGACTACTGTTGGTCAATAAAGTCGCAGTTGTTTCCAGAATGGTTTCATGTTTGTAACATTGTTCGATGGAACGTGACGTAGTTTTCGATTTCACGATCATAACAGGCATAATTGAACGAATGAGTGAACTGCGATTAACAAAAGGAATTTATGAGGACGCCCTAGAAGGACATACATCGATGTTATTGGTGATATTCTTTAAAAAGGACAGGTGCGTAGTACTCTCAACTGGCGTGCGTGTATGACAAGATGTATAAATGGGGACGAAGCGAAAGGATCATAGCATGCGGCATTCTACAGTTTGTGCCTACCCCCATCGGAAAAAGGAGTGAGTTTATGTATGTATGTATCATCAACAGACATCACATAATGTTACTTCTTACTAAGGTTTCGTCCTAGCTAGGCAGCGCGTTGCATTGCGTTGCGTCGGGCAGTGCGGCGCGGCGTGTCGTTATGACGCAGTCGACGTATCTAGCAGCTGCGTTGTAATACAGTCTTTATAGTATTTGATGAGTAAGGCTAAATTCAAATTGCTGCCGTAGTCAAACTGCGAGAAACAAACTATACGCGCCTGTATGTTAGCTGCACTGCTCACGTACGCCATTCTTACAAGGCATATCGTATATAACGCGATGCTTGACGCAATGCGCTGCCTAGACAGGACGAAGGGCGACTTGCTTGTTAGGCTGAATCTATTTGGGCCACTTAGTTTCTCGAGACACAGTTAATCGCCATTAGTTTTTAGCTGCAGGCCTTACATCAAAAGGTAACTGCAGCTACAAATAAATAGCGGTCAACCAACTCTATAGCAACTTAGTGGCCCAGTTGCTATCAGCCTAAGGGCCAAAGTACACTTAGCGTATCTTGCGCCGCGTACTGTGCAAGATACGCGACGCAAAATTAGCTTAAGTGTGTCTGTAGCTGCTGAAAATACGCTTAAATAACTTAATGTCGATTGAACGCAAGGTGCGCGTGAAACTTCAGGCCCTATTACGGCGTAACGACGTGTCCATGCAGGAGAATTTATTTGCTAGAAGTCCGATGCATAGGTACGCGTAACGCGACGACATAGCTGCGCAAGATACGCTCAGTGTTTCTGCAGCCTAATGTACTGTTTACTAGCTCTATAAGTATCACGATATTTGGATAGCGATTTTGGATCGTAGTATTTATTGAATCGATGCGTCTAAGGACTGATAGGCCGTCAGGCTGCTAGCACAGATTACTGATATAATAACTACATATCGTCCTGTCATCAGTATTCGTAGAACAACTGGGCTCAGTAATTCTGGGACACAGAATTTTAATGCTGCAGCTTAAATTTTCGTATTGCCATGTGCAATAAATAAATGCTCCGCTTTTTTTCTTATTTCTTAGTGCTTTCTTTCTTGGCTTGTTGCCAGTTCTCATTAGGAACTGTACGTCCAGTTACTTTGTTATTTTTTTTTCTAATTATTCGCATAGCAACTCTTACTGACCTCTGCAACTTAGGAAGAATCAGGTTTTTGCAGTACTTACACTTGACGTGATACAATTATACGACGTGGGTCCATCTCTTAGATGATACTTGAATCCATCTAAGATTTATTTCTTAGGGTCGATTTTTCAATCTTTAGATAACTTTTATCTAGGATAGCTGTTATCTGAGGAATAAATTTGTCATTTTGACATATTCTCTGTACAAAAGTTTTTGTAGCGTCAAACTTCTTCCTCAGATTAAAACGATTGAAAAATCAGCCCTTAGACAGTGCGCTTTCATTTTCATCTTGCGTCTTCGTCTCAAGTATGCGTTCAAATTCGACAAAAGCGTATGCCCCTAGCGCACGCTAATCCGTCTATTGTATGTCGACTGACGACTGACCGAGGCGCACCGGTGTAGACGATAAGCTGCATGCGTCTTATGGCAATCAATATTGCATGCGCTTGACGCAAGAGGAAATGAAAGTTGAAAGCGCAAGATCAACATGAAAGCGCATTGGTGTAAACATACCAAAAGATGACTTAGAAGCAAAGGATATTTTTGTTGTCTTCTACTTTGTTGAGCGAGAATCACAGACTGCACTTAGACTTTGCTAAGTAAAGTAAGTGTTTCATACGAATATAAATCTTATTTAATACAAGTAATGTTCAAATTCGTATGAGCGAATGTGAATAAGCGTTTCAAACGAATATGAACATAAGTTTTATACAAATAATGTTGAATACTGAGAGATAGTTAAGGATAAATAACTTAAGGCGTAACGTAAGGCGGCAAAAATCATTATTTCTGTCAACACACAACACATTGAAATTTCGTACGTGCAACATTTTAGTCAAGTGTTGTAGAAATTTTCGAACACTAAATTTCAACACTAGAGCTTCTGGATTCGAAGTTTTAGCGATAAGTACCAAAAACGGCCGTATTTAGCATTAATTACTAAAACTTCTGACGTAGGATGTCAAGTGTTGTTGTTTGGTGTTCTTAAATTTCTACATCACTTGACTAAAATTTTGTACGTATGAAATTTCAATTTGTTGTGTGTTGACAGAAATAATGATTTTTTTCTGAAGTGGCGCCACTTTCGCTGGGGGAAGCGCCTTAAGTCGAAAATCATGCGGTTTTTCTTTGATATTCTTTTCCTAAGGGTTTTGTATAGCATTTTTTTTTATGAAAATTCTTTGCCCCACACTAAGATTTCTCTTGTATCGTGGGTGCGTTTCCAGACACAAATCTCACATACACAAACGCCCAGACCCGAAACAACCATCTGTAGGCCATACAAATTTTTGTTCCAAAGTCAATCGCTTAGCCACTGCACCAAACGTGTCGTCTTGCTTCAAGCTTGTCTTATGCATGTTATTCTGGTCTGTTGCCAAGCGTTAAAGAATCTTAATTTCTTCTGTATGCACCGTGAGCCCGAGGTACCGGAAATATTTTAACCATCGATTCCGATCCCTAATTGGAGAAGAAAATCTAGGATGCAGTTTGTTGAATAAAGCCTAATTTTCAAGATATTCATTATTTACGGAAATACACAACTCGAAAAATCTCTATGGTAACAAGCCCTATGAACGCAACGTTGCGACTTTTATCATATACCTTGGTCATAGCATATCCCACGCGCCTTAAGTCGCGTTTTGTCGGGAAGGTTCGTGAAGTGAGAAGTTTTTTTATCGGCTTATTATTTTCCAGGTGACTAATAACTTAAAAGGCGACTAAGTGTTTGCAACTAATAAAATGAGGCGAGGAGCTATAAATAATGACTTGGCGATTAATAATGTTAGCAGGGTGGTTAAGGGGAATCCCGACATGGATAGGTTAGGTTCGAAGGGGATGACGGGGGCTAGAGTGAGCGAGCGAAGCGAGCGAACGAAGCCCCCGTCATCCCCTTCGTGTTAGGTTACTTTAAACCCTGCAGACAGAAATAGGAGCCCCGCGCAGCGGGGCTCCGTCGACTTAAGCTCCTTCACTGTAGCTGCCAACCTATTATTTTTGCTACCCATTTTAATTATTTTTAAAACCCTAAATCAGATTAGTTCGTCGCCGCGTTAAATACATGCCTTTCTTATCCACTGTCACAATAATTTAAACGATGCCAGCTCGACCTAAGGTGTTGTTTACAAGGAAGTACTAAAGTTAATTGATTTATTTTGTTCCGAAAAACGAAATAATTAAATTGACTGAATTGGACTATGTTAATACTAGCTTTCGCCTGCAGCTTCGCTTGCGTGAAATTTTGAACCCATTAAGTGACGATTTTCCATACAAACTTTCATCCGCTATTTAACTCCCTTAGGGGTTGAATTTCGAAAAATCCCTTCTTAGTGGATGCCTACGTTACAAAAGGAACCTACTGTCAAAATTTCAAGTTTCTAACCCCAGCGGTTTAGGCTGTGCGTTGATAGATCAGTCAGTCAGTCAGTCAGCTTCTCCTTTTATATGTATAGATAACGTTATTGACTCATATTACCGTCAGAAAGGCGTGGTTAAAATCTTTTGGGTACCTCGGGCCCACGGTGTATTGTTCTGTATTTCAGTTCCTAAAGTAAGAAGTCATTCCCTATAATTTCAATTAAAAGAAATTCAATTATGATTCAAGGTCATCGAGAATGCCGTTGAATGAACTCTAACAAAAACACCAATTCGCGTACAAACGCCTTACAGTCTGGCCACCAAGTAATATGGCCGCCAGGAACAGTCAAGCGAACCAATTAACGTAATTACCACACCTACACTGCTTCATCAAGCCATGTTTAAACGCATCATCATTATTTTCGAATGTGTGAATCAGTCTTACAAACTGTTTTGTATTTATGTTTGTTTGTACTTAATGTAGTGAGTTAATTTTTGTTTGATGTTATTTCCTTATGTGTATGAATGAGCTTTATCGTCGGTGCCAGGTGATAAAGACAAAGAGGCGAATTTCCACATGGTGACTGTATTTCAAACTAGTATAATTATCTTCCTGGCCCTGGGTTAGATCGCCAGGTTGGACGAAGTGTTATTGGGTTTTTCTGTGTGGAATTTCTCAGTAGCAGTCCGGAGTCTTGATTTGTGCCCGGTCGATAGCAAAGGCTCGCCCCCTATTACATGGCATTGCTGCATAGACAGTGTATTGTATAAAATCTGTTATTATTAAATAATCTAAAAAGTCGTCATAACGACGGGTCCTACGTACTAGTACAAGTGCAAAAACACAACTTTACAGGAGAGTGGTTTAAAAGTTCTAAAGCTTTTTGAAAGAAAGCTAGACATTTTGAATAGGACCCTAATTATCCTACCATTTCAAAATTTAAAATATATTGATTTATGTCAAAGTTACAAGCTTTAGAACTTTTAAACCGCTCTCCTGTAAAGTTGTGTTTTTGCACTTGCACTAGTTTATGTAGGACCCGTCGATAAGTCACTAAATATATTTTACCCGCTAAAATCAGATTTATTTCCGCAAAAAATTCAGAAAATCCCCTACTTCTAGCGACTCACCTCTGGATTCTGAATTCTAGAATAAGCAGTACCTACATAAGTAACATTTCAGTACGAAGTTGTCGAAAAAATTACAACTCCGTACTCAAACACTACTTAAGTATTGCTTATCTCGAATTCTCAATTCAGAAACCGGAGGTATGTCACTGGCACGGTAATACTGGTAACCGTGTTTCCTGGGATCGTATTTTCTCGGATTCGGATCGGATGCAGTGCACAAGCGTTATTAAGCTTGCCACGTATTGTAATACCACTAAAAAGACAGCGTAGAAACATCTTCATAACCCTAAAAAACGTTTATAAATGGTTAAAGAATATGCCTGTATACCCAAAACCAGCTACTGTACAGAAGCGAACTTTCCCATTATTAAACGATACGCTTTTCCATTCAAAAAGCACATACATAATCAACTCATTGCTTTCCCACTACTGCGCACGGGCCTCTTTTCAGAATGAGAAGGGTTTAGGCCTTAGTCCACTGTGCTGAGCCGGTGCGGGTTGGCAGACTACACACACCATCGAGAACTTTATGTAGCCCTCTCAGGTGTGCGGGTTTCCGCACGATGTTTTTTAATGTTGAATTATTCCCAATAGTCCCCTCTAGCCCTGTCCTCCGGGGTGACAGCTGGGAATTGTCTTCCCAGTTGTCACCGGGATGACAATTTGTGCCGACTGTTCCCTTTGAAAACTGACTAGAGGGAACAAATGTGCGTGCACGTGCTTATTAATCGCATGCTTATTTGAAATCTTGCTCATTGATTTTGTGCCTTGCGCCGCAGGTAGCATGACACAAAATCGAATGAATCGAATCGATCTCATTCCTCCATCTCTCTCTAAGCACTCTTGAAATAAGCAAGTACAAATGAGATCGACGGACGTTCTATTTTGTGTCATGGCATCTGCGGCGCAAGGCACAAAATCAATGAGCAAGATTTCAAATAAGCATGCGACTAGTAAGCACGTGTAACTTTACCCTTAGTGATTATCTGTGATTATACGATTAACTATTAGTTAATATTTCTCTAATGTTGTAAGCGTGTTGACATTGTGTTAATTTTTTTATTTGATTCTATGTAGCATAAGAAATAAAAAAGCTGAAATCTATGGTATTTAATTTTTTTTTCTGGGAAGGAATTAATCGTAACAAATGTCACCCCCCCCCCCCGGTGACAACTGAGAAACAGACTTCTCATTTGTCCCCTCTAGTCAGTTTTCAAAGGGAACAGTCGGCACAAATTGTCACCCCGGTGACAACTGGGAAGACAATTCCCAGCTGTCACCCCGGAGGACAGGGCTAGAGGGGACTATTGGGAATAATTCCCTTTGTTAACCCAAATGATAATCAAATTCTGATCCGCACATGAATCCGAAATGTCCGAGGTGCGGGCCGTTATCGAACTCAGACCCTCCTACATGGAAGGCAAGCACACAAAAACTCAGCATTCAAAAAGCACAGGCACACAAAATACAGCCAAATCATTCATTACACGAACAAAAAATCGTCCATAAATAGTCAAATAAATGCCTGCTTACACGAACCAATTTACACTAACCAATAAAAAATTCAACTACAAAATAAAGCATGAACGTTGTGATTCAACTATTAATTTCTGTAGCAATTGTCTGTTCTGTAGCTATTCAGAACACGTACGCAGTGTCCAGTCGTGACGTGACACATGCCAAGTTTGGCGTTACTCAATGGAATCGGAAAACCATTTGCTGCTGATTTGTGTTTTGTCACTCTCACTGCCACCCATATATAGAATTTTTCAGTGCAGCAGGCCGTGCGGTCTGCCGGCGGCCGCAACTTTGCCTACCCGTGCAGGCCGCGGTGAAAATCTATAACGAGTGAAGCAGGCCGTACGGGCCGCTGGCGGGCTCACTGTTTGTTTTTGATAGCTAGCCATGCGGTCCGCCACGACCTCGCAATTTCATATTCAATTTGTAGTGCGTGGCCTGCTGCTACAGAAAAATGAACTGATATCGCTCAGTGCAACATGTAGGTGGCGTGCCTTACTCGAAAAGTTACGCCCCGCCGGCGGACCGTATGGCGGTGAGAGTGTTAAACAAAGTTGATATTGGTTGTTGAGAAGTTGGAGGGTTCTTAGTAAGTAGTTGAAGTAAGATTTTTTGAAGGAAAATATTCATTTCGGGCCATAAACTTAACCACACTTTTTTTTTTAATGATGGGAAATCATCAAATGACTTCTTCCGCTCTGGAAACTTAGCCACCCTAAATGACAACTGATTATTAGCTGTACAGCCGTCATTTATTACAAAAAATGCTCTAGCTGCCGGAACAGTATCCTGTAGTTGTATCCGATTTTGTGTAATACCTTTAAACCTCGTGAACTACTGGTGACATAAATTAACCCTATAGGGGAATGTAAAATATGAAACAAAAAAAATACGTGTTCTTGTTCTTAACCAATGTGATTTTAGCGCCTGAGTTAATTGAATGTGCAGAGTGATATCGCGATAGTCGTGACCGCCAGCTATGTAGCTTTGCTTCATAGATTTAATCAAAATGTTCTATCACATTTTTTTTAACAAAACTTTTTCTTTTTTATCCTTCTGTTTGGTTTAGATATGATCACTTACCCCTATCCTAACAAAAAAAAGGTTTTTTTTTTAAATCACGCTTTTTCCTGTGCGATGTTAATCTACACCAGTAATAGATTATGGTGGTCTTAAGGAATTACATGAATTCGTTTACACTCTGTATACTTTTAAGTAACAAAAAAGTATACAAGTTTTGGTCCAAAAAATTAAATGTATAGGAATGTCCTTTCGCGCGCTCCTAAAATTATACAAGATGTTACAGCCAAGCTCCTTAGTCTAGACGCTCACACAGCACCTCTGCATAACCTGGATTAGAATCTGGGTTACGCATAGATGGGGACATTGATGACTTTTAAAGTTTGAAGGTGAGCTTATTGACATAACTGTATAATCAGATTTCGTCGGAGTGGTGCTCGACGTAAAGAATAGCACTACCCCATCTTTTCCCATGGCAAAGGCGACTAAGGGATTCACTAGAGGATGGGCAGCAGCGTTCTGTGCACTTTAACACGTTCAGTGCCGGGTGCCCTCCAGGAGGGCAGCCTGTAGTCGCATTCGCCATGCCGAGTGCCCTCGTGGAGGGCTCACTTTAAATGCAGGTTTTTCTTGGAAAATTCACCGTTACGAAACAAGCAAACACCTGTTTTACGACGTAGTTGCGTATTTTTCAAGGTTTTTAATCTAATGCCAGGAACCCTCCTCGAGGGTTCACTCTTAGCGCAAACGTAATGCCGAGGACCCCTCTGGAAGGTCCACTACCAATATGTATGGTGGGATGGCGTATGAGCTCTATGAAAAGTGTGGTGGACTCGAATGTGCTAACAACCATACTGCGATCGCCAACCCGCCTACCAAGCGTGGCGATTATGGCAAACTCACCCTTATTGGGGGAGGCCTATGACCAGCAGTTGACATCTTTCGGCTGAATGATGATGATGATGTGTAATTAGATACTTCAATCAAGTTCGCCTATTGCAGTCTTCTGCTGGATTTTGGACAAATTGTCTAAATTTATTTCCAGCTAGACTGCCTCGTTGGTGTAGTGGTCACAAGCGCGACTGCTGAGCGTGAGATCCTGGATCCGATCCCCAGGTCGGGAAAAATATTATTGGGTTTTTCCGTGTGGAATTTCTCAGTAGCAGCTCGTCTGGATTTGTGCCCGATGGCAATAGGCTCGTCCCGTATTGCATGGGACTTAAACATAACACCTCTACCCAGCCCTTCGGGGAATACAGGTGTGATGTTATGTTATTTCCAGCTAGATATATTTTTTATGATCATGGGTTCGAACTTCTTCTTGTCTTCAACAGGGTTCCCCGTAAGCCAATGATTATAGTGATTTGTAAACGTTAAGGCATAAATAAGACGTAAAAATAGTCGTAACCGATTAGTCAGCTCGGGACAGTCATCTTTTACAAGGAAAACTGTGTGTTTAACATTTTTGGAAGATGTTTTGAGCTTGATTTATACATGCTACCTACGCAGTAGCCTCCACGATATTTACATAAGTACGTCCGGCGCACCCTGGGGCAGTCAGCCCCGCTAACAAACTCGCTGACTAGCTAATCCTTTCACCACGGCATGAGCTATTCTTGTATAGTTCGTGCCGACACGATAGAAAAAGAAGACCTACGCAGTTCTCACTTTTTTTCTTAATTTAGGTTTCAAATAGTGATTTATTGGAATAAGCGCCGTGAAATCGTTTTTAGAATCATACCTGTACATGGTAAATTGAAGGGCTTGTGGCTAATAAACAACTCCGCGGATCGTACGATTTGCGAGGTTAAGCTGCGCTTGCCGCGGTCCGTCTGTAGATGGGTGATCGTTCGTTACACATCAATACCTCTCCACGTGTTACGAACGTCGGTGCCACGTGTCGTCGTGGTTACGGGTAGCCTAGCCAGAAGCCCGGAAGTCTGACAACCGATCTAACCTTAGGATATCGGCATTGCCCAGTAACTGGATTGCGGAGACCTGATAGCAGTCGCTCCGTGTAAAATACCAGTATTCAGTCGCATCTGGTTAGACTGCAAGCTGGCCTCAACGTAATATGTATTTGAGAAAAGGCTACAAAAGGCAATACAAAATTCTATATGGTAAAGTATTTCATCACCAAATCAGGGAATTACACGGCCAAGGTGAACTCTGGAAATGTAGGTACTTACATACTCATTCGGAGTAACAAATTGGTTACCCATCATTACTGAATATTGCATCATTCTTTAGTTGGTTTTTACACGTGTGGGAGGACAAGTTGCTGATACTAAAAGTCTTGGTGTACAACCAAGTGTGTGTGTATACCTATAGACAGATGAATTAAAATGTATCTAGTTGTAGTAGATAGAGCATCTTGTGAAAGAGTTCGTCCAAGGAAGTACTGCCACCATATCTTTTTTTGCTGCCATTTAGGGCTCTTACACACTGCGTTTTTTTCAGGCGCTGACGACGCGCGTCGCACGCAACTATAACGCGCTGCAAACGCGATGTTATCGCAACCAATTCACCTATTCACACGTTCATAAAATTGTAGTATGCAGACGACGACTTTTTCGCGAGCTGTCGACGCGCTCGTAGTGCGGAGTTACATCGATACAGACGCGCTGTTACAGCGCGTCTCTTTAGCTGCAAACACATACGTAGAGCGCCTTTTAATCCAAGGAGAGTTGCTCACGCGCGTCTGTAGCGCGTTTCTCGTGAGTTTGCAGCGATGCAATCGCAAGTGATCAAACACTCTTAAATTCACTGTAAACACACACTTACACACCTCGCACATACACACAGACATACACCTCCACACATCCTCTCACATTTCACACACGTACACTATCATCTCACACAAAGAGAGGTCACACTTATCAAAATACTATATAAATTACAAATTTAAAAATAAATAAAAATTATGTACCTATATCTAGACCGCAAGTCTAAAATGACTGCGAACAGTTTTTAATTTAGATTTTCTTGCTAATATATTAAGTACCTACAAAATGTCAACATTTCTGTTTGATGGCTTTCTAATTTTGTAATATATTTGAGGGGATTGGCGCTGATAGCCGAAATACAGGCTTTTGCCTAGTTCGGCTACAGATGATTAATTCATTTTGTATTTAGAAACCTAAGCCTATGTATAATCTGAAACACTGTACTATTATTGAAAATAAACTTTATTATTATTATTATTATAAGTAATCTGCCTATTTCAAGTTTAGCAGCGCCGACAACGCGCGATAGCGAAACGCGCGTCGACGGCGCCTGAAAAAAACGTGGTGTGTTTGAGCTCTTAGCTGCTGTTTTCCCGTTTGAAGGATATGGGTGCCGTGATATTACAGGCACATGAGACCTTACAACTTTGTCCCTAAGGTTGGCAATGCACTGGCAATCCTCTTGGTGTACCCAGAATACCCTTTTGGCTTCGGTCAACTTTCAATCTCATCTCAATATAATCTCATGTTTGACGTTGTTTGTTAAAGAACAAGAATACCATTTGTCATATTTATGAGATTGAGACTAGATCGAAACTATATTTTGAACATTTTTAATTACGAGAATTGACCTTCTGATCTAAGTGTGCGTCCAGAGTGACGGCGCACGGGCGGATTGCGGAGCGGCTTTACCGTGGCTTTACCGTCGACACCTGTCCTTAGTGCACGCGGAAAAGTTGACGCGTACGCACGTGTTTAATGTTTCATTTATTTTACTTTGGTTTTAATAATGTCGATATCAAAATTGAAACGTTTCGAACATTTATTTAATGCGCCGTTCATTCCGCCTGCGCGGTGCGCCGTCACTCAGGACGCACACTAAAGCTCTAAAATCCACTCCGAATTAGTCAACAAAAAAGGATGTATTCAACAAAGAAGGCCCGACCCACACTAGTCCACTTTTTTATCGCCAAACATTACTTAATCTACGCGACCATTATTCGTATAGTTGAGGTAACGAGTGTCCCACACGATCAATTCGTCGTTCATTTGAAAATTGTCTGGAATGCGTGTAAGCACCTAAGCTGTCTATTAATGCTTGTATCTGAATGTCATATTCATTTAAACACCTACAGTTAATTTACTCTTGGATTTGGTTGTTTCTAGAAAACAAAATGATTTTTTCTTCTTCGAAACTATAGCTCTGCAGAGAGTACCTACGAAAAATGAAGGCGCAACGTCATAGAATTTATTTAAACTTTAAAAATAACATATCTGCAAGCTTCACATGCTTTGTCGTTGCGTTATCTCGTGCCGAAACGAAATAATATATGGTTTATCTCGCCTCGGAAGGAGATATTGCGACGGTGCGGTGTTAGCCTGACTTGTAGAACTTTGGATACTCTTATTGATTTTTAATACAATTTGAGCGTCTTAACACATATTTATCGCCTGATAAAACACGTAGACTGACACACCATTTAATGGTTATATCTGGGATTATTCTACGCTAATATTCATCGGTTGTGCATCTTGGGTAACATTGAATTTCATTGTAACATTGCATAAAAATTTATCAAATATTTTTGTTCTACACAGTATAAAATATGGTTACTTCTTAAGGAATTCATGTACACTATTCCCTTCTATAAATTCTGATAAAAATTACGATTTATTCGTCGTAATTAAATTCAATTCAAAGTTACCCAAAATGCTTCTAGTTTTAAATGGAACTTTGAACGCAATTTATTCTAACAAATATTATAAATCCATGTTATGGATTCTTATTATTCTAAAGTTGAGTATACAGTGAATATGAATATATATATAATATGTGAATATTAAATAATATACCATAATTAAGCCGATACATTTTTATTTAAATATCCGTAAAAATCTAAAAAAAAGTGTTCAAAGTTACTTCATTATTTTTGACATTGACCATGGATCTTCATCATTTCACTTTTACTGTCTATGGCAATAAGAAAACGTGTAAAATGATCAGCTTAATTTCATTATTACCTAAAAGCACTCAAAACGGTTCTGTAGAACATTTCAAAATCACTGCTATTCATGCAGAATTGGTCCGGCGAAGTTAGTAATTCAACATTGAACGTCAAAGTTGGACGACTATTACACGTATGTAAACCAGCTATTACAAATAGATCAGATGCAGAACTGAAACCATTGTAATTATTAATAGCACTTCTGGTTAATAATTCTCGTGTCAAAGACACAACAACATAATCGTGTAAGGGTGTTTCTATCATTACAGATATAGCTAGCTAGGTATGTCAGGATTGCGAGCACGATAAATATAGTAAATACATCTAGACTCTCGACCACTGAGAGTACTTATATTTTCGTTAGGCCGGCCATACACGGGCAGCTTGAAGCAGTCAGGATCGACTGCTTGAAGCTGCAAAAGCATAGTAAACTACAGCCTTCTACGTACGTACATACACGGACAGCTCGAGCAGTTGCAACTGCTTCGAGCGGTTGGCGGCACGGCGTGCGGTCAAGCAGTCCACTGAGTGCTCGAGCTGTCCGTGTATGTTTATCACTGGCTAACTGCTCGAGCTGCCCGTGTATGTTTATCACTGACTAACTGCTCGAGCTGTCCGTGTATGTTTATCACTGGCTAACTGCTCGAGCTGCCCGTGTATGTTTATCACTGACTAACTGCTCGAGCTGTCCGTGTATGTTTATCACTGGCTAACTGCTCGAGCTGCCCGTGTATGTTTATCACTGACTAACTGCTCGAGCTGTCCGTGTATGTTTATCACTGGCTAACTGCTCGAGCTGCCCGTGTATGTTTATCACTGACTAACTGCTCGAGCTGTCCGTGTATGTTTATCACTGGCTAACTGCTCGAGCTGCCCGTGTATGTTTATCACTGGCTAACTGCTCGAGCTGTCCGTGTATGTTTATCACTGGCTAACTGCTCGAGCTGCCCGTGTATGTTTATCACTGACTAACTGCTCGAGCTGCCCGTGTATGTTTATCACTGGCTAACTGCTCGAGCTGCCCGTGTATGGCCGGCCTTAGTGTTAGTAACATGGACTAGATCACAATACAGGGTTAGTCAGAAAGGGGGTACTAATCCTAAAGGGTGTTAAAGTACCCATAATAATGAGTAACTTTTGTTCTACAACTTTCCCCAAAAGTCAATAGTTAAAGGGAAATAGCTGTTCAAAAATTACATAAAAATACGCTAAAATCTATCCTCAGCTATGATCAGCTGTGTTTACATATTAGGTCATATTTGGGGTCACGAATTAGAAGCTTCATTTTCTGAATTCGTAACCAAAGGGATGTAGAATTTTTGAAGAAACTAAAATAAAAATAATTTGACACGGAAATAACAATTATCGAATTTTGAAATTTTAACACTTGCTTTAAGAGAGTTATCAGTGATACTTTAAGTGGCCTGCGGATTAGTACCCCCTTTCCGACTAACCGTATAAGATCCTTTTTGAACAGAAATCGATTCAAATCGGAATGGGAGTCTCTTTTATGGCCATTAGCGGCTATTCCCCATAAAATGCGGTTAAAAAGAAAGCCAATTTTAACGATGGGGATAAAATTGAGACCGTTAACGTTATCATGGGTATACAAAAGGATTGTAAAAACCATAGTAGTACTCGTGGTTTTGGCGTAGGGAGAATGGAATTTTTTTCTGTTGCATTTTGTGCATTGTTTTGTGGTCCCTGGGGCCTAATTCTCCTAAAATAAATCTTGATAAATCACAACCGAACCAAGGCCGAACCGTTCATTCAGACAGTTTTCAATTTCAAAAGCTGTCAAATTGTTTGACGCAAAAAACAAAATCAATCATTTTGAAAGGTTTCGAAAACAAAAACTGACTGACGGTTGTGGTTCGATTGCGTTTGGCAACAATTTATTTTAGGAGAATTGAGCCCCTGGTTAGGTTAGAGAGAATGAATATCCAGTGTTTTTTTACTATTTATCGTCGCCTTAGAGTGAAAACCTCGGGAATGCATTTGGTCATTGCATGGTTCCTCTGTGAGCTTTCACGTGGTTTTTTTTTTTTTTTTTTCTAGTGGTCTGCAGTAGGTCGTCCTAGGGGACGGTTTCTACGTAACCGGGCAGTTATTGGCGAGACCTGAAGGGTCTCCAGCCAATGGGGGGAAGTAAAATACTTAACCTAAGCTAACTACTTGTACTACACTAACATCATGACTACCTGCAACAACAGCACTAAGGGCGACCCCTAGTGGGACTCGGACCTCGGCTTAGGGCGTTGCTGGCGTGGACATAGGGGGGGGGGAGACAGCTTGATGAGGGCTGAATTATCGGGGTGACTGCGGAGTCTGAAGAGACGACCGGCTCTACGACGGGAGAGCTCGGTGGATCGTGACCGGCGGCGGTGGGGCGTCGCGACGGGCCTCGTCGGCGAGGACGGTATGCCGGGCGGCGGCGTTTGTTGTGTAGTGTGCTGGTCGATTTACTCGCCTCCTGGAGGAGGGTAATTTCGTCATCGGGTTCTAAAAGTGTGTGCCTGGGACGGCGAACTTTACTTATGAGAGCGGGACTGTAGTCGGCCGCTGCGGCGACTAGGGGGTTCGGATGGCGGGGGGCAGAGTCGAAGTAACGCTTGGAAATGCGTTTGAGGTATTGCCTGATGGTTGGCATTTTTAGATCGAGATGGAGTTGGACGTTACGCATGAACCACGGGGCAGCCGCGGCTCTGCGCAACACTCGATTCTGGAGGGTTTGGAAGGATTTAAAGCGACAAGGCTTAACGTGTGCGAACACGACGCTAGCGTAAGTCAAGATGGGGACTTTCACGTGGATGAAGTCGCGGGCACTGATATTCTCTTCCCGTGACAGCTAGGTCACGTGATTGGCCTAAGACTACGTCATCAGCTGCGAGTGCTTCCACTATGTATAAATAAATTACCCGAGCAAGATGCATTTTTTCACATATTTGCTCCTTTAGAGAAGCAATTTTGAACTAGTAATTTTATAGTTTACTTTTTAACTAAATAGATGAATAACACGAAATAGAAAATAGTTAGGCTAGTTAGCAATTTATTTAATATTTATCATGAATTAAAAATCTCGTGGAGGAGCTCGTGGCTAAATAATTACAGCCGCATAGACCGATCTTCCGGGTTAGGCCACGCTTGCCGAGGTTGGTCTGTGGATGGGTGACCATTTACCATAGCGAGTTTCCTCCGTGCCTCGGAAAGCACGTAAAGCCGTTGGTCCCGGCTGTCATTTGTAGATCTTTGACAGTTGTTACTGTTGGTCAGAAGCCAGAAAGTCTGACAATCAGCCTTACCAAGCGTATCGTATTACCCAGTTACTGGGTTGTGGAGGTCTGATAGGCAGTCGCTCCATGTAAAATACTGATATTCAGCTGCATCCGGTTCGACTGGAAGCCGACCCCAACATAGTTGGGAAAAGGCTAGGCAGATGATGAATTAAAAATCTCCTTTATTGTATTGGAGATGTTAATCAATGGCAGCACTGATCGTGACATTCATGACGTAGTCTTAGGCCATTGCGGGAAGAGTATACCTGGCGTAGCATATTATTATACCATGGTCAATTATTTATATTTATTACGCAATTTATATAGCCAACTAGCTTTTGCCCGCAGCTTTGCTTGCGTGAAATGAACCCGTTAAGTGTCGATTTTCTATACAAACTTTCATCCCCTATTTAATTCCCTTAGGGGTTGAATTTCGAAAAATCCTTCCTTTTTTCTTGTCTACATTATAAACCTCTGAGCAAAATTTCAGCTTTCTAGGTCCAAGGGTTTGGGCTGGGCGTTGATGAGTCAGTCAATCTGTCAGTCAGGACCTTTCTTTTTATTTATACAGGGTGTTAACGAATTCGTGTACCTAATTCCTTCAAACCACATAATCTATTAATGGTATAGATTAACCCCGCACGGGATTTAGATTGATTGAAAATAAAAATAAACTTTTTTTTCCCAATTTATTTTTTATATGATAGAAAATTTTGATGCCATGCACAAATGAATGAAGGCACAGCGACACAGCTGACAGGCACGACTAGCGCGATATCGCTTCACGCTGTCAGTTAACTTGGGACGCTAACATTACTCAAATACAGAATACCATGGTTCATTTTTTGAAAACTTTTTTTTTTTTCTTTCTGAAAAAAACATATGCAGGGTCAATCAGTGTCACCAGTAGATCACGCGGTTTGAAGGAATTACACGAATTCGTTAACACCCTGTAAGTATATATAAAGGCTAAATTTTAGTGCCTACAAAAAGAATTTCGCTTAGAGCGGCTCTCTTATACTCGTAGTTATAGTACCTAATACGTGCAACATGATTAAATTGATCATTTTCGTCCTTTACTGCACCTCACTTCGTTGATTGGGCGAAAGGATCACTAAAAATGTCCAACAAAATTACAGACAAAAATATGCATCCGTATCTTTCTCGCAGAGCGAAACTTTTTTTACAATTCTCTGTGTCAAAGTGAAATCCCTGACATTTCTTTGTGAATGGAAGTCTCCATTTGCATGTTATTGCCCTGTGCACTCTGGAATTTAACAAAAATGGAGCATACAGTAGGTATATTTTGAGGCTAAAAGGACACGCATCAGGACTTTTTATTATAAAAACATTTAGACATTATTCTAATCTAGGTAGCGTAGGTACATTTTTTTTTTCATATATTTTCTTTGTCCCTCTCTAAGATTTCTCCAGTATCGTGGGTGCATTTACGGTCACAAATCATATCATGCACAAACGTACTACTATCTGTAGAACATGCAAATATTTGTTCCGTGCGGGAATCGAACCTACGATTCGTAGCGCAAAAGCCAATTGCTCAGTACGGTCGCATACTCGAAATGTTTATCAGATTTCAAAGTCGATTTCTTCTCATACTGTGCGCAAAAAGGTTTAAGATGTCATATCAATTTATGTCATATCGACCTATGAAAAAGTAATGTGCAAGCAATTATAGACTTCATGGTGGTAAACATTTCAAATCCGCGACTGTACATGCGTTTACGTTTCTTTTCTCTAGGTGTCTCGCTATACACTAGGCCCTACCCGAGGAATCCGCTAGTGAGTTTCCGCTCTATGATGAGGCTATGATGAGGATATCGATAATAAAAAATGCAAAATATTTTATTATAGGCAAATTATTGGATCCTAACAATACCTATCTACACTTCTTCTTACCCTATGTCCTACAAAAAGGACAACGATTCCCCTCTAAACCTACTAGGATTTATATTATCCTTTTTAGTGGACATGCACAATAATGCATGTCCTCTAAAAAGGCCATAAAACACTACATTACACATTGTTATATCAACTTATGTCATATCGACCTTATGAAAAAGTAATGTGCAAGCGATTATACACTTTAGGGTGGTAAACATTTCAAGTCCGTGATTGTACATGCACAAAAAGTGTAGTCAAATATAAAAAATGTAAATTAGACTTTAAGTCCATTTTTACCCTGCTTGCATTTTCGAATGCATTTAAAGAGCCTTCAAGAGTAACGACACTTAAGTACGTCCGGCGCACCCTAGGCAATCAGCCCCGCTACCAACCTCGCTGACTAGCTAATCTTTTTACCACGGCACGAGCTATTCGCAAATAGATCGTGTCGGCACGAGAATAAGATCTTAATTAACAAGGGAGCTGAAGCTAAGTACAATTGTGCATTAGGCTGCTTTTCCGCCAGAGATGTGCTATGCAACGTTGCCATGGATGCGTTTGATATCCACCAATCAAATTCATTGGTCCACATAGCGTAGCACTGGTGGAAACTGATTCAACTAAGCTACGTTTTTTATATGGAAGGATGCGTGCTGTGGATGCGAGCTATGGATGCGTGCTATGGATGGTCGTGAGTGGTGTAGCTATGTGCAAAGCACCGCGCCGCCGCTCCCCGTGCCTTCCCTATTGTCGATACGTCGCATAGCTCGAAATGCGCATCTTCCTGGCACAGAAACCTTGAGGCGGCGCATTTTCATAGCACATCTTACTCACTCCGCACAGAGGAGCTCGTGGCTAAATAAGTACAGCCGCATAGACCGATCTTCCGGGTTAAGCCACGCTTGCCAAGGTTGGTCTGTGGATGGGTGACCATTTACCATAGCGAGTTTCCTCCGTGCCTCGGAAAGCACGTAAAGCCGTTGGTCCCGGCTGTCATTTGTAGATTTTTGACAGTCGTTACTGTTGGTCAGAAGCCAGAAAGTCTGACAACCAGTCTTACCAAGAGTATCGTATTACCCAGTTACTGGGTTGTGGAGGTCTGATAGGCAGTCGCTCCATGTAAAATACTGATATTCAGCTGCATCCGGTTCGACTGGAAGCCGACCCCAACATAGTTGGGAAAAGGCTAGGCAGATGATGATATTCATTGGTTCACATAGCGTAGCACTGGTGGAAACTGATTCAACTATGCTAAGTTTTTTATATGGCAGGATGCGTGCTATGGATGCGTGCCATGGATGGTCGTGAGTGGTGTACTATGTGCAGAGCACCGCGCCGCCGCTCCCCGTGCCTTCCCTATTGTCGATACGTCGCATAGCTCAAGCTGCGCATCTTCTGCGCACAGCAACCTTGAGAGCGATTACGCACTGCATCCGATCCGAATCCGTGAAAATACGGATATAAAAAACTCGGACCGAATTCGGATATTGCTTTACGCACTGCATCCGATCCGAATCCGTGAAAATACCGATCTAGAGTAAAAATCTCGGACCGAATTCGGATATCGCTTACGCACTTATCCGATCTCTGATCCAAATTCAAACAATTCAGGGACCATCTTTGGCATATCGATTTGGCGTCCGATTTGTATCCGAGGTAATGCGAAAGCGTTAATACAAACAGTACTACGGCTACTTCGGTCCGTCAATATTTCTTCCGAATTGGAAACTCACGGATCACGGAGAGAAATCGGATGACAGAAGACGGATCTAGTGCGTAAACTACCATACAAATAGTTCTATGACTACTTCGGATCGTATTTTCTCGGATTCGGATCGGATGCAGTGCGTAACCGCTCTGAAGCCTGTATTTTTAACGATCACCAAAAACTATTTATTTTGATAAAGTGCCTGGAGCTAACGCGGTTTTTTTACCAATATCTCTCTACCTCGGGTTTGGAATGTGTTCCTACTCTAGTGCCGGTGAATAGCCTAGCCTTTATTACATAACACCAACTTCAGCGAACTTGGTATACTGTGTGTTACGCCATTTCGTAGAATCAATGACGACTGTTAATAATTCTTCATGTCTCGATCAGCATTTTAAGTTGTCCGTCCCTGTAGCGCATAGTTGGAACTTGGAACCCCGAAAGTTTGACAACCGGCCAACCTTAGGATATCGGCGTTGCCCAGTAATTGGGTTGCGGAGGTCTGATTGCGGGCGCTATGTTAAATACTGTTATTCAGCCGCATCTGGGGGTCTACTCCCTAAGCACGAAGTCCGTGGTTTCACTTTTTTAAATTTGTGTTTTGGAACGCAGTGTGGTGGCAGGCAGATATGACGACTGTTAATTCAAGACCTAGTTTTGTAGTTTCGTTACTCGTAAGCGTACCTGAAACAAAAAAAAAATGGAACATCGTAACTGCACAGTTGCGCAGTCAACCATCTGTTACACATACGACCTTCTTCCCAGATGATCATTGAGATATTAAAATGAGGTTTACAACCAATATTTGCACGTCATTGGCCTTCAAACTTAGTAGATAATGTATAATAGGTATACCTACACCTACGTAAAGCTTTTTGTTGATTCGAGAGCATGAAGTCATCGGCGTATGTTCTATGTGTACATACGCCAACATATTATTGTTGCCTTAGTTATTTAATCAGATGCTCAACGAGCCTATTTATTAAAAGTTATGTATTATTCAATATTTTTTTAAATCAAACAGTGAGTCATTGAGTGTTAAGGTAGTGTTACACACATGTAGTACGTCTTTCGTGGAGTATGGTTGTATGTGATTGCCAAAGATTGCCGGGTTACATCAAAAGTGTCATAACATAACCCTCTTTTTCCTTCACTGCAGTCGGGTAAATGTGTCACATTTGCTCGCTTCCGAGCTAATCCCATTTCGTGGACCTTTCCAATCTTCGTCCTGCATTTCATTACACGTTCGACCTTCATACCGGAAATATTGCACGTTTCATATCCTTTACACTATGTTTATGCATCTGGTTAAATTTAGTTAGTGACCTCGACAGTTGCGACTTAAAGCCAATACTTTTAAGAAAAAAAGATAAAGAAAGATAGTAAATTAATTTATTCACCATGCAAATCGACACAATCTATACAAGGTAGTCGGAAAGGGGGTAGATACTAATCCGAAAGGGTGTTAAAAACCCATAATAATGAATAACTTTTGTTCAACAACTTTCCCTAATAGTCAATAGTCGAAGAGAAACAGCTGTACAAAGATTTTATAAAAAAATACGCTACAATCTATCTATTCTCAACTATGATCTGATAGATAGTGTTTAAATTTTAGGTCATATTTGGGGCACGGATTAGAAGCTCCGTTTTCTGAAATCGTGACTAAAGCAGGGATGAAGAATTTTTGTTGAAATTAAAATGAAAATCATTTTATAAGGAAACTAGAGGTCGCCATCGGCTTCGCCCGCGTGGATGTCGTTTATCGCGTATTCCGCGTTTTTTTCTACTTTATTATGCATGTATTATACTTATAAACCATCCTCTTGAATCACTCTATCTACTAAAAAAACCGCATCAAAATCCGTTGCGTAGTTTTAAAGATCTGAGCATACATAGGGACAGGCAGACAGCGGGAAGCGACTTTGTTTTATACTATGTAGTGATAAACAACATCGAATTCTGAAGTTTTAACACTTTCTTTAAAACAGTCATCAGTCATACTTCAAGTTGCTCGCAGATTAGTACCCCCTTTCCAACTAAGTTTGTATAATGCCAAAAGGTGTAAACATTTACCTAAAAATACTTAACAAGCGCCGTGTATTACACCTTGTACTATCCGTAAATGTAAAAGACACAACAACATAATCGTTCAGGGGTGATTCTATCATTACAGTTATAGTTATATCGGTATGTCAGGATTGCGAGTAAGGTAAATATAGTAAATAAAACCAACATAGACTCTCCACCACTGAGAGTACTTGTATTTGGGTTAGTATTTAGTAACATGAACTAGATCACAATATAATACTTTACACAATTATTACAAGACTAGCTTTCGCCCGCAGCTTCGCTTGCGTGAAATTTTGAATTAAGTGAAGATTTTCCATACAAACTTTCATCCCCTATTTAACTCCCTTAGGGGTTGAATTTCGAAAAATCCCTTCTTAGTGGATGTTTACCTTACAAAAGGAACCTACTGTCAAAATTTCAACTTTCTAACCCTAGCGGTTTAGGCTGTGCGTTGATAGATCAGTCAGTCAGTCAGCTTCTCCTTTTATATGTATAGATCATAAAATAAGGACAATCTAGACAGACATAAAAGGTCGGACTTCTTCAGCTGATCTACACAGAATACTCTCGTTTCGTCGAATGACCACCGCCTTTATAACATCGGGTGTGTTGATCCATATCGACGACTACCTTCCTTTGTCAACATTGCCCAATGTTACCCGCTACCGATAACATAAAAATACAGAAATGTATCGCATTCGCATGTGAATAGGTCAATCAGCGTAATGTTGTGTTGTGGCAGCATTGGGCCAAATTTTTCCAACATGCAAGACCAATACTGCTGATTTTCCGCGACGATCTTTTAGCATCAGGGATTGGCGATTTAATCGCTTTTCGCTCGCTGGGTGCCATGACTGAACACTTCACGCCAGCACATCCAACGCTGGTCGCAGCGACTAAGAGAGATTTAGTACCCTCGGAATATGGCTCAGTGCCCGATGCAATTTTGCTACCGCTATCGAACCCCGAGGGTCTTCAAAATGCGATGCAGCACCGACGCAGCTGCAAAACCGCCGATCGCCGATGCTAAAGGAACTGTGTTTGCCGTGGCCCTAAAATAAGATCATCTTTTCGATTGCGAGTTCCCAGAGTCTTTAGAACTTAAAACGATCCCGTTTTTTTATTACCATGTTTATTATTTGTTGTGAGTTTCCGATACTTCGGCACCATGATCACGGCTGTACTGAAGAAATTGCGGGTGGATGTTTATGAGCAGACGAAACGGTCTACCCTCTTTCTTGTTCGTTTTTTGCGTTCGACGCCACTACCACTGTCACATAAGTCACTCACAACACGGTTCTGTTCCCGACACAAAAAACTCACTGTATCCACTTGCGAGAGTCTGCTGAAAATGAGGGCTGCAGTGATTTTACAGCTCATGCGGAATTGAAGCATTTACTTAAAACTACTTATTTGTTTTAAATATTTTGGGATTAACAATACACGTATTGCAAATATGTTTAGAGGGGCTAGTGTTGATGATAAGTTTGGTTCTTTGATATAAAATATCTCCTCGGAGGAGAGATAGATATAAATAAACCGCTGGAGCAGAATAGCAGTAAAACATATCTCTGTATCATCAATGTACAAGTGCTGTCATATACCTGAAATTCTAATACTAAACACAATTAGGCCTCTTGTTCACACACGTTTTTTCGTCGTAAAAACCTACGGTTAATTAGCCGTGTGTAGGCACGGTCATCAGTGTTGTATGGACTGCTACAGAAGTTTGTTGACAGACGCGGCGGCCCAACAGCACGTCAGCGCCGCCGTATGCACCGTGGCTACTCCTCTTTTGGGGCACGGTTTGATTTACATTAGTGTTGTATGATAGTATATGAGAGTTTGTTAACGGCACCGGGCGTTTTCGTGACGGGCAATTATTGCATGACAGCTTTCCAACGCTGGTTTTGTATTACAAAATGGATATAAATCAGTTTCGGCTGGTGGTTTGCCGTGTCACGACAAACTCACACGATTTTTCTACGGTGAAGCTAATACGCCGTACGGTTAAGAAACCGTGCCATGAACAAGAGGCCTAACCTACACGCTGCAGGTGCAGCAATAAAACTTGTAAGCGTGAACAAATAAACAACAAAACATTATTTATAAACAACAAAACATGATTTTTGACCCCGCCTGCAGCGAGGCCAACGACAAGAAGACGACATAAAGGATGGTCATATTATGTCAACACCTCCTAAGAATATTCCTTCTAAATTCAGTTTATACCCATCCCAAAATTACTCCATCTTTCATAATACAGTTTACCGTTTGATGCAAAGCGTAACTTAAACTTAATTAACTACAACAGGATTATCTAAACTACGGTGAAGGGGTACCGGATAATACAGTATCGATACTATCATTTTATGAAGCGATACGATTAAGTCATAATCGATAATCGCTCGGACACTGCATGTCCTTGAGGAGAGACTGTAACTAATGTTCGATTGTCGGTATGTGTATTTTGTTTTATGTGTTTATTTGTACTCAAATAAGCATTAATATTGCGATTTAACGTTTTATTCATCAGTCTGGATTTTTTGCAATTTTGTCAGTTGCAGCCGCCAGCAGCTCTGTTACGCGGTTTAGGTACAAAAACATGCTTTCCTCTCCGGAGTGAAAGACGAAAGAAAACCGATCCGAACGTTAAGAGCTCCACACACCACACGCCGTGCGGCGCGGAGCAGCACGGCTGCTGGACTATATCAGCATTTATATGAGTCAATGCACACTGAACGTGGGCGCGGTGCGACATTTGTAATATGGAACTGTACACAACATGGTGCGCCGCGCCGCACCGTTTTGGTGTGTCCTTAGGGTGCCTTTCCACCAGAGATGTTCTATGCAACGTTGCTATGGATGCGTTTGATATCCACCAATCATATTCATTGGTCCACATAGCATAGTACTGGTGGAAACTGATTCAACTAAACTACGTTTTTTATATTGGGAAGGAAGCGTGCTGTGGATGCGCGCTTTGGATGCGAGCTATGGATGCGTGCTATGGATTGTCGCGAGTGGTGTAGGTATTTGGAGAGCAGTGTACCTACAGTAGACGTGCCTTCCCTATTGTCGATACATCGCATAGTTCGAGCTGCGCATCTTCCTCGCACAGCTACCTTGCGGCGGCGCATTTTCATAGCACATCTTACTCGCTCCGCTACATAGCTTGGCACCAGTGGAAACGGTCACATAGTTTCGTAGCACAGAACTTATAATAAGAGGCATAGAAATGTTACATAAGCTGAAAGCGCGAGGCGCCTATATGGCTGAAAAGCCAGATATTTGATTTACAGGGCTCAGTCTGAAACGAACCGTCGTCATGACAACTGTTCAATAAAATGGGTTATTGTAGCGTATCCAACTGTGGAAATTGTTCAGAAAAGGGTGACTGTGCTTCTAAAAGGATTACATTTCACTGGTGAACACCGTAATTTAAAAAATAACATAATAATAATAAAAACAACAATTTCGCGGACAAATTTAAAAACAGCACCGAATGTTGTTATTACCAAGTGATTCGATATACATTGCTTGTTTAAGTTCGGAACACAATGTAAGCCACGATTGAGACACCGCAATGGATTAAAACAATAAACGATATTTTCTCACCCACAACTATGCCATAGTACGGCCGCTGTTGGCAGACGCGAGTTAGTGCTGTGATGTCAGTGTTTCCCAGTTATCGATATATCCACAGTAGTCAACAAATAATGCTTTGTTAAAATTCCAGTGATAATTTTGTTTTATTTTCTTATTCCGTTTTTGGTGTCATTTCATTTCATGATTTATTTTAATTTAAATCTAAAGTCAACAAGTCAAGTCAAAAAATTGAAATGGTATTAAAAAATACTACAATTGATGCCCAAACTATTCTGTTCTTTACGTTCGTGTGGTACCGGGCGTAAAGAATAGCACTACCCCATCTGTTCCCGTAGGTGTCGTAAAAGGCGACTAAGGGATTCACTAGAGGATGGGCAGCAGCGTTCTCAATATTTAACAATACTTTAACAACCATACTGCGATCGCCAACTCGCCTGCCAAGCGTGGCGATTATTGCAACCCCCCCCCCCCCCAACATTGTTTGGGAGAGGCCTATGTCCAGCAGTGGACGTCATTCGGCTGAATGATGATAATGATGCCCAAACGGGAAGAAACTTCGAAAAATTTAAAAATTAGGTGTCATCTAAAGCGTATCATTTCGTAGGTATTAACATTTT
Organism: Amphipyra tragopoginis; assembly: GCA_905220435.1. Lineage (NCBI taxonomy): Eukaryota > Metazoa > Arthropoda > Insecta > Lepidoptera > Noctuidae > Amphipyra > Amphipyra tragopoginis. The sequence continues at coordinate 4,897,636 of HG991997.1, read as the reverse complement.
TAAAGAAATTGATTTTCACCAATTTGACTAAGTGCCCATGGACAATCATGTAATTCTATTAACAAAATGTGTAATGGAATGGTATACAACGTGTTACAAAAATACCCCTAAAGCCCAAAGGGGATTAAAAAGTCTATTGGCAAATTTTTTTAAAATAAAAGCAAGACCCAGAAAAAAAATTTGGACAAATCATAAAATAAAATCATCATTGAATAGCTATCCTGAAAACATAAAAGTAAAGAGTAGACTACCCAGAAAGTCATTTACATTCTAAAAAAAAAAACACAAAATAAATTAACGCACAGTACAAGATAATGCACAGTTTAATTGATACTTGTAATACTGATTTTCGTAAAGGACATCTAACACACTCTACAGATACACATACACACATCTTACATCATTCTTCAACACACGCAATTCTATAGACACAGCCAAACATGTCACATTCTAATACTATTGGACTATCACGTAAGTCGTCACTAATTATATGTATTAACTTTCTTCATGGACTAATTTGCATCCACACCAAATAAAATAAATCCTTGTAAATTAGAAATCCCCTAGCGACTGCATCTGCAAATTGTAACAATCGATAACATTTTATCTTGCGTCAAGTACTAGCGTAAATGTAAAATAATTGTATATGTGTGAGTATAATATGCGGTACGTGTTTATTCAACGCTCTTTCTTAGTCTTAAGGTTCATAATTGTTAGTAGTAAATGTATAAGTAATTGTGTGCGTAATTGCGTAGGTATGGTTCTAGTTTTTTCTATGTATGAGTTAGAGTGAAAAAAGCGGCGACATCGGTTCCGGAAGGAAAAACAATTGATACCATTTCTATTCTCATATTATAAGTTCTGTGTTTCGTAGCTTAGCTTTTACATTCTCGCAGCATAACTGCATAGCACATCTCAGGTGGAAAGGCACCCTAACGCTCGGGTCGGTTTTCTTTTGTTTTTCACTGTAGTAAGTGGCCAAACCGTAATGTTAAAAACGCAAACGCACAGCGTACGAGTAATTGAGCGTTCTCGCTTAGTACTAAAACTCAATTTCGCATGTACACATTATTCTTAGTATTTGACGCATTAGTTAGGGAGTGACGTTTCTGAATGTAGTACTGTTTATCATTTTGTGCCTTCAGACTTACTAAACAGCTGTGTATCAGTATTATGTATACACAGAGCGGTTGTCATTTGACCTCCAACACAATTACTGCAGAATACCGAAATTCCAGCGGGCCAAATCTAAATTGTCAAAATGTTTGGTTTTGTTTTTGTTGTCAAACAATTTGATAGTTTTTGTAAACGAAAACTGTCTGATTAAACGATTCAGTTGCAATTGATAAACGTTTCTGTTAGAATTGGGCTCCTGTTTGAATGTCTGACTTTCCGATCCTCATATTCATATGAGTTTGAGGATTTGTCGTAGGTATTTATGTGACAACAGGGGGTCTACTCCCTAAGCACGAAGTCCGTGGTTTCAGCCTTAGTTACGAGCGTTTCCTACTCCCTATCACCTACGGACATACGATTATTTCGGGGCCCGCACTAAGAATGAATGACAACACGATTTGACAGTTGTCCCTACCACCGATGTGTTTTTGCCCGTCCGAAAAGTTGAACTTGACACTTGTTTTGTTCACTCCTACGTTTCGGGCTACTTTCGGACGGGCGACTAAATTCGTTGACGGACTTAGGGAGTAGGCCCCCAGATACCGATTAACGAAAACTGTATAAATCAAATCAATTGATTTCCAATTATATTCTACGTTAGTAGTTTTTTTCCATTAAAACACCTTGGTATTTTTTATACTAATTTTATTAAATAAACTAGCTGTGCCCGCGACTCCGTCCGCGTGGAAGTCGGAAAACAACATTGTGTCGCAGCAACTAAATATTCCATTTATTATAATAATAGACAAAGGTGTCCCACTAAGACACTTATATCTTTTGAACCATTTCTTTATGTAGAGTTTCAGCTCCTCTTGATTGACCGTAAAGATTCATAAAACCGTAATACTAAAAACGTGTTGCTTATTTCTATACATTTCCTTGCTAAAATGGATTATAATTGAATATTGATACTTTTATTGAAGATGTAACAAAACCATATCGCGATACAAAAATAGCTACAACGCCGTCTTGTTACAATCTGTGAACTAAATTATGATTTCATTCGAGGTGTGGTAGGTATAGAAAAGAACTTTAAATATTTAAAAAAAATACTTATAGAAGACTTCATTTAATTTTAATAAGTTATAAATAGGTAGGTACTGCTTTCAAAAAGTCTGATCTGAAAATCGAACCAACACAAACGCGAAAAAACATCATCTATATTTTTATTTCACCAATCGATATGATCGCTCCAATAAACATAGTGCCTGAAATTGATGGAAGACCATAAAAACTAACATTAAGTACCTACCTAACTTAGGTACATTTCAATTCAAACACTTATTTGTTGTTACTTCTTATTTCTTGCACTTCCTTCAATTTAAGGCAGTGTGTTTGTTGGAGAGATTTGATCCTTATTATTGACCTTATAGATATCTATCAACAGGTGCCATAATATAATACCGGATGGTACTTATAGCTTTGTCAGTTCGATTCCCGGTTCAGGCAAAAAAATCAGTAAAAGGCAATATTTCTTACTTTAAAAAAAAGTAAATGTCCTTTGAGTGAAATTTGCTATTTTTAATATTTAAATTACTTTCCCTCCATGGCCATATCTTTGGAACATTACCTAAAGCTTAAAAAAACTCAATTTAATAAACTTAATAAAACTACGGCGACAGGCTTTGAATAAATCTGACAATAATGAACAAAATAAAATAAAATATAGAAAAACATTCCAAAAAGTGCATTGAGTAGATAGAATGATTACGAAATACTAAATTTCAACGAAAGCACTGGGTGAGCGCTTTCCTTGCAAATAATCATGGCCACCGATTTCAATTTGAATTTGGACCTTATTTTCGGCATCAGCATTCCCAAAAAGTATGAAAATTCAATGAACAAAAATCCTACTATTAGTCCACATCATGAATTAATTTATTTGTGAACAACAATATTTTATACTAATTTTATTAAATAAATTGCAGATGAAATGTAAATGAAAGATTGTTCACCTTTTTTTTTCGATTTAGTTCCGGCCACACTTTATTCATTTCGTCTCTGTAAGTTTTATTATTGTCATAAAGTCACTGAACTTCTGACCTTGACTGAACAAAGGTCAAGATTGATGTATCTTCAGGTGTTACTACCTATTATCGGAAAGGGACATAAGTGAATAACCCGAAAACACGTCCTAAATACCCAATAGGCTATTAGATTCAGCAGCTCTGAAGGGTATACTCGATTAGTAAACGGTCAAGGAAATGGAAGGTATTCTTGTTACAAGCTTTTATTTAACTTTCTTCGTTCATATGTTTCCGGTTCAAAAGGTCATCTACAGTTTTGTGCCCAAACTGTTACAGAACAGAAAAAATATTAAAAAAAAAAAACTATAACCCGACTACATAAAAAAGGGGTCTAAAAAGGACGAAACAAGAAAATAATTCAAATAGAAATCCAGAAATGCATAGCTACAAAAATGGTCAAGGTAGAGCCGTGGTCGCACCCACTGTATACCATACCATGTCTGTTTAATGGAGGTGTTCCTGGCACCCACATAATCATATTAGGTATACAGTAAGTGTACTTTTCCGTTTCCCGATCGGGAATATACACTAGCCGTGCCTTTCTTTTGATACCAAACACGTGATGATTATCTCAGTTTAATTTTTTCGAGGTTAGAATCTTAGGTTTAAATTCCGTCATATAAAATTTTGATAATATTTATATAGCTTATGTTACCCGGGCCATTATTACGAATCTATTGACACCTCATTCATTAAAATCGGTTCAGTTGTTTAGGCGCTACAGTAGAACATATACATACATAGACTGCCATAATCATTACCCTTCCTTTTGGCTTCGCCGTAGTCGGGTAAAAATAAGTGTCTGCCTCGTTGGTCCAGATCCCCAGTTTGGGCAGTGATGTTAGGTATTTTCGTGTGGAATTTTTCAGTAGCATCCCTGAGTTTGAGGATTTGTGCCCGATTTATGGCAACAGGCTCGCCCCCTATTAGGTACATGGAACTAAAACATAACGGCAAAATGAGGGTGTACCTACACCTCTGTCTAACCATTCGTGGAATAGAGGCGTGATGTTATGTTTATAATTATATTTTAATTTGTTGATTGCTTGATTTTCTTTGAGATTGGTAACTGAAATAAAACCATCTAATTAAAGTTTGGATGTTTAATCACCCTTCGCACTAACTGTCGTATCTAGCAATTGATATTTTTTCAGTAGTTGCGTTAGCTGTGGCTTTATTAATGAATTAATAACTTTTTTATGTTGCTCTTTGCTTACTCTTGGCTTCGTTAGTAGTTGCCCTAAATTTTTTTTTTCCTATTTGACTGCTGTAGTTCGTCCTAGGTGACGGTTTCTACGTAACCGGGCAGTTATTGGCGAGACCTGAAGGGTCTCCAGCCAATGGGGGGGAAGTAAAATACTTAACCTAAGCTAACTACTTGTACTACACTAACATCATGACTACCTGCAACAACAGCACTAAGGGCGACCCCTAGTGGGACTCGGACCTCGGCTTAGGGCGTTGCTAGTTGCCCTAAAGCCCTAAGGTATCTATTTATTTATTTATATTCATTTGAAGCAGATACGTCACTCTGCTCTGTGAGAATTTCTCTGAAAAATTATCAATTGCTAGTTACGACAGTTAGTGCGAAGGGTGACGAATTTTGGTTCCAACATTCCCGCCTGACTTCCACAAAAAAGAGAATTCCGCCCCACTCGTTGGTGAATCAAATAAAACTAATTCAAGAAAAAAAACATGAAAAAAAAATTGCTCTTTCATACAAAATAATCAATGCTGACCCAAAATGTATGGAAAAGCTATTTAATTTTTCAAGAATTCAGAATTTTTCCCCCCAGTATAAGTTGTATACTATAATGAACAGAATTCATAGTTTTCGGATGTCAACCAACCAACCAGTCATGCTATAAATGTATACTTAGATAGAAATGTAACATTTAAACTTGAACATAAAGTCAGGCGCTGCATTTTATATCATTTAAGGATGAAATACGTCCCCACACGTGGTGGTTATGGCGAACCACTGTCAGCTTAATGGTCGTAAATATCAGACTCGCGGATGTGTACGTGACCTTATAATAATGACTGTACTTATTCATCTAGTAGTTAATGGAGAAAAAGCTTAAAACTCTTGACTTTAAAACCACATTTCTCGAAAGCGAGAGGTGTATTTTTTTCGGTTTTAGTAAACTAGGGGTCTTTTTTGGGATAATATAATTCAATCATGATTCGAAAGACACGTGGCGCCATCTATTATCATAAGAACGTTATTGTTGTTTTCCTCGGGAACAGTACTTTTTTTCGGGATGAAAGGTACGCTATGTCCGCTTCTGTACACCTGACAACGTATATGCAAAATTTCAGGATGATCGGTTCAGTGGTTTAGGCGTGAAAAGGTAACAAATAAACAAACTTACTTTCGCATTTATAATATTAGTTATGATAAGATATAGTGCAAAGCATAATGTAGTGTGTTCGATCAATGGTGATAGGCTTGTCGTTAAGAATTTTAGAGTTGATAAAATTTATACAGCATAAGGGTCCTGGCACAGTAGACCGGCACAGCAACTGCACAGCTGCAGCACGGCGTCGCCTCGAATTTAGGCTACGGCTAGCCGCCAGCGCCAGCGCGCTAACTACGCGTCGTCCGCGAGGTGCAAGCTTGCTGTCACCGCGAACACAATTGTTACATGGCATTTGTAATTGAACTCGTCTAGGACTTGCATTCGCTGGCGACTCGGAGTCGGTTTGGCATGGCATGGTAATTTCAGAGAGGAAGAGGTTATCAATCCGACCGTGTACATTTTTTTTATTTACACCGATTACTCCGAGATTTGTACACCGATTTGAGTAACTCTTTTTTTATTTGTTGCGGAATATTTTTTATTAGCACCGACTTCTGATACTGTCAATTTTTGTAATATGGTAATTATTACTCCTTTCACTTTTTTTTAAATCAATTCTTTATGTTTCACTTTGGAGTTTGTCCCATAGTAAAAGTTGTACAAAGTCCATAGTTTACGAATGTAAACTGTATAATTTGAAATAAAATGTCCAGTAGTCTTTCTCTTAAAGCAAATACGCACTGCAGATAACTAGCTTAGCGCCTAGTGTCTAGCGATTCCCACTTACAGCTGCTTGGTACCAAGCGCGCAGTGCGGCCGGTCCCAAATACGTATTTATACATACGTTTCTTTTCTTTAGGTGTCTCGCTAGACACTAGGCGCTAAGCGAGGCATGAACAATGCAAAAGGTTTTTAATATTAGCAACTTATTGGATCCCAACAATACCTATCTACACTTCTTCTTCACCTATGGCTAAAAAAAGGATAACAATTCCCCTCTAAACGTATTAGGATTTTTAATATCCTTTTTAGAGGACATGCACAACAATGCATGTCCTCTAAAAAGGCCATAAAAGACCACATTATACAGTCGGTTCATGATCAACTTTACTGTTTAACTGTTTATCGTAACGCTCTGTTTAAAACGGATTCTCGTCGTAACGCCGACATTATTTTGCAAAAACGAATAAACTTGATATAATCTTCATTGTGGAATTAAAGATGGTATCATGTAAATGTTATGAAGAGGTTTAAGCGTATGATGTCGGGTAAGGTGGATTGCAGACGACAATCAAGGCATTATTATTTGGAGCTAAAAATAGGAAGCGCTAAAAATAGAAATAGAAGAGAAAAATTGAATGGGGAGGACCAAAAGGACTGTTATAGGAGCGAATCAGTATAGATAAATTGACGAAGAAAAGAATGGAAATAATAATTATTATATTCCATCTACAAAGGGCACGGCAAGGCAGAGGGACTTTAAAAAGAAGGTCGAACAAATAATTCGATCCACTGACGGACTGACGGCTACACTATGTCAAATAAATAAAATTGAAAGGAGTATAGCGATTATTAGATCTCGTTGCTGAAAGTCTGTCGTCTGCATTCACTTTAGCCCGGCTGCACATTACAAGAAATTAGGGCCTGTCCACACCTCCACGTCACGACGTCGTCAACGTGTAACGGTGCGGTAACGCGGCACGGTGTGTTGACATAACGTGCAAATTTACGTTACCGTATCGTAAAAATGCACGTCAGAATCATTGTTAGATTTATCGTTGACCATGTAGATCCTGAATTTTAATAAGAGAAACATTAAGGTATAGTTTTAAAGCATCGGAGCATATAGACGGCGGAGTAGTAACTCGCGGGCGTGGAGAGCGTGGGCGGAGCGCATATACGAGTACGTGTGCGCTTGCGGCTAGAGGCGGAACGTGTTACGATACGGTAACGTAAATTTGCACGTTATTTTATCGTTGTGAGAAATGAGCTCCGAGGCGGAAACTCGAGCTCCAAGTCGAAGCTACTGAGTCTTCAAAGCTCGAGCTCTGAGGGCTCGTAGTCCTAAAAGGCTCGAACCTTGAAGGCTTAAGAGCCTTAAATGAAGGACTCGAGTCGAAGCTCGAGCTTTATTTATATGCCTGATAATATTAAAATGAAATATTTTGGTTTTAATGTGGTAAGTACAAGTAAAAATGAAATAAAAAGATAGAAAAAAGAAAACTTTATTATACAATGAATGATTATTCGATTTTTAACCATGACGATAAGCACATTGATGCCTGGATATTTTTGTTGCTCAGCCTATTTCCTTTTTTTTGTTATTAAATTACCAGACTTCGAAAAGGCTTGTTCACTAGGAACGCTTGTCGCTGGTTTAGACAAAATTTCAAATGCTATTTTTGAGTTAAGGTTAACAAAGACAATTCTTTTTGTTTTTTCCACCACATTAACATATTAGTGTTTTCAGGCTCAATAGGCATATTCATGTATCTATACACTTCATCTGCGATATTTATAGTCTCCGGTTGCTTGTACATAGATGCAAACAAACTTTTTTTTACTGGGTAATCTGCACACTGATTTTGACACGAATGGCGTTTCTATGTAATTATTACAATAATATTAATAGTAATGTGGGTAGTTCTAATAACTAGCGATAACACTGGATCGGCGCGTTTAGTTTCCTCTATAGGAGGAGGTACAAAATTATAATAAAAATATGTTATTATGTAGTGAAGTTAGTTTGTAAATAAAAATACATTATTTTAATAACATATTTATTAGATTTATTTTGGAGCATAATGTTGTGTAGTGAGCCTTTAAAACAGAGCTCGAGTCGCGACTCGAGCCTTGGAACTAGGGTTCGAGACTGGGCTCGAGCCTTCGAAATAAGGCTCGAGGCTGCAGCTCGAGGCTTCATAGGAGACTCGAGCCTTGAATGAGTCGAAGACTCGGGAGACTCGAGCCTTTTAACAACACTACTTATTTCAACGCACCGTGCCGCGTTACTGCACCGTTCTACGTTGACGACGTCGTGACGTGGAGATATGGACAGGCCCTTACTGTCAGAAAGTTTCTGCCGCGTGTACAAAGACCACATTCATTTTTTACTAGACTTCGCAGGCTTGCGGTTACGGCAAATGCTGACAGTGTGCGGGGTCTAGTACAAAATGTATGAGCAGAGTACCTTCCGGAACGTGTTAGTAATTTTCTGACAGACAATTTCTTACAATGTGTTTAAATGAGGACAATTAGGACAATAGGCAGGTATTAAAACCATTCCGGAACGCTTGCCAATGCATGTGGTTCCACAAAAGAATAAACCCACATATTCTGAGATTATCGTCAACTACCCCCCACCCCTACCTCCACATTGAATTAAATAATATTCGTTTAATTCAAGTTACGTACCCATATAACATTGCACAAATGATCACAGAATCAAAAATTAAAATCAAAAATTAAAATATAATAAATTATAATTACAGAAAACTAATTAAAACATAACATCACGCCTATTTATTCCCTAAAGAGTTGTGTAGAGGGGTATTATAGTACACACTCATTCCGCCGTTATGAATAAATCCCATGTTATAGGGGGCGAGCATATTGCCATCAAGATTTTATTATTCAAAATACCAAATAAATATATCAAGATGAGCTGGCGATATGCCTGTTACAACATAACCTAATGTAGGAACAGTCGAATCGCTCAACAATCATCGCTAAGACAGTTAGACAACGAATAGTTACGCAATAATAATTCTCGTATCAAATGCCGAAAATGTGCAAATATTATTTTAGAGCGACAACATTAGAACGCCATTTAATTTGCAATGCCTCCTTGTTTCTATAACCAGAGTGGCTAATACTAAATTTGATGGTAATTCGAGCGTGTTTATTCAACACGTCACCCCGACGATCAGGCGGTGTCGGCTCCCACACCAATTTGTCTTTATTTTTGGACGAGCAGTGTTGTCAACCTATTATATGGTATTATAACATTGTGGAGACGGAAAAATGAGTATTTTTACACCTATATGAATGGTGGAAATCAAATCAAATAATTTATTTCACGAATATGGGTACATAATAAAGGTGTAAAGGTTTAAATGGTGTCAGTTCCAGAAGTGCTTCTAAGCTTCACTTGCCGCGGTCAGTCCGTGGATGAGTGACCGTTTGCTAAACATCGAGACCCCTCCGTGCCTCAGAGACCACATTAAGCCGTCGGTTCCGGTTGTCATACGAAAACCGTCGTTACGGGTTGTCCCGAAAGTCTGACAACAGGTTTAACTTCAGGATATCGGCATTGCCCAGTAACTGGGTTGCGGAGGTCTGATGGCAGTCGCTCCGTGTTATTATACTGGTATTCAGCCGCATCTGGTTAGACTGGAAGCTGACACCAAGATAGTTGAGAAAAGGCTAGGCAAAACATGAACATGAATTAGAAAACTCAGAGGTGCGGGCCAATTTGAACTCACACCTTAGGGGCCGTCTCCACAAGCGAGAGAATCGCGGCGATAATATCGTCGTGGCAAGTATTTCTATACACTCTCTTAGAACGTGTCTCCACACGGTGATTTTATCGCGGCGATAGTTAGTATTTAATTTGATGGCACGGCGAGAATATCGCCGCGATTCACTCGGTCGTGGAGATGGCGCCTTAGGGAGAAGCCACATGGTGAGCCGCTGCACGGCGACCATTTTGCCGTATCAGCGTGCACACGTAGTACGCGGCGCCGCAAGAGCCACGCGGTACGTGGAACGGCTCTCCGTCAACACATGTCATCTGCGACGTCAGAGCGGTGCCGCTCCATCGCATACACCCTCCCCGCTCGTCTTGGTTCGGCGAGCATGCGGCGCGGCGTCGCACCGTACCGTGTGGTATACCATGGAAATTTGTATGTATTTCAACGCAGCGACACCGCTCAGGCGCCGCGCCGTAGCTGCACCGCATCGTGTGGCGTCTCCCTTAGAGCGGAGGCACACGATGCGTTACGGCGGCGGTGCGGCGCCGGAGCGGTGTCACTGCGTCGTCATACATAGAAAATATCTGTGGCATGTCACACGATTCGCTCCGGCGCCGCACCGGACTTGCAACCACCGAGACGAGGCGGGGAGGGGTTAATGCGTTGCGACGTTGGAGCGGCACCGCTCAGTTGTTACAAGGAAGGACACACGCTCGTTCGTTTCGATTTTTTTTCTCTACGATTTTTTTGCTACGGCGCCGCTGCGACATAACATAGTGGCGGCGCCGCACCGCTCGTGTGCCCGCTGACACGGTGAAATCTTTGCGGTGTGGCGCCGCAATGCATCGTGTGCCCCCGCTTTCAATAGAGTAGAGCTTTTCGAAGAAAAAATATATATGTGTTTTCCAAGCTAAGTGAGGTTGGCATATTTCTAGGGCACAATATTATTAAGTGAAGCACTAGTATTGTATATTATTATGTTATGGTACGAATGTCGGCTTCAGAAGAGAGGTAGAACCAATAAAAGATGACAGAAAACACCATGACGGAGATGTGTAGTCCACACCTCTTTAGATTGAAACCCGATACCGCAGTGACGCGATTCGATGCGCGGCAGCGATGCGTGAAGCAATTTGTTCTTGTAAACATACTTGTGGCTTTATAATCTTTAATTGCTCATTCAAACGGTAAAAGAAACGGTACACAGCATGACTATCATTAAACATGGAAAAAAATTATTAAAAGCTGATACGCAGAAGATTTTTGTGCACCAGAAGATACATAGGTACATATCAACACGCCTGTCTTCCCCGAAATGTAGGGTAGAGGCATAGTTCACCCTCATTTCGCCGTTATGTTTAAGTCCCATGTAAAAGGGGGCGATCCTATTGCCATCAACCGGGCTGCTACTGAGAAATTCCACACGGAAAAACCCAATAACACTTTGCCCGTCTGGGGATCGAACTCAGGACATGAGGAGCTCAGCAGTCGCGCTTGCGACCTCTAGACCAACGAGGCAGTCAAGATATCAAGCATCAGAAGATGTATAGTCCGCGAGGCGTAAGCTGAGCTTTGCACTTGTGTGAGTGCACATAGAATCGATTGCCAAAAAGCAGTATAAACCGGTTTAAACCAAGCAAAGGACGCGTCTGCATTCATTCGCACACAAATGCAAAGCTTACAAACAAGCAAATACTGTACCTACTTAACTTTTTCTTACAGTAGTTACACTACGAAGTTACTGTCCCACTGCTGGGCACTGGTCTCTTCTCAGAATGAGAAGGGTTTTAGGCCTCAGTCAACCACCCTGGACTGGTGCGGGTTGGCGAACTTTACACATCATCGAGAACTTTTTGGAGCCCTCTCAGGTGTGCATGTTTCCTTGCGATGTTTTCCTTCACCATAGGCGATAATCAAATTCAACTGAACTAAACTAAAAGTATTGCTATCTTTTATCAACAGGCAAAACAAGACAGTGACGGAACATTTTTAGAGCTGTGAAACCAGTTTCTTTGTCTTCATCAGCGTCTTGTTAGGCGGCATTTACTGAGGTGTCTTCTAGTGGCCGATTCGTATGCTTTACCGAGCGTTATTGCTTATATGTTTAGACTCTTGTATCTTTACCAATAATAAAGCAAGGACCCCATAGATTTGTTAGTAGCTATCACAAGTAAAATTAACTTACGAGTATATTTGGATAGCGTGGAAGCCAACTGATCCAAGTAACATTTTTGGTGACATTTCCCCTTATTACAAAAGATGGTCTAAGAAAAACCTAGGTTTTAAAACAGCCTTGACTCGTTTTGTTATATGACATAAGAAAGTGATGGGTATATTTTAAACCTGGGTTTACCTTAGTCTTGGTTTAAACCATCTTTTGTAATAAGGCCCATTGAGTTTCAACTCTATAACTAAATACTTAACCTCCGGTTTCTGAGTTAAGTAAATGATGTATTATCCTCCGGTTTCTGAATTGATAGTACTGAATTGAAAGTCTATAATCCCATTTACCAAAAATTACACTAGGATCTGTTGGCTTCCAAGGTATCCTTAATCCAAGGTAATTTTATATGCCCAGTTTGGCAATAAGAAATGCTACCTACCATTGGTAAGTTAAACGATCCTTTTTTGATCATAGGAACCAGACATGAACGGTTTGGAAATTTAGTTCAAACTAAATTGAAAACTCGAATATTCTTTCATCTTTTTCTTGTTTCATCTGCAAGAAAAGGATAGCTATATTTTTAGTTTAGTTTAATCCCTGCTTAACAGAAGCGATACCTAACAAACGCCATTTTATTAGCATTATATTTAGCTTCACAATTTTAATACAATGAGGTGCTTTCATACACATTCATGCTATGTTTAGCAAAATCAAACCACAGGTCACTCGATAATGTCCAAGTATGGACGTCCAGACATAAATTTAATGTATTATTAGTTGATAGCACCGTCAAAGGTTAAACAATGATTCAATCTTAGTAAATTGGAATGCCAATAATATTGTGGTTGTTACTGTGAACTATATGAGGAAATACTTATTGTATGACATCGTCTACGTTTAAAAGGTGACGTCATCAATTAGATGAGCACTAAATATAGTTTTGATGTTGTTTGTAGTAAGTTTGTTAATGGTTATATGTGATACTAGCTTTTGCCTGCAGCTTTGCTTGCGTGAAATTTTGAACCCGTTAATTGACGATTTTCCATACAAACTTTCATCCCCTATTTAACTCCCTTAGGGGTTGAATTTCGAGAAATCCTTCCTTATTCATTGTCTACATTATAAAGGGAACCTCTCTATCATTCATATAAACTGCTTGACTTCAATGTGAGGGTGGTAGCTAGCCAGGCGGACGGTGTAGATCCTATCACCAAACGTGTATTTTTTTCACTTTTATAGCTTACATTTCTACAGTGTTTTAAAATGTAAATACCTATAGCACGCCTATGGGGCAAAATTAATGAAAATGGAACACGCAAAAAGTTATTTTTAAACCATAAACTTAACGCCTGAAAAACCCCAAGCGAATTATTAACAGCCTCAACCTCGTTAAGTAACACTTAATACTAATTAAATGTAATTTAAAACATTTTAATTAATACACGGCCTCTATCTGTTCATGTGTGAAAGTCATATTATAATGTTAAAAAGTTACTAGAACCTTGTGAATGTAGTGTGGGTTTTTAATTGTGTAGTCAGAATCATTGACGATCTGAAGAATAGGGGTAGAGATAGGAAAAAGTAAGGTTGAACTATGTAACCGACATTAAAAATAGAGGTTTTCAATTCGTCATTTCGTTTTTTTTAATGTATTTTCGTGTATAATGGAGGAAGCAAGTCATCACCGTCGAGGTCGACCGCGGCGTGTAGGTGGCGTGACGATCTAGACGTGTTTGAGGGGCTGGCATGGTGAGAAACAGTACAAAAAAGAGATGTTTGGAAGGCAAAAGGGGAGGCTTTTGCTCAGCCGTGAGACAGACAATAAGCTAGTAAAAAGAAAAGTCCGCTCATAGTTCCTCTATTTTTAAAACGGATTTTGATGACTTACTTTATTTGAAAGGATTAACCGTCTGGTTGGTCCCATGTTTTTAAAGTCTATTTATTAGTTTTATTGAAACCTGTAAATTCAACTGGCAACCTATTACGGTTAAAAAGATATAGCCCTGTGACAGACAGACGGACGGACAGATAGCTCAGGCTTAGGAATACGGTCCCGTTGGCATCCTTTGGGTACAGAACCCTAAAAAAAGATAATGCAACTTAGAAAGAGGACTACAAAAAAACCCTAGTATATTTATGACACATGACGACACGTTTGGTGCAGTGGGTGAGCGATTGGCTTCTGCGCTACGGGTCGTGGGTTCGATTCCCGCACGGAACAAATATTTATATGACCTACAGATAGTTGTTCCGGGTCTGGCTGTTTGTACATGTAAAGATTTGTGTCTGTAAACGCACCCACGATACAAGAGAAATCTCAGTGAGGGGCAAAGTTTAAAAAAATGCCAACTTGTGCTCGTTTCAAGACTAAACAGAAAGACTAGATACTAGTCATCAAGTTAAAAGACAGGCTAGGTAAAGTGCTACCTAAAACTTGAACACCTCTACAACACCTCTAATCAGGTCACCTATTCAAAGTACAAGTACAAGTAAGTCTGGCCAAGGAGTAGTTAAGCACTTCTTGCAGGCGAACTTGGCGTGAATTAGAAACCTGTCTTTTGCACTAAAGATAAGACTGCACTACGCGGAACTGCATGGTTGCGGAGCGGAGCGGACGCGGCGCGGCCATTGAGGTAAAAACACATCGTCGGCCACCAGTGAAAACCTCTTTAATGTCAAAAGCAAAATTTTGGGGAGGAGACGAAAAAAACCTTTCCTGTTTTTTTTTTTATTTTATTATACAACGTTATTTTTAGTATATACAAAAACCGAGACACCCCAAAAAGATTTTCATCAGAACTGCCTGAATATGTGTTGTTTTTTATAAATCTCCAAGTTACACCTTAGTTTATGTTACGTTAAGTTCCCTAGTAAAGTGTGAAATGCCTGAGATGTGCTATGCAGGGGTTGTCTACACATAAATGGAAACTGACCGAGCGGACCGTCTCAAACCTCAAGGTGTCTATTCCCGTCAACTGTTATGGGCCTACTGAAACAAAATTGAAATTAATGAAAAAAAATATAATTATGTGGTGTAAAAAATATGTCAATCGATTCTCCTAGTGATTCTGAACAAATTAGTTTCAGGTTTAGTATATACTAAAACTAAGCTTGTAAATGAACCATTACCTACTAAATCATGTCATTTATATTTGAACATGTATAGATGAAAGGTGCCAAATGCGAATTAAAAGTTTTCTTGTAAATAAACTGGATTTTTGTCGTTGATTATGGGGTCATCAGCAGGTTCGATTTTCGCACAGAATAAATTGTATGGCCTATAGATTTTTGTTTATATTTTTGTATATAAACGCACCAACGATAATAAGAGAGATAAGGAAAAAGGTTTTTAAAAAAAAAACTTATCGTCACTCGAGGAAACATTTCCATTGCCAGAAAGCTTCCATTAACTGATAAACAGAAAAATCCATATATACTTGTACAACCACTATACAGCAATAATAAGACCCATTTTAGAAAAAACATGTAAAAAAAAAAGCAACATATCGGCTTCCAGCAGGAATTCAACACAGTATTATTTATGCTTTTATGAACCTTAACGGTCAATCAGCTGAAACTTTAGGTACTTGAAGAAATAGTTGTATGTACATGAAGAATTGGTCTTGGTGGGCCACTTTGTCTAATAAATGAAGTAGAGCTCGATTGTTCCATTAAAATATTTCTTATTTTATTTCCACTGCATGTCAAACTTTATTGTCTAACCAGCCGTCCGAGCACGGATCTTTTTATCGCCTAGTATTTAAACGATCGAATATAAATTCAAAGTAAGGGTGTCAAAAATACTGATTATGGCGTACTGAAATACTAAGTGGACAAAAGACTGAGGGCGAACACAAATATTGCAAACGGCGACTTAAAATTACGAATTTGAGGTACGACTTATTCAGAACGATCAGTATCTATAATAATTCTTAAGCGAACAAATTTCACTCACATTATTGTTGTATGTTTGTAAGGTTGTTTGGGTTTCCAAAGGAGCGTCGACGGAGCCCCGCTGAGCGGGGCTCCTATTTCTGTGTGCAGGGTTTAAAGTAACCTAAAACGAAGTGGATGACGGGGCCTTCGTTCGCTCGCTTCGCTCGCTCACTCTAGGCCCCGTCATCCCCCGAACCTAACCTATCCGTGTCGGGGTAAGGAAATGTATATTTTCGCCCACTCAGTATTTTTTCGCCCAAATTAATATTTAATTCGGATTTCGGACACTTGGAATTTTAGTTGTTAGCTTAGATTAACTGTTTCCCACTGCTAGTACCTCATTTTATGAATTTTAATCATTCATAATTTTCGCCAGTGAAGTTTATTTTTCGCAAATATATTTTAATGCCGCTCGGATTAGTATTAAAGTATCTCATTAACAGTCTTCCTTATATTATTTATTCGCCCGATTAATAATTCCCCCTTTTTATCGAGTCGATTCAAGCAATTTATCTATATCTAATGTCAAATTTGACGTTTAGAATAGATAAATTGCTCGAATCGGCTCAATAAAAGATCCGTGCTCGCACCGCAGTTCAAATGTAATTAATCTCCAACGGGATCAAAAGTGAAACTTTAATCCAGAAAACTTTTACATGCGTTGTCTGTCTGTTCCCAGGGATGTTCCGAAACTATGGAATTGGGTCACCACTCACTTCATCCACAAAAGGGGCTCAAAAGTGCTCGTAATCTGATAAAATACTTCTAACTGGGATGCATGATGCGGTGCCGTTTTGTCAATTAAGGACGCATTTGCAGACTACTCTTGGCAATTAATGATACTTTTATTTTTTTTAAATCCTGGAATTGTACAGAAATTTGTACTGAAACTCAAACCGTATTCGTTATTTTCGTGGGAATAGGATACGGAAAATTAATATTATTGAATTTAAAACGGTCAAATTTAAAAATGTTTTTGCGCCTTTTTTGAATGTGGTGTAAGGCAGGGTGGTCTGACCTCCCCAGCGCTGTTCAGCTTGTATGTCGATCAGTTGATCGGGGAACTCAGCAGCACAGGGGTTGGATGTTCGGTAGATGGTAAAATCATAAATAGCATATCTTACGCGGACGACATGGTGCTGTTGAGTCCCTCGATTGAGGCACTCAGACGTTTGCTTGAGGTTTGTGAGAGATACGCCTTGACTCACGGCCTCCTGTACAACGTGAAGAAGAGTGTGTTCATGGTGTTTGGGGTTGCTGCAAAGGGTCACAGGGCAGTGCCGCCAGTGTACTTGTATGGTGCTGCTCTAAACAGAGTGCCTTGTTTTAAATACCTTGGACACAAACTAGTCGAGAATCTTAATGATGACCAGGACATGGAACGGGAACGGAGAGCGTTGTCGGTCCGATGCAATATGTTGGCCCGTAGGTTTGCAAGATGTACGAGACCGGTCAAGATCACCCTTTTCAAGGCTTATTGTCAGTCTTTTTACACATGCAGCCTGTGGGTCAGGCATACGCAGAGGGCCTACAACGCTCTTCGGGTCCAGTACAACAACGCCTTCCGGGTGCTGTTGGGGCTACCGCGATTCTGTAGCGCGTCAGCCATGTTTGCTGAATCTACTACAGATAGTTTTTCAGCAATCATGAGGAAAAGAACGGCATCATTGTTACGCAGGATTCGTGGGAGTGCCAACGGCATACTGAAGGTGATCGGGGATAGGCTGGACGGCGTTTTCCTGGAGTATTGGACCCGTATGCACAGCTACGGGTCTGATACTGCAGGAAAATACATGAATTAAATTGTATTGTAGGTTTTATTTTGTCTGTTTTTAATTATAAGTAAGTACTAACATAGTTACGTAAGTTGTATCACTAACAAAATATGGAGCATTTCCGAAATAAACGTTTTATTATTATTATTATTATTATTTTTTAGACAAAGAAGTCGTCTATTTTAGCAAAGTATCACAAGTTGATGGAAAAATGTACAGAAAAACAGCTTATTTATAGCAGATTTGTAAGAACATCCCTAATTTTAAAAACCTTGACGGTTTGATAAAATGTTACTATGTCTCAATATAACTTGGCCCTCGACCTGTTTTCGAAAGGACATGTCTATCAATATTGCATTACCAGTACCTTTAGAATGCACTAGCAGTAATATTATAGCGATTAAAACGTTTGCCTTTCATGCAGAAGAGTCTGCGTTCTATCCCGACCCATAACCACAGTGTACCTACATACTACATACAGTGGGTCAACGCCCATACATTTGACAGGTCCTATGAAATGTCAAAATTATGTAGGGGCGGAGGTTATATCCCAAGTATGCAGTATGGCTACTCGGAACATAACCTCCGCTCCTTCACCCCGCAACCCCCCGCACGATTGCTCTGCAACAATGTTCTACCTGTAGGTAGACTGTGCCATAACTAAGTTTTCGAATTCAGGTCTGTCTGGGGTCAAGACTACATTGTTCTCGCATAACTATCCTAAATCATAGTACTGTATTCACGTAATTTGTTAAAGATATCATTTTTAAAAGAGTAACCATGGAGTTTCTCGCCGGCTCTTCTCCATAAGAAACGACTAATTGGAACCGTGCACCTAAATTCGACTTTTCATGCGCCTGTATTGGTTTATGTGATATAAAAACTTTTGATTGATTGATTGATTTCATGTGCGGATCAGAATGTTATTATCACTTGCTGTAATGGAGTAAACATCGTTAGAAAACCTGCACATCAAGGGCTCCATGAAGTTCTCAGCAATGATATGTGTGCACTCCTTCAACCCGCATCAAGCCAGCGTAACCTCTTGGACTAACGCTTAAACTCTTCTCATTGTAAGAAGAGCAGTGGGACTATAACGGATACTACATGGATGATTATTCTACGATTTTGTTTAACAGATGATGTTATTGGTGATGTTCTTCAAAAAGGACAGGTGCGTAGTACTTTCAACCGGCGCGGCGTGCGTGTATGACAAGATGTATGACCGTGGACGAAGCGAAAGGAGTATGTAAGGATCGTAGCATGTGGCGTTCTACAGTTTCTGCCTACCCCCATGGGAAAAAGGCGTGAGTTTATGTATGTATGTTTGTTTAACAGAAGGAACAAAACCCTCTCTTCACAACAATCATAAACCTTATAACGTTAACTAGCGACCCGCCCCAGCTTCGCACGGGTACTATAATATGCATGTATTATACATATAAACCTTCCTCTTGAATCACTCTACCTATTAAAAAAAACCGCATCAAAATCCGTTGCGTAGTTTTAAAGATCTAAGCATAACAGGACAGACGGCGGGAAGCGACTTTGTTTTATACTATGCAGTGATATAAGGTGACTGGTAATAAGTGTCAAATACTTAAACACATGATAACAAACAATTCTCCCAAAGAATCATTTTTTATAAAACAAAACAACTTTTTTTCTAAATTACGAGCCGCGTTATACCGAAGCTAGGTATTTATCAATTTTTAAATAAAAAAATAAAAAAAAAAATGTTTCTTTGCGAAAGTTGTTTGTTAGGTAATAAGACTACAATCATGACACTAATTACCAGTCACTCTTTATTCAGATTATTTTCTGCTACGAGAAGCCAGATTATAGTCTGACTCCTAATGTTGCAGAACTAGTTAAATGATGGCATCAGGCGTTATTTTGCGGAAATCCATGACTTACAAAAATGCAAATAGAATATCTAGCTTTAATTCCGCTGAACAAGATCGCTAGTTTGGATGCAGTATGCAGCACCACCCTCCCGCCCACAAATATATGCACATGCAGAAAGAGTGAAACATGCAACCAAACCAATACACGACACGTGTTTCGCCCCTGCACGGGGCATCCTCAGGATATGTTGACTCCTCGACCGCTAGGACGCGAAATGATTTCGAGAGAGATATTCTATTTGCATTTTTGTATGCAGAACTAGTGTTAAATCATGCGTAACTTGGCTTATTCACGCGGGGTTCGGAAACATGGAAAGTTTGAACATCGATGGAATAAATATGTAAAATCGTTAAGTAATACATATTGCACCTGCCTGGATGCAAACTGCGTCGTTCGTGACCACAATTGGGCCTTCTACGGGCGATACTGGTGACCACAATGTGACCATAGTATAACCTCGTGCTGAATTATTTTCGTTTTTCGTATCGTACCTATATTGTTCGTCCGCAATAATGGCTATAAATTGTACATTATTGTGGTAAAATGATGCATTTATCGAGGGTTTTTTGTTGTTCCATTAATACCCAATTACGCTTTGCGTATCAACTGTGGATACTTCACTCAAACATTTTTACGCATCTTTGCTTTAAGGCTTATTTACACGGAGATAGTTTCTCTAAGCGAGACTCATTCTGTCTTCGTCTTTCTCTACGATGAAAACAGAGATAGCATGAGACTCGCTTCGAGAAACTATCTCCGTGTAAATATACAGGGTGTAAAAAGAACCATCACATAGCCGAAATATACGCACTCTGTACATCAAACTAAACTACATTGACCAAAAATAATTGCTGGGAAACGACTTTTATTTTTTGGCACATAAAAAACCGCTTTTTTTTGTAGCGCGAAATGTGTGGTTGTGGCGATGCTGCGCGTTTGCATGCGTGCAGTAGCCACACAGCTGAGTCAAGGCGTTCGTGTGCGTTTGATATTCGTTGCGTTTTTGTAACTTCAAATGCGTAATTTGTGAGGAAAAATTGAAAATTTTGATAAGGTTGTTTGGAAGAAAGTTTAGTATTATCACTTAGAATACGTTTTTGGAAAAAACTAAAAAAAAAAGTATACTTTGACCTTCAATATCTCGAAAACCAATGGTTTCCGAGGTATGGTCTGGTAGAGAAAAATGATCCCAATGATGGGTAGAGCACGTGGTTTTCGTTATCGTTAAGGGTCTGTTTACACCCGATATACTGTAGGTATGCTTTCGCACAAAATTTGTACAGAGGCGGGTTTTAGGCATTTTCTACCAGTCGACCTTATGGTATATCTACACCCGTGCGCTTTTATGTTCTTTTTGCGCTTTCAACTTTCAATTCCTCTTGCGTCAAGCGCATACAACATTGATTGTCATAAGACTCGAACTAGTATTAAGACATGCGCTATGGCGCTTCACGCATGCCTCAGACGAAGTCGCAAGATAAACATGAAAGCGTACTGGTGTAGACATAGCTTTAAGGTGATGCAGAGAAAACATGATACACTTAAAAGAGCTATGTGATGTAATACGCTATTAAAAACAAACACAAAGATACTGAAACATTTATCAAAATGCTTGTTTTGCATTTTATCAAATTGATATTTTATTTTATTAACATTTCATCAAATCAAATTTCGTCAAAAGTTGACGACACGTTTGGTGCAGTGGCTAAGCGATTGGCTTCTGCGCCACGGGTCGTGGGTTCGATTCCCACACGGAACAAAAATTTGTATGGTCTACAGATGGTTGTTTCGGGTCTGGGCGTTTGTTTGTGAGATTTGTGTCTGTAAACGCACCCACGATACAAGAGAAATCTTAGTGTGGGGCAACGTTTTTTAAAAAAAAAAAAAAAAATGAACCCTCACTGATGTTACGGATAAGTATTTGTAAGCAAGCTGAAATATTATAGTAGAAATAGAATGATATGTTGAAAGTTTAATTCGGAAAAGAAGAATAACATAAATTATTGTCTTTGTTCAATGTTTTACTTATATTGGTGCCGATTCTCTTGTTCACCAACTAAACTAAAATTAGAGAAATGCTATCTTTTACTAACAGATAGCGCGAGAAAAGGACGGTGATAGACAACAACTAAGTTAGAGATCTCAAAATATTAGTTTACGCCTTGAACTTCACCGTGTTTTTAGTCGACACGTTTTAAATGTCGTCTAAATTTGTATGGAACTTTTAGTTCAACTAAATTTGACAGCTCTTATTTATGTATGTCTCTTTCTTATTTTATTAGAGTGAAAAAGATGGCAATAGCCTAAAATACCCGGATTTAAAAAATAAAAACACTATCACTACATAATATTCTAGTTCATTTAAGCTTAAAATACAACTCTATATTTTGGGTTTAATAGGTACATAAACTTTAAACGCTTACTAGGTGCTTTTTAGAATAATAGATTTGTTATTCACTAAAACAGAGATGCATTTGAAAAAACATGTATTTATTTACATCAACATTCTATTACAAACTACAGCACAATGTTTGATTTAAAGAAACTATACCATTCTAGGCTATATCGAAAGCGACAATCTATTCCCGACAACCTTTATGATTTAGAATCTAGATCACACATGACATTCAAGAAAACAGATCGACGCCATATTGAATGAAACTTCCCATAAACGGCTCATGTATGTAACCGATGAGCGATAGCGAATCAGTAAACATTAATGCCCAGTATATTTTGACTGATGACAGCGGCGCTGCTTGTCAAGGGAAGAAGCAACTATAAATCAAATTCAGTACATTAAATTTTAGTTCCCTAATTTGCCTTATGTCATGTTATACTGGACGCTGTACAGACGAGCTCGTTGATTGATGCGTTCCGTACGCAGATAGTCGTGGACGATGTAATTCACACGACAGGATTAAATTACGCTTGTGATTTTGTATACCTACGTATATTTGGGAATTTAAGAGCGGTTTGATGTGATTGAGAGGGAAGTAAAGGCAGATTTGTATATTTAAGGGTGTTTCTTCGGTCGGCCCGCGAATTTCAATGCTTTTCCAGTTTTAATTGTTTTACGAAAGATGTTTAACTTTGTATTGTAACTTTCGTGAGACACACTAATATTTATGATGAGTTACGGTTTACTCAATGCCACTACTGCTACTCGCCGCATGATCAGCTCATGATTAAGGGCTCCGTTTGGGTCCGAAACTAGTCGGACGATCCCGAAAAATGCACGTGAGTAAACTGTAAATATTGATAGGATATATTTTTTTCCATTTTTGGTTTTTGGGTTACCAGGCAATTATATCGTTGTAGTTCAATATTTATTTATTTAGAATATAGTTTACAAATAATATGTCTTATTCTTAAGTATGCGTGTGCGTTTTTTTTTTTTTTTTTTTTTCTATTGGACTGCTGTAGGTCGTCCTAGGGGACGGTTTCTACGTAACCGGGCAGTTATTGGCGAGACCTGAAGGGTCTCCAGCCAATGGGGGGGAAGTAAAATACTTAACCTAAGCTAACTACTTGTACTACACTAACATCATGACTACCTGCAACAACAGCACTAAGGGCGACCCCTAGTGGGACTCGGACCTCGGCTTAGGGCGTTGCTGGCGTGGACATAGGGGGGGGAGACAGCTTGATGAGGGCTGAATTATCGGTGTGACTGCGGAGTCTGAAGAGACGACCGGCTCTACGACGGGAGAGCTCGGTGGATCGTGACCGGCGGCGGTGGGACGTCGCGACGGGCCTCGTCGGCGAGGACGGTATGCCGGACGGCGGCGGACGTTGTGTAGTGTGCTGGTCGATTTACTCGCCTCCTGGAGGAGGGTTATTTCGTCGTCGGGTTCTAAAAGTGTGTGCCTGGGACGGCGAACTTTACTTATGAGAGAGGGACTGTAGTCGGCCGCTGCGGCGACTAGGGGGTTCGGATGGCGGGGGGCATTGTCGAAGTAACGCTTGGAAATGCGTTTGAGGTATTGCCTGATGGTTGGCATTTTTAGATCGAGATGGAGTTGGACGTTACGCATGAACCACGGGGCAGCCGCGGCTCTGCGCAACACTCGATTCTGGAGGGTTTGGAAGGAATGCGTGTGCGTCCGCTTGGGAGTGAAAATAAATGCTTTTTCTTTCTTTCTTTCTTCTTTCTACGGATGTGTGTCAAATCCAACCAACACGATCGCTTGATTTTCAAACATGAGTCAATGGTAGTAAAATAAAGTGATCCTATTGGCTAGTTTGAAAGACATCCACAGCACACTTATCTGGTGGAAAAGTAGCCTTAGAAAGGTTTATAAATGACAAGGCTATGTTTGGCAGTGATGGCACTGCATCCATAACGTCATATCACCATTTTAAGGAAGCGAATTGATGATATTTGATGCTATCAGTACATTTTATATTGCTGCCCATACACTTAATTCCTTACCCCCCTTTTACGGCACATAGGGCCTATTCATAGTCAGGACTCCCATATTTAGACCGTATCTGTAGTAGTCCTAATTGAAAGAGATTATTATGTTGCCTATAGAAGGGTTATCAATAGGATTACTTGGAAACTAATCCGATTTCCAAACACGTCTTGTTGGCTTAAATGGTGTGGCTAAGGTGGGTGTAAAGATAGCTGGATGTAACCCTGAGGAACTATTGTGCGTCCTGTCACAAATATGGTTTAGGAGTTGGCGGAAATATTTGAGGGGCTCAATTTGCAAGGTTAAGCTGTGTTTGCCACTGTCAATCCGATGGGTGACCGTTCGTTTATTTATTATTTATTTATTTGATTTACACGGCCCAAGAAACCAATTACATAATTCAAAGTAAGTATACACCGTGTCCCAAAATTCAACGATAAGCGGCACCAGAGGGTGGACCTGCTCATGACAACTCGAGAAAAGAAGTTTTTTTTTAAATTCCGTAAGAGAAATTGAAATATTTCGAAAAAAAATCAAATATTTCTGTTTTTTTTTTGTATCGGAAACCTAAGTAGCACTGCTATCCATCACAACCCTTAAAAAAATCAGAATGCCTGTAGTTTTTACACAAAAATCAATCAAACTTATTTTCGTAAATTTTCGAAGGACTTCAAATTTCATTTTGTAATTTAAAAAATATGTAGGTATAGGTATATTTTTTTTTCTCGATTATTCATGAGCAGGGCCATCCTCTGGTGCCCGCTTATCGTTGAATTTTGGGACACGGTGTACGTCTGAAACTGTTAGTTTTATAATATGGTAATTATTTTACTCTTTTTTTTAAGTCGGTTTTTACTTTTTTTTAAAGTTATTGTTATAGCTGCTGTGGTACACAATTTTCATTACGATTAATTCGGATTTGAACACCAGGAATTTTGATTACATGCAAAAAATTAAAAGAAACAGCATCGTACAAAAAAAAAACTGCACAAAAAAAGTATTTTCAAAAAAAGAATGCACATTTGACCAGTGAAACGTTCGGTCGGACCGTAATGCACACGGTGTCAATCCGGTTCTCCGTCAAAGTGCTCCAGTTACTCTGTACTGGATCAGTGGACGGCTTTCCAATGCATAGTCCACCTAGTGACGCGAAATACGACCGTTTGGTACATGTGCGCTGCGTTAGGGCTGTGCAGAGGATTGGATATTTTTTAATTTATTTAAATCAGAACGACATAAAGCCATAGAAAATTATAATATCATATAAAAATTGACATTAATCTCTCCATATAATAAATCTGTAAACTTGAAGTGTCGGTACGTAGAAAATATTTAAAAAAACGTTAAATCGCATTTTTTTTTTTAAATTATTTCCTTCTTTTAGAATCGAAAGGATCCATTTCGATCATTTTTGGAAGATTGCCGATTGGTCTGTTAATCTGTTTGTCGATTTGTTGGTTTGTTTGTGCACGCTTCAAGTTACTTTTATAGACAAATATTGTGCATATTTCGGAGTAACGTTTAGTTTTTGTTTCATCGTAATCGGTTCGCTCAATCAAAAGATATTAGAATTTAAAGTGATCAAGAAGAGTTAAATTATTGCGACAAAAAATTGGTTTCCGACTTCCACGCAGACAAAGTCGCGGGCATAGCTAGCCAGAAAACAAAAACGAACCAATAAACCCGTATTTGATTTCAGTAAATATTTTAGTGATCGAATCTCGTTTCAGGGAATCGTTGTTCGAAAAAATTGGAAAACACTAAACACTCGTTTTATTTTGAAATGTAAAAAAGTAAGTGCATTCGATTTTATTAATGCTACATTCATGTATCCGTTGGAATAAGGCTGGATGTACATGGGCCATTAAGTTGCTCGAGACACAGTTAATCGCTATTCGATTGCAGCTGCTTTTTTCACTTCTTCTATAGACTATAGTCCTAGCGGCCCGTTTCTACGTAATTGGACAGTTATTGGCGAGACCTGAATGGTTTCCAGCCAATGGGGAGATGCCAGGGTAGCGGACTTTGTTCGAAAGTGTTACCGCGGCCCTGGAACGCAAAGGGCATGAGGAGGAACACGGATGGGTTAAATTAGTAAGTAAGAATCTTACACTTCCTTCCGCTCCGCCCAAAGCGGAAGAAGTCATTTGATGATTTCCCATCCTTAAAAAGCTCCTAAAAGCCCATTAGGGGAAGTTAAATACTTAACCTAAGTTATCATGACTACTAGCAACAACAGCACTAAGGGGGACCTCTAGTGGGACTCGGATCACGGCTTAGGGCGCTGGATTTGATTAGGGACAGCTTGATGAGGGCTGAATTATCGGTGTGACTATGAAGTCTGAAGAGACGACCGGCTCTGCAACGGAAGAGCTCGGTGGATCGTGATCGGAGTTTGTAACTACAATTACCGTTTCGTGTATGGCTTACTGCAGTTGAAAACAAATAGCGATCTTTTGTGTCTCAATCAACTTACCCATTTTATGCGGACAGCCTAAAAATGGTAACCTGAGTATTTGATCGTAAAGGCGCTCCCTTACCGTGAGCATTCGCGTGTAATTGCACAATCATCAATCACAATTCTAGATTCGATTTTGAGCATTATCGCCAAGTAGTAAGGTTGCCTTTCCACCAGGGTTGTGCTACGCAGCTATGCTGCGAGAATGTAAAAGCTAAGCTACGAAACTATGTGACCGTTTCCACTGATGCTAAGCTATGTAGCTGTGCGAGGAAGATGCGCAGCTTGAGCTATGCGACGTATCGACAATAGGGAAGGTACTGGGAGCGGCGGCGCGGTGATCTGCACATAGTTACACCACTCGCGACCATCCATAGCTCGCATCCATAGTACGCATCCACATCACGCAGCTTTCCGTATAAAAAACGTAGCTTAGTTGAATCAGTTTCCACCAGTGCTATGCTATGTAGACCGATGAATATGATTGGTGGATATCAAACGCATCCATAGCAACGTTGCATAGCACATCGTTGGTGGAGAGGGACCCTTATGCTAAAAATTTAGCTTGCATTTTTACATTACACGCGAATGCTCCCAGTGAGGGAGCTCCTTAATGTAACATTCGGATCGAGATTTTTACGTTACGTCGCTGCTAAAACCCGCTCAATATGCTCGTTCCGAACTCTGTGCTCGCTGTGTTGACTATACGTAATGCTCGTATTGTAAAATGTTAGATTACGCGAGATACAGGTCAGTCGCCGCCTTTAGGAATACAATTTGAAAAAAAGAGAATTAATTTTGTTCTTTTATGGAAAAACATTTTGTAGCATTTATGAAAAGCTTTTATTGCTCAATACAAGGCAATACAGTGACTATCTATACATGCAAAATTCTATGTAAGTTTGATAATAGAACCACGACATTATAGCTGAACGAATTTAGATGACATTTGGTACGGAGGCATAATAATTATATCCTTGTAAGCAAATAGAGACGATAAATTCCGAAAAAAATTACCGACCTCAAAAAAGGAGGAGCTGCTCAATTTATCTTTATACTCATTTTTCTGTAATTTTTCACACTTGGTTTTTTACCCGAATTCGGATGCCTATGGTTTTGCCCGAATTCGGGTAAATTCTAAGTAATTTGAATACCCGAATTGGGGGAAACGACCAAGTGTAATATCGCCATACGGTTACAATTCTTCATTGTAACGTGGCTTAGGACCGACTTCAGAACTTATTAATTTTATTTTTTAAATGGTCATTATTTCATGCTTTTCTGCGTTTTGAAGTCGGTTTCTACGTTTAAACGTCTAGTTTATAGACGAAACCGCGAGCAAAGCTCGTAAATAATATTTATTTGATGTCAAACCTACTCTATGGTACAGTTCCATAACAAAAGGGTTAGTTATTGACATGCCATCGATTGTCCCATATGAAGTTCAGTAACACGCTAGTACCAACTACATATTAATAGAAGTTTGCATTACCCATGAGCACGGTGAAAGTAATCTCCTGACTCCTGATATAGAAAGCTGTGGCTATGACCAGTGTTAATAAAGACTAGTTTCCTTTGATATACTTATTAATTATGATAGTAATTTCACTTCGTACGTTGTTTAATTATGTATGGCTGTGGGCTTCGTATGTAGGTACTATTTGGTATAGAGATGGGCCGAACATGGATTTCACCGAATACGAACATTCGGCCGAATATTCAGTAAAACTTTTACCGAACCGAATATTCGGCATAATTGATTCCCTAAAGTAAACAATACAAGTCTGAATGCGTTTACGAAAAGCGCGCAGATGGGCGTTTTAAGAAAATTTACCTTCATGTAACTTCAATAAAAAGTTAATAAAAAGTGAATTCTTAAGGTTATGTTCCTGTATTATTATATTCGATTTGGTCTCTTATAAAGATCTCATATTTGTCTTAGTATGTCACTAATATTTATAATAGAGTAACTCTGTTTGCGTAGGGGTAATTGATTGATCTCTCAAATGAATACCTATAAAAAATGCAATTAATTCTTTCAGTTCACTGTAGCTTAATCCCAAAATAGCTACATACTTATATTTGATTTTTAATAACCATCTTTTTATCTGCTGTTATTGGAAATAAAACTATATAGTGCCGACAAAAACATGTAAATTACTTACCTCATAAACATAACCCATTTAACACTCAACTCATACTCAATCATACACGGCTCAATACAGTAAAAATACTTTGAGTACCACTTTGCCGAACGTTCGGTGATTTAGCCGAATATTCGGCCGAATACGAATATTCGGTAAACCTGCCGAATATGCCGAATAACGAATATAAAACGAATATTCGGCCCATCCCTAATTTGGTATAGTGCAAACATATTTCGATTTTGATGATATTAGACTGTTCCGGGGTTGATATTTGTTTTATCATTAACGACAGCTCGTTATGCGCTTTTGGCTAAAAATATGTAAAGCCCGAAGCATATTCTGCGGAGAGAAAGACTAGCTATTCCATATTAAAATCCGGTGCCAAGCAGTTTACTGTGTTCCGTCGTGTGTATGTGAGAGCCAGACAGACGGGTATGGGAGAATCCCTCTATATCTCTGTAAGGCTGGTTTTACAGTGCCGCTTTCGCCAGTTTTACTATGTAACGATCCAAGACACCCAAAGCTCGTGGCCCGCGACACTTACTAACCGCGCTGGCGAAAGCGGCACTGTAAAACCAGCCTTAAGGTAGAACCGCACTAGGCGGAACTGCACCGCAGCGGAACTGAACTTCACGACGCGTCATTTTATAGTAAGCCGCACTTGAACTGCAGCGGCGCTACAAAAATATATTCAGTAGCTAAGCAACCTCTGAGCAAGATGAACGACGAAATGGATAATAATATGATTATTATTTCCTTGTTGTGCGAGGAAGAGGAAAGGATCGAGCAAGAACAGGCAAGAAAAAAGCAAAGAATATGGCTACATGACATATCAAACTCGCGATATGAAGAAGACGAGTATTTTACGCTTTTGCCACGACTTAAAAAGGATCCAATAACATTCCATACTTATTTTAGAATGTCTCAATATAAATTCAATGAGTTATTACAAATTATGCAACCGCA
The DNA here is from genome assembly GCA_905220435.1 of Amphipyra tragopoginis. Taxonomy (NCBI): domain Eukaryota; kingdom Metazoa; phylum Arthropoda; class Insecta; order Lepidoptera; family Noctuidae; genus Amphipyra; species Amphipyra tragopoginis. The sequence continues at coordinate 4,867,889 of HG991997.1, read as the reverse complement.
TATACAAAGGATGGACACACTATTCCGAAAAGCGATAGGAGTGGAATGAAGTTTGTCGAACCGCACTCCGCGGCAGCGGAACTACACGTCGCGACAGGTTGCGACACTTTTGGTCAGTTGCTTAACTTTGCCGCGCAGTTCAGTTGCAGTGCAGTTCCGTTGTCGCTTAGTGCGGGTTGTCTCATATAATTTCATATAAAGAATATTTTGACGCGTCGTGTCGCTCAGTTCCGCTGCGGTGCAGTTCCGCCTAGTGCGGTCCTACCTTTACTTGGATTCGTGTGCTCTTGCGCGCGTGTGATCTTAGATCCTGTCTGCGCTTACCATCAGGTGCGCTTAGGGTCAAATGCGACCAAGTAAAATAATTTAAAAAAAAGTATGAACTGTCAAACTATGGGTGTTTATGTAAACAATTACGAAGCGTCGTCATCGCGCCGGTAGTGCCTTGGTGGGCCTCTTATGTCTAATGTTATATAAAAATTAAAAAGGAGAAAGTGTACAAGACAAAAAAAACTTACAATATTCAACATTTTGGAAAATTTTGGAAAATTTGAAAACCGTAACATTTTCCGGAAAATTTTCTGTGCTATTTTGGTGAGTATTGACCTAGGCTATCGCTCCCTACAGTGTGTCGTACTATTTACTGGACACCCTGTATAATATCTAAGCTAAAACTTGTATGTGTAGTGTAAACTGTAAATATAAGTTGGTTATTGAATAAAATAAATAAATAAAATATAGAATAGTTGGTGGCACCTATCAAATCGTCATCCGAGGCACCCCTTGCTCGATTTGGCTCGCACAGACGTATGTTCCATTGGTACATCTCTATTTTAGCTATTAGTTCAAACGCAGTACGGTAAACCTATTGTTATTGCCGCTCACAAATCTCAGGTAATATTGATGACTTTGTGCTTTTGACGTATTGCGCTTAATTCTATGTTAGTTTCCGATCTTATTGAGATAGATTGTGATTTGAGCAAATGCAGTTAAGTAGATCTGAAAATGTTAGAATGTGGGGGGCTAATTCTGCTATTCTTATATACCTCGTTCACGAGAGAAGAAGAGGAACAACAGGGAGGCCAATAGAGACACATTTGGTGAATCAAGTTTCGTTTCATATTCGTTATCATAGCTGCAAGTGGGCTGCACATCCAGTCGGCAGTTGTCATGCAGTTGCACTGTCTTTGTGTGTTGCCTTCAAGCTGCATAATGGCAGCTGTATAGTTTGCTGTTGCGGCTGGATGTGCAATCCTCTTGCAGTTATGATAATGAATATGAAACGAAATATGATTCACCAAATATGACGTTATTAGCCCTCCCCCCGTGTCGTTCTTCTTCTTCTCTCGTTTCGGCGCGAGCTATACGAGAACAGATTATGCCATGGTAAATAGATTACTCCGTCAGCAAGGTTTGTAGCGGTGTTGACTGGCCAGAGCATAGGTCTGATTTCTTGTTAAAGTAACAAGTCTAAATAAATCGTTATTCAACCAACAGCTGAACATGGTCTTCCAATACCGTTATTGAATAACAATTTGGTAGTAGTGGAACGAGTTTGTCTGGTGAAGTACTACTACCATGCCTATTTATGCAGCCAAACAGCATTGCTGTGTTCCGCTTTGAAGGGTTGGGGTCCCGGTGAAATTACAATCACATGAGACTTTCCAACTGAATCCCTAGAGAAGGCAAAGCATCAGCAATCGTCTTGGGCATGTATAATATGCTTATCGGCGGTGGTATTACACTTACCATCAGTCGGGCCCTCGGCCTGTTAGCCAACCTATTACATAAAAAACAATATATTACATCAGGCCGCAGTCCAGCGAGGCCTATATTTTGGCCTCCCACACAGATCGCTATATGACAATCAATTATGTGTCACAATTCCGCAATCAAGAGGATTTATAGGCAGATTGGTAAGCAATTAATAATGTAATTGATGTGTAATGTTATAAGATGGATCTTGTTTCCACCTGGCATAATATAAGTCGCGTACAGAAGCTTTGTTTTGTTTGCGATCCGATTATGTTTTATTTGGAAAACACAGAACGCAAAAAGAACGAGATCTAAGAATGCAGCATGCGCATTAGATATAAGTTTATTTCCAGCCCGATATACAAGATGTAATATAAATAAGTGTACAACCTCTTAAGGGCTCATTGTACTACATGATCATCATGTTCATTATGAACAACTTTTACTATGGGACCAAACTTGAAATCGCAAAAACAAAACTGCTGTTTCCTACATTTTGAAAAGTCATGCGAACATTAATGTAGGGAACAGCTATTTTTTTTTCGCGATTTCAGGTTTTGTCCCATGGTAAAAGTTGTTCATAATTAGGAGTACAGTGACCCCTTAAGAGGTTGTAGGTACAATTATTTATGTTACATCTTGTCTTGGGTGGGAGACACCTATTTCCAGCAGTTGACTGCAATAAATAAATACACCACCCTGTAACTGTCCTACTGCAGAGCAAAGGCCTCTTCTCCTCATACAGAGAAGGAACAGATTGATCCCAAGCTTCACTGCGGGTTGGCGATTTCAGACCATAAGGTCCAGGTTTCCTCACGAAATTTTCTATTCTAAAATATTTTTATAAGTGAGCTACCAAACTTAGTGACTGGCTTCAACACAGCATGAGCTATCTTCGTATAACTTGTACGGACAGAAGAAAAGAAGATAGTCTCATATTTTTTGTAGAAATCAGTTTAACTAAAGTAGGTGAAGAATTCTCTTTTACCTTCAACTTCATTCTTGTGCTAACCTTACGGTTTGACATTATGGTACATAAATATCACGTGGTGACTCATCAAGGCGTTCAAGTTTGTAGTTTTGTAACCAGCCATGCGTTGCACTATTTCTTGTGTCGAGATGAATTTTCTCTCACTCGAATTGCATGCCGATTGAAAATAATTATAGAGCGATTTGGTTATAACAAATTATTGACCGTACATTTTTGTTAGTGCTATATTAGATCCGGCCTTTTTCTTATTTTTCCTGCAATATTTACATAAACTTCGATCAAGTCGATTTATTCCAGATTTTCGCTTTGCGAACTTCTGAGTTAAGAGGGGTTTTACAGACATTTTTCATCATAAGTCAAAAACTATGTGGCTATGAAAATAAAATAAATAAATTATTATGTGCAACCCGCAGTGAGCAAGCGTGGCGATCAATGCTCGTTCCTTCTCTGTACGAGAAGAGGCCTTTGCCCAGCAGTGGGACAGTTACAGGCTAATATTTATTTTTATTTATTTATTATGTGCAAATGAAGCCCTTTATGATGATACGACACTTGACCTAGTACTCATTTAAACATGAACACTTCTGAATTTTTCAGTAGCAGCTCGAAGGCTCACCCCCTATTACATGGGACATGACGGCGAAATGAGGCTGCACTATACACTTCTGCTCAACCCTTCGGGGAATACAGGCGTGATGTTAAGTTACTGTAAAATAAACTGTACTTATCTTAGTTTTCAATCATTTATCGTACAGTTTCAACCCCTTTTTTTTTTTTTTTTTTTTTTTATCGTGGGAAAATCCTCATGGATACCCTTCGCCTGGGGAAGGCGAAGGGTTATGCCGGACTCTTACCGGCTAAAAACCCACGGTGTTCCTACTCCTGACCCTTGGCCGGGGTCACGGGATTCGCAGCTGCATGCACCGCAACCCCGGCAGGCCTCGGTCCGCCAGCCCCTGGCGGATCTCTCCTTCTGTGGGGCCTTGCCCCACGTCCTCCTGAGAGGCGCGCACGGAACACATGCGCGCCGCCTTCTCGGGCCTGTTACTGGTCGGGCGACGGGTCCCCTAACCCGTCGCCCGCAGGCCACACACTAGGGTGGCCGGAGATCGTCGCGCGCCCTCCGGCGGCGCCCGGTGCGTCTGGCGCGGGAAGGGAGAGTGGCCGTCGCCTCTCTCTCCCTCTCCGCTCCCTCCTTGGTCGCCATCACCACCTCGCAAAAGGAGGTGACGGCTTCCCAAGCACTCTCGCTCCCGACCATGGACAGAACCACGGCCGGAAGCGAGAGGTCACCACCGATCGCCGCGACTAGTTCACGGCGCTGCGTCGCCCACGCACGGCACTCCTGCAACGTGTGCAGCGCCGTGTCTTCCGGGCAGTCGACGCAGTGGTGACATCCGGGCGTCTGCTCCCGGCCTATGCGACACAGGTACTTCCCGAAACATCCATGTCCCGAAAGCACCTGCGTCAGCCGGAAGCTGAGGGCGCCATGCCGCCTCTCCAGCCACTCCTCCATAACGGGTCTTACCGCCGCTATTGCGGCGTGCCCTGCGCTGGGTTGCGCAAGTCGTTCTCTCCACTCGGCCACTAGGATCTGGCGGAGCTCACTCCGCTCAGGCACCTCCTCGCGCTGACGATATCTCAGCGCGAGGGCCCTCGCCTCCAGATCCCAGGGCATCGATCCGGCTAGGAGGCTCGCCGCCTCGAAGGAGATCGTACGGTACCCCCTTATCACCCTGACGGCCATCGCGCGCTGCGGTCTGCGCAGGATTGCGACGTTGCACGCCGTCAAGGTGTCCGCCCATATTGGCGCCCCATATAGGGCCATGGACCGTACGATCCCCGCGTAGAGCCTCCGGCAGGAGGTGTTGGGGCCCCCCAGATTGGGCAGCAGCCGCGACAATGCAGCCGCTGTGCCCATCAACTTTGGCGTCAGTTGCCGAAAGTGAGGCCCAAAGTTCCACCGGCCGTCGAGGACAAGTCCTAGGTACTTCATCGTCGACTCGACGCCGATGCGAACACCTCCCACTGTGATGTGGGATCCCGAGGGTGGTCCCTTCCGGGGCCCGTGGAAACACAGGGCCTCGGACTTCTGCAAGGCCACCTCGAGACCCAACCGCCGGATCCTTGTGACGACCTGCGCAACCCCAGCTGTCGCCAGTATGGCTGCCTCGCGGTGCGTCCTCCCCCGCGCCGTGACTAGCGTGTCATCGGCGTAGCAAGTCACGCCGACGCCGCGGAGGAACGCACCGCGAAGCACCCAGTCGTATCCGATGTTCCACAGGAGCGGCCCCAGGACCGATCCCTGTGGAACACCGCACGACATCTCTCGCCGACCCCATCCTTCCCGACCCGGGTAGATGACGGCTCTCTGCGTCAGGTAGGCCCCGACGATGCGGCGGAGGTAGGTCGGCACCCGATGGTATTCGAGTGCCGCTCTAATGCAACTCCAGGGCAAGGTGTTGAAGGCGTTGGCGATGTCTAGAGACACCGCCAAGACGACCTCGCCCCGGGTAACTGCCTCCTCCGCCTGAGCCCTCACGCGCATGATTGCGTCCACGGTGGAGCGCCCCCGGCGGAAACCGAACTGGCTGTCCGCCAGATCCGGCCCCACCCCAGTCATGTGCGTGACGAGGCGGTCTGCAATTACTCTTTCGAAGAGCTTGCCCACCTCGTCCAGCAACACGATGGGGCGGTACGCAGACGGTGAGTCTGCGGGGCGCCCCTCCTTCTTGAGCAGGACCAGCTTGCCAGTTTTCCACCGGAGTGGAAACTGGCCCTGCTCGCAACATGCGCTCAAGAGCCCCCTCAGTCGGGGCCCGAGAGCCTTGAGAGCCAGACAGTTTCAACCCCTGGTCTATTTTAATCTTGACACAATTCATACATGCACTTGTACACAACAGGTAAGGTTTAATAATTCTTACCTGTTCTGCTATTACTATTGCTATTTAAATGAGATCGCGGTACATTAATAGAATGATTTACTTATACAATACTAGTGCTCCACTTAATAACATTATGTTTAATGCACTAGAAATATGTCACCCTCACACAGCTCGGCGAACACATACGTATTTTTTCCTCGACAAACTCTACTGGGAAGTCAAGGACTTGGTGACTCTCGTTTCATAATTTTCATTAACCTAACTGCCAATACTTCTCTAATAATGAACACATGCAGGGTCGGATTTAAAGGGTTGGGGGACCTTTTTTTTAAATCCTCATTTATGCCCTTCGCTCGGGAAAGGCGAAAGGGTATTATGCCGGACTCTTACTGATTAAAAACTCACGGTGTTCCTTCGCCCGACCCTTAGCAGAGGTCGCGAGATTCGAAGCTGCATGCACCGTTCCCCGGCAGGCCTCGGTCCGCCAGCCCCTGGCGGACCTCTTCTTCTGTGGGGCCTTGCCCCACGTCCTCCTGAGAGACGCGCACGGAACGCAGCGCGCCGCCTTCTCGGGCCTGGAACTAGTCGGGCGACGGTTCAACCCTTAGAGTAACGAAGAAGTTGAGGCTCGCCGAAATGTTTTTAAAAAAGTACCTCGTGAATTTGAACTTCTTCCTCTTTGACAGAACGAGTGTCATTTTTTTTCATATTGTGGGAGCCCCTTTCTTGTGGAGGTCCTGAACATCTGCCTCATAATACATCCCTACAATGAACGTTGTACCTCTTTTAAATCTGCTCATTTCTCGGTTGCCACATCCTGCCTCAAAAATGCATAGCTACATCATTCGGTAACACCGCAAGCCACAACCTTCGGTCTTACCACCGCCGAACGTCCCCGTATTAAATTAAACATTTAACTACCTAATAGATATAAGTATAGAAGGTCCACTTTACAATGTGAAATCTGAACACAGAATTTGAATAAAAGGAAAATATCGATGAAGCGCATGCAATTTGAGAGTGTTGCATTTAAGTATTTTTATTTGGAACAAAAAGCTGTGAAGTACCTAACATGTTACAATTTTGATATTTACGCATGTTAAAATCGTAAACTGTCATTAATACGACTGTGTTTCACGAAAGTTCAATTACAAAAATAAAATGTTGAACTTTATCTATAACTAGCGACCAGACCTGTCTGCGTATAAGTACCATAGAGTTATTTGATTGAGGGTTTTTTCTGCAGTTTTCAATAAACCATTGTTTTTTTTTTCGACTTCTTGATAAAAATCATCATAGCTCAGCTAATGTTAACATCACGTTTATAAAGTATTTTATCACGATTTTTTATGTGAGCCTACGTTACGAGGTGCAGCCTCCTGATTTAGATCAATTCGTTAAGTTAGTTGTCGAACGAATCGGTAAGCTATCTTTTTCTCTCATTAACCCTTTAACGGTTATAAGGTTTTAAGAAAAAGTAAATAACTAATAATTTGGCTAGTTTTTATATAAAAAAAGGAAAAAAAAATTTTTCTATTTATGGAAATAGTAAAAAAAAAATTATAGTGTCAGGTTTAAAAATAAAAATATAACACGGAGGTTTTCGCAACATCTTCCAAAAAAGTTGTTAGGAAAAATATTCCCTCTAACTGTAAAAGGGTGAGAATCGTAGACGGAATGGAGATAATAAACCGAATCGATCGACAACTGCTTATCGAAAAGGTTCTGAATCGGGAGGCTGGCTGACGCAGGTCGACCACATATCAAAATATATATGGGACGGTCTGGTATACCGAAGAGGTCTTCAGTTCACCGTACAGTGTCATTTGAAAGAATCGATTTTCGATCTAGCGTTGGTTGCTTGCGCATGCCCAAAAAACTCCACATGTCTACTCAAACACACGCTCCGGTCTACCTGCGCAGGCACAGCTGCATAGTAGATCTCTCCGGTACCATAGAGTGCACCTTTTGTATTTTCTTTTTATCTGTATAATGAAACCTCAAACCGGTGACGTAATGTGATACAACAAGAATTTGTTTTCGCAAAATCTTTGGATAAATATAAATACTACAGTGGAATCCAATCTGATTCGATGAATCGTTGGACTGGTTTTAGCCACAAGCGCCAAATTTAGACTAAATGTTTTTTTTAAGAATACGTCATACATTTATGTAGAAATATTATAATGATAATTTTATTATCGTAGTCAACGTTATTATTAGTGGAATATTTTATACGCCTAGTTTATAGTTTTAAGCTTACCGGAGTTTCCAGGATGTACATCCTACTATCTTTGTAGATACTACATTAATAAACATACATTAAAACTAGTACATTTTATGTCCGGTTCCTATGGATTTTTTTATTTCTGAATTGGTCATACAAATAGACTCGTTAGTAAATTTTACCTTTGATATTCACTAAGTTATGGGAGGTTCTACTTTGCAAAGCTATGGGATCTTTGCTTCATTATTAGTAAGCTTATCTTATCTATGCTTTCCTGCTGGGGTCGCGGTGCATGCAGCTGCGAATCCCACGACCCCGGCCAGGGGAGTCACGAGGAGGAACACCGTGGGTTTTTAGCCGGTAAGAGTCCGGCATAACCGTTTGCCTTCCCCGGGCGAAGGGTATCCATGAGGATTTAACCAAGAAAATAAAAAAAAGGAATCCTAATTTTAACTCTCACTAAATCTCAGGAATGGGCCATTAAAGATTTATTAATTATATTATCCAGTAAATGTTACGTTAAAGTACAGCAAAAGTTAATGAATATTTTGGTATTTTTAAATTAATTATCCTAGAAACAAATCTTTGTCATAAATTAATAATAGGTAGTACTAATCTTTGCAGTATTATCTACTCTGTGAGTATTTTTACGATAGCATAATTATTAGTAAGTTTTCATCCACAAAACACATTTCAAACTTTGAACAATCATCACTGAATTTTGATGTTGACTGTACTTACGTTTTTTTAAAACCTGCTATAGTGCAGATCCTATCAAATCAAACTTTATAAAATAAATCTACACCTACATTATTAATAATAACACAAAAAAAACTATTGTTTTTAGTGGTAAACAAAATGCAAAATTCTTGGTAATGCAAAAATTGGCGATTAAGGAAGGAAACTCATGTTAAATAATAAAGTTAATAATTAATATCAAAACCGTACATATCCCATCCACAATTAGACTAATAATACTACGTACAATGAATGGAATTCAAGTGGTAAATAAATAATGAATTTGCAGCTAGCACGCATTTAATTATTTGGAAATGAAAACGTAGAGATAGTCAGCTGGTTGTTATAGTAATAGATCAGGAAGCATTCAAATAAATAGAAATTAATACAATACAAGACTCTTAATATTGTACACAAAAATAAACATGATTATAAAAGTAGAGATGTAAAGTGAGCGACATAAGTTGGTTAACAAGTAGATAGTTAAAAAATAATCTCAGCTAAATAAAAGTATAGTTTCAATTTTTTTTTCTATTTTATTATTACGTAATTTTTAATATCTCTTAATTCGACAATTAATCTTAATTTTACAAATTCAAATGTTCAGCTACTTTTGTCGCTGACTGTACAGTGGGCGATCTTAACACACTAGCCGATTTCTGTCAGACAACTATTGATATTAATATGTACCATTTTATATTATACTAATTGGTTTATCGATATTTCTTACGAGTAGATTAAGATTACACTCCTGAAATATAGGGTAATCTTTATATAGGGAGTTTGTGACTTATGTTAAATAAAACAAAATTACTCGTAAAGCGTAGTACAGTCAACAAAAATGTTAGGTATACGGGCAAACATCGGATATCAATGCATTGCGCAGGAAATTGATGTTGTAATTATGTGCGTTATAATTTTTTATACATGAGACACTGTCAGACAAGCGATGGCAGACTTGGCCACTCAACACATCAGATGCCTGTATACTTTTCTCTTTGGTTGACTGTACCATACGCTATTCTCAGAACTTCAATTTCTATGACATCTAGTGTTAATGTAATTCACAGCTTTCGCTATTGCCTTCCAAAAACGTTCAATACTGATTTACTGATGATACGTTGAGCGCACTACTTCGGGGAAATTTACATAATATTTACTACATTTGAAATATGCACTATATTTGACATACACCCATTGATGATTGTGGTACGAATTCTGATTACCCCGTAAAGCGTAGGAAAATATTAAGTACCTATGTGAAACGTATTAAACATTTTCGGAAAAACATTGGTCGATATTCCATATCATTATTTTATAGTACGGCAAATTCGGCTGATTGCCTATCAATTTAATGAAACAGCTTTATTTCATTCTACCTATCGCTATCATCATCTGCCTAGCCTTTTCCCAACTATGTTGGGGTCGGCTTCCAGTCGAACCGGATGCAGCTGAATATCAGTATTTTACATGAAGCGACTGCCTATCAGACCTCCACAACCCAGTAACTGGGTAATACGATACTCTTGGTAAGACTGGTTGTCAGACTTTCTGGCTTCTGACCAACAGTAACGACTTTTAAAGATCTACAAATGACAGCCGGGACCAACGGCTTTACGTGCTTTCCGAGGCACGGAGGAAACTCGCTATGGTAAATGGTCACCCATCCACAGACCAACCTCGGCAAGCGTGGCTTAACCCGGAAGATCGGTCTATGCGGCTGTAATTATTTAGCCCCGAGCTCCTCTACCTATCGCTATATGATCTATAATATTAAGTTCGCAGGTGCGACATGACAATAATATCACCGATTGACATTTTTAGGATTCCGTACCCAAAGGGTCCTAACGAATCCTTTTGTTGTAACAGCGCTGTACGTCTGTCCATCAGAAATATTTTGTTACCAACCGGGCTAACATCCACAGTGCGACAAAATTTTCTCATCGCATTATCTCGTGCCGAGATGAGGTAAGCTATACTTTATTTCGTCTGCGCAGAAGATAATGCGACGACAAAAATTGTCGCGATGCGCATGTTAGGCTTGCAGGTCTATCTCAAAAACACCGTTACGATGTTCAAAACCTCAATTAGTGTTCATATCTTGTACTTAAACAACAAATACTTAAAATAGAAAATATAGAATTGTGAAAAAGTTCTAACTAAGTAGTTCAGTCAGCTGCAATAAGATGTATATGTTACCGGCCAAACCCGATTTCAGGACAAACTAGTTTTGCCTAGGCTAAACTAGTTCGTCCTATACACGATCGGATGAACTGGTATAGCCTAGGCCAAACTAGTTCATCCTAAGACCAATAGGATAAACCAGTTTAGGCTAGGCCAAACTAGTTCATCCTAATATAAGCACGCACACACCCAGGATAAACTAGTTTGGCCTAGTCTAAACTAATTTTGCCAAGTCGAAAGTAATTGAGCGAACATGTCAGAACTTGTACATGCGGGAATTCCCCAGTTTCGAAAAACTGCAGCAGAAAATCTTGTTAAACAAGCAAAGAAAATGAAAGCTACTTCTGACAAGTCTCATCCACCTGCCAACATTGGAGATAATGTGACTATACCGATTCCAGATGTTAACAAAGGCAAAGGTGATCTGAGAAACATCATTGGAGTTATTCTTCAGACAAATGACGAAGGTTTTTACAAAGTTGGCACCAAATATGGTGTACTTGAGAAACTATACTGCAGGTTTTGTTTTTTCTTACTAAATTATTTATCTTTCTTTTTGGAGCATTCATATTCTAAAGTAATATGTTTTCTTTCAGATCAGAATTCGACGTTTGCAATCAAGTTTTTTTAGAAGTTGCAGATGTGAACCAAGGCTCTGAAATATCATTAAGGACTGCAGCTACGAGACATTCAGTTGGATCGGGTCAAGGTTTTGTGAGACGCAGTTGCAACAAAAACTGTTCCACGAACAGATGCAAATGCAAGAAAGCAATGATACTTTGCAATTCTAAGTGCCACCAAAGCAAACCGTGTAAAAATAAATAATTGAGGTACATAAAAATTTTGACAACTCGAAGTGTGGATATAATACTGATATTGAATTATAATATATATTGGATACTGTAATTGTTTGTATTAGGTACCATAATTGTTAGTACCATTAGTTTTAACGACAAAATATTATATTTTAATAAATAAGATTATTTTCCAATTACGGAGTATCTTATTTTACCAATTATAATTAAAATTTAATAAAATACCAATTTATTTTGCCTTACCAGGTATTCTAAAATGTTTAGACAAGGCCATACCAGTTTATCCTGGGTGTGTGCGTGCTTATATTAGGATGAACTAGTTTGGCCTAGCCTAAACTGATTTATCCTATTGGTCTTAGGATGAACTAGTTTGGCCTAGGCTATACCAGTTCATCCGATCGTGTATAGGACGAACTAGTTTAGCCTAGGCAAAACTAGTTTGTCCTGAAATCGGGTTTGGCCGGTAACATATATACTTTGCAAATTTAAAAAGCGAATTAAAGATTAAGTAGTGATTGAAACTTCGAAAAATTGTACACATAAGAATTACAAACATATGTAATAATACGCTACTTTGTTAATATGCTACTTGTACTTAATTCACATTTAAATTTTGCAAAGTGCATATTATCACTGCTGACTGTACAAGCAAAACTTTTTTGTTGCGTTAATTTGAAACTAATCAAATTAATGCTATCGTCGTCGTTATGGAAATCTTTGCAGGAGACTTTTATCCAGCAGTGAATTTCGTACATCTGACGTGGTTATGACTAGGTATATTCCAGACACAGTTTTCACTACTTGTAGCAGCAATTAATATCTCTTCTCATTCTGTTAAGAATCACAACCGTGAAGCTAGTGATATGTTTGTATCGCTCGAGCAATACTGTGCTTATAAGTACACAGCTCATTAACTACGATCGTTAGCTTCATTAAGATGATTTATATTAAATGAACTGCTGTTTTATATTATTTATGGCTTATTATAACTTATCCGGATACATAATAAATGTAGAAAAAGATATGTTTTAACTAGCTGCCGTCCACGACATCGGTCGCCTGGTATGTCGACAAAAAATATCCTATATCCTTTTCTGGGTTCCGGGCTACCTGTGTGTCAAGTTTTATCAAAATTGGTTCAGTAGTTTAGTCGTGAAGAAGTAAAAAACAGACAGACAAACTCTCACATTAACAATAATAAATATTAGCTGTTGCCCTTGGTTCCATTCGTACCCTAGGAAAACTACATCAATTGCCCAAATAAAAACTATTCTATATGTTAATTTTGGATATGGTCTATCTGTGTGCCAAATTTCATCTAAATCCGTTAAGCCGTTTATGCGTGATTAATCAACAAACATCCATTGTTGCAAACTTTCACATTATAATATTGTACTAAATATTCCCCGCGGTTTCACTTACATCCTAGGGGAACTTATACATATACCTATATAAAAACTATCCTATATCCTAATCCAGGTCATGGTCTACCTGTGTGCTAAATTTTATCTAAATCCGTTTAGCCGTTTATGCGTGATGGAGTGACAAACTTTCACATTCATAATATTACGAGTATTAGTAGCATTCATTACTGTGGACGCCGACAAAGAAGTGTTACAGTGAAACGTGATCCGCTGACTAGATTGCAAAAGATCACGGAAATGTGTGAAATGTAGTCATTATGCACTTTTTCCATTGATAGTAATGGTAATCTGAGATACAACAGGAAGCGGGGCTAGCTAAGCGCATTTTTGTTAGTTTTGTAATTGTAGAGTATGCTATGGCTAGCAGAATTCAAATGCACACTGACAACATCATATTGCAATCACGGATTCTATTGCTGAACGTTAAGCCTGGTGTACACGGGTCGAGTTAACGCTAGAGTCAACTAGCGTAATACTCTGCCAATTCCAAGTACTCTACCAGTTTCAGTAGTTATTAGTAGAGTAACTAGTGTTTCTTAGAACGCCACGTACGTCGCTCAAATATCGGCCGGGAAAAAAGAAAACGCCATGAACGGGACTCGAGCAGTAAGTTTACTATACGTATACATGGGTCGAGTAGGCGATAAAGTGTACGGTAGAGCAGAGTGGGCGCCGTGACGGCGGAAGGCAAGTGGTAGAGTAGCTTGCCCGCGGGGCTAGTGACTCTACTCTTGCAAGTTTTAGTACTTACTCTACTCTGGCAATGCTGTCTACATTGGTATAGTTAGTAGCATAGTTAGTGCTCTACCGTGATACTATACCGTTCGCTCTACCCGTGTATACCAGGCTTAAATGAACAAAAGAAAGTAAAACCTTTGGCTGGTAAAACCCAAAAACAATTTACAAGTGCAAGTCTGACTCGCGCACTACGGATTCCGTACCACTACCTAGTTTTCCTTCTTTTTATTACTTGTTGTTTAATTATGGAGATTAAAAAAAAAAAAAAAATTGTAGCCCACCGGCATCAGGAACAGGGTCCTAGCTACCGGTAGTCAAGGCATCAGAGAGAGGAACCTCCTAACAATACGCGCCGTGTCAAGAAGTACAGCTTTCTGTATCAGGCCCTTGATCCAGCCGCCCAACGAGAGCCTCTTTAGGTGTTGGTCAAGGCTCTTGGCTATTAAGCCATTCGCCGTATCTGTCTCACCTGTTGAGTATTTTATAATTCAAGTTCGACATCGATAAATAGTTTGAAGATAATGTAGTCTGACCTCCATGACCCAAAGGCTATAAGTTCAGCGACCTCACACATTCACAGATTATAAATAAGTTGAATAGTCAGATAAATGTCGAAATGTCTATAGTTTTCTTAGTATAACACGAGTAATGCACGTGAATCTTAATTATTTTCAAAGTTCAAGCTGAATTATTGTTAGCTTAAACTTGTTTATGGATTATTTTAAGCAGTGTCAAAGGTAAGTGCACCCTTGAATCTTTGGATTCACATGGGACGTCTCGAGAAAAGAGTTTGTAGGCTAATTATGGAATGCAATGTCTCCTTATTATTTCTATCTCCAGTAATGATGATGAATATCATAAATAGTCATCATTTTTAGGATTCCGTACCCAAAGGTTGCCAACGGACCCTGTTTAAGCCTATGCCTACGGACGTACGATTATTTCGGGGCCCGAACTAAGCATGAATGATAATACGATTTGACAGTTGTCCCTACTACCGATGTGTTTTTGCCCGTCCGAAATGTTTAACTTGACACTTGTTTTGTTCACTCCTACGTTTTGGGCTACTTTCGGACGGGCGACTAACTTCGTTGACGGACTTAGGGAGTAGGCGGTGTTTCGGATTCGAAAATTGATTAGATTTTCGCGATTTTTTGACATTTTGAGTTTCGTTCGCCGTACTCCCAAATGTTAATTGACATCTAGTAGTTCGTTGTTTGACAAAACTTTGATCGTATATATATAAGTTTCATGTTCGTCGTCGTTTCGTTTAGATCCCAATCTTTGACATTAGTTTTTCGGAGAAGGGGGCAGTTTAGTGGTGGATTAGTCGATAAACTTTCTTCTCTTCCAATAAGTCTGTTTAGAAGGAGAGACGTATGTCACTGTATATTTATATGTATGTCGGATTATTGGATGTACTAAATAGTTTTCTACTATTATGTTATTTTACTACATACCTATACAACTACAACCAGAAAGTGTTTAGGGTTCTATAAAAGAGATGAAATGGAGACAGCTACAAAGATAAAAAAAAATACTAGTTTCTATACCTACTTAAAACAACAGTAATCCTGGTTAATCTGTCTATTAAGTCGTTGACATTAGTTATAATAATAATTGTTGTTGAACTATTGTGATATATCAAAATGACAGTATTTACTTGCACTGTGTATTAATTCGATGGGTCCTACGTATACTAGTATAAGTGCAAAAACCCAACTTTACAGGAGAGCGTTTTAAAGGTTCGAAAGCTTTTAACTTTGACATAAATCAATAGAAATATTTGGAATTTTGGAATGGACCATATCTCACCATTTGAAAATTTCACTTATTTCTTTTATTTACTTCAAATTTAAAATCTTTAGGACCTTTAAACCGCACTCCTGAAAAATTGGGATTTTGCACTTGCACTAGTATACGTAGGACCCGTCGAATTACATTTTAGTGCAATAAGTAGATTTATAATTTTGTTATTATGTATATTTTATGTAGTGGTTTCGCCTAGCTTCCACGACACAAGGAATCCTAGTGTGGAAGCTAGTGCCAAATGTAAGTTTATTTGTACAATAACGATTTTGTTTTTATTCGTTTCTTCGTTGTACCTACATATACTTAAATTATATTTTCAAATACACATCTTAAAAGAACACAATACGTATTTAAAAATATAAAAAAAATATACATAGCCCACCGGCATCGGGAACAGGGTCCAAGATGCCGGCGGCGCGGCGGTCAGGGCTCCAGAGAATGCGTGCCGTGTCAAGGAGTACTGCTTTCTGTATCAAGTTTTTGATCCAGCCTCCCAACGAGAGACTCATAAGGTGTTGACCGAGGCTCTTGATTTATCTTTCACAGCTTTCTCTAGGTTATCGTCATGAGGGGCAGTGAGATATTTAATTTGTTTATTATGATAATTACGATTCTCAATTATGAATGATTTAAATTGAGTAATTTGTGCAGTGTTAATATCTAATAGGATAATACCGCGCCCGCGGCACCACATTGGCCGTATTTGTACCAATTTAATGTCTTGGAACCAAAACACCAATGTGTAGTTGGATTGAAAAATACCCATTTAATCTTGGAGCCAAGCTTGGAATCAAAGTTGAGTCCAATGTGTGACCGCGGTATAATATTCATAGGGTACCAATGTTTCTGCCGGGGTTGTGGTGCATGCAGCTGCGAATCCCGCGACCCCGGCCAAGGGTCAGGAGAAGGAACACCGTGGGTTTTTAGCCGGTAAGAGTCCGGCATAACCCTTCGCCTTTCCCCGGGCGAAGGGCAACCATGAGGATTTTCCCAGGATAAAAAAGGGTACCTGCGTTTTAATTTGACGTCTTTGTTACGCAATCCCCAGAAAACGTGTACCAAGTAGCGAGGTTGCTAAACGCTGATTCACTCATTAAATCCAATAACATAAGAAAAAATCCACTCCAAAGCCACTTCCCGCTGCATGAATCAGTTGATCTTGATTTAATTACCATACTTGCGTATGAGTATAATAATATATTTCGTTCAATGGGTTCTCTCAGCCGTGACTCCCTTGCTTCAGCTTGTATGGCAGGTGGGCGTGCATTGATTTTCGATATGCACCGCATGCATGCTTCCTTTCTTTATTGCACATACTATGTAGTATGTTATTAAATTTCAAAGGCTACTTGGGAAGGCCATTATGTGTGGCATATTATTCATCGATGACGCCAACAGTTTCGGTATATTTTCTCGACCAGTTGTTTACTTATATTAGGTACTATTGTTTACTTAAATTAGATTTGTTCATTTATATTTGACAAGCTGCTGCTTCCACGTATGAGGTTACATCCTTTAGGGGTTGAATTTTGTAAAAACCTTTCCTTAATTCTAGCCTACATTTTTTTTTTTTTTTTTTTTTTAAAAAAACGTTGCCCCACACTAAGATTTCTCTTGTATCGTGGGTGCGTTTACAGACACAAATCTCACAAACAAACATTGTGTTAGGAATCTTAGTACAACATGTTAAGTATCAAAACCCAGAGGTTTGGGCTGTACGTTGTCTATCAGTCAGTCCGTCAGTCAACCACGGAACTGTTTTATAATATAGATAGCAATAGAGCTATATCATCATTTGTTATAATAAGCAATCCTTCGATGTTAACTGCAATCATCAAAACACATTGGGAGGCTTTAGTTCCTGAAATTGTTATTTCTTTCGGCTTTCGAATTACGAATCATCTGCAGTATAACCTCCTTGTCTGTGAAAAGTCTGTACCTACTAAAGTTATATTTTTAATCACACGTAAAGTGACAGGTCCTACCATTGTTATTTGACAGTTGACCTGTCACTTTACTTAGCCTGATTAAAAATACAACTTTAGAAGACTTTGACGGGCAGCTTGCTTTTTTGTTGGGGCCTTAGCCAGTCGGCAAGGTTCGTAACGTGGCTGACTACCCAGGGTGCGCCGAGCGTACTCAAGTATCGTTATCGTCACTCGTGGAGCTGGAAATTCTTCTAATGCACCCCACTACCTTCTACAGTTACCTCGGAATAATCAAAAGTAAATATTTAACAAATGGGGTAACCGGTAGTGAATCCCATTCCTTTCCAACCTTCATAATAAATGAAGGAACAAATTGCTTTGTACGAACTGGTGGAATTTTATGGTAAGTAGGTACTGCCAAAGTCTAGTTCTCCTACATTATAAACGTGAAATTTTGGATGTTTACGAATGTGAATTCGGATGTTTGTTAATCAATCACATCTTAACGTCTGATGTCGGGTAAGGTAGATCGCAGACTACAAGCAAGACTCATTGTTTGAAGCTAAAAATAGGAAACGCTAAAAATAGACATAGAAGAGAAAAATAGGATAGCATCGCGAAAAGTGAAAAGTGAAAAGAATGGGGATGATTGTTATAAGCGTAACAGTATAGACTGATGAAGAATATAATCTATTCTAATCTATCTAACTAATTTTATAATCTAACCATCTTATCTAATCTAACTATACGTATTACTCATATTATAAATATGAAAGTTTGGATGTTTGTGAATTTGGATGATTGATAATCAATCACATCTTAACGTCTGATGTCGGGTAAGGTAAGTCATAGACGACAAGCAAGACCTTATTGTTTGGAGCTAAAAATAGGAAACGCTAAAACTAGAAATAGATGAGAAACATAGGACAGCATCGTGAAAAGTTAAAAGAATGGGGATGATTGTTATAGGAGTTTAACAAGCCTCCAAGATGCAAGGCCCCACAGACTGAAAGGTCCGCCAGTCCGCCAGGGGCTGGCGGACCGAGGCCTGCCGGGGTTGCGATGCATGCAGCTGCGAATCCCGCGACCCCGGCCAAGGGTCAGGAGAAGGATAGACTGATGAAGAATATAATCTATTCTAATCTATCTAACTAATTTTATAATGTAACCATCTTATCTAATCTAACTATATAACTCATATTATAAATATGAAAGTTTGGATGTTTGTGAGTTTGTGAATTTGGATGTTTGTTAATCAATCACATCTTAACGTCTTATGTCGGGTAAGGTAGATCGCAGACGACAAGCAAGACTCATTGTTTGAAGCTAAAAATAGGAAACGCTAAAAATAGAAATAGTTCAGAAGAGAAACATAGGACAGCATCGCGAAAACTGAAAAAAATGGGTAAGATTGTTATAGGAGTTTAACAGTATAGACTGATGAAGAATGTAATCTAATCTAATCTATCTAACTAATATTATAATCTAACCATCTTATCTAATTTAAGTCATATTATAAACGTAAAGTTTGGATTTTTGTGAGTTTGTGAATTTGAATGATTGTTAATCAATCACATCTTAACGTCTGCTGTCGGGTAAGGTAGATCGCAGACGACAAGCAAGACCTTATTGTTTAGAGCTAAAAATAGGAAACGCTAAAAATAAAAATAGAAGAGAAAAATAGAACAACATCGCGAAAACTGAAAATAATGGGTAAGATTGTTATAGGAGTTTAACAGTATAGACTGATGAAGAATGTAATCTATTCTAATCTAATCTATCTAACTAATATTATAATCTAACCATCTTATCTAATCTAAGTCATATTATAAATGTGAAAGTTTGGATGTTTGTGAGTTTGTGAATTTGGATGTTTGTTAATCAATCACATCTTAACGTCTTATGTCGGGTAAGGTAGATCGCAGACGACAAGCTAGACTCATTGTTTGAAGCTAAAAATAGGAAACGCTAAAAATAGAAATAGAAGAGAAAAATAGGACAGCATCGCGAAAAATGAAAAGAATGGGTAAGATTGTTATAGAAGTTTAGTCTATCTATTCTAATCTAATCTATCTAGCTAATATTATAATCTAACCATCTTATCTAATCTAACGATCCTTTTAGATTGTTATTGTTAAAAATTAAGTACTTGTGTTTAGTTATTTCTTTAAAGCATGTTGTGGTCTCCTGTAAGTGAAGGAGTACACTGACTTGACTTGTATAGGTAATATTTTGGCAAATAGCGTGTGTCCTTTGTTGGTGATCCTTAAATCACTACATAGTATAAAACAAAGTTGCTTCCCGCTGTCTGTTCCTATGTATGCTTAGATCTTTAAAACTGCGCAACGGATTTTTGAAGCTGGGGCGGATCGCTAGTAAATAATATAAATAACTATCTAACTTATTATAAATGTGAAAGTTTTTATGTTTGTTAGTCAATCACGGTTCTGATTTTGATGAAATTTGGCACACAGGTAGACCATGACCTAGATTAAGACATAGAATAACTTTTATCCGGGCACATACATCAAGTAGTTCCTCTAGGATGCGAGTGTCATCAATTAGTGTAAAATAAAAGAATGATGCGATGATGATGAATGATGTTCCGTATGGTGCCGGACGTAAAGTATAGCACTATCTCATCTCTTCCCATCGGGTGTCATAAAAGGCGACTAAGGGGTTCACTAGAGAATGGGCAGCAGCGTTCTCTGAGTACTTTAACAACCATACTGCGATCGCCATCCCGCCTGGCAAGCGTGGCGATTATGGCAAACCCCCCTCGGCTGTCCCATTTCAAAACCTAGTAAGGGCTTAAAACGAAATTTTACAGGAGAGCGCACAAACGTTAAATCGGTCAGCCTTTGAAAAGTATGTTAGGTAAAATCATGTGGTTAAAGTGACTTACTAGGTTTTAAAATGATCAGAGGCAGTGAATGGCACTTACTAGGTATCGATGCATAAATACATATATCTGCTTATTATGTGAGTTTTCAACGCTAGTGTTTTTGTATTTGGTAGAGACTTTCTAGGTTAGCAAGATTATGCATCAAAACGTTTTTTGTAAAAAGTGTCCCTTAGTAGGTTTTGAAATGGGACAGCCACCCTATTGGGGGAGGCCTATGTCCAGCAGTAGATTTATTTCGGCTGAATCATCATCAAAAGAATGATGCATTAGAACAAGAACGTTTTTAAACGTGTAGTGTAACCTTTTGAGGACAAATGCTTTAATAGATTTGGATGTTGTTCCCCAAATAGGCATGAGTCAGTACCTATCTATCTGGTACTTTTCCATCACAATAGTATCCTATTAACTTTTTGCAATCATCAAATTTGAAATTTGAGAAACTCGTTTGTAGAAGATTCTAAATTTACATTTGAAAATCGCTTTAATCATTTCTTGAGCAAATGAAAAAAGAAGATCGGAACAAGTTCTGTTGTTCAAAATGGATATATAAATAAACATTTAAATAATAAATATGTATGATAAATTGTAGGCAAGGCTGAATTATGCAAGAATGTCATAGTAAAGTTCTTTATAATGGTAAACCCATCACCTATTTGACAGAACAACATTTTTTCCCTCAGGTAATAAATTATAATGTTATTAAACTCAATACTTCATATAAAAAGAGCAATTAATTAATTAATTAAACCTGAAAATAATTAACTTGTTATGTATCAAATAAAATAAAACTGAGAATTAATTCGTTAAACGCATGAGTGGAATTGACGTTGTAGTAAAAAAGAAATTCTTGTTTTAATAGCGGATCGGATCGCCTACGCTTATATTGAGCACAATCTGAATTCCGATTTTAAATTCTAATTCCGAATAAAACGACGCCATATTTGATTTCGATTATGAAATATTACGTTATGGATTTATGACTATTTTAAATATGTGAATTGAAGATTTTGCGTTTAAAAATAAAAAAAGAATATTATCACTGTACCTACATAAATATGTAAGGTTATATTTAGGGAGCTGCTCCCATTGAAAATAATATAAAATGAAGACCATGTTATAAGTTTTAACATGAATGTAGATGGATATAGGAGCCCCATCATCTAAACTACTATGTGTTCCAAAAAGACTAGGAATACCTTCTGCCATTTTGTTTGTTGACGTTTAAGCTGTCAAACTAACTTCAGTTCAAACGCATTAGTAAGATTTGTATAGGATCTTATTTAGATAGATGGATTGTGCCAAAGACGATATGACAAAGAACGAAGTAAACACTGACATGATGCCTGATAGAGATGGATGGAAAAAAATACGTATTGCACCGATCCCATATAAATTGGTGTATGGGCAGGAGAATGATGACGTTGGGGGCCTACTGCTACTGCAGATATCCTGACAGCAAACCCAATTATAGTCCGGACATCTAAATATAGAAAAGATAAACAATTCTTTGATCATAAAACGTTCATCTATATAAATAAAAAGTAAGGTCCTGACTGACTGACTGACTCATCAACGCCCAGCCCAAACCCTTGGACCTAGAAAGCTGAAATGCACAGAGGGTCCCTTTATAATGTAGACCAGGAATAAGGAAGGATTTTTCGAAATTCAACCCCTACGGGAGTTAAATAGGGGATGAAAGTTTGTATGGAAAATCGACACTTAACGGGTTCAAATTTTCATGCAAGCGAAGCTGCGAGCAAAAGCTAGTTTTTCTAGTTTTAATACAAACTTAACAGGTAAAACTCAAAAAAGATGAAAAAAAAGTGATTTTCAAAGCAAAATGTTTCACGTTCATAGATTTGTTTACCTTTTATACAAAACTTGTATGGTCGGACTTGTAACTAAGAACTAATATTCATCAGCGCGCAGTGGTGCTAATAACGCTGCGTTTGGTTAAACATATTTTCTTTCATATTCATAACTGCAAGTGGGCAGTATATTCAGTAGGCAGTTGCCATGCTGTTGCGGTGACTACATCCTAATTACCTTCAAGCTGCATTTGGCAGTTGCATAGTTTACATTTGCCACTGGATGCGCTGTCTACTTGCAGTTATGATTATGAAACGAAACCTGTTTCATCGAACGCGGCGTTATTAGCTCCCGAGCATCAGCATTCAGCCGAAAGACGTCCACTGCTGGACATAGGCCTCCCCCCCTATCCATATTGAGAGGGGTTTGCCATAATCGCCTTTGCCAGACGGGATGGCGATCGCAGTATGGTTGTTAAAGTACTCAGAGAACGCTGCTGCTCATCCTCCCCTCCATCCGAACCCCCTAGTCGCCGCAGCGGCCGACTACACTCCGTCTCTAATAAGTAAAGTTCGCCGTTCCAGGCACACACTTTTAGAACCCGATGACGAAATAACCCTCCTCCAGGAGGCGAGTAAATCGCCAGCACAATACACAACGTCCGCCGCCGTCCGGCATACCGTCCTCGCCGACGAGGCCCGTCGCGAAGTCCCACCGCCGCCGGTCACGATCCACCGAGCTCTCCCGACGTAGAGCCGGTCGCCTCTTCAGACCCTTAGTCGCCTTTTAAGACATTCATAGGAACAGATGGGGTAGTGCGATTCTTTCTGTCCGGCACCTCACGGACGGCTCCCCAGCATAGATTGCGAAAAGTAGACCAATAGGTAGGCTATAAGTATAAAATATATGCTAAAAGGTATAATTTCCTGAGCAAACCGTGGCCTTGTTTGCAAATGAAATCACTCCATATTTTTCCTTAAAGTCGTGTAAATAGAACCACCATTATCTTCATTTGTTGTAATAGGATCATATTGGGGTCAGCTCACCTGCCAGGACTTAGTGATTATGATAATGTCCACAGGTACGTTACCGGCTATGGGCAATTTCTTCTAATGGTTCCTGTAGTAAATAGGCTATTACAGACGTCCTAGAACGTCCTATCGTGTTCAAGAGTAAATAGTCTAATGGGTAAACCCGTTAAGGTACAGTTCCACCGGCGAGGAGAGGCGAGAATTGACATATCGCCAGCTCATGTCCACCAAAAATTGCCATCGTGAGCCATCACGAGCTCGCGCGATATTAAAATCAAAAGTTTTTATTTCATATAAACCATTACAGCCGCTTATGAAAAGTCGAATTTAGGTGCACGGTTTCAATTAGTCGTTTCCTATGGAGAAAAGCCGGCAAGAAACTCCATGGTTACTCTTTTAAAATCCATATCTTTAACTATTTGAGTGGGTACAGTTATGATTTAGAATAGTTATGAGAGAGCAAAGTAGACATAAGAGCAGGAACCACACAAAAAAAAAAACAAAATGAAAAATATGGTCACAAATTAACTAGGTATCCAGGCATCTAGCAAGTCTACAAAGCTCTCACATTTACAAAAGGTAAAAGGACACTGAACTATTAAAACAACTGAAATGGTTAATTGTCAACAAAACACATTACAAAGAAAATCACTGTACAATAAAATAAAGATATCTTGAGAGTAATATCAATCTATTAATATCAATAAGCACTCTATGTGCGCAGTAACACGCTTCAATTTCATACCAACAAATATTTAAATTCTCATCTCGCGCATCGTCGCCAATCCAGATCATTTCCACAAAGACGCGCAAGCAGAGATTTGAAATTTTGCCGTACAATTTTGAACTCTCGCCTCGGCTCGCATCGCCTTGCCTCGCCGTTGGAAATGCACCTTAAGATTGGCGACTGAAGAGGTGAGTTTGAACCCAGCCCGATACTTTTTAGGAGTTTATTTACTTCTACTTTAGCGAACTAAGTTGGAGGAGTTACCGCTAGAAGTAGTTCACTGCAGACCACTTTGCTATTAATGTCAAATAAGCCTAAACCAGTAGTGGCTAAAGCTGAATAGATTGATTGAAATCCATCAATAAAACATTTTACGGAACTTTAACAGTGAAACCGGTACCAAAGCTGAAACAAAAAGGCATACTTTCGTCCATTTGTTTTAAAAAACTATTCTGAAAATACAGAGGCTATTCACAAACACATGTTGGTATGAAAAATATTTCCAGCCTGCTACATAAAAGGGGTGACATATTTTTGTTTAGTTTGGCAACACATACAATTATTATATGTATATGTTGTCAAACTAAAAATAACTTGGGAAGGCTGTTTTTATATGGTTCTCGACAAAATATATGCTAAGTCCACACCAGTGCGCTTTCATGTTCATCTTGCGTCTTCATCTGACGCATGCCTGAAGCGCCATAGCGCATGCAATAGCGCATGCCTTAATACTAGTTCGACAAAAGCGCATGCCGCTGACGCAAGCTAATCCGTCACTGGTTCGCGTGCAACGTTCGAGTGTAGACGATAAGCTGCATGCGTCAATAGCAATCAATATTGCATGCGCTTGACGCAAGAGGAATTGAAAGTTGAAAGCGCAAGATGAACGTGAAAGCGCACTGGTGTAGACATACCAATACATTTAGTTATTTCACGACCTCAATTGTTTTTAGCCTTAAATAAAAGTAGAACATTTCCAGAAAATTCGTAATGTTTCTTTTTTTTTATTTAACTTGTTTGCGTTTGGTCCTAGACGCACCTGATGGTAAGCACAAACACGGTCTAAGATGCAGCAAACGAATCTAAGTAACAGAGATATAGAGGGATTTCCCAATACCCCTTTACCTCTCACCCCTACACACGACGGAACACAGTAAACTGCTTGGCGCCGTACTTTAATGTGAGGGTGGTAGCTACCCAGGCAGTTCGCCTACCACGTCGATTGCTGGGTTTTGTTGAATCTTATAACATGCGTCTATTCCCAGCGTGCGGTGAGTAAGTTTTAAGGTACAAGTCCGAGACGGGCTGCAGATCACAAACTGCAAAAGTAGTATCGCTTGCGGTGCGATCTGCGGCTGCGGTCTGCGGTTGCAGTTTTGCAGTCGCTGTCGGAATAGCACCTTAAAATGCACACCTTAAAGGCGCTATTCCCATGGCGACTTGGTTGCAGTCTGCAGTTTGCAGCCCGTCTCGGACTTGTATCTTTATATTCTAGCCCGTCCTTACATGAAGAAAAATATTATTATAATATACGAGGATAATAAGTAGGTTAAGGGGTGAACTAGGCAAGGGATCACTGACCAAAATAAGGTGTTAGGGTTATGTGCTACCTCGTTATTATCTTATATACGTTATGGAGGAAACGGAATCCGATGTAGACCCGAGATAGCTTAGGTTACAGCTAAACAAGGAGAAATAATATTATTAAGATAATAAAAATATTATTATGAAGGGAATATGGTATCTAATATATAATATTATGATTTTTGATTTAATTAGCAATGTGTGTTGTTTAACTAATATTGCATCAATTAACCTGAATATCGGTGCAGTGATACTGAATCGTATCAAAAAAAATTATGTAAAAAATTGTGCCAAGTCTCGCGACTCTTTTGCATTAAAAGTTCTGAGATGCCATGTAGAGTCAAGTCTTGCATTATGAAAGGTCCTAACAAAATACCAGAATAAACTTTTACAGTTCATAGTACGGTACTCATGGATAGGTATAAACAACTTTTACTTTGGGACCAACTCTGACACATTTTGATTGTGTAAGTATTGCACTTTTGTTTAGATCAGCTTTTTTTATATTTCAGATTTGGTCCCATAGTAAAAGTGGTTCATATTCATGAGTGTCTACTGTGATCTGTAAAAGTTTGTCCAAGTATTTTGTTAGGACCTTATATTTGTAAAAATATTTTTCGGACTTGGCAATCACGCAGCATAAGGATATACTGTGCTGTTAGACTACCGTGGTACAGATTTGTTTTAAAATGAAATGAGGTACATTTAAAATACAATAAGTCTCGCATGTACGGCAGTGCCTGCTCGACTTGGCTGGGGCAGTGGCGTTCCCCCAGATACACCACAATGGTCCAAGGTGTAGAATTCGAAGTAATCAATAGCCTTTAGTTGTTCTAGATCATTTGCCAAAGTACTGAATCGATTAAATATTTTTCTTAGTAAATATTGTATATTTTGGACTGCCTCTTTGTGGTAATGGTCGCAAACGCGACAGGTGAACGTGAGGTCCTGGGTTCGATCCCCAGGTTGTACAAAGTGTTATTGGGTTTTTCCGTATGGAATTTCTCAGTAGCAGCCTGAAGTCTGGATTTGTGCCCGGTTGATGGCAATAGGCTCGCCCCCTATTACATGGGACTCAAACATAACGGCGAAAAGAAGGTGTAATACACCCTAATAATATATATGTAATACTATAATAATATATAATATGTAATACTGCCCAACCTTTTGGGCAACACAGGCGTGATGTTATGTTTATATTCGATTTTTTATTAATTGTAATACAATTTATTTAACTACACGCTAGCTTAGCAGTGGTCTCGGGTAGTTATAAATAAATGCCAAGGACTTTGTAAAATTAACCCTTTTTCGCTTGTTAGGTAGCAATAGGTACGCGTCTTTGTCTAACGATGAAAACGAGGGGCATATTATACATTCTTATATGTTTTTATTTAAGTTTTAACTTAAGAGCATTTTGTCGCGTACCCGCGCGTAACAAGCCTTGTTACGCGCTCAAAATACGCCATCTAAAGTTGTATTTTTAATCTGACGTAGTAAAGTGACAGGTTCTACGATTGTTGTTTGACAGTAGTGCATTGTTGTTTGACAGTTTACCTGTCACTGTACTTCGTCTGTTTAAAAATACAACTTTAGATGGCTTTTTTAGTTGTTTTATTAGTTATCAAATAATTGATGTTTTTCTTTACATTTTAAGAAAGTGTATTATATTTTTTTTGTTACTAGTATCGCTTGTGTTCGAAATTCCACACCACGAAGACCATTATTTTACCTGCCATAAGGGTAACATACATTACATGATTCTTTTTTGTGCACATCTGTGGCATAGTTCCTTTCGAATGATATAAGTTTTACTCCCCTCCTTTTATAATAAATACTAAAAAAAGTGTACCACAATGTTCGATGTTTACGTATTATGGTAATGATGATTTCTACATCTCTTTGTTACGACTTAGGGCCGATACTTCAATCATCAGAAAACTTTTATTTTAGGAGTAAAAATAGCGGTTTAACAGCCTTTGTATAGTACAGAAGATACGTCAAACCGCCATATTTATTCCTCAGGAAAAAGTTATCTGACAGTTGAAAAATCGGCACTTAGTAAAACTGTATTTTAAATGTTACTGTGAATCTTTTCAAAGTCATTTTAAAGTTTCTTCCAATATAATATTTTTAACAAAACCGTATATATTAGCCATAACGCGATGATATCAAAGTAAATCAATGTTACAATGCTATAAAAGGTATCTTATTTGCATACAGTGTTAGGTTAGTAGTTCCATTGTATAAAAATTTTGATATCAAATATTCAAGTTGGGTAGTCAAGGTACAATCATAGTGAATGATTTACAATATTGCAGTCAGCAGGCCACCAAACAGAATTGTTGATAAATTGCAAACAAACCACATTGAAACACTCCGAACCAAACATTTTGACAGTTTTACGTACTGTCAAAATATTTGATATCCAAATTTTTATACAATAGAACGACAACTCTGCCACTCTATGCAAATAAGATGCCATAGATATACGACAACTGTCAAAATGTTTGGTTACCAAAATTATCAATTTATAAATTACACTCAGACTGATTTACAAGACTTTGGTAAAGTCTCACTTCATGTCAATAGAGAGACATAACTCAGGTGTAATTGCAATATCAACATACTATTAACCGACATCGAAAAGTAGGAGGTTATTAATTTGATGCGGATCTTCTTTTTTTATACTTATTTTATCTTAGCAATATCTTGGTCTTTGCTAGCGTCAGCTTTGCATGAAAGCTCTACTTAAGGGGTAACTTCTTTTTCCTCAGCCTGTTACCATCCACTACCGAGTGAAGATCTTCTCATGATTGCAATATTGGTAAGCAGAGACTTCAAGTATTACAAACTGATTTCATATATCTTGTACCATTAGGGTGCCAAATCTGCTAACAACCAAATTCTTGCCAAAACGAAAACGAACCAAATGTGTCAAGTTTTCGTTTACTAAAACAGTTAAAATGTTTAGTTTTCTTTTTGTTGTCAAACATTTTGACAGTTTTTGTAAACCGAACAGCGGTTTAGCTTTCGCAGAAATTTTGTTATATTTAGGGCTGATTTTTCAATCGCCAGATAACTTTTATCTGAGGAATAAGTTTGACGCTTTGACAGCTTTTGAATAGAAAATATGTCAAACTGCTATATTTATTCCTCAGATAAAAGTTATCTGACGATTGAAAAATCAGCCCTTAGTGTGATTATAAATTCCCTAGACTAAACTGACAGGTGCTAATGTCAAATAACAATGCACTACTGTCAAAGAGAAATGGTAGG
Organism: Amphipyra tragopoginis; assembly: GCA_905220435.1. Classification (NCBI taxonomy): domain Eukaryota; kingdom Metazoa; phylum Arthropoda; class Insecta; order Lepidoptera; family Noctuidae; genus Amphipyra; species Amphipyra tragopoginis. Next base: position 4,839,060 of record HG991997.1, on the reverse strand, counting down.
ACCTGTCACTTTACTCCAGCGAATTAAAAATCCTACCATAGTAGTATTGGTCAGCAGATCCCATTTCTTGCAATGTTATAATTGCAAGTTCATTTAAAATACCCTTTTACATTTACGAAGTCAAAAGGTCATTCCTATCAAGAGTTGTTATGTAAGTTCTAACTAACGTGTAATTTGTTCCTGGCTAGTTAATTCCTTCCAATGTACGTGTAATCTATTCTTAATGGTCCCAGACCAGTTGCAAGACCATTATGTTCGTATAATACTTGGAATTTTAAGTCGCATTCCCTTATACGTCCGCCTGTGTACGGTTCATGGCCATCCACTAAAATTGTAGAACAACACGTTTAGATTTTGATTATAAAAACTCCTATAAAAAAAAACAGTTTTCTTTGAAGAATATTTTGCATGTGTTACTATGCATGTATGTATACGCTATTTTTCTATAGAATAACTAATTATTGTTGTATTAATTTTACCCATAAAAACAGCAATTAAAATGACTCCAAGTAGGTATCTCGTGTTCCACAAATAAACTCTACATAAGTCCATCATTGATAAATTAATATAGCTGGCATGCAGCGAGCTATATTAATTGTCAATAATTGATAATTAATATACCTAGCTGCACGCCTTGAACCTAATTGATAAATGAATGTAGGTATAGGTACATAAATTATCAACGATAAACGATTAAAGAGTAGTAAACTGAAGTTAATGAAACAACAAAAAACACATGTTGAACTACAATTAAAATTATGTAAAAGTTAAACACACTATATCAACATAGCATTACTCATCAGTTAGTCAAACTGTAAACAAAACAATAAATCAGATACATATCATACATGAATTTTATTGATCAATTAATTCGCAACGCAAACGTTCGACAGTAACTTATCACTTGTTTATAACCCTTTCAAATCAGCAGGGGTCCGTACCCGAGGGAAATATCCGGCCTTCAACGGCTTCGATACACCAATAAACCTTGCAACAACTAAGGGCTGTCACCGAAAAAAATATTCCCAAACTTTACCAACTCAAATTTAACTACATTTTTTAGTTTGTTCAATATCATCTAAACCATCTCCAAAGTGGACTCACCATTTCAGAGAAAGCGCTCTTAGGCCTCCTAGCCGGCGTCCCATTCATCCTGCTACCGGACACGACTTAACAAAACAAAACAAACCGACCAATCGGATCGCACACAACTTTTTTCACGGACACTTGTAGAGTTCACCACTGTCAAACTTTAGCATTGAACCTTCGCAACTTTTAATAGGAACCTCGTTAAAAACAATAACAGTGTTATGAGTTATGAACGGTAGAGTACACTTAATTTTATCGATGACTTCATGCAATTATTTGCTGATAAGTTATCGAGAAGTTGGGACTTGAAACCGGTTATGTCGAGGCGAGTCGTCGGCCCCGTGGTTCGAGAGTGACTGTGTGTCGCTTGCCGGCGACGCGCTCTCGCCGTTCCGAGGTGCGTACTAAGCCACACCGTCCACACCGGGCCTGCATTTTTTACGCGCCGGACAATGGGTTAAGTATTTTGGAGGTTATACTTCGAATGCATGCGGTGACGCGAGGGTTGGGTATTGAAGCCTCTATTTAAAAAAATAGAAACCATTATGAAGGCGTTATAGTTGAACAATCATGGCATTCAATGCCACGAATGTTTACTTACTACAGCTGAAGCGAGCGCACATGATTCACTTAAGGCATGTTTACACTCTATATTTAGTTGGTCGCCGGTTAATCTTGGGTTGCGCCTGCGACGGTGACGTCATGCCACATTTTTATCGACAGATAAAGGACAGCAATTACTGTGGATCTCATGTGGCGTGACTTTTGATCAGTGTATCATTACTATGGGTCAGTATACGGCATTCTTATCTTAATACTTTGTTTGCTATTTATTTAATTAAAATATATATTTTGTTTATGATAGTGTGAATGAATACCTATGTTATCAGGTACCGTGTAAAAGTTAAATACATCCATTATAGGAGAGATTAGATTGTATTTCGCACTCACATTTGAAATGATGATGTTTGCCTTTCAGACTAAATGAAGACGTATTTTTTGACACAAACTCGAAATTATTAAAATGTCTTATGTTTATAATTACTTCAAATCATTAAAATAATACTTACATTGCATTTGTTTTTTTTATATGCAAGTGCCTTTCGTTTCATATTTAACCTTTTATTTAAATTAGAAGCAGGTTTAAGAAGCTCTATGTTCTATGAAAACGCTCTACAATATTTCTGTTCAGATATTTACCAAAAATATAAACAAGGATATAAAGTAAAAAGCTGAACAAATTGTTGTATCTTTAAAATGTCACACCTATAAAAGTCTTAAATTCCATAATTATTTGGATATTTACGTAAAGTTAGGTGTTGATTTGGCATTGATTTTATCTACGTGACAAAAATAATGAACAAGACACAAGAAAAAAAAACATTACACCACGTTTTATATGCATTTCCATCTCTGCCTCCTAATCGTTATAATATATTCTCAGAATAATCTCTACAAAAAAAAAAAATTGCTTTCCGCACCAGACGCACAGCATAATAAATTGTATTACGTACAGAAACCTCACTTTGTAACTAATACGTCAAATAACTTGAAAAGTGTGCTCCACGCATGCTAAATTGAGCTTTAGTGTTAAGCGAGAGAGTTCTCATTCCGCTGTGCGTTCTCGCTCTTATTACTTTTCGGTTCGGTCACTCGCTACAGTAACATTCGGTTCGGTTGTCTTTCGACTCTGGAGGTGCAACGGCGCAAAGGCATATTTTCAAAGGCTGCCTTTATAGTCACGCTGACCATCGGCGCGGACGGTCAGTGCGTAGCTTTTCGGCGCGTTTTTAACAGCGAGAGTCCTTTTAGTCTCGCCCGCTTAGTTTTAGATCACCGTCAAGACCAGTAATTTTGATATTATTTATTTTATATTATGATAGTACTCGCGTGACACTGCAATGCTCTCACTGACAGCAAGGCGCGCACCAACTCAACGCCGACTGCTCAACACTGAGCATTCAATAAAACGCTACATTTGAATGTTACATATTCGACGTTCAGCTCCGATGGTCAGCGTGACTGTAAGACCAGCGTGAACCGCGGAGTGACACACCCGACGAACGATGTGTAGAGCTAAACATGCGCAAGAGGGGCCCGGCTTCACACCTAATGCAATACAAATAAATTACCTACTGAATGATTATAGACAAACAAGTTGTGTTAATAGCCGCTCGTGATGATATTATCTATTATGTCTTATGTCTAGACGTTGCATAAATTATTGAGGATATTATGTATCGCTATTTACGTGCCTATTTCCTTGTATGTTAGGTTGAGGACATGGGTAGCATTACTTCGTCGTTTTGACTGGAAAAATTTGACAGTGGTGCCGATTCTGGGGGTCTATCTACTACCTAAGCACGAATTCCGTGGCTTCGGCCTTAGTTCCGAGCGTTTCCTACTCCCTATCACCTATGGACATACGATTATTTCGGGTTCCAAACTAAGAATGAATGACAACACGATTTGACAGTTGTCTCTACTACCGATGTGTTTTTGTCCGTCCGAAAAGTTGAACTTGACACTTGTTTTGTTCACTACTACGTTTCGGGTGACTAACTTCGTTGACGGACTTAGGGAGTAGGCCCACTGATGTGCACAAACTAATAAACTTCATTTAGGCTGTTGCTATCTTTTTCACTCCCATAAAATTAGAAAGAGATGGACGTCGAAAACAGCTGTCAAATTTTGAAATACATTTTAGACATGTCTACTAGAAGTCCAGCCGTGAGACACATACCAAAGACTTTTTTATTTATATCACACTTTTTATCTGTTGTGTCTCTTTGTGCTGCGTCCAAATAAATGTTTCTTTATCTTATCTTTACCTTAACTAGAACTACGGTAAAGTTCAAGGCGTAAACTAATTTAACATCTTTAACTTAGTTCTTATCTATCAACGTCCTTTGCTCGCACTGTCTGTTAGTAAACGATCTGCGCTTACCGTGGTCAGTTCATTCGTTATACAGCGAGACTCCTCCGTGTCTCGGAGAGCACGCTAAACCGTCGCGGCGTCGGTCCGAGTGCCATACGAACACCTATGACAGTCGTTAGGGGTAGTCAGAGGCCAGAAAGTCTGACAACCAGTCTATCGGCGTTGTTCAGTTACTGGGTTGCGCAGGATGATGGCAGTCGCTCCGTGTAAAATACTTTTATTCAGCCGTATCTGGTTAGACTGAAGGTGACCTCAAAATAGTTGGGAAAAGGCTAGGCAGAACACCTACATTGCTTTGTCGTTTTGATTGCAGCCGTATAGGAGCGGTCTTACCTAACACTAACAGCGATTACGCACTGCATTCGATCCGAATACGTGAAAATACGGATATAAAAAACTCGGACCGAATTCGGATATTGCTTTACGCACTGCATCCGATCCGAATCCGTGAAAATACCGATCTAGAGTAAAAATCTCGGACCGAATTCGGATGTTGCTTACGCACTATTCCGATAGAAAGAAAGAAAGAAAGAAGAAAGAAAAATAATTTATTCAGCACAAAATAATAACATAATTAACTACCTATTTCTAATATACTGATCCAAATTCAAACAATTCAGGGGCCATCTTTGGCATATCCATTTGGCGTCCGATTTGAATCCGAGGTAGTGCGAAAGCGTTCATACAAACATTACTACGGCTACTTCGGTCCGTCAATATTTTTTCCGAATTGGAGACTCACGGATGACGGATAGAAATATGATGCCGGATGTAGTGCGTAAACTACCATACAAATAGTTCTATGGCTACTTCGGAACATATTTTCACGGATTTGGATCGGATGCAGTGCGTAATCGCTCTAAAGGTACAAGTCCGAGACGGGCTGCAGACCGCAAACTGCAAAACTAGTATCGCTTGCGATGCGATCTGCGGCTGCGGTCTGCTGTTGCAGTTTTGCAGTCGCTGTCGGAATACCACCTTTATTGTGCACACCTTAAAGGCGCTATTCCGATGGCGAGTTGCGTGCAGTCTGCAGTTTGCAGCCCGTCTAGGACTTGTACCCTAAAGCTAAATTTCGCATGCGCAGAACACCTTTATTAATTTAATGCATCATATCGGGATTGAGATTTCTGTACGTAATACTGTGTATTACTCTGTGCCCCGACCCGTGCAGAATTTCCTAAGACATTAATATTGTCTCTACCAGAAAACGTAACTTGGCTATTTAGTATTAAATTTAATTGTTCATACCACCGGTTTCTGAATTGAGAATTCTAGGATAAGCAGTACTTCAGTAACATTTGAGTACGGAGTTGTCAAAAAAATGACGGTTTTTAAAGCATTTTTTTCACAACTCCGTACTCAAACAGTACTTAAGTATTGCTTATCTCGATTCTCATTCTCAATTCAGATATCGGAGGTTAATCAGCAAACAAGGAGTTTCTGATCAGAAGATGCGCGAGATATTTTCCAAAAAAAACTATTTTTATTTAAAATCGCATCTATTTCCGATCTCACCCTGCATCAAAAGTGGCATTTTCTGTATGAAAAATGTCCCTAACATTGTTAATTTTGATCAAAACAAGCTATGCACTAGAAAAGAGTAATACGACTTATAACGAATATATAAACGAATGTCTCTGTTTTTTTCTGAAAAATAGTTTACGACGTAAATATCTACTTTTGATCAGACACTCTTCAAAAGTACCTAAATTAGTCTAACAGTCACTTATTCCGTGTTAGCACTTTTTGGCACCAAACGCAGTTACGAAGATTGGTTTACGATTACGACTTCGCCTGACGTGAGAAGTGGAACTACTTATTGTTATTGTGAGAATGCTAAGTGCTTGGAGTTCGACGCGCTAAGAATGCATAAATACTTTAGGAAAAACAGCTGACTTATATAAGGATGGAATAATAGCCTACCTGATGGAAATTGGTTACCGCCTCCTATATACACCTAGAGGATTGCTCATGCGTTGCCATCTTTAGAGACTAATGCTGGACATCCTCCAGAACTGTGCGAGGAAAATGTGCGATGCGAAAATGTGTAGCGAGGATGTGCAACGGTGTGACCCTTTTCATCAGAGCTGTGCGAGGAATGTGTAATGCGTCATGTGTAGGTACAAATGATCATCTACCTCTTCCAAACACCATCTATCGACTGACTGGTAGGCGCAAATTTTCAAATCCTCGCACACATTCCTAGCAACACATTCCTCGCAGCACATTCCTCGCTCGCATTTCTCGCTTGTTTTGTATGTACAAAAACCTTGCTCCGCTAAGCCCATATCCACCAGAGCTGCGCAGAGCGAAGCTTGGTAAATGAAGTGATTCTATTGGTGCTTACAAAACACATTCCTCGCTACGCAGCTTAGCACAGCTCTGGTGGATGCTCAACCTAAGTTAGAAAATCTCATGTGCCTGTTCAAACCGGAACGCAGCAATGCTGCTTGGCGACAGAAATAGGTATGGAAGCAGTACTTCCCTGGATGAACTCTCTCACAAGGAGCTACTACTAGTACTCAACATGTTCCTCGCTATAACGAGGAATCAGGGGCTTACTATTTAATTATTTATTGGATGTAGTATACCCACTTCCTTCTGCCAAGTCTTTTCCCAAGTATATTAGTGTCTAATAAAACTTTCAGACTAATCAGATGCCGCCGGTCACGATCCACCGAGCTCTCCCGTCGTAGAGCCGGTCGTCTCTTCAGACTCCGCAGTCAAACCGTCCGTCAAGTCCGATAATTCAGCCCTCATCAAGCTGTCTCCCCCCCAAGCCCCCGCCAGCAACGCCCTAAGCCAAGGTCCGAGTCCCACTAGGGGTCGCTCTTAGTGCTGTTGTTGCAGGTAGTCATGATGTTAGTGTAGTACAAGTAGTTAGCTTAGGTTAAGTATTTTACTTCTCCCCATTGGCTGGAGACCCTTCAGGTCTCGCCAATAACTGCCCGGTTACGTAGAAACGGTCCCCTAGGACAATCAAAAGCAGTGCAATAGAAAAAAAAAAAATATCTAATCAAATGCGGCTAAATACCAGTATTTAACACGGAGCGACCGCAATCAGACCTCCGTAAGCCAGTTATTTGGGCAATAGCTATAGCCTAAGTTTAGACCAGCTGTCAGACTTTCGGGCTTCTGACTATCTGTAAGGACTGTCATAGGTATATGACACCCGGGACCGAAGGTTTAACGTATTTTTCGAGACACAGAGAGGTCTCGATGTGTAACGAACGAATGAACTGCACGGCAAGTGCAGTTTAACCTTGGAAATCATATGATCTACGCGTTTGATAATCAGCCAGGACACCCACATTTATATATATTAATAGCTGTTGCCCGCGACTTCGCTAGCGTTAATAAAGCTCAAAAAACTCTTAACACACTACTAAAGTTTCTATACTATTACTAGCTTTTGCCCGCAGCTGCGTGAAATTTTGAACCCGTTAAGTGACGATTTTCCATACAAACTTTCATCCCCTATTTCACCCACTTAGCGGTAGAATTTCCTAAAATCCTTTGTTAGCGGACGTCTACTAACTATAAACTACCTCCCTGCCAAATTTCATCTTCATACGTCTAGCGGTTTTCAATATTTCGTGATGAGTGAGTGAGTGAGTGACCGTTCGCTTTTATATATTTAGATAATTTAATTATGATTCGAAAGACACCTGGCGCCATCTATGAACGTTATTGTTGTTTTCCTCGGGAACAGTACTTTTTTCGGGATGAAAGGTACCCTATGTCCGTTTCTGTACACCTGACAACGTATATGCAAAATTTCAGGATGATCGGTTCAGTAGTTTAGGCTCGAAAAGGTAACAAACGAACAAACTTACTTTCGCATTTATAATATTAGTTAAAAAGTTAAATTATAGTTAAATATTAGTTATCAGTGACGAAGGCTCCATACAACTCGATTCCTATCGGCTTCCCTTTCGAAACGAGTAGTTACTGGAATTCACGCATCACACTTGAGCAAGGTAAGCATTTTTTGATCCGGCTTCCCTTTTAAGAAAATTCAGCCTAAGCCACTGTTAGTTATAGTTAGGATAGTTAGGATTAGGATACCTATCTAGAACAGCTTTCTACAAAATTACACTGATAGGTCTTGGAATACTGCCCACCCCTCATCTTGAATACCTTGAACATAAATAACAAAATGTCCCCCGTTCGCAGGTACGCCGTCCGCAAACCAGTCGGCGATATTCTAATAAGCCGAGCCGAGGTAAAGCTAGCGGTACAAGGGTGACGGGCGAAGGAATGTGTAGGTCTTGCTTGCAGTCAACCAGCTGTGTACAGGCTGTATCAGTATTCGTGTAATTTCTTCAAACCGTGTGATCTACTGATGAAAAAATTTAAGAGGCAAAGGGTTTAAAGAAAATCAACAAATAAAAACACAAATATACAAATAAAATATCTAGCTTTATTGGTTTGGTTGCATGTTGCATTATTTTTTCACTCTTTCTGCATGTGCATATATTTGTGGGCGGGAGGGTGGTGCTGCATACTGCATCCAAACTAGCGATCTTGTTCAGCGGAATTAAAGCTATATTTGCATATTTGTATGTCATGGATTTCGGCATGGTAACGCCTGATTCCATCATTTAAATAAAAACACCTAAAACCATGTTCTGTTTCTCAGTTATTTCAGCACACCGAGTTAACTGGCTGCTCGGGGTGGTATCGCAATCATGCCTTCCAGCTGTGTCGTCATAATTTTATTTTTTTACACTTTTTTTTCTTTTCTTCTTCTTATATTCCTTGGGGACCGTTTCTCCGTAACCAGGCAGTTATTGGCGAAACCTGAAGAGTCTCCAGCCAGTGGAAGGGAAATAAAATATTTAACCTAAGCTACTTATACTACACCAGCTATACTCAACCTGCGGCCCGTGGGCCGCTTGCGGCCCGCCGTGCCTTTGTGGTTGGCCCACTTGGAGTTACAAATCTACTGTAAACCATTTTAAATTTGGCTCCCATCAGAAAAACTGTGTGGCGCCCAGTAAATAATTGTTGCTTGCGGCCCGCAACATCATGACTGAAATGTGTTTGTGGCCCCTATAAAAAAATGTTGAGTATGGCTGTACTACACTACATCATAACTACTAGCAACAACAGCACTAAGTGCGATTCTTAGTGGGACTCGGACCTCGGCTTAGGTGTTGCTGGCGGGGGATTGGGCTTGATGAGGGCTGAATTAACAGTGTGAGATCCAGTTATACGTGGCATCGTAATGTTAATCACATAAACTTTATATTTGCAACTTTTATTTTCTTACTTTTATTGAAACTTTATAAGGTAATCGCAAGATTTAATATTTTTGGTATTCTAAATCTCATTCTGTATTAATCTAAACCAGCAATAGATCATGTTGTTTTAAGGAATTACACGAATTCGTTTGCACCCTGTATTATATGGAAGACTTCGTGGATAAATCGAAATTACAGGCACATGAGACTTCAACTTTATCCCAGAAGTACTTTATCCTTTACATCCTGTGACACTCATAATCAGCCCTTTACCGTCCCACTGCTGGGCAAACGCCTCTCCACGGAATGATTTAGACTTTAAAGGGCATTACTAGATTTTTAAGCTTGTTTCCCACGGTGCGTCATATCGCGCACCGTGACGCATGAGTTCGCACCGACGCATCATGGGAAGAGACTCGTCCGTGGTAACGCGGACGCGTGCGGAGCGGTGCGCCGTAACCACATCACGCACCCTCATAATGTGGCTTCCAACGGTGCGTGATTTTACGGATGATACCACACACAGCCGGTGCGCGCTACCACGCACCGTGGGAAGCCAGTTTTAGGCTTATTCAGTCCTTCTTCTATCGTGTCGACACGAACTATTTGACAATAGCTCATGCTGTGGTGAAAAGATTTGCCAGTCAGCAAGGTTGATACGTACTTAAGTATCGTTCCTCGTGGAGGCTCTTTTAGGCACCCAAATATATACAATGCAAGACATTTACAAGATGAAAGAGTCAAATATCAATTCCCAATAGTAGGAATATCGCTTCGTTTTTGATGCGTTCACGCTTCGATGCAATTTTTCCGGAATTGAATTTGAACGGCATCAGAACACTTCCTGTAGTGTAAATGCGTTCATTGTTGTTGCAATTTGACTTTGAACTGAATATAAACGAACATTCCGCCAATATCTCGCAATATTCAGTACTTTTTCTACGCTTTATTTCGCTTTTTTGTGACTTTGTAAGCCTTATAAGCCTCGGTTCCCTGATGTCGACATATTAGGAGGATACCTCCTAATATGTCGACATCAGGGAACCGGAGCCTCCACAAGTGCAACGATACTTAAGTACACCCGGCGCACCCTGGACAGTCAGCCTCTCTATCAACCTTGCTGACTAGCTAATCTTTTGACCACGACATGAGCTATTCCTGTACAGCTCGCGCTGACACGAGAAAAGAAAAAAAAACGGAACCGTTATACAATTCCATCGGCACGGAATCCCACAACAACTGAATCAATTTACGATTAGTTACGGTTTACTCACGTGCATTTTTCTGGATTGACTGACTAGTTTCGGACCCAAACGGAGCCCTTAATCATGATCTGAACACGCGGCGAGGTCGCGAGTTCGCCTCGATATGAGTAAACCGTAACTAATCATAGATATCAATGTGTCTCACGAAAGTTATAATACAACGGAATCAATGTCTCTCCTTGCCGTTATATTTTATTAAACCTTTCAGTAAGGCCAAATTCTTGCTGGTTTTTTTCAAAACAACAGCGTTGGTAGGCCTCCCACAAGGTGGACCGATGATCTGGTGAAGGTCACGGGAATCTGCTGGATGCTAGACGCACAGGACCGGTCAATGTGGTGTTGCTTGGTGGAGGCTTATTTCCAGCAGTGGACGTCATTCGGCAGAAATAATGGAACAAAAAAGATTTTTAATTTATTCAAATACCATGCTTGTCGGTCATTCTTATTCATTTTATGATCTTTATAAGCCTACACTGGTTATAAAACTAGTGTAACAAAAAAAACTATTATCTGTGACTCTGACCGTATAAACTTAATCCATACACTTTGATTAGATTAGATATTTTATGATGCGAAAATGAAATTAACCTCATATGTAAAAACTTTAGCAGTAACGGGAAACAGAGCATCGATGATAGTAATATAGATGATGAGAAACCTAACAAAATATTTTATTTCTTTTGAATTTCTTCTGCATTGGTAATCTCATTGTGAATGAATCTGCTTATACTGGAAATGTTTAGCTTAATAATTATGTAGCTGTGCATACTCAAGTGGAACTTTTGGTTAACTCATCTCAATCGGGTAATAAATTAAACAATTCGAAAGTGGAACAAAAAAATAACGCCCTAAATATAACAACTAACGTCCAAAATATAAAGACCTGTCACATTACTTGCCCAAACTTTAAGGAGTTGTACAATGTTCAACTAATGATGTCTATTAAAAAAAACCGTACATTTTGTTAATCAACATTGATTATTCAAACAAAGAAGGACATGGTATAGAAAAAACTGGTCAAGTGCGAGTCGAACTCGCGCACGAAGGGTTCCGTACCATTATCTATAAAAATGGCAAAAAATCACGTTTGTTGAATGGGAGCCCCCCTTAAATATTTGTTTTATTTTAATTTAATTATTTATTTTTAAAGTGAATATATAACTGAGTATTCTGTGAATATTTCAAGCGTCTATCTGTTGCCGTTATCAATATCGAGCAAAAACGAGCAAAAAAATCACGTTTGTTGTATGGGAGCCCCCTTAAATATTTATTTTATTCTGTTTTTTAGTATTTGTTTTTATAGCGGCAACAGAAATACATCTGTGAAAATTTCAAGTGTCTAACTATCACGGTTCATGAGATACAGCCTGGTGACAGACGGACAGACAGACGGACAGCGGAGCCCTAAAAACGAACACTAAACAAATAAACACGACTTAATACGGCATAATTTTACTTATGCCACAGCTGTTTGCGGTTGAGAACTATGTGCTATGCTCAAGCGAGGCCAATGAACTTTCATCAAAACAAAAAACAAAATCACTTAATGATGACTTTTGTATAATAAGATGATAAAACGTAAGTTAGTGTTCAGAACCGAAGACGAATGAATAAAAAAAAATGTTAAACGTGAATCGTCATTGCTCATAAACACTATGATATTGTATAAGAGCTGTGTTACAATTTTGGTGTACAATAAAATATATTCTATTCTATTCTACACGATTATGATAAATCAGGATTAAATTGAAAACCAGAATAGTTTCCACTAATTATTTTAAAGGAAATAATTCTTGGAGTTTCGGTTAAAAGCTCCCGCATAAAGCTAAATTCAGACAGAAAGAAAAAACTAGTGAACCAGTTAGCAGTTAAAGCTTAACCAATTCTCCAAAACGTACAAACACAAGCCAAACAAGTAATTCTTAAAGCTAGCTAATATCACATTATAGATAATAAGTGCATGGTAAAAGCTCTGTAGAAAGCTCTCCCAACTTTCTCCGGTAGAACTTGTTTCACTCAACTAGAGACTCGTTGTGGTGTTGTATTTGAATCTAGACTTAGGATCGGCCTGTGTTACGGCGATTATAAAAATTATGTTCATATTCGGCCTGTGGAATTAGTTAAATATGATAGAACCTTAAAGTTTATGATCCTCAAAGGGTAACAGGCATTAAACGACGCTGACCCATTGACTCAGAAATTATCCATAAAGCGCAGTTCATAGTAAAGCATATTGCTTCATAGGCTATCTATCTATATAAATAAAAAGAACAGAGGTTCCCTTTATAATGTAGACGAGGAATAAGGAAGGATTTTTCGAAATTCCACCCCTAAGGGAGTTAAGTAGGGGATGAAAGTTTGTATGGAAAATCGTCACTTAACGGGTTCAAAATTTCACGCAAGTGAAGCTGCGGGCAAAAATATACATAAATAGAAAAATGTACAGCAAGTTATTTGACGGCGATCCGTTGGGTGACGGACGGGGTACAAGTGAGGCGGGGTGGGGACCGGAGAATCGTACGATATAGCTCTGAGAATCGCTCAAGATTATCGCGTACAGCAAGCCAATACTCAATACCATAGCGTTGTGTGAACGTGTCCATATAAAATGTATGCTGAGTGATATCGTTGTGCTGTAGAATATTTGCTATACATATGGTATATATTATAGCGTAGACTGAACTGCCCTTGAGACTTTGAAGTTTCACGTGATAAAGTCCGATCTATATTCTATCCTAAAATATAAAACCTCCTCACCGCACGGTTAGAATAGACGTGTGTTTTAAGATTAAACAAAACCCAGCACGCTTGGTGGTAGGAGATCCTACCACCAAGCGTGCTGGCGTGACCGTATTGATATACCTACGGTCCGCCTGGCTACCACCTGAACATTAAAATCCGGCGCAGCGCAGCGAATCCGGCTTTACTCTTTTTGCCCGACGACGGATAAGAATTATATTCTTTATCCATCCCCCCACGTACAAGAAAAAATACAATCCTTTATACAACCTTGTCCTTCTCAGATATTCCTTTATAAAACTTAGACCTACAACAATTTAGCTACTTCTAACCCTGTCTACATAAAACCCTGTTATAGGTCCCATGAGGCAGTAAAGGACACGCTACACGCAACTAATTCTGTTTGCTTGACCTTAACCCCCGTGAGGCTAATTGTAACTATTTTTAGATCTAAACGCAAGCCTGCGATGAACGAAAACACGATAGGGTTGAAATATTTATGTGAAGGTTGTAATTTGTAGTTATGTTTTATGTTGAAGGGGTTTGTATCTATAATACCACATAACATTTCACATGTTATGTGGTATTATAGATACAGGCTGTCCCGAAATTTAACGTCAAGTTGTCAACAGTGTAGGGCAGTACAGGAATGAAAGAAAAAAAAAGTTTTTTTTTGTTTAATATTTTTAAGAACTCATTTAAGTAAATGTAAGATATTAGAGGTAAAATTTTATTCTAGGTAACTTTGAAACTCAAAAAGATTAAAATATTTTTTTTCGTTACTACTCGTATCTTTACCTGCGCTATTTTTTGTTCTCGGTTTGACGTTGAGTTTAAGAACACCTATATATACATAGTACCCCTACAGTACACTTTAGGTACCTGAAAATACCGATTATTGTAATTATAGAATCATAATGAAATCCACCACCTATCCTTAAGCCATGGTATTTACTTGTTAATAATGCAACGAAGCGTCTGCGGCTGGGTCTTCGAAAATCGAAACATCTCCGTGCCTCAGAGAGCACGATAAATAGTCGGTACGTCGTTACGGGAAGTCAGAATACCGAAAGTCCAACAACCTGTCTAATCTTAGAATATCGGCATTGCCCAGTAACTGGGTTGCGGAGGTCTGATGGCGGTTGCTCCCTGTAAACACTGGTAGGTATTCAGCCGCATCTAGGGGTCTACTCCCTAAGCACGAAGTCCTTAGTTTCGGCCTTAGTTACGAGCATTTCCTACTAACTATCACCTACGGACATACGATTATTTCGGGGCCCGAACTAAGAATGAATGACAACACAATTTGACAGTTGTCCCTACTACCGATGTGTTTTTGGCCGCCCGAAAAGGTGGACTTGACACTTGTTTTGTTCACTTCTACGTTTCGCGCTACTTTCGGACGGGCGACTAACTTCGTTGACGGACTTAGGCCTCTTGTTCACACACGTTTTTACGCCGTAAAAACCTACGGTTAATTAGCCGCGTGTAGGCACGGTCATCAGTGTTGTATGTACTACTATAGAAGTTTGTTGACGGACACGGCGGCCCAACGGCACGTCAGCGCCACCGTATGCACTGTGGCTACTCCTCTTTTGCGCACGGTTTGATTTACATTAGTATTGTATGACGGTCTATGAGAGTTTGTTAACGGTACTGGACGTTTTGGCGACGGGCAATTATTGCATGACAGCTTTACAACGCTGATTTTGTGTTACAAAATGAATATAAATCAGTTTCAGCTGGTGTTTTGCCGTGTCGTGTACAAGCTCACACGGTTTTTCGGCGCGGCTAATACGCTGTAGGGTTAAGAAACCGTGCCATGAACAAGAGGCATTAGGGAGTAGGACCCCAGGTTAGATTGGAAGCTGAACGCAACATAGTCGGGAAAACGCTAGGCAGAATGAGTCTTGTTTGAGAATTTTGAAATAGTACTACAAGTATTATCTAGTTTTCTACTTTTCCATTCATTAGTTTGATAGTTTGGATGCTTTGCAAAAGGACTCTCTAGAGGTTCGGCACTGATCTCAGGGTCAAGACCCAAGGTTAACTACCCCGACCTTGTATCAAGGTTCCTCGTAACTTGCCCTTCTACGCAATTTATATAGCCCTGCATTCCAATTTATTACGAAAAAGTAACATTCTGTACGTACATCCACCATTTACGCATTTAAAATGTGGTTTTCGAATTGTGGTGTTACACTGCAATGCAGTAATGCAATTCGTAACTGACCACTGCTAACATGTTGTCATAAATTTATAATAATGTCATTGTTAAAAGGAGCATTGGTTAACGCGGTTAAAAAATAATATTAAAATGTTTTCAACTTCTGTCCAAATTCACTGCTGGAATGAGCCTTTTACCAAATTGTGCCATTACTTATGACATCTAGTTCTGTGTCTTCTGCATACCATACCCCAGCTGTCGGCTTCGGGGCCCCGAATCACTAATTAGCCAAATACTCAAACGCTACTCAGTTTTAAGTTGCCGTTAAGTCTAGTTCTGTCACTGTCACTTTTTATCATAAGGCCACCAAGGTTGTCACTGTCACTGTAGCCATCATGAACTGCAAAGTGTGTCTATCTGGCATCCTTTTGCAGGTTTTTCCATAAGAAGATGCCTTCTTTTTTTGGGAAAGTATCACTGGAGAACCCACGAATGTTTACAGTACCTACGCGTAAAAATACCCTTAGATAGATACCCTTATGCTTATTTTTGATAACATATTATCGTATCATAACAATGTGTACACCAATCATGTTTTGTCTCTGCGTCACCTTAAGGTTAACTGGTAGAAAATGCTTAAAGCGGGCTAGTCACACACCTGCCGCAGGGGCAATCTAGGGCCCGTCGCCCGACCAGTAACAGGCCCGAGAAGGCGGCGCGCATTGTTCCGTGCGCGCCTCTCAGGAGGACGTGGGGCAGGGCCCCACAGAGGGAGAGGTCCGCCAGGCGCTGGCGGACCGAGGCCTGCCGGGGTTGCGGCGCATGCAGCTGCGAATCCCGTGACCCCGGCCAAGGGTCAGGAGAAGGAACACCGTGGGTTTTTAGCCGGTAAGAGTCCGGCATAACCCTTCGCCATCCCCGGGCAAAGGGTATCCATGAGGATTTTCCCACAAAAAAAAAAAAAAAAAAAAAAAAGGGGCAATCTAGGGCGCAATGCGGTCGCGGCAATATCGGAATTGAAATTGCTTTCCTATACACATCACAATTAAGGTGGTAATTAAGGGTCATCCCCACTGAGTGAGTAGCCCGCTTATGGCATTAATACTAAACAAAAAACACTATTATCACACATAACACACGCCCTTACGACATCCATCACTAACTCAGTATCATCACACTCACACACACGCAACATAACACTACTATCCTTCATACACAACATACCACCTTTCATAACACTGAACACACCTGCAAGCAAGATTTTCTTTAAGTTAAAAATTAAATACTTCGTAACTTCTCTGTAATTTATATCTTATTTCTGTACCTATTGTTTTTTGTAAATAGGTACTCAGTTTGCTAACTTTGTATTGCGTTGCGGGGTTTCCCAACACAGGCATTACTTGCTTAAAGGGAAGCTCCAAACACTAAACTTGTATACATAAACTTATGAAGCAATAAACTATTTTTGTATTAAGTCCACGTCTGTACTAATTTTGTGCATAAAGAATAAATAAATAAATAAAATAACTTTGCCGCTCTGAAACCAGGCTTTCAGCTTTCTGTACCTAACTTTCATGGGGCAAACGTATTTTATTCGTACTGTACCAGCTCGCACTACAGCAATCGCTACGCTAGAAAAACCCGTTGTTGACTGCTGATCTAATCTAGGTTTATAGCCAACATCGATTTAATTATCGCTATTACTGACGCCACACCATAGTTTTAATCTCAAAATCTATAAAGTAAGTGTGTTGTTGTCACGATACTCTTGAAAGAAGATCACGGTTCTTCCGCAAAGTGCTGGAATAGTTCATTTTGCACTAACAAGTGTCGTAGTTCCACACAACTTTTACAAGATCGCTTCTTTTGTTCACAAGGCCAATTCTCGTATTAAAAATGTTTAAAATATAGGTCCAAACTAGTCTCAATGTCACAAATGGTATTCTCTTACACTAACAAAGAAATGTCAAAAGAGAATTGTATTGTATACTAGCGACCCGCCCCGGATTTGCACGGGTACGTTTTATGGCTTAAAACCTTCCTCTTGGATCACTCTATCTATTAAAAAAACCGTATCAAAATCCGTTGCGTAGTTTTAAAGATCTAAGCATACATAGGGACAGATAGACAGCGGGAAGCGACTTTGTTTTATACTATGTAGTGATAATTATAGTTATGGAAAATGATTCGAAAGTTGATCGAAGCCAGTGTTCTGCTAAAATTCTGAACTGAACAAATAATAAAATTGGTATTCTCATCCTTGAACGAACATCAAAATTAACATTTAAATGAGTCTGAATTGAGATTAAACTACACTTTAAGAAGAGCAGTTTTTTTGTCAATTCATAGCTTAATCGCAGTTTGGTCAAATTTTAGTCATACTGTAAATTAATTACTAGAATTGGCTTTCTGGTATAGCAAGATACATAGCGAAGAGTTGGTATAACACACCAGGGTTTGACGTCGACCAAAGCGAAAATTATGTACAGACGCCAGAAGCTACCACAATCTGTAAAATTTCTTTAACAGATTTTCATCTTTATCGAAAAAGCATTAGGTTCAAGGTTGATTGGGAAAATTTGTCAGTTTCGGGTAGCTTGATGTGCTGCCATCTGTACTTCTGTTATGAAAAAAACAAGGAAGAGAGAACTGCGCGGCTCGTAAGACCTATGAGGTAAAACTACACTTGCTGCGGTCAGTCCGTGGATGGGTGACCGTTTGTTAGACATAGAGACCCCTGCGTGCCTCGGAGAATACGTTAAACCGACGGTCCCCGGTGTCATATGAATACCGACGTCGTCAACGTGGAACGGTGCGGTAACGTGACACGGTGCGTTGACGTAACGTGCAAATTTACGTTACCGTATCGTAAAAATGCACGTCAGGATCATTGTTAGATTTATCGTTGACCATGTAGATCCTGAATTTTAATAAGAGAAACAGTAAGGTATGGTTTTAAAGCATCGGAGCACATAGACGGCGACTAACACGCGGGCGTGGAGAGCGCGAGCGGAGCGCATTACGTGTGCGCTTGCGGCTAGAGGCGGAACGTGTTACGATACGGTAACGTAAATTTGCACGTTACGTCAACGCACCGTGCCGCGTTACCGCACCGTTCCACGTTGATGACGTCATGACGTGGAGATGTGGACAGGCCCTATGGCAGTCGTTACGAGTAGTCAGAAGCCCGAAAGTCTGACAACCGGTCTTAACCTTACGGAATTGCCCAGTAACTATATTGCGAAGGTCTGATGGTAGTCGCTCCGTGTAAAATACTGGTATTCAACCGCAACTAATTAGTCTGGAAGCCGACCCTAACATAGTTGGGAAAAAGTCTTGGCAGAACACGTTATGAAAAAAGCAATTATGAAGCTTGCTATCGGAATTGTGTCACGTGGCTATTACACGGAACCTAATGCAGTTATTGGCTTATTGGGAAAGTGAGGACGTGCTGTTACACGTCCTCGTCCAAAGCGTAAATTCAGTTTCAGATAATTAATACTGTTGTATTAATTATCTGAAACTGAATTTACGTTTTATGGATTAAAAACATATATCGTCGGCGTGCTTGTCAAAACCCAGTAGATTTTATCAACATTTCAGGACGCGGACTGTTTTATCTGATAACTAATACGTTTAAGAAAAATATAAAAGCTAGCAAAACATAGTGGTGGACATATAATTAGAAACACCAAGTGTGACTTTTATTTTTAGTACAATTTAACTTGATAATTAATGTTTTACGTATCATAGAGGGCTTATACCTATTTATCTATAATGTATCCACATCATGAAGTATTACTATGTTAGTTTTGGAAATATCATACAACCGTTTATGTAAAAACTGGTATACTTTAGAAAATAAAATGAAGCAGCATAACGTACTAAGGTGGACAACTAATTAGAAACAGAAAAAAAACATAAACATAAATATGAACAAAGGTAACGAAAGAATAAATAATGAAGTTAAATGGTACAAAAGTTTTATAATAAACAATTAATGTTTGGTTGGGAAGCCTCTGCTGTCGAATAAAGCTCTACAACGACGCGACGTGGCATTGATTCTATCAATGTTTCATACATTTCCAGGGAAATTTTCTCCAAGCTTCTACAAATGCGTCTTAAAGTTGTTGTAGTATGATACTAGTAGTAGTACGATATTAGTGATATGTTTATTGGACAATGTTTTCTTTACAATGTACCACAAACTTAGATTTGATTCAAATCTGGACTATTTGCAGACCACTCTAACACCGACACTAATTAGTCACTTAGAAATGCTTTAACGTTGTTTGTTTGGTTTGGATTATTGTACTGTCGGTATCAGAGTGGTCTACACATAGTCCAGATTTGAATCAAATCTAAGTTTGTGGTACATTCATACATTTTAAAGAAAACATTGTCCAATAAACTATTGTAAAATAAACATATCACTGATATCGTACTACTACTAGTATCATACTACAACGACTCTATGACGCATTTGTAGAAGGTTGGAGAAAAATTCCCTGGAAACGTATGAAACATTGATAGAATCAATGCCACGTCAATCAATGTAGAGCTGTAATCGACAGCAGAGGCTTCCCAACCAAACATTAATTGTTTATTATAAAACGTATGCACCACTTAACTTCATTATTTATTACTAGCTTTTGCTCGCGGCTTCGCTCGCGTTAATTTATAATTTTTTGATCCCAAAATATAGCCTATTGCACGCAGGGATAACGTTGCTTCCTATTGGTGAAAGAATTTTTGAAATCGGATGAGTAGTGTCGGAGATTACCTCCTACATACAAACAAACAAACAAACAAATTCTACCTCTTTATAATATTAAGTATAGATTTCGTTACCTTTGTTCATATATGTTAATGTTTTTTTTCTGTTTCTAATTAGTTGTCCACCTTAGTATGTTGTGCTGCTTCATTTGATTTTATAAAGTATACCAGTTTTTACATAATCGGTTGTATGATATTTCCAAAACAAACATAGTAATACTTCATGATGTGGATATGTCGTGGCCATATCGTAGAATTGATCACTTCATGATGTGGCCGGCCATTTCATGAAATGGTTGTATTTCATGAAATGGCCAACTGAAATTGGCCATATCGTTGAAACGTCAACGTTTAATGATATGGCCATCCACGTTTGGCCATATCATTAATGTAGGGTTTCCATGATATCAAAGGTTTAATAAAAAATCCAAATAAAGGAAGCACGTACCATGCAAGCAAAGGAGTAGACTACGGAATTTCGACACACAAAATATCGATGCACGTTAGGTACCGCGAAAGTTTAATACCTAGCTTGATTCACCAACAATTAAGGGGATCTGGCGCTCGGCGGCCGCTACCGCGGCACGCTCGCTTCGCTCGCTCGCCTTCGCGCGTTATTGGTCACTGTTCTAACTTAACCTAACCCAAATGATTCAATATACTAAATAGTAAATGTTTGCAGTAACGTGCAACGATATTTTGTGCTGTAGTTTCACAGGTTAACCAGATAAATAATCGAACAAATTAAATTCTATGAAAAGTTCACCCGCAGTTACCATGAAGTCATATTTTGAAATCCAATAATAGTCCATTAATTTTCGTTGCGTGGTCATGGTCACCCTACTTTACTTATTATTATTAGCTTTTTTGTCAGAATAATTGTCCGCCGCCATGATGCATCAGAAAAACAAAACGATATCAGCGCCTCTAACGGTGAATAATGTAACTATTTTACGATATGATCACTAATGTTTGACCATATCATGAAGTGGCCGTGCGTTTAGCTGATCATATCGTTAAACGCTGATTATTCATTGATCTGGCCAGGCCATTTCATGATGTGGGCAGCGGATATTGGCCATTTCATGAAATGCAACCATTTCATGAAATGGCTGGCCACATCATGAAGTGATCAATTCTATGATCTGGCCACGACAGATACATTATAGATAAATAGGTATAAGCCCTCTATCATACGTAAAACATTAATTATCAAGTTAATTTGTACTAAAAATAAAAGGCACACTTGGTGTTTCGAATTATATGTCCACCACTGTATATACATATACAAGGTTAGTCGGAAAGGGGGTACTAATCCGCAGGCCACTTATAGTATCACTGATGACGGTTTTAAAGAGTGTTAAAATTTCAAAATTCGATAAATTTTATTTCCATGTAAAATTATTTTTATTTTAGTTTTTTCAAAAATTCTTCTTCCCTGCTTCAGTTACGCATTCAGACTAATTCATGATCCCAAATATAACCTAAAATGTAAACACAGTTGATCATAGCTAACTATATATAGATTTTAGTGTATTTTTTATGTAATTTTTGAACCGCTATTTCTCTTAAACTATTGACTTTTGGGGAAAGTGGTAGAACAAAAGTTATTCATTATTATGGGTACTTTAACACCCTTTCGGATTAGTACCTATCCCCTTTCCGACTAACCTTGTATACTGTGTTAAAAATTTTTTTTAGTGTTGCCCCATAAGCTCAAAATATACTTTTTTTAGTACCGTGTGGTGCCGGACATAAAGAATAGCACTACCACATCTATCCCCATGGGTGTCGTAAAGGCGACTAAGTGATTCACTAGAGGATGGGCAGCAGCGTTCTCTGAGTATTTTAACTACCGTACTGCGATCGCCAACCCGCCTGCCAAGCGTAGCGAATATGGCAAACCCCCCCAACATGGCTTGGGGGAGGCCTATGTCTAGCAGTGGACGTCTTTCGGCTGAATGATGATGATGGTAATTTTTTCTGTATTTTTCGTGCACATGACAGATTCTTGTGTTTTGTGTGATTTTTGTGTGTGTGAGCTGATTTTTTTTCGCGATTTCTAGTTTGGTCCCTTAGTAAAAGTTGTTTATAATGATGAGTACAGTGACCCCTTAAGAGGTTGTACACTTATTTATGTTACATCTTCTATACTAGGTATTGGCGATGTTCTTGAATTTAATTACAGTTTTGGACATGTAAAATTATGTTAGTTTTGATAGATGAATCGATCATTTAAACGGACTTTGATGCGTGGGTCTTGCAACTAAGTTCTGTAAAGACAGAGGAGGGTTTATTAGCCTCCTGTAGCTATACAATGACCCCTGTTGACAGTTCAGCCCATTTGTAAACTAGAGGGAATCAAAATAGTTATTAATCTTTTAATAGGTTTGATTTACATCAAAAACTATTGGATAGTAGCTCTAGTATCTCTGGAATCGCGGGACATATATTTTTCTTTTTACCCGACTGCGCGACAGCAAAGACAGGGTTATGTTTTTCAAGCGTAACTATTTTATTTATTTGATTTACACGGCTTCAGAAACCAATTACATAAATCAAAATTTATAATAGGTACAAACATACACATGTGTTCTTATTTTTTAGTTTGCTTTTTCTTTTTCGTCGTGTCGTGTTGTGTCGTGGTGGCCCGGAGGTTACAGACCCGCTTGTTAAGCACCGGGTTGTAGGTTCAAACCCAGGCATGTACCAACGTGACTTTTTCAATGTCATATGTACTTTCTTAGTTAATCTAAGACACCACTGACATACGGTGAAGGAAAACATCGTGAGGAAACCTGGACTTAATGTTCTGAAATCGCCAACCCGCAGTGAGCAAGCGTGGTGATCAATGCTCGTTCCTTCTCTGTATAAGAAGAGGCCTTTGCCCAGCAGTGGGACAGTTACAGGCTAATATTTATTTATTATTTATTTTTCTTTTTATGCAGGCGGGTTTTTTTAATTTTTTGATTTTACTTTTTTAATTTGTTATTTCACTTGGTCGCGTTTGACCCTCGTCACACCTGATGGTAAGCGCAGACAGGGTCTAAGATGGAGCACACGAATCCAAGTAACAGATATATAGAGAGATTTCCGAATACCCCTCTGGCTCTCACATACACACGACGGAACACAGTAAACTGCTTAGTGCTAGACTTTAATGTGATTGTGGTAGCTAGCCAGGCGGACCGTATAGATCCTACCACCAAGCGTGTTGGGTTTTGTTGAGTCCTTAAAACACGCGTCTATTCCCAGCGTGCGGTGAGGAAGTTTTATATTCTAACCCATCCCCACACGAGACATCAAGTGATAGAACCCGACTTAGAGGCCGTTTCATCTAAGTAGTTATTTGGGGCCCCCTATGCTCGAAACGGAAACGACTTCCTCAGTGGTAGATACGGCCTTGCACAAGTCTCTATTATTGAAATATAACTTACTATGGACTCTGTATTGTGATGATGAGGTAATAAATAATAACAAATTATTTCCATGTTGTTTTGTATTTATTTTAAAGATACAATTCCGAGACGGGCTGCAGACCGCAAACTGCAACAGTAGTATCACTTGCGGTGCGATCTGCGGCTGCGGTCTGCGGTTGCAGTTTTGCAGTCGCTGTCGGAATACCACCTTTAAAGTGCAAACCTTAAAGGCGTTATTCTGATGGCGACTTGCGGTCTGCGGTTGCAGTTTGCAGTTGCCGGTGGAATAGCACCTGGACCGACGGTTTAAAGTGCTCTCCGATGCACAGAGGGATTTCGATGTGTAACAAACGGTCACCCATCCACGGACTGACTGCGGCAAACGTAGCTTAACTTAGTAATCAAAGTGTAGATAAGCCGTCATTCAAAACCTTACGATTTTTTATACTTTATATATTAAGATATTTCGTGTGCAATGCCTCTTTAATCTATTACAAGCTAAAATAACCCTTTAATAAATCAAAATAAAGATCAGGTTCGAAAACAACCAAACAACCCACCCTTCTGCAAATACGTGAGAATTGCGTCACGTCTTTTATTCAGAGGGTAGGCAGGGTACTAGCTATCGAAAATTCATTGATTACTGCATAATGCTCGAAATGCGGAAAGAGCCAATTTTAGGGCATTAATATTCTAACGTCGGGTTTGTTTTAAAATGTTAAACCTATGGAAGTACGCTAGAAGCTCTGGCACATAGCAATCCTAATCCTTACTTAATGCGAAAGTAAGTTTGTTTGTTACCTTTTCACGCCTAAACCACTGAACCGATCATCCTGAAATTATGCATACTCGTATACGTTGTCAGGTGTACAGAAACGGACATAGGGTACCTTTCATCACGAAAAAAAGTACTGTTCCCGAGAAAAACAACAATAACGTTAATAGATGGCACCACGTGTCTTTCGAATTTCTAAAAGGCTAACTTTCTCATTGCTTTTCATGTTGTTAACTGCATGTACATTAATCTGCATTGTTCTTACATTACTACAATGAAAATTGTCAAACCATGTATTTTTTTAAAAGAGCTTCTATGGAGTTTCTTGCCGGCTCTTCTCCAAAGGACCTACTACTTGGAACCGAGCACCTAGTGTTGACCTTTTGAAAACACCAGTGATCTGGTCTACTTGAAATAAAAACTATTTGACTTTGAATCATGATTGAATTATAATATATTATTATAGAAACTTTAGTAGTGTGTGAAATTCTAAATTAACGCGAGCTAAGCAGCGGGCAAAAGCTAGTTGTACATGACATAACATCACGCCTGTGCTCCCCGAAGGGTTGGCAGAGGTGTATAGTACACCCTTATTTCGCTGTTATGTTTAAGTCTCATGTAATAGGGGGCGAGCCTTATGCCGTCAACCGGGCACAAATTCAGAGTCCAGGCTGCTTCTGAGAAATTCTACACGGAAAAACCCAATAACACCGCCCGTCGCGCTTGTCTGTTTGTCTGTTCGTTTGTGCACACATTACGTAAAAAGTACTGATTCAAAGCGGTTGATTTTTATTGAAAAAAATTGTGCGTATCTCAAAGTAACATAATATTATTTATCAGTGGCGTAGGGTGAAGTTTCTTAAAAGGGAAGCCGGACCAAAAAATGCTTACCTTGCTCAAGTGTGATGCGTGATTTCCAGTAACTACTCGTTCCGAAAGGGAAGCCGATAGGAATCGAGTTGTATGGAGCCTTCGCCACTGATATTTATAGTTTTTTCACAATCAAGAACACACATCAAAAAAAGTTTGCGATCATAGCATACCGAAGCTGATATAATTTTTTAAATTGAACTTTATCAAGAAAAAATCTTTGTTGTGTGTTTTCTTGATAGAGTAAACTCGTGTCTAAAGAATCTAAAAAGAAGAAGAAATCATAATATAATCTACCGTAACAAAAAAGATTTCTATTTTTCAAAGTGATCGCAAACTTTTTTTGACTTAGAATTTCAAATCAAGAAAAAAATTCAGTTATTGCATCACAATATTGGTTTCCGACTTCCACGCGAACGGAGTCGCGGGCACAGCTACATGTTTTGACGACACGCTCGGCGCAGTGGTTGCGCTTTCTGCGCTACGGGTCGTGGGTTCGATTCCCGCACGCAACAAATATTTGTAAGGCTTACAGATAGTTGTTACAGGTCTGGGTGTTTGAATATGTAAAGATTTGTATCTGTAAATGCACGGAGAAGTCCTAGTAAAGGGCAGCTTTTAATTAAAAAAAACATGAAGTCTCTCATAAATTTTTTAAAAAACGGCTACATTTCAAGCTATACATATCCAGTTTAAGGTGACCTCTCATTGTACGGAAAGCCTATACAATGCGAGATCAGTTTATACTGGAAATGTATAGCTTGTTAAGTACCCGTGCTTACTATGTTCATACTATATAATTATACTAAGCACGTCGACCTCTACTTCAAGCTAATTTAACTGTTCATATGTAATTAAACATACACCTGTGTTATGTTGGTTATAGATAATTGAATGAAGTTTGAAGCAAAGTAATTTAGTAAATGGAGTGGATAGTGTAGGTTATTTAAAGTTCAGAATAGTTTAGCTTTATGAGCGGTTAATCACTTGCATGGAGAGTCTGAGTACGACCATGGTCCACCCTCTGACTTTTGGAATTTATGTGCGGATCATTGATTAATTATCACTCGCGTTAACTGTGAAGGTTTTTTTTTTAAAACGTTGCCCCACACTAATATTTCTCTTGTATCGTGGGTGCGTTTACAGACACAAATCTCACAAACAAACGCCCAGACCCGAAACAACCATCTGTAGGCCATACAAATTTTTGTTCCGTGTGGGAATCGAACCCACGACCCGTAGCGCAGAAGCCAATCGCTTAGCCACTGTAGCAAACGTGTCGTCGCCGTCGTATCGTGTCGTGTCGTATTGTGACGATACCTCCCCCCGCCCCTTTTTGGGAACCTGAGAGACCTCTAAAAAGGTTTTATTCGGTGTGTGTAATCCGCCAATCCAGATTAGGGGGCCTACTCCGAAAAAATAACGTCAAAGCTTCGGATCGAAACGAAACAATCACGAACATCGAACATATACTCGTAAATATACGATCAAAGTTTTGCCAAACAACGAGCTACTTACTGTCAATTAACATTTGAGAGTAGAGTTAACGAAAGACAAAACGTCAAATCGCACTCGTGGTTGCAAAACGTGCGATCTGTCAGCCGAAACTTCGTAGTTCAATTTTCGGAGGTATCTCCTCACCAGCGAGGTGAACTAAGGATAAAACCCTTCTTATTTTGAGAAGACGCTCATGCCCAGCAGTGATTATGCTATGCTTTTGAATAAAAATAATCTTCTCTGCAAATGACAGTAAAAAACAAAACAAGAGAATAAAACTTCGATTCGTAGATCTTTGCGTCCACAAAACCACGTGCCTCTCTCTACACACCTTATTTCTTATCCTCAGAAAAGACTACCATAAAAAAACTCAGTACTCCGCTATAAACCCAGCAAAAACTAGGTAATGTTCTTAAGATACGCTCCGGCAGTGCTGGCCAGACGGCGCGCGCGCATATCGGTCAACCTAACGGGACCGCATGTAGCATGCTTTATTGGATAGATACTACACAGCATGATATCAAACTTACCGTGTTGTAGACTGTTTTGATTTAAGTAGGAATAAGGAAAATAATTATATTATAAATTAAATCATAATATTTATCTATCTTAATAATAATTGTTGGCTGCACCGAACGACGTCATTACGTCGGCGCCGGCTGTCGCTGAAAACCAGCGCTGGGGCTCTGTCTTGCATAGGGTCGCAGCATAATGCTGAGCGATAGCCGTTTTGCGTGGATATGACGCATGTTTCCCTCAACCTTCTTATTTTTTGTTTTTTGTGTTTATTTTCTTTTTGCGTCATGTTTACCGCAAATAAACGTATTTCTTCTTCTTCTTCTTCTTCAATTATAGTACAGGTCTAGGAGTTTAAAAAGAAGTCATATTGTAAATCGTCGCCCGGGAGTGAAAACC
The DNA here is from genome assembly GCA_905220435.1 of Amphipyra tragopoginis. Taxonomy (NCBI): domain Eukaryota; kingdom Metazoa; phylum Arthropoda; class Insecta; order Lepidoptera; family Noctuidae; genus Amphipyra; species Amphipyra tragopoginis. The sequence goes on along the minus strand of HG991997.1, from coordinate 4,811,361 downwards.
TTGGGAATGCATTTGGTATTTGCACGGTTCCTGTGAGCTTTCACGTGGAAGAAGTCGCGGGCAAAAGCTAGCCAATTATATTTATTACAAATTTTATATACCCAATAAAGGCTAATTTCAGTGCCTACAATCTAATTTCACATAGAGCAGCTCTCTTATTAGATACAGTCCCTATAAGTCGTGACAAAATAAAAATAACCAAATTGCATCCCCGAGGGTTTCACTCCCGAGCAACGAAATGGACAGAGGAAGGGGTAGATCACGCCGATAATTCCGCTCTCATCAAGCTGTCTCACCCCTAACTCCCCGTCCGAGACCCACTAGGGGTCGCCCTTAGTGCTGTTGTTGCAGGTAGTCATGATATTAGTGTAGTACAAGTAGTTAGCTTAGGTTAAGTATTTTACTTCCCCACCATCGGCTGGAGACCCTTCAGGTCTCGTCCGGTTACGTAAACACGATCCGCGAGAACCATCTACAGAAGACCAATAGAAATATTAAATAAAAAAATGGTTGATTACTGTTTTAACTACGTGGTATAAAAAAATGGTTTTATTTAAAATCTAACTTTTACCCGTGGCTTAGCTCGCGTTAATTTAGAATTTGACAATTAACTCATAATACACTACTAAAGTTTCTATAATAATAGAAGTCAATCATGATTCGAAAGACACGTGGCGCCATCTATTATCGTTATTGTTGTTTTCCTCGGGAACAGTACTTTTTTCGGGATGAAAGATACCCTATGTCCGTTTCTGTACACCTGACAACGTATATGCAAAATTTCAGTTTGAGCTTGAAAAGGTAACAAACCAACAAACTTACTTTCGCATTTATAATATTAGTCAGGATAAAAATTCTACTAAAAGAAAAAAAAAACATAATGTACTTAAAAATAATTTGAAAAGTCTGGAAAATAAAAGCTTCTGGTCGGTTAATTAATCAAATATCAGTACAATAACATTGGTCACACCTAAGGTACACCACTATAAGTGGTTTTCTGCTTTGTGCATCAAATCTTCCCTCAGCGGTTTGCTTCCGTAGGATAATTCACGTAATTTCATAACGCGCCAATCAACTTGCAGAGGCGCTGCACTTAAGTTCACGCGAGCGTATCTGACAGTGTACGCCTATTAAGAGAAAACGAAAAGCGTTGTTTTGATCGAAATATAACTGCAACTACACTGCAACTGAACTTCTTTAGTTAGTGAGTTCGTGAATCAGGTCTCAGGATGTCGATCGCTTCCGTCGCTAGGATGACACAATAATTGAGACAAGAGTTTGAGGGAAGTATAATTGAGACACTTTACTGGCTAACTGTACAAAAGCTAGCAGCCAATTTAGTGTTTATTAATAAATTTTTAGTTTGTTGCAATATGAACTGTATTGTTCGTAATAAATTGTCATAGTGAGCTTACAGAATCGTGTAGAAGTGAGTCTATCATTACAGTAACAGTATTACAGGTATACAGAGTGTTAACGAATTCGATAACACAAAAAAAACTTGCGAATTTTTTTTCCTTTTTTTTTGGAACCTTATTCCAACAAAAACGTTAAAAAAAATGCAAAAAAATTTTGCAAGTTTTTTTCAGATAGGATCAATAGTGATTATAAAGAAATACTTAACATTCTTTTTTTTCATGCGGTAAAAAAAGCGCACAATTTTTTTTTTTTTTATCCATCTTTAACCCGTGTGGGTTTAATTTATACCAGTACTAGATGAAATGAAATGAAATGAAATTTATTCCACTTAAAATAGAGTACATTATGGTGTTGGGTGGTATCAATAGTTCTTCTATTTTGCCACAAAGTAGCATGTGAAAATTTTAAAATGTATCAACATCAATGATTAATATCAACAACATTAATGTTAATTACAAATACAATGAAAAAAATAATAATGTCACAAATAATGCTAGAATAATTCATTTACCGCATAATATGATTTGTCTAGAAGCCAGTTTTTAAGGCTTTTCTTAAACTGTACTAGTGGAAGTTCCTTAATTGGTTCTGGTATTTTATTAAATATCTGGATACACATCATGTGTGGATCATGTGGTTTCAAGGAATTACACGAATTTGTTTACACCCTGTATAATATCTGTTTGTCAGGACAATGCGGGCATGGTAAATATAGAAAATGAAACCACTCTCTCACTCAGAGCCTTCACCACTGAGAGCATTTGTATTTGGGTTAGTGGTTAGTTACATGAGCTAGATCACAATAAATAGGTATATTAATTTACACAAGATCAAAAAATAAGGACAAGCCAGGCGAATAAAAAAGGTCAGACTGTTTTTTTTTTTTTTTACAAAAAACGTTGCCCCACACTAAGATTTCTCTTGTATCGTGGGTGCGTTTACAGACACAAATCTCACAAACAAACGCCCAGACCCGAAACAACCATCTGTAGGCCATACTTTTTGTTCCGTGTGGGAATCGAACCCACGACCCGTGGCGCAGAAGCTAATCGCTTAGCCACTGCACCATACGTGTCGTCGTGTCGTCGTCGCTTAGCCACTGCACTACCTCAACTTACTATAATCGCCTGAATAGACACACTCACACATACACGCACTGTATACTGAGTATAATGTACTTTTTTATGTGACTGTATTCCGAATTTACCTTAGAAGTCTTGTTGCAGTGCGTGTCTGTGTGAGTGTGTCAATTCGAACTATTGTAGGTAGTTGAAGTACTGCTTTAGCTTACACAGGGTATAAACGTATTCGTGCAAATTCCTTCAAACCGCGTGATCTTACTGGTGATACAGATTGACCCTGCATAGGTTCCAAATAATTAAAAAAAAAAAACAAAACTAGTTCCTGCTTTTCTGTTGCTAAGTAATTTTAGCGCTCCGAGTTAACTGACAGCACGGAGCGATATCACGCTAGTCGTGCCAACCAGCTTCGTCGCCTTGCATTCATTCATTTATGAGTGGCATCAAATTTTAGAGAAGGTACAAAAAAAATGAAAAAAAAATGTTTGCTTATTTTTTTGCTGAATCCTTATTAGGTGGTTGGGGTGCATGAAAAGAGCCTTCACGAGTGACGATACTTAAGTACGTGCGGCGCACCCTGGGCAGTCAGCCCCGGTACCAACCTTGCTGACTGGCTAATCTTTTCACCACAGCATGAGCTATTTTCGTATAGCTCGTGCTGACACGAGAGAAGAGAAGATTAGGTGGTTTAGATACGATCACTTATCCATACCGCAAGAAAAATAAAGTTTTTTGTTGTTTATGTTTAGTCGCATTACATCCGAAAACCATGAACTCTGCTCATCATTCTGTACAACTTTTACTATGGGATAAAAACAGGTTTTCGTGAAAAAAAAAATCTGCTGTCCCATACATTTTGATAAGCATTATTTTTATTAATATATATTTTGTGTAGAACAGCAGTTTTTTTTTACGAATTCTGTATTTGTTCCAGCGCAGTAAGGTCTAAAATGGAGCACACGAATCCAATTAACAGCGATATAGAGGGATTCCCCTATACCGTTCTGGCTCTCACATATATAGGACGGAACATAGTCAATTGCTTGGCGCCTTTAACCTTTTCTTGATTAACAAGCTTCTTGCAATAAAATATTGAAGCTACCTAATCATACAAATAACTTTGTACTGCACATCAATTTATTTCTTTACGAGCGACCCGCCTCTGCTTCGCACGGGTGCAATGTATTACACATAAAATATAAACCTTCCTCTTGAATCACTCTATCTATTAAAAAAAACCGCATCAAAATCCGTTGCTTAGTTTTAAAGATCTAAGCATACATAGGGACAGACAGCGGGAAGCGACTTTGTTTTATACTATGTAGTGATTTGCATATACATTACTGCATTTTATGTTAGTTTATCTCTCTGTAGTCACGGCTCATCTTCCGTGCGGAAGATGTCCGGTCCTTTGGAAGGCATACACGGGGACACAGGTCCAACGCGCAGAGGCCCCTTTGAGAACTTTAATCTAAAATGGGGTGGGGCACCAACCGGGGACTATCCACGGCTGCACTATTGGAGTACAGTCATGGACCGTCCCAAGTGGAAGCAAGACTATTGTAAAATGTGGTGAAAAATATCTGGTCTATGGGAAGGGGTGTTAAGTGGATTGGATATTATTTCATTATTATTTTTGTCATTTTGTGGTACTTTGTGTCTGTTATATTTATGTTTCTTTTGTTTTTACACACTATTGTCTACATTTCTTGTTCTAAATTCTCCTCTAGCAGGTCTGCTGGAAGAAATTTCTTTATGAAATAAGCGGTGCCTTCGTACGCTATGGTTGAAATTAACTTATCTTTTATTAAGTGTTGCGTGTACATAAATGAATAAATAAATTAAATACAGCAATCTCTTATTGCATTATTATTACCTCATAAGATTGAAAAAGATGCTATCAATGTCAAGTGTATCGAAACCTTTCAGACCTAAAGATAGCAATAACTTGAAATGTTTAAAATCACAGTTGGTTATAAAAATTGAGAAGGGTTACTCCATTGCCTACAACCACTCCGATATTGCGATTCCTTCAGTTGACCCTGAAGCCAAGCGGAGACCATCGACTTGCACGTTTTATTAAGCCCATGGTGTAATCTTTCGACTGTTTTATTGTAAAAACGAGTTTAATAAAGTCTTATACAGGGTGTAAACGAATTCGTGTAATTCCTTCAGACCGCGTTATCTACTGGTGACACTGATTGACCCTGCATAGGTATTTTTCAGAATCAACAAAAAAAGTTTTCAAAAAATGAAACATGGTATTCTGTATCTGAGTAATTTTAGCGTTCCAAGTAAACTGACTACGTGGAGCGATATTGCGCTAGTCGTGCCCGTCAGCTGTGTCACCGTGCCTTCATTAATTTAAGCATGGCATCGAAATCTACGTTTTCTAATTTTTCACATAAAATTTTTAATTGGGAAAAAAAAAATATTTTTATTTTTAATCAATCTAAATCCCGTACGGGGTTAATCCATTAATAGATCATGTGGTTTGAAGGAATTACACGAATTCGTTAACACCCTGTATAAATTGAATCCTCCTGTAGCTAGTGTCTCCTTTAACTTGCTGCGATATGTACTCTTCGATCATTGATAATTACTAATATCGTATTGGAAATATGATCCTAACTTCTTCTTTCAGCCCTGTTTCTGAGTTACTTGTAGTTGGCGCAGTATGTTCTTCTCTTCTATTCTTCCCTCGTCATTTACTTCTTTTTCCTTCATATCCATCCATCTTTACTTTGGTGTCCCTTTTGGTGCACGCATTAGCCGCGCGCGTCAGCCACACGCGGCCGATCGCGCGCGGCTGCGATCGGCCGCGATGCACAGAATTGTACTTTAAGATTCAACAAAACCAGCACGCTTGGTGGTAGGATCTATACGGACCGCCTGGCTAGCTATCACAATCACATTAGACTCCGCAAACCTTACCCGTCCCTTGAAACATTTACTAAATGCAAATATACGTTAAAATACACATGGATTCTTCAAATAAAGATGCAGGGTAGGTACGTAGGTACACCTGCACTTAAAAAACGCACCTGCTTCAAAATTATGGTAAGATTATACCATGCTTTGTTAAAATATACGGCTTATGTAGGGTTGCCATCCGTTTGGGTTTCCCCGGATTTGTCCTAGTTTAGAGGGCATCCGGGGAGCGTCCGGGCAGGACTTCATATGTAGTCCGGGTTTAAAAATTTAAAGTTTTGGGCCGCCCGCGACACACGCACTGACCAACGAACCGACTCGCTAAACAACTGTTTTTTATTACACTAACTACGTTTAAAAAAAATCTGTTGACATGTCCGGGTTCTGGGCTCTAAAATCCGGGGTTTTCACGCGTCTTGTTCTGGTTGCCAAATTTTAGAGATGGCAACCCTAGGCTTATGGGACCACTTGAGGCCCGTGAAGGGTACGAGGCGTTTTTGCCCGAACCGGGAACGTAATGAAGGATAATTTAATGGTTTTAGGGTACGTGCTGTTTAGCTTGTTGTGGCACTAGTTAATTGGGTTTATTTAACGTGTTTGTATAAACAAATATGTTCTCTGTGTGTTTTAACAAAGTTTGTGTGAGAAAGGTGAAGATAGGAACAATTTTAGTAAGTTTAAGTGGTAAGTTTTCGGATGTTAAGCGACTAAGCACTCGTGCTGTACAGGTTGGGTCAAAAATCGTGGATCAAATGAAACAAGGCGATAGTTGGGGGGGGTTATTTGCAGTGAAAAATGTCTTTGCGACAGAGCCCTAATTTGATCTCTTTAAAAGTTATGACCAGTGATCGGAAAAAGGTGAGCTAATTTACCTAAACTTCATAGAACAGAGACAAAAAGTGGAGACTTCAAGACGACAACATTTTTTTTCTAATTTTTAATATTTACACATATCCAGTAGATACCTACGTGTTTTATTGTTTTCAAAAAATAAAAAACAATCTCCTTTTTTGAAAACAATAAAAAATCTCTTTTTTGAAAACAATAAAAAACGTGTCAACTGGTTTTTGTTAAATTTTGGAAAAAAAAAACAGGAAACGAATTCAATTGTTTTCTGTATTAATAACATTAATATTAAATGTACTGTAGTGATGTCTCGAAACCCGGGACAATTTTCCCGTAAAAAATGTTGTTGTAAGGAAGTCTTCACTTTTTGCCTCTGTTCTTTGAAGTTTAGGTAAATTAGCTCACCTTTTTCCGATCACTGCTTATGACAATAAGAGTGTTTTTTAAGAAAATACCAATATTTGTAATAAATAGGCAAATACAGTAAAATGGGTACCTATTTTAAAACAGTAAATGGTGTTTAGTTGCTTGAAAGTGCTTTTATGACAGTGGGTGCAATGATTTATGAGTATTGGCACTTTTTTCTTTAGAACCTTACTGTAAAAAAAAATGTACTACCATAAAATGCTGCAAATAATCCCAACAATCGCCCTGTTTCATTTGATCCACGATTTTTGATCCACCCTGTATATTTTAGGGTAGTTGCTTGGATTCGCTGCATACTAAACTAACTTAATAAATAAACCTTTATCATTAAAATTTCTAATTCACTATGCTACACCAGCAATTCCTTTCGCTGTCTCTCTTTTAAAAGATATTGTGAAACCAATAGAGAAATGCAAATAGCTCATGCCGTATTAAATAGATTAGCCAGTCAGCAAGGATGGTAGCGGGGCTGACTGCCCAGGGTGCGCCGGACATACTTAAGTATGCAATACTATTAACCTTTTTCAATACGATGACTGATGGCATCATTATTATTGCAAATCTGCTATAGAGATGGGCAAATGACAAAAATATATCGGTATAAATCGTATCGATATTTTCAAATACTATCGATATATCTATGTAGAGTAAAAATATCGATATTTCGATATTTTATTTAGAAATTTAAAAAAAACCGCTTCTGCGAGTCAGACTCGCGCACGAAGGGTTCCGTACCATTATCTGTAAAAACGGCAAAAAAGTCACGTTTGTTGTATGGCAGCCCCCTTAAATATTTATTTTATTCCGTTTTTTAGTATTTGTTGTTATAGCGGCAACAGAAATACATCATCTGTGAAAATTTCAATTGTCTAACTATGAGAGTTCATGAGATACAGCCTGGCGACAGACGGACAGACGGACAGCGGAGTCTTAGTAATAGATTCTCGTTTTACCCTTTGGGTACGGAACCCTAAAATATATATTTCTGGCAGTTTTATTCGGAGTGGTCGGATACATGATGCGAAAAATCGAATTTGTTACGAATTATACACTGGAAAATAAATATCGAATATCGAGATTAAAAATATATGATCGACTTTAAATATCGATTACTTTTTGAAAAAATATCGATATTTTGATATATCGATATTTTTTACTCAACCCTAATCTGTTGACAGTCAGAACAATTTATCCTCCTTTTAAGGCAGTCACGAAGAGATGAGGTGACCTATTCTCAGCCGGGTATCCCACACGGCCTTGTACCTAAGCTACATTCACTAATAAGCCAAGAATTTCCAATTTAAATATTCATAGGTTAATCAAAATTAATAGTGCGGACTATTCAGTTTGATTTATAAATGCCAGCTATTAGATTTATAGCGGTAGATTCGGATTTGTGGCACACTTTTGGCATCAAAACATATTAATAGTGTTACACTATTACCATAATAATTATTATGTATTTAGTAAGCTGTATTGTACGGATAGTCAGAAGGCCGAAAGTCTGACAACCGGTCTAACCTTAGGATATCGACATTTCCCAGTGACTGGGTAGCGGTCGCTCGGTGAAAAAAAACTGGTATTCAGCCACATCTGGTTAGACTGGAAGCTGACCCCAACGTGGGAAAAGGCTAAGCAGAACGAACGAATAAGCTGTACGGTACTCCTTGACACGGCACGTATTGTGTCTCTCTGGAGAGAGAAGAACCTCCTCACAATACGTTACACAATGCACACACAATGTCACAATGCGTAGGGTTCTAACCCTAGTCAAAAACGTTCGTTGTTAATGACACCACCAAATGATACCCCCAGGGGTGTGGTTGCCAAAAAGGATTTGTTAAAGACACCACTAATGAATAGTGTTGTTGCCCTTCAGGGCAACGACGAGTATGTGTGAACTAACTCTCATAATATATTATTATTAATTGTGGCATCCCAACATTACGGTGGTGTCATCAACAAATCCTTTTTGGCAACCACACCCCTGGGGGTATCATTTGGTGGTGTCATTAAAAATGAACGGTCAAAAACACCTACAATACCCCAAAATCACCCTAAAAATGTCCGTCGGTCGCCGCATCCTAGTGAACTAATTTAAAAAAACAACCTTTTCATTTACGAAATATATTGGCAAACAAACCGGCCGCCTACCTGATGGTAATTGGTTACCGCTGCCTTTAAACTACAACACCAAGAGAATTGCTGATGCATTGCCAACCTTAGAGACAAAGTTGGAAAGTCTCTTGTGCCTGTAATTTCATCTGCACCCATACTCTTCACACCGGAACACAGCAATGCTTAGTGGCAGACATAGGCATGGAGGTAGTACTTCCCTGGACAAACTCTTTCACAAGGAGCTCTGTTGCTCTTAAACCTACAACGATTCTTATTTGATGGGTACAGGAATATAACCTGGATAGTCCAATTTTTTTTAGAGACTGTCACTTATTTGCAAATCTGCAATTTTACTCAATACATCCAGAATATTGCATTTAAAAAAAACTGTAATTTTATAAGAATAATTTTTAGCAATAACGTTGGAAACAAAAAAGGAAATGAAATGAAATTATTTTTATTCTGCAAATTGGATATTTAAAAATCATTTTGACATGTCGGTTGCATATTTTAAAGCCAGATGTCGTCTGCGTTTCCTATCTGACTACCTCTGAGATGAAAGGCCGAAACAAACTCAGGTGTCAAAGTCTCTTTTAAAGTCCAGACATATTTTTTGTTGAAAAAATTTGTGTGAGGACAATGCAGAGCAACGCCTGGGCTGGTCTTTTGAGGCCTTTTTTTTTCCGGGGTGGATATCCTCATGGATGTCCTCCGCCCTGGGGAGGGCGGAGGGGTCTGTCAGACTCTTACTGACTAAAACCACCCCGATGTTCCATCTCACACTTAGGCCGGGGGCCGTGGGAGCAGTACATTCGTCCGCAGCCCCCAACTAGTGCCGACCCGCATTTGCAGACCTCAATCGCGGGGGGGGGGGGGGGGGGAGTGAGACTCCCCTGTGTCATCTAGAAGGCGCGCGTGGAACACTACGCGCCTCCTAGATGACACCATCATTTGGATGGGGGAGGCGGACGTGGTCTTTTGAGGCCTAGGCTAGCATCGTGACACCATCCATACCATTCAAGGATTAAGTTAAACAAAAAGAGAATTTTCTAGTTTTTTGCCTGTATCCTTCATTTATCAATCCAACTTGCATTCAAGCATAACTAGTGCAGTTTACTTACCTTACTGCTAGCGTTATCAGTACCAAGTACGAATTTAACCTAGATAAGTTTGTCTAACTTAATAAGCACAGGAGTAACTTGGTCCTGACGGCCAAGCAAACTTCGGTGCTATTCATCTTTGTTATTTTTGCTTGAAATACATCTGTTTTGTTTATGTCAGATCTTGTTGAGAATTTTGGGGGAAAGAAGGATTGTTTATTGATGAATATAACAAGTGGAGTGGATATGGTGTTGAGAGACGAGGGTGGTTTTTTGCTTCCAGACAATGTTTTGTATGGTCAAACTTTGTATGAAATTTGTATTTAGGCTCAATATTGGTTTCGTAAATGATTTAGTAATTTTACTAAATTGTAATTAGTTTTGAAGTTTACGAGCTGCTGTTGGAGATACGCTTAAGTTGAACAGTGCCAACACAAATAAAGAAGTTATATAACTACTTTGACACACTGGTTTCCGAGAAATTCGTGGACTCAGAGCCGATTTTTCAACGTCAGACAACTTTTATCTGAGGAATAAATATGGCGGTTCGACATATTTTCTATACAAAAACCGGCCAAGTGCAAGTCGGACTCGCGCAAGAAGTATTCCGTATTCTATATAAAAGGCAAAAAAACACGTTTGTGGTATGGGAACCCCCTTAAATATTTATTTTATTCTGTTTTTTAGTATGTGTTATTATAGCGGCAACAGAAATACATCATCTGTAAAAATTTGAACTGTCTAACTATCACGGTTCATGAGATACAGTCTGGTGACAGACGGACGGACGGACAGCGGAGTCTTAGTAATAGGGTCCCGTTTTACCCTTTGGGTACGGAACCCTAAAAACTGTCAAAATTATTCCTTGGATAAAAGTTTTCTGACGATGAAAAAATCAGCCCTTAGATGGTTGCGTACATGAAAACAATGCCAGACGGCCAAACAGATGCCCCAAAAGACCACCATGGAGTTTCTTCTCCATAGGACCAACTTTTTGAAGCCGTACAACTAAATCCTTGATCTTTCATAAGTGCCTGCTTTATCCCATTTATTTTTGCTAAAAGATAGAAACATTCATATCAAATTAAGAACCTCTCTTTCAAACTAGGCAAAAAACAACGTAAAGGTAAAAATAACAAAACACAACTCAATATTTGGATCAAACACGATCCTCTTTTTGTACGCTCTCGGTTTGATGCAGCAAAAAATTAAATGGTTGCCTCAACTTGCTTTTTTGCTGGCCCGCTGGGAAATGACGGTTGACGGTTAGGTAGCCACAAGTTAGCAATTAAATTAAACAAATTTATATCCATGTTTATTTGGAAGTTTGCAAATTAAAACACTGCGACTGTCGCTGTTATTTTTTGTCACAAAGTAATTAATTTTTGGCGCAGTATAGCGTGTCATGTAAAATGACACGTATCGCTGAACTTGACATATTAAATGTTACGTATAAGCTGATTTCGTGAATAACTAAAGATGTGATGGCAGTGGCGTCTGGATAGAAGTCCGAAAAAGTACAATGTGACATAGGTCTAAATAACCGTGGCGAATTAGAGAAATAACATGAAATGTAATGGGTTTGACAGATTTTTGACATCTTCCTTCACAAGCATCGCCGCCATCCACGTTCAATTAAAGCCATGCAGGACTCTATGTATGCCGTCGTCCAATCATAGAAGTGGGAACAGTATGATGTGCCTGGGCCTATCATGAAACAGCGCCATTTCTGCGACTTACTGTCTAGTCATGTTATAATGTTTGCAATGAAAAATCAGGCGCATCGATGAGAAGCAAACGTTTGCCGATATTCCTAGCTAAACGCATTGCCACCTCATGATAAGTCCAAACGACACTGGGTATCGTTTGGGCTTATCAGGAAATGGCGCTGTTTCGTGATATGCCCAGACACATCGTGCTGTACTCAATTTTTCATTCAAGGACGTGCAGTCTACTTGAAGTTATGATTACGAATGTGAAACGAGACATGTTTCACCAAACGCGGCGTTATTAGTTACTAGTACTTGGTTTGGGTGCTTTTATTCCATAGGTATCGAAAAAGGGGGAGAAGAATTTATATCAACGTATTGAGAGATGCTCCATTGCACTAATAACTTACTTACCTTTACTGTTGATTCGCGCCATTTTTGTTTTGTTTACTACCATTTTGCATAGCGTAGCACGCACGGCTCACATCACGTTTCTTACACATAGGATTTTTTCGGCCACTAGCGCTTTCTGGCGCTATTTTTCTTAAGACATGAGGAAGATCTATGCATTAAAAAGTACCTAACATTAATATAGTCGTTCTAACCACAACATTTCCTAGCACTAGGTGGTACTTGGTACACATGCAACATTCCTTAATCTAAACTGTTAAAGGATTCAATCTTAGTAGAAACAATTAATAGCTCAGAGCTACTCACTACTTAATTAGCTTGTCGAGGGAGGGATTAACAAGAAATTGAATTTACTGAGAAAATTAAAATTTTAATTCTGGCAACTGATTACTAATTATACTTAGGTCTCCTTCGTCTCAGTGATTTTCCGACTTGTTGCTAAGCTCGGTTACCTACGACAACTACTTCAAGAACGGTGGGCATTTTTTGGATCATAAAGATCTGCTTTCTAAATGCGCACCGCACTCGTAACTGCTGTGGCTTTAATTTTGACAATACAACATTATTTACTGTTAATACATACGTTGCTACGGAAATTGTTGACCTGTCAAAATAAAAGCCAGAGAATGATATTAGTCCATTTTGAATATCATTTATTCATTTGTTTTTCTTAATTTTTAGATTGTGTTTGCAAAAACCTTTTTACTTCGTCTAATTGATTTGATTGCAATCTTAATAACGTCACGGACGGACCCTTAAAGAAAGTTCATAAATAAATAACATAACATCACGCCTTATTCCCCGAAGGGTTAGCAGAGGTGTATAGTACACCCTCATTTCGCCGTTATGTTTTAACGCGCTTACCCCACCGAAAGTGGCGCCACTTCAGAAAAAAAGCATTATTTCTGTCAACACACAACATATTGAAATTTCGTACGTATACGTAGTACGTACAACATTTTAGTCAAGTGTTGTAGAAATTTTCGAACACCAAATAGCAACACTAGAGCTTTTGGATTCGAAGTTTTAGCGATAAGTACTAAAAACGGCCGTTTTTAGCATTCATTACTAAAACTTCTAACCTAGGATGTCAAGTGTTGTTTTTTGGTGTTCGATAATTTCTACAAAACTTGACTAAAATATTGTACCTACGTACGAAATTTCAATATGTTGTGTGTTGACAGAAATAATGTTTTTTTTCTGAAGTGGCGCTACTTTCGGTGAGGGAAGCGTCTTAAGTCCCATGTAAAAGGGGCGAGCCTATTGCCGTTAACCGGGCACAGATCCAGACTCCGGGCTGCTACTGAGAAATTCCACACGGAAAAACCCATTATCACATTGTCCGACATGGGGATCGAACCCCGGAGCTCACGCCTATCAGTCGCGCTTGCGACTGCTAAACAAATAAATTCTTTTAAAATTGAATATTATATTCAAACATACCGAAATTACATATTATGTCTACACTCGTAATAATGAACTAACAAGGAAAATAACACATAATTTTATGAATAAGGATTACAAACTATGGCACGGTATTTACATGAATAAACCATAGTTATTTGGATATGTAAGGATATGGTTGCATCAGCGACGAATGCCTAAACCACAAGGTCTCCCTTCGCCTGCCGGGCGCGATTCACTTAGTCATCAATAATGATCATTGCAAAGCTATGCCATTCTTAGGTAATTGCCTAGATTTTATCAGCTGTTGTATTCGGAGCTTTAGTTTAAGCGTAACGAATTTTCATGTTAAGATATTTTAAACTTTGTAGGTAATAGTACTAATAGTATAAATAAATTAAATATTGTTTTTTTTTTTGTCTAATTTCTTCATGTTTAAAAAAAGGAACAGTTTGAAATCAGCTTCATGTTCATGAAAGAAACGTTAAAGATGAGTATCAGTAGGTACCTAACTAAAAAAGGGTCCGCTCAAAGACTAGCGGTCAAGGAACTTTGTCAAGACTACCAATCTCGCCAGAGAGTGATAGAATCGCACACATCCCATCATATCGGCAATACCCACAATATCGTATCGGCAATGTAATAATATAGATATATAATAATATAGATTCGATATTATAGTCACCTTGCTTCGCCATCGATTCGGCTGTTATTAATGCACGAGATCTTGTTATTACAATCAAACTACAATCAGGGAAAGAAACGGCTGAATCTAGGTACAACATAAATTACACTCCGAAAAATAATACTTTTCAAATACATACCAAATGCAGTAAGTATTTCAAATAATGTAATCTGAGCTATTCAAACCTGAATTCCTAACCTTAATAACCTACTTAATCAATTCCCAGCCATATTAAATTTAATACAAATATTTAGCAAGGCCGTTAGCCTTCGCTGTGGCAGTCGGACCTAATGTTTTATGAAACAGTTGACTAAGTTACAGATCGGGCTATGAACTCATCGGGTTTTTTGTTTACAGCTTATTTTGCAGCCGCAAATTGCCACAAATTGGTTATTACCGATGAATTGTTATATCGTCGCCTTAGAGTGAAAACCTCGGGAATGCAATTTGGTCGTTTTTATTTTATCACGACTTGTACTATAATAATAATACTTCTGGACACGGCGCGTATTGTTAGGAGGTTCCTCTCTCTGAAGCCTTGACCACCGGTAGCTTGGACCCTGTTCCCGATGCCGGTGGGCTACTATATTTTATTTTTTTGTATGGATATATAAATTAATAGATAAAAGTAAAAACCGACTTAAAAAAAAACTAAAAAAAGAGTATAATATACGAAATAATTAGCATGATATAAAATTAACAGTTTCAGAAGTCGGTGGCTTTTGTTTTTTTCAGTGTAAAATTGCATCGACTTCTGAAACTGTTAATTTTATATCATGCTAATTATTTCACTCTTTTTTTTATTTTATTTTTTTAAGTCGGTTTTTACTTTTACTTGAAGTTTTTTATTAAATACGTTTTAGTGTAGTAGTTTATACATTACACGGTTTAAGACCACAAATTTAAATGACACGGTTGCGTAATCTTTCCAGCAACTAGGAAGTTTTCTTTAAAAATTGGTATTAATGTACCTACCTATAATTATTATGACGACTCCTTACAAATACATACAATCTTCTTTGTTCTTGGCTAATGTTTCTGTGATGACAGTTAAAACAGAGATTGAAAGTCCTCATCAAAACTTTTGCTGAAGGGAACAAACCAAAACGTCATCTAAGTATAATGTTTTTTTGTTTTTGATGATTTTTTCAAAAAGCGCTGAATCAATTGCGATAAAATTTATATGGGACCACCTCTAAAGTATGGATGAAGGATGGGACTACCAAACAAAAAAAGAATCCTCAAAATCCATTCGTAAAGAGCGGAGATATCGCGTAAAAACACACAAAAAAAACTGACGAATTGAGAACCTCCTCCTTTTTGAAGTCGGTTAAAATAGTTAATTGTTATACAAGAGTGCAAAGTTGCTTTTTATCCGCGTGCTCAATTTTGATGACCAAGCAAGCGAAGGATTCTAAAATTAAATCACGAGCGCAGCGAGTGATTCAAAAATTAGAATCCTGAGCGTTAGCGAGGGAACCAAAAGAGCACGAGGTGAAAAATCTTTGCACTCGAGTGCAACACGTAACTTTTCATCCCACCTCAGCGAGGAAATGACTTAATGTAAAAAAAAAACTTCCTCGTCGCTAGAATCACTCATTTTAGGTTTTTCACTTTTTTTCAAGTTTCTTGTTTTAACCTAAGGTTTTAACAATATGACGTGAAAAGAATTAGGCGCGCGTAAAGCAAATTAAAAAAAAGTAATACACCAAGAAGGTTCCGAGTCTGAGTTTTAACAAATTAAAAAAGATTGTACGATAAATTCGGCACCATGGAGGTAGAAGTGAATAGGTATAATGAAGTTTTGAATTCACAAACTTGGTGCACACGATGTTCTAAATTCAATTTACTTTATCCTCCAGCGGATAAAAACGGCTTTTGCACTCAGATATCGAAGAGCAAAAATACTGTTTCCGAGATGGGGGGATGTAAATGTAATTTTATACGTCTTGATTGGGGTTTACTTAGGGTACCTACTATACTATTGATACAGAAGCCAAAATATTTTTTTCTGGAATTATTGACTATCTCGTAAAATCCCGCGGGCACAGCTAGTCTTTAATACAACCCCTTCCGTCAGTCCTTGCTCTTATTTTACTTAGCTCATCATTTAGCTTACCCGGAATAGTGGAAGTACTATGCCAAACAGATTAAGATAATCGCCACGATGACGTATCCCACTAGCCAATTCACGCCACAAGTTTACCCGCAACCGTCTGCAGTAGGCATACAAAATGCGTGAGGAGGGTCGCGGGATGGTGCGGGAGGGGGGCGGGAGGTCGTTCGACGACCCGCGTAGGCGGCGGTCCAACCGCAATGTGCAGCCTTCTACTGCAACATGTCACAGCGCCTGTGCGTGGAATACTGACTAGGCTTGCCAACCTTTATGTATGAATTTACCGGGACTTTGGCAGTCAAAATGCGGGACGTGGCAAAAAAAAGCGGGACTCAACTGTCAAAGTATGGGGAGGCGAAAAATACTATTAGAAAATATTTTTTCGTTCGTTCGACGCGAGACTCGCGGTCGCGATCTCCACTCTTCTAGCTAAACAAAACGTGCGTTCACTAAATTCCGACTTCTGCCCGTGGGTTTAGCCGTAGGTACGATAAAACGGGACAATTGGCGTCCCGCACACGCCTTTCGCGGGACGCATCCTCTAAAGCTCTAGAAACGGGACGTCCCGGCTCTCGCGGGACGGTTGGCAAGCCTAATACTGACCCTGATGTGGTTGGAATTAGTTTGCATTTAAGATTGATAGCACCTAATATTATCCCTAATAGAGCCGAGAATGGATAACGATATAATAAGGTATTTGACTGAAAAAAATCTAATTAGTCCGTCAGTTAGATTATCAAAAAATATTTGACCTGTATTTTTGTTACGTAAACCAAAATTGACGAAGATACGACACTTTTAAAATGGGCAAAACGTCACAAGCAAGTTACAATTTTTACTTGCTTCTGACGTCACAAGCCCCCACTCTCGAGTTTTGATGCGTTTAATCTTTCCAAATATTCATAGATTTAACAAAAGAAAAAATACGTGCCCATTATTTTTCAAAACTCTAACTGGCGGACTAATTAGATTTGCAATTTATTGATGCTGTCAACATGCCTATTGAGTATATTAGAGGAAGTTTGAAAGTGGCGCCCGTGACAGAAAAGTTGAAAGGGAACCGATTATCTTGGACCTCATGCTCAGCAGTAGTGCTTGCGACCACTAGTTCAACTACGCAGTCAATGCTTGTAATATCTAGTATCCAAAGAAGGCGATCGTTGTATTACGTTAAACCCAAAGTTCTATCTATACATATAAAAGGAGAAGCTAACTGACTGACTGACTGATCTATCAACGCACAGCCTAAACCGCTGGGGTTAGAACGTTGAAATTTTGACAGTAGGTTCCTTTTGTAACGTAGGCATCCACTAAGAAGGAATTTTTCGAAATTCAACCCCTAAGGGAGTTAAATAGGGGTTGAAAGTTTGTATGGAAAATCGTCACTTAACGGGTTCAAAATTTCACGCAAGCGAAGCTGCGGGTGAAAGCTAGTTGTAGATATTATGACTATTATGAGGCACAGAAAATGAGTTTTTTAGGGCTCATTCACACGGGTTCCGTCATTGACGATTCGTCATAAAACACGATACGTCATGACCGATGGACGTTCACATCACATACGGAATCGTGTTTTATCCCGATTCGGCAAAATATCCGAATTGATGTTCACATTCGTTTCGTGATTCAGAGTTTAGTCTTGGATGAACTATCGAACACGATGGATGTGAATACGAATCACGATTCGTGTTTTTTGACGAACGTGTTTTTTAAAAGACTTTATATGATTTAAGATGTGTCCTATATTTTTCACGATTCGTGATGCGTCTCAACACGGGCATTTAAAAAGTAAAGCCGCCGTCAAAAAAAAATACGAATCGTGAAAAAAGACGATTCGTCACAAAAACGAATCGTCTTCGTGTGAATGGGCACTTATCTGGTCAAGTAAACCTATCGGAGTTGAAACAGAATTTTGTAACGGCAAAACCCAAACCCAATTATCCTTCCGACCACTAGGACTGAGGGATCGATGGATTCGAGCGCTAGGATTTTAGATTATTGATTGGTTTCTGCTGCGCTCCAACTAGGTACCGCTCTACCTAAGAACAATAGCTCCTTGAATGCAGCAACTCAACATCGAACTTGGCAACTATATTATTTCTTGTAGTATTGTTTTTACAGTTTCAATAATGCTTTTATTTATTTTTAAACAGGTTGGTAATTTGAGATGGGCCATGAACGGCAGCTACCTTAAACATTGTAGCTACAAGAAAACGTTCAAAAGACCACCCCTAACTTTTGGGATAATTTCAATCGGCATTCACAGATTTTGAAAAAAAAGTACAGTCAGCGAGAAAAAGGGCTGTTTTCAAAAAACTTTTTTATGATGCCAATCGATCCCACTTCCCATAAAGATCAAAAGACTCTGGCGGACCAACTGAGGTTGGAGTACTAGAAAAGTCAGTACTTAATTTTGCTTTCTACATTATTATTTTTACCCTAATGTAACAATTTAAAACTAAACTACAACGTATAATCTAAAGTAAAAGCTAACTATCTACAGCGAAAAAAGAGGAAGGAAAAAAAAATACTGTTCGAAAATAAAACAAGAAACATGAAAGTAGAACGTGCTCTTAGGCGTCGAAATATTCCTCTTCATCACTGTCACTTGGGAGCGTGCCCAGAAGACTGGCAGCGTTGCCACGCTGGATGGCAACGCTAATTCTTTGGCCAAAGAATAAGCCAGCCCTCTGGTCAGGCGAAGTGTTGCCTTTGGGCAATTTCCTTGAAGATGCCGAGTGCCGGTTTCACTAAACAAACTGGCATTTTACTTTGGATTTTAAGCAGTTTAATAGAACACGCGGCACGTCAACGTCACATGGCTGCAACACTCTTTGAATGCAACGAGACTGACTCGAGTACCTACGCCGACTTCGGCGTAGTATTTGTTGCCGCATTTTACTAGTACGCTTTCGGTTTCTTATTGGAGCGCAGCGGACACTAATCATAAGGGTAACTAATCAATATTGAGCTATGCTGCGCTGTGCTGTGCGATGCTCTAAACTAGTCAATTCGCTCCTCTTAGATTATAATGAGGAAACAAACAAAACGTGCTTTTCAACGCTTTATGTGGTTGCGCTTTGTTTGAAACAGCAGGGATCACGCGATACGTGCTGACTCGCTCTTTACCGCACTGCCCACGCGCTCGGTCTTCCGTCTATCAGGTACTTGAGCAGCTCAAAGTTGTTTGTAGAAAAAACACAGCTCTAGAAAGCTAGCTTAGCTAAGCACACAGCACAGCATAGCTCAATATTGATTAGACACCCTGAGGGTGCCTTTCCACCAGAGATGTGCTATGCAGCTATGCTGCGAGAATGTAGAAGCTAAGCTACGAATCTATGTGACCGTTTCCACTGATACTAAGCTATGTAGCGGAGCAAGTCAGATGTGCTATGAAAATGCGCCGCCGCAAAGTAGCTGTGCGAGGAAGATGCGCAGTTCGAGCTATGCGACGCATCGACAATAGGGAACGCACGGGGAGTGGCGGCGCGGTGCTCTGCACATAGCTAGTGCTATGCTGTGTGGATCAATGAATATGATTGGTGGATATCAAAGGCATCCATAGCAACGTTGCATAGCACATCTCAGGTGGAAAAGCAGCCTTAATCTAAGGCTAGAATCTTAGGCACAGCTGTCGCACATGGAACATCTAGACCTATAGGCATTATTTATGATTCGTTACGGTTTACTCACGTGCATTTTTCGGGATTGCCCGACTAATTTCGGACCCAAACGGAGCCCTCAATCATGAGCTGAACACATGGCGAGGTCGCGAGTCGAACTCAAGGCAAAACTATAGGCAATAGGTTTTAGTAGAAAGGTCAGTAACTAAACTCTGTTCGCACCTACCCCAACAATCAAGGATCTCGTACAATATTCCTGGATACTTAAATGACCGTCTATATTGTCTTAGATCCGAGGTCGGACGGAGAATATTCGCGGGATTTCTTTCAGTCTGCATCGTAGAACTAAATAAAAGCTCGTCCCTATGTATTTACCTAGTGTTTCAGCGAGTCCTTTCTTCAATGAACCGCAAATTGAGACCTTTATTGCTCTGTGTCTAGTAATTAATGGGATAGGACTTTTCTTTTTATTTTCTATTGTACTGCTGTAGATGGTCCTTGGGGACCCCTTCTACGTAACCAGGCAGTTATTGGCGAGACCTGAAGGTTCTTCAGCCAATGGAGGGAAAGTAAAATACTTAACCTAAGCTAACTACTTGTAACATCATGACTACCTGCAACAACAGCACTAAGGGCGACCCCTAGTGGGACTCGGACCTCGGCTTAGGGCGTTGCTGGCTGGGGCTTGGGTTGCGAGACAGCTTGATGAGGGCTGAATTATCGGTGTGACTGCGGAGTCTGAAAAGACAACCGGCTCTACGACGGGAGAGCTCGGTGGATCGTGACCGGCGGCGGTGGGGCGTCTCGGCGGGCCTCGTCGGCGAGGACGGTAGGCGGCGGACGTTGTGTATTGTGCTGGTCAATTTACTCGCCTCCTGGAATGGAAAAGGAGATTGAATGTTCTCTTTTTATATTGCTTGCTTTTTTGTTGCAAAGAGATGGTTCTATGGAAAAGAACGGGCAAGAAACTCTATCGATACTCTTTTAAAATAGATAGGTAAGTTCCTACTTAACTAGTTATGTTCGTTCTACCTTACCTTTTCCCAACCATGTTGGGGTTAGCTTCCTGTTGCGGCTGAATATCAGAAGGTCAATTCTTGTAATTAAAAATGTTCCAAATGTAGTTTCGCTCTACTCTCAGTCTCATAAATATGACAAATGGTATTCTTGTTCGTTAACAAACAACGTCAAACGTAAGATAATATTGAAATGAGATTGAAAGAAGACTGAAGCCAAATGGGTATTCTGGTTATATTATGTACTGAGAGCCATTTTGACAAGTTTGTATTCTCATTTATTTCTAGAATTACAATCTGTGACTGTTGATATTGATAAGCTATCGGTAATAGATTTTAAGTTGACTGAATTGACATTATATCGAGACTAGACTGAGATGATACTAAAACCGGACCGAACTTTAAGTGTAAGAATACCATTTTTTTATTCAATTCATAATTTAATCTCAGTTCGTCCAACCTTCAGTCTTACTTCAAATTAATTACGAGTATTGGGCTTCAGACCTCCGCAACCCAGTTACTGGGCAATTCTAAGGTCCGACCGGTTGTCAGACTTTCGGGCTTCTGATTACCTGTAATCGTATGATATACGGGACCGACGGTTAAACGTACTCTTTGAGGCACTACTAGGTACTACCTGTTACTACTTAGGTACCTAGTTACCTAACCATTAGGTTATCCAATAAATTACAATACCTGCATAATAAGCGCTCACTGTGACGGCTTACGTACAACAACCCTTTGAAATCCTACAGCAATTCAATAAAAAAAACCCTTTCACGTCACTTCATTTGACGTATTTCAGTCTACATTTATAAAACTGACGTATTTCGTTGTTGGAAATCTATCTATCTTTGTGTTTTGACTATTTTATAAGGAAACTTTCTTTTTAAGATTAGACAGGAAAAACTTGGTTTGTTGCCATTATTTTTGAAATCTTACATGCTTCAGCAATAATAGTTCATTCTAAAGAATACGAATTATCAATGCGCATACTTTTTATTTACTAGATTTCTTAAAAAATAAGTTTAGTGCAAAAGCTCGCACGACGTCGTTGGTTATTTAACGCCATCTGCCAGCGAATAGCTAAACTAAAATTTAGTGCCATCTGTCGACGAAATATTTAATCTTTACTTACGTTTATTTTCACTAGATGGCGCTACCTAACAAATAATCACCAGTGAACCAAGATTAAATCTAATTTACTGTTATTTATATTCTTTTTTTTATTTATCGCGATTTACCGGTGGACATTACGAAAACCTCGTTTGGGAAAGGTGGCAATGCTAAGTCACGACTTGGTATGTTTGGGCTACCTGGTTGGAAGCTGCAAAACGAATGCTCTCGTACTTATATCTTCGTTCTCTATCTCTTGCATATATGTATTGGCAAATAATACGAACATATTGGTCGATCTTCAGTATGGACAGCAGTTGTTCTTTCGATATAAACGCAAGTTAATGGTTTTGGATGTCGTAATAAAGTCATTACCAAGCCAAAATCCTGATAGACAGTTAACTACGTCTGTGGTCTAGTGGTTCGAGTACCGGACTGCTGATCACGAGGTCGTGGGTTCGATTCCCACAGAACACAAATATTTATGTGATGAATATAAGTGTTTGTGTTGGTCTGGGTGTTTCTTATGTATTATAAGTATGTATTTACAAAAAAAAAGTATATAAGTATTTATATCCATTGTCTAGTACCCATAGTACAAGCTCTGCTTAGTTTGGGACTAGACGGTGCTGTGTAAAAAAAAAAAAAAAAAAAATACTAACTAGTCGGGATTTACAAAAAGAACGAGTAAAATAATTACCATTATAATACATAAATTTTCAGGGGTCGGTACTTATCCTTAATAGACCAAATTAAATGCACCGACTTCTGAAACTAATCTATGAATTTCATAATATTTGTTTATGGTCATCTTTAAAATTATTTTCTGTTTTTTTCTAAAGAAAGTAGACATTTTTTTTTTTTGTTTGAGGAATGGGCCCACCGCAAAATTGTGGCGTATAGTAATTTATTTTTATTTAAATGCCTTTAACTATCATTACAGGTCTGTAACCTAATGAAATAGCCAAGTCACAATTAAATAACAATAACCTAATGGAGAATCATGTTTTGACTGTAGTATTTCACAGTATTCCGGTAACATAATGTTTTGCTAACATTACCACTGCAATCTAGAGATTATAATGAATAAACCAACATCTATTTCATTACTATACGCCACAATTTGTAGTGGGCCTATATACGAATGGACCCAAAAAAATTGTCTACTTTTATTTTTCTATTTTGAGTGCACTTGCGATTACATCAATCGCTAGTGATTTGCTGTTATTCACTAAACGCGACGATATCGCTGGACAAACACATATTATATAAAAAATATACAAGTCAAATTGATAACCTCTTCTTTTTTTTGGAAATCTGTTAAAAATATTTTGTTGTGCCCTAGACTAGGGCTGTCAAAGCGGGAGACGTTTACGAGCCAATACAAATTACCACATAGACTGGCCGGCATTACCTGTCAACAAAGAAAGTTTAATTTTTTAAGATTATATTCAAAAAGATCACTAAAGTTACAAGTCCGAGATGGGCTGCAAACTGCAGACTGCACGCAAGTCGCACTCAGAATAGCGCCTTTAAGGTATGCACTTTAATAAAGGTGCTATTCCGACAGCGACTGCAAAACTGCAACCGCAGACCGCAGCCGCAGATCGCACCGCAAGCGATACTACTTTTGCAGTTTGCGGTCTGCAGCCCGTCTCGGGGTTGTACCCTAAAGTTAAGAATCGCTTCGTGGGCCGCAAAAATATGTGTCGCGTGACGCAAGAGTCCCGCGGGCCATTGTTTGGACAGCCCTGTCTTGTACTAAGTTACATTGAACCATATGATAGTCTGACGAAGGTTTTTTAATCTTGCCATCCTCATCAATTTTACCGCCTATAACAACGTCATTCTTATCAATATGCAAATATTTATTATTCATATAACCCAGTGACTGATATAAGCGTACAAAAATGCAAGGTTCTTGCTTACAAACTTTACAACTGCACATTAAAACCCTTCTTTTTAGAAGCATAAGGTTGAAATTACATTTGAGAAGCGCGAATATTAAGTTGGTTAGAAAATCTGCCTTATCTCGCTTGGATTAAAGTGGGTTATTTTCTTACTATGTTACATGGAGTAATACCACAAAAGAAATTAGGTTAGAAGGTTCACCTCCATACAAGAAATTTCGTACAAGTAAGTCGAATGCATGCCTTCATTTAGTGGCGCGTCATTCAGTAGCGTAAGCTCCAAAGTTGTCTGTAAATTATGGTGCTATAGTCCGCGAGGCCTAAGCTGAGCTTTGCATCTGCCTCCGCCGACGCCCGGTGCGTCTGCTGCGGGCCGGGTGATCGGAGGTGATCTCCCTCACCCTTTCCGCATCCTCCTTCTGCGACATGACCGTGTCGCAGAAGGACACCACCGCGTCCCAAAACTCCTCGCCGTCGACCATGGATTCGACCACGGCCGACTGCGACAGGTCGCCGCCTACTCCTGAGATGAAGGCACGGCGCAACACCAACCAGCGTCGCCTAAGCTAATGGCTATCGGCAGTTAGGTATATGTATATTTTGGGAGAGCCACATATTCTGCGGTGAACTGCGATAAGTTGTCGTGTTTAGCAGTATGCTTCAGTTAGTGCAGTCCACGACTCACGAGATATTGCTCCGCGCAGTCGGTTAACTTAGGGCTCTTAAATGAATGTGAAACAGAAAAGAATGATTCTTTTTAAAAAAAATCTTAGATCTAAAAAAAGTACCTGCAGGGTCAATCTGCGTCACCAGTAGATTAAGCGGTTTGAAGAAATTACACGAATTCGGATAGGTACACCCTATATTTTGTTTTGTTTTCATAATTTGCAAACTCCTACTAGGTGTACAGTTGCGGATTTGAAATTTTTACCACCCTAAGGTCTATAATTGCTTGCACATTACGTTTTCATAAGGTCGTTAGGTCGCTCGCAAAAAGTTGACAGGGCAAAGCTTCGATCTTTAAATTAAATAGTCTTATTAATTCTTCGATCAATAATAGAGGATTATTGATCTAAGTGGCAAAGATATTTTTTTCTTAATTGACATAAAAAGTTTGATTGAAAGATGATAGGTAGCACAGAAAGAGATAAATTCAACCAAATTCGCTCTATACAACTTTTGACTAAACACATCCATAAAGGGGTTCATTACATCAAAAAGTGGTTATTGCCTTTTTGCTGTAATCGACGCTTCGCTATTTTAAAAAGTAATCCTCAAGTTGATATGACATCTTAAACCTTATTGCACACAGTGTGAGAAGGAATCGAATTTGAAATCTGAAGCCCAATTCTCTTTAATTTGAAGTAAGACTGAAGGTTGACCGAACTGAGATTAAATTATGAATTGAATAAAAAATCGTATTCTGGTACACTTAAAGTTCGGTCCGGTTTCAGTATCATTTCAGTCTTATCTCGTTAAAATATCAATTAAGTCAACTTAAAATCTATTACTGATAGCATACCGATATCAACAGCTATAGACTAAATTCTAGAAAAAAGTGAGCATTCCAACTTGTCAAAATGGCTCAGTTCATAACGTAACCGGAATACCATTTTGGCTTCGATCAACTTTCATTCATTCATTTCAATACCTACTTATAATCTCACGTTTGACGTTGTTTGTTAAAGAACAAGATTACCATTTGTCATAATTATGAGATTGAGACTAGACTGAGACTAGATCGAAACTATATTTTGAACATTTTTAATTGCGAGAATTGAACTTCTGATAAACACTTCAAGTCCGCGGCTGTAGGTACCTACAGCACGTTATTGTGAAGTGTATGGAGTTGATCTTCTGAAGGTTTCTTTATTCTCTGGTACTACCGGTATCACCTGTTCATGTCGTTTTTATTGTCTAGCTTTACTATCAATATAGGACTCATTTTGCACAGGAGTCACGTTTAGCTAATATAACTATCGTTAATTTGAGTACAACGATCGTTAAAGTAAAACGGTTGGTAGATTTCTAAAGTGGTTACCTAGATTTCAAATCAAATCAAATCTTTTTATTGTGGTCGTAGGTTAAACAGATGTTGATATAAATTACAGTACCATTACGTCCTGCCTAGTAGGCATACAATAATTATTTTTATTTTAATTATAAGTTTCAAAACATTTCAAATACTTCTTAATAATTTCAAAACATTGAATATTACTAGTGTCCGACCGAAGGTTCGGTTTCGGTTTCGGTTTCGGCCAGTTTCGGCCAAAAAATCTTGTTTCGGCTACAGTTTCGGTTTCGGCCAAAAATCAGCCGAAAGTTCGGCCGCGCCGAAACTCAGTGTTCGTGAATTGTCGCGCGTCTTCCGGCTAACTTCGGCTGAGTTCGGGACTCGTGTGTGGTTGCCAGCTGAGTTTGCCGGTCTCTGTTTATGATTTTGTTTGTTGATTTTTGACAAAGTTAACCGAATTTAGTACAATTTATTGTAATTTTTGTTGATACTGATAATTAGGTAAATAATTCTTTAACTACCAAGTATCAAATACAAGATCTCAATGTCAAAAAATAATAAATTAATCTTTGCAACATTGAACACAAATACTCAATTAAGAAGTCTGTACTTTACATTTATGTGTTGATTTTTGACAAAAAGTCAACAATTTTTTTTGATGTTATATTGTTAATACATATAGTATACCATAAATTAATAACTATTTTCGTTACATATTTCCATTATTGTCTTTCATTTCATTTAACACGAGAAAACTGTATGTTTCTGTGTAAAAAAGATACTAGATTTCACTACACAAGTTGGGGCAAAAGAAATCACCCGATGTTATTTTGTTGTATTTTTTTTTGGGAACGAAAGTGTTTGGTTCTGGTTGTGGATTATGTTTATTTAATTAATTAGATTTTTTTTCCATCAAGTCGAGAAAGTGATATCGGTCAAATGGCCGCCGTCAGAATTGATGACCGGCTCGACCGGACACGGGCTCGTTTTATGGCATATTCCATTTTTTTTTGTCGGGTCGTCCCTTGCCCTCCCGTTACTATGGACGGCTAGCACTACAGAGCCATGATCAACGACTTTTTCCTTCCTCAGTTGAATGAATTGGGACTGGAGGACATGTGATTCCAACAGGACGGAGCAACGGCGCACACTACACGAGCCACAACCGATATTCCGAAGGAAGCATTTCCTCGGCGTCTAATCTCTCTCTTTGGCAATTTGCACTGGCCAGCCAGATCACCCGATTTGACCTCTCCAGACTTTTTTTTGTGGGATCACTTTAATTCCCGGGTTTATGTAAACAAGACTCTTGAAGTCCTTAAAGAGAATATCCAACGGGAATGCGAGAACCTATCGCTGGAAGTTCTGACACAAGTGATGGAAACTGCCATAAAACGAGCCCGTATGGTATCAATTCTGATGGCGGCAACTTGACCGAGGGTGTACTACGCCATATCGAATGCCAAAACATCGAATATCAATTGATCGAACACTATAAATCTATGAACGTTCAACGTATCGCATATTCATGATATCGAAATATTAACATACTGTCTACTAAGGATGAACGTTCAATGAAACTAACATTCGATATTTTGAACGTTCGATCAAACAAACATTCGATATTTTGAACACCCGATGTAATGAGTGTTCGATTTATTGAATGTTCGATTTATTAACCATTCGATGAAATGAACGTTCGACTATTTGAACATTCGATTTATAGTGTTCGATCAATTGATATTCGATGTTTTGGCATTCGATATGGAGTAGTACACCCCTTGACCGATATCATTTTCTCGACTTGATGGAAAAATATCTAATACATTAAATAAACATAATCCACAAGTAGAACCAAACATTTTCATTCATAAAAAAAATTACAGCAAAACAACATTGGGTGATTACTTTTGCCCCACCTTGTACAATAAAATAGAATTTTTTAAATACCTAAATAAGGTTCGGTTTCGGTTTTGGTTTCGGCCGAAACTGAGACTGGCGCCGAAGATTCGGTTTCGGTTTCTGTTTCGGCTAAATATCCTGTTTCGGTCGGACACTAAATATTACATTAAAATTTTAACATTAAACATCATTACTATTTATTTAAGAAATTTTGGATCGTGTAGAAAGCTTTTTCAATTAAAAAATTACGCAATTTATATTTAAATAGTGGCAGTTCCTTAGTGTTTAAAATGTCTAAAGGTATCTTGTTATAAATTTTAGATGCCATACCAAAAAAAACCTTTATCTAAAAGAGCAGTCTTATGTGGTATAGTAGCAATTTTTAATATATTTCTTTTCGATTTAAAGACGAATAATAGATTCGTATTGTAAAGAGATATAATTGTTAGTTATGGATTCTTAATCTGTCCTATTTGTATCTTAATTAATCTTTATTTCTTATTTTATTCTTTATTTAATAAACTTACATTTGGCACTAGCTTTCACACTAGGTATTTATGATTAGTTACGGTTAACTCACGTGCATTTTTCGGGATTCTCGGTTAGTTTTGGACACAAACCGAATTCGACTCGCGACCTTGCCGCATGCTCAGCTCATGATGAATGGCTCCGTTTGGGACCGAAACTAGTCGGGCAATCCCGAAAAATTCAGGTGAATAAACCGTAACTAATCATAAATATGAATGTGTCTCACGAAAGTTATACTCCACATATTGGCTTACCATCCGTGGGCCAGTAGGGTCTGGTTGAAAACCAGCGCCAGGCATTCCGTCTGGCATATGCTGAACCAGCGCCTTATCAGCGCAATCTATACTATAAATAAAAAGAAAGGTCCTGACTGACTGATTGACTGACTCATCAACGCCCAGCCCAAACCCTTGGACCTAGAAAGCTAAAATTTTTCACAAAGGTTCCCTTTATAATGTAGACATATAAGGAAGGATTTTTCGAAATTGGACCCAAGGGAGATAAATAGGGGATGAAAGTTTGTGTGGAAAATGGTCACTTCGGGTTCAAAATTTCACGGAAGCGAAGCTGCGGGCAGTAGCTACCTAGTTTATATTATAAATAGGTAGTGGGTAGTGTTTAATTATGGTAAAAATTTGTGTTGAATAAAAAATGATTTTTCTTTCTTTTTCTTTCTTTCACAGTAGGATTCCCTATGTCATGGAAGCTAGGAGAAACTAATACACATACAATATTACTAATACATGTTACAGGCTACAAATGCCCATAGATAAATACCTCACAGACTAACATACATACTCGTACTTCCGAATAGAATAAAAGTAAGATTGACCTTCTTCGGCTAGCCTATCAAATGCAACTGCACGTCTGCGTCGTATGCGGTACGTTTGCATGGGTTTGTAATCTTCTTCTTTTCACGACTGCACGAGCTATGTGAGCGATGTGCTCATGTCGCGGTGAAAAGATTAGCCAGTCAGCAAGGTTGGTAGCGGGGCGGATTGCCCAGGGTGCGCCGGACGTACTTAGTATCGTCACTCGTGAAGGCTCTTTTTAAGGGTTGTTTTTAATCTATACATATAAAAGGAGAAGCTGACTGACTGACTGACTGATCTATCAACGCATAGTCTAAACCGCTGGGGTTAGAAAATTGAAATTTTGACAGTAGGTTCCTTTTGTAACGTAGGCATCCACTAAGAAGGGATTTTTCGAAATTCAACCCCTAAGGGATATAAATAGGGGATGAAAGTTTGTATGGAAAATCGTCACTTAACGGGTTCAATATTTCACGCAAGCGAAGCTGCGGGCGAAAGCTAGTGACATTATAAACGAGATGTGATGTCTAGAGATCGTATATTCGGATGCATATTCACCTAAACTTGTGATGTTGGCAAATATGGAATGCGCTTTTGTATGGAAAAAAACACGCGGATCTGAGACAATCGTTTTAATTTAGGTTTTTTTAGGTTTATCTAACACTCACCACTCCTCTTCTGACACTCTACATACACACATTTTTGCATCGAGGGTTAAACATTAATTTTAAATAATTATGCAATCCAAGACACCCGGTTTTTTAAAATAAATCATTTTAAGAAGTCGCTTTCATACTATACGCCCGACTTGTTACGCATTCATATTTATGATTATTTGCGGTTTACTCATTGCATTTTTCGGGATTGCCCGACCGACCGATCAGTTCGTCTCGCGACCTCGCCGCGTGTTCAGCTCATGATTAAGGGCTCCGTTTGGGTCCGAAACTAGTCGGGCAATCCCGAAAAATGCACGTGAGTAAACCGTAAATAATCATAAATATGAATGTGTCTCACGATTGTTACGCATTCCCGGTGTTCCTGTTTTTTTTTTTAAATAAAATATATTTTACGAAGCCGCTTCCACACTTTCATAGCTCTAACTATATATTTATATATATTTTATATATATTTTTATAGTCTCTAACTATAGGCCGATCTCCCTGGCAACAACTATAGCCAAGGTTCTGGACAGTCTGATTGACAGACACCTGGAGAAGCATATTAGACTGAATGATGAGCAATTTGGTTTCAGAGCGGGTCTTTCAACAGAAAGTGCAATCTGGACTCTCAAACAGACTGTCCACTACTACACATCTCGGCAAACACCAGTGTACGCCTGCTATCTGGACCTCTCTAAGGCTTTTGACCTTGTGTCATATAATATATTGTGGGAAAAGTTGCGTAACACTACAGTATCCAGGGAGATAGTATCTGTATTGGAGCATTGGTATGACAACCAAAGAAATAATGTAAGGTGGGCAGGCATTCTCTCGGACGAGTACAGGCTGGAGTGTGGCGTAAGGCAGGGTGGGTTAACCTCTCCTCGCCTTTTCAACCTGTACGTAAACGAGCTGATCGGGAGGCTTAGCAGCACCGGAATTGGGTGTCACATTGACGGGGTATGTATTAATAACATAAGTTACGCTGATGACATGGTGCTGTTGAGCCCCTCAATCAGTGCGTTGAGAAGAATGCTTCTTATTTGTGAGTCATACGTTGTGGCCCATGGGCTCAAATATAATCCAACTAAAAGTGAATTTATGGTGTTCAAGGCAGGCAATAAATGTTATGAGGTTGTACCAGACATTTACTTGTGTGGTGCATTAATAAATAGAATAGAAAAATTCAAGTATTTGGGCCACTGGGTCACCGATGATATGCGAGATAATGTGGACATCGAAAGGGAGCGCAGGTCGTTGGCTGTCCGCTGCAATATGTTGGCACGTAGGTTTGCACGCTGTAGTGATCAGGTAAAGACGACGCTTTTCAAAGCATACTGCCAGTCTTTCTACACGTGCAGCTTATGGAGCGGCTATACGCACCGGGCATATAGCGACTTGCGAGTCCAGTATAATAATGCGTACAGGATGCTGATGAGGCTGCCACGGTTCTGCAGTGCGTCGGGCATGTTTGCGGAGGCTAGTATTGACGGCTTTGCCGCAATAATGCGTAAGCGTTGTGCCTCAATGCTTGAACGGCTGCGATCCAGTACCAACAGCATCCTGTGCATATTAGCTGACAGATGGGACTCCCCGCTGCTCAAGCGATGGGTGCGACTACATACAGTCAAATAATACCATGCATGCTGAGCTGGCGGGGCGTCACATTGAACAGCATACCTAATGTTTTTTGTGTCTTTAATGTTACTAACACTATCTCTTAAGTTTTATCTTGTAACTAACAAAAATATGGATACCTAGTTTTCCGAAATAAAAGTTTTATTATTATTATTATAGCTAAAAAATCATTTTAGGTAAATATGCATCCGAATATCCGAATCCCTAGTGTTGTCACACTGAAATGCGTTTGTTGCAGCACGTTTGCGGCCTGAGCAATGTGCTCACAACGCGCTGCTGCATCGTGTTACGTTGCAAACGTGCTGCAGTCAGTATGGCCCAACTTTACGTCTTGTAAGTTTGCCCGTCTGAGTCACTTTTATCAACTATTCATTTTTATATATATAGATATTGGGGTCGGCTTCCAATTAACCACATGCGGATGAATATCATGTTTTTACACGCAGCGACTGCCATCAGACCTACGCAACACAATCTCTGAGCAATACCAAGGTTTAAGGTAAGACCGGTTGTCAGACTTTTGGGCTTCTGACAACCTGTGACGAAAAAAGAAGAAGAAAAAGTATTGTGGTGGAACGAGGTATGGTATTCCATACCAACACAAAGGGAAGATCCTCCAACTAGGCGGAGTTTTATGCCTGGCGTCAGCTCGTGCTGACACGCGAGAAAAATGTCCCAATACGACAGCTCTTATTTACAGGACGTCCATGAAACTAATAATTAATACTTGCATTCCAAAAAGCCATCGTCAGTTCGTTGTTCTTTGTTTGTCTTCAAATTATTCTCTTTCATCGGATTTCCTAGCATCCTACATCCCAAATATCCTATAACCAAACAAAGGCATCATTTCATTCAATATTCCATTCAAATATTTAATACTAGCTTTTGCCTGCGGCTTCGCTCGCGTTAATTTATGTATCCCTAAGTTTTTGATCCCAAAATATAGCCTATAGCACTCAGGGATAACGTAGCTTCCTACTGGTGAAAGAATTTTTGAAATCGGATGTGTAGTTTCGGAGATTACCTCCTACATACAAACAAACAAACAAACAAACAAATTCTACCTCTTTATAATATTAGTATAGACAAATACAAAAAAACAATTATAAATTTGAAGCGGCTCTCAAGTGTCGGATGTCCAGAGATTGATTGTCATAAAATATGTCAAGTGTTATGTCACCGGTTGACATCTACCTTCGCTTGATGGTTGAGTTGCATCTAGTGTGCGGTGCGAGTTGTAGCGTGCATATCAGTCAGTGAGTTTAGGAATAGAGAATGAGGAGATGCGTTATTCACATTTTGGCACTAGTAAATGTTAGAAGCTATACAAGTATCCTACAATATCTTAGGGTGACAGATCCACAAGACAATGTCCAGACAAGCGTCATTTTTTGAGTTGTGAGTCGCGTAATTTCGGTCACGTAATTTCTGCTACATTCGGTTTCATACAAAACTCCTATTTCATTCACACGGCGACGCAAAATGAGTTTGTTAAATCCTTCAAAAAAAATTACGCTGACTTATTTTACGCGACTGACAGCTCAAAAAATTACGTTCGTTTTTCCTCACCCTTACTGTAGTTTATTTTTGAAATACAAAAGGCCCAAAGCAAAGCTGCAATTCAAATTATCTAAAAAGGGACACTAAAAAAAACACGTATTCACGCTATAAGGATCGGAGCTCACTTATGGCCGATTCCTATGATTAATCATGTTTTATCTTTACCAATAATGAAGCAAAGGCCCCATAGCTTTGCATAGTAGATTCTCCCATTCGTTAGTAGTTATCTCACTTAAAATTAGCTTACGAGTCTATTTATATGCCAAGTTTGGCAATGAAATGCTACTATTGGTAAGCAAAATGATTTGTTTTTGGCCATAGGAACCGGGCAGAAATGGATCAATTACCCTTAGTAATGTCGGAATATCTGTGGTTCCATCGGTCATTGCCCGTGGCCATCGCAGTATCCTGGATTTGATCAATAGGTAGGTTCTTCCCCGTGTGGGGACGGGCTAGAATATAAAACATCCTCATCGCACGCTGTAAATAGACGCGTGATGGAAGATTAAATAAAACCCAGCACGCGACTTGGTAGGATCTATACGGTTCGCCTGGCTAGCTCCCACCCTCATATTACTCGTAAAGTCAAGCAGTTTACTGTGTGCCGTCGTGTATATGCGAGAGCCAAAGGGAAATCCCTTTTTACCTCTGTTACTTGGATTGGTGTGCTCCTTCTTAGACCCTGTATGTGTTTACCATCAGGTAATACTAGGGTGAAACGTGATCAAGTAAAATAAAAATAAAAACCCGGCCAAGTGCGAGTCGGACTCGCGCACGAAGGGTTCCGTAACATTATCTATAAAACCGGCAAAAAAATCACATTTGTTGTATGGGAACCCCCTTAAATATTTATTTTATTGCGTTGGGTACGGGACCCTAAAAAGGTAAGAAAATCATAATGCTTTTACTAAATATTTATTTTGGCTCTTAGTATGGTGTCATTAATTAATTAGGCTTAATTCCCGCTGTTGGTGATACCCTACAGGTCCAGCGGCAATTGCGGCGGCATCAAAGTGGCGTCGTTACATATAAAAGTTTTATTTTAATACTGACGTAACGAACCGGGTCGCGTGGTTAGGGTGACCATGAATTCTGTTAATAATATCATGGGTTTTATTCAACTGTTTACCTATACATAAATGATTATGGGGTTGCATGAAAAGAGCTTTCACGAGTGACGATACTTAAGTACGTCCGGCGCACCCTGGGCAGTCAGCCCCGCTACCAACCTTGCTGATTGGCTAATCTTTTCACCACGTCATGAGATATTCTCATATAGCTCGTGCCGACACGATGGAAGAAGAACATAAATGATGGAATCAGGTGTTATTTTGCTGAATTATATGACACATAAATATGCAAATACATTGTTTAGTTTTAACTCCGCCAAACTAGATCACTAGTTTAGATGCAGTGTGCAGCACCACCCTCCCGCCCACAAATATATGCACATGCAGGAGTGAAAAAACTATTTATTTGTGGGTTCCGCGGTGATGCTGCGTACTGCATTAAAACTAGCAATCTAGTTTGGCTGAATTCTGTACTAAATGTTGTATTAGCATTTTTGTATCAACTGTTTGTTTAAAAATCATCGAGGTCCCATTTTTTAACGGTCATTTCATAGACGTTTCTTCGCTAATCCTTTGAATATATCCTGAATTGCTCTGTAAAAATATTTACTTGGATATATAAACTATAGAAAAATATGATTAGGATTGTACGTTATTAATTAATAATCTCTTCCCTATCAGTCTCTTCTCCAAATAGTAAAAATTTAAGTCGCTTTTCGCGTCTCTCTGTTTTTCCGCTTATTTCTTCTAAATTAATCAATGGACTTTGATGCGATTTTCACCTTAATTTAGGTAATTTCTTCCGGAAAGTTTTAATCTATAACACGTACCCGAACGACGCCAGGGTGGGTCGCTAGTTGGTCATAAATGGCAAAACGAAAACTAAATGATTAACGCTAACAAGCGCTTTTATGCTAAAAGCGCTTGTTAGCGTTAATCATTTAAGTAGTACATTTAAGTAAGACGTGGCAGAATTCACCTGAACATTATTTAAATATATTATGAAAACGAAATTTCAGGTCAGATAAAAGCCGAACCGAAAAATATATTTTCTTAAACAATAAATTGCCATATTGAAGCCAGAGGAAGATTATTATAAATACTTTCTATTTTTGTCTAACATGACAGAACGTACTGAAGAAAATATGTGTGCCAATTTTTATATGAAGCTTTATAGGTAGGTACCTACTTTCTCCCACATTTATTGTTATTTTACAGAGATAACAAAAATCAGTTATTGTTATTTTGTAGTTTTTTTTCCTTTTGGTAAGTACATATTTTTTTAATAATTTCCTCGTTCTGATTTGTGCCAAACTCATGAAAACATTATATTTTGGTATTATTGTGCTATAATATGTTATATGTAAGTAGTTATGCAGTGATAGCCCAACGGTTGAATAGAAGGCAGGTTTCCATGCGGGTCTAAGCTCAAACCGGGTCTAAGCTCAAACCCGGCCCGCACTTTTGACTTTTCGAAGTTTTCAGTGGTGTGTGTACCAGCGTGCTAGACTAAGACCTAAACCGTTCACATTATGAGAAGAGAACCTGCTGGGCACCAGTGGGACAGTCAGAGGCGGACTAGCAATCTTGGCCGCCCTAGGCCGTGTAGTACCATCCGCTCTAAGTCATGTAGTACCAGCCGTCCCTTTCTCAGCTCCATTGCTGAGCTAAGATTTTTTTTTCGCGCTTGGCGATCCCCTCTTATTCGGCCGCCCTAGGCCCGGGCCTAGTCGGCCTTAGGGTAGTCTGCCTCTGTGGACAGTAATGGCCTGATTATGCTTATGATTATGTACTGAATTGAGTATTTTTTAAAACAAATGTAAATAGATTTATTTAACAAAAACAAAAAAAATTGAGAGAGTGTCATCATCAATCATCAACAGGCTCGGCATTCTCTAATGTTTATAATTTTGCACTACTATTTTACGTCACTGCGCAAATTATTGCGCTGATTTTACGTTACCGCAAAACTTTAGCGACACTATTGCGTCGTTTTGCCAAAATTTGCAGCCTCGCCTAGATACAGCAGAGAGAACGAGAGAACAAATGCTAGATAGAAATACACTCGAGTATGAAATACTAAACAATCCGAACTCGTGGTCACCGCATGGCGCCTGCACTCACCACAACTCGTAAATGAAAACGCTTCGTTGCATCTCACGTAACCATTGTTATTGGCTTCAAAATAAACGTAAGACTGATATTTTTATTTAACAGGCTCGGCATACTCTAATATTTTTAATTTTGCACTACTATTTTACGTCGCTGCGCAAATTATTGCGCTAATTTTACGTTACCGCAAAACTTTTGCGAAACTACTGCTACATTTTTGCCAAAATTCGCAGCCAGATCCACGAGAGAGAGCGAGGGACCGAATTCTGGATAGAAATACACATGAGTATGAAATACTAAACAATCCAAACTCGTGGTCACCGCACGGCGCCTGCACTCACACACAACTCGTAAATGAAAACGTTACGTTGCATCATACGTAACCATTGTAATTGGCCTCAAAATAAACGTAAGAATGATATTTTTATTTAACAGGCTCGACATACTCTAATATTAATAATTTTTCATTACTATTTTACGTCACCGTGGCGCAAATTATTGCGCTGCTTTTACGTTACCGCAAAACTTTTGCGACACTAATGCGTCGTTTTGCCAAAATTTGCAGTCTCACGCAGATACAGCAGAGAGAACGAGAGAACAAATGCTAGATAGAAATACAGTATAAAATACTAAACAATAAGTACGAACTCGTGGTCAATTCACGACGCCGGCGCCTGCACTCACACACAACTCGTGAATGAAAACGTTTCATTGCATCATAAGTAACCATTGTTATTGACTTCAAAATAAACGTAAGAAATTTTCCACTACTATTTTACGTCACTGCGCAAATTATTGCGCTAATTTTACGTTACCGCAAAACTTTTGCGACACTATTGCGTCGTTTTGCCAAAATTTGCGCCCTCACCGAGATACAGCAGAGAGAACGAGAGAACAAATGCTAGATAGAAATACACTCGAGTATGAAATACCAAACAATCCGAACTCGTGGTCACCGCACGGGCGGCGCCTGCACTCACACACAACTCGTAAATGAAAACGTTACGTTGCATCACACGTAACCATTGTTATTGGCTTCAAAATAAACCCAGTCATGATCCATAAATATTGCATTTCTTGCTGAACGACCTTGGTTACTTTGTAACGGTTGATAGTAACCTAGTTCAGGACTTATTTGAGGTGATGAAGTCAGGTTATTGTGCAATGAATGATGCATGTTGCGGTTAGGTACAGTTGATGATAATTAAATCATGGAAAATGACAATATTGTGGTGATTCTGTATAATTAAGACGTGTCGTAACTAAGAATGGAATGAATACAAGAAATAAGGAAGGATTTTTCGAAATTCAATCCTTATGGGAGTTAAATAGAGGATGAAAGTTTGTATGGAAAATCGTCACTTAATGGTATGTCTACATCCGTGCGCTTTCATGTTCATCTTGCGCTTTCAACTTTTAATTCCTCTTGCGTCAAGCGCATGCAATATTGATTGCCATAAGACGCATGTAGCTTATCGTCTACACCGGTGCGCCTCGGTCAGTCATCAGTCGACATACAATAGACGGATTAGCGTGCGCTAGGGGCATGCGCTTTTGTCGAACTAGTATTAAGGCATGCGCATAGCATGCGTTACGGCGCTTCACGCATGCTTCAGACGAAGACGCAAGATGAACGTGAAAGGGCACTGGTGTAGGCATAACTTTACGGGTTCAAAATTTCACGCAAGCGAAGCTGCGGGCAAAAGATAGTATTTTATAATGATTTGTTTTCAAAATAGGTACAAAAATAAAACATAAATGTAAAAACAATCAAAAATGCGGTGTGTATGAAAGTATTTGTATACATGTATGTGCATGTGTGTGTGTCTGTCTGTGGGTCTGTGTGTGGGTGAGTAATTAGACTATAGGTATGAGTTTTTAGGAATTACACTAGAACGTAGGTACATGACAGCTTCTGTCGTAGTTGGTTTTGAAGTCTAGCTTGAAATGATGCCAAAATAAGCTCATTATGATACTAGATTAGTTGGAAATGGGGTACCTACTAATCCGCAGATCACTTATAGTATTCCTAATGACTGTTTTAAAGAAAACGTTAAAATTTCAAAATTCGTTAAAAAATATATTCTGAATGCTTTTTAGGGTTCCGTACCCAAAGGGTAAAACGGGACCCTATTACCACAATAGACATATAAGCTAAAGCAGTACTTCAACTACCTACAATCGTCCGATTTGACACACTCACTGTAATGTAACAGACGGCCCCAAGGATCTCCTAAGAGCACGTCTGCTACACCAGTTGTGAAGAATGTGTAGAGCATTCAATACCTAGTAGTGTACTTAACAATAATAAGATGGTTATAGAATAAGAGGCAGGACTGCGTCACGTCCCTTGGAGTAGTCAGCGAGTTCCTTCTTGTCGTTACGGCGTCCGTCGATGGCCCACACAGCCATCTGGTAGAAACCGGCGGCAGCAAACAGACCGGCTGTAGCATTTAGTCATAGTCATTAGTAGACGTAGACGACAGCCGGTCCGATCGCCGATCTCGTACGCGTAGCAGGAGACGAAGTGTAACAGAAGGAAGAAGGGGTTACCCTCGGGCACCGGAATGCATCTCACTTTGGTACCATGGTAGCGCAGGTTCTTGGATAGTATGTGGCTGCTCAGGTTGTCCAGCTCACATCATGCTCACATAAGATAAGTCCTCCTAGTCCACGTAGAAGCAGGTGATACAGGAAGCAGTGTACAGGGAATGGTTGATGTGATGGCATACCACATATGTATAATTAAACGGCCAGTTGCTTTTAGATCTGTGTATATTATATACATATACAGACAATAATCAAATTAAATAGTCGTTTATCAAAATTCACTTCCATCGTCCTCGCAAAACAAATCCAAAGTCAAGTCTCTCTTTAAATCCTATCTGTCATTATTAAAAAAAGTATCAAATATAAAAATGGCCAGTAGGTAGGTGAATGACTATGAAGGTGATACTACATTACCCCAAAAACCCGGAAAAAAAAATTTTTTACTTAGAAAAACAATTTTTTTTCAATCTATAAATTTAGAGGTTAGGAATATATTACCTTGCCACATACATTCATCATTCTGTCAAAACAATCAAGCACTCACACTTACAGAGGGAGGGGATATGGCTCACGACTACTTTGAGATCAATGGCGCATACTCCACAAGGATATATTTGAGATAATGAAGGCTTATTTTTAGGGTGTCATAACCCGCACCGCTTAGAAAACCCAAAGAAAGATTATAGATAATGAAGGCTTATTTTTAGGGTGTCATTACCCGCACCGCATAGAAGAGAATAGATAATAGATAAATAATAGATAATGAAGGCTTGTTTTTAGGGTGTCATTACCCGCACCGCATAGAAGAGAATATAGTAGATAAGGAGGGAAAGATAGTAAAGAAAAAAAAAGAATGGGGATGATAGCCACGTGATGTAAAAAAAAAGCCAAATAGTTCCCAATAATGAAATGAAATGAGATGATTACAGTACAGTATTATAAAAAAACAATATAGAAAAACAGAATATACAATTTAAAAACATAACGAATTAATAAAGAATACAAATGACAGATAGGAAGTACAAATGGTACAGATTATGGTGCTGCATTCCTGTTTGTGAGCAAGTAAGGTGAATAGAAAGTTATCAAAAAAAAAAAAAATAAGTAAACAGTAAAAAGTATGCAAACCCAAGTTTAAAAATAACTTCTAACTCGTTTCATCGTGAAGTGATGAATGTAGTACTATTCAATGTTAGTAGTAGTAGTAGTGTAGTAGTAGTAGTGTAGTTAGTAATTACTAGTAGTAGTAGTGTAGTTAGTAATTACTAGTAGTAGTAGTGTAGTTAGTAATTACTAGTAGTAGTAGAGTAGTTAGTAATTACTAGTAGTAGTAGAGTAGTTAGTAATTACTAGTAGTAGTAGAGTAGTTAGTAATTACTAGTAGTAGTAGTGTAGTTAGTAATTACTAGTAGTAGTAGAGTAGTTAGTAATTACCAGTAGGAGTAGTAGTAGTAGTTTAATGTTGTAAGAGTATGAAGAGTGTACTACGTTCGAGTAATGTTTGAAGTATATTGTAAGTACAAGGCGATTCGAAAAATAGTTCGAAAAATATTCGTACGTGCAAGTAAGTTTTTAGAATTAAAAAAAAATCTTTAAGAAGGTTTAATTCCAACTTAAAAGATCAAAAGAGTTCGCAATTAACCATAAAGTTGTCAAACTCAAAAGAAAAATAAATACGTCAATATAATATGACATATTCACGTTGACATATTATATGTCAATATTCTAAAATAAATAATGAGTTATTTTTATAAGAAAATAAAACTCAGTATTTTATTTTTGTAAAACTTTAAATTAAACGTACGAATCGTAAGTATGAAGGAAATATGTAGGTAAGATAACCGTTCTACACAGAAATAAAACCACACAAATATTCCTAATAGTGAGTAGCGATAACGATAGAAGAATTTATTTTTATAAGAATATTGCGGTAGACGCAATTAACTAGGCTAGCTAAGCTACAACTTGGGTTTACTACAACCAACCAACAAGGTAGAAAGCATAATCATCTACAGCAAAAATGTTAAGTCACCTTACAGAATAGCAAGATGAAACGTAGAGCGTAGAGTATGTAGGCTCACCAGAATGCAACACAATATCTCTGAAAAGACAAGTAAATGTTAAGGCCAGGTTAGGAAGGGAGGGAAAAGAGTAAAAATAGAGTACAAAT
Organism: Amphipyra tragopoginis; assembly: GCA_905220435.1. Taxonomy (NCBI): domain Eukaryota; kingdom Metazoa; phylum Arthropoda; class Insecta; order Lepidoptera; family Noctuidae; genus Amphipyra; species Amphipyra tragopoginis. The sequence continues at coordinate 4,770,437 of HG991997.1, read as the reverse complement.
AGAGATAATAGAGGCCGAAAGAATATCCAAACTATACAATTCGTAGCTGAATTATTTTTGAATTTAGAGGAGAGGGAGGGGTTCAGACAAAGTTGGGCGCCAAACTGTAATGTAACAGACGGCCCCAAGGATCTCCTAAGAGCACGTCTGCTACACCAGTTGTGAAGAATGTGTAGAGCATTCAATACCTAGTAGTGTACTTAACAATAATAAGATGGTTATAGAATAAGAGGCAGGACTGCGTCACGTCCCTTGGAGTAGTCAGCGAGTTCCTTCTTGTCGTTACGGCGTCCGTCGATGGCCCACACAGCCATCTGGTAGAAACCGGCGGCAGCAAACAGACCGGCTGTAGCATTTAGTCATAGTCATTAGTAGACGTAGACGACAGCCGGTCCGATCGCCGATCTCGTACGCGTAGCAGGAGACGAAGTGTAACAGAAGGAAGAAGGGGTTACCCTCGGGCACCGGAATGCATCTCACTTTGGTACCATGGTAGCGCAGGTTCTTGGATAGTATGTGGCTGCTCAGGTTGTCCAGCTCACATCATGCTCACATAAGATAAGTCCTCCTAGTCCACGTAGAAGCAGGTGATACAGGAAGCAGTGTACAGGGAATGGTTGATGTGATGGCATACCACATATGTATAATTAAACGGCCAGTTGCTTTTAGATCTGTGTATATTATATACATATACAGACAATAATCAAATTAAATAGTCGTTTATCAAAATTCACTTCCATCGTCCTCGCAAAACAAATCCAAAGTCAAGTCTCTCTTTAAATCCTATCTGTCATTATCAAAAAAAGTATCAAATATAAAAATGGCCAGTAGGTAGGTGAATGACTATGAAGGTGATACTACATCACACAGACGCACTTCAACAAGACAAATAAGGTAGGTATTTTTGGGATGCAGTTCCATACAAAAACAAAAAACTACTCAGTATACAGAGCGTGTCTGTGTGAGTGTTTCAATTCTTGAGATTATAGTAAGTTGAGGTACTGCTTTAGCTTATATGTCTACTGTACTATTATATTACTAAGGCTCCGCTGTCCGTCTGTCACCAGGCTGTATCTCATGAACCGCGATAGTTAGACAGTTGAAATTATCACAGATGATGTATTTCTGTTGCCGCTATAACAAAAAATACTAAAAAACAGAATAGAATAAATATTTAAGGGGGCTCCCATACAACAGACATGATTTTTTTGCCGATTTTATAGATAATGGTACGGAACCCTTCGTGCGCGAGTCCGACTCGCACTTGGCCGATTTTATTTTAGTTTTTTCAAAAATCCACACTTTGGTTACGAAATCAGAAAATGGAGCTTCTGATCCGTGACCCCAAATTTGACCTAAAATGTACACACAGCTGATCATAGCTGAGGATAGAAAAGATTTTAGAGTTTTTTATGAAACCTTTGAACAGCTCATCATCATCTGCCTAGCCTTTTCCCAACTATGTTGGGGTCGGCTTCCAGTCGAACCGGATGCAGCTGAATATCAGTATTTTACATGGAGCGACTGCCTATCAGACCTCCACAACCCAGTACCTGGGTAATACGATACTTTTGATAAGACTGGTTGTCAGACTTTCTGGCTTCTGACCAACAGTAACGACTGTCAAAGATCTACAAATGACAAGCCGGGACCAACGGCTTTACGTGCTTTCCGAGGCACGGAGGAAACTCGCTATGGTAAATGGTCACCCATCCACAGACCAACCTCGGCAAGCGTGGCTTAACCCGGAAGATCGGTCTATGCGGCTGTAATTATTTTAGCCACGAGCTCCTCCATTTTACAAGAAACCTTTGAACAGCTATTTTTCTTAAAGTATTGACTTTTGGGGAAAGTGGAACAACAAAATTTATTTTTTATTATGGCATGTCTACACCAGTGCGCTTTTACGTTCATCTTGCGCTTTCAACTTTCAATTCCTCTTGCGTCAAGCGCATGCAATATTGATTGCCATTGACGCATGCAGCTACATCGTCTACATCGGTGCGCATCGGTCAGTCGACATACAATAGATGGATTAGTATGCGCTAGGGGCATGCGCTTTTGTCGAACTAGCATTAAGGCATGCGCTATGGCGCTTCAGGCATGCGTCAGACGAAGACGCAAGATGAACATGAAAACGCACTGGTGTGGACATAGCTTTTTAGGTACACACTTTTGGACTAACTTCGTATAACATCGAAGTGAAACTTTACACTCTCACACGTTTGCAATATTTTTACTGATATGATTCAGTCTTCACTAAATGACGCATTTCACCGAACAGTACCCCAAGTGTGAGTTTTTTTCGTTAACTACAGTAGTTGCGTCACGACAAAAATGTATGAAAATTTAGGCAGCACCTCTAGCGGCGAATAGCGAGACTAAAAAACGAGAGTGCGAGTTTTTTGACACTTACTATAGTAATCTATTCGTAAACCTCGAAACTATAGTGGGTGTAGATTACTATCCGTCCTGTAGTTTTGCTGTAGTTTACTTACAGTTTACCAAAATTTTGCGAGTGTGAGCTGCAAATTTGACATTTGGTGTAGTTACAGCTGTCAACGATACTATAAATACTGTAGTTTGTCAGTCACTTTGATTTCCAAGGTGAAAGGCTTGTTTACTATAATAGTTTTGCAATTTTCGTTATTTATTCATAGTTCGTGTCATAAATTATGCCAATGTGTATTTTTTCCTGCTTGGAGCATGTTCGTGGCCTACCAGGCAAAAGAACAAAGTGTTCGGATTCGAACATTTATATTGGAGTTTTCGTGGAGTGTCTTGAAAACGTACTATAGTCTGAGTAGATTTAACAAGTAAAGACGGATCACGCTCATGATTTCTTCAAACGCTACTAGACAAGCCATTACAAGTAAGTTTTTACATTTTTATTATGTACAGTATCAAATGCACATAGGTAGTAGTAAAAGTGCAATACAAGCCTACACAATGTGTTCATATCATTCAGGCTATTTATGATAGTAAATACACGTTATCATGGTACCTGCTTTTCAACCGCTTCAAATAGCGGTATTGATAAGGCTGCCAAAATCATTACTCCCGACAAACGAATTAGTGATTGCAATTATAACCAGCCCTCAGGAGTAGGTATGCTGTGCGGCTGTGACCCATCTTTTTGAATTATAACCCTAAGAGCAAGCTCCTACCTACCACTATGACAGTCATATTAGTTAATTATTTTGGTTTTAATATACTTAGGTATAGTTAAAAAGAAAAATCTTACTAATGTACATGTTTTTACTTTTACTTTTAGATCACGGTGAATGTGAATAGCAGTCGACACTACCTATGATAAGAACTAGAAGATCTTCTTGGTTGCAGAGATTCAATCATTTCAAATCGAGAAAGATTCTACCGAGGTTTCTATCAATAAAAACATAGCGGCGATATTTTTTTGTAATTTCTTTAATATCAGATTTAAAAAAAACATGTCTTATGATACAATCAAGTAAATTCTTATTCCCAAATTATTCTAGTTTTATTCCTATAGTTACATCGAAATGCTATAGGAAAGATAGGTACGAACAACAATATAAAATAAAAGCATTTCTAGGCAGGCTTCAAATGTAACTTATAGACTATTGAAGTCCACTGCTGGATCTAACAGGTTTCTTAAGTTACACCACTACACCTAATTCTGCACTCAACATCACTGCGCTCGACTTTGTTACATCTTTACGAGAGACAAGGAGATTGCATGTTTCCAGCCCTCCTCGCCCACATTTAAATGCATATGGATCCATCTTCCATTCATCCTGATAGGTAGGTATATCAGTTTGATTTTACGCGCTTTTGCGGAAGAACACCAAAATTGTAAATCAGCCTTCTTCTAAACATTCACCGTTAAAATATACCTGAAGTATTAATGATAAGCTCCAAAAGATAATTTCTTATTATTTACCTATAAGCATGGACGTATAAAAAAGATATATAAGATTTCATATTAGAGCATTCTGTGACAGCGAATGACGTATTTGTTTGACAGTCATCTAGAATATTTTTGGTTGAGATTTTTAGGGTTCAGTAGTAAAATATAGAAAAACGTTAGATTTCGTCGTTTGTCACAGGCAGATTAGTTTGACTCTTGATTTCTATATTTATAAGTTAGAAAATTATAAATGATGATAAAGGAAGACGCCATACTTCAAGCTATTATAATGAAGCCAATAATGTTTTGAACATCTTTAATTTAGCATAGAAACATGTATACAGGCTGGAAACGTTAAGTGTCAACAGGCAATTAATTTGTTATTTTTACAGATATTGCCATACTGTCAGCTAATATTAAAACTAGCTTGCCTACGAAATAAAATGGCATAAATATCTTAACGAAATTAAATTGCTATTATGTTCAAAATTTAATTTACTTTTCCCTTTTTTTTTCTATTGGACTGCTGTAGGTGGTCCTAGGGGACCCTTCCTACGTAACCGGGCAGTTATTGGCGAAACCTGAAGGGTCTCCAGCCAATGGGGGGAGGAAGTAAAATACTTAACCTAAGCTAACTACTTGTACTACACTAACATCATGACTACCTGCAACAACAGCACTAAGGGCGACCCCTACTGGGACTCGGACCTCGGCTTAGGGCGTTGCTGGCGGGGGCTTATGGGGGGGAGACAGCTTGATGAGGGCTGAATTATCGGTGTGACTGCGGAGTCTGAAGAGACGACCGGCTCTACAACGGGAGAGCACGGTGGATTGTGACTGACGGCGGTGGGACGTCGCGACGGGCCTCGTCGGCGAGGACGGTATGCCGGACGGCGGCGGACGTTGTGTATTGTGCTCGCGTTTACTCGCCTCCTGGAGGAGGGTTATTTCGTCATCGGGTTCTAAAAGTGTGTGCCTGGGACGGCGAACTTTACTTATGAGAGAGGGACTGTAGTCAGCCGCTGCGGCGACTAGGGGGTTCGGATGGAGGGATTTTATTTACACTGCGCCCATGCCTTAAGTACGAAAAGCAATCTGTTTGAAAGATTATTCCATAATTATACGTAACATCATTAAACTTTGAACTGATATTGGAACTTGGCAACCAAATGAATAAAACATCACCAATGCCTTTTTAAAACAAAAGAAAATAAAATACTAAAAAATGTGGGAGTGCGAAAAATTAACAGTTATTTGGTGTAAGGTTTTATTTTGAAAAAATATTAATGTCGCTTTATGCAGTAAGCAACCAAGTTTCGATACGAGTTTTTTTTTTAAATAACTTTATTTTAGCCGAATAATCCCATAAAAACCGTATTTTGCGCATAATGTATTGGCGATGTAAAAATAAAATTTTGGTCATAAAGCGATTAAATTAAAAAAAGATTGTAGTGTCACTTTGCTCCTTTGGCAACTTAGATTTGATATTAGCCTTACATTTTTCAATACTTAAATAATCGCCTGGTGTCACTTAACGTTTCCACCCTGTTCATAATTATTATTCTATTATGTATTGATAGCCGGTACTTCTCATTTGTAACGAAAACTGTACACTGCACAATTATTATTAATAACGTGTAGTATATTATTTGGGTATCTAGGTTGCGAATTAATAAGTTACATAATTCTTGGAATTGCTATACGGAATTTCACTTTATGCATGGTCACACACTTAACGAAAGGATAAACTATAAACTCCATGGTATTTCGTGGGAAGAGACAATTTGAATGATGAACTATAGTGTGGCTAAAGTAAGTAGCATTCTTTTATGTTTAATATACTTCACCAAAGTTGTCTGTTTAAATAGGTCGTAGTATAAACTTACGAAAACAGGCCTAGTGATGTCCTTAACTATCGAGGCTGTAGAAAAGGCACAGTAAAGGCAGTGAGGAAACTACACAGTAAACTGTAATAGTAATGAGACTCGCACTCGCACGTTACGATTCGAAAGATAGTTTATAGTAACCTCGATTGACGGAATAGTTACGAAAACGTGTAGAAAACTACACAACTCACACTTGGGGTACAGATTGCAAGAAGATAATGTTGCAAAACTTTTGTGGTATTCATGAAATCGTGGTGAATAAAATTCTAAAGTGTAGTGGAGAGCGTTGAAAGAGAAAATTGTTTTCTTAGGCAATTTATAGTGCAGTAACTTCTGAGTGCAGCTTTGTGGATGAGAGATCCGGGTGTGTCATTGAATTTATTTAAAAAAGTGAAAAAGTGTAGTTGGGCAGCTGTTTGTATAAAAGACGTAATCGTTCAGGGGTGATTCTATCATTACAGTTATAGTTAATATCGGTATGTCAGGATTGCGAGCAAGGTAAATGTAGTAAATAAAACCAACATAGACTCTCCACCACTGAGAGTACTTGTATTTGGGTTAGTGTTAGTAACATGAACTAGATCACATTAAAATACTTTACACAATTACTACAAGTTACAAGATCATAAAATAAGGACAAGCTAGTCAGATATAAAAGATCAGACTTCTTCAGCTGATCAAGTTCACACCGATAATTCAGCCCTCATCAAGCTGTCTCCTCCCCCTTAAGCCCCCGCCAGCAACGCCCTAAGCCGAGGTCGGAGTTCCACTAGGGATCGCCCTTAGTGCTGTTGTTGCAGGTAGCCATGATGTTGGTGTAGTACAAGTAGTTAGCTTAGGTTAAGTATTTTACTCCCCCATTGGCTGGAGACCCTTCAGGTCTCGCCAATAACTGCCCGGTTACGTAGAAATGGTCTCGAAGGAAAACCTACAGAAGACCAATAGAAAAAAAAAACAGCTGATCAACACAGAATGCCCCGCTTCGTCGAATGACCACCGCCTTTATAACATCGGGTAGATTGATCCATATCGACGACCCTTCCTGTGTCAACGTTGCCCAGTGCTACCCGCTACCGATAACATTTGTGTATTTTAAAATCACCGCGGCACCGATTCGCTAAATTTTTATACGTCAACGAGGGATTTAGCGCGAAAATAGTAAAAACGGGGCAAAGATTTTACTTTCATCGTATATTAGGGTAAAATATCAATGTGCATCGAACTCAACACTACCGGAAGGTATCATTCTCTATTTTTGTGTATACCTTCAGGGCTAAAATATCCTTAGCGTAACTTGTGCCGCGTACTGCGCAAGATAAGCGACGCAACGACCAAAGTTACCAAGAATAAAATGTTTCCTCATCACGACTATTAAATGTTTGTAAAAAAACCGGTCAAGTGCGAGTCGGACTCGCGCACGAAGGGTTCCGTACCATTATCTATAAAAAAAGCAAACAAAGCACGTATTTTATCCTATTTTTTAGTAAGTACTTATTTGTTGTTATAGCGACAACAGAAATACATCTTTTGTGAAAATTTCAACTGTCTATCTATCACGGTTCATGAGACACAGCCTGGTGACAGACGGACGGACGGACAGCGCAGTCTTGGTAATAGGGTCCCGTTTTACCCTTTGGGTACGGGACCCTAAAAACGGGACGAAGATTTTACTTTCATCGTATATTAGGGTAAAATATCAATGTGCATCGAACTCAATACCACCGGAAGGTATCATCTTCTAATTTTAGATACCTTCAGGGCTGAAATACCCTTACCGTAAATTTTGCCACGTACTGCGCAAGATAAGCGACGCAACGACTAAAGTTACCATGAATAAAATGTTTCCTCATCATGTCTATTAAATGTTTCGAAAAAAAGATAGAAGACAAAAATAAAAAAAAAAACTTCTTATTCTTACACTTCGCTTTCCCGGCTTGCCGTTGAATTTCGGGACATCCTGTATTATTAACACTAATTTTTGCCCGCACCTTCGTTTGCGTGAAATTTTGAACCCGTTAAGTGACGATTTTCCATACAAACTTTCATGCCCTATTTAACTACCTTCGGGGGTTGAATTACGAAAAATCCTTCCTTATTTCTTGTCTACGATATAAAGGGAACCTCTGTCTGGGAGCCCTCTGACAGAAGGAGAGGTCTGTCAGGGGCTGGCGGACCGAGGCCTGCCGGAGTTGCGGTGCATGCAGCTGCGAATCTCGTGACCCCGGCCAAGGGTCAGGAGAAGGAACACCGTGGGTTTTTAGCCGGTAAGAGTCCGGCATAACCCTTCGCCTTCCCCAGGCGAAGGGTATACATGAGGATTTTAAAACGAAAAAAAAAATGTATTCGCCATTCAACGGCAGGGGGTTCGCGACAAGATTTACGTAATGGTGGCTTAATGACTGGCAGGCACGTGCGGCACACATGGTGGCGATTTGTTTTCGCACTTTATTTGCTACCTTTTATTGAAATAAAAACCTTATTTTCTTCAACAGTCTAGTTAAGGGGTTCGCTGTCACCTAGAAACTTTAACAGGGTTCGTGGAGCCGAAAGTTACCCTGCACTAGAGGAGGGGCAGCAGCGTTCTCTGAGTACTTTAACAACCATACTGCGATCGCCAACCCACCTGCCAAGCGTGGCGATTATGGCAACCCCCCCCCCCCCCTCACAACATGGCTTGGGGAGGCCTATGTCCAGCAGTGAACTTCTTTCGGTTGAATGATGATGATGAAGCGGACAAACAGACAGACATTAAAAGCGACTTCAATTTATACTATTTCGAGATTAAAGAAGATTATAAAAATAAATTATAACATCATGCCTGTATTCCCCGAAGGACTGGGCAGAGGTGTATTATGAAAAATATTTCATGAAAATTAAATGATACTCAAAAAATTACTCATTCATGAGTCGACAGTTGTTAGCCCAATTTTTATGAAAGTATTTGGGTCAGACTATCCATCGTTCGTGTGAGATGACACAACGTGTATCATAGAGATACGGTAGGTACGTACACTGATGGATTTATTATTTTATTTGTTTATTTTGGAGATCCATGCCTCTGGTTGGGTGTCTCATAGTAAAGGAGGGGCTATGAGAGGCTTGTGGGTAATATGGCAACCGCACAGACCGATAATGTTGAATTACCCCTGACTTTATTAAATCGTTTTTTTATTCCCGTGTAAGGCTACAATTTAAAACATCCTCCCACACGCTGAGAATAAGCGCTTTATAAACGTATGTTATTAATATTAACTGCGCTATAATGTTTTTTGTCCCGAAAGTCGAAAAAAACAATTCCTTAATCAATTTACTCAACCCATACGAAGACGGGGCGGGTCGCTAGACGCTACTTATGGATAAAGATTGATATCCCGTGCGGGCTAGAATATAAAACATCCTCTCGCACGTCGGGAATAAGCGCGTGTACAACACGCGCGAATATCCGTGGTTTCCATCGGTCATCGCCCGTGGTCATCGCAATATCCTGGATTTGGTCAATAGATAGGTTTTTCCCCGTGTGAGGACGGGCTAGGATATAAAACTTCCTCATCGCACGCTGGAAATAGACGCGTGATGTAAGATTCAACAAAACCCAGCATGCTTGGTGGTAGGATCTACAGGGACCGCCTGGCTAGCTACCGCCCTCACATTCAAGTCCTGCGCTAAGCAGTTTACTGTGTTCCGTCGTGTGTATGTGAGAACTACTCGTACAGTGGTATAGGGAAATCCCTCTATATCTCTGTTACTTGGATTCGTGTGCTCCACCTTAGACCCTGTCTGCTCTTGCCATCAGGCACAGCTAGGGTCAAATGCGACCATGTCAAAGAATAAAACTCTGCAACTTGGGCCGTGAATTATGATCGCAAGAGAAATTCAGTTTCACATTCACGCATATTCAGGTATTTTCGATATAAACCCAGAGTTCAATGAAATGCTCATCATCATTAAGGTCGTCACTGAAAATCAGCGTTGCTGAAGCATTTTGAGAAAATTAATCCCAATGCTGCCACAACACAGCAGTATAGTGATAACCCATTCAATGCGACGCATTTCTGTATTTTTAATCTACTATACTGTTCAATGAAGGATGAGTCCTGACATAGCGGTCATTTAGTAAATTGTAGTCATAAGTATCAATAAGGTTTAATGAGACTGTTATCGAAAAAACGTAAGTGACGTAAACTTTGTTTTAATTTCTTTGGCTGGTAACGTTTTGTAGAGAAATGTCAGGACGTTGAAAATGGTATAATAGTTTAAGGTATACAGGGGGCCAATTCTCCTAAAATAAATTGTTGCCAAACGCAATCGAACCACAACCGTCAGTCAGTTTTTGTTTTCGAAAACTTTCAAAATGATTGATTTTGTTTTTTGTGTCAAACAATTTGATAGCTTTTGAAATTGAGAACTGTCTGAATGAACGGTTCGGCCTTGGTTCGGTTGTGATTTATTAAGATTTATTTTAGGAGAATTAGGCCCCAGGGGGTCAATTCTACTAACAGAAACTTTTATCAATTGCAACTTAATCGTTCATTCAGACAGTTTTCGTTTACGAAAGCTGTCAAAATGTTTGGTTTTGTTTTTGTTGTCAAATAATTTGATAGTTTTTGTAAAGGAAAACTGAATAAACGATTCAGATAAAAGTTTCTGTTAGTAGAATTGGGATCCAGGGTGCTTTTTAATTATTATTTTTCACGTTACTGATACTCCTTTTGGCATTATAGTTTGTAGTGTGTCGTTTTGCAAGCTGAATGCATTAATTTTATTTCTCTTTCTTATCTTCACAAAGCCTATACATGACACAAGATTTACCAAACTCTTTTACACGTACAAAAATATTTCCTCTACAGACGAGTACCTATGTAAAGTGTTAAATTAAATAAAGGGTGCTTATGTAATTAGCTCTGATAAGGTCGGCCTTGTATAGGGACGGCTGCATAACTTATCAAATATAGCGTCTGCCTGCTAATTGCCTTATCTGATTAATAAAATACCTTTGTCAAGGCTTAGATATTGTGTATGCACAGGAAATTACGTTTTGGAGGTAATTAGGAATGTTTACATGAATATTAGATAGAGGTCATTTTGGGAACAGTGCGTGCAAAAGCAAAGACGCTTTCGTGTGTGTGCAAGGAAAACCCCCACTGAAAATCAGTGCTGGGTGTTTGACCCTTTCGGCATGGGCATGCTCGACAGCATGTAGTATCACCTTCATGATCGTCATCTTCACCGACTGGCCATTTTTATATTTGATACTTTTTTATTGATGACAGATAGGGATTCTAATTGAGATTTTTTTTTGGGACGATGGTGATTTCTTTTGATACGATTGTCTGTTTTATTTTATATTGATATACCTATGTTATAAACTGAAATTTGGAATATGTCTATATCAGAACAGTTTTTGATATTTTACTGAAATGAAGCGTATCAAGTCAAATAAAAAGTATTTGTGGAATTTCTACGTGTTTCCCTTGGTGTTATTAACAGCTGTGGCATGTTATCCAACTGGAAAGCCAGATAAAGAAGCTGTGCCCGTCGGTAACCCCTTCTCCCTTCTTTTCACTTCGTCTCCTGCCCTACCTACACTTGTGAGATCGGCGATCGGACCTGTTGTCGTCTACGTCTACTACTATGACTACGACTAAATGCTACAGCCGGTCTGTTTGCTGCCGCCGGTTTCTATCAGATGGCTGTGTGGGCCATCGGCGAGCGCCGTGACTACAGGAAGGAATCTCGCTGACTACCCCAAGGGACGTGACGCTGTCCTGCCTCTTATTCTATAACCCGTTTTATTATTATTTATGTACTAGGTATTGAATGCCCTACACATTCTTTACAACTGGTGTAGCAGACGTGCTCTCAGGAGATCCTGGGGCCGTCTGTTACATTACAAGCATAAAATGGGAATGTTTTTTTTTTTTATTGGTTTTGCTGTCAATGTGTCCTTGGCTGAATAAAATTTATATTCGATTGCTTTTTTCTTTTTTCAAAAATTGAGCATTTTAGTATGTAGGACAGTTATAATACAAGAGCTTCGCGTCTCCTCTTGTCCCACAAACGCGGCGTCTCCTCTTGTCCCACAAACGCGGGGTCCGAGTGCCTTCGCGTCGTTTAGAAAAGAAAAACCGGCCACTTGCAAGTCGGGCTCGCGCACTAAAGCCCGGTTTCCACCGCGAAAGGGTAATGTGCGGGAAATGGTTAGACGGAACGGGCTCCTTTTTAATGAAATAGGTTTACATTTCCACCAACAAAAAGTTTAATCTGTTGATTTCCACTGCAAAAGGAAAATTAACTAAGCGAGTTCATTTCAACTCTTTCTGTTCGCCCAAACCTTTCCGCCCGACTATTTATTGGTGGTAATACAAGTATGCAGTTTACTCTTGCGAGTTAGACGGAGTCCTTAATGGGTCTGTTCCGCTCGCGGTGGAAACCGGCCTTAAGGGTTCCGCACCACCACTAGTTTTCCTTATTTTTATTATTTGTTGTATAATTATAGAGTATGCATAACAGTCACACCAAGTTTCACGCTTGTATGCATTACCATTTTCATGATAGAGCAGGAACAAAAAACAAATAATGAAAGTGAATGTTGAAACAATGCATTTTTTTTAAAGTTTCGTGAATAGGTAATCTTTAAAATAATAAAAAATCCAAACGGGGTTTGATTTGGATTTTTTATTATTTTTAATGTCTGCCATGATAGAGGCTATAGTAAAACATATTCTGTGGAATTTCAATTAGCGATCTATTACGGTTAAAAAGATACAGCACTGTGACTGTGACAGACAGACGTCCGAACGGATAGACGGCGCCATAGACTTAGTAATAGGATCCCGTTGGCACCCTTTGGGCACGGAACCTTAATTAATATAGGTACCACTTTTTCAGATTTAGATTTATTTTCTTCGTCAGCCTATAAATTTAGAAATGTTCTTTCAAAAACTATCAAAAACTAATATGATTAATAATAACATATCACAACATAACATAACGCCTGTATTCCCCGAAGGGTTGGGCACAGGTGTATAGTACACCCTCATTTCGCCGTTATGTTTAAGTCCCATGTAATAGGGGGCGAGCCTATTGCCGTCAACCAGGCACAAATCCAGAATCCGGACTGCTTCTGAGAAATTCCACACGCAAAAACCCAATAACACTTAGTAGTGATGAAACTTGTTGTTTAATATGTGTATTAACTATTAATACACATTATTTCATTTATTTACTTAACATACATATTTTAAATATTTCTATACAGAGTGTTAACGAAATCGTGTAATTCCTGTAAACCACATGATCTATTAATGGTGTAGATTAACCCCGCACGGGAGTTAGATTGATTAAAAATAAAAATAAACTTTTGTTTCTAAAATAAAATGTTTATGTGATAGAAAATTTCGATGCCATGCATAAATGAATGAAGGCACGGCGACACAGCTGATGGGCACGACTAGTGCGACATCGCTCCGTGCAGTCAGTTAACTTGGGACCCTAAAACTACTCAGATAGAGAATACCATGGTTAATTTCTTGAAAACTCGTTTTTGTTTATTCTGAAAAATACCTATGCAGGGTCAATCAGTGCCACCAGTAGATCACGCAGTTTGAAGGAATTACACGAATTCGTTTACACCCTGTATGTAAAAACAAAAACCATTTAAAAATATACACAATAGTAGCTTATCGCAAATAGGGTCCAAGCTACCGGTGGTCAGGGCCTCAGAGAGAGGAACTTCCTAACAATACGCGCCGTGTCGAGAAGTACCGCTTTCTGTATCAGGCCCTTGATCCAGCCGCCTAACGAGTGCCTAATGAGATGTTGGTCGAGGCTCTTGGCTGTTAAGCTATTGGCCGGAACTACTATCGGCACATTGATTGCTGAATCAACATCACACATGGCGACAACGTCGTGTCACAAGTCATGATAATGTATATTATATCGTTTATACATTTTCAATACATAATTCTAAAATTTTTCAATATTGCACTGTATAAAAAAACATTTAAAAATAAAAAAAAATAGTAGCCCACCAGCATCGGGAACAGGGTCCAAGCTACCGGTGGTCAAGGCCTCAAAGAGAGAAACTTCCTAACAATACGCGCCGTGTCGAGAAGTACTGCTTTCTGTATCAGGCCCTTGATCCAGCCGCCCAACGAGTGCCTCATGAGATGTTGGTCGAGGCTCTTGGCTATTAAGCCATTGGCCGTAACTACTATCGGCACACTGACCGCTGAATCAACATCCCACATGGCGACAACGTCGTGTGGTAAGTCTTGAAAATATATTATCATTGTTTAAAGCATTTTAATACTATACTCGTGCATGTACCTACAAAATTCTAATTATATAAAATATGGGTAACGTAGTTAGTTATGCACTGATCTATTTTCATATAATTTTAGGTAACCATGCATATTGTGTAATTGTTGGTTTTCCCTTGTAAATAAAATTATATTCCGTTTATTCATTCTAAACATAGGTACATATAAATTATATTTTTAAATACATATAAGATCTTAAAAAAAACAATATACATTTAAAAATATAAAAAATAGTAGCCCACCGGCGTCGACAACAGGGCCCAAGCTACCGATAGTCAGGGCTCCAGAGAAAGGAACCTCCTCACTATGCGTGCCGTGTCAAGGAGTAGGTACTGCTTTTTGCATCAAGCCCTTGATCCAGCCGCCAAATTGAAATATATTATTATTGTTGTTTATAGCATTTTAATACCATACTCGTGCATGTACCTACAAAATTTTAATATATAAAATGGGGATAACGTAGTTAGTTACGCACTGATATATTTTTGGTAAAATATGTATGTAATTGTTGGTTTTCCCTCATAACTAAAATAAAATAAAAGCATCCTTTTCTGTGCTAATAATAACATACAGCGAACACCAATCCGTTTTGAGGATGCCGTGTCCATCCTCTTGATGTAATAGTTATTTTGTACTAAATAAATAAAACAAACATCACCACAATTGAGGAATATCTGATCAAAATAGTCACTATTTATCGAACCCTTAATTATGTCACGTTTTATTCTTTTGTAGTTTTGATCAAAATTAAGAATTTTAGGGACATTTTGAAATTCAAGTTTCATTCTCAATTTCATTTTTTTTAATGTGGCTTTTCATAGAGGAATATCCCCTTTTGGTACAGTGTGATATCGGTTATGGATACTATTTAAAAAATTCGAAGCTGAAAGCAAAAAAATTATAATTGGGGAAATGAAAATATCGACTTTCGATCATGCACCCCACATTAAAAGACACGAGTTACGATACACAAATACGTTTGTAATTTGTCAATTTGTTTTGTAATTTGTCAGTCGGGTACCTATCCGGTGACTGACAAATTTTTTCACCACGGCATGAGCTATTCTCGTATAGACTAGATTGACAATGAACTGACACGAGAGTACAGTCTGTTCACCCGTGTTTTGCTTCTTATAATAATATAATTACCTATGCAAGTATTTTAGTTTCTGCTTAGTGACAAACATAATTACCGTTTCGGTTCAGTCATTACTCGACGACACGACACGTTTGGTGTAGTGGCCGGGCCACTGGCTTCTGCGAAACGTGTCGTGGCTTCGATTCCCGCACGGAACAAAAATTTGTATGGCCTACAGATTGTTGTTTCGGGTCTGGGTGTTTATGCATGTGAAGATTTGTGTCTGTAAACGCACCCACGATCATCATCATCATCTGCCTAGCCTTTTCCCAACTATGTTGGGGTCGGCTTCCAGTCGAACCGGATGCAGCTGAATATCAGTATTTTACATGGAGCGACTGCCTATCAGACCTCCACAACCCAGTAACTGGGTAATACGATACTCTTGGTAAGACTGGTTGTCAGACTTTCTGGCTTCTGACCAACAGTAACGACTGTCAAAGATCTACAAATGACAGCCGGGACCAACGGCTTTACGTGCTTTCCGAGGCACGGAGGAAACTAGCGATGGTAAATGGTCACCCATCCACAGACCAACCTCGGCAAGCGTGGCTTAACCCGGAAGATCGGTCTATGCGTCTGTAATTATTTAGCCACGAGCTCCTCCAAACGCGTACTCTGTACTCTGTACGCGTAAACCTGTAACGTGGGTGCAAACGCACCCACGATACAGGAGAAATAATAGGGAGAAGAAAAGAAATTCTGAAAAAAAAAAACAACTGGCTATTGCGATTGGATGACTCAATATCAATACTCAATACATTTATTGCAGTCCACAAGTTAAATAGGTGTTACATTAATTAATTAAGAAATATGTGTGGGCCTCGTCAGGCACGGCAAATGTAGGAGAGAGGAGGAAGTTTAATACTTTTTTTACTTCGTATTAGCATATACTTTATATTATTTATTAGTTTATTTATTTGTATCTCTCTGGGAATCACGGCTCATCTTCCTTGCGGAAGATGTCCGGTCCTTTAGAAGGCATACACGGGGACACAGGTCCAACGCGCAGAGGCCCCTTTGAGAACTTTAATCTTATTTATTTTATTATTACTTTATCTTATTTCACTAATTCAATTGGGTTTTTTGACAATCATATTTGAATTATTATGATTAATTTATTACGGTGGACCTACTAGAGTTAGATATTGGATTTAATTATATGCTTTATTATTTGTAGACTCCTATCAGGTCCAAAACAATAATTTGTGCCTAATAGCAAAAATACCTGTTAATACGACCTACATACTTAACCCTTGAAAATCACATGTGTGATTGTATATGTATACATTTGTACTTAAATAATTATTTCATTAGCGCTTTCGTGACCACACGAAGCAAGCACAAAACCTAACATGCTAACCATATCAGTCAACAACCTTATTTTATATAAAAAAAAAACAAAACGTAAAAAAACACCACACTAGAAACGGAGAGTTCGATACATTTCCGATTAAAAAAAAACAACAGCTGATACAGGCGCAGCCCACGGGCTGAAGTGGAAAGCGATTTCATGGGTCCGCGAGCGGCCGGCTGGTCTCAGTCGACAGTATCCGACCGCGCCGCGAACACGCGTTACTCGCTCCGCAACACACTCGCCGACACAAACACCATCAAATAAATTCGCGAACGATTTTTCGACACAGTTCCCTTGTTTTCCAACTAATTGTGCTACATTAGTGTTACCGTGCTGTGCTTTCGGCAGATCCGACGTTGCTAAGGTAAATAAACCAGCACTAATCCGCAACTTATCGGTTTTGTGTGCTAAGTTATCGGTCAAGACGGTTTTACATATGTTTTTTTATGTATGCTTAAAAACATTGAAGTTTAGTTTCAGTAGAATTATTTTTTGTTTTAAGAAATTGGAGGTTTAATTCATATTATCTTAATAGTACTTACGATGACACTGATTACATGAAAAATCGTTGTAGGTTCAAATAAAACGCCTACTAATTTTAAAACGTTGGAAGCGACTGATTAATAAATTATGGTTATTTTTAGAATGAAAATTAAAACGCCACATAATTATTTCAGTCATACTCATTACCATTTCAAGATTAAAAACAATAAACGAAAAACTGAATTAAAACCAAGAACCATTACACATAAAAACAATTCCAATTAAGTACAGAACCCACTAAAAATAGAGCAACTAGTTAAAATACGCGAAAACGATGATAATAACGATGTTTATTGAACAAATCGGCAGCCATTAGCAAAAGCAGGAGATGCTAATATAACGTTAACAGCTGAGACCACCTGTTACAAACCGCCGAAAGATAGTACAATACTTCAAGGAACATTACAGATTGTGTAAGCAAATATGACACGCATATCTTTGAGGAATTCTTTTCTTATTGATGTGGTGGCGATAGAAGTGTTCAGTGTGGTAGTTGTCGCTCATCATCACCGATAAGTTGTAGCAGTTGAGAGATGAAAAGATAAAAGCGTATGTTTGTGGTTGTAACCAATGGATCATCGTTTACCTTTATTTTTGAGAGTCCCTTTGTGGGCTGCGATGGGATGAGAAGAGAGCCGATAGGTTAAGATAAGCCTTTTGCACTCAGTACGATTGTTAATGGAACGCAAAACAGTTTTGTCGAATCGCACTCTTTAAAATTCACATGTGACTTAACTCGTGTGTGACACATGGTTTCTACGTTTCTATATCGCTTTTTAATTACACTGTACAGCCTTAAATCAACTAAGTTTTACTATTACCTTCCTTATGGTCTACGTACATAACTTTGCTGTTTATCAAAAATAAGCCAGAAGATATATTATGCAAGCAAATATGATAATGAGAAACTATAAAAATATGCTGGAGTTTTAATAAAAACGGTCTGCAAGGTGCTTCCACCTTAATTGTGCATTGGACTGTCAAAAGTTAAATTTATTTCTTCGTGCAACAGCAACATTTGCATGTTTAAGTACTGTTTATGCAAGCCGGTCCAGTTTTATCATAAATGATTGTCAACTTTTCGATTATCGATAGAATACATGTTTAATTATTGTTTTTATTTACAAAACCTTTGTTTACGACCTCGGTTAAAAATTTGTCTGTCATTAAAGAAGCAAATGCAGAATGCGAATATAAGCCATGCCCGCATGAATGAGACGAATCGATACTTGATTTGCAAGAACCGGTCCAGGAATTAAGGCGGTGTGCGATGCCAAATTCGTACATGGAAATGCGTCTGGAGATTGTGATAGCAAGTTTTATGATCCTTAATGAAGTATTTGCTACTTTGATTGTAGTTGGAAAAAAAGATAAGTGAACACTTTTTGAAAATGTTTGTGAAATAGTTGGAAAGAGTTTCACAACTTACGATTTAGCTAAATTATTTTGCAGAAACGCAAATTTTATGTAGTTTCATATCATAAAAAAACTGAATAATAAAAATACTAATATCGCAGCTACCGGTCTTTAATAAATTTGGCAGAAACGTGCTACATATGAAGTGGCTCAGTTTTTTCGTTCGACAAAAAATGCAAAATATAAGTAGTTGTTAAAACAGTAAAATAAGTTCGTACATACCTACCCCCGGGCCCTGGTTTCTGGCTTCTGGTTTCTAGCTTACATTGACATTTTTATTTTTGACGTGTAATTCTATATTGCTCTGTATTTTGTGATGTTTGACCATGGCTTTGACTGCATTCATATTATTTAGCAGTATGTTGAATTTCGGAATCCGGAATAAACTTTCTTTATCAATGAGATTTTGATACATAAGTGCTGATAAGTCTGATGTCTCAAAGATTAACCATGACCTAGAAGTCATGGTCAATTTGCGCATAAATTTTAATCAAAAAAGTTAAGGATTTTTTTCTTAATTGGCTAATTTATAGGCTTGTTGACTTCCAATGCTAAATGTGAGTCCCGTATATACGAATAACAATATTGATACCGTTATACTATCACCATTCCTAGACGAACTGGTGGAAGGTACTATAGTATCATCTATCAAGTTTCTATTCACCTACCTGATAAATCCTTAAATAACTTCATACAATACATATTGGAAAATGGGGAAGAAAAGTTTTTACCGCATTTCTTAGCCGGAGACATGGCACATTCTTACTTCACTAGATTTTCTAGATAGAATTTTCTGTCATTCACGTAAAATCGTGCTCTATTCAGACGGTGATGTCATGTGTTATGTATTGTCAGTTGTGTGGATATGTAAATATGTATCATTGTGTAAACACTGCGTTATCTCCATGTGAGTACTTGTTTCAACAATACTCTAGTTACAGTTTTAGTTCTGAATGTTCTGAAGCCTCATTTCTACGGGATTATCAGTTTGGTCCTACAAGCATATTTTACGATACTTTTGCAATGACTCCTTCTTTAAACCTAATGTTCCGGAGCCTTTAGGGTTTGTATTCTGAAATGGGACATAGGATTGGGGTGATTGGGGAATACGACGCATCAACACTAAATCTAGAAAATATTTCCAAAACAGTTAAGAGCCAACATGCTGTAAACACGAACAAAAATAAAAATAAATCAAAACGCATTTAAAAGCAAGTTCCTGAAGCTGATAACGGTAAAAATAAACAAATTCCAAACCGATTTAATTTCGCACTTTTTACTATTTGCACCAGTTTCAATGCCAAATTATTCAATGCCAGAATGCGAGTGCAAACTGAGTGTGCAAACTAAAACTTGGCACGATTCTAACGAGAACATTATTAATTTGTGATAATAGCTTGAAAGTCTGGAGCAACTAAATGGAACACTGTTATTAAAACAATCTAATAATAATATCATCCGAGTAAAAATAATTACCGTCGTAAAATTGAAAATAATGGAAATGGTACTATGAAAGTTACTTTGGTTACGGAAGTAGGGAAGTAGACAAGAGCACTAAAACTAAAAGGCAAGAAGTATAAGCTGAAGATAAAACATGTTACTTATACAATGGAAATAGAATCCGCAACAGTAGCACATTTCATTACAATGGATCATATTAGAGTACATGTTAAAAGTATTAAACGAAATCTTGTAAATAAATCTCAATTCAACCAAATTTTAATATCAGTTACAGCCAAATTCTTTCTCAGAACCAGGTGTATCATAATTTATTATATTTTAACAAGTTACAACCTATTGTTTAAATTCCAAGACCGTTCTCGGAATCAAGTCAGTGAATTCATTTATAAAGAACCATATTTTGAGTTTCAACCCATCTTTGGTTATCATTAACTTATTAATGATTTATTGCATTGGTACTTATGTTATCTTCATTTTGATGATTGGCTGAACAGATGGCTATTATAACTCGTCTTGTTTTAACTTTATTGGTTTATAACTTAAACAAGTTTGTTGTTGAACTCAAACGAAATTAGGACTTGTGATTGAAGTTTATTAGCTACTATGTTTAGGGATTCAAGGAGGAATGTTTATGATCCGAGACTAAATAGTCTGTTCCTTATGAATCTAGGAATGAGAGCTATTTGTGTCTTGATTTCAAATTATTACAACTTCTATATCACTCGTGGGTTGCTTTAGGGAATTAAGGCCTCCCGCCAATGCGATGCGGGCAATGCAAAATCACAACTTATGAATAAGAGGACGGATTTTTTTGTGTTGCAATTATAAAGAGCCTCGACGAGTTATTCTGCCTAAACTTTGATGGGGTCAGCCTCCAGTATGTACAACCAGATGCGGCCGAATACCTGTATTTTATACCATCAGACAATGAGCTTATATAATACTAGAGGAGCAGCGTCCTTATATCAAATTCAGAAAAACGTAGCCACTTACGAGTTTAAAGTGGTAGCTTTGAAACGGATACATAAATTATGTCAATATGTCAAAATACTATATTTGTCTCATTTCTTCTTCTGTCAAACTAATTATGTTGGAATGAGACAAGACATTGTTATCGGAAAAACGGCCAGAGTTGCCTAAGATCTACATAATTTCCCCAGAATGAATGAAGGTGTTAATTAAATCAATTACTATGAAAGGTCGAATTATGTACATTAAGGAAGAAAAAAAAATGCGTCGTCATAAATATAATATTTATTTTTTTATTAATTATATTTCAACAATTTAGACTTAAAAGGAACATACATTGGTCATTCACTAAATTCCCAACAGTCTGGCAAAATCAAAATCGTTTTTACTGGTAACACTGACGGCAAAAACAATGTTTGATAAATTTATTTGGTCTCGTAATGTTTTTTTTGGATAATCTTATGAAAAATTAGCACCAAGTGCTTTATTAATCTTTTCAGATCGTAACATGCAAATTTTAACTGCACATTTCACCATTTTAATATTTTTATCGCTAAGCAATCACTCACTTGACGTCAAGCTGACAACTGAAGTCAGATATGCCTGTGGACACATACGAAGTAGTGACGCGTTGGTGCTGTACACTGCTGATCTAGTCCTATATAACATCATTGCCATCAGAACTCCGCAACCCAGATACTAGTAAATGCCGATAACCAGAGGTTAGACCGGTTGTCAGGCTTTCTGACTTCTGATTACCCATAACGACTGTCATAGATATTCGTATGACACGAGTGACGACTGCACCCTGGTTAGTCAAGCCCGCTACCAACCTCGCTGACTAGTTTAGCTTTTCACCACGCCATGAACTATCCTCGTAAAACTCGTGCCAACAGGAGAGTAGAAGAAGAAACATTGCAATTTGCTTCTTTATTTTTGTGTCTGGAACTTTAAGTGGTCAGTATTAGGAACTATATTGCCATCTCAAATTATATGCTATAACACTAAAATCACTGATTGATCGTTTCGGTTCTTGCCTTCCACTGATGATGTTATGTTCCCCCCAATATTTTGTGGAGCAGTAAAAATGAGGGACTCGACATTATTGTGACATTCGTGTGTATTAATCTTAGTGTTGGCAATGAAACAAGAATCCATTGCATCATATCGCGTAATAAATCGCAGTTTATATTGGCGTGACTGGGTAATGCATAGAAAGTGTATTGACTTGTATCATCTTGATTTTCGTGCACGCATTCCGTGTTGCTTTTTTTTGGGTTTCCCACTGTTTTGACAGTATTCAAAATTAATGATAGCCTAGCGTTTAAACGCTTGCCTTTCATACAGGAGCGTCTGAGTTCGATACCAGACCACACATCTGACTTTTCTAATTCATGTGCGGATCAGAATTTGATTATTACTTGCGGAAAAACATCGTGATGAAACCTCTGAAAGAGTTTCATAAAGTTCTCGATTGTGGGGTGTTGTCTGCAACCCGTATCAGGCCAGCGTGGGAGACGAAGGCTTTAAACCCTTCTCATTCAGAGAAGAGGCCGGTGCCCAGCAGTGGGACAGTACTGGGCTGATTATGTAATTATGTGATAGATCAAAATTTCATTCAAGAGCAAAATATATACAATTGAGACAAGAACTTAGCTCTTGCTAGTGACCCATTAATTTAACCGGTGTCGCACCGGGTGGCGCACCGATCTGCCGCCGCTATTGTTTATCTATTGTGTCTATATTTACGGCGATTGAGAGATTAAGGATGTTTAACAAGTACAGTAAAGTAAAGACATACCAAACACAACATTTTACATTAAGAGACACTGCGGGATCTTCACTATGATAAACTACAGCATTTCACATTATTCATGTTTACAGTTGACACTTAAAAAAGTAGGTATGGTATTTAAATCATTCAAGAAATAAATGATTTCAGCGCTAATATTGAGAATGACAGATAAAGACCCAATTTTCGAATACAAATACAAATTTCGGTGCAAGTTCGAGGAAGTAATTACTCTTGCGATTTTAACGGTGCAAAATATTACCGACGCCGATGCCTCGAAATACAGTGTCGTGCATTTCTTCGAATAATGAAGATTATGCGTGCATATGTCTGCAGAGCGCGAAATCTTTAATTAAGATTTGGTTTGTTTAAACGGTCAAGGAATGTTTTGACCGTGCAGCAATTGAAATAATAGAATACGTACCACATACTTGTTAATGCATGACCCAGTAACTGGGTGGCGGAGTTCTGATGACAGTCGCTCCGTGTAAAATACTGGTATTCAGCCGCATCTGGTTAGACTGGAAGCTGACCCCAACATAGTTGGGAAAAGGCTAAACAGAAGAACAGTGCAATACAATACAATACTCTTTATTGTACACAAAACAAACAAGAAACTTTACTATAAAAATAGAGATGTACATGTGTAAGAACTTGTTAATGCATGAAACGATTTACATATACTCAATGCCGTCTTTACCATAAGGGCACGTAGGGCACGAGCCCAGGGCCCCTGGCTTGATGGGGGCCCCCAAATTACGAAACCTAGTGCCTATGTATTTTTCACCCAATAAATCAATTTAAAGAACACATTAATTTCTTAGTTCTTCTTCTGCTTAGCGTTTCGATGACAAACTAATTAAAACTTAATTATATTATTGCGGCCCAGAACTTGTCCACTTGGACTGCGTTGTCAATGGCAACCATTAAGTCTTCCTGTGTGCAGCTGTTAGGGCATGCACGGCATATTGTGAGATGGGCCATCGTATGGGTTGGTTGGTTCTTAGTTCAATACATCATTAACAAAGCACCTAGACTATAGGGTTGCTCAGCAAATTATGCTCAGAAAAAGTATGCTCGGCAAAAGTTCCCTTTATAAGACAATTGCTGCCAACTTTTATTGGCTTTCTAAAAGGGCCCCAAACTCTGTATGCACAAGGGCCTCTGAATGGCCTAAGACGGCCCTGTATATACTCACGTCTGTAATTCCCGAAGGGGTAAGCAGAGGTGTTCTCTTATTACAGGAGTCTGTACTGTTTCCCCTCTTGTATTAAGTCCCATGTAATAGGTGGCAAGCATTTTGCGGGCACAATAATTATGGTTCCAGGTTCATCACCTCTTACGACTCGCTTGCGCGGCGGCGGAGGAGAATTGTAACCTTAATCCATCCCTCCATGGACTAACGGACGAATTAGATATACAACGTTATTTTTAGTAAGTATATACTAAAACCGAGACACCCCAACAAGATTTTCATCAGAACTGCCTGATTATGTGTTTTTTTTTAATAAATCTTCAAGTTACACCTTAGTTTATGTCGCGTTAAGTTCCCTAGTAAAGTGTGAAATGCCTGAGATGTCCTATGCAGGGGTTGTCTAATACACGAAAACTGACCGAGCGGACCGTCCCAAGCCTCAAGGTGTCTATTTCCGTCAACTGATATGGGTAGAAAGAAACCTAAAGAAAAATAATTTAAATTTATGAAAAAAAAATAGTCTGGATTCAAAAATATGTCAATCGATTCTCCTACTGATTCTGGACAAACTAGTTTAAGGTTTAGTGTATACTAAAACTAGCTTGTATATGCGAGTTCAAATATAATATATGCGAAATCTTCCGTAATGTACTTAGGTTTTGTTTCAAATATATTTGAGTGAGATCAACAATAAAATGATAAATATTGGATAGGAATTTTGATTTAATCAAATTAAGCATGAATTCAATCTGTTATTTAATGCTCCAAAATTTTTAATGCAAAACGATTCAAAATTTTATAAAATGATTAGTTCCATTAGATGAATACTGGGTGCCCTATTTCAATGGATCCTGAGAGGAAAGTAACTACTTTTAATTTTAAAGTGTAATTTACGATACGGTAGTCGTGCTGACAAAATTGCCACCCACATTTTGTATTTTGTGGCACCTGGCCTGGTTAAACGTTCTCTTGCGAAAAGATCAAATTGTACGGAAACGACATTTGCGTACGCTCGAGCAAATGAAGTTTCCAAACAATTTGATCTTTCCGCAGGCGTTAACTTTTAAGGCGCTTCCCCCACCGACGTGGCGCCACTTCAGAAAAAAAGCATTATTTCTCAAAAAAGCATTAATTTTATTACACACAACATATTATTGAAATTTCGTACGTACAACATTTTAGTCAAGTGTTGTAGAAATTTTCGAACAACAAAAAACAGCACTTGACATCCTAGGTTAGAAGTTTTAGTAATTAATGCTAAAAATGGCCGTTTTTGGTACTTATCGCTAAAACTTTGAATCCAGAAGCTCTAGTGTTGATATTTGGTGTTTGAAAATTTCTACAACACTTGACTAAAATGTTGTACGTACGAAATTTCAATATGTGGTGTGTTTACAGAAATAATGCTATTTTTCTGAAGTGGCGCTACTTCGGTGGGGGAAGCGCCTTAAGGAAAATGGATTTTGTTAGATTTGTAATAAGGATCAAATGTCTCCAATAATTTCTTCCTGAAATAAGTAATAGTTCCAATACCCTTAAATTCACCAACATCAACTCTTTGATTAAATTTATTTATTTATTTACATACATACTTACGTCTATCATTACAGGTAGTAGGTAAACTTAATGCGGTAGAGAAGCAGTTTTTTTATGCTTATTTTACAGGTTTATTAAAATGTTGTTGGGAATTTGGAGCTATCTTTTTTTTTCTGTTCGACTGCTGTAGGTTGTCTTAGGGGACCATTTCTACGTAACCGGGCAGTTATCGGCGAGACCTGAAGGGTCTCCAGCCAATGGGGGGGGGGAGTAAAATACATAACCTAAGCTAACTACTTGTACTACACTAACATCATAACTACCTGCAACAACAGCACTAAGGGCGACCCCTAGTCGGACTCGGACCTCGGCTTAGGGCATTGCTGGCGGGGGCTTAGGGGGGGGGGGGGGGGGAGACAGCTTGATGGGGGCTGAATTATCGGTATGATTGGAGCTATCTGTTTCAAGTTACATATAAATAATGAAAGGAACAGAAAACCTTTGCCTTCATTTTCAGAGAGCGTAATAAACAGACTAGATATGCATAGCAAAGAGTATGTGTGTATGAGTAAAATAGTAAATAATTAAGTAGGTACAATTAACAAATACTAGTATTAGTGCAAAAAAAAAAAACAAAACATTTAGTCAAAATAATAAAAAAGAAATAGATAATCTCTAAATAAATAAAATATCGAATTGCAGTTAAATATCTAGAAACAATGAGTAAAAATTTAATATTAAATTGTTATTAAACAAATAAGTGCTCTTCCTCTCTTCTACTACACTATGCTGTGCCCGACAGGGTCCATAATTGATCCTATAATCTTAAGCCTACCACCTGTATTTGACATTAAGGAATGCAATAAAGAAATTGAAATATGACACGCGACCGTTTAATGCATAGACTATAAATGAAAAAAAAAAAATTAGTCGTAGTTTTATTTTTTACTTTTTAATCGTTATGTGTTTGGGTTACCCTTACCAGGCAATTAAAAAATCGTTCACCTAAAATTGTAATAAACGGTTGTTTAACCGGAGAATTAATGTTGGTAAGCACCAGTCCTAATATATACTAAGTAAACAATAAAATATTAAAACAATAACTACACCGTAAACTTTTACGATTATTCAATTTTAACCCTTTAATATTCTGGTAACAACAACTGGTATTATTTATAGGCCCGCTAAGCAGAAAATTAAATTAAAAATTTAACGCGATACCAACAACAGTATTGCTTACGTTTTAGCGAGGAGTGTTCTCATAAATATTATAATGCGTTTCGTTAATATGTTTCTAAGTAACCAATTAGCTAAATAAGTTTTTTTTAAAATTTTTATATGTTGTAACTAGAGATCGGATATTCGGATGCATATTCACCTAAACTTGAGATGTTGGCTAATATAGAATGCGCTTATGAATCGAAAAAATACCGCGGTTCCGGGACAATTATTTTAATTTATGTTTTTATTAGATTTATCTAATACACCACTCCTCTTCTTACACTCTACATACACACATATTTGCATCGTGAGTTAAACATTAATTTTAAATAATTATGCAATCCAAGACATCCAAGTATCCCGGGGGTTTTTTAGAAAATAATTTTAAGAAGTCACTTCCATACTATACACCCGACTAGTTATGCATTCCCGGTGTTCCTGGGATCCCGGTTTTTTTTTATAAAAAAATATATTTTATGAAGCCGCTTCCATACTTTCATAGCTAAAAAATAAGTTTAGGTAAATATGCATCCAAATATCCGATCCCTAGTTCTAACATATCAATTTATGAATTTGAATAAATTATATTATGATTTTGAACAAAATTGCAGACGTAGCCGGTAATAAATGCATATTATAAATAAATAAAGTCTATTTCATCAACGTAACGTTATGATTTAACTAAATAACATTTCATGTTTATCATATCGGAACTTGTCAGATCATCTGATTATTTTTTCATGAAAATTAGATTCATATTGTGAGATAAAACATCCTTTCTGTTGTTATGTTGGTATGAATAGTGCTATTTTTATTTCAAGGTTGTCTGATAAAATTATGAAAGTACCTATATCCTGTGTGGCTGATAATAATATAATGTTATCTGTGCCGTGTGGTCCTTGACTGGGCTATCTCATCCCGTAAGTGACGTGGAACACGTCTGCAGGATACCATGTTTACCTATGGACTAGTTGGACGGTGATTAGTCGCTTCATATCTCATAATAGGGTGGTCCATTCTCGCTAACGAGTGAAATGTTTGCAAGATTTAAAATAAAATAAGAACTGTTTATTTTGATAAGAATATAGATCTAATAATTTAATTGGTATATTGGTAGTTGGCTCAATGTAATGATCCTGATTTGACGTTTCCATAAAACAAAAGAAATAATTATTAAAGTTGCACACCTTTGTACACCAAAATGCAACTAAACACCGCACAATATGATAATTATTACGGGATGTATTTAAAAAAAACTTTTAAAAAAGTTAAAACCGACTTCAAAAAAAAACTAAACGGAGTAAAATAATTATCATATAATAAAACTATCGGTTTCAGAAGTCGGTGCCTTCAATTTGGTTCAGCGTGG
The DNA here is from genome assembly GCA_905220435.1 of Amphipyra tragopoginis. Taxonomy (NCBI): domain Eukaryota; kingdom Metazoa; phylum Arthropoda; class Insecta; order Lepidoptera; family Noctuidae; genus Amphipyra; species Amphipyra tragopoginis. Next base: position 4,742,344 of record HG991997.1, on the reverse strand, counting down.
ATTAGCACCGACTTCTGAAACCGATAGTTTTATTATATGATAATTATTTTACTCCGTTTAGTTTTTTTTTGAAGTCGGTTTTAACTTTTTTTAAAGTTTTTTTATTTTATACTTTTTAGTGCCACAAATTACAATTACAATAGTGTACAAATTCTCGGACCAGCACTACAACTAGAACGTCGTCCACATACGATTTGTGTACTTTTTCTGTTGTTTTTATTGATTTTTCCAAAAGTGCTGTACCAATTTCAATAAAATTTATATGGGACCACCTCTGAAGTATGGGCTACCAAACAAAAAAAGAATCATCAAAATCCATTCATAATTGGGGGAGATATCGCGTAACAAACATACAAAAAAAAAAAAAAAAACATTCAGACGAATTGAGAACCTCCTCCTTTTTGAAGTCGGTTGAAAATCATTTTAAATAAAGAAAAAAACAACCAAAAATGTTTAAGGTACACTTCAAAAATAATGCTTTCCGCTACCTTCAAGGTACAAGTCCGAGACGGGCTGCAGACCGCAAACTGCAAAAGTAGTATCGCTTGCGGTGCGATCTGCGGCTGCGGTTACAGTTTTGCAATCGCTGTCGGAATAGCACCTTTAAAGTGCACACCTTAAAGGCGCTATTCCGATGGCGACTTGCGGTCTGCGGTTGCAGTCTGCAGTTTGCAGCCCGTCTCGGACTTGTACCTTTATGGTTCACACTATAATCAATCAAAAACCATGTTTCTGAACGCACCCATCAAACGAATGGTGAAAAGTGAGGCTTAGTTCCATCTCTTCCATTTCCCATCTCTTCCCCTATTACGTTTCTTAGAGATGGGAATTTTTGTAGTTATAAACGCACAGCGGAAGAGATGGGAAGAGGAAGAGATGGGAAGGGGAAGAGATGGGAAGGGGAAGAGATGGGACTAAATCAAAAGAGATCGGTGAACCGAATTGTTTCGAATGATTACTAAAAATAACAGCTATAAATATATTTTAAAATATCCTTGAGAGTAATCCTTTATTTTATAAACGCACTTCTATTGGCTATAATAGCTATACATATCGATTGATAGTCGTTGTCACAGTTTTGTGCAATCTATTCAAAGCGTAGGTGACCGTCCGCGCGATCAGACGGCCATGAACTATTAGCTGTTTCATTGAGAATTCCATAACGAACACGTTTTTGAACTGAATGTTTCTAAAAAAACAAATATTGTGACCTAAAAAATAAACTAGGCAGAATACGTAGAACCTGTGCCAGACCTTGGAAGAATAAAAAAAGAATAATTTTCTTTTTTAAATAAAAAATTAATAGACTCGTTAAATTGCTGTTCTTTTTGCGTTTGAATTAAGAACTAGTTTCACGGATTAGCAAGGTATTTTAAACTTTTTTGTTATTTACTATTTTATAGTTTTAATTTTCATATTCATGAAGTATTTAATAAAAAAAACTTGTATATCTGTATGTTGAGGGTCTTGTACAGACGCCAGCACACGTAGCTACTACAATCTGTCAAATTTCTTTAATAGATTTTCGTCTTTATCGCAAAAGCGTTAGGTTCAAGGTTGATTGGGAAAATTTGTCAGTTTCGGGTAGCTTGACCTGCTGGCTTCTGTACCTACAAAAGTCATCAAAGCAAGGTCGTAAAAAATATAGTTCTGCCTAGCCTTTTCCCAACTACCTTGGGGTCAGCTTCTAGATTAACCAGATGCGGCTGAATACCAGTATTTTACAACGACTGCCATCAAACCTCCGCAACCCAGTTAATGGGCAATGCCGATATCCTAAGGTTAGACTGGTTGTCACACTTTCAAGCTTCTGACTGACTACTCGTAACGACTGTCATAGATATTCGTATGACACCCGAGACCGACGGTTTATCGTGCTCTCCGAGGCACGGAGAGGTCTCGATGTGTATCGAATGATCATCCATCCACGGACTGACCGTGGCAAGCGCAGCTTAACATTGCAAATCAATGATCCGCGCGATTGTAAAAAACTTCTCTAACTAATAAACATACAGGTAATCAGGTAAAAAGAAGGAAATAAAAAAAAATGTTAAATCGTTAAAAGCTGTCATTCAAGGATTATCTTCGAAAAAAAAACCGGTTAAGTGCGAGTCGGACTCGCACTCGAAGGGTTCCGTACCATTATCTATAAAAACGGCAAAACAATCACGTTTGTTGTATGGGAGCCCCTTAAATATTTATTTTATTCTGTTTTTAATATTTGTTGTTATAGCGGCAACAGAAATACATCATATTTGAAAATTTCAACTGTCTAACTATTACGGTTCATGAGATACAGCCTAGTGACAGACGGACGGACGGACAGCGGAGTCTTAGTAATATGGTCCCGCTTTACCTATTGGGTACGGAACTCCTAAAAACCGTTGGCAGTACGACATTCATGAAATCAAGGGTTAATCCCATCAGTCACCTATCACCTAAACCAAAAACTAGCCATCATGATTCATCACTGCCATTTACGATGTACTGTTAAAAGTACTAAGACCGAAGTTGGCCCATTTGCACGCATGCAAGTCGTTCTCAATGACGTAATTTTTGATGACGTCATCATTCCAAAATCAACAGCACCGTTAGCTGTCAAAATGGATAATTGATTTACGAGCGTTTGCGACATTGACTGGAATCAACTCATTGATGAGTGTTTAGTTAGTGAAGGTTGGATTTGTCGTACTTTGGATGCTCGAGGATAATGGTGGATTTGACCCATATATGGTAACAAAATCCTCTTCTTTGTTATAGAATATTATTAGCGTTTTTCTTAGAGAATATCTTGCACGCATTGGTTCAAGATTGACTTTACGCGGAGTATGACGCGCTGCGCTTAAGAGGGCTATCGCATTTTGTCTCCTGCCTCGCTCGCACAGGACCATATTTTTAAGAATGTTAAATTAAAAGATGCATTTATTAATAATGTATTCAATGGGCTCCCTTTAAAATAATATTAATTTGATAGGTAATTATTAAAAACACATTACTATCGTGTTCCCTAATAAACACAGCTCAATAATTATTATGATCCGTTTTTGAGATAAGTTTAATAAATGTCACAATACAAATGTTTTTAATAATTATACCTATTAAATTAATATTATTTTAAAGGGAGCCCATTGAATACATTATTAAAAAATGCATCTTTTAATTTAACATTCTTAAAAAATATGGTCCTGTGCGAGCGAGAGAGGTGAGAAAATGCGATAGCCCTCTTAAGGATTACAAAAATCCTTAAGCGCAGTTCAGTTTACGCTATATAGTAAAGCATATTGCATCATAAGCTATAACTATCTAGCATGACGACACGAATTTAACTATTTTAGTACGGAACCCTAAAAACTGTTATATGATTTTTCAAATCAATAATTTGTAACTATAAATAAAGTCCAATAAATAATTCGTGATTTTAAAATCCCGGGATTTTAACGGCATTATAATTATTCCGGGATTTTAGAGGAGGTATTATCCACTCCATGTTACTTCCTTCCTCGAAGTTTAGGTAAAATACTCTACCTATTCAGATCTCTGGTCATAAGTGATACTTTAGCGTGAATTACACAGAAAAGGCATAAGGGGACCTACTCCCTAAGTTCGTCAACGAAGTTAGTCGCCCGTCCGAAAGTAGCCTGTAACGTAGGAGTGAACAAAACAAGTGTCAAATTCAACTTTTCGGACGGGCAAAAACACATCGGTAGTAGGGACAACAGTCAAATCGTGTTGTCATTCATTCTTAGTTCGGGCCTCGAAATAATCGTATGTCCGTAGGTGATAGGGAGTAGGCAACGCTCGTAACTAAGGCCGAAACCACGGACTTCGTGCTTAGGGAGTAGACAACAAGGCGCGGCGTAGGCGCGTCGCTCTCATACGTTTTGTCGTGCCGCTTGAAATCTTTTTCGCAAAAAATGTATGAAAACGACGCGCCTGCGCCGCGCCTTATGCCTTTTCTGTGTAATTCACGCTTTTAAGTGGCCCGCGAATTAGTACCACTTTTCCGACTAGCCTTGTTTATAATAAGTGTAAATGAGCTCGTGTTGAGATGTTTTCATTTCATAGGATGTTGATTTCCAATGATGTCATCCCAAGCTAAGAGCTGACATACTCTATAGGAACTGGTCTCAATTCCCATGGAACAATTAGTCACGGAGAATTTTATTATAAATAATGGCAAACTATGATATAATTTCTTGTCGGAATCCTGGAAGGATGAATATAGTTATTGTGGTACGTTCAAAGGTATGGAGGAAAATTGTTATTGTTATTGAGTGTCACAAACAAAGACATTCAATAGTAATAGTTAGAGCTCGAAAACACCACGTTTTTTTCAGGCGCCGTCGACGCGCGTTTTGCTATCGCGCGTTGCCGGCGCTGCTAAACTTGAAATAGGCAAATTACTTGCGATTGCATCGCTGCAAACTCACGAGAAACGCGCTACAGACGCGCGTGAGCAATTCTCCTTGGATTAAAACGCGCTGTGCGAATGTGTTTGCAGCTAAAGAGACGCGCTGTGACAGCGCGTCTGTATCGATGTAACTCCGCGCTACGAGCGCGTCGACAGCTCGCGAAAAAGTCGTCGTCTGCATACTACAATTTTATGAACGTGTGAATAGGTAAACTGGTTGCGATAACATCGCGTTTGTAGCGCGTTATAGTTGCGTGCGACGCGCGTCAACAGCGCCTGAAAAAAAGTGGTGTGTAAGAGCCCTAATATTTAATCTCTTTGGTCACAAAGGACATTCTCAGCGTCTAAGCTAGGGATAAAGTATATATTATCTGCCTCGTGTGTCCATTGATTTCTATGAAGTGCTATATCTTAAGATATGCTGTCAATACATACAGGATGTCCCGCAACTCAACGACAAGCCGGAAATAAAGACAGAGAATTTACTGAGGGACAAGAAAAAAAAAACTTTTTTTAAACATACACAAAAATTTACAATAGTTTGATTTATGCGGTAATTTTTTATTAATGGTAACTTTGAAACACGAAAACCATTATTAGACTTTGTTTTTTTTCTGCCATTAACTGCCCTATCATTTGTTCCCGGCTTGCCGTAATGTTTTGGGGCAACCTGTATATTTTTTAGAATCTGTATCGTATGCAACAGCCGTTATCCCAAGCTTAAACGCTAAGAATGTCTTTTGTGACCAAAGAGATTAATATTGATTGAATGTCTTTGTTTGTGACACGCAATAACAATCATAATTCTCCAACATAAGAACTGTACTACAATAACTATTTCCATTCATCCAGGATTCCAACTAAACAATACAGTATGTTAACTCACGCAAGGCGTTCCCTCTAACCAGCAATACTATAGAGTCCGCAAATACTATAAAAAAAAACCCCAAACAAAAAAAAATTAAAAAGCAAAAAAAAAAATCGTAAATGCAACGCTTACTGTACCTGTGCACTTGTCATCTATCAATTTGGAAAACACGGCAACATCGCATTTAGCCTATCTACGCCACTATTTTGGTTTTAAACAGGCCGTTTCGAATAGGTTTACATTATCTCGGATTTTTTTTTGCAATTTTTTTTTGTTTTCTTATTTTGATTTTAATGTATTAATGATGTAGATTAACGGGTTTAAAGGAACGCCCTCTGTTAATCTTTTATTTAACAGACGTATATTATAGTTTGCCGTATTTATAATAAATTTCTCCCAGAGACAGTCAAGTGATTGTGCACTTGATGATTTCAATTGAATTTCTGAGGAACATCAATTGATTGGTTCACCCCGCTCAATTGGTGACGCGACACCAATGTCGGGAAATGAGGCGTAATTATGATCTATGATTATGATACTTGTGTGGACTACTTGAATAGAATTTAGAATAACAGTCTTGGAAGGGAAGAAGACCGCGTGGAGCTTTTGAATTGAAATGATCACTACAGTCAGATCAGCAGTTATATAATAGTTAAAAATTCCCGGAAAAATGCACGCGACTAAAATCTTATTCGGAATTTTGAGAGATCTTCTGCACTTTTATGTAGAAAATCTTGCCAAAACTTCTTAATTCCTCAAATATTCTGAAGTTAGTAATGTTAAAATGCCTAAAATATGACAAAAACTTTACATATCATAATTTTAACACAAAAAGGGACTATTTAATAACCTAGGTTTTACTTTGACCATCTCTCGTAATGATCTAATAATTGATAAGATAGAACTTTAACTCAATAGGACCGATTATTTTCTTATTCTCGATTTCAAAGCGGTGAAGCGGTTGTTGGATTTCAAGTTGCATTAAAATAATCAGATTTAGGGAAGATCTACGAGTGTTCTTGTTTTAGATTTTTATCAGGAAACAAACGAAGTTGATGCTTTTATATGAATTATATTTATAGTAAAAGCTGTTTAGTTCAAACAATATTCTACATGAAACCACTATTTATTATATCTACAAAAAACCAGTGTTTCTGTACAACTTTTAACGAAATGAGCAATAAACACAACCAAACAATAAAACCCACATATAAATAAAATCTAACAGCTCCCATTAATTCATACAAATGCCTTCTCGTGTTACAATACCAACAATATTGCAATACAACACCCTAGAGAGTGGGACATTCAACGCTGGCCCATTAGTAGCAAATGGCCCGTTCGTATTAACATCCGGACGTCTAGCCTCAATAAATGTTTCTTTCCCTTCAAGCGTTACAATTGTTCTAGTAATTCGTGCGTTGTATCCGATTTGGTTTTATTGCGTGACTTTGATAATTTCCCCCTTTTCTCTATTTGCTACTATCCTGTTTACCCTTTCTAATATGGTAGGGAGAATTGTCGCTGTCAATGTCGTGATTTCAATAAATGGTTTTTATTTTTATGGATTCAGATTTGAGGAATTAAAAAACGGTTTAATTTTGATGGAAATTGCAGATATCCCTAACTTACAGTGCGATCAATTGGCTAAAGAACTTTTACAAAATGTACAGCCATAATGAAATAACATGAACAAAGAAGCCTGATACCCAAATAAGATTCTGGATGATGTCAATAATGATAGTGACAACTCGGATAAAGCACGCACTACGGAATCAGATTATCTAATAACGAAATTCCTAATGTTCATTATGTCGAAAAGTCACCCCTCTAAAACCATTAGTCGCAAATTTCATTCACATCAACAAGCCGCTGCGAATATTTGTCGCCAAATGTCGGTAATATTGACATCAGCACCCTCGGAAACAGATGTCCTTCTAACACCATAATTAATCGACTAGCTCAGGAATTCTCGTTTTATGGTATAGTAGGTGGATAAAATAGATTAAACTAGTACATACAGGTCATCCGCTCATTTAAAGTGCATGAGCAGATTTGACTTAGCATGTTCTCTAGTTGATTTTTACCAAGACTTTTGTACTGTATGGCTTAAAACATGTATAATGTTGCTATCTAGTAAAGATATCCACTGCTGGACATAGGCCTCCCCCAAGCATCGCCACATCGACCGGTCTTGTGCTTCTCGCATCTAGCGAAACCGCGACCTTCACCATATCATCTAGTATGCTGGCTACCTTTGCGACAAATGCAAACCTTTTAGGCATAGTTTCGTCGTAAACGAAATCAACATTAACTGTCGTAATTTTGGCTAAATAGTCACCCTCTAAATCATTAGCCGCTACTTTAATTCACAACAAAGCTGTCGAGACTATTTGTCGCCATATGTCGTTTGATACGGCACCAGTTGCAACAGGAAAGACATCTGTCCTTCTTTCTATTATGAATAAATCACGTGCGCTGTTCCGATCAGCTGGCCGAACTTGACACGCAAACCTTTTTTGTTTACCTTTTTTTTTTAAGTTTCGTGTTGCATTGAGTGACTGGTCGATATTTTGTATTATTTTTGCTCTAAACTTATGCGGTAACGTACGATATACTAAGGGCGGGTTGTTTCAAACGGTTCGTTAACGTAACATACGTACGTCAAAAAGTAACGATCACGGAAGATGTTTAACGTACGTTAACTATGAAGTGTTGTTTCATAGCATGAAAAACTGGCTGTCATAGTTAACAGGGTTGCCAGTAGAAAGCAAGATGTTTTCCTAATAAAAATCGATGGGAGATTTTTCTAGTATAGCAACATTTGACCGTTCACGTCAAATTTTATGCTTTGTCAACAAAACAGTTCTTTATGTTTCTATCACGAACGATTTAACAACTGATTTTCGTAATTCTGAAAACATATTCGTAGATTTTGACGAAAAATGGATACTTGTACACCAAAGTATGTTTAGAACGATGATATTTGTTAAACTTTGCAATCTGCCTAGGTATATTCTCTTTTTTCTTATAATTTTTGGACTTCACGTGGTATTTTTTTTACAGAGAATGGGCTGTAAATTTTTCCAAAGATTAAAAGCTCGCTTTCAGTCGTTGATTGAAAAAAATAAAGAAATACTGTTCTGCAAAAAAACAGGCAATAATAGTTGCAACTGCCAATCTCTCCTCCTCGTCAGATGGCAAGATAATGTAATGAGGACGTAGCTTGGCGATAGCCCGAGTTACTCGATGAATAATACGGCTTGCTGTTGATTTATGCTAGCCTGACATGTCATCAACACATCTCCTAAAAGACCCTGAACCATAATACTGCAGCGTTGCAAGTATCTCGTCTATGGGTTTTACAGTCAAGTTTCTGAAATATTGTGAACAAGTAAATTTAAAAATCAAAATACCCAATGAGAAATTCTACTGGTAGAATAGGTCTTCTATTGTGGTAGGTAACTTATTTTTCTATAGCAAATTTTATTTCGTCTTCGATTTAGCGTGTTAACAATACAGCCACTTCCTTTGATACACGGTATCTTGCGATAAACTCCTGTTCATTCCAAAGGCGTAAATTACTAACACGTGTCTTAAATACCTTTTTCTTTCTTTCTATCGTCTATTAAAGACCAGATGGGCGAATACAAAAAAAAGTCCCTATTGTTTTACTGTTTGACGCAACTAAAGTAACGCTAACCAGTGGTCAACCCATCTGTTACCGTAATCGTTATTTTTTTACGTCCGTTAAGGCCTACATTTTGTGAAACAACTCATTTTTTGGTTTAACGATAGTTAACGCCATTTTTAACGTATACGCGTGCGTTAAGTGGAGCTGAAACAACCCGCCCTAAGTCTATGTGTTATAGTCCCCCGAGCAGAGTAAAAAAACTTTGAATTGATTTTCAGTTTTGGAAAGCGGATCGAAAAGGTATTTTGATGAGTAGCCTTACATATTATTTCATTCTATCTTTTTCACAACATGTTAGGGTCAGCTTCCAGTCTAACGAAATACCATCAGACTTTTTTTTTGCGCGAAGAAAGTGCCTGTCGCATTCCACGCCATCCGGGGAGACGATGTGGTTATGTGGGGCTTGCACCCACTAAAAACTCCGCCTGTGCACCTACTTTCGCCTTGATGGGTGGGCCGCGAGAACTGCTACGCATGACATTCGCGACTCATCCAGCGTGGCCCACTTCTGGGCTCCCTCTTCTTTGCCCGCCTCTGGACACCCTCCTCCTTCAGCGATGTCCGGGTGCACTGGGACATCACCACAACTCCAGGGACCGTGCAGCGTGGACGATAGATTCCCCGATCTATCGTCCGCTGGCCCCTCTTATGGCGGCATCAAGTCGGCAAATGCCATCAGACCTCCGCAACCCAGTTACTGGGCTTTCTTATACCTTCGGGCTTCTGACTACGCGTAACGACCGAGACACCAGGAACTGACGGTTTAACGTGCTCTCCGAGACACGGAGGGGTCTTGATGTGTAACAAATGGTCACCCATCCACGGTCTGACCGCGGCAAGTGCAGCTTAACCTTGCAAGTCATATGATCCGCACGGTTGTTAATTATCCACGAGCCCCTTACAAACGAGTAGAACATATTTTTAAAATAAAATGAATAATTAAACTCTTAACAATTCTTTCCATCCAATGGTTGTCTGGAAGAAATTGCTTTAAGCGATAAGACCGCCATTTGTACTGTTCTTAATTATGTGTATTCCTTCTGTTTTATTTCTTTTAGTGTATAGTAAAGTATATCTATCTATCTATCTAAACTCTTTTGAAAGAAAATCTCGTAATGTAACAAATGCAACTTGTTGCATCAAATCTCCATTCATTCAATTATGAAATGTTCAATAAGATATGAGTAATCGTACACGTTCATGAAACAACGCGGTGCATAAAATCTCAAACACTCGACTCGTAATATGATCGCCAAGCTTAGGATTACAAAACGATTATTTCTTCTCTCTGAAACATACAAATAGCAAAATGGCTTCATTGTGAAACGTTACTTAGGAACAAAAGTAATTCTCGTAATATTCGGTTACAACCTTTAGGAAGTATGTATTTTCATAAATTACCATTTTTATTAGTACTTTAATTATCTTCAAAGATATTTCGAAAGTTTACACCTAACTTTCCAATGAACAATGTGTTGTAAATCAATTAAATCGGGTGGCGAGCCAATCGCTCTCGTCAAGACCAGTCAGGGCCGAATTAAGGACGCCAAAAGGTGCAATTTTAACAGGTGCAATCCAAATGAAACACAAAAAAGGGAAACGAAAAGACACGTATGTTGATTCTGTTCAGTACCCCAAGTGTGAGTTTTTTAAGTTTTTTACGTTACTACTGTAGGTGCGTTACGCCAAAAATGTCAAACAAATTTTTAGTCACGCTATTCGCCGCTAGAGGCTCTGCCCAAATTTACACACATTTTTGGCGTGACGCAACTACAGTAGTAACGTAAAAAAACTCACACTTGGGGTACTGGAATGGATTTGTTTATAAATTACATATTGAATTATGGAAAATAAATCGGTCACGCTGAATGTCGTAATTTCGAATTGTAAAGTTATTCAATAGCTACAAATCAATGACACGTCTGGTGTGTCTGCAACTCAATTACTTGTTCATTGATAGAACAGACAGAACAGAGGCGAATTTGGTAGCCCTGAAGATATCAATAAAACTGTTTTATTAAACTGGTATTATATGTGTAATTTTTACTTACGTCAAAAATCGTGTCTAAACACATAGGAGGAAAGAGAGTTGAAGAATTTTGGAGGGAACAAATTAAATAAGGATTGTAAAAATAAACAAATTCATGTCTTTTTGTCATGTGTTTCTCTCATATTATATGAAATATGAACAGTGATTTTTCTGTTAAACAGTAAAGGTACAAAACGAATTCAATTAGATTTTACAAATTGTATGTCAAGGCATTTCATCTTAATATGTCATTCATCAACGTTTATTTATTTAATCGTTACGATATTTCTACAAGATCTACTTAATAATGTAATTAGTATAATTCTTGCTATAGCGTACATTATATTATTAATAATTTTTATTGCTGACCTACAAGATATCCTAAGTTAATTCGATTTGCCTTATGTGTCTAACATTTAACCAATTGGGTCGTAAATCTTTTCTGTAAAGAAACTTAGGAAATCATGCAAAATTGCTTGTTGGATTGATGCCTAAGGTATACCTATAATATTATAATTGGTAGAACATAAAATATGTTGAAGACAAGACAATAAATGTCCATAGCTGAAGAAAGTCTCTCAATGAGCGGTCATATGCGCAATATGTTGTCACTTATTTAAATGAAGGAGAACACTGCTGTCTAATTTCTTGACAAAATGCGTCCTACGACCTACGATTTGAGAGAGAGTAGCCCATTACTTGCCGGAAGCCGTGGTACTTAGGTACACTTAAATTGATATCTACATCTGCCTATACTGCATGTCATATAACATTAGACAGAATTGGCCCAGCAAGGCACGAACGACTTTTGAACCATTTCTTCAAATAGAGTTTCAGCTCATCTTGATTGCATGTTAAGATTCATAAAAGCATAAGACTACGTTGATTTCCTACTGAAAGCAAACACTTTGTTTATTTATATTTTCCTTCCTAAAATGGACCTTATACTACGGTCTATTGGTATAATAAATAGCGGATAGTTGGGTGCAAATAAATAATGCTTCCTTTTCAAAGACTAGGTCCATCTCTGTCTTTATCATGTCAGGAAGGTTAAATGTATGACGTGGGTTCACAAACCTTGCTCGTAAAAGTCTATCGAAGAGTCATAAAAATCGACTTCTCTTTATAGACTAGTATGAGCTTCTAATTAGAACTTCAGAGTTAGTAGTATATTACGATCGATTACAAATATTTTCGTTTTACCTGCGTTTTATGGTACTTACAACTTTATTTTATAAGTTCTGTTAATTATAAGAGAGTTTATTAAAATTAAGTGTGTAGTAATGAAAACCGGTAAAGCCGGTAATTTAATTAACTTGAAGTTAATTAAAAATATACATTTGTATTAAATGTAAAAGAGGTAGGTACCGATGAGGCTGGCAAAGGCTGAAGCTTTAACAAAAACAAATGAAAAATGTTTTAACACAATTGCAAAAATTACTGTTTGCATAGCCAATTTTGAAGTCTTTACGTAAAGCTACATAATACAAAAGTCTCAAAGTAACTTTTACGTAAGTACAGGTGTAACCAGCGGTCACTTAAACGACTTCATGGTACACCAAACTAACATAAACAATAACAATCAACAAAGAAAGTTTCCGTATCTATAAACATAAACAGGATGTGGTTACCTTCCCAAAAAAAGTTACAAAGGAAACGTCTGCCCGTGTTTTTTTACTTACCACAATTCTCATTGATGACCGTTCATTGAAATAAGTTCCTGAACGCAATACCACATTTAACAAAATCCGAACATTAAAGTCCTTTCAAGACCAAAACCGCGAATGGTGCAACAAATAACCAAAAGTTTCCAAAAATAGCTGATGCAAGACAGGGGACGCCGCAATACTGTATAATGCTTTGCTTTACCTTGGCTCGGTCACGAATCCCATTGTTTCCTTGGCCAATAAAACATCAAAGGGTTTCTGGTGTGTACCACTTCGGACTTTTTCATTGCTTCCTGTGTTGTTCGATTTTTGAACAGGTGTCGTGTTTTTGTTGGTTGTTTTTTTTGTAATTTTTTTTTGGTTTGGCTGTTTTTGGCCAAGGAATTGGAGGAGAGAAATATACACTATATTTTTTTTTACTTTTTGTACTTCTTGCATTAGCTTCGGAGCTTTCTAAGCATATTTATAACTACACTTGGGAGCAAAGAAATCGAGCCACTCCTTTTTTCACGTGTCCTGGTTATTAGTTGTGGTTTCATGAATTACATAATAAAAATACAATAAACTACCCTCATTGTAAAGGTTATCAAATAACCTTTCAGGCTATAAATGTTTAGAATTGATCTGTTCCATAATACCAAAAATAATAACAATTATACCTACGTGAAAAATAGAAGTGGCTCGATTTATTTGCTCCCAAGTATATGTAGTTTGCCAAATAGACATTGTATTTTATCGCAGCGATCTTTAAAACAGAGTGATAAAATATTTATTTAAAAAAAAATATCCTTTACTACATAATTTTATGGCTCAATAAAAGCAACAGTATAATCTGATCCTAGAAGAAAAACACAGCAACAATTTTATTGTATCCATAAAATATAATGATATGGTAATTAACGCAAATCCTATTATGATCCAGGGCATATGGGTCACTGGAACATCCGCTAACGTCAAACATCTTACTGTCTCACCTAGTAACATAAATAGGGAAACTGACAAAAACTGTAAAAACTACAAACTATCGTAAAAAGTGTAAAATTTATTTCATATTTTGCACAAATTTTCGAGGCCTTAATTGATTTTTGATGACTATAATGCTATGACAAATCCTTTTGCTCCTTATAATGTGTTACCAGTTTTTTTTCTCTCTCATAACTTGTATTTTGCAAAACCAAATAAGTATGAAATATTTAAATACAAATAGATATATGTACCTAGTAAAGGGCTATGCAACTTTTGCCATACATAGCTGGCATGTTTTTTTTTTCTTTTCGCCAGAATTGAAACCTAGGCCATATGTTAGAGGACTGTATGACAAATCAATAGCAAAAAGAGCTAGGTCTACTAACCGTAACAAAACCAAGTTAGAGAGTGTTTAGTAGATTGCTATTGTTTTCTATCAGGCGTTATTTTTCTTAAATAAAAATACTCCGTGTGATGTTTTAAGTTTCACATTGTTAAATACTACCTACTCGGCAACTCTAATGAGTCATTCCGCGTCCCCCGCTTCCACATTATTATCTTAAATATTCTTTCTAGATCTTCTTGATAGAAGGGCTTAATGATGGCGTAGCAGCAATAAAAGGACATTACTGTTCCTGTATTTCTGGGAAGAGAACACATGGTTGTTGTAGCCACGGCATGTCTGTATTGTGGTATATGGCGTGGGGTAGACATCAACAAAACTGAGTCCCGTACGGTACACAGAATTACCCTTGAACGATATAATTGTTAACAGAAAGCATGGTTCACCGTTGAACGGTAATACGAAAAAACTATTAGTCGATACCATTATTTACAGACAGCACGTTTCGCCGAAAAACGCTACAACGAATGAATGATTGGCCGATACTAAGATTTGCCGATGTCATGGTTCGCCGGAACACGCTTGAACTTGAACACGCTTGAACAGGCATCGATTAAATTGCATTAACAACTAACTAACTATTACCATGCGGTTATTTTGACTCCATATCAAAGTTGCGACAAACAAACACACATACAGTAGGATATGTCGACCATCAGTGGTGCGACAGCACATCACCTCGACGTACGTTAGCGCGACACAACTTTCGCTCGACAAACTAAAGGCTTCTACAACCAGACGCGATGTCGCCTAAAAGATTCTGGGGCCAAGGTCGACGGAGCCCTGCCGGGCGGGGCTCCTATTTCTGTTTGCAGGGTTTAAAGTAACCTAACACGAAGGGGATGACGGGGGCTTCGTTCGCTCGCTTTGCTCGCTCACTTTAGCCCCGTCATCCCCTCCGAACCTAACCTATCCGTGTCGGGTGCTTGAAAGTCCCGAGCTCGCTTCGCTCGCTCTTAATGCATGTTAACAAAAAGCACGCGGGCGATATGACGCCTGTTTGTAGAAGCCTTTAGTTTGTCGAGCGAAAGTTGTGTCGCGCTAACGTACGTCGAGCTGATGTGCTGTCGCACCACTGATGTTCGCCATATCCTACTGTCGCTCTAACATGTGTCGTGTAGGTATTTGTTTGTCGCAACTTTGATTTGAAGTCAAGATAACCGCATGGTAATAGAAGTTAATGCAATTTAATTGACGCCTGTTCAAGCGTGTTCAAGTTCAAGCGTGCTCCGGCGAACCATGACATCGGCAAATCTTAGTATCGGCCAATCATTCATTCGTTGTAGCGTTTTTCGGCGAAACGTGCTGTCTGTAAATAATGGTATCGACTAATAGTTTTTTCGTATTACCGTTCAACGGTGAACCATGCTTTCTGTTAACAATTATATCGTTCAAGGGTAATTCTGTGTACCGTACGGGACTCCAAAACTGAGTCCAAATAGATTGGTCCAAATCTAGCGCTGCGACGTCGCAACGCAGCGCAACGCGCTAGTGGGGCCTCGCCCTAACCGTGAAGCCACACTGCTCCGTTGCGTTGCGTTGCGACGTCGCAGCACTAGATTTGGACCAACCTAGAGATTCCAAATGTTGCCCTGCGATGTCCAATTGGTCCAAATCTAGCGCTGCGACGTCGCAACGCAACGCAACGGAGCAGTGTGGCTTCACTGTTACGTATACCCACTAACGCGAATCGATTCGATACGTTTATCAGTTTTTTTGCTAGTTTTAGTGATAAAAAAACTGCCAGTGCGAAAAAAATGTAACAGCAACAATCAACTTAATCTATTTTATCAGAGGAAACCTCAAAATATCACGTATGATTGTATTTTCATTTAATTATAATATAAGAAAAATAGGTAACGTGGGTAACGCCTGACAAAAAGATACTAGCAATACTTCTCTGGTTATCTTCGTTCGGTTACGGTTGATAGACCTGGTTCTTTTTGCTATTGATTTCTCGTATTGTCCTCTAACATATAACCTAGGTTTCATTTCTGGCGAAAGGAAAAAAGTAAAACATGCCAATAGTTTGCATTGGCCTTTTGAGAACTTTCAGATCAAATTATTCTTTAATATTATTATTTCAGAAGAAAACAACAGTTTGTAGACTCAGTCTAGGTACCTTTTTCGTGTAAAAATCAACTCTATGTGACGTGTGGCTTATATCGGACACTTAAACCAATGTAAAATCCACCGTGGCCGTTCTCAGCACATAAAAAGGGCTTCAGGATCTTTCATAAGAATATCTTCAATTTCTGGTCATTTTTTTTACAAAATTTTAATAAAACTATCAGGTTACAATCCCCAAGGCTAATAAGGAGTCTAATAACTGTACACCTCTTTGGTTCTCGTGGTGTTTACGCTAAGATTGTAGTAATCTTATGTCTGAATCGCTTCCGTGAAGACAGGCACATCCGAGCACCTTACACAAACACTTGGCTTAGTAAGGAGGCTTTATTTTAACTTGTAGGCGTTTGAAATAACAGTGAAGGTGATAATCTTAATCTGGCTGTGTTGATGCGAGTGTCAAGGAAACTGTGATCCTACGTAATTTTTAATAGCTACAAAAGATGATTAGCATATTAGCGTAGTTTTTTATGAAGTCATTCTTACAAATAACAATTTAAAAAAACTACGTTACACTATTCAGATTACGCTATACTATTTCGCTATGTAGTAAAGCATTGCGTCATAAGCTATATCTATATAGCATGAATGTATACGCTATATCTCAAGCTGGTCTACTGTGTATAGCAAGGTATTTGACGGCAACTCGTCGGGCGACGGACGGGGTAGATGTGAGGCGGGGGGGACCGGAGAATTAGCTCTGAGAGTCGCTCAAGTTTATTGCGGCAGCAAGCCAATACTGTATAGCATAGCGTAGTTGTTTTAAAATGTATGCTGAGCGATATCGTTGTGCTATATAATGTTTGTTATATACATAGCGTAGGTAATCTGAACTGCGCTTAACTGCACAAAAATAAAGCAACTTCTAATAGGATTTAAAACGAGATACAGAATCAGTTCGAATTTAAAAAAAAACAGTGCTTGTTACATAAAGTTATAGAAGGAACACACTCAAACCATGATGAGTCCAATGCTCATTTATTTAAAAAATAAAGCTGTAAAACTGTTCCAATTATAAAAAAATAATTTGGAATAGTGAATGAGAATGAATCACGCTGTGACTCGGTCGTACTTCATTCATATTTTCGAGTTATTTGTGTACATAAAAATGTGTTACTGGGCCACCTTTGTAGTTTGATAGCTCTGATTTTCATTGGAATGTTTTACTTAAGAATTTTGAATGATACCTCGTTCTTTTTCTCGCAATTTTAATAACAATTTCCGATTTTCTGAACGATGATTTATCTGACTGAATTTATCATGTAACTGCCTCGTTGGTCTAGCGGTCGCAAGCGCGACTGCTGAGCATGAGGTCCTGGGTTCGATCCCCAGGTTGGGCAAAGTGTTATTGGGTTTTTCCGTGTGGAATTTCTCAGTAGCAGCAAGAAGTCTGGATTTTTGCCTGGTTGATGGCAATAGGCTCGTCCCCTATTACATGGGGCTTAATGAGGGTGTACTAGACACCTCTGCCCAACCCTTCAAGGAATACAGGCGTGATGTTATGTTATGATTTATCTCTGAAGGGCTGCTACTATTAATCAAAGTCACTAGCAAACTCATACGTAAATCGTTTTTACAGATATATTCAAAATTCCACGTCAGTTTTTGCTGTTACGCGGTGCGAATTTCAGCGCATTAAAGTGCAGTTCAGTTGAGTTCAGACTACGCTATAGTATTTCGCTATTTAGTAAAGCATGTTGTGTCATGAGCTATAACTATATAGCATGACGTTCACACTATATGCCATATCGCAAGCCGGTCTACTATGTATAGCAAGTTATTTGACGGCGATCCGGACGGGCTACAAGTGAGGCGGCGCGGCGTCGCTCAACTTTATCGCGTACAGCAAGCCAATACTTTACGTATAGCGTTGTGTGACCGCGTCAATATTAAAAGTATGCTGAACGATTTCGCTGTGCTATACAATATTTGCTATATGTTGTATATAATAGCGTAGTCTGAACGGCCTTTTAGGCACTACACTGAACACATTTTCTCGCTGCAGGCGGGGTCGTAAATCATGTTATGTTGTTTGTTTAATTCACACTCACACATCTTATTGCCGCAACTGCAGCGAGAAATTGTGTAACAGAAGATCAGAAAAAAACCGCACATCTGCTTATTATAATCTCAGTGACTCCTTATGATAAGATAACACAAAAAACCTCGTTTTGGTGCACATTTTTGAGTGCACCGACATATTAAAAACATTAAAAGAAAATTTTCGGCGACTTCAAAGAGATTGTTGAAATAAATTTAAAAGGAAACATGAAAAAAGACAGCCATATTGATAAAATTGCATTGATAATGATCGATGACTGTGATTCATGATACGATTATAGCGATTTAGGTTTCGGGCGCGATAACTTTGAAGTATTGACATTAATATGACTTTGTTAACATTTTGACAGCCATAGTCATGTATGAATGACAAAGCAAAATGTGTCCAGCACGCCACGGTCACGACTACATGACAGACTAAAATCGTAGCTGGGCGCTGAGAGCACGCTTTTGCTTTTTTGACGAGGCGGACAATATCACTCTTGCTGTTCGAAACCCGCTCTGTGGGTGTTTGAAATGTGCCTGCCAGGGTTGCGGAATTTGTTCGAAAGAGTTACCGCGGCCCTGGAACGCAAAGGGCGTTAGGAAGAACACGGATGGATTTTAGTAAGTAAGAGTCTGACACTCCCTTCCGTTCATAAAAAAAGGGTGTTTGTGATGTGGATTACCCAACGATTACGCGGTAGACCCAGAAGGAGATGGAGTAAACTTCTACCTAAATAATTGGCCTAAGATTGCAAAAGATCGGGAAAAATGGAAAGAAGGAAGGAAGGCTTTTGCCCTGCAGTGGGACACAATAGACTAATAAGATAAGATAAGAATATCTTTGCCACTTAATTTAAAACAATCTTTCTTTTTTTTCAGGTAATTGATAAGCGTCAACTATTGAATAAGGAGCATATGGTATCGATGTATTCAGGTAAAGGAATCTACCTATATTTAATTTTAGGAATCGACTTTAGGACAACTACGTACTCGTATGATAGGTACTCTAATATTAAGATCAGTCCGAAAGGTTTGCCATCTTTAAAAGAAATGATGCAAAATATTTTCAATATATACTTATGTAAATAACTTAATGGTAAAGTGGATTAGCACCGACCAAACGAGCCAACGACGACGTTGAACCAAATCGAAGGCACCGACTTCTGAAACTGTTAATTTTATAATATGGAAATTATTTTACTCCTTTAATTTTTTTCGAAGTCAGGTTTTACTTTTATTATGACACATTCAGTCTATTAACGAAACCTGGTAACTCTGTGAACTTTTGCTATTAGCTCTTTTCACCGTAAGGTAAGTCCTAACATTTCTCTACAAAATGTTACCACAAAGAATAACAAATATTTTAAAAAAAACATAACATTGATAATGGTGTTAATTCTCTTGTTCACCTAAACTAAAAATTAGAGAATTGCAATCTTTTATTAACAAGCAGCACGAGAAAAGAACCGCTAGGGCCAGTGCCTGCCAGGGTTGCGGAATTTGTTCGAAAGAGTTACCGCGGCCCTGGAACGCAAAGGGCACTAGGAGGAACACGGATGGGTTTTAGTCAGTAAGAGTCTGACACTCCCTTCCGCTCCGCCCAGAGCGGAAGGAGTCACATGATGATTTCCCATCCATAAAAAAAAGCGCGAGAGAAGGAGGAGGAAGGTGATAGTTAAGTACTAAATTAGAGATGTCAAATTAGTTTACGCCTTCAACTTCATTGTGTTTTTAGTCGACATGTTTTGAAATGTCGTCTAATTTTGAATGGAAATTTTAGTTCAACTTTTGACAGCTCTTATTTACATCCGTCTTTTTATTATTTTATCAGAGTGAAAAAGATGCCCATAGCCCAAATTAAGTATAATTTGTGCACAACACAATCGGCACCAATGGCTATTTTACGGTATTTGATGATGTCGTATACTTTATTTCGATAGCATAAAACAAAGTAGTAGCACAGTGTACCTACTTATTACATACAGTGGGTCAACGCCCATACATTTGACAGGTCCTATGAAATGTCAAAATTATGTAGGGGCGGAGGTTATGTCCCAGGTATGCAGTATGGCTCCTCGGGACATAACCTTCGCTCCTTCACCCCGCAACCCCCCGCACGATTGTGAATGTTCTACGTTGACCGAGTGTAAGGAGTAAGATATAGGTAGACTGTGGTAGTAGTAAGATAGTCATAGGAATGCTGCTGAATTATTTCATACTTATACCTATATGCAGACAGGCCCCGGTATGTGGGGTAGGAGAGAAGGTACTCCATCAAAGATTGTGGTTCCCTGAGATCCACAATACCACATATTTGGGTTCTCACAATATCTTGATTATAACTAAATTAATATAGATTCCAAGGATAACTGACTTAATTATATTAAACCTAATTCTACAGCAATTTAATACCGCACTATGTCGGTATTTAACCGCCCACTCCGCGTTTTATGGCGTGAAGCAGAAGCCTGCTGTTGTTTACATTACCACGAAACCACTTTAATTAGATTACTGTAGATTAGATATTGTGATATCAGTTACTTGTGAGTGCCGGTAGCATTTATAATTTGTGCAATATTTTTAATGCGTTATGTATGTTAACTTTCTTTCTAAAATATTTCTTTCTTACACAGGTTGTAAACGAATTCGTACAATTCCTTAAAACCACATGATCTAGTTTAGATTTACCACGCACGGGATTTAACTTGATTAAAAAACACAGGCAGTTACAGAAATAAAACAATATTATACAAAAAAATTACCTGCACGAGGCCAAAAAAGGCTCCTAGTTCGAGGTATTCCTGGTATGCTGAAAGGCACCTTTCATCGGCATTACGAAAAGCTCATTCGCTTCATTTTGCGGTACTCAATTTGAATGTCGGAACAGTCTTAATGACTGACAATGATAAAACTTGGCCGCTGAAAATGATCATGGAAACCATCACGGTAATATATTTTGACGTCACATCCATGGCTAATCTACAGGACATAAAACATAAAATTCGTCGTTGGCGGTCGCCATAACCACACCATGACATGATGCACTTATTGTCCGAGGTCAAACTCATTGTTCACGTAGGTAAACAAAAATGGCGGCTTTTATGGCTGCAATAAATGCAACCCCAAGGCTGGGTGAGATCATTCCGCGAAAATTAATTGTGAAAGTTGTGCGTGAAGTTATAGGAGGTAGCGGGGCGATGGGCGACGAGATAAGATTCACTCGAAAAGTTAGTCACTTGATAAAAATATAAAGATTGTAGCCGAGTGTCTATCTTGGAAAATCCGTGTATTTTCTTGTTCATAGTTTCCTACATTTTTCTTAAAATGATACTTAGTAAAAACAAAAGAATTCGAATGTGACAACAAAAAAAAATGTTTTAATGGCGCTGACGATTGATGCCAATCGTCAATAAAACCGAGACATTCGTTGGTCTTCAAAAAAAACTTCAATTTGCATAACATCGTTGCGACTTTAAGACCTCTTATGTGTAAAAATCACTTTTATGAGAAAATCGATAAAAACCGTCTACTGAAAAAAATATAATGAAACCAAAAAATAAAGGTATCAGCCACATGATTTCCTGATTTTTATTATGCTATTGTTGGTTGAAATGAAAAGTAATGTCATAGTAAAACAATTAAACAAGTGATTTTGCCAAAAGTGACACATAAGAGATCTTAAAATCGCAACGACGATAAGTACAATATTTAAGTAGGTATATCTCTCTTCATCTTTTCTCCAGAGCTTTAATATTTCTTTTCAGTAAAAATTACAGCAAATAAAAGAAAGAAATCAAAGAAATATTGGTATTCAACCGCATCTGGTTAGACTGGAAGCTTACCCCAATATAGTTGGAAAAAGGACAGGCAAATCATTAATGAAATACGTCAAAAACAAAAAAATTAAAAAGCAAATTCCCTGCTATAATCCCATAACTTTTACCACACACCACGAATGTACAGAACAGTGTCACCAACGGCAGATTTACGACCGTAGCCCACATGTTCTCATTTAATAGTGACTGGTGACATTCGCACTATGATCATCTATTCTAACACTTTACCTACCGGCGTTATTATTATAGTAGGAATTTAATTGAAATAGCTCAGTTTATTGGACATAAAAGACGCTCGTAGGTATCCTTGGACATGGAAAGGGAGTGGTAGCTATGTCATTTACTTAGTGGTTAGTAAGTTGGTCTTGTTTCTGCATTCTTGTATGCATGGTCTCTTTTTGATTTGAAGGTTGAAGGGTGAGGGTAATTCGGATCACAGTGAGTCTTAATAATTAACCAGCGCCGTGTATTTGCGGCGGTTACCATTTTTATCTATTGTGTCTGTTTCCGGTGATTGGTCAGTTTTTCGAAGAGGTTTGTGGGTTACTTCTATATAAATAAAAATAAAAGTCTTGACTGATTGACTAATTGACTGACTCATCAACGCCCAGCCTAAACCCTTGGACCTAGAAAGCTGAAATTTTGCACAGAGGTTCCCTTTATAATGTAGACAAGGACTAAGGAATAATTTTTCGAAATGCATCCCCTAAGGGAGTTAAATAGGGGATGAAAGTTTGTATGGAAAATCGTCACTTAACGGGTTCAAAATTCCACGCAAGCGAAGCTGCGGGCAAAAGCTAGTAGATCATAATTATCACTGACGTTGAAGCTTTTTGGAGTTAGTGACATTATAAGCGAATCATGATAAAACACATTTTCCTTAGTTGACTTTTCCATTTTTTCGTGAGATGCGAAGATGAATGTACTACTTTACAATAAATAGTCTTTGAGTTCCCTTAAGAGTACTTAGTTTCAAAATATTTTATTGACCTGTTTTACCATATTTAACGTTGACCCTTCTAATACTCTCGTGCCACTGTTTACGTTTGTCCTCATTTCAGGCTTTTAGCTTAGTGTCATTAAATTCTTATGTTACGTACTTGTCCCAGATATACAGAATCTATGGCCCTTCTCTTTTTTCTTTGATAGTTAACACGTTCATTGTCCAGACACAATAGTCAAACAATGCCATGAATCATATGTGATTCAAGGAATGGGGAAAGGGTTGAAGGGAGTAACATTTTTCTAGTTGCTGGACCCAGTATCACTAGATTCCATTGGACTAGTAGTATTCATATAAAGCGCCGGATACTAAGCGCTGGATTGGATTCAAACGTGTTTACACGGGTCCGAAGAATTGCGAAACTTAAATGACAGTGGGCGGGGCACATTGCTCGTAGAACGGATGGCCGATGGGGCCGAAAGGTTCAGGAGTGGCGACCGCGTACATCAAGGCGCAGCGTGGGTAGGCCTCCCACAAGGTGGACCGATGATCTGGTGAAGGTCGCGGGAATCCATTGGATGCGAGAAGCACAAGACCGGTCGAAATGGCGATGCATGGGGGAGGCCAGGGGCAGGTCCAGCAGTGGACGTTTTCCGGCTGAATGATGATGATGATGCAAATCCAGCGTTGCAGTCCACCGTTGTCGGATCCAGTCGCTGGATCCCAATGTAAATCTCCCATTAAACATAGAAAAATTTAGAATAGAATTTGTTGCGTCGTTTGGAAATAGTAAGAGCGATCACGCACTGCATCCGATCCGAATCCGTGAAAATACGTCCCGAAGTAGCCATAGAACTATTTGTATTGTAGTTTACGCACTACATCCGGCATCCGTCATCCGATTTCTATCGGTCATCCGTGAGTATCCAATTCGGAAGAAATATTGACGGACCGAAGTAGCCGTAGTAATGTTTGTAGGAACGCTTTCGCACTACCTCTGATTCAAATCGGACGCCAAATGGATATGCCAAAGATGGCCCCTGAATTGTTTGAATTCGGGTCAGAGATCGGAATAGTGTGTAAGCAACATCCGAATTCGGTGCGAGATCTTTACTCTAGATCGGTATTTTCACGGATTCGGATCGGATTCAGTGCGTAAACCAATATCCGAATTCGGTCCGAGTTTTTTATATCCGTATTTTCACGGATTCGGATCGGATGCGGTGCGTAATCGCTCTTACGGTCCACGTGGTCTTATTCCGAATTCCATAACATTACTTATTCTATTATATGTAACTTCGACTCGAGTTCTCCGCTATCGTCCACATCATAGACCACACACCAACTGTCAAACATACGAAATACCAAATTGTCAACGGTACCAAAAAAGAATAAACCTAATGAATATTAAACTCAGTTAGACGGTGCGGCGTGACATTTTTATTTAACTTGTAACCCTCACAATGCGAGTAAGTGCATCTGTGTCAACACGCATGCGTACGGGACAAAAGATAGAACTAACATTATAAGGTACGCGCAAAGATATGCACATTATTCTAATGTAGTGTTTTGGAAAACATTCAGTATGGTCTAATGTTTTCGCTTTGTAAGAGGCATAAAAAAAAAGAGTTTATGGCTTGCTATAATGTGCTAGATTCTATAGAGAAACGATTCACTTGAACGATTCACAATATTATAAAGGGCACGAAAAAATTATTTCAATCTTAATCCCTACTAATATTATAAATGCGAAAGTAACTCTGTCTGTCTGTTACGCTTTCACGCCTAAACCGCTGAACCGATTTTGATGAAACTTGGTACAGAGATAGTATGGGACCTGGAGAAGGACATAGGCTACTTTTATCCCGAAAAATACGGAATACCCGAGAAACGACATCCACGCGGGCGAGGCCGCGAGCGAACTCTAGTTTACTTATGATCGAATGAAGGATAGAGGAAGGATGTTAAAAGAGAGACTTAAACATTCTGTTAAGTTAATTACAAAAGGCAAATTCTTTCTACGGTTTAGGCAAGTAACAAACCTTTTTTATTACTAAAATCACTTCGAAACGTCGGTATACGCATGAGGTATGTTGATAATCCAGCATTTAATTTAAATTTATAACCGAAACATAATTAAGTATTCACGCTTAATCCATAAAAGGAGCAAAAACATGATGGATCCTACAACTAATTGATGATGTCAATATAAATTCCAAGGTTAACAATAAAATATTAAATGATACGTTAACGCATTGTCTTCATATCCCACGTTTTATATTCTAGTAAATAATAGTTGCCTACACACACCTCTTATAGACAAGCGAAAATACGCACAAAGGTACGAAAAAATACGCATTGACACGTTCCAAGGACTCGTCAAGATTTTGAAAGCTATAAATATCTATTTTGCTGTTAAAAAATTGATAAGCAAGCGAATATAACCCTTATAGATTCGAATTAAGGCGTTAAAAATGATTTATAGGCGGTAAATAAACACTTGCAAAGGTCAACCCGTAGACTGCCGCCGTCATGTCAAGTTCACTCAATTTCGAAATCGATGAGTAATCTGTCATTTTTGTCATATTCGCGTTATGTCATTTTAAATTATTCAATTTATAAAGTACACGTCATCGAGAATTTTATAGTTGGTTTGCGATGATTTGATTTGCATAACGTTTCCATTTTCATTTTAAATTGTTCGTCATGAATATTGATGAGGCTTGATCTCGTGCGCGTTTAGCTCAACGATTTCCAGATAGATTAAGCGGAGAATTCGTAGTAAAGGTTTAACAGAAATGCATAAAAAACCTTATTTAATATCGGCGTATTGATTTCGTTTTACGGTGTTTATGTGGGGGGAGATTTGCAGTTAATAGTGACAAATTATAATGTAGAGGTAATATTTTGATCTTTGGATTATTCTTCCTAACACATAATTAATTAGGTAGAAAGATCACGCGTTATCTAGTCAATTGGGAAACCAGATCAGATTTTAATTTGGCATTCGCTCATCAAATAATTAAGTTTTGAAGACGACTCATACTCATACTCATAGCACTCATTTTAATTTAATCTGTAAAAACGTAAAGCTTTAGTAAATTATACTACTTTAATTTAATTACTTCCATCCAAGCTATTATACGAGTATAATTAACAGCAATTACTTCTACTTTTTACATCATTATTCATCTAACGCTAACCGACATAGCACTGCTTAATCTCGTACAAAAATGTACCTACACCGAAAACATATGTCCCTTGTCACCATAAAAGGCAAATATTTTCTCCTGTTTATTAACAAAAGATGTATGTCAGGGCATTGTACTAGTGTCAACATGTCACTAGTGTACTAATTAGTCTCGAGGTGACGGACCGACTGTCAGTTTGTCAGCATTCTAGTGAAAGTGACGACATATTGCATCACTGTCAAACTTATTAGACCTTTGTGAAAGATAACTTTTATGAACGTCATTAATTATTTTAGAGCGTATTTTACGACGCCCGCGTTCTAGGGTTATTATCTATAATTTATAGATTTATTTTGGTACACATAGATTTATGCGATACTTAGCGATTTAAAATTTGTTAATTTTAATAGTCGAGTGACATAATCACGCAGAATACGGCGTCCATTAGCAACAGAAATAAAATGAAATGACGATAATTAATTTGCTTTACATATTTTTATCACCTACTTTTTATATTTTTAATAAACAGTGATTTTCAAGGATTTGAAACAGATATCTATTTATACGATCGTCTCAATTTTCCATGTTTTTTTGTTTTGTTTTTAAACTCCAGATGTCATCATCATTCAGCCGAAAGACGTCCACTGCTGGACATGGCCCTCCCATGGTTGTTAAAGTACTCAGAGAACGCTGCTGCCCATCCTCTCTAGAGATTCCCTTAGTCGCCTTTTACGAAACTCACGGGAAAAGATGGGGTAGTGCTATTCTTTAAGTCCGGCACTACACGAGACTCCAGGGGGGTTACCATGATCTCTTAGAGCAGGAATGTTTTAACATTATTACGAGAGTGGGTAGAGATGGCGCTAGAGAGCTGTCTAGCGCTGTCTCTTTCCCACTCTCGGAATAATATTAAAACATTTCAGCTCTAACAGATCATGGTAACCCCTCAGAACTCCAGATGTATTAAACAATAAAGATGAAAATTTTCAATGAGAAACGATTGATTTATTAGTTGTAATTGCATCCGAGCTGCCTACATGAAGCCGTGACCCACAAACGATGACGTCACGGAGGCCTGTTGTATGCGACACACGGGCGAATAAGCGAACGAGAATTGCACCTGCTGCAGCTTTAGCAACATGATTGATGCTCAAATTACAGCCAAAATTTGGGTTTTTCGAGCGTTTTTTTTCGTAAGTGAGGCAGATGGCGGACATAAATTTGAAGATCCTTAAAAAGCATGTATTATGAATTAAGAATTTAGTTTTAATGATGTGGAATTATAAAAGTATTTGAAAAGTTCCACGTAACTTAAAGATATTCTTAACCGGTTGCGTACCGCCCGTCGTCCCAGGACGACACTTAAGTGTCTTATCTATTGTGTCTATAATTACGGTGATTGAGAGTTTAAGGTTTTAAATGTACAATAAAGGAACAGATAAGATAAAATATCGAAAATGGCAAGATCCGACTTGCTAGCCTCAGCACAGCAAATTCCTCAGCACGGTAACATGCAGCAGCATCATAACCAGTGAACGGAAAAGGGTGAGCTAATTTACCTAAACTTCAAAGAACAGAGACAAAAACTGGAGACTTCCTTACGACAACATTTTTTTCGGGAGAATTTCGGATCGGAGATTGTCTTTCATTTGTTTTCAAAAAATAAAAACAATCTCCTTTTTTAACCGACTTCAAAAAGGAGGAGGTTCTCAATTCGGTTGTATTTTTTTTTTTTTTTTTTTTTATGTGTGTTACCTCATATCTCCGTCATTTATGAACCGATTTGAAAAATTATTTTTTTGTTCGAAAGGGTATACTTCCCGATTGGTCCCATTTAAATTTTGTTATGATCAGACCATGAACTTCAGAGATATGGAACGGAACTCCTCATCGGATCAAAGCAAAATTCTCAATTTACTAATATTGCTTTGTTTATATTTGCTGTTGGGAACTGACTACTTGAAAAGAGGAGGGGGTGCGTGTCCTCCCCTCCCCCCCTTTGGAATGTTTTCATTATATCGTGTAAGGTATCATTGGAAAGGACTTTTTATGCCCGACTACGTCAAAGCCAAAAAGAAGGGTTATGAAGGAGGGGGTTAAAATTATGACACTAAAACGTATTTAATAAAAAATAAACTTTAAAAAAAAGTAAAAACCGACTTCAAAGAAATACTAAAAGGAGTAAAATAATTACCATAATATAAAATTAACAGTTTCAGAAGTCGGTGCAACTCTACACTGAAGCAAATAGAAGCCACCGACTTCTGAAACTGTTAATTTTATATTATGGTAATTATTTTACTCCTTTTAGTATTTCTTTGAAGTCGGTTTTTACTTTTTTTTAAAGTTTATTTTTTTTGAAAACAATAAACAATCTCTTTTTAAAAACAATGAAAAACGTGTCATCTGGTTTTGTGACAATTTTGGGAAACAAAAATAGGAAACGAATTTAATTGTTTTCTGTACTATTAACATTAATATTAAATGTACTTTAGTGATGTCCCGAAACCCGGAATAATTTTCACGAAAAAAAATGTTGTCGTAAGGAAGTCTCCAGTACCTAAACTTCAAAGAACAGAGACAAAATCTCTGTTCTTTGAAGTTTAGGTAAATTAGCTCACCTTTTTCCGATCACTGACCATAACCCAACGAAAGAGCCACGGACCTTCTTTTACTAACAATCGTATCGTGATGACTACGTGTAGGTATAATAACAGCTTCATTTTTTGAGAAGCCTGTGTTCAACAATGGACCGCTTTAAACTGAGTTAAGTAATTAATACAATATAAATCTAAACTAAATCTAAAGTAAATTAATTTGGGTTATGTTTTGTCTAATGTAATAAAAAAATATGTTTAATGTTACTGTATAAGGTTCTTAGTTAAACTATAACGTATTATATTGTTTGTCATGACTACTAAGCATTTTAAAAATATTTACCACAAACAAAAAAAACGATAGCCAATAAATTCAACGGGAACTTCCGCGATGACATTTCAATACCACCCAAGTAGAATTTTCGTCACGAAAAACGATTTACACAAACCACAAACACAAATACTCTGTTCCGGGAACGATAATGCTAAATAAATAAAACATTTCAATCGGTCTCGTCTGGAATAAATATCTTTTTGCCGACGTATGAAGACACCTGTCTCATACTCATTAATCTTTGCAGTTTCACCGACGACGCCAGATACCGGTGTAATGTTGTTTTTTTTTTATTTAATTTTGTCTTGTTATCGCGGTTTTCTTTTAATTAAAATAACTGGATAAGAGGAAGTAAATTGTTTTTTTTTATTTTGTGGTATTTTGTTGAATGTAGATTGGTCAGTTTTGGCGAAATATAAATAAGTATGTGTTGTTTAAATGGTTCTGTTATCGTGAACGAGTATGTTATTCTAAAAGTATTAAATCGATATTGTTTGACTGTACTTATCGATCTAATAAAGTCGGCAAAATTAGTAAACATTGGTTTATGTTTATTAACTGTGGAAATAAAAATAAAAAACAAAATCATTTACTTGCGTAAATATGGTACAGAAAGTTCTTGACAAATTAATTAAATAAGTAAGTAGATCTCTTATTCTACCTTTAATTTTGCTTTTATTATTCGTTAACTTGCGTGAAAAATTACGCACATCATAATGCAGATAAGCCACATTTTTTTAAATTAATTAAAATACCTAAGCGGCTAACAATTAATTATAAGCAGTACACATTCAAATTTAATTAGCTGTGTGACATTCTATTCTTCCGCACATACAAGTTTTGTTTAATAATACTAATATAAATCATGTCAAAGTGGAATGTATTCTCAGTCTGGTTTCACACCTAATTAATACTTATGCAGATTAAAGAGTACAAGATTAAAACCATGCGTCTTTTAATAAATGAATTATTTATTTATTTTAATAAATGACATAAACTTTTTAGATCACCACTAATTTACAATCGATTTAAACTATTAAATAAAATATAACATGTAAATGTTATTCTAGATGTCAAAAACAAATTAATTAATTAAAAAAGCCGACATTAAATGAATATTAAAAAAAGTGTTAGGTCTAGGATATAAAAATATAGATGACAAAAACAAATTAATTAATAAAAAAGTCGACATTAAATTAATACTAAACATTTTATTAGCTCTAGATAATAAAAATTTAATAACATTCTTTATCCTAATTTGTGCAGAAATTTTAAATTTATACACACTAACTTTTAAACGATGGCATTGATTGAAAATGTAATGCCCGTGAGAGTATTATGTATTTATGTCACATCGAATTAAGACAAAGCACAGAAAACCATGTAGTAGTTTTCTAGTAATATTTCCCAAGCCAATAAAGAGAAAAAACGATCAGAACAAGCTGAAGTACCTACTGTTTGTATCAACGGTTGTACACTAATGCAATCAAAATTTCATAGATTTGCAGGCGAATTTCCTCGTCTCGATTTCGAATCACAAGCAGTGCACAAGCGCTCTTAAGCGGGTAATTCACTGGACAGACATGCCTGCGTGCAGTCTTTCCGGGCAAACCTGTCGCCGCAATACACTACACAGACGCATTAGTTTGTTTTAGAGCGGCTTCGCTATTAGTTGTGCACATTAAGGTGCCCGCGCAGACAAAATGAGATCGCGCGGACAGGCAATGGGCAGTCTACCGAACCGCCCGCGACGGTAGTACACTGACAGACATTGCACAAACCTATAGTAGCGAAGTCCGTCGGGCATGCCTGCAGTCGTGCCCGCGAACATGTCCGTCTAGTGAATTCTCCACTTTAGACCCATATTATAAACAACACTCAATTGAGAGATCCCTCTGAGTGTAGTTTTAAAAAGAAATGAGACGTATTTAAAAAAAAAAAACTGGACCGCCTCGTTGGTCTAGCGGTCGTAAACGCGACTGCTGAGCGTGAGGTCTTGGGTTCGATCCCCAGGTCGGGTAAAGTGTTATTGGGTTTTTCCGTGTGGAATTTCTCAGTAGCAGCCCAGAGTCTGCATTTGTGCCCGGTCGATGGCAATAGTCTCCTATTACATGGGACGTAAAAAAACATAACGGCGAAATGTGGGTGTACTATACACCTCTGTTAACCCTTCGGGGATTATAGGCGTGAGTTTATGTTTAATATGTTTAAAAAAATGTTATTCAATGTATGGAATTCTACTTTATGGCAGCTGCTGTTGAAAGATCTCTGAAATAAGAGCAGTTTATTAGCCTTAGGGCGGGTTGTTTCAGCTCCACTTAACGCACGCGTATACGCTAAAAATGGCGTTAACTATCGTTAAACCAAAAAAAGCGTTGTTTCACAAAATCTCGGCAAAAAATAACGATTACGGTAACACATGGTTCGACCACTGGTTAGCGTTACTTTAGTTGCGTCAAACAACAACTACAAAAAAGCGAATGAAATAGGCAAAGCCGCAAGTCACAGCTAGCGAAAGATGAAAGCATAACCAACAACTCCATTACTTTATGATGTACTAAACAACGCTCGCCGCACAACTCGTCCGTGTGTCACGCACTAACTCATTGTTAATCCAGTCTAAGCAGATGGATATCTAAAACGTTTTATTTATGGTATAATTTGTGTTACAAAATAACGTATAATTAACAAAGGACCGCCTGAGGTACGTCATTATGTGGCAAGAATAGATGAATGAATAGACTTGGTAGAACAATATAAAAAAAACTTCTATTATGGTTCTGCCACACTGAGGTTAAAACGTGTTTAATTATTTTATTTATTTAATAACTAAAAGCTTTTGCCCGCGGCTTATTCGCGTTAATTTAGTTGACAATCAACTCTCAACACACTACTAAAGTTTCTATAATATTATTATTCAATCATGATTCGAAAGACACGTGGCGCAATCTATTATTCGTTATTGTTGTTTTCCTCGGGAAACAACAATCGGGATCAACACAACAATCAATCAATCAACAATCGGGAAACAATAATCGGGAACAGTACTTTTCTCGGGATGAAAGGTGCTCTATGTCCGTTTCTGTATACCTGACAACATATAATGCAAAATTTCAGGATGATCGGTTCAGTGGTTTAGGCGTGAAAAAACAAACAAACAAACTTACTTTCGCATTTATAATATTAAGTTAGGAAAGTTAGGATTAGGATTTATGTACACACCACTTAATATAAGATAAGTTAATCATGACCATAGCGTACAAAGGCACTGCTTATTTCTTAAAGAAATCTCTTCCAGCAGACCTGTGAGAGGTGAATTTAGAACAAGAAATGTACACAATAATGAAAAAAAAAAAAAAAACTCTAAACAAAATTTAAAAGTTTTATAATGTTTTATAACATTTTATAACCTGAGTGTGGCGGCACCATTAGTCTAAGGATCCTACATTCGATTTGAATTTTCAAAAGCACGTTTGTTTTCTGTTCATCATCACCATCATCATTCAGCCGAAAAATGTCCACTGCTAGACATAGGCCTCCCCCAAGCATCGCCATATCGACCGGTCCTGTGCTTCTCGCTTCCAGCGGATTGCCGCGACCTTCACCAGATCATCGGTCCACCTTGTGGGAGGCCTACCCACACTGCGCCTTCCGGTACGCGGTCGCCACTCCAGAACCTTTCAGCCCCATCGGCCATCCGTTCTGCGAGCAATGTGCCCCGCCCACTGCCACTTAAGTTTGGCAATTCTTCGAGCTATGTCGGTTACCTTGGTTCTCCTGCGGATCTCATCATTTTTGATATGATTTTTTTCTGTTAATTGACCAGAATAGGAAGTAGGCCTGATGGATGACAATCTACTTACAGGGTCAGCTTCCGGTCTAATCTTAGGATAACTGGGTTGGCGAAGTCTGATAGCAGTCGCTCCGTGTAAAATACTTCATCATCATCATCATCATTTAGCCGCATCTGGTTAGACTGGAGGATGACCCCAACTTCGTTGGAAAAAGGCTAGACAGAATATTAGGAACGGATGATTACCAGGGAAAGCCATAAAATATTAGTGATTAAACATAGAAGAGTGTAATATTTCAAAATAGTAATATATTCCAAAGTCTGATCCTATTATGTACTTATCATTCATAAAATAAATAACTAAAATAAAACTTTAACTCTGCACCTGCGGCGAGCGTAAATTATTGTCACTTGTTATTTCAGCACTCGCTTGTTTATTATTCAAACATTATTTATATCAACGTTATTTTAATACATTATCTAGTTTATTCACGTATTCATTCCCTCAGGGATAAGCAGGGATGTCTTAAGAGTGATATAAATGAAACGTCATCCCGTTTGAGCTTACTTGACATGTTAAACGATCGGATACGTGCACCAGAGTAAGCCTCAGATGACGTTTACAACATGCACAAGGTGACAGCTACTAATAAAGTAATTTCAGCAAAAGATTAGGATACACTATTAATATAATTAATGTCTGACTTTTATAATTTATATTATGCTGTTAACTTACACTCCACATGAAGGATTTATGAGAAAAAACATGGTAATAAATAAAGAATCCATTCGGAATGTGTCGTTGAAATTATTTTAGCAATTCATTTCATATGAATCACTTTTCTACTGCAAAACTGTGTGTTTTTTGTTTGTAACCCAATATTTACTAGGTGCCGAGAATTCTAAAAATAAAACGTTTGATAAATGACTTTTTTTTGCAAATTCTAAATTGACATTTACCAAAACTAAAAGATTTTTTTGAAACGTTCGGATACTTTGACGAAAAAAAAATTGTTACGCGCACGTGTTCGTTAAAAAAATATGGTAGTCATTTTTTGCGATAGGTATTATGTCAAATAGCCCATTTTGTAACCGAATCGCGTAACACAGATGCTTGTTAACTGACAAAAGGTTGTTTTTATTGGCAAGCAACATATTTCCGAGAATCTACGAGTATTTAACTCTACACAAACGATTTGGTCTTGACAATTTCAATTTATTAAATGTTTGTAGCTAAAAATGTTAGGTTGTTATTTTTGTTTTAGCGTTCGGATACGCTTGTTAGTGTTTTGGGAAAGTGTTTAAAATCGCAATGTGAAAGTTTATCTTTTTAAATAAACATGCATTATTTTGTGTAGAAGCTATGTTTTTTACGGTCTGATTGTCGTATATCGTCGGCGACCAGTGAAAATCTTGTCATTGTCAAAAGCAAAATTGCACAGGAAACGAAAAAAACTGTTTTCTGAAAATATTTTTAGGAACTTTGCTGTGTTTTTTAATTAATATTTGAACATGATTCTCGAAAGGATTTTTTAATTCTTGTTTTTTTTTTTCAATAGCGCCTCATTTTGTCACATGCGAAATACGAGGTTTTATTAGAAAAAAAATGGGTTTTTGTTGATAAATACCAGCAGATATACAGGTGCATTATTCATAATCTACTTCTTATTTGCATTCCAATTGAACTGTGGCCAGTCGTAGGTTACATATGGGTTGCGTTGCGACGTTTTTTTGCAAAATATAGCATTAAATGTGTTCGATCAAAATTATTATTTGCGAGGTTTTGACTGGTCGCCGACGATATGTAGATACCGAAAAACTCTAACCAGTAGCCTTATACTAAAACAATTTGTTCAACAAAATTTAAGATCAACACTCCCAAATGAATATGCAAATGTTTTTAAACAATAATAACCCAAAACTCGCCACAAATTTCGCCAAACATAATATTTTCATATTTCTGAAACTAAAACATTTAAAGCAACAAGTTACCTCATCTCTGTTTGTCGAAGTCCTAATTTGCATAGCCAAGCTTCGAGTTGAGTTGTAAAACATTACTCATGTGGCCGGAGCCTTATTTATAACTTGTCTGCTTACATCGTAAAACGGTGACTAAGTACCGATGTTCGTTACTTGAGATAAGATGCATGCAATCCTGACTAATATTATAAAGGTGTTGTGAGTGTGTGTGTTTGTATGTTTGTTACTTCTTCACACTCTAACGGATGGACTAATTTTGATGAAATTTGGTATGGAGGTAGCTGACATCCTGGATTAACACATAGGCTACTTTTTATACCGAAAAAAGCGGGTAACACTGCGGGGCGCAGCGAGTAAATTATAAATGCGAAAGTATTTCTGACTGTCTGTCTGTTGCCTCTTCACGACTAAACTACTGAACCGATTTTGTTTAAACTTGGTGCAGAGATAGTCTGGAATCCGGAGAAGGACATAGGCTACTTATACCCCAAAAAACGCGAAATACGCGATAAACGACATCCACGCGGGCGAAGCTGCGAACGATCCCTAGTTTCTTATAAGATCTTAAGCGCCAATTCCACTAGCGAGTTTTATTGCACAAGTTGACTTGTGCAATCGACTTTCAAACTGTAGACACACCCGCAGAATGTCGCCTTCTGCAAGTTTTACGAACTAAATGTACTAGGCCGAGATGGGCTGCAAACTGCAGACTGCAACCAAGCCGCCATCGGAATAGCGCCTTTAAGATGTGCACTTTAAAGGTGCTATTCCGACAGCGACTGCAAAACTGCAACCGCAGACCGCAGAAGCAGATCGCACCGCAAGCGATACTACTTTTGCAGTTTGCGGCCCGTCTCGGACTTTTACCTTAAGCGAGCCCTTACGTGCATTAACTTGCGCAATAAAACTAGCTAGTAGATTTGGCGCTTTATGTTGTTACAATAAATCTGTGAGACAGTACCTATTTGTGTAGAAAATTTTCTTCCAAATTGTATGAAATTATACCACAGTCAATTGGCTGGCGAATGGTAGGGTCATCGCTTATGTATTGCCCTCATCGCTACATAGCTACTTGGATCAGCCTCTTTCGCATGAAAGAAGCGATGGATAAAGTTCTTCTTTCAATTTGAATAGATAAGTAGAAGAGATAGGTAAAAAATATTTCTCGCAATTAGATCGTTGCAATAGCTCTGTCGGTTGAATTTAGCCTGAAAAAGTTCACTTTAGGAGTGTAATAACCGAGAAATTGTATATTGAATACATAATCATGATTTCGAGTACTGGCGTTTTGAAAGTTTGTGTTCTAAAATTTCATATACTATCTATCTAAGTTCTCTATCTATCTTATCTGAGTTTGTGTCCTAAAATCTCGTTCCCCCTTTCCATCGCGTCGGCACGAGCTATACAAGAATAGCTCATGCCGTGGTGAAAAGATTAGCCAGTCAGCAAGGATGGTAACGAGGCTGACTGCCCAGGGTGCGCCAGACGTACCGAAGTATCGTCACTCGTGGAGGCTCCAAAATCTCGTATACCTACTATATTATCTAAGATAGTAAGTATATGAAATTTTGGGACACAAACTTTCAAAACGCCATTACTCAAAATCATGATTTGGGCAGTTAGTTGGTTTTTGAATTAACCCGGCGATATATGAAACGATTTTAACACCTATATCAAGATCTGTAGACACCATTTCACGCAAATAAATGTATTCTATTCTAAATAAAGAAACTATAAAAGAAAAAAGTTGTTTGCTTTGAATTTGAAAGTATCAATCATAAGCAAAGCGGTCACCGATGACAGTTGGCTCTAAGGTATTATTAATAAACGATATTATTATGCAAGGCTGCACCGTGCAATATGTAAGACAATTTCACAACTTAGCCAAACAACTTGCAACCTTGTGACCATTATTGTATCTTCCAGGACATCTTGCAAGTGCAACCTTGGAAGTTCCCAATAAGTGACAATACAAACTCTTTTGTTAATGTGTAGGTAACGTTTAAAATATAGGTACGTTAAAGAAAGATATAATTTTTCGAACTGTATAATCTGTGCCTACTTATATCAAGGTTCTCTGAAAAAAGTTTGAATGTCGAATCAAAGTAAGAAAAGTATTTTTTTTCTAAAATGTGATATAATTATATTTCCGCGAAGGGCGTGAAAAAAATGTATTTTTCCTTTAAACCCATAGTCGTAGGAAAAATATAAATAAATAGAAAAAAACATGCCGGTACCGACATGTCAACATATTCACGCCAGTCACGGATTTTTTGTCTACACTTAAAGGCTGTTTTGAATTTCAAAAGATCACATTTCATTTGCATTGCCCTTTATCGTCTTTTTAACGCTTGCAACTGCTGTAAGCGGCTTCATTAGCGCGATGCGATGCGAATGATATCGTATCGATTGTCGACTCGAATTGAACGTACGTCCTCATGAAGCGACGCAATCAAATAAACACACTTCAACGCTTCCAACTACAATGTTACTACAAGAGTTTTATCGTCAAGTCTTTTAGTGACACTTCATGAAAAGAGGTTGCAATCTCTGCAATATTGTCATTAGTTTTATACAGTAGGGTATTAGAGCCCAAATACACGTCCGATACTTGCCTCCGATAGTCGGTTCCGATAGTCTGATCAGACTATCTGAAGGCCCCCGCGTCATACATTTGTTTGAACATGAATTGCACGTACGATCAGACTATCGGATTGGATGTCAGAATCGTAAGCATCGTCCGGGCGTCGTCGTCGTCCAGAAAAAATCGGACACGAGAATAGTGCGTGTATTTCATGAATCCGATCAGATAGTCGGATCCGGCTCCCGGAAGCAAGTATCGGACGTGTATTTTGACCCTTACAGGTATTTTATTGAAGCGGAAAGACGCACGATACCTGCAGTGTCTTTAATAATGCAGTTTTCTTTTACAAAAACTGACAAATTGTTTGACCTCATCATCATTCAGCCGAAAGACGTCTACTGCTGGACATAGGCCTCCGCCGTAATCGTCACGCTTAGCAGGCGGGTTGGCGATCGCAGTATGGTTGTTAAAGTACTCAAAGAACGCTGCTGCCCATCCTCTCTAGAGATTCCCTTAGTCGTCTTTTACGAAACCCACGAGAAAAGATGGGGTAGTGCTATTCTTTAAGTCCAGCACTACGCGATACATAAATTTTATAATTGTTACGATGGATATAATTCTTTGACAACTAAAACAGAACCAAACATTTTGATAGTTTTCATTACTGCACTATTAAAAAAGCATGCAGGCATCCAGCACGTTTCCCGCTTCAAAAAAATAACGTAATAGCACAGTAGACATATAAGCTAAAGCAGTACTGAAAACTACCTACAATCGTCCGATTTGACACACTCACACAGACACGCACTGCAACAAGACAAATAAGGTATTTTCGGGATGCAGTTCCATACAAAAACAAAAAACTACTCAGTATACAGAGCGTGTCTGTGTAAGTGTTTCAATTCATGAGATTGTAGTAAGTTGAGGTACTGCTTTAGCTTTTATGTCTACTGTGGTAATAGCCCACAGGGGCCTAATTCTCCTAAAATAAATCTTGATAAATCACAACCGAACCAAGGCCGAACCGTTCATTCAGACAGTTCTCAATTTCAAAAGCTGTCGAATTGTTTGACACAAAAACAAAATCAATCATTTTGAAAGTTTTCGAAAATAAAAATTGACTGACGGTTGTGGTTCGATTGCGTTTGGCAACAATTTATTTTAGGAGAATTGGGCCCCGGGACTCGTAAAATTAGAGAGCCTCGTTGAAAAAAATAAAAGATATATCCATAAGTCACAGTGCAGAAAATCGTGACACACAACCAGTCTACCTACTCATTGCATTCAACCCAAGATCTGCCACAATAGATTACGTGAGTTGCATTTCCATACAGACGAGCATAACTTGTCAAAAAAATTACTTGCTATGATAATGAATGTGTCTGGACTGGACGACCAACGACACTTATTGTATTTTTATTGCCTGTAATGATGAACGGTGGTGATCAATCTTTTAGGCTGTGACAGCCAGGTTAGTGTAGTTGTCGTGCTTGTGTCAAATGAAGCTAGAAAGGAGGTTCTTGTGTTGAACCTTTGTATGTATCATGGGGTTTATCCAATAAGACTATTGAGATTGAGCCATTGTAGGTTATTTCAAGCTCGTGTTTGGATGTATATTTTGAAGCTTTGACATAATTAAATATTCGTGAGACACATTCATATTTAATTATGGTTAACTCACGTGCATTTTTCGGGATATCCCGACTAGTTTCGGACCCAAAACGGAGGTTTATGAGCTGAACACGCGGCGAGGTCGCGAGTCGGACGGTCCGAAACTAGTCGGGCAATCCCGAAAAACGCACGTGAGTAAACCGTAACTAATCATAAATATCAAATGAAACATTTTTTATAACTTTTTAGCACAGTTAAACTGATAGACAAAAGCTATTTAACTGTGGAGCTAGAATAGTTTTTATATGTAGCTAAACTGTCTAGTAAACTCGAATCACAGTGTCACTTTCAGTACAAAGATATTCATTTTGCCAAGGATAAGCACGATGGTCTCACAGCTTTTCGCCCTAAGGTAAACCAAACTAGACTGCCTCGTGGGGTCCTGGGTTCGATCACAAGGTCAGGCAAAGCGGAATTGGGTTTTTTCGTGTGGAATTTCTCAGTAGAAGGTCGGAGTCAGGATTTGTACCCGGTTGATTGCAATAGGCTCGCCCCATATTACATGGGACGTAAACATAACGCCGAAATGAGGGTGTACTTCTCTGCCTAATCCTTCGTGAAATACAGGCTTGATGTAAATGTTATGTCATGTTTATGTAAACAAAACTTTAAAAAAATACTTGTAATTTGGGGACATCACTCGGCGGCTTTTGATGAGGAAAGCTGACAGCCACAATTTACTGGCCCATTATGTATTGTATTCTAATTAGCATTACTTAGTAAAACAACTTATTTAGAATTAAGACAAACGTTTTCCAACCGATGCGCTGCCTTGTCAACGTATATTTAGTCATTCCTAGAACACCTTCAAACTAAAACCTACTTCCATTTATAAACCGATTCTTAGAAACAATGACAACATGATTAGGCGAACAAACAGAAACATAATGGTCTTTAATGTAAACCAACGTTTGGGAACACGTACACAGCTAGAATTTATCGCTAATCCGAGCTTTGAAGGGAAATTTTAGAAAACCCGCGTTTTTAATGTATTCTAGACATGTTTGAAGCTTCCATCATTGTTAACGATGAGGTGGCGGTAAATATAATCATCATTGCGGATACATCATGGGTATGACATACTTAAATGATGTAGCAATGACATCAACACATTATATTCCAGTCAAGATTTCCTGAATGTATTAGCACAGTCTACCTATATCTTACTCCTTACAGTCGGTCAACGTAGAACATTGTCGCAGAGCAATCGTGCAGGGGGTTGCGGGGTGAAGGAGCGGTGGTTATGTCCCGAGTAGCCATACTGCATACTTGGGACATAACCTCCGCCCCTACATAATTTTGACATTTCATAGGACCTGTCAAATATATGGGCGTTGACCCACTGTATGCAGTAAGTAGGTACACTGTGGTATTAGTAGCATTCTAGGTTTTAGCTAGCAACTTGCAAAAATGAATGTAGCCTACCTACTTACCCTTTTCCCAGCTATATTGGGGTCAGCTTCTAGTCTAACCAAATGTGACTGAATACCAGTATTCACACAGAGCGATTGTCGTCAGACCTCCGCAATCCAGATACTGGGCAATGCCGGTCAAAATAAAGGTAGCATTAACATTATTAGGTTACAGATACAATTAGGGCTGAGAAATTTCAATGAAGGATCAGTCCAAAAAAACGAAAATTGTAATCTAAATTACCTATCTAGAAAAGAACAGGACTCATGGTACAAACTCTAGCCTGCAGAATCAGCAAGGTACATTGGCAACGGATGAGATGACGGCTGATGGAGGAGAATGAAAGAGATTAGAGAGAGATAATTAATTTAAGTAGAAACTGAGAGACCGTGAAGCAGAAACGTTCGTGTAAAGGTACAATTCCGTGCATTGCGGCCGATCGCAGCCGCGCGCGATCGATCGCGTGCGGCTGACGCGCGCGGCTTTTGCGTCAACAATCGTGTCTATAGTAATTATACTGACTAATATGTCGTTAGCCGCACGCGTCTGTCGCAGACTTCGGAAGCGGTGCCATACATTTTCATACTCTGATTGTGGACGCATTAGCCGCGCGCGGCTGCGATCGGCCGCGATGCACGGAATTGTACCTTAAGACCCAAAGGCAGAGGCATTTATAATCAATTTCGACTCGCCTCTTGTCTCGGTTTGATAAATTTAGAGCTGATTTTTAATCGTCAGATAACTTTTATCTTACGACGTTTTGACAGATTTTCATCAACTGTCAAACAACAGCTGTCAAAACGTGATATTTATCAGAAAAATCGCCCTTAATAAGAAAAAAATGGCCCTTAGTGAGACTGCTCGTCACGTTTTGTTACGCTGCATGAGCTATACATCTCCTTCCTCACCTGTTGCGTACCTAGTATTTTATAGACAGCTTTGAAGGTGTTTCACATTCTGACCAAAGTAAGGTCACTAGCACATTACGGAATCCTATGTCATTAAAACTATTTCCAGATTCAAGTAAGAACAAGCTCGTTAAGGTTCCGTTTATGCACTTTCGGATACTCCGTGCCGATACACACAAAGCATTTGCATTTCAACAAACGACTCAGACCGTCATCTTCTTTAGTCACAGCATGTCATTGCTGACTCATGTACTTCGGGATTACGACAGCAACTTATAATTCTGCACGCAAAGTGTATCAGCAAAGCCTGTATGACTTGAATTAAACATTGGAATACGTGATCCATGTCAAAGTTCCTTGCGAAAAAGTGAGTCAGTTTTAATTTGTACATTTTGTTTCCAAGAGCCAGGCTAGCTTCTTTCTTTCCGTCTGTATTTATCCTCAAAGGCTCGCAGACATATCCAGAGGGTACCGCATTCAGAACATTGTTAAGGTTGCCTCGCTTCTGTAGTGCATCATCAATGGTTGTTGCCAACACACTGCTGTCACCAACGATGGTTTGATGCCATCTGGCGCAATAAGTTCCTCTCATTGCTTAGCAGACTGTGAGGCAGCAATAGCTCATCCTATTCGCTATTGTCCGCTACTTTGAAAACTTACCCAAAGACTGTTTGTACTTCGCATTGTGTAATAAATTAGTTTAAAACATATTTGTAAACACGGTATTAACATCTTTGATTTTTCGTGAATAAGTGTATTTAATTTTTTTTAATGGCAGCATTCTTCTTTAGCCCTAATGTTATTTTATTATACAGTTGCATCGAGTGGGTTCATTATGATCAGTAGCTTGTTAGGAGGCATGTATGTTGAACGTTGACGGTCTTTTAATAAATATATTTTAAAGAAAGGATGTAAAGAAAAAAAAATACTAACATAACTGAATTAATTAAAAATATCTGTCCAAAGACTAATTTTCGTAATAAGGAAAATATAAAGTAAACAGATACTTGTGTTTTCTAAATTAACATTTATGAATGGCATTAGAATGTCAAATGAGGTAAAGTAGCATTTTATGTCTTCGTAACTGTTGCAAATGGCACACCCAATAGCGAAGGGCCGAGACATGATGTCACCAGCTGCGAGCACTCTTTCAATGACTTGAGACAAGGTGATAAAAAAACCTTTAGGCCCGAATTTATAAACGACTCTCATTTGAGATCTCCATCCTAAGGCCCGTATTAATAAAACTGGCCAAGTGCGAGTCGGTCTCGCGCACCGAGGGTTCCGAACCTTGGAAAGTTGCAGTTTTTTTTGGCATCCACTCCTTGATTTCTTTGTATAGGCTTTTGGCAGATTTCTCAAAAAAACTCTGCTAGTTATGTATAGACATCCTTTAATTTTTCCTGTAATATTTATATAAATATGTATAAACCTCCATCAACTCGATTTATTTCACATTTTTCTCTTTAAGGGGGGGATGGTATTTTTACAGAAATCTTTCATCATAAGTAAAAACTATGCGGAATAAATGAAAATAAGAATATATTGTTATAATGTGGAAGTGAAGCCCTTATGAGCACTCGGTTCAAAAATCACAATAAAAAAGTTATCGTCTTAAAATCAAGTTTAAAAAAAAAAAAAACCTGCGATCAAATTATGTCCAACTTCACCCCAATTTCATATGTGAACTTTAAGGGAACGCACTGTATATGCTTAGAATGATCACGGTTAAACAAATATTATAATAAGCGATCCCTTCAAAACAAATCAGACTTTAAATAATACATCAACATTTATTTACATCGTTTGATTCACAATATTAATATAACATTTCAATTTCCGGGCGCATGAAGTGACTTATAAATAATTACTGTTCGACCTACATGCGCTCGCGGTGTGTATGGTGCATTATTTCACCATGTGATGCAACTTGCGCAGGAGTGCACGCGCTTCCTAGTAACTGGATACTGTGAACACCTTGTGTTGGGCCCTTTGATCTGGTTTGAATGGACGAATAG
Organism: Amphipyra tragopoginis; assembly: GCA_905220435.1. Taxonomy (NCBI): domain Eukaryota; kingdom Metazoa; phylum Arthropoda; class Insecta; order Lepidoptera; family Noctuidae; genus Amphipyra; species Amphipyra tragopoginis. Next base: position 4,698,865 of record HG991997.1, on the reverse strand, counting down.
TTTGATGGGCATGTCGTTGGAATTTTGGATTATTAGTCTAGAAACTATGTTTCGTTGGAATATCAAATATAAGCTATGCTTCAGAAATAAACAAATCGTTAACTTCAAATACGAGGTAAACAGATAGTTTCCATGGTTTCTGTGAACTGTTTTAATCATCGTTTCCTGGCCAACAATATTGGCCATTGAATGAAGTCATTCTTGTGTCAGCATGATCAGCCCATTACTGTCCCACTGCTGGGCACAGGGCTCTACTCAAAATGAGGGGATTAATCCTTAGTCCAACACACTGGCTTAGTGTAAGCGGCGTAAGTATTGGCGGACCACCTAACACACAACGAAAAGCCGAAGCTCTTGCAGAGCCCTTTCAGGTGTGCAACTTACCTCACGATGTTTTACCTTCACCGTTAACGCACGTGGTAGCCAAATTTTGATCTGCACGTGAATTAGTAAAGACAGAGTTGTGGGCCGGGCTCGACCTCTTAAGCCTTGTATCCATTTGAGCACGCTCAGGTTAACGAGCGGCTCATTTGGCCGAGCCGCTCAAATGGAGACGCCTGAGCACGCTCGACCCGAGCAAGTCCGAGCAAGTCCGAGCACGCTCAGGGCGAGCCCTCACCTTGTCGGTTTTTGTCCGCGCTCAAAGGCGCTCAGTATTCGCTCGGCACTCAGTGTGGAAGGTTGTTTTTGTGTTTCAAAAGCTCGACGAACGACGAGCTATAGTTTAATTAATAACGTTTTATTTTACTTTTTAATTGAATGATTATAAAGGCCGCAGCAGCTACACGGACACGTGGAGACATGACGGAGCCGAGCATATACTGAGCAGTCTGAGCACAGCTTTTTCAATGTTGAGGCTCGTTCGACCAAAACTTTCATGTTCTTCTCAGCACGCTCAGGCGAATGAGCGGCTCATTAGCCTGAGCGTGCTCAAGTGGATAAAAGGCTTTACATGGCATAAGCGTTCAACCGCTAGGCTATCACTGACAATGCTCCATAAAAGGAGACGTCCTCCAGGTGCTGGTGGACAAACACCTGCCGCGGTTGCGGTACATGCAATAGCGAATCCCACGACCCCGGCCATAGGTCCGTTGGAGCACCACCATCTGGTTTTAGTCGTTAAAAGTCCAGCATAACCCTTCACCTTCCCCAGGGCAGAGGGTATCCATGAAGATTATCTTGCACAGTAACACAATCAAAGCTACAAAGATAACACTGATTACTACATAGTATAAAACAAAGTCGCTTCCCGTTGTCTGTCCCTATGTATGCTTCGATCTTTAAAACTGCGCATCGGATTTTGATGCGGTTTTTTTTAATAGATAGAGTAATTCAAGAAGAAGGTTTATATGTATAATACATGTATATTATAGTAGAAAAAAACGCGGAATACGCGATAAACGACATCCACGCGGGCGAAGCCGCTGGCGACCTCTAGTCGATAAAATAAGGACTTTCGCTTCTCTAGTACTTCACCAGTTTTCATTAAACAAGATCTCTTTTCATTAAATATCAAGCCAAGTATGTACTTATTTCCTGAACTCAATACATTATTTATTACCACAACTGCATCACGGAAGATGAGAGAACGTGACAATGCATACTGACGTCCTTATAATCATAATTTTATATTACGAATGGATCACACAATGTGTCTCATACAATTTAACACAATACTCTTACACCATCTAGTCGTAAACGTAAGATAAAGTTTATGATACACGTTACGTAACACCTTGTAAACGGACACTGCTGAACGTAAACCTATAGGAGTCCAATTCTAACATTAAAATAGTTTGAAATCGCAATCGAACCGCATCTTAACCACGACCGTTCGACTTTTTCTTATCTATTTTGTAAGTAGAATAAGCGTTCAAACCCCTGTATAGACGAGTGATGCTGTTATCTTCCTTTGACGTTACCTATTACAACAATACAACCATATCGCATAACTCTGTGACCATTTCATATTGTAGTTTATTTGCAGTTTGCTAAAACGATTTTTTTATTGTACACTGTCGTTGCCCATACTAGGATTTCTCGTGTATCCTGAATGCGTATCGCAGATACAAATTTTCACATGCACGAACGCCCAGATCCGGAAAAACTACCTGTAGGCCATACAAATGTTTGTTCCGTGCGAAAATCAAACCCACAAGTCGTAGCGCAAAATCCAAACTCGCCACTGCACCAAACGTTTCGTATTTTTTTTTTACTTTTTTGATGGGAATAGGCGTTTTTATACAAAGTTGACAGAAACGAATCATATTATGTCAAATGACAGGCATTAAAACTTAACTTAATAAAAAAAACATATTAAAATGTCTCATTTGAAAAAATGAATACATATTTAGGTATACAGCATCAAGTTGGACCTATAAATTGACATATGATTAATTTCCGTCCGTGCTGGGTATTTTTCCCACACCAAGTACCCATTCTCCTGTGCAATATTCCATGGGCCATATTTAATGTAATTTCTAGTCATTTGCCAGTTGTAAATAGTTGGCATTTAGAGCACATATATAGGCCTGTGTTAATTAACGATTCTCATTTGAGAGCTCCTAAGTGTCGTTACAGTGTGGTTCTCTACTTGTCTCACATTTTATAATCATAATTGATTTAATGTGTCCTAAAATTCTTTATCATAGTCATCGATTGTCCGAATAACCATCTGTCATAATGTTATTACACCAAATAATAACCAAAATTATTACCGAAGAGTAATAGAGCAATAACTTACTGTTATCGGTAGCGGGTAACACTGGGCAATGTTGACAAAGGAAGGTAGTCGTCGATATGGATGAACGCACCCGATGTTATAAAGGCGGCGGTCATTCGACGAAGCAGGAGCATTCCGTGTTGAACAGCTGAAGAAGTCTGACCTTTTATATCTGATTAGCTTGTCCTTATTTTATGATCTTGTAATAATTGTGTAAAGTAATAGGCTGTGATCTAGTTAATGTTACTAATACTAACCCAAATACAAGTACTCTCAGTGGTGGAGAGTCTATGTTGGTTTTATTTACTGTGTTTACCTTGCTCGCAATCCTGACATACCGATATTAGCTAAAACTGTAATGATAGAATCACCCCTGAACGATTAAATTGTAGTGTCATTTACATCAGAAGTGGAACAAGAAAAAACCAGTCCACATTATGATTGTATACCCACAATAAATATTTTGCTAAAAAAATCCCCTGTAGACGGACTGACAAAAACTTGATTATTCGATTAATATTACAATGGTGAGAAGTGTGAGAATGAGAAAATGTGATAAATCCGGTGAGTCACAACCATTTTATTATGTGTGAAGGAATTTTGATGAAGGAAATATAATATGAGAGGTTATTTATTCGTGTAAAATAAATGTTAAATGATATCTTTGCTTATCCGTGTAAAATAAATGAGATGATATCTGTGTTTATTAGTATAAAATAAATATGATGGTATCTGTATTTATTCGTGGAAAATAAATCCTGCATCTGTATTTATTCGTGTAGGAAAATACATTGCAAGTCGTATTAGAGTTTGTGGTGAGATGCAACCAGGGTTGATCTTTGGCACCGCCCGGTTTGGCCAGCCGGGGTTGGCCAAAGGCTTCGCCTGGGGAAAACTGAAACTCTAACGTGGCGAAGCAATTGTTATAGGGCTGGAACCAAGGCGGGATATGCCATGATATGGCTAGATCCAAGGCGGGTAATGCCATGTTGATAAAGCAGGATCCCAGGCGGGTGATGCCAAATGAGTTGGCTAAATCCAAGGCGGGTGATGCTACCTATTAATTGATAAATGAAAATGCAGTGAAAATGAGATTCTGTTTTGAATTAATGTTTTGAAAAAGTTTTGAAAATATTGATATTTGTTTTTTTATTCGTTTTGTTATAATTCTTGTTGTAGAATGGTACAAAATAGTTTATTGAAATTAAAAAGTAGTTTTTTATTATTACATGGTTTAAAATGTATTTTTGTAGACGAAAACAGGAAATTGTATTTATTATTGACGATAATTATTATGACGGCTTCCGTTAAAGATTAATTTGTCAAATTCATTTTTAAATAAGAAATAATTTGACTTATTTTCGTTAAAGAAGTGTATAATATGTATTGTATTGTTGTAAAAAGGTTGTATTATTAGCGCATTATAGAAATATTATGTTTACAACATCATGTCAGTTTTGTAATATGAGTTTGTGAATAATTGAGATATTATTTTGATCCTGAAAAGTTTTAAAGGTTGATACTTAAGTATTATGATTTTGGGAATAATTGAGATAATATTTTAAGTGTTTATAATTATGTACTATGATACTGTGAATAATGATTAAAGATTTAAAGATATTTAACCATGAAACATTTAGGATGTTTGTTTTCTGATTTTGTGAAGAATTGAGATATTTAAGAATGTAGGATTTTGTGAATAATAATGAGATAATGAATCGTGAATTATTTTAATCGTTATGTACTATGAGTTTATGAATAATGAGATATTTAATCTTGAAATATTTTAAGTGTTTAACGTACTATGAGTTTGAAGTGTTTATATGCTGGTACAATGAATTGTGAATAATTGAGATATATAATCATGGAATATTTTAAGTGTTAATGTACTATGAGTTTGTAAATTATTGAGATATTATGTTCTGATTTTGTGAATAATTATGAGATTTTTACGAATGAAATATTTTAAGTGTTTATGTATTATGGCTTTGTGAATCGTTGAAATATTTAACCAAGAAATATTTTAAGTGTTTATGTATTATGAATTTGTGAAAAACTATAATGATATAATTATTTAGCCCTGAAAAATATTGTAAATGTATTTAAATGATTTTATGAATTTGTGTATGATGAGATTGTGTGTTTATGTACCTATTATGATTTATTGAATAACTATAATTTGATGTTTAACCAAAGTAGAACTGTCTAATAGGCATCTGAGATAGTATTTTATTGTGAAAATGTTGGAAATCTAATGTGTGGATGTTTGTAAGATTTTGATACGAGAAGTTATGAACGAATATAGAACTAGGTTGATACTGAATGAATATCAACTAGTTCAAGCCACGGGTGATGAGCTTGTTGGCCGTCGATGGGATAACAAGCTCTAATCGATTCAAACATTCTTTGGATGCTCTTCGTATTACTTTGGTCATAGACATGAACATGAGTAAAATGACGAGGTCAAAGATCAGGTGTGGCCGAGATGTGTACTGTATTATTTGTTTCTGTTTAAGGTCCAGAGGTGTCACTGAAGTCAGGCCTTGATGTACAATCTTGACGATGGGGTTGATGGTGCGTCGACCACCAACCACCAACACACGAGGACGTGTGTTTTGCAGGAGGGCCGTGTTATCGGTAGCGGGTAACACTGGGCAATGTTGACAAAGGAAGGTAGTCGTCGATATGGATGAACGCACCCGATGTTATAAAGGCGGCGGTCATTCGACGAAGCAGGAGCATTCCGTGTTGAACAGCTGAAGAAGTCTGACCTTTTATATCTGATTAGCTTGTCCTTATTTTATGATCTTGTAATAATTGTGTAAAGTAATAGGCTGTGATCTAGTTAATGTTACTAATACTAACCCAAATACAAGTACTCTCAGTGGTGGAGAGTCTATGTTGGTTTTATTTACTGTGTTTACCTTGCTCGCAATCCTGACATACCGATATTAGCTAAAACTGTAATGATAGAATCACCCCTGAACGATTAAATTGTAGTGTCATTTACATTACATACAAAAAATATCAGATTCAAATATTATGGACTAGTGATGTTTATGAGAAGCATGATAGCGATTATGATTTTAGGGCAATGGTTATTATGAGAAAAAACGGCGGGGCGACTTGATATGAAAAAATATTGTCAAATGTATGAAATCCTACTCTATGGTGGCGCCTTTTGGGAGCCCGCTCCCGGGCCGCCATGTTGACAGTTGTTTATTATTGATGTCATCAGAGATTAAAACGTAACTATGCCCCAACTTAAAAATACATTTAATAAACCAACATATTATAGGGAAAAGTTCACAGTTAATTAAAAATAAACTACGATAAGACGCGTAAACGTTAACCGCGATCAATCATAACTACTGTTAATCGTAAACTGACGTAATGATGTCACAACGTATCATGAATGAGTGAACATGTTCATTCATTCGGATGATCCGTCGTCGTTCATTCATCATCGACTTGATGGGTGTCAATCGGTTTATCAATTTAATTATATAAAGGTCAAGTTTGATGCGGTTTGGGTTAATTTATTTCTAACGTAGACAGATGATGGATTAATATATAGTTAAGATGCTTGTCAACTTAATTGAAGTGACGATTATCAAATACAATTTTATAAATGAACCTGCATGTCAATTGCGTAACGTAACCAACATCAATCATGACAGTTGATGTGTCAAAAACAATATTCATTGCGTGATACATACCTAGTTGTGGAGAAGTCGGATTGTTAATACATACGTATGCTGCTGTTATAGAAAATGTTGACCTGGGGGCTTACTATGACCTCTTAAAGCAGGACAGAAGTTGCCTGGAAGTTGAACTGCCCTGCTTTTTTTTGTACTATGACATCGTTAGAGCAGGCCTGCTAAGTTGACGTTTACGAAATCCGTTCGCCTTTTTTTTTTTGTATAGACATTTCATACCATGAACAAGCATTACCGTTCAACTTGGTTCAATAGTCGTTCACCTTTATTACTGTCATGGTACGATTTTTAGCGATTCAGAAGCAGGCCTGCTTTTGAACGAAAATTAACTGGCTAGTATTTGAACGTTTTCGTAAGAGGTCATAGTAAGCCCGTCTAGATCAAAGCCAAAATAGCAATTACGAGTGTGTTACACAATTAGAATGTCGGTCCTTAAATCAGTAAGTACTCGTAGTTAACTTAGTTAAAGGTGTTGAGGTTTTTAATGTTTGTAAATAATTTATATAATAATAATAATAAGGTTTATTTCCAATAATAGAAATACAATTATAAGGATTCCCTCGTTATTCTAGTGATTGCAAGTGCAACTGCTGAGCGTGATATCTTGGGTTCGATCCCCAAGTCGGGCAGTATTATTGGGTTTTTCCGAATGGAATTTCTCAGTAGCAGCCCGGAGTCTGGATTTTTGCCCGATTGATGGTAGTAGGCTCACCCCCATTACATGGGACATACATAATGGCGCAATGAGAGTGTGTTACACACCTCTGCCGAATCCTTCGAGGATTATAGGCGTGATGTTATGTGTGTTATAATGTAAAGAAAAAAACTACAAAATGTTAAAAAAAGGAACTTCTGAAAAGTAAAAGAAAAGATTTGTTGACTTGCAAGATTTGTAGCAGACAGACCGACAACAAAGACAAGCTAAACACAAGCTTTTAAAAAAGCTTGCTTAGCGACTATTTAGCTGCTCAAGCTAATACTATCCCAGACCGGAATAGCCAACACATTTCCTAACATAAAACTCCAAATTACGCTTTATGCTCAAAAAACTCAAGAGCTCATAATTTCCAGCTGTGATCACTACTACAAATCTAATGAGAACCATAACTCCTGCTTATATCGTCCTTATTAAAACTATATACAAGATTTAGTATTCAATGAAAAATCTTATATACAGGGTGTTAAAGAATTCATGTAATTCCACATGATCTATTAATCTATACATAAAAAAGGAGAAGCTGACTGACTGATCTATCAACGCACAGCCTAAACCGCTGGGGTTAGAAAGTTGAAATTTTGACAGTAGGTTCCTTTTGTAACGTAGGCATCCACTAAGAAGGGATTTTTCGAAATTCAACTCTTAAGGGGGTTAAACAGGGGATGAAAGTTTGTATGGAAAATCGTCACTTAACGGGTTCAAAATTCCACGCAAGCGAAGCTGCGGACGAAAGCTAGTAGTATATGTAGATTAAACCCGCACGGGATTTAGATTGATTAAAAATAAAAAAATTAAATCTTTTTTTTTCTTGCGGTGTGGGTAATTGGTTGTATCTAAACCACCTAATAATGTTCCAAAAGATAAATTAAGCAATAATAATATTTGCAAGATAAAAAGTTTCGATAAATTAATGAATGCACGGCGATACAGCTGGCGAGCAGAACTACTTAGTACGATATCGCTCCATGCAGTCAGTTGACTCGGGATGCTGAAATGACTCAGAAACAGAAAAACAGTTTTTTTTTGAAAATTTAGTTTTACTGATTCTGACCAAAATCATTATTTAGTCAATCTGTGTCACCAGCAGACCACGCGATTTGAAGGAATTTCACGAATTCGTTTACACCCTGTTTTTCCCTAAACAGCTTTTAATCCAATATTAGATCTTAAATAAACGCGTTGCCAACACTTGGATCGATATTGCCCGGAGTCCGGAGCTCAACCGGGGAAAAGGAGTACTTTACTTAGAAATCCTGGGATCCTAACTTTGCGAGATATTTTCATATTTTCTCTTTCATCTCTGAATATATTGTTATCCTTTGAACTAGATACCTGCGATGTTATAAAGGATACTGAAGGGTTTAACCCTTCAGTTTAAAGAAGCCCGAAAGGTATTTATTATTTTTGGGTTTCCTTAAACTCTTAACCTTTTGTTATTAATAATATTTTTATGTCCGCTGATATGAAGATGAAAGTAAAATTTAAAATGCCTTTTTTGCGACGATAAGTGATTACCGGGTAAATTTGGGTGATTTGGGAACTACGGGAGTAATAGACGAACATGACATAGGTTTCTCGATATATTTTTTAAAAGAACTATTATTTCATTTATCGAAATATACAATAATATTGAAATCATAAATACACAACACCTTTGACCGTGATGGTTTAAAAAACACGCTCCTTAACTTAATTAGGAGTTTTACGGTAGAAGACATGAATCTCGATTTAGCCCGGCCCCACATTAAAAGAAAAAATCTATCAGAAATTTTCTGACGTGTGCCGGATGGATACTGTCAGAATTTGCCAATTCCGGCAGCCTGCGGGCTTTAGTACAAAATGTATGCACACACATTTCTGACACTATTTCTCATAATGTACTGCCGTGCTTAAAATCAGACTTGAATGAAGATTTGTATGAAATCTCTATCAAGATTCATGACATTTTAGAATACGGGCCTAAGTTTTCAGTCACAAGCTGAGAGACGGAATTTGTGACAATAGACATTCCTTCCACGCTTGCTGGCGCAACTGAATTCTCTACCGGCATAATTTTATTGGGATATACTAGATGCATCAGCCGTTTTCAATCCCTCATCGCCTCATCATAAGCAATTGAGTGATCTATTTTCCTCCAATACCTCACATATTTTTACTGACCCTACAGTATCAGGAGCAAGACAAGCAAGATCAACGCCTTTTACCGTCCGTTAATTATAAATAATCGATATATTTATTCAACAATCCCTTTCTCTTAAGCAAAGGTGAGCACCTTCGAATATTTCAACCAGCTTTACATTGGGAAAGCCAATTAAATTTACCCTTTAGGCTTATCGGGTTAACCCAAATAAATTATGAAAGTGTTATTGGCGTGTTCGCACATAAATGCGATTAATATGTGCTGGTGCGCGGATATCTTGCGAGTTACGACATGCCCTTAGCGATATCTGATGTAGAACTTGGTTACTTTCACTGTTTTACTAAGGATAATAGTACTGATAAATTTGTACCTAGTAAAGTATAATTAGATAATAAAGTTGTTCCTTTGTCGTATCTGGGGGTCTACTCCCTGCACGAAGTCCGTGGTTTTGGCCTTAGTTACGAGCGTTTCCTACTCCCTATCATCTACGGACATATGATTATTTCGAGGCCCGAACTAAGAATGAATGACAACACAATTTTACAGTTGTCCCTACTACCGATGTCTCTTTGCCCGTCCGAAAAGTTGAATTTGACACTTGTTTTGTTCACTCCTACGTTTCGGGATACTTTCCGACGGGCGACTTACTTCGTTGACGGAGTTAAGGAGTAGGCCCCCTGTAGTAAGATTCAAAAGTAATGAAAGAAAGAAGAAGAAAGAAAACATTTATTTGGCACATGACGTAGAAACACATACACAAAAATAAAGAAGAAAAAGAAAGTTAAAACATTACAACAAATGTAGTGTATGTACCTTGATAGGCACATACACTACCTTTGCTGCGTCAAACAGATCCAGTTCAGCATAATGCTAGGAAACAAAGTTCCAGGTGCTGGTTTTCAACTTAACCTATTTAGAGTCATAACGTTAAAACGGATCATCATCCTCCTGCCCTTATCCCAACTTATTTGGGGTCGGCGCAGTATGTACTTTTCTTCCATACATCTCTATTAGCCGTCATCTCAGTAGTCACCCTCTTTCTAGTTACATCATTATAAAGTTACGGATGTTCACAAGAAATCGCTTCTGTTGTGGGTTTCATCCTCAAACCTTGGTTTAGAACATTTTCAATTACTAAAATCCTTTGCAGTTAATCTAAAAACCATTTCGCTGTCAAACATTGGTAGAAAATCAGAAGTAACATATTGTGAAAAATACAATAGATCTTTGGCTACATAAAAACTATACTTCCTTTGCTTGTATGTTTACTTAAGTGCCCTGGAAGGATTTTGCAATGTTTTTGCAATGTATCACGTCACTAACTTGGCTTGACTCCAAAAACCACACCTAGCCATCAGTCTCACTTAAAATCATTGTTGTTTGGTGCTAGAAAAGTAAATAGAATAAGTAAGGTACTCTAACATTGACGTAGAATACGTGTTCTACGGCAATATACTGTAACGAAGTTTCCGCTGAACATTAATGCTTCCAGAAGTGCGCGTTTTATGTTAATTTATCATTTGCATAGGAGCTCCAGAGTAGTTCCATGGTTTTTGTCAAAGCTTACACCGTTTTGTTCTTACCACGTACTGTGTGGATAGGATGCGCCAGACATAGCAGTAGCAATAATAAATCCGTTAGGCTGCTTTTTCACCACAGATATGTGCTACGGATGTATGTCAAATCATTGCCACACATCCGTAGCGATCCAATAGGATCGCTTGACTTTCAAACATGTGTCAACGTTAGTAAAATAAAGTGATCCTATTGGCTGGTTTGAAACTCATCTGTAGCACACATCTCTGGTGGAGAAGCAGCCTTACAACCAATTTCAATAGGTCATTCTCCAATAAATGAGGATCAGCTTTCAGTCTAGCCTGATAAAGTCATAAGCGTCACTCGTTAGCAAATCGTCAAATATTCGAATTACATTAACATCAATCAAATGACTTAGGTATTACGTTTTTCTATGATCATTTTTTGTGCGCATGATTGAGATCGATTAGGAAGTTCAAGGTTACTCTGAGATGTTCTTAGCTTGAGTAGTAAATTGCTAAAAGATTACTCACATAAAGGAAATTAAGATTTAATATCTTCCGACTGTTTGATCATATTTTGCTTTGAGGCTACCGAAAGTAGGTTAAATATTTTGATTCCTTTGATCTACCTAATATTGTAATTAGTGAATTTAATTTAATTTTTAATGCTTCCGAGCTGATTAGAGAAGGGTAAATGAGAGTAATACTGTTTAAGATCTAAAGTAATTATTAAAAAAAACTAGTGATAAAAGAAAATTTTAAGAGAAAATTCTAAGACAAACTTCCCTGACTTTCGATACTTATTAATACTGAAATGTTTTAAGATACACATTGCCCTTTAATAAATGTACAGCCGGAAGATCTACAGTAATCATAAAAAAAAAAATCTAGTGATGAAAGAAAATTCTATAAGAGAGATTATTTACCTTGGATCCGGTACTAAGATAAACTTCCAAGACTTTCGATACTCATTAATACTGAAATATTTTAAGATACACATTGCCCTTTAATAAGTATACGGCCGGACATAAAATTAATTTGATTGATAATACGATACCTGTTTTATCTGTACCGGTTCCTTTGGCTAAAGTTCAGCGTACAGTTATTTAAACGCACTTCAGAATAATGTCGGTAAGCACGTATGTATTAATACAAGGATTTAAACACACGTGCTGCGATTTTCTGATTCTTTACCGCTGATTCTCAGACCATAATAAACTAAAATTTAATCTCTAGTATTCTCTCAGATAACTTGTTGACTCTATCTACATCTAATTAAATAAATGGCATGTAATGTAAAATTGTAATTAGTGAAACCGCAACTGATGTATACCAACGTTCATAAGTCTGTTAGTTATAATTTTCAATTCAATAGTTGAATTGTAATTGAATATGAAGCAGTAAGCAGTGCTAACGATGAGGATATAATACTAATTATGATAATAGCTATATATATTTCAAAACATCTCGAAGGCTGATTAGCAAAAATTAATATTAATGTGCCGGTGACAGATAACGAAGAAGCAGATAAAGTTCCAACTAATTGAGACGATAATATTATGATGTTGGAAAATCTTTATTTTACCATAATTTGAGATTAGAACGATTAGTTTATGATATCGCTTTTACAACCATTGGAGTTTCATAAAACACATTTTAAAATATAAGCACGGAACTACTTTGGGAATGTTATTTGGAAACTAATGATTCCTCGTACGACGTAAAATGCGAACCACATTAAGTTTTTGCTTACACTAAACGGAAAAAGGCATTATACTTTACTAAAGGCGACAGTGCTCAAAAGAAAACACAACCAAATCTGGAAATCTTAATCTAATCCAACAAATTCACAATAGACAATCACAAAAACAAAGCACTCAGCTTTGAACAGAGTAAAAACATTGGCAATGCAGAACACGTATTAAAAATTGGAAAAAATGTTTTAAAAGACATCCTGGTCCACAATTATATAGACGGCGCCAACGAGGTCGATGAACAAATAACTGTATTAGAAACTTATGTTCAAGCACCTATCCTTTCGCATAAAAAATTAAGGCATTCTTCTATTGAATTTACGTTTTGTTTTTAGACTAAGCAAATTCTCCCCGAGGCTAGACTGGTTTGTTTTAACAAAAAAAGACTTGAGAACTTGTTAACACGTGCAATAGACTTCAGTGACGAGTTTGATCCTTGTTGATGTTTGATGAATCGAAAAATCATTATTCTACAACTTGTTTGAAGACAATCTATGAATATATTTACACATTTTGGTGGACCAATATTTATAGTTACGATAACTAACTAGAAATTCCGATCAATAGGTGTATTTACGCCTTACTCTTTATTATTGATGTTAAACTGAAAATTAAGAATATCTTAGTCCAGCAAAATTCTACTGTATTAAAAAAACTTACCAAGGCCGATTATAAAACAGGCCTCGAAAATTCCACCATAATTTCGCCAACATTTACTATCGAAGGCAAATCGCTAATTGGCCGTGAAGCACCAATAATTATGAAAACCATGCTCATATTACTCAAAGATAACTGTTCATCCTGACCCCGGAACCTTGCAGAAGATTATACGGCCTGTGCCAAAGAACAGTGTTTAGGCGTGATGCGAAAACGTGTTCCATTCTGTTACTTTGATTATGGGATGGAAATTGTAGGGACAAACGGATGATATATCCAGACGTTTGAAGATTGAATTACGTAAACGATGGTCTGAGCTATTTAAATTCATGTTTACCAGATAAAATGCCATGACTAAATCAAATGGAGACTGTCTTAACTGAAGGTTAGATTCACATCGAAATAAAACTAAAATTAAGAAATGATAGCATCACTGACAGAACTAGAAATATAAGAATCTTTTTTAAATGTATGTATACAGGCTGCATAGTTATGCAAAACTGAATCTATTTAAAACTTCCTAACAAAAAAGCAATATGCCACAATACAGCAGACAAAAAACTTTTAAAATGACAAAGAAACGAACAACCTTAATCGTAAATTCCACTCCAACTCTAATAATATGCAGAGATATATCTTGAAACACAAACAGAACAATTCCATTGTGCAGAATCCGTTGGAATTCTACATTTAGAATGCATAATGTCATCTAGATAAACTAAATCTAGTGTTGGTCTAATCCTAAATTGTAAAGAGCAATGCAGAAAAAATGTCGTGGTTACAAAATGTGAACGCAAGTTCATTAAACCGGTTATGTTTGCGGAATTAGCAGTAACAAAAACAATGATAATGTTATTATTTTTAATTGTTATACACTTGACCGTAACTGTCAGGGTCATGGCCGAAGTATTTGTATTGCTTTAAGTAATCTAGAAGAATTTGGTACATTATAGCAGATTTTTGGCGAAAAATAAAATTATTTTACGTACTATTTCGTGCCGCTGACACAAGACTGCTCCTTAAGTATTTGAAACAGTAACAGTCCGAAAAATTGATGCACCATTTACTTATATGAAAATGCCAAGAAGATACAATCTATACTTAACAGAGGAATTTAATCTATCAATGCTTACGTGCTACAGGAAAAGATAGTCTGTGCCCAAAAGCGTGTGTGTGTAGAGAGTGGTCCATATCCGAGTTATCAGGTCAGTGTCAGGTCTTTAAAATACTCTAAAGACATTTTTCTTCTTATTACGACACATTGTTTATAGACTGGAATACTAACTAACTTAATTATTAAAACAAATGAAAGCCCATACCATCCATAAGATGAACACACTCAAAAAGTTCATGCTTCCGTCAGTTGCATTGTCCATTAACACATCCAAACAATTTAGTCAACTGTCGGCTCGGACATGTCGTAATTACTCCTGTATCCTTTCTCTTAACTAGTGTACTTATCCACACTTATCACATTAATGAACACTACAAAGTGAACGCTAATAAGCTTTTCCCAGCCGGCACGGATCGCGTGACGATCGTAATGAAACAACTAGAACATGGGGGATCCACAATTATCCTAACGGCTGCTTGTATAAATGATCTTATCTTCCCTCTTCCTCTATTTTAATTATGGCTACTTAATTGGATTTTTAACATTACAAATTACATGATAGCCACAACCTTGATGGTTGAAGCTACAAACTTTTGAAAATTATGGTCAATTATCATGTAGATAAATATGTATCGCTGTTTTTCTCTTGCGCTGGGTGTTAAACAATTATGTGTGTAGGTGTCCAAGTAATTAATAGTAGAATAATTTATTTGGCTTAGAATTTATTACGTAGACAATGTTAAATTATCGCAATTTGTCAGTATTAAATGCATTTGTGCAATTCTTCGTATGAATAATTACATTAAGTAAAATCGTCGTCAAGGTATGTTAATTGATGAGTTTTATGGGTTTAGCATACATAAAACGAATGATTCTCCTATAATTATTTTGCACAAACATATCTTTAGGTGGAAGAAATTGAACGCTAGACAGATTTTAAAAGAAATAGAATGCTTGACTGATTTCTTAATTTAAAAATTACACATGCTAGATTTGTCATTCCAAAATTAAATTCCGATCGTCAACAGCTTTCAAATTTTGAATCAACCACACTCGGTTGAATAAACACAAAAAATATGGTAAGCAAGTAAAATACGTGTCGAAAGTCATTTATTCACCAAAACATGAAAATATCGTGGATTACTGGTAATATGCGTGTCCAAACTTAATTTTGAAGCTGGTTATAAAATCAGAAAACGAACAAGTAAAAATAAAACATGTGAAAAACGTATTTCGTTCAAGTTAGTTAAGTCACGTGTGATGAGTTTTGTCAGTGCTTAACAGTCGCTTAGCGTCTTTGTATATCGCTTTGCATAAATTAACCATAATTTGTATTTAGATTGAAATTATGAAAGTCTTCTTTGCTTTATAATTCGTTTTTGTTTAAAGTGAATTCATCTTGTTTTTGCCCCGGGCTGTTATATCATGTTTACGTTTTACAACTGTTGAAATACGATTACGTGCAGTTTATGATACCGAGAATCTATTACAAATCTACTGCAACTATGTAATCTCGCTCCGGAATGACACGTCCCTCGTTTTCCAGTTCTGCGTGAACAAAATTACAGATAAAATATTTATTTTAAAATCGAATATGGAATATAACCAATTCGGATTTTTATATTGCCGTAAAATCACGTAATTTGACTTCTGTGACCGTTTTCGATTACGAAAATCATCTTAAATATTCTTATTGCAATTCTCGCAGGTGTCAACGACATCGAAATTAATCGGACAGGGTATTAAAATTGTATACCACTTCTCAATTTTACCTGTCAATACTTGGAATCTCGGATTTCTCGTGTCAATCCTCGCGTGTTGATCTATCGTTGCCGCTTACAAGTGTGTAATCAATGTTTTTCTTTTGATTGCAGGTAAATGTTCTGCTTGCATTGTGAAGAGACACGATATTGAACAAACAGGTATTTAAAGAAAACGCGGATGCGTTTCGTACGTTGCTCTTATTTATTTATAATTTCGCACAAAATTAGTTTAGAGGCGGACAAAATGCCTTAGGCATTTTCTACCAGTCGACTAGGAGTGGGCTGTAACAGGTAAAATCACGTATCTGTTACGCCTGTTCCTGTTACACGTAAATAGCAGTTCCAAAATCCTGTTACGAAATAACAGTCTGTTATTTCATACTATGGGGGAACACACTATTGTGTGTTATCTGTTACCATTACCACAGATAACAACGTTTAACCTGTTTTCTGTAACAGTAGGACTTCTCTTTCTAACTAAGGTGTTAAACCTATGCGAGAAAAGGAAAGAGCTTGTGGCGGCTGTAACAGGGTGTTACAGAGTAACAGTAACATGTTTTATCTTATTCTAACTAAGGTAACTGTCATATCATCATATGCATGAATAGAGAAAAGCTTGTGACTGTCACTTAAGGGATTTTGTTAGCTCGTGGAACAGGAACTGCTTTTTCAGTTTGTTTGTCACAGTTACAGTCTGTTATCATAAGATACCTGTTTTATGTATCTGTTACGATAAATACGCCTCACTCCTACAGTCGACCTTAGCGAGGTGCAGAGAGAAAACATTAAGTATTTCAAAGAAGAGCTCTATTTTTTTAATCACAATGTTTCCAAAAGATCTGTTTGCATTGTAGAAGTATTGAAAGTAATTAAGTGATATGTCAAAAGAAAGGTTGTAATTTGTAGTACATTTAATGTCTCTGTCTAGTATTATCTGATTTGCGTCAAATACTTGATAGTCTACTTAAAATTAAGGCTCAACTGATACCTACAATTAAAATTGTTCTTATCAAATTCTACAAGGTAACTATGTATAACAGAATTTTGAATGCAGTTCTGAACAAAGTGTATCGGTATTCTTGTAAAAAGTCACTACTCCCTTCCGATCAGAATTGGATAAAGACAATTTTTATTCTGATCAGAAGAGTTCATAATTGTAAGGCTTGTCTTCTTTTACAACTTGTATCTCAGGGAAACATATAATTTACAACATGGTCTTCATTTGTATCATATTGCAAACCACTACTCAACTAGTAGGTACACGTACCTTTCCTTATTTTCCCTATCGTCGCTGTGAAGTATGCTTAAGTAACTCAACGTAATATCACGCTTTTGACACCTCAGAATGAACCCTCCTTCTTGCGTCTCTCTTCAAAACTTAGGGTCGTAATCTCTATGAAACACTTTGACTTTATAAACAGTTGCAATATAATCCACCTTAGGTATCTACTACATAGTTGAAAAGACGGTTTGCATTAATATGTAGATCATCATCTCCCTGCCCTTATCCCACACTAGGTGGGGTCGGCACAACATGTATTGTATTCCTCCTCCACTCTCCTCTTTCAGCCGTCATCACTACTTCCTTACCCGGATCATCTTTCACACAATCCATCTTTTCTTCAATCCTTTCTTTCATCTTTGATGATAAGTAGCTATAGAAGGTAAAAGTGTTGTGATCGAATCCTAACTCATCGCGATTTTACTAGTAAAGATTCCACAGTAACTTTCGTCGAATAACTGGGTAAATAACACAATAAAGAGGTTTTTATTCCAGCTAACAACACTGAAGGTAATGGTTTTGGTAGTATCATGAGTAAACGAAAATTAAAAATACATTGAGGACATTAAAGGATTCTTTATTTTGCAAATATGGGTACAGTACATGGTCACAGAAAGAAAAAATAGGTTCGGCCATATTTTACCAGTAGGCATGCAAAATTACATAAAATATTAAAAGATTCTAACTAAAACTATCTAACATATTTTAAACAACAAAAAACAGAAACTGTACATTAAGTAACATCAAAAATATGTTCTTTTTCAGAAAAAAACTCGCTTATGTTTGCTAAAAAGTACGAAGTCTTTTTTTAAATAAAGGTAGAGGTAATTCTTTCCAACATTTAGGTAATTTATTATGTATGAAAGGAGCCATGCAGAAAACACTTTTGCGCATGAGTGTCGTATTAGCTGTATGAAGACACAATCTACTATTATCCCGTCTATTACGTGGAACAACATCGGCTAGACGTTTAAACCGATTCGGTATTCTTGAGAGAAATATTTTTCTTTCCTTATACGGTTATACCTTGTCAAATTCATGTGACAGTTACCCCGGGGCCACAATGTCTCACGAACATTTATGGCGTTTTGTCGCGACGAAGCGAATATTCGTCGAATCTCACCTAACAGCGAAACGCGATGTGACGAATTGCTTGGCGAAACAGGTCGCGAGCACGTGAACATTCGCCGAATCCAGCCAATATGGTGCCAAGGTCACGGTAGCAAAATGTCTAAAAAAAACTATGATTTAAAAGATGTTTGACACTTGACGTCGAGGTGACAGTTCTTACTAACGGTGACAGGTTACTTGTGAGGCCACTTTGGTGTTTACATTGATCAAAGAAAGAAGTTTAGAGTACAGAATACAGCGCGTAATTCCTTCAAACCGCATTATTTACTAGTGACACAGATTTTCCCTGCCAGGGAAAACAGACAACATAAAAAAAAAACAATAAGTAAACATGATGTTATGTTTTTGAGTCATTTTAGCGTCCCGAGTTAACTGACTACGCGGAGCGATATTGCGCTAATCGTGCCCGCCAGCAGTGTCGCCGTGGTTTCATTTATTTATACGTGGCATCGAAATGTTTTACAAAATAATTTTGCTTATTTTTTTGATTGAAACCTTATTAGATGCTGTAGATCACTTGCCCTTAACGCAAGAAAAAAAAGCTTTATTTTTTGGCTTTCTAAACCCCTTGCGGTGTAATCTAAACCAGAAATAGATCATAATTATGGTTTCAAGGAATAAGTTACCAACCATTAATGATGTGCAAGATCCTCCGAGGGAAAGTAGATGCCCCTGATCTTAATTGCAAGTTGTGGCAATTATTTGTTCCAAATTACCGCCGGAGCAGAAAACATAAGCTGTTTGCTGTTCCGACATGTCGTACTGTGGCTCGTTCACGATCACCCATACCGCGAAGTCTGAAGTCCTGGGGCCTAATTCTCCTAAAATAAATCTTTATAAATCACAACCGAACCAAGGCTGAACCGTTCATTCAGACAGTTCTCAATTTCAAAAGCTATCAAATTGTTTGACACAAAAAACAAAATCAATCATTTTGATAGTTTTCGAAAACAAAAACTGACTGACGGTTGTGGTTCGATTGCGTTTGGCAACAATTTATTTCAGGAGAATTAGGCCCCTGGACGCCACACCGAATTTTGATATGTTTGCGAATGAATGGAAGGTGATTTTGTCGGAATGTCTGGAGTACTGCGAGAGGAATGCATCATGAATGAGTGAAAGAATATACTGTCAGAAGCATTGTAAGGGATTTATGAAAGGGTTTATTAGAATTATTAGTTTTTTTTCCCTTGTATTGTATGTATCGTCTTCTATTACTATCTATAATTATTGTAATGGGTCTAAGACCGTTTTAAGTAAAATAAATAAATAGGACAACCTTGACACGAATGTAAACAGGTCTAGTATAAAACGCAGTACCTAATGAATACTACCTCAGCGCCACGATGTTGCAAGTTAGCCTGTAAGTTTATCTTACAGCTAAGTAGGGCAGCGCTGGAGCACCTCGCGACTGGCTACTGTTAATTATGATAATTGTACTTTATTTTGTACGGCCAGTACGGCTTTAGCTTGTAGCTGGGTAAATAGCATTAGATTCTATCCGAAGGGAATAACGAGCGGTTTAAATGTAGTCTAGGTCTTTGTCTACGGCTTTATTGTTTTTATGTTACGTTGATGGCTGATCTACAGGGTATAAACGAATTCGTCTAATTCCTTAAAACCACATGATGTACTACTAGTAGATTAGCCCCGCAAGGGATTTAGAGTCATTAAAAATTAAAGTCTTTTTTTCATGCGGCAGTCAGTAGTCGTATCTAAACCACCTAATAAGGATTCAGTGAAAAAACAAGTTTTTTTTTTCAAAGTATTTTATGTGAGTAAACATTTCGATGCCACGCATAAATGAATGAAAGCACGGCGACACGGCTGGCGTGCACGACTAACGAGATATCGCTCTTTGCAGTCAGTTAACTAGGGACTCTAAAATTACTCGGAAATAAAAAACTAAGATTTTTTTGTTTTTCTTTTTTAAATCGATTTTTAAAAATACCCCTTTAGGGTTAATCTATGTCACCAGTAGATCACGTGGTTTGAAGGAATAACACGAATTCGTTTACACCTTGTATAGTCCTCACATAGCGGTCATTTCGTAAATTGTAGTCTTAAGCCTCGTCCCCACTAGGAACATTTGTCGAGCGACATGTGTCCCCGGTGACATCGGGCGATGTCGGGCGACGTCGGACGACATCGCCGCGACATTGTTGAAACTGTTCCTTGTCGCACAGTCGATGAAGAGTAGTGATAGAAGCCTCGTCCCCACTAGGAACATTTGTCGAGCGACATGTGTCAACGGTGACATCGGGCGATGTCGGGCGACGTCGGACGACATCGCCGCGACATTGTTGAAACTGTTCCTTGTCGCACAGTCGATGAAGAGTAGTGATAGAAGCCTCGTCCCCACTAGGAACATTTGTCGAGCGACATGTGTCAACGGTGACATCGGGCGATGTCGGGCGACGTCGGACGACATCGCCGCGACATTGTTGAAACTGTTCCTTGTCGCACAGTCGATGAAGAGTAGTGATAGAAGCCTCGTCCCCACTAGGAACATTTGTCGAGCGACATGTGTCCCCGGAGACATCGGGCGATGTCGCCCTACATCGCCCCACGTCGCCCGATGTCACCGGGGACACATGTCGCTCGACAAATGTTCCTAGTGGGGACGAGGCTAAGGTGACTACTATCGAATAAATGTAAACGACATCATCAAAAACCATAAAATAGCTATACAAGGTTAGTCAGAAAGGGGGTACTAATCCGACAGGGTGTTAAGTACCTATAATAATGAGTAACTTTTGTTCTACCATTTTCCCCAAAAGTCAATAGTTTAAGAGAAATAGTTGTTCAAAAATTACATAAAAAATATGCTAAAATGTATATACAAGGTTAGTCAGAAAGGGGGTACTAATCCGCGGGCCACTTAAAGTATCACTGATGACTTTTAAAGCAAGTCTTAAAATTTCAAAATTCGTAGTATTTTGTATTATCCATGTTTTTTATATTTGGTAGTCTTTTTTATGGTAACGTTTTATAAAGAAACGACAGGACTCAATTTCCAGTGATAAGAGTTTTGGAATCTTACTTCCTACTATTCTTTATTGATTTTTTTAACCTATTTAGTAAATTCAAATAAATTCACTCTATACAACTTCTGACTAGAGATACGAGTACATACCTAAAAATGAGTTCATAACATCAAAAAATGGTTAATAGCCTTTTTGCTAGAATCGACGCTTCACAATTTTAAAAACTAATACTATGTATTGTTGATACGACATCTTGAACCTTAAGGTGATGTCGTAATGCTCAAGGACCATAAACTATTAATCATACCTTATTTTATTCTTTAATTTAATCACGTTTACAGGGTCTAAGATGAAGCACACGAACCCAAGTAGCAAACATAATATAAAGGGACTCTCCTATTCCCCAGAGCCAGAGGACTCTCGCGTACACACGACGGAACACAGTAAACTACTTGGCGCCAGACCTTAATGTGTGGTAGCTAGCCAGGCCGACCGTAAAGATCCTACCAACAAGCGTGCTGTTTTGTTGCGTCTATTCTCAGCGTGCGGTGAAGAAATGTTATATTATAGCCCTTCCCCACCCGGGACAATAGTAAGGGCTCATTCACACGGGTTCCTTCATTGACGATTCGTCATAAAACACGATACGACATGACGGATGGACGTTCACGTTGCATAATTATGGAATCGTGTTTTATCACGATTCGGCAAAATATCGGAATTGATGTTCACATTCGTTTCGTGATTCTTAGTCTTGGATGAACTATCGAACACGATGGATCCGTCACAAAAAAGTCACGATTCGTGT
The DNA here is from genome assembly GCA_905220435.1 of Amphipyra tragopoginis. Taxonomy (NCBI): domain Eukaryota; kingdom Metazoa; phylum Arthropoda; class Insecta; order Lepidoptera; family Noctuidae; genus Amphipyra; species Amphipyra tragopoginis. Next base: position 4,676,532 of record HG991997.1, on the reverse strand, counting down.
TTTTTGACGAACGTGTTTTTTAAAAGACGTTACGTGATTTAAGACGTGTCCGACATTTTTCACTATTCGTGATGCGTCTGAACACGGCCATTTAAAAACAATAGCCGCCGTCAAAAAAAAACGAATTGTGAAAAAAGACGATACGTCAAAAAAAGGAATCGTCTTCGTGTGAATGAGCACTAAAATAGTATGTTGATACAGTTATTTATACGGTTTGAATAAAAGTTAAGGTTAAAGCCATTCAAATAGAAACAAAGCAAGGATATCGATCATTGCTTACCAATCTTAGACGTCTATGCATAACTCTGATAACGAACATCATAAAGCTATTAATCGGCGCCGACGCATATAGAGATGACACACTTTACTAGACAAGGAAAATATTGCTATGAGTAGCCTAGGTTACCTACCTAGATACTGTAATTGTTATCGATATGAAGATTCATATTTACAAGTGTCACTTACTATAACAAAATATAAACACATTAAGTAGATATTAATTATTAATATTATGCAGGGTGAAATTGTAAACGAAATGGAAGATTGTACTCATCACTATGAACAACTTTTACTATGGGACCAAACAGGAAATCGCGAAAAAAAAACAGAGAAAATTGTAACTGTAAAATTGCCAACATGTCGCTTGGTAATGTTTGCCTTTCAAGCATCAATTTTATTTTGATGTGTAACTATCACTTGGCATAATTCAGCATATTAATTAACATGCCGTAATCGATCGTTTTGTTTCTAATCATGATAACAAATATCATTCAAAAACTTACTTTATAACAGTAGGACAAAATTCAATTTGCGTTTTTGAACTTTCTAGAATGCGGAAAAGTGAAAATTGATGCGTCATCTTGATTTCCATGTCTGTTCGACAGTTGATAGATGTGTATAAAAAGATTTATTTTTAATGTAATTCTGTTACATGTTTCACTGGGTTAGTAGTGCGTTAGTTTCTATAATAAATAACTGATGAAATTCGATTATTTTTATTCTGATGTGTGAACGTAATGGTATACATTCACGGAAGTCATAAGATATGAGAAATAAAAGATATAGTGTGATGTTTCTAAACGTTTAGATTGTGAGGGCCTCACGTCTATGAGAACACATTTTAGGTTTCATATACGTAAGAAAGGAAATAGCGTTCGTTCAATCATATAACCAACACACCAACAAATTGTTGGTTTTAATCAAGATTAAACAGGGTTGCTCCGAATGAACTGGCGTAACTTTACAGGGTTACTAGGTATCATTAATATAAAAGATAGCTTACTAATACTGTAGCGAAGAACGCGTACGTAGGTATCTTGTTATCCAATGAACTAGAGTTTAGGTATTTATTTATTTGAATGTGTTCTTTTAATGATAGCCCAGTCACCAGGTAGTTTTACCTAGCAAAATTTCGGGAAGTTTTGAATTTTAGGTATGGGTTATGTTTAGATGTTCTTAAGGAAGAGTAAGATCCGCGCTCCACCTACTTGGATTAACGGCGTCTGTGGTCTAGTGGTTCGAGTGTCGGACTGCTGATCACGAGGTCGTGGGTTCGATTCCCACAGGACACAAATATTTATGTGATGAATATAAGTGTTTGTGTTCGTCTGGGTGTTTCTTATGTATTATAAGTATGTATTTACAAAAAAAAAGTATATAAGTATTATATCCATTGTCTAGTACCCATAGTACAAGCTCTGCTTAGTTTGGGACTAGATGGTGCTGTGTAGAAAAATGTCCCAAATGTCCCAAAATATTATTAAAAAAATGAGTTTTTATTAAGTAACTCCGTACCTATGGGTTTTTCGCCGAAAATAGCTCAGACCAATTGTGTGTAATATTAAAATCACTGCAATTCTTGTCTATAGTTTCATTTTTTATTACACATTAAAATTTTCTAAAAAATCCCATAGGAAAAGCGGTATTTTATAAGTTTGAAGCTTATGTCTGTCTGTCTATCTGCTACGATGCCACAGACAGACAAAAAGCCAGACAAACATACAGACAAACAAACATAGCCTAGGTGTTCTCCTACTACACAGGACTCTATCTATACACCGTTTCGCCTCCGGTCCCATATAATAAGGGGCGAGCTTATTACCATTTTTCGCTTGCTCGACTACCGAGGGCAATTGTAAAAAAAACGATAATGTATCAATTTCAATGTTAACAGTTCTCTCAACAGGCTTCCATCTTGACACCGTTGTAAGTGATCTGCACTGTAATGTAGGTGACTGGGTACAATATTATGTGTCAGCAAACAAGATAAGCGTTCCTTATCACTCGCCTACTAGATACGCGATTGCGTCGCTAGGAGGCTATTACGACATTGCTAGGAATTTTGTGTAAGTTTGGATTAGTTCTGTAACTGGTTTCCGTATTATTTTGAATATTCGTAAGAGCATAATGTTGAGTTGAATTAAACTGTATTACCTATAGCGCTAAATGTGAAACTTCGCAGAAGGTGGCGAGATTAATTGGATTCCTTTGATAAACAGACGGGACGTTTGGTGCAGTGGCTAAGCGATTGGCTTCGATTCCCGCACGGAACAAAAATTTGTACGGCCTACAGATGGTTGTTTCGGGTCTGGGCATTTGTGTATGTGAGATTTGTGTCTGTAAACGCACCCACGATACAAGAGAAATCTTAATGTGAGGCAAAGTTTAAAAAAAAACAGTGGCGACAAGCTGCCAGCAATAGAGAAGGGTCATGAAGGGTGGAAGATTAAAGGGGAGGCCTTTGCTCAACAGTAGAACGATAATAGCTGAATATAATAAAATAATAGCGCTAAATCCACTAGCGGAGAGATTGTACACACTATCTATAGGATGTAAACAAGTTCGTGTAATTCCTTCAAACCTCGTGACCTCCATCCTCGTGAACCTCCCGTGCAGCGTCGTTACCTAGAGGTAACACGGACGGATGGCGCTACAAGGGATTTTTTTCAGTATCAACAAAAGACATTGAAAAAACACGGATTTCTTAACCTGAAACATTTTAGCGCCCCGAGTTAACTGACTGTGCGGAGCAATATCGCGCTAGTCGTGCTCGCCATCTGTGTCGCCATGCTTTCATTCAATTGTGCGTGGCATCGAACATATCGAACCAGATATGTATTATTCAGAAAAAAACTTAAAGTTAACCGTGTCAAGTGATATAAAGCATAAAGAAAAAAAAAATAGATATGATCACATTTCGAAAGACATTTTTTTTTTATTCAAGCTAAATCTCGTTCGGCTTTAATCTATACAAATAATAGTTAGATAATTCAGTTTTAAGCCTGCATGTATTACAATGTAGGATATCTGCTAAAATGAAGACCAGTAGTTTTGTTTAGACGGTAGTAAGTAAACTCTAGTACTGTACTACTATACAACTAACACATTGGTAACATACTGTTACATTTCGATCCTCAATAACCTTCACTCATTTACAGCTATAGTCAGTTCTTCGCACATATAAATCTGCTAAACGCTACGCACCACACTGCCGTATCTACAAGTGCATAATATAAACGATAATTATGATCCTGCTATCTCAAGCACTGGTAGTAATTATAATATGCTAATGTACAGGAATTAGTTATTCTACTAACCAGACAAGCCAAGTTGCACTGTACGTGAAATTACATTGGTTAAGTGAAATGCACTTTAGACAGCTAATTGTCTGAAATTAGATAGGCAAAGGGAATAATATTATTCCTAATTATAATTAAATTAGCCCTCCAACAAAGTTAGACATCGAAACACCTCCATGCCTCGGAGCGCACGTTGTACCGTCAGTCCCGGGTAGGGTTACCATCCGTCCGTATTTGTCCGGACATGTCCGGACTTCTAGACTTTTGTCCGGACTTCGTCCGGCTCTTTAATTTTTCCGGATTTTTGGCTTAGATGGAATACGAGTAATAAAACTTACATAAGTAATAATTATCAAATAAGTCTTCAATCTTTATTAACTTCTCTTTCATCTAAAAACAACATATATACAGGGTGTTAACGAATTCGTGTAATTCCTTCAAACCACATGATCTATTAATGGTATAGATTAACCCCGCACGGGATTTAGATTGATTAAAAATGAATACAAAAGTTTTTTTTCCAAAAAAAAAAATGTATTATATTGAAAATTTCGATGCCATGCATAAATTAATGAAGGCACGGCGACACAGCTGACCGGCACAACTAGCGCGATATCGCTCCACGCAGTCAGTTAACTTGGAACGCTAAAATTACTCAGATACAGAAAAGGATGGCTCACTTTTTGAAAAAAAATGTTTGTTATTTCTGAAAAAAACTTGTGCAGGGTCAATCAGTGTCACCAGTAGATCACGCGGTTTGAAGGAATTACACGAATTCGTTAACACCCTGTATAGTCTTTAACAATCAACTTAACGAGATCAAATAATAAATCTTCGTATGTTTGCATTTTGTGACTAAAATTTCCGGACTTTTATTGAAATGTCAGGCTTTTTGTCAGGACTTTTCAAATTTCTAAATGGTAACCCTAGTCCCGGGTGTCATACAAATAACTATGACAGTCGTTACGGGTAGGATATCAGCATTGCCCAGTAACTGGGTTGCGGAGGTCTGATGTCAGTCGCTCCGTGTAAAAGTGGTCAATCAGACTGCATTCGCGGGTGCGGAGGCGGGCGCGGGATCTTGGGTCTTGGCATCTGCGTGTTCACAGTAGTGCCGAACGAACTATCGTACGACGCTTCGGCGGGTGAATCAAAATGGTTTAGAACCACACGCGCAGTCACCTGACAGACGCTATATCACTGTGAACGAGACGGACGGACTGAGCCATTAGAAATACCCGTGTCACCCGCGCCCGCCTCATGCAGACGCGCGGCTCGCGGGAACACTGTGAATGCAACTGGCGTCTACATACATTTTGATTTACACGCGCCCGCGCTAGCACCCGCGGTGCCTCCACTCTGAAAGAGTACAAATACTGGTATCCAGCCACGTCTGGTTAGACTGGAAGCTGCCCTCTACATTGTTGGGAAAAGGCTAGGCAGAATGAACTCAAACAAAGATGGGAAGAGGTTAGGCAGATGGAAAGGAATGAATTTGTAACATTAATCTGGGTATAACATTCAATGACTGATCAAGACATCACTCTTAATATTGAGTAATCTTTTGAAAGGAATGGGTATGGCTTCTTAAAGACTAATCAATTTAATCTTCTGTCAAATCGATATGTGAACGCATGTTTGCCAAAATATTAACAACCAGTCACGGCACTCGATGTGAGCTCCCCACCAGCAACACTCTTAGCCGAGATCTGAGTCCCACTAGTGGTCGCCCTTAGTGCTGTTGTTGCAGTCATGATGTTAGTGTAGTACTAAGCTAACTTCGTAAAGTTAGCTTAGGTTAAGTATTTTACTTCCCCCCATTAGCTGGAGACCCGTCAGGTCTCGCCAATCACTGCCCGGACACGTAGAAACGATTCGCAAAGACAATCTAGAGGCAAGAGAATAGAGAAAAAAACTTGACTAGTGATACGAGTATCAGCCATTCTGAAACCACTAACTGTATAGTATAAATAAATAAATAAATATTTTGGGACATTTTTCTACACAGCACCATCTAGTCCCAAACTAAGCAGAGCTTGTACTATGGGTACTAGACAATGGATATAATACTTATATACTTTTTTTTGTAAATACATACTTATAATACATAAGAAACACCCAGACCAACACAAACACTTATTTTCATCACATAAATATTTGTGTCCTGTGGGAATCGAACCCACGACCTCGTGATCAGCAGTCCGACACTCGAACCACTAGACCACAGACGTCGTCGTCGTAGTTGTTAGACATAATTATTATACATAGATAGTATGATAGAACTGATAATATATTCACCAATCTACATATTCACGATCGTACTAACTGACTAGAACTTCAAACAATCGCCAATGTCAATGTTTTCACAGTTAAACTAACCTTGAATCACTCCACATTATCGATAGACTATTCAGTACTAGTAAAGGCCTGAGTACCTATTACTTACATCATAACAAAGCAGGATTAATGTAATTGTGTCTGGCGCATTGAATTGCATTCAGATAATGTCTCATTTATTTTTAAGAATGAATCGATTAAAAGTTTTCAAGGACTAGTTGTTCTGCCTAGCCTCAGCTCTGGCGTCAGCTTCCAGTCAAACCAGGGGGCCTACTCCCTAAGTCCGTCAACGAAGTTAGTCGCCCGCCCGAAAGTAAACCGAAACGTAGGAGTGAACTAAACAAGTGTCAAGTTCAACTTTTCGGACGGGCAAAAACACATCGATAGTAGGGACAACTGTCAAATCGTGTTGTCATTCATTCTTAGTTCGGGCCCCGAAATAATCATATGTCCGTAGGTGATAGGGAGTAGGAAACTCTCGTAACTAAGGCCGAAACCACGGACTTCGTGCTTAGGGAGTAGACCCCCAGATGCGGCTGAATACCAGTATTTTACTCGGAGCGGGTGGATACGGGTTTTGGGGTGCATGAAAAGAGCCTCCACGTGTAACGATACCTCAGTACGTCCGGCGCACCCTGAGCAGTCAGCCCCGCTACCAACTTTGCTGACTGGCTAATCTTTTCACCACAGCATGAGCTATTTTTGTATACACAAGAGAAGAAGACTCGTAGCGACTGCTATCAGTCCTCCACAACCATATCGGCATTGCCCAGTTACTGGGCAATGCCGATATCCTAAAGCTAGACCGGTTGTCAGACTTTCGGGCTTCTGAATACCCGTAACTTCTGTCATAGGTATTCGTATGACCTCCGAGGCATGGAGGAGTGTCGACCGATCACCCATATTCATTCGTGTGTAATGAACGATCACCCATTTACGGATAGGCCGCGGCAAGTGCAGCTTAACCTTGCAATAATGGACTTGCCCATTATTGCAATCTTTAATATATTCATCATCATCATGATCAAACGGTTAACGGTAACTACAGACCACGCCTAACTGCCTATAATAGATACCTAAACACTTTAATGATTGCCCTGAAGGTAATTGTAGTGATCAACGCGCTTTGCCGCGGTATGGCTAATCACAGAACGGTGTCCTTATTATCTAGGTGGATAATGCTGCCCATCCCTATGATGTCATAACTAAAGTACTGTCACAACATTAACAATTATTCGTAGCAATATTAGTAGCCAAGACCACACAGTAAAACTAATAAATATTAATCAGCGAAATGAAACAAAATGTAGAAATCAATCCCGCCCAAAGAACATCTTAATAGCTATTAAATTACACAAACATACAATTAATATTTTCTAACGTAACAAATGTAAGAATTACACCAATTAATTCCTAATACGGCTCCACTATAATTCAGCTAGTAATGATTATGTAAGCGACAGTAATTATGTTAATATTACTGAGATGACAGAAAATGCTCTTAGTCACAGACCCGCCCACTTGGACTACTAAATATGGATCTTTAGAATTGTCAGACGACCTCTTTGAACTGTTTCGCATAACGATTTTGGATTCCGGTTGTTTATGTAAAGATTGGAGGTTTGGCTACTATAGTATTGGTTTCAAATTAGTATTACCTCATAGAAGAAATGTAATCAAAGATGAAGAAATTATGGCTGGTGAAGTAACTTTACACAGCGATGCTCCAGAATTACCGAAAGTGGTAAATTAGCCAATAACTAGGTGTAAGACTAAAGCTACTGCTAATAATCACTTACAAGCACTCCTTAAAATCGTGACAAAAATAAATATCCTAGACAAATCACAATTCTATTCAGTCTGCGAAATGATCAAGATTCAAGATCTAATATTATTTTAAATGCTCTTAAGAAAAATCGAGAATTTAATTGAGGTCGACAAATTCAAAGAAGTTACATTAATAAAAAATATTTATTGGTTTGTTTTTCAATAAGTTTATATTACCAACATTAAGATTAATGATCCACAGTTTTGATCAATTGAAAGAATCGATCAATATTAGCACATATTGGACACATGTCCAATAAGTGTTAATGATTTGGAATTAGTTCTACGAATTTCGTTTAGGCTTGGGACCAAAGATCAACTACCAGTTGATACACGTAATAGACCAATAATGATGTCAAATGTCTTAAATTTGATTTCATATACCACACAAGAAGTCACTAGTAAGTCACCCACCAACACAACAATAACTCTTCATAAAAAATCAATTAAGTTTGACAACTTCGTAATATTTGTTTATTCGCATAATCTTATCTCTCAATCATCAGCATTATCATACAAACGACCACTTACGTGCATCTGATAGCATACTACATTATAACGGTCAAGGAAATTCACTGTCCCAATATGGTAAGACAACCAAATTCAAAAGGACTGCAAAATTAACGTGTTCCTGCAAAATCGATGGCATACTTAAATTGTTCAGGTTAGAAACTGGAAGCGACTAAAGACCATTGTTGACTGACTTACAATAGGATGATATCAGAACTTGAATCAAATTCCGCAATATTGACTTGGAAAGGACAGACTTCGGAATGGACTCGGCAAACTTTGATATACTCAAACTATGCTTTGTGACTTCGAAATAAAGTGCAAGGGAATAGACACTATTGAAGATAACAGTAACGATAATATTGTTGGTTTACAAAGAGCTATTGAGTGATACCTGACAGGAATTTCGCATTGATGCTTAGGCCTTTTATAGTAAATAGATAAATTAAATGCGGATCCTCATGAAGAATAATAACCAAGAAAATGCTAATCGTACGGATACTGCATACAATATAACGGTTCTCGGGTTTGTTCGGCTGAGAGCAAGCGAAAGTTTAATAGGAAACATAAGAGAGGAGATATTTGCAACCGTATTGTATCCACTTTTATCATTGCTAGTGTGCTTTGCCTTAAAGAATGTGTTTAGCTAAATTGAGAAGAAAAACAGATAAGGAAAAGAATGTAATAGGTAGTTAATAAACAACACACAATCAACGAACAATAAGAAAGCAAATAAATGAAAAGAAAAAAAATCATCTCGTGATTTCACACAATTAATGTTCAAGACGATACTTTAATTCATAAAATACCTCTCATATTGAGATGTACCTCTTCTTTAGTTTTGGTAATACTCGGGTTTTCTCAGACTAAGATAAAAGTATTTGATGCTACATCCTTCCACCTGTTTTCATCGAAACGATTTGATGGTGATGTCAGGATATTCAATAATTTCGGTTTAACTTTCGATACAATCAATTAAGAAATACAAACATTCTTTGTTAGTATTTTGTAGTTGTCCTAACTATTTAGGCAATCTATTTGCATTACAACCAACGGTACAACAATATGCTTTACACTTGACCCAGATTCTCAATGAGCTCTGAACTAGAAAAAACAGTTTGTAGTCTAAACAGAGCAAACTGAGTTAATATCACCGTACTATGTACTTAGAGACACAACAAACTATGTGCTCAGATGAACTATTAAGTATATAATAATATGGGTGTTACTCTGTGCTGCTTAGTTCAAATACAACCTAGTTTGAATATCATGCGTGGGGGTAAAACGCGTAATTAGTCTACAGCTTCTCCAAACGGCAACAGCTGCCTGAGCAACGAGACTCTGACCGGCTCTAATACTTCAAGCTCGTGATGGGCCAAGAGTCACCGGTTTGAGAGGATCGACTTAATAGTTCAAAGCTCAAAACCTCATTTATTCAAATAGGCACTTTTGTTAACGTCAAAGACACAAAGGACAGCCCCCAAAGAAGCCCGCTCTTCACTTCTTCACTTTGCGATCAATATCCTAATGGTGTTGTAGTAACTACGGTTGTAAAGTACTTCCTTTTACACAGAAGCCATGTCCAGAATTGGATTGTGATAAGCCAAGTTCAGTGAAGTAATTCTTAATATAATTATGTCTTTGATTATTTTTGTATCAATACTTTTTTAAATAACGTATTTAGTTTTTTCATTAATGGTTCGATGTGCGATGTGAAAAATCGATTCCCTTATCAAAGTTTATCAGCGTTACGGGTTTTGTATTTTGCTATAAACAACTTTATGTCGTTTAGAAATTGGCACACATTCCTACTTGATAAGTCCTGTTTCGTCCAAGACTGTTGCTAAAATCCGCATTGTCAAGAACTCAAACGTTATTTGGAAATCGAAAGGAGATGGTATATGGTAACGTGACATGTTCTGATTATATTCGTCTGTCCAACCAGAATCTTTTTAACGTTCCGACCCTTGCAGTTTCAGGGAAACTAAATTTTTGCACATAAGAAAAAACAATTAAACAGGGGAAAAGTACTTGAAATGATTTTTGTAAAGATGCATATAATAGCTTGTGCTGAACTTGTTTCAAACTTTGTCCAACCCACTGTCACGGCACGTTATGACATAGGTACAATAGACATCACAACTATAAATATTGCTCACCCGCCTTCGTGAGATAGAACAACCTGTACTATTACATATTCCGAATTGCAATTTGTGATTGCTACCGTCTGGTGTATAACGTGTAGCTGGCAATACTGCCATAACATTTCACTTGAAAATGAGCTTTTAATATTACCGATATCTTTTTTCCTCTTGTACCTGTAGCTTTCGGCCTGGAATACACATGCTTTTATAAGATCATGCTTGTTTGTTACTACGTGTAATGCCTGTTTATAGCATCCTTAGTGTATTTTTGGCATACTAAATTTGTCAACTCTAGCATCTGCTTGATAGTAGCATGCTTTTGTACGTACCATAGGATTCTAGGCCTAACCTCGTTGCTTCAATATAGAGCAAAAATATAAATACAAACACACAAATCCCATCTGCACGCACCATTCAATCCAGACCTACGTCCGTTCCATTCACTATCTCTTCATCATTCATTCACGTCGGCGTCTTCACTGACACTGACATAATATTTCATTCATCACTGACACCGTGCGTCTCGTTAGCCGATAGAGGTCAGTCGGGCACATAAACATGCGTACTAGCGAGATTATTTCGTTAATTGAGAACTTTAGTAATGAATACGAGAAATGTGGGGATAATTATCGTAATTAATTCTTGTTCAATGATTCTTTTTGGCTTGTCATTATCAAGTTCTGGATATAAATCATCTCCTAAATTCCTTCACAACCCTCTTTTCATTCTCCTTCTGTATCCAGTCTATTTCGGCAATCGTTTTAGGTCGTCGGCCCGTTTTTCTAGTCATCCCAAACTGTTTTATCTTTAGCATAAAGTTTTCCAGTTGTAACTCATTTCACTTTTTAACACCGCGCGTACTCCCAGTACTGCAACAACCAAGTATTTCAAAAGACAATGTAATTCAACAGCTACAGCTCTTCCCAATTGAAAATTGCCATAAGAATCGAGACACGCCATTATGTCAAGCTAATGGTTAAGCTTATGGTTTTCCGTACCTAATGTATCGGTATTAGTATTGTAAATGTTAAATAGTGTTGTGTCATGTTTGTCAATGTTAATGTGCTCGTAATATTACTGCCACGTGCACCAGCGTGTTTAGAATCGATATATCATTAATTTTAAAATGAGTATCGATTTGTGTCACACGTGGTCACTTACGTAATCTTGATCAGTAGCTTTTGCGAGGTTTTATCAAAAGAGTGTTTTTTCGACGTCTAATAACCGATTCCTACGATTTACCGAGCGTTATCAGTTAAAATTACTTTACCAAAAATGAAGCAAAGACCTTATAGCTTTACATAGTAGACCCTCACATCCGTTGGTATGACATAAAGTGTTACTTAAAAAAATCTGTCTAGCCTTTTCCCAATTATGTTGGGGTTAGCTTCCAGTCTAACTAGATGCGGCTGCATACTAGTATTTTACCCGGAGCGACTGCCATCAGACCTCCGCTTCGATCAATAATAGGACCTCCGCAACCCAGTTATTAGGCAATGTGTTACAATAAATTACAGAATTAAATATTATTATAGCATAGAAATTAATTATTTAGATGTAGGGTTTATCTGGTCGTGTTTAGTAGCATAGATATAGCTTTCGAAACTGTAACATGTCACTCCTACGAAAAATCACTGATCATGCGTTTGGAAACGAAGAAGGAAACTCAAGCTGCTACGGCTCGTTCCTCAAAAGACCATTCCAGACGCCCTACATTGTTACACTCACATAGTTTTATACTACAATGCGTGGACTTTAAAGGAGACCTTGACCTCTGAGTTTGTTACGACTTTTCTTCTCAGAGCTAGTCAGAAAAGAAATGCCGGCGCCATCTAGTCTTAAAAAAACATATAAAATTTACTTTGAAAAGTGTCTGTAACAGATTTATTTACAGAAATAAAAATCATATATCGTGAAAGGGAAACAAAAGGAAACGTACCTATATTAAAATTTTCTAACATTTTCTCTTCAATCTAAACCTATAAACAACATCACATTAAATGCATATCTAAAGGATAACACGAACAATTAGCGTAGCAACTATTAAAACAGTAATTAACACGAACAGATAAACTCAATAAACACTAATAAAGATATTGTAATGTTTGTTTACAGCCGCTTAAAGCAAACTGCCTATGATAAGATAATAAGCATTCCCCGATCGACTAAGTTGGTAATTATCATAGTGACACTTTTCTTGACCCCTGTTTCTTTATCCTTATTCTACTTAACCCGGTACAGTACGACACAACTAACGGCATCTTACGTGAGCGATCTAGTAGCGACGCGATGCGGCGCGGCGCGGTGCGAAAACAAAAAACAGTCGAGACCTATTGAAGTGGCCTACGTGACCAAACGCACGTGCAGTGCGGTGCGGCGCGGCGCGAAGCGAAGCGACGCGATCAGTTGGCTTGATATTTTCACGCGAACTGGATGCGGTGACATACAGTGCTACTGAATGACAGCGGCGCGCGGCGAGCGGTCCGCGAGCTCGTAGGACAAAGCCGCCGCTTCGCACCGCATCGCGTGTCACCGCATCGCATCGCTTCGCAATTCGCGTCGCTTTAAACCGCCTACGTAAGACGTCGCGTAAGAAGTTACATCGCTGTACCTGCAGTGCAATTCTGTAAGAATCTCACCTCGATCGCGACTGTCAATTAGACTCTTGTCGTGACACAGCGTGGATAACAAAACTACGAGTTATTGATTATACTGTCGATTATCTGTGTGTTATTTGCTTTTATTATCCATACTGTGATATTATGGATATCGAGCTAACCGTCGATATTGAGGTGGGTTTCTTACAGAATGACACTATCGAACAATCTTTGGGGAAGCAGGCGGGAAGCGGCCTGTCCCCTGTTTCTTTAATTGCGCGGTGAGGCAGCTCGGATGTAGTAAAACTCCAGGTTCTAAATTATTAAGTATATTTTCGGACACTCGTGTCGTACACAGCGGACAATGATAATCCAAGTACAATGATACATCTAATAATGTATTACACTGTGAATATTGTGAATAATCTGAAGTATCGCGTAACTTTTCACAGAACTTCGAGCTGCGGGAAAACTGAGTCTCTCTGAATATAATACTGTTCCTAACTCTCGAGCCATTGTATTTTAGGTGCTTTCACAAACACCACAAACCAATGGTAGTCGCTCACTTTCGCGCCACTCACACTTATTGCATCCGCGTAAAGTTCATTTTTACTGCAGTACTAATAAACATTCGTGATCTTGCAGTCGCACTCAGTTCGGATGTCATCGGTTTTACGAAGTTTGTTATGTCGTACTAATAAGCTAAAATATTCACGTATCACGACGCGCCGATCAAATTGCAGTGACGCTACAGAGTTCACGCGAGCGTATCTGATAACGTCGCCTGTTAGGAGAATACTAAAAGCGTTGTTTAGATCAAAACTTAACTGCATCTGAATTTCTTTAGATAGGAGAATCAGGCCCCTGTACAATCCACTGTGTTTTTAAACTTTCGCGATTTGAACACAATATAAAAGTATAGGGGCCCAATTCTCCTAAAACAAATTGTTGCCAAACGCAATCGAACCACAACCGTCAGTCAGTTTTTGTTTTCGAAAACTTTCAAAATGATTGATTTTGTTTTTTGTGTCAAACAATTTGATAGCTTTTGAAATTGAGAACTGTCTGAATGAACGGTTCGGCCTTGGTTCGGTTGTGATTTATCAAGATTTATTTTAGGAGAATCGGGCCCCTGATCTACTCGCATAAAAAACTTTAAGAAGCACAAAATACCTTTTATTCCGACGTTTCGGCCAACACCGGCCGTGGTCACGGGTAGACTGAAGTGGCGGAGCAGTTGTCATCTTCGTGAAGCAAGGATATTTTCATCTACCCTCACTCGATCTTAAGTTTTTATTAAGTTATCGTCGGTACTTCGACACACCACACTAACGACGTCTTTATTATTATGCTTCTTAAAGTTTTTTACGCGAGTAGACGCAATCTATACTTTTATAAATCCACTTTGTCTTCCAAAAAGGTTAATACTGTTGTTCTTCGTATTGTTTAGCATAATTGGCCTGGTAGAATGGGTAGCTATCATACCATTATTCGCATGGTGCCAAGAGCCTGGGGGGTTAGAAGCCGAATTCTTCAAACGCACATGAGGTTGATTTTTCGTGAAGCTAAATCTCGGGCGCATGGCTTTTCTCTTTTAAAATATTGTATTGTGATATTTGTGATCATAGAACAAAATTTTTCTTTTTTGTTCCAGGTAAGATATCCTTGCAAAACTACTCAACAGCATCTTTTCGAACATTTGATGACAAAAATCAGGTAAAACTAGAAACTAATCTAGGAATAAAAAAAAGAAAGAAGTAATTATATAACTTAATTCTAATCACACGCAAATCACAAGTTACTGCAATTTTATAGGCAATTGTGTTCACTGGTGATCTATCGGAATCTTTAGATACACGCCATTTATTCGCTCGCTGCATACAAATACACCAAAATTTCGTTAACGATGCGCATACACAAGACGCTATTTTCTAATGATTACGAAATTGTGATACAGGTGTATAGTAAACTTTATAACATAACATCACGCCTTTATTCCCCGAAGGGTTGGGCAGAGGTGTATAACACATTTCGCCGTTATGTTTAACACGTTCCGGTACACTCCGTCGAGAGGCGGAATCTGATTTTTCATCAAAATGTACACACGAATCTTTCATACATTTTGACTCAACGTCTGAAGACGTTGTTTAAAATCATGCACATTTTATTTTGAGTGATACGACACACCGCTTCTCGACGTGACCGGCGGGACTGAGGCAAGGGGAATGTATACGCACACACCCGCCGTGGAACGTTGTGTCACAACTTAGGTACTGCACGCTTACATGTGTGCGCAGGGACTATATTAGTGTCTTGTAAAAGTTAGCCCAGGTGACAGCACAAGAGTAAGATATCTCGCACTATGACACATATACCTACGTCACGTTCATGAAACTTCCATTGCCGGCGCCCGATTGTCGGCGTAGTGGCTTTCATTGAGGCTCAAAGAGAATCGTCGACAAGCGTTGTCCCGCATCGTATTGGATTTCTATACCCGCCCTATGACTTAATGTCCCGGAACGAGTTAAGTCCCATGTAATAGAGGGCGAGCCTATTGCCATCAACCAGGCACAAATCCAGACTCCAGGCTGCTACTGAGAAATTCCACACAGAAAAACCCAATAACACTTTGCCTGACCTGGGGATCGAACCCAAGACCTCACGCTCAGCAGTCGCGCTTGCGACCGCTAGACCAACGAGACATTCCTATATTTATATTGCAGCTTTATATTGGTGCATTTAACTAGCTTCATATAGTTTTAAGTGGACTCCAATTAAGAAGTCTATAAACTGTCATTGTCTATTGTGCATTATGGCTTGTCGTTCGAAAACTATAAAATGCAATGGCGACAAAACATGCCTATCAAAATGTAATTTAAACCTGACACGATCAACTAAGACCTTATATCATAGTCCCTATATTATGATGTATACGGACACGTATTGCGCTCGATCCCGCAGCGGCTTTGCTTTGAAATAACTTAAAATAATATTTCAGACGCAGGTCTAAAATAAGAAAAAAAGTATTAACGTAAGGTGAGTCCTGACTGACGTTTCTCTACAAAACTTTACCATAAAAAGAACAAAAAATATAAAAAAACCTTGGTTAATTTAGCTATTTTACTGTTTTTGATGATGTCGTTTACGTTTTTTCGATAGCAGTCTCCTAGCTACGATTTACGAAATGCCCGTTATGTCAGGATTCATCTTTCGTTGAACAAAGTATAGGCAATAACCTTCTTGGACTGCGTAATATGCAATGTGCTGAATTAATTATGAGAGTAATATAAATATTTTTGTCATTATAACAAAAGCAGTTCGATATTTCGTCATTTTACAATGTTTTTAAAAGTCGACGATAAATAGTAATTATAAATTCTGTAAATAGAACTTAAATACCATAATCAAGGTTCGTTTCTAGAACTTAACATAATTTTAACCCGATTTGCCGTATAAGAAGATGAATGATGGGTTTACAAGTAAATGAAAATGGACATTTCCTAAGTAGCCCAGTGGACAACTTGTTTATAAAGTTATCATGTCGTCGTTATAGAAATTGCGATAGATATTCTAAGAAGACTTGAGGCCGAACTTGTTATCTATTTTCCTTCGCATTACCTACTATGCAATTGGATGATAAGTCTAAATAAATATTAGATTTACATCATAATTTATTAAATTTCGTACCATTGTTGCTATGATACAAGCACACTTCAGCAAAACGCTTGTCACCGAAAACAATAGGTACTACAATCACAGATATAGAGAGAACTACAATGATTACTACTCCAATAACAGTTACAGCACAACCAATCGTAAATCAATGCATTAGCAACTACTACGAAACGATTTTAATAGTTATTATAAATTATTACCGAATATAAAAATTAGCCTTGTGTTTATTATCTTGTTTTATTTAGCATATTTTGGTTGGTGTCATCAAACCACCTGCCATTACATGTTAAAACGTATTTATCACTTATTCTAGGATACTATTCAGTGGTGGCCTTGCTCCACCTAGCAAATGCGTCCACAAGGAATAAAATAACATTGCAAAGAACTTCTCTAATATAAAAGCAATACAAATAACTAATGTGCATTATATTAGTCACATTATCGTGCACAGCTTTCGCCAACAATTCAACGCAACTGATTATCAACAGCTGCGGCCGCGCGCGAAAAATTGCACCGTATATTTTCGCCGTTGAAACAAAGGCCTGTTGTTATCGCCACATCTGTGGCAGAGACACTGCCCTATATCCATGGGCTTTCACCAGCGTACTGGTTTTACTTGACTATAGTATTTTGCACTTATATCGCGAATTGAAGCGGTTTTGTGGAGGTAACGGTTGATCAGTTTTAATTATTTTGCGGAATGAGATGGCTGATGATAATTATGAATTAAGAAACTGGAGTGTCGAGACTTTAATCCTTATTTTATTGTGGCTAGATATTCGTGCAGAGACTCAATTTTCGTAATTAAAAATGTTCAAAATATATTTCCGTTCTTATCTCAATGTTGTAATTGTCATAAATGGTATTCTAATAAACAACGTCAAACGTGAACTTATACTGTAGTGAGATCGAAAATAGATCGAAGCCAAAACGGTATTCTGTTAACATTTTGAACTGACATTACTACGTAAATAAATGTCAAAACCGAGGTTGAAATGCGTCCGTAAGTAGACTAGATTGAGAACATTTGAAACCGGACTTACCTTTATGAGTAGCAGAGTGCAAATTTTTTGTCAATTCATAATTTAATCTCAGGGCATAATTCAGTCATAGTGTAGGTACATTAATAAAGAAAATTGGCGTTCTGGTTGAAAAATAATTTGCAGTAAAAACTATCATTTTAATCACCGTCTACAAAAATATGAAAAGGAAGTTATATCACAGTAAAATAAAAATGCATAATATTTATTTTGGCGCAAGTCATTTTATTTGAAGACCTTGACTGCAGTTGGACTTAGCAATACATTTAGCGTTTTTAACACCGGAAAGGAACCGAGGGAAAACGAAGGCGACGCGACATTTGTCTAGGCGCGTGTAGGCGTACGGTCGGTAGGTCAACCGTCTGCGCCCACGCCTCGCGTTTCTTTGTAGACTGCCCGCCGCGACTGCACTTACGTATTTTTCATATTTCCGGACTGTTTTTCGGAGATTAATGTCTGAAGAAAATTGATAAGGTTTGTGTAGATAAAATCGTAAAAGAGTATCTTTAAGATTAGATAGATCTAAAGAATTGCCGAATTTAATATGAAAAGAACCTATTTTTCGCCTACTAGGTAAAGTTTTTTAAATTTTATTTTTAATAGTTTTTGTATGTATGGAGACGACCTATAAGTGCAATACGTACTTTACATAAATTAATGTATTGTAGGTGTAAAAAATATCTTCATAACGATGTTTATTTAAAAAATAAATTGCCTTTATACTATTTGCTTAACCATTATTGCCAAAGTATTTCGTTTAGTTAGCAAAACAATACTAACTTGTGCGATGTTTAATAAAAATATTATCAACTAATTGACAGAGAGCGATGTCTAAAAATCTTGAAGAAGACGAGTCTCGAGAAAACGCGTTACGAATAGGAAAATAAAACTGGTTCACGTTTTCACTTTCACCGATAACCTGTGATGTGAAAGACGTGAACTTTTAAAATAGGAACAAAATTATTACGTCATTCCAAATTAAAATCGCAACGAACGCATACGATCAAAATTGAAGTTTAAACAAACACTTGGAACGCTACCGGTTTCCAAAATTAAATTTCAAATAAAGTATCGAATGTGTTGCCAGCGCTAATATTATTTTTACCGAGAAACCGTTATGCAACGATTACATAGGTGCGTGTTTTATTTTAAAAATAATTTTGTTTATATATTTAATACTATTGCAACTTTGTAAATGTAATATTTTGAGCAGTTAGCAACACTTGGCCTTGACTCGTAAACATAATATCCGATGTTATGATTAGCTTACAATGGAATCTCTGTATTTTTGTTATAATAAATATGACTGAACAAAAACAGTTTGTTACTCTGACTCATAAAACGCTTGCCACTGATTTAAAAAAAGCCGATTGTACCATTTTTTCTTCCGATAGAATGAATAATATTTTTTTACGAACATTACTATTAAAAGCGTACGGTAAGTAGTAAGTACGTAATAAATAATCATCTTACTTTACGAGGTGTCTAAAACAACGTGCTTATTGTGTGATAAAACCATGTGCCAACAGTACTTTTCGTATAGCATAATCAACCTATTACTGTCTCCGTGATTCAGCTTTGTGCAGTCCATTCGTTCTGCCAGCTTAGCCAGCTTCCAGTTTAACCAGATGCGGCTGAATACCAATATTTTATACGGAGCGACTGCCATTAGACCTCCGCAACTGGCAATACCAATATCCTAGGGAAAGACTGGTTGTCAGACTTTCGAGCTTCTGATTACCCGTATCGATTGTCATAAGTATTCGTATGATACCCAGGACTGACTGTTTAACGTGCTCCCGGAAGCACGGAGGGGTCTGGACGTGAAACGAACGAACGAACGAACTTATCCGCGGACTGAACGCGGCAAGCGCAATTAATCTCGCCAATCTGCGTGGTTGAGAATTAGCCACGAGCTTCTCAACTTAGTGCAGTCCACTGCTAGAAATAGGCCTGGCCAAGCCCATATATTAGAAGTACATTGTCTGATCTGAGGATGGAGAGGAAGAGGGAGGCCAAAGATAAGATGATGGATTGTCTGAAGAATGATATGAAACAGAAAGGTGTCAGTGAAAGCATAACGGTTGACAGGACGGCATAAAAGAAGAAAACGTGTTGCACCGACCCCAAGTAACATGAGATGAGGGCAAGAAGATGATGATGATTGTCTGTTCTGAGGCGTTACCCAAGTTGCCACAACACCGTCTTTCACTTCGGCATCCAAGTGCTTTTTTCAAATTGCCGCTATTGTAGAAGCAGTGATAGCGTAGTGTTTGAGCTCTTGCCTTACATGCAGGAGGGATCGATCCCGGCTCGCACGTCTTAGGTAGTTTGCCCACTAGTATACGTACTACTCGTACAATGACGTGAATCAATGCGTCAGCCGTGATTCCATACAATTGAGTGCGATGCTAAAATCGTTCTATTGCGTACCGCTCCGACGTGCTTCAACGTGGGAAAACCGATTTAAAAAATAATCATATCAATCGCGTTTACAATGAAGGAAAACAACGTGACGAAACCTGAACACCGAAACAGCAGTGCGAGCACGGTTCTTTGATCGATAAACTTCTCGACTCGATAAAAGTTTAAACATACCGAATTTTATCGAGAGTCGGTAGCACGGAACTTGCCTCGGTATCTTTATCGAGCCTTGTCAACGGCTATCTTCTCGATAGCTTATCGACTTTTCAAATGGCAACACCAGATTTAAAAATATAATTCACGCATGTCTATAGACTTTATTTTATTTACGAAATAATCTGTATAAATTGCAAAAACTGCATAAATTGTAAAAAATGTTTAAAATATAATATTAGTGGCATACAGTCTGTCAAAAAAGAGTAGAAAAATTGGGGGCACCACTAATCATACATTATTAAATTAAACTTAAATTCGCGTCTCTAAACTCCGCTTGTGGATCCTTTTCATGTCACGATGCGCTCTGCTTTCAACATCTAACAAAATGAATTCTCCAAAATCCATTTGTTTTGCAAAAATAGCTTCAAAGAATCTTTATCTACAAACTTTTGAATGACGACAACAATTCGTGATAATTCGAGAAATTTACCAATAAGAACTGTCAAAACTCGACATAATCGATAAGATTTGTCGATTATATCGAGGCCTCGATAAAATACGATCCGAGCTACCTTTGTCGTTTTATCTATATCTTATGTGAAATTTGACGTTTAGAATAGATAAATTTCTCGAATCGACTCGATAAAAAGAATCGTGCTCGCACTGCAGGCTCCAAAAAGTTCTCGATCGTGTATGTAGTCCGCCTACTAGGCCAGCTTGGTGGACTAAGACTTAAACCCTTCACATACTGAGTAGAGGTCCATGCCCAGCTGTAGGACATTAATGGGCTGGCTATGCTTCTCGTGCTATAATACTCTGCTAGATTCACACTCATCTTTCCCCCACTTTCATAGTAGGTTTCACATCAAACACCTATGTATCTAATCTATCCTTGAATGCATTTAGCGCACTCTTGCAATATATGCTGCTCCGTTAAATGATTTCCTCGCTATTTTGGGTTTCAAAGGAAAACATAATAAATCACCTGTGGGTTTAATCGAATCAAAAGCAAACGTTAGGAATGAGGTTGTCGCCAATTGAATTTTGCAATTACGATGTACTATTCATAGATTCTGATTGTAGTACCGCGAAAATAGAAATGATTGCGGTCAAAATTTCCCCTGGCAACACTTCGTTTAGTTTGACGTTGGCCGTTTGACACATCGCTAGTTTCACTATAGCCAGTAATGGCGCTTGTCTCTTTCACCATACGAGATGAACAGCGCCATTCCTCTCGTGCAACAAATTAATGGTAGAACCACAGTGTACCTACTTACTACATACAATGGGTCAGCACCCATACATTTGACAGGTCCTATGAAATGTCAAAATTATGTAGGGGCGGAGGTTATGTCCCAAGTATGCAGTATGGCTATTCGGGACATAACCTCCGCCCCTTCACCCCGCAACCCCCCGCACGATTGCTCTGCGACAATGTTCTACGTTGACCGACTGTAAGGAGTAAGATATAGGTAGACTGTGTGGTAGAACTATGATAGTTTACACTTCATTGTAGTTACGGGCCCAGATCTGCTAAAATTGTTTCATTTAAACGTCTATCTTTATTGTTCTGCCTAGTCTCTCCCCATTTATGTTGGGGTCAGCTTCTAGTCTAACTAGATGCGGCTGAACACCAGTAGTCTACACGGAGCGATTACCATCAGACCTCCACAACCTAGTTACTGAGCAATCCCGATATCCTAAGGTTAGACCGGCTGTCAGACTTTTGGGCTTCTGACTACCCGTAACGCCAGTCATAGGTATTCTGATACCCGGAACCGACGGCATAACGTGCTCTCGCGAGACACGGAGGGGTCTCGATGTGTAACGAACGGTCACCCATCCACACCCTGACCGCGGCAAGCGCAGCTTAACCTTGCAAATCGTAATATGATGTGCGCGGTTGTTAATTAGCCACGAGCCCCTCAAGCGTCAAGTAAGAGTAAGAAAACAATTAAAAAAAAAAACCGTCGTACTTAAATGTATGCTATCCACAGACTTCATCGAAAAATCAACATCGTAATCGTTTTAAGTCATATTCTTGTGAAAAAGTTTATTTTAATTATGTTTGAAAATGAAAAATTGTAATATTATACATTTCAATGAAATGAAATTAGACTTGAAAGAAACTTCTTCAGATTTCACATGTCCACCTTAAATGTACCTAAATGGATCCAAATTACAGTCCGAAAAAATACTTTTTTATTGATTTTGTATTATATCAAATGAGATGATTTATTTAATATACTACCTGATCATCATTGTTTGAAACCAAAATGCTTATTAGAAAAATAAAGGGTTCCGCCTTCGTAACAGTCACTTTATTTGAAGTCCGCTCAAGTGTCTCTCTTAGTTATCTCGGCAAAATTCTTTGTCGGTCTGTAACTATCCGTGCTGCATGTGAGACTTGTCAACCTTGGTATATACGTCATTAATGTCTCGCGATCGTCTTCTCCATCGTTAATGTCATCAAATAGGCTGAACGGTCTGCCAAGGCTTCGGTGTCCCAGTGTCTTACTTGAGACAAAATGTCACAATTAGCAACAATGTATGCTCGTGGATACTTACTTAAAATTCAACGCCTGCCCTTTCTAACAGTTAGAATGTAACACGCGTTTACGATAAATGTTACGATAAGAATATTAATGTATACGGTTTTCTTAGAACTCTTTAGTAGTTGCGTTAAATGTCAACTTTATATCTAAATACGGCCG
Source organism: Amphipyra tragopoginis (assembly GCA_905220435.1). NCBI lineage: Eukaryota > Metazoa > Arthropoda > Insecta > Lepidoptera > Noctuidae > Amphipyra > Amphipyra tragopoginis. Next base: position 4,653,530 of record HG991997.1, on the reverse strand, counting down.
CAGCTTACGTAAACACTGGACCTAGGTTTTTTAGATGGCTAAGCTGTCGTTCATTAAGTCTTAAAAGGAATAAATAAACGTAGGTATTCGTGTATCTATTGTTTAATGCCTATAAATGGTTGTAAAAGTCAAGTGCTAAGGGCAATGGTAATTAAGATGGTTTACGATCTAAGCATAGATATTTATTGTTATAATAAATAATCATTTATTACGCGTGTCATTTATAGCAGCGGTACATAATAGGTTGATTGATATCCGTCTATGAAAAGTAAATAAAACACTTCTTCTGTCGTAGCAGCACGAGCTCCAGAAGTGACGATACTTCAGTACGTCCGGCGCACCCTGGGCAGTCAGCCCTGCTACCAACCTTGCTGACTGGCTAATCTTTACACCACAGCATGAGTTATTTTCGTATAGCTCGTGCTGACACGAGAGAAGAAGAAGAAGCACGAGTTATAAAAGAACAGCTCATGCCGTATTGAAAATATTAGTTAGTCGGTAAAATCGGTAGTGGGGCTGACTACCCAGTTTTTTTTTTTTTCTATTGGACTGCTGTAGGTCGTCCTAGGGGACGGTTTCTACGTAACGGGGCAGTTATTGGCGAGACCTGAAGGGTCTCCAGCCAATGGGGGAAGTAAAATACTTAACCTAAGCTAACTACTTGTACTACACTAACATCATGACTACCTGCAACAACAGCACTAAGGGCGACCCCTAGTGGGACTCGGACCTCGGCTTAGGGCGTTGCTGGCGTGGACATAGGGGGGGGAGACAGCTTGATGAGGGCTGAATTATCGGTGTGATGACTACCCAGGGTGCAACGGAAGTACTTGAGTATCGTCACTCGTGGAGGCTCTTTTCATGCACCTCAATAAAAAACTAAGTTGTTAAAACGTTATTCTGGAATGTATTTTTTGAAGTCCTTTTACAACTCGTGCAAAACCATCTTTCAAATTACAAAAACGGTTATAGTTTTTGTGAGCGCGCTAAACTCTATCTCTCTTATGCCTTTAGTAGACTGGGCTACATTAGCGGGCTACGGCGAATATTCATGTTAACGCGATGAGTGTGGTCGGGTAGATCGTTGCAAACCGTAGAATTCGGGCGAGGACGATGTACTATCGGCGCACTGTCGGTAAACTGGTGCGCATCAAAGGGATTTGTCGCGACAAGATTCGCTTGGGTGGCTACACCTACGTCACTAAAGTGTCGCCCAGACTTTGTAGCAGGACGGACGTACTACAGAGAACAACACAATCCAGCACGATGAATCTTCGCCCGCCTAATGTAGACAAGAACATCGCGTATACCCGTACATGATGTTTTAGCGCGCCAACGCGACAAGAATCTTCGCCGGCAAATGTAGCCCCAGCATTACACACTTGCAAGAAAAAGAGATAAATATATTATTCAGTTTAGCGAGCTGACGAAACATATTGCCGTTTTCATAATTTGTAAACTCGTGCTAGGTACTGAACATGGCTTTTCCTTTCACGCATATATACTCAGCCAGATTTACTGTAAGAACTATGAAATAAACTTTGCTTAAAAATTGGCTGGTCCAAAGATGATGTTAACAAAATGTTAATTAAAAGCCATTTGGTTCATAAAAAATCTATTGCTCAACCACCCGCACGAAGTTCAGGGCGGCCATATTATTTCAACTGTAGCATACACCAACCCGACCTGCCCACCAACCCACACCAGGCCTTGGTGAACTAAGGGCTCAACAGTGTGACAGTAATGGTCTGTGCGTGTGTGTGTGCGCGTGTGTGTGTGCGTGTGTGGGTGTGTATGTGTGCGGGTGTGTATGTGTGCATGTGTGTATTGCACGGCTACATATCAAGTTATATATTACCAGTATGAGCTGATCTCGCATTGTATAGGCCTTCCCTACAATAAGAGGTCAGTTTATACTGGAAATATACTTGAGGTAGCCATGTGCACCATTCACAGTCTCAAATTTACAACCCTGTTAGCTTTGCCTCACAATAACAGCTAAAGTCAACAATGCCAAAACAGTGTGCAAGCGCTCACGCGTATTACAACAGTCTTGTAATGCATTTAGATCAATTTACACCAAAGTACTGAGCAATCAGCTAATCTAATTTTGGGCAACGCGGGTCGAATTACACTTAGCGAAGAATTTTACGGACACGCGTATTGGAAATTAAAAACAATGGCAAAACAATCGTGTGATGAAATATTATTGTGAAATGTTTTTGCTGATTTTGTTTATGATAAGCAACCTTTGGACCTTTGATAGTACCTAAGTAATAGTCAATATTAGGTCGTAGTCGTTTTTGCCCAAATAATTTTGGCCTTCCCCATTGATTCTGAAATCTGAATCTGTCAAGTCTGAAAGCCGACCCTAATATTTTATTAAAATGTTAATGTTGTAATGAAATTGATTACTGCTGCCTATGACCACCATAAAACCAAAAGGTTTGCTGATGCTTTGCCAAGTTTAGAGACAAAGCTGAAAAGCCTCATGTGCCTATTTTACCGGCTTACATACTTTTCAATCCAGAACACAGAAATGCAGCTAGGGAAATTTAAGTAAGGTGGTACTTCCACGAGCAAACTCTTTTACAAAGAGCTCTACTACTAACTCCTCCACAAACTCGTTCTTGTTGAAGAAAAGATCGGCGGCCTATTTCCAGCTGGAGCCAATACAGACTAATTTTCTTTCCTCATTTAATTCCGGATACTATTCTGTTTAGTCAATTAATCTTTGTGGAATAATATCATCCTACGCGCATTACTCATGCAATATACGAATTGTTACATCAGAGGTGGGCAAAATTCCAATCACGTGCTTTCTCACATTCACATTTCTATTATTACTACTCTGCCGACCGAATACACCCTCAACGAAGTCCTCACGGAAAAGGGTGGTTGCCCGTAGCTAACAGTCACCACGGTTAAACCCGTTGGCTACTTAAGCACCAGTAAAAACTGGAGTTCGACACACACTACGTCGAAAGACAGAACTGCGACAAGTCTTAATTAACTTCGACAAGATGGAACTTATCCTCGACGCGACTTAATTCGACGGAACCGCGCCATGATGTGTCCGGCCCGGCCTTTTTAGGAAGACCGACCAAATCGAGCTCGGAACTTGGAGCATACCGACTCGATTGGTTTAGGTTTTTCGGCTTAGGCTTACTTTGTTCGCTTTGCACGCTTACCAACCCCTGAGTGGATTTTTTGTGACCGTTCCTCTCAGAAATTTAAGCCAGCAGCAGCACAGTTCTGTCGACTTAGTCGTGTCAAAGATAAGTCCTGTCGGATATGAAGTCGTGTCGAAGTTCCATCCTGTCTTAATTAAAACCCGTTAGTTAACCTTTAAAACAAGAGTGAATAGGCGTCTTCTGGGTGCGCTCGTTCCATCGTAGACCTCATCGATCGCTTACCATCAGGCGAGATTGAGTTCAACATCCCCAACGGACCCAATTGTATAGAAAAAAGCTTTTTGCAGTTCCAACACTTGACTTGGTGTCCGTCGAACTTTAGTCATACACTCGTTAACCACAGATCATTCAATACACGATTTGAAAATCTCAATAACATAAGTTAGTACAACTGGCGAGGCGTAAGCTGAGCTTTGCATTTGTGTGAGTGCACATAGAATTGATTGCCAAAAAGCAGTATAAACCAGTTTAAACCAAGCAAAGGACGCGTCTGCATTCATTCACACACAAATGCAAACCTCAGGGGGTCTACTCCCTAAGCACGAAATCCGTGGTTTCGGCCTTAGATACGAGCGTTTCCTACTCCCTATCACCTACGCACATACGATTATTTCTGGGCCCGAACTAACAATGAATGACAACACGATTTGACAGTTGTCCCTACTACCGATGTGTTTTTGCCCTTCCGAAAAGTTGAACTTGACACTTGTTTTGTTCACTCCTACGTTTCGGGCTACTTTCGAGCGGGCAACTAGCTTCGTTGACGGACTTAGGGAATAGGCCCCCAGCTTAGGCCTCGCGGTCGGTACAAGTTGACTACGAGCACGACACAAGGGCCCTTGTAGTCAGTCATCTAATTTGTGCCAATGGCGCAAGTTACAACTGTCATTTGTAGGCAATGCAACAGCACAGTCGAATCAATCGTGCGCAGCATACTACCTAACAAACTGTACTTTATCTTCAACCTTAGTGCTATATCTTAAGCCGTGTATCTTAAGCTAATGTGCCACCGAGTAACTTTGATGTGTTCCGGTTTAAGGGAGTGCCGATGAAATAACAAGCACATGACATTTCCAACTTTGGCTCTAAGGTTCGCAACGCATCAGAATTCTTCTTAGTGTTGTTGTGTATACAGGTCCCGAAACTCAACGCCAAGGAAACAACTGATAGGGCAGTAAATGACAGAAAAGAAAAAAAACAGTCGATTTTCAAAAGTTGCCATGAATAAAAATTTACCTTGTAAAGCTAACAAGAAAATGAGGAGCTCGTGGCTAAATAATTACAGCCGCATAGACAGATCTTCCGGGTTAAGCCACGCTTGCCGAGGTTGGTCTGTGGATGGGTGACCATTTACCAAAGCGAGTTTCCTCCGTGCCTCGGAAAGCACGTAAAGCCGTTGGTCCCGGCTGTCATTTGTAGATCTTTGACAGTCGTTACTGTTGGTCAGAAGCCAGAAAGTCTGACAACCAGTCTTACCAAGAGTATCGTATTACCCAGTTACTGGGTTGTGGAGGTCTGATAGGCAGTCGCTCCATGTAAAATACTGATATTCAGCTGCATCCGGTTCGACTGGAAGCCGACCCCAACATAGTTGGGAAAAGGCTAGGCAGATGATGATGAAAGCTAACAAGAAAATGCGTTTAAAAAAGAAACCTTTAATTTTTTTTCTTCTGGTCTGTCATATACTGCTCTATAATTTTTTCCCGGCTTGACATTGAGTTTCAAGACAGCCTGTATAGGCAGCGGTAAGCACTTTCCATCTGATGGGCCATCAAATTGTTGAATATTCGTTTTTTTTTTTTTAAATTAACCTTATCGGAATTCTATTGAGTGACGATGCTGGTTGTTTAAATGTGACAAGATGTCGTTAATCTGTCACCACAGATTATAGATAAGACAACGGCTAATTCGACCGAGACCATCAGATAATTTTGTTTAAACGTCGATTAAATCAAGATGCCCATCTGATACTGTAAACTTGTTAGTCATGTCATACAAGATGTAACTGCCGAAACGAACTAGCTGTATGAAGATTAATCTGTTTCTTCTTGTTCTTCATTAATAGCCGGCGCCTATAATTGTAATATTAATTTTCCACTAGGGGAGAGTGTGCATGAAAGAGCCAGTTTTAAAAAGTATAGAAAATAAAAAAAAATGGCTGATTGTTTTTAAATAAAAATACTTTTTGTCAGTAATCAGTTTAATAGCAATGCTCTAAAATTAAAAAAGAATAGGTAACAATGTAAGTAATCTGAAATATAGCCACTTAACAAAAAAAGGGAAATCGGCTCTTTCAAAACAACCTGTCAATGAAAGAGCTACCGTCTGCTATGAAAGAGCCAGATTCCTCTTTGTAGAAACAAACAAGTTATTCAACAATTAACATTTCTTAATAGACTCAAAAATCTAATCTAATTTAAACATAAGTGAAAATCACAGCTTTTAATCAGTCTCAAATAATGATCTTACAATAATCTTAATCAATAATAATACTTTTATAAAAATCAGTCTCAAATAATGTAGAAACTATAATATAACAATTAAAAACATTTTTGGCAGAAGAAATTAATCACTCCTTTGTTACCACAAGACTCATGTGTCCATCCATCACATATTTTGCATTGGTACCATTCTTCTTTGCTCTTGGAATAGTGTCCATTACACACAATACAAAAAAATTTATCTTGCTGTAAACTAATATTCCGTTTTTTGAATTCTAACAAATTTATTTCATCTTCTGAGCTTGTTATTGATGTATCATCGTGCAAAGACATGTCGGCTAGTGTCACTTGAATCATCCTGTTTTTTTGAATTTAGTTTTCTGATATTTTGTTTTGTAGTCATTTTCTTAACAATAGTTTTTTTAGATTTATGTTTATTTTCTTTTTCTTCTATTTTATTTTTTTCAGGAGTATCCGTGATTATAGCTGATGTCATTTTACGATTGTTAGGCTTAGAATTCTTTCTGGGTCCTGATTTTAGGAAAGGTCTCACAACTTCGGGACTTGCAATTTGCTGTGCTGATGTTGATGACTGTAAACTTTCTGGCAATGGGATATTTTCAATCAAACTATCTGTGGGTTTTATCCGGCACTTGTAATTCTTGGAGCTTCTGTAGTGTTAATATGAAAAGTGCTGCACTCTGGTGTTGTTGGTCTCACGTTTTCTGGCGTAGAACCATCAAAGGAACCTGGATTAGGTCTGTCGGTCACATATGATGCAAGAAAGTCATCATCGGAAAATGTGTTAGAATTTAAAGGATAAATGCCAGTTTTGATGAATCCTTGAGTAACATTTTGTAGACTAAAAGCTGATAAATAAGCATCTCTAGCAAACTGCGCAACTTGGTAGATGGTAACAGTTTTACCAGGATTCGAAAGCATCCACTCATTCATAGCTATTCGATATCTGGTTTTGAATGGCCCATACACCGTAACGTTCAGAGGTTGTAGCCTATGGCTGCAGTGTGGTGGAAAAGTCAGCATTTTTATAAAATTTTGTCTGGCGAATTCTATCACACGGAGATTAACATGGGAGGCATGGTTATCTAATAAAATCAATGCTGGATTTTCTTCTGATGGTTTTACATGGCTCACAAAATGTTCCATAGCCTTCATGAAATTGTTTTCGGTCATCCAGCCTGAAACATGGGCTAATCCTAGTGCTCCTGAAGGTCCATTATTTAACATATGGTCTTTATAATTCACGCGTGGAAAAATAAAGACAGGAGGTATAGTGCCACCTGCAGCATTAATAAAAAACAGAGTGGTTACGAGCGTACCACGCTCGGCTGAAGTAACCTGCCCAATTTGTTTCGAGCCTTTTTCAGCGATGATTTTAGGAGGGGCTGAAACGGTGCTGCATCCTGTATCATCTGTATTCCAGATCATGTGTGGTGGGAAATTATACTTTTCGTAAATGCTGGTCAGCTTTTCAAAGAATGTTCCAACATTCGTCTTATTAAAACTTGTCGCCCTGGACAAAGATGTGCTCTCAGGTTTTCTGACGGACAAATCTTTGTGTCTCGACATGAAGCCTCGGAGCCATTCCACAGATGCAATTTTATCATTATTCCATTTTTCTGGACAGACAGCATTTGCCTCTGCATACTGGAAAGCTAATTCTCGTGTTTGTTTTTTTGTCAAACCGTGACACATTTTTGATGCCGTTTTTAAATATGAAACCAATAAATCTTCTTGAACTTTAGAAAAAATGCGTTTGTTACCTATATTTGGGCGATGCACATACTCCTCCTCAGAATGCTTAGCCTTCTTAATAATTTTCGCCAAATAGGCCCTTGATATACCAAATGATAATGCCGTTTTATTTATGGATGCATTTCCCGAAGCCACTTCTCGTACAGCCTCTTCTATTACTGCAGTTGTGGGCCTTTGCCGTTTTTTCGGTGCTGTGGATCGCGAAGACATGTTTTTCGAGTCTAAAAGATAAACAGTAATAAATAAGTATCACAAAGACGGCAATGTTAAACTAAAAAGCTAGTTGTATATTGAAAGAGCCAATTTTCGTGCCATGAAAGAGCCGGCTCTTTCATAGACAAGACAATTGGCTTTTTCAAAACATTTTGTATTAAAAAATATAACCTCAAACTACTGCTATTTACCATAACATCACAGCAATAATATTTACGTAAAATAATGCCAAATACATGCATAACAATACAACATATTCATTTTGTCAACCTATAGGTACTTTACATTTGTTGTCAAAAAAACTTAAGTAAACCCAAAAATACTTACATTTTGGCTTCAAAATTTTCAATGCAGTCCTACGACGCCATTTGATTTCCTAGAACTGACAAATGTCTGTGGGTGACAGCTGTCCAGTGTTGCCATTTAAAGAGTAAAATTGAATTATGGTAGAATTTGGTTAAGTGGGAGATAATCGCATCGGCTCTTTCAAAGCTTGGCTCTTTCATACACACTCTCCCCTACATGGTATAAAACAAAGTCGCTTACCGCTGTCTGTCTGTCCCTATGTACGTATATACTTAGATCTTTAAAACTACGCAACGGATTTTGATACAGTTTTTTTTAATAGATAGAATGATTCAAGAGGAAGGTTTATCTGTATAATACACGCATATTATAGTAGAGAAAACACGACATCCACGCGGGAGAAGCCGCTGGCGACCTCTAGTAAATAATAATGCTAAAAACATAACGGCGAAATGAGTGTGTACTACTATACATCTGCTTAACCCTTCAGAGAATACAGGCGTGATGGTGTAATAATGTGTTGTACTCGTATCTAATATTAACGCAACTCTTTCTTAGTTAATTGACTTGTGTTTTTAGAAAGAAAGTAGAAGGTTCTTGGAAGTGAAAACGGATTAATGAGGCGGGGCTCGTCCGTCACCTGCCCCCACTCCCCAGATGATCTCAACAGACAATAGACATCAACCATACAAAGGGAGATTAGGACTTAGAATAACTCTAGCAACTTATGAGGAAACCCACTGTCCGTTAGAACATTATGCCCCCCTAAAAAAATCCAGATCTGCCCTTGCTTGGAAGCCCCTTGGTCACTAACCTGTAGTGACAACTGTGACGTCTCTGCCATAGCAAGAATGATCTGCTTCTTTATCCACCTTTCGACTGCCCACCAACCTTCTTCGGGAAAACGAAGTTTCCGTATTTATGATGTTTTAAGCGTGGAAGATTCCATAATCATATCAACAAGACGACACGTTTGGTGCAGTGGCTAAGCGATTGGCTTCTGCGCTACGGGTCGTGGGTTCGATTCCCACACGGAACAAAAATTTGTATGGCCTACAGATGGTTGTTTCGGGTCTGGGCGTTTGTTTGTGAGATTTGTGTCTGTAAACGCACCCACGATACAAGATAAATCTTAGTGTGGGGCAACGTTTTTAAAAAAAAAAAAAAAAAAAAAACTATACAGCTATTGAGTGTACAGGCAACACCGACTTACTTCTCAACAACCTTAGCATATCAATAAATAATGACAAAGAAGAGTGTATATCAACACAAGAAAAATACGACAGGTTACTAAATCAACTAAAAACCGAAACGAGGAAAATAAATACAAACTGTAAGACAGAAATCTCAATAAAAAACAAACAGTTATTACAGGAACGCAAAGAACTTTTAAGACAAAGAAAAAGTAAAGATAACCGCCGAAAGATAGCAGATATTAGCAAAAATATTAGTGAAGAACTTAGAAAGGAAAGGAGAACAAAAAGACTAACATCACTGAAAAAACATATAGAAAGAACTGGAGGAATAAAAAAGGCACTGAAAGAGTTAAATCACATAAAAGATTGGATACCCAGTATGAAGAAGAAAGATGGTAAAACTACAGGTAAAAGACCCGAGATACTAAAAATTGCTACTGACTATTATCGAGATTTATACCAAAGTCAAATTGTGGGACAAACTGTCAAAGAATATAATGCGCCAGCAGATGCAGAGATAATACCAGCAATACTAAAGGAAGAAACAATAAAAGCAATCAACTCACAAAAGCTAGATAAAGCACCTGGATCAGATTTAATTACAAATGAATTATTAAAAACTACATTGCCAGTGATCGCTTCAAAACTTACAGACATATTTAACGAAATTATCAATACGGAAAAGATACCTGAGGATTGGACTAAATCAACAATCATATTGCTACATAAAAAAGGAGACAAAGGAGAAATAGGAAACTATAGACCGATTAGTCTAATGTCTAACATCTACAAAGTATTTTCAAAAATTATACTATCCCGAATTACCAATACCCTTGAAGAAAACCAACCCAAAGAACAAGCCGGATTCCGTAGCAATTATTCAACTATAGATCACATTCATGCTTTAAGACAAATATTACAAAAACATAACGAATATAACAAAACGTACTACCTGGGGTTCGTCGACTTTAACAAGGCATTCGATACACTAGAACATGGATATATATGGGATGCATTAAATAGGCAAGGGGTACAGACAAAATACATACAAATACTTAAAAACGTATACACAAAGAGTACTGCGCAAGTAAAACTAGAATCCACAGGTGAAGAATTTCCTATTAAAAGAGGTGTACGCCAGGGAGACCCTATTTCACCTAAACTATTTTCAGCAGTGTTAGAGATGATCTTCAGAAACCTGGAATGGACTAAATTTGGACTGAACATAAATGGAGAAAACCTAAGTCATCTACGTTTCGCAGACGACCTAATTTTATTTTCGGACTGCCCAGGAACCCTGGAAGTAATGCTACAACAACTAGCTAATGAAAGTGCTAAGGCAGGCCTGTCAATGAACTTAACCAAAACTAAAATAATGACCAATTCTACACAAACAGAGATTATAAAAGTAAATAACAAACAAATTGATTATGTACGTGAATATATTTATTTAGGGCAGCTAATATCTACTGAAGATTGCATGCATAAAGAAATAGACAGGCGAATAGCTAACACTTGGAAACGGTTTTGGTCACTTAGCGAAGTTATGAAGAGCAAAGACATGCCTATAAAAGAAAAAAGGAAGGTATTTAATATGTGCATTCTACCATGTTTAGTATACGGTTGCCAGACATGGGCGTTAACAGAACAATTAGTAAACAAAATAAAAGTCTGCCAGAACGGAATTGAAAGAAGTACAATAGGTATTAATAGAAGCAACCGAGTAAAATTACACGAAATAAAAAGTAGAACAAATTTTAAAAATGCACACACCGTTTACAAGCAACTAAAATGGCGATGGACAGGACATATGATGAGAGAGGAGAAAGAGAAATGGACTAAATTGATAACAGAGTGGTACCCAAGAGACAGTAAAAGAAACAGAGGTAGACAGACTAAGAGATGGGAAGACGACATTAAGAAAGTAGCTGGTCCACTATGGACTCGTGCTGCAAAGGACAGGACTGGGTGGAAATCTTTGGAGGAGGCCTTTGTCGGAAGACAAGCTGCTCCAGAATAGCAAGCGTTAACCGTTTGCCGATATTGTGTCTTGGAAATGAGAAATTATTAGATTAAGTTTTTTTAGTACTTAGGCATATTTAAACTTTGTAAAAACAAAAAAGCAGCAATAAAGGCTTATTAAAAAAAAAAAAAAAAAGCGTGGATCCAATTAACCATACATCTCGATTTTTTACCGAGATTCGCATAACCAAGCGGCAAAAACAAACAAATATGTAAGTCCCAAAATGAAACTGCAACGGCCCGCTCATTAAGAAGCGACACGCCCCAAAAATAACTCAATTTCCTTAAAGATGATGCGCATCCAATTTGTTGCCATTTATAAATAAAAATGTATTAACAATACAGGCCACCCAAGACGGCCTTGAAAAGTCAAAACATGTTATTTTGATACCACAGACTTATTTATATCAGACTATAGATCATCGTCGACGTTAGTCTGTTTTTGTGTTCATTTATCAAGAACTGCTAATCCACACTTCGTGAGATTATCTTTAGTTCTCTCTTTTCTGTAATTTATTTTTGTTTTAGACAACTTTCGGTACGGTTTTACGACGGCCGTGATTTTCTCTGTGAAAATATTTTCTCTAAAGGCCGGCTCACTGACAGGATGGCACGGTGAAACGTTTATGCCGTGGTATGCAGTACGGTAAATATGAGAGCTAAGGGTATTAAAATAATGTTTAAAATACTTCACCTTAAGGGTCTCCCCACACTTATCGACGCGGCCAATTGGCTTAGACCTGTCGGAAAATGTTTTTTTTTTACGTTTACGGACTTAAGAGTTTAACAGACTTTGTTCACCTCGGTTCAGCGCGGCTGTCCGGCGTCCTTCTTCCGGCGTCCGTTGCCGTGCCGTCCAACAGGCTCACTGTCTTAAAAATTTAAAGATGTTCATTGAGTTTTAAATAACTTAAGAATTAATTTAATTTATAATTCAAGCCAGACTAATTCCTAATCAAAGACAATCCATTTTATTATTTACCTAAGTAACATAATTGCCAGTCAATAAAAAATAGCAATTTAATAAATAAAACCGTTTGAGCGACCGTCTTATGTTTATTTATTCACAAGATAATGCTTTTATCGTAGCATATAATCGTGTAAGCATTATAGAATCACAATAATCCTCGGTACATATATGGAAATAGCTAATTAATGGCAAAACATAACACGGCATTATACCAGCTTGTTGCATTACATAACACTCGTTTAGTATCATAATTGCTTATTGAAATACACACAGATTCAAACAACATCCATTTAAGGTATGGTTTAATTCAGACATTGTGTTGCCCGCTTTGGACAGTGAAACCAACCTTAATCCTTCGTTGTATGAAAAGAAAGCGGTTCTGCAACAAGTATTTGGATTGGTTTATTTGTAATCTCGTAGATATACCTAGATATACATTTGGCTATGAAGTTTTAGTATTGAATTTAGAACTAGATACTGGTAAAATGTGCATGTTTCAATTCCATGGGGCTAGTTCGATTTTTGAATTCAGTTGAGGAACGCGTGTATTTATGATTTCAATGCTAAAGAATATTTCGATATTTGAAATTGTAGATAATTAAAAAATATGTCGAAAGTTTTTCTTTTCTAGTCTGTGCCAATTGGCCGGGATTTTACGATACATTCCTAAGATAAAAGTTCTCGTTACAAGATCAAGACACTTAGCAAGAATTTTAATATACAGGGTGTAAACGAATTCGTGTGATTCCTTCAAACCGCGTGATCATCGTATTTTTATCGTATTTTTGAAAAAAAAGTAAAAAAAAACCTGGTTTTCTATTCCTGAGTAATTTTAGAGTCCCGAGTTGACTGACTGCAAAGAGCGATATCGCGTTAGTCATTCCAGCCAGCCGCGTCGACGTGCTTTCATTCATTTATGCGTGGCATCAAAATGTTCACTCACAAAAAATTCAATTTTTGCAAAAAAAAAAAATATTTTTTACTGAATCCTTATTAGGTGGTTTTGCAACAATCATTTACAACAATTTTTTTTTTTTTTTAGTCAATCTAATTCCCGTGCAGAGCCTATCTACACCAGTAGTAGATCATGTGGTTTTAAGGAATTACAACAATTCGTTTACCCTGTATGTGGCAATAAAAGTAGTGAAAGACCATGATGACACTTGTTGTAGAACAATCCAAACAAAGACGAAGACTGGTTCATGATCCTCCGTCATCAGGGAAAGATAAAAAAGAAAATAATGTCCCACACTATAAAAAAATCTTCTAGCCAAATTAGAGAGTAGCCGTGAGCAGATTACATAACATAATTAGCCCATTACTGTCCCACTGCTGGGCACGAGCCTCTTCTCAGAATGAGAAGGGTTTAGGCCTTAGTCCACCACGCTAGCCTGGGGGCCTACTCCCTAAGTCCATCAACGAAGTTAGTCGCCCGTCCGAAAGTAGCCCGAAACGTAGGAGTGAACAAAACAAGTGTCAAGCTCAACTTTTCGGACGAGCAAAAACACATCGGAAGGAGGGACAAAACTGTCAAATCTGTTGTCATTCATTCTTAATTCAGGCCCCGAAATAATCGTATGTCCGTAGGTGATAGGGAGTAGGAAACGCTCGTAACTAAGGCCGAAACCACTGACTTCGTGCTTAGGGAGTAGACCCGTACGTACGTAGTACGGGTTGATGGACTACACACCACATTAGAGCTCTCTCAGGTCTGTTTGAAAAATGTGCTTGTATTTATTGGCCATCGTGTTCCAAAAGTAAATAATATTTTGCGCAGGTGTATTTTACTGATTGGAAAGCCTATATGTAAATTCCACAAACGTAAATGATCGGCCATCAAAAAGTTTGGATATAAAATATTGCTGCTGTTAAACTAAAATGTTTTTTTCCACATTTTCGTAACAAACGTTTGTCAGAATATTTTTTTCAGCAATCAATCTCCGATTGATGTTCGTTTTACATTCGAAGCGTATTTTTTTTTGACGAATAGTGATGTTTATTCGACTGAACTAAACTGACTAATCGAATAAATTATTTTTCGCTCTACTTCATTCGTTGCAACCAAAAAGATGACTCAAACAATTTGCCAAGAGTACTATTTCCATTGACTAAAATAAAAGTCGAAATGTATTGCGAAAGAACAATCTTGATACTTGCTTTTAATAGTTCATAGGCCCTAAAATGTTGTAATTAAGCATTTTGAATTACGTCAGAGTTATTGACCGTGGTGTTGAAAATAAAATGGCTACCTATGAGATCACCACTTCCGACAAAAAATATTAAGTTTTCCATAAATATGGAATTTGACGTGATGATTACAATATTAATGTGAATTATGTTTTATTAAATAAGTGTCGCATAATAAATTATACTTTTAAACATAACAGCTACGGAATGTTTACTTTATAAATATTAATAATTCAACATTATTACGTTTATTTCAAAGACTTGGACGCATGATTGACACATCATGGCTCGCCACAATTTATTCCTACTAGTCGATCCTTGAATAAAGATGAATGGTCATCATACATTTAATTAGGATTATTCGAGGTTTCATTCACAAGCTCTCAGGCCGGCTAATTAATTTTACGGCCCCCGTCCGCCATTCGCGTATGCATCGTAAAATTCGCAGAACAACGCGAACATCAAACATAAATATTTAGCAACGGCATTGTACGAATTAATTTATGACCACAAATGCTTTGATAATCATCTTTTTTTCGTTTATCAAGGCAGAGAAGTCTTTAAATCACGACGTATATCACCGGAAATCGACCACCGTAATGACCTAAATTATACGGCGTATTAATAAAAATGATCGAATAATTCGTATCATTCATTCACTAATAAGCCAATCAATCTATTTCGATAATCGATTAAGATTTTATGCAAATGTATTGGTTAACAATGAATGATCGTTATCGTTCAGTGAACGATGGACGCGATTCGATTTATAAAATATATTTTAGTGTGTTACGTCAGTTGGCCCAGAAAGTCGACCTTTACGTTGGTATAATTTATGCGTGCATAAATTTAAATTGACATAATATACAAGCTGCACCGCTGAGTTGCTCATTCGTTTACAACTTGTCCCCAGATTATAATAGCACTCGACCGAGCCTCTTAAATAATCAAAAATTACATCGCTTTTATGCGAGTATCATAAAATACATGAAATCGTAATGACATGAGCAATAAAAGGAAAATCAATATTGTCCCATCTTCTTTAATCGCTTCATAATCATTTTCAATATTATTAAATATAAATTCACATAAATAAGAGATAATTTATTATAATATAATGCAGTAAAAACAAATCAGTTTAGTCGATTAAATTATACGTCATTAAAAATCGATTTCAAATCGATTATGTTTTTAATCGGATCTCACGATCGATATGGGGCAGTTCTCGTAATAAATTGCTTACTAATTTCCCTTAGCCATTAAAGAAGTGGAAGTTTCTTTAATTAGTGAAGTGACTTTCGCGGATTACAATTGTATTGACAAGTTGTTAACTGACTTATCGATTTCAATCGGATATTTAATTAATTGACAGAAATCGATTTGTATTTATTGGGAACCGGTGTGACCGGTAGCCGGACGCGTGTATTTGGAACGTGTGTTAATTATTTTAGTAGAGGAGATAAAATCGTTGGATTTTTTGTTGAGAGTAATCCTGTTAGTCGTGTTGCTAGTGTGAAATATAGATGTAGTATTGCCATATACCACCTTTATTCTTAAAACTCATTAGTGTAAGGTGCTGTGAAAATTTATTCGTATGTCATTAAAATAGTTTCTTTTATTTTCGACGTCGATTTTCATTTGCAGATGAATTCTTGTAACAGATAGTTTTCAACACAAAGATACCGTACATAAAATTGATAGTTTTGTTGTATCAGATTCAGTAGCCGAACTGTGACTGTATCATAGACATTAAATGAATTTGTATGCCAAAAGAAAGCTTAAAGTGTAAATATTACGTGTGCTACAGTAGGTATAAATTTTTACGATTTATTTAATCTCTCATTAATCAAAAAGGAAATCGACCAAACATCAAACAAATAAAGCATTTCGTATAAAAACAATATTCTCTACTAAGAGCTTTTTTACGCACTGCATCCGATCCGGATCCGTGAAAATACGGATAGGAAAAACTCGGACCGAATTCGGATATTGCTTTTCGCACTACATCCGATCCAAATTCGTGAAAATACGGATCTAAAATCTAAAAATATCGGACCGAATTCGGATATTGCTTACGCACTAATCCAATCTCTGATCCAAATTCAAGCAATTCAGGGGCCATCTTTGGCATATGTCCGATTTGAATCCGAGGTAATGCGAAAGTGTTCAGACAAACAGTGCTACGGCTACTTCGGTCCGTCAATATTTCCGAATTGGAGACTCACGGATGACGGAAAGAAATCGGATGACGGAAGTCGGATCTAGTGCGTAAACTACCATACAAATAGTTCTATGACTACTTCGGAACGTATTTTCACGGATTCGGATCGGATGCAGTGCGTAATTCCGCTCTTACTGTTTCCCGCAGTTTTACTTGCATCCTAAAAGAACTATTGAATTTACCGGGATAAAAAAGATATTGTGTCCTAATCCAGGTTATAACCTGGATTAGGACACAATATCTTTTTTCTAGCTGTATGCCAAATTTCATCCAAATTCGTTTAGCCGTTAAGGCGTGATTGATTAACAAACATACAAACATTCACATTTATAATATTAGTTAGAAGTTAGATTGTACAGTTCTTTTTTTTTGTTTCTAAGCTAGGCGCTTTTATAGGCCGCGTAATTTAGCTTCAGACACATTATACATTTCCTGTGAATATATTCAAAAGACCTGCAGCTGATCAGCGTTCATTCATTTTATAGTCTGTAAAACATCTAACATAAAAAATATACCTACTCTCAATCTACTACAGTTTATGCATTCCAAGCAGAGTTGGTTCTAATAAAATAAATAAAACAGAATATCCGGAAGGGAATAAGAAAAATAAATAGTTAATTGCGCGAAAATTAACGTCAGCACATTCCATCGATGCGCCCGCGCCGATGGCAAGTCGATCCCACGCAGGTGGCCATACTACACAATAATTCCTAGATAATTCCCGCCAAGGTCGAAACATTGGTACTATTTTCGTACTAATTGAAATAAACATACAAGTGGTTAGTTGTAATGTGGCCATCTGTTTAGATTTTTTTGAGATGGGTCTTTAATAAGCTGAAAGAAATCTTCGGTATGTGTCGTCTGCCTGAATAGGGTTTTCGAAAAAAAGGTCAAGTATTTATGCGGTCAACTTGTAATTTAATTATGCGGTTGACTTGTAAACTATCTTCACATAAGACTTGAAAATAAAGGTTCACATAAAATTATTCATGAATTCACTTCACAGTCTATAAGTTTTAGTCAACATTTGTCAATGATGAAGGCTTTTTTTTTCTATTAGACTGCTGTAGGTGGTCCTAAGAGACCATTTCTACGTAACCGAGCAGTTACTGGCGAGACCTGAAAGGTCTCCAGCCAATGGGGGGGGGGGGAGTAAAATACTTAACCTAAGCTAACTAATTGTACTACACTAACATCATGACTACCTGCAACAACAGCACTAAGGGCGACCCCTAGTGGGACTCTGACCTCGGCTTAGGGCGTTGCTGGCGGGAGCTTAGGGGGGGGAGACAGCTTGATGAGGGCTGAATTATCGGTGTGACTGCGGAGTCTGAAGAGACGACCGGCTCGACGACAGGAGAGCTCGGTGGATCGTGACCAGCGGCGGTGGGACGTCGCGACGGGCCTCGTAATGATGAAGGCATATTTATATTTGAACCTCTTGAACAAGTCGCTAACCATTAATCATTTCAAATAAGCCTGCTCATTATTTTTTGACACTTGAAACTGACACAGTCACCTACACGAATAAACCAACGGTGTTTGATTACCTCGGAGGAAACAATCATACATTAACGACATCGTACTTAAAATCACACATTGATGAGACAAACAATACTATTAGACAATTACGCATCAAGTTAAATTAATCTGTGTAAGTTCACAAACATGATACAAGGCTGACGCTAATGTCAACCAAATACGATAATCCAAGGGCTGTAAAAAAAACCTGAACACAAATTCGCATTTTGAATTATTCAATGATTCCACTAACTATTATATCTCCCTCTCTCTCTCTCTTTCTCGTGTTGCAAAGATCTACACAAGAATAGCTTATGCCGTGGTAAAAAGATTAGCTACTCAGCAACGTTAGTAGCGGGGTTGACAGGCTAGGGCGCGCCGGACGTACGCAAGTATCATTACCCGTGGGGGTTCTACAATGCACCACAAAACTTACTACTACCTATTTAAAACTTTGTTGAGGCTTAGGCGGTTCGCCCACGGTGACGCACGAAGGAAGGCGACTTATAACAATGAATTACCTGCGGTTGGTAACAATTGGCTTTCCTAAAATCCGTTGTAAATATCTGCGGACCCGTCAACTGTTAACTGCTAAACAAACCACACCCAAGTTACAAAATTGTGTCGCCCACTAGCAAAAACCTCATTTAAATCGTGACATGATGTTATTAAAGCTTGTCCCGCTATCCTTTTACAATATTTGGCCACCTGACACTCGGTAGCAATCGACTCGGCGCCAGTAATTTAGCGCTATTTATTGCGAATAACGTGACGCCATCTTATTAGATCAACTAGTGTTAAATCCGTAAACAATCGTAGGAAATAGGTTTGTAACTCTTATGTAAATATTTTTTATTTTTTCATTTATGCAAGACTTCATAAAAAACCAGCCAAGTGCGTGGCGCCACGCACAGTAATAGGGTTCCGTGGTTGCACAATAATGCGCACTAACCTGTTTTACACAACTAACAATAAATGTGTAATTTGTCAATGGAATTTGTACGAAATTTTTACTTTTATAATTTGGTCGACTATTACTCGTAAACTTGTAAAGCCTGCTTAGCTTTGATAATTTTCCTTTTAACTTCGTTGTATATACTACTACCGTGATTTTTTTCGCATATCCAAAACTAACCGTTTAGCTGGCAGAGGGGGGGGGGGACACTTGACTCTAACAAAAATTAGCACTTTACAGTTTAATATTTCAGAAACGGATCCCTTAATCGAAAAATTGTTTTCATTAACTCTCAATTATTTTTTTTAAAGTCTCAAGTACTTTAATTATAGACACAATAGATAAACAATGGCACTGACGAACCGGTTCATCGGTCGGGCCGCTAGCGGTTAAAGCTTAATATTTCAGAAACGGATTCCTTAATCGAAAAGTTGTATTGGCAAACCGGCAATATCTTTGAAAGTCCTATCCAACAACATCCCACACAATGGGTTAGACGAGAAAAAAAAATATCCGCACCTTACATGAAGAGGAGGAACCCAAGAAAAAAAAAATTTCGTGCTTTTCTTTTTCCATTTTGTCGGCGTGATTAATATGTATATCCATGCCAAATTATAGCTTTCTAGTACTAAGAGTCTCTGAGCTAAGCTGCCGACGGACCGACAGACGGACAGAAGGACGGACATGACGAAACTAAAAGGGTTCGTTGTTGACTACGGAACCCTAAAAACGTGTTTTTCTACGAAAGTTGTTAAATTTCCGATACTGAGTAACCCTACAAAATTCTCAGAGTAAATTTTTGACACACTGTAGGTACAGAATATGATTAGCAATTCAACAATAATTGATAACCATAAGCCATCCTCTACCAAGAGTTTATGTACACAGTGGCCATCTTAGTTGAGTTGTGTTCAGTCTACCCGTGACCACGGCCGGTGTAATTCGGCCGAAACGTCGGGATAAAAAAGGTATTTAGTGCCTTTTTAAGTTTTTACGCGATTAGTCCCGAATCTGTATTTTAATAATGTGTACAAATCGCGAAAGTTTAAAAACATTCATCTTAGTTGAATGCATAAAAGTACAAGTCCGAGACGGGCTGCAGACTGCAACTGCAGACCGCATGTCGCCATCGGAATAGCGCCTTTAAGTTGTGCACTTTAATGGTGCGATTCCGACAGCGACTTAAACCGCAGACCGCAGCTGCAGATCGCACCGCAAGCGATATTACTTTTGCAGTTTGCGGCCTGCAGCCCGTCTCGGACTTGTACTCTAATAATCACAGGCGCCAAAAAGCCATGACAGCAGCTTAATTTAAATCATACCAATAACCTTTACAAGATAAATATTGAGTAAAGAAAATTTATATTCAGTGACACATTCTTCGAAACGGACATCGAAAACATTGTATTTGGCATCGACTTTAATACCGGTACAAGATACTACGAAATATAATCTTGATCAAGGATGTTATGGAGCTCCGTAACCGTAACCGAAACTATCGGATATCCGAAATGAAAATCTATCCGAAATCGTAACCGAATCTGATATAAAAGTTTCGAATAATTTCGGATACTGGCGGAGTCTATTATAATTTGTTTGTTACTTTTTCAATCCTAAACCACAGAACCGGTCATCCTGGAATTTTGCATATACGTTGTCAGGTGTACAGAAAAAGACATAGGGTACCTTTCATCCCGAAAATAAGTACTGTTCCCGAGGAAAACAACAATAACGTTAATAGATGGCGCCATGTGTCTTTCGAATCATGATTGAATTATATTATTAAAGAAACTTTAGTAGAGTGTTAAGACTTTATTGCCAAATTCTAAAGTAACGAGAGCGAATCCGCGGGCAAAAGCTAGTTACTAATAAGGCTAATTGTTCTTTTCTGTGATTGTAGTACGAAATGATAACCTAGAAATAAAGTAAAATCATTACCTATTTTTATTTTCCTTTTGCAAATCCATAAAAATCTAATATCCGTATACTGAAACTATCCGAAACTGTCGGATAATCCGAAATAATTTCATATCCGTAACCGTATCTGAAACCGGTATAATACTATTTTATATATCCGTATCCGAAATTTCATATCCGTAACATCCCTGGTCTTGATACACAACTGATGTATGTATAAATAGACGTGAAACTCAAATCGAAACCAATGAATTTCGTGTCGTGTCCCGACCCGATTTCCCGTGTAATATGCGTAATGTGACCACGTCAACGCAGTTTACATTTCAGTTTTATTACTCAAAACATCGAACCGAACTTTGGCCGACCTAAGCCCTGGTGGGTTTTACGATCGAAAAAAAATAAACTGTTTAAACAAAAACTAACAATTCGCTACAAATCATATTTTTATATGTTTACACAGGTTTCCCCTATCATTTGTAACTCAGAATAAGTTATTTCAAGGGCTTCATTTCTGCTGATAGCCTTTCCGACAGCTTAAACAAACATATTACCGTAATATCTTTCATATTTCTGTAAAACATCGTATAATTTGTTGAATTAAATTTAACGCTTCCATAAATCAGTGTAATAGTTTATTTTTTCGCGATCCGGTACCGATATAAATAGATATCGGTACCAAACTTGTAATTTCGTAACGCGCTCGAGAACACGTCGTTATAAATAATTCAATGAAAATAAACGATGCGATGTGTAAATTAGTAAATGCCTCACTTTTAGATTCCGTGGGAAATTGTGGAGTTTTGGAAACTTGCTAAAAATGTTACAACGTACAAAATAGTCATTCATTAGCAGAAGTCTAGACATTACTAGCTTTTAGGAAACAACAAAGAATGCTTTGTTCTGTTATGAAAAGTTGAACTAAGCAAATGAATTAGGTGGTTAAATATATGGCCATGTAAATAAACTATTTGGAAACCTATTTTGCATTCAAATTGCATGCAGTTAGAGAAATCTTTGCGTAATATACGAATTTTGAATAAAAAGAACGGTAATTCAAGAGCCTGGCACATCCAGGATCACCACCATACGGTATTAACAGCCGGGATGAGAGAAAATATTCTCATTTATGCAAATCAGGTAGAAAAAACCATAAACACTATTCTAAAGCGAAGTTCAGACTACGCTACAATATATGAGTATAGGGTGTAAAAAGACCCATCACAGAGCCAAAATCTACGCACACTGTACATCAAACTAAATTACATTGACCAAAAATAATTGCTGGGAAACGACTCTTATTTTTAGGCACAAAAAAAACGCTGTTTTTTGTAGCGCGCAATGTAATGCACGTAACCGATTGTGCCTGTGTGTGTTGTGCAGCGGCTACACAGTTTAGCCAAGGCGGTCGTGTGCGTTTGATATTCATTGCGTTTTTGTAACTTCAAATGCGTAATTTGTTAGGAAAAATTGATAATTTTGATAATGTTTGTTTGGAAGAAAGTTTAGTATTATTACTTAGAATACGTTTTTGAAAAAACTAAAACAAAAAATATATACTTTGACCTTCAATATCTCCAGAACCAATGATTTCCCAGGTATGGTCTAGAAGAAAAAATGATCCCAATGATGGGTAGAGTACGTGGTTTTCGTTATCGTTAAGGGTCTTTTTACACCCGTTAAAGCATAAAGCAAATATTGTATAGCACGACGATATCGCTCAGCATGCATTTTATATGGCCACGTTCACACAACGCTATGCTATAAAGTATTGGCTTGCTGTACACGATAAACTTAAGCGATTCTCAGAGATATATCGTAAGATTCTCTGGTCCTCGCCCCACCTCACTTCTAACACGTCCTTCGCACGACGGATCGCCATCAAATAACTGGCTATGCATATTAGACCGGCTTGCGATATAGCGTATAGGGTGAACATCATGCTATATAGTTATAGATTATGACGTAATATGCTCTATGTACTATAAAGCGAAATAATAAAGCGTATTCTGAACTGCGCTTAAATCGTTACGACTCGACATATTCACTGAATTTATATAATGAAGCAATGATTAATAAAATCCGTCATAAAAGTATACTTAGATTACGTTACGTGATTTACGTATAAACAATAAAAATATTGTCAATCTTACAACACGTAACGACGTAACGTTTATGCCCGCAGACCATAAATATATTTTAGTACCGCGTTTTAGTGAGCACCCACTTCAGCTGAAACAAAATTTATTTACTTTCAAACAACCAATCATCTTGCTTAGATGATCCTTATGTTGTTCAGCAATAAGGGCGAGAATATCTTGCTAATAAGTTTGGCAACGGCAAAATAAGCTTGTAGTACTAAAGTTACACAACAGAAGAAAATCTAGACATGCACCTTGAACTAAAAGACAATCTCTTCGAAGTTTTAATGTTCCGCCTTTAAAAAAACTTATTTTCTTTTGTTTTATTTTTCTTGTATCATTTTCCAACTGAGAAAAGTGAGGACTTGTTATTTTAGACATAAAAATTGTGTTACGTTATGTAGCTAACAGAATTACACTCTACATAAATCACTGCGTCGCTTGTAAAAGTTGACATGAAATTGAGAAAATAGAACATCACGCCTTCACCGAAGGGTTGGGCAGAGGTGTATAGTACTCTATCATTTTGCCGTTATGTTTAAGTCCCATGTAATAGGAGGCGAGCCTATTGCCATCAAACGGACACTAGCCAGCCTCTGGGCTGCTACTAAGAAATTCCTCACGGAAAAACCCTATTACACTTTGCCCGACCTGGGGTTCGAACTCAGGACCTCACGCTCATCAGTCGTGCTTTGAAATATTGGGTGATGCCTGATCTCACCAAGTTCCCCAAAATGATTTTTCACACATTCATTCCCAACTTCCCCAAAATGTAAAATTAATTTATTTGTAAAGTTCACACTTGACCATTCCGAGGACCATACTGACGTCTTTAAAAGTGTTAGAATAAGTTAAAATTAACCTTATTTTGGAAGATATATTTTCTCTATGTATAATATGTACTATGTGTTTTGAAATTGTTCCGATTTGACTCTATTAATATTAATGCCAGTTAGTTTTAAAATTATCTTTCTTTTTTTTTCAGGTAATTGATAATAATCAATGATTGAATAAGGAGCTTGCGACCACTAGACACATGAAGCAGTTATTGAGAAAAAAGGTTATTAGGTACAGTGCTTTAAAACTATAGACAATGTGATGTGTATTATGTTTATGATGTAATCATAACCATTGAGAAACCTGAACAAACTCAGCTTCAGTCTGAGTATTTATTTAAATATTTGTGAACTGTAGTGTGGTATCATTTACCAATTCTCATGGCGAAACGGATTTGACTTCTGCCGAAAATACATGCTCGTATGCTATTAGCAAACGTTACAAATAAATGGAAAATAGGCTTTACCTACATATAGATTAAACAGGTTCTATTTAAATAAATAAATATTAATTATACATATAAATATGATCTTACAACTCCTTTTAGTGAAAATTCCACCTATAATCGTAGGTATCTGTTGGAGCAAAGGTTTAGTCCCATCTCTTCCCCCTTCCCATCTCTTCCCCTATTACGTCTCTTAGAGATGGAATTTTTTTGTAGTTATAAACGCACAGGGGAAGAGATGGGACTAAACCGGAGCAAAAACCATGATCTATTAAAACAAATTAGGCCTATAGTGTTATACCTTTTTTCAACATAAGGTGAGTCAAAGTACAATACAAAGAATATCAAATTTTATTAAAAACAAAACATGGATAATATAGCTATTTTACGGTTTATAGTGTCGTTTACGTTTTTCGATAGCAGTTTCCTTACGGCTACAATTTACGAAATAACCGCTATGTTAGGACTTAGGACTCATCTTTCGTTGAATAGAATATAATACTTTTGCAAACATTTCGGCGGGAAGCACCAACGTCAAGTCTCAAGCCGTCACTGCTGTTTCACCGCGACTAGTGTTGTCCCATCTTTCTTTGAACAAAGTATAAATACCATAATAGTAATACTACCAACACCACAAAGATTTGACAAATGTATAAATAAGTATTTTTTTCTTATTGTATCCTTTTTTTGTCGCTAAATAAGTCATTATATTCCCGTCATGTACAAAACCAATCTTCATATTTGTAACGCATTAGAAAACAGTGTGGGCTGAGAAAGTGCCTCTCTGAACCTGGAGAAAATTGTACAGTAATAACTGTCATTAGGCGATGTAGCATTTGTCCCATGGAACTAATTTAATGATAGAAGTCTAGGCTAAAGTTTATTATCATTCTAGCTTGAATTACGTCATGTCAAGGATTGAAATTTTCCATTCGAACGGATATTTTAAAAAAAAACCGTTTAAAGGTTCTCGCAGATGGATACTCATAGATTAAACAAATAAACATAGCCGTTATTAATTTCATTGAAGGCAAAAATCACGCACACATAATTCCACGTATAAATAACAGCTACTTAATCGAGCGTCAACCCTATAATGTTTACAGCGTTAACCCTAAAAAGCTGTGGTAATAAATAAAGTGACCACAAGCGGGTTCTCTCTAATTTCCCGCGTGCTAATGGTCCCGCTGAATTATGTGGTCAACGAAGTAATTATGTGTAAACATGTAAACAGCATAAATTAAACAAGCAGGGCTTGGTTGGCGTAGGGCTGGCGTTTTTATTGTTGGGTGTTAAAGAGTTTGACTTTTATGTTACGAAGTGCTGAAACGCAGCGGTATCTCGTAAAGATGCTTATTAAAGTCCTATTAACATCCAATCTATTTGATATAATGTGATGTTTACACCTACTAGATCTGGTTTGCAAATGTGAAACTGTTTAAGGGTGTTAAAACATTTACTCGAAGAATTTTGTGGGTAATAAAAAAGGACGTATTCCACATTGGGCACCCGCTTTTACGGCACCCAAGTTAATGGCACCTGAGGTATTCCACATTCGGCACCTATAGGTATTTTTCGCAGGTGCCATTAGTGGAACAGTTTATTATTTAAAATTTTATTCCACTTTCGGCACCTACGAACCAGTAGGTACTAGTGGTGGGACGTTTACTTTTTAAAGGACGTTAAAATTAAAAATTCGATTAAAATTAGTAGAGTTTAATAACATGATAAAAATAGAACTTCTTTATGTATTTTAATATCACAATCGGTTTCCTTAATCACATATATTGCAAAATGAGCCTTGAGTTACAATAGTTTTTTTTTTTTTATATAGGCTTTTTATCAAATATGATCATGCCAGCCTCATCGTACACAATAGAATTTAAAAACAAATACTTTTTAGGTTTACATACAATTATTTCTCTTCTTGATTAACTTTGTAATTAAAATTCAACTATCTTTATTTATTAAAACTACCAGGAAAGCAGAAATGATCTGGAACTAAGTGCTTAAGCGACTTTACTACTTAGCTTAATAATGCTAAAATTATAAGTTTTGAAATTGAATCAATTGTTGTTTTGAAAAGTACCAGGGCGACAGAAATGAACAGAAAATAGGCGCTTAAACGATATCACTAAGTGACAGTTATAGGTAAGATATAGGACAGTTTTAAGACTTCTATCGATATAGTGAATAATAAGGAATACTTTATATTCTTTTTTGTGTTTAATCATTGGTGCACATCTTAGTGACATCGTTTAGGCTGTCACCCTGGTACTTTTCAAAACAACAATTGATTCAATTTCAAAACTTATAATTTTAGCATTATTAAGCTAAGTAGTAAAGTCGCTTAAGCACTTAGTTCCAGATCATTTCTGCTTTCCTGATAGTTTTAATAAATAAAGACAGTTGAATTTTAATTACAAAGTTAATCAAGAAGAGAAATAATTGTATGTAAACCTAAAAAGTATTTGTTTTTAAATTCTATTGTGTACGATGAGGCTGGCATGATCATATTTGATAAAAAGCCTACATTAAAAAAAAAACTATTGTAACTCAAGGCTCATTTTGCAATATATGTGATTAAGGAAACCGATTGTGATATTAAAATACATAAAGCAGTTATATTTTTATCATGTTATTAAACTCTACTAATTTCAATCGAATTTTTAATTTTAACGTCCTATAAAAAGTAAACGTCCCATCACTAGTACCTACTGGTTCGTAGGTGCCGAAAGTGGAATAAAATTTTAAATAATAAACTGTTCCACTAATGGCACCTGCGAAAAATACCTATAGGTGCCGAATATGGAATACCTCAGGTGCCATTAACTTGGGTGCCGTAAAAGCGGGTGCCCAATGTGGAATACGTCTAAAAAAGTAATAAAGGCAAAGGCGTCTGTCTTTCAAATTAAATTTGAAAGGCAGACGCCGTTTTCTTCCGGCAATAGAAGTTAACCAGTCCACTGAACACCCCTTCTCTTAGACCAGATTTTTTTGACCATATTCCACAATAGTCTTGCACCCGCCTGGGACGGTCCATGACTGTACTCCAATAGTGCAGCCGTGGATAGTCGTTGGTGCCCCACCCCATTTTAGATTAAAGTTCTCAAAGGGGCCTCTGCGCGTTGGACCTGTGTCCCGTATGCCTTCCAAAGGACCGGACATCTTCCGCAAAAAAAAGGAAGATGAACCGTGATCATGAAGAGATACAAAGTAATAAAAAATATACCTACACGAATTTCGAAAAATTGTTAAACGAAATATCTATACGTATGTTATATAACGTGCCTTAATTAAAATAGCTATACTTAAGTTTGACATAAACAATTAATTTAAATAGTTCAGACAAAAAGTACCTAGTGGAACAATAAAAGTAAGGTCTTTCCTAGATAATAAAAAAGAAGCACTTGATAGCACGCTTGATTTAAAAGAATATCACCATTTGACGTGTAAGTAATTATTTTTGATCATATCTTACTCTAAATCCTGACGACAGGGCTAACATGCACAGCGCGAGATAATTTTGTCGACGCATTATTTCGTGCCGACGCGAAATCAGCCATACGTTATATTGTCTAGATAATTCGACGACAAAGTTATCTTGCGCTAGCTGGTTACCCTACCCACATGGCGACACAGGAATTCCCTCCGATGACTGGTTTGAACAGTTTTTGTTCGAGAACAAAGAATATAAAATTCACAGAAGGGACTATTTGAACTGTGAACATAAAGCCTAATGGCTTGACATCATACTCCGAAGATTCATATGGAAATCCCTCAACAAAGGTTATGTATAATTATGTAATAGGTTGAATGTGTTTTGATTTTAAAATGACTACTTTGTCTTATTGACAACATTGAAGAATGGCTGTGGCATAATAATTGCTTAGTAGCATAATGAGTTACTTTATTTTATATGGTATTTACTGTAGGATATACCTACAGTAACCAGATAAAATGATCTTATTTAGATATTAGACGATATGGTCATTAATGATTAGAGACCAGATTTTATGCATTTGCATATTTGCGTATGCATTTGCATATTTTGGCTATTTTTATCAATTTACCAAGGCCTGCCGGGGTTGCGTTGCATGCAGCTGTGAATTTCACGACCCCGGCCAAAGGTCAAGAGAAGGAACACTGTGGGTTTTTAGCCGGTAAGCGTCCAGCATAACCTTCGCCTTCCCCGGAAGGAGGGTATCCATGAGGATTTTCCCACGATAAAAAAGGGTTACTTTAAATTACCTGGCGAAACTGCACTGGTTTACCAGGAATCATTCAAATTAAAAAGACCTAAACTTTAGTTGATTCGACAACAATTTAAATACCTAACTAATACAGAAGCTAAGAGTGCGCACGTAGTAGGTATTACTTAATGAACTAAAATTTAGATTTATTTTTAATTGAAGTGTCGCCAGTTATCGAACTTTAACGAATCTTGAATAACTAATTCGTCGAACTTTAGATAAAAACTTAAATTAATCATTTGATAAGTCTAAGCACTTTAATAGCACATCAGATTTTTTATTGATTGATTATTTTCATGATATGAACATATATCGGTTGCCACTATTTTCTTTCCCATATTACATTATAATTTTCACACCTATAGGCAATTTATCGGCCAATAAAAATCTGCAATGTGCAATGGCTATAAAAGGAATCAAGTTAAGAAATTGTAAGTAATTACTTCGATAAATAAGGAATGAGGAATGCTGCTTATCTACTCTTGTCGATAGCTTTAAGATTTCCCAATCGGAACTTGGTTTTATTACGAGTCAGAAAGATAAATTAGACTGCAAATGTAGGTATATAAATTGCCAATTAAGAAAAGGGAGCGTTAAGTCAAAAAAGGGAACGTTAAGTTAAAAAATAAAAGAGAAATGGACATTTTTAGGGTTCCGTACCCAAAGGATAAAACGGGACCCTATTACTAAGGCTCCGCTGTCCGTCTGTCCGTCTGTCACCAGGCTGTATCTCATGAACCGTGATGGTTAGACAGTTGAAATTTTCACAGATGATGTATTTTTGTTGCCGCTATAACAACAAATACTACTACTAATATTTATGGGGCCTCCCATACAACAAAAGTACGGTACGGAACCCTTCGTGCGCGAGTCCGACTCGCACTTGGCCGGTTTTTTTATGTAATTGTTTTCGAACAAACCGATGGCCCACCTGATGGTAAGTGGTTACCGCTTCGTATATAAACCATACCAATAAGAGGATTGCTGATGCGTTGGTTGGCACCTTACAGACAAAGTTGGTAAATCCGCGAGCTCTACTGCATATTGAGCTAAACTTCATAATTATTGGTGTTATCCCGCACTAGGCCTGGTGGACTAAACCTAAAAGGCCTAAACCCTTCTCATTCTGAGAAGAGGCACAGCAGCGGGACAGTAATGAGCTTATTATGCTTATAATTTATGGAAGATAAATTCTAAAAATTACCTACCAATGTCTGCCAATAAATAAAAAAATACATCAAATAACTACGTTCCTATGTATAAAATAATGTACCTATTACACCTAAGTAATATAATGTGTATTCGCCAATGTAACCTTATTTTAATGTGATGTTTATTTTCCTAATAATTTAATAACTTACAAATAAGTAGGTACTATTATTGTATGCCTTGCAACACCCTTACAGGGTCTATGTATGTTTGGGATTACTATTCTATAAGTTCTCTGTAAACTACATTGTGCAAATAAATAAATAATAATTAAAATAAAATATAAAAAATAACAACTTGTTTGCCTTACAATTATTTCTACTTAATTTTACGGTATTTCCTAACTGTGATGATTGTGAATAGGTTAGACCGGAGCCTTATCGCAACGACGGTTGGTTCTTCCTCGATTTAAAAAAACATCACTTGATTTCTCCGTAAATTACACCGGCAAATCCCTCGAGACTGTGTTATTCTCTACCCTACTTACTGCAAGATGTCCCGAAACTCAACGTCAAAACGGGAACAAATACTAGGGCAGTTTAAAACGTTCCAGTTTCTTTTTTTTTTAATTGTTTACTTTTTTTAAATCACATGTAATAGTTATGAGGCTTTTTTTTTCATGGTAAATAAAAATTAAAAAATTACCGACATAGACTGCTCTATCATTTAATTTTGTTGGCTTAACTTTAATTTTCAAGACATTCTGTAGTCTTTTCTACGGTGCCTAACGATCTAATTTCTAAAAATAAAAAGAAATATTCAACTCAAAAGATATCCTAAGATATTCTGATTGCAATTACTTGGCTTCTCGGAAACCGACTTGCAAATTCTTTACGATACACGTAGTGTCCCGTATTTGTTTATTTTACTGCTACAAGACGAGAAAGTTCTTTAACATAAGTAAAAGTTGCTTAATAAAAATTATTTACGATGGATTTTTCAAAGTTGTTTATTACCAAATGACAGAATGTTTTAAAAAAGTAATACGCGGATACGATCTTTTCAAAATGTTGATGTGGAAAGATTTGACGGTATTTTGTCAACAAATAAATAATAATAACTGACTGCCTCTTCGGTCTAGTGGTCGCAAGCGCAACTGCTGAGCGTGAGATCGGGCAAAGTGTTACAATACAATACAATACAATACTCTTTATTGTACACAAAACAAACAAGGAATATTACTTAAATAGAGATGTACAATGGGCGGTCTTATCGCACTAGGCGATTTCTCCCAGACAACCTTTGGATGGACATGAAGTGCAAGAAAAAAGAGAGGGGTAGTTCTCGGTGCAACAATAAATAAGGAGACATTAAATTAATTACTTCAAATACACAAATGAATAAATAAATACTATATACAATAAATATGCCTTATATAATATACATTGTGTAATGTGTCTGTAATACGTAATATAAACAGACAATAAATAAATATATACAAAGATGCAAACAGATAACTATATCGACAGGTAGTGATCCTTGACGAGTCTTTTGAAAGTTGCCAAGGATTGCGCACGTCTAACTACAACTGGCAAAGCATTCCAAAGCCGAACAGCCTGGACTGTAAAGGAAAGTGTTATTCGGATTTTCCTTGTGGAATTTGCATTAGCAGTTGCAATTAGCAGCCTGGATTCTGGATATACGGTTGATGGCAATAGGCTCGCCCCCTATTACATGGGACTTAAACATAACGGCAAAATGAGGGTGTACTATACCCTCCTTTAGGGTATACCTTTGCCCAACCCTTTGGGGAATATAGGCGTAAAGTTATGTTGTGTAAAGGTAAATGGGCATTTTGTTCGGACCTGTGACCCACCAGCGACCACTAACTAAACTAGTCGGAGTATATTAAAGACCATGAATACTACCCAATGAGATGAGTCGCATTCCTCAAAAGTATGGGCAAGTTTTTTTAGCAAAACAAGAATTAATATAAAAAAAAGGATTTTCGTATATCCTTCTAATTATATAAAACTCTTACAAAAATGCACAAAGATCTTCCTAAAAAGGTACAAGAATATTTAGGAGCTTTTTTATCTTGTTCCTCGCAGTTTTTTGAACCACGTAACTTTTTTCCCCCATACATTTGGATTAAAATAAATACATTCCGTGAAATGTTCCCCCAATGTTTCCACAAACCTTCAAAACAAACCATATTTCATTAATGGACGCGTACATTTGAGGTACCGGGTCAAAAATGCCCAATGACCTCTAATATTCTATTATACATAATTATGAATTAATATCAGTACTAATGTTATGTGTAACTATCAGTGTAATTGGCGTTATGTCGTTGTGATTTTTAGGGCTGATTTTTCAATCGTCAGATAACTTTTATCTGGGGAATAATTTTGACGTTTTGACATCTTTTGTATAGAAGATATGTCAAACCATCATATTTATTCCTTGGATAAAATTTATCTAACGATTGAAAAATCGGCCCTTAAATGAATAAATAAATAATAATAATTTAATAATGTGCATATCCCTGATTATGTAACTGTTATCTACTTAATAACCATTTCCGTTTACCGCAATAGTTCAAAATGGTACCGACTAAAATCAAGACGAGGAGAAGAAGTCTTAATTTCGATAACGAAATCGCCCAAAAATATAAGTTTTTTTTTTCAATCTGAAAAACAATACGTTAATGTTTGCCTATAATTTTTCTCTGCTAGAAGCATCCTCCCTCACACTTTTAAAATATGTCTATTAACTTTCAGCCTTCGATAGTGCTAATTTGGGACATTCACTTAAAAACTTTCCTTATAAGAAACACATTACGCTAAAATGTATGCGTAGGAGTATGATTGCAGATAAACGGTTTACGAGTTCAAATACTAGGCCTTCAAACAAGTCGTTAATGCGAATTATTTTTATGATGTCGATGGCATTCATTGAGAAACTACTTTTTCGATCAGATTTGCATAGTAAGTAAGTATGGGTTCTTGACCTTTATGGCGATTCTGAGATCCTAGTACCCGATGCTAGTAAGGAAAATTTTAGCGAACGAGATTTTTAAGCTTTTTTTCCTATTGGACCCGTAATAAGGACTGCTTAGTAAAACAGAACCTTATAATTAAATAAATATTAAATATTATATTGCATTCACTTTTAGATTGTTCCATATTTATTGCGTGTTTATTTATTTTCTTTCTTTACACACACTACACATATACACACATGTTGGTTTGAGTGATCGGGCATGACCGCTGACTGACATCCGTGGAGCACAAAGGTTCCAGACGAAACCAGCGTCAAGTACATAAAGTGCTTGACATTAAACTGATCTGGACATCTTTTTGGTCCAACCGTGAGACACATACCCAAGACTTTTTTTTAAATTTATATCACATTTTTTACCTGTTGTGTCTCTTTGTGCTGTGTCCAAATAAATGATTCTTTATCTTTATAATAAGGGCTTCAAAATAGGTAAACCATCAGTCAAGAGAAATAGGTAGCTGCATCCGAGTATGCGCTGGTGACAACTAATTGCGTTTACCAATATACAGTATGACTTTTTTTTTCGTGGGAAAATCCTCATGGATACCCTTCGCCCGGGGAAGTCGAAGGGGTATGCCGGACTCTTACCGGCTAAAAACCCACGGTGTTCCTTCTCCTGACCCTTGGCCGAGATCGCGGGATTCGCAGCTGCATGCACCGCGACCCCGGCAGGCCTCGGTCCACCAGCCCCTAGCAGACGTCTTCCTCTGTGGGGCCTTGCCCCATGTCCTCCTGAGAGGCACGCACGGAACACAGCGCGCCGCCTTCTCGGGCCTGTTACTGGTCGGGCGACGGGTCCCCTAACCCGCCGCCCGCAGGCCACAATATACAGTATGACTGGCTATATAGTCGCTTTCCATCCGA
Source organism: Amphipyra tragopoginis (assembly GCA_905220435.1). Taxonomy (NCBI): domain Eukaryota; kingdom Metazoa; phylum Arthropoda; class Insecta; order Lepidoptera; family Noctuidae; genus Amphipyra; species Amphipyra tragopoginis. The sequence goes on along the minus strand of HG991997.1, from coordinate 4,619,862 downwards.
AAACCATGAACTCTGCTCATTCTGTACAACTTTCACAATGAGTCAAACTCTGAATTAGTGAAAAAATATATCTGCTTTTCCATACATTTTGCCAATCGACGAGTGACGATACTTAATAGGGGATTTACACGGGTCGATCGACCGTCTAAATGATAATTCGACTAGGCCGCAAGTGACTAAAATTATAAGCCCCAAAGTTGGGTGCCATCCGACATTTGCCATGCGGCGGGTGACTAAAATCGATCGTGTAAATGGTCAGGGCCTAATTCTCCTAAAACAAATCTTGATAAATCACAACCGAACCAAGGCCGAACCGTTCATTCAGACAGTTCTCCATTTCAAAAGCTATCAAATTGTTTGACACAAAAAACAAAATCAATCATTTTGAAAGTTTTCGAAAATAAAAACTGACTGACGGTTGTGGTTCGATTGCGTTTGGCAACAATTTATTTTAGGAGAATTGGGCCCCTTGCTGGCGATCGTCCGCCGCATGAGGTGTGTTTTGCGCTGTGTTGTTCCGCTAGAAATGAACAAGTCGCATGCGATTTTTGTCGACCGGTGTAAATAGGGTGGCGGCAAGTCACCAGTCGCATCGCTTGTGAAAATTGATTTCACAAGCGATGCGACTGGTGACTTGCCGCACGGCTAATTTTTTTTTTTTTTTTTTCTATTGGACTTCAGTAGGTCGTCCTAGGGGACGGTTTCTACGTAACCGGGCAGTTATTGGCGAGACCTGAAGGGTCTCCAGCCAATGGGGGGAAGTAAAATACTTAACCTAAGCTAACTACTTGTACTACACTAACATCATGACTACCTGCAACAACAGCACTAAGGGCGACCCCTAGTGGGACTCGGACCTCGGCTTAGGGCGTTGCTGGCGTGGACATAGGGGGGGGGGAGACAGCTTGATGAGGGCTGAATTATCGGGGTGAGGCACGGCTAAAATCGAACCGTGTAAATTCCCCATAAATAGGTCAGGTGCATCCTAGTCAATCAGCCTCGCTACCAACCTTTCTGACTAGCTAATCTCTTCCCGACAGCATGAGCTCCACTTAGCTCATCAATGATAATCCTACACCATAACTTTCCCCTTCGGGAGAGTAAAGCTATGTACTGACGATTTATTTGTCATTTTGTTATTTATTTAACTACGTACATTTAACATGTATTTACTTGAGTCAACTGTATTGTGTGCACGTACCACGGCAATGCAATCATGTCTTGATATTATTTGCGTTGTGTTGTGGTCTTTAAACCATGCGACAGGTTATTTAAACGGTGAAGATTTATGTATTTTGACGGAAAGCTGGGATAATAGGATACATTTAACATCGTGATTATACGAACGCCTTTTATTACTGATTTCATAAATTGACTATTTAGATATAACTAGCGACCCGCCCCGGCTTTACACGTGTACATTTTATAGCTTAAAACCTTCCTTTTGAATCACTCTATCTATTAAAAAAACCGCATCAAAATCCGTTGCGTAGTTTTAAAGATCTAAGCATACATAGGGACAGACAGCAGGAAGCGACTTTGTTTTATACTATGTAGTGATAATACCATTAATTAGCAGAAATTGACTCCGTTCACCAATATTTCAAAGTATTTTTATTTTCTTTTTGGGTTCAAAAAAAACTGCTTCAATTTATTGTACTTTGATTCACTCTGATAATAACCATTCAACAAGCTTTATTCTAAATTACAACTGTTTTTTTTTTAGTTTACGTCTAATTACGGTGTTACTCTCGTGCAATTTATTAGGGTTGCCCGTGTGAATTTCAGTCAAGTGAAGAAAGCTCAAGTAGATGTATCAGCGACCCAGATTAGACACGTCTGGCGAAGAGTGACGAGAAGAGTTGACCCAAAATGAAATGGGATAAGGCTAGGCAAAGAAAGTGACTTTCACTGACGAAGGTTCTTTTATATAAACATATTTTATACGTTTCGCCAGGATGTGGATTCAAACCAAACAATCCAGTCGTGCTTAGTGACAAAGACCAATGACACAAAATGCAAATCACCATAAATCATTTCATCATCATTGATTAGCCGTCCATTTAAGTTGATAAAGACAAACAGCTTCCCGCAATTTAGTCATTAAAAAACAAATAAATTAAAATGACGTTATTTAAATTTTGACATTCGAAAAAGGTTGCGCGTGTCAAGCTGTTTAAGGAGATAACCATTTCATTCGGATAAATTCTAATTATGAAGGCCGACAAACCGACAGAAACACAAACAGATAAACAGGCAAATAATTATTACAGGCACATGAGACATTCTAACTTTGTCTCTAATGGTATATCTACACACGAGCGCTTTCATGTGCATTTTGCGCTTTCAATTTTCAATTCCTCTTGCGTCAAGCGCATGCAATATTGATTGCCATAAGACTCTAACTAGTATTAAGGCATGCGCTATTGCATGCGCTATGGCGCTATAGCGCAAGATGAACATGAAAGCGCACTGGTGTAGACATACCTTAAGGTTGGCAACGCATAAGCAATCCTCTTATTTTATGGTCGTTATGGTCGTATATGGGCAGCGGTAATCAAGTGTTATATTTCCAGAAATACTTCTCTTAAAACATTAAATAAATTCAAGAGAATCCTGAAATCCTGAAAGGAAATATAAAACAGCATAAAATATGCAAATACAAAGTTCATTACAAAAATGAGCTGTAACATATTCTCTTTGGAAGTAAAATGGATGGTAGATAATGTGTACAAAAGATAAAAGTAAAAGGAATCCAGGTAAAATGTAAGAAGCTTTCTGCAAAGTGAGTAAAATGAATCACTTTGGATTTTTCCTTGAGTAAAACGTTGGATATCAATATTAATGTAACGGAGCCGTTTTAAGGTGAATTTGAAATATTATTGACGTTGAGTTTTAAAATTATAATATTCTTTTTAATGTTTGTCATATGTGCAGCATACATAGTTCTTTTTTGTAGCTATTAAAACTTATAGGGTTGAATATACTGATAATAACAAAAATATATAATTTGTGCTACGACTTTTGGAAGTAACCATTTCTAATAAAAGGTATATCTTCTGTCGGGTCAGCACGACTACGAGAATAGCTAACGTGTCGTGGTAAAAAGATTAGCTAGTTAGCAAGGTTGGTAGCGAGACTGACTGCCCAGGGTGTGGTCGGGAGCGAGAGTACGTGGGAAGCCGTTGCCTCCTTTTGCGCGGTGGTGATGGCGACCAAGGAGAGAGTGGAGAGGGAGAGAGAGGCGACAGCCCCTCTCCCTTCCCAAGCCAAACGCACTTGGCGCCGCCGGAGGGCGCGACGACCTCCGGCCACCCTAGTGTGTGGCCTGCGGGTGACGGGTTAGGACACCCTTCGCCCGACCAGTAACAGGCCCGAGAAGGAGGTGCGCATGTGTTCCGTTCGCTCCTTTCAGGAGGACGTGGGGCATGGCCCCACAGAAGGAGAGGTCCGCCAGCCCGAGGCCTACCGGGGTTGCGGTGCATGCAGCTGAGAATCCCGCGACCCCGGCCAAGGGTCAGGAGAAGGAACACCGTGGGTTTTTAGCCGGTAAGAGTCTGGCATAACCCTTCGCCTTCCCCAGGTGAAGGGTATCCATGAGGATTTTACTACCTACAATACCATACAAGGGTGCGCCGGACATTCTTGAGTATCGTCATCTCTCGTGGAAGTTATTGTAGAATAGATTTTTGCAGGCTTCTTCTAGATAAAGACCAAAATCAGAACAAACAACTTCTCCTTTCCAAATTCCGTCCAAATTACAGCCAGCTATCTAATAGGTCGTAAGTCTAGGCCAGTGGTCGGGAAACCGCAGCTTTTTAGCCACTTAATTGCGGCAATAAAATAGGTTCTAAAAGTTTGGCTCTCAAAAGAAATCTTAATCTTTGCAGTGCTGATATTAAGCTCCTTCGACTAACCATTTTACCAACCGCTGGTTTGGACTCAACGTCTATGGAGTGAGAAGTAACCGTTTGCCGGGTTAAAGTCTCCGTTCAAGGACACATTAAAGATCAATAACTAACCTTCAAATCACGCAACTTCCAAGAATTCAGTTCAAAAAATCACAAATACAGTCGAAGTCACAAACGCTAACCAGCCAATAATTCACAAGTAAACCGACACCACATAACCGAGGTGTTTACCCGACGTACGACAATGACGTCATTCGTCCAGTCAACACATTTTATTACAGACCCTAAAATAAAAGTCATGTCATGCCCTTCAAGGTCGTGTCGTGTGTACATCGGATGTAAGAGTAATGTGCGCAAAACATGCATCACACATAAAATCACGCATATATTTTTGACCGATGTTGTAGTACGAAGTGTGGGTGTTATGAAACTTATCGACCTAACAACATATACCGACGATATTATGAAAATTATCGAAGGGAACTGCTGAATACGACACCGGAGGCGAGGAAATATAGTTGTCATCTTAGAGCAAATTTAGGGCAAACTTTTTTCGAAAATCTTAAGATGAAGAACGCAGGAGAAGAGAATTCCAAAAAAAATAAAAAGCATTTTTTCTGCCATACTAACATTTTTGGCTCAAATAATTACGGCTATTTGTTATGGCCATACACTCTTGTTCTAAAAGGGACTATAGGCGGGCCAGATAAAAACCCTACGCGGGCCAGAGTTGGCCCGCGGGCCCTGGTTTGCCCAACACTGTCTTAGAGCAACGTAGGTAGCCGCCAGATCTGTGAATGATGTTCATGGATGACATGAAACATTATTTAAAATGTCGCAAAAATTCTTCATTGGGCACGAAATAGTGGTACATAAATTATGTCTATAAATTGCTCAATATGCACCCTATTAGAAGAACCTCTACGAGTGACGATACTCAAGTACGTCCTGCGCACCCTGGGCAGTCAGCCCCGCTATTGGTAGCGCTCTGACTGGCTAATCTATTCACTACGACATGAACTATTGTGCTCCTCTAGTTTGAGCTACTCTCGTGTCATAACGAGCTACTATAGCTCATTATGATACGAGAGAAGACGATTGCTTAATGTATAATAATAATAAATAAATATTTTTATATTATAATTATAACTTTCGTGAGACACATTCATATTTGTGATTATTTACGGTTTACTCACGTGCATTTTTTTTTCAACTAGTCGGGCAATCCCAAAAAAATGCACGTGAGTAAACCAAATAATCATAAATAAATAAATACTCATCATCATCATCATCATTCAGCCGAAAGACGTCCACTGCTGGACATAAGCCTCCCCCAAAAGCGGGGGGAGATTTGCCGTAATCGCCACGCTTGGCAGGCGGGTTGGCGATCGCAGTATGGTTGTTAAAGTACTCAGAGAACGCTGCTGCCCATCCTCTAGAGAATCTGTCATCATCTCGGAAGAGATGGGGTAATGGTATACTTTCGGTCCGACACTACACGAGCTTCGGCACTACACGAGCTAATAAAATAGTAACTTCGGTGATTCTCTTTAATTAGAATTGTAGTAACAACACTAAAACGCGGAAATTATTAAATTAATTTATTTGTAAAGGACGGAAGCCGATTTAAAGATTTTTTTCACAGTCGGGTAATGTAGAGTGACGGTTGTTTAAATACGATAAGCTACGTTCTTTACTTGTTAAAGCCATCTCTATTGTTTTGGGTCACCATTTCACGTACTTTTCATAATGAATTTCGAGAGAAGGAAATGCATTTGAGGAAGAAGTTTTTGAGAAATTGTAATTTGTGGTTCTATTAAACAATGTAGGTACCTATTTCAAATGTAAATTCAACATGTTTAAAATGTATAAATGTTTGTATCGTTAGAAGATTTAGATGCCTAGGTAACCCGTGCACCATAGACTATAAATATTAACCATAGATTGTTGTTTTTTATTTTTAACTTTTTTTTGTGTTTGGATTACCTTGGGTATTCGTTTTTGTTTATATAGTAAGAAGTATTTAATTTTAAGAAATATTGTATTTTTAAGTACATACCTATAATAATGCGTGTGCGTCCGCTTGGGTGAAAAAATAAATAAGTACTTTTTCTTTCTTTCTTTCTATTTGTTATTCTTGTGCGGTGATAAAGCGCCTATATCTGGGTCCATCATTCTAAATTGTCTGTAAAAGTGATATAAAAATGCATAAAAATCGCAGAAAATGCGCTTCATGAAGTTCATGAAAATTTAAACATCATTTTCTACATAACAGATTATGAAATGTGATATTACTCATAATTGCGTAATTGATAACATACCTACGCAGATTATTTCGTAACGTAATCAGTGCCACAATGACGATACTTTCTTATAAGTGAAGAAGTGCGCTCATCATTGGGATTTACGTATCTTGAGAATTGGGTCAAGTACTGCAAACGATACTATACCTATAATCAAAGTATTCTGTATCTTCAAGCTTGACCTTAAGACGAGGCACGATGTCGAAGGGTCTTTTATACACGATTGCCCAAAAAAAGGAATGTTATGTTTTCAGGGTTCATGTATGTATGTATTAAAAATTACCATTATTATTGATTAATTGTGTTACCCATTAATAATGTTTTCCAAAAAAATGTTTCCCCTACCGCACCTGAATTTCAGATACACACAGAATTTTCAGTGTTATTGTTTAAAAAAGAAACGGTCATTATTTTTTTACTTTAATTTTTAGTCACATCGTAATTTTTGTACAGTCGTGTATTATTTTTTGGTAGTATTCTTTGCTTATGGTATGATCTCCAAAAGCAGCGTATTTGGTTGACCTCTTTAGTGCATTTTATATATTGATATTAGTTGTGTTCCGTATTTTTATTTCGAAAAGAAGGTGTCTAATTAATCCTATTTTTATATTGCCCTCGATTTTAACCAAGCAGTTTTGGAAATATTAAGGTTTGAAATTTTAGAGACCAAAGCGATCAATTTTTATTTTGGAGATTGTACCTTAAATACATATTCCTAAAAATTCACGGGTCGTAAATGTTAAATTCACACAGGTACTTACGATTAAAAAGGATTTTACGTAGCAATTCCAAATATATTTTTCCTCAACAGTTTCGAAATATAAAACTCATTTTCAATATTATGTGCGAGTGCTTCAAACGTACGTCATCACAAACAAAAACCCAGCTCTTTACTCAAAGCTTTCCCCTAAAAATGTTTACCCAAAAAAAAATACCCAGATGGGACCTAGCTAAGTTCCCTCCGTCTTTGAAGTCGGTTTTATTTTTTCATCCGCGTAACGTAACATACTCGTAGATGTAACGAAACGCAGTCCGCCTCGAAGGACCAGTCGGTAGCACAAGTGTGGACTGAGCACACCTCTCGAAGTAAATTCGAGTGATCTTTAATCTCGAGTGATCTGGGGAACAGAACTGGAGTTCTGAAGTGGCGCGTGTGTACATGGTCTCTTTTGGATATTTTTTTAATTTTGTTTTTAAAACATTTGTGAAATTAGGACCAGTTTAAAAGAAAAGTGAGTTGTTTTTATTTTATTTTTGGTGAGTTTTCAAATTATTTTATTTTATTTAAATTATACTCGTAATAAAATTATATTTCTTTTTAAACGACTTTGAAAAACAGGAAGTTTTCAAAGTGACGCGTATTTTTTTTCCGGTTTCTTCAACTTTTTTTCGATATTCGTACCGACTTCTGAAACAAAATTTTTTAATTGGTAATTATTTTACTCCTATCAGTTTTTTTTTAAGTCGCTTTTTACATTTTGTAAAGTTTTTTTTTATAACAACACCTTTAACTGACAGTGCGTTCACTAGGAACAGTTTAAAATTGATTAGATTTGAACTCATGACTTGACACGACATTTCATTTAATTTACCCCAAAACTAAAAATAATGATGGACTTTAATTAGAATTCGCGTTCGCAAAGCATAACTGAAATATAGGTCGGTCATTGCCTCGGACTTTAAAAAATAGCAAATCTTTTTTTGTCCACCATTTTTTCCTGCGTTACGCCTCTTTAGTAATTGTAGGCATTAAACTGACATGACAGTTCGCTCATCTGCCAGCGTAGGCGTTTTCCAGTCATGGATACTGTCATCAATAAATAGATAATGCAGAAGATCCATGCGATGTTCAAACTCCGGCGCCCATAGACTGCGAACGAAATAAAAATGTTTCTTAAAAGCGTTCAAGTTGCATCTGAAGTTCTTTGAGACTTATTTGACCCTATTTTAGCTAAGAACGACTTCCTTATCACGGTTTATTTTTGCAAAATTAAATATCACTAGACTAAAAGTTAGATTTTTTTAACGTCAACCTAACTAAAAACCACAGCTTTCTAGTTATACAGGGTGTCTTAAAAAGTAGTGTCAAGAGATAGAGCATCCTTAGAGGTACCCGAATCACCCCCACGTATGTCCCGCGATTTTTTGTAGTTTTCGAGTTATCATTTCTTTTCATGTTTTAACCAAAGTCTGACTTTAATGACATTTTGATCATAGTGACATGAATCTTTTTTTTTTCGAAATAAGAAGAAAAGAGAATCTAATTTAAAAAAAAACCGGCCAAGTGCGAGTCGGACTCGCGCTCGAAGGGTTCCGTACCATTATCTATTCTGTTTTTTATTATTTGTTGTTATAGCGGCAACAGAAATACATCATCTGTGAAAATTGCAACTGTCTAACTATCACGGTTCATGAGATACAGACTGGTGACAGACGGACGGACAGCGGAGTCTTAGTAATAGGGTCCCGTTTTACCCTTTGGGTACGGAACCTTAAAAAGGACGAAATTGCATTCCTGAGGTTTACACTCTAAGGCGACGTTATGTACCTTCTGTGTTTTCTTATTTTGTGTAGAATTTTGTACAGTTTCGCACCGTGTCTTTATAAACAACATATTTAGCTTATGTCATTATTGAATGCGAAATAGCCATGTTAACTGCCATAGCTTGATGGCCACTCCCATAGATTCTTATGGTCAATGCTATATTAATCTTCATCATCATAGGCATTCTTAATTCAAATTAACGTCAATAAAAAAACAATCATGGCCAAAAAATAATAAATAAAACAATCAAAAAGTTTATTAGGCAATGTGAATAATTAATTAATTACGGATGTGCCAAACCCACATATTTTTATGCTGACCTGTATTATCCCACACTAATATAAAAGAATAAAAATATGCAAAGTCGTAAAAATAATGAATTATTCGATTTGGCTAATAAACTTCGTGGCAGATTATAGCCCTTTTTTTTTTTTTTTGCGTGGGGAAATCCTCATGGACTATCCCCCGTCTGGGGAAGACGGGGGGGTGTGCCGGACTCTTACCGGCTAAAACCACCACGATGTTCCATCACTTGACCGTGGGCCGGGGTCGCGGGATTCGCAGCTGCATGCACCGCGACCCCGGCAGGCCTCGGTCCGCCAGCCCCTGGCGGACCTCTTCTTTGTGGGGCCTAGCCCCACGTCCTGCTGAGAGGCGCGCGTGGAACACGTCGCGCCGCCTACTCGGGCCTGTTACTGATCGGGCGGTGGGTCCCCTAACCCAGCGCCCGCAGGCCACAGATTATAGCCATACCCTGCCACCTAAACCCGCATTATGAAATAATTTTAGCACGGTTCTGTCAAGTTTTTGAAATTCTGACTTGAATGATTGATACAAGAATAAAATTAAGACTGTTTGCATTTTGGCATAAATATTACTCTAGACAGGCAGCTTTCAGATTCTTTGATGAGGAAATTCTTTTTTTTTTTTTTAGTTTTTACATTGTTTTTTAATGTTGATACTTACTGTAATGGCGTCGAACTAAAGAAAAGTTGTTTATATCATGTTTGATGCCATTACAGTAATGTATCGTTTTAAAATGTAAACAAATACACACATCAATTAATACAATACAATATTTTGTCTGCGCTAATAATAAAATTACATTTCAAATGTAAACTTGAAAGGCAGACGCCATTTTCTTCCGGCAATAGAGGTTAACCGGTCCATTAAACACCCCTTTCTATAGTTCAGATATTTTTTTAACATATTTTACAATAGTTTTGCACCCACCTGAGACGTTCCATGACTGTACTCCAATAGTGCAGCCGTGGATAGCCCCCGGTTGGTGCCCCACCCCATTTTAGATTAAAGTTCTCAAAGGGGCCTCTGCGCTTTGGACCTGTGTCCCCCGTATACCTTCCAAAGGACCGGACATCTTCCGCACGGAAGATGAGCTGTGACTAAAAAGAAATTACATTTTAAATAAGTTTTTACGTAAAACATAAATTACTCTTAAAATAAATTTCGCGGGCCGACTGATCGCATTAACCTTCAGAGCGCTTGTGCACTGCTGTCGATACGAATCCGAGAAAATACTATCCTAACGAGCTGCAATAGATACTATTTGTATGAACTGTTGTGCACTACATCTGATCCGAATTTCATAGATTTGTAGCAGAGTCTCCTCTGATATTATTTCCTCGGATTCGGACACAAGCGCTCTATAAGTTTCTAAGTCCATTCTTTATAATTAATAGCGGTCCATAATAACAACTTTAATTAAAACAAGAAGTTCAAAAACAATGTATACAATGTTTTAATGCCGCAAATTATCACGCTTCCACGTAAAATGCCTTATTTACAATTGTTTATACATTTTAATATACAAACAACTATCGCGCATGCTAAAACATAAGCTAAGTCTCAAGTATATCAACATTATTATGCACAAATAGAAATTGCGAAAACTTGAAAGTTGTATCCTTGTTCGAGTATCCATAGAACTGAATTACTTGTGGCTTACATAACCGGATCATAGGCGTGACGTTAATGATAGCCAAAGGGCTAGACAATCTATACTAGCCCATATTGAGAATGATTTATTTTTTTGAAGGCAATATTTCAGCACATTCATCGTGTATTCCCAGTAGTCCCGCTATAGTTGTCCACTGACGGGACTATTGGGATTTCTTCGTGTATTTCCAGTAGTAAAAATCCCAGTAGTCCGTCACGGGACAATTAAGGCGGGACTACTGGGAATATACGACATACATTGGAGCCAACACGACGAATTAAAGATTAAAAATAAAATCAAAAATATCGAAGTTTATGTTTTTTTGCGTGAGAAATAATATTAATTAAGAGCCTGTCTCACAGTAAAATTGTGGAATAACTCTTAAGTATCTGGAAAATAAATAAATAACGTTTTAACAAATTATTTTACATAGACAAACTATCAAACCACAATTTAGGTATCTCTCAATTAAGAGTTAATGGACCATTGCGAAACAGGACTTGAATAATATTCTCCTGAAAAAAATATTTTATAAATACCGTATTTGATTCCTTTCGAGTGTTTCATATGCAATCTTGAGGTGAATGAACTAACATGAACACGGTCACATTTTAGTCAAAAACTTCCAATACAGATTCTCAATCAAATTCCAAAAACAAAATCACGACTCGTTAATCAAACATGGAACCTAAGACTTAACCCTTCTCAACACTACCTTCGCATATTATAACTAAATCCTTACACAGTAAGGATTGCAGCTTTAAATCTAACAAAGCCCATTCATATGCTTAAGACTAGGCTTAGAGACTTGAAATGAATTGCTATCAAGTGTTACATCGCTTACAACACATGGTATGCACGAATGACTGTATCTAAATCGTAAATCTTAGTTTTGTTTTACTTTTTGAGAGCAAAATTGTGTAATGTTTTAGAAATTGTGATTATCTGATAGAACTTATAGTAAACAAAACACTTTTAAAAATAAAATGATATTATTGTGGTTTACGTTTGTTAAAATTGTCAAAAACTTTTTTAGGATCAAAACTCACGCACTCACACTCAGTGTGAGCGTATCTTGCGCCACGTTCTGCACAAAATACGCGAAGCAAAATACGCTTAAGTGTGGTTGTAGCCGCTGAAAATATGCCAAATGTAGTCAAGGCGCTTCCCCCACCGAATATGTTGACGGAAATAAAAGCATTATTTCTGTCAACACACAACATATTGAAATTTTGTACGTAGGTACAACATTTTAGTCAAGTGTTGTAGAAATTTTCGAACACCAAAAAACAATAATTGACATCCTAGGTTAGAAGTTTTAGTAATGAATGCTAAAAACGGCCGTTTTTGGTACTTATCGCTAAAACTAAAAGCTAAATCGCTTATTGCTAACTTCGAATCTAGAAGTTCTAGTGTTGATATTTGGTGTTCGAAAATTTCTACAACACTTGACTAAAATTTTGTACGTACGAAATTTCAATATGTTGTGTGTTGACAGAAATAATGTTTTTTTTCTGAAGTGTGCACACTTTCGGTGTGGGAAACATCTTAACTTACATTGACCGAACGCAAGATGCGCGCTAAACTTCTAGACCCTATTACCGTCGGCATAACGACGTATAATACGCGTGGTGACGCCATAAAGGAGAATTTGTATGTATGGCGATGCATACGCGCGACGCGACGAAATATGAGCCCCCAAGATACGTTCAGTGTCTGCAGCGTTATACCTAATCCAAGATGAAACTATGCAATATTACATTAAAAAAATAACTCTTCATAAAAATACTTACATAAGTAGATTCCCACAAGCTCGGTTGACTGATCATATTCATGCCTCTATAATATGAGGATCCCATTACTTCTAATCTAGGATAAAAGTATGCAGTAATGCAACAGTAACAAAAAATAAAAATAAAATAAAACGTTAACTTCACACAGAACCTGCGGTCGACTAGTTATGATGATAGTATGAAAGAATGTGACAGTAAAGAATATTAAAATCTAATCCAAGGTAAAAGTATGCAAGAATGCGCCAGTAAAAAAAGATTTCTAAATAAATAAAATATCCTTACGTTAGTATAAGCTCACCACACCTGTGGTTTTCAGTTCGTATTATATTACACGAAGGACTCGAATCACTGCGTCGGGTAAGCAACCATCTGTGAAATGTTGTAATTGATAGTGCACTTACGAGTTTATGATAGGTAAGCTTTGTCTACGATGTCCTGTAATTATTTTTTAGATTGTTCTCTCTTGTATTAGACTGTACAGCTACAAAAGTAGGTAGGTGTTCTTCATTTTACGACGATCTCTAAAAAACCGAGCAACAAATGAAGTACGAAACAAAATGCAATTCGAAGACTAATAAAAAAAAAGCTTTGTATAGGTACCTACTAGGTTAGTTGGAAGGGGGTACTAATCTGCAAGCCACTTAAAGTATCACTGACGACTGTTTGAAAGCAAATGTTATAAAATTCTATAGTTTTATTTCGATGCAAAATAATTATGTATTATACAGGGTAAAATTGTAAACACTCGACAAACCGAAATGGGAGATTGTACTCATCACTATGATACACAGATGTTCCCTACATTTATGTTCGCATAACTCGTCAAAATGTAGGGAACAGCAGATTTTTTTTCGCGATTTCAGGTTTGGTTCCATAGTAAAAGTCGTTCATAGTGATGAGTACAATCTCCCATTTCTGTTTGTCGAGTGTTTACAATTTGACCCTGTATATTTTTTCAAAAATTCTTCATCCCTGATTTAGTTACGAATTCAGAAAATGGACCTTCTTATTCCGGATCCACCTGTTACCACCTTATACAAATAAAGTTGTCACCTTATACAAATGAGGTGACAAATACGACCATTGATGCAAACCCTGGGCAAGGAAATAGTCTAACTGCCCACCATTTTCCCAACTATGGTGGGGTTAGCTTCCAGTCTAACCAGATGCGGCTGAATACCATTATTTAAGGCGCTTCCTCCACCGACCGTGGCGCGACTTCAGAAAAAAAGCATTATTTCTGTCAACACACAACTTATTGAAATTTCGTACGTAAGTACAACATTTTAGTCAAGTGTTGTAGAAATTTTCGAACACCAAAAAAGGACACTTGACATCCTAGTTTAGAAGTTTTAATAATGAATGCTAAAAACGGCCGTTTTTGGTACTTATCGCTATAACTTCGAATCCAGAAACTCTAGTGTTGATATTTGGTGTTCGAAAATTTCTACAACACTTGACTAAAATGTTGTACGTACGAAATTTCAACATGTTGTGTGTTGACAAAAATAATGTTTTTTTTCTAAAGTGGCGCCACTTTCGGTGGGGGAAGCGCCTTAACACGAAGCGACTGCCAACAGACAATGCAATTGGCAGTCGACAATGTCGATATCCTAAGGTTAGACCAATTGTCAGACTTCGGGCTCCTGACTTCCCGTAGCAACCGTGCTCTCCGAGGCAAGGAAGAAAATAGTCCGATGATAAAAAAAAAACATATTTTCGCTATTTTTCAGTTATATATAAATGATAACCTAGATTGTATAGATCTGTGTCAAAACTAATTTTCAAGGTATACGAGCTTTCACGCAACGCACCTTGACGTTCAGTGGTCACGAACTATCAAGCAAAATAGTACGCGGTTAAGGGCTGCCACGCTAAGAATACTTGGGTTTATGATGTTCACAATAATGTAAAAACTTTTTGCAGTTAGATTGGTCCAGCCAAGAGAGAAAGTGATTAAAGCAAGTATTATGGCCATAATGTAGTAGGTTGCAGAGTATAATAATACTAGCTTTTGCCTGCGGCTTAGCTCGCGTTAATTAAGCTCAAAAAAACTCTTAACACACTACTAAAGATGTTAAAATAAAAAAAATTAAAAAAATTTTGGTTGTTAAGACCATACAGTCAAATGTTGTGTGGTCCTTTATCAATAAGATATGACTTTGCTCCGATATAATATTTTACGAACTGTCGAACTATCGAAGTCAAATCGATAGTGTAAATGCTCTCATTGTATTGTTCACTTTATCGAAGCGAAAAAGTAGATATCGATTTTATCAGAGCAAATTTAGCTCTGACTGTGTTTAGGCCAGTATAAATTGCAAACTGAACCTATCATTAATTATAATATGCAACTGAACCGCAGCTCAACTACTGCTTTTGACCGTTATCGTTATAAGAGAAAAAGTCAAAAGCCGCAGTCCAGCTGCGGTACAATTGCGATTTTTAAGAATGTTGTTGGTAGAATTAGCCTCTTCGATCATATTATAATTAACTAGCTGTGCCCTCGCGGCTTAGTCCGCATAAGTTTTTTTTTACTATTTGAGAAACCTTCGCGCTATTGACTTCTCAATCGGATGACTGATGCGCAAACGCATAGAAGACGAACACACACACAAACATTAATTTTTATATATATTTTCTTTTTATAATAACATTGTCCCTCTCTAAGATTTCTCTTGTATCGTGGGTGCGTTTTACAGACACAAATCTCACAAACAAACGCCCAGACCCGAAACAACCATCTGTAGGCCATACAAATTTTTGTTCCGTGTGGAAATTGTACCCACGACCCGTAGCGCAGAAGCCAATCGCTTAGCCACTGCACCAAACGTGTCGTCAAAATTAATTATACATTCAGTCTCCTGTGCTCTAGTAAAACAAAACTTTCTTGTTTCGTAATAAATGGCATCTCATCTACTTTGATAAGATATTTATTTATATCACTATCTGTATCTAGCAACCCTATACCCATGATTTATGGTACACTTTGACAGTAAAGTGAGACTATACATTATCGGATCCGTTTGTACGTAAGACTGCACAGGCCCATAATAGAGCATTTCTCTTAGAAAGTCCACAGTTAAATTATATTCGCATAGAATTGGAAACGATTGAACAAAAGGCTTGAAGATATTGTCAGGTCATGCGCACAGTTGATTTATAGATCATATTATTTGACACTATCATAGTTAGGTGCATTGTGTCTTTGTGAAGCTCACACGTTCAATGCAGTACTTGACTCTTTTTGCTTAAAGGGTGGAAAATCAAGATGTATCATCCTGTTCGTTTAGTTGTGTGATGGTCAATTGTGTAGGTATTAGCCTTATTCATCATTTTAATGCAATGCGTAAATAAGTTATCTGTGGAGTCTGCGGATTCAGTTTTTCAAAATCATAACTTTGTATTTTACTTATACAATTACAGGCGCTTATGAAAAGTCGAATTTAGGTGCACGGTTCCAATTAATCGTTTCCTATGGAGAAGAGCCGGCAAGAAACTCCATGAATACTCTTTTAAAATCGATATCTTTAACAATTTGAATAAGTACAGTTATTATTTAGAATAGTTATGAGAGAGCAATGTAGACTTAGCTGCAGGAATCACACAAAAAAATAATAATGAAAAATATGGTCACAAATTAATTAGGTAACTATCCAGCAAGTCTACAAAGTTCTCACATTATCATTTTTGGGGAGAAGGATTAAGAACATAAGTCCCCTCCGTCGCCAGACAAGCGGGTAAGAGGCGATGAGCCTGGCACCATAAATTGTGCCCTAAAAATGGCAATATGCTCACCCCCTATTACGTGATACTTAAATACCAGAGGAATAATGTGGGTGTAGCGACTCCTGTAATATGGGAATACATCTGCTTCCCCCTTCGTGCATTAAAAATATGAGTTTTTTTTATGTAATGTTAGTTGCACTGTGCTGCGCTTCAAGTAGAGTTGTCAACTCTCCCGGAATTTCAGGATTCTGCCAAAATCTGCTGCCAAATTTCGAAAAGTCTCCCAGATTTCCTTAAAAATCTCCCGGAAATTGAAACGCGCACCAAATCATTGTACCTACATGCTGTGGCCGATCGCGATCGTAGTGGCGCAGGCGGAACGGATGACGCTTACACCTCGGCCAACCCCTTTTTTTCCTCGCTCCTGGTATTGCCTTGTACAGTGTAGGTAACCCTGGCTTCAAAGTTTACAATACCTGGCCGCTGTAACATCACAGTGAAAATTGCACATAACATTGTTGAATTGAACTATAAGGCGTCGTCCTAAAAGGCGGGCGATCGCGCGATCGTGCGATATTCCTAATAGTCATTGTAAAACTGTCAATAAAAATATTACTCACTTAAGATATTTGATTGAGCAGTCGCATCAACGCATCGCACGGTCGTACGATCTCCCGCCTATTAGGACGACGCCTAAGAAGGGTATCGCTTATTATTCGATTCGATTCTTCATATCATATCACTAATCAACAAACATTTATTTAAACCATTTGATTAATGACTTGTTTCAGGCTATAATTAACACATTATTTATAATTCGTTAATTATAGGTTACTTCTAAAGTCTAGACACATATAATAAATAGTGACAGATTATAAGCCAGACGTTATTGAACTCTATCTAAACTAAAACAACACTGCGCCCGCGCCGGTGACTTCAAAGCTAAGGAATTGCAATTTCATGCTCAACATTATGATAATTTAGCCTCGAGACATTATTCGACTAATCTAAATAATAACTTATGCATATACATGAGGGGTGATTAATTTTAACGTAGTAATTTTAGCTATAATATACTCCATGTTTTTAATGTTTCAATTAGGTCACATTCACCGGCGGTGCGGTACACGGTGTGACGAAAGCCTAATTACATTTTGGTAGGTAGAACTGTTAGTAAACTCCTTAAACTCAATAATAGTTGTAATTTTAGACAGTCTGGGTTTGACATTACGTTTTTAGGATAACGCTATGATGAAGAAATGTGGAAGTAATTAAAACAACAATAATTACCTAGGCTTAGGCCGTTTGTCCACCGCCGCCATCACTGAGAACGAGATGACGTTGCCGAAGTAGCGATACATACATTACTATGACTGCGTGTCCACCACACGTCCGTCATCCGAGCGCCGTCATCCGAGCACCGGCATCTCGGCCATCAAGATTGTCAGTAAATCGGCGCTACCGCTAGAACTCGGCCGAGGTCGTGACGGACCTTAATACCGGCAATACAAAACACATCTGCACTTATCCACTACATCCGAGATTGACGGCGCCGGTGCATGGACTTCTATTTTGTGTTGAGAACCACCGAGATCGGTCGCGGTGGACACACGATCGCCGTCACGTTGTTCCGAAATCGGTCCGAAATAATCTCGTTTCTCGGTGGACAAACGATCTTAGGCGCTTTTATCACGGTGACCACTCCGTGTGCTTAGAGCAACACGGTTGACGTAGTCGGGAGTGGCTATACGAAACATTTCCCCTCTGTCAACTCGCTTAGGCCCCATTTGACCCGTCGGGGAGGCAACCGCCTCAACGCCTAAAACGCCGAAATCCCACCTGCCACTTTCAGGGCAGGTGTGCCGTTAACGGGGACTCTAGCCACCCATCAAAGTGACCCTAGAGAAGGCAGTAGCACAGTGGTTACGTGCTACCGTGAACAGCGAGGCTTAGGGGAGACCTCTCTACAGTCTCCCACGGGATGTGCCCTTACGGGTTCTCCACATGATTCTGGTGCGGTCTCTTAAGAGGAAACTGAACCCTCTCCATGTGCTGATGATGATTACCTGGGTGGTTTTAGTTAGGTAAGTATCCCACACTCCCTGGTCTTACCGCCAAGGAACGGGCGCCATTTTAAGGTTTCGCCCCAAAAACAAAAAAAGGCCCCATTTGACACAAACTGTAATTTTGTTTTATTTTTAATGTGTGAATGTCGTAGCTACAGTGTAGAATGTATAAGTGTGAGAAAAAAATATTATCTGCGAACTGTCTTCAGTAGTATTGCGCAAAGGACGAGTGTATATAGGGTGTCTGTCTATAATTATCTAGCTTTAGCCGTTAAACTAGTAACAGTTATGAAACCAGCCCACTGGGTTAGCTTCGTAAACGTGAACATCAGACAAAGAAGCGTAGGCGTACGTTATGACACCTCTAAAATACTAGATCTTCCTAACTTTTTTCCGGGAAATATTAAAAAAAATTAAGGTAATGTTTTTTGGAAACATTACGTTTGAAAGGTGTCTTAAATAATCAAATCAAAGCGCATGTCCAAGTGTTATCTAATCATGTGCATTATACATGGCTGATACAACATTTTAGTACTGTTAAGGCCCTGAGCAGACGACAGACTTTTTGTCCGGCGGACTATCACGGACAAGAATGAAAGTAGTTGATACTTGTTGCCATCGCAGACACTAGAGTTCTAACGACAACTACAGACAGGATTACCGTCGTCGTGTGCGTTGAGTCCGTGTTTTTCACGACCGGCAAAGACTGCCAACCATGTCAATTCCTGTCCGCGGCAGTCCGCCGGACAAAAAGTCCGTCGTCTGCTCCGGGCCTAATTATAACCGATAAGAACTTTATTCATATCCGTTATGATAATATTTGTTAAGGTTCAAGAGGTCTAAAACTATCAATACTTTTTATAGAAATCTATAACATATCTACTATCACTTTCGATTAACTTTTACTCTCTTTATTCGTAAATACTTGTTCGTAGGTACAAATATTCGCAAATTACCTCAATCCGCGTATTTAGGTTAGCAGACTCTAGGCGTACTAAAATCTAGATGAAAGCCATAAAATTCTCAAATGCGAGCGTAAACTGGATTCTTACGCTATTAAAACGAGTCAATTAAGACGTCCATTACTTGAATAATTGTTTCATTAAATAAATAGTTTTTCTACTTTTTTTTGGCGACCAAACATAAACATAATCAGCCCATTACTGTCCCACTACTGGGCAACGGCCTCTTCTCAGATTAAGAAGGGTTTACGCCTTAGTGGTCAATCAGACTGCACGAGCGGGTGCGGGGGCGGGCGCGGGCGCTTGGGTCTTGGCGTCTGTGTGTTCACAGTAGTGCCGAACGAGCTATCGTACGACGCTTCGGCGGGTGAATCAAAATGGTTTAGAACCACACGCGCAGTCACATAACAGACGCTACATCACTGTGAACGATACGGGCGGACTGAGCCATTAGAAACACCCGCGCCCGCGCCCGCCTTATGCAGACGCGCGGCTCGCGGGAGCACTGTGAATGCAACTGGCGTCTACATACATTTTGATTTACACGCGCCCGCGCTAGCACCCGCGCCTGCCTCCACTCTGAAAGAGGTCTACCACACTGGCTTGTTGCGGGTTGCCGGTCTACACACACCATCGAGAACTTTTTAGAACCCTCTCAGGTATTTGTATTCTAACTTTCATGAGACACATTCATATTAATGATTAGTTACGGTTTACTCACGTGCATTTTTCGGGATTGCCCGACTAGTTTCGGACCCAAACGGAGCCCTTTCATGAGCTGATCACGCGGCGAGGATGCGAGTCGAACACTCTCAGGTGTGCAGGTTTAACCACGATGGGTTGGCCTGCTACGTTGACGTTTACGAAATCCGTTCACCTTTTTTTTGTATAGACTTTTCGTACCATGAACAAGCATTACCGTTTAACTTGGTTCAATAGTCGTTCACCTTTAGTACTGTCATGGTACGATTTTTAGCGATTCAGAAACAGGCCTGCTTTTGAACGGAAGTTGACTGGCTGGCATTTGAACGTTTTCATAAGAGATCGTGGGTACGTGAATTCGTAAAGTCAAACATGCGGGTCGGGTTCGCACTCAGAACTTCCTTGCTAAGGTAGACTGGTTTCAATTTTATCCTATTCTCCTGAGGTTTAAATCCAGACTTGAAAGTATTTCCCCCGAGTACTATTTAGACTTGTTTTATATTTCGAATAGTCTAGACATTTGCTTTGTCTTCTCTGACAATAATGAATAAACAATTGGAAACCAAAATTACTTTATTTAAAAAATGTATCCTCTGAAACAATTTCGAACTTGTTATTCACGTGTACGGTAGGTCTCTTTATACCCTTCGGGAGGATTACAGAGGCAATATTATAATTACATACAATTAATTTCTCTCATAATATATTGTTTGAGATGCCTTACAGCTGTCTCAAAATTAAACAAGTTAATTAATTTGGAAACAAGCCGATAAGTTTCCAGGCTTTGCACGCACTACCGTGACAAGACATATATCACAAATTATGTCGAAACATTCTTTGTTATTTATTCTAGATTCGACCAAATTGTCATGCGTGCCACTGGAAATATAACACTGGAAGTTCCAGTTCTATCCTTGCTCACACCGATAATTCAGCCCTCATCAAGCTGTCTCTCCCCCTGTACCCCACAGGAACGCCCAAAGCCGAGGTCCGAGTCCCACTAGGGGTCGCCCTTAGTGCTGTTGTTGCTAGTAGTCATGGTGTTAGTGTAGTATAAGTAGTTAGCTTAGGTTAAGTATATTTCTTCCCCTCCAGTGGAGATCCGTCAGGTCTTGCCAGTAAATGCCTGGTTACGTAGAAACCGTCCGAAAGGAACAACAAGAAGCAGAAAAAAACTCTCCCGCCGCATCTATGAGTTTTCAAGTTCATGTCATCATCATCATCTTCCTGCCCTTATCCCATGTTACTTGGGGTCGGCGCAACACGTTTTCTTCTTCCATTCCGTCCTATCACCCGTCATGATATCACTGACTCCCTTCAATTTCATATCATTCTTCACACAATCCATCCATCTTATCTTTGGCCTCCCTCTTCCTCTCCATCCATCCACATTTATATTCATAACTCTTTGGTCACATGCGTTTCATCCCTCCTCTTCACATGTCCATACCAAGACAAACGGTTCCCTTTCAAGTTCATGTGCAGATCAGAATTTGATTATCACTTGCGTTAACGATGAAGTAAAACATCGTGAGGAAATTTTACAGTTCTAGATGGTGTATGTAGTCCGAAACCCGAACTATTATATTTTTATTATATGACTTAGTCGCGTCCAACCCTAGTCGCACCTGTGAGTAACCACAGACAGGGTCAAAGATGGAGCACACGAATCCAAGTAACGGAAATGTAGAGAGATTCCCTATACTCCTCTGGCTCTTAAATACTCACAGTAAACAGCTTGAAGCCGGACTTTAATGTGAGGGTGGTAGCTAGCCAGGCGGACCGTATAAATCGTACCACCAAACATGCTGGGTTTTATCGAATCCAACAACACGCAAACGATTGGAAGTCATCGGATGACTTCTTCCGCTCTGGGCGGAGCGGAAGGGAGTGTCAGACTCTTACTGACTAAAACCCATCCGTGTTCCTCCTAGTGCCCTTTGCGTTCCAGGGGGTCTACTCCCTAAGCACGAAGGCCGTAGTTTCGGCCTTAGTTACGAGCGTTTCCTACTCCCTATCACCTACGAACATACGATTATTTCGGGGCCCGAACTAAGAATGAATGACAACACGATTTGACAGTTGTTCCTACGACCGATGTGTTTTTGCCCGTCCGAAAAGTTGAACTTGACACTTGTTTAGTTCATTCCTACGTTTCGGGCTAATTTGGGACGGGAGACTAACTTCGTTGACGGACTTAGGGAGTAGGCCCCCAAAGCCGCGGTAACTCTTTCGAACAAATTCCGCAACATTGGCAGACGTGTCTATACCGACGCCGGATACTAAATGTTACA
The DNA here is from genome assembly GCA_905220435.1 of Amphipyra tragopoginis. Lineage (NCBI taxonomy): Eukaryota > Metazoa > Arthropoda > Insecta > Lepidoptera > Noctuidae > Amphipyra > Amphipyra tragopoginis. The sequence continues at coordinate 4,597,600 of HG991997.1, read as the reverse complement.
AAGACAAAAAGTCAATGGGCAACATAGTCCTAGTGTCAAAATGTACAAATGTCTTAATGTATATGAATGTGCAAATGACAAAAAATAATTGTGATATAATGCGTAAGGGTCTAATTGTTAGATTGTCAAAATGTACAAAAGATAAAACACAATTGTGCCAAAATGCATCGTGGTCCAATTGTCACACAGTCAAGATTCGAACCCGCAAACCTGGACTTCGAAGGTACGATCACTAACGACTGAGCCTACATACACCTATCTGCTACTTGATATCAACATAATTCTCTGCACTGGATATCTAATTAAAATCTCTTCTCTATCTAATCTCTTTGAGTATAAATACTTCTTGAAAGTCCGGTATCCTTGAAAAAGATGATATAAATGTCATTTCATTTGTTCTATCATAGCGGCATTTGGGCAAAATGACATTTTGGCACTAGGCAATTTGTACATTTTGGCACTAGGACTATGTTGCCCATTGACTTTTTGTCTTTGTAACATTTAGTATCCGGCGTCTCTATACCTAGCCCGCGATTAGGGAGTTTTATATTCTAGCCCGTCCCCACAAGAGATAAAATGGCACCATTCTGAGAAGAGAGAACAGGCACATGCCCAGCATTAGGACAGTTATAGGTTGATTATGTTTATAGTATAATTTGTCTTGTATCATTGACATAGTGATAGATCGTATATTTCAAGGGTCATTGCTCGTAATACGTCCACATGAGAACGTAAGTGCTTACATTTGCTTAATAAGCACATTTTAGTCGACCAGGTGTGTGCAACGTAGTCGATGTAGTCATATTACTACAATGAACAGTCATCATTGTAACTTGAACAGTGTTGTTAGTTGTAACATGAGATGTATTAAAAGTGAAAGTATAATTAATTAATTGTGTTCCCAGGTTTTGTAGTATCAGTAATAAGAATTAAAGTTTAAAAACATCTTAAATAAATAAGCCAAAAATAAGCGTATCCAAGCATAACTATAATAAATCCGTCTATAGTAAAAAGTATGATTTAATTCCTGCAAACTATTTTGACATAAATTCAAATCGATTCAATGCATCTTCGATAAGATAATCAACATACAAATTCTATAAAATGCATTAGATATTTGAGCATGATAAGTCAAAAATGTAAGATATTGCCCGATAAGCGGATAATATTGATAATTCGAGCAACATATTATTTATCTTTAAGTCAACACGGCATTTGCATAAAACAACACATGAATTGTTCCAAATCCAAATATTCATATTATCTTTCTTTTGTTTCAGGTGACAGTTCTACATTCAAACCGAAACAAAACCTCGTGTTCATTCTTTAAAATATCCTAACCGTTAAAATTCGAGTTCTTTTTTTAAAGTGATTTAAAATATGGATTCGTGCAGAACTTTCCAGTGATAAGTGTTGGTTGTGTGTGTTTGTGTTGAACTAGAGTGAACTGTGAAACAAAATGGAAGCTATGGAACGGAGAGGAAAGTTAGCGGCGGTCGCTGCCATCGTCTTCATCGTGTTTTGGTCGCAATGTAAGTATTCCAGTCTTCTAACATATTTTTCGAATGTGCCCCTTAGTAATTCCTGACTATGCTTAGGCTCCGTCTTTATACTTCTTTCCTGTACTGGAAATTGAATAATACTTCTTAAATGGTAAAATAAGAAAATTCAAAAAAAGTTAGCTGCACTACTGTCATGTCACTTTAACAGAGACAATTGTTTGTGTACCTTTGTGAAGATACTTAAGTACATCCGGCGCACCCTGGGCAGTCAGCCCCACTACCAACCTTGCATATTGGCTAATCTTTTTATCACGGCATGAGCATATACTTGCACACTTTGCACGGGTCGTGATGACGCGAAAAGAGAGAGATTTGTGATCTTGAATTCCATTCCCGGGTATAATGTTACCCAACTGTAGCTTCGTATTGGAATCTCGACCTAACATAAATGAACGAGGGATTCTATTTAGCTCACCAATTCGAATCACACCAGCGGTGCGAGCACGGTTCTTTTTATCAAGTCGATTCGAGAAATGTATCTATTCTAAACGTCAAATTTGACATAAGATATAGATAAAACGACAACTGGTTTTTTTTATCTATATGTTATGTCAAATTTGACGTTTAGAATAGATAAATTTCTCGAATTGACTCGATAAAAAGATCCGTGCTTCCACGGCAGTAGTAATAATTACTGCTGTTGTAATTCGAATCGGTGCTCTTCAAAATGGTGCTTACTGTGAGTGTGATTCGAATAATAATTGTTGCTCTCCAAATTGGCGCGCTAAATGGAATTCCTCAAATGAGCAAATCAATCATTCGCTCAGGCACTAAATTCATCTCCAATTTTAATATCCTGTTAAACGTCTCCATTTTGTCTCATGTAATAAAAAATCAAAATTGAAATCTAGGTAATTGTAAAATCTAAGCTAGGTCACATCACTTCCGTAATAACTCACAGTTTCCGTACTAACCGGTCAGTTTCCTTACCGCTCCCGTTTGACCAGCTTTACGCCAGTTAAGTTTAACGAGTCATCTATTTTGGCGAAACATTAGAATTTTAGCTCTGTTCCAATTTTAGCTGGGGTTAAAAGTTGTGCTGGAAATTTGACCTATATGACTTTCTCGCTCGCTATTCTTACCATTATATTCATCCTCGTGTCTTAATTCCCGTAAATTTTGTCTGTAGTAGGTAAAACATCAACGTTCCCAAGCCTTTTCCCAACTATGTTGGGGTCAGCTCCCAGTCTAACCAGCGGTGTGGATTTACACACAGATAGTCAGAAGCTCGAAAGTCTGACAACCGTTCTTACCTTAGGATGTTGGCATTGCCCGGTAACTGGGTTGCGGAGGTCTGATGGCAGTCGCACCATGTAAATACTGGTATTGAGCCGCATCTGCCGTGCGAGCACGAATTATTTATCGAGTCGATTCGAGATATTTATCTATTCTAAATGTCAAATTTGACTTAAGATTTAGATAAAACGACGACGACGATGACAACGACGACGACGACGACAACGACGACGACGACGACGACGAATTTGACGCTTAGAATAGATAAATTTCTCGAATTGACTCGATAAAACATCCGTGCTCGCACGGCAGATGCGGCTTAATACCCGTATTTTACATGATGCAACTGCCATCAGATCTCCGCAACCCAGTTACTGGGCAATGCCAAAATCCTAAGGTTAGCAGTTGCCAGAATTTCGGGCTTCTGGCTATCCGTCAGTAAATCCGTCATGGATATAGGAAATATGACACCCGGGACCGACGGCTTTACGTGCTCTCCGAGGCACGGCAGTGGCGTAGCGTGGGTTTCAGCCACCCGGAGAAAATATTTCAATTTAAAAGCGTATATAATATACAGTAATTCTAAAGAACTTTTTGGCAAGAACAATCATCATGATGTGTATTGTACAGGTTACAAATAAAATATATAAAATACAGAAAGCGTAGGTGCGACAAAAATATGAAGTGATTTTATCGCAAATTCAGAATTTTACAAGATGTGAAATTTTGCCGCCCCCTAAAAGTGCCGCCCGGGGCAGGCCGCACCTGTCGCCCCCACTACGCTACGGCACTGACGGAGGAGTCTCGATGTGTAACGAACGGTCACCCATCCACGTACTGACCGCGGTAAGCGCAGCTTAACCTTGCAAATCGTATAATCCGCGTGGTTGTTAATTAGCCACAACACCTTCTTATAAAAAAACACCAATAAAAATAAATAAAAACGTCATCTTTTAAAATAATTAATTAGTGACTTGAATCTACTACTGTATTTGCTGCCACACAGTTTATGAAGATTAAATGACTCGTTCAGCCATTTGACGGTAGTAATAGAGCGAGAAATAAATACGAGTACGTACGCATTAAGATTGATACGAGTATCATGAACATTTCTTTTCTCTAAGGCCAGGAAAGATATATGATAAAGACTTACTTCCTGCCAGTATTTTATTTGGCCATTATTAATATTTTACTGGCCATTAGTAAAATTACGCTGGCCATTATTAAAATTAAACTAGCCATTTTTCAAATTTCTCAACAATAGTGTCAGTGTGACTGTTGTTATGTTTGGGTTGGTTTAGAATACTCTTGGTTGAATTTTGATACGATACTCTTCACTACTCAAACCAGTTTTTTTTAATAGATTTGTTGATACAATAAACGAGAAAACCTATTTTTAAAAATTCATGGCCATCAGCTATGATAATAACGTAATAATATACTTTTATTTTCTATTAAAGTTGACTGCTCCTATTTATTCCAAACGTTAACCTTTACGAATATAATAAATGCGAAAAAAACTCTTGTCTGTCTGTTTGTTGTTACCTTATCACGACTAAACTACTGAACCGATTTTAATAAAATTTGGTACAGAGATAGTATGGAACCTGGAAAAGGACATAGGCTAATTTTATCCCGAAAAACGTGCAATAGTAATGCGATAAAGGACATCACCGCGGGCGAAGCCACGAGCGACATCTAATAATAAATAATTCTGCTTTTATTATTTTATTTCGTTTAAGAGTTACCGATAAAAACATACGTTGCCCCACACTAAGATTTCTCTTGTATCGTGGTTGCGTTTACAGACACAAATCTCACATACACAATCGCCCAGTCCCGAAACAACCATCTGTAGGCCATTCAAATGTTTGTTCTGTGTGGGAATCGAACCCACGACCCGTAGCGCAGAAGCCAATCGCTTAGCCACTACACCAAACGTGTCGTCAATACTATTTAAAAAAATCCGGGTTTTTTATCTTGCTTTTAAAATCTTCAAAATATACTCAAAACCCGACTTACCTGCATTCCGTTTTCCATAAACTTTACGTAACGTATTTACATTCTCTCAACACCTAATCTTATTTCTACACCTTTATTTCTAATTCTAAATTCCAAAGCTTTCAGACCAAAACATCTATTTGTCTAATCACGTTTCTAAATAAAAAACAGTCCGTCTGGTTTTCGGCCTTGGTCGAGAACTTGATCGCGAATCTGACTAAGGACCGCCACAGACACGATACTTTTAGTATTGACGATCGGCGATTTTACGGCTACATCGACGGTGTAGGCTGTCTTTTGAAGCAGGCAGCAGCAAACGTGCTGTTAGGCTACTGGTTTCTTTAATAGTACAGTTTTCGTTTACAGAAACTGTCAAATTGTTTGACAATATGTATATGCCTTACTAACATCGTTTTGATTATTACTAATAGGGAATCCAATCCCGCATCAAAATCGCGACCCCGCAAAATTCAATTTTTTTAGCTGTAACTTAAAAACTGAAAACTAAAGTATTTTCCATACAAATGCTATAGAAAAGTCACGCACGAGTTCCATAGGAAAGTTGTTAAATCACTTATTAATGAGGCTGTGCTGGGTCTTAAAAATAATCAGAACGTCGTCTGAGCTCATTTTTTTTTCAATCCCGCAAATGTGCGTAATCCCGCCCGAGTAATCCCGCATTTCAGATCCCGCATTTGTGGGATCCCGCGTTTGCGGGATTGGATTCCCTAATTACTACCTTATTGAGTCCGGGACACTTGAATAAATATTTTTCTATTCTATTCTAATAAAAACAAACGCAAACTTTTTGACTACGTTTAAAGAAACCTAGACGCTTACTGCACGTTTTCTGCTCCAAAAAATACCTGAAGTAACCAACTGCATCGCGTTTTGACGACCCCCTGCTTTCGATTGTGGTATCAAAATCGCGCATATTAGCAATTGCATCGAGCACTGAGCTATCTTCCAAAAATATCTGAGCGTCCCTTAATCGCTGCGACTGTCGTGTGCGGAGAGAAGTGATCAGTCGCGGCATCCAGAGCCCGTAAAGCGATTAATCGTCAATGCTTAAAGTATCATGTCTGCAGTGGCCCTAATCCGCCCACCGTGTATCTTTAGACTAATGGGTTTGAGACGCTACCGTTTCCGATGGCTGATAAGACAAACAATGGGTTATCTTTCAAGAGTTGTCGTAAGCTGTCAGTGGTTACTGTGGTTCCAAAATGGTGGTCAAACAACTTCGAAGGTTGTGGGTTACGTAATATCTGATTTTACGAACAATGTTTGATGTGAATTTCCTTGTGTATAGACACATACATGGTGTCCCGAAACTCAACGGCAAACCGGATACAAAATTATGTTAGGGCAGTTTATAACGAAACAAGAAAAAAAATAAGTTTATGATTTTCAAGTTTTAAAGTTACCATGAATAAAATTTTACCTACTAAAGCTAACTATTAAGCCTTGCCGCATTATAAGAAATTGCTGTCAGAAAATTTCTGACTAGAGCCAGCAGACTGCCGGATCCAACAAATTCTGACTCTACGAGTATCAGTGTCAGCAAGGTCTAGTACAAAATATATGAGAAGAGTCGCGCGTCAGAAATTTCTGATAATGTGCGGCCGGGCTAAATTTGTTTTTTTTTATGTAAAAAACAAAAAAAAACTGAACAGTCATAACTGCCCTAACATTTGTAACGGGCTTGACGTTGAATTTCAGAACATCCTGTATACACATTTATCATACATACATCATACAACCCAAGTAAACTTATACGACAAATAAAAAGGTATGCATAAAGCCTAAATTGCACTACACTATCAATTAAGTCTAAACTAATTTAATCAGTTACTAAATGTGTGTGAACACAGATTATTTCATCGAGTAGATTAGAATTTCTTTTGTCCTCGTTACGCTACTAAAAAACCCGCTACTTCATTAAATTACAAGCATAGCTCAAGCCAGACTATAAACCTATGGCGTCAGCTATAAAAATCCAGGGAAAAACACATGTAATTCATAGGAAGCGAGATTGCAATGGAATTCCTTGTCCCACATCATAGGAATTTAATGATTTCTTATCAACCATTTTTACTACTTCGATTTGTAATAGTAATAATACGGTAGCTGATAAGGCGGACTCGGTCAACATTAATTAGTTTGGTGAAGCGGGGAATTCCTAGCTGAAATTCTTAACGTCATTAAGTATTCTAAAAAAGGTATAGTGAGCATGCCTAGTACGTGTTAAACAAAATTATTAGAATGACTTCACTATCGCGTAATCGAGTTAACGTCAAACGCATCGAAAATCATAGACAAGCGAATATAAGCTAGGGCTCATTCACACGGGTTCCGTCATTGACGATTCGTCATAAAACACGATACGTCATGACGGATGGACGTTCACATTGCATACGGAATCGTGTTTTATCACGATTCGGCAAAATATCCGAATTGATGTTCACATTCGTTTCATGATTCTTAGTCTAGGATGAACTATCGAATACGATGGATCCGTCACAAAAAAATCACGATTCGTGTTTTTTGACGAACGTGTTTTTTTAAAAGACGATACGTGATTTAAGACGTGTCCGACATTTTACACGATTCGTGATGCGTGTGAACAGGGGCATTTAAAATGAATAGCCGCCGTCAAAAAAAAACAAATCGTGAAAAAAGACGACACGTCAAAAAAAAAGAATTGTCTTCGTGTGAATGGGCACTTACTGTGAAAATTGCAACTCGCACTCTCGAAATGCTTGAAACAACCAATCAGGTGCGTTAACGTTGCTCACTTACGAATGCTCGATGGTTGCAAATTGTGTTTCCCATTACTGTCAGTAGTTGACGCTGATTCGGTTCCATACATATCGTAGTTAACGTTAACGATATCGAATATTTACAAAAACTCGCACTAGAAACTGTGTAGGTTTTTTTATTCATATCAGTAAACGTACATAGGGCTTTTATGAAGCAGCTTTGGTCAGTCAGACAATTAAAATAGTTCACGAACTCATTTCTGGAAATGGCTGCAAAATAAAGCTAGTTTAGACTTTAACTGTAGACTGCTTGAAGTTGTCCCTCTCGCGAGATGAAATAAACTATGCATGAAAATCTCTAATTTATATACCGACGAAGTTATTAAGTTTATTAAAACTATAAGTTTTATGCGTTTCACACCGCAGTGCTGCAGCAATAACAGCTAATTTGAATAAACTCGTATAACAAACTGCGGTGCAGCAATAATTTTTAAAAGTGAAACATTTTCACTTTATTTGTGCGATTATAATTCTAAAAGAATATAACGGTTTCAAATAAGAAGGTCAAGTTTAGGGAGACGCCACACGATGCGGTACGGCTCCGGCGCAGCGCCTGAGCGGTGCCGCCTCGGCGTTATACATACATATTTCCATGTCTACCACACGTTGCGGTGCGGCGCCGCGCCGCACGCTCGCCGGACCAAGACGAGGGGAGAGGGTCCACACGGTGCGGTGCAGCGCCGCACCGCACCGTGTGGCTCTTGCGACGCTGCGTACTACGTGTGCACGCTGATGCGGCAAAATGGTCACCGTGCGGCGGCGCACCGCAACTCACCGCAACGCACCGTGTGGCTTCTCCCTTAAACCGCCATCTTTCTCATTGGTAGCGGAAGGTATTGTAACAAATGACGATTAAACGAAACAATCGATCACAGCAAAATTGTTGTACTTTTCGCAACTGTTCTTGCGAAGGCATCTCTATAAAAAACGGTAATTGGAAGCCATACCAAACATTCTAAGACAACGGAAACATTTATTTGGATACAACACATTCATTAAATTTTAATGAATGTGTTCTTTTAAAGAAGAATGGCACAACTATCTTTCGTATAGACAAAATTACATTTCAAATCAAACAAAAGAGTTAGCATAATCATCCCATCCATTATCTCTCTCTCTGTCTCAGGCCTCTTCTCAGAATGAGAAAGAAGCATTTAGGCCTTCCACCACACCATCATCCACCATCCACTATCAAAAACTTTTTGGAGCCCTCTCAGGTGTGCTAGTTTCCTCACGATACATATATTCCTTCACTATTACCGCAAGTATTAATCAAATTCTGATCCCCACATGAATTTGAAAAGTCATACGTGTGAGGTGAGCCGGGATTGATCTTAAGCTGGCTTCCCACGGTGCGTGGTAGCGCGCACCGGCTATGCGTGGTATCATCCGTAAAATCACGCACCGTGGGAAGCCACGTTATGAGGGTGCGTGATTCGAAACTATTTTCGCCTACTAAAATACCAAGTGAAAGAGATCTCCGCTCCGCACGCGTCCGCGTTACCACAGACAAGTCTCTTCCCATGGTGCGTCGGTGCGAGCTCGTGCGTCGCAGTGCGCGATATCACGCACCGTGGGAAACAAGCATTAGACACTTTGCAGACCAAAACGCTTTGCAGACCTTAAATCTAAAAATCGTTTTGACTTTTTCTTACTCCTTTCCTTACGTGAGATGAACCTAACTCCCATCAAATAAAAAAACCTCTTGAAAATCGTAATCTAAAACCTATTTTCGTTTACAGGCAGGAGCGTCGAGGGTCAAAGAAACAACACCAAGATGTCCTACGTCTGTCCACCGCAGTTCATCAGGCTGGGTCACAGCTGCTATTTCTTCAGTGAGAACAAGGCGACGTGGCAGAACGCACTATTCGCCTGCACGGTAAGTTATTAAAACTATCCTATAGTCAAGGCATTCAAACCTTCTTCTCTAGTTTCTAAATAGTACAAATTGAAGTCGCTTTTCGCGTCTGTCAGTTTATCCGCTTACATCTTCTAAACTACTAAATGGATTTTGGTGCGGTTTTCATCTTAATTTAGGTAATTTCTTCCGGGAGGTTTTAAGCTATAAAACGTACCCGATGACGCTGGGGTGGGTCGGTAGTTTTGTATAGAAGGTAAACGAACCTTTTATCGATAAACACTCATGTTGCTTTAAAATCCTTCTAACTTTAGATAACCTTAATGGCTGCTACACACATGCCGCCGGCTTATTGCCACGCGGGTGTAAGTCAATAGGCGTTATACCCGGCGGCCTGGTTAAACACCCGCCGGCAAACCGCGCGGCAATACCGGCGGCAAAGCTGGCGGCGTTGTGTGTAGGAGCCTTTTCACTTATACCTGATTTCTGAAAGGCTGATCTGCAATTTGATCTGTTGTCAAATCTCATGTCAACGAATGAACCAATCACTGCACTTGACATGAGATTTTACATTTGATTAGTAAATTTTTGGGTTGATCAACCTTTCCGAAAACGGAGGTATTCCTTCAATATTATTTATGTTATGTTGTGTATTTTTAATGGATCAAAGGTTTTTTTTTACTTTTATATAAAAATTAATGGCCGAACTATAGTTTTTCCTTCTGCCATTTATATACCACTAAATTCAGGGTTGTATTTACCTTAGTGTTTTGTCTCCATTTTGCCCAGACTTCAGCAGCTTCAATGGCTGAACGATTGGTTTTCTTTTAAATTATTATAGGCTCACGTTTGACCACTAATTCACCTGATGGTGGGATTCTATCCGTCACAACATTACTGTTGTAACTGTTGTAGGGGATTTACAAGGGTCGATTTTCGCCGCACGGCTAGGCCGAACGGTGAAAATCGACCGACTAAATGACAGATCGACTAGACCGCAAGTGATTAAAATCGCCATCCCCAAAGTTGGGTGCCATCCGACTTTTGCCGTGTGACGACAAGCCGAATGCGGCGGGTGACTAAAATCGACCGTGTAAATGGTCAGTTGCAGGCGATCGCCCGCCGCATGAGGTGTGTTTTGCGCTGTGTTGTTCCGCTAGCAATGAACAAGTCGCATGCGATTTTTGTCGACCGGTGTAAATGGGGTGGCGAATCGATTTTTACAAGCGAAGCGACTGGTGACTTGCCGTACGGCTAAAATCGTACCGTGTAAATCCCCCATTACAGTTGTACATATGTAAATTGCGATGTTACGCCTAAATAGTTTTGATATAACTTATTTTTATAATTAAACTATTGAATTTTTAATCTAATATTCATGGAATCCCGTTCAGTTATATTAAAAAATATTCCACCATAATATTCCACAAACGGTATTTAATATTTAACCCAAGACCTTCATGCCATTACTAACAAGAAGAGCCATTACCGTTTTTACGTACTTTAGTAGTTCACATAATAATTTTATTGCATGCTATCAAAACTTTATAATGATGCAGAGTCTTAATAACTTAATAAATATGTTAATTACTTTTGAAACGGGACTGCTTTACATTCAATGCATTTAGTTCATTCAAACATCATTGACATACATTGTAAATTAGGTTTTAAAGTATCGCATTTTTGGGTAGCATAATATACATAAATATAGACACGGTTTGAAAAATTATAAACATACTCAACTCCTAATAATGTACAAAAAGGTTTAAAGAATTTATTTCCCAAAAGAACATTGTATAGTTTAACTTAATATGATAACTTAACTAAATTGTTACAATTAACTTAACTACAAAGTGAGTTCGGTCCCCCTATTACAGAATAGTTAAAAAAAACAACAATTAATTAGGTACACCATCAATCTCTTTTTAAAATATTAACAGTTATTGAGTTTTTTTTTGTTTTGGTATATATGTTACGGCTAATAGCCGAAGTGCGGCTACACCTAGTTTTAGCCGGGTACAACTAGGTACAGCCGGCCACATGCGGTTAAACTTAGATGTATCCTATTTATCCTCGGTTAGAACTAGGTTAAGCCTTCATCATAGCGGATAGAACTAGGTGCAGCCGCACACCGGTGATTAAGAAGAACCCCGACACGGTTACTTTAAACTCTGCAGACAGAAATAGGAGCCCCGTGCAGCGGGGCTCCGTCGACTTAAGCTACACCTAGTTCTAACCAACTGCTACTGGTTGCACCTAGTTGTATCCGGTTAAACCTAGGTGTAACCGCCATTCGGCTTTTAGCCGTAACATATATACTACTAGCTTTCGCCCGCAGCTTCGCTTGCGTGAAATTTTGAACCCGTTAAGTGACGAATTTCCATACAAACTTTCATCCCCTATTTAATTCCCTTAGGGGTTGAATTTCGAAAAATCCCTTCTTAGTGGATGCCTACGTTACAAAAGGAACCTACTGTCAAAATTTCAACTTTCTAACCCCAGCGGTTTAGGCTGTGCGTTGATAGATCAGTCAGTCAGTCAGCTTCTCCTTTTATATGTATAGATACAGGGTCTTAACGAATTCGTGTAATTCCTTCAAACCACGTGATCTACTGGTGACACAGATTAACCCTAAATGGGAATTTTTGAAAAAAAACTAAAAAAAACATGATTTTCTATTTCTGAGTAATTTTAGAGCCTTGAGTTATCTGACTGCAAAGAGCGATATCGCGTTCGTCGTGCCTGCCAGCCGTGTCGCCGTGCTTTCATTAATTTACGCGTGGCATCGAAATTTTCACACATATGTATAAAACATTTTTTTTTGCAAAAAAATAATTCTTATTTTTTTACTGAATCCTTATTAGGTAGTTTTGATACGATCGGTAACAAAGCCGCATGAAAAAATAATAATTTTATTTTTTTATTTTTAATCAAGCTAAATCCCGTGCGGTGCCTGTCTACATCAGTAGTAAATCATGTGGTTTTATGGAATTACACGAATTCGTTAACATCCTGCATAATAATATAATAAAACCGTACCGAAGCAAAAACTGTACATTGAATATTATTGAAAAATGCTACGTGTACTAGAAACGATACTGATGCCGAAACAGAATTTCTGTCTGTTTGTATGTTTGAGCTTCACGCCAATAACTAATGAACAGATTTAGTTAAAATTTGGCAAACATTTCCGTTAAAGACCGGGTCAGGTTATAGGGTACAAATTATTATGCTATTGAATGTGGGTGATGAGCAGTAACCTTAAGTTTCCGTAGACAAAACCGCGGGTACAGCTAGTTTATAATATAGCTGAGCTCCCTCAAACTGAATATTTTTATTTCCGTACAAGGTTCTCATCATAGATAGTTCTATATTATCTCTGTTTCTAGTATAGTAATGATATGTTAAGAGTGAATATTATTCATAAGTATTTTCATAATTAGCATGCATTCGTGTTAGGTATAAAATTCAAGTCCAGTTTGAGAATAATTTTCAAAAAAAAGCTAGACTCAATGACAGGTGGCGATAAAAATAATAATTATGATATTGTAAATTAAGATAATATTCCCATTGGGGGCGAGACATCTAATTTAAATATGACCTATGACTGGCTATGACTACAAATTAATTCTATAAAATGAAACCTAACTGTCTATCTGTCTCAAAAGACAACGAACGGATAACTTCTGCTAATCGGAATATTGAGCGGGGTGAACAACTCCGAACGTCAAAACTCATTTATTCAAAATAGACTAGAATTACTTAGTTCTTTTTAAACGTCAAAAGATAGCACCCCATAAACCCTGCCCTTCACCGGTTCCTAGTGTTTATGCTCTGAAGAAGAAACGCCCGCAACAAACTTCCCAGCAACATAGATCTGTATGTCAGGTGAATAAATTAATTGAGTATACAAGGTGTAACATTATGAACAACTTTTACTATGGGACCAAACGTGAAATCGCGAAAAAAAATCAGCTGTTCCCTACATTTTGACGAGTTATGCAAACATATGTTGCACCCGGGTGAACCTGGGACGGGTCGCTAGTTCAATATAATTGTATGTCAGTTTGGCGACTCTGGTTCTCGTACTAAGGAAGTATAAGGACGTCCACCTAATTTTTCTCTTTCGTGGTGGTAACCAATCCTGACGAATGGATTGGTTAGTGTCATTACCACCAACAATACCCCTAGGAGAGGCTTATGTCTCGCAGAAAGCGGTGATAGTTAGTTGATGAAACCACCAGCAAAAACTAGTCATAACACTTATTATGCATTTGAAATGCTCAGTTGGGTCCAAAGCTCAGAGTATTTTATTACAAGCTAGTGCCAATGTCCTATTAAAAATCTTGCTAGGTGACTTTTACGATCAATTATAATATCACCTACCGTTGACTAAATTAGCAATATTCATTGTATCAATCAAATATATATTTAAAACATCGAAGATAAACATTAAATAGTTTTAGAATACGGCCATTTGAAACCAGATGAATGTAATATCAATTAAATTTTTACATTCTTGATTCTATTTTTGAATGGTGATCTCCTTTGATGGGCTATATGCGTTGAATGGAATGCGTTCGGATATTTGTATGAATTCTATGATGGTCTTCTTTAATTGGATTTCATCATTGAAAGAAAGGATATATAGGTATGTAGAAGTGATACATGTGAATTTCTTCAGACTCTGAGATTTTGTTTTTAACTAATTTCCAAAAAAAGGAATGGGTGTTTTTTTTTGTTATTAATTCAGCTGTATCGTCACAATTGTGAACCGATTTCAATGATTCTTTGTTGTTTGAAAGACTATTCTCCCGAGGGAATCCCATTTAATTTGGTAAAGTTCTGATGAAAATCTTCGGAGATAGATAAAATGGAACTCTTCAATGGATAACAACAAATCACTCGCAATTGCTGTAAGCGCATGTTTTAATATAGATTATGTTACTTATGACAAACAAAAATACTTTTTATAATTTATTTTTGTCATAGATCAATTGTACCTACTATTGTTCAATGATCAAAAACAAAATCTTGACGGTAAAAATACTTAGTCCTAAAGATTTATGATAGATCGCTATCAGCGATAAGACCGCCATTGTACCCTTCAATATAATTATGATATTGTATAAGAGCTGTGTGACAATTTTGGTGTACAATAAAGTATATTCTATTCTATTGATGGCCATATAACGGCAATAATATTTAAGCTCCAACACAATCAAAGTGGAACAATATCGACGGTTTGCTAGTCCATTGACTAAGATAATATTATCCAAGCCATTTTCCTTGATCAGCCATTGCCCATTACATTTTACGTGCAATAAGCTTTTGATTGGCAGTGTCTGTGTGTCAAAGAAATATTGTATGTATTCTTCTTCTCTCGTGTCAGCACGAGCTATACAAAAATAGCTCATGCTGTGGTGAAAAGATTAGCAAGTCAACAAGGTTGGTAGCGGGGCTGACTGCCCAGGGTGCGCCAGACGTACTTCAGTATCGTCACTCGTGGAGGCTCTTTTCGTGCACCCCATTGTATGTATTGCTAGTGGTCCTTTTTTGGTCCTTCTATACGGGATAGATATTTACAACAATCAAACATTTCAAAATTACCAAATCAACGGATGTGCATGTCTCTCTTGATCTTACGACGTATACAAGTTTTTTTTTTCACACCTATTATTCAGCCCTCATCAAGCTGTCTCCCTCAAAATCCCCCACCAGCAACGCCCTAAGCCGAGGTTTGAGTCCCACTAGGGGTCGCCCTAAGTGCTGTTTTTGCTAATAGTCATGATTTTAGTGTAGTATAAGTAGTTATCTATAGTCTATAGTATAATATATATACAACTATAGTATAGTCTCGTGTAGTGCCGGACTTAAAGAATAGCACTACCCCATCTCTTCCCGTGCGTGTCGTAAAAGCCGACTAAGGGATTCTCTAGAGCAGTGGCGTGCACAGAGATTTCAGACAGGGTATGCACAAAAAAAAAACTTGGTTTGTCATGACCACGGAATGCTAATTCAGGTTTACCTAGAAAACAAACTACACCAATCAACCGTTTGAAGATGTTTCTATTTCTGTCATCTTTCGTGTTGTGCCTTTCAATAGGTATCTAACTTTAACTGGCTATTCAAACTGCTCTATTCTACCTTTACCAAAAGTTTGGAACTTTTATGCAGGATTCTAGATGTTTTTCTAAAGAATCATGCTTAGCAGCCGCTTTGTGAAAATTATTTAAATCTGAGTATCCTCTAGGTCCAAACATTATTTTTAACTTGATTTATAAACAAGATGCAAGGGAAACAATACAATGTGTTTGTGTGTACACAACGAGTTAGCCAGTAATTACTAATTAATAGTCAGCATAAAACATTTTATGAAAATAACGAGTAGTATTTATTACCTTTTCTTTGAGTTAAATCCAACCCCGGTACACACCTTCCCTTTGCAATCAATTTAACTGTTTCCTCAAAAGATAACGTGAAAACGCGGCCGATTTTAATTTATTTAAACACATTTCGCCAGCACAGGTCTCACAGGTATAATTTTCCATTTTTACAATAAACTTACTAAATAATTACTCGACAGTCAATCACTTGCGCCAAAAAAAACAATAAGGCGAAAGAGCTTTGCAATTTATGACGTAACGAATTAAATAATACGAACGAATGAATAATTTGGTTAATCCGACTAAAATAAGTCGACCCTCTGCAATCAACAATTCAGCGGTGCTTTTACGTGTTCTCAATTTGGACGGTTTACAATATAGGCTATGCTTCTAAAACTCCAACACACGCAAACATTTTCACGCACACAGTCATACTTTTGCTGCGTACTACACGAGATGCGTTGTATGAAGAATAAGCAAGGCGTAGTACAGCTTATGCTCACGGTGCGCGGGGGCGCAAATGTTCGCCGCTCCATCGAGTTAGTTCCAAAATAAAATAATAGATGGCGCGTAACAAAATAAAGTAATAGTTGGCGCGTAAGCTAAATTACCATGATTTTTTTGAATTATAGTTATTTATTATTTAGAGGGGTATGTATGTATGTATGGAACTACAGGGTATGCAGAGCTTATTTGCATGTATGAAGTGCACGCCACTGCTCTAGAGGATTACGGTAACCCCCCCCCCCCTTTTGGGGGAGGCTTATGTCCAGCATTGGACATCTTTCGGCTGAACGATGATGATGAAGTAGTTAACTTAGATCAAGTATTTTACTCCCCCCCCCCCCATTGGCTGGATATCCTTAAGGTCTCGCCAATATACAAGCAATCCAATAGGACTTTTTAGAAAAAGGTTTTTTTCAGAATTTGAATTTTTTTTTGTATTGGTCACTCTATCTTGAGAGCTATCTACATGGCGCTACGTCGTGTATCACAAACCACACACAGCAATATCGAGGTTAAAGACCTCAATGCATTACTTCGCTGTTTTTTGTTCCGCACTCATTATGCAAATGTCTTCAATGAGTCGTATAATCAAATATTATCTCACCAAACATCGACATTGAGGCTTCATTGAATGATGATGTACTAAAGCAATCAATTTAAAATAACAATTATACTAATTTCCCAGAAGGCACTTGTCAACCGACTGATTCGAATTTATAGCATGCACTAAAACACAAGTGGTATGTCCTTAACATTACGATCTGCGTTTGCGCAGTGGACCGGGTTAAGCGAGATGTGACCAAGACCTTGACATTAAATTTTATCGGTCGGTGTTATGTGATAGCTTTAATTTGCGGCGAGGCCGTAAGTTGCGGAATTCGTACTGGTATTTATTAATTAAAATATTTTTGCGCATTTTTTTTGTAGGTATTCGTGGATTTTAAGTTGGATTTCCTTTTGAGGGAACTTGAAAACTTCGACATTGTAAGAGTTTTGCAATAGTAACCTTAATTATCTATATAAATAAAAAGAAAAGTCCTGACTGGCTGACTGACTGATTGACTGACTCATCAACGCCCAGCCCAAACCATTGGACCTAGAAAGCTGAAATATTGCACAGAGGTTTCCTTTATAATGTAGATAAGTATTAAGGAAGGATTTTTCGAAATTCAATCCTTAAGGGAGTTAAATATAAAATAAATAATATAAATAAATATTTTTGGGACATTTTCTACACAGCACCATCTAGTCACAAACTAAGCAGAGCTTGTACTATGGCTACTAGACAATGGATATAATACTTATATGTATACTTTTTTTTTGTAAATACATACTTATAATACATAAGAAACACCCAGACCAACACAAACACTTATGTTCATCACGTAAATATTTGTGTCCTGTGGGAATCGAACCCACGACCTCGTGATCAGCAGTCCGACACTCGAACCACTAGACTACAGACGTCATCGTTAAAGTTAAATAGGAGATGAAAGTTTGTATGGAAAATCGTCACTTAACGGGTTCAAAATTTCACGCAAGCGAAGCTGCGGGCAAAAGTGAGTGTTTTTATAATTTAGTCGTAACATACTCATTACACAACATAACATCACGCCTGTATTCCCCGAAGGTATGGGCAGAGCTGTATACTACATCCTCATTTCACGTTATATTTAAGTCACACGTAATAGCGCCCAGCCTATTGCTATAAAACGGGCACAAATCTAGACTCCGGGCTGCTAGGAGAAATTCCCATGCCCTTCCCTTGCCCAACCTGGGGATCGAACCTAGGACTTCACGCTCAGCAGTCGCGCTTGTGTCCACTAGACCAACGAGGCAGTCATACATACTTATTATTTGTTTTCATCACGGAATCAAATGACAAAACAATGCGAAATGCCAAAAAAAAACTCTGGTTCTGCGCCGGCGCAAACGAAACCAATCTCGAATCATAAGTTACATTCTGAATATCATATTTGAATTACTTCATAATTATAATCGACAAACTAGAAGGCTACGCCAGAAAAAATAATAATATTATTCCTTTCCTTGCACATAAATAAACACACAACTCCACAGATTCTACATAGATAGCTGCTTGCATACAATCTCTCGTTAAATCCACAGTAGCTGAATGCTCTGACGATAGATCTGGGTTAACCGCAATGGTCCAACGGGGTCGATGGATTTGAACCCGTTTATGTACATGCGGGCGTCTAGACACTTTGGGCTATTACGGGAATTATTTAAATGCTTTGTACAAACACTGATGCCCCTAGCGTTAGACGGTATTAGTACTGGCAGCAGCTATTGTAGAGAACTTGAAAGAGATTCATGTAAAAATGTAAAAAAGCAGGTACAGATTTTCAGGTTTAAAATTTGTATTCATCTAGTTTTTTAACCTTCCCATTGTTGCTTTTCTATAATATTCCAAATCAATCTAAAATACATGAAAATAAAGACAAGAAAAAGTATTAATTCGGGACATGCAGAATAACAAAAAAGTAATAAAAAAAAAAATCTAACAAACGAAAAAGACCTGTGCGAGGCCAAGAAAGAACATTAATTAGTCAATTAAATATTGTTTGTGTAAAAGACAGCTTATAGGCATTTTTGAAATCTGTAGTTGCATGGTTCCAAGATTACAGTTTAAAAAAAAACAAATATTAAGAAAAAAAGCAAACAATAATATTTATTCGGGTCCGTGGCTTAGGCCCCCAGTGGTCGACGCACCTGTGGCCGACGCCCCCGATTCGATTAATTTAATTCAAAGTAATTTTTGATCAAATGTACTGTCAGGCACAAAAATTGTTTTACAAAAATATTAAATGTACTTATATTGATTGTAAGTATATGCATAACATTAAATCGTAATTATATTTATAACATAGAAATGGTTTTATATTAGAGGTATGTTTTAAAAATAAAAGTCTTAGTTATTTTTCATTATTTATTTATATATTTCGATAAGAAATCTAGTATTTTTTTATCTAAATCACAGTTTTCATCACCTATAATCAAGAGAATCATTTAACTTAATTATAATAATCAGTCTCAAATGGTTAAAGTTGAAAGATAAAATTTCCATAAGGTAATTTATTATAAATGTATATTATAAACATTCACTAACATTTTATATGAAGTCTTTTTGATTTTTTGGATGTTTGTACATAATAAATATGCTTCTAATGAGGAAAAAGGTGTGTAAGGATAAGGTTAAGTGGCGATCTATTCTCTCTGCTATTTGATACATAACTTTTGTTTAGGAAGGAAAAAATAATTTATTAATAGAGTGAAACACTTTTCTCATTTACTGTACTAAGTGAAAAAGCACAAAAAAAAATAGATATTAAATTATTCGTATCGGGGGCGTCGGCCACAGGTGCGTCGACCACTGGGGGCCTAAGCCACGGACCCATTTATTCTAGACTTAATGACGCATGAAACTGCCCCGAAACAACAAAATAGTTTGGATGCAAAAATAAGTAAATTAGCTTCATAGGATACCGTTATGAATGTCAATAAACTAATAGTTTTAAATATTGACTAGTCTCGTATTTGCACATAACTCATTATATGTTTACTAATGCTAATGACTTAACTGACGTTCGACAAATCTTAAGATGTTGTTTTTGTGTGACGAAGTGCATCAAAAGAAAAGAACCTCCACGAAGGACAATACTGAAATACGTATACGTCGGACACAACCTGGGCAGTCAGCCCCGCTACCAACCTTACTGACTAGCTAACCTTTTTACCATGACATGAGATATTTCAGTACAGCTACAGCTCGTTCCAGAAAGAGAGAAGAAATGAGACTCTTTATACTGTTCCTTTTAAACTCATTATTGAATATATTCTCAAAAATAGGCAATGCATCTGAAATCCTCTTGGTGACAGTAGGTGTAGGCGACGGTAACCACTTACCATCAGGTGGGCCGTAGGCTTATTTGCCAATATATTACAAAAAAAACAAAACAGTATAGGTGTCTCTCAAGTTGCACCACAGCATCCCTCTCCTATTGTCTTCTCTCACACACTTCTGGCAATACTGTCCAATCCAACTCTAGTTCGGAATAAATTCCTCATCTTCTAACGCATCTTCGTAAAATATAGCTGTTAATTCCATAAACTTTTGGCAGTAGTGATACAACTGATAACAAAAGTAGTACTAGATACAAACGCTACCTTATGTCATCAATATTCATGTCAAATGCACGAAAATAATAAGGCCCATTGCTAAACTAGTGTTGTATAAACACCAACACTTACTTATTAGAACATCGACTTATTAAACAAACAAAACGGTGGCATCTTGTTAACATCTATTACGTCGCAGCTCTTGAATGTACTAGAGACAGTAAAAAGTTTGTCAATTCGCTCACTTGAATTTTTTAGGCTACGAAGAATATTTATGAAAAAACGTTCCAACCCACAGCAAGTTCAAATTAAGATAGTGACAATTTAGTGTTCGGGTTGTTTTCTTTTGTGGGTTGGAACATTGGAAATAAGAGAATAATTACTTAAGGACTGGAATGTTTTTACTATATGATGAAGGGTGTTTTAAAAAGTAGCCTAGTGCCATTAACTTAATTTTGACAGACTTGTGGGTTGGAACGTTTTTGCATAACTACGTCCATTTTTAAAGATTACCTAGGTGTTTTCTTTTTTTTACTATGTTGGGGTCAGCTTCCAGTCTAACCAGATAAGGCTGAATACCAGCATTTTGCACGAAGCGACTGCCATCAGACTTCCGCAATACAGTTACTGGCCAATCGTAAGGCTAGACCGATTGTCAAACTTTAGTGCTTCTAACTAGAGATTTTTTTTAAAGATTCCCTAGGTACGGTAGGTAGGATACGTAATGAGCTCATTACTGTCCAATAGCGGAGCACGGGCCTCTACTCAGAATAAAAGGATTTAGCTCAACACACTGACCTGGGGAGCCGGTCGTCTCTTCAGACTCCACAGTCACACCGATAAATCAGCCCTCATCAATCTGTCTCTCCAAACCAAGCCTCCGCCAGCAACGCCCTAAGCCGAGGTCCGAGTTCCACTAGAGGTCGCCCTTAGTGCTGTTGTTGCAGGTAGTCATGATGTTAGTGTAGTACAAGTAGTTAGCTTAAGTTATGTATTTTACTTCCCCACCATTAGCTGGAGACCCTTCAGGTCTCGCCAATAACGAAGAGGTCCGCAAGGACCATCTACAACAGCAGAACAGAAAAAAAAAAAACTTGACCTGGTGCGGGTTGGCGGACTACACACACCATCGATAACATTTTGTAACCCTCTCAGGTGAATAGGTTTTCTCACGATTTGTTCCATCACCGTTAACAACAGTTACAGTCAAATTCTGATCCACACATGAATTAAGACAGTCGAACTTCAAGTACAACCCACCTTTTTGGAAGGAAAGCATTAACCGTTAAGCAGGGCGCAGCCGTGAGGCACGACTTCACTGCTAATTTCCTTTCTTTTGTTTTTTTCTTATATTTTATTTTGTATGTACTGTGTACCTTTTAGTTCGTGTTAAATAAACGTATTTTTTTCTTTCTTTAAGCTAGCACTGCTTATACACAAAAGCTTATTTCTAAGACTTGTACATCACTCAAAAGACTTATTAAAGTAGTAAGTGATCCATCTTCCTACACTAGAGCATAGCCTGTGTGAACTATTGTGTTTGGAACCTTAGAATCACCCGAGGATAATGCATTATCGTGATGCGTCTAAACAATAGCCTGCGCTCTGCACTATCTTGAACATTGTTGCGATCTCTATTATTCTCTTTACTGTTGAGAAAATAGCGAGGAGTGAAGAGTAATGTTGTTCTAAATAGCATTTTAAACGTACTTTATACATTGGCAACACGATTGTCGCAGCGATTAGCTTCTACTCTACGGGTTACAGATCGATACTTGTACGGAACAAATATTCGTACAGCTTACAAATAGTTCAGGGTCTAGGTTGATGTATGTGAGATTTGTATCTCTGTAAACACACCCACGATGAAAGAAAAATCTTAAAAGTTACAACATAAAAAAATAACCTTTATGAAGTAACAATTCATCTCAAACTTAAATGAAAAGCGGCGCGTAACCGTACGGCGTATTAGCCGCGCCGTAGAAAAATCGTGTAAGCTTGTACACGACACGGCAAACCACCAGCCGAAACTGATTTATATCCATTTTGTAACACAAAATCAGCGTTGGAAAGCTGTCATGCAATAATTGCCCGTCGCGAAAACGTCCGGTGTCGTTAACAAACTCTCATAGACTGTCATACAACACTAATGTAAATCAAACCGTGTGCAAAGAGCAGCCACGGTGCATACGGCGGCGCAGGCGTGCCGTTGGGCCGCCGTGTCCGTCAACAAACTTCTATAGTAGTCCATACAACACTGATGACCGTGCCTACATAAGGCTAATTAACCGTAGGTTTTTACGGCGAAAAAACGTGTGTAAACAAGAGGCCTTAAGCTACTTTAACGACAGACCAGCCCCGTGATCAGCCCTGATTCAAAACTTTTCGATAAGTTAGTATTCAAACAATTGGATTTGTAATCTCATTTTCTCTTGTTACAAAAATCGTAGACAAAACGAGATATCAAACTGAATCCGTTAAATAAATAGGTAACTTATCGAAAGTTCTGGATTAGGAGGCAGTACATTTTAAAATTGACGACACGTTTGGCGCAGTGGCTACGTGATTGGCTTCTGCGCTACGGGTCGTGGGTTCGATTCCCACACGGAACAAAAATTTGTAAGGCCTACAGATGGTTGTTTCGGGTCTGGGCGTTTGTGTATGTAAGATTTGTGTCTGTAAACGCACCCACGATACAAGAGAAATCTTAGAGTGGGGCAAAGAATATATTTAAAAAAAAATTAATAAAAATATACTAACTGGCAGATTTGGTAAAAATCTTTGTGCTACGAGGAAAACACGTATATAGTACGCATGTATATAGATAACCATCCATAAATTTCCAACCATCCCTATACCCCACCAAACACGCGTGTCAACTTAGTTCAGAACAGTTAAGATTTCCATATGAATGTCTCAGAAATAGAGCGATCACCTCTCGCACGCTCGTGAACTGCCAATATCATGCAAATCCGTCTCATTACACGCTTCTTGGAACCAATCTAAACAATAAAACGCGAATAAACGAAATGTCAAACAAACTTATTGTTGATCACTCTGCTTGTGTTAAAACTTAAATTGTATTTGAACATGTCGGGAGAGTTTCTGAATGGACTTCTGCCGGTCTTTTCATTTCATCGTATGTATTGGAAGCAGTCCTTGTACTTTGCTCTGTACCTCAGTTTTCAAAGTCATCTCATTTATTTGTTTCCGTTACGATATCGAAAAATTCTTTGATGTGATTTTCAAGTAGACGAAACGCATTCACTTGTGAATTGATAACAGCTAAATCATTATAATACGATTCGATTCGCGACCTCGCCGCGTGATCAGCTCATGATTAAGGACTCCGTTTGGGTCCGAAACTAGTCGGGCAATCCCGAAAAATGCACGTGAGTAAACCGTAACTAATCATAAACATTATAATAGGGTTTAAGTGCTCGGTGTAGTAACTAAACATTAATGTATGCAGAAAAACGTCACCAAAATGCTAGGAATAGTCAGTAAATACTCAACGGGATGAACTAAATAAAACTGCAAGTAGTCTGATTCAAACCATGTCTAATTGGACGCTAATTGAATTATGTACAAAATGCGTCATCTATGCAACTTAATGCAACAAAAATATTATACAAGGTTAGTCAGAAAGGGGGTACTAATCCGAAAGAGTGTTAAAGTACCCATAATAATGAGTAACTTTTGTTTTACAACTTACCCCAAAAGTAAACATTTTAAGAGAAATAGCTGTTCAAAAATTACATAAAAAATACGCTAAAATCTATCTATCGTAACCTATGATCAGCTGTATTTACATTTTTGGTCATATTTGGGGTCACGAATTAGAAACTCCATTTACTGAATTCGTAACTAAAGGAAGGACGAAGAATTTTTGAAAAAACTAATATAAAAATTATTTTACATGGAAATAAAAATTGTCGAATTTTGTAATTTTAACACTTGCTTTAAAACCGTCATCAGTGATACTTTAAGTGGTCTGCGGATTAGTACCCCCTTTCCAACTAACCTTGTAAAACCATGTACTGTATGTTTAAAATTACGTACATCGTACACTGAGAATTCTGAAAAAGAGAATGTGCATGTATTAATAGACCCCATTCCATCAGAATTTTGTTATTAAGCATAAGCATGCCGCTTGGAACCTGAAAGTCTGTATTTCAACGAAGGAATATTATTCTGTTCGTAAGCTAATTAGTGTATCGTCGCATCAAGATAAACGTTTGCAATAAATTTCTCCAAGTTTTAAACTTCTCGACAAATTCCCATCGTTCTCTTGCAGCATGTTAAGTATTCTGAAATGAGGGAGTTAAATTATTTTCCTTTCTATTCCATTCATTCCATACACAATTAATCATTCAAGAATAATGAACAGTATATTGTAAATTCAAAACACAACAGACTAATGGTGGAAGACTTTCGCGACAACTTTCGCCAACATTCACAGAAAGCTGCAAAATTTAATCTCGCTGCAGTTTTTTTCGAACAGGGTTGTCATCAAACCGGTTTTTGTCAAGACTCTGTTATAAAGTGATTTGTCGAGTCTCGTTCACCAGACATAACTTGACATGTCAGAAAATATATTAATATTCATTAAAATATCTTTTAGTGACATTATCTTTGAATGAATTTAGAGTTCGGCTGCTACAATATCAAAAAATGATTTTTTCTTCATTCCGTCTTCTCCTACTTGATGTTTATTGCCAAGAATATGACCAGCCACTTCATCTATTAGGTTTCTTACACCTATCGTTTAACCTTCTACCAATACAGTACATAACAATCAATTTTATGGTAACCTCTAAAGCATAAAATGTAAATTCTTTAGCAATATCTTCTATGCCTCGTTCACCTCTGTGCCACAAATAACCTGCGCCGGTCACGATCAGTATTGCCTAGTTATCAGTTAAGTAAATACGCACTCCATTAGACCTGAGTCTGTTCTTAGTAATGACGTCAGTTTAAGTGTTTCAAAATTAGAAGACTGTGCGTATTGTTTGATGTTTCTGTTATAGTTTGACATAGTTTATGGGACCGTCACGCCTTTGACCATTGTTTTGGAAGGATCACATTCATAAACCATTGATGATATTAGTTCCTTGTGACTTTAGGAAAGTCTATCTTCATCTTATCATATACAGGGCGTAAAAGAATTCATGTAATTCCTTCAAACCGCGTGATCTACTAGTGACACAGATTGACCAAGCACTGTTTTTTTTTTCAGTTTCAGCAAAAATATTTTTCCATAAAAATAACCAGATTTTCTGATTCTGAGTCATTTTAGCGTCCCAAGTTATTTGCCTGGCAGTAGTGTCGCCGTGCTTTCATTCATTTATGCGTGGCATCAAAATGTTCTATCAAATAAAATTATTATTTTTGCAAAAAATATTTTTGCTTATTTTTTTACTAAAACCGTATGAGGTGGTTTAGATACGATGACTTAACACTACCGCAAGAAAAAAAATGATTGAATTTTTTTATTTTTAATCAATCTAAGTCCCGTGCGGGGTTAATCTATACCATTAATAGATCATGTGGTTTGAAGGAATTACACGAATTCGTTTACACCCTGTATATCATCTTATAGCACCTACAATTCGTTGTGGGTGCTATAAGATAATGATCTCTAATACATTTTCATCTCTCCAACTGCAACGTTACATCTCTATTCAAGAGATCCTTCGAAGTAGTATCCACGTCTAGACATCAAAGTATGCTACTACTACTACGCATAGCAACGATTGGCGACGTATAATGATGATGAATTCATGTCAGCATAGCTGATTAAACTCCTTAAAGGTAACACATTGAATTCATAATACTGACTGGAAATACTACATGCTTCACAAAACGTTTTTTAATTACGGTGATTAGTAATTATGATAACTATAGAGTTTTCAATAAAGAATTGTTTTGTAATAAAACAACCAATTAGCTGCCTGCAACCATTGAACATAAACAAACATAATTAATTTAATTAAAACAGTAATAAATAATACATACCAATGACACTGTCACAGTAGACATATAAACTAAAGCAGTACCTCAACTTAATGAAATAAAATCATTTATTCTGCAAATTGGATATTTAAAAATCACTTTTACATGTCGGTTACTTACTATACTCGCCTGAATTGGCACACTCACACAGACACGCACTGTATACTGAGTATAATGCACTCTTTGTATGGGACTGTATTCCGATAATACCTTAGAAGTCTTGTTGCAGTGCGTGTCTCTGTGTGAGTGTGTCAAATCGGACGATTGTATGTAGTTAAAGTACTGCTTTAGCTTATATTTATACTGTGACACTGTTTTCGCTCCAACAATGCAGCTTGAAGAATGCCCGCATACTTCTGTAATAACTGTCCTCATGCCATGGAAAGTAACCTTCCTAAAATGGTCAAGGGCGAACTGATGGATTGAAGAATCCGGTTCTACAATTTTGGGTAGTTGACTGTCATGTTTTTTCGGTAACAGGAAATGGATGTAGGAAACCGTGTGCTTTTAGCTGGTTGGAGATATGACTTCATCTTTCTTGCGTTTTTCTGGTAAAATACGTTAGTTGCGAAGGTCAGGTTTAATGAAAAAACTGGTCCTGAACTTAATAGTACTTTCCCCCTCTCTGTAGTCACGGTTCATCTTCCGTGCGGAAGATGTCCGGTCCTTTGGAAGGTATACACGGGGACACAGGTCCAACGCGCAGAGGTCCCTTTGAGAACTTGAATCTAATATGGGGTGGGGCACCAACCGGGGACTATCCACGGCTGCACTATTGGAGTACAGTCATGGACCGTCCCAGGTGGGTGCAAGACTATTGTAAATAGTACTTTTATTATTATTTTACTTGGTCTAGTATGACCCTAGTTGCACCTGATAGGAAACACAGACAGGGTCTAAGATGGAGCACACGAATCCAAGTAACAGAGATATAGAGGGATTCCCCTAAACCCCTCTGACTCTCACATATACACGAAGAAACACAGTAGGTAAACTGCTTAGCTTAGTAAATTGCTTGACTTTAATGTGAGGATGGGCTACCATCCTCACATTAAGCTAAGATAGCTATATCTAATGGGGGATTTACACGGGTCGATTTTAGCCGAGCAGCAAGTCACCAGTCGCATCGCTTATAAAAATCAAATCGCCACCCCATTTACACTGGTCGACAAAAATCGCGTGCGACTTGTTCCTTTCTAGCGGAACAACACAGCGCAAAACACACCTCATGCGGCGAGCGATCGTCGGCGCGGGCGGTGATCTAGCCCGTCTCCACACAGGCTAGAATAGTACAAGTTTTAGTAACTTTATACTACAACGAAGTTATCTTGTTAAAAGGGATCACATAACACACATAAAAATATAGGCCATACAAAAATAAGCTCTCCCCTAAATTCCTCGTCCTAAATTCCTCCTACAATATTTCCGTCATATCCATGATCGATTCAAATATATTACAAACAATGATACGTATGTTTTCAACAAGTTCATTTGACCGAGATACACAGCTGGGTCTTTTGACGTTTGTATATAAACGTATGTTTCTATTATGAGAATGAGTTATGGTAACTCGGTTAGAGTAGGGAATTTTCTTCTTTGTGCTATTTCGGCTAAATGATGAAAAACTGACCCTAACAATAGTTAGGGTCAGTTTTTCATCATTTAGCCGAAAGACGTCCACTGCTTGAGTCCTGTGCTTCATGGCACACTTTTTTTTTCATCTTGCGAAAATCCTAGTGGATACCCCCGCCCGGAGAAGGCGAAAGGTTATGCCGGACTCTTACCGGCTAAAACCCACGGTGTTCCTTCTCCTGACCGACGGCCGGAGTCGCGGGATTCACAGCTGCATGCACTGCAACCCCGGCAGGCCTCGGTCCGCCAGCCTCTGGCGGACCTCTCCCTGCTTCTTGGCACCCTAAGCCCCGCTGTTACTTAGGCCGCTACCGTGACCAGGGCTAGCAGAGCCGCTGGGACTAGGGGCCGTTTTTTCTTTGTGCTATCCATGTTGGGGGAGGGTTTGTCGTAATCGCCGCGCTTGGCAGGCGGGTTGGCGATCGCAGCATGGTTGTTAAAGTACTCAGAGAACGCTGCTGCCCATCCTCTAGTGAATCCCTTAGTCAGTTTTTATCTAGATCGAATCTTATGGATTTTCAGCTGCAGTCTCGCAAATCTACGTAAAACTATTAAATAATATTAGAGTTTAGCCTTATGCTGATAGAAAAATCAAATATTTTGTAAGTTGCCTCCATTGACGTAGAAACACATGCACATCGGTTCAGCGCTCAAAAATGTCCGAACCGAATGTAGACTAAAACGCGAAAAAGAAGACCAATTTACGTCAATGTGTGCAGTCGCATCTTCATACGATAAAAAAGCTAAATTAGGCATTGTGATAACGACATAGGATTTAAATTAGGTTGGTATTTCTAATTTTAAATGGCGGTATGCCTAGGAGCGCGCTCTGGTGGTGTATGTAAACTCTGGACACTTTTTTTCGAGAATTTTGAACTAGACCTTTGGTCCATCTGTTTCTACGTCAATGCTTGTCTCAATAAAAAAGCTACGTTCTCAAAAATATTTACGCCATAGAACATTGAAAAAGCATTAACTCTCAAAAACGAGCCAAGATCGTTTTAATTAACAGACATTCTTGAAACACTTCAAGAAAAATACTATCTCAAATCGAAAAACAAGAGAGTTCCACGTATCGATTTATTTACAGCCGGTGATAGCTGATTATATCATTGAATGTTTTTTTTTAAAATAGATTAGACCACCCTAATGCGCGTGGGCAAGGTACAGTCTACGGCAGAGATTGCCAACCTTTCGTATGTGTACTAAAGGTTGCTCGCAACAGAATATTTTTACCACGAGATTAACGTTGTACATGTTCTGGAATAATATAAACCAGTACGAGCCACATACATAATTTATGGTATCTATTTTTATACAAGGATATTATTTACATTTTCAACCTAAATTAATACAAACTAAACGAAATCTAAAGTAAAAACAAAGAAACATTACATCCTACACTAAACTAAGAATATAAACTAAAGGAGTGCATCAAAATATTCCTCCGCATCGCTGTCCACTGGAAACGTGCCCAGAAGGCTGGCAGCGTTGCCACGTTGTATGGCAACGCTGGAATCTGGAATAATTATATCCAATATTTTATTCATTCTAAACTGAGATCGGAAGTACCTATTACTATTGCAATGGAACACAGGACGAATTTATTTTATTTTAAGTTACATCACACCTCAGAGTTTTCGATGGTTTGTGTAGTCCGCCTACCTGCACCAGACCAGCGTGGTGGACGAAGGCCTTAACCCTTCTCATTCGAAGAAGAGGCTCATGCCCAACAGTGGGACAGTAATAATTATGTTTATTTTAAGTAGCGCAACCACAATCTTTGTTTCAATTCCCTAGCCGATCAAAGTGTGATTGGGTTTTCTCTTAAAAATAATTTTCTACCAGGAATTTTCTCATATTCGGAATTTGAATTTGAGTTCATTTACCTAAACTTTTGAGGACCACATGCGTGACAGCAAGCGTCATTTGGCAAATAAATTGTCACAATATCATCATCATCTGCCTAGCCTTTTCCCAACTATGTTGGGGTCGGCTTCCAGTCGAACCGGATGCAGCTGAATATCAGTATTTTACAAAGAGCGACTGCCTATCAGACCTCCACAACCCAGTAACTGGGTAATACGATACTCTTGGTAAGACTGGTTGTCAGACTTTCTGGCTTCTGACCAGCAGTAACGACTGTCAAAGATCTACAAATGACAGCCGGGACCAACGGCTTCACGTGCTTTCCGAGGCACGGAAGAAACTCGCTATGGTAAATGGTCACCCATCCACAGACCAACCTCGGCAAGCGTGGCTTAACCCGAAAGATCGGTCTATGCGGCTGTAATTATTTAGCCACGAGCTCCTCAAATTGTCACAATATATTCCATCCAAATATTGGTCCAAAGGTTGGCGGCCCTGGTCTCTAGCGATCTTGTTTACGTTATCTCGAACTAAATTATTTCAGGGTGATACACGTGGTTCAAGTCGGGCTGTTAAGAACATCTGCTGCATTTATGTGCATGCGCATGAGTGTAGGTCTTGTAGTATACAGTTACTTTGTTTATTCAAGGTGTATCATTAATAACGCCTAAAACGTGTCTCAGATAAATATGACACATTTTAGCAAAGCAATGTATAGAATAGTGTGTGTTGTTGTCAGGGATTCAATAACAGTATTATGTTTTTATGAACCTGTTAATCAATATGAGCTGAAACTCTACTTGAAGAAATGATTCGAAAGATATT
This sequence comes from Amphipyra tragopoginis, assembly GCA_905220435.1. Classification (NCBI taxonomy): domain Eukaryota; kingdom Metazoa; phylum Arthropoda; class Insecta; order Lepidoptera; family Noctuidae; genus Amphipyra; species Amphipyra tragopoginis. The sequence continues at coordinate 4,566,750 of HG991997.1, read as the reverse complement.
CGTGCCTTGGTGTACCATTGTCTGTTGTTATATTAAATAGAGTAAATGTTCGAAAATATTATTTTGTATATTAACACGGCTATATATCAAGCTACACACTCCAGTATAAGCTGATCTCGCATTGTATAGGCCTTCCATACAATATAAAGTCAGCTTATACTGGTAATGTACAGACTGTATGTAGCACATATAGCTACTACAATCTGTGAAATTTCTTTAACAGATTTTCATCTTTATCGCAAAAGCATTAGATACAATTAAATACATTTTTCGATAGCATTTTTTTATATTATACTCATAGACCGTCTTAAAAACTCATTCAAAGTAATCAATCAGTAAAAGAGTCGCAGTTATTTGAAAAACTTAAATAAAATGTACCTCAATCTCACTTTAATTTAATCGAATCGATTGATTTTCAATCATTTCACTTAAAGTTGGACCTAAAACTTGGCTCATCGATCAATGTCAACTAGTAACATACCCTTTATACTAAAAGCAAAAGTTTAACGAGTTCAGGTATTTGATAACTTACCAAATTCAGTGTATCGCACAAGTTTTACCTAAAGGGTAAAGAGGGTTACTAAAGTACTAACCGCCGCCTATACAGGGTGTAAACGAATTCGTGTAATTCCTTAAAACCACATGATCTACTACTGGTGTAGATTGGACCCGCACGGGATTTTGCAAGATTAAAAATAAAAATCTGTTTTTTTCATACTGTAGCGGTAATTGATCATATCTAAGCCACTTAATAAGAAATCAGTCAAAAATGAAGAAAGTTTTTTTTTATTGATTTCTCATTTCTGTTCCACTCAAAAATTTATGATAGCACGGCGACACGGTTGGCAGGTAGGTACGACTAACGCGATATCGCTCTTTGCAGCCAGTTAACTATGGGCTCTAAAATGATTCAGAAATAGAAATATAAGATTTTTTCAGTTTATTTTCGGAAATACCCATTTAGGGTTAATCTGTGTCACGAGCAGATCATGCGGTTTGAAGGAATTACACGAATTAGTTTACACCCTGTATACACCTACAACATCAAGAGGATTGCAGATGCGTTGACAACCTTAGAGACTAGTTGAAAAGTCTCATGTGACTGTAATTTGACCGTCTCCCATACCCTTCAAACCGAAACACAGCAATGCTGCTTAGCGACAAAAATAGGTATGGAGATAGTCCCTGGACGTACTCTTTCACAAGTAGCTCTACTACTCTTACTTCGTAAATTGAGGCCATGAGGAACAAAGTGGACTTTTTTTTATCTTGTGTTTGTCCTCATGGATACCCTTCACGCGGGGAAGGCGAAGGCTTATACCGAACTCTTACCGGCTAAAAACCCACGGGTTCCTTCTCCTGACCCTTGGCTGGGGTTGCGGGATTCGCAGCTGCATGCACCGCAACCCCGGCAGTGGACCAAAGTGGCCTAACGGACTTTTTTTAAATTGTGTATTCTGTCACTTTTAACTACCGTATCTCATCATTACTAGAGTGATAGAGCCACAATGGCCTAAGTTTCAGTGAGTGTGGTGCCATCTATTAAAAAAATATTGAATCACTTTTAGGCCATTGTGGCTCTAGGTACTACTTTAATTATTTACGATAGCTAAAACATATAAACTCCATTAAAAAAAAAAGATCTTTGTGCCACTCTGGTCCTCGTGACCTCAATTTTACCTTTACGATATTTTAATATGACAAATTATCCTTTTACCTTTCCTATGAATGAAATGAGCCTTAAGAAAATCTCGATGTAACGTAAACAAAAGCAGTGAAATGACTCCATGATCAGTTACGATTATATTTTGCGTCTGGTGTTGATTCTAAAACGTGACAATAATAAACAGTTGGCACATACTGTGTTTTCGTTAATTCACAGACTCGTGCGTGTAGTCTGAATTTAACTATACACATAACACGACAACCTAAAATCCCTGAGTCCATTACTAAATCGCTGACATATTTGTAGTAACTTCAACTTCAAAAAACATTTATTCAAAATAGACTTGATTACTTAATTCTTTTTGAACGTCAGTGTAACAAAAAACAGCCCCCAAAAACGCCCACCCTTCACCGCTTCTTAATGTTTATGTTGTGAAGAAGAAACAGCGCAACAAACTCCCCAGCAACACAGATCTGTCTGACAAGTGAATAAATTAATTGCGTCTATACTCAACAGAGGTTATATTATTTACATTCATTAAATTATGTATATTGAGGATAATAAACAAATTATATACCTAGAACAATTCTGGATGACTACACCAAGTATCACTACATAGTTTAAAACAAAGTCGCTTCCAGCTGTCTGTCTGTCCCTATGTATGTTTAGGTCTTTAAAACTCCGCAACGGATTTTGATGCGGTTTTTTTAATAGATAGAGTGATTCAAGAGGAAGGTTTTAAGCTATAAAACGTACACGTGCAAAGCCGGGGCGGGTCGCTAGTCCACTATAAGATCTAGCAGGGTAACTCCCGGCAGCTTCGAGTTTCAATCAATCGAATTTTATTCAATTAGTGTCAATTCTTACTCTTAAAATCAATAAAAACAAAAGAGGCTCGAATTGCAATTAACGACTATCTTCGATAGCAGTTAGTTTCAATACGAACATCTACATAATCCTGCGACTTTGGCGATTCCATGTGTTTGTCACTAACTCGAATCAACCTCGATTGATTCTGAACTCGTAACTGTCGGGAGTAAGCCCCTAAAACACAATTGCAAGCAAAAATTTATAACAGTAGAATCGTAAAATACTAAGTTACTTTTACTTTTTTGCCGATGCAATTCGGATTTTAATTCACATTAGTATTGGTATATCGATACGAATGCGTAGCGACATTAAATCCCGAATACGCAAAGGAATGTACTAAGACAGCATCTACGCTTAAAATAATATCCTACCTAATATAGCCGCGAGAAATTGTCGAGTGCTAAGAGTTCATACTCCTGGCGACCTCACACAAACTACCGTGACAAAACTTACATCACGGATTTTCCCAATCTCTCAACCCAAATTCGACAAAATTCGTGACATTTCTTGTCACTGAAGTGCGGTTGACATCAGCTGATTTTGATGTCGACATCAAGGTCCTCAGAAACCATCTTCAACAGTATGTTACTAGGCCAACGAAGCGTTAAAATAAAAATACAAACCTATCGCCGTGTAGGCGTGGTGCGTGTACGCATGTAGCAATGTTGAATGTACTACGTCATCGACGAATTCCATAATTTATTTCTGTCAGTTATTTAAACGCATTGATCTAAACATGATGTAACAAAGAATTTTGTTTATAACTAAATCAAGGACGGGCTTATGTAAAAGAGACTATTTACCTGAATTATTTATTTTAGCTGGTTTTTAAAAAATCATCATCTGCCTAGCCTTTTCCCAACTATGTTGGGGTCCAACGGCTTTACGTGCTTTCCGAGGCACGGAGGAAACTCGCTATGGTAAATGGTCACCCATCCACAGACCAACTTCGGCAAGCGTGGCTTAACCCAGAAGATCGGTCTATGCGGCTGTAATTATTTAGCCACGAGCTCCTCCTTGCTCCCTCCTTCACGAGTTTGGTTTTAAAAAAATATCCTATCAAAATAATATTTAAAAATATTGTTAACTGAGTTTTTAGATAGTGCATAACATGTCCTACAAATCTGCCACGGCATTGTGACCAGTAACCTTGTATACAATATAAATCTAAACTAATATAATATAAATTTCGGAATCTTTAATTTGGATAGTTAGATATTTGTCACTTTATCACAAATAAATGGCTGAACGGATTTTAATGATTTTGGCACACAGATAGACCATGTTCTGGATTAATACATAGGATTCTTTTAATCCGGTTACATTAAGTAGTTCCTCTACTATACGCGCATAACAGCTAGTAGCCTTAAAACTCCTTCACACAATCATCGATTCTGCCTCACTCTAAAATCCAATAGTTTATATTAGTGCTCCTTGTAAACGCCTTGTTAACGTCGCCAAGATATTTACACCCTCGTCAAATCTCCAGTAATGTACCATAGACCACGAAGAATTGTATGGTCAGACTAACTGCCAAGAGCCATTAAATAAACATAACATTATGACGTAATAACTATAACAGCCCGTTGTTAACCATGATCTGCAAAAACCATAGAGAGATTAGTTACGGTTTACTCACGTGCATTTTTCGGGATTGCTCGACTAGTTTCGGGCCCTTAATTATGAGCTGATCACACGGAGAAGTCGCAAGTAGAATACGTGTGTCATCATCAACCGAAAGACGTCCACGGGGGTTGCCGTAATCGCCACGCTTGGCAGGAGGGTTGCCGATCGCAGTATGGTTGGTTGTTAAAGTAATCAGAAAACGCTGCTGCCCATCCTCTACAGAATCCCTTAATCGCCTTTGACGACACCCACGGGAAGAGATGGGGTAGTGTTATTCTTTAAGTTCGGCACGAGACCCTACTACACGTGAGTAAACCATAACTAATCATAAAAATAATGTGTCTCACGAAATGTATATTATAAAAATCTTAAAGAGAGACAATATACCAAAAGACCGATTCTATAGTTTTTATTACAACGCAAAAGCTTAACATAATCAGCCTATTACCACAGTAGACATATAAGCTAAAGCAGTACTTCAACTACCTACAATCGTCCGATTTGACACACTCACACAGACACGAACTGCGACGAGACAAATAAGGTATTTTCGGGATGCAGTTCCATACAAAAACAAAAAACGACTCAGTATACAGAGCGTGTCTGTGTGAGTGTTTCAATTCTTGAGATTATAGTAAGTTGAGGTACTGCTTTAGCTTATATGTCTACTGTGCTATTACTGTCCCATTAGAAGAGTTTAGGCTCGAGTTCACCACGCTGGCCTGGTGCAAATTGGCTACACACCCCATCGACAACTTTTTGGAACCCTATCAGGTTTCCTCACTATGTTTTCCTTCACCATTGAAGCAAGTCATAATCAAACTGCATTACATTAAGGCGGTTCGCCCACACTGAAGCACTTCGGAGCGACACGCGTCAGAACGTTTTTAGCATCACACTGAATTGTATGGAGTCGTACGGCGCGGCGCAGCGCCCACGGCTAAGGGTGCCTTTCCACCAGAGATGTGCTATGCAGCTACTCTGCGAGAATGTTAAAGTTAAGCTACGAAACTATGTGATCGATTCCACTGATGCTAAGCTATGTAGCAAAGCGAGTAAGATGTGCTATGAAATTGCGCCGCCGCAAGGTAGCTGTGCGAGGAAGATGCGCAGCTCAAGCTATGCGACGTATCGACAATAGGGAAGACATCTGCACATAGCCACACCACTTGCGACCATCCATAGCACGCATCCATAACTCGCATCCATAGCACGAATCCACAGCACGCATCCTTCCATATAAAAAATGTAGCATAATTGGAATCAGTTTCCACCAGTGCTATGCTATGTGGACCGATGAATATGATTGGTGGATATCAAACGCATCCATAGCAACGTTGCGTAGTACATTTCTGGTGGAAAAGCAGCGTAACACTCTGAAGTATGCACACGGATTTCGTCGCTCCGTCATGCGTCATCGGGGGCGAACCGCCTAACCGTTATAGCAACAGAAAAACGTTGTTAGGGTACTGTCCTTAATATTTTAAGAAATTGCAAACAGCAGTCTCACACAATAACTTCAAACAAACCGTAAAGAAATTCATCGCCGAACAGTTCAACTTTCGTTTCAAAACCGTCGCCCCAATTAGTGAGCGCCGTGTGATCTGGTTAGCTCTGCCCCACAAACAACAGGAAGAGTCGTAAAGTTTTATCGATATATGGTACGTGCCAAAACCATGGTGGTTCCAGGTACGAATATGGGAGCGAGCCAAGTCATGGTGGCGTCAGCTTCCTTAAACGAGCCGGTATGAAAGTTTACTATTATGACGGATCTAGTTACTTGTCGTCATGCTTTCCTGGTACTTGGAAATAGATTTGAATATTCTAGATCAGCAAGTACCAGAGTTATGTTGCATGGTTTCTGACATATATTAGCCCATGCCCATCGTAAAAGGTCCAAGGTTGCCTATTACGGCAATCCGTTCATTGATCTGCCCATAAATAAGGGGTGCATGAAAAGAGCCTCCACGAGTGATGATACTTAAGTACGTCCGGCGTATCCTGGGCAGTCAGCCCCGCTACCAACCTTGCTGACTGGCTAACTAATCTTTTCACGCTGGGACGAGTTATTCGCGTATAGATTGTGCTGACACTTGAGAAACTCAAATTAAAAAATAATTTATTCAAAATAGACTAGGATTACTTAGTTCTTTTTGAACGTCAATATCACAAAGGACAGCCCCCAAAAGCGCTCGCTCTTCAAGAAGAAGTACTAGAAAAATGGCCCATGTTTAGCTATACATGTCGACGGGCTGTTAAAATTGATCATTAATATTATGATGAAATATTCTGAATACGAATTCACGATCAAAAATGAACAACATTTTTATTTGAATTCGCATGTGGTTGGCACATTCTACGAAACCGTTTAATTCATGAAAAACGTATGAAATTACAGCACCAAAAAATTACAGGATGCTGCAACGATTTACAGACCCAAAGTGCTCGGATAGAAAAATAAATCGCAAGATAAACAAAACATAATTCACATACATTTACAACACCATACATAATACTTGGTGAAGGTCAAAAATACACAAACAAACAATTGTATGCATAACGAATGTCACCATTGTATCGCGATTATTTTTACATTAAAATGATGAATAGATTACGATAAGGCGGCGATTAGTTTCTTTTATATACAGCTTCTGATAATAGGTTTTTTATTACATTGTTACTGTGAACTGCAAATGTCAACTTGTGTCAAACGTATAATAGTTTATAGCTTACTCACGACTTGGTTATTGTGGAGTATACTTGCTTTTTCAACGGTTTTGCCTGCGTTAAATAACTTTTAGAGGAAGTCTGGAAGCGGCGCCGGTGGCTGAGAAGTTGTGTGGAAACCAGTTGTCATTGTATGGGCATGTGATGTCGAGGAATGAAGAACATGCCGTGAGGAAAGTTGTGAGTATGAATGTGGATGATTAAGAAAAACACATGCTGCGTCGATTCCAAACAAGTTGGGATAAGGGCAGGAGGATGATGATGATGATGAAATTATTTTCGTGGTATAACGCGGCGTCTTACGTAGGCGGTTCAAAGCGACGCGAATTGCGAAGCGATCCGATGCGGTGACACGCGAATTCAATGCGATGCGGCGGCTTTGTCCTACGAGCTCGCGAACTGCCCGCCACGCGCCGCCGTGATTCAGTAACACTGTACGGCACCGCATTCAGTTCGTGCGAAAATATCAAGCCAACTGATCGCGTCCGCTTCGCTTCGCGCCGCGCCGCACCGCACTCCACGTGCGTTTTGTCACGTAGGCTACTTCAATAGCTATCGACTGTTTGTTGTTGTCGCGTCGCATCGCGCCGCTTCGCATCGCTTCTAAATCGCTCACGTAGGATGCCGCGTAACAAAACCTAAGTAATTTGCTGGTACACTTTTGAAAAACTTTCAAAAATGGGAAAATAAGAGACAATACGCAGAAACAACCATAAATACGGAATTTTATGAAAGACTCAGATGAAAACCAACTCTACTCGTAGCAACTACGCCAAACAGTGGAATGCACTGCCTGAGTGGGTGTTCCCCAACAGCTACAATCTGGGTGTCTTCAAGTCACGAGTGAATCGGTTTCTTCATCGCAGACCGCATCATCAGGCGAGATGGCGGTCAAACGCAGGCCCATTAATAAAAATAAACCACGCTTTGAAAGCGACATCTACGAAATCATCACGTTTGTGCAAGAAGTTTCGTATCCACTGACCCAAACCACAATGGCACACGATTTGAATTTCCCAAGGGACCTATTCGATCGATTGGAGTCTATCGAAACTTTCCTATAACCTTCCACAATAGTGACTTTATGACAGAAAAATATTGAAATACATTTAACAGCCAACCCATAAAAATAGTACAAACAAACGCCCTCACATTCGCTTTCGTACTTACCTAATATTTTATTAGTCTTACTCAGTACTAGTTAGGATTACGTAATGCTTATATTTTAACACACGATGGTGATTGGTGTACATAAATTAACGTTAGGCTCAATAATGTATTGTGACTTTTATTAGCTCAGAGTCAATTATGTGGCCGTACTGAGAATTTTTATTAGATCCATTGATATTTGTTGCTAATAGTTTGCTTTAAACCTATGAGCTAATAGGTTAATTTTAGGAACCGATCCCCTTCGTATAATAAGCCTCTGTCAAGTTGAGCAGTTCTGCTACGTGGTCGTCAGAGTATTTTCAGTACGAAAGAATCATTCTGCCTAGCCTTTTCCCAACTATGTCGAGGTCAGCTTCCAGTATAACTAGATGCGGCTGAATACCATTATTTTACACGAAGTGACTGCCTAAGGTTAGACCGGTTGTCAGAAGCCCGAAAGTCTGTGCCCGATTGATGGCAATAGAAAAAAAGAAAGAAAAAATATTTATTCTTACACCCAAGCAGACGCACACGCATACATAAAACCTCAAGCGCGGTAATTATAGACACAATAGATAAGACAATTATGTGTCGTCCTGGGACGACGGGCGGTACGCAACCAATTAAAAACACAATTATTCTTAAAATTAATTAATTCTAACACAAAATGATTCCTTAAAAAACATATAATTGTCTGGTAACCCAAACACAACACAATTAAAAAATAAAACTATGACTTTTGTAATCTATGCAAGTTTGCATATTTAGTCTGTGGTGCACGGGTTACCTAGGAATATTACAATTAGTCTGTGGTGCACATACAAGGCATCTTATTTAAATCTATGTATAGGTGAAATGAGGGTGTACTCTGCCTAAACTTTCGAGGAGTACAGGCGTGTGTAAATTTTATTAAATATGTAAAAAAATGCCATATATTAAAAATAAGGGACAATACTGCATGCAAATTGTAGGTAAAGATGACAGTTGGGAAAAAGCTGATTGTTATGCGTCACCATAAACACTCAAAAATAATCTTAACTAAAAATCTGCAAACACAACGCTAAAAACCAAACACAACATGTACATTTTACGCTCTCCATCGTATCACGCTTTTCCATATATGACGTCACTAAAATGGCGCCTAAAATTCTCGAAAATCCTCCAACATGATACATCTCACATTATCTGACACACGTCACGCGTCATAAAAGCGATACATAAATGCTAGACTGATGTTTTCTTTGAAAACGTAATCAGCCCACACAGATAGCGCTTCTCTTAATACTATTTTCACGGACATTAGTCACGGGTGGCCTTCGCAATCTAATTGAAATACATAAAATTATACAGTGTTATGTGGCATGGTGCAAGGTGTGAGAAAAAGCGGTAAAATGGTAATTATGTCTACACCAGTGCGCTTTCATGTTCATCTTGCGCTTTCAACTTTATATTCCTCTTGCGTCAAGCGCATGCAATATTGATTGCCATATGACGCATGCAGCTTATCGTCTACACCGGTGCGCCTCGGTCAGTCGTCAGTTGACATACAATAGACGAATTAGCGTGCGCTAGGGGCATGCGCTTTTGTCGAACTAGTATTAAGGCATGCGCTATTGCATGCGCTATGGCCTTCACGCATGCCTCAGACGAAGACGCAAGTTGAACATGAAAGCGCACTGGTGTAGACATAGCTAAACACGGTTACCTTCATCTTTCATTGATGTTTTGTTAAAACGTTAATTTTATTTACTTCTTTCGACATTCGCTAAAGTATGACATACTAGAGATCGCTTGCGGCTTCGCCCGCGTGGTTGTCGTTTATCGCGTATTCCGTATTTTTCGGGATAAAACTAGCCTATGTCCTTTTCAAGGTCCCAGACTATATCTGTACCACGTTTCATCAAAATCAGTTCAATGGTTTAGGCGTGAAAGTGTAACAGATAAACAGAATTACTTTCGCATTTATAATGTTAGTAGGGATTATGCGGAGGGATAAGAAAGTCATGTTACCAGGAGAGTGTTAAATATGAATGTGGATGTACAACATGTTACAAAAATACCCCTAAAGCCGAAAGGGGATTAAAAGATCCCGTATAAAGAGTATATTGGCAATATATTAAAACAAAAGTAAGACCCAAAAAAAAAATTGGACAAATTGGTGGAGCGTGTAAATAGCTCCAGCCGATGGAGGGGTTTGGAGACTGAGAAAGAAGTAAAGAAAGTCCTAGTTGACGGCGGTGCGGTGCGGTGCGGCAATGTATAATTTAAATATTAAAAATATGTCAACAGAACACTGAACTCACCAGTCTCCGGAAAACTGCACTCCTGGGTGTCTGTGAAGCACTTTCACAAAAACAAAAGAAAAAAAATAGGTGCGTTCAAGAGGGCAGTAGTATGCGTTGTATGGATTCAAATTTTTCTTCTCTTGAACTGTAATGAACTGTTGCACCGAAAATTTTGACGATTCATATTACCGACGCGTGCAGCCAATCACAGGGCGCGTGGAAGGTGAAATTGTGAGACTGTGATTTAGCGCCATCTATTGGCATTTTACTGCAACGCCTAAATTCCCCAATATTGGGGTTGTGGAACAGTGTGCGCCGTCGCCGGCAGATGACATAATTATAAAATTAAAACTAAACATTGCGCGCAACCACAAATCATAAAATAAAATCATCACTGAAACGCAACCCTGAAAACATAAAAGTAAAGAGTAGACTACCCAGAAAGTTATTTACATTCTTACCTAATTTCCTCTGAGAGGTAAATGACAACAATCATATAAGACTACTTGATTAACATTTTCTTTTTTAAGGGGAATTATGTAACACGTTGTATATACAAAGTAGAGGTAGGCTAAAGAAAAGATGGATGAATTGTGTGAATGATGATATGGGTAAGAAAGAAGTGAGTCCTGAGATGATAGAGGAGAATGGAAGAGGAATATATGTTGTGACGATCCCACCTAAAGTGGGATAAGGGAAAGGAGATGATGATGATTGGCTAAAATATGTTCACATTAATAAATTCTCTGAACACTATCTTTTTTTCATGTTTCATCACAACAACCATTAAGCGCAGGTCACAACGAGGGTTCGCACTTAACACATACATTGCATAGTGGACATAAAATATGGACAGTAGACTTATGCGAACGCAGGTGATATTTCTACGAGTTTGTTAGCCTTTTTTAGTTGCGTTGCATCACGATATTTAATTTGTAGAACATGTTATTAATGTTTGTTTTTTATTATTTTCAGGTAAGCATTCCAATACGCTCAAGTCTACAGAATGGTAACGTTATAAACTTTGTTATATTAATTTTTTGTTGTGATTTTTTTCGACCTAACTAAAAGTAGGTACTAGCAATTATATTTTAATTTTAAGTTGTTATTTAACTCGGAACGGTGTTCAACATCAGTCTTACTATTATTGGGGGCCAACTAGTTTTTCCCAGTAGGCTATGTTCCCCGTTTAGCCTAACATAATCTCATGGCTGAAAAACATGGATCAATAACCTTTAATCAATTTGAAAATAAAATTTAAATTGATTTAACAATATTAAATAACTTACGTGTGTAATTACGTACTCTTAACACACAAAAGTAAAAACAAACAATGATGGCAATTCGCCCATCTTAGCAAATATTTGTTACAGTGTATCGCCATTCGCAATCTAGATAGAGTCGCTGCCAAATTATTTGAGATATTAACTGTCGTACCGCGAAGCATCAAAATGCACTTTTGAAATTGATGACATACTATACTGCACGTAACATAATCAGGTCATTGTTGTCAAAAAGCTAGGCCAGGGCCTCTTCTCACCAAGAGAAGGGTGTAGACCTGAGTCCTGGTGGACTCAGATCTAAACCCTTCTCTTGGTGGTCTGCTAGGTAGGTAGGTCTTCTAGGGTGGCCCCTGGCATGTTGGTTGACTACACACACCATCGAAAACTTTCTGGAGCTCTTTCCGGTGCGCAAAGAATACAAACACTGAAAAAAAACTGTATGTACGTGACTTTAAGTTTTTTTTTCGCCCTTTCTAATTCTCTAACTTAGAGGTTCCGCAAGAGTATAATAATAATTGATCCTAAGAAAATTGATCGATTAGCATCACAAAAATGTTGTGTGAAAACTGCCCTTTTTCTCGTACATTTTTGTACGATGCACATTTTTGTCAAATGTAATAAATAGCAAAATAGCAGAGCAAAATATTTTTGAAAAATATAGAAAGTCTCGTAAGAACGTTTTCCTGTTGCTACAGCGGTTAAGGTAGCTTGCCTTACTGCCCCATCTGAATTTGCATTATCCAAATATTATTTGACAAAACAATTTCCAAAAAGCCACACTTGCATCCTTTATCAATTTTATTTTCCGTTCCATGACATAATAGAATAGCTCAAATACCATAATGGCGCAAATACCAGAATACCACAAATACCGTAATAGGTAAAATAGCAACAGACTTCTATAAAGATTAAGCTGGGAATTCCGAAGAAATCGTTGCTGGAAATTCCATAGTAACTAGGTGCCAGCAACTTAGTTTCCGGACAGTTTTAAATAGACCTTCAAGTTTCGATTCAACCACAGTTTGAATAATACACCTTCACATTCAAAAGACAAATGTAGCTCCATCTTGACAATAGTGCCGATTCTGTTGTGTATAAACTAAACTTAATTTAGGCATAATTTAAGTAAATAAGAGCTGTCTAAAATTTCCATACAAATTTAGATGACACTTCAGAAAGTGTCGACTAAAAACACGGTGAAGTTCAAGGCGTAAACTACTTTGAAATGTCTAACTTTGTTCTTATCTATCACCGTCCTTTTCTCGCGCTGTCTGTTAGTAAAAGATAGCAATTCCCTAATTTTAGTTTAGTTGATGAACAAGAGAATTGGCACCAATAAAACACGAGCTTCAATCTGCAAAAGCAAAACAAACTCCATACCATTTGAATGAGTTCATCAACACTATCAATCAAACTATTCCATCAATGAGCGCCATCAGTAACTAATTTCCCAGTCATTATACGTTCATCTCACACTTGTACCATGAACATGTCACATTCTTGACTTGTCCGATTGAGATCAATTCAATGGTGACATCATCAGCCGGTGCTTACACAACACCTATTAGTTGGACTGCTTTTCCAATTGCTACTGTGAGGCCATATTCATACGCAATGTACTTGGTATTATTTGCCTTTGATGGCTATCGTTAATTCGATTTTTATAGGACTGGTAGATTTGATAACCTTCGCTTGGATTTTGAAGAGCTTAATAATTTTGCTTGTCCTATGGATTTTCTAAATGCAATTTTAGTTGAAAATCATTTCTTAATGTTCGGCATTGAAACCCTTCACGTTATATCAGTTGTAGTTTGCTCTTCCCTTTTGGTCGTTTTAATAGCTTTCGAGGCTCAACAAATAGCTAAGCTGTTAAGTGTCTTTAATTTTATTCTACTTTACAACCCTAACTAGTTATTGTATATTAATGTTCAAATAGTTATACAAAAACAGCATTACCATTATTTGGGTTTCAGTCATTTGTGTTGTTTCAGTCGCATGTTTCAACATTTTGAGTCATTCGGGTCGTGTAAACTGCAACTGTATAAATAATATGAGCTAATTTAAAATAATTTACAGTCATAACATAGCCACTTACACAAAAGTTTAATATGTCGCCTAGAAACAGTCGTCCTGAAAATCAAATAATCTATACTCTATTTATATTTATAACATTATAACTTTCGTGAGACACGTTCATATTTATTTACGGGATTGTCCGACTAGTTTCAGACCCAAACGGAGCCATTAATTATAACCTCGCCACGTGTTGAGCAATGTTTGCTTCCACGCTTCCCTGTCAGCCATCATCTCATCATTTACTCATTTTTCCTTCATATCCTCACTCCACATACAATCCATCCATCTTTTCTTTGGTCTCCCTGTCAGCCTCCATCAACATTCATATAAAAAATATAATGAATGAAAAGATAGTAATGTGACAGCTCTTAGCCTATCGACATTAAATTATTCAATCGATTGCACTATCAGAAGATAGGAACCGCAGGGTTTTCCCTGCTGTATTCTCTGTAGATATATTCATAATAGAAATACTTAACAGAATTCGCTACCGATCTACACAAAATGTATAATCTCGATGAAAATCGAGCAACTTCAAAATAATCATGATATCGTACGAAAACAATGGAATGTACAGTAAACGTTCATAAGTGCATTGGCACGCTAAGGTTTGTATTGCTGTGAACACACGCGGTGCAGTCCGTATGTTTGTATGTGTAAGTGGTGTCTCGATACAGTACGCATACCACAGCCACAGAGTTCACACACTGACATCGCGTCGCACTACACGAAACAAAAATATATTTCCGTCGCTTTTGTTATACACGCAGCATACGCATGATCTTGCTTGGTCGGTTCATAGGATTGCTAAAATTCAAATGAAATTATTAGGCACCGATAGCGGTAAGCGTAAAGCGTCGGAATTAGGTGCGTGTCGGTTTAAGTTCTGATCTCCTGATGCATTTTTTGTCAATGTTTTATTTTTGTTTGCAACAATAATATTTACCTAGGTGATAGTATTGCTATCTTTTTATTATTGTTATTGCATTAAAGGGTTGAGAATAAAAAATGCGTGTTATGTGATAAGTGATAACAAAACAAAAATGTTTATTGTTTATTCATTTTAATTAATTAATTACATAAAGTTAAAAAACTGCTACAATTATTATATAATATATATTTATATAAATAAATAAACTTCTAGTTAAAACAGTTTATTTTCTCATAAAGAACGATTCATTGAAGTAAAGTAGCTAATCAGTGAACTATGACAATCAGGCTTAAAATATTGTATCTTAGTATTAAAACAATATTGTGTTTTAAATAGTGGGTACTCTAATAAACCACAACTAGCAAATCTACGCAAATCTACCCACGTAAATATATCCAGTGCGGACTCGTTGTCACAATACAATTAAATTACACAGTAATACTACTTTTATTTTACTGCGTGTGATCTCAAACCTCAAAGTTAACAAATCTTATTCATTAGGACTTATTGAGGTTATAGCTTAAGTATTCTTTTTCTTTACGAAAAGAAGATTGAAACTAAACCTCACATTTTAATCCATAAATAATCACGGAAAATATAATATTCATATTTAATAATTTTATAATAAAACATTTAATATTTTGTGTATCCCCCATTATTCTTGATACAGTCAAGAAGACGTTGACGCATGGAGCCTATGAGATTAAAACATATTTCTGTTCCTCTTATATTTTCCCATATCTCCATGCAATGTGATTTTAACTGCTCAAGACACCTCTCGTCCCGTGCTTCCCATCTTTGCACCATCAAACCCCATAGATTTTCTACAGGGTTGAGGTCAGGAGATCGGGCTGGCCATGGAATGACAGTTATCTCCGGGTGTCTGAGAAACCACTCACGCACAGTGCCCGCCCGGTGAATTGGACAATTATCCTGGACAAAAGATATCTCCATAATCTCTTCAGCTGGATAAACGTTACGCACAGTAGGTAGCATGACGTCATTTAATACTTCCATTATAAGTGACGCTATTGGCGCGTGGAGGAATAAATACAAGTTCCCCTGGCCCTGCTGCACTCATCCATCCCCACATATTGACCGTGATTCGCCCTGATTCCGTGTTAGGAACTATGTTTTTTTCACACCAGCGTGTATTATCTTTACGCCATAAATGAAGTCTTCCCTTTTGGCTCGATTTAAACGTTTTTTCATCTGTGAATATAGTAGTGGCCCAGTCGAAGTCTAAATATTCTTGTGCGAAACGTAAACGTTTTTGTTTATGTTTTTCCGTTAAAAAGGGTTTTTTAGCTGGTCTTCGGTGATGCAAACCTTCAGCGTGGAGTGCACGGCGAACAGTCAGTAATGATGTGTCGAATACTTCAGCAAAATGTCTCGTTGGTATGAAACCACTTCTTTCATATTCATTCATCATGTGACGTCGCTGCGCCTCTTTAATAAGCACCGGCCTTCCACTTCGCTCCCGACTAGCAAGGCTTCCCTCCTCCTCATATCTCCTAACCCACCGACTCACAGTATTTCTCTAAAACAAAAAAAGGAATACTGTTAGGCATCCATAAGCAAAATACTAAAACTGATTAGTTTGCTATTAATAATTTAGAAACACAACACTATTAAAAATAAAATTATTACACATATTATTGTTATTCATCATTCATTAATCCAAATAAATAAACTTTAAAGTTATTTATTATCTTTTTCTTTTGTAACATCATGATTTTAAAACTTTATTTAAAAAAATATTAAAATAAATGATCGAATATAGTTATCTTTGATAATCTTTGATGGCCCTTAGTTTGTTATCCAATAAAATAATTAAATCATAACACTCACACTCAGTCCGGTTTCATTGGATATTTGTGTTATATTGCATCCACTTTTACGCAGTGCAATAATATTCGCCCTCGCTTCGATATTTATATTTGCCTGCATATTGAAAATATTTAAACTTTAATAGATTCACGCGTCACAAACCAACAATAACACCCAACCAACAACGTTCTATTCGATTTAGTTGGATGAGTCGTAACTGCGTCTGTCTACCTTACAGAAATCGAAATTATTTATTTAGTTTTCTGTGGTCTACCTACTAACTTTGCTACACAAGACGAAAGAGACAACAACTAATCATTATCGAACTACTACGAGTAATTACTAAAACTACAAAAAGTCACCCCGCACGTGAGGTCTGAACCAACGGATCGCCATGATACGTAGCTGAATGCGTTAACCGCTAAGCCAGGATGCTATCTGTTAAAATAATTGAAATTATGAACTACAATCAGTTGTAGACAATATTGAGTGTGTGTGCCTATAGTATAGAAATTACTAATTAAAGAAGGTCGTAAGTCAAACAAAAGTGTCAGTCTATTGCTTTGTGAGATTGCTAATGGACTTATGAACGCTACTGTACAAGTAGCACCAGGCCAGCGTATAGGACTAAAGCCTATAGTAAAGTTTAGCATAATGAAAAATAATCATAATCTTAAACACCAAATAACTTATAATATTCTACTAATCACAAACATTCCACAGTGTCCGGTGACGTCACCACACACCTCACTGATTGCACAGATGTGCGCCGGCGCACCGTGCCGACCCACATTCGCGACATTGGACCTATCCGATGAACGATTGTGTACACTACCACCATTGTATTAAGTTTTTGTTGAGAGAACGCAGATGTCATGTTATATTTCATTTTAGTGTTTAAATTATGATAAATTTTGAAAGGTGCTGTTTCAATATTACGTAAAAAGACGTATATTGATATTTTATGTCATAGCAGTATAATCTAAAACTGAAATTTAAAATACAGTTTCCAATACCTAGCTAACAATTTCCAAATTCCATTAATATCGGTTTTGCTACCGAATTCTCTGATGTAATCCTTTAATCATCTCTAACGAAACTGTCTATCAAATTCTCTACGGTTTCAATAATATTTTATTTGTTACCCTACTCATAAAACTAATTCTGTAAGCGGTCATTACCCTTATCCTTAATATATTTATGATCACTATTAAGACATTTATTAACCTGTTTGAATTAAAATAGATATCGAATTATATCTCAACACTCCTTATTGTTTTCTTTCTCTTTCTTTCTCATAGAAAAGTATTATGTTCATCTCTTTTATGTCTGGAATTAATGTGGTATTTAATTTCAATATTGGCTCTCGTCAATTCTCAGTCGTTAAGTGGTCTATAAAATTGATCGGTCATTATATTTAGATAATGCTATGTTAGAAGACTTTATTGTTTTCCAGTGTTTGTTTTTCTTGTTTTTTTGGGTACCTACTAACTTTGGATCTATTTTTGTTTCTTGAATGAGTCGGTTTTTCCAGGCCAAATTAGTTTTGAATTACCATGTTTATTGAGCGGAAGCTACTGTTTTTGTGGCACTTGGGTACAAATAACCTAATGGCGCCTATGCATTACGCTCAGCATTGGATTTACTTCTATGTCCAGCTTCATAGGTATTAATAATTGATTCTCTAAAACCATTTTCGTGGACTTCATCAAAATGAATGTGTGACAGGACGTCCAATATGTCGAAAAAAAAACTCAGCGTATTCGAGAGACTTGATTTAACTAACAGAAGCATTTTGTCATTTCTAAATTACCATAAAAGTCGTGTATGTACAAAACTTGTTAACTATTACATAAAGCACCAATAAATATAATAAATTGGCTAAACGAATATTATTGACATTTTATTGCTTCTGCAGACGTCTGCAATGAATACGACCTCGCCCTGTCACAGAGCTTAAACTAAATAAAAATAATATCTGGGCCAGCTTACGGTTAAGTCAATTGCACCCAATATCTAATTTTATTCAGCCAAGGTTTGCTGATGAAGTGCGAAGGCCGAAGCTTAAGGATATGAGTCATGTCGGTATATGTGAATGAAATATGGAATAGCAGTTGACTTTAATTTATAAGTTCATGAAGGGCCTATAAATCGTGTTCTTCTGCCAGGCGTTAATAATCCTCACTTGCCAAGGCCCGCCTATGATCACAGGCATACATATTGTGAATTAAATGGAAGCACTTCTCAATGGACCTATAGATCTGGACAGATTCTGAAAGATTTGAGCAAATCCTGAAGATATAACATAGATAAAGCAACTTACCGAACGCTTATAAAGGGTAACTAGGCCACACATTCAAATAAAAAAATAGCCAATAGTTAATTACAGAACATCCTATGACTAATGCAGTAGCGAAGAGCGCGCACATACTTAATTTCAAGTATCCCCCCTATCATACATCAATGTACTACTTCTTTTTACCTATCTGCCCCTTGTAACAGTTCGGGAAAAGGCTAAAATAGAGACGATAATGACTAAGGACTACTTTTGGAAACCTTATTCTCTAAATCACTTCACAGCTCAGTCGCTTTTTTTGCAGCGCCCAATGAACTGAAAGCATCACTTCGAATTAAAGCTGAACTAATTGAAGCCAAACTTATTATAAAAACAAAACCTATCTAGACTAGTATATCGCGTTAGTCAGCGACAGTGAATGCAGTGCTAACTGAGGACTCGTTAACAGGTTTTCTTACATCTCAATCGAATGACGTGTTGCTTCTAAGTTCTAACAATAGAATGCATTCGCAAGGCTGAGAGGAATGCTTGTATAATATATGAGAATGAACTTCTATGTATAATGAGAAAAATGTTTTCTAACTGTCGTATGTGGATTACTACGACGACAAGACATACAGTGCTTGTTTGTTAGTGTACGCTCTATGTTCTGCTTAGCCTTTTCTTTCAACTTCCTTCTTCCTTCCTTCTTTCCTTTCCTTCCTTCCTTCTTTTCAACTTTCTGTCTAATCAGATGCGGCTGAATACCAGTATTTACCCGGAGCGACTGCCATCATACCTCCGCAACCCGCAACTGGGCAATGCCGATATTCTAAGTTGTTGGCGTTATTGGTGTACGTTCAATATCAGTTACGATTAGACCTTTACAAAGTATTAATTGGACTTCTGATGACATCTTACTTCATCAAAATTGTAAAAGCTGAACTTTTTCTTCTAGAATTTGATCTTTTTTACATGTAAACTAGCTTTTGCCTACAGCTTCGCTCGCGTTAATTAAGTTCAAAAAAACTCCTAACACACTACTAAAATTTCTATAATAATATAATTCAATCGTGATTCGAAAGACACGTGGCGCCATCTATGAACGTTATTGTTGTTTTCCTCGAGGATAGTACTTTTTTTCAGGATAAAAGGTACCCTATGTCCGTTTCTGTACACCTGACAACGTATATGCAAAATTTCAGGATGATCGGTTCAGTGGTTCAGGCGTGAAAATGTAACAAACAAACAAACTTACTTTCGCATTTATAATATTAGTTAAGATCTCGCGTCATTGAGAAATGCCTACGTTAGGCAAACTCACTTGCTTCGACGAGGATCGTTAAAAAGCTGATCTATAAATGTTATATTAAATGATACGTAGATAACATTTCAGCAGGCACATACATCAGGTTAAATATTATATCATCCAAGAACTCCCTATTAATTTTCCACCGACAATTTTAATATAAGTATTAAAACCGAGTTTCTAATACATTCTGCGAACCAGTGAACCTTGATCACATATATTATGAAGTTTATTGGGCTATTAAACTTATATATATAGTAAGTTGCTCAATGCGTCTGCTACAAGATGCAAATACTAGTTACAAATGAGAAACAGACAAACTGACTAGACTGCGTGTGGTACAAGTTATAAGATATTTTAATTTTAACGAGACAAGAAAGCTCAATTACATAAAATGTAAAAGATAGAATATCAACAGCATACAATATGAGTCACGATTAATAATTAAACTAACAAAATTACCCCGAGCCCTTTTTAAATACATGTAATGGTAATAGCTGAAAGTCTGTTAGACAATTTATAGTCAACCAAGCAAAACAATTTCGAATTTCTCATTTCCATATTACTTTCAAGTAATTATAAATAAGCGAAAATTTGCAACATGAATTGTAACTACATTACATAAGTTCTTCCTCACTCTCCATTCGCATAAACTTCCCACTTCAATATATGTGCATCGTAGACGTAGCTTTTAACACGTCACTACAAATCTTATGCTTTACACTGATTCTGAGAAGCGACGCATGCACGCCAGCACACAATGACCGATGGCATTGGCACGCTATCCAGCTTAAATGTCTGAATTGTTGCACTGATAGTGACAGTGCTCCGTGGCGGCTATTCGTGGCCCACCCAGATATAACCACGTCAGGTGTTCCGAAGTAAAGGATGAGGATTTGTTTTACATGCTGATTTCGAAATGACTTCGAAGAATCATCTATTTGCTTGTCGTACCACGTGTTTCAGAGAAAGTGATGCATTGATTAACAACCAAAATATTTATAATGGCAGAATATTATCTATGTGGCTGATAGATAACCGAGTAAATCAAACGCAATATTGCAAGAATCTGCAAAAATAGAAATTATGAATTCAAAAACAGTTACCAAGAAAGTCCTTGATACGGTGAATCCAAAAAAAGGTGTTTTAAAAATTTCGAAATAAGAAATAACTTAGACCGGATAATCGCCCACAAACCCTGTCAGTTGAATTTAATAATAAATAGCATTACATAATATCTATCATTCTCAATTAATAAACACCCACCAGCAACAGGTACCGACAAAAAAGAAAGAAATAAATATAGATTTAATAATCATATACGAGTATGAATCAATAAATCATACGCATCATACGGAAGCTTTAGAACGTTATGTTGTTATTAATTGGGACTAAATATAACGTTTAGTTAGCCATTGATTTATTTTAACTTGGGTACGTTCACCTATGTCTTGATTTGTATGTGATTTTATAGTCGCTTCTTTAAATAGCTCTGGTTGTTGATCGTAAATTCTTTTCTAAGGTGGGTTCTCTTTTTTGTAAAAGAAAATTTATCTTAAACTTATTTGTATTATTTCACTTTATGTTTCCTATGCGCCTTACCTTAATCATTTTATTATCATAAGTAGTCTGCATCATCTACTGGTAAGTTCCGACTTTCTTATTTTTGTGACCTCCAGAGTTCACAAAAGGTCTTCCCACTGGTTTACCTACAGTTACTTCTTCCATCTCTTCAATGGAAATTGCATGTGCTGAAATATTTATGTCTTCAACGTCTGTTCGCCGATCTATATTTAAGTTTCTACGCAATTCTTAATAAGCATATCATCGCTCAATTTTCATTCGTCATCTATCAAGGCTATCTAGTTGATTGCATTCTCATTAGTTTCAATTAAAATTTTCACACAATCTTAATTCAATATGAATTAGTTCGTTTAACTTGAGTCAAGTGAAGTGATATTTCACTCGGACTGCAGTAAATCAATTAAGCATTACTGCGTCAAGTAACGCGTCAATTAAAGCGTTGATAATTAACTGTCAAGCCAGTAACGCTTTATAATGATGCACAATTTCACGCTACGTCATAATTAAGGATACAAAAATATGACGTCATAATTATGAGTTTGAATTTGACAGTTGTTGATAGGTTGAAAGCTTTTGTTATAGAATGTTGAGAGTTGTTATTTTAGAATAAATGAATGCCGAAAAATGCACCATGGGCCATAATTAAAAAGCCTGATTAATATTCAATATTGCTGCTTTATAAAAATGGGCCCCTTATTTATCTTAATTTACTGTTTTCCATGTAAGTCTATCCAGATCACCGTCAATGTAAAAATTAGCTCCAAAATTAAAATTAAAATGAATAAAATAGTAAAATATTAACCTGTAACTGTCCCACTGCTGGGCAAAGGCCTCTTCTAAAACGGAGAAGGTACCGTGGAATGGGGTTACTTTGATTCACGGGGTGACTTTGATAAAAACTTAATAATTTTTTAAAACCGAAATTTCTCCTTTTCTAAACGCAAGCGTACGATTTTAATTCTTGGGTGTGCATCACTGAATGTCACTGTTTGTCAATGCCCAAGCGCTGCACGTACAAACGGATCGATATTGGAGATTTTCATAAAAAACTGTGAGTATTGCATTTCAACTATTTCAAAGGCTTAAATAACTTTACGGGTACCGGATTGGATATGAAAGGTGCTAGAAAAAATGTTAGTTTATGTTGATAAGTGTTTACTTAGCTTGAGAAAGACGTCATGCTTTGTATTCTAACCTCAAAAATTTCGTTCACTGGCGGTTTTTCTTTTTTGCGGGGTGTCATTGATCATAGGCATGGGGTTTCTTTGATCATTGTTCAATCTCACCCAAACCTAGCAATTTTGCTGTTTCTGCCATTTTTAACATAAACTATCAATATGTTTTCAATGATGACTGCTTTATATACTTTTTTTTACTTTCAGCGCTCTGCCAAGTACCCATACAAAGCGTCCAGACGCTCGCGCCTATCGAAATTTTAATGATGAGGTGTTGGAGCGAGCTGTAACAGCTGTTGCAGAAGATCTTATGGTTTTCAATAAGTACCATGGAGTATAATAAAGAATTGATAATAAAATTGTTTTTTTTTTTAAAAGTTATTTTTATTGCCTTGATCAATGTCACCCCCAAACTCTTAAAAATGTAATAACTTTTTTTGCACTTGACCGATTTTTTTCGTTCTTTAGAAAAAGTGTCGCTTAAAAGGGTTACTTTTAGTTTCCGTGAAAAAAATAGGGGGTATCAAAGTAACCCCACTTACGGTTTAACATTGATCACTCACATTTATATTTTTCTTCGACATATTAGTCATTAAAAAATAAATCTAATTCATTGTATCGATTGTACAGTAAAAACCGATATTCTGATTTTTTTTTCGTTTTTTTTTCGTTTATATTTTAGAAAATATGGCCATTTGAATTTCGAAATTGATCAATGAAACCCCATTCCACGGTACGAACATTGACCGCCACGCTTGCTCACTGCGGATTGGCGATTTCAGACCATTATTAAGTCTAGGCTTCCCCAAGATGTTTTCCTTCACCGTATGTCATCTTAGATTAACTAAGAAAGTACATATGAAATTGAAAAAATCACCTTAGTACTTGCCTTATGAAAAAAACAATTTATATTAAGTACGAACAAAACGAAAGCGTTTATCAAAATAACAAAAATCAACACGAATTATTGTAATAGCGTAACTAATCCGACACTAAAGCCAAATAAAGAAAACATTCATTGATTAAAATATATCGGATCGTAGTTGCTAAGAGCATAAATATAGATACAAGAAATAAAACCAACCGCAATGATCGCTGAGAAATTGATTTTGTTTCCATGCGAGTGATTAATGTGCTCAAGGCATGAGAGAGCAGCGATGACGTGAAAAGGGAGGAGAAAGACAGATTAAAGAATTTATTTATTAATTTAAAGGTATATTAACAATATACATACAATACGTTTTTCAAATCATGCATCAGGATAGAGGTTCTACTTTTGCAAAAAAGTATTTTTTCAGGAGAAGCATTTAAAGACTCTAGTATCGTATAAAATGATGACACTACCCGATTTTCCACACCGACACTTACGCCAACCAGTGTACCAATCCATGTGACATGATCGCACCAAGTGCAGAGGTACTTTAGGCCACATAATAAATACTAAGGTCGTTTTTCGAAATATTGCAAAAGTGACAGTGTTGCACCGGGGGGGTGCGATATGTATATCAATTACAAATGTACACAACGTTTACTGCAGATGATACTGTAAGATGAGTTAATTGTTATTCTATCACTTAAAATAAGAACGAGTTAACATTAAAATTAAAATTACGTATAAGAAGTTAAAATTAAAATTACATAATATATTAAAATAAATAATTAAGTTAAAATTACAAAATTAAAATTACATTAATTATTATTGCCTTTACAAATACGATCTCTGCTAACTTTATATTTTAATACTAATACTTAAATTGTTAATAGTGATGTATGTTAAATTTTTTTAAGACATTAATTTAAGATTAGAGCATAGCTCATTAAGTTTTGTTTAATGCAAAGTTGTGGGATACTAGCGCGTGAAATGATTTGAAACTTGATTTTTCTTATATTTCTTTATTTTAATTTGCTTCGACAGAAAAACTCGCCTTCAATTCGCGGTTGATTGACGGACCTGTCAAGTGTTGCTATCTCAACCAAAAACTATAGTTCAACAGGTAAACCAAAAAAAATAAACAAATTAAAATAAAACCTTCTACGGACTAACTTAATATTATACCACAATTTAAAATTAGGATTAAGATATATTTTGCGTGCAGTTCAGTATACTATAAAATACATCTTTCTGAGCGCTTAAAATAAAACTTATCTAAAGCTATTTTGACTAACGAAATATGTAGAAAACAAAATAAGTATAATTCCTTTCCTAATTGAATTCGCTTTTCGCGTCTATCTGTTTGTCCTCTTACTTCTAAACTACTCAATCAATTTTGGTGCGGTTTTCATCTCAAGTTAGGTAATTTCTTCAGGAAGGTTTTAAGCTTTAAAACATATCCGAGAGACGCCGGAGCAGATCGCTAGTTCATAAATAATAGAATACAGTCTTTATTGATTTCAAAAAAGCTTGTAGTATTTTACCCGCTGTCCGCCTACAGCGTGCACCAACTATCGTTATGCAATTACAGCCGATAGATTCGACCGTGATCTTGATCTCGTTCGATTCGATTACACTGTCAATGACGATCACATGTCCGATTCGATCAATCGATTCTTATTGCTTATTTATCGGACCATTGTTCGGTGTGTCATTATTCGATGACTGTCTATCGATGTTTTGAAATGTTCTCGGATATGTGGTGAATCGATTATTTCTGGCTCGTGCGGTATTTTTGTAATTATTTTTGATGTATGAGAAGATGGCGCCACACGTGTTATGAGAGTAACCTTACGGCGTTTGCTTCAGATTTCACTACTAATTTAACTTTTATGATTATTGTATGTTTTTATTAGTGAAAGTTGAAAGGTATGACTTGTGTATTTTGATAAAACTAATTCATATGTACTGTTAGGGTGGAAAGTATACTAACGAAACATGCAATTGATATAATATTACAACTCGGATTTCACAGTAATTAATACTTTTGCTAAAATTTCGGCGGGAAACGCCACCGTCAGTCAGGTACTCACGTTGCCATTTTGTGGGGATTTCCCCAAAATGCGGGGAATTTCAAATTAATTAGGTAATCTGTGGGAAGCGCATTATGCGGGAAGAAAGCGAGGATTTTAAAATTGTACCTTTATGACACTATGTATCTAAGCATCCACTTAAAAATGTTCATCAAGCCTGTTCATTATGCACACATTTTGGCAGTAGATTTTACAGTTTATTTTATAGCAGCATTATTGGCAGCCATTAGATAATCACGGGAGTCCCGTTTATTATTTAGCCGTGTGGCAAGGATAGTAGGTACTATACGGAAACGTTTAGAGATAATCTATAATAGTTTGATTTGACAACTTTCATAATTAGGATCTACATAAAATGTTTGTAGGTGTGAAATAGTAAGTTGTTGATTTGTATCAAAATTTGTTTAATTTTTTTATTCAAATGTGTGGGTAATTTAGGGTTTCCAAATTTTCCTCTCCCCTTTAGGGATTTTAACCGAGGTTTGTGGGTAATTTAGGACATTAGCATTGGCAAGCACAGCTGCCAATGGACCGCGACTAGTGTTGTCCCGTAGCCGCTAAGGATGGAACGCATCGTAGAAAAACCGCTCATGTTTATGAAAGTTAAGATCCTACCTGACCGTGATCTTGCCTCATCTCATTTCGCATGCCTCCATTGACAATGTATCATCTATTGTCTGTCCCGCATTATCATGTAAAATTCACTATTAAAATTCACCGTACTGACATATGAGGGTATGCAGATAGAATTGTAAACGGAAATGTGGTACTAATGTAGGTACGGTGCGTACCAATGTATTGCACAAGATGTTCTTAGAGATGGAGTCAGATTTCTAAAACGTTTCTAAAACACGTAACCCACCACTTGTAAGGTTGAAACAGCTAATTTCGAATTCATCATCAATTTATGTCCATTATTGTCCCACTGCTGGGCACGGGCCTCTTCTCATAATGAGAAGGGTTTAGGCCGTAGTCCACGATGGCCTGGTGCGGGCGGACTACACACACCATCGAGTAATTTTTGAAGTCCTCTCAGATATGCAGGTTTTCTCACGATGTTTTTTCCTTCACAGTTAACGCAAGTTATGATCAAATTCTGATCAGCACATTTCTAATTACTAACAGAAATATTTTGCAAAACACATTATTTTAATGCTTTACATTGTTTGATTGTGATTTAAAATCTAAAGCTCCGGTTTGCCTTAAAGCCGGTTCCTACTCGTATCTACAAAACCGAATTGTTTAGTTTACTGGTGATTTCACTCGCATCCTAGGTGAACTTCTTCATGTACCTGGATAAAAAGTATCCTATGTGTTAATCTAGGATATGGTTTATCTGTATGCCAAATTTCATTCAAATCCGTTTAACCGTTTATGCGTAATTGAGTAACAAACATCCATCCATCTTCACAAACTTTCACATTTATAAAATTACTATGATAACGATAAGAACCGAATTTATGGAGATGTTGATGTTGTTAGAACTATACCAAATGTAACACTTATGCAGCATCAAAATAATGATAGCACAATAAAACCAACTGTTACTTACAATCATACACTATAATAAGTACCATACATAGCCAACTCAAATGATATACAAAAGAAATTATTTCTTGCGCCACCATCAATTTTCCTCAATCATTCTTATAGATTGCACCACAGTTTCTTCAGCTTATAAATATTCATTACAATTTAATACCAAAACTGTTCCTATTTACATGACAACCATAGCTGTCTATCACTCTGCTATCACAATAGAGTCTGTGAGTGATAATACTCAAACGTATGTCACTTTAGACATGATGTTCGTGTAATCCGAGATTACAAGCGGCTGAAACTTACCAAGCTACATTCGTCCACAGAAAATAATAACACAGGAATTTGGGCCTTATTTTGAAGGATATAGGGATGATAGAGAACGGTGTTGATCGCAAAATAAGTTTGTAAAAATGCGCATTAAGGTGTAATTCGATGATCAGGCATTGAGTGAAGAGTTGTTTTTTTTTTGAAGAAATTTGAAGTTTGTAGTATTTTAAATATCTCAATATACGAGCTATAGGGAGGTATTGTATGGGATTGCATAGCTTTGAATTCTGTAAGCGTTCATATGGATGAATATGATGTAAATAAGCACCAACATTCCTATTGA
Source organism: Amphipyra tragopoginis (assembly GCA_905220435.1). Lineage (NCBI taxonomy): Eukaryota > Metazoa > Arthropoda > Insecta > Lepidoptera > Noctuidae > Amphipyra > Amphipyra tragopoginis. The sequence continues at coordinate 4,538,848 of HG991997.1, read as the reverse complement.
CCCCCACGAATCTGCCTCTCAGTACTTTTTAAGTCTTCTTATGAATCGTATTAAAATATAGAAATAAATATTTGATGTGAACGAGAAAGATATAGACTACTTTTTAAACTTTGATGCAAAACACCTTAACTTTGTCTAAAATAATATTATTTTTTACGCAGACAAAACCACAATTAAATATAGTAGGTGATAAAGCTATATACGTGTTCTGATTGCAGTCAATCATTTAGAGAGAACAATTGGTGCCAGCGTACAACAGATATGCCTAAGTCATTGCGAGATGCTCTAAATTGATACTGTAACGTCTATGTGTCTGAACGAAGATACTGAACTACAATGTGACCCATTGAGATTTTAATGGAAACTAGAGAGATACTAGACAGCTTTTATGGTAGGAAACTGGACAGTTGACAGAAAAAGTAACCAGTGAAGGTGGAGTCAAAGAGAAAAAGCAAACTTTATAACATGTAGAAAGAAGAAGGGGGAAAATGATTGGTGACTTACTGCGACACCACAGCTTTATAACCAACATCGTAGAAGAAAAATTAGAGGCAAAAAAAGGAAAGCACACAGACCAATTGAAGGAAAAGACGGAAGTGATAATATACAGAGAAGTTAAGGAATTGGCTCTGGATAAAGAAAGATGGAGATTACTACACCGACAAGTGCTCACCACTTAAATTATAGATAGATGAATGCGAATCAGAAGTTGTCAATTCAGTCTAAATTTAAGGGAACTAAAGTCACGATTTCCATTTATGGAATACAAATAATATATCTATGTCTCGACTGAACTGGACACCAAGCGGACATAAACAGATATATCGGTACCTGTTCCTGGTAACCTGTTCCCACTTGGAGAAAGTGCACTTATCCTTAGTATGGACGTAAAACAAACTATCGTTCGAAATGTACAAAGATTCTTCTCACTCAAAGCGAGATCTGTCTCTGCCTTGGTACATATCTTTAAATAGACTTGCGCGACCTCAAAATCGGTTAATGTCAAGTAGATGTTAATGTCCTATTCGCAAACTTAGATATACATCTAAAGAACTAGGTGACACGTAAACTCCGACTTTAAACTCTAAGTAGTAAGATTCAGATGACGAGTCACTGGTAATAAACCTAGGAGGTACATAATAGTATTTTAATTTAGACTTCTGAATAAAACATTCAAGATCTAGATTTGCCGTGACATCAGCTGTCTCCAATGAAATATGTGGTTTGTTCGAAAGAGAATTAGGTCCATTAAAAGGTCTAAAACTTAACATTTACTAATGCAGCTATATTTTACTCACTGTACTTAATGGGACACTGTTACTAGACAAGAGCCGGTCTTCTAATATAAACAATAACTTTAACACTATCAAGGAATATTATCAGTATAATAATTTAATCCTACTGAATTTATAGTAGGAGAACCAGTAAAGTTTACCGAACTAGCTTTGTTGGCTTTAGATGCAGCAGTGTAACTTGTACTACATTTCATACAACATTAGAGAAGTGGCCCACCAACTACCGAGGCACGAATATCTTTTATGAACCATTTCTTCAAGTAGAGTTTCAGCTCTAAAAGCAAAAGCATTATACTGTGTTAAATCACTGCTGGAAGCAAACATATTGCTTATTTCGATACATTTCCTTACTAAAATGGGTCTTATTAGTCTAATATTATATCCAAGTTAATTAGAGTATGCTGCCAATATTGGTGCTGGTAAAAACATATCCAATCCTATGAGACAGAAGACCAAAGAAATCCCTCGTATATCTAAAAGAATGGCTGCCAATACAACAAACTTTCAACGTAGATAATACAATAAACCCAACCCTATGGCGCAATCCATAATCAAATACCACTAATCCACCTTGATATAAGATCATAGGCTAGACGTAATTATCATCTCATTACCATATCCTCGTTGTGTCTCGAAATCAATAGGAAAATGAGGTCATCATAGTCAATTGGACAGGACGAGCTCGCAAATTGAGTGTGTAATAGGGCAAGCTCATTGAAAACTGGACGCAATGTCAAGAATTGTGTGGTGGTTGTTATGAGCGACCAGCGAATATGGATGAAATCGTTTGTTCTTTTTGTTGGTCTTGACTCTTGATTACCTTGTGATGTTTCACTATTTTAAAAGAAGGAATCTTTGAAAGAAATATCCTTATTATAATCCAAATTATAACGCGCCAAATTTTATACTGTTACAGACTAAATCCGATACGCTGCTGTTGTCAGAAATGCGTTGAAAACTAAAACACGTAAACTGTGTGTCAACATTGTCAATCTCTTTGATTAAAAATCACACGTTATGTGACATTCAGACTATAAAGGCATTCTTTATTGAGCGATCATCAGATCATCAAAACAAACACCGCATTATCGCTCTTTACAAACTAATTTAACTTACACCATACGCTAACCTACATAGCCCTCGACACCCACCAGAGGCGCCAGTGTTGACGTCGTCTTGGATAAACAGAGATAATGATGATAAATGGGTCACATCACCATAAAACAATTGAACAACACTAAGGTGTTCCTATGGAAATACCCAGCCAATTGACCAAATTAAAAGATGACATGGGCGATCCTTTTAATTGTAATCGGCGTTAGTAGGAGCCTCCATTATGACTGGATTTAGCTATTCAAAAAGGTCAGAATAAGATTGATTGCGAAGCTCAACTAGATAATTTATATTCAGTGAATTGGATATGATGGGTGGTCCTTGGTTATTAGTGGGGCAAGCAATATGTTCCCACGGGTGTCGTAAGAAAATTAACTAGTTCATGAGAAGAACTGATAACATCATACAGTACGAAGATCTTGGTTTTCTGAAAAAGATCAGGCAGACGCTCTGATGATTCACGAGAATCAGACGGCAGTTGTTTGGCGTAAAATTTGGAACCGGAAGTCTATAAGCTCAAAGAAAGAAGTAGACGTTAGCGTAAAAGGAAATGCAAATTCGGTAAAATAATACCGAGGATTGTTAAACATTACATTAACCATTTAAAATCCAATATCAAATCTGCCGATGCAAATAAATGTAAAACGAATTCGATTTAGCATCCAATAACCATAAAAACGAATAGTTTTATCAACGAAATCGATGATAATGATTGTAACGCGAGATGTCGATATATTATCGTGAATAAGAAACAGGGCATCGCTGAATATATTTATAGTCCATATAAGTAGACGAACTTCAAAGGAGTGGTATCAAAATCAACGCTACATCAAAGAGATAAGTAGCTGTCTCGACAGTACTATGCAAGGAATTAAGCAGACGCAAGACAGGGACAGATCTGTCTGTTATATGAGAAACTGCTTTCTTTTTGTACCCTGGCAGTGCTAAGGAGGGTTGGGCAAAGGATTAAATGGAATATACCAACGCGATGAGATCATCTGTGAAATTGTAATCCTAAAATGTTAATTTGGACAATATTGAAAGTATGACTGTTTGCTTTACAATTGTTTTCCATCGAGTGGCAGTTTGTTAGAAATTGCTTTTAGTGACAAAAAGCATTTCATACTATTCTAATATTTGTATGTAAATCTTTCTGTTTTTCCTATTGATGCCCAATAAAGAATCTTTCATATATCTTCCTTCGTCACCCACAATTTCCTACGAAGATTCCAATCTCGAGCCATACCATATTTCCAGTTAAAAAACTCTTATAAATAATTTGTTTGATATTGAAATCGAACATTCCTCCCTTTGTTATTATAATGCTATTAAAGGAATACTCAAAGACTTTCGATTTTACAATTCAGAGCACCTATATTATTTTGTATTTCTAACATTTCTTCAATTTATTGTTTATCTTGACTTTTTATCAGGGTCCACTTTCCGATTATCTCTTCCGTTTCCTCCATCTTTTGCATCTTCAACGATAATGTCTTTAGAATGTCTCGTTCAACAAAAATTATTATCAGTGAACTCATTCACATTAAAGTTTATTATTATAATTTGTGACGAAAATTATAAATATCCATTCATGACTCCATGACTCACATTTGGCCCAGTACAGATTGAATCATTTTGAAATATGTCTGCAATGTTTTTACATGTAATCATACGTTAAAATAGAAATAGAGTGTTGTAGACAAACAAAATGTATTATGTAATTATTCACTCTCTATGGCTAGGAACCATTGCCGGCAGAAAACACATAATTTATCGAAGACGTTTTATCTTTAAAGCTCGATACTTCCTCGAACGTATCTTCGAATTCGAAAGCGTCAGATAAATTGTACGTGTATTTTGCAAATTGCTTACAATTTGTAGATACTTATCTAAACCTATGTATACTTTTACGGCCGAATCAATAACCTATCTATCGACGGTTTTCTCTACTAGAAATAGAAAATTGACATAAGCTACGTAGAGGTAAAACACTTAGATAACACAGTCAGGTTACTGAATTATATTATGTTTTACTAATCCTTATGTCTATTCCAACTACACTCGAACCCATGATAGCCTAGCGGTTGAGCGCTTGCCTTCTATTCTATGCAGGAGCGTCTGATTTTAAACCAGGCTCTGCACCTCTGACTTTTCTAAATTATTTGCACATTTGAATGCAATTATCACTTCCGTTAACGGTGAAGGAAGAACATTGTGACGAAACCTGGGGATCTACTCCCTAAGCACGAAGTCCGTGGTTTCGGCCTTAGTTATGAGCGTTACCTACTCCCTAAACTCCCTATCACCTACGGACATACGATTATTTCGGGGCCCGAACTAAGAATGAATGACAACACGATTTGACAGTTGTCCCTACTACCGATGTGTTTTTGCTCTTCCGAAAATTTGAACTTGACACTTGTTTTGTTCATTCCTACGTTCCGGGCTACTTTCGGACGGGCGATTAACTTCGTTGACGGACTTAGGGAGTAGGGCCTCTGCACTCCTCAAAGAGCTCTAAAACATTCTCGATGGTAAGATTATTCCGCCAGCCTGCACTAGACCAGCACAGTGGACTAAGGCTTAAACTCTTCTCATTTTTGGGAAGAATCATGTGCCCAAATAATATTTTTTTTCCCTGGGACCAACCAGTAAATTCTCAATGACGCTAACTATAAAATACATAAGCTTTTATTCCATTACAATAATTCTCAAACATGTAGTAACCCATAACAAGAACCTAGTGTTAGAAAGCACTTACATGCTCTTAGTCCAGTAATAAGAAACGTCCATTTCAGCTCAGCTTACTACGACAACTTAACTACCGCTCCAAATATATAGCTTTAAGTACCAACGCAACACATTCAAATACCAACCATAACCTTTGACAATAAAGTTGAAATTGTTGCAGCAGGATAAAATAAGGATGTGAACCAATAAAACTGAAAAGGAAATACGCGTCTATGCTAAGTCATAAAGTTAGGAACGCGTAGTTAAGAGGAGCCTTTAAATATTAAATTTTCTTTGAGATAAGGTTGTAATCGGGTTTCCTGCATCATTTCCCGTCGAGCTTCACAATGAACTAGAAATATTAGTCCGCCGTGTCGTATAAAAGATTGTTCGTTATTGGGTTACTAACAAGTTTCATAAGGCTTGCATCTACTAAGAAAACTACAGGAGCTTATTCTGCAGGTAGATTATATTTTATTAGTAAAGAAAAAAGATTTGTTTATTGGACAGCAAACAGGATGGACTCAAAGAAGTAGCAGTAATATAAAGTAATACAATTTTACTAATACCCACTACTATCTAATCTATTTGAATAATGACTAACGCCGCGTATTTGCGGTGGCTTCCAATATTTATCTATTGTGTCTATGTTTCCGGTAATTGATCAGTTGAATATTACGAGTGTACTTACCAACAAGGCTACTTCATTAAACTATATGCTGCAAGACACCTTATTGAGTGTTGTAGCGCTGGTTAAAAGAAAAGCTAATACTTATTACCTTTACTGTCTTGTATGTAGTAGTTTTATACTGATAAAACTGTAAGTTCAGGTCGCATACAAACTGCATCTAATAAATAAACGGTCTTACTGGAGAAGGCCTACAATGTTAATTAAAATATTATTTCATGATTTAATAAGATAAAAATTAAGATAAACAGCTTCTAATTTGCTCTGCCTAGAAACGTCGAAAAAATACTCCGCAGGTCTCGCTCTGTCTAACAAAAATATTTGCGAGTCGAGTGTCAAAATCCGAATGAATGATCAAAATACGCCTGTATTTAAAAATGCCCAAACATTAGAATATTAAACGGGACGGTAATACGGAAAGATTCTGGACTGAAAACAGTTCATGAAGTAAAAAAAGATTGCATTGCAGTACAAGTAACCTAGTTGGCAGAGGTGGCAGCGGTGGCTTGTCACAATTTACATCATTGTCATAAATCTTTTCCCACGCTAAATCCCGGTGAGTTCCTTACTATGAAACTGAATCGGTTGTGTTTTTCGTGAGATTTGTATTCTTGGTACGACTTAGATTTTCTTTAATTTCTTTCGTACCGTTGTCCTGGAAGATGTATTACTGTCATGTTACCTAAAATTGATGGCTTATAACTAGTTATTCTATACACAAAACCGTAGAACACTCTAGCTGTAAAACTCTCGTTGTACTTCCGTCATTAGGTACTAGCCGCTAGATATCGAAAACATATTTATCACATAATATTGACTCATTCATGGCAACTGTTTCGTATCAGTTAAGTTCGAGTTCTGTTATTGTAACGTCATTAATTGCAATGCTGTTACTTGCAACAAGACGATCTCCACCTAATTTAGAACTAAGAAGTTCAACAGCAAGGAAATTAATTAAGACCTGTCCTTCAGATATCTCAATTAGAGCACCCGACCTTATCGTTCACATTAGATAACGCAAATTAATTTGAGGATGACCAGAACTAGATGAAAGTGAAGTCTTTGGACGGCTGCCAACCTTCAGGACACTGAACTTGGCAACGGCTCACTTATATTCCTTTAAATTAATTGTAACTAGTACGTGCAAGAATTCGATGGTCAAGTCGAGAATATAGTTTATTTTGGGAAATAGGTCCATTGTTGAATTGGTATCGAATTCTTTCCTTTATAGAAGACATATTATACGTAACGAACTCCTACCAGTAGCACTTTTGGCCGATATAGAGTAAGAAATTATTGAATGAACGCCTAAAGTTTAATGTAAACCAAATAAAAATTAAAACGTTAAAATTATGACTGAATTTAATGTGACAATATAAGAAGACGCAAAGATCTATGCTAAAACAAAGTCAAACCAAAAGGATACTTTTAAATATCCCCACCTATCTTCGAAGATGAAGACACAATGATTGAATGAACCTTCGGGCTAAATACAAAACCACTCTGACTGCAACGCATCAAATCAAGACCCACGTCACAATGTCTAGACGTCTCACTAATCCATGGAAATAACCTGAGACTCATGTTTGAACGCTTTTCCATTGAAGACTTGCAGATAGATATAAATGAGATCTGTTTAAAAATATATCTACGTCAATACGTATTCATATTTTTAACACGCTTTTATCGGCTCCTTCACTTTGCAAATCGATTTTTATCTTTCAATCTATGTCATAGATGGATCAATTTAAAGCTTTTTTTTTCATAAATATACTTCTGCCAATCAACAAATAAATCGTGAATGATAGTTTTAGTCTTTATATACATACATTAAGTGAATGATAGTTTTAGACTTTGTGTAGATACAGGGAATGGTAGTTTTAGACTTTGTATCTATATGAATGATAATTTTAGACTTCGTATGATTATGTAGATTAAAATTGGTAAAGTAACATTAAACGGAATGTGACAAAGAATTATATGGACTAAAGCTACTCTCTATATAGAGAATTATCCATCCATCCTTGAAGATTATCTCGAACATAACTTGCATGGCATTACTCATAATAAATAAGTCACCCTAGTATGCGCAAGCTTTCAAGCGTATAATCTGAAACCAATCCTATTTCGCAATGCGTGCGGCACAGGAATTAAACTGTCAAAACAAGGAAATGTCTGAATTGATGGAAATTCTCACCGACGGCGACGCGACCCATATAGCAAACAAATCAATAATTCTAGAACGCACATGAGTTGACGGTAAACTTCCCTAAACGCTGCTTCCGACGTTAATGCGTACTTTATCTTAGTAATGGTATTCCCGCTTTTTATTATATACCTATATATTTTTTAATAGCTGCTTTCGGATTTGAAGACAGATGTGACATCAATAAATATTGAAATTGGTGGCAGATTTTTTTAATGATTTGTGGATGTTTTTGTTCTTGAAAATTGTCATCGAAATAAAAATCAACGATAATGAGAACATTATTTTATGTTTTGATTTTTGAGACTTATTTACAATTTTTGTTTCTTTTATTTTCAGGTAAGCATCTTGAAGAAACAGGTGAAGTTTTTACGGACACTACTGTAAACGGTGATGTTATTTAAATTGTTAACGCTTATTTATTCTGTATGTTTGTCTAGGTATATTTATTAATAGTCATCAATCATCAATGTCAAGGGATAGACTAACAGTTCTATCCAAAATTGCTACTATTACGACAATAACTAACACGGAATTACTTAGAAAATACCTTTTCCTAACTTTCGATAACTTGAGGCTCAAAGGGCGTAAAGTACATTGATGTTAATGCCGTTTACAGTGTATTGATTTATACTCACTTGCAAATTATAGGTAAATTGAAAATTTTATGAGACAATCTACCTAAAAAAACATAGAACATGACGCATTTATGCGGCATCGTCTAATATCAATAATTCCCGTATTTTAGGTGTTACTATTTTCAAAATTCGTGTTAGATCAAATTTGACTCACCGATTATTTTCTAACATTCCAATAATTCTGTCTGCTTTGCTTCGGTAATATTGAATAGATTTCTTTTCATAATACAAAGAAGCACTTAGTGCATGTATTACTTCAGTAGGTAATGAAAAGTGGATGGTCTGCTATATATCTGAATGTCAAGAGTACCCTTGAGAATATCAGGCGAAAACTGCAGGCGGTAATGTTTATTTATTTTTTCCGTATTTTAGTGTATTTCAGTATACTTTCAGTTGAATGTAGGTCAGATACTTTTAAATTTAAAGAAGGCAGATGCTTATTGTTTCTTTTAAATACTAGATAATTAGGTAACTACTAGGTAATAAAACCGTCGGTCCCAAGTGTCACAAATAACTATGACAGTTGTTACGGGTAGTCGGAAGCCCGAAAGTTTGACTACCGGTCTAACCTTAGGATATCGGCATTGCCCAGTAACTGGATTGCGGAGGTCTGATGGCAGTCGCTCCGTGTAAAATACTGGTATTCAGGCGCATCTGGTTAGATCAGAAGCTGACCCCAATAGTTGGAAAAAAGGCTAGGCAGTGGGTATTGTAATACCCATAAATTTTGACATCGTAGCAATATTTTGGACAATATTTAACTGAAATAGCAAACAACTACCATCGAGATTAAAACGTGTATGGCAAGGTACGCCATTTTTATATTTATAAGTCGTAATAGCAGTAAGAAAAATATTTATTGCGACGCACGTGCTCCAATAAATCGCATTGAAAAATTGCAATAATGTTGCTCTAGCAAAAAGTTGTTATGACAACTAAACACCTTCGTAAGTTGTTCAATCAACTTTTAAACGCGTAGTTACAAACTGGACTACATGTTTGTATCTTACAAGGATAGAATTGTAAAATAAACTTTTAATAACAAAATTGTTAAAAGTTAGTTATATTGAAGTCAAGCAGTTTACTGTGTTCCTTCGTGTGTATGTGAGAGCTAGAGATGTCTAGGGGAATCCCTCTATATCTCTGTTACTTGGATTCGTGTGCTCCATCTTAGGCCCTGTCTGTCGGTTACCGTCAGGTGCAACTAGGGACAAACGCGACCAAGTCTAATAATACAAAAAAAGTTAAAAGAGTTTCTATAGAGTTTCTATTTCGAACCATGTTACATTGTTTCATAAGTGCCTATAAAATACCTACTAGAAATTAATATTTCTAATTATTGACGCGCATGAATTAACATAATATCTGTCTGGTCTGAGGAAGATTTTTGTAACCATAGGATATTTGCAACCATAGGATATTTACATTTTTATGGGCTAATAATGGCACGATCCCCACGCCTGGTAGAATAACACGTTATTCCAATGTCACTTATGTGGTGTTCAACATTCATCTATTGCCCAGTCGCCTGTCCCACTGCTGGGTAGAAGCTTCGTTTTATAATGAGCAGGGTTAGGCCTTAGTCCACTACGATGGCTTGGTGCGGGTTGGTAGACTACACACACCATCGCGAACTTTCTGGAGCTCTCTCAGTTATGCAGTTTTCCCCAGAATTATTTATGCAGACATCTCAAATCTGTTTTTCTTCATTATCCTAGCTTATTGCTTAGGTCATCTTGTAGAAATCTTCTGCCTAACCTGTTCTCAACTATGTTGAGGTTAGCTTCCAGTCTAACCAGATCTAACTGAATCCGGTTGTCACCACTGCGTCGACTGCCCCGGGGACACGGCGTTGCACACGCTGCAGGTGTGTCCTGCGTGAGCGACTCAGCTCCGCGAACTAGTCGCGGCAGTCGGTGATGACCTCTTGCTTCCGGCCGTGGTTCTGTCCATGGTCGGGAGCGAAAGTGCATGTGAAGCCGCCGCCTCCTTCTGCGAGGAGGTGATGGCGAACAAAGAGGGAGCGGAGAGGGAGAGAGAGGTAACTGCCACTCTCCCTTCCCGCGCCAGACGCATCGGGGGACCCGTCGCCCGACCAGTAACAGCAGGCCCGCCGCTAGCTGTTTAGTAGCCCGCGTGCAATACCGATTATGCCGCCCTACGACTACTTAAGCTGAGTTTTGTCAAAAAAAGGCTATTTAATGTTTTCTCTTTATGGTGGGAAAAAAGAAAAGAATCATAACGAAGATAAAACATTTATTTTGATCAGGTACATAGCTTCTTGCCTTTATTTTCGCGAAATCTTGAATCAACTTTCTTGTATCCAAGCTGTCTAAGATTTCATGTTCATTTGAAACTGTAGCTAAATAACTTAGTCTTTGCTGGAGCATTGTTGATCTTAAATAGTTTTTAATAATTTTAATGACAATGATTTTGAATATTACGTGATGAGTCGCTCGATTTGCCGCCCCCCTGAACGTGCCGCTCGCGTGTGGTGCACGCCTTGCACGCCCGCTTACGGTGGGCCTGAGTAACAGGCCTGAGAAGGCGGCGCGCAGTTTCGCGCGCGCCTCTCAGGAGGACGTGGGGCTAGGCCCCACAGTAGGAAAGGTCTGCCAGGGGCTGGCGGACCGAGGCCTCCCGGGGTTGCGGTGCATGCAGCTGCGAATCCCGCGACCCCGGCCAAGGGTCAGGAGACGGAACACAGTGGGTTTTTAGCCGGTAAGAGTCCGACATACGCCTTCGCCTTCCCCGGGCGAACGGCATACATGAGGAAAAATACAAGAAAAAAAAATGTAGCTGAATACCAGTATTTTGCTCGGAGCGACTGCCATCAAACCTCCACAACCCAGTTACTGGGCAATGCCGATATCCTAAGATTAGACCGGTTGTCAGACTTTTGTGCTTCTGACTACCCGTAGCGACTGTCATAAGTATTCATATGACACCCACGGTCGGCTAGTAAAAATATATAGATCTAAATTCGCCAATAAATATTAAAAGAATCGATCGACTTACAATGGTTAGCCACAATTTAATTATATTACTGTGTTAAAAAATACACAACTGGCTGGCTAACGCAAGACATAGTATGAGCTGTGGGCGATTGTTGACACCATTATTGTGGCCTTTATCATTATTTTATAGAACTAAGAATATTTGTTATAAGTCCAAAGATAAATTACTCGCAGAAAAGTATAATGAACATGTTGAAAAATTATTATTATAAGTCGTAATGGTTTCAGCATATTTATTGAGTTGTTCAATATTTTTAAAGTTTTTTTTAACGCTTACCCTTTCTTTTATTTCTTATGTATCATGAATGGTTTTTTTTTTCATTAATTCTGCCAAAAGATTTCTATTGCTGGACATAGGCCATCATCAATCAGGACTTCGACCGGTCCTGTGCTTCTTGCATTCAGCGAATTCCCGCGACCTTCAACAGATCGTCGGTCCACCTTGTGGGAGGCCTACCCACGCTGCCTTCCGGTACGCGATCGCCACTCCAGAACCTTTCGAATCCGTCGGCCATCCGTTCTGCGAGGAATGTGCCTCGTTCACTGCCACTTAAGTTTGGCAATTCGTTAGGTTGACAGAAAATGGGTTTAAAACATTCAAATCTGGCTCTTTTATGAAAATACCTAAACAATGAACTCTCTCGAAAACTACTGGTTTTCGATGGAACACAGTATAGGTTTTTTTACTAGCATAACGTAGTCCAAGGAATACGTCGAATTACCAGTAGCACTGTTTTTTGCTAGGTTAAACCAAAGAATCAAACCAACTTTTAATATGTACTCCTATTTTCACTCTACATACATAATCAGCCCATTACTGCCCCACTGCTGGGCATAGGTCTCTTCGCAGAATTAGAAGGGTTAAGCCTTAGTCCACTACGCGGACCTGGGGGCCTACTCCCTAAGTCCGTCAACGAAGTTAGTCGCCCGTCCGAAAGTAGCCCAAAACGTAGAAGTGAACAAAACAAGTGTCAAGTTCAACTTTTCGGACGGGCAAAAACACATCGGTAGTAGGGACAACTGTCAAATCGTGTTGTCATTCATTCTTAGTTCGAGCCCCAAAATAATCGTATGTCCGTAGGTGACAGGGAGTAGGAAACGCTCGTAACTAATGCCGAAACCACAGACTTCGTGCTTAGGGAGTAGACCCCCTGGTGCGTTTTGGCGGACTACACACCAGGCTATCACAGCTTTTGACACTCTAATGCTCCGAAATCACATTACTGACCACAAAAAGGGTCATGGCAATGCACATTAATACTAACAATCCTCCTTTTTATCAGCAATCCTCCCGGCAATTCCGTAAGACGGCAAGAATGATGGCCGCTGAACATTTGTCACTCCGGGTGAAATATACCGGACTATCCCGCGCTTTTGTTATCCGTTGTAGAGATGTGAGTTGTGATCCGCTCAATTTGAGCGGGAACGTGAACGTGGGTTGGGTGTTGCTAGATGGTAGAAAGATGAAATAATTGTAATATTGTAATTTTAAAGTCAACATTTCAAAAGTGTTTTTAGTCAAAATGGTTTACCAGCCAATACATGCTTATCAAAAATGGCCAAGTGTTATTGGCTTTTTCCGTATGGAATTTCTCAGTAGCAGATTCTGGATTTGTGTCCGGTTGATTACAATAGGCTCGCCCCCTATTACTTGGAATAATAACGGCAAAATGAGGGTGTATAGACCTCTGCGCAACCCTTCAGAGAATACAGACATGATGTTATGTTATACATATAAACGATTTTCCATATATGCATTTTTATTTTAATATCTGCAGGTAAATTAAAAAAACTACATATATTAAACTGCAATTACTATACTCCTCCACATCACTGTCACCTGGGAGCATGCCCAGAAAACTGGCAGCGTTGACAGGCTGGCAACGCTAATTCAAAGTCAAAGAATAGCTCTCTGTTCACGCGAAGCGTCGACCAGTCTTCGAGCTTCTTTGAATAGAATAGGTTCACACAGTCAGAACAAGAAACTTCAAGCTATATTTAGGCCAGTCTAAATCCATGACGTCATAAATTATGACACATAATTAATTACAAATTACTTCAATACATGATTCATACCTACTACTGGTACATTAAATTCAATCCTGCACCTAACCAGTTTGAAACCTGTGCAGGTGCAGGCAGTCATTGATGGCCATAGAATTTATAAATAAGTTGATATTCTATTGCTTGTGATGTAGGGATACCTATACCACCTATAACTAGTAATGCAATAAAATATAGAGACATACCCGGTATTAATAAAAACTTAGTTATAACACTTAGAACTCAAAGGTACTATGGTACAATGTAAGCTTTTTGCACTTTGTCGAGTAAATTCTTCTCCTTTCAAGTCGATATATTTGACTTGATGAAATCAGTCACATCAAGTAAAATAAATTAGTTTCTTTTTACTTGCAAATATTAATTAATTAGCTATAAATGTACTAGATTTTGCCCGCGGCTTCGCTCGTGTTAATTTAGTACTTTAGGTACAATAATATAATTCAGTCATGGTTCGAAAGACACGTGGCGCCATCTATTACCGTTATTGTTGTTTTCCTCGGGAACAGTACTGTTTTCGGGATGAAAGGTACCCTATGTCCGTTTCTGTACACCTGACAACGTATATGCAAAATTTCAGGCTGATCGGTTCACTGGTTTAGCCGTGAAAAGGTAACAAACAAACAAACTTACTTACGAATTTATAATATTAGTAAGGAAGTAAGGATACACTGGACTATGGAAGAAGAGTAAGGTCTTGGGTTTGTTCCCCAGGTCGGGCAAAGTGTTATTGGGTTTTTCCGTGTGAAATTTCTCAGTAACAGCCTGGAGTCTGGATTTCTACCCGGCCAATGGCAATAGGCTCACTCTATCCAACCCTTCGGGGAATACAGGAGTGATATTAAGTTACGATTTTATAAAAGTTTTAAATTAATAATCTGCATAATAAAATTAGACTTTGCCCCAAACCTGATGGGGATCTGATTCAGCCGGCCTAAGGGAGAAGCCACACGGTGCACACGTAATACGCGGCGTCGGAAGAGCCACGCGGTGCGGTGCGGCGCCGCACCGCACCGCGTGGAACGGCTCTCCGTCAACACATCCGCGGTTTGCGACGCCGGCGTATACACCCTCCCCCCTCGTCTTGGTCTGGCAAGCGTGCGGCGCGGTGCCGCACCGCACTGTGTGGTATAATATAACCATGAAAAGTATGTATTACGCCGCAGCGGCACCCCTCAGACGCCACGCCTTAGCCGTACCGCATCGTCTGGCTTCTCCCTAACGTGCACAGCGCGGCATAATTTTGTCGTAGGGCGGATTTTTTAAAAAGTGTACATTCCCGTATTTTGTATGAAGGTTTTAAACGTTCTGACTAACTTTTTGATGAATTCGTTGCATGTTTTTCTTTATAACTTTTTAATTGTCACTGATTACTAGTTGGTCATATAATGTTAAGGAATATTAAAGAAATAAAAAGTTATATAGAAAAACATGCAACGAATTCATCAAAAAGTTAGTCAGAGGAAACGTTTAAAACCTTCATACAAAATATGTACCCTTTTTAAAAAATCCGCCCCATAGCATTATCTCACATGTTAGGCTTGCTGGACTTAACGATTTGCAGCAATGCTCAACTACACTACAATATAAATAGCGAGCAAGATATAAAATGAACACTTAGCTTTGAAGCGATTAACTGCCGTACTCAACGGATAGACATAAAAGCTACACACTAACATTATGCGGTTACGCAGTATAATCTCAGTTGTGAACATCCATTATGTTTTTAGAATCATCATAAACAGATTGACTCAAAAAAAAGTAATTTAAACTTTATTGGAAGCATAATAATTGTAAATGGAAATTAAAAAAGTATATTTTTATCAGAGCACGTTGTATTTAAAAATCGAAATGCGAAATAACAAAAAAACAATTGAACAGAATGTTTAAAAATTGAATTTCTTCTCTGAAACACCTGACTATTATTATAAATACGAAAGTAAGTTTGTTTGTTACCTTTTCACGCCTAAACCACTGAACCGATCATCCTGAAATTTTGCATATACGTTGTCAGGTGTACAGAAACGGACATAGCGTACCTTTCATCCCAAAAAAAAGTACTATTCCCGAGGAAAACAACAATAACGTTCATAGCTGGCGCCACGTGTCTTTAGAATTATGATTGATTATATTATTATAGAAAAATTAGTAGTGTGTTAAGAGTTGATTATCAAATTCTAAATTACGAAGCCGCGGGAAAAAGCTAGTACTTAATAAAATACCCAAACAATAAACTTATTAAAGTGCAGCAGTGGACAATCCCCAGTTGGTGCTCCATTCAATTTTAGATTGAAGTTCTCAAAGGGGCCTCTGCGCATTGGAGCTGCACATATGCTTTACCAGACATCATCCGCACGGAAGATGAGCCGTGAATATAAAGAGAACTTATTAAAAGCCACAAAATTCTACCACATTGCTCTATTTCACTCTCCGAAAAAGCCAAATTCAATATTACTAGGAAAAGCGATATAAAACATTGTAACCTCTAAACACGTTAACTCACTTACGTTGTTTTTGTAACACAAATATCTTCAAAGCCAAGGTTAGCCGAACCGCAAACGGGCGTACACATTTAAGTCGCTTAGAATCTTAAGGCTCATTTACACGTGGCAAGTCTTTAGCAGAGTGCTAGTCTTTACTTATTACGAAACTTGAGCCGTGTAAGCAACACAACTCTTGTTATTAGTAGATAGTTAGCTGATATTTTAATAGCAATCTTGTTCGAGTTCCAGCATAGGAATAGGGTGGCGTTCTACTCGGTATGCCAGTAACTGTCCTTCCGACTTTACACACACCCCATAAGTTTCAAATAAGTCATTTCGCGTTACATACAGTGCGTTCACCGAAAGAAGTCCATTCTGCGCTGTGTTGCCATCACTGACTTTTCATTGTTTCGGACGGTTTTGTAATGAAAAATCAGTGATGCGAACATAGCGCCGAAGGGACTTCATTCGGTGAACATACTGTAGGTACGTGTTGCTGTTGCCGATTGGCTTATTCTAACAAACTCTCTGGCTAACAATCCATACCTGTAAGCCTGTAACGTAAAAATATTTACTAGCAAAGTACCGATTTTTTTAGGACTAACTTTACTTTATTCTCACAATCTTCTTAGGCGTTAAATCCACTCACTAGCAAGTTAAATTGCACAAGTTGTTGGAGCCAGTGCTTGCTTACCTGTTAACAATGAAAGCAAGTTTTATTAAAACCTTACATGGTGTGGATAACTTGCGGCGAGTCAGCCAAGTCAGCAGATCTTCCAGAAGTAGACTCACTGTGTTCACAGATTAACTAATAGTCAATCAATCAATCAATGTGTTTATTGTGGATCATAGGTACAAAAATAGGTACAGGTGTTCTGCAATACATTACATCGGCTATGTCCCGTCTTTTAGACATACAATATAAATTATTATTTTAATAGTTCCTTACAGCTGTGGGTGTGTCCACAGTATTGCAGGTTGCAGAATATAAACTCGCCCAATTTAATTTGCTAGTGGAATTCTCGCTTAAAGACCGGAGACGTGTGAACGAGCCTTTAAACGATGCATCGCATGGCAACAAGCTCGAGTGGCCAATAAAAGAAGAAGAAACACCGCAATAATTTAGAGCCAACCATATGGTATTCTTATTTTAGATGCGCTTTAGAACACAAAGGAAGGAATTAGAGTAGCGAGCTAATCCTTGACCTTTTTGGATGCGTTCCAACGATGATTAAGACTAGTTTCTTTAGATTAGTTTTGTATTTAAAATGGTTTTTGTTTTTTAATTTAAATGTTTATGGTGATATAAACATGTCGTCAAACTGTCTGCTATGTCATCGGGTTATTTGAAACTGCGTAGTAAAACTGTGACAGAAGTCAAAACATATTTGATAGTTAACGTAATTTATAACGTATGTTAGGGAAAGGGCCGACAGATGATAATTTAGGTGTAAAACAAACGTTACTTTTTAGTAGTAATTTAGCTATCAGAAATCATAGGATTGTTTCAAATAATAATGATTGCATACAAAGAAACAGAATGATGGTATTATTTCTATACAACGGGCGTTATTTGTTTTTTTATTATGATTATGGGCCCAATTCTCCTAAAATAAATTGTTGCCAAACGCAATCGAACCACAACCGTCAGTCAGTTTTTGTTTTCGAAAACTTTCAAAATGATTGATTTTGTTTTTTGTGTCAAACAATTTAATAGCTTTTGAAATTGAGAACTGTCTGAATGAACGGTTCGGCCTTGGTTCGGTTGTGATTTACCAAAATTTATTTTAGGAGAATTAGGCCCTATATCGCTATCAGAAAACTTTTTTGGAAATGAAACAACCTCATAATAATTCTTTATATTAAAATAAATTGACATTCATTTGTCTGTAAGATTTCAGCCATCTTTGTATGTTATTCTTTTTTCAAATTCAAATATTTCAAATACCGATATTCTCCCCTTTACACATTGCCAGTGTCATGACTTTATGAGGCACCTACAGACAAAATAAGAGTGACAATATTTATGGTATTACCCGCGCGATCAAGATAGCTCCCACATTGTCAATGACGAATTTAAGCAAGAACATGGCGGCTACAAAACGATACTGTCAGTTCTCATTATTAAGAAAAAGTACGACAGAACCTTTTAGTTGAATAATAATAAATCTTCATTCCATAGTTGATTTGTTCGCAATTTTATTGTTCATGGCAATGACAGCGATCAATGATCATGGTGATCTTTTAGTTATCACACGCTGATTATACTCTGTGGCTATAAAAGATTTGAATTCCTTGTTCAACTGATACAAGACGTTCGTCATGAGTAATCGATCACCATTAGTGGTAACTTACCTCCGGTTTCTGAATTGAGAATTCCAGGATGAGCAGTACTTCTGTAACATTTGAGTACGGAGTTGTCAAAAAAATGACGGATATTTTTGACAACTCCGTACTCAAATATTACTTATGTATTGCTTATCTCTAATTCTGAAATCAGAAACGAGAGGTTAGACTTCTCAATTTCCTCTATCGTTAGCATCTGAAGTCCTGGGATAGGTTGTTCCTAGCTCACTCCTGATAGCTCCAGTCAAAGACTTCATTACCGACGAATTCATAATCGGTCTATTACTGTCCCGCTATTGGATACGGGCCTCTTCTCAAATTAGAAAGGTTTAGCAGAAGGGTTGGTAGACTACACTCACCATCACCGGTTGGTGGACTACTCTCAGATGTGCAGGTTTACTCGCAATGGTTTCGTTTATTCCCTGCAAAACTGTTATTATCTACCTAGCCCTTTCTCAGCTATAGGTTGGCTTCGGCTGTAAGGTTCCTGCCTATCTACAAGGTTAGTCGAAAAAGGGGTACTAATCCGCAGGCCACTTAAAGTATCACTGATGACTGTTTTAAAGCAAGTGTAAAAACTTCAAAATTCGAATTTTTGCGTAGGTATTTTTTGTGGTATCTTTGAACAGCTATTTCTCTTAAACTATTAACTTTTGGAGAAAGTTGTAGAACAAAAGTTATTCATTTTTATGGGTACTTTAACACCCTTTCGGCTTAGTACCCCCTTTCCGACTAACCTTGTATAAGTCTGTATTTCAGTAGTTTACACAGACCGACTGCCATCTGATCTCCGCAACCCAGTTACTGGGCATTACCGATATCCTACGCTAAGACTGGCTGTCTTGTCTTGTCAGACTTTCGTACTTTTGACTACCCATAGCGAATGTCATAGGTATTCGTAAAATAACATCGCCAAATTATGGGCGACTATCATGTAAGTCATTGAACTGTTCTCCTTAATATTACCATTTAATATTCAAGACACCTAATTTTATTGCCAATAAAACGGGCACCGTTCTAAAACGCGGTCAAATTCATAACACATTAGTGTATCATAGTCATGAATCGTTTAGCCGTATCTACTTAACATGGCTATAATTTTCAGCGATAGTATTTAACGACTAATAATGTTAATAAGCGACCCGCCCCGATTTCGTACTTGTGCCATTATGTTAATTGTTTTTTTTATCAATTTTCATTGAGCATTATTTTGTTAGACATTCTCGATAAAAATCGTTATAGCTCGGCTAATATAAACACTACGTTTATAAATGTGAGACACTATGTGTATTTAAATCTAGGTTAAAGTCATTGCTCTTAGAAAAATGTTATTATAGTATCCAAGAATTTATGGAAGATAAAAAGTTAAAATAGAGTCCAAATACACACATCAAAAGTGTCTAGGGATCAACATATATTTTTGCAATAACTTTTCTCCTGATTGATATTAATTAAAATTTTCTTTAAGGATTCATCAAATAAAGTGTTTTCGTTTGTCACAGTAACGATAAACCAAGTCACCTTTGCATTAATAAAGAAATTTGCCATTTTCCTAATAAAGGGATTTTTGACATTTGAACCACTAACACAAAAGTTCGAAAAAAAGACTGAAATAACAGTTTTCTTTAAAATTTTATTGGGTAACTTAAACAATTAATAATCCGTGTTTCTACCGCGAACACTAACAACACAAGAACATCGGTTTGGCATACTCAAAATGAGTTCATCCAAATCACGCTGTGGAATGGCCGCCCATGTTCGTTGCAACAACAAAAAAAGGTCTTCTTGCGACTGGATACCCTCCATATTCGGCAGAGCTCTTCTCTGTAGCATATCCCATG
Source organism: Amphipyra tragopoginis (assembly GCA_905220435.1). Classification (NCBI taxonomy): domain Eukaryota; kingdom Metazoa; phylum Arthropoda; class Insecta; order Lepidoptera; family Noctuidae; genus Amphipyra; species Amphipyra tragopoginis. The sequence goes on along the minus strand of HG991997.1, from coordinate 4,518,430 downwards.
CATGCTCAATCGGGTTCAAGTCTGGCGACTGAGCAGGCCAGGGCAGGACATTGATGTTAGCTGCGGCGAGAGTCTGTCTTACAACTCTTGCGGTGTGCGGTCGTGCATTATCATGCATTAACTGAAATAAGGGACCGATTTGCGCTTGTAGAGGAACGATGACGTCTGATACAATCGTCTCAGCATAAATTTGAGCGTTGAGGTTGCCTCTGATCCAAATCAACTCAGTTCTTCCGCCGATCCAAATACCCGCCCATACCATGATGGTTCCACCACTATAAGGATGGACTGCCTGGCAGGATTTTAATCGCTGTTGGCGTCCAGGGGTTCTCCAGTGTCGTATACGTCTTGTATCCGGTCTCATACCAAAACGAGACTCATCAGAAAAGCACACGAAACGCCATTGTTCTTCTGCCCAATTTCTGTGTCCAAGAGCCCATTGATATCGAATCCTACGATTGTGCATTGCTATAGGTGGTACCCGTAGCGGTCTTCGGGAATGAAGGTTCACTTCATGCAAGCGGTTTCTGACTGTTTGGTCGCTAATTAAGTTCCCTGAAGAGTGATGAAGCCTCACGGCTAACATCATGGCGGTTATTGTTGGAGCTCTTCGAGTTAAGATTTGAATGTATCGGTCTTGTCTCCGTGTGGTGCAGCGATACCGTCCTCCATGGCGCTCAGCCACGGTACCAGTGCTTCGGTAACGTGTCCAAAGTCGACTGATAACACTCTGACTTGTATTCAGAGCTAAAGCCACAGTACGTTGCCGGGAACCAGCTTCTATCATTCCCACGGCTCTGAGCATTTCTTCCCTGCTTAAATGACGTCGCCGCTCCATAATAACGTTGGTTTTAATCAGTAGTAGGGAAACAGTAGCACTAATAATGTCTTCAATGCGTTGTATGTTTTTATAGGGAAAATATTGACAGCTGATTTTCATCTTTTACTCGAATTTGATTCACAGTTCCTGATTCAAATTATGAAATGCACCAAAAAGGATCCATATAAATTTATAAAATCATAAATTTATTACAAAGCCACATCTCAATCTCAAGAAATCCGCATAAAAATGCTTGATCCCTAGACACTTTTGATGTGTGTATATACGTGTTAATTATTATATATTCTCCTTTTTTATGTTCAAAGCTAGATATGAGTTTAATTAATATAATATTTTTATTGTGAAAGTTCCTATTCTACGTGATATTAGATACTCCCTGCAATACTACTAGTTTAAAGTTATCTTGCTGCGCCCTAACAGGGTCATGTACTCAATGGTTTTAAGCCTAGCTGTAACATAATTGTGTACATTGTGCTTTAAATAAATAAATTACACACATAAACCTTCCACGAGAATCAAGCTATCTTATCGTGAAAACCGGAACTAAATCCGTTCAGTACTTACGGAGAAAAACGCGCACAGACAGACAGACTGACACGCGGGGGACTATATGCGTAGAAAGAACTAGCGACCCGCCCTGGCGTCGCTTGGGTACCTACGTTTTATAACTTAAAACCTTCCGGAAGAAATTACCTAAATTAAGATGAAAACCGCATCAAAATCCGTTGCGTAGTTGAAGAGCGTACAGACGACGGGAAGCGACTTTGTTTCATACTATGTAGAGATGGCTTATGCCAATATAACTTTCATCATCATCATCATTATAACAACCCATCAACGTCCACTACTTCAACCTTCTAGTCTTTTTCCCAACTATGCTAGGATTTCGGCTTCCAGACCAACCAGATGCGATTGAATACCAGTAATTTACACGGAGCGACTGCCAGCAAACCTTCGCAAACCAGTTACTGAGCAATACCGATATCGTAAAGTTTGACCGGTTGTCAGACTTTCGGGCTTCTGACTACCTGTAACGACTGCCATATACAACGTTATTTTTAGTGTATACAAAAACCGAGACACCCCAACAAGATTTTCATCAGAACTGCCTGAATTATGTGTTTTTTTTAAATAAATCTCCAAGTTACACCGTAGTTTATGTCGCGTTAAGTTCCCTAGTAAAGTGTGAAATGCCTGAGATGTGCTATGCAGGGGTTGTCTAATACATGGAAACTGATCGAGCGGACCATCTCAAGCCTCAAGGTGTCTATTCCCGTCAACTGTTATGGGTAGAAACCTACTGAAATAAAATTGAAATTTATGAAAATAAAAAAATTAAGTGGTGTAAAAAATATGTCAATCGATTCTCCTAGTGATTCTGAACAAACTAGTTTCAGGTTTAGTATATACTAATATTAAGCTTGTATCGTATGATACCCGGGACCGACGGCTTAAAGTGCTCTCCGAGGCACGAAGGACTCTCGATATGGAACGAACGGTCACCCATCCACGGATTGAGTGCGGCAAGCGCAGCTTAACCTTACAAAACAGATGATCCGCGCAGTTGTTTATTAGCTACTAACCGCCCTAATTCAACGTAACTATGTTAGATAAAATACCATAGACAAAAATCTAATCTTAAAGGGGTGATAGACATGCGAGTAAGTACGCGAACTAGTGGCTCGATGACCTTTTTCGCTCGTGTGTCACCCTAAGTACGCGTACTTTAAAACCGCCGAGTAAGTTCGTTAACAATCCAACAGGTTTGAAATTTTGCTCGTAGCTCGCCTCGGCTCACACGTATGTCAACGCCGCGAGCCGCCATCTCTGTATCAATCTGCATTCGTAAATAATTACGAAAGTCTTCCTTCTCGTCACGTAACTCCTTTACTAAATTTACGTGGGATAAACGCTCTCTTTTCGTAAGCCAGTTTTTCACCCACTTTTGCCGATTTCGTTTTCTTTTTTTCCGCTCTAAGAATATAATATAATATTATTCCTGAATAACACAACGTTTCCTCCATTGACGACATCGCGGTCCCCCTAGTACCAGAGTAATGAGTAAGCTTCACGTGTGTCACCGACATCGAGCCGAGTAAGTTCACGAACTTAAAAACCGCGTACTTTAAGTTCGTACGTCTATCACCTACTTAACGTTATTAAAAGCTCCGAGGCGTTAATAACTTATTACAACCTTTTTATTGCAAACCTTGTGCTCTTTCCCGCGTAAACGTGTTAACTTAGCGCGGAATGCAGGCTATAAATAGGGCTAGGTAATAACTTAGATTATAACTATTAACGATCAATTATGAGTTAAGATTACGTCATAGTGGTTATTATGGATCATAACAACATCTTTGTGATCGTACGACATCGTTTAGGTATTGAAATTAGTAAGATCCTTGGTTAATGCAGTTTTGAAAGGATTTACCGAAAATACTGATTTGAAAATGTTGATACAGTTTTTCAGTTGGTTCAGTTTCAATTGTTAACTTTTTTCTTCAGTGGACAAATCACAAAAGGACATTTAATCATTATTCCTTAGGAATACATCTAAACTTAATACATCCTCGCTTTTTTTTTGTCACCAGTGCGCTTTGTATTGAGGGACAGATTTTATAGCTTAGGAAAGATTTAATTGGAAATAGCCGTAGAATGGTAAGTAGAATGTCTGATATAAAACATTATTCTTTCATTGTGTCTATTAGAAATGGATAAACTCAAACAACGGATCCCGAAAAAAAAAAAGTTTTACGAAAAAGAGGTGCCAAAGTCCACATACGAACTGTTGATTCATGTAATTCTTCTAAAAACACAGCTTTCCGATAACGACTACACTAGCTTACTTCGAATTGTAATGTAGGACAGATAATCTCACCTCAGTCCCAACTTGCGACATCTTGTGAGGGGGAGATTATTAGCCCTTTTTTCGACAATAAGCACCTAGATATTACTTATGAAGGTTTTGGTATTTTAATCTAACAAGTGAGCCTTAAGCGAGCTTTCACTATTAGCCCGGCCGTATATAATCAGAAATTCCTGTCAGAAAATCTCGCGTGACTCTGCTCTCTCTGCACTGGGAACTGGGACTCTGCATTTTGTACTAATAAGTACCCTGTCAGAATTAGCCGGATCTGGCAGCCTGTTGTCTCCAGTACAAAATGTATGCGCAGAAGGTCTTTCTGCACGCGTCAGAAATTTTCTGACAGAAATTTATTACAATGTACGGCCAGTCTTAAACCACATTTGTACCCCACGCACATGACTATCAGACAACCCATACACTCCGCACAAAATCACCCATGACCCAACGGTACCCACGAATAAACATGCAAACTGTACCACGTTCTTAGAATAGTAACTGATTATGTACATACTTCGCCAAAGCGGCTCTTTAGACATAGAGAAGCCAGTATAAATTGACCTACGGCGAAAGAGGAAACTAAATTAAAAGTACTGAATTTTATATAAGCAGTACCGCAATGTACGGCCAATGAATACTGGGCACCCTGTGGTACTCTAATTGCGAACTGGGACAATTGACAATAAACCAATGTGCTGATGACTTCATTGTCAACAATTTGACGTGTGGTAATTGGATTCGAAAAAATTGTTAATGACTTTGAAAATTAAGAGTGACAATCATTAAATAGGTCAGTGTTCATCTCATTTTGTGGATGAAGTCAGAGGCAATAAACAATCATTTCCTAGAAGGGCAAAAGTATTGATACTTAATACCATACTCTTATTATTTTGTTTACAAGAGATCCTAACGACAGTCACTTCGCCAAAGCCAACTAAGATAGATTCACCAACAACAACAACCAACATAAATTCGCTCATAATAGCGCGCAGCCCTATGCGTGCTGGTTTGTACAAAAACATTGAATATGTTTGCGTGTGTGTGTGTGTTGGAAGTCAAGTCACTATCACACAAAATTGCATACTGAATTCGACTAGCTCACACAACGTAAGACCGCGCTTATGTATGAATTAATGAAGTCAATATAATATATTTTAAATATCATAGATGAAGAAACCAAAATACGATCAATAAGCAAAGTACAAAAAAGCCAAGTAATACAATGTACCAGAAACAATTTGCCAAAATCTATTCAACAATAAGATTCATATTACTTTGCCAAATGTAACTTTAGTAGTTACATCAGTAACAGTAGTAAAATGTAAGACTGTTGATATAATAACAGCTGTTGTTAAAACAAAACATATTGCATAACACGATTGTTAGTGTTACTATGGAATTGTGTAATGCTTGGTTAGATTTATGTATTTATTTATGGATAGTAAACATTATAATACTTACTCTTGATAACATTACGCTATGTTAAATTATGTTAGTGGGTTCGACGGGATTCAAATTCAAACTTAGCGCTTTCATTACCCGAATAGCTGTTAATGCTCGCCCTAATTTATTTTGAAATTGACTTGCGTTTGTTTTATAGACTTTTTGTTACCTTCAAAAACCATATTACCATTAAATACCGAATCTGGGGGTACATGAAAAGAGTCTCTACGAGTGACGGTACTTACCTAACCGTCCGGCGCACTCTGGGCAGTCAGCCCCGCCACCAATCTTACTGACTGGCTAATCTTTTCACCACGACTATTCTCAAACACCTCATGCTGAAATGAGAGAATACCGAATCTGTTTAGCCTTACTTTCTTATATCAATTGCTTATTAATCTTAGTGTATTGTTGTTAATTCCTCCATTTCATATTCAGTTTGCAAATATTCAAAATATTCTGAAACTATATTACAATAAACTCTCTTAAAATAATGCAACAATAACATAATTGTTTTAAAAGCGTGCACTAATTCCCAAAATTAATGAGATTTAGGTCAGAACCCACCATCACTCACGTTTGATCAAACATACTTGACGTTTCAAGGCACTCCAAGCGGTTTCGAAAATTCAGCAAACATTTATAATGAAAGGAAAAGATTTAGCAAAACTGCTTTGATATTTTGTAATGATAAACCTTTTGTTCTGGATCTAATTGGAAATCGTCCCTCTTCAGCAGAGCTAAGGATACCTATTAATGAAAATGTTGAAGGTACCATAAAACACAGCGCAGTAGTGAGCATAGGACACAAATTATTTATTATTATATACGTTGAAGTAGAATCATATGAACCTCAGGCAGCACTCAAAAATATTCGAACCGAATGTAGAATAAAACACGAAAAAAAAGATGAATTTACGTCAATGGATGCACTCGAATCTTCGTATAGTGAAAAGTTAAATTAGGCACTGTGATGACGAAATAGGATTTAAATTAGTTAGTTGGTATTTCTAAGTTCATATGGCGGTGCCTTGGAGCGCGCTCTGGTGGTACTTTTTTCGTGAATGTTGTACTAGACCATCCATCAATCCAGTCCATGTGTTTCTACGTCAATGATTATAAATATTAGATATATTATTACAATACTCTGAACATCTCCGTGTGTTCTCAGTTTCTGATCTCTCTACGGGAAAGTTCTAATTTATTTTGAAAACTTTTAACTACATCTGCCCGTCTTGTTTAATGAGTTGCCGTGTAGTTTCCCGCTTGGTGTGTGATCCCCTCGAGCTATGTGATTGCAATTCTGTCGTATAATTACGGGCTCTGAATACGCCAACATATAACTTCAATTTATATTTCTAGATAACTGGTTTAATTTGTGCAGAATTATGTCTTTGCGACAAACTAATGTTCCAAATAATCAAAGATCTAGTAATGATATTTAAAAGCTCAGTACCTCAAAACCAATTCCTACAGCTAAGCAGTTTCTAATCCAAGAACACAGAAGAATTTGATTTTAGAGAAGATCGGCACATTTTAGTTCACGCCGTCAAGCCTGTAGAAAGTACCAAACTTTCTTGCAAGGAAACCAAACATAGTCAAGTCTCACTAAATATACGCTAAGCACTTGGCACCCCGCCAAATAGGCGACACTATCACCACACTTCATTATTATTTCAGAGAAGTGTGACTAATTTCATTAATTCTTACCCACAACCTTACAAGCAATTTCGCACGGCCCTCATAATGAATACAAATCAAAAAGACAATAAATTTTGGAAATCCCAACGGTACGAAGTACTATATAGATCATAAAAATAGTTCCTAGACCTACACCCTTGATTAATATGCGCGATAGAAGACTTGTGGGATACTTTAACTGAATAACAATAAAGCTTAAGCTAATAAGCATATAGATGACCAAATACCATCATTAGGTGACGTGTCAGTAAGGCACCTTGGCTAACACGGTAAGGTGACATCAGAAAATTTCCTGCCGCACCTTGAGTAAAGTTCTAGAGTTAATTAAAGCTTTGAATGATGTAGGTGTTGATTTGCAAAATGATACAACAGGAATTTAAATTGGACAGTATAATGATTGTTAAGTTACAAATGGACCACCCAATCGTCTGTGTGGATGTGGCAAAAGACGATGAAGGGATAAGGAGCACGAGCAATAACAACTACAACTTCTTCTTGTTCTTAGTTCTTCTAGTTAAGCTACATATGTTGTGTTTTGTTAGTAGCTTTAAATTTTGCATGCCAACTAGGCGAAATGACGGATTTTTATTTAATGTTAACAACTTGTATGTAACTCATTTCAAGAAAATAAACGTTCTTATTCTTATCCCAAGTTATTTGGGGTCTGCGCAAAATGTTTTCTTCTTCCATGCTTCCGTATTATCCGTCCCGTTATTATTGACTCCCTTTTCATTCATATCATCTCTCACACAATCCATCCATCTTTTCTTTGGCCTCCCTCTTTCCCTCCATCCATCGATATTTATATTCATCACTCTCTTAGTCACATGCTTTTCGCCCACCCTCATCACTTATACCAATATAATCGGTTCCTTTTCAACTTTTTCGTAAATAAGAACTACAACGACTTTAGAAAGTCTGAATCAAATCTTCTAATTAAAGTCCATCTTGCCTAGAGATCGTCCCTCGTCAGTTCATGGTCTTAAGGACTCATCCCGACATTGTCTAAGTATTAATAGATTAACTTTCGTTTCAGGATCGAGAGAGCAACCTGACCGTGCCAGCGCGGTGGGAAGACAGGAATCTTCGCAAATACCTGAACAAACCTGACGTTGGTACGTAACTATGTATTTATATCTACATGTAATCAAATCTTAGCGGTGCTAAAACTGTATAAAAAATATTTTAAAAAAAAGTAAGCGCAATGCATTGTAGGAACAATACTGATGCCAAAAATGACGATTTAGAATTTTTGTCCGTTTCTATGTTTGAGCTTCACGCCAGTGCTACTGAACCATTTGAAATTATCAGTCAGGATACAGAATATCACGCTATTTAGCGAGGGTGATGAGCAGTAACCTTACGTTTCCGTAGGCAAAGCCGCGGGTACAGCTAGTCTAATCTAAATATAAAATACTTCTATCGTAGTATCAGAACACCCTCTCTGTTTGTACACAACAATGTTCATTGGAAAAAGTTTGGTAATAACAAAGTTATAGAGTCATCAAGATGACCTACTTGAACTACCGCAAAAGTTTTATTGTATTAGTTAAGTTATATGGAACTTTTGCCAACAAAATATAGATTAAGTGACAACAATTGTCGTACTCTAAGCCTAAGCCTTGTGTCCTAGTTTCCAATAGGTTAAGGCAGCAGAATTTTAAGATTTTAGACCGATTTAACTGCATTAGACAGCCTCTTTGGTCTAGTGGTCGCAACTGCTCCACCGCTGAGCGTGAGGGTTCGATCCCCTAGTCGGGCAAAGTGTTATTAGGATTTTTCGTATCCTATTACATGGGACATAAACATAATTGCGAAATGACATACTATACACCTCTGCTCAATCGTTCGGGGAATATAAACGTGATGGTTATGTTATGTTAACTGGTTCTAAAATCATCCTGCTAGTAGTCACACGAATAAAATTACAAGCATTAGTACATTTTCAAATCTTGACAATTATTTCAACAGACAAAGCGACCCGATGGATAGGCGGTATCTACGACTACGGTGCCAAGTCATGGAGGTGGGGCGGTGACCTGCGCAAGATGCACTACCAGTCCTTCTCCAAGATGAAGAAGATGACGCCCGAGGAACTGAAGTGGCAATGCATCGCTATGATGCCAGAGCTGCTTTACAGGTAAATTCTAAAGAACATCAAGACGAAAAAGTTATATATTGAACTAATCGGGTGAGACTTGATAGAAAAGCATGATGAATCTATGCTAATAGACAAATATTTGACGACACGTTTGGTGCAGTGGCTAAGCGATTGGCTGCTGCGCTACGGGTCGTGGGTTCGATTCCCACACGGAACAAAAATTTGTATGGCCTACAGATGGTTATTCCGGGTCTGGGCGTTTGTTTGTGAGATTTGTGTCTGTAAACGCACCCACGATACAAGAGAAATCTTAGTGTGGGGCAACGTTTTTTTAAAAAAAAAAAAAAAAAAAAAAGATATAGCTTAGTGAAGTCATTAAGTTTTGTCTATCTATATAATTAAAAAGAAAAGTCCTGACTGACTGATTGACTGACTCATCAACGCCCAGCCAAAACCCTAGACCTAGAAAGCTGAAATTTTGCACAGAGGTTCCCTTTATAATGTAAACAAGGAATAAGGAAGGATTTTTCGAAATTCAACCCCTAAGCACAGAATAAATAGTTGCCCTAAAGGAGTTAAATAGGGGAATAAAAGTTTGTATGGAAAATCGTCACTTAACGGGTTCAAAATTTCACTCAAGCGAAGCTGCGGGCAAAAGCTAGTTAGTATCTATAAATAAAAGTTAAAGAAGATTTTGGTTACACGTTGAGTGATACTCCCGTCAATTGAACAGTGACAAGTACAAACTTCTAAGAAGTACAAGAATTGATATGACATGGCATTGGCACGAATAAAGTTTTCAGCGAACCGTCCTTAATTTTGCAAACATCATATGAGTACGCAGCTAATTCAATAAAAAGCTATATATGTATTTATTTGGGATCTATTTTCGAGAAGCAATATTGAATTCGTGACAAACATAAAACTGCGATCACTCAAGGATGTCGTTTGGAGCTCAAAGCCCTGGAATTCAACTTAAATCACAAGAGCTGTTTGGGATCCGTTTAAGTTATATTCCGAAAGTGATTAATGGTAGGAAGAAATTATTTAAAAAGTTTAAATTGTTCATTTTCTACTAAAGTATTATAAAACCATTCATAGTCATTTTACATGTCCATGGTAATCCCTGTCTTCGGACTAGGAGCAGTAGACTGGATAGGCCCTGCCGAATTTACTAGAACAAATGCATAACTAACCCAAAAAACTATTGCTTTCGCACTGCTGGGCACGGGCTTCTCAGAATGACAAGGCTTTAGTCTTGGCTTGGCTTTAGTCCACCACGCTGGCTTTTTGTGGGATGGTTGACGACACACACAATCGAGAACATTTTTCGGAGCTCACTCAGACGCAGATTTTCTCACACAAGTGATAAACATATTCTGTAAACTGACAATCTATAGGAGGTACCTAGAGGGTTGCATAGTCACTTAAATCGCACTAAAGCTTCAACAAAAACTAGATACAGAAAAACTGACAATCTTTACAATCCTCGTGACAGAGAACGATGAGAAATCATTTAACAAATCTGTGGAAGAATGGAGGAGCATTTTTTATGTCAAACACACTCAATCTCTTATGCCTTGAACCATTACACGTCAAAACCGAAAACGACTAACCAAAGAACGGTCCTCCGAAAAGCAATAAGTTTTACGATTCGCGGCCTGTGTTGGTCTTTTGTCCCTAGCCCATAGTGACGTCATCTTTTTAGTAGTCACATTTTTACGATTGTTTTAAATGTTGAAGGCCGTGGACTATGTGGCGCCTTATGGTGTGATCATGGGATTCACATGGGAATTGAGCAACTGGTATTTGTAGGTCAAAACACGTTAAAAGTAATGACACAGTTTCCGTCGTCACGGTTTATAACCACGTTTGTAACGGCTTCTTACTTTTTGACTCGATTAGGATATTAATTAGTACAAATATGCAATTAGACGACACGTTTGGTGCAGTGGCTAAGCGATTGGCTTCTGGGCTACGGGTCGTGAGTTCGATTCCCCCACGGAACAAAAATTTGTATCGCCTACAGATAGTTGTTTCGGGTCTGGGCGTTTGTGTATGTGAAGATTTATTTCTGTACGCACCCACGATACAGGAGAAATCCTAGAGTAGGGCAACGTTTTTTAAAAAAAAGAAAGAATACGAAATTACAATATATAGCTTTAATTCCGCCAAACTAGATCACTAGCTTGGATGCAAGCTGCAGTACCGCCTTCTCCCCCCGTAAATACATATGTATGTATGCAAATGCAGAAGGTGTGATTAAATTATTATTTGTGTGTCATGGATTTCTGCAAAATATCGCCTGATTATTATATGCATTTCAAACCATTATAAACCAACAGTCTTTTTGTATTTTAGAAAATTTACAGAGTTTTCAATAACTATAGCACCCCCGATATAGCCGATAAGCTCAACTCTAGCATCGCTTCCATGACCCTTGGCTCCCAATGCACTCAAACATTCCTCACTAAATACTCATTGATTCATTTAATCACCATCAACGCTAATTGCTTCAGGTGGTCACCGCGCAACTGCATCGAAGCTCGTCACTACATCTGCCAAACAAAACTGCGGAAGGTGCCAAAGGCCAAAGTGAAGGACCTGCGTCGTCGCTGGCAACGAATGGGAAAGATCAACGAAATCACCGCACCAAGCGTCAGCAGGGAAGTCAACGACCCCATGATGGTGAATGACGTCACAATCAACCCTGTACCCAACCCGAAGTCGTACGATCTGCGCCCGAACCCGAACACGCCCCGACTGGGACCGAAGAGACACGGCCCGAGGATGATCTCGAATCAAAATTCGAAGGCTTACGATCTGAGACCGAATGAGTTGAAGAAGAGATCGAGACCCGCAGTTCGCAGGCGGCTCAAGAGACCGTTCCCAGGGTAAGTTTATCACGAGAACTACAATAATTTTGTAGTATTTACTTATAGCTTTTCAAATCTCTCCATCTCGAATATTCCAATAACAAATTGGATTTCCATAAGTGCAAGAGAAACAAAAATGTTTATCACGTGTAATAAATACACGGCCCATTAATAACACTTAATGTTTGGCCAACTTTCTTCATTACCAGACCGACAGCAATCAATTTCTCAAAGCACGTACTTCCGAACAAAACACATTAAACGTACATTTATTGCAAACATAGATCAAATTAACTGCAATCACTTCGCCCTTATCGTCAAATGTTTGGAATGGCCGAATTATTGGCTATTGTTATGCCAATATTGGTAATAGCAAACGGAACTTTGTGTGTTTCTAGTTTGTATGACCTGCCAACTATGTCGAACGTTGAAAGCTTGCCACATTGTACAGATGCGTTACTAATCGGTGTTCAACACGTGGGCAGTTTCGCGCGCCTCGTTGTTGATTCGTGTGACACAAACCATCAAAGCAAACCTACACTTCAAGAGTTACTGCCGTATCATTTAGTCACTGTCGTGTGACGTAGGGAACAATATTAGCACCCTTATTGAACGTTTCACCACAAAAGGCCGAAATTACTGGACCGAACTTTCGGCATGTCCTTTCAAATTACTCGCAAAACACCAAACTATATCTGTCTGCTTAGCCTTTTCCCCACTATGTTCGGGTCAGCTTCCAGTCTAACCCGATGCAGCTGAATACCAGTATTTTACACGGAGCAACTGCCATCAGACCTCCGCAACCCAATTAGGTACTGGTGGCGTAGGCCACCAGTACCCTAAAGTAAGGGAGTAGTCCCTAAGTCCGTGAACGAAGTTAGTAGCCCGAAACGTAAGAGTGAACAAAACAAGTGTCAAGTTCAACTTTTCGGACGGGCAAGAACACATCGGTAGTAAGGACAACTGTTAAATCGTGTTGTCATTCATTCTTTGTTCGGGCCCCGAAATAATCGTATGTCCGTAGGTGATAGGGAGTAGAAAACGCTCGTAACTAAGGCCTAAACCACGGACTTCATGCTTAAGGAGTAGACCCCCTGAGCATTGCCGATATCCTAAGTGTGCGTCCTGAGTGACGGCGCACGGGCGTATTGCGGATTGCGGAACGGCTTTACCGTGGCATTACCGTCGATATCTGTCCTTAGACTCCTTAGTGCACGCGGGAAAGTTAACGCGTACGCGCGTGTTTAGTGTTTCGTTTATTTTATTTTGTTTTTAATAATGTCGATATCAAAATTGAAACGTTTCGAACATTTATTTAATGCGCCGTTAATTCCGCCTGCGCGGTGTGCCGTCACTCAGGACGCACACTAAGATTAGACCGGTTGTCAGACTTTCGGGTTTTTGAATACCCGTAACGACTGTCCTAGGTATTCGTATAACACCCGGCACCGTCGGCTTAACATGTTCTCCGAGGCACGGAGGAATCTCAATGTAATGCCTTTTTTAAATACTGGTGTTTTCTCTTCGGTTTTCAATCACGTAATTGCGACATGATGTGGCGTTTCATTTAAGACCCCCTAAATTAGCAATAGAAGCTAAATATTAATATCTGTTACGCAATTTTTCATTCCAGTTACACATGGAACCGCCGCGACCCTGAAGGCTCCTTCCTCCGCAACGCCGAACTCCTCCGCTCCGGCCACACCGGGCTCACCCCGCAACAGATCAACGCCCACCTCGCAAGACTGCGACATCTGCGCGACAAACAAATCGCACGACGCAAGCGAGTGCGCGGCGACGACGACTGGCTGGAGAACGAGCCGAGACAAGCGCTCGCTAATACCCACGCCAGGACCTACACAGTCGATAACAACATCAGCGCTCTTCATCCTAAGACCATCGTCGAAGAGTTCAACATGGACTTCCTGCAGCCCCCCGTCGTATTACCCAAATCGAAACGCAGCGGCGGCTAACTGATTAATCGATTCCGATGATCGTTACATATCGATTGTTTTAGAATTGATTATTCCTCGATGTTAATTTAAGTTCCTTGCGATTTTTTCCGAACTATTCCCGACTTCGCTTTTATTAATATTTATTGCTGGCACTTTGCGATTGTTCTGATTCCTATCTTTAGTGTCTCTCATTGATTATTGGGTATAAATTTCAATGCAATGAGAATTCGCCACCTATTGATAGAGGAATCAGTATTGGGAAAAGGATAGTTGTAAACTGTCGACTGCAGAACACAAAAGACATGAAGCATTAAGTTGCTAAGTAAAAAATGTAGCTTCGGTGCCATAGTCGTCTGCTAGTCGTGAAGTTTTCAAAGCCCTGATTTCCAAAGTGTCATTCCTTTGTTCTTCTTCTCTTCCTTCTAGAGTAGCCAGAACTTACGACTTTTTGTCTACTCGTACAAATTAAGCTTTTTCATCCATACTTTAAATAACTGCAATCCAGTGTGAGTCTTGTCAAGTAGTTGTAGTTACCACATTATTGCATCTGTTTACTTGTAGTCATTTAAATACTTCATTATCCATGTTGTATTAGACAATCGCATTTGCGGCTAGTCGTGAATGTGTATCAAGCTTTTCTGTTTTTGTTCGACAAATATTGACAAATATTTTTTTACAAGTTAAAGGACTTTTTAAATTAGTTTGACTCTTCAATGGATACGAAGTATTAGATTTACACACGAAACTACAAAAAACTACTTCCCTCTATGTAGGTTATTAAAATGTTGATAGATCTAACTATTTAAGTCAGGGGAGTACGTTTAAACGATTATTATCTTAACGATGTGAGTGAACACATCATTTTTTTACCTTTTTAATATTATTTTGTTTGTTTATATTCCACACGTTTTTAATATTATGATTTCTAATGCTGTGCTTTTAAATTAAGTGCGTCGTGGTAATCTGTTTTATTTTTTGTATTTATAATGTACTAGTCAGTAAGTTTTATGAGAAAATATAATTCTAGAATACTAAAATGTTTAATCTTATCCATAGTTTCGAAAATGTTGATAATATTAATAAATATAAAAATATTTTCGATGTAGGCACTACCAACCTACCAACTTGTATTGTTGGAACAATTCTTAGATTTGAATTAAATATAAAATTAACGATTAACATTTTCTCACTGATTTATAAGTATATTTATTAAAAATTATAAGAAATTAAGGCGCTGCCCAAACGTAGGACGCCGTAAAACGCTCAGTTTTTTGTCGCACAGTTAGGCGTATTGGTACTTATTACAAGCCAGAAAAAAATTGAGTGTATTGTCAAATGTTCAAAGAAAAGACTTATTTGAAAATATTTCATAAAAATAAAATAGGATCATGATAAAAAAATCATAAAACAGAGCTCAAAAAATATTTTTCGTCGCATAGTTCTCAAAATTTTGAGCGTAAACTGGCATATTTTATGTAATGATATTATAGGGAATATAATCAACTAAAGAATTACCTAAAAATTATTTCACTGAGTCGTGTATTTATTTTTTAATTTAATTAAAACTGCAAAATTACTTTTATATTGGCGGTCGTTCGATTCAACTAACATCAAATGCATCGCTGATTTGAACCTTATTTGTTGCCGCGATGTGCTAATGTCGTTCGTTCGTCTGTGACATGTCAGTCGGCTGCGAGCTGTTGTGGAGAGAGGTCACGTTTCGAATTCGCTCTAACCTTTTACGTACACTAGTTTATTATTAGGTATAGATAATAAGTTATTTCATAAATATTGACTTATATTAGCTTCAGTTTTCAAATAGATACTATTGTTTTTTGTGATTATTGACGCATTTGTATACGTCCGTAGGTATTTTTTCATTATTCGTGTTGCTCTGTGTTGATTACAACAATTCATTTTTAAGATTAGAAAAACAACAATGGGCAATAAAAGAAACAAAGTACCTACTACGACTGATTTGTACAAGAAAGCGACGTAATAAAAATAAAAATCCTCTAGTATCTCAGTAAGTACTTATTGTTACTTTTGTAGGTGTCACGCTTTATTATACCCACAAAGTTTCTTAATTTTTTTCAATATCTGTAATAGGTTCACAATATTTGCATAGATCGCAAAATAATTTATAATAATCACAACTTTCGCTCTGCCGCCTCGACCATCGCGTCGGTAGCCGGTGAGCGCTAAGATGCCGTAGCCACCTCTCGAAAGCCGATGAGCGCTAATATGCACATACATATAATAAAATGTTCAAAATAAAAAGAGTGTTATGAATATCTGTTCCGATGAAAAGATTGTTTTCTATTCAATTACAGAGAAGCTAAGGGTTATCAGTGTAATAATCTTCCAACATCACTCACACGTCTGACTGCAGTTACTCCAACCTCAACAGATATAGGTACTGTTCAAGGAGCAGATTATGGGTAATTTCCTATGTATACTAATGTTAATAACACTAAAAATGTAATTTAAAAATGAAAGTTGTTTGCTAGGGTTCCTTTAGTAAAAACTATACCCTTAAAGGACCACTCATGTGTCTGTTTGTCTATCTGTACGTCTGTCACAGCCAATTTGCTTCGAATGTTCTGGACCGATTCCCCCTTATTACAAAAGATGGTTTAAACCAAGACTAAGGTAAACCCAGGTTTACTATATACCCATCACTTTTTTATGTCATATAACAAAAAGAGACGGGGCTATTTTAAAACCTAGGTTTTTCTTAGACCATCTTTTGTAATAAGGGGGATTAAGTTGGGTACCTACACCTACACATTTTTGTGACCTAAACACCCACACACACGTAACTGCTTACAATCAAGCTGACGTATGCTTGATTGCAACCTTATTGGTATAAAACAATTAATCATCTGATTCGCGACTTGAGAGGTCAATAAATAGTCTCATTTTAAGTGAAAATCTCACATAGAAAAACGTGTCTATTTTTATCCGAATCAGCTGAGTCGTTTCAGCATGATTGACAAACAACATACTATCACATTGATTTTTTTCTTAAAAACACTAACACATTATTTATTTTTTCAGAGAATCCACCATAAACGATTCGCTCCTTGTAGAAACCGTTTCTCAAGAAGATGCGAACCTACCAATACATGGTCGAAGGATTATACATAATTATGATGTATTTTATCCAGCAGCTTCAAAAAATATCAAGCCATAGTTCTTTGTTCAATTGCAATTTAAAAGACATGTCATTGATAGGAGAAAGAAGAAATGGTTTGATCTCTAAATATAAATTTAAATGTAATATGTGTAAAGAAAATTTTGTAATTACAAGTGAGGATCCAGCAAACATATCTAATGTTAACGCAAATTTGGCTGCGGTAACAGGAATCACTTCTGCTGGTATCGGCTATTCGCAGTTTCTTGAAATTACAGCATGCATGGATATACCAATTTTTTCAGAAATAACTTATTCTAAATTCAAGACATCGTTTATGAAAAATGGGAAGAAACAGCCCTAGAATCAATGGAAAAAGCTGCTATGCGTGAGCGTGATGCCGCTATAAGTGAAGGGAAATTTAGTAAAGATAATATACCTATATTATATGTGTATGCAGATGGCGTTTGGTCATCACGTTCGTACGGTAATAACTATAAGGCATTGTCTGGTGCCGCAGCGATTGTTGGCCGCAAATTTGGTGAAGTCCTATACAAGGTTAGTCAGAAAGGGGGTACTAATCTGAAAGGGTATTAAAGTACCCATAATAATGAGTAACTTTTGTTTTACCACTTTCCCCAAAAGTCAATATTTTAAGAGAAATAGCTGTTCAAAAAATACATGAAAAATATGCTAAAATCTATCTAGACTCAGCTATGATCAGCTGTGATTACATTTTAGGTTATATTTGGGATCACCAATGGGAAGCACTATTTTCTGAATTCGTAACTAAAGTAGGAACGAAGTATTTTTGAAAAAACTAAAATAAGAATCATCTTTTACGGAAAAAAAACTATCGAATTTAAAAAAAATTTACACTTGCTTTAAAACGGCCATCAGTGATACCTTACGTGGCCTACGGACTAGTAACCCCTTTCCGACTAACCTTGTATTTAGGACTTCACCAAATTTGCGGCCTACAATCGCTGCGGCACCTGACAATGCCTTATAGTTATTATTACCGGCTACTACAGGTATTTCGTCGTTACTAAATTTCTCTTCACTTATAGCGGCATCACGCTCACGCATAGCAGCTTTTCCCATTGATTCTAGAGCTGTTTCTTCCCGTTTTTCGTTAACGATGTCTTGAATTTTACAATTAGTTATGTCTGAAAAAATTGGTATATCCATGCATGCTGTAATTTCTTGAAACTGCGAATAGCCGATACCAGCAGAAGTGATTTCTGTTACCGCAGCCAAATTTGCGTTAACTTTAGATTGATTGATTGAGATCTTAAATATCCATAAATATTCGTTTATAATTTTGAAATAAATAGTTTTAAAAAATACAGAAAATTTCTACTTTACTTATAGATTAAATACATAAAAAAATGACCATTCCCCTCCCCCCTACTGAGGCATAATTTTGATAAAAATAAAGGAGTATTTTCAGCGACTTTTTTACTTATATTACAGGAAAACCGAAGTCTAAGGTCTTAGGGTTACTACACTGATAACCCTCAGCTTCTCTGTACTCGAATGGAAAACAGCATTTTTTATCGGAACAGATATTTACGACATTATCTTTTTATTTTGAACTTTAATATGTACATATTAGCGCTCATCGGCTCTCGAGAGGCTGCTGCGGCATCTTAGCACTCACCGTCAGAATATGGATGGCGCTAGAATAGGGCCGTGCGTGCTATCATAAACGCGGGCGGCGGGCGCCCCGCAGTGGGCGGAGCTATGTGCCCCTGCTTCACCCCCTCAATTACCTAAAAATTTGCTTCTCACCGCGCCTTAACAAGAAAAGTGTCGTACATCATAATTGGCATTTCGTGTTTAATTAGCTAAGTAAGTTTACGTTCCAATATTTTTGTTATTTTAGTTAAAACCTAATAAATTAATAACTTTTTTTTACTAAACTGCCAGTTATTGTAGTCCTCGCATTTATGAAGTTAAAATCACATTTTGTGTAAGTTTTTGTAAAATATTTTTAAGCAGTCATAACGAAACTTTTTATCGATATTATTATCGTAAAATAATCGATTATAATTAAAAGGGGTATTGCCGGCTTAGTTCAACACGTATCTCCATCCAATTTACCGAATGAACAGTTGGCGGTTGAAGATTGTTTACCGACAGATCAAAAGCCCGAACTTTTTCCAAACACCGCAAGTTTATTTTTTTATTTTCCAAACTCGTGCAATCTCTAAAAGTGCAAATCGACATTAGGGTCAAGACCTTCCCAATAAACATTTGAATTAATTTTAAAATAAGAGCAAGAATATAATTGTGGGAACTGAAAAAAAAACCATGGAGGTCAGCAATTTATATTCCTTTCTGGTTTAAATTTCGAACTAAGCCGACGAATAAATATAATTGGATCAAATAGTGGTTAACTTTAGTCACGTTTTAGATTCACGAACATACCTACATCATATCGAGACAAAGTTGCACCCAACATAATATTATTTGTGCATGTTGGGTCGTACATAGCTGTAATAACTTATGTTCTTAGATTTCGAAAAACTAGTCTACTAGGAACTAGTGATGTGCTTATTATAGTATTACTATCATACCTCAAAACATGTTTTCTTGAAATAAAAAATAAGTTATAAAAATCTTTAACATCTCTAATATTTTTTGTAGTCTACTAAAAATATCAAATTTTATATTTTGATCTGTAAATACTACTTAATTGTAAATTTAGTAGTAGCAACACCGAGGTACTGTGAATTCTTTTTAAGTAAGTGGAGAACTTATTTATAAGAACAAAATAACTTCTTATTGTATCTTAAGTATTAATATTTACTTATAATTATAAGGAAATAAAGAATCATCAGAATACAATGGCTTTATTTTATAAACGACACCCCGAAAATAAAGTATAAGTTTTTTTTTTTTAATAAAGATCTTTCTACCATCCAATGGACCATACCCAATGGAATATACCCAATGGAGTGCATTAAAAGAACATCCACGAGTGACGATACTTAAGTACGTCCGGCGCATCCTGGACAGTCAGCCTCGCTACCAGCCTTGCTGACTGGCTAATCTTTTAACCACGGCATGAGCTATTCTCGTAAGGTGTTGCCGATACGATAGAAGACGAACCCACAAATAGCCGACACTAGGTCCTATGTAAAAGACCTATATGTATCTAGCTATAAGACTATAATAGTGAATTTTCACACGAGATTTATTTTTGCAATTAAAACCACGCTCAGCTCAGAACCATTCACACAATCACAGGTTTGTCTAGACTGCTTACACTGCCATCTAGTGACGAGTAGCAAAACTAAACAGTTTCAATTTCAATTAAATACCCTTCGTTAATTAAAATAAATAATACCTATAAGGAAACCATAACAATATATTATTTCATATTATTAACTTTTATCTCTAGAAACTGTAATTCGTAGCAGCATGATAATAACACGTGCAAATAGAAACGCCATCTAGCGACAATCTTAGCTAAATAAAAAAAGCCAAACTTACAATAGTTCGCAATAGAAGTACAAAAACCGAGAAAAAAGACTTTGGAATTATGTAGACATAATATTTTGACATGATTGATGTCAAAATATTATGTCTACAACTCTTTTAGAGTGTATCTAACGTAACGGACCAGTGACCTTAGGGTATCTACATTATAAGAAAACAATGTAGTTATCCCGAACTGATCCAAATATGCACTGCTTCTCATGGAATTCCCTATGTTGGTACTCCTACTGTTTTAATAAAAAAAAACCCGGTTAGTTTCGCCACAATTAGGCCCTTAACAGATAATTGTGGTCGTAGGAAAACTGCTGATGTGACCGAGGAATTCTACATCTACATTCTACTATTGTATATTGGAATGTTTCCTTTGGCAATACGTGTAGAAAAAGAAACAGAAAGAGTTTTCATAGCCTTTACATGTCCTTCTGAAGAAGTTTTTTGATTGAAGAATGTACAGAGGTTGTAGTTACTCTTCAACGCTGCAGATGGCGCTGACTGGCCCAAAAACAAAAACTGAATTACAGAACAGAAAGTTAACGAATGACGCATACGACTGCAAAGGGTTAAAGGTAAACAGAGTGTAAGGTTTGATTAACACTAGTTCTGCCCTTGAAAATAATATTCACACCGGGAAGGAACAGGAAGTGGTTGAAGGCCGTTTTTGGGGGCTGTCTATTTGTAGCATTGACGTTCAAAAAGAACTAAGTAATTTCAGTCTATTTTGAATAAATGAGTTTTGAAGTTTAATTAAATTCTTATTTTTTAGATCAAAACGCATCATCAAACATAAAATATTACATATAATATGCTCAATTTAATTTTCATTGCAGGCCTAGTACATTTTAATTTTTGTAACTTCCTATAACACTTTTTGACAAACAATAGGCAATAAGACCCCTATGGTACTAACTAGAAGAGTTGGCGCTTATTTTTACTGCGAAAACCTCACAAAGCAATAATACTAAGGGTACTTCAATATTAAAGACAAAAATAAACTTCAAAAAAAACAATCAGTTTCAATTACCAGACATCATAAATCAACGAAGTAGAACTTAGCTATATTCAAACAAAAACTCCAAAAATAGGTTCTCAACATAAATATTCCAGATAACATAACATATTATTATACGGGCTGTTATTTACAAGGTTTACACAAAAAGTACCCTAAAAACAATCATAAATCGGCGAAGAGTCAACGACCCATTGACCGAATCAGCGTAATTTCCACCTCCGTTGGCGAGATGTTACGATACCGTTGCCATGGCAACCGTGGACAAACAATCCAATCGCCATGATACCAATAAAGTCCGAAGAAACTTTTGTGAAAATTCTACAACAGAAATTTGAATTTGTTCCAAATCCATTGCTGAGTTTCTTGGTAGACACGTCTAAACTATCAACAAAAACACGCAATGGATCAAAAACGAAAGTTTTGAACATAGAATTTTCTTTTCATAGTACAGATTTGAATCTAGTTAACCATCAAAACACGCAAAAATATATTTTCAGTAGTTGTATTAAGGGTTACGATATAATCAATATAAAATTCTAGCCAGCAACGTTTTGAATGGGAAATAGAACTGATATGGTCAATTTATGTTTTTATGGTTAAATTATCACAGTTTATAACCACGCTAGTCATTTTATTATCATAAAAATATATTTAAGGTAATGTTTCTACTTTTAGATTTAATCGTTTGATCTTTTTTAGCATTCTGAAAAGGTTTAATGCTGAACATGCAGATGATCACATGCATCACCAATGATCGCTACAATGAAGGATCGATGGTGAAATGGCCATAATCAAAAGCCTTTTTTTTTATGCACAGATGAGGATGCTGCTTCCTATCCTCTAGACACAATCCTTAATAATTAGGGATTGTGTGGGTAATTTCTGTAGGTGGACTAATTTATTAGTCACCACCTACAGAAAGTGACTTTACCGAAATCAAAGCCTAAGGGCGTTTGTGCACTACAAGGAATTTTACTGTCCGGCAGTCCGATGTTTTACGGACCGATGTGGCATGAAAAAAACAGATGATTGGCTTGTTTGTGTACTTGTCCGTCTTTACTCGGATCGGTGCGGCGCAGTTTAGGGTAGCTCTTTTTGAAACTACACGCCCCGCCCACTCATGAATAATACTGACCGCGGACGCAGTGCACAAACATAAACACGTTTTTCATTACTGTCATCTCGGACCGGAAAAACGGTCCGGAATGGAGTAAAGAAAAATGTCGGACGGTACAATTACGTATAGTGCACAAACTAGTATAAACATTTATGACGTGCCATATCGGACCGTAAGAAATCAGACTGCCGGACAGTAAAATTCCTTGTAGTGCATAAACACCCTAAAGGCGCCGCGGCGTCCACATATCCGTACGCATCGGACGAACGGATTTCAGTAGTTATTCTTTGTATGGCTAATTACAAGAGGGTTCACTAATCGGCAACAGACGGAACGTACGCATCGGATCGTCAGCAATACAGCTGTGACGCACTACATTTTCAGGGACGAATTTGATACGTTGGCTGTCCTAGGCCTATGAAATATTGCCGCCCCCTACTCGCTGTAAATCACGAAAAATTTAATG
This sequence comes from Amphipyra tragopoginis, assembly GCA_905220435.1. Lineage (NCBI taxonomy): Eukaryota > Metazoa > Arthropoda > Insecta > Lepidoptera > Noctuidae > Amphipyra > Amphipyra tragopoginis. The sequence goes on along the minus strand of HG991997.1, from coordinate 4,495,415 downwards.
AACCGAATTCGTTCGATGTGCCAAACTGTTAATAATCGTAATCGCCATACGTGTATTTTTTTTTTGCGTGATTCTTTCGGCACATTTTTGAGTTTTTACACTCGAGTTTTACATTTGAGTTGAGTTTAATGAGTTTGAGTTGGCGGGTAGGTCGAAAAAAGAAGCGAAAACTAAAAAAAACCTACCCTATTTTGCCGCCCCCTAAATTTTGCCGCCCTAGGCCCAGGCCTACCTGGCCTGTCTGGCCTATAGGTAAATCTGCACCTGTACATTTTACGAATCCGTCTAATGCGATTCATCCGATGCGTACGCTGCGGATAGGTAGACCTTTAAACACTACGCAATATAAAGTGTTGCCATGCTACTATAATTCAAAATTCAAATGCAGAACTTACGTAACATGACACTTGTAACCTCTACGTGACAAGACTATTTCAGTCACATTCTGCATAAAGCCGTCCACAACTCCGCGAGTCTATCTTGGTAATTTATCGCATAACTCGGGCCGGTGACGGTAGCGATGACTGTGCATTGCTTAACACCTTGTTTACTCATGGGGGCAAATGAAATGTAAATTGAGTATGGAAAATTGATTTAATTTTTTAATTTTTGTACAGATTTTTTTTCTGAGTTATGATGTAGTCACCTCTTTACTTACCGTGGTTGCCAGAAGTGGAGCCAAGGTAGGTAATAAATGTCATATGGCCACAAATAAACGTAAAAACCGACCTAACTACCAACCATGGTGAACTATGACTTTGCTTTCAAGAGACCATCTCGATGTAGTTCGGTTGGTAAACAAGCCGACGGCCCACCTGATGGAAAGTGGTAACAACACTTAAAAGATTGCTGATGCATTGTCAACCTTAAAGACAAAGTTGGAAAGTCTCATGTGCCTGTAATATCACTGGCATCTATACCCTTTAAACCGGAACGCAGTAATGCTACTTGGCGGCAGAAATAGGTATGTTGGTAGTACTTCCCTGGACACCTTTTTCGCAAGGAGCTCTTCTACTACTGCTTTTATACTGACGAAATGATGTTAACACCTCTCTCTCTGCCAAGCCCTTCCCAAACTATGTTAAGGCATGTTACATGGAGATAGTTTCTCGGAGCGAGTCTCGTGCTATCTCTGTTTTAATCGTAGAGAAAGACAAATATCGAACGAATCTCGCTTCGACAAACTATCCTCGTGTAAATCAGTCTTTAGGCTCAGCTTCCAATCTAACCAGATGCGGCTGAATATCAGTATTTTATTTGGAGCGACTGCTATCAGAGTTTTGCAGCCCAGTTACCGGGCAATGCCGATATCCTAAAGTTAAACCGGTGGTCAGACTTTCGGGCTTCTGACTACCCGTAACGACACCAATGAAGAAAGATGTTGATACCTCAACCTAATTACTGCCTATTGTCTTGTTGTTTAAGTCTGTCATGCTCACTAAATTGCCTGCTGATGGTGGCGTTGTATATCCGGTCGTTGATTTCCCTACAATATGGTTGAGCTGAGCGATGCGGATGTCCACGTCATACTCGTAAACGGGTGCTGTCTGCCGGGACTGGCCAGCTCTTAACTGCTATGGCAAACTAAGACATATGTTTCTATTTGTTACTCTTGTGTGAGTTTATTTCTTACATTAACCTGCATTATTCTCATACTATTTCTCACACTACTGTAATGGCATTGCCATGATCTACTACTTTGAAACGAGTATTCATGGAGTTTCTTGCTGGCTCTTCTCCATAGAACCTACCTTTTGGAACAATGCACCTAGTTTTGACGTTTTAAAAGTGCCAGAAATCTGGTCTATTTGAAATCAAAACTTTCGACTTAAAAATTATTAGCAGCCTAGATTCTCCTTACCATCTTTTACCAACTTTAAAACCAATCTTGAATATCGATCCAGTAGCGCATCGTATGTGCTCCACACGCAACACTTTCTTCTCTGTCCAACACCTTAATTGCAATGTAAACATGACCTTATAACAAAGCGAATGTAGGTTAGTTCGCACAATCACCCAAGCGATTACCCTTAACATTATAAGGGGTAGCAGTCGTTGTGTGTGACCCAAATACGTGTGTAAAAACCGCGTAATATGTGGAACGTTGAATGAGTAATTGAACTAAAAGTTTTTGGAAAATGTTTGATACGCGAACGATAATTATGAGCTTTGCATGTGAACATTTGTTTGTAAACGTACCTACGACACCGGAGTATTACCAGTGTTCGTTCTGCCTAGCCTTTTCCCAACTAGGTATATTATTTATTTATTTATACTTTCGCACAAAATTTGTACAGAGGCTTACTTAATGCCTTAGGCATTTTCTACCAGTCGACCTTAGGGTGATGCAGAGAAAAACATGGTAGGTGCACTGAAAAGAGGATATGAATACGCTATTAAAAATTAACAAAGTTATTGGAAACATTTTTGGCAACAATATTACCAACATAATGAAAAGGTATTTACGTACATGTTTAAATACAATAATAAATATGTATACATACGATATTATATACCTAAGCATACATAAATATATATTAATTAATATACTATACAATACATACAAAAATATACAAGGTTAGTCGGAAAGGGGGTACTAATCCGCAGGCCACTTAAAGTATCACTGATGACTGTCTTAAAGCAAGTATTAAAACTTCAAAATTCGATATTTTTTTTTCAATGCAAAATGTTTTTTTTTTGTTTTTTTCAAAAATTCTTCATCCCTGTTTTAGTTACAAATTCAGAAAATGGTGAGTCTGATTAATGACCCCAAATATGACCTAAAATGTAAACACAGCTGATCATAACTGGGGATAGATAGATTTTAGAGATTTTTTTTTGAGATCTTTGGTCACCTATTTCTCTTAAACTATTGACTTTTGGAAAAAGTTGTAGAACAAAAGTTATTCATTATCATGGGTACTTTAACCCCCATTCGGATTAGTACCCCCTTTCTGACTAACCTTGTATAAAAGGATAAATCAGCGCTGAGATGATTCTGCCAATGCCTTGTGAAGATGTTCACGTAACTTAATTTTAAAGGTATAGCGACTGGTTGCCATCCTGATTTCCAAGAGGAGTGCATTCCACAGAAGAATGGACTGGACGAAGAAGGAAGAATGTATAAAGTCAGTGCGATGAGAGGGACATTGAAGGAGACGGTTGTGTGAAGAGCGAAGATTTCTGTCATGATTGGAGCATATGTACTGAAAGTGAGAAGTTAGATAAGTAGGGGAAGTGGGAGAGTAGAGAAATGAGTATAGAGTAGTCAATGCCCTTTGGACTCCACGTTGGCGAATAGGCAACCATTTATATTAGGGTCAGCTTCCAGTGTAACCAGATTACATAATATATATTTTACACGGAGCGACTGCCATTAGAACTCCGCAACCCAGTTACGCCGATATCCTAAGGTTAAAGCGGTTGTCAGAGTTTCGGGTTTCTGAGTATCCGTAACGAACGTCGTAGGTATTCGTATGAAAACCGGGACCAACGGTTAGTGTGCTCTCCGAGGCAACCATCTATAGCCTGACCGCGGTAGGCGCAGCTTAACCTTGCAAATGATATGATCTGCACGGTTGGTAATTACCCATGAGCCCCAAAAGGAGTAATACCAGTACGGAAAATCGTAAAAGTAACGGTCAAGTGCCAATCGTAAGCTATAATTTTTTATACAAAATGACAGCCAGCGACTGGCAAAACTAACAGAAAATAAGAGCTAGCTTATAATTATTGCCTTTATTCGGAGAACTTTATTTATTTAATTATATGTAGATTCTTTATTGTTCACCAGTTATCAGTACAGATACAGATCATTGTTGTATTTAAAACATACTTTTTTTTAGTAAACTTCTAACTAAACTATTATATTTTAATGCTGGAAAATACATGAGTTTTTTTTTACTTTTTCGCGTTTGATCCTAGTCGCACCTGGTGGTAAGCGCACACACGGTCTAAGATGGAGCACACGAATACAAGTAACAGAGATAAAGAGGGATTTCCCTATACCCCTCTGGCTCTTACACACAACGGAAGATAGTAAACAGCATGGTGTGGTGTGCGAGGATGGTGGCTAGCCAGGCGGACCATAAAGATCCTACCACCAAGTGTGTGCTGGGTTTTGTTGAATCTTATAGCACGCGTCTATTCCCAGCGCGCGGTGATTAAGTTTTATATTCTAGCTCGTCCACTCATGGGATAAACAAAAGGTGTAAAGATAAGTCGAGCAGTACGGCTTGTTGAGCTGCCTACTGGAATACCTGGCTTATAATATAATGGTAGGATTGGATAAATGATATTTATTTCTGTAAATAAATCTGTTACAGACACTTTTACAAGTCAATTTTATATGTTTTTTTTAAGACTAGATGGAGCCGGCATTTCCTATCTGACTAGCTCTGAGAAGAAAAGCCGAAACAAACTCAAAGGTCAAGGTCTCTTTTAAAGTCCAGACATTGTAGTATCAAAAACTATGCGAGTGTAACAATGTAGGGCAACGTCTGGAATGGCCTTTTGAGGAAAGAGCCATAACAGCTTTGAGTTGACCTGTCTAAACTGACGGTACGCATGTGTTGGATTATACATATAGACATATAATAATATAAATATAGCTGTAGGTATGTATAAATGTAATGAGAGAAAGATAGAATGATATATAAACCAGAATTATTTACCATGAATAGTTTATTATGAAAACTACAAATATCTTTGACTAAAGTATACTAATAATTACTTATTTCACTTGAACAATAATTTAGCAATATCAATGTACTAGATATTAGGAATAGCAATAATGTAGGCTGTTATGGTTATAGAAATGGATATAGTGAGCATAGCATTACAGTTAAGACCAATATCTACCTATCAGGGGCAAAGCGGGTATGGTAAATGAAACCAACATAGACTCTCCACCACTGAGAGTACTTGTATTTGGGTTAGTTGTTAGTTACATGTTATACACAATATAACACAAGAATAGAAAATAATAAGAACAAGCTAGTCAGATAATAAAATAATATAGGTCAGACTATAGCAATGTCAAGCTAAATAATATACATAAACACGCATAGCAAATAATATATAATTATTTACAATCAAATTAGCATAGACATATTTATAATCAGACTAGCATAGTAACAGTGTAAAATAACAATCAGAGTACTTAACTTAGTATCTTCCTGTAATCGTTCCAAGACTAATGTAAACCTATTTTGAGAATTACCTCCCTTTTTATAACTTTATCAAACAATAGCACAAAAGTAATCATAAGGCGCCATTTTCAACCAATCAGAGATTGTCATACATTTTAACTAAATAACTTTAAACATTGGTAATAATAATAAGATCTAATTTAGCAGAACTGTTTTGAAACATAGTCAGATAATTACGTTATTTTTATAAGCATTAGATTGTAACCTTTAAATAACATTCCATAAAACATAACATCAATGTCATCTAATAATGACAAATTAGTAAGTTGAAATAATAAAATAAAATATAAGGAGCATTATAAACATCATACATGATAATGGCATTGTTTCTTTTTAATTGTAAAATAAATAATATTTTGTATTGAATAAACATTGCCACAGATCATAACTTTCGTTCGGAAATCATGACCCATGGTTGACTGTTCGTTTAGAAATGCTTTTAAAAGTAAAAAGAAACAAGAAACACAATAAACGGAACATAATATAAAAAGCTTTAATTATTACAATTCTACATACCCTGACACATGCATCGGCCATCGTGTAGTTCAACCTTATTTTAGGGAGCTCAACGACCCGACGCACGACGCCACCAATCAGCAAGACATTTGCGTAGGTCACAAAAAAACACTCAAAAGGAAAGTCAAAGGAAATCGGTAGAGAACGGCTACTGTACTTTTTATTTCGGATATTCTTAACTCATGCGTCTCATCATCCGATGGTAAGCGAGCGATGGTGATCACAGCCGAGGCCTGCCTATAAACCCCTCCTACACCAGCCCCCAGATTCAGGACCATTTTGATAAGCAGTTATCGAAAGATTCGGTTTGTTATCTCGTTCCCTCTACGATTCTCGTAACGAGAGAAAAAGAGATAGCTTACCGGATCGTTCGACAACTGACTAATTAAAACGTTGTAAATCAGGAGGCACTACGTGTCAGCGTATTTGCATAAACAAAAACGTGGCGTTTCATTCTATTATCGCTTCGTGTGCGATACGGATCTCGCGTGATAGACCTACAGGGTACCTAGTAGCCCTAGCACCTACCTATCTAATACTTGATCGACCATAATTTTACCATCACAAAGCTCTAGCAAAAGGTATAGTTTACCTTTTAATATATCGTTTTTGGAGTGGTGACCGCGTACCGAAAGGCGCAGCGTGGGTAGTTCTCCCACAACGTGGACCGATGATCTGGTGAAGGTCGCGGGAATCCGCTGGATGCAAGAAGCACAGGACCAGTCGATGTGGCGATGCTTGGGAATGGCCTATGTCAAGCAGTGGACGTTTTTAGGCTAAATGATGATAATGATAATATGGTTTTTGACACGCTTTTGTAACGGTGAAGGAAAATGTTGCGATGAAACCTTCACACCTGAGAAGGCTCCGAAAAGTTTTTGATGGTGTCTGCCTACCGCACCAGGCCAGCTTGGTGAACTAAGGCTTAAACTCTTCTCATTTTGAGAAGAGTCCTGTGTCCAGCAGTGGGACAGTAATAGGCTGATTATGCTATGATTACAAGCAGTGTCTCCTACAAATAAAACCAACAGGAACCCTAGTATGGACTGTGTGAGTGACATGTGTCACAAACTTTGTCGAATATTGTTTTGTAGATTATACAATATCCATGATATCTTGTGACGGTAGTACACGCTAGGCCACCTACTTCTAAGTAATGAAGGGTTTATATTAGAGATAAAAAGAATAATGTTTGGGCCGGATACCGAATGCCGTATACCTGGCATATTTTTTTGCATAGTAAGAATTAATTTAGTTTGTAAAAAAAATTGCATAGGCCTCTTACCGGATAGCATCCGGGTATCCGTCGCATTTCTGCTTTATAAAATATCTGTGGCAACAAGCACTGACTCCAAGTACATTGTTGCCAAACTTGGAGCAACACGGCCACCATCGTAGACCGCGTTGCTCTAAGTTGCCAAACGACGTTATTATAGCATTACCGTTGAAGATCGTTCGATGAAGCGATTTATGGAAAGGCTAATATTTAGCAGTGAACATTTACGACCTGTAATGCTAATATGTTAAACCGTATAGCTATAATTTAAGCTATGGCTAACCTAGGCTTCGGAAGCTTACTCATAACTATTCTACGAAACAGTAGGTATCATTAAGCACGAATTAAATAGTATGTCATTGCTCAATTCAGTGAGCCAAGGTCAAAGAGTGTAGCTTATCTGATGCTCGATCACTGGTCTATGATTTATACCTTCTGGGAATTGTTATCGTTTTGTGGAAACTTCTGCCATAAAGCCTACACTCTGGCGTCGATCCCTATTTCCGACTCAATCTAAATCACGAGCAACGATTCGAAAGTTAATATTTATTGCTAGCTATGATTTACTATAGTTAAACCGCCGTAAGGTTGGCCCTCTCTATGGTCTGCGGGACGCGGGAGCGGAATGATTTGACCAATTAGCCAGTCCGCTGTTATCTATCGCTACTGACGGCCAACAGGTGATTAGCTATGTACTTGTTACCCCCGCGCGCCCCGCAAACCATCGGGAGGGTCAAGCTTACGGCGCTTAAAGGTGGATCCAGACTTTGCGAGGCATGCGCCACGAACGGCGCACAACGAATGCCTCGGAGTCAGGCGTGCGTGTCGAAAAAATATACCAACGTATGCTCGGGTCGAGCCATCGCGTGCGAAGCAAATGCTTCGTTTGTCTGTCTTCATGTTTGTGCCGAGGCATGTGCTGCGCACAGGCTGAGCATGTGCGAGGCGAGCCAGCGTGTGTCGGTAGGGATACGCATGCGTTGTGCGCCGTTCGCGGCGCATGCCTCGCAATGTCTGGATCCACCTTTACCTATACATAATCGTGTATCCGTAAACATAACGCCATTAAGATAATATTTTATCCTTCAAAGTGTAAAGTCGTTCACTATAACGTTGATGACAGTATGGGCAGGACTGATATACTTAATAATTTAGTTAAATTTTGAACAAAAGAACTTATGGGTGCCGATTCTTTTGTGCACAAACCAAGTTTAATTTAGGCTATTGCCACCTTTTTCACTTTGATAAAATAAGAAAGAAACGGACATAGGTAAGAGCAGTCAAATTTAGTTAAACTAACATTTCCATACTTTAGACCACATATCAGATCATATCAGAGCGTATCTACTAAGAACATGGTGAAGTTCAAGACTATAGATCTTATCTAGCACCGTCTTTTTCTTGCTCCGTCTTTTAATAAAAGATACCTATTCTCTAAGTTCTAACCGTATGATTTTCCCACCATTATCAAACACTAAGAAACGTCCATAACCGTTCTTACTACCACTAAGTATGACCTTTACAACAAAATACATGTAAATTCTAACAAAAGGAAAAACTTAACAGACCAATTTTCCAGCGAACTGACGCAAATTCAGTTCAATGGCATTTGAATGTTCCACGCAACTGATTAAGTATGCATAGGGGCTGTTCTTAGCTATCGTGAAGTCGCCACGAATGCTTTCAAGAAAATGTTTAGGACAATGATTGTCAAAGTTTTGCTATTACTTGTCGAAGGGTGGCAAGGTCGACCGAGATAAATTAATGATCCAAACTACTTACGCGTTCAGTTGTGGGTTTACATTTTATTTATTTGATCATACTTTTTTTTTAATTTGTACAAATGCGGACTAATGCCTTAGTCATTTTCATTTATTTAAATTATATTATCGGACTATATGGAAAAGCTAGGCGATCCGCTATACTCGCGGGCCGATAAACTCTTGATTGAGCAAAAGCGTTGATTAATGTTTAAGCCTCTGCTATAATAACGTATTACTCTTCAATATTGAATTAATATGTAGAGGTACCTAGTGCTCTTGCTCAAACCCTACATGTTCACTTTTATGTACAGGGAGTCTAGCCAAGGTGACAACTTCCGAATGCTAGAAAATACAAATATCAATCAGACGTATTGGATTGACATAAAGTTTCATGTCATTTCCGTGCATTTAATCTCAGTATCTTCTATGGTGATTGAACATTGTCATGTTGTCGAGACCCACAGAAAAGCTGCGGTTCCATACAACGGCCAGTAAAAGTAAAAAAAAAACTTGCCAACCTAGGTCACAAAGATTGAGTTCATACGTTCCGCTTAGCATCTTCCCAACTATGTTGGGGTCAGTGTCCGCAGCAGTGGCGAAGGCTCCATACAACTCAATTCCTATCGGCTTCCCTTTCGAAACGAGTAGTTTCTGGAATTCACGCATCACACTTGAGCAAGGTAAGCATTTTTTGGTCCGGCTTCCCTTTTAAGAAAATTCACCCTTCGCTACTGGTCCGCAGTCTTAACAGATGCGGCTGAATACCAGTATTTTACACGGAGCGGCAGCCATCACATCTCTGCAACCCAGTTATTGAGCAATGCCGGGATCCTTAGATAAGACCGGTTGTCAGATTTGCGGGCGGCTTCAGACTAATCGTAACGACTGTCATAGGTATTCATATGACATCCGGGACTGACGGTGTAACGTATTCTCCGAGGCACGGAGGGGTCTCAATTTGTAGCGTACCGTTTGACTGTGGCAAGCGCAGTTTAACCTTGCAAGTCATATGATTCGCGTGATTGATAATTAGCCTCAAGCCCCTGAGGTCAAAGATTGAGTACCGCTGATTTACCTCATGGTAATGAACTTGTGATATTGAAGGTGCCTGAACTTAGATAAACGACGCGATATTACGAAGGTCTTTGTTGACGGCTGCTCTAAGTGTATAATTAGCTTAACGTTGTACTTAAGACTGGAATTGATATTAAAATGTAATTTTCTTTATGTAAAAAGTTAATGCATATAATTTGGTATTGGCGATAGTTATTTTTGTTTTTTTTTTTACATAACGCAACGTAAGAAGATATAAGAGCGAGACAGTGTGCTGCCTGAAAGAGATAGAGCGATATGACGGAAGTGGGGAATGAGATGAAGGACGCCGTTACTGAAAAGGTTGTAAAAAGTGCCATAGAAATAAGATTTTTTTAAATTGTCTTTAAGTTTAGGTATTTCTTCCTGAAAACCCGATCCTTAATATGTAACAATTAACTGTACGTGGGACTGAAAGGATACTTACCCACGATTAAAGTATTCATCATCATCATTCAGCCGAAAGACGCCCACTGCTGGACATAGGCCTCCCCTAAGCATCGCCTCATAGACCGGTCCTGAGCTTCTCGCATCCAGAGGATTTCCGCAACCTTCACCAGGTTATCCGTCCACCTTGTGGCAAGCCTATCGACGCTGCGCCTTCCGGTGCGCAGTCGCCACCCCAGAACCTCTTGGTGGATGGCATCAGCCATCCGTTCTGCGATCAATGTGCCCCGCCCACTGCCACTTAAGTTTGGCAATTCTTCGGGCTATGTCGGATACCTTGGTTCTCCTGCGGATCTCATCCTTTCTGATATGATCACGCAGGAAAAGTCCGAGCATAGCCCTCTCCATTGCCTTTTGGTTGACCTTGAGCCTTCTAATTAGACAGAGAGAAAGCCTAATCATTTTAATCAAATGTCAACTGATGTTATTAGTCGACCAAAATACAACAACCAAATAGTTGATGAGAGCATTGACAACGGCAGCTCAAAATTAAAAAAAAAAAACTTTACAGAATTGTTGACAAATTGCCAACAAATTGGGTACATCCAAACATTTTGACAGTTTTCGTTTACAATAAAAAAAAACTTTAAAAATAAACTTTAAAAAAAAGTAAAAACCGACTTCAAAGAAATACTAAAGTCAATTCCTAACAACAAATATAAACAAAGCAATATTAGTAATTTGAGAACTTTGATCCGATGAGGAGTTCCGTTCCATATCTCTGAAGTTCAAGGTCTAATCGTCACAAAATTTATATGGGACCAATCGGAAGGTATACCCTTTCGAACAAAAAAAGAATTTTTCAAATCGGTTCATAAATGACGGAGATATGAGGTAACAAATATTAAAAAAAAAATACAACCGAATTGAGAACCTCCTCCTTTTTGAAGTCGGTTAAAAATTGTGTGGTTTGTTTGCGAACTCTCAACCATTTTGATATTACAGTTGACCTCCTTCAGATAGATTACAGACTGGTTACAGGCCTGCTTGCTAAGCACCGGGATGCGTGTTCAAACCCAGGTACTATGTATCAATGTCACTTTTTCAATGTTATACAGATACGGGGGAGGAAAAAAAAATCCTTTTTTATGTTTAAAGATAGATATAAGTTTAACATAATATTTTATTGTGAAAGTTCCTATTCTACTGCAATACTACTAGTTTTAAGTTATCTTGCTGCGCCCTAACAGGGTCATATACTCAATAGTTTTAAGCCTAGCTGTAACATAATTGTGTACATAGCGCATTAAATAAATAAATAAACATCGTGAGAAAAACTGGACCTAATGATCTGAAATCGCCAACCCGCAGTGAATAAACGTGGCGATCAATGCTCGTTTCTTCTCTGCATGTGAAGAGGTCTTCACCGCGCGCGTGGGACTGTTATCTACAGGCTAATATTTGTATATTTTTTTATATTTTAATTGCCCTCCTTATTAGTTAATTTTATCGTTGTTCACCCTTTCCAAAATCGAGTAAGTATGAAACGCACTTCTATACTCTATTAAACTCTATTTAAGAGTGCTATAGTTAAGATAAAATACACCAATATTTCTCCCTGTGGCTATCGTACACGCCACCTAATACAAGGCGGAAGCTCCATAACAGCTGAATACTACTGAATACTCAACTACTGACTTCACAGAAATTATTTGCATAGAAATACAACGATAAACTACACAATCGTCATGCAATCACAGAAACGTAACATCTACATGATACAATCGATAGGTCAAGGTTCATTGCTAGAATTATATGATAGAATCGCATATCGGGTATGATTCATCATCATCATGTTGGATGCATTAAGTGAGTGTCCACGATTGGCGATACTTAAATACGTTCGGCGCACCCTAGCCTAGTCAGCCCCGCTACCAACATTACTGACTGGCTAATCTTTTCACAACGGCATGAGAGAAGATCATGTGGTCAGGAGGAAAAGGTAAAAAATAATAATCCGTTATTTAACATTCACTGCTTTCAGAGGCTTTATTAATACCGACTAACTGTACCCGGCATGCCTTGCAATACACTTTTTCCTACTTACTACCTACCTACTACTTATCTACAGAAACAAACACAAAATAGTAACAAAAAGTTAAAACCATTTTCATGCATGTGCATACTGAAATAATTTCGTTTTATTTTTTTAATTTAAAAAAATCCTTTCGTAAGAACTTTCTCGTGACAATTAAGAACAAATCAAAAAAAAAATTGCGAAATCGGCCCAGCCGCTCACGCGTGATGCCGTGACCAAGGGAAATAGGAATTCATTGTATACATAGACAGATTAAGGGACGATTTTTAAATCGTTTTGAAGCTTTTGTTCAGAAAATATGTTAAACTACCATATTTATTCCTCAGATCTGAAAAGTTATCCGACGATTGTAAAATCGGCCGTAAATAGATTATATAAAAATACATTTTGCTCTTTTCCTATGACAAAATTTATGTAGTTGCTTAGTTCAGCGCATAGAAACTTTTTCAAAAGAACACTTTAAACTAGCACAAACAACTAAACTCAGGCCAAAATTCACCCAGAAGCTGACAAGATTAGCACAGAATCCCAGACTTATTGGCAGACACGTTAGAATGTTAGTTTTAGTATACCTATGCAGTTTGCCTGCACAATCTATGTAAGTTAGTAGGAAAGGGAGTACTAATCCGCGGGTCACTTAAAGTAGGTATCACTGATGACTGTTTTATAGCAAGTGTCAAAATTAATCAATTTTTATTTCCATGCAAAAGATTTGTATTTTAGTTTTTTTATTCTTTGTCCATTCTTATGCAGAAAATGGAACTTCTGATCCCCTATAGTGACCCGAAATATGATCTAAAATGTAAATACAGCCGATCATAGCAGAGGATAGACTTTCTTATTTGTTTTATGTACAATAAACAGTATTTTATTGTATTGTATAGAAAAGTGTATTTTCAATGAAATATTTGAACAGCTTTTTCTCTAAAATCATTGACTTTTGGGGAAAGTTGTAGAACAAAAGTTATTCATGATTATGAGTAAGTTAAGTACCTACCTTAAAACCTATTCGGATTAGTACCCCCTTTCCGACTAACCTTTGTTAGCGACACTACAATTTAATCGTTAAGGAGTGATTCTATCATTACAGTTATCGCTAATATTGGTATGTCAGGATTGTGAGCAAGGTAAATGTAGTAAATAAAACCAACATAGACTCTCCACCACTGAGAGTACTTGTATTTGGGTTAGTGTTAGTAACATGAACTAGATCACAATATAATACTTTAGATAATTATTACAAGTTATTACAAGATCATAAAATAAGGACAAGCTAGTCAGATATAAAAGGTCAGACTTCTTCAGCTAATCTACACAGAATACTCTAGACGAGTGTTCCGTCGTACGGTCCAAGAAGCAATCGGGCGCACCGAGCGAGCCGGTCTCCTTCCAACGGGCAGTGGTGGTCCGATGTTGACGTCACGGTTAGTTAGGTAGCGGACAACAGATGGCGCTCACTCCACGAAGTTCCCGACACCTTATATGTAGATAGATATCCTATACCCAAGAACTTCTTCTCACGAACCAATGTAATGTAATAAAAGAAATCATTCATTACCGTAACTTTATTACATAATCGATGCAGGACTGTCAAGGGTCAAGGCGAACCCTTACTATTATTATACTCGCGAATCATTAAACAGCGATTATTTTTATAGGTACCGATGATTGATCGATTGATCCGATTAGTATTGACAATAACTGAGCTTTTAATCGCCCAGAAATTATAAGTGGTTATAATAGATTTCTCTTGTCAATTCGTAAAAGGAGATTAATTAAAAGACGAAGGTGAAGGGATTTCATCACCCAGTTTGCGGCCTCTTTCTTCCTGTAAGGACGTATACATAAAGGAAGCGGATAACTGGCGCCGACCTGCCAGCGCTTGTCGGCACTGGTGCGTGAAGGTAACCGCTACATAAAGGAAGCGGGTACAAGCAAGGGCTGGCATTTTTAACAAAAATACGCCTTATTCCCTTGCCAATACACCAACAAATGACGGCCTACAAGCACTGATCGGAGCAGGTCGGAACTTGTCGGCGCAGTTCGGAGCTTGTCGGCGCTGGTTCGCCACACAGTATAGAGACTACCTGCACCGACTAGGTACATGCGCGGACCAGCACCGATAAGCGCTCGCGGATCGGCGGCAGCAACCCGCTTTCTACGTGTATACGCACATTACGCATTAAGAATGGAACTACCGCCTTCTGCCCTTGTGATGAATGCACGAGCCAATCCCGCGATCCCGTCCATAAGTAGGTCCTCGGAGGAATATCGTGGTGGTTTTATTAGGTACTAGCGACCCGTCCCGGCTTCGCTCGGGTACTATAATATGCATGTATTATACATGTAAACTTTCCTCTTGAATCACTCTATCTATTAAAAAAACCGCATCAAAATCCGTTGCGTAGTTTTAAAGATCTAAGCATACATAGGGACAGACAGCGGGAAGTGACTTTGTTTTGTCTGTGTAGTGATAGTGAAGAGTCCTGGCGTACAGTCCCCAAGGCGGAGGCCCATCTACAACCTTATTTTTACTTTATAAGAAAAACGAGACACTCCAGCAAGATTTTCATCAGAACTGCCTGAATATGTGTTTTTTTTTTAGTAAATCTCCAAGTTAGGCCTTAGTTTATGTCGCGTTAAGTTCCCTAAAAAAGTGTGAAATGCCTGAGATGTGCTATGCAGGGGCTGTCTAATACACGGAAACTGACCGGGAGGACCGTCTCAAGCCTCAAGGTGTCTATTCCCGTCAACTGTTATGGGTAGAAAACTACTGAAACAAAATTGAAATTTATGAAAAAAAAATAAAAAATAGTGGTGTAAAAAATATGTCAATCGATTCTCCTAGTGATTCTGAACAAACTAGTTTCAGGTTTGGTATTTACTAAAACTAAGCTTGCATAAGGACCAACGAAAATTAAAAAAAAAAAAATTGGCCATCGCCTAGTATGGGAAATTCTAAGCATTGTTTTTCGCAATGTTGTGGTCATCAGTATCCTGGAGCCTGCTACCCATCCATCGATCAGTTAATCTTTTACATCATCCCATGGATAAGAAAAAGTGGCTAACCAACAATAAAAGTGGTGCTAATAACGTAAGAAATACTTTTTTTACTTAATCTAAAACTGTAATCGATCGGCTTAACCATCCTCGAAGAATATTATACACAAAGGTGTTTTTTTAAGCCAGTACTTGGAAAAACAGCTTCAATAAATTGTAAGGTCGACGACACGTTTGGTGCAGTGGCTAAGCGATTGGCTTTTGCGCTACGGGTCGTGGATTCGATTCCCACACGGAACAAAAATTTGTATGGCCTACAGATGGTTGTTCCGGGTCTGGGCGTTTGTTTGTGAGATTTGTGTCTGTAAACGCACCCACGATACAAGAGAAATCTTAGTGTGAGGCAACGTTTTTTTTAAAAAAAGAATAAGAAAAGGTAGAGTATAAAGCGAGAGACAAATTAGTCCCACGTACGCAACTTATGGGATGCAATGTGGGAGAATTGGTGTGCACACTTGTCCCGTGTATGCAATGTAAATTGGCATCAGACACTTGTAATTTCTCAGAAGATGCACTAGTGTGCACTGTAAGTCATGTTTTTTTTTTTCGCGTGCACTATTTGTCTATTTGTTTTTGACGCGCTACGCGTAAGTTCTAGAAACACCCTGGTCACACGCGTGGGATAGTGTACGAACATCCCCTCCACATTCCCACGCCAATCTGGACATCGCAGGTCGACGTTGCGTGGGACGCGTGTGATTGCGTTGCATACGATAGTGTGTTTCTATTGCATAGTTTTTCATATAAAATCAAGAGTCCAGATAATGATAATGCGTTGCATACGTCGGACCCGGGGCCCAATTCTCCTAAAATAAATTGTTGCCAAACGCAATCGAACCACAACCGTCAGTCAGTTTTTGTTTTCGAAAACTTTCAAAATGAATTAAAAAAATAAAATATTAGCCTGTAACTGTCCCACTGCTGGGCAAAGGCCTCTTCTCATACAGAGAAGGAACGAACATTGATCGCCACGCTTGCTCATTGCGGGTTGGCGATTTCAGACCATAAGTCCAGGTTTCCTCAAGATGTTTTCCTTCACCGTATGTCAGTGGTGTCTTAGATTAAGAAAGTACATATGAAATTGAAAAAGTTACATTGGTACATGCCTGGATTTGAACCCGCAACCCGGTGCTTAACAAGCGGGGCTGTAACCGATTTTATTTTTTGTGTCAAACAATTTGATAGCTTTTGAAATTGAGAACTGTCTGAATGAACAGTTCGGCCTTGGTTCGGTTGTGATTTATCAAGATTTATCTTAGGAGAATTAGGCCCCAGTTTGTCTCTCGCTTTAGATACTTAATTATATTAATCTAAGCAACGGTTAAAATTTAAAAATAATAGGTAACTTTAAATGTATAGGGTATTTGACTGAAAAAATCTAATTAGTCCGTCAGTTAGATTATCAAAAAATATTTGACACGTATTTTTTATTTTTTGTTACGCAAACCAAAATTGTCGAAAATTCGACACTTTTAAAATTGGCAAAACGACACAAGCAAGTACAATTTTTACTAGCTTCTGACGTCACAAGCTCTCGAGTTTTGATGCGTTATAACTTCCCAAATATTAACAAAAGACAAAATACGTGTCCATTATTTTTCAAAACTCTAACTGGCGGACTAATTAGATTTGCAATTTATTGATGCTGTCAACATGCCTATTGTATAAAATTATTTCGACACTATATCGCAGTGATGGACTTTATACTCAGGGGACACGGTTTTGATTTCTGATACCTAAATTATGTTTGGATAGCCTCCGACATAATGTTTGTGGATGTGATTTATGGGTGTAATGGCATACATGACCCAGAAATGTAAACTGAGGCTTGGTGTACACCATTTCATTATCGTTTCAGTATCGTGTTTATATTGTCGTGTTCTCTTGGCAATAGGATCGACAACCCTGATTTAGTAACGAATTTAGAAAATATGATCCAAATATGACCAAAAATCACAAAATACAGTTGATCATAACCAGTAATCGGAAAAAGGTGAGCTAATTTACCTAAACTTCAAAGAACAGAGACATAAACTGGAGACTTCCTTACGACAAAATTTTTTTTCGTGAAAATTATTCCGGGTTTCGGGACATCACTAAAGTACATTTAATATTAATGTTAATAGTACAGAAAACAATTAAATTCGTTTCCTATTTTTGTTTCCCAAAATTGTCAGAAAACCAGATGACACGTTTTTCATTGTTTTTAAAAAGAGATTGTGTATCAGTGGCGAAGGCTCCATACAACTCAATTCCTATCGGCTTCCCTTTCGAAACGAGTAGTTACTGGAATTCACGCATCACACTTGAGCAAGGTAAGCATTTTTTGGTCCGGCTTCCCTTTTAAGAAAATTCACCCTTCGCCACTGTTGTGTATTGTTTTCAAAAAAGGAGACTGTCTTTTATTTTTTGAAAACAAATGAAAGAAAATCTCCGAGAAAATTCTCCCGAAAAAAAAATGCTGTCGTAAGGAAGTCTCCAGTTTTTGTCTCTGTTCTTTGAAGTTTAGGTAAATTAGCTCACCCTTTTCCGATAACTGATCATAACCTATTCATAACATAAATAGATAGATTTTAACGTTATTCTTTAAGAAATCTTTGAACAGCTATGTCTCCAAAACTATCGACTTTTAGGGAATATTGTAGAACAAAAGTTAATCTTATGGGTAGGTACGTACTTAAATACCCTTTCGGATTAGTACCCGTATCCACTAATATTACATATGCTACTCACTATCACTACAATTCATCAATTTATCATGACAACAAACTGAGTGATAAAAATAACCTGTTTCCTATGTTATCACAAGCTTCACACATCACAAAGCCTTTATCGACCAGAAAAGTCACTTAACCAATAGTTCGATGCACACAGTAAACAATTACATTGTAAACAAACCAATAGACGATATTTATTACCACAGGAAAAAAACTATTTCAGTATACTAATGACCAGTTTACGAAGACCCGTGGAAAATTACCGATGACCTCAAAAAGGGGGAAGTTTAAAGAGTTAACGCGGGGCAGGGTGAGTCATTTTGTGTTGGTTACCAGTGGTCTGTGCGACAATAACATTGGTCGCGGATATAGTTTTCATGGAATGGGAAAGTTTAAAAAAAATAAGCTTTTTGATTTTTTTATAAAAGACATTGATTCTTAAAAAGTCAGTACAATATATTAGTTATCGATTCGCCAAAATAACTATCGATTTACCGTCTATATTTGTTTGTGGCTTACGTGATCGTAGTGCATTTATTAGCGTAGCAAGTTCGATTATTGAATCACTTCTAAACTCCTAAAGCTTAAGGCTAGACAAGAAGTAAATAGGATGAAAAATGGGCATAATAGGCTATAAAAAGGAAGGACTAACCTGAAAGGCACGCGGCGTCCACGTGGGCCAGTGAAATAGCAGCCTCACGATCACCACTTCAACCACGACACTATTGCAGTTCACATCTAATTTTAGGTTACGAGAGCTCACATAACACGGGTAAACAAAGGTTCACGCGATTTTCACACTATCCGCAAACATTTACGGAGATGATACATCGAACTTGGCGATCACTAATGAAGAGAAAAATAGTAGAAGAAAATGCGGGTAGAAGAAAAAAAATACAAGAAATGGTGAGTTAATTTTTTTTTCGATATCAAAACAAAGCCCGTCGCACACATAGCTATAATACATTTTGATATAAGTTATAGCTAGCCATATTACGATATATCTATCTACGTAAATAAAAAGAAAGGTCCTGACTGACTGACTATTTCACTGACTCATCAACGCCCAGCCCAAACCCTTGGACCTAGAAAGCTGAAATTATGCACAGAGGTTCCCTTTATAATGCAGACAAGGAATAAGCAAGGATTTTTCGAAATTCAACCCCTAAAGGTGTTAAATAGGGGATGAAAATTTGTATGGGAAATCGTCACTTAACGGGTTCAAAATTTCACACATGGAGCTGTAATACCAATATATCTTTTAAATCTATACTAAAAGTGCAATATGTTTTATCATATTAATATATAAATTATAGCTACGTGATTGACCTTACACGCGGTGAAATATCTGTGAAGTCACTTTAATCTTAACGTCAGCCACTTTTCTACCAAGAAAACTAGCAAAAGATTATGTCTTATGACTGTATTCTAATCGGTTCTATATACGAACTCGTATGATCAATTCCAATGTTATACGTCAACATGACATTTGTATTCTTTCATACGATTTTCTACTTACAAAACCTTAGCCCGCATTTTCTCTAGGGATCGGCTTCCAATCGAACAGAAAGCACCCAAATATCACACAGTTACACATCAATTAATACACGCATAGCCTTATCCAGTTTTCCACCATCTTCGTTGAACAGTGGTGGTTACCGAGGGTGGCACGTGGCCAGCGGTCAGTACTCGCCCCGCGGCCGCCCGGTGCACGCCATGGAAGTTTACTACTGACCGCTGCCAACATGACGGACGACATTCCAGGTGACTGTGTTCTTATTTTGAATATTATTCGACGCCATGATTATTCATTTCGCGGGAACTTGATGGTATGTAAAAATAATTATGTGTATTTGTTAATTTATTTTAATCGTTTTTTTTTTTGAATTCATGAAAAAGGCAAGTGGAATACCGCTAATAGTTTTTGTGCCTCACAGTAGTTATAATAATATGTTTACTTAACTAAATTAATTAGAATTTTTTGGGTTAAAGTGGAAAAAATGGTTCATAACTAGTTCACGTTTAGAAATATAAATTGTTGTACCTTTAGAATACCTAAGTCGTTTGAGTCACTCGATGTATACATGCCAAGAAGACTTGGATTTTGCCTTTTTCAAATAATTGATAGTACTAAACATGACGAATTCTGTACAAGTCTTAAATGCTGGGGTATTTTCACTAGCAGCTAACTACAGAGAGCGATGGACGCTAAGTTTACGTCCATCCATACGTCCATAAGTTTACGATAACGATTCTGAACGAAACCCTTTAGTTTATTTACAGTCAATAAAACATGTATGTTCAGATTCATCCATCTTAACCAATGATGAGCCATCAATTCACAATCTATGTGCACTCCAAGGAATCAATTCTCTAGTAATAAATCATTCAAAATCACATATCTTTCGGTTAGCCGACCTGCTATGTGCTAAAAAGTGTAGTAATATTATGGACGACTCACAATAAACACATAATTAAAGGATAGACTGGATATTGCTCCCAGTCCCTAATTTAGGGGGACTTTTGTGAGCGGCCTGTCAAAGATTCACAACCATAGTGTTTCAATTTAGCTAGCCATACACGCACGGATATGCCCGCCGGATCTGCCGAACAGACTTGCCTGGCGTGCAGATCCGTGCGTGTATGGTGAGAACAGACACGGATATGCCCGCCAGATGCCGGCCCGCTGCCCGTGCTCAAAACGACCGGATCGGGTACGGGGAAGACAGATCCGAGTACCAACTATGCGTGTGTGCGTAGCGACGGATGTGCCCGCCGAATTGCACCTCAGTTTTGATAGTGTATACGATATCACGGATCCGATCTGTACGTGTGTGGTGAAATCACGGATCGGATCCGAGATGCACCTGTCGGTTAAATCCGTGCGTGTATGGCTAGCTTTTGATTGAAAGGCAGACGTCGCTTTTGGACAATTTGTACCTAAGTGTTCAAACTCATAAACTCTTCAAAATAGACTAAAGTTCTTTCTTAATGTCAAAATTATAAAAAGCAGCCTTCTAAAATGCCCGCCCGCCACGGGAGGATGAAACGGTGCAACACACAACAAACTCCCTAGCAATTTTTTTCTATAATGTTGTCAGAGAGAGTACCCATTTCATGTCAAATTTATGTTAATGTTATTTATTTATACAAGTTTAGTTTTAGTATACACTAAACCTGAAACTAGTTTGTTCAGAATCACCAGGAGAATCGATTGACATAGTTATATTTTTCCTTTTTTTTCATAAATTTCAATTCTCTTTCAAAAGTTTTCTACGCATAACAGTGGACGGGAATAGACACCTTGAGGCTTGAGATGGTCCGCTCGGTCAGTTTCCGTGTATTAGACAACCCTTGCATAGCACATCTCAGGCATTTCACACTTTACTAGGGAACTTAACGCGACATAAACTAAGGTGTAACTTGAAGATTTAATAAAAAAAAAAAACACACATTCAGGCAGTTCTGATGAAAATCTTGTTGGGGTGTCTCAGTTTTTGTATATACTTAAAATAAAGTTGTATATACTTTCAAGACGTGGTGAATTTATAGCAGTAACCCGCCAAACATAAGATCCGCCTGGTTGGATTATACTCCCATTTCGTTGGAGGTACACTGAACCTCGTTCTTCAACACTTATATGCACTATGGTGGTACTTAAGGCGGACTTAATACCATAAGGCATTTCCTACCAATCAATCTTTGGATTAAAAAGAAAAGCATTGAAATAGGCACAAAAAAAAAATTGACTATTTTTCTGAGGAACCACGATAGCCCCCCAAATAAATAAACCTTGTTGGCAGAGTTAAAAATTTGTAAGTTGGATTTAGGTGCTGTTCAATGTTTTTTGTCTAAACCATGCAGTGCGGAAGCTAAAAAAAATTATAATTTTGCATACAGCTATTTAGCTTATAGTGTTTCTTGTCTCTTAGTTAGTAAAAACTTATTTTGTTACGAGTTATAATGGGGCTTACATGGTTATAAATTATAACCAAAAGCTTCTAAATAAATAAAGTTATAAAAAAAATTTTTTTTAGGAATTACCTGCCAAGGAAAGTTATTCAAAAGGTATTACCATAGCGGTCCGCTGTCAAACTATTTTAAATAACTTTAAAGGTTTTCTTCTGTTGGATTTCTAACATATACCTACTCGTACACATATTTTTTTTTAGTGGTTGTTGCCCTTTTACCTCCCTCTAAAGCTTCTACTAAAATGTCGTCTAAGAAATTCTGTGGCGGGTTCAAGGTTTAACCCAATTTTAAAATTTTATGAGTTCCTCGGCTGACGGCCCCACCGTATAATTATGGAATACCTCTCATTGGTCCAACACGTTTTATTTAACTACACGTGTATTGCTATTTAGTTGTATCGATTGAAAAATTTACTGGGTCAGAGGTTAGGAATCTGAGGTTCGACGAAGTTAAAGTTAAGTTCAATTTGATGTTTGTAACACAGTGCTCACTTACCAAGGTATGCTAGCTTACGGGTGCATGAAAAGAGCCTACAAGATCAGGGCCGGATTAACCCTATCAGGGCCCCTAGGCAATGCAATTATTGGGACCCCCTTGAAGGGGGCCCATTCCTTACCGTTTTCTTACTTTTTAAAACACATTTTTTCTATTACAAAAGTCGAGTCGATCAGATCGACGCCTTTAGTATCCTGTTACTTCAATCTCTAAAAATCAAAGTCTAACCCATCAGCCGACCGCGCGCCGGCTGCGTTCCGAATTAACGCTTACCTTACCTATATCGTCAAATACAGCTATTTTTAGTTCTACTATGTATGAAGTATTTCATCAACTGACAACATGCGTCGAAAAAAAGGAATAACATCGAGGAAGTATAAATTTAAAAAAAATCGTTCGATGAAACGTTTTTTTTCTTGGTGCGTGCACGGGGCCCCTAGGCAGTTGCCTAATTCGCCTTATGGATAATCCGGCCCTGTACAAGATTGACCACACTTAAGTACGTTCGGCGCACTCTGGGCAGTCAGCCCCGCTACCAACTTCGCTGACTGTCTTATTATTTCACCATGGCATGAGCTATTCTCGTATAGCTCATGCCGAAACGAGAGAAGAAGACCAAGCTATAATTTTGTACAATAATGAATCCCTTTAGTTTTGGAACACATCTAATACTAACTTCCTAACTTGCGAAAGTAAGTTTGTTTGTTTGTTACCTTTTGACGCCTAAACCACTGAACCGATCATCCTGAAATTTTGCATATACGTTGTCAGGTGTACAGAAACGGACATAGGGTACCTTTCATCCCGAAAAAAAGTACTGTTCCCGAGGAAAACAATAATAATGAAAATAGATGGCGCCACGTGTCTTTCGAATCATGATTTAGGTTCAATAAAAATAAACTGTTTTTTGTCATGCCGTAAGGCTAACTTATCGTAGATAAACCACCTTATAAGGATTCAGTAAAAAAATAAGTTTTTTTGCAAAAACGTATTTCATGTGAGTAAACATTTCGATGCCACGCATAAATGAATGAAAGCACGGCGACGCGGCTGGCGGACACGACTAACGCGATATCGCTCTTTGCAGTCAGTTAACTCGGGGCTCTAAAATGACCCAGGAATAGAAAACCAAGATTTTATTTTGTTTTTTTTTTTTTTACTTAGTTTTCAAAAATACCTATTTAGGGTTAATCTGTGCCACCAGTAGATCACGCGGTTTCTACACGAATTCGTTTACATCCTGTAGTGTGAACGTCATGCTATACATATAGTTAGAGCTTATGACGCAATATACTTTACTATTATAGCGAAATTACTATTACGCTATAATAGTAAACTACTAAGCTTAATTTAGCATAGTATAAACTGCGCTTAATTAATAATAATTTTATTTTTATGAACTAACATTACACTAAATAACCGTAGTACGAAAGCCTATACATCATGTCTAAATTTTCCGCTGCCATGTAAAGTAATGCAGCGACGGTAACGCGGCATGCATTCTGTGTAATTACCACAGAATAATAAAAATACAGTAATGTTACGTCACGCTAACGCCAGCCTCGCATGTGGAAGTACGCATAACTGGTGCACTGCACTCGGATATGCACCTAGGTACACGCAAAACTAACTACATACAAACATACATAAACTCACGCCTTTTTTCCCATGAAATGGAGGTGAGTAGAAACTACAAATTTCCACATGCTACGATCATTTCATACTCATACCTATTTATGATTATTTACAAATATGAGTATGAAATGATTACGAACGAGTTCGACTCGCGACCACGCCGCGTGTTCAGCTCATGATTAAGGGCTCCGTTTGGGTCCGAAACTAGTCGGGCAATCCCGAAAAATGCACGTGAGTAAACCGTAAATAATCTATAATATAAAAATGAATCGCAAAATGTGTTGGTAAGCGCATAACTCAACAACGCCTGGACCAATTTCCCTATTTTTTTTTTGTTTTGTTCGTAATTGTCAGGAGAAGGTTCTTATGAAAAAAAATTTTGATAAAAAAAAAAAAAAAAACTAATTATCGGTAGGTAGTAGGTAGGTAGTAGGTAGGTAGTAGGTAGGTAGTAGGTAGGTAGTAGGTAGGTAGTAGGTAGGTAGTAGGTAGGTAGTAGGTAGGTAGTAGGTAGGTAGTAGGTAGGTAGTAGGTAGGTAGTAGGTAGGTAGTAGGTAGGTAGTAGGTAGGTAGTAGGTAGGTAGTAGGTAGGTAGTAGGTAGGTAGTAGGTAGGTAGTAGGTAGGTAGTAGGTAGGTAGTAGGTAGGTAGTAGGTAGGTAGTAGGTAGGTAGTAGGTAGGTAGTAGGTAGGTAGTAGGTAGGTAGTAGGTAGGTAGTAGGTAGGTAGTAGGTAGGTAGTAGGTAGGTAGTAGGTAGGTAGTAGGTAGGTAGTAGGTAGGTAGTAGGTAGGTAGTAGGTAGGTAGTAGGTAGGTAGTAGGTAGGTAGTAGGTAGGTAGTAGGTAGGTAGTAGGTAGGTAGTAGGTAGGTAGTAGGTAGGTAGTAGGTAGGTAGTAGGTAGGTAGTAGGTAGGTAGTAGGTAGGTAGTAGGTAGGTAGTAGGTAGGTAGTAGGTAGGTAGTAGGTAGGTAGTAGGTAGGTAGTAGGTAGGTAGTAGGTAGGTAGTAGGTAGGTAGTAGGTAGGTAGTAGGTAGGTAGTAGGTAGGTAGTAGGTAGGTAGTAGGTAGGTAGTAGGTAGGTAGTAGGTAGGTAGTAGGTAGGTAGTAGGTAGGTAGTAGGTAGGTAGTAGGTAGGTAGTAGGTAGGTAGTAGGTAGGTAGTAGGTAGGTAGTAGGTAGGTAGTAGGTAGGTAGTAGGTAGGTAGTAGGTAGGTAGTAGGTAGGTAGTAGGTAGGTAGTAGGTAGGTAGTAGGTAGGTAGTAGGTAGGTAGTAGGTAGGTAGTAGGTAGGTAGTAGGTAGGTAGTAGGTAGGTAGTAGGTAGGTAGTAGGTAGGTAGTAGGTAGGTAGTAGGTAGGTAGTAGGTAGGTAGTAGGTAGGTAGTAGGTAGGTAGTAGGTAGGTAGTAGGTAGGTAGTAGGTAGGTAGTAGGTAGGTAGGTAGTAGGTAGGTAGTAGGTAGGTAGGTAGTAGGTAGGTAGTAGGTAGGTAGTAGGTAGGTAGTAGGTAGGTAGGTAGTAGGTAGGTAGTAGGTAGGTAGTAGGTAGGTAGGTAGTAGGTAGGTAGTAGGTAGGTAGTAGGTAGGTAGTAGGTAGGTAGTAGGTAGGTAGTAGGTAGGTAGTAGGTAGGTAGTAGGTAGGTAGTAGGTAGGTAGTAGGTAGGTAGTAGGTAGGTAGTAGGTAGGTAGTAGGTAGGTAGTAGGTAGGTAGTAGGTAGGTAGTAGGTAGGTAGTAGGTAGGTAGTAGGTAGGTAGTAGGTAGGTAGTAGGTAGGTAGTAGGTAGGTAGTAGGTAGGTAGTAGGTAGGTAGTAGGTAGGTAGTAGGTAGGTAGTAGGTAGGTAGTAGGTAGGTAGTAGGTAGGTAGTAGGTAGGTAGTAGGTAGGTAGTAGGTAGGTAGTAGGTAGGTAGTAGGTAGGTAGTAGGTAGGTAGTAGGTAGGTAGTAGGTAGGTAGTAGGTAGGTAGTAGGTAGGTAGTAGGTAGGTAGTAGGTAGGTAGTAGGTAGGTAGTAGGTAGGTAGTAGGTAGGTAGTAGGTAGGTAGTAGGTAGGTAGTAGGTAGGTAGTAGGTAGGTAGTAGGTAGGTAGTAGGTAGGTAGTAGGTAGGTAGTAGGTAGGTAGTAGGTAGGTAGTAGGTAGGTAGTAGGTAGGTAGTAGGTAGGTAGTAGGTAGGTAGTAGGTAGGTAGTAGGTAGGTAGTAGGTAGGTAGTAGGTAAGTAGTAAGTAGGAAAAAGTGCATTGCAACGCATGCGGGTACAGCTAGTCAGAAATATGAATGTGTCTCACGAAAGTTATGATACATTTTCATATTTTTCATACTCCGTTAGCTTCGTCCATGTTCATACATCTTGCCATACACTCACGCCGGTTGTAAGTCCGCAACTGTCCCCTTTGAAGAATATCATCAATAACATCGATGTTTATCTTTCTAGGGCCTCCTCTACCGATGTTTCCACTCACATCTAGATATTGCTAGATCCGTTTTTCCACACACCGGGACTTAAATGAAAAAAAAGCGCGATTGAGACGCAAAAATCAGGACGTAAAAACCGCACGTGGCAAAGTCGCCCATCACCCGCCGCTCGCTCGTCTCATGCACTCCTTCCTTTGCTGACAGATTCTTTTTAAATTCCCGTTGCCATATTACGTACGCTCAGGGTGCTGACGGGATGCATCCTGCGAGACATCGTCTCGCCAAAAGCGGGAAGTCTGGCAACGCTGCTGACATCAGCCTTATGAATTCCTTTTGTTATTCGTCGTTGAAAAGTAACTAAGAGGCCTCGCCCATGGCGACTTTTTGTAGCGATGCTGTCGCGCATGTGAATCAATACAGCCGCGATGCTGTCGCTGGCTGTGTAGGTATCTTCGCCCAGATTCTGTAGCGATAGTAGTAGATTCAGTAGCGATGCATTTACAAAACGCGCGACAGCATCGCTACAAAAAGTCGCCATGGGCGAGGCCTCTTAGTTACTTTCTCTTAATACCTACACCTTAATACCTGCTCTTAATACCTATCTGTTTATACGAGTATTTCCTAATACACGTATTTGCATACTGCTTTTGGTAAGAGAGTAACACACTTTATCGTCGATAAACCCCAAGCATTTTGGCAACTTCACCTCCAGGTAAGGTTGCCAATTGTACTCTAATATATAGTAGTTTACTGGATTTCGGGTTTGCGTACTATATTTCAGTTGGATGGATCAAGCTTTATTTTGCAATACCGAAACTAAAAACAAACAAATCCCTCACTTTGTAAAATGTATAAACGCGCCTTTAACAAGCATAGATAACAAAAAGATAATAAAAGTTAGAACAAAAAGACTTTTGTCGTTTTTTACACTTTACATAAAATACTATAGTTTTTTAAGTGTACTATATTTTTTATAGCTTTAATATGAAAAATACAATAATCAGCTGAAAAAATGTTGGCAACCCGACCACCAGGCCAGTCGCTAACGAGGCTCTGACGAGCGACAGCTTGTGAAATAAACATTCAAATTGCAGCCCAAATTACGGGGAAATAAATCAAATCAAAATAGCATATAATATTCAAAATAGGCTAAAGCCAAGTAGCACTTTCTAGACGTTGACAATAGCCCCTAAAAGCACCCTTCACCGCTTCGTAGTGTTTGAGCTAGGATGTAGGAGCTAGATAGAGTTGGTCAACTGGCTTTGCAGCCATCAATCTTCTGGTATGTCTACACCCGTGCACTTTAATGTTCATCTTGCGCTTTCAACTTTCAATTCCTCTTGCGTCAAGCGCATGCAATATTGATTGCCATAAGAAGCATGCAGCTCATCGTCTACACCGGTGCGCCTCGGTCAGTCGTCAGTCGACATACAATAGACGGATTAGCGTGCGCTAGGGGCATGCGCTTTTGTCGCACTAGTATTAAGGCATGCGCTATTGTAAACGCTATGGCGCTTCACGCATGCTTCAGACGAAGACGCAAGATGAACATGAAAGCGCACTGGTGTAGTGTAGACATAGCTTTCTGTATCTTCTTATTCTCTATCTTCTTTTCAGATAACATTGAAGCGGTACGTTTTAATGTCTTGTTTCATTTTATTTATTTTTGTTTATTTATTTGGCTCACTAACAATTGTTTACACTGAATAGTACAGTAATTTAAACAAGATAATATAACAATTATAATGTAACAATCTCTTATAAGTAAGCACCGCATGCACTAAATTAGCAGTTTACAGTGTCGACGAGCAGCAACATACCAACACTACATTTATTAAACAATTATATAATATACCAAAACAACCATTATACCATACCATATACCAACAGTTTCCTTTTTATTTGCTGTGTATTTTGATAATTTTGGTTAAATTCTGCGTTTTATAATTTTTATATTACTATTTGCACGCCACACGTAGCAGAATATGATTTTATTACTATTTTATTTTAAGACCTGCAGGGTAATTGCGTAACGTAACTAACATCAATCATGACAGTTGATGTGTTAAAAACAATACTCATTGCGTGGTACATCATTATTTGTGGAGAAGTCGGATTGCTATGGAAATTGTTGATCTGCCAAAATCATTGCGATTACGAGTGTGTTGCGCAATTAAAATGCCGTATTTTGTACTACCATAGTCATTTGGGTAAAAATACTGATTAAGAAGAAAGAAAGAAAATACATTTATTTAGCACAGACTAAAAGGCACACAATATTCTGATTCACCACCACTCTCTGGGACCAACTCAATTGGTGGACATTGCTACAGTTGATGATTGCAGTGACAAAAATGGACAACTGAACTAGTTTAGTAATTTCAAAAATTGCGCACTGGTGCCGATTCTCTTGTTCACCAACTAAACCAAAATTAGAGAATTGCTATCTTTTACTAACAGATAGCGCGAGAAAAGGGCGGTGATAGACAACAACTAAGTTAGAGATGTCAAATTAGTTTACGCCTTGAACTTTGTCGTGTTTTTAGTCGGCAAGTTTTAAATGTCGTTTAAATTTGTATGGAACTTTAAGTTAAACTAAATTTGACACCACTTATTTACGTATGTCTCTTTCTTATTTTAATAGAGTGAAAAAGATGGCAATAGCCTAAATTAAGTTTAGTTTGTCCATAACAGAATCGGCACCACTAACAAACAAAGTTTGATTAAAATTAGACGACTTGTTTATTAGTAGCTTATTAAGTTTGTTACCATCAGAGATCGGAATAGGTAGAGTATATTTACCTAAACTTCGAGGAAGGAAGAAACATAGAGTGGATACCTCCTCTAAAATCGCGGAATAATTATAATGACGTATTAATCCCGGGATTTAAAAATCACGAATTATTTATTGGACTTTATTTAAAGTTGCAAATTATTTATTTGAAGAATCATATAAATTTTTTTAGGGTTCCGTACTACAAGTATTAAATTAAAGAGCTTTGTTTTCCACATAACATACATTGTTTTACATTTTTTTTTTTTTTTTCAATTGACTTCTTCCGCTCTGGGCATAGCGGAAGGGAGTGACAGACTCTTACTGACTACATAAAACCCATCCATGTTCCTCCTAATGCCCTTTGCGTTCCAGGGCCGCGGTAACTTTTTCGAACAAATTCCGCAACGCTGGCAGTGTCTGTTAGTAGAAGAAAGCAATCCACTAATTTATTTTAGTAGTTGAACAAGAGAATCGGAATGTACCTTTTTCATGTACGCAATTAGCAAACCGTCGGTATTTTTAGCTTTCAGTAAATGAAATGTAAAAAGGCGTTAGACCTTTTCCAAGGCCCACAAAATTCTGAATCTGATAAAGTTAATTACTTAGACTGAGCTGTCAGCTAAATGGTATATTAGAAGGCCGAAATTAACATAACTATTGCTAGTTTAATCACTGTACGGAGTTAACTGATTGACTTAGTCACGCTTTTGCTAAAGGATTAATTGAATATGTTTTACATGTACAAATGTTTTGACCAACACCGACACTGCCTGAACTGCCCCTATGCATTTTTTTTTATGTAATGTATTGGCAAACAAGCGGACGGCCCATCTGATGGAAAGTGATTACCACAGCCTAAATACACCAACAACAAGAATATTACTGATACGTTGCCTACCTTAGTGTGTATACACGTAGAAAGCACGTCGCCGGCGCCGATCCGCCAGCGCTTGTCGGTGCTGATCCGCGCAGTTAGTCTGCGCAGTTAGTCGGCGCAGGTAGTCTCTATACTGTGTGGCGAACCAGCGCCGACAAGCTCCGAACTTCGCCAATAGGTTCCGACCTGCTCCGATCAGCGCTGGTAAGCCGTCATTTGTTGCTGTATTTGCGCGAATTTGTATTTGGAATAAAGCGTATTTTTGTTAAAAAATGCTAGCCTGCTTCTACTCGCTTCCTTTATGTAGCGGTTACCTGCACGGACCAGTACCGATAAGCTATGTCTACACCAGTGCGCTTTCATGTTCATCTTGCGTCTTCATCTGAGGCATGCGTGAAGCGCCATAGCGCATGCAATAGCGCATGCCTTAATACCTGTTCGACGTCAGCGCATGCCCCTAGCGCACACCAATCCGTCTATTGTATATCAACTGACGACTGACCGAGGCGCACCGCTGTAGACGATAAGCTGCATGCGTCTTATGGCAATCAATATTGCATACGCTTGACGCAAGAGGAATTGAAAATTGAAAGCGCAAGATGAACATGAAAGCGCACTGGTGTAGACATACGAATTAGTTTATTTTTATGGTAATCAGCTTTCCAGAAAGTGGCTACTCTTTTCTTAGATAGTAAACCACACAAACACTTTAAAACACGTACTATTTTTGACCTCCGATATAAACGTCGATAGCAAACTCTCGGTTTTCATAATCTAATACGTCATTAAGTTACAATGGACCTAATCTCCTTCAATCAAATCTAAGGTCTGGCCCAAGGTCTTACGTCGGAAGTTACGTGACCAACGCCTAATGGCTCTTTTACATTTTTACATTCGATAGCAGTAACGTACAAGTACAGCTTTTGGCTACGCCAAGACGTAATTTGTCATGTTTATTAATGTGTAGGGTTTCTAAGAATAGTGACGCGGATTTTTATGTTAGATGTTATGTAGTTGGGCGGTACTTTCCTACGCTTGGTATGTGAATATTTTAACCCTGAAAGCTTCAGACGGCTATATACCGGACAAAGTGGATGGATATGCACTAATCCGTAACTCCAAATAGGTTTTTTTTTATCAACCTTCTGTCCTCATGGTTACCTTCGCCCGGGGAAGGCGGAAGGCTATAGCGAACTCTTACTGACGAATAACCGACGGTGTTCCTTCTCCTGACCATTGTCCGGGGTCGCGGGATTCGCAGCTGCATGCACCGCGACCCTTTTTTTTTTTTTTTTTTTTTTTTTCTCGTGCGAAAATCCTTATGCCGGACTCTTACCGGCTAAAAACCCACGGTGTTCCTTCTCCTGACCTGTGGCCGGGGTCGCGGGATTCGCAGCTGCATGCACCGCGACCCCGGCAGGCCTCGGTCCGCCAGCCCCTGGCGGACCTCTCCTTCTGTGGGGCTTTACCCCTTTGCCCCACGTCCTCCTGAGAGGCGCGCGTGGAACACGGCGCGCCGCCTTCTCGGGCCTGTTACTGGTCGGGCGACGGGTCCCCTAACCCGCCACCCGCAGGCCACACACTAGGGTGGCCGGAGATCGTCTCGCGCCCTCCGGCGGCGCCCGGTGCGTCTGGCGCGAGAAGGGAGAGTGGCAGTCGCCTCTCTCTCCCTCTCCGCTCCCTCCTTGGTCGCCATCTCCTCCTCACAAAAGGAGGCGACGGCTTCCCACGCAGTCTCGCTCCCGACCATGGACAGAACCACGACTGGAAGCGAGAGGTCACCAGCGACTGCCGCGACTAGTTCGCGGCGCTGCGTCGCCCACGCAGGACACGCCTGCAGCGTGTGCAGCGCCGTGTCCTCGGGGCAGTCGACGCAGTGGTGACATCCGGGCGTCTGCCCCCGGCCTATGCGACACAGGTACTTCCCGAAACAACCATGTCCGGAGAGCACCTGCGTCAGCCGGAAGCTGAGGGCGCCGTGCCGCCTCTCCAGCCACTCCTCCATTACGGGTCTTACCGCCGCTATCGCGGCGTGCCCTGCGCTGGGTTGCGCAAGTCGTTCCCTCCATTCAGCCACCAAGATCTGGTGGACCTCACTCCGCTCAGGCGCCTCCTCGCGCTGACGATATCTCAGCGATGCACCGCGACCCTGACATAACCCCAAATAGGACCTAACATACAAACAGATCTGATGATACATAGAGTTATTCCCCCATATTACAAAAGATGGTCTAAGAAAAACCTAGGTTTTAAAATAGCCCCGTCTCTTTTTGTTATGTGAATTAAGAAAGTGATGGGTGTATTTTAAACCTGGGTTTACCTTAGTCTTGGTTTAAACCATCTTTTGTGGGGTGCATGAAAAGAGCCTCTACGAGTGACGATACTTAAGTACGTCCGGCGCACCCTGGGCGGTCAGCCCCGCTACCAACCTTGCTGACTGACTAATCTTTTCACCACGGCATGAGCTATTTTCGTATAGCTCGTGCTGACACGAGAGAAGAAGAAGAAGAACCATCTTTATAAGGGGGATAATGTTTAAAGAGCGTAATTTTTATGAAGTCTTCAAACAGCTATTTCTCTAAAACTATTGACTTCTGGGAAAAGTTGTAGAACAAAAGTTATTCATTATTATGAGTACTTAAATACCCTTTCCGATTAATTAGTACCCCCTTTCTGACTAACCTTGTATAATAGTCGTCAAAATGAGTATTATTCACCTCTAATCCTGATAATCACCTGAACTTTGACCCATATACGACATAGCAGCCCAAGGTTAATAGGGCCGACTAAGGTATTTATTCTTTATTGTTCTATGTTCTGAATTAGATACACAATCACTAAGTAATTCCTACTCAATATTTAACTATGAACCCCGTATAAAATTTAAGGGCGCGAGCAGAGAGGCTTATTCTAAATCTGTTGTGTCACACAGATAGAAAGGTGAACAGACAGACATACTGACTTCCTCAAAATTGCCTTTTAATAGGGTAAATAAAGGCATCTTTAAAAAAAATGCTTTAAAATATTGATCAAGAATTTAATAATATTTCAAAGAAGGTATAGAAAGGACACGATTGTTGAAAACAAATTAAAGTCAATGACAAAAAAGAGGAGATGCATGCCTTAAGTTAGTGGAGAGGGATTTTTGTCCTTGTCGCATGCACGAAACTGATGTCGTACGGATGTTTTTTGTACCTTTTTTTTTTTTTTGAAGAATCTTTGCCCCTCACTAAGATTTCTCTTGTATCGTGAATGACCTCTTATAAAAACGTTCAAATGCCAGCCAGTCAACTTCCGTTCAAAAGCAGGCCTGCTTCTGAATCGCTAAAAATCGTACCATGACAGTACTAAAGGTGAACGACTATTGAACCAAGTTGAACGGTAATGCTTGTACATGGTACGAAAAGTCAATACAAAAAAAAGGCGAACGGATTTCGTAAACGTCGACGTGGCAGGCCTGCCGCAGGCCTGCTCTAACGATGTCATGGTACAAAAAAGCAGGGCAGTTCAACTTCCAGGCAACTTCTGTCCTGCTTTAACAGGTCACAGTAAGCCCCCTGGTAAGATAAGCAACCGACCCCAATATAGTGTTGGCTGATGAGACACAGATTGCTATGACGAAACCAAAAAGGTTTCGTTTGTGGTATGCGTCTACGAAAACCTAAAAAAAATCTTTCTTTTTAAAAAAACTATTTGAAAAGAATTACGGCTTATTCATCATGCTGACGTCTGAAACACAGGTGTTTTATCACACGAGTACGATGCGAAAATAGCATTATAACTATACCGTAACGACGCAAGACAAGCAAGGCTGCACTTATGTGATTATGATATCAATGACTCAGTAGATTGGCGATAAGTGATCAAACGCTGGTTATATTAGCGTGATTTGTTGATAACGATAATATAATGCTTATTGATTATAGTGTTTATCTATAACCGTGTAAAAATGTGCTTGATCATCTAAATATGCATTTGCAATTCTACGGTTATTTAATAACCAAATATTCACTTAGTAACATTAGCGAGGGTTTGAGAATAAATCCCAAAGTGCCCCGAACGACTTCGAAAATAAGTCGCCAGCGGATTTGCTCGCTTCGTTAGTGAGGCCGCACACCGGCACCACACGCTACACGCTCTTTCTTCTTTCTTTCTTTCAGTTGTAGCGTGGCACTAGCAACAGAATGTCGACATCGTCGTCTGATGACGACGATTTTTTGATGTGGCGATTAATGAGAAAAAATAGAAATTATTGGGTTCATCCGTTTAATCAAAATTGTATAGGTTAGGAATAGGTACTTCCTTTCATTGGATTTTTCGCCTATCTTAGTCCATATCATTTCTGTAATCTATCTGTAGCTATACACAGTGAGCGTGTGATTATATAAAATAGGATTTTTTTCAACCTCTGCAATAAACTCAACGTAAAATTCAATGTTGTCTTTCATTTTTGTAAAGCACGGCGCCACATAAAACGAACGCGTTCAATCTTGAATTCGTGTGGCGCGGCAAACGTCTCACCACAAACTGCACCTACTACAACTGTGTCCTTGATGTGCGGGTTTACATACAAATATACGGGGGCGATAAATGTGTCGCGTTTAAATGTGGCGCTACAATTATTGTAATACAAATGTATCTCTGGTGTGCGGCCTCACTTACTGTTTCAGGAGCGACACGCGGGGTGAATTTGTTTGTTTACAAAAATTTGAAATAAAAACTTTTTTTAATATTGATTTTTTTATTGTTGTATAGGTAGATAGTCACCTCCTTAAATATTAGGATATAGATCATCATCTCGTGTAGGTAATGGGAAAAAGATTTACAAAATTATTAAACTTAATTGGAAACAATCTTCTTAATGGATCGAAAATTGGCTCACTCTTCCCGTACAGGGGCCGAAACCGGTATGAAAAATAGAAGTATTTTTTTGGTTACAGCCCCTTTTTAATTTACCGGTAATCATAAGTAACGGTAATCTTATTTTTTTTTATTTACATGATCACTATCAGTTAACCTTTGTGCAGCAGATTGCACGTACAATCAATAAAAAAAAATATCAAACGTAGCGATTATCTTTCCAATAATAGTTGTAGCTCTGTAGATCATAGTTGTAGCTCGTAGCGGACCGCTACGCGTGTAGCGGTCTACGCGGAGGCCTAATTTTCAGAGCAGTGAATGTCTACGTATGTAGCTACGCTGTAGCAGTCCATATAAGCTTGTGTCCATCCATAGCATACGTTTAGTTTAGTTTAATAATTCAGTAGAGGTTAAATGCGAATTCAGTAGAGGTTAGCTGCCTTCTCATAAAGAGATAACATTTAGTAAATAAGTGTCATTTGAGAGCTTCCTTCTAACTGCCACACTCAGTCCCATATTAATAAACAGCTCGCATTTAAGAGATCACTCGCAAGTGTAGTTTTAAAATTATTAGAGAGGTATGTTTTTTTTTGTCAAATTTCTGGCATTCTACTTTATGATAGCTGCCGTTAGAAGATCTATCAAATAAGAGTTATCTATTAATACAGGCCTCAGAGACGTTTAACGGTTACTTAAGTCGCTCCAGAATATGGATTTAATAAGTTAGTGTTGTTTTGATATCACCAAAGATGGTGATTGGATAAATTTAAAAAAGTGTCAAATGTATGAAATTCAGATGACGTTTACATTTTGACAGCTCAACTTGGGATGCTGCTCCTAGGCCAACATGATGAGATTGGTATTATTTGAATATTTTTTAATACTTTTTGTGCTTTCTCTTTTTCGTCCCCTTAGTTTGAAAATCTTGGGAATGCAATTTTGATAATTTTCATTCTATCACGACGTTAGGTGCTATAATTATAAGAGAGCTGCTCTATGCGAATTATTATACAAAGTGGGCCCGAGGTACCCCAAAGATTTTAACCAAGCCTCTCTGATGGTATTATGAGTCAATAAATGTTATATCAACAAAAGTCCAATTCAGACTTTTCTTTTTCGTCGCTTAATATATGTTTTAACTTTAGTACTTCCTTGTAAACAATACCTTAGGTTGAACTGGCAACATATAAATATAAATAATCGTGTGAGTGGATAAGAAATTTCTCACTTCACAAGCCTCCCCGACAAATAAGACATACGGCGACTGGGGAATGGTATGACCAAAGTCGCAACGCAGCGTTCCTAGGACTTGTTACCATATAGATTTTTCGAGTAGTGAATTTTCTTTAAATAGTGAATATTTCGAAAATTAAGCTTTGTCAAACTCAAACTCATTTATTCAAAACTAGCTTTTGCTCGCGGCTTCGCTCGCGTTAATTTATAATTTTTTGATCCCAAAATATAGCCTATAGCACTCAGGGATAACGTTGCTTCCTATTGGTGAAAGAATTTTTGAAATCGGATGTGTAGTTCCGGAGATTACCTCCTACATACAAACAAACAAACAAATTCTACCTCTTTATAATATTATTAGTATAGATAGACTAGAATTACTTAGTTCTTTTTGAACGTCAGTTTTACAATATAGACATCCCCCAAAAAGCCCTCCCTTCACCGCTTCCTAGTGTTTATGCTGTGAAGAAGAAACGGCGCAACAAACTCCCCAGCAACACAGATATGTCTGTCAAGTGAATAAATTAATTGAGTATACAAAGAAAATCATAATATTTTTTACAATAATAAAATTATGCAATTATAGGAAAAGTAAAAATTAAAATAGTAAGTAGGTATATCAATCAATTCTTTATTCTACAAACTATATCCTAGTTTTTCTTCTCCAATTAGGAATCGAAGGTTAAAATCTTTCGGGTACCTCGGGCCCACGATGTTTATTTATACACTGAAATTAAGCCTTTATTGGGTATATAAAATTCGTAATAAATAAAATTAATTAGCTTTTGCCCGCGACTTTGTCCCCGTAAAAGCCATCAGGAACCATTCAATGCCCAAATGCATTCCCGAGATTTTCACTCTAAGGCAACGATTTGTTCATCTGTTGTAGAGTTGTCTCTTTATTGTTATTTTAAAGTTTAACCTAAAATTCTAATATTATTCCACAGAAACGGGTGCAGTGTTCACATTCGGCAAGTCTCACTTTGCCGAGAATGAGCCGAGCCACTTCTTCATTAAGAACGACCCCATCGTCGCCATCTCCTGCGGCGACGAGCACAGCGCTGTGATATGCCGTAAGTTTTAGAAATCACATAGCATAAATAAATACACACTGAATACAGCGAGGTAACGGATGTTCTGGAGCAACTTTAGCGTATGTCCATCAGACTGTGATAGGCTGAAGTCGTTATACAGGGTGTTAACGAATTCGTGTAATTCCTTAAAACCACATGATCTACTACTGGTGTAGACAGGCCCCGCATGGGATATAGCTTAATTAAAAATAAAAAAATAAAATTCTTTTTTTTTTTCATGCTGCTTTGTTACCCATCGTATCTAAACCACCTAATAAGGATTCAGTAAAAAAAATTAGAATTTCTTTTTTTGCAAAAAAATTATTTTATTTGTGTGAACATTTCGTTGCCACGCATAAATTAATGAAAGTTCGGTGTCACGGCTGGCAGGAACGACTAACGCGATATCACTCTTTGCAGTCAGATAACTCAAGGCTCTAAAAGGACACAGAAAAGGAAAATCAAAAAAAGAAAAATTTTTTATTGTTTGATTTTCGATAATTCCCATTTAAGGTTAATCTGTGTCACCAGTAGATCACGTGGTTTGAAGGAATTACACGATTTCGTTAACACCCTATAGATACACACGACATTTGCTGAAGGAGTAGACAAAGGTGTGTTATCGTATAAGGCGCTGCAGAGACGGTGGTCATTTTGTCTGGTGGACTTTGTCCGTTTCTGCCCATTATTGCCCGCGGGTACAATCGCCACGAACTCAACGCATACAGCAGATAATCTGACGGCGATGTTTTAGTGAAGGTTCCATCGCTAGGAAGCGCGTGGAATGGACTAAACTGGCCGCCGCCGCCGTCTGCGTTAGCGTCTATAAACCAGCATCCGAATTGCGTATCAATTTCGTTTTGACAATACAACAATATTCATTGCGTAGTACATAGTTGTGGAGAAGTCAGATTGTTAATACATACGTTGCTATGGAAATTACTGACCTGTCAAAATCAAAGCAATGGCGATTAGGTACCAGTGTTTTGGACAATTAGGATGCAGTTCGTTGATTCAACGGAGGGCAGCAGCAGTATTTTGACCAGCAATCGTTTGGTCCTACATATGCGTTGTTGCATAGGTTTCCATAAGCTTTATCATCACGGTAAAACTGTCCATCCCGTCGTTGCTTGCCCAGCGCCTTACACTGCACGCACATGACGGTATTTAGTTTCGGCGCAAGGTATCGCAATTACCCGGGAACAATTAATCCATATCAGGCTACTAGTGTTAAATTTCTACGCATAGAAAGACCCAATAACAACACTTATCTGACAATCGAACCCAGAGAACGGCGCACGGCAGCTGCTCTTGCGATTACTGGACTAATGATGTAGTTTAGGCACTTTAAGCTAACTTATAAACATTGTAAGTATTTCGTCTGCTACCTCTAGTGACATTGCGTGTTCAGATCCTATTCTAAACACAGGCCTCGATCTTAATGCTCACTCTGAATTGAATTATATTATCGGTATCAATTATTAGGTCATCGGTCCGGCTAGCATGCCAATGTCAGATGTATTACATAAACATTAAAAATAAAAAGCTTGAAACATGGGCTTATTAGGCCACTTGCTCTGAATAGAATACTGGTATTCAAATCAATCTCATCATACTTAGGAGTTCAAAAGTGAAAATAAATATTGACTATTTAATAAAACGAGATAACAAAACTGAATCAACCGATAACTGCTTTATGAAAAAGGTTCTGAATCGGGGGCAGCCTACTGATCCAGTCGAACGATTCGGTTTTCTCTTTTTCTCTCATTACGAGAGTCGTTGAGGGAACGAGATAACTCACCGAATCGGTCGATAACTGCTTATCGAAAAGGTTCCGGGGGCCTACTCCCTAAGTCCGTCAACGAAGTTAGTCGCCCGTCCGAAAGTAGCCCGAAACGTAGGAGTGAACAAAACAAGTGTCAAGTTCAACTTTTCGGACGGGCAAAAACACATCGGTAGTAGGGACAGCTGTCAAATCGTGTTGTCATTCATTCTTAGTTCGGGCCTCGAAATAATCGTATGTCCGTAGGTGATAGGGAGTAGGAAATGCTCGTAACTAAGGCCGAAACACGGACTTCGTGCTTAGGGAGTAGACCCCCTGAAACGAGGAGCAGGTTCGATAAGCGACTACTTATTTCACAGTGTTTAAAATCTCTGAGTTCTGTGATTTTCCTACTTATTTCGGTAAAAACGTCTTTCAGCCATGTACAATAATTCAACTTCAACACCAAAACTCATTTATTCAAAATATACTAGAATTACTTAATTCTTTTTGAACGTAAATGTTACAAAAGACAGCTCCCAAAAACCTTTCACCACTTCCTAATATTTATGCTGTGAAGAAGAAACGGCGCAACAAACTCCCCCAGCGACAGATCTGTCTGTCAAATTTATTAGCTAATTGTATGTTATTTTTCTAGAGAATGGGCGCGTATTCGTGTTTGGCGGGAACGCATGGGGCCAGTTAGGCCTAGGCCACAAGGATGAGGTCACGAGGCCAAGCTGCGTCAAGTGGCTGAAGCCGCACAGAGCACTATTCGTCGCCTGCGGGAGAGCACACACTGTTTTTGTCACAGGTAACAATGTAGACTCTATTCCAACAACAAAAAGACATAATATACAAGAAACCAACTGTCTTACCACAAAATCGTGTTTAACAATTAACCGCTAATGTCCCAGCACCATCGATCAGCGGCGGTATCTATTGTGTCTCTGAAACTGGTTTTCAATGAGTTAAGGGTTGTTTAGGATAAACATGACTTAGGTTAGTGTTTACAACATTGATTCTCTAGTTAAACGATCGTTACTCGAAAAATGTACTAGAATTTTAGATTTACAGCGGTTACGCACTGCATCCGATCCGAATCTGTGAAAATACGTTCCGAAGTAGCCATAGAACTATTTGTATGGTAGTTTACGCAATTTATCCGGCATCCGTCATCCGATTTCTATCCGTCATCCGTGAGTTTCTAATTCGGAAGAACAATTGACGGACGGAAGTAGCCGTGGTACTGTTTGTATGAACGCTTTCGCATTACCTCGGATTCAAATCGGACGCCAAATGGATATGCCAAAATGGCCCCTGAATTGTTTGAATTTGGATCAGAGATCGGACAAGTCCGTAAGCGATATCCGAATTCGGTCCGAGATTTTAACTCTAGATCGGTATTTTCACGGATTCGGATCGGATGCAGTGCGTAAAGCAATATCCGAATTCGGTCTGAGTTTTTTATATCCGTATTTTCACGCATTCGGATCGGATGCAGTGCGTAATCGCTCTAACAGTTGTTACCGCTAATGTCCCAGCGCCGCGGATCTGCGGCGGCATCTATTATTTATTTATCATGTCGTTGAAACTGGTTTTCAATCAGTTAACCAGAGAATTAATGGTAGTGAACTCCAGCCTTAATCACCTTTTGTATGGAATTTGACGTTAGATACGGTTCTAAAAAATGTCTAAACTTTTGCAGTACAACCCTAACCCCTGATTTCTGAGTAG
This sequence comes from Amphipyra tragopoginis, assembly GCA_905220435.1. NCBI lineage: Eukaryota > Metazoa > Arthropoda > Insecta > Lepidoptera > Noctuidae > Amphipyra > Amphipyra tragopoginis. The sequence continues at coordinate 4,454,477 of HG991997.1, read as the reverse complement.
CTGATCAACACAAAAAATAACAACTAACTGTCAAATGTTATGTCAAGTACCGTGGTTATTATCATTTTGGTCGATCAATCACATAGCTTCACATGAGATTGACAACAGATTAAATTAATTAACCTTTCGAAAACCAGAAATTAATCTTTACATTGGTTTGACTCAAATGGTAGTCAATTTAAGGTTTGTATTATAACTTTCGTGAGTCACATTCATATTTATGATTATTTACGGTTTACTCACGTGCATTTTTCGGGATTACCCGACTAGTTTCGGACCCGAACGAACCCTTAATCATGAGCTGAACACGCGTCGAGGTCGCGAGTGGAAGTTCGACTTTGTTCCGCAGTTTATCGGACAATCCCGAAAAATGCACGCGGGCAACCAGTAACTAATCATAAATAAGTCTTATGGTTATCGACACTTGTCTTACTTTACATTGTACCCCAAAACAAAAAGGTACAAAAGGTCCACTTAAAAAAAAACTCATTTCTAATACATGGTATGGTATCTAGGCAAATTGAGCAGTCTCGAACTACTGCAGTCGCAGATTGCACGTGCCGTTACGTTGATATATTGATTTATTCGGTTTCTATGGGTGCGTGGGCTTATCACGAATTGAATATTTAGTGGTACTTCTGTACCATTCTATTTCGTGATCGTATAAAAAGATAAGCAACGGTGTAGTTTTGGAGTAATCTATCTTAATCTAGTTTAAAAATCTTTGTGTTTAAAAAACCTCCAATTATTTCTTTTTAAATCTTTAACATTGCCAATTATTGAATGCAATTTAATTTTTAAGTAGTTTGCACGTGTTTATGTTTTTATTTTTTTTATTTACTACTTTTGTGGCAACAAATTTATTTTCTTTTTTCTTTCGTTATTTTTTTCTTATTTTTACTCTAATATGTATTTAATCACATCTGTTCCTGATCACCAAAAATAAAGCACAACTTTTTTTTTTCTTTCAAACCAGATTCGAACGCGATTTACACGGTGGGCTGCAACGATGAGGGTCAACTCGGCACCGGTGACTTGGAACACCACACCGTGCCACAATACGTGGAGCTTGAAGGAGAGACTGGACCCATCAGACAAGTCTCAGCGGGAAGCAATCACACCGCTATACTTACTGGTAAACAGCTTCAATCAAGTCGCAGAGTCGAAGTCCACTGCTGGACATAACTTTCCAAGCTACGTCATAGTAAACAGCTTAGAAATACACTCAGGAGCAATGAATCAGGGTCACCAACACAAACCTTAATATCTCGGAAACTAAAAATGATAGAATATTCAAATAAAAAGTATTTATAGAATTATACTCAAATAAAATTAATCATCATCATCATTCAGCCGAAAGACGTCCACTGCTGGACATAGGCCTCGCCCAAAAAGGTGGGAGGGTTTGCCATAATCGCCATGCTTGGCGATCGCCAACCCGCCTGGTTGGCGATCGCAGTATGGTTATTAAAGTAATCAGAGAACGGTGCTGCCCATCCTCTTAGTGAATCCCTTAGTCGCCTTTTACGACACCCATGGTAAGAGATGGGATAGTGCTATTCTTTACGTCAGGCATCACATGGACGAAACATACGGACCACGCCGTAAGGACGGTAAATGAAATAAATAAAACTTCTTAAATAGTCTACAAAATACTTTTTATTTCAACAAGCTAGCATTCTTAGTTTCCGACATATTAAACATTATGTTGGTGACCTGGATTTATTGCTTCCGAGTGTACAATATTTGTTTTCACATAAACAAAAATGAAGTCAACTAACGTTTATTATTGGCACTGGACTCAGCCTGAATTAGGGCTCTCTTTTCATAAGAGGTGTTCTGCTCCAAAAAGTCATATTGTAGGTTACATAATAGCATTAATACATTCAGGCCGCATTTTTCCCCGTGTAGAAACGGGCTAGAATATAAACTTCCTCACCGCACGCTGGGAATAGACGCGTGTTGTAAGATTCAACAAAACCCAGCACGCTTGTTGGTAGGATCTATACGGTCCGCCTGGCTAGTTATTACCTGAAAATTAAAGTCCGGTGCCAAGCAGTTTACTGTGTTCTGTCGTGGGTATGTGAGAGCCAGAGGGGTATAGAAGAATCCCTCTATATCTCTGTTACTTAGTTATGTATGCTCCATCTTAGACCCTGTCTAACGCTTACCATCAGGGGTGACTAGGGCCAGACACGACCAAGACATAATTAAAAAAAAAACTCACGCATTCTAAATGTTCAGCAGATAGGACGAATTGAACGAATGAATGATCCGAATTATCTATCTTTGAAAGCTCATTTAAAAGCTTACAGTCAGAATCATCAAATATATCGGGACAAATAGACTGTTCAAAATGATCTGAACAACTATAAAATTTAACTATTTCTCAATGAAACAAGGGGTGTTTCAGAATGACCACAGTACACGACAAGTGTCATTCTGACGAGAATTTTATCCTATTGTGATAAAGTTTAATTTTTTTAGTTGTTTAGGTAATTATGAACAGTCTGTTGTCTGATATATTTGATGCTGATTATACATAATGTAACACTTGCCTATTGGTACCAGTTATATTATAAATTATGTTTTATACTTTTTATATTACTAGATGATGGTCGCGTGTTCGTATGCGGTTCCAACACAGAAGGTCAACTGGGACTCGGTGAAGACACCCGGTCATGCGTCAAGTTCACTGAACTGAAGTTTATGGAGAAAATCGCATTCGTCGAGTGTGGATACTACCACACTGTGTTTATTACTGGTCAGTTTACATTTATTTTATGATCAGCAATTAAAATGAATTTTGATTGGCGTTGAAAATAACTTGATCAGCGATAAACAATAATAGAGAATATGCATGTAATTCAAAACTCTTTCATTATTTAGATATACATTGTTTATGAGTCGATACACCAATAGCATTTTTTTGTACATTTTTTAACTCATTACTTATTTTACAATTCATTGTTTTATGTTACGTTTTTTTCGTGGAACGGAACGCAATCTCGAAACGCGTCGTCTTCTAAAATGCCGGAAGTGACATCAAAATCCAGATGAATAAATCTTTAAATAATCTTTTCTTAGCAAACTGTTTGATTTCTCACTGAGGTTAAGTTAGTAAGTGCGATTTCTGCTTGAATAAAGCACAAGAAATAATTTAATTTACATGATTTGTGGCTAAAAAAGAGATGTAAACAAAGCAGTATCTTGGATTATGACGTCACATTATGACCGCGACAATAAAGGACGTTTGAACTGTAGAAGAAAATTGTTGAAGTTTAATAATTGTTTTGAGCAAGAAATAATACCTAGTAACATTTGACTTTTAATACTTTTCTTGGGTTTATATTAATGTGCTATATTGATTAAGAGAAAAAAAAGTTACATGCATATTCCCTATTGATCAGCGAATAACACTAATTGATCAGCGATGCATGATCAGTGAAGAGATCTTGGACAAAAAAGATTTAATGCGTGTTTAAAAAAATAACCACGAAGTGCACTTCTAACCTAACCGAATCGGCTCCTGATTTTTGTTGCTAACCATGACCTTGATTCCACTGATCAAGTACTGATTACGCTGATCAAAATTGATTCCGTTGATCAAATATTAATTTTGCTGATCAATTAATTAGTTCCCTTTTAAAACTTTTAAAGAATATCTATGACAAGATAGGACAGTGTACTTTTAATGAAAAGATAGCCAGAAAATACAGAACATGTATTTTATAGAGAAATAATATAAATGATTCTGGGTTATGGGATTTGGAATGGGCTGAATGCAAACCAGAGCCCTAGTTTAGGGGGCAGAGGCATGCCCTACTTGATGGAATATAAATAATTTATGATCTGGTGGATAAAGAAAAAGATCTAATTCATTGAATCTAAATGAAATTCTTCAGAAATTTAATTAATTGCCTGATCGAAGACATGAGCTGTTTGTATTCCGATTATTTTAATTAGTTTTTTCATTGTCTTTGCTTTTTGATTACTAATAACCAGAGGAGATGGGCAATCCACAGAAATCGAAATATTTGATTTCTGCGGGACAATCCAAGTAAACAGTAGTCTTTTGCTTGAAACCTTCTGGAAACGTCCTATGGTCTATCCACCACGAACCTGCAGCCAGTTGTACTTCTTAACTGCCTGTGTTAACTGTCATAGCTACACACAATCGCCTGGATTAACCAGTGTTACGTAGTACATAAATATGTACTTTCAAAGGCCTTCATGTCATCTTAACTAATAAAATGCGGTCACGCATTCAAGACTTGACCGCAGTAACACTAATTGACCTCGTACATCGATTCGGTATGCCGTAGCCGTTGGCTACGAATCCATTAACAGTTACCTACTATACAATATATTAATAGCTACGCAAATCACAAGGAATCTTTACACAAAACACGTAATTATGAAAGTTTATTTATTAATTAGAATGAGTGTTTCTGGCCCTACAAGCCGTAAATTGATTTCCTAGACACTTCCACTAAATTCATGTAAAAACTACTAACCATCATTTCTCTCAATCTATTAATATCAATAAGGGAATTAATGATAGAGAAGTTTGTGAATGATTAGAAAAAAAAAGAAAAAGTTTGATTGTTTTCGAGATTCAAACTTACTATGAATTACATCATAAATCTAACTAATAAAAAGGTTTAAAAATAATTAAAAAAACAAAATAACAGGACTGTCATGTACTACCCTATCATTTGTTCCTGGCTTGATGGACCATTTACACGAGGCCAATTGACGTGCCATTCCACTAAGCCAAGCCACTACCGAAAAATTAGAAATCGTTCTAATTTAATGGATTGTCTTTATCAATGGCTAGAAGATACTCCACTGTATTGGATTGTCTCTATTTACACAAATGGCTTGGTGTAGTGGAATGGCTCGTCAATTGGCATCGTGTACCTAAATGATCCATGACGTTGAGTTTCGGGACACCCCATATTAACAATCGATAACACTTACCCTATAAACAAAAGTAGACTCAATAGAGATTTAAATAGATACTCAAAGCCTATTGTTAAAAGAAGTGTATTAGTACCTATACGGGTATATGAAATTTCATTCATTGATTTACGTTACGTTTACGTTTGCTTTATTTTGAACAGCCAAAGGCGCAGTCTTCATTACCGGTGACAACGAAAACCAAAAACTGGGTATACCAGACAAGCCAACAACGATCTACGTTCCTGAAGTGTTACCTCTAACTATTCCAATAAAAAGCGCGTGTTGTGGAGCCGCCCACACGTTCCTCCTCTCCATGGACGAGAGCAAGATCTTGGCCTTCGGATCCAACGAGAAAGGACAACTAGGACTCCCGAAGAACGTAGAAAATGTGACAGAACCCACCGAGATTGATATGGAGAAGATGTTCGATGGATATCAGCTGAAGCTGGTCGCTTGTGGAGCGATGCACACTGCGTTTGTCACAGGTACAATTTATTTATTTTATGAGGCAATTACAACAGGTACAATTAGCGAGACCTAAGCTAAGCTTTGCATTTGTGTGAGTGCACATAGAATCGATTGCCAAAAAGCAGTATAAACCAGTTTAAACCAAGCAAAGGACGCGTCTGCATTCATTCTCATACACATGCAAAGCTCAGCTTACGCCTCGCCAATTGTAACAATCACAATATATGTGACATAAGTAGATATAAAATAATAGGTATTGCACAGATTGATACCCTAACATAATCGCACAGCATGATAAACAGTTGTAACCAAGGTAGACGAAAATAAAATGTAACAAGTTCAACATACAGAATACAGAAGTTCAATATGAAAATATTCAGAATTTCAACCTACAAGTAATGTTGAGTGTTATAAAACAAATTATATGAAAAACAAGAATCAGCATGATTGCTCTCCGATACACATCCCACATGAATTCAGGAAATGTAGTAGAGAGCAATCTTTATTTCTCGCAAAAAAACATGCAGTTTCTAGGTATAAACATGGATGCTGCTGCCAGTTAGACAAATAGGGCAGCAACATTTGTTTTGTTTAGAAAATTATTGTGTAAACCTCGCTGGTTTAGTGACAAGCTAGTGACAAGCTTGGCTCTGAACTTCTGGCCCTTATAAAGCAGTAGGTAGATTTTAATCATAGTACGGAAAATGTGTGATTAGGGGTTTAGGTTAAAGAAAGTTACCCTTCGTCCTAGCTGGGCAGCGCAGTGCATTGCATTGCGTCGAGAATCGCATCACGAAAGTAACAAACGATATGCCTTCTATATACTAGTGGTTTACGTGAGCAGTGCATCAAACAGAGCGGCGCGTGTAGTTCGTTTTTAAAGGTTTGGCTGCGGCAGAAATTTTAATTTAGCCTCACTCACTAAATACTGTATTATAACGCAGCTGCTAGAACGCGTCGACTGCACCGTAACGACGCGTCGACTGCACCGTAACGATGCGTCGACTGCATCGTAACGATACGCTGCACTGTCCGACGCAACGCAATGTAATGCGCTGCCCAACTAGAGGACGAAGCCTGATAAAATACATTAGATCCACCCATTACCATATTGTGACAAAATACCGTCAACAAACAAATGTTATAACTAATAATACACCTCTGCTCAACCCTCTACGAAAAATAGGCGTAACGATTATAGTTCGACCTGACTACTGCGAGAAATTTTCGAAATACAATGACGTAAACGTTTGTTATGGAACTTAACAATAACTGAATATTAAGGAAATGACACATAATATTTAATTTATTTGAAAGCCTTATTCCGCTTCATCAAATGCCGACATTAATTGCAGGCATACATTCGATACCTAATGTAATTGACTAATTTTCATTGTCACGTCAACATAAATAGTACCTAAATGGCCTTCGGCGGTGCGGTATGATCAGTATTCGATTACCATTTGTCGTCGCTGGTCGTATAAAAGTTGTTTTACGTTACAGACAACGGTTTACTCTACTCCTGCGGCGAGTCCCGACACAATAAACTTTGTTTGGAGGATATCGACGATGCCGACAACGCGAACGAATCAGTCCCTAATCAATACACACCTAAGCGGGTCACCGCTATGAATGGGCACATCGTAGACAATGTGGCTTGCGGAGGGTGCCACACGCTACTGACAGCCACAAAAGGCTCAAACGCAGACTTCACCAACAACGACTTCAACGTAGTCAACGAGCAAACTAGACAGATCTCCTTAACCGAACTACCACCGCTACAGAAAGTACCAGCCATGAACAAAACCGAAGAAAACTCGCATGTTATCGAGGACATCACGAACTCAAACGTTGACGTGCATAACACCGATAACGTGAATGGAAATGTGAACGAAGAGTCCGGATCGATAGATTCATTAGAGGCCAACGTCAGCGGCTCCCATATAGTAAACATAAACGACCTTGAGAACGAAAATGGAAGCACGCATGACGCGCCCGATATAAACACAAACACGATTGATCCGCCTTCCCCTAATGGAAAAACAAAAGTTATGGAGGTCATTGAGAGTATGGATACGATGGCCGACAAAGCTGAAAGTAAAGTTGAAGAAGTCGTTACAAGTGTGACCGATAAAGTGAATGAGAAAAAGGAAGTTGTTGAGGAGTTTGTGAAAAAAGCTGCAGTGATTTCACCCGTGATACACGACGAAGCGAAGAAAGTTCTCGATATACCGAGCAAAATGATAGAGATAGCAAATTCACCTCCACCGAAGACACCGATATTACCAGAGCTCCTACATGTTCCCGACCTATCACAGATAAGTCCGATTCTCAGTAAACACAGTGACGATGGTCAAAAAAGTGATAATGAACAATCTGAGAATGAAACTATACCTTGTGGATCAGATAAGTCTAGTCCGCAGGCAGGTAAAACAAAGACCCAAGCCGTGATGCCTATAGTTAGAAGTGAAGATCATATTGATGTACCTGAAGATGCAGAGCATAATGAAGAAAGTGACGTGGTAGTACACAAAACTCCGGAGAAAGGACGGTTTGCACGCATGTTCCAAACGATTAGAGATAAAGAACATTCTTGTATGGGGAAAGGAAAAGTTATCGAAGAAAAAGTTGTTGGTAAGCATTTTTCTTATTACTTTTTTAGTGTTCCGTACCAGACTTGGCAAAACGAAACACATATTATTATGGAATCACTGTCTGTTCCTGTATACGTCTCGGTTTTTTCTTGTGATAAACTGCTTTGTTTACTTTCGAAATACATTGGATTAAACATCATATTTCAAACACTTGCATATAAATATCACGTATTTTTTCGTTAGAATCGTGTCTCCATTTCTCCTGAACATTTATGTTATTTTATCAAAGTGCAGACTAAGGACTCTTGGAACGACGTACATTAATGACTCTCTGTGCTTTGGGCCTCGGTTTCAATTCCCATATCAGTCCATTCCCGATTCAGAACTATAACTTTCTGAATCAAGGTGAAGGACATGTGAAACCTGCAAATATTTGCACCGAATAGATGTTTTTTACTTTTGCCTGCCTCGTTAGTCTAGTGGGCGCAAGCGCGACTGCTGGGCGTGAGGTCTTAGGTGCGATCCCCAGGTCGGGCAAAGTGTTGTTGGGTAGGTATTTCCGTGTTGAATTTCTTAGTAGCAGCCCGGAGTCTACATTTATGCCCGGTTGATGGCAATAGGCTCGCTTCCTATTACATGGAACTTAAACATAACAGCGAAATGAGGGTGTGCATACAACTCTGCCCATCCCTTCGAAGAATACAGGCGAGATGTTATAATATGTTGTGTTAAATGTTGTTCATTACTGAGAATGAGGGAAAGTTAATTCGTTTATTCACTTTCAGAAAACGTCCACAAAGGCATCGACACAGCCGAGGACAGCATCCACAAGGTGGAAGAGACAGTTGAGACCGAGATCAGGAATCAGACCAACTCCAGAACCTGCACGATATTATAAATGTTTTCGTCTTCTCGTATGTTTAGCTTACAAATAAACGTTTTTATTATTGCTATTATTTGAGTCCATTAATTGTTCTTTGGCAGATGGCAGAGGAACTTCTGGCTAATTGTGGTCACACCAGCAAAATTTTGTCTCCTATCGAGGTTTTGTTTTTACAGATTAGTGCCTCATGTTTTTCGTAAATATCTCTAAAATTAAAACGAGGCAGAAAATTTAAAATTCGGGCACATTTACACGAGCTGCAGCACGGATTATCTGTAAAAACAAAATCTCGATAGGAAACAACATTTTGCTAGGGTGACGCAAGCTAATTTAATGACCGCGCGGATCATACCTAGCCATGGTCAGTCCGTGGATGAGTGACCATTCGTGATACCTACATCAAGAAACTTTTTTTTTGTCGTTGGAAAATCATGTTTTAGTTATGCCTCTGGACTCTTACCGGCTAAAAACCACCGGTGTTTCTTCTGACCCTTGGCCAGAGTCGTGGGATTCGCAGCTGCATGCACCGCGACCCCGGCAGGCCTCTCCTTCTGTGAGGCCTTGTCCCACATCGTCCTGAGAGGCGCGCACGGAACACTGCGCGCCGCCTTCTCGGGCCTGTTACTGGTCGGGCGACGGGTCCCCTAAGCCGCCGCCCGCAGGCCACACACTACGGTGCCCGGAGATCGTCGCGCGCCCTCCGGCGGCGCCCGGTAGGTCTGGCGCGGGAAAGGAGAGTGGCCGTCGCCTTTCTCTCCCTCTCCGCTCCCTCCTTGGTCGCTATCACCTCCTCGCAAAAGGAGGCGACGGCTTCCCACGCATTCTCGCTCCCGACCATGGACAGATCCACGGCCGGATTGCGGATCATACCTAGCCGCGGTCAGTCCGTGGATGAGTGACCGTTTCTTATACAACAATAACTCTCCGTGCCTTGGAGAGCATGTTAAACCGTCAGTCCCGGGTGTCGTACGAATACCTATGACAGTCGTTGCAGATAGTCAGAAGCCTGAAAGTCTGACAACCGGTCTAACCTTAAGATATCGGCATTGCCCAATAACTAGGATGCGGAGTTCTGATGGCAGTCGCTCCGCGTAAAACACTGGTATTTAGCTAGGTTAGATTGGAAGCTAACCCCAACTTAGTTGGGTAAAGACTAGAAGGAAGAGAACTTATATTTGGCAGATAAATGTCATGCACTTGGCTCCCACGCTACCAAGCCATAACCAAGGAGTTGTAACAAGCCAGCAGGTGGAAGTCTTTAGACTCTATGCGCTAATCGAGGCGCCTGCAGTGCGTACAAGGCCTAAGTGGTCAATCAGACTGCACTAGCGGGTGCGCGGGGGCGGGCGCGGGCGCTTATGTCTTGGTGTCTGCGTGTTCACAGTAGTGCTGAACGAGCTATCGTACGACGCTTCGGCGGGTGAATCAAAATGGTTTAGAACCACACGCGCAGTCACCTAACAGACGCTGCATCACTGTGAACGATACGGGCGGACTGAGCCATTAGAAACACCCGCGCCACCCGCGACCGCGCCCGCCTCATACACACGCGCGGCTCGCGGGCGCACTGTGAATGCAACTGGCGTCTACATACATTTTGATTTACACGCGCCGGCGCTAACACCCGCGCCCGCCTCCACTCTGAAAGAGTATTAAGCAGCGCGTGTTCAATTCACAGGAATAATAAAAAACACCACATAATAAATACAAAAAATGATTTTATATTATAACATAGATTACTTAGAGTCGTATAGAATCAAAGGCAGCAATCTCACTTTTTAGCATTTTTGAGTTAACGTTGCAGAAAATTCAAAAGTATTCAAACTAAACTGCTTGTTTGACATATCTTGTATAACCAAACATCGCCATATTCTTTGCTAAATCGACATAAAATCTAGATTTAGTTCCAAAGACTGCAATCTTCCATAAGGGCAGAGTCAATAATTTTTAATTTTTCGTTTGCTCGGTAGTTGCTAAAAGTGAAATGGCCACCTTTGTTTTTCACGACTCACTTAATACTTATGGCGCACAACATACACTTATATCACAGAAACACAAAGTAAATCCTTAAATATAAATTGTACATCGTCGGTAATTGTACACCTAAATATAGTTAGGTATGTTGAAGTTGTCCCCATTATACATTTTACACAACATTTGAATTAATAAGTGTATAAAATTCATTACTTTTTAAAACACACGTAACCTTAGAATAAGTACTAAAGCATACTCATTCTAAGCACGTAACAGTGTGGTACTCAGTATTACTTGATTGTCTATACCTGGGGCCCAATTCTCCTAAAATAAATTGTTGCCAAACGCAATCGAACCACAACCGTCAGTCAGTTTTGGTTTTTGAAAACTTTCAAAATGATTGATTTTGTTTTTTGTGTCAAACAATTCGATAGCTTTTGAAATTGAGAACTGTCTGAATGAACGGTTCGGCCTTGGTTCGGTTGTGATTTATCAAGATTTATTTTAGGAGAATTAGGCCCCTTTTTCCAATTGTATAGGTAATGACTTGATTTGACAAATTTTCTGATATAAATCCTAATCTGTCCAATGTAATTAATACACTCGGGAGCAATGAATCCGGGTCATCAACATAACCTTTTTTTTATTCCTTGACTTGGTCGCATTTGACCCTCGTCGCACCTGATGGTAAGCGCAGACAGGGTCTAAGATGGAGCACACGAATCCAAGTAACAGAGATATAGAGAGATTCCCCTATACCTCTCTGGCTCTCACACAAACACAACGGAACACAGTAAACTGTTTGGCGCCGGACTTTAATGTGAGGGTGGTAGCTAGCCAGGCGGACCATAAAGATCCTACCACCAAGCAAACAAACAAAACAATATTAAAATGTTAAACAATGTTTTCCGAATTATTAAGATTTATGTTAGTGACCCGGATTCATGGCTTAGGAGTGTAATTGGCTGAGATTTCAGATTTAAAAGTAGGACATTTTTTTTTTACTGAATAATTAAGTGGGTATTTCACCAACATATCAATAAGCAGTCCGTAATTATTGGCCAGTAGGCGTATCACGAATATTTTGACGTATAGTAACGTAAACGTAACGTTAATGTGAGTGAATTTTAAATAGAAAATACAACTATTCTATAGCATTTTAGTTTAAATTTATGCGACAAGCACAATTTGTATCATACATAGATATGAATAAAGTTTTCAATTCGATTAAATATTATGTGCGAAACGAGTAAGTATTTCCAATTCAAAATTCACTCGCGTTAAAGTTACGTTTACGTTATCATACGTCACAACATTCGTGCTAGACTGATGATCTAAATGTGGCCTAAAAATACGACATTTATGTGTTCAATAATCTTGTCATTATCATTATCACCATGTGGTGAAATGCAAACATTAGCTATTGAAAAGTTTAGAAACCGAATTAGCTTATTGAACAGTTAATGATAGGTTGGTGAAATACCCCGTAATAGTGTCATAATAGATAATTTTGAAAACTAATCGATATTTTTAACTGCGTGAGTGAGGCGTGAGTTTGTGTATGTACCTACGTATTTTTAACTTATAACAGTTATAACATTGATTATTATAGATCTGTTATTAAAGAGAGTACATAGATTTGGACGAGTTATGTATATAATAATGTAGCTTATGGTTAACTGAGCATTGTCTCTTTAGCTTCTTGCCAATCTCCAAGATTGCCTTTGTCTGATTACTGCGCGTCCAAATGGCTGTAACAATTAATTGTTCTATGAAGACACGTACTGTGTTATTGGTCAATCCAGCGTAAGTAAAGCTGCCAAACATAATTCCCTGGGGGGCTAATAAAGCCGCCTTTGGTGAAACATATTTCGTTTCATAACTGCAAGTAGACAGCACATCCGGTTGTAACTGTAAACCATGCAACTGACAAATGTAGCTTGAAGGCAATTAGAATGTAGACAGTGCAATTGCGTAACAACTGCCGATTGGATGTGCAGCCCATTTCCAGTTATGATCACGAATATGAAACGAAATATGTTTCAAACGCGGTGTTTATTTATTTATTCCCAACAATATCATTACAAACTAAATCCAATTCGATATTGACGTTTCTTAATATCTACAATTTAAGACTAACAGTAAGAAATTTTAAAAAGTGCGATCTTTGTTAATTCACTAAGACTACAATAAAATATATCCACGTCTTCAGCGATGAGGTTATCTGTAGGATAGTGATAAATGAGGAGATGCTCTTCTTAGAGGGCAGGCTTTACAGTGGAAAGCACTAATTGCAGATCTAAATAACAAAAAAAAAAACTGCCTTGTTGGTCTAGTGGTCGCAAGTGGGCATCACGCCCATTGGCGTTATTAGCCCTCCTGAGATTCCCTGGGAGTCAAGATCGCAATCGAATCGCATATCGACGGTGAAGTATCAATATCTAATAACTTACATTTTAGCGATTTTCACTTTATTGCATATTCGTAGGTAAAATATGAAAGAGCTTGTGTTTACAATGTTGAATTGTTATTATTTATGATTTTATCGGTCTTGAACTGTTCTAATTCATGACATATTTGCTTAAAAATACCTAATAACTATAGAAATGAAAGGTTTTTTTCGCCTCCTGTAAAATCACGGTTTTGTAGTTATTAGATATTGATACTACACCGTCGATATCAACCTGATTTCTGCAAACGCTCCCAAGTTATAGGACAAATGACAGCGTGGAGCAGCAGTGGTAAATTAAAAAAAACGTATCGTTTGTTGCTCATGCGTCTGTGGGCTGAATTTTCTACGAAATTTCTTAAGGGCGTACATGACATGAATAAGTAAACATGATAATTTAAAACAAGAACAAGACAAATATTAGGCTGTAACTGTCCCAATGCTGGCCAAATGCCTCTTCACATGCAGAGAAGGAACGACCATTGATCACCACGCTTGCTCATTGCAAGTTGGCGATTTGAGTACAGAAAAGTCCAGGTTTCCTCATAATGTTTTCTTCACCATAATTATTTCAGAAGCATCTTAGACTAACTAAAAAAGCAACATTGATAAGTTCCCTTGGTACATGACTGGATTTAACCTCCGGTCCACCAAAGCATTTTTTGATACTTTAAAAGCTACGTTTTTTTCGTTTGATTTCTCATAAAATTTAAGAATGAATAATACTTACAGATTTTGTTCTTCACTCTAACGTTGACGACGATGCCGCATATCTCATCTGAATGTTCGAAGTTCTCTCCGATTAGAAGCAACACCTGTAAAGAATTAAAAATAATATTCAATACTAAAAATGGTCAGTAATCAATAATGCAGAACTGCATGATGATCATACAAGTCGGGAAAGAAGAAAATTTTAAAACAAACGCGCACCTTAGCAATATTGTAAAAACTCTAACTTTTTTGTAAGTTTTTAAAGTTTTATTTCATATAAAACATTTAGTTTGGTGGTATAGTCAGCAATAAAAGTATCTGAACGTTTGAGTTTTTAAACTTGGCATTTAATTATAAAACTAATTGTTTTAAAACAAAAACTTTAATAGATACCTAGAGCTGCTAGATACAGCTCTAAGTGTATCTTAAAGTTTTTGTTTTCTATCAATTAGTTATCTAATTAATGCAAAGTTTAAAAACTCAAATGTTCAGCTACTTTTGTTGCTGACCGTACAACCTACCTATATGGTTCGCCTGGATATCTACCATCCTCACAATAAAGCCAAGCAATTTACTGTGATCCGTTGTGTGTATATGAGAGCCAGAAGAGTAGGGGAATACCTCAACATTTCTGTTACTTGGATTCGTGTGCTCTATCTTAGACCCTATGTGCGCTTACCATCAGGTGCGGAAAGGAGCAGAAAGCGAGAGAATCAAATAAAAAAACCCTTAACGTTTCCTTTTTTTACCTTATCCTATTTTTAGGCTTCCGTACCCAAAGGGTATAACGGGACCCTATTACCACAGTGTGCCTACTTACTGCATACAGTGGGTCAACGCCCATACATTTGACAGGTCCTATGAAATGTCAAAATTATGTAGAGGCGGAGGTTATGTCCCAGGTATGCAGTATGGCTACTCGGGACATAACCTCCGCTCCTTCACCCCGCAACCCCCCGCACGATTGCTCTGCGACAATTTTCTACGTTGACCGACTGTAAGGAGTAAGATATAGGTAGACTGTGCTATTACTAAGGCTCCGCTGTCCGTCTGTCCGTCTATCTCATAAACCGTGATAGTTAGACAGTTGAAATTTTCACAGATGACGTATTACTGTTGCCGCTATAACAACAAATACAAAAAACAGAATAAAATAAATATTTAAGAGGGCTCCCATACAACAAACGTGATTTTTTTGCTCGTTTTTCCTCGATATTGATAACGGCAACAGGTAGACGCTTGAAATATTCACAGAATATTTAGTTATATATTCACTTTAAAAATAATAAGTTAAATTAAAATAAAACAAATATTTAAGGGGGCACCCATACAACAGGCATGTTTTTTTGCCGTTTTTATAGATAGTGGTACGGAACCCTTTGTGCGCGAGTCCGGCTCGCACTTGGCCGGTTTTTTAACATAAATACACGCTGACTTTTAATTTGTTGTTTTACTAGAACTAACGTTGTTCAGACTTTGGTCATGTAAAACCTTTAACAGGCAGTTCCGATTAATATGTACTACGTAGCTGAATTTAAAAAAATCGTTTCCTATGTAAAAGTTTCTGTTGGTCAATTAAAAAAAAAAAATACTCGACACTTTAAATCATTAGTCATTATTAGCTATAAATTGTTTGCAAGCCTTTCTTAGTTTTTTTCTTCTATCTTTTCTTTTCTTTTTGTAATATTTTTATAACGTAAATTATTCTAGTTTGTAGGTTTAAATTTTAAATGCATGTTGTGTAAACTGTGTGTAAGGATTATTTATTTGTGTATTCTGTGGAAAATGTTGTTGGTAGCACATTTGCTCATATTTGTTTATATTTTATCATATTTTACTGTAATGTGTAACTGTTTGTTTTCCCCAATAAATAAAATAAAATAAAAGAAGCTATAAGAAACTCCATATAGTTATTCTTATCTAGGTACATAATACCATTATATAATATCATTAACATTATGTGGTGATGTCATTCTAAATGAAGTATGGAGATAGCATTGATAAGCGGCTCAGTTGAGAGTAGCACTCAGTTTGAATACGTAGGCTGAAACTATTGCCATTACTTCAACCTATCTATCCTTAGACGTTATTTCCTGGATTGCAGCACTATCTTATAATGTTATTAAATACCGATTAAATCTTAAATAATGGGGTGCATAAAAAGATCTACGAGTGACGATACTTAGAGCCTATGCACACGACGTCTTTTCAACGTGCCGTCGACGCTCGTTCCCGTCAAACTCTATACTTAAAAAACATGAGCACGTTTTTTATGTATTGAGTTTGACGAAAACGCGCGTCGACGGCCCATATCGTCGCTCGGGAGTGAAAACCACGAGAATGCAATTTGGTAATTTTTATTTTATCACGACTTTTAAGGACTATATCTTAGAAGAGAGCCGCTCCATGTGAAATTAGTTTGTAGGCACTGAAACTAGCCTTTATCGCTACCAACCTTGCTGACTGGCTAATCTTTTTACCACAGCATGAACTATTCTCACATAGCTCGTACGGAGACAAGAGAAAATCTTAAATCATTTATTATACATTCAAGGGCAGATTTTTCAAGCAGACCAAAAAATAAAGAGATTAGATCCCAGCAAAAAACATGGCCGTTTCCTTTTGCGAGGGCCTCTTCAGCAAACTTAAGAAAATAACATTAGAACTTTCATTAAATTATTTATACAAGACTAGTCGGAAAGGAGGTAATAATCCGCGGGCCACTTAAGAGCGATTACGCACTGCATCCGATCCGAATCCGTCAAAATACGGATATAAAAAACTCGGACCGAATTCGGATATTGCTTTACGCACTGCATCCAATCCGCATCCGTGAAAATACCGATCTAGAGTAAAAATCTCGTACCGAATTCGGATATCGCTTACGCACTTGTCCGATCTCTGATCCAAATTCAAACAATTCAGGGGCCATTTTGGCATATCCATTTGGCGTCCGATTTGAATCCGAGGTAATGCGAAAGCGTTCATACAAACAGTACTACGGCTACTTCCGTCCGTCAATTGTTCTTCCGAATTAGAAACTCACGGATGACGGATGCCGCGGATGTAGTGCGTAAACTACCATACAAATAGTTCTATGGCTACTTCGGAACGTATTTTCACGGATTTGGATCGGATACAGTGCGTAACCGCTGTAAGGCTGATGACTGTTTTAAAGAAGTGTTAAAATTTCAAAATTCAATCATTTTTATTTCCATGCAATATGATTATTAATTTAGTTGTTTCAAAAATTCCTCATGCGTGCTTTGTTTACGAATTCAAAAAGTGGAGCTTCTAATCCGTGACCCCAAATATGACCTAAACTCTAAACACAGCTGATCATACCTGAGGAGAGACAGAAAAAAGCGCATTTAAAAAAAAAATATCATCTATTTCTCTTAAACTATTGATTTTTGGGGAAAGTTGTAGAACAAAAGTTATTCATTATTATGGGTACTTTAACACTCTTTCGGATTAGTATTCCTTTCCTACTAACCTTGTATATTTAACCGTGAGTAACTACTCGATAAAAAGTTAATTTCTAATAGCTTAAGAATGACACTCCTTGCCCGCCTGGACCTTGCATGTGTGTGTGAGAGTGTGCGAGAGGGTGTGCGTGTCAGAAAAAAAAACATCCGGAGACTTACCGCATCTGACCAGATTCTATCCATATGCTTACTCTTCAAGCCATCAAGCATGAGTAGCCACCGACCACCTAACCTGTTCGCATCATCCTCCCACATAGGCCGGATACCTTTCTTAAATACTGCATAGTCTTGGCCTTGCCGCAACTCCGAGGGTACCTTCATGTGGTGGTATAAACTGTAACGATAATCACCTTGGATGTAGTAGGATCTCTAGTTGTGTAAGAAATGAAGAAGATAACGACAAACAAATAGAGAACACAACCGGCCAATCTGTCATTAATGGACCATTTACTAAAGGCCAATTGACGAGCTATTCCACTAAGCCAAGCCATTACCGAAAAAATTAAAATCTTTCTAATTTAATGGATTGTCTTTATCAATGGCCAGTAGATACTCCATTGTTATTTATTTATTAACTCATCATCACTATCGTTACAGGAATTTCCTAATTGAATAGTGTGGCAATAGTTACAGTTTTATTATTTACCATAACATATTATGTACATCGTGATTTTTGTGAACTCACTCAGAGAACAAGTAAAAAAGATCTATGCTGTTTGCTACGTCATACCTACGTCACACGCAAGGTACCTACGCGTTATAGGAGCTTTACTCAGTAGATTGGTCCTACTACTGGGCACCGACAATAGACGTGGATTGGATTGTCGATATGGATTGTCTCTATTTACACAACGCCAATAATGGATTGGCTTAGTGGAATGACTCTTCAATTGGCCTCGTGTAAATGGTCCTAGCATTTTCCATAAGTAGGCGGATAATACCATAACGTCGCACTTTGAATATAGAATTTAAACACGTTTTTTGCACCAATCGAATACAGAAGCCAATCAGACGCTGTAATTCAAATATTGTACAAATTGTATTACCGCCATTGTAGTCTTTGGTCATACTGTGACAATGTTTTTTTTCTAAGATGAAAGTTTCAAAAATGTGTGTTCGCGGTGTTGCCATATAAGCGACGATAAGTGCCTACTTACTTATGGATTAGCAATAGTACCTTTGATGTAAATAGTGAACCTAAATGATAGAGGGATAGGGGTCAGCTTCAAGTCTAACCTGATGCGGCTGAATCAGACCTCCGCAACCCAGTTATTGGGCAATGCCGATATCCTAAAGTTAGACCAGGGGCCTAATTCTCCTAAAATAAATCTTAATAAATCACAACCGAACCAAGACCAAACCGTTCATTCAGACAGTTCTCAATTTCAAAAGCTGTCGAATTGTTTGACACAAAAAACAAAATCAATCATTTTGAAAGTTTTCGAAAACAAAAACTGACTGGCGGTTGTGGTTCGCTTAGAATAAGTACTAAGTGGTTCGATTGCGTTTGACAACAATATATTTTAGGAGAATTGGGCCCCAGTTGGCAGACTTTCGGGCTTCTGACTACCCTTAACGACTGTCATAGATATTTTTATGATACCCGGGACCGACGGTTTAAGGATCAGTTCACACCGAGACGCGATGCGACGCGACGCTGCGCGAACATTTTAATAGAACGACTCAAAATATAACTTTATTTACTACACGAAAAGATACACATTTCATTGTGAGAATTCAGAATACGTTGCACCATGCAGCGCTGCGCCTCGAGATGCCTCGTGGCATAGAGCGAAGCATCGCGATGCAGCGGTGCATCGCCGGTAGGCGCGGCGGGCAAGAGCGGCGCTGCGCCTCGCGAAGCCGCGCGACGCGAGGCGTAGCCGGAGGCCGCCGTTGTAGACTGCGGGTGGACGCGGCGGGGCGGGAGCACGCGGCGAATGTAGACACGTTCCGCTGCGCCGCGCGGCGTCTCGCTGCGCAGCGAAGCGTCGTGCTGCCAACGATTTTACGATGCGTCTCGCGACGTTGCGATGCGTCTCGCGACGTTGCGATGCGTTTCGAAACGGCGCGCGGCGCAGCGCGAAATCACTGGTCTCTTCCAGTATCGTCGCGTCGCGTCTCGGTGTGAACTAACCCTAACGTGCATCTACGAAAATTCACGAAGTTCTCTTCCGTTGAATTGAATTCTGCCTTAAGGCCTTAAGATGAAATAAAACTGAGATGGAAACAGACTTACCACCAATAATCTTCAACTGTGTCAAACGTGGTTAGCTCAACCAAATTGTCTTCCCATTTCTTCTTCTCGTTTGTAAACAGCCAGAAACTCCATTCATTTTCTAGAGGATGCTTTATGTCTTTAGCTTGGATTAACATTTTTCCGATTTAGGTACCTATGCCTGTAAAAAAAACACGTTAAGAAACGAAAAGTAATTCTAACAATAACTATCAGCAAAAACCGAATTCAATCCTTCTCCGGACACGTTTACAGTACGACAGAACTAAGAAGTCTCATCGGCAAACTTCGTAAAACCGATTACTTCCGAACTGAGTGCAACTTCAAGACCACGAATATTTATTAGTACTGCAGTAAAAAATGATCATTAACCTAACGAAATAAGTATGAGTGCCATAGGTACACGTATACTATACGTATACGTACACGTGTTTACCTACTCCTCTGCCTACACGTGTAAGTACTTCTTCTATCGTGTCGGCACGAGCTATACGAGAACAGGTCATGCCGTGGTGAAAAGATTAGCCAGTCAGCAAAGTTAGTAGCGGGGCTGACTGCCCAGGGTGCGCCCGACGTACTTACGTATCGTGTCACTCGTGGAGGCTCTTTTCATGCACCCCAACGTGTGAATACTATTATGTATGTAGTATGTACTAAAGGAGGAGCAGTGTGGTATTCTTCCAACGAAAAGTGATGATCCTCAAATCCTTTATATATACCTAAGACTTTCATAATAATGTATGGCCACCTATTGGGCGAACGATTAATGTGGTGCGTGCGACTCTACGCTCGATCGTCGCGCTAATCATCGATTAGGGATTTGTGACATCATGTTCTTACGGTACCTTCGTAATTAAAGTAAGTAACTATACCTTAGTTCCAGAATTCAGATAATTTGTGTAAACAAAGAAATGTCATTGTCAAAGTGACAGGTTAGTGGTACAAAACATTTTATCATTAAATGTTTACTAAGTAATCATTTAAAGTCAAGTTAATTTTAAGAACAATGCAAACAAAATACCGTAGCCAAACAATGTCTTGTGTAGTGTGTCGGAGACGCGCCATATAATCACTTTAATCAGTCCTTATACGCATTCATCACCATAAGTTTTTCTGTGGCACTCATAGATGTTCGAGGCCGCTTTTTAACAGGCGACAAAAAGTCGGGGGCGGCTGCCTTCGACGGCCCCGGCTGAGGCTCCATTTGTCAAATAACAAATAAAACTTAACAAACGAACTCAACAAAACAAGGAAATATAACAAACACCAACAAGATGAAAAACTTAACACGATGATACTATAGCACAATAACAAAATTAACAAACACGCAGCGAAAACGGGAAAAGAAAACGAATGTATTGTTAAGTCGCTAAGACAAACAATAAACAACTTTGACATTTTGTTAAACGAAATTTGAAAATGTTTTGTACTCCTACAGTGTTACCAGTATCGTAAAATACTTTATACCAGAAAATCTCCTTTTTTTAATAACTTTGTTGAAAACTGAAAATTTCTAAAAGTAATTACGGTATGATATTCTTTAAATTATTATTTCTAAAATCAGTACATAAAAGAGAATCTAACCCTTTTTCCGGCATTTTCAGTGAATTACCATTAATAAAATATATTTTTGATCTGTTATCCCCTTTGTTTACATAAATTATCTGAGATAGGAATTTAGGGTATACTTAGATTTCGTTGAAACTTATCGCTGCATAAATTAAAAGAATTGCCTATGACCTCACCACGAACTGTATGTATAGCCTAGGTTTAAATTAAAAATAAACACAGGAAACGGAACTTGACTCATAGTATTCGTGTTACAGTTATCTTGTATTTATTTGTTTAATAATGGCCATGCAGCTTATATCGGTGTCACATGACCCTGAATTTGTTATTAGTGGAATGGAAGCGTCAATTTCGCCTCATGACGCTAGAAGGCGCGCGAATGCTCAAGAATCCCCAAATCATCATCATAAACACTTGGCACTGCACTACTGTGACCGTCCCTCCCGACTCCCCGTTCGCGCCACTTCCCGCGGATTCCACAGACGGCGCCGACAGTAGCTAGGGGAATTCTCGAGAATGCGCGAGGATTCCCCGGAAGACGCGCAACCTTTTTTTGGCTCGTATTTAGTTTGTACACACGGCTACACATCATGCTACACATTTCGAGTTTACACTGACCTCTCATTGTAAGAAAATCCTATACAATGCGAGATCAGCTTATACTGGAAACGTATAACTTGATCTGTAGCCGTGTGGTACTTTATACAATTGACATAAAGTTCATTATGCTATGTACAATTTCATCAGCAAATTGTAAGTACATTGTGCAAATCAGCCACTGCTCATAGCTCACAACTTGTTTTGAGTGTAAATATTGTTTACTAAACTAAACTATAAAAGCTCTAATTTAACAGATGACGCGCTTTTTACAATAGGTATACTTTTTGCACGTGAAAATGAACGACACTAAAAACGACGCACAGAGTACCTTTAGTAAAAAAAGAATGTCAAGTAAACACTTCGTTCTTAATTGGTTCTTAATCGCGCAAAAAGAACGTCTATCTTTTAGCAACCTAAAGGAAAACATTGACTGAAACATGTAGAATACTTGTTTACCTTATATTGCTTTCACGGTAAGTTGATTAATTTGGCAGATGTCAGTTCATGACATGAAAATAAATTGTAATGGCGCTTGTGTATGACAATTTAATTCAACAAGTATTAAATCAATTTAAAATATTAGTAAAGCGTTACCCAAAAGGTTGTTTTAAAATCAGAAACATAGAAACAATATAGTTATATGTGTTTAACGCCATAATTATATATTACATAAATTATTTTGAAAAAACCCCGACGCGTTTTCAAACTTGCGTCAGATGGTACCAGTTGCCAGAGACGTGCGTATCGATAAAATAATTTCGATAAATTTATATTAACAGAATGAATATTTTGACGATCGTAATAATTATAGACGATAGGCTCAGTTGATTGAATAATTAAAATAAGGCTCATTATAGCCCAGTTGCCTTGCAAAAGGTCGGTCAGTCCTAAATTTTGGATACGTGTTAAGGATATGTGTTCTTATAAAAATTACAAATTTTGTACCTTGAGTGACCTCGGCGCGCTCTGCCATCTTGGGTTAAAGAACCCAACAATGAGTTTTTATTAAATAACTCCTTATGGGTTTTATGTCAAAAGTTATTCACATCAATTTTGTAGAAAATTAAATTCTTATTTTTCATTCCCGACTCAAAATCAGAGGTATTTTATAGGTTTGAAGCCCATGTCTGTCTTTCTGTTTGGCTGTCTATTTCTCTCTCTCTGTCTGTGTGTCTGTTTGCGGGCTTTTCATAAAAACACCTAACATAACACATCCAAAATTCAGGACCGACGAACCTTTCGCAAGATAAACCTCTTTTTCGCGACCTGGCTACTGGGCTTATTATTGGTGATAAATAAACATTTATTTTCACTCATCCCATACCAGCTGGATTCATTATCACATCAGCACGTAATCGTCTGTTGTTGAAGATATGCATGCTAATTGACTTAATCCTAATTACTTAAATCACAAGTATTTGAAATGTACATAAAATCACATTACAATAATTTGTCAAATTCTCGCTGAAATTTTACAAATTTTATCGATAGTTGAATCGACTACAGTCACATGTCTAGCAACTCCTATTGACATGTGTCATTTTAATCTTCTTATCGTGAAAACAATATAGTGTAATCGAGGAGTAAGGGCTCCCACACAGTGGCGTGCACAGAGATTTCAGACAGGGTATGCATGCACAAAAAAAAAGCTGGGTTCGTCATGACCACGGAATGCTAATTCAGATTTACCTAGAAAACAAACTACATCAATCAACCGTTTGAAGATGTTTCTATTTCTGTCGTCTTTCGCGTTGTGCCCTTCAATATCTACTTTAACTGGCTATCCAAACTAGTCTCTATTCTACCTTTATCAAAAGTTTGGAACTTTTAAGCAGGATTCTAGATGTTTTTCTGAAGAATCATGCTTAGCAGCCGCTTTGTGAAAATTATTTAAATCTGAGTATCCGCTAGGTCCAAACATTATTTTTAACTTGATTTATAAACAAAATGCAAGGGAAACAATGCAATGTATTTGTGTGTACACAACGAATTAGCCAGTAATAGTCAGCATAAAACATTTTATGAAAATAACGAGTAGTATTTATTACCTTTTCTTTGAGTTAAATCCAACCCGGGTACACGCCTTCCCTTTGCAATCAATTTAACTGTTTCCTCAAAAGATAACGTGAAAACGCGGCCGTTTTTAATTTATTTAAACACATTTCGCCAGCACAGGTCTCACAGGTATAATTTTCCATTTTTACAATAAACTTACTAAATAATTACTCGACAGTCAATCACTTGCGCCAAAAAAAACAATAAGGCGAAAAAACTTTGCAATTTATTACGTTACGAACTAATTAATACGAACGAATGAATCATTTGGTTAATCCGACTAAAATAAGTCGACTCTCTGCAATCAACAATTAAACGGTGCATTTACGGGTTCTCAATTTGGACGGTTTGCAATGTAAGCTATGCCTCCAAAACTCCAACACACGCACACATTTTCACGCACACAGTCACTCTTTTGCTGTGTACTGTGTACTACACCGTGTAGTCTACACGAGATGCGTTGTATGAAGAATAAGCCAGGCGTAGTACAGCTTATGCTCACGGGAGGCGCTGCAATGCGCGGTCGCGGCGGCATGCGGCGGGTATTC
Organism: Amphipyra tragopoginis; assembly: GCA_905220435.1. Taxonomy (NCBI): domain Eukaryota; kingdom Metazoa; phylum Arthropoda; class Insecta; order Lepidoptera; family Noctuidae; genus Amphipyra; species Amphipyra tragopoginis. The sequence continues at coordinate 4,429,937 of HG991997.1, read as the reverse complement.
CCCGCTCCGAGTTAGTTCCAAAAAAAGCAATAGATGGCGTGAAAACTAAATTACCATGATTTCTTTTAATTATAGTTATTTATCATTTAGAGGGGCATGTATTATGTATGGAACTGCAGGGTATGCAGAGCTTATTTGCATGTATGGAGTGCACGCCACTGCAGTCCCACACAAAACTGCGAATTCGCATCGCATCGCAAAAATCTGCGAGCTACATAGAACCATACCACCACATTTTGCTGCTATGCGGCGTCGTATCGCATCGCATCGCAGTTTTGTGTGGGAGCCCTAAGAGCTGTGCTTTATAATAAACCGGACAAGTGCGAGTCGGACTCTCGCACGAAGGGTTCAGTACCATTATCTATAAAAACGACAAAAAAATCACGTTTGTTGTATGGGGCTGTATACAACAAACGTGATTTGTTTGTAGATTTTTTTGCCGCCCACAAAACTACATCATCAGTGAAAATTTCAACTGCCTATCACGGTTCATGAGATACAGCCTGGTGACAGACGGACAAACGGACGGACAGCGGAGTCTTAGGTATAGGGTCCCGATCAGCGTTGCGAGACGTCCCGATTTTGAAATCAAAATTAAATGTCCCGCGCGGGACAGGCTCAGTCCCGCTTTTCGGGAATTACTCGACGGTGTTGCGCGGCGGAGGCGCGGGTGACAGGCAAGTGTGGTCTGGCCGCCCAAAGTATCGTATTTTAATTAAAATGCATTTTCAAGGGCTATTCTTGCTATCTATTGTCATGTAAACATAGTTTAAAACTCAAATAAATAGATACCTAAGTATTTAAAAACTACAGGGACCCAACTCTCCTAAAATAAATCTTGATAAATCACAACCGAACCAAGGCCGAACCGTTCATTCAGACAGTTCTCAATTTCAAAAGCTATCAAATTGTTTGACACAAAAAACAAAATCAATCATTTTGAAAGTTTTCGAAAACAAAAACTGACTGACGGTTGTGGTTCGATTGCGTTTGGCAACAATTTATTTTCGGAGAATTAGGCCCCTGGTTAAATACGTTTTTTTTACTATGTCCCGCTTTCGACGAAAAAATTCCGCTTTTTTTACTCAAAAAGATTCAAAATCCCACTTTGCTTAAAAAAATATCTGGCAACGCTTGTCCCGGTTTACCCTTTGGGTACGGAACCCTAATAAATAAGTTACAAATACCACTAATATAATGCCCTACTTGTAACAAAGGTAGGTACCTAGTTATTGAGTATTGAAAGCTCAAAATAATGGGACTACTGTTGATAATAATAATAATGTTATCCGATCGCGTCTGTTTGAACAATAGCCCATTTGTTCGGACAACTTTAACAACCTTACAGAGCACAAACAGTTATGCATTTTAAATTCTAGATGATTCAATATTAAAAACGGATCCGATGATGTACCAATGATTGTCACCAACTATGGCGAAGTAAGGAGCTACACGGGCGCTTCTATCGAGCCCTACATGGGCCCGATGTTGACTTTTTAGCGTCCGTATCCTGGCTACGTTTTGGTGAACTGTTCGCGTTTTGTATGTGCAATTATGGACGCATAATGACGACGAACATCTATAGGCAACATATTTTGAAGGGGTCACCGTCTGGAAAAATCTAAGTATTCGACACATTATCTCCAGTTGTTCTTTGAAAGTAGCGCCAGTGACAGAAAAGTTGAAAGGGAACCGTTTGTCTTGGTATGGGCATGTGAAGAGGAGAGATGAAACGCATGTGACGAAAAGAGTTATGAATATAAATGTGGATGGATGGAGAGGAAGAGGGAGGCCAAAGAAAAGATGGATGGATGGTGTGATGAATGATATGAAAGAGAAGGGTGTCAGTGATATCATGACGGGTGATAGGACGGAATGGAAGAAGAAAACGTGTTGCGCCGACCCCAAGTAACATGGGATAAGGGCAGGAAGAAGAAGATCTCCAGTTGTTCTCGTCTTGCTAACGGTGAATACTTGCACAGACACAACCTGGTACCCAGGATTATTCACCAGCAACTTGCTTTGAAATACAACCTTGTGAAATATGAAGTACCGGGCTACTATTTTTTGTTTTGAAATGTTAATCATGTAAAATGTTTTAAGAAAATGAAATAAGATAACGAATGATATGGAAATTTAATGAAATTATATAACTTACCACAATTATAGATACCGTCCGTGTTCGTTCACTATCAGTAAATAACGTTGCGTTGTATTCATATAACACAGTATTTATAAGTTCACCTCACAAGTACCTATGCATCTTAGTATGAGTATGAATCACAATCACAACGTATCGGAAGCCCCGCGTACGTAAGACTAATGTTGCAAGCGGACAAAAGTATTTAAATATTGGTAGTCATTTCCTACCAATTTTGTAATCTGACCACACCTCTGTTAATCACTGCGGGGAATTATTTTTGTTATTTTTAATAAGTTTTTAATACCTTTTACGTGTATGTGTATGAAGTTTATATTCCCTTTATTCATCTTTAAAACTTATAAATTACATTTTTAAATATTTCATTATAAAAAAATAAAAATAAACATTTAAAAATATATATTATAAAATAGGGGTCCACCGGCATCGGGAGCAGGGTCCAAGCTACCGGTGGTTAGGGCTCCAGAGACAGGAACCTCCTCACAATACACGCCGTGTCGAGAGGACTGCTTTCTGTATCAGGCCCTTGATCCAGCCACCTAACGAGAGCCTCTTGAGGTGTTGGTCGAGGCTCTTGGCCATTAGGTCATTGGCCGTTACGACTATCGGCACAATGGTTGCCGAATCCACATCCCACATGTTGACAACCTAGTGTACTAAGTCAAGATATTTGATTTGTTTATCTTTCTCAGCTTTCACGAGGTTTCATCTTGCGAGATGGTAACATCAACAGTTATTGTGCGGTGTTCTGATCGATCTATCACCACTATATCAGGTTTATTGGCGACAATAGTCATGTTAGTGATGATAGATCGATCCCAATACAACATGATATGACCATTTTCGAGAACTGGATCGGGCACATAATTGTAGTACTACGGTACCTCCGATTCCACAAGGTTATATTTCAAAGCAAGTTGCTGATGAATAATCCTAGCCACTTGGTTATGTCTATGCAAGTGTAGTTTATATATTATTATCGTGTACCTTTAATATTTTACTCAAAAGTATAATAAATCGGTATCACAGCCCCTTAACGTCCTCTGCCCTTGGATAGGTCACGAAAGGCGACGTGATGGCAGCTTTATATTTTTCCTTTTGAATACGACAAAGGCTGCTAAGGCTGCCTGTCGGACCGCAGAGGAGCGGAGCGATGCGGACCTAGGGCCTAATTCTCCTAAAATAAATCTTGATAAATCACAACCGAACCAAGGCCGAACCGTTCATTCAGACAGTAACTGTCTGAATGAACGGTTCGGCCTTGGTTTGAGAACTGTTCTCAATTTCAAAAGCTATCAAATTGTTTGACACAAAAAACAAAATCAATCATTTTGAAAGTTTTCGAAAACAAAAACTGACTGACGGTTGTGGTTCGATTGCGTTCGGCCTTCCTTCCACTCGACACCACCAAAACGACACCACCGGTGGTGTCGTATGGAATCTCTAGTCCATACGACACCACCGACTATTAGTGAGGTTACCTACATACAAAGTTGTTGATATGAAAACTCCAATTAAGTTCAAGCCTTAGACAAAGTATGTGAACTAGACAGAACCTTTTTAAAATGAATGTCATTCTACTTTTTGTCTCTTTTGTTCAAATGACAATTATGAATTAAGAAAAAAGAGATAACCATAAAATTTTGACTCCGTCATAAACGTCAAAATTTACAATTGCGAGTCAGCTTGGTATAATGCACTATACCAAGCTCTTACATAGTTTTCATCGAATTATTCTTCTTTTGGTGCCATTGTGACCTGAGTGAGTGTGTTCATTGCTTGCCCCATTAAATATGGCTTGTGTTGCAGTCGGCTGTAAGAGCCGTATGAGTGTTCTAAGTGAAAATAATAGCAAGTTATCTTTCCATAGGTAAGTTATCGACACTCATTTTTACGAAAAGACTGTTCCCAAATGCCGTTTTAAGCCAATTAGGTTTAGTATTAGTAATCACTAAAAGTTTTATCCAGTTTCAGTAAGCTTATACAACGTAGTTTATTCAAGAAATAACATTGTTGTATTTTACAAAGAGTTTTTGGCAGATCATCTACCTTTACTCGCACAAGTAGGGAAGCTCCACAATATCGATATTTTTCTCAGTCGCTTTATATGTTCACTTTAAATATTTCTATTTATAAGTGAATGCTTAAGATAATAGTAGAAATATAGTTAGGTATAAGTGCGAACATCATTATACAACATTTATATAATTTATCATGTAATTATATAATGTTTTTTTTTAGATTTCCTTTGGAACCAAAAATCAGATATAAGTGGGTACGTAATCTTGGAAGACCAAATTGGACTCCTTCACAGTACTCAAAATTATGTTCACTCCATTTTAGAGTGGATTGCTACCGTGAAGGTTACAAAAAAAGAACTCTACGTAGTGATGCCGTACCCACTATATTTCCAGAACAATCAATATCAAAGGTACATAATTATAGTGATCATACGTTTATTTTACATGGAATTCAATTAACATTTAAATGTTTAAGTATGTATGTACATTTTGTTTTGTAAGCTATGTTATTATTTATTAGGTTTAAGGTTGTAGAATGATTCAATTATATCAATATCTTAAGTTTTAACTTCAATTTAACAAAATAGTTATAAGGCTGCAGACACACTGAACGTATCTGGCGCAGCTCATGATTCGTCGCATAACGCGTATACATATAAATTCTTTCACGCGTTGTACGTTGATAAGCCGAGCCTAATGGGGCCTAGAACGAGTAAAGTTTCGAGCGATGTAAAGTTAACCAGGTTCGGCGTATTTTCAGCGGCTACAGCCACACTTACGCGTGCGTCGCGTATCTTGCGCCGCGTACTGCGCAAGATACGCTGAGTATGTTTTGGCCCTAAGATTTCTAAGTTGGTAGAATGATTTGTATAATTTAGTTAATTAATCAGTTAGGATCAGCTAGTTATTGGAGGCCAAAATCAAAAATCAAATAGTTTTTTAAAAACAGTGTAAAAGCCGTAAATTGTAAATACGTAATAAAAGTTTTGAAATTATTTCTAACAAAACAAAGGTATAAGACTACAATATTAATGTTATTAAGTACCAACATTAACAAAATCATGGATTTTTGTTTTGTATTGTTTTGTAAATGGTGATCTTTAGATTTTGCGTGATGAATTTACAAACAGGAGACAGACGTACTTATTGATGATGACAGATGAAAGCGGTGGTCTATGGTTCCATATCTTTTTCCCAACCCGACCTGCTTCGGTGGTTGAAATTCATCGAATCTTTGCGCGAAACGATTTATAACAATTCTCGAAAACAACTTTTAGACATGGCTCAGAAGCGAAATTTATAATTCTTCAATAAAGTCTTCGCTCTTCTTGAAGAAGAGAACGACGACGCTTCTGCCCCATGCTTTAGCTCTCCCAGTAAAAAGGGCATAGTTAAACTCGCGCGCGTTTGTGTGACGCGTTTGTTTTAACCTAATCTAACCGATTCGGTCGGGGTGCCTTACATAAGTTATCTACGACCAGCAGCCTTATTGTCTAACTCAACTGGTAATGGACATGGACTTCATTTTTGACATTTGAAACCTAGCCTGGACTTCAATTGTCACTTTCGTATTGTGTAAATAGCTGTCACATACAACACCATTACCAGCGAAATTCAAACCCAGTGAATGAATGGAACTTCGTATTATGGCTGATTTTGGTATTGCGTAACACCGAAATGAATTTCAGTAGCAAATTCAAGCCCATGTGAAATGTCAAATGAAGCAGGGAGCTCATTCGAATCTTGTTTGAAGTGTTTTGGTAAAATTTTTATCAAAATAAGAAAATTGTGGTGAACATTGTATTAGAAGAATAAGAAATAAATTCCTACCTAATATCTCAGAAGTAATTATTAATCATCTGAACACCCTTATTTTAGTAGATAGGTGCATTCATTTCGGCAAAGAAACTAGGTACTTTTCTTGCAGGCATTCTGAAATAGCCATACTATCTTAGCACTGTTGTGTTGAACATTGTATTAGAAGCGTTTGAAGAATAAGAAATAACTTAGGTTTAAAGAAATTTATTTCTCATAAGAACTTACAGTTCACTTAAAATGAGATACAATGTGATTACATAACAGTAATAACTTCCTACCTAATATCTCAGAAGTAATTATTAATCATCTGAACACCTATAATTGAGTAGATAGGTGCATTCATTTCGGCAAATAAACTGCTTTTCTTGCAGGCATTCTGAAATAGCCATACTATTATATCGTCACATCCACGGCAAACTTACGAATCTTTATGATGGGGTGAACTTACGACTGTGCGTTTATATTAGATACTTGGAAAAAAAAACATAGATCTGTTGATTGTAACTTTAAAAGGTTACATTTTCAAACCAACCGTACCACAATACCGATATCCCCGTTAAAATATCAATTTTTCAATTAGAAAAATTGCTTCAAACTCTTCCGCGTAAAATGCACCATTTGCAGATTCGTAAGTTTACCGTGGATGTGACGATATTATCGCACTGTTGTGTAACAACATAACAACTTTTGTAACGCATAAAATCAGTAGTAACTTTTTATTTTGAAACGAATCTTCAGCATAAAAATTCACACAACACCAACGACTACAAAATAAACCGCGGTCTTTTGACCATAGACTATACACAGACAACTCCAACAGTGAGTGACGTGCGTTTCGTTACTATTTTTTTAGTAAACTTACTGACAAAATACGTGATTAAATTGCAAATAATGACAAAAATAATGCACAGGCTGTGTTTTTACAGCATAATAAATATAATTACCGTTTTTGCAACTACTAAAACAACTAAATTGCAAATAGTACCATGGCACTATTAGTAGTCCTACTTGCATTAACGAAACGCAAAAACTTGGAATTTGGATTCACACGGATCATTCATTCCGAAACCGAAGACCAGTTGAATACCTTAGACAATACCGATAACATTCTGACTGGGTCGACCACTGGTAATCGACTTCAAGTTCACTGGTAATGGATTTCAAGTTAGACAATAAGGCTGCAGGTCGAAACTACCGCTCGCCAGCCACCGCCGACAGCCGAGTCATCATAATTCTAACTTTACCTAACCGATCTGTCGGAGTAGGTTGCAGTCCGTTAAAATGAGGATAAATTAGTTTAGTTAGCATCCCCCGCCGAGTGATTGGATACGCGTAGGCGCGTGTCTTAAAGCGTTCTTGCGTTCGAATATTGCATGGTAAACCATTACTTAAAAAATTCGAATACCTTAGCTCTTACTATTAGAACAGTAAAATGAGGCGAATACTCGAATATTTGAATTGCATGGACAACCACTACATAATGATAGGGTTATTCAAGTATTTGACCACTGTGACTACAATATTATTCCTTGAATTTGACGTTCAATTCTGCCTTTCCCAACTATGTTGGGAGCAGATTTAGCGACTAACGCTAAGCGTATTTTGCGTCGCGTATCTCGCGCAGTACATGGCGCAAGATACGCTAAGTGTGTTTTGGCCCTTACATGCTCTCCTAGGCACGGGTTCCTTGAAGTTGAAGATTGCTCATTGTAATCTAATTTTTATATTTTAAAATGTTTCTTATTATTTTGGAATAAACGTGTTTGATCAAATGCTATCTGTTTTAATTTGTACTCACCTTTGTTATACCCCAGTCCTCTAAATATAGAAGAGTGATTGAGTAAGTAGATACCTACCTATGCATATAGCAAATTCCAGTGGTATGTAACCCGCACATAAGCAACATCAAAATGTGAGCTTAAGTGTTACGTCACACGTCTTCTAAGCATAAGCACAACACTGCGGGGACACAGGCCTCCTCTCTAGAAAGAGGGGATTGGGCTGTAATACACTGCGCAGCCCCAATGTGGATTGATGGATGACACATGTATTCGATTTTTTGGATCTTGGACATGCCGTTTTCCTTTACAGTTTTAAGAGCAGTGACAAAACAAATTACACAGTGCGTGCCTGCCTGGGTTCGAACCCGCGACCTACAACTCGGTAAATTCAAATTCAACGTTTTTTTTTCTTCTAATAAGCAGAGTACATGCATTTAGGAAATGTCTCGACAATTTAGTTGCACGGTTCCAAAAAGTAAGTCCTATGGAGATGAGCCGACCAGAAACTCCATGGTAACCGTGGCGCTGGCGCCGTTACTTCTGGACCACCACTGCTCCAGTCTGCTAAGCGTTAAAACGATAGTCAACTACGATACGCCGTTGGTCAATTATCATCATTCACGTCGTGTGCATTCTTAGTTCTATTGTAAACTGTATTTAGTTTGAGTGGTTCTTTAGTTAAATTAATTACGTATTTTATGAAAGGAATTTTTACATTTTGAAAGGCGTTTTTGAATAGTCACGTCGCTGCAAAAACGTTTCAAATTCGAAAGTCATTAATTATTCAATTTTAAGGAAATAAATATTTAATGTATCGATACCGTCCCTAGATTATTCTGCCTCATCTCTAATCATATATATAAATGCATTCAGGATCTTCAACTCATATAAGCTTCATTTCGTTTGACGTGTACACTCATGACAGCAAGTTCGTCTCTTTTTCCCTCGGATCAATTCTCATTAGAGTGAAGAGATGAACTAGAGCAAATTTTTCATTTTAAAAATGTTCCATCTAGTTACATACTTGATCTTAGGTTCAAGCAGTTTCAATAATGAGGTACGTCATTTGATAAAGTTTATATTTATCTGTCACTCAAATGGTCATCTTGACATTGTTCATTGCAATTTGCATATTATTGTCTTTCCGTCCGAATATTTTAATTTTTCACAATGGACATGGACACTAATACTGACGACATAAAATACATAAAAACTAATGGCGGAACAGCTTTGCTCTGGCAAACATATAAATTTCACCGTCACAAGGGATATAAAAAGCTCAGTGTTATGGAGATGCACTAGCTTCAAAAGGACAAAGTGTCCAGGTACGATAACTATAATGGTACCTAAGCTTAGAATAAGTACTAAAGTACCTAAGTATCCTTTTCATTTGTCATTTTTTCGAGTAAGTACGCTTTTTACTTTTTCCGGTCCGTTCTTTAATACCCACTTAACTAGTTTCACTGAAATAAAAAAAAAAACAAACTCTGTTTTATTAATTAACGTTTAACTATAGATAACTTGACATAATAACTTTGGGGTCGGATCAATGTATGTGATGTTGTCTGATATTTATTTATTTTAGGGCTGATTTTTCAATCGTCAGATAACTTTTACCTGGGGAATAAGTTTGATGTTTTGACAACTTTTCTACAGAAAATATGTCAAACCGTCATATTTATTCCTTGGATAAAATTTATCTGACGATTGAAAAATCGGCCCTTAATGAACTGGGACCTGTTTGTCAAAAACACGCGTTTCTGGACATCACTAGGGTGGTGTCGTATGGACTAGAGATTCCATACGACACCACCGGTGGTGTCGTTTTGGTGGTGTCGAGTGGAAGGAAGAGCGTTTGGCAACAATTTATTTTAGGAGATTAGGCCCCAGATCTATAGAATTGCACAAAACTCACATCTCACGTCGCACATGTTCAACGTCGCACATGTTCAATATTTTTTCTTAATTTCATTTCTACCAAAAATGTATAACGGGAATTGAGAAAAAATAAAACTCATTTTTAGATTTTTTTTATATAAAATGGTATTTAATGTTTTATGGTATACTTGCATCGTTGAAATGCTGTTACAATATGACCGACAACAGACAGAAGTGTTAACGTAAATTAAGCCAAGTGTTTATCAATAACATAAGTAGTTAAAAGACGTGCTAAATGTAAAAAATATATGTTAAGTATTTCCTTTATAATACTAATAATTTATATCCTGCAACCAAGCTTGCACATTTCGACACAATTACATCTATAGATTACAACCAATGCACACTTTAGTACAAAAGTCAGACTTAAAATTTAACGTTTTCTAGCCACAGACGTAACATGCACGTTATATTAAGATAAATTATGTGAGACAACACCTTAACATCAACCTAAATATCATACTCCTGGTAGCTAATCAATGGTTAGAAAACACAACAACAATGTATGAGACAGCTCACTGTATTGCTAAAACATCCCTTCCCTTACTCACAAATATTGTTTTCAAATCACTAGTCCTTTTCTCGAATTCATAAAATCGAATTAACTGAAAAGGAGGGCAATTCTGAGCGCACATTAACGGATAACAAATCGATTAAAAGTTAATCTTATTCGATTCTTTTAGTCGATTTGTCACCCGTGTGCATCTCGCCAGTCGTAAACAACATTTTTAAGACATTTTACCCAGCCACCCCATACAAATGTTTATATCGAGTGCACGAACATTGAGTAGCAACTAAACAGTGTAAAGATTCTTAGTTGCCGAACTATGTTTGACCATGGTGTCCCGATGAACCTGGAAGCCTATTTTCCCGTGGATACCCAGTTGCTCTTTGATTTTCCTGCCGATTTCGATGTTGGCGTGTTGCTTCGAAGTGTCAGCTGTCCAAACTCCTGTAACATGAAAATATGATTTATATTAGTTTCGATAAGTTTATTTATTTGGTCTGGGGTTCCTTCTATTTGGCAGAATCTTGATACTCCGATTTTTATTTGGCATAACTCACATGGCATAATCTTATTTAATCGAATATTTTTAAGGCATAAAAAATATTTAGCATAACTTTTGTTTGGCAGAATATTTACGTGTCCGAATTTACAATGGCATACTTTTATCTTGGCAGAATTTTGTTTCGCATAATTACCTTTGCCATAATTAATATTATGCATAATTTTGTTTAGCATAACATTTATTTAGAGATACGATTATTTGGTATGGGTGCATACAAGCATACAAATTTGTGTCATAAAAAGTCAATACGTTGTGCTGCAAAATTTTGTGACAGAAACGAATCGCTGCGAAACCGAGTTTACGCAGTCTTGTCTGCCCTACCCCTAGAGTGTAATTTAAACCCGCGTAGGCGCGGAGGGGTAGGGCGGCCCGCGAGCTGAGGAGCAGGTGCGGTGGTGAGCGTTAAAAGCATCTGTGACGATAAGCTCGCGTGGCGCCGCCCAAACCCCGCAGCGCCGGAGCCGTGACAGAAACAATGCTTGCTGCATGTTGCATGCCTGCTTGCATGCTGCATGCCTGCTGCATGTTGCATGCCTGCTTGCATGCTGCATGCATGCTGCATGTTGCATGCAGCATGCATGCAGCATAAAGCAGCAAAAAATCAGTTCTGCCTTTTAATGACTATCGATATAAAATGTATGCCAAAAGACGATTCTGACTTTGAATTTTCTGCGATATGATGTTTCTGCTTTTTAATTATTATGGATATAAACATTATGCCTAAAGATGATTCTGACTAACAAAATTATGAGTTTTGAATGTATGACAACTGAGTGTATGCGAAATGATTTTCTGCGAAATGAAGTTTATGCTATCCGTTGTTATGCAAAACAATATTATGACGTAAAAAGTTCTGCTATAAAAGGTAGACCCATTTGGTCTGAAAGGGTTAACTAGTTTTGAGCCAGATAGGGTTTATGAAGGAAATGGATGTTTCTGAACTCAATAGAGTGCTTTTTTATAAAAAGAATTGTTCTAGTTGCTAAGTTTGATAAACATAGAATAAAAAATGTTTTTCACGACACTTTTAAGGTGGCAGGCGCAACCTTCAGTCACTGTAGTTCTCTTAGAGCCAAAATACACGTCCAATATTTGCCTCCGATAGTCGGTTCCGATAGTCTGATCAGACTATCTGAAGGCCTCCGCGTCATACATTTGTTTGAACATGAATTACACGTACGATCAGACTATCTTATCGGATGTCAGAATCGTAAGCATCGTAAAGGCGTCGTCGTCGTCCAGAAAAAATCGGACACGAGAATCGTACGTGTATTTCATGAATCCTGTCGGATGTCGGATCCGGCTCCCGGAAGCAACTATCGGACGTGTAGTTTGACCCTTAGAGCGAAAATGCACTGGCTGGTGTCTCGCTTGGCGCCTAGTGTCTATAGCAAGACGCATAAAGAAGATAAACGTATGTAAATATACGGGACCGGCCGCACTGCGCGCTTGGTGCCCTCGCTACCAGCTGTAGGTGGAATTCGCTAGACACTAGGCGCTAAGCTAGGCGCCTGCAGTGCGTTTTCGGCCTTAGTAAGAACAGCGCTTGGGTGCAGACGCTTCTATGAACGTAACGCTGCCGCAGCAGTGATACTTTTCTCACTCTAGGGTTTCTCCTGTATCGTGGGTGTATTTACAGACACAAACGCCCTAACCCGGAACAACTATCTGTAGACCATACAAATAATAGTTCCATGCGGGAATCGAACCCGCAACCCGTAGCGCAAAAGCCAATCGCTCAACCACTGCACCAAACGTGTCGTGTTTCTACTAGAGAATCTCATAAGCTATGTCTACTTACTACCAGTGCGCTTTCATGTTTATCTTGCGTCTTCGTCTGAAGCATACGTGAAGCTCCATAGCGCATGCCTTAATACCTGTTCGACGTCAGCGCATGCCCCTAGCGCACGCTAATCCGTCTATTGTATGTCGACTGACGACTGACCGAGGCGCACCGGTGTAGACGATAAGCTGCATGCGTCTTATGACAATCAATATTGCATGCGCTTGACGCAAGAGGAATTTGAAAGTCGAAAGCGCAAGATGAACATGAAAGCGCACTGGTGTAGACATACCAATAGAATTATGAGCTAAGATACTCATGTCATAATTTTTTGCTTATTCCTCATAAATCTATTTTTTCGTGACTTACAAAAAAGACGCCGCGTGAAAGTACAACGACTTTTTCAAAAACATCACCAATAAGATCAGTTCTGTTCTCATGCCTAGGATGATCCTTTATCCACGTACACGTATATTTTACAAAGGTTCCTTTGGTTGTACTCACCAATTTTATCGAGTTTCGCTCTTACGTTTACAACAGCACCGCAGATTTCCTCAGAGTGATCAAAATTTTCGCCAATTAGTAGGAGAACCTGTTGAATAAATTCAATTGTAAAAATAACCTTGAACTTTTATGTCACAAATAGATAACATAGGAATGTGTCTATAATAATTATTATAAGACAGATATTTGATTGCAAAAATTAAATAATCTCATTGGTTTTCTAGTGGTAACTGCGGCCGTTGAGGTGTTGAGTTTTTCAGGTAGAAAATTCTCAGTAACACCGTGTTTGGAAGGTTCTGGTAATTAACAAAAGGTTTGCACCCTCTATTGTAACTATGTGCTAATTCGCTCTCCCACATCAATTTACTAGGATTAGATATCGCATCGTAAATTCAAATTTCGTTCAGACTCTCGTCTTTTTTTCTCTTTAAATAATACGTGCCGCACTTTAGGAATACTCCTGAATTGTAGGGTGCATTTACAAACAAATCTTCGCATGCACAATCACTCAAACAACAAAAATACTTGTTCCGCGCGGGAATCGAACACGCGACACGTTGCGCAGTACCCAAGCACTCAGCCTCTGCGTCAATCGGATCTTCTAATTCAACTTTTACTGCTCAGACTAGGTCAGGGTTATTAGCAAAAATTAAATTCCAAGGTATACTAGATATACATTCTATAATATTTTAACTGGCTGACCACAGCGCTGGGTATGAAAGTTTAAAATGAAAAAGCTTTTAATTCACTTTTGGTGACAAGCGCAGGAATTTGGACAATATGCAATGGTGATGTCGATATCCTAGTTCACAATCATATAATTAAAAATTTTTGACAATGAAATTTTAACTTTATGATTTGTGCACTATCGTCCTAATTACACCACCTTTTTCCCGTTATTAGTATGATTGTGAACTAGGGGATCGATGTATTGTTTCAAACTTTCAAAGTGAATGCAGTAGGCATAGAATGGGACTATTGAATCATAAACTAAGTAGTTACTAGCTACACCTGACATGCAGATAAGTCAGACATTGGCAACAAATTTTGTGATGCTGTTTGCTAATAGCTGTAACCATAATCAAAGGCACAAAAGAATTAATCCTTTAGGCAGTGGCAATAATTTCGCTAACATTTTTTTTAGAAGATGTCGCGACCGCCTCTTTGTTATATTTTTATTTTTAAACCTGACAATATTTCTACTTTTAACTGAACACCTTTTTCTTTAGTAAAAATTACTCATAAAAATGTTTCTTTTTTTTAAACAAATGTCAAAATGTTCTTGCCTTATAAAATAAATTCAAGAAACACATACCACATCTAACCAAAAGCGATCCAGATCAGAGTTGCGTTGCTTCTTCTCAAGACTGATGAGCCATCTGCCTCCCATCTTGTTGGCGTCATCCTCCCACATGGGACGGATTCCTTGCTTGAAGACGGCATAGTCGTGACCTTGACGCAGCTCTGACGGTAGCTTGATATGGTGGTACAGTCTGGAAGTAAATTAACCTCTAATTATTTCCTGACGGCCTCATTGGTCTAGTGTTCGCATGAAGTCACTCTTGCAAACAACTGCTTGGAGCTAATTTGCCCCTATCAAATTATACCCTTACACATGACATGAAATAGGAAAATAGGTCTAAAGGCTAGCGTCCACTAAGCTCGCTGAGTTGAGTCGAATAGAATCGCAATGGTTAGCCTCCTATGCATTTACTATGACACTGCGTCGATCAGTCGATCAGCGACGAGCCGAGACGCGCCGAGTCGCATCACTCGCGTGCGTCGCTTGTCACGCGAATTTCTGTTTGAAAGACTTGCGATTACTGACCATTTCGCCTCGATTCGTCTTCACACGGAACAAATGCGACTCTACTCGATTTGATGCGTTTCGGCTGAAGTCGACTCCAGGCTTAATAAAAACTTGACTGCCTCGTCTGTCCAGTTTTCGCAAACACGACTGCTGAGCATGAGGAGCTGGGTTGGATCACCAGGTTGGGCATTGTTATTGGGTTTTTCTATGTGGAATCGCTCAGTAGTAGCCCGGAGTCTGTATTTATGCCAGTTTGATGGCAATAGGCTCACCCCCTATTACAGGGGACTTTTAAGAGCAAAATGAGGGTGAACTATACACATCCGCTCAACCTTGCGGGGAAGACAGGCGTGATGTTATTTTATTTTCTGTACTTTCACGTAGCCTTTAGTTTAGTCAATGGCTAAACTTATATGTGGCCTAAAGCGTGAATTACACAGAAATGGCGTATGGTGCAGGCGCGGCGCAGGCGCATCGCTTTCATACGTTGTGTCGTGCCGCTTGAAATCTTTTTCGCACAAAATGTATGAAAGCGACACGCCTGCGCCGCGCCTTCACCTTACGCCGCTTCTATGTAATTCACGCCTAAGTACTTTTAAGAACTCTAGTTTCATATTTACATACAAACCAATTATATAATTTGGACAGTTTTCAAATAAGTTACAGAATGGTAGATTGGCATGACTGAACCATTTCTTATGTTTAAGATAAGATATCTCTGTGAATAATTGCTACAGTCGTGTATTTATACTTTTCTATTTTATTATCTGTACTTTTTCTAAAGATTTTGTTTATTTCATAGCTTATAAAAAAACATGGTGTATTAGATGATGATGAACTGATTTACTTGGAGGGAGGATTCTTCAACTAAATTGACTTGTCATGTTGACCTCAAGTTTACTCCCCCATAGAAGTTATCATATTTTGATAACCCGGTTTATAAATGTATATAAATTATGGTTAACTTATTAGTAGATAATGTGATTTTAAGTTCTGTCTACAGATTCTGTATAATTTCATACATATCTTTTATCCATTATTTCATTCATAATTTTCGAAAAATATAGAATAGTTTATCATTGCATGGTTGAATAAATTCTTATTCAATTCTTAGTAGATTCTGGCACTTTATCAAAACTTCTACAAGTAATTAAAAGAGTGAAGGATGTTTTGTTATTGTTTTTTTTTAATAATAAACAATTTCAAAGTACCCCACTTTTTTTAAATGTTGTTGAAACTTTTGAACTAAAGAACTTTTTATAAAATCTCAAATACTGTTATTGGTTTAGATTAATATGATTTTTTTTGGAACTGTATTGTCTGTTAGGGTTTATTTGTCTTCATAACTAGTTAAAAACTACAATTTTGTTAAGTAACAGTGACATCATCATTTGTACAGCAAATTATATGTTATCAAAACAAATATGTTACAAACTGATAGGAAACTTTCCTGCGGAAATAACTGATCCTCAGTTTTACCAACTTACCTCCAGAAATCTTCCACCGTATCAAATGTGGTTAATTCGATTAGGTTCTCCTCCCATGTCTTGTTCCTGTCATTGTCGTAAAACCAAAGACTCCAAGTGTTCTGCAGAGGGTGCTTGATCAGGAACTCAGGCGGGACCTCAGCATTAGTGGTGCCCTTGGTCTCTGTCGTCGCAGACCCCTTGAATACACAAGTCATTATACTTTATAGTCTAATCCTAACCTAAAAAAAACTTATCAGGGAACTTAATAAATATGCAAAATATTTAATAATGAGGATTATTAAACGTGCGTAACAACTTTTCGGTTATGTAAAACTAGTATATTAGCAAAAAACACTACAAACGCGAAACAAATGCAACAGTGAAAGTTAGTGCAGCCACATCAGCATATCCCGTAAAAAGTAAAGGAAGTACGATATAATTAGTGCTAAATACGGGTGGACTGTACAATTTACATCACAAATAATTATAACTACCCACCTCTACTTCTTCAGTATTATTTCCAGCCATGTCACAACTCACAAGAATCTCACGATGCAATTTTTTTTACAAAAAAGAAAGACAGACGGCTCTAATGTTGCAAGCCTTGTGCGCAATGTTTTTTTTCTTGTTGACAAGCGTTTTTAAAAATACTTCCCTTATTTGTAACCAGCTACATTACTGATGTTACATAATATAATTTCTATTTTGTGAAATTATTTCAAACGAATTTAGTGTATATTGTACAAAGTTAGTCATAAAAATCCAAAAATATTTTTCAACTCAATTTAAACGTCGAACAAGAAATGACTTTTCAATAATGGCAACTCCACAAATTTATGTCAAATAAGTGTGACAGTCGGGGATGCCAGAGAAAAATCTAATTTTATTTAATTAATTTACCAATGCTTCACTTAACTCATACGAGTCACGTTGAAAGGTTATAATATTATTTTTCTCAACTTTCTCAAATCCTAAGCTGTCTGAACTCAGCAAACTCAGGCTATCGTGTAGAAAAATAGACTAAATCCTCTATTCGACAAACATTATAATCGATACAAATACTTATAATTGGCAACATTTACATGCTATCAAAATAGATCCTTCAATTTCAATTTGCCATTTCCTTCAATTTCAAGAGAGCGGCAGAGAGCGGCTTCGTTCTTTTCCTACTCTTGGATTTACCGGTCCCGTCCAACTAGATATTCTCCTAATAAACAGTGCAATTAACGTTTAAAACTTGAAAATGTCTGTCCAAACGTTGCTACTAGACTTCTCAATTGACCCCGCCCGCCTGGGAGACGAAATCGGCCAAAAAACAGTATTCGGGCAATTGGAAACCGTGCTGAAAGAGTACATACCGAATCTTATTTTAGCCGCTGACTTAAAACTGGAAGGTGGTTCGCTGAAGCTGTTGACTGGCAAGAAAGCGGTGACGGTATCCGTGAGACTGTTTGACCGTGGCCTTGTCACTGTAAACATTGAATATTACAAGGAAGAGAACGAGGAACCATTAATTAACCTCAAGGTAAGCGCGCTGTGTGATGTTACACTAACGAAATATATGATAGTATAGCACTTTGTCGAACTGAGTGATCAAATACAGCACTCTAGGAATGATATCTAGTTAAATCTTTCAAATATGACGCCGAACGATCATTGATCCTACTATGAAACAGGATTTACAATCATTGAAGACAAACATTAATAATTTCCAAAATCGATTTTTCTTACTGTTTACCAATAATCTTTTTTATAAATAAGGTGTAAAAAACGTGATCCGCATAATGTCCCAAAGTATTGAAACATTGTGTAATATTCATAACGAGTTATCATTTTAAAAGACCATGTTCTGCCTTAGCCCTTCTAGATTTAATAAACAACAACTAGTTCTATTATTTTATATATCAATTTAGCCTTCAAAGTATTCATAACATTAATAGAATTATAAATAATGATCATAGATATGTGAAGGTTGAGCGTATAAATTTGTTTTCTAGTGCTCTAAACTACTGGAAAGTTCGGTAAGAATGTCATTGGACTGCGAAAGGGTAAAATTATTCCCGGCAATCAAACGGGGCTATAAATTTGATGTTTATCTCACTAGTTCAGGTTAGCCACAGTACCTGTAAATTTTATATTGTTACCCTTTTTTTTAACTTAGTTTGATGACATTACCCTTACGTAAATCTTGATTTATTACATTTTAGATATACAATATGTAACAGAAATAATGCAAACCCTTAAACACCCCAATTAGAATATTTAGTTATAATCATAATGCATACACTGAAATTCTACTTTTATGTACTTAAATATTGTTTATTTAAGAATACTACTATACCTACTAACTATACTAGTAATAGTACTATACTATACTAGTAATAGTACAATACGGCCGATGTATCTTGGCTAGTCTGAAGTTAGTTGTTTGGCTGCGCAGTGAATCTTTTAGAAACAAAATTGTCTACTGCGCAGCTCATCAGCTAACTTCACATTCGCCAAGATACGTCGGCCGTATTGTATGATACTAGTAATAGTTCTATACATATAATAGTAATTTTACATTTTTAATTGCATTTAAAATTCATAAATATAGCATTGACATTAGGCTCAATTTTCTTTATCGCAATTAAAAGATTGATTTGAAAAAGCACGATTGAAAAAAACTATACATATTTAAAATGGCTGAAATCAATTCAGTAGCTGATTCTTAACAAACCACTTTCAGGGTTTGCATTTATTATGTTACATGCTGTATTCAAGTTCTTTTCCAAAATTTTAGCTTTTAAAATATATAAATTCACATATACTTTTTCGTTCTTTAGAATTATGGTAGGGGAGCACAAAACACTTAATAAAATATTATTTGCAATTAATTTTATCTTAAAGATCACAAGCATTTTGTCAATTGCATCAAATCAGTCTTGTAGCATTCATATTTCATTCACATGATTTCACATAGTATTCATATTCATAAATCCTATTCTTCCTGTTTGAGATTGGGTATCTGAAGTATTCATTCTGAGATGTGTTATGAAATTGGAACACCTTGTTAATAAATTTTTATACAGAATTGCTGGTTATAGGGGATTTACACGGGTCGATTTTCGCCGCACGGCTAGGCCGCTCGGCGAAAATCGACCGTCTAAATGACAATTCGACTAAGCCGAAAGTGACTAAATCGCAAGCCCCAAAGTTGGGTGCCATCCGACTTTTGGCGTGCGGCGACAAGTCGCATGCGGCGGGTGACTAAAATTGACCGTGAAAATGGTCAGCTGCAGGCGATCGTCCGCCGCATGAGGTGTGTTTTGCGCTGTGTTGTTCCGCTAGAAATGAACAAGTCGCATGCGATTTTTGTCGACCGGTGTAAATGGGGTGGCGATTCGATTTTTACAAGCTACGCGACTGGTGACTTGCCCCACGACCCGTGTAAATCCCCCATTATTGGTCATGATCCTGTGGCAGGGATGTAGGACATGTTATTCTCTATCTAATAACCCAGTATGCAAAAGTGAACCATTTTTGAGATATTATATTTAAAATAATTTAAATGTAAACTTTTAAAGTGAGGGAAAATATTATCTAGTAAATACATAGTTCACTTTTGCATAAGTATTACTGCGTTATTAGATAGAGCCAAATAATCAGTAACCCTGTATAATATTTCATTTTATTTTTAATAATATTTGAACACAATATTAAGAATCTAAATGCAACACAAACACTAAGTTATTTCTTATATCTGAATTTATTACACCCATAATCCCATCTAAGTATGAATATAAATCACTTTATTGATAGCTTGCCACAAGACTTAATTGAAAGGAAACAACCATTCAAAGCATTAGCAGATTGAGCACAGCAAAACAAATAAAAATATTGATGCAATACAGGGCTTGAAGCACTACATCAAACTTGTCATTCCTTTTGCAACTCACTCACTGGCACTTTTCAAGACAACTTACTATAAAATGCACACACAATGTGTTCATACGTTTCTTATAGTCACAGAATAGCCAGGATAATGCTTCATACACCCATCCAATATCTGTAACTAATAATTCTCCGCATGTTTCCCCACAGTCCATAGTTTGTCCAACATGTAGCGAACTAACGAATCTTCCAGTATCCTAGGAGACGCTCAACCTTACATTTTTTGGCCTAAAATTTATAAAACTATGCATGTTAGATTACCTTGCATTCATTTTTTGTTTTTCCTTCTTTATGATTTATTTTTTCAATAGTCGGCGAGAGTATTGGAAAGTCAGCTGAAAAAATACATCAATATTATAAAATCTCAAGCTTACGCGCCGCTAAAGCGATGCCTCTTCGGCAGGTATTATCCTACATCAGGTAAGTGTTATGACTAATTTCATTTCTCGCTAAAAATTTCAGTTACATAGCAATTGCACTTGCTTTAGAGTCTAAAATTAAGTCCTAGAATATTTTTTCCTCATTGTAATTATACCATATAAACTTGATGGATTAAAAAGTAAAATTGAAATAAATTTGCCCCATCCGCAATAGTAATAGAGCTCCTTTTCAAAGAGCTCAATCGGGGGAAGAACTACCTCCATACCTATTTCTGCCACTAAACGGCACTGCTGTATGCTGGTTTGAAGAGTATGAGTGCTGGTGAAATTACAGGCACATGAGATTTTCCAACTTTGTCTCTAAGGTTGGCAATGTATCAGCAATCCTGCAGTGGCGTAGCGTAGGGGGGGGCGTCAGGTGCGGCACTTTTAGGGGCGGCAAAATTTCACAATAAATAATAATAATATCTTGTAAAATTCTGAATTTGCGATAAAATCACTTCATATTTTTGCCGCACCTACGCATTCTGTATTTTATAAAAAAAAAAATGTAACCTTAATACACATCATGACGATTGTTCTTGCCAAAAAGTTCTTTAGAATTACTGTATATTTAACTCTTTTAAATTTAAATACTTAAATAGAGGGCGGCGAAATTATCCTCCGCCCCGGGCGTCTGAAACCTACGCTACGCCACTGCAATTCTGTTGTAGGTTTAGATAGGTAGGCGGCAGTTATCACTTTCCATCAGGTGCGACGTCGTTCCGTTTGCCGACCTATTACATTAAAAAAAACTACCAATCTTCCAAGCATGTAAAACCTAGGATAAGGAATTTTGTTGATCCAACTCGAGTATAATGCTACCATATTTACCTAATTGTGTCTTTGTGCTAACTCTGTTTAAGCCCTCCATTTGTACACAGTACTACTAAACTACATACAATTTATACACTAATTTTTGCCAATACATTTTAAAATGGTTGTCAGGCTCGGATATCATTTTCCAGAATGTTAAAAGGTAATTTTACGGCCCACAGATGAACGGCTTTTGGAGTACGACATCGATGCGGTCATATTCGACGAGCAGTCCCCATTCCAAAGAGTTCAGATCGTCCATTCTAAAACTCTTGGCAATATGTTGGTGCTAGATGATTTACAAAGTGAGTTGTTTGCTAAACCAACGTTTAAGTAAGGTTTTGTGAACTAGTGTTGCCAATACTACTATAGTATAAGTGTTACTACTTCATTTTATTTTTAATTATCATATTTGTTGACATATTCAAGGTCATTGTCAGGACGTAGATACTTTGTTACATTCTAATTATTTTTCAACTTGACTTTTGATATTTTTTAAGTCTTATGAAAAAGAAAACGAATTTCCCCCTTATTACAAAAGATGGTCTAAGAAAAACCTAGGTTTTAAAATAGCCCCGTCTCTTTTTGTTATATTTATATGACATAAGAATGTGATGGGTATATTTTAAACCTGGGTTAACCTTAGTCTTGGTTTAAACCATCTTTTGTAATAAGGCTCTTATAATTCCACGAGCCTTCTGCTATTATTTATAACCCAACAATATTCATACTCTCTAGGAGTACCTAATAGTTCAAACAAATAAAAAATCATAAATAAAAGCTCAGTGATTTGAAATATACAATTTATTTTCCGTACTATTAAATTGACATAGATCCTATGCTCAAAAATACTTTTTTTGGTCTGAAGACAGCTGGCAACCCTAGAAAACATACACAGATAAGATATTATAATTTTATTTTATTTTCAGATATATCTGAGGCTGATCTCATTTACACTGAAACTCTCATGCAGAGAGGCAAGGAGAACTATGAAGGCAAAGAAATTGTCATCCTAGGTATAAACTTGAACTTTTTTAAGCTTTTCACAGCCCTGCCTAATTCTATGTTATAAGTGGCGGCCGCAAATTCGTCGGTTAATTATTTTCTGCACGCGAACTGCGCCTATGTGTATGGTAAGGTTTTGGAGTCAATAACCCTTGATATAGCCAATTGTATGCCCATAAACTTTGTACCATAGTGGAAGCATAGTTGCTAATACAGGGTGTAAAAAGACCCATCACATAGCCGAAATCTACGCACTCTGTACATCAAACTAAATTACATTGACCAAAAATAATTGCTGGGAAACGACTTTTATTTTTTAGCATGAACAAAAACGCTTTTTTTTTGTAGCGCGCAAATTATGGTTGTGGCGATCCCGCGCGTTTGCATGCGTGCAGCGGCCACACAGCCGAGCCAAGGCGATCGTGTGCGTTTGATATTCATTGCGTTTTTGTAACTTCAAATGCGTAATTTGTTAGGAAAAATTGAAATTTTTGATAATGTTTGTATGGAAGAAAGTTTAGTTATGACTTGGAAATCGTTTTTGGAAAAAAACTAAAAAAAAAAGTGTACTTACTTTGACCTTCAATATCTCCAAAACCAATGATTTCCCAGGTATGGTTTGTTCGAAAAAAATGATCCCAATGATGGGTAGAATACGTGGTTTTCGTTATCGTTAAGGGTCTTTTTACACCCGATATAATGTGAGTTTCCATAAAGTACATATCGTCGGTGAAGTTCTAACAGTGCGTAAGTCATTTTGTGACAAAAACAGACAACACTGCGAAAGTGACAATATTACCTACTTGAAATGAAAAAGATTATTACGATTTTCAAAGGTTTAATAAATCATCAAAGAGTTTATCTGTAATGATAATTAAAAACAATATTGCTTTCAGCGTAGGTTATGCTCGTTTTGAATAGTTTTTTCACTCTCTTGTAAAGTAGCCATTTTTGACTTCCGCACTGTTAGAACTTCACTGACGATATACGAAATTGGGTGAAACTAGACATAATACAACCGAAGGAGAAATAAACTTGTTTTACAATAATTATCGTTAAGAAACACTTCAAAAACAGATATTCCGTTAATGCTTCCTTAGTTGTAACTGACGGTTTATTTTTTAATGTAAATTATGTTTCATCGTCTTTGTCTGTTATTAACATTCATTAATGTTTTTGTTTTAACATGATATACCACCTGCTTAAAAAAATATAATAATAAAAGTTAACCAAGTTTATTTTATATTTTTATAATTTTTCTCGTCGTTAAAATTATGTCTAGTTTCATTGTGGAGACTCGCACTGTACTCGTATAATATAAACCTACGACAATGGGTGTATAGTTCACTATTTCTGCATGCATTAATTGTCTTATTAACCCTTTGACCGGCTTGTTACGCGTCAAACTGACACTCGGGACGCCAATCAATGACTTGACACTAGGTATCAACATTTTATATGGGTTCCTACTACTGACACTGCAGTCAGAATTCAACAGTTATCAGAGGAGCTAATAAAGTCACAAAGTGAATCATATTTCGTCAATTGATATGCATCGTTACTGCAAATGGACTGCAAATCCCGTCCGCAATTTGCACTGCATCTTTACTGCCTTCATACTGCATTTGGCATTTGCAGTTGTGTTCGGCAGTTTTATAAATATTAAATGTTTCTTCAACCATCCTTGTCCTGGCTGGTAGTAATGTTGTGCGTCGGGTCGTTGAGCTCCCTTAGATAGGGTTGAGCTTCACGATGGCTGATGTATGCGTGCCATCTGTTGGAACAGGTCCTCTCAAAACTGCTCTGGAACTTCAAAAGTCCAGTCCAGGCGTCTGCATTGTCCTCACACAAACTTCGCTACAGAAAATATGTCTGGACATTAAAAGAAACTTTGACCCCTGAGTTTGTTTCGGCCTTTCTTCTCAAAGATAGTCAGATAGGAAACGCTGACGACAACTAGCTTTAAAAAAACAAACCGACATGGAAAAGTGATTTTTAAATATCCAATTTGCAGAATAAACAGTTTCATTTCATTTCCATGAACCGATTTGTTGTTTAGACGTCGGATAAACTTAGATTATCTAACGCAGGTCAGCTAAGGCTACCGGATTATCTAGTAAGCTGTGACAGCCTTGTTACTTTCTCTACTAAGTATCACAGTGACATAGGTCACGGATTTTCGGTGACTTTTGTACGAGTAGTACAGCCCCCCAATTCAGAACCTTTTCGATAAGCAGCTGATTCGGGTTGTTGTCTCGTAAACCCTTAATAAATAATAAAGGTCACAGCTCATTAGAGTCACCCAGCACCCTCTCCGCATCGCCTCGTCGCTCGGCGTCCACTCGTTATCAGCCGCTGGTTCACGGGTGGACGCCGCGTTATCACCAGTAAACGTCGCGTGGTCGACCAGAGGAGTCCACTCGATGGCAACGCGCGGCAAGCTTGCGAGCAGTGACTTGTCACCGAGTGGTCAACTCGTCGTCCGCGCGCACCCACGGTGACGCTACGGAGTTGATGTAGTGAGCGCACATCCATACAAGTTCATATAAAGAATACTAAACGCGCGAGGCGAGGCGATGCGGGTCGGATGCCGGGTGGCTCTAATGAGCTGTGACCTTCAAAGATCAGCTTATATTGGAAAAGTATCGCTTGATATTTAGCCGTGTGTATATATTATTCTGCGCTGCATGTAACACGCTTAACTATAAAATCTAACAAGGGACTAATTCTTTCAAGGTGGCGGCGACGGTGCTCTGTTATACGAACTATTGAAAGAAAAACCTAAATATGTCTGGATGTTGGAGATTGATGAGGTGGTCATGACTGCTTGTAACAAATACTTGAGGCCGATATGCGGGGATGTGCTCGAGAGAAGAAAGGGCCCTAATTATGAAGTAATTTGTTGATTGTACTATTTGTTAGTTCAGTGTTTCTCAAAGTTTTGGTCGCGACCCACTGGTGGGTGGGCCCTGAAACTGATAGGACGACAATCGCAACACGTCGGACGAGCCGTGTCTGCTTTTTCTTTATGTTAGACACGGGGTGGGTCCCAAACTTTGAGTTGCTTTTTAGGTGGGTCGCGGTCCAGACAACTTTGGGAACCACTGTGTTAGTTGACTAGAATAGGCCACCCCCTGTATCTGTGGGTGTCGTAACAGGCTACTATACTTGAGCCATTACAAACATGCAAACTGAGTTATACATCATTTTTATCGGACCTCTCGCTCGCACTTATAGGCCTTATGGAACTGCCCTGGTGTTGTATGTAACAGTAAAAAAGCTTTGTCGATAGTCGATAAAAGGTAATGAGGGAGAGGTTAAGGAAATACTGCAAAATATTGTTTAGGATGTGTGTTTTTTTTTATCGATAATGACTTGCGCAGTATTGTCACATTCCTTGACCGTAATGATTTATAAATTAGTTCTCACGTTTGTAATGGCTCGACGTGAAACAAATCGGGTGCCCCTACAGACACACAATATAAACAGCCACACACTAAAAGCTGCCGCAGAGATAGAATCTCCGCGGCCTAGGTTGATTTGCGCAAGGCGCAATCCAATGACCGGCCCGTCGTCACGGGCCGCGATTTGCTACCACAGGTAGGGGGCCATCGCCCCGATCCTGTTTCCTCGCGCCCCTTGCGGGGCGCGTAAAAGATTATGGTGTAATGGCTCGAGTATAGGGAGTTATGTCAACGGGATGGGCTGTGGGCAGTAGCATCTTCCTATCTCCTAATAACAACACTGCGATAACCAGTTCATCTAACAAGAATGCTGATTATGACAATATGATTATTCATAGCTGTCGTAATTGGTGACCACGGAATAGAAAAAAACAAGTGTAAGTGCCCACGCAGCTATCGCGTGTGTGTCGCACTGGCTCACGCGATTAGCTAGGTACTTGCTGTGACACGACATTTTGAACTCATACGTAAAATATTAGGATCACGCCTTATTGTGCAATTTTAACCCGTAAAAATGATAGCAAGACGAAAAATGTATCTCACAGAGGTGTATGAAGTAAAAAACGTGGATACATTTATTTATTTATTTACTTTAATTAAAACGGTCTTAGACCAATTACAACAATTAAAGATAGTAACCTAATAGAAGACGATACATACAATATGAGAGAAAGAAAAAAAAAATGGGTTCAAAATAATTGTTACCAGTTTGGCGACACTGGTTCCCGTATTAAGGAACCATATGAGCAGTTACGCCACTGCATCCGATCCGAATCCGTGAAAATACGTCCCGAAGTAGTCATAGAACTATTTGTATGGTAGTTTACGCACTAGATCTGACTTCCGGCATCCGATTTCTCTCCATCATCCGTGAGTCGCCAATTCGGAAGAAATGTTAACGGACCGAAGTAACCGTAGTACTGTTTGTATGAACGCTTTCGCATTACCTCCGATTCAAATCGGACATATGCCAAAGATGGCCCCTGAATTGCTTGTATCAGAGATCGGATGAGTGTAAGCAATATCCGAATTCGGTCCGAGTTTTTTAGACTAGATCTGTGTTTTCACGAATTCGGATTGGATGCGGTGCGAAAAACAATATCCGAATTCAGTCCGAGTTTTTTATATCCGTATTTTCACGGATCCGGAACGGATGCGGTCCGTAACCGCTCTAAATGCAGTTCCACGTGTTTTTTCTATTACGTGTTGGTGACCCATTTATAATCAAGTAGTAGGGCTACTAACACATTTTTAACGAGGAAAAGCGAAATTAGTCCACCCAGTAACTATATAAAGCTTATGAGTCATGTTAGTTTTGCATGCGATGGGCCAAAAACCTGTCACTGGCTAGACAATTTTGTAAATAAACTACACTATTTATAGAAGCACGTAATGTCAACTCATTTTCTATTAAATATGCACTGCGTTAGATGCAGAACAGCTTTTGAATACTCGCGAAAGCTAAACGAGAATTAGGTGCAACGATACACTAGATGTAAAAGTTTTTTTTTATTTTTCTCATTTACTATAAGATACAGTATAACTCTACTAACGAAAGGCGTTCCCGTTAACCAGCAATACTATAACGTCCATACATACTAAAAAAATATATTCCCAACAAAAAATATCACAAATAATAAAAAAAAATGTAAAAGCAACGCTTCTGTACATCCGCATTTGGCTATCAAAAAACACGGAATCAGTGGAAAACACGGCACGATCGCATTTAAACTATCTACGCTACTAAGTATTTTGGGTTAAACAGGCCGTTCAATTATATATAACGAGGGTAGTTCACTCATTGGGGGTACCTCGTCATCAGAGTCCAAGTCCGACTTGGTGTAGGTAGGAAATAATAGTCACAACACTGATTATAGTCCTCTATTTATTCACTCTCGATAACAAAGTAATAAAATCTCAAATGATCAAACCGATGGAAATAGATTAAAGTACGGAAACGCGGTAAGTTCGGTGCAGGCTGGCAAAACGACCTCTCGCCCTCGTGTCTCACTCCAAAGTGACTTCACTCAAATCAAAAGCATCCAATGTCAAAAAGAATGACAGCCGACAGCTTACTGACAACCGTCAAACAAGACATGCCACGCCCCGCACCGACCTCACCCAAGCACACTGCTTGACGTTTCCGACAATAGATGGCGTCCTACTACATTAACAATAATCAATAGTCATTCTAATAGTTGTGCTTCTGTGTTGATTCTGCGACATATATTTTTTCCGTTTTTAAATTTTTTATTTTTATCTGTTACTGATGTATAATAATAACGGGTAATAAGGGAACGCCCTCTGTTATTTTACATACTGTATATCTACAGAGTTTTAAATGACAGCCCTATCTACTACCACGAACTCATAATCGCCTCTCTGTCTCACAAAAACAATGAAGAGACGCGACGCCCACTTTTTATTTAGACATGCTGTAAAGAAGTGCCTATTCTAATTACAAGGACTAATAAATTTATTATTGGCTCATGTTCACAATATTAAAGAGACCTATTACTCAAGGCGTCAGACTGGTGATCGAGAGCTCGTAAGTTCGAACCCTAATCGTTACACTATTAACGAGAATATACTCATATCCAAGCCAATTTAGTTCAAGGAGTTATTAGGAATATTTATAACTGGCAACATACATTGCTTCATCATCATCATCGATCATTGAGTAGTCTTATAAAAATCTACATAATAAGAATATTATCTTCGCTCAGCAAACAGATCGTAACTAATACCAATTCGGTGTCACTAGGTTTCGGTGTCACCAGTTTAGGTATAAAAAACATGCTTACCTTATGAGTAGCTCATTTTGAAAGAGTTCGTCCGGGGAAGTACTACCTCCATACCTGTTTCTGCCGCTAAGCAGCATTGCTACGTTCCCGTAAGGGTGCTGGTGAAATTACAGGCATAGGAGACTTTACATCTTTGTCTCTAAGGCTGGCAACGCATTAGCAATCCTCTTGTCAAAATAATACATTAAAGAAAACATGTCTACGCGCCTCTGCAACTCCGGATTGAAACACAAAAGAAAACCAAACCGAATGTTAGTGAATGACCGAACCGAAATATAATAAAAGTGCGAATGCACAGCGTAATGTGAACTCTCTCGCCCAACACTAAAGCTCAATTTCACATGCTTAAAGCATATTTCTCTTGGTAATTGACGTACTGGATGGGCACCTGCCCAGATTTCTGTACCTGCCATTTACTATTCTGTACTGATATCAAAAAATTCCAACTTCCAGGTGATCGTGGAGGATTGCATGCTCACCGTAAACAAGTTCATAGGGGAAGGAAAGAAGGTTGACTACATATTCGGCGATCTGACTGACATCCCTATCTCTGAGTCAGCGTGCGGCGAGCTGTGGGAGTTTATGATAACCATTCTCAATTCCTCCTTCAAGATTCTCAAGCCTAATGGGAAGTTTATGACTCATGTATGTATTTATTTATAATTTTTCCTCTTTGTCCAACCGAACATGAAATATCCATGATCTGTCGACTCCCGGATTCTTGTGAAACTAAGATCTTTTGATCTTTGGTGGGTTTGAAGATACTAACATTTTGCAGTGTGATTGATGTTATGACTGGAACTAGATGCCAATTTATATGCTGCAATCAGCATTGTCGTTTCCTCAAACACGTTTACAGCTAGACAAGCAGGCTAGCAAGATCAACGCAACCATGAAGCATTCAATCCACTATAGTTTGACCAAAAGCGATGTGCCGAGCGTGCCGAGCGTTGGGTAGCTGCGCGACGAGACGGGAGATAGAGTAGCCTACTCTGCTCTGTAATTCTTCGACTTTCGCAACGACAGCTCGTGTTATTTGCACCGGACTGAGTACGCCATATGCTTTTGTGATAAAATATCCACACGTCTATCACACGCAAAGCGCGGCACAGCGCTTGTAGCCAAACTATTGCTAGTTGCGCTAGGTATTGAAATGCTTGCTTACCTGTGTACAGTAGTAAGTTTTGTTAAAACCTTCACGGGCATCTTGCGGCAATTCAGGCAAGTCGGTAGCTTCCTGGAGTCGACTTGCTGCGGCTGTCCTCAGTGAAAGTCTGTTACAGAAGTCAATTCACGCAATTTGCTTCTGGATCAAGGGTTTAAGGGACTTCAGATTGGGATTTGTTATCTTTAGGGACTCTATTAGTAGATGTTTCTTATGTATTTTAAGTATGTATTTACAAAAAAAAGTATATAAGTATTATATCCATTGTCTAGTACCCATGGTACAAGCTCTGCTTAGTTTGGGACTAGATGGTGTTGTGTAAAAATGTCCCAAATATTTATTTATTTGAATGCAGACCTAATAAAAATATAATTTATTTTCCAGGGCAATGGCGCTACTTCCCCCGAATCTCTGGAGCTCTACGAACAGGAGCTGGCCAAACTGAAGCCCCCAGTCAAATACACGAAGAGCAAAGCCTTCGTGCCATCATTCCTAGAGGACTGGTTCTTCTACCATATAGCATTCGAAACCACAGACAACGGAGACGCTTAACACCACACCAAAGATAACCAAGTATTAACGTTTCTACTAAGTCATATTAATGCCATAGGTATAACCACCCCACATAATAAGTTTAAGACGATTTCTGAACGAGAAATTGACGACCACTTTGTTAAAGAGTTATTTTTTATGATTAAAACTAATGTTTTCCTATGTTTTAGATGTGATATACATTTTAACAGCTCCGCGGCTAAGTTTAGCCGCAAAGTTGTCACACCATACGGTATTAAAGTAGCTTTAGCTCGTACGCGTGTAGGTTGTAAGAAATGTAGTCACACTACATATTTTTCCGTATTATTAGTATTAGTTGAAAGTTTACTGTTATTTGTATTGATACATGCTTGTTCCTTTAATTGTTTTATGGATAATAAAAGTATTTTAACAAAGTTTGTATGTTTTATTATACTCTATTAAAAAAACATTTTATAATATCGAACACGTGTTGAAATATCTGCTAAGGGCTGGAAACTGATATTTTAACAAATCCGTTTTAGGCACAGACCACATATTCGGGTCTGGGAATTCCGTGAAAAAAGTGTCAGTGCAAAATTTACTTTATTCTTATGTAGTCAGTCAGCATCCGATTATTTCATTGTTGTAATTTTCATGGAACCACTGAAGGTGACACTGACATTGATAAATCGGAAAACGACTTTAATGGCATATGAATACAGTACATTTTTCACTGACACTTTCACGGAAAGCCCTGACCCGGATAATATGGTCCGCCCTTTAGAGCTTCGAGCTTGATATGTATGCCTATACTCTGAAACCGATTTTTAAATGCTTTCTGAGGCGATGCTACTTTGGTACTGGTAGAGCAATACCTGAATGAAAACATCTGCGAACATGAAAAGCGCTGTGCGCAAGCTAGGTGACAAGTCTGTAAATCGAACAAGCTTATTTAATACGTTCACTGCGGAAAAACACACGGTACTTTTGCGCAATGTTATGCTTAGTCAGCAGCCCATACATAAACGGCGCGTGCGCAAAGCCGCACTGGCTAGTAAAAAATATATAATATGCAGCAGTCAGTGTTAGCACATTCGAGTCCACCACACTTTTCAGAGAGCTCATACGCCATCCCGCCATAGGTACATAATGCTAGTGGACCTACCAGGAGGGTCCTCGCATTACGTTTGCGCTAAGAGTGAACCCCCAAGGAGAGTTCCTGGCATTAGGTTAAAAACCGTGAAAAATACGCTACTACGTCGTAAAATAGGTGTTTGCTTGCTTCATGACGGTGAATTTTCCAAGAAAGACCTGCATTTAAAATGAGCCCTCCACGAGGGCACCCGGCATGGCGAATGCGACTACAGGGTCGCAGGAGGGCTCCCGCCACTGAACGTGTTAAGCATAGAAGTTCCCCAACGCGTGTAGTGATGTGCTAATGGCGATTGCCTGTTCGTAGTTTGCAGAAGTAAATCATTTTTTTAGTTGTTCTTGTATAATATCAACATCTAGGCACTCGTCCTCAAGATTAAACAAGACGTTGATGTGGTTGTATTAAAAAAGTAGTAATGTAACTACAAAATAAAATAAAAAGAAATTCATTATTCATAACTTTATAAAGATAATTTACAAAAAATTACATGACATTTATATTTTACCTTAGATACTTATTTATATGCCTGCTTCTATATACTTTGTGATCACAGTGTATAGCATAATTAATTGGAAATGGCGCGAAATAAAATTAAAAACAGTTTTTTTAATATTCTCATTGAACATAAGATCTGCAATATTGCACTGTTGATCTAAATTAGCTGACTTTGTAACTTGCAACAGAAATTGTAATTTTATTGTCAATATTAACAGAAAGCTGTACATTCATTTTTAGACAAATATTACACAGTTTATGCTTTTATTAGATTTAAAGATTAAGAATAAATTTTAAAGAAAATTAAGCACTAAAACTGTTAAGTATTTCAATACTGAGAAAGTCAAAAGTGAAGTATTTGATATTTTACTTTCGACTTGCATGATACAATGACAATGATTTTAGTAATAATATAATAGTAATTATAACGCTTAAACTCTCAATCACCGTAATTATAGACACAATAGATAAGACAATTAAGTGTCGTCCTGGAACGACTGGCGGTACGCAACTGGTTAAACGCATCAGAGGATAATGACATCATCAGTTTCACCGGGAAGTTCCAGCAACCTAAAAATTATAAATTCCAGTGATGTAAATGTTTTTAAACTTTCGCGATTTGTACACATTATAAAAATATGGAATCGGGTCTACTACGGGTTCCACTGACGTTTTGTGTTCCAGTTTTGTACTTAAAATGTTGCGAGAATGAGAATCATATTTCAAAAAAAACATGTGCGAGTCGGATTTCGCGCACTTAGGGTTCCGTATTACACACGCAGGAACAGAAAACGTTGAAAAAATGCGTTTTATTTTCGAGGGTTCTTAGGACCCCTTTGGATTTGGACTTTTTATTATTTTTAACAGGTATTTGCCGTGATAAAGGCCATAGTAACACATTCCTGCTACTAAAAAGACACAGCTTTGTGACAGATAGACGGACGAACGGACAGGCTTAGTAATAAATCCCGTCTGTCCCGAAAAAATCTCTTGTACTTAAGAACATCGCTATAAAATGTACTGTGCAACATTTGTCTAAAACGAATAAGCATCGTTTAGATCTTAATTCAGAATTGTGTGCAAATAATAATAATACGCAACATATATCTGTACAACGCATGTTATTCGGCTTGTCGTAATCTCGCGAGCCTTTGCGTGAGTTCGTCTTGTTCCTGAGATACGACGGTGGCGGTGCCAACGGAGGTGCTCGGCACGCCTGAAGGCAGCTCCATGTTGAGTTCCAACCTGGAAAATAAGAAATTAAAACTTAAAACATCAGGCCTGTATTCCCCAAAGGGTTGGACAGAGGTATACACTATACAGGGTGGTAATTTGAGATGGGGCACTAAGCGCAGCTAGGTTAATCATTGTAGCTACAGCAAAACGTTTTTAGAAGACCACCCCTAACTTTTAGAATAATTTCTATCTCCATTCACAGATTTTGTAATAAATGTACAGTCAGCGAGAAAAAGGGTAGTTTTCACAAATATTTTTATGATGTCAATCAATCCTATTTCACATAAGGATCAAAAGACTTCCGGACCAACTGAGGTTAGTGTACTAGAGACGTCTGAAATCGCAAAAAACTCATTTTTGATGGGTTAGTTATATGGGCAGCTACCTCACTAACTCAAATTCCGGGCTGCTACTGAGAAATTTCACTCGGAAAAAAATAATAATACTGCCCAACCTGGGAATCGAATCCAGGACCTCAAGCTCAGCAGTCGCGCTTGTGACCACTAGATCAACGAGGCAAGCAAATCTTATATGTATAAGAAGTACTTTAGATAGCAATGTTGTTTTTGGATACGCGTTATACGCCGCGTACAACTACAATTCAAACAATATAAGAGTTTCATATCTATATTCTAATAAGAAGTTACAGAAGAAGTCTGTAAATTCTTATCAGAATGTATTATTACAAGCATAGCTATGTAAATCATTCACAGCTCTGAATTTGTCTTCAACTTTTGGTAGAAAAATTTCACAACCTCTTTTTAGCCAAGGAGACAAAAAAATTAAGATAGGTAATTGAAAAAAAAAGTGAAGCAACCAGTGAGATTATAACTAGTTACTGGCATCAACAACCGTGCCAGGATATCTAGTCTACTGACATCCTCCAGTACCCCAAGTGTGATTCGGGTACCTATTACGTTACGGAAATGTGTAGTAAACTAGGTAGTTTACTATGATAAGTGTCAAACCAATTTTTAGTAACGCTATTCGCCGCTAGAGGCTCTGCCTAAATTTTCATACATTTTTGGCATAACGCAACTATATTAATTAACGAAAAAAACACACTTGGGGTACTAGTCTTGCTGTCTTCAGTTTTTTAAAGTAAAAAAGTGTTATTAAGGCGCAGCGCAGACGACGCACTTTTTGTCCGGCGGACTGCCGCGCACAAGAATGAACGTGTCTGGTAGTGGTTGCCAGTGAAGACACTAGGGTTCTAACGACAAATACATACAAAATGACCGTCGTGTGCGTTGAGTCCGTGTCGAATTTCGCGACGGGCAACAACTACCAACCATGTTCATTCTTGTGCGCGGCATTCCGTCGGACGAAAAGTGCGTCGTCTGCGCTGCGCCTAATTGTCAGAGAATAGAGGATTTAAAAAAAAATTAGTAATTTAAAACTACATACCCTGCTTCATCCGCGACTTGCTGTAACAGATTATCAACATCTCCTTGTGGTACTGTAGTGGTGGTTGTCTGTGACATAGCATTCTCCATGTACGACGACTGCACATCCAGGTCCTCAAACTGACTCTCGAACTTATCCATAAGTGTTGAAATCTTCTCCAAGTTCATTGATTTCATTGCCGCATCCATCGCCTTTACCACACCCGCCATGGAGTTTGTGACCTGAAATCAATTATCTTTATGAATCAATATATAGCATTTATTTTTTATTTGGCGTCTCGTCGGTTTTACTGCCAGCATCCAGAGTAAATGGATATGGTCGATTGAGGTTGAGTTATAGTAGAGGCCTACCAACTATATCGAGCAGCACCACTTGTCTGTTTCGAGTTAGCTGTTACCTCCCACCGTGCTGCCCATACCGCGCCTCAGGCAATACCTGCTTAGTACCGATAGCTATTACATTGTAATGGTTGATGACGGCAAACTCGAAACAGAGAGGTAGTACTAGAATTTAGTTCTTAAGTGGGAGTGCGTAAAATGAGCCTCCACATGTGACTATCCTCAAGTATGTCCGGCACATCCTAGGCAGTCAGCCTTGCGACTAGCCTTGCTGACTGGCTAATAATATCTTCACCAGAGCATGAGCTTTTCTCAGATAGCACGTGCCAACACGAGAAGTGCTTGTGTGCATAAAAATATATTGTACTGTTTGTGTGAAACTAGCAAAACCTTGTTAGGCTACTGAACTATAAAGCCATCACAACCCCAGCGCCGTGTTTTCGTGTTTGCAAACAGGTTATCATTGTTTGCTAACTGAATAGGGGCTTGACCTAACAGTTTTGTCAGCAAAAACACAATAACATGGCGCAGCAGCGGCCTTAGGCTTAGAATCCATTATCTACAATCTACAGATAAGTTACAATCAAAATTTATTATGACTTATGATAATTATGCAGATGTTATAAGGACAACAACTTATGGAAGTTGTTGTCCATGATGAATATGACATTAAAGCCTTTATTGTTGTTTTAATAGAAATTACTATTTAATAAAAACTAATTATGATAACTAATAAGGTTTTACCCATGAATAATATGATAAGAATGCCACTGGTCACCAAACTGGCTACTCAATTTTAAGGCACTGTCAAGTCTCATGCTATCGTACTTGGCCTTAAAATTGAGAGAGAATTTGGCCATACGTAAATGTCGGCAAGCACCAAACAACTCGTCACACATGTAGAGCATAAAATTAATAACTGCATTGCTCTATTAACAAAGAATGCTCTGTAGCTAAACTATTCTGTCTTCGGAGAGTTCATAAGTTTATAAACTTTCTCAAATTGTTCCTGAAAATGACAAAGGTTTGTTGAGAACTTACCTTCCTAGTTGTAAGTGCTGTCTGTACTCTGCTTGATACTGCATCAACTCTGGCTGACATCCTAAGATAATTGAGGGCCTGATTCTTCTGTCTTATGGCATTCTCTGCATGTATCCTTGCTCCTTCTAGGTTGCCCTTCTGTATTGCCTTCTTAGCTTTTTCTTTTTCAAGTTTTTCTTCTTTTTCACACTTTTTAGAGTTTCTCTCTAACTCTTTTACAGCAAATTTTAAATTAAATAGGTGTTCTGATAAAATTGAGTTAAGGATTCAACTTTAGTAGTCACTATTAATTTAAACGGATTCTATTCCTAATTAAATATGATATTAATAATAATATATAAATACATAGTAATCCCTCGCATACTGCAGGAATTACATTCCCCAGAAAAGCTGCAATCGGTGAAACTTATTATCATTTCTAATAGTTTTTTAACATAAGAAGATATATACTTATTACATTTATAACTTCATCATCATCATTCAGCCGAAAGACGTCCACTACTGGACATAGGCCTCCCCCAAGCCATGTTGGGGGGGGTTCGCCATAATCGCCATGCTTGGCAGGCAGGTTGGCAATCACAGTATGGTTGTTAAAATACTCAGAGAATGCTGCTGTCCATCCTCTAGTAAAGCCCTTAGTCGCCTTTTAACTTCATGTTGAATTAAAAAGATATTTTTTGAAATAGATGAATAGGAAGGCAATTACTACCTAAACAATGAGTAATAATAGGTATGATTCATACATATTTAACTCATTTAACAAAAAATTCAAATATCCTATGAATTAGGAGAATAATGAGATTAGGGGACTTGGTCTAACACAAATAGTATAGAATTATATGAATGCATCTACATCCTAAAGCCTAGTCAAAAGAAAGAGCAAAAAATTTTTATACTATTGATAACACAAGTTGTTTTGTTGTCACCCACTTATGTTGGAAAAGATATTACAGTTGTGTAGAGTTCTATTGTACATTAAAAGCAAAATACGGCCTAAATTAAGTGAATATCATGCAACTACCTCAAATTATAAACTCAATGACAAAGTGAGGAATACCATCAATAAGATCCATAGATGTTGCTCAATTTAGATTTTGTACCAGCAGTTTTGAAGGATTTTTATATTATACATGTATTATACAGATAATTTTAATCTTGTAGAGCTGAAAATTCCATTTTAAATGAACAACGGAGTGTCAAATAGCTTACAAAACTTTAAAAAAGGATACTTTCCATTGCGGATGACGACATTTCGTTCCCCAGTTTGACGGCTTCTAAAAAACTTTTAACACAAAAACAATATAGGCTCTAGGACCTATCAGATTAGCACTAGGCACAGCCTAAAATAATAATTACGAAATTATTAAGAAGTTGCAATTAACTATTTGCCCGATGACTCACAATCAGTCGTCAAAACAATTTTTGCTTATCTTTAGCTGTCAAAAATAGTGAAGTGCTCGCAATTGTTGCATTAATATCGATTTGAATTTATTGGAAATGGCGCAACATTAGTAATTAAAAGTGAAAATGAAGTAGCTTATAATTTTACAAGGTGTAAAATGTAACAAAATGGTTAATTTTCTGGTTACAGAGGATAATTTGTGTCAAAATACTCAGATAGAACCATTTTGCAAGAATTTGGGGGATGATATTCTCACATAGTTCATCGAAGAAACGCATGAATTGTCGATGGTTTAGAATTTCTATAGGTTGGTACACCAGTTTATAACAACAAAATGTCAAAATAAAATGAATTGAATTGAATGAGTGAAAAGTGTTCGCTACTGGATTTTATTTGGAAGTGAGAGAATCCGAGAGCGTTAAAAAATCTTTAATATTTGTAGAAATCCTTTAAGAAAATAATTTAGAAACACCTATATTTAAATTGTAGTGCTCGTTGTCATTAAGTTTTAATATTATTTTCGATTTTTGATTAGTTTGTGACAAAAGCAGAAATTCCAAACATAGTATCGGATAGGTAGAGGACATTCGCTGGGCGTAAAA
Organism: Amphipyra tragopoginis; assembly: GCA_905220435.1. Taxonomy (NCBI): domain Eukaryota; kingdom Metazoa; phylum Arthropoda; class Insecta; order Lepidoptera; family Noctuidae; genus Amphipyra; species Amphipyra tragopoginis. Next base: position 4,391,789 of record HG991997.1, on the reverse strand, counting down.
AGAAAATGGCGTGTGCTACTCTCAAAAGAAATTTGGACTGGGAGTCCATGGCGCAAATGCCTGCTAAAAGGCGGAGGTGCTCACCATTTGCAGCCAGTTCTAGCACAAGTCCTGGAATAAAAGTTTCTGAGAGTAAACCATCGTCATTTGGAGAATCCGTTATTGCACCTGTGAAACTGACCCCAGGTTTGTTTATTTTTTTATTACGGCTTCTGAAACGCAATGGAGCGTTGCTAGATTTTATAGTTTTTTAATACTGAGTACAAGATGATTTGTATAATTAATCAGCTGTATTATCTAACGCCATTGTTTCCACTACATCATGAATATTTTTATCGCGTTAGAGCGAGATGAGTGATGCATGAAGACCGTTGCGTGGATTTTTTCATGTCCTTTTGTTGGTTTTTGTGTTCGATTCTCAGCTCCGAAGTCTTTGTGGTGTAAAATTGTAGGTCGGTTTTTGCTGAAACCCGACTTTTTTGGCCATTTCATGCAGTTCCTCTCACTCTAATACTGCATACTCAGCCGAAATATGGATAATGCACGCAGCAGACTACTTTTCTACGTTTCAGCAAATTATTAATTAACTGGATGACTGGACACATTCAAACAAAGCAATTAAATGCTTATGAGAGCCATTTTATTTATTAGTTGACAATAATTATTGCATATTCATTTAAAAACATATTGTTGGATTCAGTAATTCACATTTTAATAGGTATAGTTACGATACTTATCTTGAACACATAAATTTCAGTATGAAGGTTATACTGAAGGTAAAAGTGTTAAACAATATAAATAATGACAGAATGTGCATAAATAACGAACAGCTGGTGTTTGTTTTGCTAATGAAAAAAAAAACTGTATTAGAATTTTATGGCAATATTGTCAAGATATCTCTATGCCAAGTCACTGACTCGAAACTAACATATTGATCATAATAATAAATATCAATGTATGAAATTTTCCGATTTTTAGTCATTAATACCATCTGCTACATTTGTCATGGATTCATAAAATGCAGACACCTACAGTCACACACCCACACTGTAGTACAGTGTGGGTGTGTGTAAATCAAACTTGTGCAATACTAAAGTGCAACATAAATTATAGTTTTCTTGACAACAAAGAAAGAAAAACCTTCAAACACTATTTCCCAAAAGAACAATTTAGATTTAAATGTATGATTTATTAAATCTGAAATATGCATTGTAATTATTGATAAGGTATTGACAAAAACAACTACCAACAAGTATAATCACCAAGGTCGCATATATTTGTAATGGGTTTTAGGCAACAGAACTTATGAGAGTGAGAGGGAAAAGGAATAAGAGATTGGAACATTTAAAGAAAGACAGTAGTGGTGTCAAAGAAGGAAACCAATATAAAATCTCTGGTATTTTTTCTGGAAACCTCTATTGCACAATTATATCAAAAACACTATTAATAAATTAAGTGAAAAAAATCATCATCAACTTGCATTCTGTTTTAAAGGTCATGTTATTGGTAAACAAAATATGTATGTATGAACATTATTTATTTAACATTTATCATAAATGAGTTTCTTTAACCTTTTTCCATTATAAAGTAAGGCTATATGTAGGTATACAGACAATAACCAATAGGTATGAGTTTTGCTATGCCTTGCAACACCCTTACAGGGTCTATGTATGTTTGAGATAACTATTCTATAAGTTCTCTGTAAACTACATTGTGCAATAAATAATACACAATTTTATTTATTTAAACAAAAAAACTATCATTACAGGTATCAACCTGTAATTATAGTTTTATGGGAGATTGAAATACTTTATAAACTATGAATTAACATAATGCAATAATACGGTCTCTTAATACACATAACATAATAATATACCAGTTACTATACCTCCTACAGTTCCTAGCCTGCGTTAGTTCATGTAGCTGTAATTGTGCGCATAACGCTTGTCATCTGAACATAGCCTTATAAATTATGAAGCAAATTTAAAAAAAAAACTTGCTTAGTAATCATAAAACATGAAAAAGGTTTTTGTACAGTTCAGCTCTCAATACATTTAACCTTTTTTTATATGAGTACTTGTACTAAACATTTCTACCTGAACCTGCATATTTCACTGTTATTAGACATAATTCAGCTGTCATAAAAAGTAATTGAATAGTTTTTGTTGAAGATGTTATTTTTTTTACGAGGCTTCAGCCACTCTGGGTGTCTATGCCAGCCCCATGGGAGAATGCAAATTAAAAGTATACAGATTTAATTTTTAAACATTATTTATCCTTCATTCAATTTTCTTTCACTCATACACATTCTCACAAAACCTAATATCCGCCTACATGTTCATGACATTGGTTGGGATAAAAATATATTAAGAACCCATTATGAAGATTAAGGTCAGATATTAACTGAGATCTCAGGTTGCGATACTGATGAAGATGTTATAGATTTTACTTTGCATCTCTCTGTAAATTCATGGCTCATCTTCCATGTGAAGAAGGCATATGGAGGACACAGGTCCAATGCGCAGAGGCCCCTTTGAGAACTTTAATCTAAAATGGGGTGGGAAACCAACCAGGGACTATCCACGGCTGCACTGTTGGAGTACAGTCATGGAACTTCCCAGGTGGGTGCAAGACTATTATAAAATGTGGTGAAAAATATGTGGTCTATGGGAGGGGGTGTTAAGTGGACTGGATAACTTCTATTGCCGGAAGAAACCGGCGTCTGCCTTTCAAGCTTAAATTTGAAATACATTGGCTTGCCAGCTCACTAGCTGGCCCCCCTGAAAAGCCGCCAGTACATAGGCGATTACTTTGTGTTATTGTTATCATTCTCTTTCCTTTGTTATACTGCATGAATGATTAGTCGTTTTACATCCAAAAACTATGAATTCTGTTCATCATTTTGTACAACTTTTACTATGGGACAAGTAAATTTATAAAAAAAATAACAGTAAAAACAGCTGTTCCATTCAAGTAATCAAAATGTATGGAAAAGCTGTTTTTTTTTTCACGAATTCATTGTTTGTCCCACAGTAAAAGTTATGATGCACTTCATGGTTTTTGAATGTAAACCGACTAAACAGTCATACTGTATTTTTTTAAACCTTTTATTTTCTACTGAGACTTCATACCTATTTAAAATCACAACATTATTTGTCATTATAATGTAGATCCAATAAAATGGAATTGAATAGTATAATACTTTTTCAGTACCTAAATGTTTACCCAGTTATCTAGACACATTTATTTTCTTACTTTTAATTTATTGAAACAATACTCTTTTATTTTCTACCTGAGCTATTCAGCTTTATTTTCATAGTGATTGGTCATGATTTGGTTTCAATAAAGTTGAAAAGTTTTTCAGTAAATGCTTACCTAATATTGATTTAAGTTACTGTTATTTCGTTGTCTTTATTAGAGTAATAATAGTCTTAAACTATTATTTATGTTTATGGATATTGTATGGATGCAAGAAAAACTTCCTTGAAAGGAAAGGATTAAGAAAAATAATTAAGTGCATTTTATTTTGAGCAACGATTATGCCTTTACGACAGCTAAGAAATCGCGTCGGCAAAGTCCGAAACACCGATTACTTCCGAACTGCGACTTGATCACGAATGTTTACTATTACTAGTACTGCAGCGACTGTCATTGGTTGTTCGATGATATTGATGTAACTTATTAGTTGAGTTGTACTGTATTTGAACAGAGGCACGTGTGGTCCTCAAAGAGGAAAGATATTATGTAGAGTAGTAATGAGGAGATGCTCTTTTTAGAGGGCACACTGCAAAACAATACTCCTAACGTATTTGCTTATAGTGGAAAGCACTGAAAAACTGCCTTATTTCTCTAATGGACGCAAGCGCAATTGCTGAGCGTGAGGACCTGGGTTCGATCGGTTGGCCAAAGTGTTATTAGATCTTTCCGTGTGGAATTTCTCAGTAGCAGTCCAGAGGCAGGATTTATGCCCGGTTCATGGCAATAGGTTCGCCCCTATTACATGGGACTTAAACATAGAGCCGAAAGGAGGGTGTACACACACATACACCTCTGTCCAAAGAATACAGGCGTGATGTTATGTTAAAATAACGTACAAACAAAAATAACCCCTGTACCTGTATTGATAAAGATATACTTAACTGCTTTTGGCGTCATATATTAGTCAACAAAAACATTAAGATTCCCTAATCTTATCACAGTGTCCAACCCTTTCTGAAAGGCTGATCAACGCTAACATTAACCAATCATTCGGCAAATGGGCTCGTACAATACGGCCGACGTATCTTGGCAAGTCTGAAGTTAGCTGATTAGCTGCGCAGTAGACAATTTTGAGGACCTACTCCCTAAGTCCGTCAACGAAGTTAGTTGTCTGTCCGAAAGTAGCCCGAAACGTAGGAGTGAACAAAACAAGTGTAAACTTCAACTTTTCGGATGGGCAGAATCACATCTGTAGTAGGGACAACTGTCAAATCGTGTTGTCATTCATTCTTAGTTCAGGCCCCGAAATAATCATATATGTCCGTAGGTGATAGGGAATACGAAACGCTCGAAACTAAAGCCGAAACCACGGACTTCGTGCTTAGAGAGTAGACCCCCTGGTTAGACTGGAAGCTGACCCCAACGGAAAAGGCTAGGCAGGCAGCTGTCAAATCTCATGACAAGTGATACAATACTCTTTAATGTACACAAAATAAACAAGAAACATTACTATAAAAATAGATATGTACAGTCAGCTGCACTCCCCTCAAGAACAGACTTGGGGTCGTCCATGAATCACGAGATGTTTTTAGCAACTTTTTAACCCCCCCCCCTCTGTGATACGTGGCGAGGTTTTAGACTTACCTTATGTCCAGACAGACATTAAGGTTGCAAGTCAACGAAAAAATAAAAATACTTGTGATATCTCATGATCTTTTCCGATCTCCTCCTCCCCCCCTCCCCTCATTCGAGCCATGTGATTAATGGACGATCCCCTTGTTCGTGAGAGGGGTAACCAGTTGGTGCAGGTGACTGTTCATTGGGCGGTCTTATCGCACTAGGCGGTTTCTTCCAGACAACCTTTGGGTAGTGTGATGTGATTGGATGTTAGTATTTTGATCGACCAATCACATTCGTTGACATGAGATTTGACAACAGATTAAAAATTGATTAGCTTTAGTTAGCATTGCATACATAAACTATTCAGTATGGCATTCAAACCATTTCTTCACACAAGCACTCATTGTCATTACAAGAAGCCATTAATTTTGACAACTTGTTTAGTTGACGTATCCAAGTTTAGCCACTTTACATTCCTGTCATAGTTAGTTTATAATGATAACTATTTTGGCAAGAGAACACTATGCTATTATTTTAATCTGTATTTGCAAGTCTTTATTAACCTATTCTTACTGCACTTTGAGTATGCAGCAAAAAATAATGTGTGTATTTAAAACTTGCAATTCAACCGAGTGACGGGAGTTGGCAACTAGCCACTATTAGTGTCATTTTATCAAATTTTAACCACTGCTTTTACGAGAAAATAATAATAATACATCCAACACACCCTGGACAGTCAGCCCCGCTACCAACCTTGCTGACTGGCTAATCTTTTCACCACAGCATGAGCTATTCTTATTTCTTCTCGTGTGCCAGATTTTAAAAAGTATTTTAGCACTAAACAAATTGAGGATCAAATTCAACTCAGCCTATCACGGTCCGCTGTTGGATATAGGCCTCCCAAATTCGCCCCAGGCGGCCTCAGCCTTCAGCATACAGTCCACCCCAGCTACCTTCAGGTCGCCAGTTTATTGATTTAAAACACATGCTTAACACATTGAGGATAAGAGTCTGCCCACGCTTACCCCACGGGATCGGCTTAGGCCGGTTGGAAAAAGCTTGTATGTCTACGGGTATAAGAGTGTAACCAACGTCGTTCGCCTCGGCTAGGCGCGGCCTAAGCCGATAAGTGTGGGGATACCCTAAAAGTGAATATATGTAGCTAGTAATTTCACCCCTAACTTCCAAAATCCTCTTCAATCCCCAGAACGCATGGCACAAGAGATATGTGACGAGATCAAGCGCCTACAGCGTCGTCGTCAACTGCGGCTGACGAACGCAGCGGCGTCCTGCTCCTCATCCAGCGGCTCTGAAGGCGACTGCTCGCCGCCGCATCGCTCCACACACAACACGCAGAAGGTGCATCACCGTGCCCTCTTCACTTTCAAACAGGTAAGTTTAGTGCAATACTCCTACGAGATATGCTAGTTTAGTCGTCAACTGCGACTTACGGAAGAAACAGCGTCTTCTTCTGAAAGCATACCTTGCATTGGTAGGCCTTTACTTCTGATTTTACCCCATATCAATTTCTTTATTACTCTACACGTATGTAGGGTGAAAAGTAAATTGTAATATTCTCGCCCCTGTAATCCCCGAACGTGTAAGCGAGAGGTGTTCTCCTATAACAGGAGTCTATTCACCCATGTTTCGCCTCTTGTATTAAGTCCTATGTAAATAGGTGGCGAACCTATCTATTGCCATTTTTCGGCCACAATTATGATGGCAGGTACACGACTCGCTTACCCGACGACGGAAAGCAATAATTGTATTCTTAATCCCCAACTGAAAAACTCTACACTGCTTAGTTTTACCCGTTTCGCTTCTTATAACGCCCCTTTTTACCCATCTTTCTACAGTTTTACATTATATTATCCTTGTCTCTTTATCGTGAAACGTTTTTTCTTTCACATTAGCTATAAATTACGTCCGTTATTTAATGTGGGTACAGGTAAATGGCAAAACTCTTAAAAGCTCGTAAATATTGATTAATAACGCAAATAAAGAAAGTAAATTTTTACAGTTTAATAGCAATTTTCAATTACAATGGACATTGTGTATGGCTTCGTAACTGGTATTTACAACCCTTTCGTGAGTGGGTAATTAATTTTCTTTTATATTTCGTCTAAACTAAAATACCCACGTCACACCGTATTCGTTAACTTTTATATTGCATCTCTGCAGAACTTGCTAAAGGGCCGCTATATTTAGACTCAGTTGCACCAACTAACTTTAACCGATAACTTTTGCCATATTTATGTCAAAGTACTGATTTGACAGAAATTTTGGAATGGAATTTGGAATTTTGGAATGAATATGAAATGGAATCTACTACCAGGGCTGTCTCAGGGGTTATCTGGCGCCTCCTAGCCCGTTCAGCATGCACCCACCTATCAGCGCTGAATAAAATAATTTCTCGCCTTGCCCTGGTATACCACCTTGGCGCCCCTTATGACGGGCGCCCGGATGCCCCGCACCCCTTGCACCTCCGGGTTGGGACGGTTGTCTACTAGCAATTATTATTGCGCAACTTACTCTACTCCATTGCTCGCTTAGTTCGTAAAACATGCCAAAGATGACTTGCTGACTCGGTTGTAAGTCAGCTTGCGCAATTACACTTTGGGTTTGGCGCTTTTTAGTTTAATCACACATGACGTGTGCCTCAAGCTTCCATTATGTTGCCATACTTGCTAGGCTTAGACCAACATTCTATTATCGCGATAGCCCAAATAAATACAAGAAAAGTAGATAGTAGACAAACACATTGGATCTACACTTGGGAGCAAATAAATCGATCCACTCCTTTTTTTCTTGTGTCCTGGTTATTTTAGTTTTGATTTCATTAATTATTTAATTCTATAAAATGTGTCATTTGAATGTTTATTAAATAATCTTTAAAATCAGGGTAAATTATTGAATGATAATTTATTGGTTCATAAATAAAAACAGTAATTTTGATAGAAAATTGGGTAAGGTTAAAAACAGTCCAGAAAAAACAGCTAAAAACAAAAATATTGTAACAATCACACTACATTATGGGTATAATTAACAAAAACCCCCAATTTAACCTTTTCTTATTGGTGAGCAATCAAATGTCTTAAGCAAATTAAATGCGATAATTTTATTCTACCCTTTAATTACTAATTTAAAATGAAAAATTCACAAAAAACTACCCTCATTGTAAAGGTTATCAAATAACCTTTTAGGCGATAATATATTTTTCTTTCAACTACGTAGTAATGTTATCATTAATCGCTACAAAACCGATCACAAAATACCTATTTTCTGCTTAGAAGCAAAACAGTGCAGAAATGTTGTATGAAATCTCATTACTGCACTGCAAACAGTGCAGAAATTTCATTACTGCACTGTTTTTCATTAATGTAGTTTTTTATTTTTTATTTAGATATAAATTTACCACAGAGGTTTAATGTCTCCCGTTAAGTTTAATATTAAATGTATGCATTCTTATGCATTAGATCAAAAAGATATTGGCTGAAAATAAAAATCGGCTGAATAAAACAGAAATGGTGAAAAAAAAAACAAATGGCGCGCATTTTGTACCATTGTAAAACTTTGATACTTCTTATAAAACAAGAAAAGTTTAAAAAAATGGAAATAGATAGCGATATGAATTCAAGTCCAGAAAGTATAAAAACAGCTGCAATTGAAATTGTTAATAACCTTTTGCCGCAAAAGTCGCAGGATAACCTTGTTTTCATTAACTTGAGTATTTATTTTGAGTAGGTATATTAATTTTATCACGGTAGGTAAATTGGTAGTTGAAAGAAAAGTAGATTACGCACCTCGCTGAAGTGAGTGATTAATGCACTCGTGCTAATTTAGTGCCCTCGCTTGCGCTCGGGCACCAACATAACACTCGTGCATTAATGACTCACTTTGCGCTCGGTGCAACAATCTACTATAGAATTGATCTGTTCCATAATAACAAGAATCGAAGATACTTGGGCTGACGCGATACACTTGGGAGCAAATAAATCGAGCCACTTCTATTTTTCACGTATAATGGACTATTTTTCGCGTATAATATAATAGAATAACCATTATACGTGAAAAGAAGAAGAATTATACGTGAGAATAAGATTCAGGATCAAATAAAAGTAAATAACTTTGTTAGATTTAAATAAATTAAATTAATGATTTTACATTTCAATAAGTATACCGCTTCCGTATGTACCCTTAAATTTTTTATGGTGAATTAAAAATGTTCGTGTAGAAGTGGCTCGATTTATTTGCTCCCAAGTGTATATTGCGTCAGCCCATATCTTCGACGAAAGCCGATTGTAATAGTAACAACAAATGATACTGATGTGGACATAATCAACCCTTTACTGTCACACTTCTGTTTCACGGGTCTCTTCTCAGAATAAGAAGGCCTTAGTCCACCAAGCAGGCCTGGGGGTCTACTACCTAAGCACGAAGTCCTTGGTTTCGACCTTAGTTACGAGCGTTCCCTACTCCCTACCACCTACGGACATACGATTATTTCGGGGCCCGAACTAAGAATGAATGACAACACGATTTGACAGTTGTCCTACTACCGATGTGTTTTTGTCCGTCCGAAAAGTTGAACTTGACACTTGTTTTGTTCACTCCTACGTTTCGGGCTACTCTCGGACCAGCGACTAACTCCGTTGACGGACTTAGGGAGTAGGCCCCCTGGCGCAGGTTAGCGGATTACACACCATCAAAGACTTTATGGAGCCCTGTCAGCTGTACAGGTTTCCTCCCAATGTGTTTCATTTACTGTTAGTGATGATAATCAAATGCTGATGTGAACGGCTCCGACGCTTAATACCAGAATCGCTAAATACCAGATTCGCAAATTACCAGACTCGCGAAACACCGGATTTGCCATATACCAGATACGCAAAATACCAGAAACGCAAAATAACAGATTTTGTACAGCTGAAAACAAATTCTTAATTGAAAAAATAAATAAAGTAAAGACTAAAGTATAAAATTCAGAATCACTAATATGCTTATAATCTTCTTATATATAAAAATGAATCGCAAAATGTGTTGGTAAGCGCATAACTCAACAACGCCTGGACCAATTTCCCTATTTTTTTTTTGTTTTGTTCGTAATTGTCAGGAGAAGGTTCTTATGAAAAAAAATTTTGATAAAAAAAAAAAAAAAAAAATATCGGTAGGTAGTAGGTAGGTAGTAGGTAGGTAGTAGGTAGGTAGTAGGTAGGTAGTAGGTAGGTAGTAGGTAGGTAGTAGGTAGGTAGTAGGTAGGTAGTAGGTAGGTAGTAGGTAGGTAGTAGGTAGGTAGTAGGTAGGTAGTAGGTAGGTAGTAGGTAGGTAGTAGGTAGGTAGTAGGTAGGTAGTAGGTAGGTAGTAGGTAGGTAGTAGGTAGGTAGTAGGTAGGTAGTAGGTAGGTAGTAGGTAGGTAGTAGGTAGGTAGTAGGTAGGTAGTAGGTAGGTAGTAGGTAGGTAGTAGGTAGGTAGTAGGTAGGTAGTAGGTAGGTAGTAGGTAGGTAGTAGGTAGGTAGTAGGTAGGTAGTAGGTAGGTAGTAGGTAGGTAGTAGGTAGGTAGTAGGTAGGTAGTAGGTAGGTAGTAGGTAGGTAGTAGGTAGGTAGTAGGTAGGTAGTAGGTAGGTAGTAGGTAGGTAGTAGGTAGGTAGTAGGTAGGTAGTAGGTAGGTAGTAGGTAGGTAGTAGGTAGGTAGTAGGTAGGTAGTAGGTAGGTAGTAGGTAGGTAGTAAGTAGGTAGTAGGTAGGTAGTAGGTAAGTAGTAAGTAGGAAAAAGTGCATTGCAACGCATGCGGGTACAGCTAGTATAATATATAAATATATTATATTAATGATTCTGAGTTTTATACTTTAGTCTTTACTTTAGTTAATATTATTATTTTTTGATTAAAAATTGTTTTCATCTGTACAAATTCTGTAATTTTAAACCTTATTTATACGCTTTAGAACTCATTATTACCGTACTGCGGGATGCTTTGGCATGCTGCGGCACGACGAAGCATCCCGCGGTATGCTAAGCAAATACAAGTGCTAAAGTAATTAAAATAAGGTTTAAAATTATTTGAATTTAATCAATTCTTTGCCATGCCCGCCCGCCAGAGGGCGCAGGCCCTTAATTTGCGTTTCTAGTATTTTGCAGAACATCATCATCTCTTATATCAAAGCAAAAGTGGCCAGTGCAGTTTATAGTGACCTTTTTTGTATAGCGATCTCATTTATGTATCGAAGAAATAGTTACTAATATAGGATATTCTATAAACATAACTCAATTGTTTAGGACTGTACTTTTGGTATTTTGCGTTTCTGGTATTTTGCATATCTGGTATATGTCGAATCTGGTGTTTTGCGAGTCTGGTAATTTGCGAATCTGGTATTTAGCGATTCTGGTATTAAGCGTCGGAGCCATGTGAACTTGTCTAAACTATATCTTTAATGTGACGTCACCAGGTGCGCATGATCTGTGAGCGGATGCTCCGCGAGCAGGAGGTGGCTCTTCGCTCGGAGTACGAGTCCGCGCTCAGCACCAAGCTCGCCGAACAGTACGAGGCCTTCGTGCGGTTCAATCTTGACCAGGTAGTATTTTTATAACTGTGCACTTGCAACCCAAAATTCACCCGCCCGTTTACTTCCTCACTTCCGCCGACGCCTACCAAGTACGGCTTCCAATGTTTCCATTGCCACCATGGTAATATTTTAACGTTGATAGTTGCACATTTACAAGAATCAGATTAAATGTCTTTGTTATTATATCTCTACCGTTATACAACTTTTTGTAATTGATGCGTCAATCTACATTTTCTCATGAGTACAGTTTACAGACAATCTAACATGCAAACACACCCAAGCTCAAACAAATATCTGTAGGACATTAAATACAATATAGATAAAGCCATCAATGCAAAAAATAAACACAAAGATGTCACAGCCTTTTTTGACCTAGAGCCGTTGTTAAATTACTTCTCCTATTTGTGCCGCCTTAGTCTTATTTATTTATTTAAATTAATATTGAAGACTTACAGCTAAAAAAAACAGACTAGTACCAGTAAATCAGACCGACAGCTAATTACAAGTCTTCACTTATAAATAACAGAACAATAACTACATATTCTATGGACATTATAGCCTACACGAACAAAATAATATTAAAAAGCTTAACAAAAAAAAAACTGATAACCCTCTGGGAAAGGCGTTACCTCACCATGAGATTAACGTAAAACCGGAGGGAACATTAGACTAGCTTTCTACAACCCCATCATATAATAAAAAATGTATCATGAGGTCTACTGAAAAGCTTACAAACCGCAGGGCAGCTTGTGGCGAGCTGTTGGTGAGTGGCGACACTGCGTACCTTATTGCCTCAGAGAGTCGGTCAGGGCCTCGTCTCCAGTTTGCCTTTATTGGCTGGCTGGAGTGGAACCCCAAGAGTGCCCGCAGGATTCTCAACTCTGTCTTGCCTTTATCGGCCGGCCAGAGGGGGGCCGCCAGAGCTATATGCTCGGGGGTGGAAGTGTCTAAAGGCGTAATAGCGGGGAAACCCACTCCGGGTCTTTTAGACCCGCGACGGCGAAACCGGGGCCACACCTCTCTACACCTCTAGCCGCTCACACGTCTGTTGCCCCCTTCGCCTATGTACTGGCGGCTTTTCAGGGGGCCCAGCTAGTGAGCTGGCGAGTCACCGTCTGCCAACAGGTTTCAATTTTAAATGTTGAAAGGCAGACGCCGTTTTCTTCCGGCAATAGAAGTTAAGTAGTCCATTTAACACCCCATCCCATAGACCAGTTTTATTTTACCATATTTCACAATAGTTTTGCACCCACCTGGGACGGTCCATGACTGTACTCCAATAGTGCAGCTGTGGTTAGTCCCCGGTTGATGCCCCACCCCATTTTAGATTAAAGTTCTCAAAGGGGCCTCTGCGCGTTGGACCTGTGTCCCCGTGTATGCCTTCCAAAGGACCGGACGTCTTCCGCAAGGAAGATGAGCCGTGAACTGAAAGAAAAAACTGAAAAAGGACAAAAAAGATTTTTTTTTTTTGCTCACACTTCTTGCTTAACCACTTTCATAAACCTAATAATAAAATTAAACTAGATGAAAAAGTTTCGGCTTAAACTCTTCCTGGCTGAGGACACACTAGTTACGAATGGATCGATATCATGCTGTTTACATAATTTATTAAGATTTCTGCTTGCACGCACTATGTACGAATTTTTACTATCTTATTCATCAACTATTAATAATTGTAGTTTAAAAACAGTTAATTACTTATTGGGTTATAAACGTATACATGCAAAATGATGTTAAGACATGCCTAAAAGCATAAAGAACTTGCTTTAGAAACGAATTATCATTTTTCCTCAATACTGACTACTCCACAAAAAATCACTAACACTTGAAAAAAGGATGATTGGTACAAAAAAAGTATACAAAACATAAGTTGATTTCATCACACACGCTCGTCTACTAGACAAAAAAAAAGATAAACAAGATTACAGCACACATGCGATTAACTCCATTGGACGACCAAAAAGTCTGAGACGTTGAGTTTTTATCTACGCGCCCGTTATTATGAACAAAATCGGTGACAAGACATGAACCAATTAAATTGCGATCTATGGCGAAAAACAGTTTCAAGCGCAACCAGGGGCCTAATTCTCCTAAAATAAATTGTTGTCAAACGCAATCGAGCCACAACCGTCAGTCAGTTTTTGTTTTCGAAAACTTTCAAAATGATTGATTTTGTTTTTTGTGTCAAACAATTTGATAGCTTTTGAAATTGAGAACTGTCTGAATGAACGGTTCGGCCTTGGTTCGGTTGTGATTTATCAAGATTTATTTTAGGAGAATTAGGCCCCAGTTCAATACCACTATCAACCAATTATGAGCAGGCGGGCAACAGATCGCTTTGGTCTACATAAGCGCTTAAACAAAACTGATTTTAGCGCATAGTTTGAACAAAACAAACTTAAACTAAAGATTTTATTTCATGTTTCCACATTCCTAACCGATATCGGTATCGAAGCCCGATAGAGGCCCGATAACGAAAATATTGAGTGGGAAACATGTTGTTGAAACGTCTATTCAACAAAAAATGAAGTTAACACGTGAACATTTGTGTGGCAGGTGCAGCGCCGACCCCCGCCCGCGACCTGCATGCCCCTGGGTATGGACGCCGAACACCACATGCATCAGGACCTTGTCCCCAGCTGTGAGTTTAATGATACTTACCTTTTTTTTATACAGACAGTGACAAGAACTAAATGTTTCATGTTTATTATATTTTTTTCATCGTTTTTGTCGTACTAAAAACCTAAAATACACATATCTTGTTCAAGACCAACTTGGCAGTAACTTGTTGCAATGAATTGCTTGCATTTATGACTCGCAAGTTAATATAGAAAAACGTTGGGAATACTATATTCACATTAACAATGAACTCTCAACTTCTATACTCCATTTATTATAACTTTAGACAAATAATAACCATTTTGGGCTAGGAAATGAATAGAAATAAGCAACATGCTTGCTTCTAGCAGGGATTCGATATAGTATTATGCTTTTATGAACCTTAAAGGCGCGATTCCATTAAGGCCCATTTACATGATGCAAGTTTCTTGCCTGTTGCATACAATTAAATTGAAGCAATAAATGACTTGCATGGTCTAAACAACACGTAACATTCTTGATCTGTTATACAAGTTTTGTTTCAAAACTTTTCTTCGTGTAAACAGCACATACAATTATTTCTTAAGCAATTCTTGTATTCAACTGGATTCTCTCTTCATTTGCAAACATGAGTGCAGTGAGTGAGGGTGTGTTAATCGTTGCTGCTCTTCTGAGGCAAGATAATAATATATTGAGAAAACGTCGAAAAAAAGGTGTTGGATGAAAAAATGGATGGCAAGAAGAGAGGTTCTCGGAGCATCTAACAATCTTTGTGTAGAGCTACAAACAGAAAACGAAGATGACTTTAAAGAAATGTTTCGTGTGAACAGAGCCCAGTTTTATTATTTGTTAGATAAAGTTGGTTCTTCGATACAAAAGCAAAATACACCAATGCGTAATGCTATTCCTGCTCGAACACTTTTTGACTCATACTTATTTCTTAATAAACACAGGAGCTTCTAAAACGTTCAAAACTTGAATGAAAAATTCGCAAACGCAAATACGTGCAATTCTTGAAGCAACCCGCAAATAAATGGTACACGCACATACAAGTCTGTGTTTAGACAAGTCAAAACTTGTAAGCAATAATCTCCTGAACATAATTGTATTGGTGTAAACAAAAGACATTTGCAATTATTTCTTGTCAAGACTTGCATTCAATAATTGCATTCAATTTCTTTTACTATATCCGCGTGTAAACAGTTGCATACAATTCTTGAAGGTCAATTATTGCGCCTAATTTATTGCATTCAATTATTGCTCTTGTATGTACAAGAAAATTGCATCATGTAAATGGGCCTTTAGGCAAGTCTTGCATGCAAGTATGACATCACATCGTACAAGTTGCTTACATTGGAAATAAGTTTTCGAGAGTGTGCAAATTGCTTGCAGTTTTTACATGCATACAAGTGGAGATGTTCAACAATTGAGTTGAACATCATGGGTGACAATCACTCGTTCGCAATTCGAAAAGTGCAACTAACGTTTGTGCGTTCAATTTGCACGTCACTTGAATAAAAAATGTACAAGTTCAAACTACCTCATACAAGTTGTAGCTTGTATGCAGGTTTGTTCAAGTTGTATGCAATTTGCAACTTGCATGCAAGAAACTTGCCTAATGGAATCGCGCCTTAACAGTCAATCAAGGTGAGCTGACACTCGATTTGAAGAAATGGTTCTAAAAATATTCGTGCCTTGGTGGGCTACTTTTGTCTAATGTTATATGAAATCTATCAGTGTGTCATCATGTTGTGAAATTCCTTATTCATATTGACACAATTCATAAATGCTCATATGACAATAATTTATTAGGTTCTAACAGTACTTTTTTCTATTTTCAGACCTGTCCTAATGACAACAGAGTCGGCTATGCGGTATAATACTGCAACTATATCAAGACAAACATATTTTGGTATATGTGAATATTATATGCGGAAGTAAAACGTATCCTAATGAATCAAGACATTGTGATTGCTAGTGGAGTTTGACGCTGGCTAATATTGCGACACATTTTCATTTAAACAGTACAGTATTATTGTACATTGATAAAATACAGTTTTTCCCACCACAATTTATTTTATATTCAGTTCAAAGTTAATGTCCAATAGCCTTAGACTTCGCAATATTGCCCGCGTGAAACTCCAAAGTTTAGTTCATGCCACATACACATAATTAGCTTTTAATGCTTTAGGTAAGGTACGCTGGATAATTGTGTTCATAGACTGAGGATGACGAAGCCAAGATGAACGACTTACAGCCAGACACAACACTATATAGATCTGGCCAAGTCTTCGTATTTAAAAACGGGTTTGTTAACAGAATTATGTCTTAAACAGATACGAAAGCCAAGTATACACTTGTATTTTGTATATTTTCTAAAGTAACGTTACGGAAGTTGTAGTAACTTGTAATCTACACGAATAATAAAATTCACGCAGAGTGCCTCTTAATCATTGTCCTCGAAATTGCGAATTAGTTAGCCATAATTATTTTTGATTGATGATTATTTTTACTGTACTTTTCTTAGTGTTGTCGAATTATAGTTGTAGTTCGTAAATTATATTTAATTTGATTGTATGTATAGGGCGCGGCGATGGCCCGCCTCTAGCTCTTATGAGAGATGGCCTCTTGTATCAGACAGTTCGGGATACCTTTAGTACTCTTTATAAAATGTATTCTTATCTATAACGGCAATCTCTAGCCAATATTTAACTACTACTGAACTTATTTCCTCGAAATTAACTCACTGATACATGGCTTATTAGAGAATGATTAATTAGCTTTATTTAAATTTTTAAGTTATTTTTTTTTCTCAATAATGTATTTTGATACTGCGTCGTTGTCGACGAATACTGTAACCGAGAGATGCACTCGACGAAACATTATTGGGTTTGTTTTATAATAACTGTTTAGTTAGTAACTTTTTATTGAATACAAAAAACGATATTTGTTACCAAGCATTATTCAATAAAAAAAATAGGTTAGGACTTTTTTTTAAATTGTATTATGTATCAGCTCTTTATTGTAGGTTATTGGCGATTAAGAACTGAAAATAAATTAGCTAAACACCCATTATCGGAATTTTATTTCTTTCCTTAAATTCGCATTGTCACGATAGGCCTAAGTGCAAACACAACCAAGTGTACACTTATATGTAAGCAGAAATCTATGGTCATATCTTCTGGAGCAGGTTCATTTTCATTTCCTCTCCACGGCCCATATGTGGGACAGTATGCTATGATGAGATGAAGTTGTTTCGATCGATTCTTCATTTCTTTGGACCAATTGATAGAGTGGAGCTAAGGGGCCATCCATAAATTACGTCACACGTTAGGGGGGGGGGGTCGACGAATTGTGATGCTATAAAATATTAATTCAATTTGTTTGTACAACGGAGTTTTTGGGTTTGCGTAGTACTTATTACTTCTATGATTGTGACAAGGAGTGTGGGGGTCCTAAATTTTGTGACGTTACATTTCAAAATCTAATATATCTAAGAATTAAATGGAAACAAAACTAATTTCCGATTTGCTGTTTTAATTTTGTAGATGTAAAATTGCAAAATATGTGACGTCACACTAGGGAGGGGGGAGTCTCGCAAATGTGACCAGCTGTGACAAGGACGGTGGGGATCAAAAAATCATGAAATCGTGTGACGTAATTAATGGATTGCCCCTATGCGGGACAGCATGCTATGATGAGATGAAGTCGTTCCCATCAATTCTTCATTTCTTTGTTACATGTTACACCAGCACCAGAGATGAGGGTATCTCTGGTTCTCTTACATAGTTACCGTATAGAACATTGACGTAAAAATACATAAGGAAGTAATATGTACATACGTACATATGTACTACGCTGAGTAGTCTCTGTTAACAGTATAATGGAGTAATTTTGCAGAGGACTCATGACTCGCAATCGACTGCGATAGATTGGAAAGTGTTCATACAATATTGAATGCAATGCAGTTTCATTAAGTAGGTATTATTTATCTATGTTGGTATGTTTTAAGGAAAAGTAGAATCTTTAGTGTCAGGGTGGCTAGCTACCCAGACGGTCCGTACCATTTGCTTCGTGGTCCGTACAGATCCTACTACCAAGCGTGCTGGGTTTTGTATAATCTTACAACACGCGTCTATTCCCAGTGTGCAGTGAGGCAATTTTATATTCTAGCTAGCTCGTCCTCATACGGGGGAACCTGTTTCTGTTTAGCCAGTGTTGACAAAGACAGATCTATACAATTGCATTGCGACATAAATCTGTACGATTTATTGTAAGGCAAATAAATTATTTTTACTTGATCTGATCGATATTCAAACGATTGTGATTTGTAGCGAACAACGTAATCGATTTAACGATTGATACTCAAAGGGTAGTGTCGTATTTTTACTTTTATGTATTTTTGTTACTAAATTCTTAGATCTACAATACAATGTAGTTCGGTAGTTCGGACCCTTTCGAACCCTACCCGGTTCGCGATGCCTAGCTACTAGCTACTATATTTTTTGTTTATTTATTTAAAAATGTAACCAGAAAGCAAGGAATGCGAATGAAATAATTAATATTTCGGTTTTGATTTACAAACTTTGTATTATTTTTGTCTACCGTTATTCTATTTTCACCTTATTTTCACTGACGCTGGTAGTTGGTTTTCAATTGTTGCCAAACAAAAAATAAAGTTCATGACTTACCATTTTAGTGACCAGAGACCAGACCATTCGTTCATTGTATCCCTATTTAGTCTGTGAGTGATTCGTTCCATAATTTATTCATTCTTTGAACGATTTATTTTGTCATTGTCACAATTATTTGTAAAGGTGTTATTGAAAATATTTTCTTACATTTTCGCTATTTTCGCTGTGGGTGTTCTTGCGAAGAGATAAAATAAAATGAGTTTCGATAGTGCAATCAGTGGGCAAGATAAAGAGGACCGAAAATATTATGATCGCAATAAAGGGGACGACTTGCAAATCTCCAGAACTGATATGAATATGTTGATAATGAATTATTTGGTAACAGGTAACAAATAAAAACTCAATATTAAATTGATTTATGTATATGTGTGACTGTTTGTTCAATAATCCTAAGACTTACGTGCGGAATTCTTGTGTATAAGCTAAGTCCATTCAAGGTGGATATTTCGCAACAAAGAAAACACCACGACACACAGTTTTGTAGAAATACGAATCGTGGTCGCATCTTAATTTAGTGTAAACGTTTCTTTTTACAGTACGTACATAGTTACTATAAGCTGAAATGCTAAAATGTTCACTCTGCTGTCCTCCTTCCTATTTTATAGATTCAGTTCCTAGTTTTAGTTAGTATGCACTTCCTTTCAGAATTATTAATGTCAGTAAGTAACAAAGAGAAAAATAAAAATTGTGTTAATGATGAAGGCAAACATTGTGAGGAAACCTACACACCTGAGAGGGCTCCATAAAGTTCTCGATGGAGTGTGTAGTCTGCCAACTCGCACCAGGCCAGCGTAGTGGACTAAATCCTAAACCCTTCTCATTCTGAGAAGAGGCCCATGCCCAGCAGTGGGACAGTAATGGGCTGATTATATTTTTATGTATGCTTAATATTGCTGGGTTAATTAAAAACCAATCAATTGCCCAAATAATGATTTCGAGTTATGGTGTTTTGAGAGTTTGTGTCCTAAAATTTCATAATTATATTATCTCTTATCTAAGTTTGTGTCCTAAATATAATTATGAAATTTTAGGACACAAAATTCAAAACTAAATAATGATTTGGGCATTTAGTTGGTTTTTGAATTAACCTGGTGATATTGTTAAAACGTGTTTATCAAAGAAATAGCACAGTCGAGTGATATGTTACTGATAAACTTTGTTCTTCCTAGATTACACAATCTATGACATCCGAGAACTGTTATTATTCAAATTGACCTTATTTTCGGAACATCATAGCATTAAAAAAAACTAAACAATTTTGTCCTGCAATCCTTTCTATGCCAGTAGGTTGGGCATTAGCATTCTGCTCTTCACTAACAACAGCATACTTGATTCAAAAAATCTACACTTCCGGACTTCTAAATCAAGCCACCATGCATTTTTATGTAGGTACAGGCCAGTTTCTTTCCCCATGAACACAGTCTGCATCAGATTTTATGTTCAAAATCAATAATGATGCAGTTCTTTATTCAGTGACATTAAAATAGTGCATGAGAATTTTTCATGAAGTATTGTGGGAACTTTACAGAAAAAAAAATGCAGGGTGGCTTGATTCAGGTGTCCGGGAATGTATTAGCGCATGGTGTTTAGAATATCTTGACCATTGGCATCATGATATTAATTATTTCACCTAAAAGATCAGTCAGTCCTAATGCCTCATCATCATTCAGCCGAAAGATGTCCACTGCTGGACTTAGGCCTCCTCCAATAAAGAGGGGGTTTGCAATAATCGCCACGCTTGGCAGGTGGGTTGGCGATCGCAGTACGGTTGTTAAAGTACTCAGAGAACTCTGCTGCCCATCCTCTAGACTCTAGAGAATCCCATAGTCGCCTTTTGACGACACCTGTAGGAAGAGATGGGGTAGTGCGATTCTTTACGTCCAGCACCATACGGACGTCGGAATCACGGACGTCAAGGAGTCCTAACGCCTCATTTACACCTAAAAACAAATTGTGATAAAAGTTTTAATTAAATTGTGTAAACATTTTTTTAAAAGAAGTTGCTTTTTTAACATGTAATGAACATGTATTTATAGAGTGCGCGCAAGATAAGTCTGCGCGCGGCCGAAATCGGAACTAATCATGGTCCACCAAAGTGTGTGCCGTTTTATCAATTTTGATAGTAGAACTACCTGATTGTAGGAATATTTAACGGGAAAATTATGTTTAGCGATAAAAAAGTTAAGCTTAAAAAGCGGTAATTTGACTTTTCCGATCATGGAAACGTTTAGCACGCCCTCAGTCGCGCGCAGAGTTATCTTGCGCGCACTCTAGTATAGAGTTTGCCCGTAGATTCTCCTGCGTGGATGTCGTTTATCGCGTAGATATTTAGCAGTTTTCGCGAGAAAAGTTTCCTATATCCTTCTTCGGGTTCCAGACTATCTCTGTACCAAGTTTCGTCAACATCGGTTCAGCGGTTTAGGCGTGAAAGCGTAACAGACTGAGATTTTACTTACGCATTTATAATATTAGTAAGGAATTAAAAAATGTGTTTTAAATGGTTTGTCTACACCAGTGCACTTTTATGTTCATCTTGCGCTTTTGTCTGACGCATGCCTGAAGCGCCATAGCGCATGCCGTAATACTAGTTCGAGTCTTATGGCAATCAATATTGCATATGCTTGACGCAAGAGGAATTGAAAATTGAAAGCGCAAGATGAACATGAAAGCGCACGGGTGTAGACATACCAAAAGACCTACATAGATGTTTGCTACTTAGTCAGAATTTGAGAAATGTGAATTTGAAAAAAAAACTTAGTATTCCTGTTTTGTACACTGGTGTAAACAAAGGGTAATAGAGCAATGACCTTAATCCATCTATTTAAGCTGACAAACAATATTGAACCTTTCCAACATATTTCAGAGGGTTTCAAAGAGGCTGCACTAAAGTTCCAACAAGAGGCCGGATTACAGGAGCCAGCACTATGCAGCTCACTTGACGAGAGAATCATGATCCGTGAGGCTGTTCAAAGCGGTCGCATCCCTGACGCGATTGCTATGGTCAACGCCCTACATCCGGAACTGTTGGACAATGACAGATATTTGTATTTCCATTTACAGGTAATTAGATGAAAAGTTGAATGACCTTTGAGTAGTGTTAGGGTGTTATCACACCAACCGATTGATAGTCGATCGATGACATCGATTGATCGTAGAATGAGATGGGTCATTGTCGATAGACAGTTCCTATTACACAAAATCGATGACTCGATTTGATCGATGGTCGATTACGATCATTCGAGGGTCGATCGATGACAGAATAACTCACCTCTGTAATAATAAGAGTAAGATTAACAAGGTTGTACTGTCCAACAACACATCCTCTTCTATATGCATTTTAAATAACTGCAGAGCCCACTGCATGAACTGACGGTCCATCGACCGACCGTTGATCCACTTTCGGTCGACAGTCGATCAATCACCGAGCGACCGTCGATCAATCACCGAGCGACCGTCGATCAGTCATCGATCGACAGTCGAATGTTGTTTGATCTATCGATATTCTTAGATCAGCCAAATCTACCACACTAATCGATCGACGTCTATCGATGATATCGATTAGTTGATGTGATAAAACACTTATGCATGTTTTTTTTTTTCTTGAATTGGTTTTCACGAACATAAGAGCCCAAATACACGTCCGATACTTGCCTCCGATAGTCTGATCAGACTATCTGAATCATACATTTCCTCCGCGTCATACATTTGTTTGAACATGTACGATCAGACTATCGGATCGGATGTCAGAATCGTAATCATCGTGCGGGCGTCGTCATCGTCCAGAAAAAATTGGACATGAGAATCGTACGTGTATTTCATGAATCCGATCAGATAGTCGGACCCGGCTCCCGGAAGCAACTATCGGACGTGTATTTTGACCCTAACACTTGATGACACACCACACCATCACTGCCAAGTACCTACAAGTAGTATTGAAGATACTAATTATAACAGAACAGGTTTTCTAGACACCTTGAGTGTTGTCTGTACTGAACTGGAATGAATAACACAACTTAAATATTCCAAAGTTGAATGACATCAAACCAGCTGTTGTAATGTATTCAAAGTAAAGACTATTAATTACTGAGTACAGGCCCTTAATTCAGGTTTTTTTTAAGCATGAAGCGAACATGTTTCTTTAATAGTACTTACAGTTTTCATTTACAAAAGTGTTTTTTTTTTAAAACAAAATCAAACATTTTGACAGTTTTCGTAGAAAACTGCAAGCTTCCTGCCTGTGTCCTGCTTCAAAAAAATACCTGAACCCAATGGGTATATTTATTTTGAAATTTTGTCGTAGATATGATAACATTACTGGGAATCAGAAGTAATTATGGTCATTGTGCCTTTCTCCTGTTATAAATAAGGTCTGCATCAAAGACAACCAACTGAAATACTAGGGTCATTCACAACTTCCCCCACCGACAACGCCACCACTGGTGGCAAATGGGATTTTTTATATTATTAAAATGTATAAAAAATCCCATATGCCACCAGTGGTGGCGTTGTCGGTGGGGCAAATGGGAATGGCCCAAATACTAAAGTTCCACATTTTTTACGGCATATTGACTAATTTGGTATACCTACTCAATCTGAATTTAAACTAATTTGTATCCAGTTTTCAATTACCACTATTGTACTCTGTCCTCACCGAAATGAAATACTTGTAAATCCTTCTCAGAACCAAATCCTGGTTAAGTCTATGATCTACATTATTGCGATTTTTATTATCTGTGGAGTTCAAGAAAAGAAGTGAGAAGAGGTTGCACCTCTGAATACCCACCATTTCCGTCACCTTTTGTGTTATAGTGTCACAAATACTTTCGCCTGCAGGTACTATGTTTGTTTGGGTTTGAAATAAAGGTTAACAAACTCAATACATAATAATGTAACTGAAAAAATCTGCAGCAGATCTCGCGTCAAAATACTATGTTGATTTAAATGCAAATGAATTGTCTGAGCTACAAATATCAGATAAAATCTTTACTGCCTATTTTAACAAAATAATTAATTAAACGCCTTTTTTATTTAAACGTGTTTTTTTGGGGAGTCGCAAAATTTGACCCTTGCCTTGGGCGCTACCCTAGCTACGAAACTGAGTGAAACATCCATCATTTTAGAAAATACAAACGTTTCACACGTTTACAGAAATTTTGACATTATTAAACACATATTTTGTTTAAAAGGCACATCAAGATCGTTTACATTTAATTCAAAAACCTAAACAAACAGAGTAAAGCTACATGAAGGCCCGTTTACATTTTCATTAGTCTACTTTTACAGCCTCATAATGATTAACATGTTTGCTTCCAGTGTATCTCCATGTAAAAACGAAAAACGTCACGTAATAATATTTTTCAACAGCAACTACAACTCCTAGAGCTGATACGCGCGGGTCGAGCGGAGGAGGCGCTCGCGTTCGCCAGCGCAACGCTTGCAGAAGCTGGGGCTAATGACCCCAATGCCTTGACCGAGCTGGAGCGGTCGCTGGCTTTGCTAGCGTTCCCTGATCCACATGCGTCGCCTTTCGCGGATTTATTATTGCCATCGCATAGTCAAAAGGTGAGGGTTTTGGTCAAAGTACTCTTTCACAGTGGAGGCGGGCGCGGGCGCGTGTAAATCAAAATGTATGTAGACGCCAGTTGCATTCACAGTGCTCCCGCGAGCCGCGCGTCTGCATGATGCGGGCGCGGGTGTTTCTAATGGCTCAGTCCGGCCGTATCGTTCAGTGATATAGCGTCTGTTAGGTGACTGCGCGTGTGGTTCTAAACCATTTTGATTCACCCGCCGAAGCGTCGTACGATAGCTCGTTCGGCACTACTGTGAACACGCAGACGCCAAGACCCAAGCGTCCGCACCCGCCACCGCACACGCTAGTGCAGTCTGATTGACCACTAATATTACTTGTGAGGCTAATGATTCGCTAGTACAAAAAGCCCGTGCTTGCAACCTTTACTTTCATGGAGTTCGAGCAGTCGCTGGCGTAGATGGCTGTACTGCGCCACTCTTCTTGAAATCCATCAACGTAGCCTATTGCTTTCGTGTCCGGACATGTGGCTTCTCCATATCAGTACTGCTTATTTGCACTTATCTATCTGCCAAGCCTTTTCACAACTATGTCAGGGTTAGGTTTCAGTCTAACGAGATGCGCCTGAATACGGGTATTTTACATGGAGCGACCTCATCTACCCAGTGAGGTACTGGGCAATACCGATATCCTAAGGATAGACCAGTTGTCAGACTTTCGGGCTTCTGACTAGCCGTAACGACTGTCATAGGTATTCGTACAACCTGGAATATAACCTACGGCTTAGAGCCCCCGTAAACCACAGACTTTCTATCGGCCGATAATTTGGTAGGTTTAATAATCAGTATGAAGATGAACAAACGTGCGCACTTGCATACATCTTCATACTGATTAAGAATCCGACCAAACTATCGGCCGATAGAAAGTGTGGTCTGCAGGGGCTCTTAAAGATTTCCGAGACAGGAGTCTCGACGTGTAACGAATGGTCACCCATCTACGGACTGACCGCACCATGCACAGCTTAACCATGCAAATCGTATGATCCGCGCTGCTTATTTGCACTGTTCATTCAATACTTTTTCTTCCAAATAGATCGCAAGTGAACTCAACGCCGCAATACTAAAGATGGAGAATCAAGAGTATACCAACCCGAAGCTGTGCAGCCTCCTCCGCATGATCCTGTGGTCGCAGAGCGAGCTCGACAAACACAACATCAAGTACCCCAAGATGACAGACCTCGCGAACGCCACTATAGAGAAGCCAAAGTAAAGTGTAGATACAAATTGTTATTATTATACTTGTGATTACCTCCTTACGCTTATCGTGTCTTTCAATCCATTCAGATGTCATAGACAATCAGTGTTGTATATTTGTTTTTTTCGTTTTGAAATTAATATTTTAGGAATTCTTATTTTATCTCTCTGTATTGTTTAATTCTATAGTTGAAGTAATAGTTGTATAAATACTCTTTGATCTAGATTGGTAAGCTGTAATTAAATGTTTTTTGGAGACTGTCGCCGCCTATTATCTTCTCTACATTTTTTTTAATTATAAATATTAACGAACTTAAATAAAAATTGATGTACTTAGTAAAAGATTCTGTGATGAATAAAATAACCTGCTGTAACTAAGTAAACGAGAAATGGATTTAATGACACAAAATAAGCACGAGTCTTTAGTCATAGAAGAATTTGAACATAATAATTAAGATCTAAATTTATTTAAAGTAAAAATTATCCAGAAAGAATTAATGTATTGTAGATATTGGACAATTTTAGGCATGGCCGGAGACTGTGATCTGCTGCATCCACCGCCGATGACTGCGACGGAATAGAACAGGACAATCAAACTGTAAGACATAGACAACTAGCATTTTTTTATGAATCGTAAGATTTTGATAGAAATCTTGTTTTACGGGTCAGACGAAAATAAAACTAATATTTATGATGCTAGGTTAGTCGTAAAATTGTATTTTAACTCTGTTAGGATGAGTATAGACACAGTAGATATATAAGCTAAAGCAGTACCTCAACTTACTATAATCGCCTGAATTGACAGACTCACACAGACAGACTGTATACTAAGCATAATGCACTCTTTGTTATGTCCTCTATGACAGCCGTGACTGACTGTATTCCGATGATAACTTAGAAGTCTTGTTGCAGTGCGTGTCTGTGTGAGTGTGTCAATGCGGACAATTGTAGGTAGTTGAAGTACTGCTTTAGCTTAGATACGGTGTTAAAAAATGAACTCGTATGAATTTTGTGGGGTGACTCGGAAATTGAACAACTATCGTTCTACACCTTTTCGAAATTCGTCTATTTTTTTTATGCCTTTCCATACAAATCAATTAAAATATTTTTTTGATTTGTATGGAGTTACAAAAATATACTCGAATTTCGATAAGTTGTAGAACGAAAGTTGTTTAATTTCCGATACCAAGTAACCCCATAAAATTCTTAGAGTTATATTTAACACCTTGCATATACTGTGGTATAGATGATAATAGAATTTTATTGTTTCACTTGTGTGTGTATCCGAACAATCGATTATCACAGCACACTATACGATACTGATCTTCAATACAGTTGTCGGTTTTAGCCATTGTTAAATAGTATCGCGCAGTTACCTCCACTTTCAACTTTGCTATTGTAAAAGTTTTAACATTGGACGACATCAAATTTAATAAATCTCTGTAATTAAGTATTTTATATGTAATATTTAGAAATAAAAATATTAAATATTAAGAAATATAAAGTTATTTTATTTCGTGGGATAAAACAACCAACATAATTGAAATTTAGCTCACAATTTTTTGTACAGTTCATATTTATAAGAATTTCATTCTTTTATATGTTGTGCAGAGTCAACGACAATAAAAAAACTTAAAAAGTCTATTTGAAACAAAAATGCTGTTTTGCTTGTACTATAAATGCTATTAACTTACTACAAGGCTTGTTATGAACTTGGGATTTTGGCTGATGGCGCTGCAATGTAAAGTTACTCGTGAAAAATAATGACTCGTAAGGGCCTGCGCCCGCTGGCGGGACGGCACAAGGGATTTTTTTCAGCTCAATTTTAAACCTTATTAATACAGTTAACGACTCATAATTCTTCGGCATGCCGCGGTACGACGAAGCCTTCCGCGCAAATAAGCAAATACAAGCTTTATTATCGGTATTTACATTTCTTCGAATGTAATCTCTAGTGTCATGGGTCTACGGGTAAATAAAATTACCCGTGGACCCGTTAATGGGTCAACCCACTGGGACCACGGGTAATAGCTCAAGTGCTACTGTTATTAAAGTAAGGATTACAATTATTTGAATTAAAAAAATCTTTTGCCGTGCCGTCTCGCGGCTGGGCGCCGGGTCTAATGAAAACAAAACGTGGGGGTACAGTCTCCTGTAATAGGAGAACACCTCTGCTAACTCCTTTGGGGATTACAGGCGTGAGGATTTCAATAGTGAGCCTTAGTTACATTTATTACTACAATCATTTAAAGCCTTGTAGCACTATACATTTAAAGTATATTCTAATTCTATCCGTTTAACTGAAGATGCATAATTCAAATTATAAATCTAGGTATAATATGTATGTATGTTTAGACAATTATTAACTAAAATACATATAAAGCGCGAAACACAATATAAGTCGCAACTTACGGACACAATCAACGTTCGTGATTCGGACGTCGACTTACCGACTCGATGTCCGAAGCAAATGTGGCTGAGGCGCAGAGTATGCTTTAGAGCCTATTCCTATTATAATAAGGTTCATATTGCGGGACGCCCGAAGACGACTATGCACACTAAGTCACGATCACGACCGTCAGCCGCGTCCGTAAATCGCGGCTTATAATGTGTTTCGTAATTAACTAAATAGTGCTTTTGCTTACTGTCTAATCTAAACGGTGCTCCCACACCACACTGGACTACCAAACTGAATTTCGACAAATTGTTTTACGACAAGATATTACTTCGACATTATGGAACTCCGACAATTATGGAACTTCGACACTGGGCTTTAAAGTAACCTAACACGAAGGGGATGACGGGGGCTTCGTTCGCTCGCTTTGCTCGCTCACTCTAGACCTCACCATCCCCTTGGAACCTAACCTATCCATGTCGGTGTGTCCCAAATTAGGTGTCGAAGTTCCATAATTGTCGGAGTAAAATCTTGTTGTAGAACGATTTGTCGAAATTCCGTTTGGGAGTGAACATTTTATAATCGGTGTGGGACCACCATAATGGATTAATCATATCTCACTCAAAAATAGTCGCAAGAAAATTAAATTAAAATTATATTTATCAGAAACTACCTAAATATGTTGCTGACTACTCAATTATTAAACAAGTCATATCTAGTTTACATTTCATTACAATGAAAAAAACTCAGGATGGTTACTATGTAAATACATTTGTGATTGATTCATATTGTCCAGCATTGAGAAAAAGTCTTTATTCCTGTTCCGTAACCGAGATATGTAAGGAACGTGGGATATAACCTCGGGTGTCTGCCTGATGCTGTGGTAGATTGGCTTGATTCTACGCACCACTGCATTATGCGAATGTCACCAACCTAGTACGTAGTCTAATGCTTTCGAAATAAGACCGCTAGACCGTTGTGGTACTGGTGCGTTTGCAATAGGTGTTGGGCAGAGGGAGCGGACGCTTGTTTGTCTAAAAGAGAAAGAAAAAAATGTTTGATTAACAGTCTTCTTCTTAGTGTGTCGATGACAATCTACACCGTGTCGGCCCAGAACTCAGCAATGAGTTTAGCACTATCCGTAGCGTCCGTAGCGTTCTTGTGGCGTACAGGTAAGAGGGCGGGCATGATATTAAGTGCGCCATAGTTTATGGAACGGCACCACATTTATGCTACAGGTTTGAGTTATCCGCAAATCTCCACCTGAGCAGGTTTTCCTTGCTTCGAACAACCTGAGTCTGAAGTCTATTTAGAGACTTCCAGGTCAGCCAAAGCAACTCTAGCCCCGGTGGGAGATCCTCAGAAGGGACAACAAACGGAGTGGATTAACAGTAAAGTAAAACAATGTTTTAATCTGATCTATAAATCAATGTTTCATAGGAAGCTTCAGGCAGCCAGCAGTTTCCCGCGACCTTCACCAGGTCATCAGTCAACCTTGTGAGTGGCCTATCCACGCTGCGCTTTCCGGTACGCGGTCGCCACTCCAGAACCTTTCGGCCACATAGGCCATCCATACGAGCAATGTGACCTGCCCACTGCCACTTAAGTTTAGCAATTCTTCAGGCTATGTCAATGTACAGAAGGAGAGGTCCGCCAGGGGCTGGCGGACCGAGGACTGCCGGGGTTGTGGTGCATGCAACTGAGAATCCCGCGACCGCGGCCAAGGGTCAGGAGAAGGAACACCGTGGGTTTATAGCCGTAAAAGTCCGGCATAACTCTTCGCCTTCCCCAAGCGGATTAGCGAATACATGAGGATTTTCTACCGATAAAAAAAGGCTATGTCAAAGTGGTGATGCTTGGGAGAGGTCTATGTTGTGATAAGAGGCCTACGGGAAGGTTGTTATATGTAGAGAATTATATTGGTTTTTGGCCGTGTAGAGCATATAATTAAGAGTTCACTTCGAAAAACATGCACATTACTAAAACCGTGAATGTCAACAACATTTACCGGTCAGGTGAAGTGATGCCCGGACTAGTGACACCGATTCTCGGCGGCTCCTTGCATTCCACAACTCCGACCATAACTCCGGGCAGCACTTGTCGTCCGCTCAGGGACATCGCGCGTTCCTTTTCAGCTCGAGTCGCGTACCGTACGTGGGCCCAGTTGCCCTGCGTTGGGTATTGTTTGTCTGAAAAAATAAAGAGTTCATAAATTTTCTAATAGTAGACTAATAGAAAACTTCAGTTCCAGGGTTTGTACCCTTGCACCAGATATGTAAAGAGCAATAGACTAACAGTTAAGGTACAAGTTCGTAGCCAACTACATACAGCAGCAGCAGATAACGTGTCGCTACGACACTACTGGTTTCTATGTATTTCTATGAAATACCTTCCGTAGCTAGTGACAGTCGCTTGACTACACGTCGCACGACCACCGCAGACGACGTGTCTTCCGACCGCAGATCAGTAGTGCCAAAGACGGTGCAGCGACGACACGTTGAATCTTTCTCAAAAAATTACGCTCCGACGTGTCGCTATGACATGTCGCAACGACACGTCGTCTGCTGCTGCTGTATGCAGTCGTCTACGAACTCGTACCTTTACTCAATTATTCAAGCTCCAGGCTAGGGTTTAGAATGCCCTATGCAAATGCCTCAGGCTCCATCACAACAAAGCTAATCAAACATTAGTACAATGTTTGATTAGATTTATTCTGTTTGGATTTACAGACAGCAAAAACAGCTAAATGTAAAGAGGAACCAAAACATGAAAATTATTTTGTTCAACACCAGAATTTCTCCTGTATTGTGTGTGGGTGTATTTACAGACACAAATTTTCACATGCAAAAATGCCCAGACCCAGAACAACTATCTGTAGGCCATATATTTGTTCAGTGCAGGAATTGAAACCACGACCCGTAGTGCAGAATCTAATCACTCAGCCACTGCAATAAATGTGATGTCATGTTGTTTTATTGTAAAATATTTTAAGTTTAAGGACTGCCTCCTTGGTCTGCGTGAGGTCCTGGGTTCAATCCCCAGGTCGGGCAAAGTGATATTGGGTTTTCCCATGTGGAGTTTCTCAGTAGCAGCCCAGAGTCTGCATTTGTGCCCGGTCGATGGCTGTTCCGGCGTTGCGTCGTATCCACACGACACAACACGGCACGAGAGTGCGCGCGTGCGCCTCTATACCACAGACAACTATTCATCGTATCGCGCAGCCCTGCTCTATGCCGCACCGCGTTCAACGGCGGACCAGTTGCCCGTGCGCCTTAGCGAACGTCACTCGCACGCACGGTGTAGCTCACGCATCAGACTCTAACTTAGTTTATCTTATAAGTACACTATTGTTTCATTAGAATTAAATTCATTGTAAACCAGTAAACAGTCCATCATTTTATCGAAGCCTACACAGCCTTAACAATGGCAATAGGCTCGCCCCTTATTACATGGAACGTAACATAACGGCGAAATGTGGGTGTACTGTACACCTCTGCCAACCCTTCGGGGAATACAGGCGTGAGTTAAGTTATGTTATTTCAAGTTTTCTTCATTTGTGGTTAAAGTGATGTTATTCGTTTTTATCGCTTTTATTTATTAATTAAAATCTTACCTAAGATAGCTCCACAATTACTGAACCTCGCCAAAACTGTGTTAGCAGCATTTGGTGGAAACCCAAACACCGTCACCCAATACTCATCATGTTCCTGACAGCCATCTTGCCACGGCGTTGCCATCGAGTGATTATTTACTGATGAATTCATATTCATTCCATAACCGTTCTGGACCATTGAATTATTATTGCCGTAAAAACTATCTTGGAATACAGATTTGTTTATAGATGGTTCATTGCTTTTTATTGTGTCAAATAAGTCTTCTATGGGCGGTCCGTTTGGTTTACTTGTGTAAGACATGTTCGGTGTGGTTGGCATGTTTTGGTACATGTTTGGTGCATTGGGCATGTTCGGATATATGTTCTGCTGGTTGTAGAGGGCCTGCTGATGCATAGAAACATTCTGCCGATATGCTTTCTGGTCCGGTGTTGATGTCCGAGTAGGACTTGTTGGAGTACCTGTGGGGAGAAATTCAAATAATGTTTTTAAATTAACAACTTCAACCATTCATCCAAACTGATTAAAATCAAAGATTTCTGTAATATATAATAATCTGAGTGTATTTTTTTTCCAAGAAACAACGCATCACTACAAATTATAATGAGTATTGTGTATGATTAATGATTAGAAATGTTAAGTTAATGTTACGTGTACCAGAAACATTATTATCGCAGCCTATGGGGAAGGGGAGGGTAAGGCTTATGTACAGTGGATTTTAATAGGCTGAAAGGTCAGAGGGTCATCTTGGGATAAAGATTTCAGGACATTAAAGTTTCATGCATTTATATTTTTAAGTTTCTATTGTGTCAGTTATGGGGTTATACAATATAGCGCAGTCTAGACCAAATTATAAAAAAATTGGCAAGTCATATCAGTCATGAAATCCAAAAACAATAGTTCTTAGAGCTAAGCAACGAAAGTAAATATTTGTTAATATAGCTTAACCTTATTACTATAACTTACCGAAAGCGAGACTTCGGCCCTTCGTAGGGGACAGGCTGTTTGTACGCGGAGTCGTTGGTGGATTTATTTCGCCTAAAAGGAAAGGCGGCAAATATCCCACGTTTGGACTATTTGAAGGAGAGTGTGTTGGACTGCCTAAAGTCATTGGCTCCATTTTATATTAATATTCGATTAAGTACTACAAATTTTCTCTTCACTTATATTACTTCGAAAAGAAGTCGTTAGTACCTAATTTTATTTATCACTTTTTTTAAACGGCTGACAGGCTTTTCTGATGCCAGTAAAAAACAAAATTGACACAACAAACTGACGTTTCAGACGACGTTTACGGTCATTACCATAGATACGGTGAAAAAATGAAATGTCAAAAGACCGGAAACATGAAGGGTTAATCAGCGAAGATATTCTCGTTAGACGTTGACACTACGAGATGCTGTGAACTTATTTTTTCTCAGTTTTCGAACGAAGCACTCAATATAATTCGCTATAATTGGCAACATTGATTGATATTTGTCAAAATAATTCAGTCAAACAAACGAACATGGATTCTCTGGCTGCAAAGCCCGAGAATTTTGATGCGTTTAGTAAAAATGAATACGACAAAACATTATCAAATACTCCTACAAACATGTCAGTTAATAGTAGTAATATTGTTTATAAGTTAATTAATAG
This sequence comes from Amphipyra tragopoginis, assembly GCA_905220435.1. Lineage (NCBI taxonomy): Eukaryota > Metazoa > Arthropoda > Insecta > Lepidoptera > Noctuidae > Amphipyra > Amphipyra tragopoginis. The sequence continues at coordinate 4,358,695 of HG991997.1, read as the reverse complement.
AGAGGTAAGTTAAAAGTCTAAAATAACACAAAGTTCAAAAGCTTGATCCTGTGCTTATGCTTTATTTTTTTTCTCCTGTTTCTAGTCTATTTTTTTATAGATATGGCTGATGAAGGATGTAATCACGTTATAAGAGATAACTTTCTATATTTGAGCTATGATCACAATATGTTTCATCTCGGTTTCTTAAAAATATGATATGAAAACAAATCTGTATGATTGCTATAATTACTCGCGACAGAATACACAGAAATTGGGCAGATTAAGATATCTCGATTATGTACTTTTGATAACTATATTTTTTTAAAGTTAACATCAAGATCTATGAATCAACAACTCCATATTAATTCATCTTTAAAATTAATATAATTAATGGTGATGACCTTTTAGAAATGTTTTTGAACCCTAAATTATATACGAACCACTTTTTGTAAAGTTTGTGGTCATCAGCTATACACAGGTTACCCTACCATTTGCCATGGCTGTTATGAAGCCAACTTATGATTCAGACAAGGTAGACAGATCAGCTTGTACAGGTCACATTATATTCCTAAAATTCTGGCGTCCTAAAGGACTGTACAGGTGAGGACACTAAAAATGCAAAAAAAAAACCTATTTGTCATGGCTGGCAAAAAAGTGAAACATAATGAGAGGATGTTAATAAAAAAAAGAAAAAGAGGTTTACTTCCTGTTCTCAATTTAACACATTTTTTATTCAAACCCAGTAGGTCAGGAAATTCATTATAATGAAGAGAGTAATTTAATTATGAGTATAATGATCAATAAACATCCTTTAATTGCTCAAATTATAGGTAGCAACAGGTACAGTAGTGGTGGCATCCTCTTTGCAATAAAGACATTAAAAAAGTAATTAAAAGGATAATGGATAAATTAACATATTCTAGTAGTGATCTTTGACCTCTAATTAGACTTTGTTACGCTGCCACTACACTACACATCAAGTCTAATTTATTTTTGCACTAATTATTAATGATTAAAAACAGCTACTCAATTTGTCATTACTCAGGTTCTTAAGATACAGGCTACCCTAGTTTGGAAACCACTGCCAAAGTCTTAACATGAGTAAACTACTTCCCCCTCTACAAACAATGGTCTAAGAAAACCCCAGGTTTTAAATAGCCCCGTTTTTTTGTTGTATTATGTTAGAAAGTGATGGGTATATTTTAAATCTGGGTTTAATTCACCTTTTGTAATAAGGGAACTTATGTTTAGATTCTGATAATTGTTAAAATAACATCATCATCATCTACCTGCCTTTATCTCACACTGGGTTGCATTGGCACAACATCTGTTACTCTTTCATTCTCCTGTATCAGCCATCATGTCAATACTCACTCCTTTCTTACCCATACCATCGTTCACACGCTCCATTCAATGTTAAAATAACATAATTTCATTTATTTATTTCCTTACTCTTCTTTTCATATCATCCAGTTGCATTGATATTAAGAAAGTATTTTTGAAACTATGTTAGCTCTTAAATGATTGAAGTGCCCTAATTATCACAGGCAAATTAATGATTGCAGTATGTTCTTAGTAACCAGCAGAATACTGCTACTTACCTAATTAGTCATGCCTATTTGATTCTACGATAATATAGTTTATTTATTTAACTATTTATGTACACACAACACTTAATGAAAGATAAATTAATCAGGACCATAGCATACAAAGGCACTGCTTATTTCTTAAATAAATATCTTCCAACATAGTTATGTAAAGTATGGTCTATTTGAAGCAAGAGATTGTAAGATTTTTTACTAATCTCTCATCGTCATCATCATTCAGCCGAAAGACGTCTGCTGGACATAGACCAGTCCTGTGCTTCTCGCATTCAGCCGATTCCCGCGACCTTCACCAGATCATCGGTCCAACTTGTGGCAGGCGTACCCACGCTGCGTGTTTCGGTACGCGCTCGCCACTACAAAACCTGATCTCTCATTACATAAAAATTCTCATTCTAGATATTTGGTAGTACATCAAGAAAAAGCAATGACAGAAGCCGTAAAGTCTTTGAAAAGATACCACCAAGGCTCCGCTTCTGCCTCATGGACATTGTGCCAATGACCTACCTCAGGGAGCATGTGTTTATGGGATTCTCTCAATGCGGACAGTTCCTGCTCAGCTTTACATACAGCTGCAACACACAGGTGTACTTCAGAGAGAGTTCTAAGTTCACGTGAGTAGCTTTTGCTGTGTTAATATGCTGTTAAATTTATGTTTGATGATAAAAATTTGCTTTGCTGATTGTGTTATATAATACTAGCGACCCGCCCCGGCTTCGCACGGGTGCAATGTAATACATATAAATCTTCCTCTTGAATCATTATATCTATTAAAAAAAAACCGCATCTAAATCCGTTGCGTAGTTTTAAAGATCTCTAAGTATACATAGGGATAGACAAGCAACGGGAAGCGACTTTGTTTTATACTATGTAGTGATGTTTGAGCAATTGCAAATTGTTATTAATAATTAATTACATGAATAATGTTTACTTCAGATGGTTAAATTATTTATGGCACTTTATTATTCTATAAAATCAACCTTGAAACTACTAATAAATTATACATAGAGACAAGGCTGCATTTGGACCAGCTCGTAGTATAGAATCTATCTGTTAAGAAGCTATTCATTATTAGATAATATTTAGATTAGGACAGATAGTTGTAACCAACTATCTGTAGAACTGATAAATGTAACAACAAAGTCAAGCAATAGTTTAGTTTTCAAAGGAAATGATTTATAATTGTTTGTGTAAATAATATATATTTAAACTTGCTGTGCTGGTTATCTGGGGGGTTACTATGACCTCTTATGAAAACGTTCAAATGCCAGCCAGTCAACTTTTGTTCAAAAGCAGGCCTGCAAGTTGAACGGCAATGCTTGTTCATGGTATGAAAAGTCTATACAAAAAAAAGGTGAACGGATTTCGTAAACGTCAACGTAGCAGGCCTGCCGCAGGCCTGCTCTAACGATGTCATAGTACAAAAAAGCAGGACAGTTCAACTTCCAGGCAACTTCTGTCCTGTTATAAGAGGTCATGGTAAGCCCCCTGAGCTTTTAAATGACCTCTCTGCCATATATCTTGAGAGAGAGAAAGGAAATGTAACCTGAATTAGCACAAAGGTTGATTAAATCATCCCTGTGTTGCAACAGGTTAGAATATAAAACTTCCTCACCTCACGTATTAGATGTGTGTTGTAAGATTCAACAAAACTCAGCATGCTTGGTAGTAGAATCTATAGGTCCGCAGGGCTAGCTACCACCCTCACATTAAAGTCGCCTAGCAGTTTACTGTGTTCTATCATGTGTGTATGAGAGCTAGAGGGGTACAGGGCAGTCCCTCTAAATATATATCTTTGTTATTTGGATTCATGCTCCATCTTAGACCTTATCTGCGCTTACCAAATGCAACCAAATCAAACAACAAAAATAAAAACTGAAGAAATTATTCTTCTATTTTGAACTTTCCGTCATTTTATTACAGTTGTTTTTCGTTATTAAAGAATAAACTAACAGTGTCTTTCTTTTGCAGCCTCCACTTTCTCTCGTGGGTGCCTGGCCGCGTAGTTCGTCCGGTGCACAGCGTGCCTCTGTTTGGTGACGATTGCGTCGACAGCAAAGTCACTATATCTATGGCGCAGTGGAAGCACAACCCTGGCGTGTTAGTTGTCTATGGTATTGCGTGAGTATCTGTTTTATATGGCTTACTTATTAGTGATTATAGGACATTGTTATGGGCAAGGGAAGATACTTGTCAATACGACTGCCATCCGCCCAGGTTTCCGCGTGTTACCCTAGTTTTGAGAGCGTCCGAAGAGCGTTTTGGACAGTTTTAATAAAGCGGCCGCTTTTTGCGGACTGATGGACGGGAATAATCCACGTCCTCGGCGAGCAAATTCCACATTGCATCGCACTTAGCGACGGTCCGAGAAAACTCGGCGCTCTAGGCGAATAACTGAAATGTGAAACAAAAATTTCGCGTAAAATGTGCGGCTAGCGCGAACTCCCTGCGGCCTCAGCCCGCGCCAGCCAGTCAGCTGACTGCCACGAGGTCCAACCCCAGGTCGGGCAAAGTGATATTGGGTTTTTCCGTGTGGATTTTGTCAGTAGCAGCTCGGAGCCTGGATTTGTGCCCGGTTGATGGCAATAGGCTCGCATCTTATTACATGGGACTTAAACATAACGGCGAAACACGGGAATCACCTCTGCCCGTTTCTTCGAGAATACAGGCTTAATGTTATGTTATTTTTAATACTAATAATCTCATTGCGACTATATTTGAATTAGAAGGTCATGTATGTGATGTCATTTAACATTAATGGCTACAATCTAACGATAGACCTTATAATTAAGTTGTTAAAACCTACGTGACAAGTTGATTGCTTGTTTACTAAGACATTGTGGCTGTAGATGCAATCACGCGTAATGAGCTACATTATAATTTAATACGAAAATTATATACGATGCTGAAACAACTCATGTGTAGTTTGATATTATGGTCGAAAGAAGTTGGAATGATATGGTGTTAAGTTTTTCTTGACTTCATAATCAAACGTATGTAACCTTCCTCCTCCTAGCTTCATCACAACTTTGTTGAGGTCAGCTTCCAGTCTAACTGCGGCTGAATACCAGTATTTTACACGTAGCGACTGTCATCAAACCTCCGTAACCCAGTTAATGGGTAATGCCGATATCCTAAGGTTAAACACCCTGGACCGACGGCTTAACGTGCTTTCTGAGGCACGGAGGGATCTATGTATAATTAACGGTCACCCATCCACGGACTGACCGCGGCAAGCACAGTTTAACCTTGCAAATCGTACGATACGCGCGGTCGTTAATTAGCCAGAATTAGAATAAAATTTATCCTTTGTCATTTGTCTTCGTCAATCGGTAGTTTCAAACGACCAGCTCCAACCGTAAATACAAGGTTAGTCAGAAAGAGAGTACTAATTCGAAAGGGTGTTAAAGTACCCATAATAATGAGTAACTTTTGTTCTACCACTTTCCCCAAAAGTCAATATTTTAAGAGAAATAGTTGTTCAAAAATTACAAAAAAATATCCTAAAATCCTTAGCTATGATCAGCTGTATTTACATTTTAGGTCATATTTGAGGTCACGAATTAGAAGCTCCATTTTCTGAATTCGTAACTAAAGTAGGAACGAAGAATTTTTGAAAAAACTAAAACGAAAATTATTTTACTTGGAAATAAAAATTATCGAATTTTGAAATTTTAACACTTGCTTTAAAACCGTCATCAAGTAGTTAAAGTGTTGAAGTTGAAGTAGTTGAAGTGGCCCGCGGATTAGTACCCCCTTTCTGACTAACCTTGTATAGTCTATAGTAAATCAGCATCATAATTTATTTACAAATATTACATAATTCGTAATAAATAAAATACATGTTGTTCACAGAGATTCCTGTTCCGAACGATCCTACCTCAGTGTAATTGGTGTACCTCGTTTAGGATGTAAGAAATGCGCTACTTTCTCTAGAGATGAAGGTATGTTCCATTCTACAAAGCTTTATCAACCGGTTTGTTTTTGCAGTACCATTATACGTACAAAATTACTTTTTCAGATGATCTTAATTGGGGCAAAAGATGTCTCGAACACAACTTCGCAATACACACAAAGTTTTTCTGCACGTCCGACTCTAGCATGTACGAGCCCGTGGTCCAGCTCGCATACTCAAATCAGATCATAATATACACAGATTTCATTCATATACTAGAGATAGACTTCGTGAAACCGGACCAAGAGAGGAACGAACGAGAAACTGAAGATAGCAAGTATTCTTTAGATAGGGAGGAAGTTATTTCAATGGATACGAATCCCGGTACTCCGGCGTCAGACGTCTCGGCAGCTTTCCAATCCCCAAAGTACCAGAACAACGTCGTTCAGAACATTCTAGCAGATTTCTCAGACTTAGAAATGGAGCCGTACCAAATGTCCAAGCCGGTGCGTTTGCCTGATGTTATGGGGCAAGAATTATGTATCCAAGCTTCCTCTATCTCTCACAATTTAGTCGAAGAGTGGGAGGGACCATCACCTTCCATTAGAACTCTAATAAGCCCACCGTTACGATCGCCAAGGCGACGCCCGGCTGAAAGCATGTCGCGGTTCAACGAGACACACAGAATAATAGCTGAAAAAGCGTACGAGTTCGTAGAAGAAGCAGAGACGAAGTGCGAAAAACTCAGCATGTTTAGGAAGCGAAGATTGGCTGACAAGAAGTACGAATTCTCCGAAGACAACAACGAAAACATAGTCCCATTTAGGGTGCTCAGGAGTAACAGAAAATACTTCATAGGATCGACAAGCAAAAGTCAAATGAAGCGTGCTAAATCTCCCACTGTTGAAAGTGTAGTGCTGAGAGCTCACAACCAGATCAGTAGACCAGCTTCTCCAACTTCTAGTTGTGATCTGAAGAACCCTGGGCTTTCGACACTGGAATCTGATCACAACAGCGAATCAGAGTATAGGGTGACGGAGATGTTGGACGATGGCTCTCTTAAAACCGTGGCTGTACACGACAATACCTCAAAGACTCTCTCAGATTGTCCCGTCAACGCTCAAGACCCGTATTTAGTACATTCCGAGAACTCAAAATGTAGTAAATTCTTCACAAGGTACTTTGTGGAGAGTGATGATGAGATTACATCTATCATTACAGATTCTGAAGGTAAGTCTTTCTACTGAATTATTTTTAGAGATAATTATCTTTGTACATTTAGACGTGTTGACGTATGATAATAATCGCTCACTTTAATCTCGCGTGGCATGTTTAACATTGTTGTTACTGATATGTTAATTTACAAAAACATGTTTTTTAAATGGAGCGCTAGTTTAATCAAAAGGTCATTTACCCTTTTAACTAAATGATGGAACAGCTGGTGCGTTTGCTATAATATTTTGTTGTTTACACAGAAATAAAAAATAATTCTTTGTTTATGTCAAGTATAGTGTGTCTATAAAAAGATCACTTGCCAGTACACACACCATTTTTTTGCACTAAAATATGTTATTATTCAGATCTACTACTGGTACAGATTAACCCTACACGGGATATAGTTGGATTAAAAATAAAACAATGTTAACATTTTTGTCTTGCTATAGTGGTAAGTGATTTACAGCTGGCAGGAAATAATAAAAAACAAAAAAGGTATTGCAAAAAAAGAATTCATTGTGATAAAACATTTTAACGTAAGCCCGTCAAGGTCAAGGACTCTGCGCATTCAGTAAACTCAGGACGCTAAAATTCCTCACGTTAAGAACACCATGTTTTCTAGAAATTAGTTTTTTGTTGAATCCAAGAGAATCCTATGCAGGGTCAGTCTGTGTCACCAGTAGATCACGAGGTTTGAAGTAACTATTCGGATACACGGATGGCGTTTGAACGCCTAAATCACGTCTTTGATAATCGAAAAGAAAGCGCTTCTATTTAAAACTAAAAATCACACTGCACGCTCACTACTATAATATTTTCAAGGCCACAACGCTGTAATTACAGCCTATATGATGGTTTAGATGTTTTTTTTCCGCGCGCAATTGCTAGACAGGAGGGGGGTGCGAGACACTAGGGGAGCTGTTAATTTGCTTTGTCTTGTCTACCGCGTGCAACTCTCTCCTGCCGCTCCCTTACCTCAGGCGCGGACTAACACTTGCGTGCGGAGTTGCGGACTATAGTACAAATCACTGAAGACAGTGTAGTTAATATAGTGTTCTTATTACGTCCAGACGACTGCATCTCGGGCTACCACGTAGCACTACCTCTGTCAGCGCACGGCGCCGGCTACGCTGGCCTGCAGGGCGTGGGCTCCGGCGCGTGGGAGCGCCTGTGTGGGGCAGCCCCGCCCCTGCCCCCGCTCACGTTGCGCGCGCACCAACGATCTCTGGACACGGAGCTACTCTGCAACGAAGTCTGTGGAAGACTATGCAATATTAACCACAAGAAGTTTATATACTGCTTTGATTGGGGTTGCCATGTCATTGATGTGTGCCAGTCCAGCGGGTGCTTGTCTGGGGTGAGTAATATTAGTTTTAAAAAGGCTTCTAGGTAATGCACTTTCAGTATGCTTCCACAGCTTGGTATAACTGACCTAGGTTAGTTATTAATTTGCCTTGATTTGGGAAAATGGTTAAGAATTTAAAATATGCTAAATGTCTCTGAGTTTTAACGATAGTATGGTAATGCCTTATTGCTGGATCCTTGAGCGCGTAAAGAAATATTGTTGCCATTAAAATTATCAACTTCCTGACCCCCTCATGCTAAATCTCTGTATCTGTCTATGCCTCTATATCTATTGGATTCGTGTGCTCCACCTTAGATCCTATCTACGTTTACCATCAGGTGCGAGTTGGGTCAAACGCAACGAAGTCAAATAAAAAATAAATAAACACCAACTAAATAGACTTTTTTTTAGTAATTTTAAATCATCAAATGACTTCTTCCGCTCTGTGCGGAGCGGAAGGGAGTGTCAGACTCTTACTGACTAAAAGCCATCCGTTTTCCTCCTAATGCCCTTTGCGTTCCAGGGCCGCGGGAACTCTTTCGAACAAATTCCGTAAATCTGCTCAGCCTGCATTACGAACTAAATGGGTCGGGCGTATAGGTCACCTTAGTCAGCCCTGATCCAATCTCATCTTTTTTACTCCTGTCACCAAAGTGTGCATCTGATACTGGGTTTACTTATATCATCACTCTTATTTGCAGTTGTGTGCTATGTGGATGTGGGCGAGCGATGATAACGGCGCCACAGCTGAGTGCGAAGCTTGCAAGGATGTCAGCGCAGGCTGCCTCATACATCGACAACAATATGCTGCTGAAGTAAGATCATACTTATGAAGCATAATATACTTTCTATTCTACTTGTAGAAGTCCACTGGTGACTACAGATAGTTCAATCTACGTAGACGCGCCCCACTCTTTACAAAATAAGACTAGAATTGCTAAGTTCCTTTTGAACGTCGATTTTGCAAAAGACAGCCCTCACCGCTTCCTAGTGTTTATGCTGTGAATAAGAAACGGAGCAACAAACTCTCCAGCAACACAGTTCTGTCTGTCAAGTAAATAATTTAATTGAGTTTATACACAGAACGTACATGAATTAATTATAAGAAAGTGTCAAACCATAATTTTCGTCTCCAGTTTCAGCTAACCGACGATTGTGAAACACAGCCCCTTAAGATAACAAAGTTAATCACCGTCAACTGCCTCCTCATCTGCTCATCCTTGGTTTATAGGCAACAGTTATGTAACTATGACTCATACAATGTCGTGATCTCGTTTCCGTTTGTCCCCAGTGCTTATTCGTGTGGGACCTCGTGAGTGGCGTATACAGAACTGAAAGAGTTTCCATGACAGAAGACTCTAGTCAAGAAGGCAGCAGAGGTATTATAACAATTTTAACATTGCTCGTTAATTCGAAATAAGGTCGCCCCTATAATATGGTACTTAATTCCAACATCATCATGGCATTAAAAGAGCCGCCACGAGTGACGATACTTAAGTACTTCCGGTGCACCCTGGGTATTCAGCCTTGCTGCCAACCTTGCTGACTAGCTAATCTTTTCACCACGACATGCGCTATTCGCAAATTGCTCGTTCTACTCGAGGCATGCACACCTGAGAGGGCTCCAAAAAGTATTCGATGGTTTATGTATTCTGTCAACCCGCAAGAGGCCAGCGTAGTGGTAGTAACTACTGTTATATGTGCTTAAATGTAGTATATTAGTATTTGTAAAAAGTTTTACAGATATGTACCGTTAATTATGCTTATTTTTTATATCATATTGTATCACAACAATGTTGTTCAGTGCACCTACCATGTTTTGTCTCTGCATCACCCTAAGGTCGACTGGTAGAAAATGCGCAATTATTACTATATAACGTTGCTGTAGCAGACAGGAAGGATGACGCGGTATCCTTTTAATATATCTACTAATCACTTAATGACCTCTTTTTAATAGGTAGTTCTTTTATCGGTCGTACGGCCTTTTTCAATGCTTTTCCTCATTTCCTTTGTACTTCAACCCAGATATGAAGTGTATAACCTTGTGACGTAACAGTTCCAGGTGCCGACAGAGCTCGGGAGCTAGCTAAGAAACTGGGGCCTATCAACATGCCGCCCGGCAACGAAAATAGATTGCTTACCACACTCACAGGTAAGATAGGTAAGTGAATATTAACAAAACATCGCGTCGATGAAAATTCAACAAATTATAGAGCGGGTTCCGTTTCGTGTTAAACATATTTTTCATCGCAGTTATTTTTTCGTAAATCAAGGCTATACTCTCAGAACCGTAAGAATAAAGTTTGAAACGAACTATTGGACGTGACTTACGGTCGCAGACGATGGTGTATCAGTTCGGTGTTATTACATCTACACATGCAAACTATTAGTAATAAGTCGCGGAAGTGACCTTGAGCTTTCGGAGGTCTGACGCAAATCTGGCTAGTGTACGAAGACAACTGGACAAGTCGTGTCGGATAGTTTGTCAAGCCGGCTTAAACCAAGTTTAGCGGTAGGCGGTAGGTATTGTACAATGTGTTTTAAAACACAATTATATAAAACCATTTATCCATTTCTTTAGGGAAATCACTAAAAAGACTGACAGATGTGGACAACTGCATCGAAATCACAAAGAATCACCCAGACAGCTCGGAATCAGAGTCCTCAGCAGAAGAAGACAGTGACTACGACTGATTGTATTCTAGAAACATCTATGATGCTTTATAAACCTCTTTGGAGTGGAATTTACGAGGTTGAACAAGTATAGACGATTCATGTTTAGAGACACGGAGTAGTGAATAAACAGAGTGCTAATGTGTTACTGAATTTTCTTTTCAAAAACACTTGTGTTGCATTAGATTATTACGCCGCGACAGTTTTTATTTAGCCAATTGGAACGCGGTAACGGCACACACATAACACGTTGGCGATCGTCCAATGAGATGTATCGACCTTTTTCGCGCACTTTCTAATATCGCCGAGGAGGGGGATAGTTTATAAACCACATGAGTTAAATTGGTGGATCGAAGCCGGACACCCGGCACTTAGCTGACGACACAGATTACGACGTCTGCTGCAGTCTGCGTCAGCCGTATTGTTGTCTGCAAAGTGCCCTCCGCCTATATGCAGCCTTAGCACTCCATATTACTCCGTGTTTAGATATCTGTCACAAAATGTGAACAACGAAGGAAAAGTGTTTGAAGCACTTATTGTATAAATGTTTGTTCTTAGGAGTGTATCAATATAGGTTCTTACGACTAGAATGTTTTAATGTGTTCCAAAACATGTTTCTTACTTTTTAAGTATGTTTTCTCACAAATGTTTTGGTCTTCCTGTTTTTATAGCCGTCTTTAAAACTAAATGCGTGTGGCCAAATGTTGGTAGAATACGCAAACACAATTATTATAGAAACAACTTTGAATCCATAGCTAGTTTACTTTTGCAATCAACTTGCAATGTGGAGACGAACGCAGTAAGTCGACTTCTGGAAGATTTACCGACTTGCTGCAAGCTGCCCGTGAGGTCTTAACAAAACCTCCTTTCAGTGTAAAAAGGTAATTAATCTTGCTTTAGTTCTTTACTCGTTGGAATAACTAACACAAAAAAAACCTGTTCCATCTTAATCTGCATAAAATTAATTCCCTGAACTGCATTATTCGGGATACTTTGTATATAAAATGTTCGCAATATTAAAATTAGAAATTTATCAATACTATGAATCGAATGAAACGAACGTAACATTTCATACAATCAGTCTTACGTGTATAGAAATCTGAAACTCAAATAAATAATTTTGCATATTTTCGTATGAAATTTATACATACTTCAACCTTTATGTCTACGAGCTGTAAACGAAACTTGTTAAATTTATTATCGTTGTTCAAATTCTAATATGGAGTATTGAAAAGTTATTAGTAATCAAATACATTGATATTAATCGATCTGTCTGTCTTTTAAACGTGTGTGCTCGCTTCAATTGTGAATACAAATGTATCAATAGAACTATACGAAGTGAAGAAAAGTTTAATTTTTAGTGTGCTTGCACATCGCCCATTTTTGCACCTCTAGCAGGCCTGTTGCACTCCGAGGTTTAGGTATGAAAACAAGTCTACGCGACTCTTCACCTCTGGAGTAAATGACGAAAGAAAACCGAACAGCGGAATGTAAGCGCTCTCGGCTCACTCTAAAGCTCAATTTCGCACGCTAAGAGCACAATTTCAAAGTATCCAACACAATAGTTCGGGAGTGAGGTTTCTGTACGTAGTACTTCTAATTATTCTTTGCCTCTGATAAAACTCAAGCGGACCACAACCTGCTAGCGTCCACCAAGAAAATGTTGTGATGTGTATGCAACCTAATAACAACGAATATAAAGCGCTAATTCCACTAGCAAGATTCACAGCGCAAGATGACTTGTGCAACCGGTTGTCAAACGAACAGAGCGTGCACTTGCGTGCAATAACTTGCGTGAGAAACTTGTTAGTGGGTTTGACGCTTAACGTTGGATAGTATACTCAACTGGCCAATGACTGCCGCATGATATTTCAATAAAAATGTACATAATTATAGACTTAAATGTGAATGCATGGATTTATTTATAAAATTGGTTGTAGTAGTATTTTGAGCCTTTTATTCCTAAGAATTTAATATGTCCAAGTATTGTTTATTATCTTCTGAGCTCCCCCTGTCGTTTTTTGAATACTACTAATTTTGTATGGATTCTTTGTTTATGATTAGGGTCTTGGAACATGTCACGTCATCACTACTGTGGGCTCGACCATAAATATTGAGTGAAATAAATACCGCCACTTTGTCAAATTGTATGAAAACTAGCGAGTCATTTTTTTGTCCTAACTACGTAAGTAGTTGTATGTAATGAGGGCAATTAAGTGCTGGGAAGTAAACATTGCGCAGGCGTCGCGTACGTTTTCGTAGTGAAAGGTGGCGCACACGCATCCTGCAAGCAGGTCGAGAGAGAACTGACTTAGCAGCTAGCATTGAGGAGCATTGCTCTTACCGATGGTAGATAAGCAAAGTAGGTCAACTTCCGTTATCGCTTTTTACTCTGTGGACGAGTCATTCTTTTGTTTCAAAACCCTAGTCTTATCTATATCTCAAAATATATAAAACTGATGCGTGTTGTCTATGTATTACTTTCTGCTGCATTTATATATGTGTAAAGTTAGTGATTACAAAATTAAATATGATATCAATGTGTAAATGTATTCAACGAATGACCATTTAAGATGGATTCTGGCACATCTGAAGCATATTATAGTAGGATTTAATTTAATTGGCGACTGTGAAGTTAACAGTTGTCGGGTATCAGAATGACGTCAAGAGATTGGCCCGGCGCACCCGCCCGCAACCCCTTCCCCTCTGCCTTGCGCAGTGACAGTGTGTGCGCGAGCACCTTGCTTCACAACCGCCAATAGGATTGCTAAGAACTGTTCAATGAGTTAGTAATGGTCATTGTAAGGCAGGGCTTAGAAAATAACTTACTACTTCTATGAATTATTTAAAAGTAACTAGTGTTTGAAGAGAGCAATAGAGTTTGCGAATGCTTTTCATATGTGCTGGAATTCAGTTCTAAGCGCCAAATCCTCTAACAAGTTGACTTCTGCAATCTACTTCAAACTGCGGACACATGCGCAGCAAGTCGACTTTTACAAGTGAATTCGGGCACTTCCTGCTCTTGCGCAATAACACTTTCTAGTGGATTTGGCGTTCTAAATATGAACCTAGGCTCATAATAAGGTTGTGATTGTTTGAACATAGGTTTGTTAAGAGAAGTGCCTCTGTGACTTAGTATCTACCCTCCATTTTGAATCATTTTTATTTACAAAAAAATACTACCCTGCTATTTATTTATTTCCTGAAAATACTACAAGTTCTATTTTTAAGTTTTCAGTGCAAACTATTTGTTTTGTTATAATGTAAATATTTTTTTATTAGTGAAGATGTTGGATCTCGCTACTCTATGGAGGGTGTACATACTACGTAATTTTGGAGCAAATATGAAGGCAGCATAGCATGTACTAGTGTATAAAACCTTAACATACACTTGGGAGCAAATAAATCGAGCCACTCCTTTGTTCACTTGTCCTGGTTACCAATTTTGGTTTCATAAATTATATAATTCTAAGTTGACAAAAAACTTTGTAAAGGTTATCAAATAACCTTTTAGGCGATATATGTTTAGAATTGATCTGTTCCATACTAACAAGTATACGTGAAAAATACAAGTGGCTCGATTTATTTGCTCCCAAGTATATTTTGTTGAGCTGTAAAAAATTAACCAGTACGAGTTCGTATAAAAAGAAAAACGAATGTTTTTGTAACTTGCAAATTCTTACTATGGGTTCAGTAAGGTCTGAACTGATTGGTTAGTTTAGTCTTTGCCACTTAATAATGATGGCGATAATTTTACTGATGTTTTATTAGAATAAAGATTCTAGAAAATGTTTTATACAGTAATATTCCGAAGTTAAAAAAGTAACCAACAAAGAGGTCACAATTCGAGATAGAATTCTTTTGAATCTTACTGGCATGTAAGAAATTATTCAAATAAGGAACGTTAGTGAGGTAAAAAGAACGAGAGAGTCAAGTTTTATGAGCGGGAGAACTAGTAGCTTTAAATATTACTGTATAAAATATTCGAAAGTGAATGTGAAATATATTATATCTCACTAATTGGTGGGTAGTTGTGAGCTCTAGTCTTAAGAATCGAAAGATAAACACTAGTGTTAATAATCAGCTCCAAGCCAGAGGCATTCTGAAATAAAACTAAGCAATATAGTAATGGTTGTTCCACATTTGTTTCGTCGCCTTATCTCATGTCAAGGATTGTATTAATTGCCTTACAATAGGTAGGTAAGTTGATTGCATTTAATTTTTCTTTGTATCTGTCGACGAAGGCACTGACAGTGTTACTTGCCATCAAATTGTATTATACTATAGATAGGTATGAAACAATGCATGATGTAATAATAACGTGAATAATTAAACTGTTGTTTTATTCATGCCTTTTTTCTTTTTCTTTCTTTTTTTTTAAAAAACGTTGCCCCACACTAAGATTTCTCTTGTATCGTGGGTGCGTTTACAGACACAAATCTCACAAACAAACGCCCAGACCCGAAACAACCATCTGTAGGCCATACAAATTTTTGTTCCGTGTGGGAATCGAACCCACGACCCGCAGCGCAGAAGCCAATCGCTTAGCCACTGCACCAAACGTGTCGTCGTTTTTTTATAATTTACAGGTTCTTGCCAGTATGAATGTTCAAGAAAAAGTAAGTTTTTAGAAAACTATTTCCCCCTTATTACAAAAGATGGTTTAAACCAAGACTAAGGTGAACCCAGGTTTAAAATACATATATCCATCACTTTCTTATGTCATGTAACAAAATAGACTATTTTACAACCTAGGTTTTTCTTAGACCATCTTTTGTCATAAGGGAGTTTAAGCCCAGCTACACATTATAAGAAAAGTTATAATCAGAAAATTTCTGATACGTTTTAGTGGACACTCTGCTCCCTGACCAAATAAAAAACCAAGACATAGCGCTGCGAACAACAGAGTGAAGCATGCCCAAAATACGCCTCGCTCTGTACATACACGTTCACACTAACATATTTACACCAAATTACAATTAAACTACGCCTCACGACACACACATGTTTATGAAACCGGCCTCACTTCACTGTTAACAACGCTTTGGTTTTTTATTTGGTCTGAGACTCTGCTTACATTTTGTACTAGACCCCACACACTGTCTGAATTTTCCGGATCCGGCAGCCTACTGTCTCTAGACAAAATGTATGCACAGAACTTAGAGACAGACGTACGAGAGTTGCCATGCGGAACATTTCCCCTCTGTCAACCTGCTTAGGCCCTTTGACAGTTCGTGTCGAATGCTTATGTGTGCGAGACCTTCCCCCCGCAAAAAATAACGGACTTGTAACATAAATTACTATGAACGTGTTTGCCGAATACATGTTTGGTAATGGTACGCACATAGGGTTACCATTTAGAAATTTGAAAAGTCCTGACAAAAAGCCTGACATTTCAATAAAAGTCCGGACATTTTAGTCACAAAATGCAAACATACGAAGTGTGGAGAAACTTAGTGTGGTGTTCCTCCAACCAAAGGGAGGATCCTCCAACCAGGCGGAGTCTTGTGCCTGGCGGGCTACTACCCAACAGTTGATGTTGGGAGGTTGTATATATACTATCTGCGTGTTAAATCTTGATTGCGCGATGTAGGATAGTTCGCATGTGGCGAGATAGCAGCCGCCACAGAAGATTTATTGTTTGATCTCGTTAAGTTGATTGTTAAAGACTATTTACTACTTATATTACTACTAGTTATATTTTGTTTTTAGATGAATGAGAAGTTAATAAAGATTAAAAAGTTATTTGATATTACATAAGTAAGTTTCATTACTCGTATTCCATCTAAGCCAAAAAATCCGGAAAAATTAAAGAGCCGGACAAGTCTCGAAGTCCGGACATGTCCGGCCAAATCCGGACGGATGGTAACCCTATAAGCACATGCTAACATGTTCGATAGTCGTGTTCGTTCGTGTGTACACGGCTTAAGCCACAGAAGGTCTTTGCGCACGCGTCAGATATTTCTTATAACATGCGGTTGGGCTTAAAGGCGCGATTCCATCAGGCAAGTCTTCCATGCAAGTATGACGTCACATTTGCGTACAAGTTGCTTACATTGGAAACCTGTTTTCGTGAGTCTGCAAATTGCATGTAGATTTTACTTGCATACAAGTGGAGATGTTTAACAATTGAGTTGGACATCAATTGATATTATTTTGATACTCCTCAATAAACATGATTATTTTCTCGTGTCCCCACCGAACAGTCATTATGTTTCGATAACTTGTACAGCGAGAGATACCATGCCCGTACACATCACTCGTTCGCAATTCGAAAAGTGCAACTAACGTTTGCGCGTTCAATTTGCACGTCACTTGAATAAAAAAAAACAAGTTCAAACTACCTCATACAAGTTGTAGCTTCTATGCAGGTTTGTTCAAGTTGTATGCAATTTGCAACTTGCATACAAGCAACTTGTCTAATGGAATCGCGCCTTCTTCTTCTTTGTCGTTCCCTCACTAATGAGGATCGTGATCATATATAATTTTTCTCCATTTGCTTCTGTCCTGCGCCAGTTCAACAGATCGTTGTAGAGTTTCTCCTGTTGCCTCTACAATACTTTTACACCATCGTGTTGGAATTCGGCCCCTGGAGCGCTTCCCCTGCATCTGTCCCAGGCGCCTTAAAGGAGTTAAAAAAACTGTTCTCTTTCAATATCAACAAACATTTTGCATAACCTTTTTTCTGTGTCAATTCATTTTTACATTTATTTTATGAAATCCATCCATGCAATCTTCTCTGTCATCAAACCATCGGTCAATTTATCAAAACAAACACTGTTTGCAGTTTGGTCAAATGTAATCCTCAATTTGTACATCATTGACATTCAGACATCAGTGCTAAAGATAGTGAAGCATCAGATTATTGGACATTACAGAAAACAGTACCGTAATTGCAAGATATGATGGCGCTGATCCAGTTGAACAATTACCTATTGAGCTTAACTTAAATATTATTATATAAAAAGGAGACAACGTTTTTAAAGCTGTCAAACTATGTTTAGATCTTTAACATCAGCTTTGTTTATAGGTGTCAAGTTCTGAGTTTTTTTAGTTCAACCTTATAATAGGAGATGTCTAGGTCTAATTTGCTTTCAACTTTTTCTTGTTCTATCTGTAAGTAAAAGATAGAAATATTTTGTCAAATTTTAGTTTAGCTCAACAGAATCAAGGCCAGCAACTATTGCAATATTCTCATTTGGTGAACACTGTATGTCCTATGCTTAAAGTCTGTGAATGTTGCAACATTGTAGTGAATAAACACTACTAAAGTCCAATAATAAAATGATAACTTACACAATATACATATAGCAACACTAGCACTACAGACTGCTTAAAATTATGTGTTTAGCTGGACCTGACAACTGTGTAACAACTTACAAAATCTGAATTTAAATTGAATTTAGTTTCTGAAAATCTTTCCAAACCACAAACTTGAGGAAATTGAGTTGAAAGTTTTGACCGCCACGTCATTAACAAAAATCTGTGTTCTCCACGCCAAGTGACAAATTCCTTCTATCATACAAAAGTGTGCGTTTGCGCAGCGGAATGTTGTTGAATTTAAAGATTTTAATTATGCAGATATTTAGTGTATGACGTCGTATAATTGAGTATGGTAAAAAAAAAATTGTGCACGCAGCCATTGTGGAGAAATTCACCAAAAACTGATTCCTCTGGGCGAACGTTGTCCTGGCGGAACTTTTTTTAATCCATAGACTTTAGAAGAAAGGAGATGTGTCCAAAAATTAGTGTGTATTTGTGTATGTATGAATAAAATTAGTGCATGCATAAACTTCGGAGAAATTCAAGTTTCCGCTACGCGAACGTTTGGCCATTAGCTAGTTTTCATATAAAGCGCTTACATAGAGAGCTGTAGATTTTTACATACGTTGTTTTGAATTTGTTTATATTTGTTTAAAAAACAGATTTAGAAAAAATCGTAGGGCTTATTTTATTTTTACCATACACAATTATACGACGTCATACACTAAATATCTGCATAATTAAAATCTTTAAATTCAACAACATTCCGCTGCGCGAACGCACACCATACTGTGTTTATTTCACTGTAAAAAAAGTGTTTTTTTCGATGTGCCATGCCATTGGAAGCATCGTGAGCACGTTCCAATTTGATGTCCATAGATGTCCGTGGCGGTCAAAAGGTTAAGGCCTTCTTGCACAACAACTCACTAAATACAATTAGTGTGAATCACAATTAAAACATCATTCTGTCTCATAACTTCAAACAATTGACTGAAATACAGTGACATTTTAAATATGTATAGCACTAAATGCATTTAGCGCATCGTGTAAGTGGGCCTTACTTTCTCACTGACAGTACACAAAGACAGGACAATAGACTTGCTAATTTAGGCTATAAACATAGTAAATAATGAATAGCTCGTTAAAGTAATAAGTACTATGGAATCACTTGATCACTTTCGTCAAACTAACTCAATGATAACCTAGTTGTAGTTTGAAACCTTTTTCAGAAATCATGTCCAATTATTTATTGTAAAATACAGATAAAACATTAAAAATATTTATTAATGTCTAAAATCACAAACTGTATATATCGTCACACTCTGGCTCTATCTCCATTGGAGGGCTTAAGCTTTGACCATTTTCATCCAACATACAGTCCAACGATAGCCTATCCATATCGTCCCATGACAATTTTTTGCATTTATCTTGGAAAATTTTGATAAGGCGTTTAGCAGCACATGTTGCTTCTGCCTCTGACATGCCATACATCCTCTTGAAATACTTCGCAGAAGCCTCAAGCAGGCTGTCAGGCTTCTTAACGACTAGGTTTAATTTGGTTCCATCTTTTATTGTGGGGTATGCTTGTACTGTTTGTTCATCCACTAATGTTCTACCTAGTAGCAGCAATTTCTGTTCCTCCACTGGTATATTTAAATGATCGGCAATTTGTCGTTTAATTTCGGATATGTGAGTAGTTGGAAGTACCTAAAACAATTGCATGAACAGATTTTATTATATTGGGACAACATTTACAATTTATCTTTCGATGATTAGACTTACTTCCAAGCAACATTCACCGCCTTGTAACTTTTTAACGATTACTTTCATTTTGAATACTATCAATATAGATCTATTTTCACAAGACACTCCGAGTAAATTACAAAAATATTAATTCAGGAGCATGATACCAACGAATGACAGACAAAAACAACTGTACTAGACTTTAGAATAATAAAGTGACGTTGTAGCCGTCCACGGTCTTAGCAAAAAATATTTGGAAATGCAGCGTAAGTTTTTAAGTAACTCTTTCACTCATATGTAAATCTAGCTTTTTTCTGTCTCTTTCTTACCACAATAATGAAACAGATTCATCGATCGCGGACTGAAATGCGCCCAAAATTTAGAAAGGTTGACATTGACACGATTTTGACATCATTTTTTAGTGTTGCCAATACCTATTGTAACCCATTCTTACAAACATGTTCTAAAGGTGGGGTCCACTTTAATAAAAAAGCCAAAAAATATCCTTCGGATCCCATAAAGTCTGCTTTTATAATACTGGGGGCTTACCATGACCTCTTAAAGCAGGGCAGAAGTTGCCTGGAAGTTGAACTGCCCTGGGGGCTTACCATGACGTCTTAAGAAAACGTTCAAATGCCAGCTAGTCAATATCCGTTCAAAAGCAGGCCTGCTTCTGAATCGCTAAAAATCGTACCATGCCAATAGTCGTTCACCTTTTGTACTGTCATGGTACGATTTTTAGCGATTCAGAAGCAGGCCTGCTTTTAAACGGATATTGACTGGCTGGCATTTGAACGTTTTCTTAAGACGTCATGGTAAGCCCCCAGGCCTGCGGCAGGCCTGCTACGTTGACGTTTACGATATCCGTTCACCTTTTTTTTTTGTATAGACTTTTCGTACCATGAACAAGCTTATCCGTTCAGCAACTTTAAAAATGTTCGCCAAGTATGGCGTTCAACACCCACAGCATCTTTTTATTAATGTTAACCCACCGGTAAAGAAGTTTTAAGGCTCGAACCCACAGAGTGCGGGTGCCGTACGGCTGCGGGCCAGGCAGCGGGCCGCAGTTTTAGTTTAATTGGCGACTGTGAATTTGACACGAGTCGCGTCGTACTAGCAAAATTCGAGGTTGGCGGGCCGGGGCATACCCGCCCGACAGCCGCCTGCCTGCAACCTGTAGCCTCCCGTCTCGTGGTGTGGCAGTGTATGAATGTGTGTGGCAATTTGTGCGGTCGTAGCTTACTTCACAGCCGTCAATAAGTTTTCATCGAACTCTATGCGAGGCTTATGCGAGGTGTCACACTGACTGCAGAATGGAGCGTGTGCGGGACGACAACGGGCCGTCAGCCGCAGTGTGACACTTCGCATAGGAACAGTTTCATACAAGACAACTGCCGCCGCCCGGCCCCCATCAGGCCTGCAGCCGTTCCGCATCAGCACTTCATGGATTTCAGCCTTTATTTTCTGAGGCATCTCTCTGAGGTTTTATTGTACTCTCCTTCTTCCTCGTGTCGACGATTAGGTTGGTGGTTTCACACAGGTTTTTATAGTGCAGGTGTTATTGCACGTAGAGTAGTACAGGGGGCTTACCATGACCTCTTACGAAAACGTTCAAATGCCAGCCAGTCAACTTCCGTTCAAAAGCAGGCCTGCTTCTGAATCGCTAAAAATCGTACCATGACAGTACTAAAGGTGAACGACTATTGAAGCAAGTTGAACGGTAATGCTTGTTCATGGTACGAAAAGTCTATACAAAAAAAACAGGTGAACGGATATCGTAAACGTCAACGTAGCAGGCCTGCCGCAGGCCTGCTCTAACGATGTCGTAGTACAAAAAAGCAGGGCAGTTCAACTTCCAGGCAACTTCTGCCCTGCTTTAAGAGGTCATAGTAAGCCCCCAGGAAGTGAGACATCGTCTCCACAATCACTGTCATTGATCACTTGACCAAGTTTTACCTGGAGTGGCACACCTGGCTTCGGAGTCGATTCAGGGATTTCCAGATGAAGCTCTTTTGCAGGCTCGACATAGTCATCCTTTATTGTACTGCAAAATAGAGAATAGCCACCTAGATTTTGAAAAAAAAATAAGTTCCATTAGAAGAATAAAAAAAAAATTATTTGCAAATGTCATCTGGTTTTCATCTTCAAGTTTCGTAAATAAATAATTAATTACCAAGGTGATATTTTAATACTTTGGAGACACTTAATAATTAGAAGTACACGAAGTTACGATTCTGAAAATTTCAATGGATAATATAAACACAAAAGAACAATTTGAAATTGTTGACGACTATCCGATTAATGCAATATTCATTTTTGAAGCAGATTGTGTAGAAGGTAATTCTGTGTGAATCAAATAAATAGGAAGTAAATAATGAAAAGCTCATTAGAGAACAATAATCAAAATTTAAGACAGATTTTAGATTTAAGTAAGTTTTATTTTCAGCTGCTACTGGGCGGACATAAATTGCGTAATTATAAACTAGAGGACTTCATAAGATGAATAATGGCTAATTTAAATGGATGCGAAGTACTTTGCAATATTTATTGTATGTACTTATAATTTTTATATGTATGATAGTCACCTTTTTATAACTTCTAAGATTCCTACGTAACTCATCCATCATATTATTTTCTCCATGACAGCTTCTTTACAAAACGTAGCTGTTTCACGTTTCGTAATTACGTTAATTAAATTAAAAAATCGAATAAAAAAAAATCAGAGAATGGAATACTGTGTTAGAAATTTATCGAAAGTAATCGGTAATAGTAGAATAATATCTTCATTAAATCGATTTGGCATAGAGAAAATAATCTAATGGACGATGTATTATTAGTACTTGAGATTGTTGATTCGTCATCGGGGAAGGTGGTAAATTTTGAACCAACTTCAATAAAGGTGTTTTGGCGTTCGTAATCTTACAACATGGAGGTATCATAAAATTCATTGATACTTCATGAGTCGTATTTTTGCTTGACTGTACCATGGTAATATTAAACTAAACAGTACTGTCAAGTGCTGTGTTGCACTGATTTATGTCAATTGTGATGTGACGTTTTTATGTATGTTGATTTGTGCCGTGAGTTTCTCAGAAACTGCTGGGTCGAATTTTATGTAATTATCTACTGAATATAACATGATAAATCTTAATCTTAAGAAAATAAATACAAATCAAAGTAGGCAAAACATTTTTGAAGTCTGATTTTAGAATAGTAAATAATTATAATCTTACTAACTAAAATAGTAACTATTATTGCATCACTACCTTGAAATTTTGGCCGGGGTGTCCGTAGCCTAGGAAACGGGTGTAGCTACAAGACAACAACATTGATAAGTCATTTCTTATCGTGTTACATAAAAATTGGCAAAACTAGCTGCACATAGAATAAATATTAGTAATAATACGTTAATCGTGATTAAAATATTTGTATAAACTAAGATGATTTTGACAGTTCGAGGAATGGATGGCAGGTGGGTTTAATATATTCTCGTTAAATTAATTCGCTAATAACCTTTAAAATAGGTTTGATAACGTTCACAATTGTTGTTGGGCGCGTTAAGAGTAATATGCGTGCTTCTCGGAGCGGGAAGCGTCCTAAATGAACTCCCCCTTGCTCCCGGTCGCGTATCAATGTTATCAAAGTTATCGGGCAGGAGGGATACGGCGGCGGTGCCTGGTACGGCACACGACCCGTTGGGATTATTCACCTGCGGAATTAACTTTCGGGACTTATGTACTACGCACTACTCACTACATAAGGGGGACGACAAATATACGCAGCTTACGAATAGTAAAACGAAACGTAGTAGTTCTTAGAAACGACATAAATAGATGAATAATGTTAGTAAACTATTATTATGGAATTAAAAAAAGAAATGTAGTGACAGAATTTGTAATTTTAAATGCTATCTTAGACATCATGCATGCATGCACACACAAAAAAATACACAACATAGAAACACACAAAGGAAAATCATAAACATCTACCTATAAATCTAGCAAACATCATCATATTTATTAATTAACACAGACCAGCAACACATTTATTATCACATCCTTGCTTATCATACTTATTAATAATGTCAGTAACAGAAAAATATAATAATTACACACACAAAACATAATACCCAGTCATGCATTACCTATGGTGGTACATGGCAGGTGGTGTCACTGAACCGTAACAAAGCACCTGCAGCCACCCCACTATGTCCCTATCACTAAATTACACACACTACCTCTAGCTGCCCACACCACAAAACATTAAAAACAAAATTCTCACAGAAACGGTATCAACATGACAGTCAACCAACCAAACACATAGAGACGGTTGTTTGATCAATACTTGATGTCATACAAACCAGTGGAAAGTCACAATAATGTGTAACTGTTGTGTGCTAGTGATATTTTGTTGCAAAAATTAATTTTCTATTCAAAATGTCTGAGATGGGCTTTGAGAATGTGTTTTATTTGGAAAGTGAGTGTTTTTGTGGAGTTGTTTTGTTAAGAGTGCCGGTGCGGAGGGACGGATGAGGTGTTGCCAGGTTACGCTCCACGGATACTCTCCGCCCTTGCTCCCGGCAGATCAATAACATCTCTATCACCTGGGATGGTGTTATGCAACAATTCAGATGATTCATTTTACTTGTGTATTGCATTAGTATGATGCAATGTTTTTATTGCTTATATTGAAATATTGAATGTTCCTAGAATCACTTTCATGATAATTTTTCCTTATAATGGCCTTGATATTTTTTTTGCTAAACAAGTATAAGTAATTACTAAATTATGATTTGATTCATTACTTTCTAATTTAATTATTATAATTCTCACTATTGTGTATATTTAGCTAACATTCAATTAAGGAGCAAAATTGCATTCATAAGTTATGTAATAATTTCTCTAAAGTTTATTTTAAGAACATTACTTTTTTTTATAAGTAATATACTTAGTGAAATAGTTACATGCCTGCATTATATTTAATTGCAAACAGGTATCAAAAGGGTGAGTTACCCCTCTTTGAAATGTTGCCAATTAGTTGGAAGCAGGTATTGCTTTCACTATAATTACAAGATTAAAATGGCTTCTAAACTTTGAGCTATGAGCTTTGAGTTCAAATACTTTAGAGTATTTAAAACATGCTCTGTTATAAATCACAAACAAAATACCTAGATACCTATTTCACAGTTAAATAATAATATATAATTTGATCCCAATACCAAAATGAGTCCTTGTTTCAACTTTGTCATCAAAGTCGTCGTTTCTGCAGCTTTTTATGTAGGTTTTTAGGAAAAAGACAATGAGATGACTTTTCCTAAAACAGGAATTGTAGTTTTAATTTCCGTCAATCTAGACTACCGTCTTAATTTCCGTGAGTCTAGATTAAGGTCTTAATTTTCGTGTCTACACTAGGGTCTTAATTTTCGTGTCTACACTAGGGTTTTAATCTTCGTGTCTACACTAGGGTCTAAATTTTCGTGTCTACACTAGGGTTTTAATTTTCGTGTCTACACTAGGGTCTTAATTTTCGTGTCTACACTATACCTTAATTCCATATCTCAGATAATTTATGTAAACAAAGAAATGTCATTGTCAAAATGACAGGTTAGTGGTACAAAACATTTTATCATTAAATTTTTACTAAGTAATCATTTAAAAAATAAAAGTGAATTATAAAAACAATGCAAACAAAATACCGTAGCCAAACAATGTCTTGTGTAGTGTGTCGGAGACGCGCCTTTTAATCATTTTAATCAGTCCTTTTAAGTCCAATATTAGACTTCTCAAAATCGGACCAAATTTCCACTTGGAACAGTTTACAGTCCTTTTCATCCAACATGTGGCAAGACTTGCTAAACTTACAAAATTAATCTATGAATGAGAGTTATGTGTTGTTGAAGATGTAAGTAGTTAAATAAAACATCTGATTCAAGATCTGATTTCAAATCAGTAGCTTCGATTAGAATTAACTATTATGAAATATTTTTTCATGATGTGTCTGAATCTGAATAACTATCACTTTCTGAATCAGATGAAACAATGACAACAACAAAATGAAAAACTTAACACGATGATAATATAGCACAATAACAAAATTAACAAACACGCAGCGAAAACGGGAAAAGAAAACGAATGTATTGTTATGACGCTAAGAAAACAACTTTGAAATTTTGTGAAACGAAATTTGAAAATGTTTGGTACTCCTACAGTGTTACCAGTATCATAAAATACTTTATACCAGAAAATCATCTTTTTTTAATAACTTTGTTTAAAACTGAAAATTTATAAAAATAATTACGGTATGATCTTTTTTAAATTATTATTTCTAAAATCAATACATAAAAGAGAGTCTAACCTTTTTTCCGGCATTTTTAGTGAATTACCATTAATAAGATATTTTTTTGATCTGTTATCCCCTTTGTTTACATAAATTATCTGAGATAGGAATTTAGGGTATAGGGTTTTAATTTTCGTGTCTACACTAGGGTCTTAATTTTCGTGTCTACACTAGGGTTTTAATTTTCGTGTCTACACTAGGGTCTTAATTTTCGTGTCTACACTAGGGTTTTAATTTTCGTGTCTACACTAGGGTCTTAATTTTCGTGTCTACACTAGGGTTTTAATTTTCGTGTCTACACTAGGGTCTTAATTTTCGTGTCTACACTAGGGTTTTAATTTTCGTGTCTACACTAGGGTTTTAATTTTCGTGTCTACACTAGGGTCTTAATTTTCGTGTCTACACTAGGGTTTTAATCTTCGTGTCTACACTAGGGTCTAAATTTTCGTGTCTACACTAGGGTTTTAATCTTCGTGTCTACACTAGGGTCTAAATTTTCGTGTCTACACTAGGGTTTTAATTTTCGTGTCTACACTAGGGTCTTAATTTTCGTGTCTACACTAGGGTTTTAATTTTCGTGTCTACACTAGGGTCCTAATTTTCGTGTCTACACTAGGGTCTTAATTTTCGTGAGTCTAGACTAGGGTCTTAATTTCCGTAAGTCTAGACTAGGGTCTTAAGTTTCGTGAGTCTAGACTAGGGTCTTTATTCTTCATTAGTTTTATATATGGATTTAAATCCGAAACCTAGACGGATATGTTAATAATACCAGTTCCAACGGTATTTTCTTCAGACTTTGAGTGCGCCGGCGACGAGGTTCTGGTGGAGTCGTCGCCGCCTGCCTCGCCGGACATGGCAGCGCGGCTTGCGGCTCCTTCACAGGTATTATATGTAAACACATTTTACAAAACTATGTAATTATATAGGGTCATTTCAAATTAACTGGCGAAACTTGACAGTGTTTCGCCAGGAATATGCAATAAAGCATGCATTATTAGAACACATTGAAATAT
The DNA here is from genome assembly GCA_905220435.1 of Amphipyra tragopoginis. NCBI lineage: Eukaryota > Metazoa > Arthropoda > Insecta > Lepidoptera > Noctuidae > Amphipyra > Amphipyra tragopoginis. The sequence continues at coordinate 4,331,626 of HG991997.1, read as the reverse complement.
GAAAATACCAAAACTTTAACTACGCAGATAAGAATATTATGCCTAATTAAATAGTAGTGAAGAGCGAGCACGTAGTAAGTAATACGTAGTAGGTACCTAACCCTGTGAAATTTCGCCAGTTATATTGAAGAAACCCTGTATTTTATAGTAGCATATTATTCCCATATTATAAGAAGCTATATTGTTTGGTAAAGGTGTCTGAAAGTTAGCTGGAAGCTAATATCGATACTTCTGGGCTCAAAGGGAGTATAGCACAAAACATGGGTTTTCAGGAGAAGCAAAAATCAACAAAAAAAAAAACGAATTTTCGTTATAATAATAATATTAGCCTGTAACTGTCCCACTGCTGGGCAAAGGCCTCTTCTCGTACAGAGAAGGAATGAGCATTGATCGCCACGCTTGCTCATTGCGGGTTGGCGATTACAGACCATTAAAGTCCAGGTTTCCTCACGATGTTTTCCTTCACCGTATGTTAGTGGGGTCTTAGATTAACTAAGAAAGTACATATGAAATTGAAAAAGTCACATTGGTACATGCCTGGGTTTGAACCCGCAACCCGGTGCTTAACAAGCGGGTCTGTAACCTCCGGGCCACCACGACATCTTTCGTTATAATTATGTGAAAATGTCATTATGCCAAAAATGTGCTATACCTACGCCCTTTGAGCTGTGCTTTGAGCCCAGAGGTATCGATAATTAGTTGGTGGATGACCTAAATGGTGCGATAATGGAGGCTTGTACATTTATTCTGCGATGGAGGGTCTATCATTTTGTAGTCACCGGGACATGTCCCGCATTTCTTACCTATAACTACAACCTATTTAAGGGTTGGCTTCGAAGTTCACCAGTCCACTGATACAGAATGATTCGATAAGTCCAAAGTCGATTAAGTTTGCTATCTCTTTTTCTCTTGTTACGAGAATCGTAGATGAAACGAGATAACGAATCGAATTGATCGACAACTTTATCGAAAAGGTTCTGAATCGGAGGCAGATGTAAATGCGATTGACACCGAATAGAACAATTATTTTACAGCCTAGAGATATTGAATTCGGAGATATTGTTAAGAATAGACTAGGCATGAGTCTTTGACCAGTTCAAACCAAAATGATCCTTATTTATACGTATAGAAGCGATATAGCTGACATAACAAAATAATTAACTTTTCTATTCCATGGCGATCAAAGATCTTGTAGCGAGCGGGCTGTAGGCTAATTCAGATATTTTATATAAGCAGGAAACGTGCAGAAAGTGTGCTGGTTTTCATTTACAAAAACTAACAAACAGTTTGACAGTAAAAACAAAACCAAAGATTTTTACTTCCAACTTCAAAAAATACTTGAATTAGCCGATTGAAGTTTCTCAAGTTTTCTTAAAAGTTTGACCTAGGTCCTGGGTGCACAACAGCAATAGAGAGTGACACGCAACTCTATGAATATCCTAATTATTTCATCTATGTATTTCTCCCCCTATATAATTGTTTTGCGCACATAGGGTGGAGGCGCGGGCGGCGGTGCTTCACCCAGCACCGTGCGTGAGCTCATCGTGATACCGGAAATACCCGACTCTATACATTTGCAACACGCTATGCAACAGGTAAATATGGGACATTGATAGAAAGGACAGAAATAAAGGAATGATATACTGTGTTTGTTTTAGAAGTAGGTACTATGACTGCGTAATGTTCGAAGAATGTTCTGGAAACCTATCACTTCTTCAGCGTGCCGTAATATAAATGGATCGACAGTACAATTATCTATGTTTCCATAATATCGAGTGCGAAATCTGGTTTCTCCAGCCCCATTCAGAATTTTTCGATAAGTCAGTTTTCGCGAACGATTTGATTTGTTATTTTCTCTCTTTACGAGAGTCGTAGACAAAACGCGAAAAAAAACCGAATACGTCGACAGCTGATTTATCGAAAATCAGGGAGCTGGTTTGAAGTCTCACAGCGATCTCGACGTAAATCCAAAACACAACCTCCCTCAAACCCGAACCGATTTGGGAAAGACCTCGGAAACGCTTAGTTGAAGAATTACGATGGCCTGACCCACGATTAAAAATACGCAATCAATAAAATCTCATCCTATTGAAGTCCAATGTTAAAAAAAGAGACAATACTTATTGTCACCACTCTTTGCCAGTGGATTAGTGACTGCAGAGCTACTCAAGATGGTATTCTAACATCTTGTCAGTTGTCAAAGCTTAGTCGGTCAAACCAGGTGCAGATAAAAGCGTTAAACCTCTAGCAAGTTTTGACGCAAGTGCTTGTTTAGCTGATAAAACTTCCAGGTCTGCTGCGAGTGTATCTACAGTGAATGTTGGTTGCAGAAGTCAACTTAATTTGCTAGTGCATTCAGCGCTAAAACTCAATGATGTGCACTACTTTTTATTATTGACTCAGCTTCATAATGATCACTTAAATTTTTGCTTTCCAGCATTTTCTCAGCAACCTTTACCCGTGTTCTCAGGTATCGAGCACGGTGGTGGAGGTGAACGGCGACAGCTCCGGTCACTCCAGCCCTACAGCGGAGGCTCAACACACTTATATCACTGTAGCAAGTGAGTGTACGTACCTCATCATTTATTAGAATGCAGAGAATAGAGTTGTGAAGTATGCACCGTTTTGTTTTTGATGGAGGCAGTTGAAACACTAGGTAGTCAAACGACTGGAGCCAATCGAATCTATAAACCAATCCAAACAGTCAAAGTTACGCTGGACGTAGGCTTCTCCAACGTAGTGTTTCGTGGACCTGTCACCCGCCTTCTACATCCAGCATAAAATCGGCATAGCCTTTTCTCAAATCTGGGTAGGTTTCCACTAGTTTAGACACATTGGACAAATAAGACACATTTTAGCACTGGGAGTTCCCAGTGCTTTTTAATCCCTGCTAGTTAGCAAGGATTACAAAGAGTAGTATGATTTTATGAACCTTAACAGTTCATCAAGATGAGCTGAGACTTGCAGAACTGGTTCAAAAGATATTAGTGTCTTGGTGGGCCACTTTTGTCTAATGTTATATGAAATGGAGTACAAATTCGGCTGAATATCAGAATTTGCTCCTCATTACAATAACTCAACCCTCATCAAGGTGTCTTCCTCCCAATTTCCCGCCAGCAATGCCCTTAGCCGAGGTCCGAGTCCCACTAGGGGTCGCCCTTAGTGCTGTTGTTACCAGTAGTCATGATGTTAGTGTAGTATAAGTAGTTAGCTTAGGTTAAGTATTTTACTTCTCCCCACTGGCTGAAGATCCTTCAGGTTTCTCCAATAACTGGCCAGTTAAGAAGAAACGGTTCGCAAGGACCATCCACAACCAAAGACTGCTGCGTCAGTGTGGCTGCTTAGTGTTTTATCTGCCTTCGAATGTTTCAAAAGAGTCCCATTTAGTTTTATAATTTTCTGTTCGTTTTTGTAGTATTGCACAGTTCATTTACTGAGGTATCTTTGGATTTCTAGTTTCAGTATTGTATTTTAGATTGCACTGTTTTTAGTGTCCATTTGTAAGTAATGTATTTTTTTGCGAACACTTTTCGATAGTATAGTATTTTTAAGTTTTTTTGTAATGTTAAGCATGATTATTTTATGTTGCACATGTTGGTTTAAAGCACATTTTTATTTATGTATAATGTCGTGTGGAACGTACAGTGCAAGGCGCATGGAGTCAGGCAGGTTCGCACGTGAAGACCGAAGAGCAAAGTGACCAAGAAAGCAAGTTTTTTTTATTTTATTTTATATAGTTCTGCTTCTCATCTTTGGCGGTTTTTGGTTTAACAGCATGGGGACATCATCTTTGCTTTTAACACATTCGGTAAAAGGTTTGTTTTACCTGGTATGTAATTACTTGGGAATTTGGTCAAGGTCACTTGTAATTGTCGACGGTTCAATACAAAAACGTCTGAGACACAATTAAGTACGTATTAATAAACAACTCTCAGGGTGACTTATCAACATTGAGCTATGCTACGCTGTGCTGTGCTATGCTCTATTCAGTCAATTCGCTCCTCCAAGGGGTCGTTTCACCAACCTATCATTAACTGTTCATTAAGCTTATTCGGTTTCTAAACTTTTCAATAGCCAACATTTGCATTTCATCAACATATCAATAGTGATAATGACAAGATTATTGAACACATAAATATCATAGTTGAACGTCACATTTAGCTTATTTGGTCAATAGTTACCGACTGCTTATTGATATAATTAGATTATAATGAGGAAACAAACAAAATGTTCTGCGTTTTGTTTAAAACAACAGGGATCATGCAATACGTGCTGACTCACTCCTCACGGCACTGCTCACTCGCTCGGTCTTCCGTCTATCAGGTACACGCGCAGCTCAAATTTTGTTGTAAAAAAATATAGCACTAGAAAGTTAACTTAGCTAAACGCAGCATAGCTAAATTATATTGTATAAGAGTTATGTTACAATTTTGGTGTACAATAAAGTATATTCTATTCTATTCATAGCTCAATGTTGATTAGTCACCCTAAACATGGCGGCCTGGGAGTTAGCTCCCGACAGGCAAGTTCAAGTTTTTTTAAATTTGCCTCTGCAGTCATATCGAAAGGATACTTAGGAGCTCTCATATGAGGGTTGTTAATTAATACGATAGGTCTTAATAACTCATTAAAATTGTGTTTAACCGTCGTCATAATAAACATTGTAGATAATAAAATATAAAAAGATGATCAATAATTATACTTAGCATAGACTTCCATTTTGTCTGTTCGGATCGTTAGTTGTGGTGGTCAATGCCACATCATCAATTGCTAAATACTAATTGTATTAAGTATTAATACTGCATAACATAACTCATAAATTAAATTAACATAGTATAGCTCCTCATATAGTACTTATTTACTACAAAAATGTAATAGAAAACACATTACACGGCTAGGCAGCGTAGCCAGTTACATAGGCCATTTCGACGGTCATAGCCAGTCTCTTGCAGCGAGCGTGGTGTTGTATAATGCGTTGGGGCAAATCTGGACGTGGGGTAAATTCGGTCAATGGATTTTTCGTACAATGTGATGATATTTTTAATTGTTGGCAAGAATAGAGTGAGACGCCATTTTGCTGCCTCATACTTCAGTCCGCGTCGTAATATTTTGAAGACATTCTGCGGCATTTGAACTAATTTACACCATATCCGAAATTGCCCCAAAAAACCTTATGGAATATGTGACATAGGCTTAGCCAAGATTTTGTCCAGGGTGTGACAAATCAGCCCAGTCACACAGTAAATATTTATCTTCTCACTAAATCTGGAAGTGCAGAATCGGATTATGGAGCAATATTGTCCGTGCCCACCTTTTAGAGGTCTATTTTAGTAGACATGGGTGTCGAGTTGACTGAATCTAGACTATTTACCCATTCTTCCTTGTGCTAGAGTGGGGCAAGCTCTCCATCCGCCCTACCCTGGCTACGCCCATGAATATGTGTGATCAGGTTCGTCTCGTTCTGCTCGGCTGTAGAATTCTGGCTGTCTAATGCGTTATGTGCCTTGAGAAAGTAAAACATGAGTCATCAATAATGTCCAAAGAATCTAGCTGCAGTTATCTAGTCAACAGTGATAGCCTAGCAGTTGAAGGGTCCGAGATCGAATCTGGCCCGCACCTCGAACTTATCGCATTTATGTGCGGATCAGAATTTGATTATCACTTGCATTAACGGTGAAGGAAAACATCGTGAGGAAACTTGCACACCTGAAAGGGCTACATGATATCGATGGTGTGTGTAGTCCGCCAATCCGCACCAGGCTAGCGTGGTGGACTAAGACCTAAATCCTTCTCATTCTGAGAAGAGGCCTGTGCCCAGCAGTGGGACAGTAATGGACTGATTATGATGTAAGTTAATCTAGCTGTGTCTAAATATCGGAGAGAATGTTATCTTAAAGTTTATTCAGGCTTTTAGACGGCACTGAGAACTAAACACGGTCCTCAAAGTAAGGTCGGGTCTCAACGTGTACAACAGCAGTTGTTCACTCAGGACTTGGTTGTGTTAATGTCGAATAATCCATGAACCCCTTATGAGTGATCATTTATATATCTCAAAATAAATCTGCAATATTTTCCTTTGAATTTCTATTTCACTTGACAAAGTCGGTCACAACACGCTCTTTACTCAGAAACCTTTGATGGACAACAAACAAACTACTTAGATTTCACCCTCTGACATCATAATATCTGATTATCTCCCACCTGTCAGGATTGATGCCGTATTCAATGCACCCCATTTGTTATTCAATTTTTGATTGGAAAATGAACTTTATTGCTTCTACATAAGCACCGGTAAAAATATAATGAAGAGGAATTAGCAAAATACCGGCTCCCGTATTAATTTGGAAGCACGGACGAGTATCAGGTGCGGACGCGCATGTCATACATTTTTTTTGAAAATTGTTTTATTTATAATGAACTGTTTATTAAATTATTGCTTCGTAAAGATATATTGTGGTATTAAAGTTATCACGGTTATCAATTTATCAGAAGTAGCTAGGGGGTCGTTTGAATATAATCTGAGGTACAATACAAACAAGAGATACGAAGTGTTTTATTTTATTGAACGCTATGAATAAAAAACTGATAGCTTTATTCTGGTAAATATTGACGATGTATGTAGTTTGCACGATTTTTAAAGTGCGATAGAAGCGCTGCAAAAGCTCCATATCGTATGAAATGTCGTTTTGATGCGGCGTTGGCGCACTTTTAATGTGGCAGCCGCACTGAAATCCAATTTTACTGGCTTCTACACTTGTAAGCAAAATTAACAAATCATTATAATGCAAAGTGGGATTAGTATCTCCTTAAAAATATTTTTTCCAATTAGTAGTTTCTGCGCGTGCGATCCAAAAAGCTCAGATCAAGTTACACGGCATTTTAATAAACTTTTTCGTCCAATTTGCAATTTGCACACGATACCCTTCAAATTCAATAACAAAGCGTAATTGCGATCGCCCCTGAGGATTATCTACCTGAGCGATCATTATCAATGGGTGCATATCAAGGGGATGATCGCTATTCTGCATTGTCGTCCACCTGTGCTGGTTACCTTTGACGTGACGCCTGCCACGCGCGCGCCCCGTCCTCCGGTATATTGGGTGCTTCACTTTATATAATTTTTATACCGGTGTACACCGTCTGCTCGGATGGTTCCATGAGGGCTCATACAGGATTTGATTGTGTTTTATTGCTTTTTATTGGAAAAGGGATTTGTATGGATGCTTCTGAGTCTAGAGTATTTTTATTGGAGATGTCTGCGATTTTTTAGTATTTTGAATAAATCTGTAGAAATATCTATTTGGAAGGGGAATAATTTTGTTAAGACATTTTCGATAGATGCGATTTTAAAGGCTTTGAAAGTTGTACAATTAAGCTATGTACGCGCGGATAGAAACTTTTACTTAAGTACTATTAATATCTTCAATTTTCTTATTAGAAATAGGTATTGAAATAGCATCTGAAATAGGATCTGTGATAGAAGTTTCTCAGTTGCTATGCCAGCATCGTTATCTTATTTGGGACAGGTATTTAATATTCTAGTTGTTGAAACTCATTAAAGTATTCGAACAGCGATGAATTTGTTGGTCATATTTCAATGACCTATTTTGGGAGCAATCATGTTCCAAGGATATTGTATACCGGGTGACTGGGTACCGAAAATTGAATCAGCAAATTCAGACCATTATTCTAAATGAAAAATAATAGAAAATTTTCTCGCAATTTTGCAGAGTTTTTTTGTAAATTTTCTCGGACATATTTACGCAGGTTTGGATAATCAGACTTCACGCTAGATTAATCATATTACGGGTGTTCGCTAAGTAGATGACAACCTTCAACAACCCCAAACATTGTCCTTAACAACCTGCAAAACATGACTACAAATATTAAACACAAAAGCGAAATCACAATTATATCGCTTACGTCTATATTACAACGTTTATAACAGGTGGGGTGAGGTGGAAAAGGGATGTAGCAAGATGTTAGAAAGAGAGGTAAAATCAGACGTTGGTAATCGGGATGTTGTTCTGGGAAGTGTAGGTCCAGCGGAGAGTTGCCTGGGAGATCTCCAAGAGCATGGAGGTGCCTCGGTATCGGTCGTATTACCCTTGTGAGTCCTTAGTCTTTGTGTCCTGAAGTTCAAGTGAGACGGTCCTTTCAGATGTTGACTAAATAATTGAGAGACTTCTGTGTCGGGAAATAATTTTCAGTTCATCTCTTTGTTTCAAATTGAATAATTTAGCTTGGTGGTTTTTCATTACTCACTTTAAGCAGTTTTTAGTCGCAATTGCAGCAAATATCTGGACAAAAAAAATCAGCACACACAAAAATAAATAATATCGTTTAAATAACTAACTCAAGCTTCCTGAAGACTAACACGGGCTTGGCAGTGCACCTAGTTTTCTTTGTTAACATTAATTTATATTTTTCTTCAGGCGAGGGCGGAAACGGCGTCAACTATCACGTGCAATATGTTACGGAACCGCAAGAGATCTACACACAAGGTCATCAAACGCACATGTGAGCAAGAAATATTTTATTTATTAATCTATCTATATCAAAATAGTATTTTTTTCCAAAAATGTTAAGAATCAAAACAGGGATGTGATGTTTGATCGGTCATCATCATCATCATCATTCGCAGCTTTTCGCGGCATAACATAAGCATCCTTTTAAATAGGGATTGCAATCTCGCAGCGTTTTGAATAATTAATAATTTAAACATTATAGAAAATTCAAAATTGTCTCTTTGCAAAAGTGTATCTGAAAGAAGCCCAGAAAGATTTTAAATGATATAATTGGTATTGCTGATTGAAAATTCTGTGAATTGTTGATTTTTATAATTAAGAACTGATTAGCTAATTAATAAAATAAGCATTTAATTCCTTTAACTGAAATTCATGCATGTTTAAAAAATAGTGCGGGGTCCTGCGGGATTTTGGCTTGAATCACACAAAATCCCGGGGGATCCTGATCCTGCACAGTTTTTGACAAAATCAAGAATTCACAGAGTTTTCAACAATATTATTTAATTTAATTAATATCTTTCTGGGCCTCCATAAGTTACAATTATGCAATGAGACGAGTAAAATAATATTTTTTATTAATTAAAGTTTAACAGCCTCGACCGTTTCGACCCTCAGAGGTACAATCTCCGTATGATTGTACCTCTGAGGGTCGAAACTCATATGCTCGACGTGTGCCCGCTCGAAAGTCTATGGGTCCGAATTCTATACGATCGAAACTCGCTGATTCGAAACACGTTGGATCGATGTTGCAAGCAATCGAAAATTGCAGGATCGAATATTCGCTGGGTCGAAAAACGTTGACTCGAATACCAGACACTCGACACCACCGAAGAAATTATAAATTGTGGAGATTATATAGTAAATATAGGAATTTGTGCATCTATAAATACATTTGATAAAATGCGTTGTTTGTACTTTCTTTAACAGAATATGTAAATGATTGAGTTACTAAACCATTCTTTTACCACGGCATTAATTAGAATAGGTCGAATTTAATGATAATCCGACTCAGCACACCCCGACTCCACGTGGTTAGACTCTGTCCTCCCTAGAGTGTTATTTAAAAACGTCTAGCGAGAAGCTCGCGAAGGAGGTCCTGAGTGGAACGATTGCACGAGGCCGAAACGTAGCGAGCGGTGGAAGGTAACGAGCGAAGCGAGTCGGCGACCTCCCGAGCGTAGCGCTGGTCGAGTGTGCGAGCGAAGCGAAGGGACGACAAAGCGAGTCTTCTGGTGGAGCATGCTCAGAAACACTGGCCACTCCCAAACTGAATTTCGACAAATCGTTCTACGACAAGATTTTACTTCGACACTATGGAACTCCGACATTACGTTACTCCGACAATTATGGAACTTCGACACCTAATTTAGGGCACCCCGACACAGATAGGCTAGGTTCGAAGGGGATGACAGGGGCTAGAGTGAGCGAGCAAAGCGAACGAACAAAGCCCCCGTCATCCCCTTCGTGTTAGGTTACTTTAAACCCCAGTGTCAAAGTTCCATAATTGTCGGTGTAGCATAATCTCAGAGTTCCATAGCGTCGAAGTAAAATCTTGTCGTAGAACGATTTGTCGAAATTTAGTTTGGTAGTCAACAATACTAGCATGATTGCTAGCTTCCATGATACATGCTAGCTTGGATGCTTGCTTGCCTGTGCAGTTTCAATTTTATTTTGTCAAATGTCGAATTTGTTAAACGAATTATTTGATGTATTATTTTTATACTTTAACATTCAGCGCATTTAGCGCACAGTAATTGCAAAGTATTTGTCAAAAATAAAAGGAATAAGTTGTTTGTAGTATGAAACGTTGGTTGTAAACTAAACACGATGTGTCTACAGTGTTTTGGTGAAAGATTAGTGAACGTACTTTTTTATTTAAATTTAAGATTTGGTAAAATATGAAAACTACTATCAGGTACACACAAGTTCCTATATTTACTATATAATCTACACAATTTATAATCTCTTCGGTGGTGTCGACTGTAGACGTATTCGAGTCAACGTTTTTCGACCCAGCGAATATTCGATCCTGCAATTTTCGATTGCTTGCAACATCGATCCAACGTGTTTCGAATCAGTGAGTTTCGATCGTATAGAATTCGGACCCATAGACTTTCGAGCGGGCACACGTCGAGCATATGAGTTTCGACCCTCAGAGGTACAATCGATCCGTATCCGTACCATAGATTCTTTATCTATCTGTAAAAAACCTTTAAATTAATCGCTTCCTTTCTTCCAAAAGATATTAATACTGTAGTGTAGCAAAAAGACTTAAAAAACCTGAAATAAAAACTAAAACGATTCACGATCTCATTTCCAATTCCATTCCATATTATCCAATGCTCGGTCCTAATTTTATCGTCTATTGCGACAGGGACCCGATACGCTCGTACCCGGTGTACGGCGTGACGACGGTGGCCAACGGTACAAGTGCGGAGGGCACGTCGGCTGACAATGGTTGGGGCGGGGCTTCTTCTGCGGAGTACACCGCTTATGGCGTCGTGGTGAGTCTTACTTGATTTTAGAAGTTTTATAGCTCTTTGCCAGAGGTCCGAAGACAGTATTCTGGAAATTCTTTTAGTATGGAACGTTTAAAGTGTAGATACTCTTAACGGGGTTGCGGTAAATGCACTCGCGAATGCCGCAACCCTGGAAATAGGTCTTCGGAGGAACACTGTGGTGGTTTTAGCCGATAAGAGTGGACTCTTACCGGCTAAAACCACCAGGGTGAACCTGGAAGGGTCTTGTTGGAACAAAATCCCCCCCGCCTTCCTCATGTTGGCTAGTATCCATTAGGATACTCGATGAGGGTGATGAGCGTGTCGATACTCAGATCTGGAAAATTTGGTGATAACTGCGAGATGTGTTTTGCCGTAAATGTTAAACGTCCACTGCAAAACATATTTGATACCATTTTACTCACCTATAACTTAGCCAAACTGTTGTTTTTGTGTAACGCCAAAATTAATTTCTAATTTGCGCAATCGTCAAGGAAAATATATTATTCGCATTAAGTTACACAAACAAGATTCAGATTACATAAATTCATTAACAAAATAAGTGGGTAGTTATTATTTTAAGCCTCTTACGACATCTTTCGTGAAAGAAAAGGGATTTATTTATAAAAGGAAAATGCGTAGATTTCGCAGAAAATATTGTTATTTCACGAGAAAGTTGGCAGGTGTTTATATTCCCGAGCTTTAAAGGCCACATCAAAAAAGGCCGAATAAGGATTTCTTTCACGTTTTTTGGCGGCGTCCTTATGTACGCGTCTATTTAGTCAACAGTGTACTTACGTAAAGTACGGCACATAACGGGTTGATGTAATATTGTATGCTGATGGTAAATCTCGCTGCATTCATATTTATGATTAGTTACAGTTTACTCACGTGCATTTTTCGGGATTGCCCGACTAGTTTTGGATCCAAACGGAGCCCAAAATCACGAGCTGAACACGCGGCGACGTCGCGCTGTCGCTCGACTCGGAGAAACTAGTAAAATATTATGAATATGTCTCACGAAAGTTATAATACAAAAATATCGCTTCTTTTTTTTTTCTTTTTTAAAAACGTTGCCCCACACTAAGATTTTCTCTTGTATCGTGGGTGCGTTTACAGACACAAATCTCACAAACAAACGCCCAGACCCGAAACAACCATCTGTAGCCCATACAAATTTTTGTTCCGTGTGGGAATCGAACCCACGACCCGTAGCGCAGAAGCCAATCGCTTAGCCACTGCACCAAACGTGTCGTCAATTCTTAGATTTCGGTCCTTTTGGTTTGCATACAAAATGTATTTTTATGAAGCTGTTCTTTCACGAAGACTCGATATTAGCAGTGTCAGGAAAGGGTTTATGGAAATATATGGCGCTTGGAGTCCTCACCATTTGTCGTATCATAAGCCATGGAAAAACGATGTAAGCCGCGTTAGATAGTTTGTTTCGGGCTTACTATAGAAAAAAATGCAGTCATTGGCGAAATATGGTTGTACAAGAGGGGTACTCTTGTTCTCCTACACGTTCGGAGTTGGAAGTATACTGAGCACGTTGGCGACGTTCTGTCAGGTGGCCGGTGACGAGGCGGAGGCGGCGTCGGCCCCCGCGTCCCCCGCCACCCCCGCGGGCGCGCCCCCCCGCATGCCGCCCGCCACCGTGCAGTGGCTGCTCGACCACTACGAGACCGCTGAGGGTGAGTCAAGTGAGGAAACTATACATTACTTATCTAAACCTGACCAACAGACTACATATAACTAACGTTCATCTGTCAAACTGTAACACGTCATTGTTTACAGAAACAAAATAACTTATTTTTAATACATAATTATATACAAGAAAACGACAGCAAGAAAAGCACGACATCAAACCGGCGGCAATCGTTAGGTTGTCAGTTCAAACCTCATCCGATGTAGTATTAACATGAACCCACTTGTAGCATAAGCATTTTGACCTTGGTTGGAGGAGTACGATTACTAGTAATGTGCCAAACCAATTTTTATTTTGACATTTAGAGCCCAAATACACGTCCGATACTTGCCTCCGATAGTCGGTTCCGATAGTCTGATCAGACTATCTGAAGGCCTTCGCGTTATACATTTGTTTGAACATGAATTACAACTACGATCAGACTATCGGATCGGATGTCAGAATCGTTAGCATCGTCCGGGTGTCGCCGTCGTACAGAAAAAACCGAACACGAGAATCGTACGTGTATTTCATAAATCCGATCAGATAGTCGGATCCGGCTCCCGGAAGTAACTGTCGGACGTGTATTTTTTTTTACCCTTACTCGAACAATTTATTGGTTATCCTCCGGTTTCTGAATTGAGAATTCGGGATAAGAAATACTTAAGTAGTATTTGAGTACGGAGTTGTCAAAAAAATGCTTTAAAATCAATCCGTAATTTTTCTGACAACTCTGTACTCAAATACTACTTAAGTATTGCTTATCCCGAATTCTCAATTCAGAAACCGGAGGTATGCCGATTGACGTAAATGCAAATAGGCAGTGGGTGGTCATGACGATTGAAGAAACTTCGTCAAGTTAATTATACAAAGTTAGTCGGAAAGGGGATAAAAATCTGAAAGAGTGTGAAAGTACCTATAAAAATGAATAACTTTTATTTTACAACTTCCAAAAGTCAAGTTCAAGAGAAATAGCTGTTCAAAGACTTCATAAAAAATACGCTAAAATCTATCTATCCTTAGCTATGACGAGCTGTATTCATTTTAGGTCAAATTTGGGGCTCCATTTTCTAAATTCACAACTAAAGCAAGAAAGAAGAGTTTTTGAAAAAACTAAAATAAAAATCATTTTGAAAGGAAATAAAAAATTATCGAATTTTAACACTTGCTTTCATCAGTGGTACTTTAACCGGTAACGCCCCGAACGCCCCGCCGTCGTCCCAGGACGACACCCGCTTCAAGCGACTTTGAACTCTAATTCGGGTCATAATTAGAGTTCAAAGTCGCTTGAAGCGAGTGTCGTCCTGGGACGACGGCGGGGCGTGACCGGTAGTGGCCCGCGGATTAGTATCCCCTTTCTGGCTAATCTTGTATATACGGGGTAGGGCAACTGTAGACTTCAACAACTTCAACTTTTTTTCCTTCTCTTTTAGTGCAGTCATGTGATGACTGTGAATAATAAAAAAAAACTATCTACGAGTCAGTGTACAATTAAAGAACAGATATTAAAAAAAATGCATTTTATTTATTTAGTTTTAAGTTCTGCCTATATTTGCTTCTATACAGTTTCCTATACCGTAATAAAAAATATGAATTTTATTTATTTTAATTTTAAGCCCTGTCTGTATTTGCGTTTCTAAAAGACATTGATAGTTTTCCAACTCCAAAGTGAAGTGATATGCCTAAAACTTTTGTTTGTGGAAACAGTCCGATTAATAACCTGGAAGTCAATTTTTGTTTTACTTAATTAAAAAGACCACTTTTAAAAGACAGTGTCTCTTTGCTTTCTAATAATGAATCGGGACAGTTTCCAGAAACAAAAGATGCTAGTTAATCTGTAGGGTAATTATAACATTTCTCCTGCAGGCGTTTCACTCCCCCGATCAACGCTCTACGCTCACTACCTACGTCACTGCGCGACCCATCGCCTGGAGCCCGTCAATGCAGCCTCCTTCGGGAAGCTCATCCGCTCCGTATTCATAGGGCTTCGCACTCGACGGCTGGGCACTCGGGGCAACTCGAAGTACCACTACTACGGCATTAGGGCTAAGCCCGGGGTGGATCAGGATCACAGTGATGCGAGGGATGATGCGCACGACCAGCACGATAATGTGGATGATAAGACCGATGTGTTGGATCATCAGGTGAGTGTTGTAAGACTAAGATTTTGCTGTGATTTAGGTTGACATATTCTGTTAGTTTTATTTTTGCGAAGAAGTTTATGAGAAAGAAAGAAGAAATGAAAATCGTTTATTAGACACAACCGAGACACGAGATAATTTATTCTATGAAAATAATAGAAAAAGGTTTTTTTTTGTGGCGAAAATTTAGCATCAACCTAAAGTAGAAAAATAAAAAACCGTTTTTGACATTTAGTAGTCAAGGCCGCGTGCTTTGTGTGTTTATAAACAAAATATCAGTGAATCTTCAGAATCCATAGCTCATTTTGAGACAAACGATTCATTATAACATTTAGTAGGTATTGCTTCATACTTTGTTAACATTAAAAGAAGTTTTTAAGAGCCATAGGTTCGTTTGAGATCAGTAGAGCTCCGCCAAGTCTTATATAGCGGTAGGACGCTGGCGCTGGCATCCCAGCAGATTGTATCCCACCACGAGTGTGCGAATAGACATTTTATCATCGACAGCTTAATTTATCATTTAATTTAAATTCCTACCATTATCAAAATAAGCGGACACAGTAAATATGTTTCTACAGGAGGGTAGATCGCGCGAGCGTTCACGCGACTCCGCAAGCAGTCCGAACAACGCTCACCGTCAATACTTAGGCGCGGTGTCACCTCCCGAACCACCACCACTGTCCATACACCCGCTACCTGAAGACGTGCCGATAGACGCACTCAACACGCTGCGAAGACATCACAGGTGTGTATTGGAAACATTCAGGCCTTTTTCGGAGATTTTGACACTACATAACCTAGCTGGATGCCAACGGAAAGTTCCTCGATATCGGCCTTAAGTTTATTAGCTCATCGGAGCGTCGCTGGTTATGAACTGGGCATCACGTGCTGGGCAGTTTTGGTAAGCTTGATATTTGTATCAGACGAAACGGCAATCCGTTACAGGTTCATCAACACTTACAGCGATTACGCACTGCATCCGATCCGGATCCGTGAAAATAAGAGCGATTACGCACTGCATCCTATCCGAATCCGTGAAAATACGGATATAAAAACTCGGACCGAATTCGGATATTGCTTTATGCACTGCATCCGATCCGAATCCGTGAAAATACCGATTTAGAGTAAAAATCTCGGACCGAATTCGGATGTTGCTTACGCACTATTCCGATCTCTGATCCAAATGACGACACGTTTGGTGCAGTGGCTAAGGGATTGGCTTCTGCGCTACGGGTCGTGGGTTCGATTCCCACACGGAACAAAAATTTGTATGGCCTACAGATGGTTGTTCCGGGTCTGGGCGTTTGTTTGTGAGATTTGTGTCTGTAAACGCATCCACGATACAAGAGAAATCTTAGTGTGGGGCAACGTTTTCTTTATAAAAAAAAAAAAAAAAAAAAAAAAAAAAAAAAAAAAAAAAAAAAAAAAAAAAAAAAAAAAAAAATTTAAACAATTCAGGGGCCATCTTTGGCATATCCATTTGGCGTCCGATTTGAATCCGAGGTAGTGCGAAAGCGTTCATACAAACATTACTACGGCTACTTCGGTCCGTCAATATTTCTTCCGAATTGGAGACTCACGGATGACGGATAGAAATCGGATGACGGATGCCGGATGTAGTGCGTAAACTACCATACAAATAGTTCTATGGCTACTTCGGAACGCATTTTCACGGATTCAGATCGGATGCAGTGCGTAATCGCTCTAAGAATGTAAAAAACTCGGACCAAATTCGGATATTGCTTTGCGCACTGCATCCGATCCAAATACCTGAAAATAAGAATCTATAGTCTAAAAAACTCGGACCGAATTCGGATATCGCTTACGTACTTATCCGATCTCTGATCCAAATTCAAACAATTCAGGGGCCATCTTTGGCATATTTATTTGGCGTCCGATTTGAATCCGAGGTAGTGCGAAAGCGTTCATATAAACAGTACTACGGCTACTTCGGTCCGTCAATATTTCTTCCGAATTGGAAACTCACGGATGACGGAGAGAAATCGCATGACGGAAGACGGATCTAGTGCGTAAACTGCCATACAAATAGTTCTATGACTACTTTGGCACTTATTTTCTCGGATTCGGATCGGATGCAGTGCGTAACCGCTCTTAGGTTGCGTGCATTGCAAAACACGCGTGTTAACGCACACGTTAACACCTCCAAGACACACATGCATCATCAAGCAGAGGGGAGCGGGCGGCGTGGTAGCAGCAGCGGCTCGACGACGTCTCGCGCGCCCTCGAGAACACTCCTTTTAACACCGCGACCACGATCGCATCGATTTCAATAATTAAATTTTGACCTGTAAAATACCTAATATTATAACCTAGAAATACAGTCCGCTTTTTATTCCACCTGGGCCTATCTAACGCGTGCCGTAAAAGATGTTCTTGTAGCAATTAATTGGACACAACTCTCGTATAATTGTTTGATCGTAACTTTATCGTCCTCAGAGAGCATGGTGCAGAATTTCTGGAAGCTGTAGCGGCTTTAGACACTATCGCAGTAGAGCGCGCCCGGCGTGCGTTCTGGCGTCGTCCTCCTCCCTCGCTGTGTCGGCGCGTGCTGTGCAAGCTGACCGCGCGGCGCGACGTGGCCGCGTGGCTCAGACAGGCTGAGCTGCAGCTGTATCAGCGCGCCGTCGAGCTACTGCTGCCCGATGTGCTGCGACCCATCCCACCACAGCTCACGCAGGTACGTCATCTATACAGGACCCATACCTGGGAAATCATTGGTTTTGGAGATATTGAAGGTCAAAGTAAACATTTTTTTTAGTTTTTTCCTAAATCGAATTCCAAGTCATAATACTAAACTTTCTTCCAAACAAACATCAAAAATTTCAATTTTTCCTAACAAATTACGCATTTGAAGTTACAAAAACGCAATGAATATCAAACGCACACGACTGCCTTGGCTCAGCTATGTGGCCACTGCATGCACGCAAACGCGTGGCATCGCCACAACCACGCATTGCGCGCTACAAAAAAAGCGTTTTTTTATGCTAAAAAATAAAAGTCGTTTCCCAGCAATTATTTTTGGTCAATGTAATTTAGTTTGATGTACTAGATTTCGGCTATGTGATGGGTCTTTATACACCCTGTATAGTGGTAAGTTACTTATTTATTTGCGTTTGATCCTAAAGTCCGACAAGATCGTGCGCGACCGTCCTACGGGGCGACAGACGTTGGGGAAGACGGCAATTTAGATGTTAGAGCGGGTGGTGTAGGGAAATACGCGCGCTACTCTACGAGGTACTAGGTGCTACCGTGACTCCTCAACGTTTGTCGTGCACCAACTTATCGGACCCTAGTCAGTAAGTGCAGATAGGGTTTAAAATGGAGCACACGAATTTAAGTAACAGCGATAAAGAGGGATCTTCTTATATCTCTCTGGCTCTTACAATGCACATTATGATATACCTACTGTAATTTTTTGCGTAAAATTTATTAGTAAGTTTTATTGCAGACAAGTGCTAGCTTAGTTGGTAAAACTTGTAGAAGATGCTTTGTTGCAGGTGTATTCACGGTTTGAAAGTTGGTTGCAGAAGTGAATTTGCGTAATAAAACCTGCTAGAGCATTTAGCGCTTTATTATTTTGTCTTAAGTTTTGTTTGACGACTAAATTTTAACTTGCCAACGACTGAAACGCAACCAACAATGACTGGTGTGTAGGACAGGTGTAATCTGTGTGATTTCGCCGTAAAGTTCAACACCTTTTTAAAGAATTGTTTTTTTTTTCTTTAATTAAGGGTTTCATTTATCTAGCACAAAAAGAAAATTGAATGAGATTTTTAATAAGATCGTTTATGTATCAGTCGATCCGCAACTTCGCGAAGAGTCTGGAGGGTGCCCTAGCGGCCGGCGCGGGCGGCGCACCAGCAGCAGCGGTGCGCGCGCAGGCCGCTGCAGCTGCTGCACTGGCGGCCGCGCTACGTCGGTACACCTCACTCAACCATCTGGCGCAGGCCGCGCGCGCAGTGCTCAACAACCATCACCAGATACACCAGGTTAGTAGTGCCGCACGAATATGATGGCTTATGCCTCTACACAAAGCCCGAAGACATCATATACGCGCTGGCTGTCCAAATAGTTTCAACCATCTGATAAAACGATTTGAATTGACCAGTGTGATCAAATCTCGTCATTTCTAGCAGAAATCCCCGAAACTAAAGGAGCGGAAAAAGACAACCTTTCATCTAAAAACAGTCAATCAATCTGAATAACCTGTTAATTATACCTATACTTGGGAGCAAAGAAATCGGGCCACTCCCTTTTTCACGTGTCCTGGTTATTAGTTTTGGTTTCATGAATTATATAATTCAAAATACAAAAAAACTACCCTCATTGTAAAAGTTATCAAATAACCTTTCAAGCGATACCTATATGTTCAGAATTGATCTGTTCCATAATACCAAAAATAATAACAATTACACCTACGTGAAAAATAGAAGTAGCTCGATTTATTTGCTCCCAAGTATATTAATAAAAAAGAAATGCACTAACAGACGCGACCGATACCCTTACACACTTTCCGGTCAAATCCGGCTGAGTACATCGGCCGCCTCAAAATATTTAATACGCATTACACACTCCCCACATCACCCCAAAATCCATCATCATATTCGTGCAAACGTCTACTTTTAATTAAGGGTCTTCCAATAACCGCGACGACGAACAGAAAAGATACTACCATACTCGTATACACCACATTTGACAAACGAATTGATGATCATAATTATTATGTTGTTATTAGCAGACAGCAAGACACTACTGCTTATCCTGTTCACAATACCCACGGATGGAAAGGAAATATTATTGAAAACCTATTGCCTATTGTTGGAAACCACACAATACTAATTCATTATTCAACCTAACTTAAATAATGTAAAAGTTTGAATGTTTCTGGGTTTGTAAATTTGGATGTTTGTTAATCAATCACGTCTTAACGACAGAACAGATTTAGATGAAATTTGGCATACATCGGTTAACCCGGATTTAACACATAGGATACTTTTTACAGAAGTAGTTCCTCTAGGATGCGAGTGAAATCGCGTGCAACAGCTATGATCTTATAATTGTCTTCTATCCTCAGATGCTAGCGGACCTAAACCGCGTAGATTTCCGCGTGGTTCGCGAACAGGCGGCGTGGGCCTGCTCATGCGGCAGCGCGGCCACCGCACACAAACTAGAAGCTGACTTCAAGGTAAACTATATTTAAATCAGTAAAAAGCTTTGCACTGTTTTCTTGATCTCCCGAATATACCATCATCTACCATTGCAGACTATTTGTATAAAAATTTTCATTAACATAAGTTGAGCCTTCAACTTTGATAAAATAGAGTCACTCATGCATACTTAAAATTATTATATTTATAACTTATACAGGGTGTTAACGAATTCGTGTAATTCCTTAGAACCACATGGTCTACTACTGATGTAGACAAGCCACGCACAGGATTTAGCTTGATTAAAAATAAAAATTATTATCTTTTCATGCGGCTTTGTTACCGATCGTATCTAAACCACTTAATAAGGATTCAGTAAAAAATAAGAATTTATTTTTTTGCAAAAAAATGTTTTATTTGTGTGAACATTTCGATGCTACGCATAAATTAATGAAAGCACGGTGACACGGCTGGCAGGCATGACTAACGCGATATCGCTCTTTGCAGTCAGATAACTCAAGGCTCTAAAATGATTCAGAAATAGAAAATTAAGATTAAAAAAAAAAAAAATTACTTCTTTTTCAAAAATTCCCATTTAGGGTTAATCTGTGTCACTAGTAGATCACGTGGTTTGAAGGAATTACATGAATTCGTTAACACCCTGTATAATCCAAAAGGGTTTAGGCAGAAGTACAATAATACTCAAAATTGGCCTCTGGCAATATCGAGCCACGTGTGATAACCGGGCAAACCTGAACCTCGGAATATTACTAATAGTATTGTTTCAAGGTACATTTCGTATGACTTTCATACCAACAAGACTAAAATGTTTATCGATAACCATGACGTGATAACTTTATAACGTGACATGATAACTTGAGGTTTTCAACATGCATCAATCCTGACAAACCAACACACATTTGTTTGTACAGGCGACGTTAGGTCGGGGAGCGTCACTGGAGCAGTGGGCAGGCTGGCTGGAGGGCTGCGTGAGGACGGCGCTGGCCCCACACGAGCGTCGCCCTGACTACACGGCGCGGGCGCGCAGACTGCTGCTGGACTGGTCCTTCTACTCCTCACTTGTGATCCGGGAGCTTACTCTAAGGTACGTGCAGTGTTCACTTACCTTTGAAAAGTTTGACAAGTGGATGGAGTGGACTAATTTGTGTCGCGTATCTATAGCTCCTTTGATTCGTGTACTCAGCTGTAATATAATTGACTTTGTGAACTGTGAAAGTAGTAACTGTTTTTTTTTAAATTACTTATACACATTATTTTTGCCATCACTTAAGAATACATAGATTGTTAAAGTTGAAGATTCCATTTGCTATTTGTTCATAAAGGAGATAGCCCAAATCCCATACAAAAAAAACCCAGGTCCGGCGCAAAAGTTTTGTGTCTCAGATTTTAGAGGATATTTAAAAATAATATTCTATACTATCACTCAAAATCAAAATCAAAATCAAAATTTTTTATTTCACATAAACCAATACAGGCGCTTATGAAAAGTCGAATTTAGGTGCACGGTTCCAATTAGTCGTTTCCTATGGAGAAGAGCCGGCAAGAAACTCCATGGTTACTCTTTTTAAAAAAGGATATCTTTTACAATTTCAGTGAATACAGTAGGTACTATGAGAGAGAACAATGTAGTCTTGACCACAGACCTTGGAGTATAGTACCAAGTCTTGAGTACAAAAATTAACCAAAAAGGGGAAGAAAAACAAAAAATAGAAGAAAAAAAAATACAATATGAATAATAGTAATTTACACAATTATATGTATAGGCAAGTCCACAAAGTTCTCACATTTACAAAAAATAAAATGAAGCTAAACTATATAAAACAATTGACATACTTAAATGTCAGCATAACTTCGACAAAAAAACATTATAGACTAAGATAAAAGATATCTTGAGAGTAATGATAGCAATAAAAATAAAAAATAAATAATCATAATTGAGGATAGTTAATAGACATACACATACGTCGTTAATGAGGTACCAGGGAAGCTACATGTGCAGGAACTAGAGCCAAACATCCCTGTCCTCGACGTAGTCCTTAATCTTGTAGTATGCTTTTTGAGTGAGGACACGTTTAATAAGGGTTTTGAATTTTCCCTCGGTAAGATCAGTTATAGATTTCGGTAGTTTGTTATAAAAACGTACGCCATTTCCTAGAAATGACTTACTAGTTTTGCTTAGTCTAAATTTAGGTATCACAATTTTATGTTTATCCCGTGTATTTTATCATGAAAATCACTCCTAACATTAAACAAATGCAAATTTTTGCGTACATATAAAATATTTTCTAAGATATAGAGTGACGGCAAAGTGAGTATTTTAATATCGTTAAACACGTTTCTAAGGGACTCGCGGGAACCCAGGTTGTAAATGGCACGGATTGCTCTCTTTTGTAAAATAAAAACCGAATCTACGTCAGCTGCCGAGCCCCACAACAGAATGCCGTAGGACATAATGCTGTGGAAATAAGCGAAGTATACTAGCCTAGCTGTAGCCACATCAGTCAGCTGCCTAATTTTCCTAACAGCATATGCAGCAGAACTTAACCTCGCCGACAGGGCAGTAATGTGAGCACCCCACTGCAATTTTGAGTCAATAGTTATACCTAGGAATACGGTTTCATTAATTGTATCAAGTTTTTTGCCATCAAGCATTAAATTTAAACCTACTTGGGGTACATTTGGTAGAGAAAATCTAAGGCATTTTGTTTTATTTGCATTAAGTAATAGATTATTGGCTGTAAACCATTTAGAAAGAACAGTTAGGCTCTCATTGACATGTAAAACGTCCCTATCTTTCCTATCTATTTTAAAAATTAGGGAAGTATCATCAGCAAATAAAATTATATCAGATAAATTGGACATCATAAAAGGGAGATCATTTATATAAACTAGAAATAGAAAAGGCCCAAGAATTGAGCCCTGAGGCACGCCCATCTTAACCAGAGACCCCGACGATATTGCTATATCGTCGGGGTCTCTGGTTAAGATGGGCGTGCCTCAGCCATTGACACCCACTTTTTGCTGTCTATTTGATAGATAAGAAAAAACGAGGTCAGCAGCTCGTCCACGAATTCCGTAATGGTGTAATTTACAAATAAGTGTGTTGTGGTCAACGCAGTCGAAAGCCTTGGAGAGATCACAGAAGATGCCAACAGCATCCTGAGAGCTCTCCCAAGATTCCAAAATTTGAGTGACTAGTTTCACTCCTGCGTCTGTGGTCGACCTACCTTTCGTGAATCCATACTGACGACTGTGCAATATCCCGTTTAGGTTGAAATGAAACATCATCTGATCAAGCATAATTTTTTCAAAAATTTTACTTAGTGCTGGAAGCACAGAAATGGGTCTATAATTAGAGGGGTTATTCTTGCAGCCCGATTTGAAGATTGGTATTATCTTACTATGTTTCATCAAATCGGGAAATGTACCGCTATCTAAACATTGGTTGAATATGCCTGCAAGTATAGGGGCAATGGTGTCAAATATAACTCCAAGAACCCTTACAGAAATGCCCCATAAGTCTTCAGTATTTTTTATGTTAAGACTTTTAAATGCTTTTTTAATCGAAGCAGTAGAAATATGCTCAAATTCAAAGATAGGTATATCTTTACAGAAATTTTGTTTAAGCAGTGATTCAGCTAGTATAGAGGACGAAGCAAGGGATTTCGTAACCTCTACCGGGATGTTCGTGAAAAAGTTTTCGAGTGTCTGAGCGACTTCAAATTTATCTGTAATAGACTTGTTATTATATTTTAGAGCTAGTTCGTTATCCCGTTGTTTTGTGTTTCCGGTTTCTTTGTTTATTACCTGCCACACAGCCTTTATCTTGTTTTTAGAGGCATCTATTTTTTTACTAATTAATCTAGATTTAGCTTGAATACAAACACTCTTAAATATCTTTGAATAATTTCTAACATAACTATGAAAAGCTTGATCAGAGGTCAATGATTTTTCGTGATATAGATTATATAAAGTTTCTCTACTGTTTCTTATGCCTAAGGTGGCCCATTCACTAAATTTCGATTTACTACTAATTTTACATTTCTTAACTGGACACGTG
This sequence comes from Amphipyra tragopoginis, assembly GCA_905220435.1. Classification (NCBI taxonomy): domain Eukaryota; kingdom Metazoa; phylum Arthropoda; class Insecta; order Lepidoptera; family Noctuidae; genus Amphipyra; species Amphipyra tragopoginis. Next base: position 4,307,526 of record HG991997.1, on the reverse strand, counting down.
TTTTTAAATTCTTGGCAGACTGTAGAAAACAATGTACAATAATTTATGTTGGGGTTCCTTGAACTGAAGCGGGATGCTGAAAGGTGACTTAAAACATTATTATTAAATCTGTGCAAGTTATTTTTAGTAAGCGATCTTATTTCAATGATTGTATCTAATTGTATCTTATTATTTAACTCAAAGTATACTAGTTGGCCTGTATGATCAGACCTAACGCCACTAATTAAAGAAGAATTTTTAATTCTACAGTTAGTAAAGATATTGTCTATGCATGAAGCTGATGTTGCAGTTATTCTAGTCGCTTCATTAAATATATATTTTAAATTAAAAGATTTGAATAATGAAACAAGTTTACATTTATCTAGTGAATCAATTAAAAGGTCAATATTCAGGTCGCCACAAACAAAAATTAAATTATTATTTCTAAAAAGTTTGCTCAATATGTCTTCTAAAGTAATTAAAAATGATGATAAATTTGATGCCGGTGGTCTATAAACACATAGAATGGTATGGCCTTCTATCTCTGCACATGCTACCTCACATAAGCGGTCAACAGAACAAGCAGTGATGTCTTTTCTTTCCTTATGTCTGAAAGAATCATTACATAGAATCAAAGTACCACCACCTACTGAAGATCTGTTGTACGCACTGGCAACTGCAAAATTATTAATATTAAACAACATCTTATCTGGTTTCAACCAAGTCTCACAAAAACATAATATATCCATATGGTATTTATCTATTAACATTTCCACATCTAGGATTTTGCCAGAGAAGCGATTTATATTTTGGTGATAAAGTAAAATAGTATCACCATGCTTCTCTTTTGTCGGCACTAAAAGTTTAAACAATCTATGACAGTATTATTTGAATAACAAGATAATACTGATTCATCACTTAACCTAGTCTCAGTTAAATTATCAATAACTGCGTGTAAATTATAAGCTATCAATGTAGCTAATAAGTGTCGATATTTCTTCGACAAGAACATATGTTCCTGAGTTAATACAAAAACACTATCTCTTTATCGGGTGGCAATTAACGAATGAAAGAATAATAAATATTTTGGTCGTTAAACGAGTTTTTAATAAGAACGCCGACAAAACTTATTGAGCAAAAAAATAATGTTAGCCATCCGACAGAGTGATAGTGATAGTTTTAAATATTATTTTTAAATATCCTCTAAAATCTGAGATACAAAACTTTTGCGCCGGGCCTGGGTTATTTTTAATGTAGCTGACTGTATAATTAAAATGACAGACCCACACGCAAGTTTGATTGCGCAAGTCGTCTTCTAGAAGTAACTTGCGCAATAAAACTTGCTAGTGGATTTGGCGCGGATAAGTTAGAATTTGGCGATAGTTCGACCTGAAAATTGTAGCTTCACTAGTTTTAATATTTTCCATCCATTTCGTGTAAATGAGCCCTTTAATCTAACTTTCATTGAACACCATGTCCTCGACGTTGCGACGGTTGTCAGTTGCTTCCTAATATTTGGTTCATAAGCTGTACTAACAATGACCAATGTACTCTCAGGTCGGCGGCGTCGTTCGGTTCGTTCCACCTGATCCGCCTGCTGTACGACGAGTACGTGTCGTACCTCATCGAGCGCCGCGTGGCCGCGCATCACAACGCGCCGCCTATAGCCGTCATGCAGCGGGCACTGGTAACACTTACATATACACTACTAATATACACACAGATATAGATCACCAATTACGTGGAATAACATGAAAACAGCCTGTTAGATCTGAAGTCGCGAAAAAAAACAGCTGTTCCATACATTTATGTTCGCATAACTCGTGAAAATGTAGGGAACAGCTGATTTTGTTTCGCGATTTCTTGTTTTGTCCCATAGTAAAAGTTGTTCATAATGATGAGTACCTTAAGAGTACCCTTAAGAGGTCGTGCATTATTTATGTTACACCTTATAAATGCTCATTAAACAATTTCCTCCACAGGAACAAGACGAAGAAAATATCCCGGAGGAAGAGCCCCGTGCTGAACCTGACGACGAGGACCAAGACTGGGAGTGGGATGATGATGACGAGGATGACGACGAGCCCGAATGTAAGAAACAGAAGATGACGGCAGAGTAGGCAGGAGATAGTAAGACTACCTGAATTTAAATGTGACGTTGTATATTTGATGAACAAGGGACATTCCAGTCACCCTGTTCTTGTTACGAGTTATATAACAGCAACACGGCCCGACTTCGCACGGAATTACTAAACCTTCTTTGATTGCTCTATGAGATGGTGAACACGTCATAATTCGTTTAGTAGTTGTTAAGATTAGCGCATTCATACATACAGATGCTTTCGAAGAAGTTTCTGTTTTACTATGTGTTGATTCGTCAAAGGAAATCGATACTTGACTATTTTTGTATATTGGTCATGGTCAGAAACTGTTAGTGTTCTTCTGGCAGAAACTAGTATGTCCTGGAATATTCTTCGATCAAAAACACATGATATTCTGAAGAATAAGATCGAGTTAAGTCTGTAACAGATTTGTACCACTTCACGGGTGCTTATATTCGCGTGGCGTGTTATAATTCTGTTCCCCTATTTAGAAAAGGCTAGACAGTGATTCAGAGAGTCACTGCATCAAGAAGTTGTAAATTAAAATTATTGGAAATGAATTTAAGGCTCCTGGCCATGTGGTTCGGCCGCATGGTTCGATCAATCGGACTACGTGAACTTTTTTCCCAGTTGGTTCGATTTTAGAATCTTACCAGACAAACTACTAAACCTTAGGACCGCGTAGTTCGACCCCATAGTCGAACCACGATGACCAGTTCACCTGGTTCGATTCATCGAAATATAAAGTTTTCATAGTCCGACTACCGACCTCTATACAATAGGTTATCAAATCTATATAATCCGATTGATCGAACTATTAGGAGTCTCAAGAAAACATGGTTCGATTAATCGAACCAACTGGAAAAAAAAGTTCACGTAGTCCGATTGACAGAATCAACTGGAAAAAAAAGTTCACATATTCCGATTGATCGAACCAACTGAAAAAAAAATCACGTAGTCCGATTGATCGAACCAACTGGAAAAAAAAGTGCACATAGCACATAGTCCGATTGATCGAACCATGCGGTCGAACCACGTGGCCAGAAGCAATTTAAGAGGTTGTCTATAAAGGTTTACGTAATGGAGTACAAATGTAAAATGTATTCCAATATAAGGGATCATAAAATATGTGTGCGTTGTGAATATTTTGTATGGAAGATGTTTAAAGCATTTGTCGCATTAGGCATAGTTCTACGATGAATATTTGTATAAAAACCTTCACAAATAGGGTCTACACTATTAAGATTCATGTCATTCTAATTAAAATTGTTGAAATTTACCTTCACAAGTGTAAATCATAATTATCACTATCTTACTGTACTCACTATCTTAACATGAACTTGATTCCAAAGTGGATTTATATCAATCTATTTATACCTTACTCTACACAGTTGGTCAACGCCAGAGCGCAGATCAATCATGCAGGAGTTGCGTCCCGAATTGTCTAGTAAGGCATCGGGACATCGGCTTAGGGGTGACTAATCAACATTGAGCTATGCTGCGCTGTGCTGTGCTTAGCGAACTATCTAGTGCTATGTTATTTCTACAAACAACTTTGAACTGCGCGAGTATCTGGTGTGCTGTGCGACTGGGTCAGTACAGAATTATTAGTTCACGTGTAGTCGCGCAGCCACACAAAGCACGTTTGAGAAGCGAATCAGCGTGTATCGCTTGATCCTTGCTATGTTTTCAATAAAACGCAGCGCGTTTTGTTTGTTTCTTCACTATAATCTAAGAGAAGTGAATTCACTTAATTGAGCATAGCACAGCACAACTCAATGTTGATTCGTCACCCTAGGACTGCCGCGTTCGTTTCATTCGTAAACGTGAGTCGTCAGCACGTTTTGTCGTTTCGTGAGCCGTAGAAAAACTAAAAGGAAGCTAGGCCCTATCTGTTTACCCCAATAATCACTTGAACTCAATTGGGATGCGTATCATATTGAAATTAGCCTCAATAAAGAAAAAAAGACTCAGTAAAACTACCACTATTGCCTTTTCAGTGCAATTACATATATTTATGAATTAATTATAAATAAGAAATAGCAAAACCATAATCTTCCTAGTAATAATGTTATCAATATTTTAAAAGACATACAGTAATGTGTAGTGTTATAAAATCAAAAATGTGCTAGTGAGTCTGTTCCCTAGTAAATGTATATTAAAAAATACTAAACTGACAAGCAAACAATTGGATTGGAAATATTCCATTCGTTACATCCACAGCGAACTTACGAATCTGCAAAAGATGCATTTTACAGAAGAGCGTTTTGACTAGCATAGAATAATAATAAAAAATGGAATTGCGATATAATAATTATTGTGGTATTTGGATTTCAAAACCTTTTTAAGATATTATCAACAGATGTTCAATATTTTACAAGGATCAGAAATAAACATATTACATATTCGTAACTTTACCTCATCATGAGATTTGTAAAGGTACGAGTTGGTAGGCGACTGAAGACAGCAGCAGCAGGCGACGTGTCACTCCGACACTACTTGTTTCTATGTATTTCTACGAAATACCTTCCGCAGCTAGCGACACGTCTCCAGACTAGATGTCGTACGACCGCAGACGACGTGTCGTCTGGCCGCAGATCAGTAGTGACCGACGCTGGGGCGACGACACGATAATCTTTCTCAAAAAAATTGTTTTTCCAATTCCGAGGAAGAAAAACTGATAAACCAGGTGGCCCAATATCCTGTACTGTACGATGCGTCTAACAAAAACAAAAGATACAAAGTTAATCGCGATCGCTAATCCCAAACAGGTCAGGCATCTTGTCTCGCGGAATATTCAGAACTAACTGGAATACGACGCAGCCATCTGCAGTTGAGTTCGGAATTATGACTGCAGCGACATGACGCTGCGACGTGTCGTAACGACACGTCGTCTGCTGCTGCTGTACTTATGCAGTCGGCTACGAACTTGTACCTTAAGTTTGCCGTGGATGTGACGTGATGGCGTCCTCTTATGGTTTGGGATAGAATTTAGTCTTATAATGCTCATATAAGACCCAATACCCAATAGTAACTCGTCTTTAAGCTGTGGAAAGGTCATTCTCTTTCTACCTTCGGATTTCAAGGATTTGACAGTTAACTCATGTTGTTTTACAACATCAACATGAGTTAAACAACTTTGTAAAAAGTTTTTCTGGTCATAATGTGTAATGTAAACGAGCATGTTCAGACACCAGCACATTAAGCTACTCTAAACTGTCAAATTTTCCCAATCAACCTTGAACCTAATGATATTGTGATAAAGATGAAAATCTATTTGACAGATTGTAGTAGCTTGATGTGCTGCTGTCTGTACACAAAAATATTTATCAATGTAAATATAAAAGGAATTTTGAATGATCCCCTCATTGACTTAGAATAAGTATGGACAACGAGTGTAGTACAAAATTCACGATAAAAGTGTCCTGAATTGACATAATGTAAACATAGAAATACCAACAAGCTCATTTACGACGGACGAAATCCTATGTCGTTATCATAATGCCTAATTTAGCTTGCAACAATTTTTACCATACGAAAACATGACAGCACTGCTCAATTTTTCAAATTTCGAAACTTCATCTAACATTAAACGAAAATTTGGAGAACATAGGAGTAATAGAACAACCTTAATTTTTAAAAGATTTTATTATTAGTTATATTTATTGTGATTGCTAAATATTTAATCCAACTGAAAGAGCATAGAACATTTCTTGCAAAATTACAACATCGTCATTTTCAAAAACGCGACTTCGCTTCCTTTGCTGAAGTATCACGATCAGCATCAGCATCATCTAATTAATCTCGAGGAAAACTGAAATTAAATCAGAGGCATATTATTATTTTTCAGAAAACAATCTTTTGTCATGTGTATTTAAAAGAGTTCATGATAACTAAACAAACGAGCCCAAACGTCACGTGTCCACTATTTGCCATTAGGAAGTTCCAGAGCCCGTTTTCCGGCTCTACCATCGGACCTACGTCATTATTTATGTGATGAAAAGTGCTTATAATGACAAAGTACATGAGCTGAAACTCGACGAGCCTACCATTTGTTCCTGTGCTTGCCTAATCTTTGGCTCCATCATCAAATTAGATCAATGACATTTTAATGATCTAATATGCACATACCTACCTGCAAAATTTCAGCTCGATCGGAAACTTGGTAGTGACCGAAAAACCAATACAATTTTGAAACGGAAGGACAACATACATATTTTCGTACATAATATGTTTGCATACAATGCAAGTTTAAAAATAACTTGTTTAAATGAATAGAACAAAACAAATTGCAATTGGTTCAAAATCGCAATACAAAAAAATATCGCGTAAAAATAACGACTCTTTGGAATCTTTGTTCTAAATTCTGTCTAATATGTCAAGTTTCTTATGGTAATCCAACCAAATGAAGTTGACATAATTGGTCAAACAAAGGAAGGAAAATAAGATACTTTTTATTTAGTTGGATTATTGTGTGTTTTGCTCTTGCAATTAATTCAATTTTAAGTAAAATACAATGTTCCTTAACAAAATAATACTTAAAAATTGTAAAACAATAATGTACCTACTGAAAATATGATACACCATCAACTTTTTTCACTTTTTTGAGTAGTTTTTACACGATCTCACTACATACTGCATTGTTACATACACAAATATTACTATACTGCATTGTTGACATGTGACATTGAGGTGTAGCTGCTTGTTCGGCCAAATGAAGAATGACGCGCGCAATTGTAGCTCTTTTCAAATTTCTTGTGTTTTAACAGTCTTTCGGTTCGGACATTTTTGAGCGATGACCCGAAGTCCATACTTATTCTAAGTCAATGGATCCCCTTGTAAAAATGTCCAAGCACAAATTTAGTCTTTAAATGCACATCTTATCTATTGAAAAAAATGTGTATTGAGAAATTGAGTAGAAGGAATTATTTATCGACATAGACATCCCGACATCCCTTATCTTACGTCAGCTATGTAAAGAATAAAATCCTGTGACGTAATAGCACTGACGTAAGACTTGTGGAAATATGTGAATGTTTTTTTTTGTGCTCGCAACATTCTATGTCGATAATCTGTGTATATATAAAAAAACATAGTGTGTAACTTTGAAAGTTGTGGTGTACTATATTTAGGAGGGGTTGCGATTAATGTTAGACCATGCCATAAGTCGTTATTTGAGAGATGACTACAAAAATGTAAATAAATGCAAGTGTTTGTCTTATTTGCATTAATAGAAATAAAAATAATTTATTGGTATCATTGTTTCTTTGGTTCAAAATTAATGTTTCGATATCAATGTCTGAAAGTCATCTTATGCTATTTATTTGAGTTAAGCTCACAAAACGCTATAGTAAATGCAGCCCTATTAAATAATTATTGTAAGTACATCACTACAGTGATAGTTATACCTATTTGTTCTTGAATTAGTTCTAAGTTCCTTCTACGGAGACATGTAATATAAATGTAGTTAAATGTAATTACTATTTAAAATCTAGTATATTAAGATTTTTTGGTCAAAATACAGAACCAAAGCTTTTACATTGCCAGAGTTAATAAACAACTATTATCGAAGAATACTGTATATATTGAATATTTAGAAACGTTTTAAGTTGAAAAATAACATATGTTTAATTAAGTATACCAAAGAATGTTGTTCTTCATTTTGCATACATTGTTTATAGCTATTTATACAAAACAGGGCTATCTTGGAATTGGTCAAAATTATTGCATTTATCTTGCACATTTATTTAAAAATACAGATTTGCGTCATAATAATATTTCTACCTCTACGGTGTGAATATCAGTGGAGTTCCACCAATATATCTCTGTATCCTTTGCGAAAGTTATGAATACAATAATCGATGTTTCAAAAATTGTAAAGAGTCATCTTTTAAAACTATTCCTAAGTGCAGAATTTTAGTTAAATTGTATAAATGTTACCTTACTACGGCCTAAGTCACTAAATTTATGTTAGACTCTAACTATTAGAGGATGTTGTCTAAATATAAGTATAGTTAAGTAGTATACGAATTATTGTCACTATATTTCGGTATTACCAAAGTACGTTGCAATTTCAGAATAAATTCTTCAACCTACATTTTAAACACTAGAGTAATCAATTTAGTAGGGTTTTAGGACGATTTGATATTCCCGATCTCAAGTGATGTAGATAGCAAGACACATTGGTGCTTTCTGTTGAGCACAAACTAATTTTAATTTAGACTATTGCAATCTTTTTCTCTCTGATATAATATGAAAGAAACGGACGTAAATAAGAGCTGTCAAATTTAGTTGAACTAATGAAAATTCCATAACAATTTAAACGGTGAAGTTCTGTGTAAACTATTTAGCTTACTCTCTCTAACTTAGTTGTTATCTATTGCCGTCCTTTTCTCGCGCTGTCTGTTAGTAAAAGATATCAATTCTCTAATTTTAGTTCAGGTGGTGAACAAGAGAATGGGCACTAGTGGCGTTTATTCCCAGAGGTTCCGTTGAAGATGTTCCATGATGAAACTACTGGGTTTTTCTTTCCCAGAGGTTCAGTGACATTTTGAACTATGTTGTTGACCCGGATTTGTTTGAATTTTATTGTTTATTTTTTGCAAAAAAACGCGTACATTATCCTAGCAAAAAAAGGGTCGAAAATCGTCGTTAGAGTATGATAGAGAATTAGTTATCGAGCTTTTGGGAAATTAAATTTCCAGTAATCAAGTAAACGGAACCTCTGGGAAAGAAAAACCCAGTAGTTCCATCATGGAACAACTTCAACGGAACCTCTGGGAATACACGACCAGTGGCAACAACGGATGGTCTATGCAGATGTTCTTGCTTTTCGAAATTTAATAAAATTTATTCACGTGAGGTCGTTCTAGGTCCCTTGAGGTCGCGGATAGGGCCATTATACTGTGAGGCCATAGAGTAGAGTCCTGTCATAATATCAATAGAAGACAATATGAATGTATTTTTCATTAAGCATTTCCGGCTTTACTTACATTTTAAGTAGGTACCTATATTTTTATCTATTTTATAATAAATCAATAATGTTCAATGCAGGTGTTGACTGCCTTCAACGTTGCCTTACGATACATACCTCTGATTGCTACGTTATTTGGTATACGCGCTAATAGGTTGTGTTGCACAGCAAATAAATATAACCTGATGTTGTGATTCGTTTCGGTTTAGTGAGTAACTTTGTGAAACTGTCCATTCGAAGTGTATCTTAGCTGAGAGGAGTATATTTTAACGATTGAGTGACAATAGTACTGCGCCGTCTGGGTAAAAATATCTGTAGTAAACCCCAGGCGGCTTACCAGTGCCTGAATATCTTAAAATTAAAAAAAGAAGAAATAGTTTATTTAAAAAGTATAAATTAGACATAAACAATCATCAAAATGCCTTCGTCGATTAGTAAAGTATTCACACACAAAATCTAATGTTATTTTAGTGGTTTATTATCGAAAATGTTTATTCATATTTTTGCATTATGTATATTGCGGAATTGCACTTTAAAGTTAGTAAATGTAAATGTCACTGTGAAGACTACTCGAAGCCGTCGCCATTTTTGGCGCGAAATGCCCGAGTAATGTTCACAAATAAATGTTTGTACTTAATGAAGACCATTACTAAATGTAATCGTTTAGATGTTAAGATATCTGTAATGAGTGTCTTGATTATACTACACAGGCAGACTGTAGCTAAAATACTTAAATAACTCCATTGAATAGCATTCCCATACAAAATACCCACATATCTATCGTTAGTTAACTTTTTACATGACTGTTCAAATGGAGAGTTTAGGTATGTATCAATGTTCACATCTTGAATTGATTTTCATCTCTTTAGATGAGATAAAGTCTTCGTCAGAGTGAATCCGCAAAGACTTACGAGACAATATAAAATAGTATTCTTTTTCAAAATTGTCAATTGAAAGTTAAAATGTTTAGCTACAGTAGTTAGTCTGACACATGAGCTTAACATTTTATACCGAGTTAGATAAGGGTCTATCGATTTGTTCTATTATCAGATGTTTAAAATTGAACAACGAATAATTTGGGATGCATTCCTGTTGTACAGATAACTGGAAAAAATTGTTAAAATCATACTTACTTTCAAAATATAAATGAGATTAAGATTCGAAATACGTATCCACAGTACAGTCAACAGTAGAAGCCATCATTTTAGAATTTTCAACATTAATTAACTCTGAATTTGATGTTTTATTTAAATTTATCGTTTGAAAAATTCTCTACTCTTGTCGTTATTAGCAACATAAAACAATAATCACTTTCTTTTGATGTTGACAGTACATGTACAAAAGTACCTACCTACTTACCTACACTTCTGCCTATCCCTTCCGTTAAGACTACAAAAATTAAAAAAAAAACCTAAAATCCTTAATTCCTTTTGAACAAAAAAAAAAGTTTATTAATTTGTCTAGTCATCATTGCGCAGGAGTGCACCCCACTACCCAAGGAGCGATGTGTTAGGTAAGGACATGATTATTTAATTGTTGTAATACTTATGACTGTAGCGAGGGACTCTGACGTTTGTATGAACCGGGGGACGATTATGTGTCTGAGAATAAAGCTAGTCATGTGTTTATATTGGTGTTTTATTTACTAATCTAATTTACAGGGAATAATAAGAAAATAAGGGCTAAATTAATTTTAGTGATCATGGAAACAATTGATGTGTTGATTTTTACCCCCAATAATAAACGGTACGCATACAGACCACAATTTTAGTCAGTATTTTGTTTGTCACCATGCAACAATGCGTTGTAACCTGAAGCAACTACTGTTTTATGATTTGAAAAAGTAGAAGTTCTGCACAGGACGATTTTTGCTGACACAGCTACATTAATCGTATGCCAAAACTTCCGAAATCAATTAAACATAATTTTTTTAGGTTTTTTCTTGGGATTGTAAAGGAAGTTGTAATGAAAATGAAACAAAAAGTTGGTTCTCGTAATAAATATTATTTCAACTTTCCGTATAGTCTAATAATTTACAAGTCGTGGCGACCGCAGCAACGAATCCTAATTAAAATAATATTTACAGAGAAGCTTTATATATAAACGTATGAATTGCACTGTGATGCACTCATCCACACTAGGACACACAAGAATCACATATACATAAGATATATGAACAGTACAAGTCATAGAAAATATTAATTTTATCAACCGTTATTAAAATAAAACGCCCTTACTCCACAACTTGATTTTACCTATACGTAAATCCATGGAAAGACAAATAAACATTGCAATGGCGAAGTAAATCTAACAATAATGTAATCTATTAACACACAAAACTGTCAAATTTAAATACAAAAAAAAATATCAATAATATAACGTAAGTATAATTATAGTAAAATATTTCACTAAAAATCATAACAGTTAAGTTCTAAGTGCCGGCAGTAACAGAGTACATTCGGAATGAATAAACGTGGGCCCAAATCACCAAGATATGGAGTAAGAATAAAATGTTATATAATACAAAATGATATGAAAACATCGATCGCAATAATATCAATTTTAAAATACATTAACATCGGAATAAGGAATGACCGAACGAGTCCGAGATCTGATAGTGTGTTACGAGAAATAATCAGAGCGTCGACAAACAACGAGATGCCTCATAAAATAGACGGTTCCAACGTTTTTATTTTTATCCAAAATAATACGAATTTCTTTGGTTTTAACAACTAGCCTATTTTAACCTAACACTAACCTCACACGAGACCTAGCCGGCGGACATAGCTGAGACTGAACAAGTTGTTAATATATCAATGTCCGCTCGGGAGGTAGACACTAAGGAGTAAGGCGTCGAATTGACGTTGCTAGCGTTAAACTAAGCTCTAGAACTAAACCGAGAGAGATATTTTTTGTGATCGGAACCGTGCGATATGGTGCGGTGCGGGAGGAGCCGGTGCGGTGCTCAGATGGCGAGGGCCGCGGAGCGCTTGTCTCTGTTCTTGTTGCGGGCGACTGTACGAGCCTTGCATGCTGCGTTGTTTTGGAGATGCTGGAACAAACAGATATAAGAACATGAATCAAAATTAAAATGACGGAATATTGAAGTAAATAACAATGATAGAATGTCAGGTTTGCTGTGCTTTTGTGGTTTGATTATGATTACATTAATTATCCGACTACGGCAGAGAGTCGGCTATTATGAATCTCACTGACTATGTATGTAAGTTTGTGACCTCGCACAGCCTAAACTACTGAACCGATTTCAACAAATTAGTTGTCCTTGAATTGGTCTTGATTCAGGGTGTTCTAGGTTATATGACGTCACAGGACAGTCATTGGTGCCGATTCTGTTATGGACAAACTAAACTTAATTTAGGCTATTGCCATCTTTTTCACTATGATACAATAAGAAAGAGACATACGATAATAAGAGTTGTCAAATTTAGTTAAACTAAAATTTCCATACAAATTTAGACGACATTTAAAACGTGTCGACTAAAAACATGGTGAAGTTGAAGGCGTAAACTAATTTGACATCTCTAACTTAGTTGTTATCTATCACCGTCATTTTCTCGCGCTATCTGTTAGTAAAAGATAGCAATTCTCTAATTTTATTTAAGTTGGTGAACAAGAGAATCGGCACCATTATTTACTCTTACTAACCAAACATGGAATGTAATGGCTTACACAAACATTCCTAATATTAGCGCGAACATCAAATTTCAAGTACATTTCGGCGATCATGGTCAAGGAATATATACGTTACGAAACGTTAAATCTGTAAGTATATTTTCTTCAGGTTTTATTCTATAACAAATTTAATAGTATAAACACCTTAATTGTTATTTTGTTAATTCAGCAGGTGAACATGATTCAGCACTTAGTTCCGGAAGATTTAAAATTACAAGTCATTTGGTACAAAACATGGCAGATTGCCAACACAACTATTTTGACATTGTATCTAACCTTGGCACTTTGTTCTGTTTTATCGGTCGATAGGTTACTGTGCTAGCGTTACTGCGAAAGTGGGCGAAATCGTAAATCGTGTGCAATAAATTACTCGATTTTGTTTATATCTAGTAAATTTAGGTGGATGAAAGGATTATGTTAGAATAATGATAAATTGCAAGTGGCATTATCATCGTTATATCAGCTTTTAGTTGTCAAAAAACGATTAGTTGTGGGTGCTTTTATGACTTCAATATCGATGAGGACGAGTGAAAACCTCGTAAATCAAAATTAATCTTTTTTTTTCTTTTCTTTCTGCTCATTTTTTTTAATGAGTACAACGATATCTATGGCTTAGGATTATATAACAAAACAAATAATGTCACAGGCAGTTTTGACTAGACGGTTTTTTCTCTGTAGTGTCTGTAAAATTATGTTGGAATTTTAAAGGCACGCGATGATATGGAAGTCTTATTATTGATTTCTATTTTGAGTGGTTTATAGTCCTTTTTCTCTAGCCACACCTTGTTTGGGTGTTTGCGTGCGTGTGGTAGTAAACACATACCCGTTGCAGTTTGTTAAGTTTCTGTTGTGGTCCGCAGTCGATGGGCAGCACGTCGGACATCTGCAGCGCGGCGCGCAGCCTCATGCAGCGCGGAGCGAGCGCCTGCAGCGCGCCGCCCAGCGCGGCCGCCAGCGCGGCGTAGGCGGCGCCGCCCGACCACGACGACCAGCTCACTGTCTCTGTGCCCACACGCACTGACATGCACGACACCTCGCCTTCCTGAAAACATTACAAATATTTATCATATCAGCGAGTAAAAATTACCTCCTGAAGGAACAACCACTTCATGAATGTAAATGTCATTTTGTCGACATTATTATGAAAATATTTCTAATGGTAGTAATATATTTCTAATTGCACAAAATGTCGCTACTGCCCGTCCTCTAATTGTGCTAACGGGTGAATATTCGACAAACATTAACAAAAATTAAGAACGTCATTATCATCATCCCAAAGTTAAGAACGCAGATGTTTGAAACTACAATTATGATAATGAAAACTAAAACAATACCACTGCCGTCAAGCAACAAGAATATAAACAATCTGAACCTACATAATGTTCAAAAACCAAGAACATGATTTGTTAAAAAAATGTTAAGGTAATTCAAATATTCATCCTAACTGAGAGTGTTGTTAATCCCTCAACCGCTTGTAGCAAAAGCCTATTGTTCAGTATCAGGATATACCGGATACAAATAACTATATAAGTTTGCAATATCTTTAAGTAGTATAATTGGTTTCGACCGTTCTATTTAAAGTAAAAATAAATAAATAATATTTAAGACAAACTGTTCGTGACTTACCTCGAAGTACTTGAGGATGTCTCTGAAGGTAGCTCGTTGTATCTTCCGGTCCCTCTTGGCGCGGTACTTGTGCGAGTCCCTCGCCAGCTCGTTGAGTGTGGGCAGCAACACGTCCACGTGTGCGGCTAGTGCGCTGTCGGTACCACTATCTTCGTCGGTGACGGTCTCGTACGCGATAGCCAAAGCACCGCCAGCTGCCATACGCACCTGAGTAAATAAAATTTCATGATACAAATGTATAATTATGATATTTTTTTGAACTTGACCTTCACTATCAACAATGAAATAGTACTTATACGATGACAAGCTCAATTATTTATTGTTATTTGGCGGTCGAAAGGTATAATAGACAGTTTAATGATAGTTAAAACTAGTCATTTCGTTATGAGGTCTGAACTACTGAATTACTGCTGCTAAAGATGATAAGTAGTCTGTTGCTCGAGGTCCGCAAATATAGTTGAGACTAGACTAGTCAAAATTATAGCTTTATTATTATAACTTTCGTGAGACACATTCATATTTATGATTAGTTCGACTCGCGACCTCGCCGCGTGATCAGCTCGTGATTAAGGACTCCGATTGGGTCCGAAACTAGTCGGGCAATCCCGAAAAATGCACGTGAGTAAACCGTAACTAATCATAAATAAAAATTATAGCTGTGAATTTCAAGAAGTATCATAATAAAATAAGTAGAAATGCCTTCAGATCTTTAGTAATAAATTACGTGGAAAATCTGTTAGTTACCTCAAGTGAGACTGCTTCGAGTAGCTCTCCGAGTCTCACGAAGGATGGCGGCTGGTTGTTGAGCAGTTGCAGCGCGTGGTTGGGAGCCAGCAGAGGCAGCAGTAGAGCCCAGCCGTCCAGTGCGGCTGCGTGCCATGCACCCTCTTCTACGGCCGCGCCTGATACTTTCACACTTCCGTCACCCTGAATATAACGAAAGAAACATTAGAATAAAATTGACTTGATAATAATAAATATTAAGAGTCTCTCTGATGTTCTAACCACCAATGGCTTTGACTTTGTTCCTGATGCTGGTGGGTTACATTTTTTTATATTTGTTATGTATTTTATTCTTTTTATAGAACTATTTAGTAATGTAAACGATGTGTATAGAAATTAATAAACAAGATAAAAACTAAACCCAAGATTATATCTTTTGGATAAGTTGATACAACAAGTATTAGGTAACTGTGATCGTAATGATTTTGTCACGCATGAAAGATGCATCATTAACAGCAGTGCGGTATTTGATATTATCTCGCAGATATTAGAGTAACTTTTCAAGTCCTTTAGTTACCCTTGGGCCTTGGGTCAGTTTGTATTTGTAAGGAATAAAATTAAAATTAATTCAAAATAATGATATGTAGAAAAATCATGTCTTGTCGCCGTATAGTTTACCTTGAGATAGCTGCCGCTGAAGATAGTCTCGTACATGCGCATGACCTCCAGGATCTCAGTGAGGTCGTCCTCCATCAAATAGCACAACACGGCCAGCGATGAGCAGCACTGAAAGGTAAAGAAGCAATATGATGTAGAAACTGTTACGTCATTGAACGAGTATGAAATATGACATGTCTTGAGGAAGTGGTTTTCATCATAACTTTTTTTTGCGATGTCTTCGTTTGAATCGAAATTTTATATTTCTTGTGCGGGATTCGAGCTCGTCAAACTAGGTTAGGATTAGTAGACTAAATCATAAATCTATCAGATCATCCCCACTGTTCATAGTGTAGGCATACCTAAAATAGTCTCTTCGTAGGCATACATAGAAGAGACTATTTTAGGGGAAATATGAAGTTGTTTAGGATAAAATGACCAACCTCTGAGCGTGTATCCAGTGATGCAGATTTGTCTGTGGCGGCGGCTGTTAGGGCGGGGCGGACCTCGCGAACGAACTCCTCTGTGCCTTCCTCGCCGATCTGTGGATTAAAGAATTGAATATTTATTCTCCTCTACTTTAGTTTATGAATGTTTATGGTTATAAGTGATTATTTTTTTGTGGAATGGATAGTTGAGATCAACATTGGGGAAAAACAGAATGCTGGATAATTTATCTCACGCTTGGAGCTTCCAAATCCAACGTTGATAGTGCCTTAAAAGAGTAATCATCAGCCCATTGGGGTGCATGAAAAGAGGCTCCACGAGTGACGATACTTAAGTACGTCCGGCGCATTTTGGGCAGTCAGCCCCGCTACCAACCTTGCTGACTGACTTAATCTTTTCACCACAGCATGAGCTATTTTCGTATAGCTCATGCTAACACGAGAGAAGATCAGCCTATTTCTGTCCCACTGCTGGGCACGGGCTTCCTCTCAGAAAGAGAAGGAATTAGCAACACTGCGCAATCTGGACACTGCTACATACACACGTATAGCTACGTAATACTAATCACACGGTCACATTCATTAATTGTTCTTTTCTTTAGCAAATTATAAGTATTGATGAGGGTATCTTGGTGATAACTTATTACAAAGTTCAGTTTACCTACATAATATTATTAATCTGTGATTACATTTATTTTGCTTTGTTTATAAGTAGGTATGTGTTAGCCTACTTTTGCATGCTTCGTCATTAGACAACAATGCACTTGTTAAAATACATCTCATGTAAGTGAACTGTATAATGTTCTTATGAGAATAAAGATTCTTTAAACCATTAGACCTCAGTCCTCCACGCCAGACCACGCTGGCCTGGTGCGGGTTGGCGGACTGCACACATCATCGAGAACTGTTTGGAGCCCTCACAGTACAGGTTTTCTCACGATGTTTTTTTTCACCGTTAACCCTCCTGCATAGAAGGCAAGCGTTGAACCGCTAGGCAATCACTGCTTACAAGAGTATTCTGTTACAAATGATCACCTGTAAAGCCAGCAACGGTGCAACACCAGCAGCTGCCTTCTTCTCGCCGTCCTTCCCGCGTCGTAAGGCCCGCGACACATGATCAGCCAGCGTGGCCCTGTGAGGCGACAACAAGCCGTCCAGTGCGCGCCGCTGTAAGGCCGCTCGGAGTGACACGAAAGCCCCTGCGCGCGCTGCGTTCGCACGAGCGTTTAGGGACTCGATTATTTCGAGGACCTTCTCTTCGAATTTTTCTTGGATCTCGGCATCTGTGGAGAATTAAATTATTAGTACTTATTATTTTGAATCACAATTATGCGACTAGGGGGCGGATTTTTTATTCGAATAAAAGATGTTTTGGTTTCTATATAAAAACAGTCAAAACGTTAAATCCATTCTTCATATCTTTGTCTAGTGTTGGTAAAATCAGCCCTAGGCAGCTAGCTGCCCTATGCAGCCAAAATAGTCATTCATATTCGTAAATGTTGTACGACTTAGCGCTTATACAATATACATACATAATCACCTGAATATAATAATGTCTTATATGCCGTGTCATCTTTGGCTATAAATAGACTTCTATTTCTGTTTAACATTATAATAATAGGAGAGAAGCGTCCGCCTTGCCTAAATTCATGTATTTATTTTGTAAACAATGTTTCAAATACATTGCCAACAGTTCCTTAAACATCACGTAAATGTTTCTAGAAACAATGTTTTTGAGCTTTTGCCAACAATTGTCAGTAGCGTTTACAGCATCATGTATGTTTCAGAAACACGTAAATTCTTGTTTTGAAACAGTGTTTGTAAACAAATGTTTATTACGGTGGTAAGTGATAACATTATACTGCAAATCACCGAGTGGCAATTAAGTCATTAATGGTTAGTTACAACGTTGTAGTTAATATTTATGAAGGAGGCCTATAATCAGCTGTTAGTGTCTGCGTGTCTATTTATGGCTAAGCTATTTATATAATTCCATAAATAATGTAATCTTAGTGTAGTTACTACGCATCTGTTGCTAGTTAGATAATATGTAGGAGTTATTTATAATTTATGTAGAATTGTAGATCATATGATTAGCAAGTTTGTACGATAGGGTTAAATTGTATTCGAGATTTCTTTTGAAAGTGTGTCTATTCCGCATTTTGGGGGGGTGTCTTTCATAACATTGACATTAAAACAGAACTAGACTCTGTTTAACAAAAGATGAGTTCTGAGTTTGAGCGGTCATTCCGTAAATTGTATACGTAAGGAGATTGATTTCGATAAAATGTAAAAACATCATCAAAAACCGTAAAATAGTAATATTATCCATGTTTTGTTTTATTTAGGAATATTTGACGTTTTGGAAAAACGTAACTCACCTAACATTGAAACTGCTATACATAAGTAATTCTAGTCTATTTTGAATAATGAGTTGTGAAGTTGAAGTATAGATATCAGTCTGAATATTGGTATTGTTTTTAATTATATTTATCAATCTTTATCAGTGCAACAAATACCACAAACTTTTGTAACTATTCTTGATATTGTGACCACAACATTGAACGATGCAAAAAAAATATTAACGCCACTAAAAACAATTAACGAAGCATACCGTATTCGTTTCAAAACACGTCAAAAATGTCGGTTGAAACCCATGCTACCGTGTCATAATCATAACCATAAAACTTAATCACTAGCCGCGTATTATGACAGACTTCATAAAAATCGTATATGCGGCACTGCAAAATATTCCACGGAGAATTTTTTATTCGGAATCATTATTCAAAATAGGTAAGCGCCTATAAACTTCTCAAGGTTAGGCGTTACTGTGGGCTGCGTAACCAGACTTATCATTAGTTGATAACCTTGAAAACTTCCCTATCTCGACACTTTAAAGATCAAATTGGCTTCGCACAGCGATTTATAATTAACATAGTGAGATAAAATTAATGTTTTGAAACACCGATTTTTAAATTTCGCACGTGGTATATTCACTTGTACGGATTGGAAGAAAGATTTTGAATTCGTATTTATGTGTTATTTATTTATTGCGTAATTTTATTGTTATAATTAATGTTATGTTTTTATTTGTATAGACTCAATTTATTTATTGACCTGACAGAGAGAATTGCTGCTGGGGGGAGTTTGTTGCGCTGTTTCTTCTTCACAGCATAAACACTAGGAAGTTCTAGTCTATTTTGAATTAACGAGTTTTGATTGTATTTGGTTAGGTGTTATTTAAGTTTCAAGTATTATTTCCTTGTTTTGAAAAAAAAAGTCTGCATGTTGTGCAAAATGATTGTCATGCTTGTCTGACATGCATGCTCGTGTGTAGCCGCCATTATATTAAACGGAAAAAATGTGACATTGACATTGGAGTTTCGTACTTGAGATTATTTTATCTGGAACGGCATGGTTTTAAGTGTTGCACCACCTGCTTATGATAACATAACATCATGCCTGTATCCCTGAAGGGTTGGGTAGAGGTATCCCACTCCATTTCGCCGTTGTTTAAGTCCCATAGGGGGTCCCTATTGCCATCAACCGGGCACAAATCCAGACTCCGGGCTGCTACTGAGAAATTCCACGCGGAAAACCCTAAAAAAACTTTGCCCGATGGGGATCGAACCCAGTACCTCATGCTCAGCCGTTGCGCTTTCTAGCACTGGACAGCCTAACGAGGCAGTCATGACAATATAAATAAAACTAAATTAACTGATGACGGGGCTATTTGATGTGTCAACTAAACCAACCACCTGAATTATCATTTAACCCCTAATGTCAATTAAAGCGTCAATTATCATTAGACGTAAGATTAGCCGCAATACGAGAGAAATTACAATGTCCGTGTCATCACTTGCCAAATATAGATCGGTGTAACAAATGCACTCGATTCAGTGACATCTTTGTATTCAATGTCATACATTTAAAATAATTATCTTTATTTATTGACTAAACAGGGTTACTGAATATTGGTCTCGATGCCGTGGCAGGGTTGTAGGACATGTTATCCTCTGTCTAATAACACAGTAATGCTTAATGCAAAGTGTCACTAGCATGGCGATCGGACGCCAAATATTATGATTAGCGTGATGTTTTTTACCGGAGATTTTTATTGAACACCAGGAGCCAGGAGATTTAATATTTGAAGACATAAGAGAATCCCAGCATTCCTGGAGAGTTGGCAACTGATGTATTTTGGTGTGGGTCAACCTTTAACGTCTGTTACTCATATTACGTGAAAATAAAGAGTTATCTGTTAGATAATGGATACATACAACCTTATCAGCGAGTGACGAAATATATCCAACAAGGCTATCATAAATATTAAGTAAGATTAATGCTAAACTACTATGTAATGTACACATTCTTCATAACTTCTTCATAACTAATGCAATAATGTGTGATAATTGAACAACATGCTATGTTCCCGCGGCTTTGCCTATGGAAACATAAGGTTACTGCTCATCACCAATATTAAATAGCGTGATAATTTGTACCCTACAACCTGACCCGCTTTTCAACGGGTGGTTGCTAAATTTCAACTGGATCTGTACAGTAGCACTGGAGTGAAGCTCAAACAGACCAAAAATCTAAAAACGACTTTTTTGGCATCAGTTTGTTATTTCAGAGTTGTTTTTTCAAAAAATATTTAATGTACAGTTTTAGCATCGTTACGATTGTATTATGTGTATGGATTCTCTAATTAAATTATTATTGCATACATTGTAGTGTAGGTACTATTCTCCATAAACTAAGTGTTTGATAATTACATAATTAAGTCTTGTCTAAATGTTTTGCGGTCAATAACACGAGTTGTTCCATGTTAATTTGTTATCTAAGATTTTTCCTACTTCAGTTTGCCTGTAACTAAATTAGCACATAAGTATATAGGTACTTGTAGTAGTGTGAATTGGCACTAATTTTAAATTCGCAATGTATTGTCAATATCGACATGATAAACTGCGATTCAATATTAAAGGAAAAACAATGGCTATGAAAATTGCGTAAGAGAAAAAACCAACGGTCGATAGGTATTAGATACTAGATTACCTAAACCGAGGCAGTAGACTTAGGTACTTAATTAGCAATTACCATCATCAACCCGCACCAGGTCAGGGTGGTAGCTAAAGACAGAAGTCCTTGTGCCAAATGTGAGTCAGACGGGTCGTGCTGAAGGTTACAATGATTACATATTCTTAAGTTTTTTTTTAATCTTCCAGACCTTCTATTATCAGAAATAATTTCTGGTCGTTTGGCTTACAAACTTTGGAGATGAGAGGGGACGACGAAGACGCCGACGATATATCTTCGCATTTGTAAAAAAAAAACTTTAACAAATGGTTTATTTTTGATTGTGTTTCGGTATGAAAGTAATGTTTAATCTGTTTGTTGCAGTATAGGTGTATCCTACCTTCCACACCATACCATCCACATATTTTTTTATGTGTTTTTTTTTTGCGATGAAGGCTATCTTCCTAGCATTCTGAATACTTTTTATTAAAATCCGCAATTAGGGACGATACCAGGGATTTTGTGAAAATACCACGAAATCACGGATAATGTCGAACATTCCAAAGTTCCAATAGTTTACCTCATCTTACTGAAAATATCCAGTGATTTGCCAAAATAAAGTGGTTTTAGTTATATTATGTCGTTTAACTTTAACATTAACATCATTAATTCATTTCGCCGTTTTCTTCGCGGTCTGCCGCGACCCCGTTTCGCCGTCTCGGGGCTCCAATCTTGTGCTATACGGACCCACAGCTGCCCGACATGCCCTGCACAGTCCCACTTCGGCTAGGCGGCTAGGGAGCTCAACATCATACCATATCATCACCAAAGATCATAAGATGTATATCCGAATCCACGTCTTTATGTACGGGTATGCGATATTTCTTCGTACGTATTGTCGGCATTGTTGTCTCTTCTGTCCAGTTCAGCCCTAAGCATTTGGCGTCATAACCACATTTTACAATTGTCGACATTTCTATTTCTGCTACTGTTGTTCTTCCCCCTACGTAAGGTGGATAAGTGCTGTAGGTGCGTTGTCTTCGCATGGCTTTAATTTCATCTCCAAGCGTTGCCCTTGCACTTCGAGTCGTTGCAGTATGTTGCTTATTTCTTCGAGTTGGAAAACCTCGCGGTGGACGTCGTGGAGTCCAACTTCGACGCACTTTGACGTTACCTTTGGACATCATAGTTTTAGTAACCATATCTTGCGATGCTGAACCTCGTGACACTTCTTCTCGAAACATATTTTGAGATGCCACTACATCGTGGGAAGACATATTTTGAGAAGTCATATTCATCCGAATTGTCGTATTCCAAGGCGAGCTTTTACTAGTGGTCGTACTATGCGACTTCTTGCTTTGCACTGTCATATTTCTAGACATACTAGGATTTACATTAGGTGTTTTCATGCGAGACTTACTACTTTGGATAATTCGAGACACATTTTCTTGAAATACTGGTGAATTTAAAGATGTATACGTAGTCTTCATATTTTTGTTCAGTACCACTTCAAATAGAGGTTCCAAACTGGTCGACTGTCTTAACAGGTCTTCGTTGGGTTTCATAGTAGTCTGCCTACCTAGTAGCCTCTCCTCAGCTTGTAAGGATCCTGGTTCTTCAAAGGGCAATACTTGTTCTAAGTCACTTGTAGGTTTCTGTGTCATGACAAATTCGGGATGTGTGGACTCAGGCTCCTCGACACGCAACGGTTTTGACACACCGCTGTCTGACATCCAATTTGATTGAAAGCGAAAGGAAGCCAAGTTAACTGAGTGTATTTCGATGAAAATTACAATGTAGAAGAAAATCATGTACATTAGGTACGTTAATAACCGTTGACCATATTTATAAAAGATGGGAATGTAACTAACGAATGTTGGGTATGTAATCGAATTTGAAATCATATTATTGTGATTCGGTTTGGGTCTATTTCAAGCGTATAATTATTTCAACGCTTTGTTGGCATCGAGTTATTCTTTAATTTTCATGTTACTTGTAAAATAGCAGTGAGCGTTTAGTAATCTCCTTAAGGTGTTATAATTTTAAGTTTATGGAGGAACTAGGTGTGGTGTTCCTCCAACCAAAGGGAGGATTCTCCAACCAGGCGGAGTCTTATGCCTGGCAGGCTACTGCCCAACGGTTAATTTTGGGTGGTTGTATATTTTATATACTATCTGCGTGTTAAATTTTGATATCGCGATGTAGGATCGAATAGTTCGCATGTGGCGTGATAGATGTCGCCACAAGTTTAATAATAAGTTTACCGAGTTCCGTCACGTGTATGTGATAGCCAGAGGCCCAGAGGGGTATAAGGGAATCTCTCTGTATCTCTATTACTTGGATTAATGTGCTCCATCGACTGTTTGCGCGTACCGTCAAGTGCGATTAAGGTCAAACGCAAGTAAGCAAAACAATAAAATAGGAATGATACCATAGTTTACAACTCTACGTAATTTCCTGTTGTCATGTATGGACCTCCATATAGGGGCGATTCTTTCCTTGCCAGGATATCGACAGATTCTGTAGACTATTCCGGATGAAGCGGGAATTTCTTCGCTCTCTACGTTTTGTTTACGTGCGCGGAAAATGGCTGTATCAAGACAAATTGAATACCGCCTTTTTTGTCTTCACTTTTAGGGATCCGTAGCCAAACGGAAAAACGAGACCTTTATTATTACGTCACATATGCCAGTCTTATAAGTCCACCATCTTTTTATCGATGAAATTTTAGGCAGGTGTCTGAAAGGTATAAATCTCTCAGAGAGAGTAAAGAATGATCCTGTAGTTGATTTAGTTTTTAAACTTGTCCATGCGTATTTGTGGTATACACCGTTGTCTTCACATATTTCAAAATCTCCAGAAATCTTTGTCAGGTTTAATTCTCAATACTCAAAAAATCCTCCAGGATAAGATAGCCTGGTTCTAGATGATAGTTTGAGTGGATGGGGTTTCCTTTTATCGGTTCGAAGGCTCGGTCTACTATAGGAATCTGAGTTTCGAGTTGTAAATCGAGGACGAGGATTTTATTCATGGTACTCGTAACTTTGAAACACGAAAACGATTAAACTTTTTTTTGCGAAGTCTTTAACTTTTAATTTTTTCCCGGTTTGACTTTGAATTTTCAGGATACTGTATAAGATAAAGTAAAGTTCCCCCGCGCATTTTTTTCAATGAATCCGCAAAAGGATATGTCTGCGCATTAAAGCTAAGAAAAGGACCAGGGGCGTACATAAATCGTTATTCAACTGCGTACAAATCGCCTTCGAGGGATGACGTCACGGAAGCCCACGCTACCGCACGGCTACGTCACTAAGATATACGTCATATAGTATTCTCCAGCAATATAATAAACGTGTTGGTACCAATGAGTGACGGAGTGTTCGAGATAACGTTATCGCGAATTCGTTTCGTAGATTAGAAGTGTATTGAACTGAACGTTAAAAATTGCAGGTTGGCTGTTTCTCAACCCATTTAAATGTTATACAACTGAGTCAAGATTAAGTACTTCGATAGCAATTTTCATTCAGAATACAAGACGTAACAGATTGCCTAATAGTTATTACGTTTAAATAATTTTCTTCAAGGAATACTTCGCGCATTTGTACAAGTAAAAATGAATCTTAGTAGACGAAAAGAGTGGTCATAGAGGAATGTTCTAGTTATCAGGGTTAAGGAGCAGCTACCTTAACCGTTGTAGCTACAGGAAAACGTTCTTAAAAGCTCGTCATTTTTTTTTGAAAATATATTGCTCTGCATAAACAGATTTAAGAAATAAAATAACAGACAGCGAGAAAAAGGGCAATTTTCACAAAATATTTCTATGATGCAAATACGATCCTATTTCTTGTACTTAAGGATCAAAAGACTTCCGGGCCAACTCAGGTTGGATTAGAAACGTCAGAAATCGCAAAAAAAAAACTTATTTGAGACGGGGTAGCTACATTAAACGTTGTGGCTACAGGAAAATGTTCTTAAGAGGCAGTTCATAATTTTTGCAATATCTCGAAGAGAATTAAAACACATCGAAAAAGAAACATGTTTTTTTCTATCGAGTCATGTTTAGTCAATCGTGTTTCGGGCACCGTAATTCTCTAACTGGTATACATAAACATCAATTTTAAAATAAGTGGGAATCATAATTTTTTGCGTCTTAAAATAGATTTTCCGAGCGTTCGAAACTTCTACTTTGGGTCTCACTTGACCTTCAGATCTTCTCAGCCATGGATGAAGATCTACAACGCCTACTAATCGCATAATATTATGGATAAGAAAATAATGGTAATACAATGTCTCATGGCCAGTACAAGCCAGTGAAAGATCGGTAAAACCCAAGTATGAAGATAGTTCTTTCTGTTTAATTTCGCCTCGAGTGAGCAGTGCACAATTGAGTCGAGTATAAAGCCGTGTATGCACTTTCGAACACGAACATTGATCACGAATGATTGGATCGTATGTAAGGACGTAAATTAGCAAAGAGAACCCGATCACAGTTCGACCAAGGCCGAGAATTGAAGTACCGAGATCAACTGCCCCGCCCGCGCCGACCGCTTCACCCCTCTGAGTTCTGGACAACCAATGTTGTTACGTATCATTTTTTAAATATCTCCAAACACCGTCCATACAGTAGGCTAATTCAATATACTGTAAGCCTGCAGATTTCTTTAAGGGTCAAAATACACGTCCGATAGTTGCTTCCGAGAGCCGGATCCGACTATCTGATCGGATTCATGAAATACACGTACGATTCTCGCATTCAAGTATCGGACGTGTATTTGGAGCCTAATAGTAAAGAAACTGTCAAATTGTTTGAGAACAAAATCAAAACCAAACATTTTGACGATTAAAGAAACCTGCAAGCGTTCAGAATGTGTCCTGCTTCAAAATAATACCTGAATTTAACCTATTGAACGTACAAATTGGATCGCTGTGATCGTTTTCGGCGAACAATGTTCAATGTTTGGTAGTTGTATGCACACGGCTTTATGATGTTCAATAACGTTTTCTTTTCTTCCACGTGTGTTTTCTTACACGTGTCAGTAATAGTGACGTACTAACGCAACCACAGCGACGCTATGCTAGTACTTAGCGAGTTCTTTTAACAGTTTCCACGTTCAGTTTATTACTTATCGATCGAGTGCGATTTAATTTACTACCACATGGTTTTGTTAAACTCACTACCGTACCTAGTAGATTTCTATGATTAGTTTGCAAAAAAAATATACATATTGTTAAAATATAATAAATATTAACTCTAAGAATTTGTGGGGTTACTCGGAATCGGAAATTGAACAATTTTCGTTCTACAACTTTTCGAAATTCGCCATTTTTTTTTGCCAAGAAAATCTCGGATATAGTTTCTTGAATAAAGCTTAATTTTCGAAAAAATAATTATTTACTGAAATTCACAAATCGAAAAATATCTATGATAACAAGTCCTATGAACGCGGCGTTGCGACTTTTGTCATACCATACCCCTCTCGCCGTATGTCTTATTTGTCGGGGAGGGTTGTGAAGTGAGAAGTTTCTTATCCACTCACACGATAATTTATAAATGTTGCCAGTTCAACCTAAGGTATTGTTTACAAGGAAGTACTAAAGTTAATTGAATTATTAAGTAACGAAAAAAAAAACATGACTGAATTGGACTTTCGTTGATATAACATTTGACTCATAATACCATCAGAAAGACGTGCTTAAAATCTTTCGGGTACCTCGGACCCATGGTGTATAGGTTGATTGTGTAGACGTGTGTACCTTCCAAAAATGTTGATTCCATCATTCAATTTAAAATATCCATTACAAGATTGGAAGTCATTAAACGTAAATTAAAAGAGAAATGTTGTTTATCATAAAAGTTCCATCAATAAGTCATTAGTAATACCGAGTACCAACGTTAATGTTGTGTAGGAAATAGCACTATTTAAATGAGTGTTCTTTGACTTCGGACAGTCATAAGTCAGACTAAAACGAGTTTTGTCCTTCTTAGGTCAACGACTTGGCCTTAGCTTTAGTGCAAATATTACAAAAAAAAACTACCTATACTAAAGCCAATATGGAAAGAGAATTACACGTTATTACTAATTACGCAATTATCATCTATGACAACATGTGTTTAAGTTCATTTTAGAATGACAAAAATTACCGAAAAGGGCTTAAAAGTTATTTGAATGTGATGGAAACTGAACTATTAACCATTGAATTAAGGTTTATAATCCCAAAGCACGTTAATTATCACTTCAAAGTGGCTGATGTATACGCGAAGGTTCGTCTGTCTGCTACACGCGCAATCTTATTTGCGCAAAGTCTAATTTGTAAAAATAACCGACAATACAGTTTGTGCAAACTTTTGCAAAAGCTGCTTCTGCGTTGCAAATCGCTGCATGTCCATCAAATCAATGCACAGAAGAGTGAATCGACGTAAAAAAAAACCTTGTTTGAAGTTTTAAGCTTCCAGTCTAACCAGATATGGCTGAATATCAGTATTTTACACAGAGCAACTGCCATCAGACCTCTGCAACCCAGTTACTGGGCAATACCGATATCCTAACGTTAGAGCGGTTGTCAGACTTTTGGGCTTCTGACTACCTGTAACGACTGTCGTAAGTATTCGTATGACACCGGGACCGATGGTTTAAAGTGCTCTCCAAGGCACGGTCGGGTCTCGAGGTGTAACGAATGGTCACCCATCCACGGATTGACCGCGGCAAGCGCAACTTAACCTCGCAAATCACATGATCCGCGCATTACTCTCATTTTATGTCGCACGCTACTGTAATGGAATTGTCATGAATAGTCATGATCTACTATTTTAAAAAGAGTATTCATGGAGTTTCTTGCCGGCTCTTCTCCATAGAACCTACCTTTTGGAACCGTGCACCTAGTTTTGACGTTTTAAAAGTGCCTGTAATCTGGTCTATTTGAAATAAAAAACTTTGACTTTACATTATTAGAATTCCTTTTTTTTTCTGAATTGACAACATTTCATATTTTTAACCTGCATGTATTATTACGTTATACAAAAGTAAATCCAAATCCAGAGCACCCGTATTTTTCAGTTTTTCGAAATTATGTACTTTTCATTCATAATTTCAATTTTGAAATTCGGCGTATTCTAAAAAGACGTATGCGCCAAATAACGTCATACATACGGTGGAATGGCGAATCTAACCTTTGCTTCACTGTGAGCCGTCAAAAAAACTGTTAGTTAGATTTCACTGTCATAGAACACTTGTCTTGTTTAACTTCATAAGTGACATTGACATGTCTTGTTTGGCATAAAATGTTTTCATCTAAAACATTGGAACGCATAGGCAAAGGTAATTCCTCATTCCACCGTTTATGTGACGTCATCACATGTTTTTTGATTTTCATTTTTTTTTCTCAGAAATGAGGAAATGAAAAAATATAAAATATACATATTTGAAGTCAGGACACGAAAATAAAGAAACGGTATTTTTGTTTTAAGGTCGTGTCAGTTTTGAAATGTTGTCAATTGTTCTAATTTTGCGTTTCTAACTACAAAAAATAACGTTTCTTTGAAAACTAAGATTGAATGCATCAGATGCTTTATTATCAGATTCTGATATATCTCCTCAGATAAGATATCCCCGGTGCAAGCGTGAGTCAGCCAAGAAATATGTGCCAATGTTTATTTTTATTATTTATTTGTCTCTGTTTACGTCAGCGTTACTCAATCTGCGACCGCCGAGCTTTCCGTGCGGCCTGCCAACTTTTGTGTAACGTTTCAAAGTTATTAATTCGAGCATTCAAGTTACTAAAGTGGGTAAGCAAGTAAAATATCTAATATATTACTGACTAGCTGTGGCCGCGAATCCGTCCGTGTTGAAGTCGGAAACCAATTTATCGCAATAACTAAACTTTCTTGTCAATAATTTTAAATTCGAACATCTTTTGATTAAGCAAACCGATTACGATGAAACTAATTGTTACTCCGAGATACGCTACGCTATTTGTCTATAAAGGTATAAGTCTGAGACGGGCTGCAAACTGCAGACTGCATCCGCAGACCGCAACTCGCCGTCTGAATAACACCTTTAAGGTGCACACCCTAAAGGTAGTATTCCAACGGCGACCGCAAACTACAACCGCAGATGACAGCAGCAGACAAGCAACACTACTGGTTCATACAAAACAATGTGACTTGCGGCCTGCGGTTGCAGGCCGTCTCGGTCTTGTACCTTAAAAATCAACCGCATTTACTTTTTACCAAACAAACCGACAAACATTCCAAAAATGATCAAAATGGATTCTGTTAGTAATCTTTTAACGGCCCCGCTAAATATTTCTTAAATATTTCTAATTTACGGACACGCGAAGTCTACAAATTTATTATATGTATAAATTACTCTTGTCAACATTCGGATTTGGGAGTAACATATGATGCTATTGCTTCAGATTCGTTTGAAATCTGAATAATATCTGGCCCGACAAAAGAAGTTTGAGTATCATTGTTTGGCACTATTGAAATCTTAAAGATTGAACGTTTTCATGTACCCAAACATCTCCTTTGATGTCTTGCTCGTCTATTCCATAAATATAGAGAGCATACTCGTACTGAAGTTACGACCGAACGAAAGTTGACGCTCTGTCCGTATTTAGAATTCCAGCGAATTTTGTATTCCTTCTGTTCACAGTGATAATAAACGCTATATTAATTTTGTTTTGGAATATTTTTGAGCCACGATATCTAAATATTTGGGAATTATTGCCTGTTTACTCATATCTGGGGTTGCCATCCGTCCGGGTTTCCCCGGATTTGTCCTAGTTTAGAGGGCATCCGGGGAGCGTCCGGGCGGGGCTTCATATGTAGGCCGGGTTTAAAGATTTAAAGTTTTGGGCCGCCCGCGACACACGCACTGACCGACGAACCGACTCGCTTAACAATTATTTTTTATTACACTGACTATGTTTAAAAAACCTGTTGACATGTCCGGGTTCTGGGCTCTAAAATCCGGGGTTTTCACGCGTCTTGTCCTGGTTGCCAAATTTTAGAGATGGCAACCCTACTCATATCCGTGTCGTGACCGGGCCGGAGCTCAACGTCGCCTACATTTTGCAGCAAAGCAAGAACTCGTTTGCTTTCGTGCTGGTCACTGACGCTTGGTGTCCAGCACTGAGCAACGGAGTTTGTACTTCGGCACAAAAATCGAACTACGAAGTTGCGGCTGACGGATCGCACGTTTTCTCACCACGAAAGTGTTTCGGATGCGACGTTAGATTTGATTTTCGCGATTTGACATTTTGTTTTGCGTTCACCCACCCTACTCTCAAATGTTAATTGACATCTAGGTACTAGTTTGTTGTTTGACAATACTTTCATCGTATATTTATGTTTTTCCTTGTTTCGTTTCGATCCGAAACTTCGACGTTCGTTTTTCGGAGTAACCACCTGACACGGAACGCATGTGGCGAGATAGACCTTTGGAAGCTTGAAATTTTCCATTGCTTCAATGGAGAAGCGCGCTATTTTTTGTTCGCACTTTTGATATTATTAATCTCCCAACCTGTTTACTGAAATTTCGGCCTTGATAATTTCGAACATTAACATTGTGCATACAATAAAAGCAGAACGAGCAAGTGCAGAGTTTTGGTTTTGTAAGCAACAATCACATTATAATTATTACTATTAGGATTCGTTTCAATTTTCTCTATACGGACTTTAAGGCCTTGTAAAATTTTATAATGTTTACTTTTGTCTGGTTTAATCGGCTCAGGTTCCGGTGGCGGCTTCCAGCGCCAAATATCAACAGGTGGTGGTGGTGGCGGCGGCGGCTTTATCCCGTGAATCTTCGCACGTGGTCCTCCCCACTTAACATCACGTTGCTTATCTGTAGAACATAGTATTCTTTTCTAGCGGCAGTTTTATGGGACGAATAACAAAGAAAAAGTAAAATAATAAAATATCAATATGAGCCTCCGAGGATCCCTCAACTGTGGGCTATCCGTTGGTGAAGGTTATATACCAGACGGACAAAAAGCCAGAATATCCCTCTTTAAAAAAAACAAACGTCAATAATTTGATTTATGAACATGATTTCAAGATGGACGTCACGGCTCAGACATAATGCGTCCTTTAGTTCAATGACCTCATACTTAGCATTTGTGCAAATACAAGTTCAATGAATAAACCTTATTGTAGCATTAATGTAACAAAGAATCGAGTGCCGTTATTTTTAAAATAGAATCCAGCGTCAAATGGCTTCAATAAAATTAACAGTGTTACTCTCGGTTTCTGAAAAGCTGATCAATTTCATCTGTTGTCAAATGTCATGTCAACGAATTTGATTGGTCGACGATAATACTAAGAACAAATCACATCACTTGATATGAGATTTGACTGCTGATTAGTGCGTTACAGTGCAACTAATCTAAGAAATAGTTGTTGCACTAGGCATGTCTTCGGCGCCGTGATTGGCTGCCGAATTTGACTACTAGCCAATGGGATTGCTCGGCGAGCTTCTGTTCAGACACCAGTGGTCGAATGTGAAACGTCAAAAGGGTATTTCTTAGATTTGTACACTGCAATCAGCCTTTTCGAAATCGGAGGTAAGACAAGTTACGACAAGAACAGTTCATCTACTGGTTTTATATCAAGCTCATATCAATATTTTGTTATTTTACTAGTAATGTGTATAATGCTTTACATCTTATCCCTTGTGTCTGTATTCCAATATCTATGCTCTCTGTCCTCGTCACGCGGTTTTCTCCCATCTTCCTTCCCCATTCCCATCGTTTGCCTGTTGAACATATGAATGTTAAGTGTGAGCCACGATATACTTGCCCATAGGAGTGTTTTTCTGAACAAAATTTGTTCCTTGACCAGCTGTAGATTTTTTCAGGGCACCTTTTTCTTCTAAGTTTCTTAGCAACAGCCCAATACTGTCTGATTGGGCACGGGCCTCATCTCAGGATGAGAAGAGTTTAAGACTTGGTCTTTCAGGCTGGCTTGGCTGGCGTTGGGTTAGCGGATTACACAACCATCGAGAACTATTTCAAGCCCTCTCAAGTTTCCGCATGATGTTTTCGTACAGTACGTGTTAAATAACTTTGCCGCTCTGAAACCAGGATTTCAGCGTTCTGTTCCCCATTATTATAACTTTCGTGAGACACATTCATGTTTATGATTAATTATGGTTAACTCACGTGCATTTTGTCGGAATTGCTCGACTAGTTTCGGACCCAAACGGAGCCCTTAATCAGTTCGAGTCGCGACCTCGCCGCGTGATTAGCTCATGATTAAGGGCTCCGTTTGGGTCCGAAACTAGTCGGGCAATCCCGAAAAAATGCACGTGAGTAAACTGTAATTAATCATAAATATTCTGTTCCTTACTTCATAGGGTCAAATTATTTGGTACGCGTAAAATAACTGCCGCTCTAAAACAAGGCTTTCAGCGTTCTGACCGATTCCGTTTGTTATCTCGTTCCGTCTATGATTCTCGTAACGAGAGAAAAAGAGATAGTCTACCAAATCATTCGACAACGGACTAATCAAACCTTTCTGAATCAGGGGCTGACTAGACTACAGGGAGAAGCGATCCTCGTTTTCATAATTCGCTTATAAACTAATGTAAAGTATTGTTTTTTTGATGTCTCATCTACTCGCAGTTATCCGGCCCGAAATTCATTATAAACATCTGATCCGTTGTTAAATAATCTAGTGATCTTAACATGGGCCGCTCATGATGGGCGCCGTCAGGATTATTTCCAGGGAGGTGCAAGGAGGTGGTAACGAGGTCACACGCAGCCACCATGTTTCTATTTCAATTGTCACTTGTGCTGTGCTGTTTGATGTACCTCTTATTTTAGAGACGGGAAGTGGGTGCCATAATTATCTTCTAATACAGCGATACTCAAACTTTTTTTGGGTCTTATGTAAATATGCATACTTTGCTTAATTAGGCTGAATCGTATGTGGTTGGACTGACGCCGGCCCTAATAAAGTTGTTCTTTCCACTTGTATTTCATATACAGGTGGAAATAACTATTCCTTAATTAAAACTATTGCAAGCATATCAAAAGTTTTTATTAGAAATGCCTAATGACTAATTAACGAATTCAAGTGTCAAAACAAGCGGGCAATTTAGTTTTTTTTTAATGGTACCTTTAAATTATGGAATAAAACATATCCGACATCGCTATACATTGTTGTAAATCCGCCTAAACTTAAACGGTATTTGGGTTAACTTTGTAACTTTCGGAGCCATTACACGAAAACATGTTTAAATATGTATAAATAAAAAAGATTTTCTGCACCCTGTTTGTTCGGCCCTAAAACACTTTGCTTCAATCTTAAATAATTCATAAAATTATTTTATTTATATCGAACACAACGTTTTGTTTTCACAAAAGTTATTCATAAAATCAAGGTGAATGTCAAGGATATCACTGTGGTACATGCAGGTACATATTTTACAGCAAAACTGCATAAAAATTCATGAATAATTTCCACAGTGATCAATGTCAATCAATTCAGGACGCAAGACAAAGCAGAAGCAATTTGAGCAATTGCATTAGAACTAGACGAAGCATATCGGTGTCCATCACTTTGAATTCGAGCACAGGACATGGTTCATTTCTATTCAACACGCAATCAAGATGTTTGTAGATGTGATATGATGATTGCAGTGTATTGTTGCCTGAGACTATGCAGTGTTGAATTTATTAATATACTTCTGGAATATTACAAGTGCCGTTTTGATCTCGTTTTTCTATTACTGATGCTTCTCAAGATTGAGCACTGTATCATTAAATGTATCTTATTTGAGGTGTCGTCTTCAAACTACTTGTGACTGAATTGATACAATCTAAAACGTAACAACACCTTCACTCAATATATAATTTTTGCACCGCATACGTTGTGTATCAAAATGATACTCGTACATTCCATTGCGTTTAAGGTGATGTGTTTCGCTAATGCAGGTTTTCATACTTTTTATATGGAGAAAAACAAAGTTCTAGTGTGGGCGAATCTTTTGGTGTATTTGGGTTTGGTACGACATTACTTTAGAAAAGATCAACTAAAAAACGTGTGAAATGGGCAATTATGCTTGGCGGTGAAGGTATTTTTGTCAAATGTTTACATTGCGATGGATCTAGACGACGATTCATTTAGAGGAGTTTATTGATACGGATTCTAGTTTCTTATTTTAAGTTATCATAACCATGTTGGTAAGTAAACAGAACACGATTGGCGCAGTGGCTGAGCGATTAGCTTTCTGCGCTACAGAAAATAAAATCCCTAAGGTCCGCCTCTGTACAAATATGCGAAAGTATAAATAAATAAATAATAAAATATTTTTATGACCTACTGAATAGCTGCTTCAGATCTCGGTGCATGTGAAGATTGCATTTACATCCGTAAATACACCTACGATGCCGGAGAAATAAAAGTAGGGCAAAAAAATAATGTTCATAGCTGAAAATGGGCCTCCTTGTAGAACCTGTGTAAAGATTTCCATTGCCAACACGTATGGCGAACATATTGCAGTATGTTATTAGCACAAACAAGGATGCTGCTGCCGTTCTCCTGACTACATCCTTTAGTAAGTTGGTTTTTACGACATCCACAGGAAGAAATAGGTGCTCCATATTTCGCCGGAGGCCACACGACAGCCCGAGGAAAGTATTTGTCGATTGCTTGTAATTTTAGGTCAAACAAAGTTTTCCTGTAAGATGATCTGTTATTTATAACAGAGCTCTGGGATAATTCGCTGAGCGCAAAACCAATAAGTTTCCATTACAAAGATTAAGGCAGCCGTGTTTACTATGGAGTATGCAATCCTGCAAAGTCACTGTTTAGAAATCAAACCTTCGTAGAGTCTGGCCAACGAAAGAAGACACTCGAATTATTTGCAAACTTTTATATGGCAATGATTTTTCAACAAAAATGTTTAATTCTAAAATGTCAAATTAGGTTATTTCATACAAATTGGGGTTGCCAGTTGCCATACAGAGATTTTTTTAAATTTGCCGTGCTTTTTCAGTGTCTTCTTTCGTTTGCCAGACTCTAATAAGCTCAGCAAGAGCTTAGCCAATAGCAGTTCCTTGCTGGTCTTAGGCCTCTCCCAGGTTGCCAACAACATTCCGTCCTCCAGACTGGGGCAATTGAAGTCCCCAGCTTCTTTCTTCGCATAACCTGTTCGTCTGCTATCGTGGCCTTAGAGTGAAAACATCGGAAATGCCTTTGGTCATTGCACGGTTCCTGTGGGCTTTCACGTGGACGAAGCCGCGGGAAAAAGCTAGTTAATTATATTTATTACGAATTTTATATACCCAATCGAGGCTTAATTTCAGTGCTTACAAAATAAGTCGCATAGAGCGGCTCTCTTATAATTGTAGTTTCTATTACGTTGTGATGAAATAAAAATGATCAAATTGCATTCCCGAAGTTTTTACTTTAAGACGACGCTATTCGGGATTGAATTCACTTGCATGCAGGATACATTCCTGTGAATATTATTGGTAGTTACATTTATTTCTGATCTATTTCTATAAATACCTGCTTCATCGTGGTTGCTCTTGAGGTCTGACTGGGCTGAAGTCTCTGAACAGTTGTCGATAGTCATATCGATGCCGGCATCTTCGTCCGACGAATACGCCTGCTCTGTTCTTCTGTGCTCTGAAAACGTCAATTATCTCGTTAGTATATTGTTTGTAGGTAAGTAATGCAGTAGTTTCGAAGCAGACTGAAGAATACTATTTGGTTATTAAGAGACAGACATAACATCACGACTGTTTTCCGCGGAGAGATAGGCAGAGTTGTATAGTACATTTGGCCGTTCTGTTTAAGTCCCATTTTATAGGGTGTAAGCCTATTGCCATTGGGCAAACATCCAGACTCCGGGCTGTTATTGAGAAATTTCACACGAAAATACTGGGGATCGAACCCATGACTTCACGCTCAGCAGTCGCGCTTGCGACCAAAGAGGCAGTTATTCAGATAACGTACATTAAGTCTGGTCAGTGGCGTATCGGCATAAATGCGATCAACACAGGATTGGTCTACTTAATTGCTAGAACAAACCGAAAAAAAAGACGCATTTACTCAGGAGTTGACTTCTCTGAGACAACTCCTGAGTGCCTCAACCCTGTTTTTAATACAAAATCAGGCGTATTGTGACCTCAAAAGACTGCCTAGGAGGGATTAAGCATTAAGAACTGCGGTATAGCTTTATGACCTAAGTATCATGAGGGCTGCCTGGCCCATTAAAAGCTCTTTACACAAGTACAGATAACAATCGCGAGTTCGATTGAACTGAAATTTACCGCATTGCAAGGTCTCGCGCGGCGCCTCGCTGATACAAACTTAGTTGTAAGTAGGTATGTTGCTGCATTGTAATTTATACACCCCACAAGGACATGCACTCACCTTATTGACATATCCTTGAATAAAAGGTCATGTAAATTGTTATCACATAACCACTACCTACATATACCGCTATAAACCCTTTTCAAAGGTGAGTCCTGGGTTTTTTCTACAAAACGTTAAGTACCATACAAAATATTTAAAAAAAAAAACATGGATAACATAGGCTATTTTACAGTTTTTGATGATGTCGTCGACGTTTTTTCGATATCAGTCTCATTATGGCTACAATTTATGAATTAACCACTATGTCAGGACTCATCTTAGGCTGGTATTCCACTTATGAAATATCTTTGTCTACTGTTCGTTTGATCAAAGAAATTGGATCATTTTAATAAGCATTTCAAAGAAAAGTTTGATCAAATACTGGTCATCGATATATTTGATAGGTGGAATATCAGCCTTACGTTGTACAGAGTATAGTATCGTTAAGATCGTCTCTTTTATCACTTACAATATAGGTACAAGGTGTCTCGAAACTGAACATCAAGTCGGTAACAAATGATAGGGTACGTTAAGAAAGTCCAGTTTTTTTTTTAGATTTTCTACTTTTTTTCATAATACATTTAATACACAGATCATAAATTTCCCGCTTATCGTTGAGTTTCAGTACACATTGTATACCTACTTATTTTTAGCACCATATTATGTCAATAAAACTCTCTTATAGTGCAATTGAGGCTACTAATCAACAACATAAATTATCTTGTTAAACAACCGTTTATTCTTGTACTTAAGATTTTAGTACGTTTTTCTTTAACCAGAGCACATTGGCACAAACAGTACAATAGGTAGGCAAAAAACCAATACTAAAACGTAAGTGCCAAAAAGGCTTAGCATGATGTCAGGTGATAGTGCCAGGAAATAATGTTGTTGAACACTGGCTGTTATGCATTACTTTAGACCCTATGGTCTAAAAGAATTCACATTTTAGCCCACACCTATGTGTGGGCTAAAATGTGAATTCTGTAGGGTAAGAAGCTCATTCAACATTGTGCACAACCACTGGATGTAAAGAATACTTAGAAAAATAGTATATAAAGAATAAATAATCTGCTCTCAGTTTGGACTGTGTTCTGCCTGTTAGTTAAACCACTAAATTAAAGAGAAAAAAACAAGATAGCATCTCTACTTGGACACTTAAAACGATAATCTGCCTGTAGATAACATTCAGATCATACCAATTTAACTAAGATAAATTAAACATAATTTGTAACATAATAAACACAAACCATGAAAGTAATGTTAAGAATCATCGATTTCAGCCATTTTTAATATGTAATTTGTTTTTTTTGCTGTTTACAAATCAGTTTTTAATTGAAATAAAGAAAATTGAGCCTTATGTCAATGCCATCAGACTGAATTCTAAATGTAGTTAACAATGAAAAAGTAATACAATTTTCTTAAATAAACAATATTTAAGCACATAAAAGTAAAATTTCAGTGTAAGTAAAACTTATTATTATATCTGAATAGAATATTCTAATTGGGCTGTTTGAGTTTTTTATTATTCCTTTTACATATTGTACATTTTATCTTACCTCCTGTTTCTGAATTAAGAATTCTCTTTAAATTGTTAAGCTAAACTAAATTTAAATATTGGTAATATTAGCATGAGTAGTGTACTCATGGTGGACCTACTATTTGCAGGTCATAGTCATTCTGAGTCCGGACTGCAATGACATACCCTATTCACATATTTACTTTGTTAACTTAGGTAGATTGACGATTAATAATAATAATAATGGTTTATTTCAAAATAAGTATTTTTTTGCAAAATCGTATGAATGTTGATGCCCAAACTAGATTAACCTGTATCTTGGGGACCATCTTCCCTATCTAAGTTATACATATCTTGACATAACTGTTTGGATTGACATTAAGTAAGTAATTTATTACATTTGAATGATAATCATGCATGCATTTACATTTATTCAAAAGATTTGATAGTATTAGCATGCAGGTGTGTAGGTGTGTGTGTGTGATTCATATTATCACAGCATTTTTACGCCAAAAGCATGTAACAACATTTAACTGAATATTTATAATGGATGAACAATGAAAAAAGGTGAAATCTAATAATTCCTAGCTAT
The DNA here is from genome assembly GCA_905220435.1 of Amphipyra tragopoginis. Taxonomy (NCBI): domain Eukaryota; kingdom Metazoa; phylum Arthropoda; class Insecta; order Lepidoptera; family Noctuidae; genus Amphipyra; species Amphipyra tragopoginis. The sequence goes on along the minus strand of HG991997.1, from coordinate 4,268,833 downwards.
CAATATAAAATAATATCTGTCCCTTGAATCATTCATTCAGATTCTTTGAATAAAATATTCTAATGGCCAATACTACAGCATAGTATCATTAAAAAGACACATGTATTAAAATTCTCAGCAGTAACAGGTTAGAACTGTGTCAGTGGGTCACCATTCACATTTCACCATCTATCATTATCTTACATAACATTTAACCTTACAATCTTGAGTAGTGTGTGAGAATAAATACAGAAAAGCTGTATCAATAGTTTTAATAATAATAATAATCATTTAATTCAGACCAGGTCCATATTTTGTTAGTAACAATTTACTTAAAAAAAAAAAAAAACTAATGTTAGGATTGGGAAATAATAATTAAATAAAATTAATAATTAAATTACGGTATGAAGCCGCACCCACCTTTGCAGCATGGGGGACTCCCACCGATCAGTAAAAACACCCAGTATAGTGTTGGTACTGCCACGAACGCGAGTGAGTAGGGAGGCGCATCTTTTCCTGATGATGGCAGCAAAGCCATCAACCCGCGCCTCAGCAAACATCCCTGACGCACTACAACGCCATGGCAGCCCCAACAGTACCCTGAGTGCATTATTATATTGGACACGCAGGTCGCTGTATGCCCGCTGCGAATAATTGACCCACAGGTTGCAGGTGTAAAAAGATTGGCAATATGCTTTAAAAAGCGTTATTTTAACCGAATTCGTACACCGTGCAAACCTGCGGGCCAGCATGTTACACCGGACAGCCAGCGACCTGCGTTCCCTTTCTACATCTACATTATCACTTAAATCATCGGTGACCCAGTGACCCAAATATTTAAATTTAGATACCCTACACAAAGGAACTGTAATGTTAATGTACTGTTATTTTATTTATTTACATTTTATATGCATAATCATGGTACTTAAGGCAGATTTAATTCTATAAAGCATTCTCGACCATCTTTGGGTTTTAGAGATGGGTTGAATTTAAGTATAAAAAGAAATTATTAAACTACTTACATAATTACACTTGTTAAACTTATAACAAATACTTAAATGTTATAAGTTTTTAAACATAAGATAATAAAATGGGTTTGCAGATGAATTTAATTAAGTAATTGCCTTTTATATATTACACATTTGTCACTAATTAGTAACAATGAATAGGTTCATTAGTGTCATTTCACTCATTAAATTGTAGCCAGAGCTAATTGAATTATTAGAAGATTGGCTTTTTAACTTCAAATTCATGAGTATTTTAATCAAATAAAAAAATGTGAGCCCCTTAAACATGTCCAATGTGAGTATTTGAAACTAGTTAGTTATTTTTTTACAATTTCAAACCCAACAATTCTACACAGAAATAGATAAAATATGCTAAATTATACAATACATTTTCCAGGCTAAACTTGTCTGACATAATACCTATTGCTCTGACATTGAAAAAGTATCACGAGTCCAAACACTTTTTTACATAATATTTATAAACCGATAAGAATGATAAATTGTTGGCAATGTTTGAGGACAAATTTTTACATAATTAATTGGCAGAATTTGTTATGTTAAAACCTATCTTCAACTATGTATTGAATACATAATGTTTTTACCAGTGTGCTTTTTAGAATGTTCCAATCAATCTTTCTGTACTTGAAAAATGATAATTCTTACAGAATATTTAATTTTAATGGTTTTTTAACTTAAAGAATTGAACATGGATAAAATAGTCACACTAGCTTATTCATAATTTAGGGGATGATTATTATCTTAGTCTTTATAGTAAAAGGTATGAATTTATATAACAGATGGAATTCAGACAAAACTCATTGCATCTTCAATGATAAGTCATCATTATTGTGAGCCAAACATAATTGCAATAGTGTACAATAATTCCATTCACTATAATTTAATGACAAAGCCAAGCAAACATGTTTGTTTTCCATTCTAGGAAGTAAATTGTTATGTAAAATTATATAATGTACTATCTAATTGAGGCTCACAAGGCCAACAGTATCAGTTAGATAAACAGTCCAAATGTCAGATCGACTCACGTTTGGCTGTCTAGTATTTGTAGACAAAGCATGACCATACTGTAGCGTGACATGTGGGAACTTCGCAACGTTATGAAACGTGAAAGTAAAGGTTGCAACGAGGAACGAGACGAGGCTTGCGACACCCCGCAATTACAATATTGAACCAGGTCTAACACTAGATCTAGCCAAACATATGGTGCTTAGCAGCCTTCAGGTTATTGGCATCCAGTATAACGACCGTGAACAAATATACGTTAACGTCACTACACGTCCCGCGGAAAGTCCGCCGCCACAAGGTCGCCGCGTGATCTCATTCTTGGCGGAATCCGAGCTCCACGCACCACATAACCAAACTAAATGCACTTTCCACATCAAAACAACTTAAAACTCACCGTATTTTCCTTTTTTCTTTCCTTTAGGCATTGTGGATGATGTTTTTTTCGAGCGAAGCTTACTTACAATAATCGCTACTAAATTATATTCACTATTTATTTAAACTAAGTATGTCACTTAATCAAGACGGAGAAAAGTTCAATATATCAGTTCTTGTGGAACGATTTGGGCACCGAATATAACATAAAACTAAAATTTCAGAAAAACTTTTTAACATGTTTAACCGTGTAACATGCACACTTGACTTCTCGCTTTGCGCAATGCGCTGTCACTTTTTGTAGTTGGTGGGGGTAAAATTGACGCCATCTTGCAAATTGATGTTGCCATTACAAAAAGACTAAATTACCCTGTCATTTAAAATGTATAAAGTTATTTTAGCATTTTATGTATCAAAAATCCTCATTTTGTTCTTAATACTTTAAAAAAAATTAGACAGATTGTTATTATACCTTAGGTACTTTAATGGGTGCTTTTATTTTATTTAAATTGATTTGAATACAGTATATAAAATACCCGTAATTACTCAATAATTATGAAGAATGGTAACAAACTGGGAGCTCGCGCGTCATTTCAAAGAAAAAATAATGCGTCAGATATAAAATCATTGTGAAAATGTTGTGAAACTTAATGTAAAATGTATTTCATACGTTGTGTAAAATTATTATCAACAAATAATGTTGCACAACTAATGTATAACAATATTATGAAATTAGAATTTTGTGAATCATTTACGGGATTTGACGGATTGTTCCATAAAATAGAAAGTCGGACTCCTACACTTTATCCTAGGTGGACTATGTTCTGGCGTCAGGCGTATTTTATTTTTCCTTTTTAATATTGTTTTTACGCAATTGCTGACAATCCCTTCTTCGCGTAGTTTTTCGGTAAAAAATAGCCTATGTCCTTTTCTGGGTTTCAGGCTATGTTTGTTTCATCAAAATTGGTTCAATAAGTAGTTGATAAGAAGTCACAAACAGACGTAAAAATTATGAACAGACAGACATACATGATTGGCGCAGTGGCTGAGCGATTGGTTGAAGGGTCGCGGGTTTGATTCCCGCAAGGAACAAGAAGGTACTTGTATGGCCTAGGCCTACTGTAGATACTGGATTGTTCCGGGTCCGATTGTTAGTGCATGTCAAGATTTGTGTCTGTAAAAGCACCTACGGGCTACGATACACGAGTATTTCCGGCGTGTTTTTTTTCAAAGAAGAAGAAAGACAAAGCCTTTCTCGCATTAATAATATTCTTCTCTTCCGTGGATGGTAACAAAATAAAAGGTAACAAAAGTTTAATAGATAAAAAATATTTTATTTTGCACTTAAGGGTACAGTAGGTACATAAAGAAAAAATAGGTTGGGCCATATTTTACCAGTACATAGGCATTAAGGTTTGTTAAGGCAATTCCGGGTATGGGATAAATTCGTTCAAATGAATTGCCGCAGAATATGTCCTCAAAGTATTACGAGTAGGTACGACGTAGGTATACTGAATTGAGGGGTAGAAAAACGGCGTCGCCCTCTATTCTTGCCAACAATTAAAAATATCATCACATTCTACGGTAAATCCGTTTGACTGAATTTACCCAACATCTGGATCTGCCCTAATGCATCATATTTTAAGGAATTCCATTTAGCAAACCAATTAGAATCCAAATCCAAATAGAAATCACTAAAAGTGGTGCAATTGGGTTTGGTGCTCTTCCAATTGGTGCGCTAAATGCCTCATTGATTCAAAAGGACGGGCAGCAGCGTCCGCCTAGATATATCCAAGATATTGTCATCACCAATCTGTGTGCAAAGCGTGTTGATTATGCCCCCTCCCTCCTCTCCAAGATGGCGGTTAATTTCACGAAGGATTTAAATTAATTAGTTCTAATTTCCAAACCGCCTCATTGCTCTAATGTTAGCAAGCGCAGCTGTTGAACACGGAGTGTGATGTGCTAGATTAAATTCTCAGGTCGGGCATTGTTACTGTGTCAGGAAGCGCTCCGGAGCAGTTTACCAGATTCTCAATTCACCAGATTCGCAACTCACCAGATTCTCAGCTCACCAGATTCGCAATTAACCAGATTTAGTACTATCAAACAGAAAATGCGTATCACTATGATAAACAACAATATGCACATTTTGAGTCTTTAACAGAGAATAGAGGTCAGATAACATTCATAATTACACAAGTCTGCGGTGCGAAGGGTGGCACCGTCGCCTAAATACAAAAAATAAGTTCCAAATCATCGTTGCTTAAATGCATTATAACATTAAAAAAAGGAGCAGAAGTCTAGGACATAAAAATTCTAAAAAATACATTGCAAAGAAAACAAAAGAAATAAAAAAATGATAGAAAAAATCAAAAAATAAATAGCATACCGATAAGCCGATACCGGTAAGCATACATGAAAAAAAATTGTGTAATTGATTGCATTAAGCATCTGGCTTCTTTAAACTCTTAAATTTTTAACGGACGAGAAATGGAGTTAAATTATGGATTTTTTTTTCTTTTGTTTCTTAAAGATATTATACTATTTAAATTCAATTTGTTTGTGATTATACTTCTGGTTAATTGCGAATCTGGTGAGTTGAGAATCTGGTGAGTTGCGAATCTGGTGAATTGAGAATCTGGTAAACTGCTCCGGAGCGTCAGGAAGTTGCCCAGGGTTGGGAATTGTTGGGTTTGGAAATGGAAATAGTCCAGCCTCTTTTGTATCGGACCTAACGAGTACCGTTATCGACGGTCTATGGGCGTACCGTAGGTACAATACGACCGATGTATCTTGGCGAGTCTGAAGTTAGGTTTTGGCTGCGCAATGAATCTTTTAGAAACGAAATTGTCTACTGCGCAGCTAATCAGCTAACTTCAGACTCGCCAAGATACGTCGGCCGTATTGTACCACAGCATGGTTTGAACATAGAAGTAATATGTACAACGTATAAAGTCCTTGAGTTTGAATTATTATGGATAAGGCCGTAGCTAGAGACTAGGGCCCCGGGACAGAAGCCATGGTGCAAGGTGCCTCGAGGGGCCTTATATGTACTTGTACCCTTTATGTTCTGGGGCCCCTACGGCCCTGAATATAGATATTATACTTGAGTCATTTTGTATTGAAGTTAATCAGTGATCTCTCTGTGGTGATCCCATAGAATCAGAGGCGAAACTCTGACTGGGCCTTGTCTTAAAATATCATGAGTGGCCCTATATCAGGAATAATAAATTAACGCATACGAGGGCCCCTGTGAAATTGATACAACTGATATAGCGGTGGCTACGCCTTTCATCGAAATACTTACCTATTATGCATTTACTATTGTACTTCCGTAAGTAAATAAAAATAGGTCTCTTAACGCCTACCTCCCGTAGCATAAAGGCGACCAAGAGATTTTGTTATGCAGATAAGAAGCAGCGACATCGTATGCGCATTAAACAACATACAATACGGCCGATGTATCTTGGCGAGTCTGAAGTTAGGTTTTGGCTGCGCAATGAATCTTTTAGAAACGAAATTGTCTACTGCGCAGCTAATGCAGCTAACTTCAGACTCGCTAAGATACGTCGGCCGTATTGTACATAGATGGTACTGCGCTCACAAATTCGTATGCCGAGCGAGGCGTAAACTGGCGTAAACAGCAATTTTCTTTTGCGATTAGAATTAAAAAATATGTTCGGCACGTCGATGGGGTGACAATTGAATAAACATCGATCTCAACTCAACATCGTTGCCTTAATTGAATAAAATTTTGTCTACTTGTCCCGTGTCGGCACGAGCTATACGCCAACAGCTCATGCTGTGGTGAAAAGATTAGCCAGTCAGCAAGGTTGGTAGCGAGGCTGACTGCCCAGGGTGCGCCGGACGTACTAAAGTATCGTCACTCGTGGAGGTGTTTGCCGGTCACGATCCACCGAGCTCTCCCGTCGTAGAGCCGGTCGTCTCCTGTCTCCCCTCACAACACCCCGCCAGCAACTTATATTTTTTTTGCGCGGTTGGCGTCCTCATGGATGTCCTCCTCCCAGGGGTGGGAGGAGGGGTCTGTCAGACTCTTACTGACTAAAACCACCCCGGTGTTCCCTCGCGGGAGCAGTACATTCGTTCGCAGGCCAGCAACGCCCTAAGCCAAGGTCCGAGTCCCACTAGGGGTCGCCCTTAGTGGTGTTGTTGCGTAGTCATAATGTTAGTGTAATATAAGTAGTTACATAACAGCACGCCTGTATTCCCCGAAGGATTGGGCAGAGGTGTATAGTACACCCACATTTCGCCGTTATGTTTAAGTCCCATGTAATAGGAGGCGAGTCTAGACTCCAGGCTGCTACTGAGAAATTCTACACGGAAAAATCCAATAACACTTTGTCCGACCTGGGGATCGAACCCAGGACTTCACGCTCAGCAGTTGCGCTTGCGATCGCTAGACCAACGAAGCAGGCTATAAGTAGATAGCTTAGGTTAAGTATTTTACTTCCCCACCATTGGCTGGTGACACTTCAGGTCTAGTCAATAACTGTCCGGTTAGTAAAACGGTCAGCAAGGACCATCTAGAGCAGAGCAATAGAAAAAAATCCGGCCAAGTGCGAGTCGGACTCTCGCACGAAGGGTTCCGTACCATTATCTATAAATACGGCAAAATTATCACGTTTGTTGTATGGGAGCCCCCTCGTAACATTGGCAGGTTAAATATTAATTTTATTTTATTTTTTAGTATTTATTGTTATAACGGCAACAGAAATACATCATCTGTGAAAATTTCAACTGTCTAAATATCACGGTTCATGAGATACAGCCTGGTGACAGACGGACGGACGATTATCTATAAATACGGCAAAAAAATCACGTTTTTTGTATGGGAGCCCTTTTAAATATTTATTTTATTCTGTTTTTTAGTATTTCTTGTTATAGCGGCAACAGAAATACCAACATCATCTGTGAAAATTTCAACTGTCTAACTATCACGGTTCATGAGATACAGCCTGGTGACAGACGAACGGACGGACAGACAGCGGAGTCTTAGTAATACGGTACCGTTTTACCCTTTGGGTACGGAACCCTAAAAAACGAGGCTCTTTTGAAGCACCCCCAATTAAAGTAACACAACTATTTGTTTAAGGATATTTATTTACTTACTTAATATGAGTTGAGTTTTTTGGTACAGAGCAGAGGTATTCAACATTTTATAATTAAAGCAATCAGGCGAAATGAAATAACATTATTTATTATCTAAAGGGTGTAAACAAATTCGTGTAATTCCTTAAAACCACTGATCTACCACTGGTGGTATTTTGCTAGATTGAAAGTAAAATAAACGAAAAAAAAAGAAAAAAAAATGGTGTGATAGAACATTTTAGTGCCCCATAGTTAGCGGTTACGACTAGCGTGATATCGCTTCGCGTAGTCAGTTAATTCAGCGAGGTAAAATGTCTCACGTTAAGATCACCATGTTTTCGTTTTGATTTTTTTTTTGCTGCATCAATCCTTGGTCACTAAAGCCACACAGTTTCAAGAAATTACACGAATTCGAATACACCTTATCTACATTGTAAAACTATTACCATTTCACTACCCTAACCCACATATTATGTCGATAATAACTGATACTTTCACTGGAACTAACTACAAATATAAAAGGAACATAATTGACAACATTACAAATAAAATTTTACATCTAACAAACATAAAAATATGCTTAGAAAACCCAAGCGTCCTAAAATGACATTCGATCCATTTTTCACTTTCGTTTCGTTCTCTTTTCGCTTAATATGGCCAATTTCATTCCAACGCGCTTTTTTCTCACTCGAGCCATATATTTTACCGTACCGGAACTCCGCACACTGCACTGACACTTTCGGTGGTATCCCCATGTAAATATACCATGAGCTTTTCATCTTGAAAGACGTCGAGTTCCTCATATCCTCTACTTCGTGACCGTTTATGTACCAGCGATATTCTGACTTAGGACCTCCTCGACAGTATGCTTGAATCAATTCTCCTTCTCCATATTCTTCAGCTAAACCTTCGAGTATTGGACTTCGGCGTTGGGCTCCGTGGACTTCCATATGCGCTGTCCTTGTTTCGAACTTGTACGGCGGCACATCTCTTTCTATATCGCACCTGTACAGTCCGGTCGCTTCCTCAGTCAGCGCTCCTAGCCTCAGGATGCAGGCTGTAGGTCCACAAGCTAGCATCTCCACTGTTCCAACTCCGAGGATGGGAAAAGAGCGAGTACTAGGCGCTGCACCTGGTCGATATCTGAAGAACTCGTTGGGGCCTTTAAACCAGCTGAGTAACGTGAAATTTGCGTCATACCGGCACTCAACAACGACTTCGTGTTGTCCGGATGGCACGAGTGGTGGAACTTCGAGGTATGTGATGTTGAAGGTTCGCGCATGCGTTCCCGCTAGCACAGCTAGGAACAGCGCTAAGACCAGCATGATGCCGGGACGCGCGCGCAACTCGCACTGCGCCCTAACCTAACCCAGCGCCGCTAACGCGCTCTTAATTAAACAGTTTATTAAACTCCGACACTTAACCGTTGGACAGATAAACGGATCCCTCATTGACAAGAATATTTTTTTTCACCAAATTTAATTGATAGACAAATTGGTTTCGCTAGGGGTGGCTGAATTATCGCCCGAGGTAATTATTTTAAGAGGGCCCGCCTTTTCCCTTTAATTGAAATAGGGTAGTAAAATGTCCATAGTATTTTTCATTACTTCATAAACCTAAAGTAATATGCAAGAACGTGCCGAATCTATCTGTCAAATTCTTCATTTATTTCAAATAAACATGCAAGATTAGCACCTTAAACTTGCATAGTAAAAACAATTTCATGACATCAACTAGACAGTAGGCATACGATGGACTATTTAAAAAACAAACGTTATCGATGACCAAGACAACCTTCTACAAACAGATATCTAAAAATAATATTTTGCAATTACGCATCGCAATAACACACAGAGGTTTTTCCGTTCTAGGTACAATAAATAGTTTATCAAAACATGATAATACATTATTGCCACTGCATTGTTCATCCTGCCTTTATTAATATTGCGAAATATAAATGTCTGGTCTATTGCACCATAGACGGAAAAAAAATATTACGTGTAGCATTGACGGGTTAAAGGCACCTCCTGACTCTTGCGCGAATTACGCACGGAGTGTGTCATCCAATTTTACCAAACGAGACTTATGAACAAATAAAATGGGAGATATCCGTCGCTCTGAGATTTTCTTGGAATAGTACTGGCAAACTGTTTACGAACTTTGATGGTACTAATTAATTAATGTGGGTGGAATTGCTTCTGTTATTAGGTTGCACATTATTTGGTATAATTTAGGGTTTAAACAAAATTAACAGCTATACCGTCACCCTCCCCGCCAACTGTCGTAACTAGCAATTGATAATTTTTCAGATAAATTCTCACAGAGTGACGTATCTGCTTCAAATGAATAGAAATAAATAAATAGATACCTAAAGGCTTTAGGGCAACTACTAACCTAAAAGAGGAAGCTAAGAGCAATATAAAAAAGTTATTAATTCATTAATTAAAATAAAGCCACAACTAACGCAACTACTGAACAATTATCAATTGCTAGTTACGACAGTTAGCGGGGAGGGTGACGACGTCGGATTACTTTTTTATGTAGAAGTAGGTACCTATCATTATCATTCAGCCGAAAGATGTCCACTGCTAGACATATATACTGCGGTTTCTTATTTGAGAATTCGGGATAAGCAATACTTAATTAAGTAGTTTTTGAGTACGGAGTTGTCAAAAATATGCTATAGGATCCGTGATTTTTTTGACAACTCCGTACTCAAATGTTACTTAAATACTGCTTATCCTAGAATTCTCAATTCAGAAACCGGAGGATAGTCCTCCCCCAAACATCGCCACATAAACCGGTTCTGTGCTTTTCGCAGAACACTCTATTTTTTATTTGTTTAGTCCCATAGTGCAACGCGACCACAATATAGCAGCGCGGCCACCAACGATTCTTAATTTAGAGCTAATACAAAGATGTATCCTTCAACAAATTACAGGTAATCCTAGGTCCTCCCATCTCTTTCCACGACGAGTCGACGTCAGTTATAATCGATGAGTCTATCCTTTTAGCCTACTGCAATAAACTGCCTGACATAGTTCCTTCCAAGAAAAATAGACATTGTGTCCCAGAAATAGACCCGAAATCCAGTCTCTTGCATTGGTAACGCTGCTGCCTGTCTCCGACCTGGAATATTTCTTAAAACACCACTCGCACTGATGACAATCCTCTCCATCTGCCTGAGATATTATGTTACACTACCGAACTGAAATTCGACAAATCGTTCTACGACAAGATTTTATTGGTCCGATATTTTTGGAAAGCAAAGCTTGGGTGGTCAGCGGCAGGCGGCAGGATATCTTCGGCAGGCTATTGCTGCAACCTAGTTCTAGCTATACTTTACAATTAATTACACTATTAATTGCAACCACAGTATCGCCGTTAAATATTCGCGGCTATAGTTGCAAAAAACATGCGCAAGATGCAAGTTTTTATTGCTCATTTACGAGCTCTTTTAGAATACTATCTGCTAGTATGATTGAATTCTATTCAAGAAGCTGTACCTATTACGTTGCAATAGGTATATTCTATTGGTCATATTCCATCATGCATATAAGAGTTACAAAACTTTCCCCGCTAGGGTCACAATTCACACCACACAGCGTCCGTAAGCCCACGCGCTCATCTCGGAAACAAGACATTACAATTTTATTACCAGTAATCATCTTAAGTGTTATCAGTCTAATTGAATAATGCATCGGCATAGTGACCGCTGCTGGCTCTGTTTTGCTAAACAACGCTATCTAGATTGTTTTGGTTGGAATTTTTTGAGGTGGAACGTAGTCGGTTTTGACTAGTCATGGTGAGAAGTATCGTCGGAATTTCAGACAAGCAATCAACTCAACGGCCTGCCACAAGGTGGACCGATAACCTGGTGAAGGTTGCGGAAATCCGCTGGATGCGAGAAGCACAGGACCGGTCGATGTGGCGATACTTGGGTAGGCCTATGTCCAGCAGAGGAAGTCTTTCGGCTGAGTAATGATACTAATGAAGGTTTTAATCGCGGGTAAGTATCCTTTCAGTCCCACGTAAAGTTAAATGTATTTAGGATCGGGTTTTCAGGAAGAAATACTTAAACTTATATCGTAATCCACAGCTTTTAGTATGAAGAAGGTTATGCTCGTTGGGATCTTGCTGGGCAAGTGAGTTGGGGATGGCACGGTTTCCCCTCTTTGGAAAAAACGTTGTCTCCCCGGGATGTGCCAAAGGCTTTGAAGGGGCAACCGGTGCATTCCACCGGGGAAACCGTAGGCTCTCTGTGCTGAAGACAGTCACCGGGTGGTTTTAGCCGGTAAAAGCTCCTGCGCCTTCCCCAGCCGGAGGGTGTCCAATTCCGCACGGGTAAATGTGTCACCCTTACTGCTATTGGTAACACGCCCTTTTCGCCCTTTCGTGCAAATATCCTCATCGATGCCTTCGCCCGGGGAAGGCAAAGGGGTTTACCGGACTCTTACCGGCTAAAAACCCCCGGTGTTCCTTAATTCTTCTGACCCTTGGCCAGGGTTGCGGGATTCGCAGCTGCATGCACCGCAACCCCGGTAGGCCTCGTTCCGCCAGCCCCTGGCGGACCTCTCCTTCTGTGGGGCATTGCCTCACGTCGTCCTGAGAAGCGCGCACAGAACACTGCGCGCCGCCTTCTCGGGCCTGTTACTGGTCGGGCGACGGGTATTGGTAACACCCCCTGCTCTACCTTTTATAATCATCTTTGGGTATTTCATTCACATATTAAATACAAATGATAACGAATCTCGAATATAGGTTACAATAGGTTACTGCGTAAATAAGAATTTTCAGCAATTCTTATTAGGATGCCAAATAATGTAGGCATAATTTTTTGTTTTTTCATTGAACTTGGCACAGATTTTATCATTCAAAGTCACTAGGATATTCACGTTCTAGATATCATTATTATCTTTTCACTGATAGTGCTAATGTCGTGCGTGAGGCAAATGTTTATAAATTTTGGAGTTTTTAAAAAAAATGACTGCCTTGCAGTGGCGATGGGTGAATTTTCTTAAAAGGGAAGCCGGACCAATTATTTGTTTAAATGATAATTGAAAATAATAGATACTAGTATTTGCCATATTTCGAAAGGGAAGCCGATAGGATTCGAGTTGTATGGAGCCTTCGCCACTGCTGCCTTGACTGTCTCGTTGGTCTAGTGATCTTAGGCGCAACAACTACGTACCACGCAATGAATATTGTTGTATTGTCAAAATCAAAGCCATAGCGATGACGAGTGTGTTGCACATTAGGCTGCAGGTTTAGCAGAAAGGCATCAATCGAATACGTTAATTAATTCCTAGGTAATATAGATAAACAAAAAAAAACTGCAAAACGATAACATTTAAAACTAATAACTAACATTCAATGTTTACTTAACTGGTATGAATAGTATTAATTAATGGCATGATTACAACCGGGTATTAATTGGGGACATATCAATGGTCATCCCGTGCCATACATCCCTTTGTTACCTATACAAGGTTAGTCGGAAAGGGGGTACTAATCCGAAGCCCACTTATAGTATCGCTGATGACTGTTTGAAAGCAAGTGTTAAAATTTCAAAATGCGATATTCTTTTTTTCCAAATAAAATTATTTTTATTTTAGTTTTTTCAAAAATTCTTCATCCCTGCTTTAGTTACAAATTCAGAAAATGGTGCTTATAATTCATGACCCCAAATGACCTAAAATGTAGGTAAACACAGCTGATCATAACTGGGGATAGATAGATTTTAGAGTTTTTTTTTTTGAGATTTTTGAACAACTGTTTCTCCTTTTGGGGAAAGTTGTAGAACAAAAGTTATTCATTATTATGTGTACTTTAACACCCTTTCGGATTAGTACCCACTTTCTGACTAACCTTGTATATGTAGGGATATTAAACTTTTAGATGAAAAGCCGTGTACTGCAAATGTAGCGAATTTTGCGACACATCTTTTGTGATCGCAGTTGACAGTCACATCACGTCGGAAAGATTATATTTTCGACGAGATGGATCCAAATGATTGTGGCGAAAATCTGTCAAATCTAATACATTTCATGTTACTTCTCTAGTAACATGAAATGTACTGGATTTGACAGATTTGTGACATCTTCCTTCCCAAGCAGCGGCGCCATCCACGTTCATTTAGTTAGAGCCATGTCGGACCCTAACTGATATGACCAAAATTCTAATGGTAACGGTAAGGATACACGGCGCCACATTACACTCGACACTCAGTGTCGACACCGAGTGTCGTAGTGTGTACATCGCCGTTACACTGAGTTGCGCTTTAGCTTGGGTTTAATTTCAGTGTCGCTATTGCATTGTGTCGAATGTCAGTGTCACCGTGTATCCTTACCGTTAGGAAACACGGCGATACATTACACTCGACACTCAGTGTCGACACCGAGTGTCGTAGTGTGTACATCGCTGTTACACTGAGTTGCGCATTCGTTCTAGTTTAATTTCAGTGTCGCGATTGCATTGTGTCGAATGTCAGTGTTACCGTGTAGGTATAAGAGAATATGATGAGTAGCAATAAGTTCTAGTCGGTAAAAGTCCGACAAAACTCTCGGGTCGTTGGTACATGTGTGAAGATATTCCAAGGTTAAAAAAAAGAGACCTAATTGTTATTTTTACAGGAATGAAGATCGATGGTAGCTTGTCTATTAGTATTCAGTCGGTAGAATTGAGAACTGCGAAGTTTTGGATCATTTTATTCCTGCTATAGTTTTGCGAAGGTAAAAAGATAAGATTCCGCGTTTGGTTACACTAGAAAACTATCCGAAAATGTTTGTAGAAAGCCTAAAAAAGAGTAAATTCAGACACATACAGACAAATTGTCCAATATTGAATGTAAGTATGATACCGGATGCAGTAAGTAAAGCGCAAGACGAGTGAGCGGTGACCCTCCATCAAATTGTTTTTAACGATACATTTTAATAATAACTCTAGTGGGTCGTTTAGGTATTGGATTACAAAAGGGGTACTTGTATCTATCTACTTGCAAGTAGCAGGTAGAAAAGCCGCAGTATCCACCTCGTAACAGGCGGGTGTGTTTACCTATTAAATTGACTATTTTCCCGCAATTGTACGGGACTGTAGAAAGTATTTTAGGTATGGTTTGACCACCCAGAATCTTGGCTACATTTGGAAAAGATTGAAATATGTCTCAATATGGACATCAATCCTATGACCTGGTGAAGGATGTGGCAATCCGCTGGATGCGAAAAGCACAGGACCGGTCGATGTGGCGATGCTTGCGGAAGATTTTGTTTAGCAGTGGACGTTTTTCGGCTGAATGATGATGGATATCAATCATGAAAGAAGTTAATGATAAGTTGCAGCTGAAAATCAGCGTTAGATGCCTGATCTAGTATTGCCATTTGACATTATGCTGAGCTGATGGCCCTTTCGGCACTTATTTTTTATCATTTTCACGTGTATTGATTGTTCAACGTGTGGCAATAAATACCGTTCATTGTCAACGACACAACCAAACGGTACCAGTAGTGTTGTTGACAAAATAATGTTGACGACACCACCACACACAATTGGCACAAATATACCTAACTATCGTTTTTTTTAGAGTATACAAGGTTAGTCGGAAAAGGGGTACTAATCCGCAGGCCACTTAAAGTATCACTGATGACGGTTTTAAAGCAAGTGTTAAAATTTGAAAATTCAGTAATTTTTATTTCCATGTAAAATAATTTTTATTTTTACTTTTTTCAAAAATTCTTCGTCCCTACTTTACTTACGAATTCAGAAAATGGAGCTCCTAATTCGTAACCCCAAAATAAATAAAATAAATAAATATTAGCCTGTGACTGTCCCACTGCTGGGCAAAGGCCTCTTCTCATACAGAGAAGGAACGAGCACTGATCGCCACGCTTGCTCACTGCGGGTTGGCGATTTCAGAACATTAAGTCCAGGTTTCCTCACGATGTTTTCCTTCACCGTATGTCAGTGGCGTCTTAGATTAACTAACCCCAAATATGACCTAAAATGTAAACACAGCTGATCATAGCTGAAGATAGTAGATAGATTTTAGCATATTTTTTATGTAATTTTTGAACAGCTATTTCTTTTAAACTATTGACTTTTGGGGAAAGTGGTAGAACAAAAGTTACTCATTATTATGTGTACTTTAACATCCTTTCGGATTAGTACCCCCTTTCTGACTAACCTTGTATTTACATGTTAAGCTCGATTAAAATAAAAATATGGAGAACAGCACTGTTTGTCAGTGGTATCGTTAACAAATCCTTGTTGTTAACCACACTACTGAGGGTCTCGTTTGGTGGTGTCCTTGACAATGAATGATAAATACGTTTCTATTCTATAACGTGTTCCCTTCCTAGTTATCGCATTTCAATTTGCAATATCCTGTTTAATCTAGCGACTGGCCGGGTAAATGCTAGTCCAATCAATGTATATTTAATCTACGTATAATGCACACAAACAATTCCTTCATCTCGTCTTCCGGACTTAACCTTGATAGACTCATCCTGTCAATTACAAATACAATCCAACACGCAGGGGGATAAACTACAAATTGGTATAATTTTAATTAATTTATCATTAGCTTTATCTCTGATATTATGCGGGAGGCTGTAATTATTCTAATTATCAGCCACTTTTAATTAGATCTGATTTGACACGCTATTTGGGCATTCATTTTAAAAATCCATTAACAAATAAATCATCATTACATTCATTACCATGGCCAGTAGAAGGCGTGCAATTCGACAAAAAATCGTCAGAAAACTGAGTGTAAACACAAGAGAACAGCGTAGTTTATAGGTATAAAAAATAAATAAATGAAACAATCATTTACTATTACTGCTAATGTGCTATTAATATTACGAATAATGAGATAAAATAATAATGTAAATATTTGCATAGGTACCGAATGGTGAAATATGGCTGAGCTGTAATCACAAATGTAACATCTTTTTTTTGTATTACCTGTATTTGCAAATAAAAACCTATTCTATTCTATTCTGTCCTTTTTTAAATATCCTGTCTTAACCCTCTCGATGCTGCCTCATCTGTAATATACAGTATTGTCTAATAATAAATATTATAATTATCCTGTCTTAACCCTGTCAATGCTGCTACATCTGTAATATAAAGTAAAGTATAATAATCAATATTTACGGTTACGGTTTACGGAACTGCCTGTTAGGTGTTTAATATTATTTGGACTGGAAATCAAGTTCTGATACGAAAGCGGTTGTCAAAAACTTATGCTATGGATTGTTTAGTTCCAAATACGCACACGTGGCGCTAGTAAAATTGGCATACAAAATTTGTCGCAAACGAAACGAATACGTTAACTACACGATTTAGCAAAAACTCGTGCTAGGGGGGACGCCACGCGATAGAGCTTACAATTTCTTAACTAGATGGCGCTGTACGGATACGTCATAAAACTGAATCGCGGTGTTAAGATTCTCCGCCGTTGAATGACCCTCGCACGGTATTGTAGCCAAATCATACTTACCTGGCGTAGGGGATACCGTGATCATGAAGGCGGTTCCCCCAGGGCGAGGCCTTCCCATTGCACTGCGGTTGGGTTGACCCCTGCGATTATCCCTAATGTGGATAACTCGGACGCGTTATTTTTGGTAGTGGGGACTGCGTACGCGCCGTCCCCTCAGAATTCTGAGTGGATGTAGGGTTAACAATGACCTTATAAAGACAACTATTATGATCATACATATAAAAAATTAGGTCATTATTGTCAATTAAGTGATGGTCGAACGAGAATGTCTGTCACCATGATTCAAGGAACTTTTGCCAGCTGCCTGCCACTTTTTAGCTTGTGTTGGTCAATTCAATTTTATGTCCGGTTGCGTACCGCCCGTCGTCCCAGGACGACACTTAATTGTCTTATCTATTGTGTCTATAATTACCGTGCTTGAGGTTTTAATGGAATCACTCTGTAAAAATATTTAATTTAGATGAGTTAGTATTAAACGGGTTTAAACGCATAGTAGCTGAATATTCAAAAAACCTCTACAAGTGTTTAAATAGCACATGTCACACTCCTATTTGCTATTCATAACATATTGCTAAAGGCTAAGGTCAGGCTGGGGAGTATCGTTGTTCACCCACATTATTACCGTCGCGTCGGTCTTATTAATCCCCATATTATTAAAATCATTATGCGGTTTCCATACACTGGGCAATATTCTAATAGAAAAATCAAATAACACTTTGTTCGGTCTGGTAATTGCCCGGACGTCATTCTTGGCGACACCATTATTGCAAAGATTAGACTACCGGTTTTAAGATAGAGGTGTGACTAATACATTCGTAATAGGTACAGGTTTTATAGTACAAGCCATGTATATTTACATTAGGATAAGCGAATATAGAGTAGGTAATAGGTTACCACAGGTATTAGTCAAATAATAGGGAACGACGTGTAATAAATAGCGAGGCGACTCGAAGGAAAATTGAATCACCGTTTCACTTCTGTAATGAGCATACGTGAATAATAAAAGTGCATATTCACGAGAATTTTGTATTTCGTATTAATTATTATGGAGAATATTACGCAGGTATCAATATTAGATTGAGTAGCTAATAATGAATCGGTTCACTATGATTTGACTGATACTCAGTAATAGTTACGGTTTCATAATATGCGATAACTAATATATTCAATAATAGGATTACTTAAAAATGACTCTAATATAACATTTCTATAATTTAAGACATCCTGATAAAAAAGTGAAATGTACGGTGAACTCCACTACTAATAATGTTGTTACCAACGCCATCTATTGACAAGCTTTTAAACTAAACTAAAAGAAGACAAGTTTGTGTATGTGTTGACTCATTGCAGTTTAGGGTTAACGCTCGCATTGTTCTGGCAACTTTATGACAGTTCTACTGCTCCCTCCTAGATGGCGCTTTTACAAAAGATCTTATGAGTGCAACAAAAATTGATCATGTTCCTCTCTGCTAATCGGTTTTTAGTTGGGTTAAAAGAAGCTGAGAATACGTAGGAATGCATAGTAGGCCTAGATTTTTTTGTTCAAAGGGGAATGGGCAAATTTCATATAACCGAAACCCAGAACCAACAGAAACGGCTCGTATTGGTATTTGTCTCATTTATTGTCCTAAACAATCCTACATTATTTTTTTCCCTAGGCACCGGGAGGTTCGATTGCTGGTGCGTTGCTTATGGTGGATCCACACAGCCCCGGCGGCACTGCCGGCGGTTTGACCATAATAAGCAAAGCCGCCAGAGAAGCCGGTAAGCGTCGGCAAGCGCGGCTCTGAATCGATATTTGCAGTTATCAAAAACAAACGACACTAGCACTAATTGAAAGCCGCGAACGAACTGTTTCCGCGCTGCCGATGCCGGTGGCCTCGGCGGCAACATGGCCGCCGGCTTTGTTGCGATTGCCGCTCACAAAGCCGGCGGCCAGGCCGCCTGCTCATGCCGCCGGGCTGTGTGGATCCACCATAAAGACAAAGTTGTAAACTCTCAAGGCTTCTACACACCAAAGCCGCCGGAACCGGCGGCTTTACCCGGTGGGTTATGCCGGCGGGTTATTGCGGCCAACTAACGTGAACTAAGCGAGTGAACGTGACACAAAACAAGCCCGGCCGTATTACCCATCGGGTAAAGCCGCCGGGCCGCCGGCTTTGGTGTGTAGACTGTAGAGGCCTTCATGTGCCTGTAATTTCACCGGCACCCGGCACCTATACCTACGCTTCAAATCGGACACAGCAATGCTGCTTAGCGGCAGAAATAGTTATGAAGGTATTACTTCCCCAGACAAACTCTTTCACAAGGAGCTCTACAACTCAGGACTATGTAAGATTTATCTGGAAAAGAACTCACGATGTCACGACAAAGGAGAATTATTAGTGCGCTGCGTGCCTTTTAAAAATGTAGTCTGAATACTTCAAAGTAGTGTGTTGAAAACTTGGCAGGGCTTCGTATAACATGGTCGTTTGTATGGAGACATGTCAATTATTTGCGTCGATTTATGCTGTGAGCACCCATACCGCGCTTTCTGTACTAAAATTATTGAACTTCACTTGTTATTATTGCATCAACGCTGCCTGTCTTGGCCAAGGAGACAGTTAATTTTACTAATAGAAACGTTCATCCATCGCATCTGAACTGAAACCGAATGGTTCGTTCAGACAGTTTTCGTTTATAAACTGTCAAATTGTTTGACAACAAAAATAAATTCTAACAACATGTTGGCAGTTTTCGTAAATGACAAACTGATTGACTGGTTGTGTTCGTTTACAGTTTGGCAATAATTTTGTTACTAGAATTGTTCCGCAGGCCAGTAGTTTTTCACTGACTTGTGAAGATCTGATGAAGACCTTTAAAAATAAATAATTGAACTCCTCAATGACGAACGGTGCACATAATGTGATGGGGTATAAACAGCATCTTTAGTATGTCTAATCATGTACTAAAAAATCGGCCAAGTGCAAATCGGACTCGTGCACGAAGGGCAGAAGGCATTATCTATAAAAACGGCAAAAAAATCACGTTTGTTGTGTGGGAGCCCCCTTAAATATTTATTTTATTCTGTTTTTTAGTATTTGTTGCTATAGCGGCAACAGAAATACATCATCTAATAGTGAAAATTTCAACTGTCTAACTAACACGGTTCATGAGATACAGCCTGGTGACAGACGGACGGACCGACAGCGGAGTCTTAGTAATAGGTTCCCGTTTTACCCTTTGGGTACGGAACCCTAAAAAGGCCAGTATAAAAACTTTTTAAGAGAAAAAAAACCTTAAAAAGACCTTTTTTTCAATTTGGTTCAGCGTAGATTAGCACCAATTTTTGAAACTGTATTCTTTTAACCCTTTAACCGCCACAGTCGGATATATCCGACAATTTTGTTTACCTTTATATGGATAGAAACGGATAAACACATAACCGACGTGGGCAAAATGAACAAGAAATGTTATGTCGGATTTATCCGACTATGGCGGTTATAGGGTTAACATGATAATCATTTTATTCATTTTTATGAAGCCGATTTTTTTTTTGTTATTTGTTAAGACATTTTATGACGTTAGGACTTTAATTTTACGGTTATTTTTCCTTAGGTTGTCTGGCAGAAATCGACTAGTGCCGTAATCCGCCCATTGTGTACATCTCTATTTTTATAATAATGTTTCTTGTTTGTTTTGTGTACAATAAAGTGTATGGTATTGTATTGATTGGCATGGGTAGACGAACACTATACTAGAATCTCATAGTAAAAAAAGAGCAACTATTATATCGACAATATGTTTAGCACTTCTGCACTTCCGAGCCAAAAAAATACTGACCGTAAATATTGCCGTTGCAAACAATTTTTATTTATAAAGCCATCAAAATAAACAACCCTTTGATGCTCGCAAAATACCCATTTCATTATACCCCCTTACTAAATCACAAATAAAAATATTAAGGCATTGTGCATCACCCGTATTACTTTCGATTCTTCCTTGACACTGGAATATCGAACACAGAATTCTCTGTGTCATCTGTGCAACTTCTTCGCAACAAAAGATACACAAAACTGTGCACTGTGGCATTAGTTGGGAACCGTGGCTACGTAGATAGGACACGCTATGTGTCGTGTGGCACGCGAAGAAGGCTGGAATAGAGACAGTGTTCGCATTCTCATTGGTTGTGATAAACGAAGTGCTTGCAAGGAATGATTGCGTTTCGCGCCACCCATTGATATCGAGTTAAAACTGTATAAATTAGGTGTTGAAAGCAATTTGTAACCCTTTAATGATTGTGAGTAATTCATCAAGTTCACTGTGCTGGACTATTTTGCGTTTTTGGACGAGGGTTAAGCCACCAATTTAATGTGGTGTTCTTTTGTTTTTTAACCAATTGTGTGTATTATTATTTAGTTTGTTATCTGAGAAGAGGGGCTCGTGGTTACATAATTTGCAATGTTAAGCGGCGCTTACCGCCGTCAGTCCATGGATGGATCGAATATCTTTGAAATATTTTCAAAATATAAAAAAAAATACAGACCTGTCTCTTAAGAACTTTTTCCTGTAGTCACAACGATTAAGGTAGCTGTCCTTTTGAGATTTTTGACGTTTCTAGTACTCCAACCTCAGTTGGTCCAGAAAAGTCTTTTGATTCTTCTGGGAAATAGGATCGATTGGCATCATAAAAATGTTTTGTGAAAACTGCCCTTTTTTTCACTGACTACATTTTTTTCAAAATCTGTAAATGCATAGATACTTAGTATACAAATTATTCCAAAAGTTAGGGGTGGTCTTCTAAGAACGTTTTCCTGTAGCTACAATGAAAAAAACTGCCCATTTTTTCACTGACTACATTTTTTTCAAAATCTGTAAATGCAGATACTTAAATCTTTATTGAACAAATAAACTTACATTTGGCACTAGCTTCCACACTAGGATTCCCTGTGTCGTGGAAGCTAGGCGAAACCACTACATAAAAATACATACTAACAAAATACAATAATACAATACAATATAAAACTTACAACTAACATTAAAAAAAAAAAAAAAAAAAAAAAAAAAAAAAAATACTATACATAAACAATAAAACATAAACACTAATTCACACGAGGAGTCGGCGTCGTGTGTCGCGCGGTGTCTGGTAGCCGTCCCCGAAATCGTCGGAACGCTACACCTCTCGGCCAAAATTCCTCCTTCATGAACGTCGACAGCTGTTCAGTCGGCACTCTCACTACAAAGGAATTGAAATTCACATTGTGGCGAGACTCCAACCGTTCGACCCTCAGGGTGGAATTGGTCTTCACCTGGATGTACTCTACAATCTCATGGGCCTTTGTAGCGTAATGTAGCCGAGACACGTATAGCAGCGTCGTTGGTACAGCAGGTCGCAGCAGGTGGTTCGGTCCGGTCAATGCGGTACCACACTGGTTCCGAGAAGTGGGCTTTCTCTTCTTCTTCTCGACTTTGATAAAGCCCTCCTTATCACACTTGTCTTTCTCGGGACCCCGCAGTCGCAGATCACTGTGAAAGGATTCACAGTCGTTCTGCTTACCCACTTTTTGTTTCTTAGCTAGCGACGCACCGGATTTGTTGGCGGCGGCAACAGCAGCGTAAGCTTGTTTAGTATACAAATTATTCCAAAAGTTAGGGGTGGTCTTCTAAGAACGTTTTCCTCTAGCTACAATTGTTAAGGTAGCTGCCCATCATGCTCCATCTTAAATTACATCTTGTATACTTCGGTTATATGAATACCTATGACAGTCAGTACGGGTAGTCAGACAGAACCTCAAAAAGCGCACAACCACCGGTTTAACCCGTCATAAGTCAGGTTTTTTTTTTGTTTTTTTTAGAATGTAGCTAAAAATCGTAACATTGCCAGGTTTAAAAATAAAAATATAATATGTAGGTTTTCGGGACATCGTCCAAAAAAGTTGGTGGCGAAAATACTGCCGCTGCTTTATGAAGGGTTAACCTTAGGATATCGGCATTGCCCCAGTACCTAACTGGGATGCCTGGAGAGGTCTGATGGCAGTCGCTCCTTGTAAAATACTGGTATTCAGCGGCATCTGGTTAGACATGAAGCTGATTCCAACATAGTTGGGAATAGGCTTGGCAGATGGAATATCCGAGCAGAACTTTTAACAATATCCTTTGAACTGATGTGCCTACAAAATGGAAAAACTAATTCAGTAGAACGCAGCCTTCATGCACTATTTTGATAGACCTGCGACAATGCAATTGTGTGCATTTATGTTGGTTAGACCGGTCCAAAGGGCGCTGCAATTTGATTATAGGTAAAAAAGTTTTAGCTTTTACACCTCATTTACATACAATGGCGTTTGGTGCAGTGGTTGAGTGATTGGTGTTATCGCTAGCGGGTAACACCAGGCAATGTTGACAAAGGAAAGTAGTCGTCTATATGGATCAACCCACCCGATGTTATAAAGGCGGTGTTCATTCAACGAAGTGGAGCATTCGGTGCTGAACAGCTGAAGAAGTCTGACCTTTTATATTTGACTAGCTTGTCCTTATTTTATGATCTTCTAATAATTGTGTAAAGTATTCTATTGTGATCTCGTTCATGTTACTAATACTAACCCAAATACAAGTACTCTCAGTGGTGGAGAGCCTATGTTGGTTTTATTTACTACATTTACCTTGCTCGCAATCCTGACATACCGATATTAACTATAACTGTAATGATAGAATCACCCCTGAACGATTATGTTGTTGTGTCTTTTACATTGGCTTCTGCGCTTCGGGTCGTGGGTTAGATTCTTGCATGGAACAAAATATTTGTATAGCCTTCAGATAGTTGTTCCAGATCTTGGAGTTTATGCATGTGATGATTTGCTGTCTGTAAACGGACCCATGATATAGGAGATATTATAGTGAGGGGCAAACTATAGAAAAAATCAATCTTTAATTAAAGCTATCACTTAGAACGAGATTCACAGACCGCGCTTAGACTAGTGTTGGGTAGGACACGACTTGAAAAAGAGTTTGTAAGAGTAGCCTCTTTTTTGCTCTGAGCCAGTACAATGTCCTACTTCAAATGAGGCGAGGCGTACTGAAGCTCGGTGATACGATTGAAGTAAAGAGTACGAATATGACATTTGACGTTACTGCGGCGAGTCGAGTCGCGGTCGCGTAATGTCCACTGACACTGACACACTGACAATGACGTGCTATTGTAGCATGTGCCTCGTTCGCTCTCTGTCTCACCCTACAGTTTACTTACCGAGAGTAACGAGTAATGCGACTACCGCGACATAAAAGTTGAAGTAGTACACTTTTAAATGTTGAGCCGCTCTTACATTTTGACGTCATGTACGGGACAAATGTACTGCCTCTTGTATGTCCTACTCAACACTAGCTTAGACTTTACTTAGCTAAGTAAAGTAAGCGTTTCATATGAATATGAACTGTTATTTATCAAAAATGTTCATATCTAAATACAAAATTAACAAATACATTAAATAGTCTCGGAGGTTTTTTTTATTAAGTCAGAACCAAGGGTCAAGTACAAAATTCACGAAAAAAATATCTTGAGTTTACGTACACAATCAGAGCGCGCGCCAAGGCACACCCCCTTTTAAACCTAGAAATACCCACACCAGTCACCACAATGCCTACTTAGTTTACAACCAGTTTTCATCATATGAAGATTCGACGAAGTAGACTAATTTACGTTTAAATACTAATTTAACACATTCGAGTCCACCAAACTTTTCATAGAGCTCATACGCCAGCCATACATATTGCTAGTGGACCTTCCAGGAGGGTCCTCGGCATTACGTTTGCGCTAAGAGTGAACCCTCGAGGTGAGTTCCTGGCATTAGGTTAAAAACCTTGAAAAATACGCTACTACGTCGTAAAATAGGTGTTTGCTTGTTTCATGACGGTGAATTTTCCAAGGAAAACCTGCATTTAAAATGAGCTCTCCACGAGGGCACCCGGCATGGCAAATGCGACTACAGAGTGCCCTCCTGGAGGGCACCCGGCACTGAACGTGTTAATCGATGAATTTATTGACTTCAATTATTACTTTTCGCGTTTTAGTCTACTTTCGGTTCGGACATTTTTCAGCGTTGACCGAGATCCACGTGTTTCTACATCAATGTAAGAGTCGTGTAATAATTTAAATAATAATATAAGTTGGTTTAATTTGCGAATTTTGTGCCCCCTTTTGAATGGCTCCCAGGGAACGAGCCCTACTTGCCCCACCCTCGGTACGCCACTGTACGAACTTACTTTACTTAGCTTAGTAAAGTCTAAATGCGGTCTATGAATCTCACCCTTACATACCTCGGCCTACCGGTAAACACAGTCCTGCCTGCATTATGTAAATCGCACAGTTCTCAGTGCTTATAATCTATGTATTAGCAAGTTTCCCTATAAGTTACCTAGCCGGGCAAGTTCCCCCATATAAATGGTAATGAAGACGGGCCGCAACGGAATCTCGTTTTTTATGGTGTGTTTTTCAATTTAGCCATACTTTTATACTGCATTATGAAAGTTTTCCTGTTTAAATAACTGCGATCAACATTGTTTGAGTATACCGTCTATATGATCGTTTTATTATCGCTGAGTTTTAGTTTTATGGGTAAACAAGGTTTGCTAAAAGATTTGCTTGTGAGTTTCGAATTTATGGAAGCTTTGTGGAACTTATTACTCTTTTGGCAGTTTTGAGAGGTAACCTATAGTTTGTATCTATTTATACATTGACAACATTCTTTAAACTGGTATTCAAAAAAAATACATTAATGGTACAAGTCCGAGACGGGCTAGCGCAAACTACAAAAGTAGTATCGCTTGCGGTGCGATCTGCGGCTGCGGTCTGCGGTTGTAGTTTTGCAGTCGCTGTCGGAATAGCACCTTTAAAGTGCACACCTTAAAGGCGCTATTCCGATGGCGACTTACGGTCAGCGGTTGCAGTCTGCAGTTTGCAGCCCGTCTCGGACTTGTACCTTTAATGTGTAGATAATTGCAGCCCGAACTTAGAGATGTGACATTTTCTCCTTTGTTCACTTTATTCTAATATTATAAAAGCGAAAGTAACTCTGTCTGTCTTACCTCATCACGACTAAACTACTGAACAGATTTTAATCTATACATATAAAAGGAGAAGCTGACTGACTGATCTATCAACGCACAGCCTAAAGCGCTGGGGTTAGAAACTTGAAATTTTGACAGTAGATTCCTTTTGTAACGTAGGCATCCACTAAGAAGGGATTTTTCGAAATTCAACCCCTAAGGGAGTTAAATAGGGGATGAAAGTTTGTATGGAAAATCGTCACTTAACGGGTTCAAAATTTCACGCAAGCAAAGCTGCGGGCGAAAGCTAGTAAAAGATAAAGAATCATTTATATGGACACAGCACAAAGAGACACAATAAATAAAAAGTGTGATACAAAAAAGTTTTGGGTAGGTATGTGTTTCACGGCTGGACCAAAAAGGTGTCCAGATCAGCTTAATGTCAAGCACTATAGGTACTTGACGCTGGTTTTCGTCAGGAACCTTTGTGCTCCACGGATGTCAGTAATGTTAATGAAATTTGGTACAGTGATAGTCTGGAACACGGATAAGGACATGAACTACTTTTTCCATCTCTTCTATCGTGTCGGCACGAGCAATACAAGAATAGCTCATGCCGTGGTGAAAAGATTAGCCAGTCAGCAAGGATGGTAGAGAGGCTAGGGTTACCATCCGTCCGGATTTGTCCGGACATGTCCGGACTTCTAGACTTTTGTCCGGACTTCTAGACTTTTGTCCGGACTTCTAGACTTTTGTCCGGACTTTGTTCGGCTCTATAATTTGTCCGGATTTTTTGGCTTAGATGGAATACGAGTAATGAAACTTACTTATGTAATATCAAATGACTTTTTAATCTTTATTAACTTCTCATTCATCTAAAAACAAAATATAAATCTTTAACAATCAACATAACGAGATCAAACAATAAATCTTCGTATGTTTGCATTTTGTCACTAAAATGTCCGGACTTTTATTGAAATGTCAGGCTTTTTGTCAGGACTTTTCAAATTTCTAAATGGTAACCCTAAGAGAGGCTGACTGCCCAGGGTGCGCCGGACGTACTGAAGTATCGTCACTCGTGGAGGCTCTCTTCATGCACCCCATTTTGGCATTTGCCATAAACGACATGCATGCGGTTGAAGCCGCGAACGTCCTCTAGTACTTTTTATAAGTTCCATGTTAGTCGTGGTTTCGTTTCAATCCGAATTTTTTTACTTGGATTGGTCGCTTTTTCCCTCGTCGCACCTGATGGTAACCGCAGACAGGGTCTAAGATGGAGCACACGAATCCAAGTAACAGAGATATAGAGGGATTCCCCTATACCTCTCTAGCTCTCACATACACACGACGGAACACAGTAAACTGCCTGGCTGACTTTAATAAGAGGGTGATAGCTAGCCAGGGGGCCAATTCTACTAACAGAAACTTTTATCAATGACAATGGAATCGTTTATTCAGTCAGTTTTCGTTCACGAAAACTGTCGAAATGTTTGGTTTTGTTTTTGTTGTCAAACAATTTGATAGTTTTTGTAAAAGAAAACTGTCTGAATAAACGATTCATTTGCAATTGATAAAAGTTTCTGTTAGTAGAATTGGGCTCCAGGCGGACCGTAAAGATCCTACCACGTTGCGTGCTGGGTTTTGTTGAATCTTATAACACGCATCTATTACCAGCGTGCGGTGAGGCAGTATTACAGTTTTATATTCTAGCCCGTCCCCACACGGGAAATAAGTTTTCGAAGTAGGGGGCGTTCACTCTAGACCTGGGGCCTAATTCTCCTAAAATAAATCTTGATAAATCACAACCGAACCAAGGCCGAACCGTTCATTCAGACAGTTCTCAATTTCAAAAGCTATCAAATTGTTTGACACAAAAAACAAAATCAATCATTTTGAAAGTTTTCGAAAACAAAAACTGACTGACGGTTGTGGTTCGATTGCGTTTGGCAACAATTTATTTTAGGAGAATTAGGCCCCAGGGGTGGGCAAACTTTTCTTATCAAGGGCCAAAAAAACCGAGACAATCTTATGGGGGCCAAAATTTCTATACATTGATTTATGTTGACGCAAACACAACGCAGGTACCTATCTACTACACGACTGCGGGTGTTGGCGGGCCGGATCAAAGCGTTTCGAGGGCCGGAGCTGGCCCGCGGGCCGTACTTTGCCCATCACTGCTCTAGACTATGGGTCGGCAACCTTTTGTTGCAAAAGGACCAAATATTTTACGTGGAGACTAGTGCGGGCCGCACTTGGGCTATTATGTCAGTAGTAGTTCTCGCTCCCTTTCATTTTTTTTTGTATGATATCGTCTGTCTCGTGTGTTGACGTGAGAATCATGCAGGCCGCACCAAGACGCTTCGCGGGCCGCATGCAGCCCGCGGGCCGCTAGTTGCCGACCGCTGCTCTAGACTATGCCTAAAACCCGTGAAGCTTGCTCCCTATCCATACATACCAACCTCTTAGTATTTTATGTTGTAGATAACGTATGCAATTTTAATGAAACATGTTTCAAGATCTCGATTCACACGAAAGCCGTTAGTTTGGTCGTAACGTGGGAATTTTAAGTAAACATCTATGTTTTAACTGCTGTTTACCTGTTTGTTTAACTGTTTAAAAGCCTATAATTATTTGAAATTATTGCCGTGTTTGATAACAAGTTGTAGAAATGATTATTGCTAGCATTTTAATTGATATTTCAATTGGACTGCTAGTTATAATGTTTTTACTTCGTATAAATTGTTAATTAGCCTCCAACGCAAAAAGAGGGGTGTTATAAGTTTAATATTTTATTTGTGTCTTTCTATGGCATCATAGCTCCCAAACGGATGAACTGATTTCAATTCGGTTTTTTTGTTTGAAAGCTTTAATTGTGATGGTAATTAGCTAGTCTGATGATACCCTATTGAAGGCGGATGGTTATGCCCTTAGCGGCTAAAACTCCACGGTGTTCTAATGGATGGGGTCGAGGGATTCGCTTATTAATAAAAAACGACTTCAAATCTTTTTTTATATTCGTAATATTAAACTCTTATTGAAACGCTTTTTTGAAACTCATGGACCAAGGGTACAGTACAAAAATCACGAAAAAAATGACTGAGTTTGTACATACCACAAGAGCACGCGCCATGGCACACCGCTATACAAGCTTAGTTTTAGTATATACTAAACCTGAAACTAGTTTGTTCAGAATCACTAGGAGAATCGATTGAAATATTTTTTACACCACATGTAATTTCTATTTTTTTTTCATAAATTTCAGTTTTGTTTCAGTAGGTTTCTATCCATAACAGTTGACGGGAAATAGACACCTTGAGGCTTGAGATGGTCCGCTCGGCCAGTTTCCGTGTATGACAACCCCTGCATAGAACTTAACGCGACATAAACTACGGTGTAACTTGGAGATTTATTAAAAAAAAACACATTCAAGCAGTTCTGATGAAAATCTTGTTCAGATGTCTCGGTTTTTGCATATACTAAAAATAACGTTGTATAAACTTAGCAATACCAAAAAACAAATTTAAATCCTATGCCGTCATCACAATGCCTAATTTAGCTTTTCATCATACGCAAATTTGACGGCACCCATTGATGTAAATTAGTCTTCATTTTCACGTTTTAGTCTACATTCGGTTAGGACATTTTTGAGCGCTGACCCGAGGTTCATATGTTTCTACGTCAATATCGAAACACAATAAATATCTAGAACAACAAATAAGTGAAAACTATTTAACTTAAGAAATACTGTTACTTTCCGTTTCTGTTATAAAGTTTTAATATTCCTATAAGCCCGCAGTGTTTGGCGCTTAAACTTAGCAAGGAAGTGCACAATTATTATGAGTACAAGTATTATGAACACTTATGAATAAAATTCACATACACACGCCATTATTTGCTCATCTTCCGTTTCGCTCTAGCACGACAAACTTCACTTCTGCACGCGAAGAGCTACAAATGCTAACTACAATGATATAGATAGTTTATGCTGGAAATGTTACAACTGTACGCAATGCAATGCTGCCTGTGATTCTAAATACTACTAGACCAATTCATTAATATGAAATATCGGAAGATGTTTTAAATATTTGAACCGAACATTACTATGAAATAAATAAAAAATAAAAATAAATATTAGCCTGTAACTGTCCCACTGCTGGGCAAAGGCCTCTTCTCATACAGAGAAGGAACGAGCATTGATCACCACGCTTGCTCATTGCGGGTTGGCGATTTCAGACTATAAGTCCAGGTTTCCTCACGATGTTTTCCTTCACCGTTTGTCAGTGGTGTCTTAGATTAACTAAGAAAGTACATTTATGAAATTGAAAAAGTCACATTGGCACTTGCTTGGATTTGAACCAGCAACCCGGTGCTTAACAAGCGGGGCTGTAACCTCCGGGCCACTACGACTGTACTATGAAATACCAAACTTTTTTTATGTAATAGGCTGGTAAACAAGCCGAGACGGCCCATCTGATTTGTGGTTACCGCTGTCTATACAGGGTTAATTGAAAAACACCAACAACCTCTT
This sequence comes from Amphipyra tragopoginis, assembly GCA_905220435.1. Taxonomy (NCBI): domain Eukaryota; kingdom Metazoa; phylum Arthropoda; class Insecta; order Lepidoptera; family Noctuidae; genus Amphipyra; species Amphipyra tragopoginis. The sequence goes on along the minus strand of HG991997.1, from coordinate 4,238,292 downwards.
AAGGGGACATTGTACTCATCATTATGAACAACTTTTTCTATGGGAACAAATCTGAAATCGCAAAAAAAAACAGCTGTTCCCTACATTTTGACGACACGTTTGGTGCAGTGGCTAAGCGATTGGCTTCTGCGCTACGGGTCGTGGGTTCGATTCCCACACGGAACAAAAATTTGTATGGCCTACAGATGGTTGTTTCGGGTCTGGGCGTTTGTTTGTGAGATTTGTGTCTGTAAACGCACCCACGATACAAGAGAAATCTTAGTGTGGGGCAACGTTTTAAAAAAAAAAAACTATACATTTACACTGAACCGCAAAGAAAAAGGGTCGGTTAGAAAATCTTCAATATCTTCAAAAGTACCTGACCTAGTTTAATGAAATAAAGACTGAATTAAAGAATATTTTAATGTACTAAAATGTAAATTAAAAAAATGAATTCAAGCTTTTCATTTTTAATAGATGTAAAATAAATAGGTCAGGTACTTTTGAAGATATTGAAGATTTTCTAACCGACCCTTTTTCTTTGCGGTCCAGTGTATGTTCGCTTAGCTCGTCAAAATGTAGGGAACAGCTGTTTTTTTTTCGCGATTTCAGATTTGTTCCTATAGTAAAAGTTGTTCATAATGATGAGTACAATGTCCCCTTAAGAGGTTGTTGGTGTTTTTCAATTAACCCTGTATACACCTACAACACCAAGAGGATTGGATATGCGTTGCCAATCTTAGAGATAAAATTGGTAAGTTTCATGTGTCTGTAGTTTCACCGGCACTCGCCCTTTAAACCGGAACACAGCCAAACTGCTTAGCGGTAGAAATAAGTATGGAGGTAGTACTTTCCCGGTCGAACTCATACAAGGAGCTCTATTAATTATAACTTTAAAGTTAAACCAACTCATATTAATGTTTAAAACGATTAGATAGTGCTAATATTGTATCAATGACCACTAGCACGTACGTGTGTCTGTACATTCTAATTGCATACCTAGGCACAATTTATTACTTTGATTATGCCACGATTCCTCTTCATTAAATGAGACATTTTAATCATCATATCAATGCAAATCTAGGTTCTCCTAAAAAGATTTTTTAGGGTCTTAGGTCCGTATCTATTAATAAACAACTCTCAAAATGGCGGCCTGCAAACGGCGCGGCGCTGTAATGGAGCAGAATTTCATACATTTGACACATTTTTTTAATCTGCCTCTCTAGTTTTATTTTATAGCATAAATCCCTGCTAATATTATAAATGCGAAAACTAACTCTGTTTGTCTGTCTGTCTGTTACGCTTTCACGCCTAAACCGATTTTGATGAAATTTGGTACAGGGATAGATTAGACTTTGCAGAAGGATTTAGGATACTTTTTAACGACGTACCACGCGAACGAAACCGCAGGCCTCAGCTAGTAAGTAGATATAAATAAGACAGTTGGACACTGGAGTTTGCCCTTAGCCATATCGTCAATTTCTCTCTTTCACCCAAAGGTATGCTCACTAATTTTTGAGTGAAGCTCGCCTTTGTACGTAACTTCACCAAATTGTACTTTTATATTTTAATTTTCTTGTGTACAGTAAAGAATAAGAATAAGTCATTTATGGAGAGTCGTTTATTAATACAGCCTTAACAGCGGTTACGCACTGCATCTGATCCGAATCCGTGAAAATACGTTCCGAAGTAGCCATAGAACTATTTGTATGGTAGTTTACGCACTACATCTGCATCTGCATCTGTCATCCGATTTCTATCCGTCATCCGTGAGTCTCCAATTCGGAAGAAATATTGACGGACCGAAGTAGCCGTAGTAATGTTTGTATGAACGCTTTCGCACTACCTCGGATTCAAATCGGACGCCAAATGGATATGCCAAAGATGGCCCCTGAATTGTTTGAATTTGGATCAGAGATCGGTTAAGTGCGTAAGCGATATAGGTACGAATTCGGTCCGAGATTTTTACTCTAGATCGGAATTTTCACGGATTCGGATCGGATGCAGTGCCTAAAGCAATATCCGAATTCGGTCCGAGTTTTTATATCCGTATTTTCACGGATTCGGATCGGATGCAGTGCGTAATCGCTCTAAAGCTTCCTAGCAAAACGTACCTACTAAACGTTCCTACTTACAACTGTGTACGCTCAACACATCCACATCTAGCCACCCTACCTCCCAGTCCTCAGTACAGGGATGAGTTTCTAAAACTTGCCCGACTGTTTGTAATTTTAAAGTAGAGAGTTACACGTACACCGGCTTTTATGAGTTTTGTTGTTGGTTTCGTCTGAATGCCGGGATCATTACCGAGCGGTCGCGGTCGTTGAGACGATTGATGACACTTCCAGACTTTGCTATCGTTGGCGCTTAGTATAGTCAATGAAATGAATGCGAAGAAATATGTCAATGTGTTGTAATGACTCGATAGTGACTGTGTGTTTTGCTTTCTGTGTTATGGGAAGTGCGTTTGATGCCGAACGGAAAAATATACGTACTATGGTCTGTAGATAACTTGGTCGCGCGTTTGTGCATGTGAGATTTGATTCTGTAAAAACATCAGCAATACAGGTAAAACCGAGGTCAGGGGCAAAGTTTAAAAATAACACAAAATAGGGAATGAATAATCCGAAAATTAAGATAGTCATGCTCTACATCGCTCGACTGAGCAGTGATAGCCTAGGAATTGAATAGCTTGCCTACCATGTAGAAGGGTTTGATCTCTATCTATATATCCATTTGTCTATACAGGGTGTTAACGAATTCGTGTAATTCCTTCAAACCGCGTGATCTACTGGTGACACAGATTAACCCTAAAAGGGAATATTTGAAAATCAACTGAAAAAAAAATTAAGATAAAATCTTAGTTTTCTATTTCTGAGTCAGTTTAGAGCCCCGAGTTAACTTACTGCAAAGAGCGATATCGCGTTAGTCGTGCCCGCTAGCCGCGTCGCCGTGCTTTCATTAATTTATGCGTGGCATCGAAATGTTCAAGCGCATGAAATTTTTTTTTGCAAAAAATAATTTTCTTATGTTTTTACTGAATCCTTATTAGGTGGTTTAGTACGATCACTTACCCATACCGAATGAAAAAAAAGATTTTTATTTTTAATCAAGCTATATTCCGTGCGGGGCCAATCTATACCAGTAGTAGATCATGTGGTTTGAAGGAATTACACAAATTCGTTGTCGAATATCTCTTACGTTAACGATGAAGGAAAAACCTCCTGTGGAAACCTGCACACCTGAGAGGGTTCCGAAAAGCTCTCGATGATGTGTAGTCCGCCAACCTGCAGCAGACCAGCGTGATAGACTAAGACCTAAACCCTTCTCAATCTGAGAAGAGGCCTGTGCCCAGTGTTGAATTATATTTTATTTATGCAAAAAATAATTTATAATTAAGTATAAATTATTTAGTTTATTTGTCCATCAACAAATTGATTATCAAATGTAAAACAATTTAAAAAGTAAATCAATACACAACCAATTTGACAGTCTATATAACAATATTATTTCGTAATCTGTCATCGTCGTCACTCTGTATAACGAACTCGTAGTGAAAAGACGTATATCAGATTCCTAGTGTAATTATAATAAACGTTATTATTATTTAAAACAAGTTTGTTTCTATTTTAGTCCTTAACCTCTAATACCCAGTAATGGGCTGAATATGTATGGCAGCTTCAGAAGAAAAATATATTAGGAGACTTGAATAGCGGTATAGTATAACACAACTAGGAAGTCGCATCTGCTAAGTTCATAAAACCTATCAATTCCGAACTGAGTACGACTTCAAGACCACGAATATAATACAGCAGTAAAAATATATCTTTACGCTGACGCAATGTGTGTGTGGTGAAAATAAGCGACTGCCATTAGTTATTCGGTAGGCTACATAGATGTAACTTCTTAGTTGTGTCGTACTGTAACTAGAGCGTTACTCAGTGCGAGACCAATAATAGACAGGATCTTGTGAAAGACGGTAAAAGAACAAATAATACCACAAGTCTGTCAACAGAATAGGACAACACTATTATAGTAAGAAAAATATAAACGTTCACAGTACCATCGTGATTTACGATGTAGCCAATTAGCTACGATGTGCTACGATCACGCTACACAGCGCTACGCAATCTCGGCAGCGCTTCGGAATACGTAGCATAGTTTGTGAAATGTAGCTACATGAACTACGTAGGACTGTGCAGTTCAAATAACTAAGTTAATAGGCTTTATACTGTTTGTTTAATGAGCAAAAATGTATTATAACTGTGTTAAATAGCTTCGTTTTTTCTCGTTTCTGCACAAGGTACATTATGTGTTGAAAAAATTTGTCAGTCAGCAAGGTTAGTTGCCCAGAGTGCAAAGAATGTATTTGAGTATCTTCACTCGTGTAGGCTTTTTAATGCACCCCAGTTAATTGTATGCACTGAATAACTAACTGCTTAAGAAAGAAAGAATCACGTTTACTTGGCAACAGTACAAGAGGGAACACGATATAACTAAATTAAAACTTATGCTAGTAAAATACAGATCTTGTGTGCCTCACGACTGCGCCAAATAGGTCCTTATAAGCATTACTGCCAGGCAGATGCTGTCTGCTGCTGATTTGCTAATGAACCTTTTGAGACAATAATAATTGCACGAATACCATAATAATACCAATAATAATTATTATAAACTCTGCATGTTTGAGGATATTTTGTAAATATTAAGCCGCGAAACCCATCTACAGCTTTTTCTAAGTTGGATAGCATTTGAAAGCATTTTTTTGTCTTAACGCGTGCAAAGTAGTACTCAGTATGATTATACTGTAATGTGTGGCGCTACAGGTCACAATAAAAGACGAGTGTTTCTGACGACTGTCTATAATGTTCTCCCCTTACGTGCTAAGGTACACTATATATAAGGTGGAAGTGCGTGGGCTACTACACTACACTACAATACACCGTGGGCCCGAGGTACCCGAAAGATTTTAACCTTCGATTCCGATGCCTAATTGGAGAAGAAAAGCTATATATAGTTTGTTGAAAAAAGCTTAATTTTCGAAATATTCGTTATTAAATGAAATTCACAAATCGAAAAATATCTATGGTAACAAGTCCCAGGAACGCGGTGTTGCAACTTTTGTCATACCATACCCCTCTCGTCGTATGTCTTATTTGTCGGGAAGGGTTGTGAAGTGAGAAGTTTCTTATCCACTCACACGATAATTTATAAATGTTGCCAGTTCAACCTAAGGTATTGTTTACAAGGAAGCACTAAAGTTAATTTATTCATAAGGAAAAGAAAAACAAAAAAAAAATTAATATTCTTTTTACTTTTTTCATCTTTTGTTGACACAACATTTGACTCTTAATAGCATCAGAAAGCCGTGGTTAAAATCTTTCGGGTACCTCGGGCCCACGGTGTATAGCAAAATATCTTGAATTAAAATATTTACAATACTAGTTTACTTAAATTCCAAAATTATAATTGTCGCTAAAATTACAATAACGAGCTCAAATATCTGGTATTCAAACGCACACATTCTTGGTGTCCTAGGAGCGGCGGCGCACAGCCCGCCGCGTCAGCCGGACATCCGGTCTGTCCCCCTCCTCACATCCGCCCCCCCTTCCGCCGCTGACGTCACAATTAATCTTGGGCCCATCTTCCGGTGCGGGCTGTTTTTCTGTTTTATGCGTGTGCTGGTCTCGTTTATGAGAGAGATTGAAGGTTTCATGTGGATGTAATCCTTTAGCTGATAGTAAAGTTGTTGATTGTGTTGTTAAGATGTGTTTTGGTTTTATTTCTTACTAGTTGACCCGGCGAACTTCGTACCGCCATTTTTTTTTTACGTGGATTCTGTCAATATTTTTGAAGTTATCAACTGCTGGCTGAACAACTGAACGTCAATCTGTCAATATTTTGTCAATATACAGGGTGTAAAAAGACCCATCACATAGCCGAAATCTACGCACTCTGTACATCAAACTAAATTACATAGACCAAAAATAATTGCTGGGAAACGACTTTTATTTTTTGGCATTAAAAAACTCTGTTTTTTTGTAGCGCGTAATGTAATGCACGTAACCGAATGTGCCTGTGTGGGTTGTGCAGCGGCTATACAGCTGAGCCAAGGCGGTTGTGTGCGTTTGATATTCATTGCGTTTTTGTAACTTAAAATGCGTAATTTGTTAGGAAAAATTGAAATTTTTGATAATGTTTGTATGGAAGAAAGTTTAGTGTTGTGACTTAGAAATCGTTTTTGGAAAAAACTAAAAAAAAATATGTGTACTTTGACGTTCAATATCTCCAAAACCAATGATTCCCCAAGTATGGTTTGTTCGAAAAAAATGATCCCAATGATGGGTAGAATACGTGGTTTTCGTTATCGTTAAGGGTCTTTTTACACCCGATATAGAAGATCTCTCACAGTCTTCTGTCTCATTCACTCACTCACTTTTTTTAATTAAACTATTCTATTTTTTTTAAATTTCTTTTATACAAACCTTGTCCTGACAATAAAGAATACACAAAAAAAGAATTATCCAATTTGGTGCAGTCGTTCGGAAGTTATGCGCGTACATACATTTCGGCGATTCATTTTTATTTATAGCCCATGCAAACTGATACTTCATCATTATCACCATTCAGCCGAAAGATGACTGTATAGATAAGGACGTGCTAGATTATAAAACTTCTTCACCACACGCTGGGAATAGATGCATGTTGTATGATTCAACAAAACCCAGCACGGTTGGTGGTAGGATTTACTCGTATACGGTCCGCCTGGCTAGCTAAGCAGTGTACTGTGTTCCGTCGTGTGTATGTGAGAGCCAGAGGGGTATAGGGGAATCTCTCTATAACTCTGTTACTTGGATTTGTGTGCCTTTATCTTTGACCCTGCCTGCGCTTAGCATCAGGTGCGACTAGAGTAAAACGAAGTCAAACAAAAAATAAATAAAAAATGCTATATTATTACGTCTGTGGGCCACTAAGTTTTGCTCGAGAAATCGAGACACAATTGATCGCCATTTATTTTTACTACAGCTTCATACAAATACCGGTCAACTGTGTCTCGGGTAACTACACTCGAACAAGAACAGCTCATGTGACGTCAGCCTTATAGTGGGTTTTACACGATATAATTATACAGTTCAATCGGGAGAAGTTGTTCAAGAATTGATTGATGCTTCTTACATCATAACTTTCGTAGATGTATGGTCGATTCGATTGAAATACTGGTACCTAGATACTGTATTCAGTCAGCACACTATGGTGACTATTGAACATTGTTAACTTTACCTGCTTAATGATGACGAAATTTCTGTTTTTAGCGTTACTTAGCAAAATGGTTAAAAAGGAACTATTATCGTGCGTCCAGCCGTCTGCCCGTCACAGCGGCTTATTACAGGAACTACTAATATTATTGAGTACACTTGGGAGCAAAGAAATCGAGCCACTCCATTTTTCACGTGTCCGTTATTAGTTTTGGTTTCATGAATTACATAATTAAAATAACCAAAAATCTACCCTCATTGTAAAGGTTATCAAATAACCTTTTAGGCGATATATGTTTAGAATTGATCTGTTCCATAATACCAAAAATAATAACAATTATACCTACGTGAAAAATAGAAGTGGCTCGATTTATTTGCTCCCAAGTATATTGCAAGTGAAAGAATTGAAAAAATATTTTTATTTTCATTGCATTAGGGACCGAAGTTGGGGTTGACATTTTAAAATAGGGTACTAGGGCAAGTTTGGTATCATAATGAAAGGGATTCATTTGCACATTATAAAATTCTTATATTTTTATTTATGATGCTTAGTTTTTGACTTATGATGAAAAATGTCCGTAAAAATATCATTCCTCCCTCATATCCAAAGTTTACAAAGTGAAAAATCAAGTGGAATCTAAAACGATGTTTGTAACTACCACAGCTTTTTAGGAATTAGACCAAATATATTTTTACACGTTTCCTTCCAACATACGGAACCCTTTTTTTTTCTTGTGAAAATCCTCATGGATTCCCTTCGCTCGGGGAAGACGAAGGGGTATGCCGGACTCGTACCGGCTAAAAACCCACGGTGTTCCTTCTTCTGACCCTTGGCCGGGGTCGCGGGATTCGCAGCTGCATGCACCGCAACCCCGGCAGGCCTAGCTCGGTCCGCCAGCCCCTGGCGGACCTCTCCTTCTGTGGGGCCTTGCACCACGTCCTCCTGAGAGGCGCGCACGGAACACTGCGCGCCGCCTTCTCGGGCCTGTTACTGGTCGGGCGACGTGTCCCCTAACCCGCCGCCCGCAGGCCACACACTACGGTGGCCGGTGATCGTCGCGCGCCCTCCGGCGCCCGGTGCGTCTGGCGCGGGAAGGGAGAGTGGCAGCTGCCTCTCTCTCCCTCTCCGCTCCCTCTTTGGTCGCCATCACCTCCTCGCAGAAGGAGGCGACGGCTTCCCACGCACTCTCGCCCCCGACCATGGACAGAACCACGGCCGGGAGCGAGAGGTCACCACCGACTGCCGCGACTAGTTCGCGGCGCCGCGTCGCCCACGCAGGACACGCCTACAGCGTGTGCAGCGCCGTGTCCTCCGGGCAGTCGACGCAGTGGTGACAACCGGGCGTCTGCTCCCGGCCTATGCGACACAGGTACTTCCCGAAACAACCATGTCCCGAGAGTACCTGCGTCAGCCGGAAGCTGAGGGCGCCGTGACGCCTCTCCAGCCACTCCTCCATTACGGGCCTTACCGCCGCTATCGCGGCGTGCCCTAACATACGGAACCCTCGGTGAGCGACTCCGACTAGCACTTGTCCGGTTTCTTATTTGCTAGCTCTGTACACAACTTCGACACCACTTCTTAAAGCTAAAGCTGAAAGAGAAAAGTTTCTCTAAATACTGCAGTCAGTTCTTGGAATTTTGGCTCAGAGCCCATTACACCAAATGTTAGCTACGTTTTAAACGTTTTTCCTTGTTAACGTTTGAGTTTATTTATTCTTTACCGGGTACCACTTGGCAAGGGAAATATATACATTCAGCCTATCTTAGTTGAAACTATTTATTTATGTACTAATGAAAAGTTACTTAGGTCTATAGCGTACACCACGGCTAATCTAGCTATTCAATTCCAGTATAAGCTGACCTCTCCTTGTACGGAAAGCCAAATGCGAGGTCAGCTCATACTGGTATTGTATAATAGCTTGGTACCTATACAATACCAGTATGAGTAGTACAATAGTAAATTATTGCATCGAGCGAAAAGTGAGTTATTAATGCACGAGTGTTATGTTGGTGCCCAAGCGCATGCGGGGGCACTAAATTAACACGAATGCATTAATAACTCACTTTAGCAAGGTGCGTAATCTACTTTTCTTTCAACTACCAATCTACCTACCGTGATAAAATATACCTACTAAAAATAAAAACTCAAGTTAATGCAAACAAAGTTATCCCGCGACTTTTGCGGCAAAAGGTTATTAACAATTTCATTTGCAGCTGTTTTTATACTGATGTATAAAGAAGTATCAAAGTTTTACAATGGTACAAAATGCGCGCCATTTGTTTTTTTTTTCACCAAGTCAATTTTATTTAGCCGATTTTTATTTTCAGCCAGTATCTTTTTGATCTAATGCATATATACATTTTGTATTAAACTTAATGGGAGACATTAAACCTCTGTGGTAAATTTATAAAAAATAAAAAACAGCACATGAAAAACTGTGCAATAATGAGCACATTTCTGCACTGTTTTGGTTCTAAGCAAAAAATACGTCCTTTGTGATCGCTTTTGTAGTGATTAATGATAACATTACTACGTAGTTGAAAGAAAAATATATTTGGTATGTTCAGTGTAGTGCCGGACGTAAAGAATAGCACTACCAAAACAAGAAGTGTAGATAACAGATAAGAAATCTCAGAGAGCAGGCCAGTAATATTGTTTGAAAAAAGAAATTTAACCATATTCGACCATTTTGGTAGACAAAGCAAAATAGCACCGCTCTCATTAAAAAAGTTACATCAAATCCACCGACTTCAAAGCACGCGTACCCGAGCCTCCCCTTTCCTGTGTCTTATCCGCTGAATTTAGTATCAATATTACCCGCGCCTCCCCAGCGGAGACTGATCACTTTTCCTTATCTCCCCCCGATTTCCCATCATTAATTTTTTGCCCTAACCTCCTCTCAAACGTTTCCGTTCGCCGATTGATTGTGGCCAATCAAGACCGACGATGACACTCATTTATTTCGCGTTGCCTATTTATTTTTTGTTATTAAGGCTTCGATCAATAATAGTCTAGATAAAGGATCACAAACAAAAACACATCGCTCAAGTGGCCACGGTTACACTCACATTAACATTTGTATTCTTACAACGAATTGTAGATAAAGGCTTTAAAATATAAACAACTTCGGTTTGTTATAAACATTAATACTCCCAAAATAAAGTTCAATTACGTTTGCGATACATTTATCTTTAAGACCTATTGTCATCGGAGAATAGGTACAAGCAAAGTCGCCCGAAAATAAAAAGTCATTTTTAAATAAAAACATAAATATTTTATTCTAAAATTAAACTTATCGGCTAAAAAATAAAGTTGAAAATACAATGTAGGTAATTGATGCTTACTCTATTTTTGAACTAGACGTAGTCTTGGAATCGGATAATTATTATAAACAACCAATGTTTTGCCCAACAGTTAGCGCTATCGCAACATTGGTCAAACAATCATTTTACTCTTAATATTTAATTTTTTGTTGTTTAATTCTATTTATACTTCAAAAGAAAACACTTGTTGGCATAAACTCACTGAAAGAAAGATATTCCATCAAAAATCTTGATATTACGGTGGTTATTTTTACTATTTTTAACACGTTAAGCGCCACGTGTATAAGTCAATTACACCCTAATGCAACTCTCACAGACCGGTGTATATCTAGTTATACACCTCGAGTACTCAACTTCAGAGGCCAGGGTATTGGTGAATATACACCACGCTGAACATTTTCTTTGGCAATTTTGTAGATCTGGCCCTGACAAATCGTTTGGTGTATCTGGGGTATAGAAATGTTGTATAGTTTAGGAGTTACAGTTTTTTTTAAGAATGAAAAAAAAAACAACCACTTGTACTTTAGAATTTCATTTCAATAATCATCAGCCTTTTTATTTTTTACCTATTCTTCTTATTTTTATTTATTCTACTTATTTTTCGATAATCATCAGCCTTTTTTTATTTTCTTATTTTTTTCATAATCATAGGTCTTTTTATTTATTTATTCTACTTATTTTTCCATAATCATCAGCCTTTTTATTTATTTACTGTGAAATTCAATGAAGCAGGGTCTGCAGTAAAAAAAATTACACACAGAGCAAATGGTTGTTACTTGAGCAGCAAATTTTCATTGGCCAGGTTGAGCCTTTCTTTGTAAGGGAAAAAGGAGGGAAGCTCATAAATGCAGGGAAAGTAGTGTGTATCATGTAATTATACACTTGGCCTTTGAGACTGAGTTTTCGTAAAGTCTGTCTCAGGGGCCAGTGTATATTATAAGATACGTAAAAAAAAAACAGTTAGGAGAATAGGAAAAAAAAACTCAAGTTCACATAGTATTTTAGGACCAGGAGAAGGCATATATGCAAAAAAAAAATAGTCATTTCCACAATATTTGCCTCAGAGGTGCCTTGGCGTTGAACGTGTTAACCACGCACTGCGGCATTTTGACGTCTTAATGTTGGCTATGGTTGGACCGTACTAATTTGAAATAAGACCACACAATTTTTCGTGGTCTTATTTTTGTGGCCATTTCTGAAGCGCTCATCGGGAATCTAGAGGATTATTGATCGAAGTATTAAGGTGATAATTTTTTGTAGGAGATTAGAAAGACTCATGGCAGGATTTGTACAAAAAAAAAAAAGAATTTCAGAAGTTGGATTAGTTTTACCATTGATCCTTGCTCCCTAAAGAATATCTTTCAGCATTTAAAATAATTTTAGAATCCCGAAGTAAAATATAATATTCCAAACAAAATCTTTTGAAATTGAGTTAATTTCTGAACATGTCATACTAATCACCTGTCAGTGTTGCCGCGTTCAGAAATTTGCCCAATGATAAGTTAGGAATCATAAAATAAATTATATTTTTATTGCGGGGTTATAAAAATATTTTAAATACCTAAAGCTACTCTTTAGGCACCAAAGATTAATTATGACGACATTCCAACTTCTCTGAAATTCTTAATTTTTCTGTACAAATCAAAGTATGGGACTCGCCGTGATTCTTTAATGTTCCTTTAAGAAGAAGGCGGCTAAAGATTCAGGTCAACTTGAGTGCAAACCAATGCGAGATGTCTGACAGTATTTGCAATGAAAAAGCCACAAATTTGATGGAAGAAGAAATTGTCCTTGCCGTAGCTAATAAGTTGAATTGTACCTAGTTGTTTAAACGGGCAATTTTTCACGTCTTTATAGACATAATACCCCCTTATTGCAAAAGATAGTCTATGAAAAACCTAGGTTTTAATATAGCCCCGTCTCTTTTTGTTATATGACATAAGAAAGTGATGGGTATATTTTAAACCTGGGTTTACCTTAGTCTTGGTTTAAAGCATCTTTTGTAATAAGGCCTATAAAGTCATGAAAAATTGGGGGCGCCATTTTTGTTTTTTTTTTTAAGTATTTACTTTTAAGAATGCTCACAGACTAATGTAATAATAGTTACCAAAATTAAATAATCTAATTGCTAATTACAAGCCTCCACAGCTGGATATTAATTACCTAATTGACGAAAAGAACAAAAAATTACTAACCTATGTGTACAACTGGACTAACCTATGTGTACAAATTATAAAATTTAAACTTTAAAAATCACTTGTCTTGCAGAACTTAATGTAGTTTCACTCATCTTAAATCAATTTGCGCGTATTTAGTCACGATTATCACTTGATAAAACTCTAACTAACAAAACACTGGGAAAGATTAAAAATTAGTTCCATTTCATGACTTTATAGACAGATTGTACCTACATTCACATTGTGTAGCGACGCAATGGCAATTTATAACGCACACTTTTACACTGAAGCGATTTTGACGGTGTCCCCTTGTTTCGCAGACAGTAATTTCATAGAATTTCGTTTCCCAGAAAATGTATCATATAATATTTGGTACTTGTATTTTATTTCGAATATCGTCGCTGAGCTAACAATACCGCTCAAGTTAAAATATGACGGTTTTTATATTCATTGGATAACTCGTTTTATCACGCATCAAATCATCTTAGTGAGAATCACCAGAGTCATATTAATATTACAGTTTGTACATAATTATGGCACATAATACAGATACAACTAAATTAATTTTAAATTCAATAATTTAGCACTTTTAAGACCTTTCTGAAAATGTATTAAAAGTTTGTTGCGCGGTATTGTTAGCTAAGCGACGATATTATTTTTGCAAAGACTATTTACTTGAATGAAACATGTATCACAGAAACACAATTCAATTAATTTTTAATCTCATTTTTTTCTTTAACAAACTTATCAAACAGTAGAATTATTTTTTAACTAATATTGTTTGTTCACACCCCGACACGGATAGGTTAGGTTCGCAGGGGATGACGGGGGCTAAAGCGAGCGAACGAAGCCCCCGTCATCCCCTTCGTGTTAGGTGACTTTAAACTCTGCAGACAGAAATATGAGCCCCGCCCGTCGACCTTGGTACCAGAATCTGTTTTTGGTGTAGATATTTGGTTGGTAGTGTGTCACTCGACAAAATGTTTTTCTTGGTAATAAATTTCATAGTAACTAAACAATATGAGGATAAAAATTATAGGATTTGTTATCCTATGAAATGATTATTCTAACATTAAACTTTATGTGAAACAAAAATCAATATTTAAAAATCTTCAAAGTAAGTATTCTGCGTATTGATTATTCTATGAAACGAAAATATGAGAAATTTTGGATTATTCCCATCTTCCTCCGAATACCTGCCCCCGAATGGGGGAAAATGGGAATGCTTGTGTCATCTTCCCCCGAACTTGTAATCGGGGGAAGATAGGAAGTTAAAGTTTCATATGTCCCCGAAATATTTTTAATATTTTTTTTTGTGCCACCGCACCCATATGGTTTGAATGAAATAGACAGGATTTTTTATAAGAATTAATCAATAAAAAATGACTACCAACTTTTTATAAAAAATATTAAGTACAGCATTTTTTCGTTTTACAATCAGTAATACATAAAATATAGGTAGTACTATAGTAAAAATAAAAAAATAAAAATCTTTTTTTTTTCATGCGGCTTTGTTAACGATCATATCTAAACCACCTAATAAGGATTCAGTAAAAAAGACATAAATGACACAGATTAACACTAAATGGGAATTTACGAAAAAGACAGAAAAAAAAAAAATTGGTTTACAATATCTGATTCTTTTTAGAGCCTTGAGTTATCTGACTGCAAAGAGCGATATCGCGTTAATTGTTCCTGCCAGCCGTGTCACCATACTTTTACTAATTTATGCGTGGCATCGCAATGATCACAAAAATAATTTTTTTTTTGCAAAAAAAAAAAAAATTTTTTTACTGAATCCTTATTTGGTGGTTTAGATATAATCGTTAACAAAACCGCATGAAAAAAAAAGTTTTTTTTTTTTTAAATCAAGCTAAATCCCGTGTGGGGCCAGTCTATGTATACCAGTAGTAGGTAGATCATGTGATTTTAAGGAATTACACGAATTCGTTAACACCCTGTAGATGAATATTATTATTAATATTTGATTGTTAGATTGATAATTTTAAATTAGAGAAACTGCTAGATATAGTACTACCTATATTTTATGTATTACTGATTGTAAAACGAAAAAATGCTGTAAAATTTGTTTTATAAAAGTTGGTAGTCATCATTTTGTTTTATTAATTCCTATAAAAAATCCTGTCTATTTCATTCAAACCATAATTGGGTGTGGCGGCACAAAAAAATATTTATTAAAAATATTTCGGGGACAAATGAAACTTTTACTTCCTATCTTCCCCCGATTACAAGTTCGGGGGAAGATGACACAAGCATTCCCATTTTCCCCCATTCGGGGGCAGCTATTCGGAGGAAGATGGGAATAGAACTTCCTATCTTCCCCCGATTACAATTTCGGGGGAAGATGCCACGAAAATTCCCATTTTCCCCCATTCGGGGGCAGACATGCGGGGGAAGATGGGAATAATCCGAAATTTTTATGTGAAACGAAATTTTATAAAACTATTAGCTATAAAACAACGTACAACCATTTTGACACAGAGTGCGCGTTTTTGTGGATTGAACTATCCGTAATAAAATTCTTAATCGTAATTTTAATTCCATCCATTAATCTCACGACATCCTTCCGAATCTAATCCACAGCACATCACTATAAAATGTTAACGACACTGGTAGAGTCAGACACAAGTAAGAAGTTACATCGATGTAGGCACCTGGGGGCCAAATCGACTAAAAAAATTGTTGCCAAACGCAAACGAACTACAACCGTCAGTCAGTTTTTGTTTGTGAAAACTGTCAAAATTATTTATTGATATCGTTTCTTGTGTCAATTTTTTTTATGGCTTTTGATATTGAAAACTGTCTGAAATCTGAATGAACGGTTCGGCCTTGGTTCTGTTACGATTTATCAAGATTTATTTTAGGAGAATTGGGCCCCTGATTGATGCAACCAATGGCAGTCGCTTATTTTAGCACTACTCACACTTATTGCGTCAACGTAAAGATATTTTTACTGCAGTACTAGTAAACATTCGTTGTGTTGAAGTCGCACTCAGTTCGGGAGTTAGGTTTTACGAAGTTGGGACGATGCGACTTCTCAGTTGTGTCGTACAATAACTACTTATGAAAACAAACTTTTCATCTCAAGCTTTTAACTGAAAGAGTATGTACAGTGTGGAGACAATTGAGACATTATTAAGTACAAACAGACGAGCTCTCAAGTGCTCCGTGTAAGTTTGCGCATAATGAGAGTCTGTAGCTACTGCTGTGTTCTGCCGAACGCGACGGTATTATATATGTATGCATAGCACGTCTTGGTTATGTTCGGAGATGGAGAAATGGATGAAAGTGAAACACTTTTGTTTGTAAGGGGATAGTATTAAGTTCGTCAGACTGTGGTAAAGATGCTTATATCATTGTTTAGACTTGAGCCATGTGTTTCTCTGGACCTCGCATGAATATTTTGACGTATAGTATCGTAAACGTTACGTTAATTTAAATGAATTTTGAATCGAAAATACAATTATCATTTAGCATTTTGGTTTAAATTTATGCGACAAGCACAATTTGTATCATTCATGGATTTGATAAAGTTTTCAATTTAATAAAATATTCTTTGCGAAACGAGTATTTCCAATTAAAAATCCACTCACATTAATGTTACGTTTACGTTACTATACGTTACAACATTCGTGCTAGGTCTACATGTTTGCGAGTTCGCCACAGACTAAATAATACAGGCTGTCAACGAATTCGTGTAACTCCTTCAAACCGCGTGATCTACTGGTGACACAAATTGACAAAATAATGTTTAGTCAAGATTTAGAAGAAAAAAAACAAAAAAAAAAACTGGTTTTCTCTTTCTGAGTCATTTCAGCGCCCCGAATTAACTGACTGCAGAGAGCGATATCGCGATAGTCCTGCTCGCCAGCTGTGTCGCCGTGCATTCATTCATTTATGCATGGCATCGAAATGATCTAATGTTATTATTTTTTATGCAAATGTTTTGTTCTTATTTTTTTATTGAAACCTTATTAGGTAGTGTAGAAACGATAAACCAACCGCAAGTTTTTTTTTTTAATATTATTTAGTTTTTGCCCGCGGCTTCGCTCGCGTTAATTTATAAAAAAAAAACTCTTAACACACTACTAAAGTTTCTTTAATAATATAATTCAATCATGATTCGAAAGACACGTGGCGCCATCTATTATCGTTATTGTTGTTTTCCTTGAGAACAGTACTTTTTTTCGGGATGAAAGGTACCATAAGTCCGTTTCTGTACAACTGACAACGTATATGAAAAATTTCAGCATGATCGGTTCAGTAGTTTAGGCGTGAAAAGGTAACAAACAAACATACTTACTTTCGCATTTATAATATTAAAGTTAGGATTAAGTTAACCGCTAACGGCCCGCCCGTCGATCTGGATCGTCAGTGCCATTGTTTATCTATTGTGTCTATAATTACAGTACTACACAGGTTTAAACTCTTCTCGCCTGAAACACAGGATTACCTAGTTCAGGCACGTAAGTCTTAGGAACATAATTTACATTTAAAGACTCAAGTACTGTAATTATAGATACAAGAGATAAACAATGGCACTGACGAACCGGTTCGTCGGCCGGGCCGCTAGCGGTTAAATTCCTTGCCGGCTTAATCTATACCATTAATAGATCATGCGTTTCGAAGGAATTACACGAATTTGTTAACACCCTGAATTTGATGCTAACTGTACAAAAGTTTTAAACGGTTGACTTAACAGTTTTTGTCCCAGGAAATCGGCACTGAAATAAAGCTCCCTACACGACACTAACTGCACGTTGACAGTTTGCCAATCTTATACAACTATTATACCACCAACATATACGTAGTCCAGCATTGCAGACGTATAAATAATCCAACATTGGAGAGAGCCAACATTTGTTAGGAATTAATAAATTCTCCCCAACTGAATGGTTGGCGTATTACTTACTTGAAAGCGTCGGTCGTTAGAGCAAAGGCGATCGCATAAAGTTCTCGAATAAAAGCATCGAGAACTCGGAATGTTTCGACTTTCGAATTCCGAGAAATAACTAACATTTCTACAGGGATTGTACAAAACTTAGTGATTTTCTGGAATTTTAAATGGTACTTTTATGGTTGCATCGCTTTTTGATAGCTGTGTGGTCCTCTTTGAATAGCTTCGATCTCTGCTAGTTCTAAGCGGTTTAATGGATATAATAATTGAGGAGATGAGGATCTAAAGCTCACATATCCATTCTTTACTTTGCCAATAACAATAAAAACATTTTAAGCAAGGAATGTTTGGCATTCAACGTAACTGTTTTTTCATTTTATACCGAAAAGTATATGTATTGTGTTTTTCTGAATGATGAACTTTATCACTTCGAGTTTAAAAAGTGAAAAATCGACAATATACAATGTGTCCGGTCATGGACTAGCGATATTCTAGGTACTTATATAACAACTATTCTAGTACACAAATACACTATACGCTAAGGTCCAATTCACTATTACTAAGACTCCGCTGTCCGTCTGTCCGTCCGTCTGTCACCAGGCTGTATCTCATGAACCGTGATAGTTAGACAGTTGAAATTCTCACAGATGATGTATTTCTGTTGCCGCTATAACAACAAATACTAAAAAACAAAATAAAATAAATATTTAAGGGGGCTCCCATACAACAAACGTGATTTTTTTGCCACTGTCCGTTCGTCCGTCTGTCACCAGGCTGTATCTCATGAAGCGTGATGGTTAGACAGTCGAAATTTTCACAGATGATGTATTTCTGTTGCCGTTATAACAACAAATACTAAACAACTGAATAGATAATGGTACGGAACCCTTCGTGCGCAAATCCGACTCGCACTTGGCCAGTTTTTTTTTATAAATTGTCATGTTATTATTACAGCAAAGACTACTATTCATTATTTCAACTCCACAATGTCAATCATACATCTAACGTAAGAACTCCCAATCGAACTTTATCCGCTGCTCAGAAAAAACGCAGACATTACTACCAGACTAATGGATAGAACTGCATCGTTTGGACAAATGATGGACCTGGTATCTGATCTGAAGCCAGACGCGAACTAATCACGGCCCGCGGCTGCCAGGTGGCGGTAGCGTGCTGTGTTTTAGGACGAGAGCATACAAGGGTTGCAAACATGCGTAAAGCGTGATCACAGTTTGCGTTTCGACTTGCGAATCTCCTTTTTCGCTTCTATATGAAAATAGCTTATGTCGTGGTGAAAAGTTTAGACAGTCAGCAAAATTGGTAGTGGGGCTGACTGCCCAGGATGCGACGGACGTACGTAAGTATCGTCACTCGTGCACAATTTCGAATGAAATTCTCGCAGATTCTCGTAGACGTGCAGAGATTATGTGATTCAACATTCGCATTACGAAATATCAATTTGTGATCATCGGAAATATAAACATGATGGGTATATTAATACTCGGGTACTCAGGACTGCTGCGTTAAAGTGTGTTACTGGCAACATCACTGCTGTTTTTCATGTTGTACTTGTGTGTATAATTCCGACTTTGTTCCTCTTATTACGACGATAGATGGATATGTAAAACCCAGGTTCAAAATAGCTCCGTCTCTTTTTGTTATACGATGTTAAAAAGTGATAGACATATGTATTTTAAATCTGGTTTCACTTCAGACTTGATATAAACTGTTTCTCAAAATATGAAGGGTGAGAGTTGAGACCCATTTATTTATTACTAGAGATCGCTCGCGACCTCGCCCGCGTGGATGTCGTTTATCGCGTATTCCTTATTTTTCGGGATAAACGTAGCCTATGTCCTTCTCCAGATTCCAGACTATCTCTGTACCAAGTTTCATCTAAATCGGTTCAGCGGTTAAGGCGTGAAAGCGTAACAGACAGACATAGTTACTTCGCATTTATATTAGGGATTACATTTGTCAGCCCCTAAAGATTTAAAATAGATGGATTCCACTTATAAGCTAAAACTTTTTTACCCCCAAATCGCTCTGAAAATTGAAAAAGAATTGCAATCTACTAAAGCCCACTTCAGAAACCCATTTGCGATCGTTTGGGACAATGTTGTTAGATGCAGATGCGTCGTAATTGCATCCCCCTGTGTGTTATCTCCCTAAGCGCTGCCGGTGGAGTGAAAAACACGCTTGTCAAACTGTCTGCCGGACCGATGTCGGAAACGCGCCGGTCTGCGCCGGACACACGGGCGGCGGAACACGCTGATGCACAATAAGATATTGTTTTGAATGTGTAGCTTTGGTCTGTGATTTATTTGTATTTATAAAGCGCATTTATCGTATAATATCTGGCTGGCGTATATGTTAGAGACGAGAAAATTTTTCTTTGTATAATAATAATAACGATTTATTCCATAAAAGAAATGATTGTAGTTACAAGTGTTATAACATAGTAGGTAGGTAATATAATTACAACAACAATCTAGTGGATGAGGTTCTGTTACCCTTGATAGGTTAGGTATTAACCTGTAGTAAGGGATAACAGTCCTTTTCCCTATGGAGTGCACAGAAAATTACAGATTGGTAGACATTTTGTAGACTACAATTATTAAGGTTGTATATTATATTTAATGCATGCAGTTTGTGTATGTGTGTTTGGGTGTGTGTGTATGTGTGTGTGTGCATGTGTGTATGTTTAAACGTATGTATGCATATACATTTATATATAATAATATAGTTTTACCTAGTTTATTTAAATAAATTGTAGTCTAAGAACAGAGATTTTAGGAATTATGATAAACTTTTAGGGAATGAAATAATTGAGTCGAGTTAAAGTAAAACCACAGAACTCTAAACAATAAGACGCTACCCTCTTACTGATGCCGGATGTCTCGTGTAGTACCGGATTTAAATAATAGCACTACCCATCTCTTCCCGTGGGTGTCGTCAAAGGCGACTAAGAGACTTTCTAGAGGATGGGCAGCAGCGTTCTCTGAGTACTTTAACAACCATACTGCGTTCGCCAACCCGCCTACCAAGCGTGGCGATTACGGCAAACCCCCCCTTTTGGGGGAGGCCTATGTCTGATGAATGATGATGCCGGAAATGCATCACTCTGTGCGTAATGCCAATATACACTGTGGTTCGAACTCTACACTGAAACAAATAAAAGCCACAGACTTCTGAAACTATTCATTTTATATTATCGTAATTATTTTACTCTTTTTAGTTTTTTTTTAAGTCTGTTTTTAATTTTATTTACAGTTATTTATTCGGGATAAAAGTAGCCTATGTTCTTCTCTAGGTTCCAGACTACCTCTGTACCAAGTTTCATCAAAATCAGTTCAGCGGTTTAGGCGTGAAAGCGTAACAGACAGATAGAGTTACTTTCGCATTTAATTTAATATTAATATTTTAATATTAGTAGGGATAGTGACAGAAAAGTTGAAAGGGAACCGTTTGTCTTGGTATGGGCATGTGAAGAGGAGAGATGAAACGCATGTGACCAAAAGAGTTATGAATATAAATGTAGATGGATGGAGAAAAAGAGGGAGGACAAATAAAAGATGGATGGATTGTGTGAAGATGATATGGAAGAGAAGGGAGTCAGTGATATCATGACGGTTGACAAACAAGAAAACGTGTTGCGCCGACTCCAAGTAACATGGGATAAGGGCAGGAAGATGATGATGAATATTATTATATATTATATTGTAGGGATAGTTTAACAAAAGGATGAAACCATCACTTCACATCCAACACATTGGTTCGCCAGAACTCCTCAGCAGTGTGTCCCCTTGGTAGCAGCAGCACGTAGCATGCACGTGACAGCTCAGCGTGACGCGAGCGATATTTTTCTAAAACTACCCGCCGCCTCTACACCTGCCGAACTGACGTCCAATTCAGATACACTTCTACTTAGAATGTTGTAGATTTTTCTGGATTAGACTGGATTAAACGTCGGTTTTCATAGTGCCACGGGATATTTGCGGCCATCTTTCTTTGTTTTAGCGCAGTTTTACCACGCCAATGTTGACTTCAGTCTATTGCATTTAGTCGTTGGACTAGGTGCCGCTACCTTGAGAAGGTACTCGATAGCCTTTATTACGATGCTGGGCGGAAACCAATCTTTCTCGCGTAATGACGAGTAAGTAGTTTAGTTAGGCTGATGGCACATCACCGCACATGGGCCCGTGCTCGAGACACAGCAATTGATCACCCCTAAAATAAGGTTTAGCTACACGATGGCTGATGCATGTGTCCCGTCGCGTCGGTTGGGACAGGTCAACTCATTCTTGCTTTTTCCCCAAAAGGCCATTCCAGATGTTGCCCTAACACTCGCATAGTTTTATACCACAATGTCTGGACTTTAAAAGAATACCTTGATCTCTGACTTTGTTTCGGTTGTTCGTCTCGGAGCTTGTCAGATAAGTAATGCCGCTGAAAAGTAGCCTTAAAAAACATTAATTTGACTTGTAAAAGTATTTCTGTAACTGATTTATTTACAGAAATAAAAATCATTTATCATTTGTTTCTAGCTGAAGGCCATACACCAAACGGTTAATGCTGCTACAAATAAATGGCGATCAAATGTGTAGCGAGCAACTTAATGCTGCATTTGCCTTAAACTACATAAATAGTGCCTTCTTTTACCCGTATATCTGCTGTTTCATTTTTTACAGGTGCCCTAAACTTCAAACTTAGACATACATATTTATTTGGTAGTTCTTATATCACAAGTCACAATAATCAGATTACCATTCATTAATTTCTAAACCATTAAAACTATTCTAAGTATGATTTTATAAAATTCAGAATTAAATTAATTCGACATATTAATTTCAACATTTTAAAACTATTTCTTATAATCATAAAGTTGTTGCTTGATAATTGATAAGCCAAGACTTGAGTTTTATTTTAAATATTGCGAAATAATTGGTCGACGTAATATTATTGGGTAGGTAATGGATTGTATATACTGGGATTGTATACATATATGCTTGTATATACTGTATATATTTTGGGCCCCATGACGTGAACAAGTTATTGCATTTTACTGAGGCGATATCTTGTCAATACCAATTTATCCTTAACCATTCCAAGATAACCATTCCCTGAATAACCACAAGGTAGATGAAACAGTTTTCCGTAAAAAAATATTAAATAATTGGAGAACATTTTTATAATACACTCCCGTAATCAAATACATGATTTCGTAACAAGTCCCCAGCAGTGTTGCAACGTTAAAAATAAATAATAGTCGCTATAAAAATATTGCGTTGCCAAAATGACGTACATTTACGCCTAGCAAAAATGCGTTGCAAAATTGAAGTGTCAAATATTTAATTGAGTCAGCTCCAAAAAAGATTTTAGTGTGAAATGAAATGATGGTATAGGTATTCAAAGGGCAGTTGTTTTTCATTTAGAGTCTGTAATGAGAGATTTCCACGTGGCTTTAGACTATGAGTCTTGGATTGCCATAGGTGTGTTAAAATCTAGCAACAAAGTAACAGTTGTTAGCCACCATAATGCATTTATCTTTGTACCAAGTTATGTGCAACGTAGTACTTATTACTTCTATGGTTATGTGTGCATTGAAGAGCGTCCCTCTATTCGCTCCGGTGTTGCCATTCTATGAATAATGATGCTTTATGAGGCATATCTAATCGGACATGATACATATTTTATATTAGGTAGTTTGTTGTAAAGTGTTTGAAAATTACTAATGACTATAAAATTGACCGGCACAAAGAAATATTTTTATTACTAAATGTCTTACCGACCGGCGCAGCCTGTAGTGGCGATCAGATTATATTACTTACTATATTTGGTCCCGACTTTTGAGATAATATAATTTTCCAACATTATTGTAAAGGCACAAATTCCCTATTAAATATTTAATAAATGAATGGAAAAGATTTTTGTCATCTCGGCAACTGAATTAAACTGTCAATGTCACGAAATTCGTCATATTGCGATTCCACAGAAGAGTTGCTCGAACCGTATTATAGTTCGACCAACGTAATAGGTCCGATTTGACGTTTGCATAAAAGCACAAAAGAAGTGTATAAGTACACAGAAGTTGCACGTCTTTGATTTAAAAAAAAAGTCTTCTTTTTATTTATCTAAACATCGCGCATCCATGTTATAATGAAACTAAACGCCACATAATGGAGTAATTATTACTAGTATTGACATTACTCCTAGTTTATTGACAGGTGTCAAAATCGACCTATTAGATTGACACAACTGTAGCTGATTTGATTGAGTGTAGTAGCAGTAAGTGATATCATGCATGCGAGAAGCCTGTGTTAAGCAATAGACTTCTACTTCTAAACTAACAATGAATAGAAGCGAAAATTAAGTATATCATAGTGAATAGAGTGCCACGAGATTAAAGTTCATTATGAATTCAGATGGAAGCTTAAAATTTAAATAAAGATCATAATAGATCATAATAGTGTAACAAAACAAACCGGAATTTGTGAAAATAAATGAACAACCATTTACTAGACTGGCAACTTCTTTCGAAGAGAGAGAAATATTCTTCAATGTCAAAACGTTAGTCTAGAATTGGTTCTACAGTTAAGGTGGAGTTCTGAAAACTAGGAAAATGCTTAAAATATCCGTTATTGTGGTAGTAGGATTTAAATAAGCGAAATATAACCTGGTGCAAAACGAGCGATGGCGATATATCGAGTATTTCACTATACCTAAATGTTCCGTCCGTATAATACTTAATTGAACTCAGGAGTAGAGTAGCAACATCACACCGATAATTTAGCCCTCATCAAGCTGTTTCTCCTCCCAATGTCCCGCCAGCAACACCCTAAGCCGAGGTCCGAGTCCCACTAGTGGTCGTTAGTGCTGTTGTTGCAGGTATCATGATGTTAGTGTACTCGTAGTATAAGTAGTTAGCTTAGGTTAAGTATTTTACTGCCTCACCATTGGTTGGAGACCCTATCCTTATTACAAAAGATGGTTTAAACCAAGACTAAGGTAAACCCAGGTTTAAAATATACCCATCATTTTCTTATGTCATATAACAAAAAGAGACAGGGCTATTTTGAAACCTAGGTTTTTCTTAGACCATCTTTTGTAATATGGGGGTTTAGGTCACGTCGACAATTGCCCTGTTACGTAGAGACAGCCTGCAATGGCAACTTAAAAGCAGCCAAATAGAAAAAAAAGTAGCTGCATTATTTTGGTTGGCTTCAACAAATGCTAAGAAAATTGGTAATTTTTTGTCTTTTTAAAATAGGTGTGAAGCAGGACATAAATAATGTGTGAAAAAAAAAACAGTTTAGTTGTAGGAGGAGGAAATTGTTGTACTAGTTATAAACGTACCGGGGAAGAAATGGGAATTGGAAGAGATTGGATAAAACCAAAAAATCATTGGTTTTTCAGTCGTATCAGCAAGACGGCACCTTAACCTAGCTGGCTGGTGTGACAGAAACAAGTGCGGACCACGTAGTGTCCGTCTCCCGGTTATGCGGTCACGTCCTTACACGTCGCTGAGAATTTATTACAACCACTTGCTGTCGATTCTCACAAGAATAGTTGAAAGTGCGCGTGATGCGAACATTTATACCGTCTTTTATTCAAGGTAGTAATGTGAGCTGAGATGTCCAGACGAAAGAAAGTGGGTGACGAATAATCGTTTCATGAAGAGTTTGAAGAGGCCTTGAGGGTGTTTAAAAACAGTGTATGCATTCGGCGCGGCGCCGGCAGTCAGTTTGGTAACCGGTGCCGTCACTCGTAATGGCAACCGGCGCCGGCAGCGGAGGCACTCCCTTTTTTGTATCATCAGTTGCACTTAATAGAAACAATAAAAAAAAAGTGCTATTGAGCACATTCTTAGTAAAATACAGTTTAATAGTTTCTGCTATAATTAAATTACTTTTAAGATAGATAGATATACTTAATTGTACACTAAAAGAAATAAAACAGAAGTAATGCACATAATTAGGAACAGTACAAATGGTGGTCTTATCGTTTAAAGCAATTTCTTCCAGACAGCCAGTATTAGCCTAATTACATGTCTAGATTGTAATAAGATCAGGGGGCCTATAAAAGAACTCGCCTCCTAAAAGAAATCTTGATAAATCGCAACTGAACCAAGGCCGAACAGTTAATTCAGACCGTTTTCGTTTTCAAAAGCTGTCAAATTGTTTGACACAAAAACAAAATAAATAATTTTGATAGATTTCGTAAACAAAAACTGACTGACTGTTGTGGTTCGTTTGCGTTTGACAACATTTTTGTTAGTTGAATGAATTGGCCCCCTGGGCGCATAGTTATAGAGGGCTCTAGGGATAAAGAAAAAAATATAAAAAAACAGTTGCACTAACTTCGAAGGGCTCGTGGCTAATTATCTAACCCACGGATCATATGATTTGCAAGGTTAAGTTGCACTTGCCACGGTAAGTCCGTGGATGGGTGACCATTCGTTATACATCGAGACCCCTCCGTGACTCGGAGAGCATGGTAAACCGTCGGTCCCGGGTGTCATTGCAGGTAGTCAGAAGCTCCAAAGTCTGACAACCGGTCTAAACTTAGGATATCGGCATTGCCCAGTCACCGGGTTACGAGTAAAATACTGGTATTCAGCCGCATCTGGTTAGACTGGAAGCTGACCCCAACATAGTTGGGAACAGGTTAGGCAGAAGCTAAGGAAGGCTACTGCCACAGTCTCAACACCGACTCTCTCAGTAACTGGATATTGTTAAGTTACTGTTACTTATAGTCACAGAACTTATTATTATAAGTTCTGTGATATTTATAGTGTATAATGTATGTGTTATGGTACAATGGGTTTGATGTGTCCTTTAAGGAAAAAAAAACCCTAAACAAAAATAAATTAAAAAAAAAAAAAAAAGGTTAGGCAGAACAAATGCACTAATGTGGTTCAAAAGTAAGGATTTCTTTGTTTTTTGTACAAGTTCAAACTACCTCACACAAGTTGTAGCTTATATGCAGGTTTGTTCAAGTTGTATGCAATTTGCAACTTGCATACAAGTAACTTGCCTAATAGAATCGCGCCTTTATTCTATTTGCGCAACCCACTCGTAATCGCTTTGACTTTGATTTTGACAGTACAACAATTTCCATAGCAACGTATGTAATTAACAATCCGACTTCTCCACAACTATGTACCACGCAATGAATATTGTTTTTGACACATCAACTGTCATGTCATGAATGATGTTACGTTACGCAATTGCCCTGTAGAAGAGGCTGTACATTGTTGTGTGAACCGGTGTGAATGGTCTCTTAACACGTTTCAAATTGCGAGCCAACCGCCTATGGTATGTAACTGTCAAGTAAATATGTCACGATGCCGCCTGCGGCTCGCGTGTCCTCGTCGGCTGCCAGCTAGCTACCTGGTGTCAACCAGAGTACGAATTATACGTGTGTTTGTTTATAAAGGAGATGTGCATAGCGATGCTAGAAGTAAAACCCAATAACGCCTGTGCTGGGATTGTTTTTGAAGCAACGTTCAGGAAGCTTAGAAGTTTCTTGAAATTTAAAGGAGAATGGGTAATATTTTTCTGTAGCCACAACGATTAAGGTAGCTAGCTGCCCTTATAACTAACCCATCACAAATGTGTTTTTTGTGATTTCTGACGTTTGTAGTACTCCAACTTCAGTTGGTCCGGCAGAGTCTTTTGATCCTTACGGGAAATTGGATCGATTGGCATCATAAAAATGTTTTGTGAAAACTGACCTTTTTCTTGCAACTGTACATTTTATTCAAAATCTGTTTAAGCAGATAGAAATTATTCCTCCTTTAAGTCAAAACTAAAGAAACCAGGACCGACGCGTTTCCCGCTTCAAAAAAAAAATATAAGTACCTGAATTAGCCTATATTCACAAATTATTTGTGTAGTATTTATCACAGAGATGGTGCAATATTCCTCACTACATAGAAGAAAAAAGACCTGAGAATGCCTGTGCCTGGAATATTTTTTTACTGCCACGTCCTATGCTAGGGGTATATTATTAAGGCTTTTATAAATTGATGCCTCCCACGTAAGTTGTTGTAAGCCACAAATTGCATTTTTGTTTTTTTCACGTAAAATTGTCTAATTTTGTGTATTATTATCTGTTCCAAATTTAATTATAACAAAAATATATATCGTTTTTGGTAATTTTATATTTGGAACAGATAATATATTGTTGGCAACATTGGAAAAATGTGTACCACAGGATAAAAAGAGCGGCACGCGCATGCGCTCTAGGGTAGTAAGTAAAATAACCGCCATTGAGGAACGTCCGATATTTTTGCTATTTTCCCTTTATATGATTAACTTTGTTGTGATAACTTAATAACTGATTGTGATTCAGTGTCTATGTTTTTAAAAAGTACCTTTAGTTCAAGGTTTACAAAATCAGAAGTGGGATAGGATCTTCGTGATTCTATCTCACGTGCCCACTGATTTGTTTGTAACACAACATGTAAAGAATATCGGACGGTGCTCAATATGATTTGCATCGACTGTAATCATTATTAGTGGTCGGAATAGGAATGGCCGAGTGTTGTGTTGTGTTGAAACTTTACTTTGTACTTGATGTTACAGAACATGACCAAACACAGGACGACCGAGTATTCCGCTCTCAATGTTTTGGCGGGAATCGATGTAGCAGTCAACTGATAAGCTGAACTCGAGCGCGGCCCATACCTTGTGGTGAAGATACTACCTCAAAGATGTTACGAGCTGCAGCTCCAGGCTGGATCCTACGGGAAGTCGACGCATGTAGCGTCGGAGTACATGATCCCGTGGCGGGGAGAATGGACTCCTGAAGTGTGTGCTGCTTACTGTAATGGTGAGTTGGTTGGCTACTTAGAGACAGGTTTGCTTTGTCTCTCAGGTGTGTATAATAGTTGGGATACGCTTCACGTAGTGCCTCTTTCCCTTTATAATTTATTTGTGTGCGGACATGCTTCACGTCGTGCCTCTGTCTCGCTGTTATTAAGACATGCTTCACGTCGTGCCTCTGTCTTGTTCTTTTGCTAAGCTATGCTTCACGTCGTGCCTCTAGCTTGGTTGTGTGTTGAGATACGCTTCACGTCGTGCCTCTGTCTCATGGTTATTAAGACATGCTTCACGTCGTGCCTCTGTCTTGATCTTTTGCTAAGCTATGCTTCACGTCGTGCCTCTAGCTTGGTTGTGTGACGGGATACGCTTCACGTAGTGCCTCTTTCCCGATAGATAACTTTGTGTGTATTTTTTGTATAACGATTTATGTTTGCTATAAATGCTCGTGCATTTACATAACCGCGTGGTTGGTCTTGTAAGTGTTTTGTGCAGATGCAGTGCTGACATTGAAAATGAGGAGTCTCATCCTGCTGAAGTGTCACCAGGGGAGCTGCTCTCAAGCGCTGAGCTCCATGCTGCCGGCGCCGCTGGAGGCCGAGCTGCAGATGCTGTGCTGAGTTAACGATGCAGAACGAGGGAGTCCGAGGACGGCCTCCTGTCAGGAGAGGCCGTGTTGGCAACATTGGAAAAATGTGTACCACAGGATAAAAAGAGCGGCACGCGCATGCGCTCTAGGGTAGTAAGTAAAATAACCGCCATTGAGGAACGTCCGATATTTTTGCTATTTTCCCTTTATATGATTAACTTTGTTGTGATAACTTAATAACTGATTGTGATTCAGTGTCTATGTTTTTAAAAAGTACCTTTAGTTCAAGGTTTACAAAAATATATTATATAAAATTAGACACTTTTACGTGAAAAACACAAAAATGCAATTTGTGGCTTACAACAACTTACCTGGGATACATCGAAATAGATCGACAGTTTTTGCAGTAGTTACAAAACTTACTTTCAATCATAACACGTTTTGAGTTTGAGTCTTTGGTACTTCAATGTGCGTAACTCCTTAAGTGTCAAGTAAATACGTCAGCGTCTACGCCTGGGGCTCGCGTGACGTCACCGGCTGCTAGTTAGCTCCTGGTGACAGCATTCACAATATTTATAGAAAGCGGGTAATACGCGCCGCGGGCAATGTCCACTCTATTGTCGAAGGCGGAGAAATATTGCGTGGAAAGTGTTGTTAATATGGTAAGTGTAGATTGCAGTGCTGATTGTGGTGTTGGTGGGTAGTTGAAAGTTAGAGGATTAGTTTACAAACACACGTGCGGTTTAGTTTGTGTTATGTAAAGTGTAGAGGACTCTTCAGTGGCAGTATGTTATGTTATTATAGATGTGTCTTTGATCAGAGAATAGGTACAGATGCATACAAAACGTGTACGTGTGCTCCCGGGAGTGTGCACTCGTCGAGCTGCTGCTGCTCCTACTGCCGGAGCATTCACACTGCAGCCAGAATACATTTGTAAATGAAATAACATATGTCTAAGCTTTCATGTTCATCTTGCGTCTTCGTCTGAGGCATGTATGAAGCGCCATAGCGCGTGCAATAGCGCATGCCTTAAAACTACTTAAGTAACAAAAGCTTCTATAACCAACCCGTTTTAACACCAAACAGTGATATAGTAGGCCTATAATGGTAACCATTGTGACTGCTTGTACGGTAAAGGTTTTTAACAGAGCGTTTTGGTTCTATAAGATTAAAGAGCATTTAAGTTCTATAATTTAGCTCTTAGAACGCTTACAGGACCATACAAAAGAATCTTTAAAGTGTTGCACTGTAATAGATATGAAAAAAGCGATTATGGTACTTAGTACTATAGACGACCTTACTGACACTTTTAAGTATCTATTTTGCACTAATAATGCGTCAAAATACCTTTTACAGTACTAGTATTATATCAGTATCGAAAACACTATAACCGGATCAATCTGCACTATAAAAGTACCTTGCACAACAATTACGTAACCCTTTAGCTTCTTAAAAGCTCCCTCAACATCGCTGTGGCGCTAGTTCTGTAAAAGTCATGAAAACTCTTCTATAGTACTAAATAGTACCATAGCGACTCCTGGTGCAGTTGCTAAATAACGTAAATTCCAAATAGCTTTATAAGTGATTTTGTGCTACTGCTACGAGACTAAAGCGTGACATAAAAGCACTGAAATTAATAATTAATGGACTAATTCGTTTTCGGTGAAATAATGGCTGTTGTTTTCTGCCATGATAGCACATTAGCGTCACGGCTGGAGCCAACGTGTACTATAGCAGCCATAGTTGAGACAAGTCCTTATTTCATTAATTAAAATTTAATTAAAACACGAAAATTATGAGGGCGCATTGTCAAATTTGAGATCAGCATAATTATTGTATCGATACAATTATTTTCGCAAGTGCAAGTTATGGCAGAGTTACGATCCATGAATGTTTTGAAGTATGTCCTTTTTATTATTACATGTTATGCAACAATTACCGATATATTTTGTTTTCTTGGGGAACATTCACGACGACACGACCACAACACTAACAAAATGTGTGATAAAAAAGATCACTGGAATCGTTTACGGTGCAAAATAGCACTATAAACATGTTTTGGTTACTTTTATAGTGCAAAGTGACATAAACGATGCAGAAGCACTATTTTAGTACTAAAAAGCGTTTCTCGACACTTTTACTTTTCAACTATAGAGCTGATTTATCACCGTGAGAGCCTGTATGTAATGTTTATAGAATAAATCAGTGATAAAACTAGGGCCTGTTAGGGTTTCTGTAAACGTTTACAACACCACTATAGTACTAATCATGAACACTAATTAGCACGCTCCAAAACGTTCTCAGGACTTTTATAGTATCAAATTTTGTTACTTGGGTAGTTCGACAAAAGCGCATGCCCCTAGCGCACGCTAATCGGTCTATTGTATGTCGACTGACGACTGACCGAGGCGCACCGGTGTAGACGATAAGCTGCATGCGTCTTATGGCAATCAATATTGCATGCGCTTGACGCAAGAGGAATTGAAAGTTGAAAGCGCAAGATGAACATGAAAGCGCACTGGTGTAGATATACCAATAGGGAGATTAGGTCTAGCATCTTATCTGATTAATTAGGACTTCTTCAAAACTGACAAAGCTGCGTAATATAGAAGCTTGTAGTTGTTTAAAAGAGCTCCCTTACCCCAAAAAAAGTTAAACAACTCTCAATTCCAAAAGTTTGATAATACGGGCGAAATATAAATAACCCGGAAAAAGCCCACTTCCGAGTGCCGTAGTGAGGTAAATAAACACGCCATCGAAGAGTTTTGTTGGATCTTGGGGTTCGTAAGGTGCACCTGTGAACAAACACGGTAGGCCACGGAACTTGACAACGGGGACGAAACTTCGGAAGCGTGTAAACGGGTCGGAAGTGATCGTGGGTTTTCGTGAAGATTTTGTAAACATGGGTACGTGTAGCACCCGTTTTATCGATGTTTAAGATTTTGGCGGTAATGAAATGTCTGCTTTTTGTCGTAATGTTTTTTTTTTAAACTCGTAGTGGGATTGATACTCATACGATTTGCTAGGTTAAGCTGCGTTTACCGTGGTCAGTCCATGGATCGGTGAACGCTCGTTATACAGGTTGGGTCAAATATCGTGGATCAAACGAAACAGGGCGATAGTTGGGGTTATTTGCAATACAAAATATCTTTGTGACACAGCCCTAACTTGATCTCCTTAAAAGTTATGACAATTTGAGTGTTTTTTTAAGAAAATACCAAAATTTGTAATGAACACGTAATTAGAATAAAATGGTTACCTATTTCAAAAAAATAAATGGTGTTTAGTTGCTTGAAAGTGCTTCTATGACAGTGGGTACCATGATTTATGAGTATTGGTACTTTTTTCAATATTTGTAAGTCTCACGAAAAAATATTTGTAAAGAACCTTAGTGTAAAAAAAAATGTGTTACCATAAAATGCTGCAAATAAACCCAGCTATCGCCCTGTTTCGTTTGATCCATGATTTTTGACCCACCCTGTATACCTGTAGAGAGCACGTCGGTCCCGGGTATCATACGAATACCTATGACAGTCGTTACGGGTAGTCAGAAGCCCGAAAGTCTGACCACATTAGTATATCGACATTGCCCAGTAACTGGATTGCAAAGGTCTGATGGCAATCGCTTCATGTGAAATTCTAGTGTTTAGCCGCATCTGGGGTTCTATTCCCTAAGCACGAAGTCCGTGGTTTCGGCCTTAGTTACGAGCGTTTCCTACTCCCTATCACCTACGGACATACGATTATTTCGGGGCCCGAACTAAGAATGACAACACGATTTGACAGTTGTCCCTACTACCGATGTGTTTTTGCTCGTCCGAAAAGTTGAACTTGACATTTGTTTTGTTCACTTCTACGTTTCGGGCTACTTTCGGACGGGTGACTAACTTCGTTGACGGACTTAGGGAGTAGGCCCCCTGGTTAGATTGGAAGTTGACCCCAACATAGCTGCGAAAAGGCTAGGCAGAACAGTGAGATTGATGGTCGTACAGAATTCTACGGGAATGCAATTGATATAATATCACGAAAGAAGGAGGTATACCTAGAAATACTGATACTCTGTAACAGGTTGTTCAGGATATAGATTAGCAATGGACGATTCCGAGTTTCAACTATCTGAACAATCGCAGCCGTCTAAATGATCAAATTATCGTCGTATCAACAATTGACCCGTTCTCCGACAAAACAATCGAGATGTTTTTCGTATTTCGATTGTTGAAAGCTCTCGCTTACTGCACTGTAACGCGCCGAGTCGTCGATGATTCTCGATTGTCCTCGACGACTGATGACTATTAATTGACTCGATGAATCCGAGTTCCGATGCGCTCGACTGGATCGACTCGAGTCCGAGAGAATACTATCAAGAATTATCGAGATGTTTGAACAATCGAAACAATAGACTTTAAAATCTCCCCATCACACATTAGGCCCGGACTCCACCAAAGCGGAGATGTACGGTGATGTCCGAAGCGGAGACGAAAAGAGATGTTTTTCAGCTAGGGTGTATCCACCGAAACTGTGCGGAGATGCGTACTGGCTAAACTGTAGCGGAGATGTGTGCTGGCTAGGGTGGAGATGTGCGCTGAGTAGAGCGGAATTGAGCTGCGTGCGTCGAGCGTTGGATGTGAACGCACAGTTTACTGCTATCTGACACGAAACCGCTCACTGCACGCCGCGAACATCTCGTTTCCGCTGCGCGCCGTCGTCAGCTTGCGAGGCAAAGCTCACATCTCCGCCTTGTACCGCGGCTCAGCTCAATCTCAGCGAGCCACAGCTTACATCTCCGCTTCCATCGCGCCATACAAATATGATACATCTCCGCTCAGTGGTATCCACTTAAGCTGAGTGGAGACGAGACGTGTGAATAACGAAATTCTATTGGTTTTTTAAAACACATCTACGCTCCGCTCGTCTCGTCTCCGCTTTGGTGGAGTCCGCGCCTTACTACTGTACATAGTTATGACCGCCAACGCACACAAGCGAAACAAAACTGTAAAAAAAAAGAATATACTTTCAGATTCCAAACTTTCATGTCAAAGTAAAATTCCTCAGCAGTCAATAACATCCCCGACGCGTTTGAAGTACAAATCACTTCGTGAAAGCTGAGGGTGTGACGTAACACACATACCTATAATTTCGCATACCTACTTATAAGAAATAGCAAATCCGTTTACGTAAACAGCCTCGAAAACTGGAAAGTTTTGGAACTCAAACACGCGTAGAATATGCGAAGAAGCGCCGAAGTTTTCACAGAGACGAACTCTTTGAGTTGTTTCAGATATATTGCGTACATACGCTTGTGAAGTTCGGATATACTGCGATTATCCTCGCGACGTGTTAGGAGAATACAGGTTGTTTATATTTTGTTATACGAAGATACTAATTTTAAAAAGAAAGTAGTGAAATTACGCGACATCTTACGTAGGCGGTTTAAAGCAACGCGAATTGCGAAGCGATGCGATGCGGTGCGAAGCGGCGGCTTTGTCCTACGAGCTCGCGGACCGCTCGCCGCGCGCCGCCGTCATTTAGTAGCACTGTACGGCACCGCATCCAGTTCGCGTGAAAATATCAAGCCAACTAACAGCGTTCGCTTCGCGCCGCGCCGCGCCGCACCGCACTCCACGTGCGTTTGGTCACGTAGGCCACTTTAATAGGTATCGACTGTTTATTGTTTTCGCGTCGCGCCGCGCCACTTCGCGTCCCTCGTAGATCGCTCACGTAGGATGACGCGTTACTCATATTCTATGTTTAATTTAGATTTGTATGTCACTAGTGCTGGGAGAACCGCCAAAACTATTTTAAAACCTATTTATTTAGCAATTTTCAATTGAGAATGCGACCTTTAACCTTACTCTGCTAGCACACAGACGCGAAAACGGACCAAAAGCAGACCGAAAGTTGACCGGAAGCGGACCGAAAGCGAACCGAAAGTGAAACGAAAGCAGACTGAAAGCGGACCGGAAGCGGACCGAAAGCGAACCGAAAGTGAAAAGAAAGCAGACCGAAAGTGGGCGGAAGCGAACCGAAAGTGAAAAGAAAGCAGACCGAAAGTGGACCGGAAGCGAACCGAAAGCGAACCGAAAGTGAAAAGAAAGCAGACCGAAAGCGGTCCGAAAGCGAACCAGAAGTGGACCTAAAGCGGACGGAAAGCGACCCAAAAGTGGTGTTTCGTCCCGAAACAATAATAATAAATATAAAATGATTAGATTTTTTCATCACACGACACTTTATATTTTTGAGTATGTGTATTAATAATTGGTGTGGTTTGATTGACCGCTGCTGTCTGAACGGAAGCTTGCTGAGCAATCCGATTGGCTAGTGGACAAATTCGGCAGCCAATCACGGCACCGTGACGTCGACGCGCACTAGCACTCCAAGCGGCGATTCCGCGAACTCTCTCTCTCGAATCCTTGCCCACACGTCGAAACCGCGCTCCGCGCTTTCAAAGTCAAAAATAATGCTTTTGTTGTGTTGAGACCCGCTTCCTATCTCCGCAACTCACATTTTCTACCGTACGGAAGATTAGCGCCTATGGAACTGTTCGTGTAAGGTACCCTGCTGGATTTAGCCTCATTCGAATCGACCAAACCGCCGAGCCCAAGGAGCACGAGGCAGTGGAAGAGAAGATCCCGGTGAGTTTATTCAAATCCACACCTTTCTTTTACACAAGTGGATCTAAAGCGGACCGTAGTGTTCGTACATCATAGAAAATCAAGATAGACAGTTTTGCAATTCGTTAATGTTTGGTTTCGGTTCGCTTCCGTTCCGCATTCGCGTCAGTAAGCTAGCGGTGTTAGACGACAAACAAATCTTTGATCAGCAATTAGTACTGTTGACCGAAGCGAAAAATACAGTAAACATTATAAATACACATTCATTTAGAATTTAGTTAATTAGAATCAGTTTTATGCGACCATCAAATGAGCTCTATGCAAGGAGAGGTCGCATTAACTGAGCAAATAGCATAGCACTAATCTGCACACAGCTTTGCATACATTTCTGCGACAGACGTGCAAGAAGCAACCTAAGCAGTATGAACATTTAATGTAAAACTAAATACAGTCAATACTGAATAATGTATTCTTAATTAGATACATACAGGGTGTAAAAAGACCCATCACATAGCCGAAATCTACGCACTCTGTACATCAAACTGAATTATATTGACCAAAAATAATTGCTGGGAAACGACTTTTATTTTTTGGCATGAAAAAAAAACGCTTTTTTTTGTAGCGATCAAATTATGGTTGTGGCGATGCCGCGCGTTTGCATGCGTGCAGCGGCCACACAGCCGAGCCAAGGCGGTCGTGTGCGTTTGATATTCATTGCGTTTTTGTAACTTCAAATGCGTAATTTGTTAGGAAAAATTTTAATTTTTGATAATGTTTGTATGGAAGAAAGTTTAGTATTATGACTTGGAAATCGTTTTTGGAAAAAACTAAAAAAATAAAAGTGTACTTTGACCTTCAATATCTCCAAAACCAATGATTTCCCAGGTATGGTTTGTTCGAAAAAAATGATCCCAATGATGGGTAGAATACGTGGTTTTCGTTATCGTTAAGAGTCTTTTTACACCCGATATAGACGCCTTTACACGACATAGTGCACACAACGCACCGCGCTACAGTCGCGTAAACGCAACGTAATACAACGGGCTGGCATTGACTCTACCATGGTATAACAATACAAGATCAGTAGTGTCATTCTGTAAGAAACCCACCTCAATATCGACGGTTAGCTCGATGTCCATATTGTCACAGTATGGATAATAGAAGCAAATAATGAGAAATAACACACAGATAATAAACAGTATAATCAATAACGCGTAGTATTGTTAACCAGGCTGTGTCACGACAAGTGTCTAACTGACAGTTGCGATCGAGGTGAGATTCTTACAGAATTGCACTGCTGGTTTGTGGTGGCAATTCCGAATATGCCGTAAATTCGTTTAAACGAATTTGCTGCAGAATGTGTCGTGAATTGTCGGGCTCTCATACAACGTTTGTTGTATGGGAGCCCCCTAAAATACTTATTTTATTCTGTTTTTTAGTATTTGTTGTTACAGCGGCAACAGAAATACATCATCTGCGAACATTTCAACTGTCTAACTATCACGGTTTATGAGATACAGCCTGGTGACAGACGGACAGACGGACGGACAGCGGAGTCTTGCTAATAGGGTCCCGTTTCACCCTTTGGGTCCGGAACCCTAAAATTTCGATGCCACGCATAAATGAATGTATGTAAGGCGACACAGCTAGCGGGCACGACTAGTGCGATGTCGCTCTTTGCAATCAGTTAAGTCGGAGCTCTAAAATTACTCAGAAGCAGAACCAAAACTTTTTTTTGTCTTGATTTTTATAGTTCTTAAAATACAGCTTGATTAGAATGACAGATGTCAGCAAAAGTGACGACATAACTTTGTAGTTACGTCGAACGGTTGATTTATAAGTATAATGGCACACGAAGAATCATTCATAACTAGCATGATAACATTTTTTTTAAATACAGTGCTTCCTATATAATTCAAAATATTATATAAAATCAGCTTGAAAACTAAAATAACTCTTGCTGATTCATAGTCATGAAATATAAATCTTAGTAGCTACGACGTTCTTCAAAAGTTATGTCATATTGCAAAAATGTTAAAGATGGGACACATCGATAAATTTATGTAAATCGGTGGAATAATAAAAAAAAAATAGCGTTTGCGTTTTTAAAATTTTATGCGATGATAATAAATAATTATACCTACCTACTTCGTACAATATTAAAAAGGTCTTTAAAACTTTTAAATGTATTTTGTAGACATAAACTATTGCGGCTATGATTATTTGTCATGGGTGTCAAATCCAAAGTTTTCGGGTATGCTGATGCTGAAGATGAGGTCAAAACTCAAATTCAAAACGGCGGCCATAAAAATTTGCAAATTAGTCGTCATGGGTGTCAATTTCGCGGTTTTCTGGTGTGCTGATGTTGAAAATAAGGTCAAAATCCAAATCCAAGATGGCGGCTACGAAAATATACAAATTATACGTATTACATTTATTTTTAATTATTTATATCGGTTTGATCAGTCCTTTCCCAGCACTAGTCATACTAGTTTGGCAGCTGTCATTCTAATCAAGCTATATTTTAAGAACTATAATAATACCTACCCATTTAGGGTTAATCTGTGTCCCCAGTAGATTAAGACAGAAATTACATGAAATTATTTACAGTCCGTATATCATCCATTAATAAAAGACACTGTCTCATAATAAATAATGATACACGTTGCAGTTTCTCGTAACAATTAATCGGCAGATATTTTCGAGGCTGTCTGTGTGATCGATAACGAGTATTTTTCCTCGTATCCACTATCATGATTAATGGCTTTTCTTCGAAATTGATACTCTTATAACCAATATGATCGGAAAATAAACTTATCTCCGGTGTATTGTGTTCAGTATACGTTACCAGCCTTCGTGGGTCTCAAGTAACAAATTGTTAAGACATAAAAAGGACGCG
Source organism: Amphipyra tragopoginis (assembly GCA_905220435.1). Classification (NCBI taxonomy): domain Eukaryota; kingdom Metazoa; phylum Arthropoda; class Insecta; order Lepidoptera; family Noctuidae; genus Amphipyra; species Amphipyra tragopoginis. The sequence continues at coordinate 4,199,713 of HG991997.1, read as the reverse complement.
AAGTGAAGGGACGTGGTATTACGTTCGTGTAAACTCGAATTTCTAATAACATTCATCAATAAACTGAACTACGCAGTCTGTAGTAATGTTGTTAGTTAATATTGTTGGATATTTTTATGGTGTGCGAAGTAAAACCCCGTAAAATCTTCAAAATTGTCTTTTATTTTTATAAGCGAACGTTACAATCAAAATCAACACACGCAACCGCCATCTTCCTCCAATTATATTTATCCCTTTCTTCCATAACTCTCTCCCTCATTCACACTTACGTTCCGTTCCTACAATATTAATTTTCTTTTAATATTATACAATTTATGATTGATGATGATATGATTCGGAGTAACAGATATACAGCATTAGTGATGACTACTGATGAGTCACTTTACATTCGAAAACCATGAACTCAGTTCATCATTCTGTACAATTTTGACTATGGGAATAACTCTGAATTCGTGAAAAAAAAACTGCTTTTCCATACATTTTGTTAAGCTACATTGCGTAGAATAGAATAGAATAGAATATACTTTATTGTACACCAAAATTGTAACATAGCTCTTATACAAAATAATTTAGTGAAGGGTACAATGGCGGTCTTATCGCTGATAGCGATATCTACCAGACAACCTTTGGATGGACAGGAAAACAATGAATAAGATAGGGGGGATAGTCCGTGGTGTACTGCTGGAAAATATATGCACTATATACTACACACAATACATAGACATAATACTTACATATAAAAATTATATATATGTATATATATTATATATATTGTTTATATGTATAAATATGTTATATAGTTATGCGATAAGGAAAAACAAAGTAGGTTGATGATGAGGTATTGATATCATGAAGAAATAGAAATGTGTTGAGAGTAGAAATGATCTTTGACTAATTTTTTAAAAGAATCCAGTGACTGAGCTTGTCTTACTGGCATCGGCAGCGCATTCCACAAACGTATAGCCTGGACTGTGAACGATTTGTCATAGAATTTGGTAGCATGCGAGGGCATTGAAAGTCTCAAATCTTCCGATGATCTTAAGTCTCTAGTATGAGTGTCATGAAGGAACTTAAAACGTTCTTTGAGATAAAAGGGGGTTGCAGGATTGAACAGAATACTGTAAAGCAATGATAAGATACGAGCATTCCGGCGAAGGCGGATTGGCAGCCAGTTGAGCTTAATGCGAAATTCTGAAACATGATCATATTTGCGTAAACCAAATATGAATCTGATGCAAAAGTTTTGGAGTCGCTCAAGCTTATCTAGCTGCACTTCAGTAAGATCAGGATAGCTGCGTAGTTGCGCTTGCCAAAACAAAACCCATAATTATGTGGATTTTATCAACTTTACACGAAGCAGACTGTTTTATCTGATAATTAGTAAGTTTATAAGAGAAATTTAAAATTTCAAAACGCTAGCAAAACATCTTGATTAATACTGTGATAATTTATGTTTTATTAATTTTAGTGTTAGTTCATTACCTCAAAATATACTTTTTTTGTATTTTTCGTGTACACGGCAGATTTTTTACGCCGTGCACATATGGGTTTTGGCAAGCACACCGACGCGACGATTGATTTTTTGGATGGGAAAGCTGTTTTTTTTTCACGAATTCCTAGTTTGTCCCGTAGTAAAAGTTGTACAAAATGATGAGCAGAGTTCATGGTTTTCGGATTTAAAGTGAACCAATAATTTTGTTTAATTTTTATTTGCCCTAAAAATATTTCACATTATTCTCATTTCATATAATGTTCCGATTTAAAAATAAACATTTGCTATAGTGATTATCCTTTCTTTTGATAGAGTTTTTATGAAAACGATATTAACATTCACGACGTAAAATTGTAGACTGTTTATTTTTTTTGAAAATCCTCAATAGCAATATTGATAACCCTGAGTTATTGTCAAAATTTTATTTTAATGTGCTAAGTAAAGCATTTCGTTTTAATCCACCCATACGTGTACCTCATACATCTTCGAATTATAGGCAGAACAGCTATATTGTGCGCGCAAGTAGAGATTTCAATGCTATATGCAAGGAATATGATTTTGATCCATTCACAATTAGCGTGAATTCAGCACAGAAGGTGCTTAAGCCTCAAATTTTTCAAGTAGCGGTAGGTTAGGTATATTATTTGTTTTTGTTATTTTCTCTATTATTTCAGTCATATAATAATTTGCAAACCAAGTGTTTGTATTGCTTCTTATTGTAATTAAGGCGATGTGTTTTTAGTTTTTGTGCTCACACCACAAATTTTATTATAAGTCTATACGTGAGGATTTGTAGTTGGCTTTCTGGTGACTATGGTTTCTTTTTTGTCTGTTTTCATAAGCTGTAAGTCCTCCATGTACTAAAATAAATAAAAATTAACGTAAAATTTATTAACACTCTGTATATTGCCAGTTAATAAGTATCATTACTTTGAGCATAACATACCGTCTTTAATCTGATCCCCTATCTAAATACGAATGGTGTGTTCGCTGTTTATTTCCAAAGATTAGGTATTTACTAATTTTATGTTTATTTTCAACACGCTTTTACCAACTTTACAGCGTAACATTATGGAGTTGAATTGCGCAAATTCACTTTTGCAACCGACTTTCCCAATTGACAAGTTAAAATTAATCTTATCACTACATAGTATAAAACAAAGTTGCTTCTCGCTGTCTGTCCCTATGTATGCTTAGATCTTTAAAAGTATACAACGGATTTTGATGCGGTTTTTTTTAATAGATAGAGTGATTCAAGAGGAAGGTTTATACAGGGTGTAAAAAGACCCATCACATAGCCGAAATCTACACACTCTGTACATCAAACTAAACTACATTGACCAAAAATAATTGCTGGGAAACGACTTTTATTTTTTGGCATAAAAAAAAACGCTTTTTTTTGTAGCGCGCAATGTGTGGTTGTGGTGATGCCGCGCGTTTGCATGCGTGTAGCGGCCACATAGCTGAGCCAAGGCGGTCGTGTGCGCTTGATATTCGTTCCGTTTTTGTAACTTCAAATGCGTAATTTGCGAGGAAAAATTGAAAATTATGATAAAGTTGTTTGGAAGAAAGCTTAGTATTATCACTTAGAATACGTTTTTGGAAAAAAACAAAAAAAAAATGTATACTTTGACCTTCAATATCTCCAAAACCAATGGTTTCCCAGGTATGGTCTGGTAGAAAAAAATGATCCCAATGATGGGTAGAATATGTGGTTTTCGTTATCGTTAAGGGTCTTTTTACACCCGATATGTATAATACATTGCACCCGTGCGAAGCCGGGGCGGGTCGCTAGTAAATTATAAATGCGAAAGTAACTCTGTCTGTCTGTGACGCTTTCACGCCTAAACCGTTAAACCGATTTTGATGAAATTTGGTACAGAGATAGTATGGAACTTGGAGAAGGACATAGGCTACTTTTATCCTGAAAAACGCGGAATATGCGACAAACGACATCCACGTAGGCGAAGACACGGGCGACCTCTTGTATTTTATAAATTATACCATATCAATCATACAGGGTGTTAACGAATCCGTGTAACGGCCTGCACACATCTCCACGTCACGACGCCGTCAACGTGGAACGGTGCGGTGACGTGTCACGGTGCGTTGACGTAACGTGCAAATTTACGTTACCGTATAGTAAAAATGCACGTCTGGATCATTATTAGATTTATCTTGGACCATGTAGATCCTGAATCTTAATAAGAGAAACAGTAAGGTATGGTTTTAAAGCATCGGAACACATAGACGGCGACTAACTGCGTTAGGTAGCGTGGGCGGAGCGCACATACGTGTGCGCTTGCGGCTAAAGGCGGAACGCGTTACGTTACGGTAACGTAAATTTGCACGTTACGTCAACGCACCGTGCCACGTTACCGCACCATTCCACGTTGACGACGTCGTGACGTGGAGATGTGGACTCCGCTTCGGACATCTCCGCTTTGGTGGAGTCTGGGCCAAATAGTCATTATTAAGGCTTTTTATTTAGCATTTAATATTTTAAGAGTAGAGAGCTCCTTGTCACAGTAGACATATAAGCTAAAGAAGTACCTCAACTTACTGTAATCTCATGAATTGAAACACTCACACAGACACGCTCTGTATACTGAGTAGTTTTTTGTTTTTGTATGGAACTGTATCCCGAAAATACCTTATTCGTCTTGTTGCAGTGTGTGTCTGTGTGAGTGTGTCAAATCGGACGATTGTAGGTAGTTGAAATAAAGCTTTAGCTTATAAGTATACAGTGGTGGACATATAATTAGAAACACCAAGTGTGACTTTAATGTTTACCACAAATTAACTTGATAATTAATGTTATACGTATCATAGAGGCCTTATACCTATTTATCTATAATGTATCCACATCATGAAGTATTATTATGTCAGTTTTGAAAATATCATACAACCGTTTATGTAAAAATTGGTATACTTTATAAAATAAAATGAACCAGCACAGCGTACTAAGGTGGACAACTAATTAGAAACAAAAAAAAACATTAGCATAAATATGAACAGAGGTAACGAAACAATAAATAATAGAGTTAAATGGTACAAACGTTTTATAATAAACAATTAATGTTTGGTTGGGAAGCCTCTGCTGTCGATTACAGCTCTACAACGACATGGCATTGATTCTATCAATGTTTCATACATTTCCAGGGAATATTTCTCCAAGATTCTACAAATGCGTCTTAAAGTTGTTGTAGTATGATACTACTAGTAGTACAATGTTAGTGATATGTTTATTGGACAATAGTCTCTTAGAAATGCTTTATCGCTATTTGGATTATTGTAGTGTCAGTGTTACAGTGGTCTGCAAATAGTCCGGATTTAAATCAAATCTAAATTTGTGGTACATTGTAAAGAAAACATTGTCCAATAAACATATCACTAACATCGTACTACTAGTAGTATCATACTACAACAACTTTAAGACGCATTTGTAGAAGCTTGGAGAAATATTCCCTGGAAATGTATGAAACATTGATAGAATCAATGCCATGTCGTTGTAGAGCTGTAATCGACAGCAGAGGCTTCCCAACCAAACATTAATTGTTTATTATAAAACGTTTGTATCATTTAACTCTATTATTTATTGTTTCGTTACCTCTGTTCATATTTATGCTAATGTTTTTTTTCTGTTTCTAATTAGTTGTCCACCTTAGTACGTTGTGTTGCTTCTTTTTATTGTATAAAGTATACCAATTATTACATAAACGGTTGTATGATATTTCCAAAACTGACATAATAATACTTCATGATGTGGATACATTATAGATAAATAGGTATAAGGCCACTACGATACGTATAACGTTAATTATCAAGTTAATTTGTGGTAAACATTAAAGTCACACTTGGTGTTTCTAATTATATGTCCACCACTGTATGTCTACTGCGTCCTTGTGAAAGAGTTCGAGACGGAAGTACTACCTTCATAACTATTTCTGCCACTAAGCAGCACTGCTGTGTTTCAGTTTGAAGTAGCGATGCCCGATATGTCGCTTTGTATCGATATTTCGTATCGTAATGTATCGCAACTAATTGTATCGATACACGATATATATCGTATGCCTTTGTATCGATACTGTAAATATCGTATTGGATTAAAGAAAAAAATAAACATCTTATCTCAAATGCAGGTTTGCTTTTTTATTATTTACAAAAAAAACAACAGTTACAAGTAATAGTAAAAAAAGAAAAAATGTAAGCAGACACACAATTTTTTAAAAAGTAATATTTACATTATCTTACCTATCCGCGTTGTATTACAAAAGTTAAAGCCGCACCTAAAAGTGTGGCGGCATTACAATAGAAGAATAAGTTTTTTACATTTGTAATCTTTGTTACTGTTACCTAGCTTAATATTTTATAAGCCAAATATCACTCTAAGTAGGTACTCAATATAATACGATATTTTTGATGCGATATTCCGACGAAGCGATACGATACAGCCAAATATCGAATTGACGTGTATATAAGGTTACCATTTAGAAATTTGAAAAGTCCTGACAAAAAGCCTGTCATTTCAATAAAAGTCCGGACATTTTATTCACAAAATGCAAACTTATGAAGATTTATTGTTTGATCTCGTTACGTTGATTGTTATAGAAGATTTATATCTTGTTTTTAGATGAATGAGAAGTTAATAAAGATTAAGTTTGATAATAATTACACATGTAAGTTTTATTACTCGTATTCCATCTAAGCCAAAAAATCCGGACAAATTAAAGAGCCGGACAAAGTCCGGACAAAAGTCTAGAAGTCCGGACATGTCCGGACAAATCCGGACGTATGGTAACCCTACGTGTATCGATACAAAATATCTATATATTGCATTCCGTTGTATCGATACACATTACATCGATACGTGTCATGCATCGCTAGTTTGAAGGGTACGGTGAAATTACAGGCACACACGAGACTTTTCAACTTGTCTCCAAGGTTTGCAACGCATCAGTAATCCTCTTGGTGTTGTAGGTGTCCATACACCGTGGGACCGAGGTACCCGAAAGATTTTAACCACGCCTTTCAGATGGTGTTATGAGTGAAATGTTATAGTCCAACTCAGTTTTTTTTTTGTGGACATTATGTTTCAATTAACTTTAGTAGGTACTTCCTTGTAAACAATACCTTAGGTTGAACTGGCAACATTTATAAATTATCGTGTGAGTGGATAAGAAACTTTTTACTTCACAACCCTCCCCGAAAAGTAAGACATACGGCGAGGGGTATGGTATGACAAAAGTCGCAACGCCGCGTTCATAGGACTTGCTATCATAGATTTTTCGAGTTGTGAATTTCCGTAAATAATGAATATTTCAAAAATTAAGCTTTATTCTACTGTTAGAATACGCAGGGTACAAAAATGAGACTTGTGGTGAGGTTGAGTATGGTACGCCTGTATTTTAAAAAATCGGTTCCTTTCATACAAAAACTGTTCCAAATATTAATATATAGTGGGTACATACAATACTCAACCTCACCACGAGTCTCATTTTTGTACCCTGCGTATTCTAACAGTGGTGACCCCGACGTGATGTGTTTTATATATGTGAGGAATATTCCGCTACACTACAAACTATATCATAGCTTTTCGTCTCCAATTAGGCGTCGGAATCGAAGCTTAAAATCTTTCGGGTAGGAGTGAGGCGTATTTATCGTAACAGCTATTTAAAACAGGTATCTTATGATAACAGACTGTAACTGTGACAAACAAACTGAAAAAGCTGTTCCTGTTCCACGAGCCAACAAAATCTCTTATGTGACTGTCACAAGCTTTTCTCTATTCATGCTTACGACAATTACTAAGGTAATTATTTAGGTTAGAATAAGATAAAACATGTTACTGTTACTCTGTGACACCCTGTTACAGCCGTCACAAGCTCTTTCCTTTTTAACCGACTTCAAAAAGGAGGAGGTTCTCAATTCGGTAGTTTTTTTTTTTTTTTTTTTTTTTTTTATGTTTGTTACCTCATATCTCCGTCATTTATGAACCCATTTGAAAAATTCTTTTTTTGTTCGAAAGGGTATACTTCCCGATTGGTCCCATTTAAATTTTGTTATGATCAGACCATGAACTTCAGAGATATGGAACGGAACTCCTCATCGGATCAAAGCAACATTCTCAAATTACTAATATTGCTTTGTTTATATTTGTTGTTGGGAACTGACTACTGGAAAAGAGGAGGGGGTGCGTCCCCCCCTCCCCCCTTTGGAATGTTTTCATTATATCGTGTAAGGTATCATTTGAAATGACTTTTTATGCCCGACTACGTCAAAGCCAAAAAGAAGGGTTATGAAGGAGGGGGTTAAAATTATGACACTAAAACGTATTTAATAAAAAATAAACTTTAAAAAAAGTAAAAACCGACTTCAAAGAAATACTAAAAGGAGTAAAATATTTACCACAATATAAAATTAACAGTTTCAGAAGTCGGTGCAAATCTACACTGAAGCAAATAGAAGCCACCGACTTCTGAAACTGTTAATTTTATATTCTGGTAATTATTTTACTCCTTTTAGTATTTCTTTGAAGTCGGTTTTTACTTTTTTTAAAGTTTATTTTTTTCTCGCATATGTTTAACACCTTAGTTAGAAAGAGAAGTCCTACTGTAACAGAAAACAGGTTAAACGTTGCTATCTGTGGTAACAGATAACACACAATAGTGTGTTCCCACATAGTATGAAATAACAGACTGTTATTTCGTAACAGGTTTTTGGAACTGCTATTTACGTGTAACAGGAACAGGCGTAACAGATACGTGGTTTTACCTGTTACAACCCACTCCTACTTTCGGGTACCTCGGGCCCACGATGTATAGATAGGTGGCAGTAACTACTTGCCAACCCATTACATTAAAAAAAAACCTATTTAATACGTTCTTAATACCTCTTCTAATGCATATGTCCACATTCTCATATTTTCGCGGTAGACAGACACATTTTAATCTCCGCCGTTGTCGCGCGTCTGTAAACAACATTTGAACTCATAAAGGGACGCTCACACAAAAAGCCCCCTGTTTACTTTGCTAATTGAATTCATTGTAGCACAAATGATGTTTAAAGTGGCGCGTTTGTGCTCGTTTCAAAGAATTATCTTTTTAAGCTCAAGATTAGACAAAGGACTGTTTGATTGGATTAGAATATCGTTGGGATTTTTTTCTACGGGTACTGCGAGGGGCAAGACGGACGTTTTAATTTTTTTACGACCAGGAGTCTATATTTCGTAACATAATCAACCGATTACTGCCTCACTGTTGGGCACGGTCCTGGGGGTCTACTCCCTAAGTACGAAGTCTGTGGTTTCGGCCTTAGTTACGGGCGTTTCCTACTCCCTATCACCTACAGACATACGATTATTTCGGGGCACGAACTAAGGCTTAAAACGCACTAGCGGCCAGCCGCATGCGGCGTGCCGCTTGCGGCTGGCCGCATATCGATTTTTATATGAAACCGCATGATCTCAACGCACTGACTTGCGGCCAGCCGTCAACCGCTCCGGTTGTTCTGGGGCTGCGGCGAGCCGCGACGGTTGAATGATGCGGCGCGCCGCATACCCTACACGCACTCGGCGCGGGTAGCCGCAGTGTTTAAATTCGATTCCTTCTCACTTTTTCGAAGACATTTTCTACGATAGTATAAATAAATAACTGCAGCTAGTTCTTCGACGTCTATCTTGTGCAATATTTCTAGAAGCACTGACGTTTGCGGCGGACCGCAATAGAACCGAGTCGATACGGTTAGCCGGAATACGGCGTGCCGTTATGGCAGACCGTATATATTGCGTCCAGCCGCAAGCGGCACGCCACATGCGGCTGGCCACTAGTGCGTTTTAAAGCTAAGAATGAATGACAACACGATTTGACAGTTGTCCCTACTACCGATGTGTTTTTGCCCGTCCGAAAAGTTGAACTTGACACTTGTTTTGTTCACTCCTACGTTTCGGGCTACTTTCGGACGGGTGACTAACTTCGTTGACGGACTTAGGGAGTAGGCCCCTTGTTCTCAGAATAAAAACGGTTTAGGCCTTATAAGGATACCCCCCGGGGGTGTGGTTACCAAAAAGGATTTGTTAAAGACACCACTAATGAATAGTGTTGTTGCCATTCAGGGCTATGCAACGAGTATGTGTTAACTAACTCTCATATTATATTATTACTAATTGTGGCATCCCAACATTACGGTGGTGTCATTAATAAATCCTTTTTGGCAAGGCCACACCCCTAGTGGTATCATTTGGTAGTGTCAAACAATGAACGGCCTGGCCTACAGCTGCACATGCATTTGAAAATTGAGAAAATATTAAAAAAAGCAGAACGGTGTACCAAGTGCAAAGTACGAACGATTTAGCTATATTATTACAATGTCTAGTTTTAATTCCGCCAAATTAGTTCGTTAGCTTGGATGCAGTATGCAGCATCGCTGAAAACTGTCAAAATGTTTGGTTTTGTTTTTGTTGTCAAACGATTTGATAGTTTTTGTAAACGAAAACTGTCTGAATGAACGATTCAATTGCAATTGATAAAAGTTTCTCTTAGTAGAATTAGCCCCTAGGGCTTTCGCATGGGTGACACTGCTATTTGTCACCTGGAGCATTTAGGCTGGAAGGTCGTACCACCACGTATTCGTAGTCAGAACCTTGTCAATCAAAGGCAGAGTGTAACCTCGTGCAGGTAAGCCCTCGTTTACATTGTTAATTGAATTCATTGTAGCACAAATGATGTTTAAAATTTTGCATAAATTTTGTGCGCTCTTCACAAAGAATTGCTTTACGACAGAGGACAATAGATAAGAGTAATTCTGTGTGTTCTGCAAATAATGATGTTTGTATTCGTTCCTCAAGGTATTCCTTTTGTTCCCAATGTACGCGCATTAGAATTTCACTTCCCTATTAATGGTCTTTGGTTTTGAAGCCGATAGGTATGCGTCACACTCAAGCTGCTGTATCACTTCTTACTACACATGTTACAGATGTACTTGCTTTAGTAAAAGAAGAGGGCCATAAAAAAAATGACTCATGAGCTGAATTTCGACAAATCCACATTGGACAGACGCCGTTGCAACATTATGGAAGTTCGACATTACTCTATTTCGACAATTATGGAACTCCGACTAACTCCAAACTTCAAAACTCATTTATTCAAAATAGACTAGAATTACTTAGTTCTTTTTGAACGTCAACGCCCGGCCTTCACCGCTTGCTCGTGTTTATGCTGTGAAGAGGAAACGGCGCGACATACTCACCAGCAACCCAGTTCTGTCTGTCAGGTGAATAAATTAATTAAGTCTACACAAAAAAACATAATAGTAATCCGATTCGGAAGTCTTTAGATACTTGAAGTATGATAAAAACATCATCTGAATTGCTTATCACATTCGTAATTTCAGTAGCTTTCATTTTGACAGTACAACAATATATATTGCGTTGTACATAGTTGTGGAGAAGTCGGATTGTTATTACATACGTTGCTATCTTCTTCTCTCTCGTGTCAGCACGAGCTATACGAAAATAGCTCATGCTGTGGTGAAAAGATTAGCCAGTCAACAAGGTTGGTAGCGGGGCTGACTGCCCAGGGTGCGCCGGACGTACTGAAGTATCGTCACTCGTGGAGGCTATTTTCATGCACCCCACGTTGCTATAGAAATGGTAGACCTGTCAAAATTAAACCATAGCGATGACGAGTGTGGGCATTGATGTCATGCGTACGGTGTTTATTCGGACGCTGGATTCGCCGCGCACTCCGCCGCGTACTCCGTCGCGTACTCCGCTGCGTACTCCGCCGCGTATTCCGCCGCGTACTCCGCTGCGTACTCCGCCGCGTTTTCCACTGCGTATTTACTGTCATACATATATGTACAGTTCCGTGTGGTGCCAAAAGTAAAGAATAGCACCGCCCCATCTCTTCCTATGAGTGTCGTAAAAGGCGACTAAGGGATTCACTAGAGGATGGGCAGCAGCGTTCTGTGAGTACTTTAACAACCATACTGCGATCGCCAACCCGCCTGCCATGCGTGGTGATTATGGCAAACCCCCCCTTCTTGGGGGAGGCCTATGTCCAGTAGTGGACGTCTTTCGGCTGAATGATGATACATCTAAAGTGCAAACAAAATGCGCAGAAAAATGCGTCTCCATAAATTCTCTAATACATGTTCATAAATACCATGTTTGTATTGTCTGCTTTAGGTCCCGTGATACGCTCTGCGCTAAGCTCCGCGGGTTGTATTTTCTGTTCGATAAATAAAACTCGTGCCAAGGAAATCGCTGTTTTCATCTTCCCGTTTCAAAGACAAACAGACGTAAAAACTCCGATGTCCAATACTAAAAATAAACAAAACCAGTCAGTTCACTAAGTTTGCTAAGAAACACAATAACTGTGGAGTTCGGGGGCGATCGCCTGCTCGTATTGACCCACTTGTTTGGGAACAGCGTTGCAGCCGCTTGAACAATAAAATACAAACTTTTTTTATGTTAGATTGCTGTGTCCTATCTGAATTTCATTTAAGGAAAAGAATTCTTAAGAAATGTTTCATCGGATTTGGTTTGTATCTAAAACTTTTTAATGGAGATGTTGAGACTTGAACTTGTTGACGTGAATGTGGAGAAATTTGGCTAAAATTCATTAAGCGATACGAGCGTCATATTGTATTTTATAATGTGATTCTAAATGGTCGTACATGTACATGTGTATCAAGCGCACTCAAGCAAATGAGACCCTAATTTGGTATGATAAATCGATATTATAATATCGGTTGTGGTCGAAATTCGATCATTGTTTTACCTGTTCTAACGGCCACATACACACATATGTTATTTCCTATTTAACTTTTGAGTGATATAAGTTTCTTTACCCTCCTTTTATAATAAAAGGTACATCCAACTTCCAATGTAAGACAACTGTGCCGTATACCAACAAAAACACATACTGCACACCAAATCCTTAGCAATAGGGTGGTCCACAAGTGGAACAAACTTCCTGAAGATTTTGTAACTGCCACCTCTATAAATTCATTTAAAAACAGACTCGTCAGCTGGCTACGAACGAATGAACTCTCGTTAAAAAATTGTGAACAATAAAAGTGAACTTTCAACACATGATACCATAAAAAACGCATAGAACTGCTCAAAGTATTTCTCTGATACCATATTACCGTTTGTTCCATTACGCAACACAAACATTCAAAAGTACTCCTGTAAACGTCACATTGTTTAGCTGTAACCTTCAGGGCGTCCCTTTTTATCCCACTTAACTGTTTAAACCCGGGATCCTTGTAGAGAATAACAAGAGCGTATTCGATTATCTGGCTGAAGATGTCCCCGGCTCATTTGCAACGGTAATGGAGGCCCGCGGTATTAGGGAGAAATGTGCCCTGAATTACACGGGTGTTGACTGTTGTGTACGCGGGTGATATTACGGAGAAATAAAAGGCTTACACTTAACTTAAGTAAACTAGAACGTGTTATGTATATTTATGATTAGTTACAGTTTACTTGGGTTACCCTTGTTTCATCGAAAAAAAAATGCAAAATTTTCACTTCTCAAACAAGTTTCCGCATAATTTCATTTGCCAAATTACCTACTACTTCGCAAATTAACTCTTCACAAATAAATTGTAACGCAAACCTAATGTTTGGCAAGTGAACGTTTAAACAATAACTTGCTTACCAACTAGTACTTTTACCACTTTTAATGTAGTCAAATATTTCAGTTGGTATAACATATTTTAGGCAAAATAAAAAATATGTTTCTAGCACTCGCCGGCCGCTTCCGCGGCACGCTCGCTTCGCTCGCTCGGCTCGTGCGTTGTGTGGTTAACCTTTTTTTTTTTTTTTCGGGGTGTAAATCCCGTGGATGTCCTCCGCCCTGGGGTGGGCGGAGGGGTCTGTCAGACTCTTACTGAATAAAACCACCCCGGTGTTCCATCTCACACCTGCGCCGAGGGTCGCGGGAACTTACGACACTTCCGCAACCCCCGGCTGGTGCCGGCCCGCCGCAGCGGGCCTCCTCGGCTGTGTGGTTAACCTAACCTAACCTAGCTGTTTCGATTTAAAAAAGATATACGCGTGTTACGATAATTTGACTAAATGTTGTTGTTACTTGTCTAAAGATTGTTTGTTGTAATAAATCATTTGCTTAAAGACCAAATGCTTTAATGATATTATCCTTGATAATATTCTGCCGAGTAAAAATTTTACCAAATGAAAATGTGCGTACTAAAATCAGGTCAAAATGTTGCATTGGTATAAAAAAAGGTTGCTAAAATGCGTTTGGGTAATGAAAATTGGTCAAAATAATTTTGGCAAAACGGCAGGCTCCCGTGCATTTTTCGGGATTGCCCGACTAGTTTCGGACCCAAACGGAGTCCTTAAGCTCCTTAAGCTCATTAGAGCTGGATACGCGGCGAGGTCGCGAGTCGAACTGGCGCTGAACCAGTGTTACGTATAGTTTACTACCCTGCGATTTCATTCGCATCTTAGTGCTCATTCACACGAAGATGATTCGTTTTTTTGACGAATCGTCTTTTTTCACGATTAATTTTTTTTTTGACGGTGGCTGTACTTTTTAAATACCCGTGTTCACACGCATGACGAATCGTGAAAAATGTCGAAAGCGTCTTAAATCACGTATAGTCTTTTAAAAAAACACGTTCGTCATAAAACACGTCAGTCAGCTTTCAACAAAATTGAATAACAACAATCTTCCTTTCTCCTACTAAATTCGACTCGACCTTCAAAACTTGTTCTATCAGGCATTCAACCATCTTCTGGTCATACATATTCAAGGACACGACGGACATAGCAGTGTGCGGTAGTGGACCCAGCCTTAATACCCCTAAATGTATATTTGATGATGTCCTCGACAACCTTCAGAGTAGGGATAGCAAACATTTTAGAAGCGGAAAAATTTAAATATTTATTTAAAGTGATAATTCTAGAAAAGTGTTTTAAAGAAACTATGATAGTTCTTTGAAAGTATGTTCTTAACACTGCTTTCTCTACTCATGGCAGCTTAGCACAATCCAGTACTAGAAAAAGTCTTTTCCAAAGAATAATATTTGACTGTGCGAACATCGTACCCGGCGACTCTTTAATGCAGAAGACCAGGTGCTTGGCCAATTGGGTAATTTCGAAGGAATAATAATAATAGTATTCTTCAGACCCGCGACGGCGAAACCGGGGCCACACCTCTCTACACCTCTAGCCGCTCACACGTCTGTTGCCCCCTTCGCCTATGTACTGGCGGCTTTCAGGGGGCCCAGCTAGTGAGCTGGCGAGTCACCGTCTGCCAACGCATTTCAAATTTAAACTTGAAAGGCAGACGCCGTTTACTTCCGGCAATAGAGGTTAACCAATCCACTAAACACCCCCTCCCATAGACTAGATATTTTTTTTACCATAGTTTACAATAGTTTTGCACCCACTTGGGACGGTCCATGACTGTACTCCAATAGTGCAGCCGTGGATAGTCCCCGGTTGGTGCCCCACCCCATTTTAGATTAAAGTTCTCAAAGGGGCCTCTGTGCGTTGGACCTGTGTCCCCGTGTATGCCTTCCAAAAGACCGGACATCTTCCGCACGGAAGATGAGCCGTGATGTCCAAAGAGATAGTATTCTTTTATTTTTGTAGCTTTTATGATTGTTAACGAAATGTCAATGTCACAATTTAGACTGTCAGTTTCAGCTGTCAAAACTGCAGCTGTAGACGTACACTACGGCGGACGTATCTTGGCGAGTCTGAAGTTAGTTGTTTGGCTGCGCAATGAATCTTTTAGAAACGAAATTTTCTCCTGCGCAGCTAATCAGCTAACTTCAAACTCGCCAAGATACGTCGGCCGTATTGTACTCGCTGTTTTTCTAATTATAATCAGTTTGCATCTTTTAGTTGTTTTTTTTTTGCTCATAATCCTTCAGGTAGTTTGAAGTCAGAACCCTTTAGTCAGAATAAAGTTACCTACAGTTTCTAGCTAGATTGCCTTAGTTATTTTCTTGTTGACTCACATGGCTACCACAGTTTGGCCAGCCCTGTTCTCAAAGAATCCGCAGTCATTTAAGACGGTTTATATTCACGACACTTGTTTGTATCGGAGGGTGCAATGTGTTTTAAATTCTGGTAACATCTATATTTATATGTAGATTTGTTTAGATTAAGATGTCTGGACTATTGGGCGTTTTATTGCTGGTCTAAAATGGATTATTTAGGGGGGAAAGTTTTTTTGAAGGGTTCGGTAAGAAAACTGAAGATTCCTTGCGTTTTTCAATCTCTATTTTCTCGATTTTTCGACGGGCCATAGTTTTTCTTTAAAACCTTATTTTGTACCTAAATAATACTAATTGTAAATGTTTTGTATCTCAATAGTTTTTGATATAATTACTTTTAAATGCAGCGTCTAGCTAACGGGCCCTCAAAGGTTTTTTTAGTGTTATGCTTTTTACATCACGCTATAAGGTCTAAGATTTCGTACGTATTTGATCTCACAAATCCTGAATTGCAACTTTTCAAGTGCTATACTTACAATATATTCGTAAATTACAATCAAGATTAGGGCCTGCCAGGTAGACATACACCTTGGCTGGTCTACCTATGCACGGGCCACATTGCCGAGATTCAACGAATGTTCGCGAATTCGATTTATAAAAAAACATATCTTCTTTAAAAGGTTCTTTTGTGTCGATTAAGATAAAAATATCTTTGCCCTGTAAATTCTTAGTGAGCGATCGAGCGACCTTTGAGAAAGCAATGGGCAAGCAACTATAGACCTTAGGGTGGTAAACATTTTAGTAGAGATACAGTACAATTCACATACCCACATTTCGAAAGGTTTTGATAAATTAAGTCTTACAAACGCAAAATACCAAAAGCAACGCCACTAGATAGCGTCCTTAAAACATAAAACACTCCTCATTATTTAAGTATACCCTCAAACCTTCATGTTCATCTCAACAACGTGAGCGTATATCTGCATTCCGGTGAGACAGGCATTCTCACGTCGCCGTCGCGTCGCCTTCGCTTCACGTCGTGATAGCGGGCAGGCGTCATGCCCATTAGTTGTGACGAAGGAACAATGAGACACCTTGATGGACGCTACCAAATGCTTCCGAACTTGTCTTGGACTTTGAAGAAAGGTATTTATGATCATTTTGATTTTATAACTGCGAGCCTAGTGGCCATTCTAAAGTGGTAAAATGAAGATTGAAGGATTTTCAACGGCGTTTTCGGCTTACTAATATTATAAATGCGAAAGTCAATCTTTCTGTCTGTCTGTTATGGTATGTCTACCATGCGGTTTCATGTTCATCTTGCGCTTTCAACTTTCAAATTTCTTTTGCGTCAAGCGCATGTAAAATTGATTGCCATAAGACGCATACATCTTATCATCTACACCGGTGCGCCTCGGTCAGTCGTCAGTAGACATACAATAGACGGATTAGCGTGCGCTAGGGGCATGCGCTTTTGTCGAACTAGGATTAAGGCATGCGCTATGGCGCCTCACGCATGCTTCAGACGAAGACGCAAGATGAACATGAAAGCGCACTGGTGTAGATGTCTAATCTAACCTAACCTGCGGTGCACCGTACACGGTATCGTGTTGCGGCACGACGCCGCGTCGTCTCTCTTTACCGGCGCCGGCGCCGGCGCCGTGCCGTTACACATTGGCCGGTGCCGCACCGTAGACACGTGTCCACGGCCTAAGCCCTAAACCCCAAACCCTAAACTTATTTAAACTATCCTGATACAAAAGTGTGGCTGGAGTGAATCATTGTGCTGTTAGAGGTTATGTTAGGTAGTCTAAAACGAGGGTATTCATTCACACGTCTCCGGCGCGTCGGACAGAGACGAGGGAACAATAGGAATATTTGATAGACCCGAGCTTCTTAACTTGACGCTGCAGACGTTGAATGGGTAACTTTTTGATTTTTATATTGTTATGTGAATACAACTAGATCTTATTTATTTCACTATACGTATAAAATAGTTATAAGAGATTTATTTCAAGACTTGGCACACGAGGTTGTCGCCATGTGGGATGTTGATTCAGCAATCATTGTGAAGATAGTCGTTACGGCCAATGGTTTAATAGCCAAGAGTCTCGACCAACATCTGATGTGGCTCTCGTTAGGCAGCTGGATCAAGGGTTTGATTCAGAAAGCGGTACTTTTGTACACGGCGCGTATCGTTAGGTAGTTCTTCTCTCTGGATCCCTGACCGCCGCGCCGGCAGCTTGAACCTTGTTCCTGATGCCGGTGGACTACTATTTTATATTTTTTGAATGTTTCTTTTTCTTAGAAATATTTAAAAATGTGACACCGAAAAACGAACGTCAAAGTTTTTAATCGAAACGATACAACGACGAACATCGAACTTATAAATACATATACGATCAAAGCATTGTCAAACAACGAACTACTAGATGTCAATTAACATTTTAGAGTACGAAAGCCAAAATGTCAAATCGCGAAAATCTAATCAATCGTCGGATCCGAAACACTATTGTGGTTGGAAAACGTGCGATTTGTCAGCCGAAACAGACCCCATGGATCGAGGCAGGTCCCATTCGTTCTTTCCACTCTGGGACCCATCCAAAATTTAAGCAATGGGCACTTGTCGGTGTAGCAATCTCCATCTTTCTGTATCCAGAGCCAATTCCTTCACTTCTCTGTATGTTATAATTTCTGTCTTTTTCTTCAATTGGTCTGTGTACTTTCTTCTTGGTCTACCTGGTTTTCTCTTTGCTTGTAATTGGTCTTCTATGATGTTAGTTATAAAGCTGTCGTGCACAGTAAGTGACTAATCATTTTCCCCCTTCTTCCCTGGGACCCAATTCTCCTAAAATAAATCTTGATAAATCGAAACCCAACCAGGGCCGAACCGTTCATTCAGACTGTTTTCAATTTCAAAATCTTTCAAATTGTTTGACAAAAAAAACAAAACCAATCATTTTGAAAGTTTTCGTAAACAAATACTGACTGACGGTTGTGTTTCGTTTGCGTTTGGCAACAAAGTTAGTCTAATTGTCTCCCTAGTCCCATTCGTTCTTTCCATCCTTCTAAAGAAAATATAACAATGTCGTGTGTGAATTTGCAAAGATGTATCTTCAACTTAAGGCAGAGCATCCAGCAGAGCTGTGCTGAGCTGCGTAGCGAGGAATGTGTTTTGTAAGCACCAATAGAACCACTTCATTTACCTAGCTTCGCTCTGCGCAGCTCTGGTGGATATGGGCTTAGCGGAGCGAGGTTTTTGTTATACAAAACAAGCGAGAAATGCGAGCGAGGGATGTGTTGCGAGGAATGTGTTACGAGGAATGTGTTGCTAGGTAATGTGTGCGAGGATTTGAAAATAGGCGCATACTAGTCAGTCAAGCCCCTCCGCTCCCGCCACGCCACTCTCATATTCGAAAAGAGTCCGCTACCTATCCTCGCACCGCTCATTTGTACACATTACACATCCCTCGCACAGCTCTGGTGGAAAGGGTCACACCGTTTCACATCCTCGCTACACATTTTCGCACCGCACGTTTTCCTCGCACAGCTCTGGTGGATGTCCAGCTTAAAGGTGCTCTTAAACGGGCTAGTTTATTGACAATTTCTTGCTGCGATTGTATAGCCGCCAAGTTGCCAATTATATTGCTCAACACAGTGCAACAATTGCTGCAATCTTGTAGTGTATCCGATATTGTTGAGATATTTCATT
This sequence comes from Amphipyra tragopoginis, assembly GCA_905220435.1. Taxonomy (NCBI): domain Eukaryota; kingdom Metazoa; phylum Arthropoda; class Insecta; order Lepidoptera; family Noctuidae; genus Amphipyra; species Amphipyra tragopoginis. The sequence goes on along the minus strand of HG991997.1, from coordinate 4,180,532 downwards.
GTAGTCGCAAGTATTCAATATCTAGCCGGCTAGATTGCAAATGATTTATCCTGCTTTGACTTTACTGCAATATCGCCGTATATCGTCTTTGCTCTGATGTATAGGTGCGTCTCTTTTCCCTCGCTCGCCTTGTCCTGCCGCTGCCGCCGCTGTCTCCTCGCTACTGTTGAGATCTAGCCACAATATCGTTCCACGTGTACAAACAAAATTCCTCAACAATCCAATTGCAGAATCTTGCTGGACTACACTCAGCAATGTATTGCACAATGAAATTGCAGCAAGGGTATACGTTGCAAATATACTGAGCTATATTGGTCAATAAAATTGCCAATAAGATGCAATTTCTGTAGCCCGTTTACAGGCCTCTTAACGTACACTCACTAATAATCATTAATCACACACAGACGATATAATTAATCAACAGAATTTATATGTATAATTAATTTACTCGTTGATGTTAGTTGACCAACAGTTGTAAATTATACGTCCGATAGTAATCGCCTGATGGATTGTTTAGATCATTAATTAATTGGCTATTGTTATTGATACTGATTGGATTTCGATTACCTACCTCTATTTGGTGATGGTGAGCTCGGATATATGTGCATTTCGAATGCCGTTATGACAAAAGGTAGTATATTGTGTGTGCTCTGTTCAGCGAAAGATGTGTCATTTCGTAAATTAAGCCGTAAGGAGGCTGCTATTATAAAAACGTAAAATACTTCATAAAAACCGTAAAATAGCTATATTATCCATGTTTTTTTTTTTAAATATTTGAATGGTCCACTGCAATAATGATAAATATCTTTTTTACTTTGTTTTAAGATATTTGCTTCTTAATTTTATAAATGGTGAAAGTAACTTAAAGATGAGAACACCTATGACGCAGAGCGTTCCAACCGTGTGTCCGATTTTTAAAAACATATTTTTCTCAGTTTTCTAAGCGATATTGCTGAGTATGTAAACGACATTACGAACTGCATATATCAAGTATTCGAATGATTCACAGTTCGGGATAAGCAAATACTTAAGTAACATTCGAGTACTGAGTTGTCAAAAAAAAAAAACGGATTTTAAAGCATTTTTTTGTCAATTTTTACTCAAATATAACTTAAGTATTTGCTTGTCCCAAATTCTCAAATCAGAAACCGGTACCGGAGGATACTTAATTAGAATTAATAAAACTTTGGACATTCATCATTGTTGCAGTGGACCCTTCATTTGATATTCTTTGTATGGTAACGATTTGTAGACTAACTACTCACCGTATGTTGAAAAGGGTATTGTAGGTAGTAGTTGTAGAGCTTCTTGTGAAGAGTTCGTCTGTCCGTTTATCCCGTGTGGGATCATCATCATCATATCATCAGTCTATTGCCGTCCACTGCTGAACGTAGGCCCTCGTGTGGGATACTAGAATAAAATACTTCCTCACCGCACTCTGGAAATAGACAAGTATTGTAAGATTCAACAAAACCCAGCACGCTTGGCTGTAGGATTTGTACGGTTCGCCTGGCTAGCTACCACCCTCAGATTAAAGTCCGGCGCCAAACAGTGTGTATGTGAGAGCCAGAGGGGTATATGTGAGTCCCTCTATATCTGTTACTTGGATTCATGTGCTCATCTTAGAGCCTGTCTGTGCTTATCGTCAAGTGTGACTAGGCTCAAACACGACTATATGCATACCCATTACTGCCGTTTGACGTTTGGTGGTAGCACTTTCGAATTATTCCGATCTGTCCCCCTGATCTGTCTCCTCGTCGGTAACAAGGGAACAGATCGAAACTTTTTATTTCGATTTGTCCCCCTAAAGAACAGTAGGGGATAGACCAGAAATAATTCGTTCGATCTGTCCGTTTGTCTCGGTGACAGGGGAACAGATCGATTTTTTATACCTGACTAGCTTTCGCCCGCAGCTTCGCTTGCGTGAAATTTTGAACCCGTTAAGTGACGATTTTCCATACAAACTTTCATCCCCTATTTAACTCCCTTAGGGGTTGAATTTCGAAAATTTCCTTCTTAGTGGATGCCTACGTTACACAAAGTACAGAATATTCCAATCTGTCCCCTTCGGGAGGCCAATCTATACATATAAAAGGAGAAGCTGACTGACTGACTGAATGATCTATCAACGCACAGCCTAAACCGCTGGGGTTAGAAAGTTGAAATTTTGACAGTAGGTTCCTTTTGTAACGTAAGTATCCACTAAGAAGGGATTTTTCGGAATTCAACCCCTAAGGGAGTTAAATAGGGGATGAAAGTTTGTATGGAAAATCGTCACTTAACGGGTTCAAAATTTCACGCAAGCGAAGCTGCGGGCGAAAGCTAGTACAGAATACATGTGATCTTAATTGCCCATCAGCCCCAACACAAGTATTATTAATAACTTAATGGGGCTGCCTCATAATACACTTATGTAATGATTTTGGAACAATAAACAATTTATTATTATTATATAATTATTTTGAATTATACTATTTTATTATTTCTAATACCTATTATTAATTGATTTGACATTTTTAGTGAGAATATTTGATTATTGTTTGTTAATTTTATAAGAATCCTATTTTGATAATTTTCCACTAGAATTTTGTTAATTATAATCAGCATGTTTTGTTAAAATATTTGTACGCCGATTAGGCTAGACATAGCGTTCACTAAAATAATACCACCTGATCTTCTTCTTCTCTCGTATCAGCACGAGCTGTACAAAAATAGCTCTTGCTGTGGTGAAAAGATTAGCCAGTCAGCAAGGTTGGTAGCGGGGCTGACTGTCCAGGGTGCGCCGGACGTACTGAAGTAGCGTTACTCTTGGAGGCTCTTTTCATGCACCCCTATACCACCTGTAACTACTTACCTATGTTCTACAATAAAATATTTTGAATTTTGAAACGTGCACGTATCCAACTTCAACCGTTATTATCTCCAGTTATCGTAGAAGTACGGTAATTCTACAAAGGTTTTCGCCCACCACTAGACACTCGACGACAAAGTCGCCCCAAACTTTTGGCGTTACCGACATTATCTCGAATTGAATCATCTCGATTGCATCAAATTTATAACACCGCTGATCTTCGAGAAGTAGTTTAACTTAAAACGGCTTTAATCTCATTGATTGTGATCGTATTCTGTTCTCAAAGCGAATGAAAGAAAGGTGGAGAGAGTTTCTTACCCCTCGCGAATTTTATAGACCCAAGAGGACTCAAGCTACTTTTGTATGTAACTAACTAACCCCCTTATTACAAAAGATAATCTAAGAAAAACCTAGGTTTTAAAATAACCCTGTCTCTTTTTGTTTTATGACATAAGAAACTGATGGGTATATTTTAAACCTGGGTTTACCTTAGTCTTGGTTTAAACCATCTTTTGTAATAAGGCCCTTACTGACTGCTTAGTTGGTCTAGTGGTCGCAAATACGACTGCTGAGCGTGAGGTTCTAGGTTCGATCTCCAGATCGGGTGGTGTTATTCGAATTTCTCGTGTGGGATTTCTCAGAAGCAGTCCGATGCCTAGATTTGTTTCTGGTTGATGGCAATATGATTGCCCCCTATTACATGGGACTTAAACATAACGGTGAATTGAGGGTGTATACTTAACGTGACCATTATTTTTTTCCCTCAGAGCGGGACGCCTGCAATAATATTTTTTTGTAAGAATAAAACACGGTTCGACTCGCGAGCTCGCCGCGTGATCAGCTCATGATTAAGGGCTCCGTTTGGGTCCGAAACTAGTCGGGCAATCCCGAAAAATGCACGCGAGTAAACCGTAATTAATCATAAAGTAGAATAAAACACATATTTAGTATGAATATTTACAAAACTAAAATGAACACAAGAGTAATTTGCTATAAAATAATTATCCGCTTTAGTTTAAATACTTGAATAAGTGATAGTGTTAGCATGACTTGTTGATGTTACTTGGTAAGCAAAATGTTTTCCGATGCAATAAAATTAAATACGCGCCCGTTTCATATTGAATTCATTTCCACGGATTGCCTTTTTTCAAAGCGGAACATTTACGTATTTTTGGGGACAGCGAGACACATAGGTCCAAAGCGGGACTGTGACGCTCAAAGTGGAACGTATGGTCACGTTATGTATACTATACTCCTCTGCCTAACTCTTCGCGGAATACAGGCGTGATGTTATGTTATGATTCAATCATATTTAAGTTATTTAATGAAGCTCTTTTGCGTTTAATTTACTTCGAAATATTAGAATGTACCAAGAAACACATTATAATTTGATGAAGAAAGAAAGAAAAAGTATTTATTTTTTCGCCCCGAACGGACGCACACGCATCCTTAAAAATTAAAAATACTATATTTCTTAACATTAAATACTTATTACTTTAAAAACAAAAACGTATAATAACCTGGTAAACCAAACACAAAAAAATAAGTTAAAAAAAAAACAACAATCTATGATTAATATTTATAGTCTATAGTGCACGGGTTACATATTAGGCATCTAAATCTAATATCAATTCAAACATTTTTATACATTTTATAATGTTGAATTTGCGCGTCGCATGGTGCGTAAAAATTTAGGTCGTTGCTCAGCATTATGCTGTGACTTCGGACGAACCTAATGCCAACATGATGATTATAGCTCCTTGCACTAAGTTTCATATTTGCCAGCGTAAAAAATAACAACAGTCTCGACTAACATTCTAAATTACTTCCAGAATATTCTGTCTCTTACACCCCGCTCCCAACAGTATTCATCGCTCCCGACCATCACTGTCAAATAACACGCTGCAATTTCTAACATTTTAATAATAATGTATTTTAGGTTAAACCGAGGAATATTTCGCAGTCGCCCAACGTGACGGGCAGGCGTATTCTCCTGAAATATTACGCCTCAAACACAAAGGAAAAACATATTTTTTTCGTCTGGCAACAAAATGTAAGCTCCGTGTTATAATTTTTCACAGGGGACCTTTGGAGACAGTGATTTTTTTATAAATGGAACACGTCGCTTTTATTTTAAAATAGAGCTTATTTTTTCATATATTTCTTGACAATTCTATGGTGTGCGTAAATAAATATTTTTATTAAATAACACCACCTCTACGTCTTTGATTCTGGGAATAATTATGAATTTTAAAAGAATTAGAGCTAGGAAATGAGTTTACACTAAAGTACTAAGCCGGTTTTGTGTTAATTAGGCTAGAGTGTAACCAAATAAGCCCATTACTGCCCCACTGCTGGGCACGGGCCTCTTCTCGTAATGAGAAGCGTTTAGGCCTTAATCCACCACGTTGGCCTGGGGTTCTACTCCCTAAGCAAGAAGTCCGTGGTTTCGTCCTTAGTTATGAGCATTTCCTACCCTATCACCTACGGACATACGATTATTTCGGGGCTCGAACTAAGAATGAATGACAACACGATTTGACAGTTGTCCCTACTACCGATGTATTTTTGCCCGTCCGAAAAGTTGAACTTGACACTTGTTTTGTTCACTCCTACGTTTCGGGCTACTTTCGGACGGGCGACTAACTTCGTTGATGGACTTAGGGAGTAGGTAGGAGTGGTGCGGGTTGGCGGACTACATAAATCATCGAGAACTTTATAGAGCCCCCTCGGTTGTACGGTTTCTTTTTTCTACAAAATTTCACGATAAAGAAGTGAAATCATCTATCTAGTTTACCATCGATGTGGAGTAATATATTGATGCTCTATTTTAGTTTATAGTATTATACTAGGATATTATATTTATTTATGTAAAATAGTCTGTGTAAATACGATTAAATAAAAGATTACCATCTAACTTTAATTCGATTAATCAAATCTAATTCGGCCAACAAAATTACTTTTAATACACAAAATCTCCCAAACATACAATACGGCCGCGGTAAATCTTTAAAAATTACCGTAATTTTTCCGTGACGTTAACTTTTGAAACAAATTGAATTTGTTACAAATCAAATATGGCGTCGGAGGCGACTCTGAGTCTCACAATGGGCTCATTAATGAAATTAACCGACCTAATTATTCTTTTGACGAGAATAAAAGGAAAAACTGCGAGTCGTGACACTCTCCGGACGTTTCGCTAAATAGCTGATGGCTTTGTTCTGAGGAGAATGGAAGGAAATGGAATATCTCTATTAGTGCGGACGATACAAGTGTATCAGAGGGAATTATGAATTTTATTGTTATAGATTATATCTAGATAACCTGTATTTAACATAGGATACAAATTCTAGTAAATTACCTAAAATTTAACTTTAATGGATATCAGTTTTTATGCCTTCACGATTTTGCAACACAGAGAATAGAGATAGAGAATATACAACTTTATTTTTAGTATATGTATACAAAAACCAAGACACCCCAACAAGATTTCCATCAGAACTGCCTGAATGTGTTTTTTTTTAAATCTCCAAGTTATACCTTAGTTTATGTCGCGTTAAGTTCCCTAGTAAAGTGAGAAATGCCTGGGATGTGCTATGCAGGGGTTGTCTAATACACGGAAACTGACCGAGCGGACCGTCTCAAGCCTCAAGGTGTCTATTCCCGTCCACTGTTATGCGTAGAAACCTATTGAAAGAGAATTGAAATTCATGAAAAAAAACAGGAAAAATATAATGTAGTGTAAAAACTATGTCAATCGATTCTCCTGGTGATTCTGAACAAACTAGTTTCAGGTTTAGTGTACACTAAAACTAAACTTGTATATAGGATGACTGGTAATTAGTGACCGATACTTTAACACATGATTGTACTCATGATAACAAACAACTTTCCCAAAGAAACGTTATGTACAAAACAAAAAAAAACACTATTACGAGTTACAAGCCGTGTCCATTCCGTAACTGTTTACTAATAAATTTAAATGAAAAAAATAAAATAATAATAATGTTTCTGTTGGAAAGTTGTTTGTTATCATGAGTACAATCATGTGTTAAAGTATCGGTCACTAATTACCAGTCACCCTATAGAGAATTTTCTAACCCGGAAAACCGGAGGCCTATGGTGTATACCATACCTATAGGATATTACAGTCTACAAGGTTAGTCGGAAAGGGGGTACTTATCCGCGGGCCACTTAAAGTATCACTAATAACCGTTTTAGTACCTAAGTTCTAATATTTCAAAACTCGATCATTTTTATTTCCATGCAAAATGATTTTTATTTTAGTTTTTCAAAAATTCTTCATCACTGCTTTAATTGAAAATTCAGAATATGGTGCTTCTAATCCGTAACTCCAAATATGATATAAAATGTAAACACAGTTGATCATAGCTGAGGATGAATAGAATAGGCATGTTGACAGCATCAATAAATTGCAAATCTAATTAGTCCGCCAGTTAGAGTTTTGAAAAATAATGGACACGTTTTTTTTTGTTGTTAAATCTATGAATATTTGGAAAGATAAAACGCATCAAAACTCAAGAATGGGGGCTTGTGACGTCAGAAGCAAGTAAAAATTGTACTTCCTTGTGACGTTTTGCTAATTTTAAAAGTGTAGTATCTTCGTCAATTTTGGTTTACGTAACAAAAGAAAAAATACGGGTCAAATATTTTTTGATAATCTAACTGACGGACTAATTAGATTTTTTAAGTCAAATAGGTACCCTATTTAGCGTATTTTTTCATGAAATCTTTGAACATTAAAGTCTTGACTTTTGGGGAAAGTTGTAAAACAAAAGTTATTAATTATTAAGGGTACTTTACCATCCTTTTGGATTAACCTTTTATTGTGAACTTATACAAATTAATTATACTTATCTGCAATTTCGCCAACCATAAACAAAAACGCAATAACTATGACACCGCGTCTGGTGTAGATGTACGTTAAATTCGGCGTATAATGGTTTTGATTTATCGAGAGAGGCGGCCACCGCTCAGTGGCTCACAAAGGGCCTCAATTCATTGTCCCGGCCGTCTGCCTGTGACAAACCCGTGGACTGTAGCCATGCGGCGCCGATGTTGGGGACCGTTTGAGAGTTCGGCTATAAGTAGTATTTGTAGCAGTGTTTGCAGTGTCCACGTCGACGCCTCGATTTGGTGTTGATGGTACGCAATATTCGATCTTAACGGCAGTACAGCGTGTAAACAAATTCGTGTAATTCCTCCAAACCGCGTGATTTCCTGGTAACACAGATTTGGGTATTATTCAGATACAACAAAAAAAAGAAGATAAAGAAAACATGTTGTTCTGTTTTTGAGTAATAATAGTTTTTTTTCTTGGATTGCTGTTTATGCTCCTTGTTCCTTTTACGTAATCGGGCAGTTATTGGCGAGACCTGAAGGGTCTCCAGCCAATCATTTCAGCGCCTCGAGTAAACTGACTGTGTGGAGCGATATCGCTGGTCGTGCAGCAGTCTTCATTCATTTATGCGTGGCATCGAAAAGTTATTGAAACCTTATAAGAGGGCTTAGATAGAATCACTTAAAACAATGGCAAGAAAAAAATAATCTAACCATATCCCGTGCGGTGTGAATCTACACCAGTAATAGATGATGTGGTTAAATCCACAATGCATCTATTAATGGTACTGGGATTACGGGTACTGGGAAAAACACGAATTTATTTACACCTGCATACTACTCTTGTTAATATACTAGTCAAATAAAACCCATTTTATCAAGGAAATGTGTAGAAATAAGCAACATTTTTATTTCCAGCTGGGATTCAACACAGTATTATTAATGAACCTTATCGGTCAATCAAGATGAGCTGAAGCTGTACTTGAAGAAATGGTATAAAAGGTATTCGTACCTTGGTGGGCCACTTTGTCTAATGTTATTTTTAATGTTATTATTGTATTTAATGTTTTATGTTATACGAAATGGATGTACGAAATTTTTTATTGTTTACCTGGGCGCTTTTGACCCTAGTTGCAATTGATGGTAAGCACAAACAGGGTCTAAGATGGAGCACTGGAATCCAAGTAACAGACATAAAGAGGGATTCCCATGTACCCCTCTTGTTTTTTGTTTAGTTTTAATTAAAACTAGCTGTACCCGCATGCGTTGCAATGCACTTTTTCCTACTTACTACCTACCTACTACCTACCTACTACCTACCTACTACCTACCTACTACCTACCTACTACCTACCTACTACCTACCTACTACCTACCTACTACCTACCTACTACCTACCTACTACCTACCTACTACCTACCTACTACCTACCTACTACCTACCTACTACCTACCTACTACCTACCTACTACCTACCTACTACCTATCTACTACCTACCTACTACCTACCTACTACCTACCTACTACCTACCTACTACCTACCTACTACCTACCTACTACCTACCTACTACCTACCTACTACCTACCTACTACCTACCTACTACCTACCTACTACCTACCTACTACCTACCTACTACCTACCTACTACCTACCTACTACCTACCTACTACCTACCTACTACCTACCTACTACCTACCTACTACCTACCTACTACCTACCTACTACCTACCTACTACCTACCTACTACCTACCTACTACCTACCTACTACCTACCTACTACCTACCTACTACCTACCTACTACCTACCTACTACCTACCTACTACCTACCTACTACCTACCTACTACCTACCTACTACCTACCTACTACCTACCTACTACCTACCTACTACCTACCTACTACCTACCTACTACCTACCTACTACCTACCTACTACCTACCTACTACCTACCTACTACCTACCTACTACCTACCTACTACCTACCTACTACCTACCTACTACCTACCTACTACCTACCTACTACCTACCTACTACCTACCTACTACCTACCTACTACCTACCTACTACCTACCTACTACCTACCTACTACCTACCTACTACCTACCTACTACCTACCTACTACCTACCTACTACCTACCTACTACCTACCTACTACCTACCTACTACCTACCTACTACCTACCTACTACCTACCTACTACCTACCTACTACCTACCTACTACCTACCTACTACCTACCTACTACCTACCTACTACCTACCTACTACCTACCTACTACCTACTACCTACCTACTACCTACCTACTACCTACCTACTACCTACCTACTACCTACCTACGTTAGGAACACACCTACATTGCTTAGACAACAGTGAGTGCTTGTAATTTAATATGAACTTTATACCATAGCAATAAAGCTCAAATTGACTACGTTTTAGTTAGAAATCATTTGTATGGGAAAAAGAAAAGGGCTATTTTTAGGGTTTTTCCAGCAATAATTCTAATTTTTCTCGCCGTAAAAACCATCCTTGAACTTCAACGAACATTTTAAAAAAAGATTTGGCCAAATTGGTCCAGGCGTTGTTGAGTTATGCGCTTACCAACACATTTTGCGATTCATTTTTATATTATAGATGTTGCCCCACACTATTATTTCTCCTGTATCGTGGGTGCATTTACAGACACAAATATCACATAAACAAACGCCCTGTGTTTCACATATACACGACGGAACACAGTAAACTGCTTGGCGCTGGACTTTAACGTGAGGGTGGTAGCTAGGCGGAGCGTATAGATCCTACCCGTGCGGTGAGCAAGTTTCATATTCTAGCTTCCGATTCCACAAGGTTGTATTTAAGAGCAAGTTGCTGGCGAATAATCCTGGCCACCAGTTTGTGTTAGTACTCACCGTAGACAAGACCAGTTGGCAATATTAAATTATCATTATATTTGTCCCTCAATCTCCGTTGAACGTAGTATCCCTACTACAAACAGTATCGTACATAGTAAGCGGTCTAATCTGGCAGTTTACTCGCTTCGACATAGTTCGTGAATTACCGCGTTCCCGGGATTATCCACACGTGAATCCCGGATGTTAATTATTAATTTATACACGGTGTCCCTTTTGTTGTGTTAATAATTTATGTACAGGGAAGCTCCTTGGGTTATGAGGTGGGACCGCATTGAAATCCATTTGGTCTGACCTAATAGTTTAGTAATATTAAGGAGAGTATTTGATAGTAAATAATATGCTTTTAGATGGGTTCGTAATGTGAGGCGGAAGTGGTATTGAGCATGTAAGCCGTGAAACAGATGAGAAAGAGCTGAGCAAGGCGTGGAAACAGGTAAAATTTTTGAATCGGTTACACCATAAGTAGATAAGGTGTATACGGTAAGTAATTTTATTATTGTTTTATTTTGTATAAAGCATGTAACAAAAACCTTGTCCGATCCTTAAGAGTATTATTCGGCATCGTACTGCGTACACATACAGGGTGTTAACGAATTCGTGTAATTCCTTCAAACCACATGATCTATTGATAGTATAGATTAACCTCGCACGGGATTTATATTGATTAAAAATAAAAATAAACTTTTTTTTTCCCAAATATTTTTTTAAGATATCAAATTTCGATGCCATGCATAAATTAATGAAGGCACGGCGACACAGCTGACGGAAACGACTAGCACGATATCGTTCCACGCAGCCAGTTAACTTGGGACGCTAAAATTACTCAGATACAGAATACCATGGTTCATTTTTTGAAAACTTTTTTTTGTTGATTTCGAAAAAAACCTATGCAGAGTCAATCAGTTTCACCAGTAGATCACGCGGTTTGAAGGGATTACACGAATTCGTTAACACCCTGTATACGTAACCATTTAATGGATTTGAGATTATTATTATTCCCCAGGGATTGTTGTCAACTTATGAAAATTTGCCATATTCAGTGTTAAATTTCGCATGAATTATAAAAACTTTTGGATGTCATGAGTTACATTTTTATAACTATTTTTTATAGTACGTAGGTACTAAACCTGAAACTAGTTTGTTCAGAATCACTAGGAGAATCGATTGACATATTTTTACACGATTTTATTTTTTACATTTTTTTTTTTTCATAAATTTCAATTTAGTTTCAGTAGTTTTCTACCCATAACAGTTGACGGGAATAGACACATTGAGGCTTGAAACAGTCCTCTCGGTCAGTTTCCGTGTATTAGACAACCCCTACATAGCACATCTCAGGCATTTCACACTTTTTTAGGGAACTTAACGCGACATAAACTAAGGTGTAACTTGGAGATTTATTAAAAAAACACATATTCAGGCAGTTCTGATGAAAATCTTGTTGGGGTGTCTCGGTTTTCGTATAAAGTAAAAATAACGTTGTATAATATTCAATCCACACTGGCTGGAATCAGTCAGGAAATGCATCTGAACATCGATTATATCCGATTGTAATATTCGAATACCATTTATTAAAAATACAGTGATACTGTTTTATCATTAATACGATACCTGACAGTTACTACCTCAATTAACTGATATTAATTTACATACAAACGTAACACAGGAAACAATTGAAACCAACCAAAAATAAATCAATTAAACAACAATACAATTTACAAAATAAAATATCCGTGATGTAATGTAAAACAAAGACTATCCACAAAACAGTGTTGGGACACGGCCGAGCAATCCCGGAATGTGCCCCTTGACAATACCAGTCGTATAACGTGTCATATTATTTCAACCCGGGACGTTTTATTCGTAAATGATTTGCGAGTAATGTCCCGGTCTCCCGGGATTACCGGGATGGAACGGCACAAATAAAATTTAATTTTAATAGTAGCTGTAATTTTAATATTAATGTTTTGTATTATTTATTTGTTCGAATTTTGTAAGGTGAGGCCAAAATTAAAGTCAACGTTTTTTATTTCATATTGATCGGATTTCAGGCATTTTTAAAACGTCAAAACTAGAGGCACGGTTCCAAAAGGTAGGTTCTATGGAGAAGAGCCGGCAAGAAACTCCATGAATACTCTTTTTAAACTAGATAAAATATGTCATGAAAAGTTAGGTTAGGTTATTGTAATTCAAAATAATACACAATTATTTTTTTAAACCCTTTATGACCGACTAGACAGTAGACATACCTGTGGTTTCTGAATACTGATCAACGAATATTATATTAACAAACCAACTGCTATAAATCTCATGCCAACTTATAATGTGATTGGTTGTTAGTATTTTGGTCTACCAATCAGATTACTTGATTTGAGGTTTGGCAACATACATAATTATTATACAGGGTGTAAACGAATCAAGGTCCAATTCTTCTAAAAGAAATCTTGATCAATCGCAACCGAACCAAGGCCGAACCGTTCATTCAGACAGGTTTCAATTTCAAAAGCTGTCAAATTGTTTTACACAAAAAAACAAAATTGACAGTTCTCGTAAACAAAAACTGAGTGACGGTTGTGGTTCGTTTGCGTTTAGCAACAATTTTACTAGACTAATTGGCCCTCTGTTGTAGATTGACCACAAGCAACTTGGGATAAGGGCAGGCATAAAAAGATACTGATCAGCTCAAACCGATAGTTTAGCCCTCACCAAGCTGTCTCGCCCCCAATCCCCCGCCAGCAACGCCCTAAGCTGAGGTCCGAGTCCCACTAGGGGTCACCCTTAGTGCTGTTGTTGCTAGTAGTCATGATCTTAGTATAGTAAAAGTAGTTAACACTACCCCATCTCTTCCCGTGGGTATCGTAAAAGGCGACTAAGGGATTCGCTAGAATCCTCTAGCGAATCCCTTAGTCGCCTTTTACTTTTGCCCATCCGGGCAGCAGCGTTCTCTGAGTACTTTAAAAACCATACTGTGATCGCCAACCCGACTGCCAAGCGTGGCGTTTATGCAAACCCCCCCAACATGGTTTGGGAGAGGCCTGTGTCCAGCAGTGGACGTCTTTCGGACTTATTTCGGATTATGAAGTATTTTACTTCTCTACCATTGGTTAGAGACCCTTAAGGTCTCGCCAATAACTGGCCAGTTACGTCGAAAAGGTTCGCAAGGATAATAAAAAATGGAATTCAGAAATGGGGGGATAGTATTGATCTTCGAGCTATTCGTCAGAAAGTAGATTCTATTCTATCGAAGCTATACGATTCAAAAGTTGATCGTAAAATAAAATTCTCAGAAAATCCAGCTCCCATTCGAGTGTCGTTTGCATTTCAACTGCAAAGCAATTTGCATGTGTGCAAACTGCGATCATACATCTACACACACATGCAACTGCTCCAAAACTACAAGAGTTAGCACATTATACTTTTATCTATTCTTCCAACTTGTGTGCAATGAAACAATAATAAACATAAATAAACAGTTATTTCCCACAGACGTAGTAATCGTTGCATTTTATTGTGTCTACAGCGAAAAGATACGAATACTTTGCTTCAGCAAGTTAGCCCATCAAATGCCGCTAATCCGAGTTGTTGCGAGCTCCTGCACTATTTGTTACTGTATAAGACTACGATAAAGTTTTGATTAAGTTTCACCTAAATGAACATTGTTTTTCGGCTGTTTCAACGTACGGGGGGATAGGAGAATGATTGCAGTTGCTAGTTAAGTAGTTCATTTAGATATAAATCTATTTTTCTTCATAGTTGTGGATTTGTCCTGTTCATCTTTTCCTATCCATAGTCCGCGTGGGGACAGATTAAGAATACTATTGGGGAATAGTTATTAAGAATGCTATTGGGGAATAGAATCATAGGAGGGGTCCTTCGCCGGGCAAGTGTGTCGTAAGAGGCGATGTGCCCGGAAAATGGCAAAAGGCTCGTGACATATTTATTACATGGGACTTAAAACCAAATGTGAAACATAGGTGTACATACGTACTCCTATTATTACACCTTATTCTATTCACGGCTCATCTTCCGTGCGGAAGATGTCCGGTCCTTTGGATACGGGGGACACAGGTCCAACGCGCAGAGGCCCTTTTGAGAACTTTAATCTAAAATGGGGTGGCGCACCAACCGGGGACTATCCACGACTGCACTATTGGAGTACAGTCATGGACCGTCCCAGGTGGGTGCAAGACTATTGTAAAATATGGTGAAACATATCTGGTTTATGGGAAGGGGTGTTAAGTGGACTGGATAACTTCTATTGCCGGAAGAAAACGGCGTCTGTTTTTCAAGTTTAAATTGAAAAGTTTTGGCAGACGGTGACTCGCCAGCTCACTAGCTGGGCCCCCTGAAAAAACGCCAGTATAATAGGCGAAGGGGGCAACAAGGTGTGAGCGGCTAGAGGTGTAGAGAGGTGTTGCCCCGGTTTCGCCGTCGCGGGTCTAAAAGACCCGGAGTGGATTTCCCCGCTATTACGCCATTAGACACTTCCACCCCCGAGCATATAGCTCTGGCGGCCCCCCTCTGGACGGCCGATAAAGGCAAGCCAGAGTTGAGAATCCTGCGGGCACTCTTGGACTTCCATTCCAGCCAGCCAATAAAGGCAAACTGGAGACGAGGCCTTGACTGACTCTCTTATTACACCTATTATTATCTCCTGTTATTTCCTATTGGAGAACACCTTTGCTTTCCCCTTCGGGGATTACAGGTGGAGTAACTATACGAGTATTGTACAGTCCGCGAGGCTTAAGCTAAGCTTTGCATTTGTGTGAGTATTAATGCAGACGTGTTCTTTGTTTGGTTTAAACCGGTTTATACTGCTTTTTAGCAATCGATTTTATGTGTACTCACACAAATGCAAAGCTCAGCTTAGGCCTCGCGGACTGTATGTATGTAAAACAAATTATGTCCTGAAACAATTTTTAACGAAGAGTTACAGTAATTTGTAATAACTCATAAAGGAATATTGCCGTTCGTTTGATACATGACAAAGAGTGTGAGAGTGGTATACAGGGTGACAGCCTTAACTCATCCATTGCTGCTACAGGAAAATGTATGAAAAAAGATTTTTACAATTTCTGACTTTTCTAGTATCTCAGTTGGGCCGAAAGTGTCTTGATATTCACTACATATAGCAAGGATTAATTCTCATAAGTTTTTTTTTGTCAATTACAAAAAAAAAACTTATGAGAATTAATCCTTTTCTCGATAACTGTAATTTTTTTCAAAATTTGTACTTTCTTTTCCCAACAATCATAAAAAGTTATAGACAGTCTCGTAAAAACGTTTTTCTGTACCTACAACGCTTATGCTGCCCTTACTGCTCCATTTCAAATTTCCACCCTGTATGTCTCCTTAAAAACAAAAAAAAAAATATGCAATCAAATTATTTCCCAGATACAACGATTTTCAGCTACAAACACCTATAACCCTCAAAAGCTTGTCGACATCATCAATTCATGTTTTACGTCCTAAATCCGTGCGAAGCGCTCTGTTGCCCGCGCGCCTCGGGCAATCGCTCGCCACATTTGTAGCTATGCCAGGGTTGGCGGTTTTACAATTTATGTAGTCTTTTGTTATAAGAATTTTGAATAAGGAATACTTGAATTCGACATTATCATTTTGTGTAGGATTATTTTGTCGAAGTGTTTCGCCTGTGGCTGTTGCGGGTTGTCGTAATTTTTTTCTATTGGTTTCTTTAGGATTGTACGATTTTGTGCTTGTAGTTGTAAATGTTGAAAGAGGTGTTTGAATAAATGGGTAGCATTTAAATAAAAAACTTCAATGCCAGTATATCTTCTAAATGTATCGTTGCAACGATCTGTAGGGAAAATTTTTGTTTGGTGGTTGTATATTCACGATATTATTGATCCTGCAATCGTTCACCTTTGAATGTTATTGTTGACTCTTATACCAAACATAATTGTTATTTGATTGGTATCGTAAATACGAAGTTGATGCCACCTAAATATTTGTATGTCAAGGATAAAGAAACGTATTTATAAGATTCTTAACCATTAAAATGTTTTGCTTGTAATCACACTATTATTATAAACGTTAAAGTTTGTCACGATGAATGGATGTTTGTTACTCAATGACGCATAAACGGCTAAACGGTTTTGAAAGAAATTTAGCACAACGATTTATCATGTCCTAAATTAACACATAGCATACTTTTTATCCGAGTACATGAAGAAGTGTCCCTAGGATGCGAGCGAAACCGAGGGCAGTAACTAGTAATGTAATATGTATATTACATAACATCACTCCTATATTCCCCGAAGGGTTGGACAGAGCTGTATACACATCCTCATTTCACCGTCATTTTAAGTCCCATGTAACAGGCGGCGAGCCTATTGCCATCAACTGGATACAAATCCAGATTCCGGGCTGCTACTGAGAAATTCCATACGTAAAACCCAATAACACTGCCCGTCCTGGGGATCGAACCCAGGACCTCACGCTCAGCAGTTACGTTTGCTTCCACACTATAAACACTAGGAAGCGGTACAGAACGGGCTTTTTTGGGGGCTGTCTATAACATTGATATTCAAAAAGGACTAAGTAATACTAGTCTATTTTGAATAAATGAGTTTTGAATTTGAGTTTGACTAGACCAGGGATGCACAGATTTATTAGGACTTGGGGCCACTCAAGCGGACTATGAGCTAAAGGCGGGCCACCACAATTAAAAACAATTAAAAAATTAAAGGCTTTTGATAAAATTCTAAATCTTTGTTCAGAAGCTAAAGCTGGCTTACTGATAGAATGCAGTATTTTCATACAAATGCATAAGAGTTTAATTCGCTGACGGGCCGCATGTACATCGACTGAGGGCCGCACGCGGCCCGCTGGCCGCGGTCTGTGCATCCCTGGACTAGACCATGTGCTGTGTGTTACCGACGAGGTAATCAAAATGTAAATAAATCAAATTAAAATAATTTCTAAGAAAATAATAACCCGATAAAACGCCCCTTAAAATTACAAATTCTAAGCAATTGTTAACCCTACCATTGCTATCTACAGTCAAAACTGTTTGAAACTTGGGCAATTAGAGCCCAACAGATGTTTAGCTATCAATCCTCGATTTGATATTAAACTTACCGCCGATATTACAATGTTGTTTTTACACCAAACTTTATATTATTGTTATTGGTTAAGTTTGATTGATTTTACATTAATGGGAAGTACGTTTGTACTAAATTGGCTCAGTTGTTATTTATTTTAAACTAGCTTTTGCCCGTAGCTTCGCTTGCGTGAAATTTTGAACCCGTTAAGTGGCGATATTCCATACAAACTTTCATCCCCTATTTAACTCCCTTAGGGGTTGAATTTCCAAAAATCCTTCCTTCTTCCTTGTCTACATTATAAAGGAAACCTCTGTGCAAAATTTCAGCTTTCTAGGTTCAAGGGTTTGGGCTGGGCATTGATGAGTCAGTCAATCAGTCAGGACTTTTCTTTTTATTTATATCGATTAAAATTGTTATTGAACCTTTTCTTAACAACTAGTAGACGGTGCACGAGAGCCCACGGTTAAGTTTGCGGAATTGTATCGTTTTATTTGGGAGTCAATTAAATAATATTTTATTCAGTAAAAAAAAAAAACTTGTGATTGCAAGTATGAAATAATCCAAGTACACATTTCTAAAATTGAAGTTGGTAAGGATTAGATTTTATAATTATGTGTGTTTGTTGAATTCAGCTAAGTGTCTAGGCGAAATTGTAATAAGTCTTAAATCATTTAGGGCTGATTTGTCAATCGTCAGATAACTTTTATCTGGGGAATAAGTTTGAAGTTTTGACAGCTTTTGTATAGAAAATCTATCAAACCGTCATATTTATTCGTTGGATAAAATTTATCTCACGACTGAAAAATCGGCCCTTAGTGATGTTGTGACAAATATGATTTAACGTTAGTATTTCATTTTATTACATGGGTAATGATGCTAGCGTTATTATACGCTGCGACAGATCTGTCTATATAAATAAAAAGAAAAGTCCTGACTGATGGACTGACTGACTGACTGATTGATTAACTGATTCATCAACGCCCAGCCCAAACCCTTGGACCTAGAACGCTGAAATTTTGCACAGAGGTTTCTTTTATAATGTAGACAAGGAATAAGGCCCGGACTCCACCAAAGCGGAGATGTCTCGATCAACCAATAGGATTGCGTTATTTTCAAATCTCTCCGCTTAGCTTCAACTCAAAACGAATTCCTATTGGTTATTTACGAGACATCTCCGCACATCTCCGCTTTGGTGGAGTCTGGGCCTAAGGAAGGATTTTTCGAAATTTAATCCCTAAAGGAGTTAAATAGGGGATGAAAGTTTGTATAGAAAATCGTCACTAATACAAATAACGTGTTCAAAATTTCACGCAAGCGAAGCTGCGGGCGAAAGCTAGTATATTATAAGACCTAGAGCAAAATTAATATTTCAAGATCGAAGGTTTGATTACCTTTGATACATTTTTTTTGGCTGAACTATAAAAAGACCGTAGAAGGCTACTGTGTATTCTGATTTTCTTGACATAGGAACGTGTCAGTGGGGTGATTGATTAAGAATATAATACCCATTTATCGCCGGCTAAGTGAGTCGTAACAGGCGATGACTTAGCACCATAGTTAACATAAACTCACTCACGCCTGTAATCCCCGAAGGGTTGGCAGAAGTGTATATTACACCCACATTTCGCTATCCCATGTAGTAGGGGGCGAGCCTATTGCCATCGACCGGGAACAAATCCTGACTCCGGGCTGCTACTGAGAAATTCCACACGGAAAAACCCAATAACACTTTGCCCGACCTGGGGATCGAACCCAGGACCTCACGCAAAGCGGTCCATAGTTGTGCCCGGGAAATGGCAATTGGCTCGCTACCTATTCCATGGGACTTAATACCATATGCCAAACGTGGGTGTACTCACTCCTGTAGGAAAACCCCTCTGTTTACCCCTTCCAAGCTTACAGGGGTATATCTAGGTATGTATGTAGGAGTGTGTCTGAATTGAAGGGAATTCCATAGCTCTAATTTCAAATTTTACATCTAGTACAGACTTCTTTGCGACCGAAGTACAGAAGGTACTAGTCCAGGCGGCTAGGCCAATCTTCATGAAGCTATAAATAAAATGTTCCTCCCACGCAGACCACCGGGCAGCTCGCGTGATGATCATCAGCACAGATAAACGACGGTCATCTCCGTACTTTTAATTGGACGCCGGGGCCATTGTCACTTCTTTGTTTCAAAATGATTTTTATCTAACTTTAATTTATTGTTTCGTTACTTCGATGTTGGTTAGCTTATTAGTGAAGGGTTTTTGTGGGATAGTGATCTGATGGTATTGAGATGTTAGTGATTATTTTCGATGTTAGGTTGTGTTGTGTTATCTAGAGATTTTTGAAATATCAATTTGGAAATGTTAATAGAAATACGGTTAAGGGGCCGACGCTTGCCGCCCATACAAGAATTAAAAAAATATTAATGAAAACAAAAAACCCGACTGCATAAAAAGCGAACTAAAAGGTTGGTAAAAAGAGGATGTAGAAAAAAAAGAACTGAAAAGATGTAAACAAGACGTATACGCTATCAAATCACAACATGCAGTCGGAGGCTACGTATATTTTTTGGTCAGTCGACTTGAGAATTACATAATTCATAGATAGCCTCCGACTTTGCCGTCTTTTCTGTCGCGCAGTCGGGTAAAAACCGGCCAAGTACGAGTCGGACTATAAAAAGTAATATTTATATTTTTTTTGGAACCGTACAACTAAGTTTGTTTGTAAATAATTTTCCGAAGGACGGAAGAAATCGCATCATAAGATCCATTACGCACTGTCAACTGGTCGCCGAAGACTTGGTCGACGGCGACTGTGACTTCTATAGTCTAAATAGGTGTTACACACTTGGTCGCCGGTCGCCCGGGCGACTATGCTTATGTTTTGGTCGCCGAGAGACCAAGTCTCCGGCGACCAGTAGAGAGTGCGTAATGGCTCAAACCCCCTTATTACAAAAGATGGTCTAAGAAAAACCTAGGTTTTAAAATAGCCACGTCTCTTTATGTTTTATGACATAAGCAAGTGATGGGTATGTTTTAAACCTTGGCTTATCTTACTTAGTCTTGGTTTAAACCATCTTTTGTAATAAGGGGGAAAGAGTTCCTTTTTTAACATTTTGGTACGTGACCCTAAAACATATTTTTCAATATTTTTGTGGAATATAGCATAATCAGCACATTAATGGCCCATTACTGGGCACGGGTCTCTTCTCAGAATAAGAAGGCTTTAGGCCTTAGTCCACTACGCTGTCTTGCTGCGGTTGGCGGAATACACACCATCGAGAAATTTTTTGGAGCCCCGTCAGGTGTGTATGTTTGGTCACGATGTTTTCCTTTACTGGCAACGCAATTGATACTCTAACTGTTACTGAACAGAACGTAAATTCGAAAAGTCAGAGGTACAGGCTGGGATTGTACTCAGATTCTTTTGAATGGAAGACAAGCGTTCAGCAGCTAGGAAATATAAGGTGATCAAAAATTCACTTTAAGAATTTTGTTGGGTTACTCGGTAAACAACAATGATTTTATTTGAAAGAGGTGTCTCTGATTTGTATATTATATAATTATGTTTTTTAAATACACACATCAAAAGTGTCTAGGGATCAACATATATTTTTGCAATAACTTTTCTCCTGATTGATATTAATTAAAATTTTCTTTAAGGATTCATCAAATAAAGTGTTTTCGTTTGTCACAGTAACGATAAACCAAGTCACCTTTGCATTAATAAAGAAATTTGCCATTTTCCTAATAAAGGGATTTTTGACATTTGAACCACTAACACAAAAGTTCGAAAAAAAGACTGAAATAACAGTTTTCTTTAAAATTTTATTGGGTAACTTAAACAATTAATAATCCGTGTTTCTACCGCGAACACTAACAACACAAGAACATCGGTTTGGCATACTCAAAATGAGTTCATCCAAATCACGCTGTGGAATGGCCGCCCATGTTCGTTGCAACAACAAAAAAAGGTCTTCTTGCGACTGGATACCCTCCATATTCGGCAGAGCTCTTCTCTGTAGCATATCCCATGCACGCTCAATCGGGTTCAAGTCTGGCGACTGAGCAGGCCAGGGCAGGACATTGATGTTAGCTGCGGCGAGAGTCTGTCTTACAACTCTTGCGGTGTGCGGTCGTGCATTATCATGCATTAACTGAAATAAGGGACCGATTTGCGCTTGTAGAGGAACGATGACGTCTGATACAATCGTCTCAGCATAAATTTGAGCGTTGAGGTTGCCTCTGATCCAAATCAACTCAGTTCTTCCGCCGATCCAAATACCCGCCCATACCATGATGGTTCCACCACTATAAGGATGGACTTCCTGGCAGGATTTTAATCGCTGTTGGCGTCCAGGGGTTCTCCAGTGTCGTATACGTCTTGTATCCGGTCTCATACCAAAACGAGACTCATCAGAAAAGCACACGAAACGCCATTGTTCTTCTGCCCAATTTCTGTGTCCAAGAGCCCATTGATATCGAATCCTACGATTGTGCATTGCTATAGGTGGTACCCGTAGCGGTCTTCGGGAATGAAGGTTCACTTCATGCAAGCGGTTTCTGACTGTTTGGTCGCTAATTAAGTTCCCTGAAGAGTGATGAAGCCTCACGGCTAACATCATGGCGGTTATTGTTGGAGCTCTTCGAGTTAAGATTTGAATGTATCGGTCTTGTCTCCGTGTGGTGCAGCGATACCGTCCTCCATGGCGCTCAGCCACGGTACCAGTGCTTCGGTAACGTGTCCAAAGTCGACTGATAACACTCTGACTTGTATTCAGAGCTAAAGCCACAGTACGTTGCCGGGAACCAGCTTCTATCATTCCCACGGCTCTGAGCATTTCTTCCCTGCTTAAATGACGTCGCCGCTCCATAATAACGTTGGTTTTAATCAGTAGTAGGGAAACAGTAGCACTAATAATGTCTTCAATGCGTTGTATGTTTTTATAGGGAAAATATTGACAGCTGATTTTCATCTTTTACTCGAATTTGATTCACAGTTCCTGATTCAAATTATGAAATGCACCAAAAAGGATCCATATAAATTTATAAAATCATAAATTTATTACAAAGCCACATCTCAATCTCAAGAAATCCGCATAAAAATGCTTGATCCCTAGACACTTTTGATGTGTGTATATATTTTTTCGTTTCTTTGTAATGTATGTATATTGTACCTATCTTAATTATTGTAATTGGTCTTAGACCGTTTTAATTAATGTAAATAAATAAATTGACTTATGTAATAAAAAAAAATGTTGGAAAGTTTTTTTCCGAAATTTGTTCAATTTCCGACATCGAGTAACCCTACAAAATTCATAGAGTAAATTTTTTAACACCACATAATTTTGAGTCAGTTTTCACAACGATTCGTTTAGTTTCTCAGGATGCAGAATGTAGTATGCAGAATAGATTTTAGTTATACTCAGCAGACGCAATCCCACAATTTTTCATGGAAAACTATCAAGCAGCAAAAACAGGAAATGAAAAGGACAGCAAATACCGTGACCTCTTAAAACCGCCACGCTTGAGGTCACATTTGAAATATCGCGCGCGAACGGTGCCACGTCGTGAGTAATGACGATGCGTCACGTCACCTTGCCTTGACGTCACCATTAAATGATGGTAAATGATAAAAAAATATAGAAAAATAATACACGAAAATAAGGAGCAAGATTTTTCCCATAAGGTATTGGATATTCAACCGCATCTGCCGTGCGAGCACGGATCTTTTATCGAGTCGATTCGAGAAATTTATCTATTCTAAACTTCAAATTTGACATAAGATATAGATAAAATGACAGCAGTTGTCGTTTTATCTATATCTTATGTCAAATTTGAAAACAGTTGTCGTTTTATCTATATCTTTTGTCAAATTTGAAAACAGTTGTCGTTTTATCTGTACCTTATGTCAAATTTGAAAACAGTTGTCGTTTTATCTATATCTTATGTCAAATTTGACGTTTAGAATTGAAAACGACAGCAGTTGTCGTCTTATCTGTAACTTATGGCAAATTTGACGTTTAGAGTTGATAAATTTCTCGAATTAACTCGATAAAAAGATCCGTGCTCGCATCGTTAGTAAGACTGGAAGTCTACCCAGACATTTTAGATTAAAACTTTTTGTCGCGGTTGACCAAAGTCGCATCTGATGGTAAGCTAGAGATCTTAGACAGAGTCTTAGATGGAACATACAAATCCAAGTCACAGAGATATAGAAGGATTCCCGTGTACCCCCCTGTCTCTCTCATACTCACGACAGAACACAGTATAGCGCCGGGCTTTAATGTTCAGGTGGTAGCTAGCCAGGCGGACCGTACCTATAGGTCCTACTAAACGTGCTAGGTTTTGTTGAATCTTAAACACGTGTCTTTTACCAGCGTACGGTGAGGAAGTTTTTTATTCTAGCCCAACCCCACACGGGGAAATGAACTTAAATTATGATGACTGTTTGTTATTTTTAGTCTGTCTTATTCCATTGCAAGGCAATGGTCTTCTTTGATTTATAAATTTTGTGTCAATAATGTTCAGTTCTTACTCAATCTGTTCAGCTCATTCCGCCATTTCTTTCTTAGTATGCCGCGATCCCGTCACCGCTTTCCTCTGTCAGGGCTCCATGCACTGGTTGCTGTGGTTATTTTTGTAGCATTTGGGTCTACTTCGAAAAACGAACGTTGAAGTTTCGGATCATAACGAAACAACGACGATCATCGAACTTAAATATACGATTAAAGTATTGTCAAACAACGAACTACTAGATTTCAATTATCATTTGGGGGTAGGGTGAACGAGACAAAATGTCAAATCGCGAAAATCGTATCGATCGTCGGAACCGAAACACTTTCGTGGTTGAAAAACGTGCGATCCGTTAGCCGAAACTTTGCAGTTCGACATTTGGAGTAGGTCTTGATCCTGACACTATACAACCGACGACAATCCCATAATGACCTAATACTGTGACGTTTGGTGGTATGAATTTCCACGTTTGAAAAGTGATTATCCGAAAATGTAGTATGGTTAACATTCCACTATGGATTGTGCGTGCCTGTGCAGTGGTGGCTCGTTGACTAATGACGTCACGTCACCGCATCTGACGTGTAAACATGGCGGAATTATGTCGTAGATATGGAAAGAAGGATAAGTATTTAACGTTTTTCATTTTGTGTAAAGGTGGATTTAGACCAAATGAATATAGAACTAGAGCTACAACGCTTTGACGCTCTGTATCAAAGGACACAGAGCGTCCTTGTTTGTTGCATTTTTAGGGTGCCGTACCCAAAGGGTAAAACGAGACCCTATTACTAAGATTCCGCTGTCCGTCCGTCCGTCTGTCACCAGGCTGTATCTCATGAACCGTGATAGTTAGACAGTTGAAATTTTCACAGATGATGTATTTCTGTTGCCGCTGTAACAACAAATACTAAAAAACAGAAAATAAATATTTAAGGGGGCTCCCATACAATAAACGTGATTTTTTGCTCGTTTATGCTCGATAGTGATAACGGCAACAGGTAGACGCTTGAAATATTCACAGAATATTTAGTTAAATACCTATCCACTTTAAAAATAAATAATTAAAAAGGGGGGTTCCCATACAACAGACATGATTTTTTTGCCGTTTTTATAGATAGTACGGAACCCTTCGTGCGCGAGTCCGACTCGCACTTGGCCGGTTTTTTTGGTGTAAATGATAATTCGTTTCATCTACACCAAAAGAATACCAACGAGCAAGAATGACAACAAACAAGAACTGGAATTCTGGCACATGTTCTAGAGATGTTCAGATCAGGCGAACGAGTGCTCATTGCTCATTCATCAAGTGTCAGTAGCCGGTTGTAGACTTGGTACACTATCTTTGACTCTGAGAGTGATATTGTAATTGATGATGTCGACAAGCTTTTGAGGGTTATAGATGTTTGTAGCTGAAAATTTTATTTGGAAAATAATTTGCTTATTATATTTTTTTTGTTTTTAAGGAGATATACAGGGTGGAAATTTGAGATTGAGCAGTAAGGGCACCATAAGCGTTGTAGGTATAGTAAAACAATCTAAGGAGACTGTCCACAAGTTTTTTTAGATATTTGAGACGGCACTTACAGATTTTGGAGGAGCTCGTGGCTAAATAATTACAGCCGCATAGACCAATCTTCCGGGTTAAGCCACGCTTGCCGAGGTTGGTCTGTGGATGGGTGACCATTTACCATAGCGAGTTTCCTCCGTGCCTCGGAAAGCACGTAAAGCCGTTGGTCCCGGCTGTCATTTGTAGATCTTTGACAGTCGTTACTGTTGGTCAGAAGCCAGAAAGTCTGACAACCAGTCTTACCAAGAGTATCGTATTACCCAGTTACTGGGTTGTGGAGGTCTGATAGGCAGTCGCTCCATGTAAAATACTGATATTCAGCTGCATCCGGTTCGACTGGAAGCCGACCCCAACATAGTTGGGAAAAGGCTGGGCAGATGATAATGAGTGATATTGTAATTGAGATTTCTCGAGACCAATCCATAATGAAATAAGATATGTATCGGTCAAGTCGCTAGAACACAAAACGCTTTAAAGAGACCGCTTCGAAGAGCGAGCACGTCCGAACACGAAAGAACGCTCTAAGTAACTGTTCGCATGCTAGTACGCCGTTTACATCAAGCGAGCGAGCATTCTTAGAACACTCCATAGAATCTCCGCAAACAAGATAGAACAACGAAAGAATGCTGTGTCTATGTTTACACAAAAAGAATTTGATGAAGTGGGGATAGAATGAGCATTGGCTCGTTTCTTCTAAACCCACCTTAAGAGGAATCATTAAAATAGTACATTCTGAGAGAGGTTAAACTATATCGTATTAGTCTTAATCAAATAAGCTCATTTAATAAGAAAGTGCAGGAAGAATTAAGAAGTTCTCCACGTAATGTTGGCTGTTACAGCGCTGCATACAAAACTCTTAAGACAGGGGCTTGCAACGTTTGGTGCATCTTAAGTATTACAGTTTGAAGTGAGTCGTTGCAGGCACAGACTTGGTATACCGGCTGAAGGAGTTTATGGTTTAATAACATTGTTTGGAATATTTTGACTAACAGTAAGTAGACTGCCTATTTACTAAACTTCATCATTTTGCTCTCTAGTAGTAGAGTTTCTTATCGTAAAAGACGATTGAGAAATGAGATCAGGTGGAATTGGCAGTAGCACGTCACCAACTGAGAAAATCACTACATGGTATAAAACAAAATCGCTTCCCGCTGTCTGTCCCTATGTATGCTTAGATCTTTAAAACTAGGTACGCAACGGATTTTGATGCGGTTTTCTTTAATAGATAGAGTGATTCAAGAGGAAGGTTTTATAAGCTATAAAACGTACGCGTGCGAAGCCGGGGCGGGTCGCTAGTAAAATATAATTTAACAAATGTTAGATTTATAGTCCGGCCATTTTAATTTTGTATAAAAGGTAAACAAACTTCCGCTCGTGAAACGTTCATTTTGCTTTGTCCATTAAACATAGACAGTTCGGGAAAACCTTAACGCTTATTTTTCAGTTATTTAAAAATATGTATTTTTAAATAATTCTTAAACTTAAACGAATGTTTCACGATCAAAGGTTTGATTATATATTACATACAAATTCAATGGCTGTACTACATATCTGAATTATATTAGGTCGGATGCAGTTAACATGATTGCGAAATGGCTAAGTTATTGATAAGTGTAAAGTTTACTCAAAATGTTGAATACCGCTGGTACCTCTAGTGCAGGCAAGTCGACAATTCTCGCGGACGTGGACGAAATGCGACCATTAGTTTAATGTTCAACACTTTAGATCGATAACAGCGTCACTCTAGTCTGTGACGCATTCACTTTACGCTAGTGACGTCACTAGTCTATTCACTAGTTCAAATATTACAGGCCTAATATAAGTAATTCTGTTCTATTAATGGGTATGTCTGGTAACCAGTCAGTTGCAACAGCATCTATTTCTTTCGTATTTATTTAGACCACCAACCCGCAGCTAAATGGCTTGGTGGATTAAGGGGGTATTTACAAAACTGCTGTTAATTAGCTGTTTTTCGGTACATTTTCCAATCAATCCGTGAAACTTAGCTAGATGTTATGGTAAGCTACGGATAAACTACGCTTTTGTTTAAAAAAGATGGAGAAAACATTTTTAAATTTGTTAATTTATAATTAAATAATATTAATATTTCGTAGCCTCCTCCCTCGAAAATACTGAAAATGGGGTGAGTTTCGGTACATTATCCTGAAGAATTTAAGGGTTTTAATAAATAAATACAATACCATTAGTTAACGGACATATTAATGTTAACCTGGTGGAGAAAAAAATTAAGAAAATGTTTGGAATATGCACAAGAAAATAAAAATCGTTTTTAATTTTTTTCATATATTTTGTTAGGCAGATGAACATTTTACTATCAGCCATGATTGTGAGTAGACTCGAGTCGCTTGACAGCAGAAATAAGCGGTCAAATAGATCCCTCCACGGTCACAAACATTTGAATTGACCTAACTTGTGTCGGGAACTTCGTGGAGTGAGCGCCATCTGTTGTCCGCTGCCTAAGTAACCGTGACGTCAACATCGGACCACCACTGCCCGTTGGAGGGAGGAGACCGGCTCGCTTGGTGCGCCCGGGGGATTGCTTCTTGGACCGCACGACGGAACACTCGTCTAGAGTATTCTAGCTGAAGAAGTCTGACCTTTTATATCTGACTAGCTTGTCCTTATTTTATGATCTTGTAATAACTTGTAATAATTATCTAAAGTATTATATTGTGATCTAGTTCATGTTACTAACACTAACCCAATTATAAGTACTCTCAGTGGTGGAGAGTCTATGTTGGTTTTATTTACTACATTTACCTTGCTCACAATCCTGACATACCAATATTAGCGATAACTGTAATGATAGAATCACTCCTTAACGATTAAATTGTAGTGTCGCTAACACTTGAAGATAAAGATACGCTGTGTGTGTTGGTCGTCCGCACATCGTAATTTTACTTTTTACCTACGCTTTCTGCAAATGCGTCCTTAAGGCCAAAAGGCCCTTTTCATTCTGAGAAGACACCCGTGCCTAGCGGTGGAACAGTAATAGGCTGATTATGGTATTCCTTTCACCTTTTTTAAAAAAAACGGCGTCGCTCATCCCGTCAACTATGAAGCCTCGTCCCCACTAGGAACATTTGTCGAGCGACATGTGTCCCCGGAGACATCGGGCGATGTCGCCCTACATCGCCCCACGTCGCCCGATGTCACCGGGGACACATGTCACTCGACAAATGTTCCTAGTGGGGACGAGGCTTCTATCACTACTCTTCATCGACTGTGCGACAAGGAACAGTTTCAACAATGTCGCGGCGATGTCGTCCGACGTCGCCCGACATCGCCCGATGTCACCGGGGACACATGTCGCTCGACAAATGTTCCTAGTGGGGACGAGGCTTGACGCTATGCAGTTGCTACACTGCGTTGGTCGACGTTGTATCTTGACGTGTAATGACGTCATCTTCTACGTAAACCTATGTTTTAGCAGAACAGAGCGATATATTTACATTAGTAGATAGATAGATAGATAGATATACTTTATTGTACACTAAAAGAAATAAAACAGTAGGAATACACATGATTAAGAATAGTACAAATAGTAGCACGTTATTGTAGAATTACTAATTGAACTTATTCTTGCCGGGCAGTACAATTTTCCCATCCCTACGTAGTGTCCGGCGTCACACGGCCAGTCGATTATGACGCTATGCAGTGTGCACTGCGCTGTTTGACGATTTATTACGTGTAATGACGTCATCTGTTACGTCTCGTTTATAATTAGTGGCAGTTGTGTTTAGTGTTGGTAAATAGACTTCGATACTTAGATGTAATGTTGAGAGGAGAATTAGAAGGTTGTATCGGATGGTATGCTGTGAAAACCTCGTTTCCTTAAGTGTTGGTCCTTTTTCTCTCGTGTCAGCACGAGCGTATAGCGTGAATAGCTCATGCCGTGGTAAATATTAGCCAGTCAGCAAGGTTGGTTGCGGAGTTGATTGCCTAGGGTGTGACGGACGTACTTGAGTATCGTCAGGAGTGGAGACTCTTTAAAGGAATGCTTGGTAAAAGAAGACCACCATCGGTCCGCACACGAATAGAGAAGGAACATAATATCACGCCTGTATTTCCCAAAGGATTGGGCAGACGTGTAGTACACCCTCATTTCGCTGTTATATTTAAAGATCATGGCACATTATACCGGCACCGCAACTCCACAGCTGTAGCCCGGCGTCTCCTTGAATTTAGGCTACGGCTAGCCGCCAGCGTGCTAACTACGCGTCGTCCGCGAGTTGCAAACTCGCAATCCGCGCGCCGGCCGCTTGGTGCAAGCTCACAGTTCGCGAAAGTCCAGTAAAATAAAAGGAGCGCGGGCGACGACGGCGCAACGACGTTGTTTCTCTGGCGACTCGGAGTCGGTGCGCAGTAAGCACGAGGTCCGCTCGCTTGCAGCGCGTGGGCTTCGAGTCGAAAGTTGTATGGTAGCAGCAAGCGCGCTGAATGCCCGCAGTCGGCTTCTTCATATTGACATTATGAAATATATTATACGACACACGATTTAATGCTCTAATTTGAATGACAAGTTAATTGTTGGGTTGGAGCGGTGCCGTTGCGGTGCCGGTATAGTGTGCCAAGACCTTAAGTGCCATGTAATAAGGGGCGAGCCTATTTATTTATTTACACTTCAAGTACATTGGTGGTATACAAGGCGCACTTAATGCCATTGGCATTCTTTATCGGTCAACCTTTGGGTTAAAAATGATTGCCACCAATCAGTCACAAATCCAGACATCGCGCTGCTACTGAGAAATTGTACACAGAAAAACTTAACATTGCCCGACCTGGAGATCGAACCTAGGCCCTTACGTTGAGCAGTCGCGCTGGCAACAAATAGACTAACGAAACAATAACAAAAAAAGAAAAATAAGAAGAAAGCGTTTGAGAAAGAAGTTTATATTATTTCGAGAGTCCGCATAAAGTCAGAAAAATCGGCCATACTTTGGTTGAACGAACTGTTTGGGTTCGTTTTTAATTAGCTTAAGACAGCAAGCAAGCTTGGAAGAAAATTTAATGCAAATAAATAACAATAAACCTGAATTTACTTCTTTCTTGCTAATGAGAACTCGCCAAACTATGCTTGTACATGCGAAAACTCATTCCGCGCCATATGCAACTAATACCATCAATTTTCACGACTCGTCGACCTTTCCACTAGAATTTCAACCCTTCATATACCCAATAAGGTTGAGTTTACATTGGGAGGGTGATCAAGAAAGAGGTATTGATAGGAAAATATGGGTATTTTGTGTGTAGACGGGCAGGTGGCAGGAGAGATAGGCGCAGGAAATGAGCGGAGCTGTGATGACGGTACGGAAAGAGTACCGGAGGTAGTACGTATGTAGGTGTGAGGGCATTGCGTTGAAGGCGGTATGATTTGTTCACTGTGTCAACGTATGGTATTGTAGAATGTAGCGTATACACAAAGGCGTTCATTTCAAAGCAACTTTTTTATGACGTTTGCTGTAGAGGAAAATAGTTGACAATGCTTTTTCATGTATGTTCTTGAGATACCATTAGGCAGATGGGCTAATATATAAGAAAATAGTATAACTTATCATTGTTAACTGCATTTAAAATTCTGTGTTATGGCCTTACATAAAGCCCAATTTTTTTAACTCAATTAAAATAATTATTAGTAAAGCAAGTTTCAAAAACAAATTATACATATTAAAAATGGCTGAAATCAATTCAGTAGCCGATTCTTAAACTACTTCCAGGTTTTGCGTTTATTATGTTACACTTTGTACATGTAAAAGCCGAATGGTGGTTACACCTAGGTTTACCCGGGTACAACTAGGTGCAGCCAGTAGCAGTTGGTTAGAACTAGGTGTAGCTTAAGTCGACGGAACCCCGCTGCCGGAGCTCCTATTTCTGTCTGCAGGGATTAAAGTAACCTAACACGAACACATCCTCTTCGAACCTAACCTATCCGTGTCGGGGTCCCCCTTAACCACCGGTGTGCGGCTGCACCTAGTTCTACCCGCTATGATGAAGGGTAAACCTAGTTCTAACCGAAGATAAGTAGATACATCTAAGTTTAACCGCATGTGGCCGGCTGCACCTAGTTGTACCCGGGTAAACCTAGGTGTAGCCACACTTCGGCTATTACCCGTAACATATGTACCACTGCACACGTCCATGTTAGACACTATAAAACTACTTCAAATCTATTCAAAAACCCCGTTTATACAGAGTTTTTTGTAATTGTGTTAGTAGTTTAAGAATGTCTCTTAGTTCAGTTTGCTTCTTGCCAAAGACATTTCTTTAACACCTTTCACTGTTTTCTATTCCTGACCAGTCTTCTTCATGACCCTTAAGGTTTACAGCAAGTAAAATAAAACTACACAATCACTAACAAATAGTACTAAATTATTGTGACGACACGGTTGGCGCAGTGGTTGAGTGAGTGGCTTCTGCGCCGCGGACCGTGGGTTCGATTCCTTCACGGAACAAGTTTTTTGTATTTTGTATGCTTACAAATAGATTTATTATTCCGGGTAAACGATACAACGACAACCCACGATAAAGGAGAAATCCGAACCTAGGGAAACGGTATCATAAAAATCAAAACTCTATTGAGAGATGACCACTGAATCAACCAACTCTTATTTAGTTTCTTTATATTTGTTGGTGTGATTATAAATTATGGTCAACTTGTGATAATATAACTGTACCAGTGTCTAAATACATATTTACTATGAACTACATACTATAGATCTAACTGTATGACTGCGGGGAGACGACAGGCAAATAAGACGTTGATTATGATTAATACCTGTTTATCTGCTGATAACTCCGTACTTAACGACAAAAAATCTATATTTTCCAAAAAAACTTTGTAATTCGTAATTAACAGAACGAGCTTCTCTTTGCGTTAAATATTTCGAGAATTAAAAAAATACTTTCGAGAATGCATGTTCTAATATTAATTACATTATTTAGTAGGTAAGGGCTTATTTACAACAAAATAAAAAAAAACACAAACAAGAAATGGTTTTTTCCGTCTCCTGTAGGCCTAGCACGAATATTTTGACGTATAGTAACGTAAACGTAACGTTAATGTGAGTGAATTTTGAATCGAAAATATAACTATTCTATAGCATTTTAGTTTAGATTTATGCGCCAAGCACAAGTTGTATCATACTTAGATATGAATAAAGTTTTCAATTCGATTAAATATTATGTGTGAAATGAGTATTTCTAATTCAAAATTCACTCGCGTTAACGTTACGTTTACGTTATCATACGTCACAACATTCGTGCTTGGCCTACAGTACAATTTTGTTTTTGACAAACGAGGTTTTCACTGGTGGCCGACAATATTCAAATTAGGTACATTATTCTCTCTAATCAGCCATATTACTTTTAAAACTTACCTTTACGATAACTACTTAAACATTTATTACCTCTACAAGACTTCACCAGACGCTGACGAGACAATGGCCGCCCGCAATGGATCCGCTTAAGCGATCAAATCAGCTTTAAATATCGCTGAGTAATCAGGGATCGGCTTACCGGATATATTCCGGATTCGAGCCGGACGCCCGAATAAAACGCACGCCACCCCTAATATGAATTACTTTTGCCTTTTTACATGCATACGAGTTTTATGGTGGCGTTTTTGGTACAGGTGTAGGGAGATGCTTTTAGTGGAAATATTTTTGAACGAAAAATCGTTTCTGAAAGGATTTTTTTCTATGGTTGTTCTTTGATCATGATCTGGTAAAGATTACGCGAAAGATTTTTGCGCAAAAGGTCATTTGCGCGAACAGAACTACAAATAAAAGTTCGTGGTATTTGAGTGGCCCGAGGGCCACCCAGTCTCATCTTAACCTACTGAGACAGTGATCGCGCAATTGTCTTTTGCGCAATTCGATTCGCAAGTCTCTTTCACGCAAATGTCTTTTCGCGCAAATAGTCTTTCGCACAAATGGTCTTTCGCGCAAATGTCTCGATGCCGTTTTTTATGACTAAACTATTCTTTCTATGTATTCACGTCGCGTAAAGCCTGTATCCCGAAAGATTGAAGTTTGCTAACTTGTACTCCCCTTTAGTCCGACCAATTAAAGTTTGTATGAAAGAGTAACAAACCTTTGATCACGTAACATTCATCCGTTAAATACATTTTTGGAAAATCTTAACACATTACACTATACACATAACATTACCACTATAGACATTTAAACCGATTGAAGAATATTTAATCGGTTAAAAATTACGATTTTGAAACGGTTTGCAAAATGAATGTTCAAAGATCATATGTTACTACTTAACCTTTTAAACAAAATTTAAATGGCTTGACTATTAGTTCAACAATGACAGTACGATGTTACTAGAACCAATGTATGATGAATAAAAGTAGTTCAAATGATTCAAAATCGACGCAAGAAATGAAAGAATGAAAAATTTGGTAATACTCTCGGGAGCTAGCAAATGAGATGCAATTTTCTCGTTAGATGAAAAATTCCTAGCTTGTTACAGAAAGTGCACTTGAATTGAAACTCTTTCCAACGCTGCGAACTTCAAACTATGATAATTTTCAACTTTTACAAACTACGAATGAAAAATTGTAAAGACAGATTTTTATTATGTTCCGAATGTTATTATCCAATCTTTTTAGGCATACCATTTCCAAAACAAAACGGTGACAACGGGACATGGATACTTTTTTTTTTTTTCTTGGTACAATCCTCATGGATGTCCTTCACCCGGGGAAGGCGAAGGGGTATGCCGGACTCTTACCGGCTAAAAACCCACGGTGTTTCTTCTTCTGACCCTTGGCCGGGGTCGCTGGCTTCGCAGCTGCATGCACCGCAAACCCGGCAGGCTTCGGTCCGCCAGCTCCTGGCGGACCTCTCCTACTGTGGGGCCTAGCTCCACGTCATCCTGAGAGGCGCGCACGGAACACTGCGCGCCGCCTTCTCGGGCAACGGGACATTATTACTAAGCTGTCTGTCCATCTACCACAAGGGTATATCTTGGCAACTGTAAGAGGTAGCCGGTTACAATTTTCACAGATTATATTGTTTTGTTGTAGCATGAATATTGGCAAATAATAAAAACACAAAAAACCAAATCTCAATGGACAATTCCATGCAAAAGTCCTCAAATGTTTTTTTATTATTGTATTACACATATCATCTGCCAACACATACGAATGGTATCTGTTTCGTGAAATTGAAAGCGTTCTTTCACAGATTCTTCCTAATTTCACGGTTTAATTTTGCTAAGTCATCTTTTTGTATCTGATTCTTATACTCAACAGATAAATAACAAATCGTCGGCGATTTTGGTCAAACACGTTTTATATCTATTTAGCACGAAAACTTCGCAACCCATTTACGACTGGCCTGTGTTAAATTTGA
This sequence comes from Amphipyra tragopoginis, assembly GCA_905220435.1. Taxonomy (NCBI): domain Eukaryota; kingdom Metazoa; phylum Arthropoda; class Insecta; order Lepidoptera; family Noctuidae; genus Amphipyra; species Amphipyra tragopoginis. The sequence goes on along the minus strand of HG991997.1, from coordinate 4,145,397 downwards.
ATACAAATAAGAAGTTGATTATGAATAATGCCCCTGTTTATCTACTGATAACCCCATATTTTACAACAAAAAACCAATTTTTTTCCAAGAAAACCTTTTACTCACCACTTTTTACTCACACTCATTTTACTTCGCATTTGACAAAATGAGGTTCTCTTGGAAAAAATATTTCGACAATTAAAAAATCCTTTCGAGAATTCATGTACAAAATATTAAATTATATGATTATAAAAAAAAACAGTGAGATGCCTGAAAAATATTTTCAGGAAACGGCTTTTTCCATTTACTGCAAAATGTTGCTTTTGGAATTAACGAGATTTTCACTGGTCGCCGACAAAATACTTACTTTGTTGCTACGGATCCCTCATGACTCGCACTTAACCAGTTTTTCTATTACCGTTTAATAATCCTCAAAACGAACACTTTCCACATTCAATTCCCCCCGAACCAGTCCAAATATCTCTCCAACTTCCCAAGTTAAACAATATTTTCCTTACAAGACGGAGGGAGTCATCACTTGGCGTCATGTCCCGTTTAGCTTAGTAAGCGGGTATTTATGCTAATAACTTGCGAAGCCAGGCCACAGGGAACAATTGCGTCAATTTATGACCTCCTGAATTTGGCGGGGTTGCCCTGATTTAACTGAGACGTAACGAGTTTCGTCCCCGACGGGGTTGAAATATGTGCAGGTAGGCACTTTGTATGCTGCGTTGATCTTGAGTGTTTTTTAGTTTGCTTTGATTTTGGGATGGTATTGTCAGGTGAGGGTTGGAGGGCGAGAAAAGGGGGATAACGCAGGAGAATCCCAGAAAATTATGTACTCATCTATTTAAGACAAGAACTTATTTAACACTGTCTTTATTATGCACCAACTTTTTGGATAAAGTTGAAACAGCTATTTACTTAATGGTTTCGGCCTTTTCAGATGAAATTGTGTTTCTCATGGAACTACGTGGTCACCGATGAACGTTCAAAATGTTGGGAAGCGCATTATGGAACTGAAGTGGGGATGAGCTGGTCACGTAGCAAGGCGAGGAGATGATAGATGGAGTAAGATGTTCGCGTTGTTCTAAGAGTTTTTCTTATCTTAGAAATGATTCAAAAGTCACACAAAAGTGTATTAGAAAATACTGGCAGCAAAATACCGCCGATCACTTAGAATTATTAAAAAGAAAAATCAGTCAGGCATTGCAGAAAAGACGGAAAAAGACAGAAGTGCATTTGTCTTGATACTTGATGAGATATTTTCTAGTTTTCACACATTATTATTTGACCTTTTCGTCATTAACGCTAGTTAAAATCGACTAAAAAATTCACAGAAAATTGCCTTTTAAAAAACATGACGTTTTTATACCTCCACTATACTTTTAGGGATTCGTTTTCGTTTAAAACACACCCACCTAACTTTTTGTTCCCAAAAGCGAGATGGAAATGGAAATTGGTTGAAATTGTTTCCCGTTTCGTCGTGCTGTTCGGAACACTCCATCGTTTATTGGCCATCAATTCTTCCCCTAATTGGTTCGCGTGAAAAGTAACTTTGAGCACTAGTGTGGATGTAGAGAGAACTAGAATGGGCAAAGATCTTTTTAAACGACGTCCAAAAAAAGGAGGAGAATATTTTATTTTTATGTCCGTTATCCTTGACAATTGTGTGTTCTACCGAGCCTTTTCCCAACTATGTTGGGGTCACTTTCCAGTATAACTAGAGGCGGCTGAATACCAGAATTTTACACCGAGCGACTGCCATCAATCAGACCTCCGCAACCCAGTTACTGGACAATGCTGATATCGTCGCCAATTATAAATCGATTTTAATGATTCTTTTTTTGTTTGAAAGAGTATTCTTCCGAGGTGGTCCTGGTGATTTTTTAGTGGTAGTACTTGTGAAGGATTTCGTCTGGGGAAGTCCTCCACCATACCTAATTCTGCCACAAGGAGCAGTGCTGTGTTCCGGTTTGAAGAGTGCGGTGGAATTACAGACTTTCAATTTTGTCTTTGGGGTTGGCAATACTCTTGGGGTCTTTCTCTCGTGTCAGCACGAGCTATACGAAAATAGCTCATGCTGAGGTGAAAAGATTAGCCAGTCAGCAAGGTTGGTAGCGGGGCTGACTGCCCAGGGTGCGCCGGACATACTTAAGTATCGTCACTCGTGGAGGCTCTTTTCGTGCACCCCACTCTTGGGGTTGTAGGTATACGTAGGTGGTTAAAACTACAAACATATGTGTTTTAGAAAGTGTTGGTCATAAGGATTATGGAATGAGAAGCGTTTAGGCCTTAGGCGTTAGACCACTACGCTGGCCAGCCGGGCTAACATACCCAGCGCGAAATAATTTTTTCGACTTACTATCTCATGCTGATACGAGATACGCCATACATTATCTCGTCTCGGCACGACATAATTTGACGGCAAAACTATCTCACACTGCGTATACAAACCATCAAGAACTTTTTGGTGGTCTCTCAAGTGTGCAGGTTTCCTCACGATGTTTTCCTTTACCGTTAACTCCGTTAACGAATTCGAAAAGTCGCAGACTTGAATTACATCGTGCAAAACATAATAATAATAACAATAAATTGTTTATTACCACAAATGTCAAGTACATTGCACTGTATACAGATTAGAGTTCTTAATTTAATAATAGACAAGTACAATAGGTTCAACTCTGTCCCCTAAACTAAGCTAGGCCTGTATCTTAGGGGACAGTGCCCGGCTATCGGGTATGCTTATACAATTCTATTGTGGCAGACGTGCCAGTGGACTGTGTCAAGTCAAGTGGGTGCATTTTTGAACTTGTGGTAAACTTTGAAAATGTGAGAGTGAGAAAGTGAACAGCGAGTTGTATAAGTGCAAATGTTTGATGACTGTGTGTGTGTGTGGTAAGTGTTTGGGGTGTTTTGTGATAGTGTTGAGTGTAGTGAATGAAGTGAGAGTATGTTTGTAGTGTGTTATGGATGTGGAAGTGTTTAGCGCATGTGCGAAAAGTAGGTGGATTACACATCAATGACACTTACTCCAAAATCATTGGCTTTAATTTCCATTCAAAGCCCATAAAAATGTCAGTTCTAGTGACTCGATACCCAATCTAACACAAAAGGCAAGCTCGAACTTTGAGCTTTATCCTTCCAACTTTAAGGTGTAATATCATTTGTATTTGAAATATAATTGTATCGGTTACAGCTTAATTGGAAAATCGTCGCGCTGCACCTCCTAATTCTGAAGATGCACTCCAATAGATTACAAAAGCTTTTTAATTATGACCTGTTACAGTACTTAGGCTGTTGTTCAACAACATTAATTGTCTAGTGCTAAGCTCGTGGCTAATTTATCAACTACATGGATCATAAATGATATGCAAGGTTTAGCTGCGCTTGTCGCGGTCAGTCCGTGGATGGGTGACCACTCGTTACACATCGAGACCCCTTAGAGCTCAAACACACCACGTTTTTTTCAGGCGCCGTCGACGCGCGTTGTCGACGCTGCTAAACTTGAAATAGGCAGATTACTTGCGATTGCATCGCTGCAAACTCACGAGAAACGCGCTACAGACGCGCGTGAGCAACTCTTCTTGCAAAGTAAAACACGTGTAGCACGCACGCGAAGGAGCGTGTATCGCGCTACAGACGCGCGTGAGCAACTCTCCTTGCAAAATAAAACGCGCGTAGCACGCGCGCGTTGTAGCGTGTATCGCGCTGGAAACTTGTGTGCGCTGTGTGACCGACCGTCATGGAGAAAAGGGGCGGGGGAGAGGCCTGCGGTGCACAGCGTATCGATCTAGCGTCTGTATCGATGTAACTCCACGCTACGAGCGCGTCGACAGCTCGCGAAAAAGTCGTCGTCTGCATACTACAATTTTATGAACGTTTGAATAGGTAAATTGGTTGCGATAACATGGCGGTTGCAGCGCGTTATAGTAGCGTGCGACGCGCGTCGACAACACCTGAAAAAAACGTGGTGTATAAGAGCCCTTAAACCGTCGGTCTCGAGTGTCATACGACTATCTATGACAGTCGTTACGGGTAGTCCCGAAAGCGCGAAAGTCTGACAACCGGCCCTAAGGGCCGGCGCACATTTAACGAGGCGCATCGCAGAGCATTTTTCACTGTGAAACTATTATCGACATTGTTTGCGTTGAAATAAGGAACGCGATCGTGTTAGCAAGCGCGCGGGCGCGCGTGGACGCGCGCATGCTTGCGCAGACGCACATAGTTCCTTGATTTTTGATATTATTTCAACGCGAACAATGTCTATAATAGTTTGATAGTGAAAAATGGTCTGCGCTGCTCCTCGTCATAATGTGCACCGGCGTTTAGGATATCGGCATTGCCCAGTAAGTAGGTACTGAGTTGCGGAGGTCCGATGGCAGTCACTCTGTGTAAAATAAGTACTGGTATTCAGCCGAATCTGGTTACGCTGGAAGTTGACTCCAACATAATTGGGAAAAGGCTAGGCAGAAAAAGTGTGAGTAATACCACATATAGGGTTACCATCCGTCCGGATTTATCCGGACATGTCCGGACTTTCAGCCCTTCATCTGGACTTTGTCCGGCTTTTTAATTTGTCCGGATTTTTGGCTTAGATGGATAAAAATTGAATTAATGTTTAATTTTCGCATTAAATTACTTAAAAATAAAACGAGTATTAGGTAAATCAGTCTTCAATCTTTATTAAACTACATACCTACAACTAGTTAATCAGTCTCATCTCAATTTAAAACAATCAATTATTTCGTTTTGTGACTGAAATGTCTGGAGTTTTTTTGAAATGTCCGGACTTTTTGGCAAATGTCCAGCTTTTTGTCCGGACTTTTCAAATTTCGAAATGGTAACCCGAACCACATATTAAAGATGGTAACACTCACGCCTGATGTATTTTACAATATAATTTTTTTATTTAGCGATAGGCTCGCGTTTGACCACTATCTCGCCTGATGGTAAGCGATGATGTGGTCGACGGTGAAGCACGCTTGCTTAGAAGTAACCTATTCACTCTTGACTTAAAGATCCCAAGGTTGTAGCTATCAGGAAAAACAGACTCCGGCAGGGAATTCCACTCCTTAGCTGTGCGAACAATGAATGTGGTGGCGAGATGATCTAGACGCGTAATACGAGGGCTGATTTAAGAGGTCGCAGGAAAAGAGTACCTACCAGAGAGCATGGTCTTTTCACAACAATAGGACAGTTAAAGATTGACAAAAAAAATACTCACCTCCTGACAGATAGACGGATAACAAAGTGATCCTATAAGAGTTCCGTTTTTTATTCCTAAAAATGCGATAACAAACAATTAAAGCGATTTCCTTTCTAATTCTTCGTTTATCATTAAAAGCTTTTAACGACAACAATAGGATTTTCAACAGCCAACACAAGAGCTCGACACCTGTCCAAGAAATCTTTCCCAAAATAAATTACGTAAACACCCAACAAAGGGCACTTGAACGCATTTAACAGATTGCCAACATGAAAAATCTTAGCACTTACAAAGCACGAAACATACGCTAAAAAACTAGTATAACTTGACCTTCAAACTCGAACAAAGAATAAGAGCAAATAGGTCATCTTAAAATGGTTCTTAAACAGAAGCAGAAAAACCAGTATAATCTGACCCCGACAACAGAATACATAATAAGAACAGATAGGTCATCTAAAATGGGTATAGCACGTCCTTGGCGTTCATTATTGTAATTGCTTTTTCGTACAAAACTCGAAATCTCTTCACGTTTTCGAGTAGCTCTCGCGTTTGCGAGTGAAAACGTGGTAATTAAATTATTTTTCCCTCATTACGGATGAGGGGATTAGTAAGGGATAATAGGTACTTTCGTTTGTTGTTTGATAATTACGACCTTTGGTGGTTTTTGTTGATTGTTGTTTTACGTGTTGTCAGGCGCAGGCGTTGTTTGATGTCATGAACTCATGACCTTTATTTTCATTTAAGTTACATGCCTACATGTAAACAAAGCAAAAGTAACGAGATTGAAAAAAACCTAGAAAAAAAAACCCGGCCAAATGCAAGTCGGACTCGCGCACGAAGGGTTTCGTACCATTACCGACTCTATTTTTTAGTATTTTTTGTTATAGCGGCAACAGAAGTACATCATCTGTGAAAATTTCAACTGTCTAACTATCACGGTTCATGAGATACAGCCTGGTGACAGACGGACGGACGGACAGCGGAGTCTTAGTAATAGGGTTCCGTTTTACCCTTTGGGTACCTGCAGAACCAAAAAAAACAGATACCTAACTTTTAAGGCCTATCCGCACACAACAGTGCCGGCACAGTGCCGACACGTGCCGATCAGTAACGTATCGATCAGTGTCAGTGAAATATGTTATTGTACCATACATTTTGTATGACGCTATCCGTACTCGTCAGTGACAGTGACGTTCAGTGTCAGTCATACAAAATGTATGGTACAATAACATATTTCACTGACACTGATCGATACGTTGCTGATCGGCACGTGTCGGCACTGTGCCGGCACTGTTGTTGCGGATAGGCCTTTATTTGAGGAATAAATATGGCGATTTGACATTATTTTCTTTACAAAAGCTTCAAAACGTCAAAATTATTCCGCAGATCAAAGTTATCTGACGATTGAAAAATTGGCTCTTAATTGTCCAGCCTTTTCCCAACTATCTTAGGGTCTTCGGTCTAACCAGATATGGTAATACCTGTATTGTACCTTCTTTTTTTTTCTTGGGATTGTCCTCTTAGACGCCCTTCTCCCGGGGAAGGCGAGGGGTATAGTAGACTCTTACCGGCTAAAAACCCACGGTGTTCCTTCTCCTGACCCTTGGCCGGGGTCGCGGGATTCGCAGCTGCATGCACCGCAACCCCGGCAGGCCTCGGTCGACCAGCCCTTGGCGGACCTCTCCTTCTGTGGGGCCTTGCCCCACGTCCTCCTGAGAGGCGCGCACACTGCGCGCCGCCTTCTCGGGCCTGTTACTGGTCGGGCGACGGGTCCCCTAACCCGCACACTACGGTGGCCGGAACCTCTATTGTACCTGGAGCGACTGCCATCAGACCTCCGCCACCCATTTACTAAGCAAAGCCGATATTCTAACGTTAGACCGGCTGTCAGACTTTCAGCCATCTGGCTACCTGTAACGACTATCATAGGTATTATTATGACACCCAGGAGCGACGGTTTAACGTGTTGTCCAAAGCACGGAGGGGTCTCGATGTTTAACGAGCGATTACCCATCCTTGAAATGACCGTGGCAAGAATCGCACGATCCACGCGGTTGTTAAAATCACGTGGCTTTCACAGAACAGTAAATATCTATATGTGTATCTAATATAATTATAATGTATTTGGTTTGTTAGTGTAGAGAAGTTCGAATAATATTCCCCTGAGTGTCATTACAGATAGGGTATGATTTAAGCTGTCGTCAATTTAATTGGTTTTGAATTTCTTAAATAATAGGGTTTGTCGGCAAAATAGTAGATCTGTCGCCAAAATGTAGTTGCCAAACAATATAAAAACAATTCTATAATAAATCACATATAATCATCGGGATATAATATCAAGTATCAAATAAACAGGTTTCGATTTATTATAATAAGTTTGTCCTGATAACTGTATAATCAATTTATTCAAAACGATCATTAAAAAAAATTTATATAGCACTTCAAATATTCATAAAAGTCCCAAAAGTAGTAGCATCATATTTGCAAATGAAAAACTTAAGGGGATGTTTGTAAGGTTGTTTGGGTTTCCAAAGCAGAGTCGACGAAGCCGGGGCTCCTATTTCTGTCTGCAGGGTTTAAAGTAACCTAACACGAAGGGGATGACGGGGGCTTCGCTCGCTCGCTTTGCTCGCTCACTCCAGCCCCCGTCATCCCCTTCGAACCTAACCTATCCGCGTCGGGGTGTCCCAAATTACCGAGGTCGGAGGCACTCCCTTTAAATAATAATGTCATAGCGCGCCAATTTGGCTCCGACCCTTTGATAAATTTTTCATTAAATTTATAAACAGAACTATTTAATTAGTAACGAATAGTATTATTTTGATAACTGAACGAAATAAAATGTAACTACTGCACTGGTGACAAAATAACAAATAAAAACAAGTCGCAATCTGGGGATGATCATCGATTTATTTGGCGACAGATATACCATTCTGAGTACGAAGCTATTATTTAAGGGATAAACCTATTATTTTGAGAACAAAATTTTTATCCAAGGAATGAACTACGATTTTATTGATAACCCATCTCATAAGTTAGATACATATTGACATTAATTTGGTAATTCATAACTGGCGACACTTTAATTTATCTGAGAATGAAAATATTTCGTGGCGATAAATCTATTAATTAGATGATGCAAGTTGATGACAAATATAAACTTTGCTGACAAAAAATATAGTTCCCTTACAGATATATACAAGGTTAACGAGAAAAAAGTTTTTTTCCTAACATGACTTTAATTGACAAATGCGCACTCCCTTGTGTTTACCTATCAATTTGTAGTGTTACTAAACTATCGAACATTGAAAAGTTGAATTTCCAAACATTTTTTGTATTTGTTTCTATATCTTTTGTTTCTTAATCGTTTTCCACTACTGAATATCGTGACTCCATTTTAAACTGTCCACGGTGTCTCGCTCTGTTGCAATCATTTGCCTGGTGGATTGCGGCGCTTACAGGTATCGCTCGTTGTTCGGATATCTGATCTGATCATAGTTTTGGGCTTCGTCCTCTACCTAGGACTTTTGCCCTCTATTTCTGTGTCTTTATTTCTCTATCTAACATTATTAACTAAGTGAAGTTTCGCCAGGTCATTTCATGAAATCCATGTATAATTCATGTTCGACACTCGGGTATAATTATACAGCATGGATAATGAGAACAAACGAAAGTAAAAAATATGGGTAAAATCGTTTAAATAAAATCGCTTTTTTATTATAAAGAATAATAACATTTAATTAAAAACGTGTATTTCGTTTTAATGAAAACAATAATGATCGCTAAGAATTGATGTTACAGTTGCAAGTAAAAGTGAACTTTAAAAAACGGTAAACAAGTAAAACATTTTTTTTTTCATTTTTTTTTAGATAAATTGTGGTCTAGTTTCACCCATTTTCGTTTGTGCAAATTATCCAGGTATAAATTTCATTATAAGTAGGTGCCTTAACAAACATCATATCTCACATATAAAATCACCCAGATCCAACTACCATCGCAGGACATACTAATTCAAGTTCCGTACTTGACCGAACTTGCAACTGTAGCATAAAAACCCAACCACTCACCCGTTCAAGTCGCATAACTCCCAAAAACATACAAACATTTCAAAACATTATCTATACGTACAACAAACAGTAAATTCCAAACGTAACATTAAACGTTACGTTTATATGTTATTATTTACTGTATACGCATCGTAACATGAACGCTAAACGCCATAAATAAGACGGGAGCACACACGTTACTGCAATCCGCTAATGCCAAACATAACCATGGAATTATGAGCCCCATGCTGTAGACGATTTACTGGTATGTGTGTCTATGGGGCAGTCATGGGTTTTTTTGCACGTTTCAGTAAAATAGTCTTAAACAAAACAGTGGGAGCAATATATTTATTTATTTATTCACTAGTTGTCTTCTCGACGGTGACCGGTCAGTTCACCAAAAATTTATTCACAAACTTTTACTTGACAAGCAACGATTGGCAAAAACATTATTTGTCATTTCATCATTTTACAACAACAAGTTTATCAAATAATTCACTCAGCAAAATATTTTTCCGATAAACTTTGATTTATTGTGATATAATTTGACAAACAATTCATTATTTTTTCATTTTATCTCATAAAACAACATTTGAAATGAAGACATTACACATGTTGATTTATTATAACGCAATTTTATAAAAATGAAACTCACATCAGCCAAACGCTCTTATTTGTCTTCCAACTGACTAATTTCGAGAGCGAGCGAAGCGAGCTCGGGAATTTGAGGCACTGGACACGGATAGGTTAGGTTCGAAGGGGATGACGGGGGCTAAAGTGAGGGCCGTCATCCCCTTCGTGTTAGGTTACTTTAAACCCTGCAGACAGAAATAGGAGCTCCTCACAGCGGGGTTCCGTCGACTCTGCTTTGGAAACCCAAACAACCTTACAAAGCTGAAATGTTTGTTCAAAATGTATTGTAATGAAATGATATTTAGTAGAAACGTGATTTATCAAAATGTATCTAAATATGAAATGAAAAATGTATGTATAAATGATTGAATATCATCTGATGCATAATGTTAAAAGAAGTGTCTGCCAAATAAATGTGTGTAAAACGAGTGTTTTTAAAATAAAACATTTGCGGAATAATTTGTTTGCGAAATAAATAGTATACGAAACGTTGGTTGTAAAATGAAAATTTGTCAATAGAGTTTTGGTGAAATTTTAGTGAGCCCTTCTCGACTCTGTTCTCGTGGAAGTCGGAAATCAATATTGTGTCGCAGAAACTAATCCGAATATCGAAACCATATCGCGATTCAAAAATGGCTACAAACATTATAAGCATACTACCAACATACAGATGATAATTATTAATTAAAGTCTCAAGTACTGTAATTATAGACACCATAGATAAAAAATGGCACTGACGAACCGGTTCGTCGGTCAGGCCACTAGCGGTGTTAGTATACCTGAAAATTACAATTAATTGATTATGTGATTTAACATTTAGGGTCAAAATACACGTCCGATAGTTGCCTCCGATAGTCAGTTCCGATAGTCTGATTAGACTATCTGAAGGCCTCCGTGTCATACTTTTCTTCTTCTTGAACTTCTTTCTTTTGTTGAACTTGACACTTGTTTTGTTCACTCCTACGTTTCGGGCTATGTTCGGACAGGCTTCGAACTTCATTGACGGACTTAGGGAGTAGGCTCCCAGACTAGTGTGGTGGACTAAGGCTTAAATTCTTCTTATTCTGAGAAGAGGGTCGTGCTCTGCTGTGAGACAATATGGGGCTGATTATACAGCACAACTATTTAGACGTGTCCCAAAACCATGAAATCTGCTCATCATTCTAAACAACTATTATATGAGACATAACGGCGAAATGTGGGTGTATTATACATCTCTGCCCACCCCTTCGGGGAATACAGGCGTGATGTTTATGTTTTATATGAGACAAACTGTAATTTTATATGAGACAAACTGTAATTTTATATGAGACAAACTTTATTTATATGAGACAAACTGTAATATTGGAAAAAACAGCTTTTCCGTACATGTTGCTTAATAAAATGGATGGAACAGCAGATTTTTTACGAATTCAGAATTTGCTCTATAGTAAAAGTTGTTCAAAGTGTTGAGCAGAGTTCATGGTTTTCGGATGAAAAGCGAATTACCAGTCAAGTTGAGTTGATAGAGCTTCAAACTTAAAAATTCGTTTATTCAAAATAGACTAGAATTACTTAGTTCTTTTTGAACGTCAACATTACTTAAAAGACAGCCCCCAGAAGCGCTCACCCTCACCGCTTCCTAGTGTTATGCTGTGAAGAAGAAACGGCGCAACAAACTCCCCAGCAACACAGATCTGTCTGTCAAGTGAATAAATTAATTGAGTCTATACGCAGCAAAGGGCAATATTAATTATAATAATGAAATTATGCAAAATGCGGAAGACAGTTTTTTTTTGTAGTTTTTTTTTCTCACCACAACAATAACAAAACTAAAACAATTACAACAATTGCAGTTCATAATGTGGGAGACTGATGCCTAAGCTAGGCTTTTGGCCTGTATTTCAGGTCACCAGGTCTTCCCCTCTTTAAGTAGGTGTGATTGCAACATTGCATCTTTATAAGTCATTTTTTAGGGTATGTTCTATTAGATGCGAGTTTTGTGAATTGTGAGATTTACTGTGCTTTGTTTTTGCGTGCGTTGTGTGTGTGTGTATGTGCGAGTGTGTATTTATTTGTGTGTATGTAAGCGCGTGTGGGCGTATGTGCGTGCGTGTGGGTGTGTGTGGGTGTATTAGCGTGCGTGTTTGTTTGTGTGAGTGTGTATGGTCGTATAAGTATTTATTATTTATTTATTCATTTACAACAATATAAGCTTACAGTCTAGACACCAAAACGCTTACATGCTAAAGAGAGTAGAAAAAGTACAAAAAATCTCCACAATTAAAATTATAGATCAAAGCATTACACATTGAAATTTTTGCTAAGAAACAATAATATTTTATTTTTTAATACATTACTATTATCAGAAAATACGTCAGCATCTGGGCAGTTATCAACAAATTCATTTAATAAAGCAATTGCTTTGGCAGTTGGGCTCTTGCTGGAATGAGGTGAGCGCCAGGTGATAGGGTGAGCTAGTAGTCGGTGCCGCCTTCGTCCAGTGGCACGCATATACTGGTCCGGCACATACAGGTTAACACGTTCTCGTACCGATGGACTGTCTATCTTATGGCCCAGCAGTAAAATGTATTGCATAATATGCGTAAGTTTACGCCTCAGTTGTAACGTATCATAACCGACCATCCCCGTCACAAACAAGGAAGGATATAAAAATGGTTAATACCCATACGTTCTTTTATATATATGCCGAGTGATTTTTTTCTGGATCTTCTCTACCATTAGAGCATATTTTTTTTCATGTGGATCCCACACCGCTGCGTTATATTCTAATTTACTTCGGACGTATGCGTTATATAAAAGTTTTAAAACCCTGACATCCCGAAACTGAGCGGCAGTTCTAATAATAAAGCCAAGAGATTTATTTGCGTCCCTAGAAGTTTTGATGATATGTTCGCGGAAAGTTAATTTACTATCAAGAGTTAGTCCTAGATCACGTATTGTAGTGACACGTTCAAGTGCCACCCCCGCTAACTCGTATGTCGTTGTTATTGGTGAGCGAACCCGCGAGAAAGTAATCGTTCTACATTTGCTTGGGTTGAAATAAAGTTTATTTTCTCTGCTCCAATCAACCACCGCATCAATGTCGCTCTGCAAAGCCTCACAATCTTCAGCCCCAGTGACAGACAAAAATAGTTTCAGGTCGTCGGCAAACATTAAACACTCCGCCTTTTTGAGAACTCTTGGCAAATCGTTTACCATTATCAGGAATTGTGTTAAAAAAGAAAGTATAGGAAAACAAAGTATAAGTATAGGACAATTCTGGATGAATTGAAAAGAAAATTACCTATAATTATCTAAATTATAGATGCTGTCAAGCTGTATATCCCAGCTTCTTACTTCGTCACCGCATATAATTAGGTAAGACTAACATATTATTAAGCTGACTCAACTAGATTTACGTAAACTATTCAACAATAAACCAGCATTAAACCATCAACTAATAAACTTGAGATTCTCATAATGACGTCACCGTCTGCTATAATGTTCTTTGTGAAGCTATTAAATTATTTGTGTCACCCCACGCGGCGAACAATTTAAGTCGAGCGGGTACCGATACATCAGCAATGCAGTATAGTCCTGTGCAACGTTTGCTTAAGGGCTTGTGCACAAACAAAAAGATTTAATAGTAGTTTATGAAACTGAGGGGCTCGTGGCTAAATAATTACAGCCGCATAGACCGATCTTCCGGGTTAAGCCACGCTTGACGAGGTTGGTCTGTGGATGGGTGACCATTTACCATAGCGAGTTTCCTCCGTGCCTCGGAAAGCACGTAAAGCCGTTGGTCCCGGCTGTCATTTGTAGATCTTTGACAGTCGTTACTGTTGGTCAGAAGCCAGAAAGTCTGACAACCAGTCTTACCAAGAGTATCGTATTACCCAGTTACTGGGTTGTGGAGGTCTGATAGGCAGTCGCTCCGTGTAAAATACTGATATTCAGCTGCATCCGGTTCGACTGGAAGCCGACCTCAACATAGTTGGGAAGAGGCTAGGCAGATGATGAGTAGTTTATGAAACTGTTACATAAAAGGGGTTTTAATACCCAGTTATGCGCAGTTTCATACACTACTTTATCTAAAGTCATGTATTTAAATAAAAAAACCAAAGTTAAAACAAAAACAATATTATGGCGCCCAAACCCAGCAGCCCACAGCACGCGTCTTAACGCATACGCCGCGCAGTAACAGATAGTGAGCAGCCGCAAAAAAACTATTGAAAACTGTCGGTACGAAGTGTACTTTAATAGAAAAAAAAGTTATTTTAAAGCATTATTTTGTTAAGAGAACAGTACTTTAATAATACTTTTTTAGATCTATTACATATGCACGTGAATAAATCATGTCAGTACAATTTTTGAGTTTATAATTGGAACTTTACGTTTTTTATTAGTGTAGATGAAGTTACATTATGTACTTACTTCTTCTTCTTCTCTCGTGTTGGTACGGGCTATACGAGAATGGCTCATGCTGTGGTGAAAATATTAGTTAGTCGGCATGGTTGGTAGCGAGGCTGACTGCCCAGGGCGCGCTGAACGTACTTAAGTATCGTCACTTGTGGAAGCTCTTTTTCATGCACCCCACATTATGTACACAATCAAGTAGTACTAAAAAAGCTGTCTGTCTGTTGTTTTATATAATTTAGCTTTAAATTACGATTATTCGATTTGCGTTTTTTGTTTGTTTGTCAATTTTTGTAATCAAGACTTGGTACTACATTACTCACTGATCTGTGGTCAAGACTACTTTGTTCTCTCATAACTATCCTAAATCATAGCACTGTATTCACTGAAATTATTAAAGATATGGATTTTAAAAGAGCAACCATGGAGTTTCTTGCCGGCTCTTCTCCATATGAAACGACTAATTGGAATCGTGCACCTAAATTTGATTTTTCATAAACGCCTGTGTTGGTTTTTGTTATGCAGATGTGTGATGCTGCGTGCAAAGCCATTTTACAATAAGATATTAATAATTATAACTTTCGTGAGACACATTCATATTTATGATTATTTACGGTTTACTCACGTGCATTTTTCGGGATTGGCCGACTAGTTTCGGACCCAAACGGAGCCCTTAATCATGAGCTGAACACGCGGCGAGGTCGTCTCGCGACCGTAAATAATCATAAATAAGATATTAATAAATTCAATAAACAGGGTTAATTAAAAAACACCAACAACCTCTTAAAAAAACAGCTGTTCCTTACATTTCTGTTCGCTTAGCTCGTCAAAATGTAGGGAACAGCTGTTTTTTTTTCGCGATTTCAGATTTGGTCCCATAGTAAAAGATGTTCATAATGATGAGTACAATGACCCTTGGTGTTGGTGTTTTTCAATTAACCCTGTATAAACATATTATACCATCACGCTTGTAGTCCCCGAAGTTTGGGCAGAGGTGAATAGTAACACCCTCATTTCGCAGTTATGTTTAAGTTCCATGTAATAGGAGAAAAGCCTATTGCCATCAACCGGGCACAAGCCCAGACTCCAGACTGCTTCTGAGAATTCCCACACGAGCAAACCCAATAATACTTTGCCCGACCTGGCTGATCGGACCCAGGACCTCACAACCAACGAGGAAGTCAGTATACAAGGTTAGTCGGAAAGGGGGTACTAATCCGAAGCCCACTTATAGTATCACTGATGACTGTTTGAAAGCAAGTGTTAAAATTTCAAAATTCGATATATATTTTTTCCAAATAAAATGATTTTTATTTTAGTTTTTCCAAAAATTCTTCATCCCTTCTTTAGTTACAAATTCAGAAAATGGTGCTTCTAATTCATGACCCCAAATATGACCTAAAATGTAAACACAGCTGATCATAATTGGGGATAGATAGATTTTAAAGTTTTTTTTCGAGATTTTTGAACTACTGTTTCTCTTAAACTATTGAGTTTTGGGAAAAGTTGTAGAACAAAAGTTACTCATTATTATGTGTACTTTAACACCCCGTCGGATTAGTACCCCCTTTCTGACTAACCTTGTATACTTAAAATAATATACAAATGTTCATCCTACAATTCTATACACCGTTTATTTGAATGTTTGCGCTAACAAGTTCGTACTGTAATCAAAACGCTCTCGGAATACAGGCGGTTATTATATGACGGAAGCTGCAATATGTCAACAGTAGCGAGATAACTCTATGCATCCCTTGCATAAAGGTTTGTGCACAATTCATAATAACAGCTTTACTAGGATTAGAATTACTTCTATTGTGTCTAAATGTCACTCACGTTATCTGGGTTTGTGAACTCTGCCTATTGGGATCCAAGGCAAGGCGTAGCTTGTCTCTGGTTGTGCGACAAAACTTTGTCCTTCTCTTTTATAAAAAAGTAAAAACCGACTTCAAAAAAAACTAAACGGAGTCCTCCGTTTAGTTTTTTTTGAAGTCGGTTTTTACTTTTTTAAAGTTATTTTATTTCATACTTTTTAGTGCCACAAATTACAATTACAATAGTGTACAAATTCTCGGACCAGCACTACAACTAGAACGTCGTCTATTTACGATTTGTGTATTTTTTTTGTTTTTGTTGATTTTTGCAAAAAGTGCTGAATCAATTTCAATAAAATTTATGTGGGACCACTTCTGAAGTATGGTCTACCAAACAAAAAAAGAATCATCAAAATCCATTCATAATTGGCGGAGATATCGCGTAACAAACAAACAAAAAAAAAAAAACATTCAGACGAATTGAGAACCTCCTCCTTTTTGAAGTCGGTTAAAAAACCCAACCTCATGTGCCATCTTTCTGGTATTTGTTCCAAGCGTTTGACACATCAAACGCAGGTCGCGAGCGGGTCGCGTCGACAGCGGTCCTGCGCTTATTGCATGCATTATGCATTTTGTGTCACGCGCGTGAGTCACATGTGTGACATAAGTGAAGCATGTCACACGGTGTGAGATGCTTCGTATAGTTAACATGACTTTTCGTCTCGTTTTTTGATGTGTGTCCCGTTGGGCTGTTGCCGCGTTGTCCCCAAAAACAAAAATGTCCCGTTTTGTAAAAAAGGTCATCCATGGCTATGAATAGTCTTAATGTATATGAATGCGCAAATGACAAAAAAAAATGTGATATAATGCGTAAGGGTCTAATTGTTAGATTGTCAAAATGTACAAAAGATAAAACATAATTGTGCCAAAATGCATCATGGTCCAATTGTCACACAGTCAGGGTTCGAACCCGCGAACCTGGGCTTCGAAGGTACGATCACTAACGACGACTGAGCCTACATACACCTATCTGCCACTTACTTGATATCAACATACTTCTCTGCACTGGATATCTAATTAAAATATCTTCTCTATCTAATCTCTTTGAGTATAAATACTCCTTGAAAGTCCGAAATTACATTTTGGCACTAGGCAATTTGTACAATTGAACATTACAGCTTTAATGTATTCTATCATAGCGGCATTTGGGCAAAATGACATTTTGGCACTAGGCAATTTGTACATTTTGACACTAGGACTATGTTGCCCATTGTTTTTTTGTCTTTGTAACATTTAGAATCCGGCGTCCCGCGTTCGGTGTGTCGAACTCTTAACTAAGGGGCGTCTCACGCTGCATCTGCACTACGTGGGTTTCGCTAAGTTCTTTTCCACCCTCTTGGGGAATCAAGCTGTTACTTCTTCAAAACAATATCTCTCTAATCCCTTTATTCACGTCCTCCACAAAACTTTATTTTAACGTTCTCCACAATGTGTCCGTACCTTAAGTAACAACTTGATGATTTGTTATGATCGCCTCGACTGCGCTCAGCGGGCGGCCAAAAACTGCATTACCGTCCAACTTAACTCGTTTAAACTATATTCAACTTTAATAACCAAACTCTAAGTTGCATTTTCGCATACACATACACACGTACGAAATCGCAAAACAAACGAAACTAAACGCTGTTGCTGTTACAATTAAGGAGACGATAATGAATTGTTTTGGTTGAAATGTTTTAAACTTTAGTTGTATGATTATAAAGTTGGAATTGCTTTGTGTTGCGTTATTCTGTATTAAATGCAGCCGAGTAACATCTCTGTTCCGTATAATAATTTTTCGATGTTAAGACAAGGGTTAATAATTTATTCTATTTTAATCTTTGGTTGTTTGTGTTTTGTTTAAAGGTTGACGGGGCTTGACGGGGTGAAGCTATGGAGATAAGTTACGAGAACTTGATTTATTATGTACTGTTTGTATGTATTTTGGTACCCTATCATTCATTATAGCACTTCGTTTTCATTTTCGTAATTATTTAAAGGAACTGTCAACTGTATCGATCGTAAAGGCTCGTTTAATTAGATATTAGAATGTGAATTGTATAGGAATATCGTGAAACTACATTTTTATTGAATTTATAAACCTCTAAGAAATATAATTTATTTATGGTATCTTTAACACAGTTTACGATGTAGCTAGGTTACATCGTAAACTAGTACTGTGGCTATAAAACCTTAATCAATGTAGACTGAATTTTTTTGTAATCTTAAGTTTTATACTGTGAGTACTAATAAAGCGTTTTTGTATTATTATTTTGATGTTATTAAATCCAATTTTTTATCAACCGATACGCTATAGACAAAAGTTCTCCAAAAAGGCAAGAATATCTTTTGAACTATTTCTTCAAGTAGAGTTTCAGCTCATCTTGATTGACCGTTAAGGTTTATAAAAGCATAATACTTTGTTGAATCCCTGCTACAAGCAAACATGTTGCTTATTTCTACAAATTTCCTTGCTAAAATGGGTCTTTATTTTGTCTTTAGTTATAATTAATATAGAATATTGTTTATAACGGTCTCCTGCAGTCCCAGCAGTCTAGACATAGATCTCACCTTAAGGCGAGCTGAACCCTGGCGCGGTAATCGGGTAAGCGACGGCAATCGGGTTAGCGACGACGCGCGGGCCGAAAATCACTTTAAAAAATCGATAAAAAATATATAAATGTAAAAAAAAAAACGATCGGGTAGAATCGATTCCAAAATTACCTATAAATTAATATTAATTATAAAAATGTATAGTAAGTACTTGTTTAAAATGAAATTTTGCTTGAAAAAAACTGCAAATCGAAGTAACTTCAGTATTTTTTTCTATAGAGAAAACTATATTGCATCGTGTATTGAACGGGTACATGGTATAGAGAAGGAATGTATCCTAAAATATAAATTTATTTTGGGTTCTAAATGTTTTAATTTGCCTATCAAAAATGAGTTCTAAAACAAGCAAAACCTACCGCGCCAGGGTTCAGCTCGCCTTAAAAAGAGAAAATGTCAGTATCCATTCGCTAAACCAGCAAGTAGATCCAGTCCGCTGGCGCCTATGAGGCACAAGCCGTGAATGTTTAAAATTAACGATGAAGAAGTTAGTGGTTATACCTTCATCCATCCATGATAAATTATACTTATTTCTGTAACTGAAATTATTTATTCTGCAAATTGGATATTTAAAAATCATTTTTAAAAGTTGGTTAAATAAATCTGTTACAAACACTTTTACAAGTCAATGTAATGTTTTGTTTAAGACTAGATGGCGCCGGCATTCCTATCTGACTAGCTCTGAGAAGAAAATCCGAAACAAACATAGAAGTCAAGGTCACTTTTCAAGTCCAGACTCCAGACATTGTAGTATAGAACTATGTGAGTGGAAAATGTAGCGCAGTGACCTTTTGAGGAAAGAGCCATAGAAGGTTTGAGTTGACCTGTCCCAACTGACGGCACGCATGCATTAGCCATCGTGTAGCTCAATCTTATTTTAGGGATGATGAGTTTGAGTTTAATTGGACAGACGACAGATGTTGAAGTTGGATCTTAAGAAGTCTTTAGGGCATGCCACTGCTCGTTGTTACAGTAATTAATTTATCGCATCCAGCAATGTATTCGTATTGACAGATGTAAATGAGGCCTTATTAAGTGCCAGTTGTAAGATGCAAATAGGAGAAATGGGTATCTATGTATAATGTTCATATATAATGAAATAATGAGTCAGCGAGCTCGTACTAGCTGGAGACCCTTCAGGTCTCGCCAATAACTGCCCGGTTACGTAGAAGGGATCCGCAAGGACCATCTACAGCAGCCCAACAGAAAAAAAGCGAGCTCGTACACTCTTAGTTTTATAAATTATCTTAGAAAACTAATACGTTACTTTGACTTCGGCAAATAACTGAACCGAAGTCTACCATTCGAAGATTTAGTCTTTAAATAGAGAATATTTATTTAGTATTTTAATATTTCGATATTATGCGCGTCCTAAACCACGGTACTCAAACTTGCTGAAGAACAAAACTTCAAACTCAAGATTTGCCAACGAGCAATGGAGAGAAATATCCTGGGTATTAAACTAACCGATGGAGTTAGAAACACCACCCTGCACTGCGTAACGCAAGTAACAGATGTTGGAGAAAAAAAACCGGGCTCAAGTGGGAGTGGGCCGGTCATGTCCTTCGAATACACCCGGATAGATGGGCAAAGATCGTCCTGGACAAGAACATCGTCGTCGAGGTCAACTGCGGCGTAGGTGGCGCCATGATCTAGACGTGTTTGCGGGGTTGGCATGGTCAGAAACAGCACAAAATAGAGGTGTTTGGATGACAAAAGGGGAGGCTATTCCTCAGTATTGAGACAGACAATAGGATAGTAAAAAAAACATTAGAAACTAATTAATTGATCAACGCAATTAATATTTGCTCAGCGGAATCATTATTTGCTCGGCAACAAAAAATAGTAGCCGACTTATAGTTTAGGTTAGTAGTGCAAACCGGGGCATGCGGAAGTATCGTACGTTCCCGCGACCCCCGGCGCAGGTGTGAGATGGAACACCGGGGTGGTTTTTAGTCAGTAAGAGTCTGACAGACCCCTCCGCCCACCCCAGGGCGGAGGACATCCATGAGGATTTTCCAACCAGGAAAAAAAACAATTTCGTAGAGCAAAGTGAGTGAACTGTCCTGAAAAGGCAACACAACCACAACGACATCAAGTTTTAGCCACAACAAGTTCTTGACTAAGTCTGATATAAATATTATGCAAACCTAACATCGACATCATAAATTGAAAAGATTTATGGTCTCCAAGCTCCGAAGTACTTCTCTATACCCCTTCAAGTACTCCGCAAAGTGTCACTATTCTTACAGAACTATTTTTATATGATTTAGAAGTTGTCCCGGCCGAGTTGGGACCATCCCGTTCCGGATTTATCCGGGTATGTTAAACTTTGACTGCGATGTTCGATTTTTGGTCTAACTTTTGTTGGTTTCTTTTGAGTGTTTTGATGTGAATTTACTTATTCCTTTCCGTCCTTTTTTGTTTTTTATTTGAGATTTGGGTGGTGTCTTTCATATTTATGTTGAGGTCTTTTCCTTATATCATTTATGAATTCTTTGAACAGCTGTGAAGGGTCGGTTTTAAAAGAATGGGTGTACGTCAGGCTTAGATACGACTTTTATGGCTAAAGCCATGTGATGTTAGCATCATTTCTGAATATTTTAATAAGCGAGTTGTTGTTCTAGTATAATTATTAGGTACTGCTGTCATCATTAATTATCTTGCGATCACCAACTGCCTGTCTTTACATCACAAATCTCTCCCTTCTCGTAGACCGTGAACAGTCCATATAGAGTTTAGTGGCAAATGGTACTTGGTAAATAGGTCAATCCGCCTGCCATCCACAGTGATTTTTGCATAACCTGAGGATCAGTTATTATAACAATAATAACGTTTGGCTGTAACTACTATCGGCTCAATGACTGCTGAATCAATATCTCAGCCTCGTGTGCCAAGTCTTGATATTTAATTTCTTTATTCTTTTCGGCTTCACAAGGTTCTCGTCACATAGAACAGTGATACTCGTATCAACAATCATTGTGAGACTCTCTGATTGATCTGTAACGTTTACTTGCATGAAATGAGCTACATACAGGTGTTATGTCATTAAAAGTACATCATTGTTTCTAGTTTTTAGGGTTCCGTACCCAAAGGGTAAAACGGGACCCTATTACTAAGGCTTCGCTGTCCGTCTGTCCGTCTGTCTGTCCGTCTGTCACCAGGCTGTATCTCATGAACCGTGATAGTTAGACAGTTGAAATTTTCACAGATGATGTATTTCTGTTGCCGCTATAACAATAAATACAAAAAAAAAACAGAATAAAATTAAATAATTTAAGGGGGCTCCCGTACAACAAACGTGATTTTTTTTGCTCGTTTTTGCTCGATATTGATAACGGCAACAGATAGACGCTTGAAATATTCACAGAATACTTAGTTATATATTCACTTTAAAAATAAATAATTAAATTGAAATAAGGGCTGATTTTTCAATCGTCAGATAACTTTTATCTGGGGAATAAGTTTGACGTTTTGACAGCTTCTCTATAGAAAATATGTCAAACCTTCATATTTATTCCTTGGATAAAATTTATCTGACGATTTAAAAATCGGCCCTAAAACAAATATTTAAGGGGGGCTCCCATACATCAAACGTGATATTTTTGCCGTTTTTAAAGATAATGGTACGGAACTCTTTGTGCGCGAGTCCGACTCGCACTTGGCCGGTTTTTTATACTTTAAAATTTTAAGCTTAGTGACTAACACGATTATCTAGCTAAACTTTCATAATTTATTCTAAATATGTTACACAAACTTTATAATACAATTTACATGCTAATTTAAATCAATAGTATTAAGTAATATTTATCTTTAATTATAAAATAATATCAATTATAACTCGTTGCATAGGTCTCATATTAGCTATGTTGAACACACGAAATATCTGAAAAAACTTTATTTTCACATTTAACCAAACTCCCATTTCTTAGTACTTGGCAAGCGCTAAGCTAAATATAATCCGCACAGGAATTCGCTTAAAACGCTACATGTGTAGCGAAGATTAATGTTCCCAGGATTGTCTAATATTTTGCAGGGAGCCTGAATTTATTACCGGCGGCCGCTATTTGGTTCAGGGCGCCACATTTCAAATCCTATTTGCGGCTAATTGCTTTACTGCGTTGTGTCTGTTCGTATGATTAGGGAGAGTTATGATCGGGAAATCCTGAAGAGAGTTTTGGATTTGGGTTAGAAAGGTATTTTTGGATAAAGTATGTTTAGTCTAGCGGTTGAACAGTTTGAACAACTTTCCATGCTGTCTGAGTTCAATATCTGAGACTTTTCGAATTCATGTGCAGATCAGAATTAGGTTTTCTATTTTTCTATTAAACTGCTGTAGATGGTCCCAGGGGACCGTTTCTACGTAACCGGGCAGTCATTGGCAAGACCTGAAGGGTCTTCAGCCAATGGGGGGGGGGGGGGGGGAAGTAAAATACTTAACCTAAGCTGCTTTGTACTACACTAACATCATGACTACCTGCAACAACAGCACTAAGGGCGACCCCTAGTGGGACTCGGATCTCGGCTTAGGGCGTTGCTGGCTGGGACTTAGGGGGGGGGGGAGACAGCTTGATGAGGGCTGAATTATCGGTGTGATTGCGGAGTCTGAAGAGACGACCGGCTCTACAACGGGAGAGCTTGGTGGATCGTGACCGGCGGCGGTGGAACGTCGCGACGGGCCTCGTCGGCGAGGACGGTATGCCGGACGGCGGCAGACGTTGTGTATTGTGCTGGTCGATTTACTCTCCTCCTGGAGGAGGGTTATTTCGTCATCGGGTTTTAAAAGTGTGTGCCTGAGACAGCGAACTTTACTTATGAGAGAGAGACTGTAGTCGGCCGCTGCGGCGACTAGGGGTTCGGATGGAAATTCCACACGGAAAAACCCAATAACACTTTGCCCGACCTGGGCATCGCACCCCGGACCTCACGTTCAGCAGTCGCGCTTGCGACTGCTAGACAACGAGGCAGTAGTGAATTTATTCTTTCTAAATGCTCTGTTTCCTACAACGATCATATTATTATTCCGTATTCTATCTTGATTGATAGTTTTATGTCTTTATTCAAACAAAAGTCTCCACCTCAATACAGATTAACTTTTTAATTCCCCCAGTAAGGTGGAGGCACCAATCGATAGTACCTGTCTCCCCTGAGCCGATAGGCTGACCTTTCAGCGCGCTGTCGTGATAAATTGATTCCTTTGTTGATGGTCCACTCATTGCGGCTTCAGTGTTGGTGGCAAGATGGCGGATTGGTCGTTGAGCACTAGTTGTATAAAGTAAAAGTTTGTTTTGGATTTACAATATTTTGAAGACGTCTAGTACTTTATTTTGCTGTGTGAATTAATTGACAAAATTAAACTCTTTCCGCCTTATTACAAAAAATGGTTTAAACCAAGACTAAACTCCGGTTTTTGAATTGAGAATTCGGGATAAAAAATGTTTTAAAATCGGTAATTTTTTTTACAACTCCGTGCTCTTTTTTACTTAAGTACTGCTTATCCCAGAATTCTCAAGTCAGAAACTGGAGGTATGGTAAACCCAGGTTTAAAATATATCCATCACTTTCTTATGTCATACTAGCTTTCGCCCGCAGCTTCGCTTGCGTGAAATTTTGAACCCATTAAGTGACGATTTTCCATACAAACTTTCATCCCCTATTTAACTCCCTTAGGGGTTGAATTTCGAAAAATCCCTTCTTAGTGGATGCCTACGTTATAAAAGGAACCTACTGTCAAAATTTCAACTTTCTAACCCCAGTGGTTTAGGCTGTGCGTTGATAGATCAGTCAGTCAGCTTCTTCTTTTGTATGTATAATTAACAAAAAGAGACGGGGCTATTTTAAAACCTAGTTTTTTCTTAGACCATCTTTTGTAATAAGGGGGTTTGAGATTTTTACAATGTGTCTGACTTTAATTTAATCTGACATTGTTTTTTTTCGAACTGTATTTTTATACGTATCTATTTTGTAAATGTACTGTTAGTTTTTACTTTATACTAGTTTAGATTAATATAAAATATTAATTATTATTAATAATATAAAATGTATTTTACGATGATTGTGGTTGTAAATATAATAATTAAACAAATAAATACGAAATAATCTGACATACAAGTTAAATGATATTTTGCAACATTTAATTTGAGCAAAAATAGTATCTATGATTAGTTACGGTTTACTCACGTGAATTTTTCGGGATTGCGCGACTAGCAACAGTTCGACGCGCGACCTCGCCGCGTGATCAGCTCATGATTAAGGGCTCCGTTTGGGTCTGAAACTAGTCGGGCAATCTCGACAAATGCACGTGAGTAAACCGTAACTAATCATAAATATGAAGGTGTATCACGAAAGTTGTAATACAAAAAATAATTATCCACTAAAACTGTTGTTACCATTGATGGATTGAACTACGAGTAACACTATGAGATTGGTAAAGAAACATCATGACACCAATCATATCATACGTAAAGTAAAAAAATGTTTCCTACAAAATATGCATATCTCGCGGCAAGCTTTTAATATCATTTCATAAATTGTGTAATACATGTACTAAATTGATTGGTTTGATTTAATTTAAAGTTTGTTTTCTTCTTTTTAGGGCAATTAAATAAAAGCTTGTTTTTAAAAAGTTTCTTTACCATTAATTTATTTTTTAGTTATATTAGTTTTCGTGTTCTCCTCAGCAAACCATTTCATTTGATACCCATACTGTGGTAGTACAGAAAAAATAACTAGTCCGCCATCTTCGATGATCCGCCATATTGGAATTAGAATGACGTCACATAGCTAAGCATGAATTGTCCTCCAAAATAAGCATGTATACTAAATTTCACCTCAATCGGTTAAAGATAACTGATTTAAAATTAAGTTGCAAGATTCCACCCGGACAAACATACATACCTACATTGCAAGTTAAAAATAAAAAAAAAAATATAAAAAAAAGCTTGTAAAAAACATTTTATATTTTCTAACATTTTCTTAGCTCATGCCAATTCTCAGTAACAGTAGTATAAAAAATCTATTGGTACATTTCTTTAGCACAGGGGAATGATTATTTCTATAGGCCGACAACAATGGACCTCACCACACAAAGGTCAATTCTAAAAACTAGTCCCCTCAGATAAGAGGTATTGAAGAATTGTTTGATTTTCATCTGGTAAAAGAAAATATTGCGTTTTGCTGTGAAAGATTAAGAGGCTACTCGAATCAAATATTGTCGTACATCTAAAAATGATTTTGTTAAATACTAAATGTATTGGTTTGAAAATTATCCTAATCCTAACTAATATTATAAATGCGAAAGTAAGTTTGTTTGTTTGTTACCTTTTCGCGCCTAAACCATTGAACCGATCATCCTGAAATTTTGCACATACGTTGTCAGGTGTACAGAAACGGACATAAGGTACCTTTCATCCCGAAAAAAAGTACTGTTCCCGAGGAAAACAACAATAACATTAATAGATGGCGCCACGTGTCTATCGAATCATGATTGAATTATATTATTACTAGCTTTTGCTCGCGGCTTCGCTCGCGTTAATCAATACTAAAAAAACCTCTGAACACACTGATAAAGTTTCTTTATAACTAATTTTTTGATACTAAAATATAGCCTATAGCACTCAGGGACAACGTAGCTTCCTATTGGTGAAAGAATTTTTGAAATCGGATGAGTAGTTTCGGAGGTTACCTCCTACATACAAACAAACAAACAAATTCTATCTCTTTATAATATTAGTATAGATAGTTTAGTAGTGTGTTAAGAGTTTATTTTTAAAATTTGTTGATTGTTAAATTCTAAATGAAGCGAGCGAAGCCGCGGGCAAAAGCTAGTAAATAAATAAAGTAACTACTACTAACGGACACGATTGAAAGCTGGTGTAAATATCCAATCACCAATTAACGATAATTTTGTTAACGTATTAGTTTTATACGGAAGCCTACAACTGTTTATTAGAGTTATTAACAGTGCAACGGGCCCTAATAAAAATACCCAGTCGCCGTATAATGTCAATAGCCATAGCTATAAACTAAATACGTGTCTAATAGCCAATTATACCATAAACATTGCCATAAGAAATCGTCAGTTTAGAGATTATTTTATTACTTTCTATTTGACCATAGATTATGAAGAAATGGAGTGTCAACATGGAGACGGTATCACAATTGACCCAACCATCGGTACGAACAAACTGTATGGCGATCGATTTCTTAGAACGAGTGAAATAACCCTACCCAAGTCACATACCCCAAATCAATGGGGTATCGGAGGTATGCATGAAAAATCATTATCTGACCCTCCTACTGCAGGGCAAAGGCTGCTTCTCGTAAAGAGAAAGAATGAGTATTGATCACCAGTCACCACGCTTGTTTATTGCGGGTTGGCGATTTCAGACCATTAAGTCCAGGTTTCCTCACGATGTTTTCCTTCACCGTATGTTTACTGGTTTGTAACCTCCGGGCCACCACAACATTTTGGCATAGGTAGCCGTAATTCTGCTACAATGGACGGATACTTGTCTTCTAGTAGGTCATGTTCTACCCTTCGTACATAATGCTACGCAAGTTTCGATACTCGTTCGTTGTAATCTCTTGGCGACTACCGAAAAACTTATGTTCGGAGGTGTACAAAGGGCTCTAAGTTTATGATAGATGTTTCGTGCTACTACGTGTCTCACATCATCCATCCAAAATTTAAGTGCTATGCATGCACTTGTTGGTGTAGCAATCTTCATTTTTCTCTATCCAGAGCCAATTCCTCCATTTCTCTGTATGTTATCACTTCTGTCTTTTCCTTCAATTGCTCTGTGTACTTTCTTCTTGGTCTACCTGGTTTCATCTTTGCTTGTTATTATTTACTTTCTATGATTTTAGTTATAAAGCTGTCGTGTCGCAAGTGACCAATCACTTTGCTTCTTCTTCTTCTTTTAAATGTTCTAGAATTTGCTTTTTCTCTTTGATTCTACTTAGAATCTCTACGTTGGTTATTTTTTCTGTCCATGACATTCTTTCCACAATACGAGTAACAATATGCGTTAGTGTTTGTTATTTCTATACGTGTGAGCACTCCATTCTTACAACTCCATGACCAATACGGAACCTTTTAGCGGCTGAATAGATTTTATAGCGTGTATTGAGTGAAGCCGAATAAATTATGAGTCAAGTGTATGTTTTATGGTGAGATATAAGCCTTTTGTGTTGGAACGTTGTGGGTATTGCCTAATTGAAGCCTGGGGATAAGTTGGTATTTCTTAGACAGGATTTTGGTTCAGCAGTCCAATTAAAAATATAATCTTTCAATTACTCTTTAGCATGCTTATGCTCGCTTAAAGATTTTACTGTCATATCCTTGTATATCGCCTAGCCTTTTCTGAACTACGTTGAGGTCAGCTTCTAGTTCAACCAGTTTGGGAATTCCAATGTTTTGCGCGGAGTGATTGCCAGACTTCCGCAACCCGAGATCTAACAGACAGAAATGAAGACACTGACACTAATTCCTTTCGTAAGCACAGACCAACTATTTAAAATTCTGTTTCAAAATATTCAAAGCCTCTATAATAAGCAACACATACTAGAAACCTTCATCGTAGATAACCCGATTTATAACGCAATATGTATATCTGAGTCTTGGTTATCGACAGAAAAATTAAGCATGATACAATTTAGTGGATATAAAATAGCAACGTCATACTGCCGCAGCACGCGAGGGGGAGGCGGCGTCTGCATCCTCCTGCAAGATCATATCCAATTCAAAGAGAGAAATGATATAACGAATATGTCCATCGAGTATATTTTAGAAATATGTGCAATTGAATTACCCAAAGAAAATATTTTATTAGTTACAATATATTGGAATAGAAGAGAGGAAGAAATATTTATTAGTCAGTTAAAATGTATCTTAAATTATATAAACAATAAGTACTTTAAATTTAATATAATTATAGGTGGAGATTTTAATATTAACATCTTAGAAAAAAATGCAAAATCTAGTCAATTTCTGGACTTAATGCTAGAATATAAACTTACACAGTATATAAAAACACCCACACGAATAACACAAACTACATCTACTTGTTTAGACTTGATATTTACAAACACTAACACAAATCAAATATATACAACAGTAGAAGAACTAGGGTTTTCAGACCACAGCGGAACAATTATACACATCACCGTACCAACACCACATTTAACTACACAAAAGAGTTGGTATGTTAAAAAAAGACTATTTAACAACTCGAATATGTTAAAGTTTAAATCTAAATTAAAAGAACAGGATTGGAAAATCATTATAACTGAAAATGAAAATTTAAATGATAATTATAAAGCATTTCATGATACATTGACAAATATCCTTAACATTTGTATACCTATATGTAAAGTCAAACTAAAAACCAATTTAAAAAAATACTGGCTAACGAGGGGCATCAAAATTTCCTGTAATAATAAAAGATTGTTAAAAATACTCACACTTAAAACAAAAAATCCTATCATTATAAATTACTATAAAAATATGAGAAAATATTAAAAAATCTAGTTACTGCATCAAAAAGGATTCAATACATAAATAAACTAAAAAAATCTAACAATAAGGTTAAAACTATGTGGAGTATTATAAATGAAAGAACAAATAAAAAACATAAAAAGGATCAAAATAATATTAAATTACAATTAAATAACGACTCTATACACGAACCTAAAAAAGTAGCCGATATTTTTAATAATTTCTTTGCGGCCATTGGAGAAAACGGCGCCAATTCATCTAGAAACAGACCGGGGAACACCTCTGTACTAAATCCCACAGAGAACACAATGTTTCTTGGTCCAATAGATGCTTGGGAAGTAAACAAAATAATTAAAAACTTAAAAAACAAACGTAGTCATGGGATAGACGAAATACCACCTATGCTTTTAAGACAATGCGCAGATGAACTTACTTTACCGTTTTACCTGCTACTGAACCAGTCATTTGACGAAGGTATCTTCCCAGATTTGTTAAAAGTATCCGTGATAAAACCAATACATAAAAAGAATGCGAAAACAGATCCAAACAACTATCGTCCAATAGCTCTGTTACCATCAGCCTCAAAAATCTTTGAAAAAGCCATGTGCGACCGCATTTATACGTTTTGCGAAAAATACAATATATTTGATGAATGCCAGAATGGCTTTCGAAAAAACCGTTCCACCACCTTAGCAGTCTACAAGTATATCCAAGAAGCCCTAAATATTATTAATAACAAAAAATACGCAATAGGAATATTACTAGACATGACAAAAGCCTACGACAAAGTGCAATTTGGGATATTGCTAAACAAATTGTATGGCATAGGTATACGCGGAAAGGCTCACGAATGGCTAACATCTTATCTAAAAAACAGGAAACAATTAGTCGAAATAGAATACTATAACCATAAAAATAATGAAATTGAAAAAATCCGATCATATAGTAAAGCAATAAACGCCTCAATTCCTCAAGGAAGCGTCATAGGATGCCTCTTATTTCTACTATATATAAATGACCTCCCTAAGACCATAGAAGGGCCATGCGTCTTATTCGCGGACGATATATCCATATTAATCTCATGTCAAAACAATGAAAATATAGATGAAACTCTCAATTCAATACTTACTAAAACATGCAACTGGATGAACGATCATAACCTCGAGATAAATTATTCAAAAACCAAACTAATAACTTTCCACCCTTACCAAAAAACACCCCTGACTTTAGATTTTACCTTCAACAACTCAAAATTAGAAACCGTTAATGAATTTACCCTACTCGGACTAGTAATAGACACACATATTAACTGGAAATCACACATACAGAAAACTCATTCAAAAATTTCTAAATTCTCTTACGCCCTTCGTGAAATAAAAAAGACGACTAACTTACAGACAGCTCTCACCACCTATTATGCATACGCTTATGCATGGCTTAGCTATGGGATCACCCTCTGGGGAAGCAGCACAGATGCACAAACACTTTTCATCTTGCAAAAGAAACTAGTTAGAATCCTGGTAAATGTCGAGCAAACTACTAGTTGCAAACCTTTTTTCCAAAAACACAATATTTTAACTCTTCCCTGTATATATATATTAGAAACATGCAAATTTGTCCGAAAGCATCAAGAATTTTATTCAACACGTGAAGACATTCAGTCACGCTATACACTCAGACACCGATCCAGACTAAACTTACCAAGTTCTCGATTGAAAATGCACTCTACGAGTCCCTATGTAATGTCCATTAAATTACACTGGACCGCAAAGAAAAAGGGTCGGTTAGAAAATCTTCAATATCTTCAAAAGTACCTGACCTAGCTTTATGAAATAAAGACTAAATTAAAGAATATTTAATGCCACATAAAATAATGTATGAAACCTGCTTAATTATTATTGATAATTGTATAAAAAAACTAAAAATGTAAAATAATGGTCGTTTCTGAATTTAGTTCCAAAAAAATCAAATCAATTGTTCCGCGTTTGTTTTAGTTTTGCAATAAAAAAGTTATTAAGATGGTGTCTCTGCCTTATAAATTTTATTATTCTGAAGTCATCATGTCGTTAATCCCTGAAGAATGTATCAGGATCCTGACAATGCTTGAAGATGGGCACAGTCAGCGAAATACAGTGAGAACCGTTGGTGTGACTCTTTCTACAGATCAGCGAGTACTCCAGCGTTTCCATGAAACTGGATCCAATCTTCGGAGACCAGGAACAGGCCGAAAAAGGTGCACGACGGCGCGGGAGGATCGCTATATGGTGTCAACAATTTTGAGAAATCGCTTTCTTACGGCTGTTGAAGTAAAGAATCATCATTAACGAGCTGGAGGAAACAATCTGAGTATGGATACAGTAAGGCGGCGTCTGGCTGAAGCAAATTTAAAGCCATTAAGACCTGCAAATGGCCCAAAACTAGAAAGACACCACAGAAACTCAAGGTTGAGTTATGGTAGAGAACACGAGAATTGGATTCTGAATGACTGGTCAAGAGTTTGTTTTCAGACGAGTCTAGATTCTGTTTATACAAGCACGACGAGAAGAAAAGAGTGTACAGAAGACCGGGAGAGCGTTATAACCAAGCCTTTATAGAAGAAAAAGTACCATATGGCGGAGGCTCTGTTCACGTGTGGGCTGGGATTTCTTCCGAAAGCCGCACTGAGCTAGTGGTGATAGAAAATGGAACTTTAACTGCAGAAAGATAATGTCACTGAAATTCTGAATGACTACATTGGTCCATTTTTATTGGACATGGGCGAGAATGCCGTTTTTATGCAAGACAATGCCCGCCCGCATACAGCACAGATAGTGTTTGCCTATTTTCAAGAAGTCGGTATCACACACATGGAGTGGCCAGCACGCAGCCCCGACTTAAACCCCATTGAGCATGCATGGGACGAACTGGGACGACGTGTACGTCAGCGGAATCCGCCACCAATCATGCCACGTGAAATGAAAGAAGCTGTAATAGAGGAATGGCAGAATATTCCGCAGCATCGCCTGAAAAACCTAGTAGAAAGTATGCCAAATCGCATAACAGCAATACTGCGAGCTCGCGGAGGCAACACAAAGTACTAAAATACGTGAAAACGGTACATCTGTAACCATTCTACATTTACGAAAATACTGGAAAAACTACGCATTTTTATTTATTTTACATTTATTAAAAATGAAAACCTTGAATTCATTTATTTTTTATTTTCATTTAAGCACATTAAAATATTCTTTGATTTAGTCTTTATTTCATAAAGCTAGGTCAAGTACTTTTGAAGATATTCAAGATTTTCTAACCGACCCTTTTTCTTTGCGGTCCAGTGTATATAATAAACTACCCGCACCAATAAAAAAAGAAGAGAAGACTAACTTATTTCTAAAAAAACTTAGACAATTTTTGATAAATAAAAGTTACTACTCGATAGATGAATACCTAAATGATAAACTTATAAAATCGTAATTTAAATCCTCTTTATTATATCAATCTACATAATTCAATTAAATTCCGTTAAAGTCAATCCAATTTATTCCAATTTAATCTAATTTCATTTTATTTAATTCAATTAAGTATTATAAAATCTAAGTCAATTTAATTTAATGTTATATTAATAAATACCTGTTTATATTTTGTATATATACACACATCAAAAGTGTCTAGGGATCAAGCATTTTTATGCGGATTTCTTGAGATTGAGATGTGGCTTTGTAATAAATTTATGATTTTATAAATTTATATGGATCCTTTTTGGTGCATTTCATAATTTGAATCAGGAACTGTGAATCAAATTCGAGTAAAAGATGAAAATCAGCTGTCAATATTTTCCCTATAAAAACATACAACGCATTGAAGACATTATTAGTGCTACTGTTTCCCTACTACTGATTAAAACCAACGTTATTATGGAGCGGCGACGTCATTTAAGCAGGGAAGAAATGCTCAGAGCCGTGGGAATGATAGAAGCTGGTTCCCGGCAACGTACTGTGGCTTTAGCTCTGAATACAAGTCAGAGTGTTATCAGTCGACTTTGGACACGTTACCGAAGCACTGGTACCGTGGCTGAGCGCCATGGAGGACGGTATCGCTGCACCACACGGAGACAAGACCGATACATTCAAATCTTAACTCGAAGAGCTCCAACAATAACCGCCATGATGTTAGCCGTGAGGCTTCATCACTCTTCAGGGAACTTAATTAGCGACCAAACAGTCAGAAACCGCTTGCATGAAGTGAACCTTCATTCCCGAAGACCGCTACGGGTACCACCTATAGCAATGCACAATCGTAGGATTCGATATCAATGGGCTCTTGGACACAGAAATTGGGCAGAAGAACAATGGCGTTTCGTGTGCTTTTCTGATGAGTCTCGTTTTGGTATGAGACCGGATACAAGACGTATACGACACTGGAGAACCCCTGGACGCCAACAGCGATTAAAATCCTGCCAGGAAGTCCATCCTTATAGTGGTGGAACCATCATGGTATGGGCGGGTATTTGGATCGGCGGAAGAACTGAGTTGATTTGGATCAGAGGCAACCTCAACGCTCAAATTTATGCTGAGACGATTGTATCAGACGTCATCGTTCCTCTACAAGCGCAAATCGGTCCCTTATTTCAGTTAATGCATGATAATGCACGACCGCACACCGCAAGAGTTGTAAGACAGACTCTCGCCGCAGCTAACATCAATGTCCTGCCCTGGCCTGCTCAGTCGCCAGACTTGAACCCGATTGAGCATGCATGGGATATGCTACAGAGAAGAGCTCTGCCGAATATGGAGGGTATCCAGTCGCAAGAAGACCTTTTTTTGTTGTTGCAACGAACATGGGCGGCCATTCCACAGCGTGATTTGGATGAACTCATTTTGAGTATGCCAAACCGATGTTCTTGTGTTGTTAGTGTTCGCGGTAGAAACACGGATTATTAATTGTTTAAGTTACCCAATAAAATTTTAAAGAAAACTGTTATTTCAGTCTTTTTTTCGAACTTTTGTGTTAGTGGTTCAAATGTCAAAAATCCCTTTATTAGGAAAATGGTAAATTTCTTTATTAATGCAAAGGTGACTTGGTTTATCGTTACTGTGACAAACGAAAACACTTTATTTGATGAATCCTTAAAGAAAATTTTAATTAATATCAATCAGGAGAAAAGTTATTGCAAAAATATATGTTGATCCCTAGACACTTTTGATGTGTGTATTATGTAGTACTTTAACAAGTAGTATTTATTATAATTAATAAAATATGCTTCCTCTCTCCTAAGCTCACTTAATTTGCTGTGCCCGACAGGGTCCATGTGATCTAATTATAAGTTTTACCACCTAAGAATACATGTGGAATGCAATAAAAGTATTGAGTATTGAGTATTGAGTACCCAGTTACTGGGCAATGCTGAGTCAGACTTTCGGGTTTCTGACGACTGTCATCGGTATTCGTATGACACCCGGAAACCACGGTTTAACGTGTTCTCCGAGGCACTAACTCTAAAAGCCTTCTATAATTTTTCGTATTCAATGAATATAGGCAACTACGGTTGCGCAACGTGAGTAATAGATTTGACGTTTCCATAAAACCATTTATTATGTGATTTTATGAAAACGACGTTGTACTTTTTTGATCTTAAAGAAAGCCGTCGTAATGTACTTTAATATCACGCACCCATCCTAAAATACAACTGAACGCCGCGCATTAGAGTTAATGTTATTATAGTATTGAGACTACACAGAGTATTTTGATACTTGCCTCCGATAGTCGGTTCCGATAGTCTGATCAGACTATCTGAAGGCCTCCACGTCATACATTTGTTTGAACATGAATTACACGTCCGATCAGACTATCGGACCGGATGTCAGAATCGTAAGCATCGTCTGGGCGTCGTCGTCGTCCAGATAAAATCGGACACGAAAATCGTACGTGTATTTCATGAATCCGATCAGATAGTCGGATCCGGCTCCCGGAAGCAACTATCGGACGTGTATTTTGACCCTTAGATTGGGGCACCTGTATTTTAAAATAAGAAGTTTAACCTGTGTAGTACTGTAATTATAGACACAATAGATAAACAATGGCGGCCGTACCGTTTTCGGTACACTTGGGCGGTTCAAATTAATAGTGTTGAATAAATGCAATGATGACACCATCACATGATAGCAGTGATAGCCTAAGGGTGCTTTTCGACCAGAGATGTGCTATGCAACATTGCTATGGATGCGTTTGATATTCACCAATCATATTCATTGGTCCACATAGCATAGCACTGGTGGAAACTGATTCAACTAAGCTACGTTTTTTATATGGAAGGATGCGTGCTGTAGATGCGTGCTGTAGATGCGTGCTATGGATGCGTGCTATGGATGCGTGCTGTGGATGCGTGCTATGGATGGTCGCGAGTTGTGTTGTGTTGTGGTAGCTATGTGCAGAGCAGTGTACTGTATCTACAATTGGCGCGCGTTTGTCAGCTACCTTGCGGCGGCGCATTGTCATAACACATCTTCCTCGTTCCGCTACACAGCTTAACATCAGTGGAAACGGTCACATAGTTTCGTAGCTTAGCTTTTAACGGTTAAACGCTTGCCTTCTATTCAGGAGGGTCCGAGTTCAATCACGGCCCGCACCTCTTAATTTTCGAGTTCATGTGCGGATAATAATTAGATTTTCACTTGCGGTGCAGGAAAACACCGTGAGGAAATCTACACATCTGAGAGGACTTTAAACAGTTCTAGATGGTGTGTGTAGTCCGCCAAACCGCACCAGATCAGCGTGGAGGACTAAAGCCTAAATCCGTCTTATTCCGAGGAGAGCCCCGTGGCCAGCAGTGGGGCAGTTTTGATGTATTCACACGATGATGATGATAATGACATCATTTCTTCTTATTGTTTAGTAAGGCAATCGTAATACATTAACTATGAATACCTATAACCAGGGCATACGTCTATAATTATAAATCATCATTCATAAGAAAAGTTGTTTATTATACTTATATTATATAGGCGTTTGGAAGATCTTTATTAAGTTGCAACAACTTTTCCTCTTAGGCCGTTTATCTACGGCACACGACACGACAAAATGTCGTGCCGAATCCGAGCCCTATGTATTTATAAGAGCTGTTTACCCCTCGTTTACACCAAAAAACAAGTTGTGATACAAGTTATAAACAAATTCTTTTTAGATCTTTTAAAATGAAGTTACTTGTTTTTAACGTATTATGAACACGTTTTAAAGATCTACATGCATATTTGCCACTTAAAGTACGCAAAAACAATTCTATTTTCTAAGAAAAAAACAGACACATGTAGAAAACATGTTTCAGATCTAGGTGTAAACGGGGGGTAACAAAACGATACGACATTAGGGTCGTAAACGGTTCATAGAAGTAAATAGCGTTATGAGTCGTCACTACATTTTGTCGTGTCGTATGCCGTAAAAAAACCGCCTTATTCATGAAAACCTGCTTCGTTAAAATTGTTTCCTTTGTGAATTGTAACGATATATGCGCCATGCGGGCCTCAGAATTGAAGGAAAACAGACAACATCAAACAATTCGCACCAAACTTTGTTTGCAGTATCTTTCGGTACACGTTCTTAATTGTCCATTCCTAAGGCCTAAGTCACACAGGTAGGAGCTTCGCTTGGTGTCTCGCTTGGTTAGTAGTGTGTAGTGCGGCTCGAAGCGCTCAGTGCCGCATGCTGAACAAGATGCTACGCGTCCGTTCCCTGGGAGACTTACTATTTGACTACTAGTCAGTAAAGTCGTGCAGCGCGTTTAATTTTGTTTCAATTCATATAAAATTGTTTCACATACTTTCTTATCATCCTCAGTTTGCAAAATTTTATTATTTATATCTCTTTATATTCTTAAATTTTATCCTATATTCATTTTTAAACATATAAATTACATTTTTAAATATTTCAGTATAAAAATCATTTAAAAATAAAAAAAAAGATGTCCACCGGCATCGGGAACAGGGTCCAAGCTACCGGTGGTCAGGGCCTCAGAGAGAGGATTTTCAGGAGAGTGTCAAGGAGTACAGCTTTCGGTATCAGGCCTTGATCCAGCCACCTAACGAGAGCCTCATGAGGTGTTGGTCGAGGCTCTTGGCCATTAGGCCATTGGTCGTTACGAATATCAGCACAATGGTTGCCGAATCCACATCCCACATGTTGACAACCTCGTGTTAGGCACACGAGACGAGATATTTAATTTGTCCATCTTTCTCAGCTTTCACGAGTTTTTATTGTAATTAATACTATGTTTCTTTTTGTGTATAGACTCAATTATTAATTTAATCACTTGACGCGCTGTGACAGCGCGTCTGTATCGATGTAACTCCGCGCTACGAGCGCGACGACAGCTCGCGAAAAAGTCGTCGTCTGCATACTACAACTTTATGAACGTGTGAATCGGTAAATTGGTTGCGATAACATCGCGTTTGCAGCGCGTTATAGTTGCGTGCGACGCGCGTCGACAGCGCCTGAAGAAAACGTGGTGTGGAAGAGCCCTTACATATTTTACGTTATAATGTAGATTAGTGTAAAGGTCATGGCACATTATACCGGCACAGAAACTGTACAGCTGCAGTACGGCACTGCCTCGTTTAAGGCTACGGCTAGCCGCCAGCGCGTTAACTACGCGTCGTCCGCGAGGTGCAAATTCGCAGTCCGCGCACCGGCCGCGAGGTGCAAGCTTGATGTCATCGCAAACACAATTGTATGGCATTTGTGATTGAATATGCCTAGGACTTGCGGCGGCTCCTTACTTTTCGGTTGGCGCGCTGTAAGCACGCGGTCCGCTCGCTTGCAGCGCGCGGGCTGCGCGTCGAGTTGTAAGGTAGCGGCAAGCGCGCTGACTACCCGCCGTTGGCTTTTACATATTGACATTATGAAATATATTATACGACACACGATTTAATGCTCTAAGAGTGATAAGTTAATTGCTGGGTTGGAGCGGTGCCGTTGCGGTGCCCGTATAGTGTGCTATGACCTTAATATGTTATTGTATGGTAACTGGTATATTATTGTGTTGTAATGATTTAAATAAATAAATCTAGCACGCAGCGTAGCTCTGAGCACCGAACGAAGCATCTGCCTGTGTGGCCTGGCCCTAAAGCTTTCATGTTCTCTTTTCAAACAGACAACAAACCCAAAATGTTTTGCCAAACATACCATGCTTTGTAAGAAACTGATACAATACTGGCACATTTGCTGATGATACACAAAAATGTTACGCAAATACAGCTCTTGAAAGAATAGTAATAGAGGTGAGAGTTGTTTCAAAAAGGTTTACGTACAAGTGGTTTTGCGTGGAATGGGTAGATAGATTTTGTTTTTGTGTTGTGAAGGGTTGTAATAGTTCCCGTGGGTACTATTGTTTCAATTTAAATTATGTTTTAGTTATAAAAGGGGTATTAGTGTTACTTTTATGCGATTCGTTCAAGGTTAATGTTTAATTACTTCAAAGGGTTTGAAAATTTGAGGGTCTGTTTTGTTCATCAAACTAGTGAATGAACAATTCTATATTTGATTTTGAACTCAGATTTTGAATCAAGTAACTGGGTAACGGAGGTTTGAAGGCAGTCGCTCCGTGTAAAATCCTGGTACTCAGCCGCGTCTGGTTAGACAGGAAGGTAATTTCAACATAGTTGAGAAAAAAACCGGTCAAGTGCGAGTCGAACTCGCGCACGAAGGGTTCCGTACCATTATCTATAAAAACGGCAAAAAATTACGTTTGTTGTATGGGAGCCCCGTTAAATATTTATTTTATTGTTTTTTTAGTATTTGTTGTTATAGAGGCAACAGAAATACATTGTCTGTGAAAATTTAAACTGTCTAACTATCACGGTTCATGAGATACAGCCTGGTAACAGACAGATGGTCAGACAGCAGAGTCTTAGTAATAGGGTTCCGTTGTACTCTTTGGGTACGGAACCCTCAAAAGGGTAGGTAGAACACTTTGAATCAATTTCTGTCGCCGTGATGTCATTGACAATTCCTATCAACAAACACAAATATCTCGTTTAGACTCAAAATTTTCTGATGTTGAAAGAAACTAAGTATTATAAGCAAAACACATATCTAAATAATTTCATATGACTGCCTAGTTGGTTCAGTAGTCGCAAGCGCGACTGCTGAGTGTGAGGTCCTGGGTTTGATCCACAGGTCTGGCAAAGTGTGATTGGGTTTTTCCGTATGGAATTTCTCAGTAGCAGCTTGGAGTCTGGATTTGTGCCCGGTTGATGGCACGAGGCTCGTCCCTTATTACACCGGACTTCAATATAACAGAAATTAGGGTGTACTTACATCTCTGCCCAACCCTTAGAGGAATACAGATGTGATGTTATGTTAATATGCAAACTTTGATACGTGTACAAAGAAATCAGGATAGTTAAAACGTCAGACCCAGTTTACAAGACCCAAACAGCCCTTTAATATCCAAAATATCGCCTTCCAAATCCCAAAAGCTTATCTACCACTCAACCTTGACCTTCACATCTTCACAATACCGAAAACACTTTTACGACTTCAAATATTAAAGCCGAACACGTCCACAATACGGTTTTATACCGCCCTTCGTAAACGCTCTGAATGCCAGTAGCAATTTTATACGAGAACGTAAAACCCAAACACTTACAGGTCCTTGTTATCTACCCATCTAGCATATTGTGCGTTTCGGCGGCTTGTTACGATCGCTAAAGCACTGGCGGAATGTACGGCCCGATATTGTGAGCGGGGACGCCGCGGTTACAGTCAGAATTGAGTTTCATAATGGGGATAGAACGATATCTTATATGTTATAACTAGCTTTCGCCCGCAGCTTCACTTGCGTGAAATTTTGAACCCGTTAAGTGACGATTTTCCATACAAACTTTCATCCCCTATTTAACTTCCTCAGGAGTTGAATTTCGAAAAATCCCTTCTTAGTGGATGCCTACGTTACAAAAGGAACCTACTGTCAAAATTTCAACTTTCTAACCCCAGCGGTTTAGGCTGTGCGTTGATAGATCAGTCAGTCAGTCAGTCAGCTTCTCCTTTTATCCCTTTGACCGCCACAGACGTCTCTGGACGTCAAGCTTTTGAAGTGTAAAAGTGGTGTTTTCGACGTGCCATGCCGTCGGAGGCGTCGTGAGCACATCTTAATTTGACGTCCATATACGTCCGTGGCGGTCAAAGGGTTATATGTTTAGATAGAGGTCGTATGTGACTTCGCCCTTTCGCCCTTTCGGGATAAAAGTAAGCTATGTCCTTCTCTGAGTTCCAAGCTATCTCTGTACCAAATTTCATCAAAATCGGTTCAGCGGTTTAGGCGTGAAAGCGTAACAGACAGACTGAGTTACTTTCGTATTTATGATATTAGTAGGGATTTAGTCCAGCCGTGCATCGGTGAGCACGTAAAGGCGTCCGTTCGGTTCCGGGTGTTATACGAATACTTAATGACAGTCGTTATGGGTAGTCAGAAGTCCGAAAGTCTGACAACCGACCTAACCGTAGGATATCGGTTCAGTTACTGGGCAATGCCGATATCCTATGGTTAGACCGGTTGTCAGACTTTCGGGCTTCCAACTACCCGTAATGACTGTTTTACGGGCACGGAGGTGTCTCGACGTATAACGAACGGTCATCCATCGGTATGATATGCCCGGTTGATAATTAGCGACAAGCCCCTCCTTTGAGAGACGAGGGGTCTCACGTTGTATGCAATCATGTTTTAAGGAAAATTGGCAACACAGCTGGCATAACACAAAATCCTTGTAACCACAACAGAAACACCCGCAACGTCCTCCCGTACATTCCACCTGATGCTTTCCTGCAATAAAATTTGCATAACTACGCTCCTTGGCACGGGAGCGGCGTCTTATTAAATTTCCAACCCTCCTAGTCATTAATGGTTTGTATTTAACCACCTACCAGTGTTATCTTGCGATAAATCATAAGGTATCAAGTATAATGGTCGTGCGTGGCTGGCGATGACTTTTATTGCTCCTTCAAGATGGCAGTAATCCCTGGATCTTGGGTTTCTCGACGCGGTAGGATTACCCCTAATCTTTTGTTTATACGTATTCTTTTTTGAGGAAATATTATGATATTAACGTGGCTAATTCGTCGCGGTTTTGTATTCGCGGTAGGTAATATATTGGTGTTTCTGTAAAGGTTATTTAAATGAGATTCTTTTGCGGAAAGTGATGGATTGTTTTGGTTCCGTTACTTATAAAAATTGTTTGGAGCGAGAAATGTAATAAAATCGTAAGGCTGAATTATATTTACCAGCATTTATTCATTTTTGTCGGTATTAAATGTTGTTTCTGATAGATGCTTGTCGACATTTAATTTGAATTTTTTCATTGATTCATCTTTCGTAAGCGGACTATCATTTTTGTCTTTTGTTTTTCAGAATACATTCACACATTTCATGGTCACAGCTCATTAGAGGTACTCGGCACCCGACCCGCATCGCCTCGTCGCTCGGCGTCCACTCGTTGTCAGCAGATGGTTCACGGGTGGACGCCGCGTTATCACCAGTAAAGTCTCGTGGTCAACCAGAGGAGTCGTCGGAGGAGTCCACTCGATGGCAGCGTGCGGTTCACTCGAGACTTGTGCGTTGGCAATGCGCAGCAACGCAAGGCAAGCATGCGAGCAGCGAGTTGTCACTGAGTGGTCAACTCGTCGTCCGCGCGTGGATGGCATACAGCCACGGAGTTGATGTAGTGAGCGCACGTCCATACAAGTTCATATAATGAATACTAACCGAACATGAATTACGCGATGTGGATGTTTTAAAGAAACCACAACGCGTTGTGGGCTGATTTTCGCTCAGTGAGTGGTTTCGTCACAGTATACAAGGCGTTAAAAAGTCAATTCTAAGAATTTTATGGGGTTACTCGGTATACTTTTATTCTACAACTTTTCGAAATTCGCGTATTTTTTTTATAACTTTACATTGTAATGTAACAGACGGCCCTAGGATCTTTTGAGAGCACGTCTGCTACACCAGTTGTAAAGAATGGTGTAGAGCATTCAATACCTAGTACATATCATAACAATATTAAAATGGTTATACATAGAATAAGAGGCAGGTCAGCTTTACGTCCCTTGTGTAGTCAGCGAATTCCTTCTTGTAGTCACGGCGTTCGTCGATGGCCCACACAGCCATCTGATAGAAACCGGCGGCAGCAAACAGACCGGCTGTAGCATTTAGTCATGCCGGTAGAGATTAGCCAGTCCGATCGCCGATCTCGTAAGTGTAGTTAGGGCAGGAGACGAAGTGAAAAGAAGGGAGAAGAGGTTACCATCGAGGCGCAGCTTCTTTCATAGATTGTGAAGGCTCAGGTTGTCCAGCTCACATAAGATAAACCCCCGGAGCCTCACGCAAATAACGGGTGTCGCATATGTGGCACTCCACAAAATTAAACAGTTACTAGTAGATTTCAATTTATAATATTTATCGATATAAATAAACAGATAATAATTGT
Source organism: Amphipyra tragopoginis (assembly GCA_905220435.1). NCBI lineage: Eukaryota > Metazoa > Arthropoda > Insecta > Lepidoptera > Noctuidae > Amphipyra > Amphipyra tragopoginis. The sequence goes on along the minus strand of HG991997.1, from coordinate 4,102,714 downwards.
ATCAAAAAATCACCATGGTGTCAAAACAATCTCCAAAAGCCAAGTCCCAATTTTTAAATCCCCATCTGTCGTCGTAAAAAAGTTTAAAAAATAAAAATATAAAGCAAAGAGGCGAAATGATGATGAAGGTGATACTACAACATATCACATCATACAAATTGTGGCGGCATCTATCTCGCCACATGCGAACTATCCTACATCGCGCAATCAAGATTTAACACGCAGATAGTATATATACAACCTCCCAACATCAACCGTTGGGCAGTAGCCTGCCAGGCACAAGACTCCGCCTGGTTGGAGGATCCTCCCTTTGGTTGGAGGAACACCACACCAAGTTTCTCCACAAAATAAAAAAAAAACTTTTTTATTGATTTGTATGGACAGGCATAAAAAAAATTGTAGAACGAAAGTTGTTCAATTTTCGATAAAATAATTTGATAATCAAACAAATAAAATTCTATGAAAAGTTCACCCGCAATTGCACTGAAGTCATATTTTGAAATCTAATAATAGTCCATTAATTTTCGTTGCGTGATCACCCTACTTTATTATTATTGTTAGCTTTTTTGTCAGAATAATTGTCCGCCGCCATGATGCATCACAAAAACAAAACGATATCAGCGCCTCTAACAGTGGATAATGTAACAATTTTACGATAAATGATCACTAATGTTTGACCATATCATGAAGTAGTCGTGTATTAGCTGATCATATCGTCAAACGCTGATTATTCGTTGATCTGGCCAGGCCATATCATGATGTAGGCAGCGGGTATTGGCCATTTCATGAAATACAACCACTTCATGAAATGATCGGCCACATCATGAAGTGATCAATTCTAAGATCTGGCCACGACATATACAAGATTAGTCTGAAAGGGGGTACTAATCCGGAAGGGTGTTAAAGTACAATAAATGAATAACTTTTGTTCTACAACTTTTCCGAAAACTCAATAGTTTAAGAGAAACAGTTGTTAAAAATCTCAAAAAAAAACTTATTAATCTATCTATCCCTAGTTATGATCACCCGTGTTTACATTTTAAGTCATATTTGGGGTCATGAATTAGAAGCACCATTTTCTGAATTTGTAACTAAAGCAGGGATGAAGAATTTTTAAAAAAACTAAAATAAAAATCATTTTATTTGGAAAAAAATATATCGAATTTTGAAATTTTAACACTTTCTTTCAAACAGTCATCAGCGATGCTATAAGTGGGCTTCGGATTAGTACCCCCTTTCCGACTAACCTTGTATAAGCTAAAGCAGTAGGTACCTACTACTTACAATGAATTCAATTACCTACAAATGGTCCGAATTGCCGCACTCACACAGACACGCACTGTAACGAGACTTCTAAGGTATATTTGGGATACAGTCACATAGACAGAGTGCATTATACTCAGTATACAGTGCGTGTCTATGTGAGTGCGTCTATTCAGGCGATTATAGTAAGTTAGTAAGATGAGGTACTACTTTAGCTTTTAAATCTACTGTGGTTTCGTTGTTAGAGCCTCACATATACATAACTGTTATGCTAGGCATGGCGCGGGTGTGAGCAAGAACGTTAGAGTTTTGGAGGGAGCGTCCGTATTTTACGAATTGCAACACCGGCGCTTTATATTTGAAATGCGATCTTTCTATATTTTGATATTTTTACAACCTGACTTTACTACGAGCAAAACAGTGCCACTTTTTAAGTTTGTACCTACTTGTTTTATTTATCTTTGTATCCTAGCGTAGACTATTCAATTATTTCCGACATATAATACGTAAACATCTGTACAACTTTTGGATGATTTACTTGAAATGGATAACTTAATCTTTCGTTACATTTTCAAAAAGTTAACGCTTTTACTATTATCGAAGTAAACTTTTTGAGTAGCAGATTAACAATTAACGAAGTTAACTTTTGGATTAAATTTGCCCGCCTCTGCACTTACAGTCATACAAACAAGCATAGGCAGGACAATCATTGTCAAAGATTTATTAAAACAATGCAAATTCTAACGGACATTGCGACAAAACATCACTAAATCATTCCCATAATTAGTCCACAATGCATTTAGCTGATTAACATGATTCAAAGTGTAAATCTACACTCAAATAACGTTGATTTGTGATTGCATGTGTCACGAACATCAAACAGAGCTGATAATAAACGACCAGACATCATTTAGTGTCGCATTACACTCCAACCGAACGAAATTGGCATTCATTAACATACGTTTGTCCCAACATGTCACCAATTGTGGTCCTACTTTGTCTCGTTATTTTTGGAACAAGTTTGATATCAGCGGCAATTGTCAAGTGGCTCCCAAACTCAAGCTTCAAGCTAGCAGCAAACTATAAAGACGGAAAACTTCCTTGCTCCAAACAAACAGTTGTGTTTCCTACAACGATTGTTGGTTCAATCAAAATTGCATCCGGCACTGAAGTTAGTGGATTCGTTTTGCCAGAAGACGGCGAATTGATTTTAGATGGCTTGTTAAGTTTTGGCGAAGATCCTGCGGATACTAACTGCACAGAGGGAAACGCTTATTACCTGGATAAAACGGCGTCGGATTGGAATCAAGCCGATGTGTGGAGCTCCCCAAAGTTCACCGAAGCCACTCCTGATTCTGATAGAGTACCATGTTTTAATGATTTTGTAGAATTTCCAAACGATACCAAGTTCACCGTGACTCTACCAAAAGTTTCACAATATGTTAAAGGTCTAAAAATTGGAGACACAAGTTATACAAGTAACACATTTCTTCATCACGTTTTGATGCAAACAGGTGATGATCAACAACTATTTGTTTTGAATGATGCTATGAGCACAAGTGTTAAAATCAATGAGCATATGCATTGTTCGCAGTTTGGCTGTGCATGCCAAGTAATTCCTATGGAAATAGATTGCTCAACGAAGTTTTGTTCGAAGACTACGTGTGTGGATCCTATCAAGCCACTTGGATTCTGTTGCGAAATCTGCGGCGGCTACATATTGTTTGATCCGGATGAAGGATTTGATATGAAGATTTTCGACGAGCTTGTTGAGAATATTGTCAATAAATACGGTAAAAATAACGCTGAATACTACGTTGGTTTCTCTCCAGTATTGCCGTACAGAAAAATACAGCTCGTGGTCGTCGATAGAGGCGAATACGAAGGGTCTAGTGCGGAAATCATCAATTCTATTAGCTATGCTATCCACGATCATTGGGTTAAAGGGCATAAGGTTGCCCAGATAAGCGGCAGCCCTTTGTACAAGTCGGGTTTGGGCGGAAAAATCTTTGTATCCATGTTTTTCGCAGTGATTTTAACTTTGGGGGCGTTTTACGTTTATTATTATAAAATCCCGGATTTGAGGTTCCCGATTGTCTCCCAGAATGGTCCTGGGAATATATTTTCGAGGTTCCAGAGGAGGTCGGACAGTGTGGTGAGTTTGACGAGAAGAGATTCAGTGATTAGTGCCACTTCACGAGGTGGAACCGCTTTTAGGAACCCGCTGTATAATTCTAAAAGGGGGCGTGTGCAAGTGGCGGAGTCTGTGGCAGAGGAATGATTTATTAAAATATGTTTTTAATATCTTAAATTGTTTTGAATTGATTATATGTAATTTAGAGCAAAGCCAGTATGAATGTAATGGAAAGAACCTATTTATCGTCGCCTTAGAGTGAACACCGCTAAATTCGCACTAAGCGCCTCCAAACATCCTTCATAAAGCGCAGCGCACGGCAAAAGAGTGGAACTCACTACCTGAGTCTGTGTTCCCGAACGCGTATCTACAACCCGAATATCTTCAAAGTTAAAGTGAACAGACTTCTTCTGGGTAACCTCGCTCCATCGTAGACTTTGTCTCTGTCACCTCTGACCTTGACCAGAGTCAACAGCATACCCATATAAAATAAAAATAAAAAAAAACCTCGGGAATGTAATTTGGTTATTTTTATTTTATCATGACGTATTAAACGTGACCATATTTTTTTTTTGCTCAAAGTGGGACGTGTACATATTTTAATATTTTTTATATTTATTTGTAAAAAAATAAGAACTATGTTTGTGTAGTCTGGTGGCCTGGTTCTATATTTATTCGGATGAGTAATTTGCTGTAAAATTATTATCAGGTTTAGTTTTTTGATTGGAATGTGTGCTCATGTTGGTGTGACTTTTTGATGTTATCCTTGATTATCAATATGTTTTCTGATGCGATTAACAAATACGCGCCCTTTTTATATTGAACCACGTATTGTCTTTTTCAAAGAGGGACATTTATGTGTTTTTGGGGACAACGGGACATACAGGGTGTTAACGAATTCGTGTAATTCCTTCAAACCACGTGATCTACTGGTGACACAGATTAACCGTAAATGGGAATTTATTAAGTCGAATAAAAAAAAATCAATACAAAATTTTGATTTTCTATTTCTGAGTCATTTTAGAGCCTTGAGTTATCTGACTGCAAAGAGCGATATCGCGTTAGTCGTGCCTGCCAGCCGTGTGGCCGTGATTTCATTAATTTATGCGTGGCATCGAAATATTCACAAAAATAAAACATTATTTTTGCAAAAAAAAATTTTTTTTTTTTTTTTTACTGAATCCTTATTAGGTGGTTTAGATGCGAGCACTAAAAAAGCCGCATGAAATTTTTTTTTTTTTTTTTTAAGTCAATCTAAATCCCGTGCGGGGCCTGACTACATCAGTAGTAGATCATGTGGTTTTAAGGAATTACACGAATTCGTTAACACCCTGTATAGCTGAAAACCGGGACTGTCCCGCTCAAAGAGGGACGTATGGTTATATATAAGAGAGCTGCTCTATGTGAAATTATTTTGCAGGCACTGAAATTAAGCCTTTATTGGGTATACGAAATTAGTAATAAATACTGACTAGCTTTTGCCTGCGACTTATTCCGCTTGCAAGCCCACAGGAACCGAGCAATGACCCATTCCCGAGGTTTTCACTCTAGAAGACGTTTATATGATACCAATGTATGTTTTGTAAAATTTATCAGTTCTTGTATGCTCACAAAAAATTACGAATTAGATGTAAATGTTATTTTTACTCTGTTAATGTTATTCAAAGCAAACTTCAAAGCTTTTAAGTGAATTTGCTTTAGATATTTTCTCTACAAATAAAGATACATATCTTATTATGACTTTTACTTTGTAAGTCTGACCCATTTCTACCGTTTTTAACCGACTTCAAAAAAGGAGGGAATACTCTCTTTGGCGCCTTTTTTTATTTTATACTCTTGTATTAAACAATTGGCTTTATTATTTTCAAGTCTAAACTGTAATAAATGTATAAAATCACGCCTATTTTCCTCAATTAGGTAGGCAGAGTGTACTGCCAGAAGCAATAATATCTGACCGATAGATATGCAACCACTAATAATAATGGTTGAATATACAGCTCACACGTTTGTTGCCCCCTTCGCCTATGTACTGGCGGCTTTTCAGGGGGACCAGCTAGTGAGCTGGCGAGTCACCGTCTGCCAATATATTTCAAATTTAAGCTTGAAAGGCAGACGCCGTTTTCTTCCGGCAATAGAAGTTATCCAGTCCACTTAACACCCCTTCCCATAGTCCAGATATTTTTCACCATATTTTACAATAGTCTTGCACCCACCTGGGACGGTCCATGACTGTACTCCAATAGTGCAGCCGTGGATAGTCCCGGGTTGGTGCCCCACCCCATTTTAGATTAAAGTTCTCAAAGGGGCCTCTGCCCGTTGGACTTGTGTCCCCGTGTATGCCTTCCAAAGGACCGGACATCTTCCGCACGGAAGATGAGCCGTGATGTCCAAAGAGATAACCATCCGAATATTGATATAATGGTTGAATATACATATTCTACGCATAGACGTATAGCCGTATGTACACACGGCTACACATCAAGCTATACGTGTCCAGTTTACACTGACCTCTCATTTTAATCAAATCCTATACAATGCGAGATCAGCTTATACTGGAAATGTATAGCTTGATCTGTAGCCGTGCGTACTATCCATACATAACATAACATTACGCCTTTATCGACGTCTGTGGTCTAGTGGTTCGAGTGTCGGACTGCTGATCACGAGGTCGTGGGTTCGATTCCCACAGGACACAAATATTTATGTGATGAACATAAGTGTTTGTGTTGGTCTGGGTGTTTGTTATGTATTATAAGTATGTATTTACAAAAAAAAAGTATATAAGTATTATATCCATTGTCTAGTACCCATAGTACAAGCTCTGCTTAGTTTGGGACTAGATGGTGCTGTGTAGAAAAATGTCCCAAAATATTTATTTATTTATTATTTATTCCCCGAAGGTTTGGCCAGAGGTGTATAGTACACCCTCATCTCGCTGTTATGTTTAAGTCTCATGTAATAATAGGGCGAGCCTATTGCCATCAAACGGGAACAAATCCAGACTCTAGGCTGCTACTGAGAAATTTCTAACGGAAAACCCCATTAACACTATCGAGCGGACTTCAACATAACGGTCAAATGAAGGTGAACCATATCCCTCTGCCTAACACTACGGGGGATGTATCACCTTTATCATCATCTTCACCTACTTGTTATTTATATTTTATACTTTTTTATGACATTCTAATTTTGAACTTTGACTTTTTTCACAATGACGATGGAGTGATTTTTGGATACAATTATTTTCTGTTTATGATAAATTGATAAATATTATAAATTTAAAACTACAAGTGACTGTTTAATTATGTGGAGTGCCACATTAGCCATCACCTGTTTTTACTTGAGGCTCCGAGGATTTATCTTGGGTGAGGGTGAGCTGGACCACCTGAGCCTCCACCTACTATTCAAGAACAACGTGGTACCAAAGTGAGATGCATTCCGGTGCCCGAGGGTAACCCCTTCTCCCTTCTTTTACCCTTCGTCTCCTGCTACACTTACGAGATTGGCGATCGGACTGGCTATACTCTACCGACATGACTAAATGCGCGACAGCCGGTCTGTTTGCTGCCGCCGGTTTCTATCAAATGGCTGTGTGGGCCATTGGCGAACGCCGTAACTACGAGAAGGAACTCGCTGACTACCCCAAGGGACATGAAGCTATCTTGCCTCTTACCTTATAAGCACTTTATTATTGTTATGTACAAGGTAATGAATGCTCTACACCATTCTTTACAACTGGTGTAGCAGTCGTGCTCATGAGAGCCTAGGGCCGTCTGTTACATTACAGGGAAACATGCAAGATTTTATGCCTTGAGAAGGCCGCGAATCGTATTTTAATTCTAACAACTATTTGCTTTAACCCTTTGGCTCGACGAGATTTTGACATTTGTCATACCCGCTGACTCGGGGAGTTGTCGCGTCAATTAATTGAATTAAGTCACCAAATGCAGGAATTTGCACGCAAGTTTTAAGTATGAATTTAATGTGAAAAATATTTAATTTAATTAATATTGTACCTAATATGTCTAGTAAATTTCTTTAAAAATGTGCTGTTTACGTGAAGCTACGTCAACATAATGCGAAATTAGAATAAAATAGATATTTAATATACCTATATCCAAATATTAGTTGAGATAGATTAGCTCAAAAACAATAATTAACGTACCTAGTTACGTGTTGAAACGCTGAAGGGACAAGCTAAACATAGTTTCTTTTTCTTTTCATTTTCACTTTTACCATTATTCAAATACAAAAACGGATAAAAAAACACAATTCAATTCAGTAAAAATTGTACGTCGACTTAATTCGAACCTAGTGCTGACCATCAATCCAAAATTGTTAATACAATACAAATGTTGCATTCAGCCAAATCGATACTCATTCAGCCTAATCGAAACTCATTCATCCTAATCGAAAAATAATCATTAAATAAATAAAATCGCTCGAAAGTTAATTAATGACATTTATTTATTTTCGGCATAGCTACAAATAAATAATTTCACGTGAATAGAAATTATTTTTCAAAAACCTAAAGTATTGGCACAGATTAAATATTAGTACAAGTAGAATGAACACGAAGATATTTTAAGTATCTAATAGACATAATTAGAATGTATTACCACATTCTCTCCTATATTACTACATGCAGTCGGTCAACGCGGTACATTGTCGCAGAGCATTCGTGCTAGGGTTTGCTGAGGAAAGCGAGCAGCAGAGAGGCGGGGCTTATGTCCTAATCTGCCATACCGCAGCTCGGGACATAAATTCCTGGGCCTTTGCTTCCTGATTTCAAATAGAAGTGAAATAGTTCATAAGATAGAGGACGTACTACTATAATCAGGTTTTAATAATGTTAGAGGACATAAGGTCGGTTCACAAAACAAACATGGCTAAGATCGATTTCTAAATCTAAGATAGCGGCTACGAAAACTTACTACTGGTGATATTTCCATGGTTTTCATGGCTCCTGTTGCAGAAAATGAGGTCAAAACATGAAAAGTTCACTAGTCGTCATGGGTGTCAATTCTGTAGTTTTCGGTGGCGCTGAGGCCGAAAATGGGGACAAAATGAAATCCCAAGATAGCGGCTACAAAAATTTGCAAATTAGTCGTCATGGGTTTCAAAATCGTGATTTTCGGGGGTGTTAATGCCGAAAATGAGATTAAAATCCAAATCCAAGATGGCGGTTACGCAAATTGGCTAGCTGTCATGGGTGTCAATCCCATGATTTAAGGGCTAGTAAATTTCATTTAACTAGGTAGTGAACTTTCATGACGGCTATCTTGGATTTAGGAGTAGAATTTATTTTCGGCTTCAGCACCCCCGAAATCTATGGAACTAATAAAATTATGAAATAATAAGTAAATTTTCAAGGCCGCCATCTTGAATTTAAGAGTAACTTATGTCTCCCTACTGCTGCAAGGCTTATCCGCTGCGACTATCAGCTCGACAAAATGTTAAGGTCTAAAAAATGTTGTAAAAGTGCCAAGTAAAGATGGCTGAACTACTGTTGCCTTTGCACCCCTGTCCAAATAAAACGAGCAAAATTTCATAAAGCGTTTAAAATCGATCTCGAAATAAAATCCTACTTCAAAACCCAGAGGTGCCTAGTCTGAGGTGAAACATTTAAGAGTTCGTGTAATGTTACAATTATTCGCCATTTTCACATAACAGCATGTTCATTGCTCGTTTTACGTTCTAACTTATTCGAATTCTAACTACTAGGTACATTATAAGTAAATGCTTCCGGTCAGCATCCGGCTTAAGATAGCCCAAGGCCTCATCAATGTCTCGCATCGAGAATGCCAAAGCTTTCCGCCTTAAATCTTCCCCGAAATCAAATACTCACTACGCCTATGTCAGATATACTGGGCACCCTATACCATCTACGCCTTCAAAAAATAAAGTCTATAATGTATGACCCCTTCACCCTCTTCACCTCTCTTCTGTTTTTTTTCGCTTATTCACAACCGTCAACCATCCTGGACATAATAAAATTAATATTCTATGTAGGTACCTATGCAATTTAAAATTAGTACATGAAGGCGTAGGCGAGGTACTAGATTTCGCACTATTAAGATCCCGTTTAACAATTTTAAACCTTATTACAAGGAACGTTTCGTAGATAATTATTATTTTACTGCCGATATTGCGTCAAATTAGAATTTATTTTTTGAATTTTGAATAAAGAATATCAGTCTACGGATGCATTGGATTCCACGGTGAAGTTTCGGTACGAATATTTATTGATGTAGCCACAGAGGATTATGATTTATGATGAATCTAAATCTATTTTATTTTATTTAAATGTACCTACTGACTTATTACGATATTTAAAAAAAAGTATCTTTGATTGCTTGATTATAATTTTAACATAGATAGAATGTTAAATTACATCAAACATGTAAAATATTTACTATACTTAAAAAAATCGATTTTTGGTGTTACTTATTTTTTATTAAATCGATTCGAACAAAATCACAACGAAATAATCGATTCACATAATCACTTTCTCACATCATTAACCATAAAAAAGTAATATGGCGGCTGATTCCGAATCCCAAATTGAGTAGTGATAACAAAGATTTCGTGATATTTCACGTACGTTTACGTTTTACGTTAAAACATGGGCTTTTTCTAGTAGTATATCGCATTTGTCTATAGATGATGGATTGTTTTTAACCACGCCTACTGTGTAATTTGTGATATTAGTGATAAATGAACAACAACAAAAGTTCAACTGGCGGGTAGCTTTTACTTTGGATATCAAAAACTTTGTTATCACTACTAAAATTACCAAAACTATGGATGATTTCCTCGAGTTAATAAATGATTTACTCATTTTGTGATGATTGGTAGTCCAGAATCCATTCTTTTTATGATTTTTAGCGTCCACCACGACTGTCATCAAATGGCGGTTATCGCATTTATACATTCAGTTTTGTAAAGGTAAATATTAAAACTCGTGCGCTAAATAGGATTGATTCAATGGTACTCAAACTTGAGCTTTTTATTTAGTTTTTATAAATTTCATCCAATAACAAGAATAATAATAATAATAATAATAAGTAGTAGTCATAGTACAAGCTCTGCTTAGTTTGGGACTAGATGGTGCTGTGTAGAAAATGTCCTAAAAATATTATTATTATTATCTTGTATCTCTTTGGACATCACGGCTCATCTTCCGTGCGAAAGATGTCCGGTCCTTTGGAAGGCATACACGGGGACACAGGTCCAACGCGCAGAGGCCCCTTTGAGAGCTTTAATCTAAAATGGGATGGGGCACCAACCCGGGACTATCCACGGCTGCACTATTGGAGAACAGTCATGGACCATCCCGGGTGGGTGCAAGACTATTGTAAAATATGGTGAAAAATATCTGGTCTATGGGATGGGGTGTTAGGTGGACTAGATAACTTCTATTGCCGGAAGAAAACGGCGTCTGCCTTTCAACATTTAAAATTGAAGTGTTGGCAGACGGTGACTCGCCAGCTCACTAGCTGGGCCCCCTGAAAAGCCGCCAGTACATAGGCGAAGGGGGCAACAGACGTGTGAGCGGCTAGAGGTGTAGAGAGGTGTGGCCCCGGTTTCGCCGTCGCGGGTCTAAGAGACCCGGAGTGGGTTTCCCCGCTATTACGCCTTTAGACACTTCCACCCCCGAGCATATAGCCCTGGCGGCCCCCCTCTGGCCGGCCGATAAAGGCAAGCCAGAGTTGAGAGTCCTGCGGGCACTCTTGGGCTTCCACCCCAGCCAGCCAATAAAGGCAAACTGAAGACGAGGCCCTGACCGACTCTCTGAGGCAATAAGGTACGCAGTGTCGCCACTCACCAACAGCTCGCCACAAGCTGCCCTGCGGGGCGTCTCCGATGCCATATATATCACGTCGCCACGCCGCCGGTATTATGTTGCGTGCATGATTTATGGTACAGAATGATGTGTAAGATGTAGTTCGGTAATACAGGCTAGTCATTTTTTGGATTGAGGGATCTGTATTCAAACTACCAAGTTTCGCATGAAACGTACTTTTTCAGAAAATCGCTGATATATCTGTATAAATAAAAATTAAAAGTTATTCGTTGGTAAACGCATTGAAAACGGGGATTTGTGTTTTTTATATGTTATTAATAGTCCAAATTAGGTTTTTATGGAATGAAATATTGGAAATGTTGTCCAGACAATTGGCAAATTCGGGAAAACCTTCTTTTTTCTATGGGATTTTTGTATGACAGGACAGCGTCTGTCGGCTCAGCTAGTTTATTATGTTTATCTATCTATCTATACAGGGTGTTAACCAATTTGTATAATTCCTTCAAACCGCGTGATCTACTGGTGACACAGAGTAACCCTAAATGGGTATTTTTGAAAATCAACTGAAAAAAAATTCAAAATAAAATCTTGGTTTTCTATTTCTGGGTAATTTTAGAGCCCCGAGTTAACTGACTGCAAAGCGCAATATTGTATTAGTCGTGGTCGCCAGTCGCGTCGCCGTACTTTCATTCTTTTATGCGTGGCATCGAAATGTTCACTCAAATAAATTAATTATTTTGGCAAAAAATTTTTTTCTTATTTTTTTATTTAATTCTTATTACGTGGTTTAGATTCGATCACTTAGACAAACCGCATGAAAAAAAAGTTTCTTTATTTTTATTTTTAATCGGACTAATTCCCATGCAGGGACAATCTACACCAGCAGCATCATCAGGCAGATCATGTGGTTTTAAGGAATTACACGAATTCGTTAACACCCTGTATATAAATAAATGAATACCTATTTCCCTTGGTCATCACGCGGGAGCGGCTGGACCGATTTCGATAAAAAAAATATACTGTGTTCGTAATTGTCAGGAGAAGGTTCTTATGAAAGAAAATTTTGATATTTAAAGAAAAACGAAATTATCTCAATATGTCCGTATTCTTCATTTGTTTACCGCATGCATGAAAATAGTTTTATTTTATTTTTTTCTATTTTGATTTTGTTTCTGAAGGTAGTAGGTAAGTAGTAGGTAAGTAGTAAGTAGGAAAAAGTGCATTGCAACGCATCAGTATATATAGGTACAGCTAGTTCTAATAATATTTATCTATGTGTGTTTTAGGTTTATTTAGAGTCCTTAATTTAATTAATGTCTCCTTTTTCATTATTCGCCTCCACGAGAGACGATACTTAAGTACGTCCGGCGCACCCTGGGCAATCAGCCCCGCTACCAACCTTGCTGATTGGCTAATCTTTTCACCACGGCATGAGCTTGTTTCGTATAGCTCGTGCTGATACGAGAGAAGAAGAAGAAGAAGATTCATTATTACACCACGAACAATTTCTCTCTATTTTATTGAAAATCATGTCCATCCAAAGGTAGGTAGGTAGAAATCACCTAGTGCGATAAGACTTTTTAATTGTTCTTTAAACAAATAAAAAAATCTATTAAAAGTGCATTTTCTCGCCATTACCACGCTTGTTAGGAGGATATGTTGATCGAAGTACGATGGCCAAGTGATTTATTACAATGTGTCGATAATGTGACTTGTGAAATAATTCTTGTAATTACAAAATGCTTTTCCGTTGTTCAAACAACGCGACTTGTGTCGCAGCAACTAAACGACGTATTTGTAATCAATATTTTAAATCTAATCACATTAATTTCCAATAAGCTCATCACCCACTCTTATTAGGAGGTATTCCATGAAGCACACCCAAACGAAGCACACCCAGACGAAGCACACCTAAAGTATTCCACTTAGCACACCCGTAGGTGGGCTTCAAATAAAAATTGAAAATAATTAATTTCCTATTCCACGAAGCACACCTACGAATATCACTCGCATAGTGCGGAGACTAAGAAATAAAAATGTCGATGGAAGAAAATATTTATTAATGATATTTATATCTGTAAATAAATTTTTTATAGACACTTTTACAAGTCAATGTAAGTTTTTTTTTTAAGACTAGGTGGCGCCGGCGTTTCCTATCTGACTAGCTCTGAGAAGAAAAGCCGAAACAAACTCAGAGGTCAACGTCTCTTTTAAAGTCATATCTAAAAGACTAACTTAAATTTCTAACCTCATTCAGTTTCATTATGATAATGTGACACAATATTTGTCATTTTTGTAATCTTACTATAAAAAATTATACTATTAAAAACTATTATTTTTTTTTCAAAAAAATATATTATTTTTAACTATTTTTCTATTGTTTTCCTTTTTTGTGCTCTTAATAAAATCACAGATTGTTTCATAATTATGCAATAAAAACTTGGACAAATATCAAAAACATTGTAAATATTGTTTTACATAGAGATCTATGTTGAAGTTTTTTTATAGCTACCTGTTTAGTGAATAATAAAAATACTCTACTTTAACATAAAAAATCACAGATTGTTTCATAATTACAATAAAAACTTGGACAAATATCAAACACATTGTAAATATAGTTTTCTATAGAGATCTATGTTGATGTTTTCTTATAGCTACCTTTTAACTTATAATAAAAATACTCTAGTTTTATGTAAAATCACAGACTGTTTAAAATCACAAATCAAAATGTTTAAGATTCTTAAATAATCTTGAAGAAATGGGCAATTTTGTATCTAAACTTTTAAGAATTAAAGATAATTATGAAACAATCTGTGATTATAAATAGTAAGATTACAAAAATGACAAATATTGTGTCACATTATTATAATGAAACTGAATGAGGTTAGAAATTTAAGTTAGTCTTTTAGATATGACTTTAAAAGAGACGTTGACCTCTGAGTTTGTTTCGGCTTTTCTTCTCAGAGCTAGTCAGATAGGAAACGCCGGCGCCACCTAATCTTAAAAAAAAAACTTACATTGACTTGTAAAAGTGTCTGTAACAAATTTATTTACAGAAATAAATATCATTAATAAATATTTTCTTCTATCGACATTTTTATTTTTTAGTCTCCGCACTATGCGAGTGATATTCGTAGGTGTGCTTCGTGGAATAGGAAATTAATTATTTTAAATTTTTATTTGAAGCCCACCTACGGGTGTGCTAAGTGGAATACTATAGGTGTGCTTCGTCTGGGTGTGCTTCGTTTGGGTGTGCTTCATGGAATACCTCCTTATTAGCGTGATAATTTGTACTCTATAACCTGACTCGCTTTTAACGGAAATCTTTGCCAAATTTGAACTAAATCTGTTCAGTAGTAATGGCGTGAAGCACTACAAACAGACAAACAGACAACAATTCTAAAAATTGTATTTTTAGCATCTGCGTCGTTTTTAATACACGTACATTCATTTTTGACCAAAAATATTGAATGTACAGTTTTTGCTTCGTTACGATTTTATTATATGTATAGATAGTAAGTACGATATTCATGTACAGATCAGCATAAAAACCGAATGGAAAGTCAGAAGGAGGGAAAATAGGTCAAAATGACAGTTGTGGTAGATGGGTCGCATGATAAAGTGACATTTTGATTTACTTCGTTTGTGATCATGGAAAAACAAGTTACAAATACAAAAAACCTTTATGTAAACCTATTGCATACATTATACAAGATGTCTCAAAAAAGAGTGTCAAGGGGAAATCCAGAGGTAGAGCATCATTAGAGGTCAAAAGAAATGATAACTCGAAAACTATAAAAAATCGCGGAACATACATGGGAGTGATTCGGCATTAGTGTCCAGGAGAAGACGGTATGACCGAATCCTTAGAAACTGGGAACCAATCCTTTTATCTAACACTAGCTTTTGCCCGCAGCTTCGCTTGCGTGTAATTTTATGGTGCTCCCACACTGCTGTTAAAAATGTTTACAAACATTTTCTAACACTAACAAATGTTAGGAAAAGATAAAAATATCAGATAATAATGAATCTAATTTGTCTAATATAGAATAATAGATAATGTTTCAATAGATTTTTGCAGATAATTTTTTATTTATGTTTGTTTAGAAAATGTTAACTAATGTTTGTAAACATTTTTAACACCGGTGTGGGAGCACCTTTAAACACGCGTTTACCCCATTTTTAAGTGCACTTAGTTATAAATTTCAAAAAGTTCGCTTTTATTATTTATTTTGAAGAGTGTTTATGCCAAATTTCAAGTTATATATCCCTGGAATAAGGATTTTCATACAAATGTTAACAACCCATTTCACCCCTTTAGGGGTAGATTTTCCAATAACGCTTACGTATATGTTTATTTCTCACCAAAAGCCTAAATATTTAATTTCATGCTTCTTACTTCAAAAATACCAGATTTCTCATACAAACCTTCAACACTTATTTCACCCCCTTAGGGGTTGAATTTCCAAAAACGCTCAAACACATGTACATTTATTTCTAACCAGAAACCATGATATTTAAATTCATGCTTCTTACTACAAAAATGACGGACTTACATACAAACTTAAATCCTCTATTTCACCGCCTTAGGGGTTGAATTTCGAAAAATCCCTTCTTAGTGGATGCCTACGTCACAAAAGGTATCTACTGTCAAAATTTCAAGTTTCTAACCCCAGCGGTTTAGGCTGTGCGTTGATAGATCAGTCAGTCAGTCAGTCAGTCAGCTTCTCCTTTCATAGATATAGATTACAAATCTATTCAATTTAATTTTAGAAGCAGGTACGTACAGACAAATGTCACTATTATAATTCTAATAGGTAAAAAGGGAAAAATCAGATCTAGGGAACTATCGCCCCATAACATTTAGCATAACGGTCAGCATTTAAGCTGCTGATGCACCAAAGAACGGCACGTGGTGGACCATACGCTTTTATTATTATTATTAATTCCAGGCTCACGTTTGACCACCATTACACCTGATGGCAAGTGATAGAAGTAACCTATTCAATCGAGATTTGAAAACTCCAAGGTTATAACTATCGGAAAACAAAATCTGGCAGGGAGTCACACTCCTTAGTTGTACTTATTATTATGATATTATTGTCCTGAAACACAGGTTTGAATAAACCTAGCTCGGGCAAGACGCTAGTTAGAGAGCTATGTGTAAATTATTTATAATCTTAGTAATCTAGATATATCTTTGGTATTATTGTAATTAAAGCATAAGACTTAATTATTAACCTGTGGTGCTGTACTTTATTTTGTAAATAAGTTATTAATAAAGAAGTTATTAGTTAGTACGCACAATGAACGTGTTGCCAAAACGCGCTTCAGTTTTCCATATTCATGCAACATGTCAATCATGCACAAAGTTTACGAATCAGACCTTTTTGCACATCAGTACAAAGAAACAATACTGTAACATTTAGGAAGCCCACCATTAACTGTAACTCTTCAAAGGGTTATGAAACTGAGCCGCACTTTGTTCGTCTTTGTCTTCAATCAATAGTATCAAGTTGCATCATTCTGTTCAAAAGACGCAACCGTCATGGCCGCTCGTTAATCATTTCCATTTGGTGTGCGACGAAATGGAGATAGGGTACACTTACAGTATTATGTTAGTGTAAGTCTATAAGCAGTTAGTGTACAGTAGTGTATGCTGAGTTGGTGACCCTTTCGGCATGCTACTCAGCATAAAATGTATATTTGTATTATTTTTAAGTCTCATGTAATGTATAACTTAATAACGCACTAATGCACACGTATTGTCGACGTCGTGTTGCGCTGCGTGGTGTCGCGTAAGCCTCCGCGGCAACGATGATACACGACAGACTTCGGCCAAAGCTCCTCTTTTGGGAAAGTCTCCAGATGTTGAGTTGGAACCTGCACCACAAACGATTTCAAATGTATATTATGGCGCGACTCCAACTTCTCGACCCTCAAAATCCAATTGGTCTTGATGAGGTTGAATTCCACGTTATCCTTAACCTTCGTGGTGTGATAAAGACGGGACACGTATATTATTCGTATAGGACCTAGTAGTTTCGCACGCATCTTGCGTTCGAGGTATTCCATGAAGCACACCCAAACGAAGCACACCCAGACGAAGCACACCTATAGTATTCCACTTAGCACACCCGTAGGTGGGCTTCAAATAAAAATTTAAAATAATTAATTTCCTATTCCACGAAGCACACCTACGAATATCACTCGCATAGTGCGGAGACTAAAAAATAAAAATGTCGATAGAAGAAAATATTTATTAATGATATTTATTTCTGTAAATAAATTTGTTACAGACACTTTTACAAGTCAATGTAAGTTTTTTTTTTAAGATTAGGTGGCGCCGGCGTTTCCTATCTGACTAGCTCTGAGAAGAAAAGCCGAAACAAACTCAGAGGTCAACGTCTCTTTTAAAGTCATATCTAAAAGACTAACTTAAATTTCTAACCTCATTCAGTTTCATTATAATAATGTGACACAATATTTGTCATTTTTGTAATCTTACTATTTATAATCACAGATTGTTTCATAATTATCTTTAATTCTTAAAAGTTTAGATACAAAATTGCCCATTTCTTCAAGATTATTTAAGAATCTTAAACATTTTGATTTGTGATTTTAAACAGTCTGTGATTTTACATAAAACTAGAGTATTTTTATTATAAGTTAAAAGGTAGCTATAAGAAAACATCAACATAGATCTCTATAGAAAACTATATTTACAATGTGTTTGATATTTGTCCAAGTTTTTATTGTAATTATGAAACAATCTGTGATTTTTTATGTTAAAGTAGAGTATTTTTATTATTCACTAAACAGGTAGCTATAAAAAAACTTCAACATAGATCTCTATGTAAAACAATATTTACAATGTTTTTGATATTTGTCCAAGTTTTTATTGCATAATTATGAAACAATCTGTGATTTTATTAAGAGCACAAAAAAGGAAAACAATAGAAAAATAGTTAAAAATAATATATTTTTTTGAAAAAAAAATAATAGTTTTTAATAGTATAATTTTTTATAGTAAGATTACAAAAATGACAAATATTGTGTCACATTATCATAATGAAACTGAATGAGGTTAGAAATTTAAGTTAGTCTTTTAGATATGACTTTAAAAGAGACGTTGACCTCTGAGTTTGTTTCGGCTTTTCTTCTCAGAGCTAGTCAGATAGGAAACGCCGGCGCCACCTAGTCTTAAAAAAAAAACTTACATTGACTTGTAAAAGTGTCTATAAAAAATTTATTTACAGATATAAATATCATTAATAAATATTTTCTTCCATCGACATTTTTATTTCTTAGTCTCCGCACTATGCGAGTGATATTCGTAGGTG
Organism: Amphipyra tragopoginis; assembly: GCA_905220435.1. Lineage (NCBI taxonomy): Eukaryota > Metazoa > Arthropoda > Insecta > Lepidoptera > Noctuidae > Amphipyra > Amphipyra tragopoginis. The sequence continues at coordinate 4,084,167 of HG991997.1, read as the reverse complement.
TGCTTCGTGGAATAGGAAATTAATTATTTTCAATTTTTATTTGAAGCCCACCTACGGGTGTGCTAAGTGGAATACTTTAGGTGTGCTTCGTCTGGGTGTGCTTCGTTTGGGTGTGCTTCATGGAATACCTCTTGCGTTCGATCGAAATTATATTCGGCGTATTTTCGGCGGCCACAGCCACACATAAGTGTGTTTTGGCCTTTAATTTGACTTGTATTCGAAAAACTCACGCACCATACAATAACCACGAGTTCTCGATAACAAACCGCGCGTTCGAGAGCGGCCTTGTGAACTATTGTGGGGTTACCATTGTTTTTACCGAACAGTGAGTTATCGGTTTTCTGTTACACATGTCATCAGCAAGCCTTGTGACAAACACACGAGTTTTGTGTGCGTTTGACACGATAGAATTAGAAGGGTTATTATTTGTTATCCGATAACCTGTAATTTGGGTAGGACGATAAATTACTAATAGCTTGGCCCCTATCAAATTATACCCTTATACATGACATGATGTTGGAAGGTAGGTCAAATAAAAACTTGAATGTCTCGTTGGTCTCGACTGCTGAGCGTGAAGTCCTGGGTTCGGTTCCTAGGTCGGGCAAAGTTGTATTGAGTTTTTCTATGTTGAATTTCTCAGTAACAGTCCGGGAGTCTGGATTTGTGCCCGGTTGATGGCAGTAGGCTCGTCCCCTATCACATGGGACTAAATTGAGGATGTACTTTACATTCACCATTTCACCTCTGCCCAACCCTTTGTATTCTCCAGGCGTGATGTTATGATGTTGGGTCAAATAAAAATTATTGTTGTCTCCATATTTGAATCCATACACTTAGTATGGAAGATAGTCTATGACGCATACTAAATATTAAATAATAAAGCAAGCATAGACGATGTTTTCAGCTCTCCATGATATGTTTATTTCAATAAAATCAGTAACAAGTTGTAAAATTGGTGAATCTGTAAATTATTGCTTGAAAACAGAAATGCAACTCATATAGAGTGCATAATAACATTTCACACGTCAAATCTGCACATTCATTCTATTTGTTTCAAAAATTTACAATGTCTGTCCCTTTAAGCAGTAAAAAACATCTCCACACATGAAAACCCTATAAAACTCAGTACAAAATTACACATACTCCTTGTTTCTAGAATCAATCTTTCTTGGCGTATTGTCCGTGCGACGCCCGTAAAAGTCACTTAAAAGCTATAAAATAAATAAACCGTGCACTAAAACTATTTCTGAGTAGCAACCCTAAAAACACATATATCAAAACTGTGCGAGTCGCGCGCAGGGTTGCGCCAGCGCTATAAATCAGGGCTGGCGATAACTCACGCGAATCAATTGGTATTTTCGTGTTGTCGCCGAAAAGTTTTTGCTAAGAATAATGTGGAAGGCTAGATTTAGTAATCTGATAATAGATTGTTTATGAACAAACGTGAAGAAAATGGCCGAGGACTCAATTTAGCGAAAAGGATAAAAATACTTTACTGGTCGTGAACGGTCATCTTTATATTCACGCGACGCATACCATCGTCAGGTTTAAGACTCAGCCATTTGTTGAGCTGGACACGCACTAACCAAAACTCCAAGACACACATCGGTTTGAGGTGAGTCTTGCCTCTTCTCTACAAAACGTTACCTTACAAAGAACATCAAATATGAAAAGAAAAAACATGTATATTTTAATTATTTTACGGTTTTTGATGATGTCGTTTACGTTTTTCGATAGCAGAAAGCAGAAAGCTTTGAATATGTAGAGTAAAGACTAAGTCAAAAACAGTTTTTTTTTCTTCTTTAGCATCTTTTTTTTATTCTTTTTTAAAATTGTTTACCACTAAAAACCCTTATTTCTGTTTCACGTGTATGGTTGATGTCTGTATAATGTGATTTGGTTGGGTCAAATTATTTCTGTCTTTCTACAGGCTACCGACAGTACTTTACTAGCGACTGATAATGTGAGACAGAGGCTCACTCAGTAGAATGTAGCTCTTTGGTCACTAACACGCTTGATTGAAGTGGTAACTACGAGTATTACATCCATTTTAAAGAGACGCCTATTTCCGGCAGTAGTAGACTACGAATGGATGTCTAATGTGTGTTCGTATATAAACATGCACAATGAGTTCATTAGTGAACTTGTTACTCATTCCAGACGACACGTGTCGTAAAAGAACCATAAAATACGAATCGAAATTTAAATGTTACCAGTTCATTAAAATCACCTCATAATTACATAAACTCGATTCACTAACAACCCCTTCATTAATATGCATTAAACCATTAACGGTTATGTTCCTAATAAAAACTTATAAAACAATAAAATTGTGCATTTTAAAATTTCCCCATCTTTTTTCACGTATGCTTCTGGCAGCCCTGTCATAAATCTCATGGCATGTTTGTCAAGTATGGCGCTGGAACGCGCCCGCTCGCACATTTACGATGCACTATAAAGCACTGGAACGCGAAGCACTGACATTTGTGATTTTTTGGCGCGCTTTTGCAGAGGTAAGTGGGGGTAAAATGAGCTGTTTCGTTAAAATGTGGAAAGGGTTTTGCATTTTGTACGTTGCGTTCCATGCATGCTTTTGGTTGTAACAGCGATAAGCGACTTATCTTCAATTAAAATCACGGGTAAAGCCTTTGTCGTTAGGGCGTCTATAAATATTTGCGCAGCTTATACAGACTGGAAACGTTAAGTCACAAACAACAAATTAACGTCAACAGGCGATTTTTCCATCAATTTAGGAAATATTTCATAACTTAAGGCTAATATCAAAACTAAGTCGCCTAGTTACTAAAATAACATAAATATTTTTTGGAAAAATAACCGCCATATATCGAGAATTTTGATTTAACCCACTTTCACACATTTAGTATGATTTTTTTTTTGTATATGAGGTATTCAAGACGGTTATAATTTTTTTGCATTTTATTTTCGAGCTAAATTGGTTACTGGATAACAGGATTAACAACTCAATAAAAACAATGGATAATATTTCTGTTTTGTACCTATTGACAAAGTATGCAACATTTTTACTAAATTTAACCAATAAAACTGGCTAAAAATAAAAACCAAAATAAGTTACTAAAAAAATACTACGGCTTTTGAATTTGGAACACAAAGATTAGAGAGACAAAAAAAAAGTTGTTCTGCTGGAATTTTTATTTAATTAATAAAAACATACACCTTGTGCCTATTCCCTTAAGGCGGAGGCAGAGGTGTTCTGTTATACAGGCACAAGTTCGTCATGACATGACGGTATTTAGTCCCATGTAAAATGGAACATTGTCATTGAACTATTAGTGTTTTAATTAGTTCAACAAACTGGTTGCAATATTATTATTATTTCTTAGACATGAAAATACGTCGTATATATCATATTAGAAAAAGTATTAATAGTGCTTTTCTTTAGCATTTGTCTCATCATTATGAGTATCCAAGCAAATTCCAAGTAGAACAAAATTAATTACCGCAGCCACAATTTCGAAAACCAACCCTGCACCCCACCAATAAAGGCCAAAATCGCTTAATACAACAATGATTTCCAAGAAAATACATCACTTTTCAATCTAGCTTTTGTGCTGTGGCAACACGAAACTATTTCATTCACTAAGGGGTCGGCAATTCGATTACTGTTCGTCTCATTTCTCCCGAGATGTCGTGATTCGCCATAATTCGGGAATGCATGCGATTGAATAGGAATTTAAGTGGATTAAGATGTATGGAAGCGGTGCCTTTGTTTATTTGGGAAGAGAATGTGTAATAAATTGGTGTTTCAATTTGGGGAGCTGTGGTGTTTAGACGATGTGGATCTTAGATTGGTTTTTGGATTTAAGCTTAGCGCACATGAGCCAGTAAGTTGCTCGAGACACAGTTGATCGCTATTTTTTGTAGCTGCAGTTAAGCCTCTTGTTCACACACCTTTTTTCATCGTAATAATCCTACGGTTAATTAGCCGTGTGTAGGCGCGGTCATCAGTGTTGTATGGACTACTATAGAAGTTTGTTGACGGACACGGCGCGGCCCAACGGTATGCCTCCGCCGCCGTATGCACCGTGGCTACTCCTCTTTTGCACACGGTTTGATTTACATTAGTGTTGTATGACAGTCTATGAGAGTTTGTTAACGGCACCGGACGTTTTCGCGACGGGCAATTATTGCATGACAGCTTTCCAACGCTGATTTTGAGTTACAAAATAGATATAAATCAATTTCGGCTGGTGGTTTGCCGTGTCGTGTACAAGCTCACACGATTTTTCTACGGCGCGGCTAATACGCCGTACGGTTAAGAAACCGTGCCATTAACAAGAGGCCTTAGGCCTCTTGTTCACACACGTTTTTTTGCCGTAAAAACCTACGGTTAATTAGCCGTGTATAGGCACGGTCATCAGTGTTGTATGGACTACTATGGAAGTTTGTTGACGGACACGGCGCACTATGGAAAATGTAGGTGCTTTGCTGATTAAAAATCTGTAACTTTTTTGTTTTCAGTCATAGTAACTTCAAATTTTGCACACATATAGAACATACTATAAGAATTTTACCAATAGTACTTTTAATATGAACTAGTGGTAGGTCGTGGTTTTACTCGCACTTTATTTTAGGAATCCGTAAAAACTTTATACAAATGGATGAGTTTGACTTCAATATGATATTTTAATTCTTTTTAAATTTCAAGACAACTAAATAATACAGAATAAATTAAAAATAAAATATATTTTGACACATTTTACAATTTTTTTTTTTTTTTTATTACTAAATAAAATAGCTTATATATTATAGTACACTTAGCTTTAGATAGTGAACTGCGGTAATAATTTCTTCTGGATGGCAAAAACAATAAATTCAATATTTTCAGATGGAACATGACGATTTTCACATAAAAACGTAGACAGAGCGGGCACAGTCTTATCGTTTTCAATATAGAAAAGTATTATTTCACGACTCGAGCAACTGAATTAGTTCGTTGTTATAGTTATAAATAGTAACTAATTGCGGATTGCAAATAATTAATATAATGAAACATTTTTGTGCTTCACTTTATAAAGGAAAATGAAATGAGTTTAGTGTGCACCATAAATATACCCACTTTTATCATAGATTTCTTTATTTTCACGTAGAACGTGCGCAAAACCACATTTACGCCGATAATGTATATTAAAACCACAGATATTTGACCAACGATAAAAAAAAAAAAATTAACTATCAATTTGCCACAATTTGCATTTTGGCACCTCTGTCACATATTACTTCATAACTACTGAACGCGCAAAAATGCGCAGCTGATTCTTTGCTAAAATATTATTAGGTATCCAATGAACGTATTAATACCAAAATCAGAATGTAGGCAAATGTAGCTAACAGTCAAAAGTCTCGACGAAATTTAAGAATTTAATTTTTTCTCATATTTGACGAAAATATTTATAGCAAAAATATTAATTCACCTACTTAAATAAAAACTACTGTTTTTAAATCTGTAATAAACAACCTTTCGAATGATATGTAACACTATATGAGGTTCTTTAAAGAAACAACCAAAATTCAACTCTGTAAGTCTATCATTTTCAAGATACAATTAACAGAAATTTCTAAGTGTCGGAAATTAACGTTTTTACGCAATATTTTACGTGACAAGTTATTGAAAAACAATTTAAATATGAAAGAATGCCTCCTTATCTAAAAAATAAGACCAAGATTATGTCTAATTTGCATCATTCAAAAAAAGTATTTTTAATCAGCAAAGCACCTATATTTTCCATAGTGCGGCGGCCCAACGGCACGCCTGCGCCGCCGTGTGCACCGTGGCTACTCCTCTTTTGCGCACGGTTTGATTTACATTAGTGTTGTGTGACAGTCTATGAGGGTTTGTTAGCGGTACCGGACGTTTTCGCGATGGACAATTATTGCATGACAGCTTTTCAACGCTGACTTTGTGTTACAAAATGGATATAAATCAGTTTTGGCTAGTGGTTTGCCGTGTCGTGTACAAACTCACACGACTTTTCTACGGCGCGGCTAATACGCCGTACGGTTAAGAAACCGTGCCGTGAACAAGAGGCCTTACGGTTTGGTGCATGGCCTACAGCCAAAAACAAATGGCGATCAACTGTGTCCCGAGAAAGGGCGTGTACATAAAGAAAGAAGGTAACCAGCGCCAACCTACCAGTGCTTATCGGTACTGGTCCGTGCAGGTAACCACTACATAAAGGAAGCGGGTAGAAGCAGTGGCTGGCATTTTTTAAGCGATTTGGCGACCGACATGACGGCCTACCAGCGCTGATCGGAGCAGGTCGGAACTTGTCGGCGCTGTCTGGTTCGCCACACAGTCTACCTGCGCCAACTAACTGCGTGGACAAGCAGCGACAAGCGCTGACAGATCGGCGCCGGCCCACCAGATAACCCTAGGCTGGAAAGAATTGTTAAGAAATGTATCACTTTTTTTTTCTTGCAAATCATGTCCATCCAAAGGTTGTCTGGAAGAAATTGCCTAGTGCGATAAGACCGCCCATTGTACATTTCTATTTTATAATAATGTTTCTTGTTTATTTTGTGTACAATAAAGAGTATTGTATTGTATTGTGTATTGTATTGTATTCAATTGTATCTATTGTAATGGGTACAAGAATCATAAGCTTGATAATGAGTATAAAGCTTCATTTATCAGGCCCTGTGCACCGGGATGACGAAGAATCTTGATCAAATATCCGCCATTGTAGATGCTTGTTCCATGAATTGATGTCAGCAATTAATTCTCAACGGGTTAGGTGGCGCCAGCGAGCTGTTCTCAGGGCTTCCACTAGATCCCACTGCGTGTCGGCTGTGATTTATATTTTCATCGTTCTTAGGGAGAACTCCCTATACTATCTCACATCTAGTTTTCATTGGTTTGCTCGGGATTCTTAAGTTTAGATACTAGGATCTATATGTACAGGTTACAACTCACTTGAGGTAAGGAGAGCATGTGATCAGCTTACAACACAGTTTGTAAAACTTTTCGTGGGTCCATTGATGCACCAGATCTGCATAATGAGCTGGCTCGATTTTTTGTACCGGACAATTACCACCGCAACAGGAAGCACAAGCTTTTTGCTGTGCCTTCATGTCGCACTGTAGCGCGAGCTAAATCGCCAATACCTCGTACTCTCACTGCTCTCAACGAACTCTTGGATTATAATACGAACTGTGATCTGTTTGCGGATGATTGGAAGAAGATCTTATTAGTATGTCTGAAGCATTGCGACAGAGATTGAAAGATGTCTATATTACTATGTTTTTACGTTTCATTTCTCTATCTTTAATTACTGTAATTGGTCCAAGACCGTTGTTATTAAAGTAAAATAAATAAATAAATGTAATGTCATCTGTATTTCCAGAAGGTCTAGCGGCCGTAAGTGTGACTGCTGAGCCTGGGGTCCTGGGTTCTACCCCCAGGTCGGACAAAGTGTTATTGGATTTTTCCGGGTGGAATTTCTAAGTATCAGCCCGGAGTTTGAATTTGCGCCTAGTTAACGGCAATAGACTCGCCCTTTATTACATGGGAATTAAACATAACGGCGAATTAAGGGCGTACTATACACCTCTGGCCAACCCTTCGGGGAATGCAGGCGTGATGTTATGGTATGAATATACTCTGAAGGTAGACTTTGTTTTCTCGAGGAAGACAGCAAGGGGCTTATGCTGTAGGTAGTGCCCAGAAATTGAGTTTTCCTTGATTTATTTTTCTTCTATCGTGTCGGCATGAGCTATACAAAAATAGCACATGCCGTGATGGTGAAAAGATTAGCCAGTCAACAAGGATGGTAGCGGGGCTGACTGCACAGGGTGCGCCGGACGTACTGAAGTTTCGTCACTCGTGGAGGCTCTTTTCATGCATCCCCTTGACTTATAGGAGTGCGTGAACGGGCTGCACGTGTTGTCTGCCGCTAGGAAACAAAGTTTTTGACTTAGAGAACTGGCAATTTCTCACAAAATATTTCTGGTTAGACTGAAGGCAAATGAGAGGCGTAGATACTATAAAATATATAGACACGATTAAGCACAATAAGGACTACACACCTGTCCTTAAAAAAGGACAGGTGTGTAGTACTCTCAACCGGCGTACGTGAATGACAAGATGTATGAACGTGGACGAAGCGAAAGGAGTATGTAAGGATCGTAGCATGTACCGTTCTGCAGTTTCTGCCTACTCCCATGGGAAAACGGCGTGAGTTTATGTATGTATGTATAATTAAGCATAAGTAGTTCATGACACCAACACTTATGTCTCGCATATCGAATTCGCCTGTCGTCAAATTAGGCCACGAGTACCTTTTGTGTATTTTTGTACATAGACCGTACATTAGACGACCATTGTGCCTCGTTTAATAAGGCGAGTGCGCTTTCCACTCGCCTTATATGGTGCCGTCGCACAAACGAGGTTAATTCACACGATCTGAGCAAGAATGGACGTTAGAAATAATGGACGTGGTATTTAGCTGATTTAATGTTATGTAGATTGTTATCTATGAGATGGATTATTGTTTGATATTTGAAATGTGATTCCACTTGATATTTTTTATGCTATCTTTTCAGAAATATTTGTTTTAGCTTATATAATTGCGTTAATGTTGAAGAAAAACATCACGAGGAAACCTGCGCACCTGAGAGGGCTCCATAAAGTTCTTGATGGTGTATGTAGTCCATCAACCAGTACCAGACCAGAGTGATGGACTAAGGCCTAAACCCTTCTCATTGTGAGAAAAGAATTGTGCCCAACAGTGAAACAGTAATGGGCTGCTCATCCTCACATAATTGACACGAAACCAGTGAAACTAAAAGCATTATATCAGATTATTTTAGTAAAAATATGCTGTTTGACTAGCTGTCCAGTGTCCACTAGTTTAAAAAAAAAACCTACATGGCAATATAATCGCATTAGGATTAATATGATGTTCTACTTAAAAGGATGTATTAAAAGGAAGGTATTTAAAAGGAAACGTAATATTGTTTCTATAACGATTTGTTTCAATATCCTACCCAAAAAGAACTACATACTAAAAAACCGCGACAAGATCATTAATTTCACAGCACATGTTAAACATTACCGACTCCATAATTTCGTATCACAACAATTGTAAATTATCTCGACTCGACACACCCGTACGAGTTACTTTTTTGTTTGACCAAATGACCGAGCCATGTTACTTCCGTTCACTCGCCTGATTAGTGGAACCAGCACTACTCTGATTGTACTCGCCGAAAGCGGGCAGTGTAAACATGGCATGTACGATAATTTAAATGAATGAGTAGGTGATTATGGGGTTTTAATGGTGCCTGCTGGATTGTGGCTTTGGCTATGGGGTGATGTACGTTTATGTACGACAGAGTATATATTTGTGGTTAGTGTATTTTAAGTTGATTTTCCCACCATGAGTTTAAATCATGGTTTTTAATCAGAGATTATTATGAATGTCATTCAAAATCTGTTTGAGATATTTTATCAGTACAACAATACGATGCAATACTTGCCATAATCATAGTCTGATAATGGTTTTTGATAAAGAAAATGAATCGTACTGATAAGCGTTTTTCCAACTACGTTGGAATCAGCTTCGACTGTAACCAGATGCGGCTGAATACCAGTATTTTACACGGAGCCACTGCCATCAGATTACCGCAACCCAGATATTGTGGGCAATGGCGATATCCTAACGTAAATCCGGTTGTCAGACTTTCAGGCTTCTGACTGTCATAGGTATTCTTATGACACCCGCGACCGACGGTTTGTGCTTTTCGAGGCACGGGAGGGTCCTTTATCCACGAAACCCTCAAAAAATGAATAAAGAAAATGAATATATTGCACATTTGTAATGTAACAGACGGCCCTAGGATCTCCTGAGAGCACGTCTGCTACACCAGTTGAAAAGAATGTGTAGGGCATTCAATACCTAATACATAACAATAATAGAGTGCTTATAAAATAAGTGGTAGGATAGCTTTACGTCCCTTGGGGTAGTCAGCGAGTTCCTTCTTGTAGTTTTGGTGTGTCTGATGGCCCACATAGCCATATGATAGAAAACCGGCGGCAGCAAACCGACCGGCTGTAGTGTATTTAGTCATGCCGGTAGAGATTAGCCAGTCCGATCGCTGATCTCGTAAGTGTAGCTAGGGCACGAAGCGTCTCACTTTGGTACCAGGGGAACGCAGGTTCTTCAACAGATATGTAGCTGCTCAGGTTGTCACACGTGTTGCATGGAGCAGAGTACAGGGGATGGTTGATGTGATACGTATAATGTAAACCACCAGTACTGTAGAATATTATACTTTATCAATGTTATTATATACAAGAGGTATTTTATACAATCGAAAATAATATATCACACTTATCAAAATCACTTCTATCTCCATTAAATTTGAAAACCAAGTCCAAAAAGCGAATCCTCCCCTTGGTGGTATAAAAAGTATCATAAATATCTAAATGGCCAGTGATAAAAAGTTTAATATAAAAATGAAAGAAGGTGAAGATGATGATGAAGGTGATACTACACATTATGGAAACTAATGTCTACTCTTCTCCTAAAAATAATGTCTTCGAACGCCTCTTATGACACCAACCGACATTATTCCCGGCCCTATCCTTGACTGAAGACCATACTATAAAATAAAGTATTAATATTCCATAAAAAATCGCTTAAAACCTCCACACACTCCCACCACGTAATACAAAAATCCACCTCTTGCCGTTTAAACTGAGCCCCTCGCGACACCGCGCGACAGATGTTCGAGTGCTCTTGTCTGAAGCACCCTTTACAACTGCGGTCGACTCTCCACAATGCGTGCGCTGATTACCGTTGCGTGCGTGTGAATGCGCCTTTACGATTCTAAAGAGGTTTTAACTTTTTTTGCTACTGTATTATAAGTATCAATGGGGAGATTTTATTTGCGGAAAATTTTAAAGTAGAATAGTACTTTTAGCAGTTCGGAGAATGAGACTGAGGCTGCACAAAGCGATTGAAACAAACGTATTAATATTCACGTGTACGGCTACACTAAACATCAAAAACCGGCCAAGTGCGAGTCGGACTCGCGCGCGTATGGTTCCGTACCATTATCTATTCTGTTTTTTAGTATTCGTTGTTATAGCGGCAACAGAAATCATTATCTGTGAAAATTTCAACTGTCTTACTATCACGGTTCATGAGATACAGCCTGGTGACAGACGGACGGACAGCGGAGTCTTAGTAATAGGGTCCCGTTTTACTCTTTGGGTACGGAACCCTAAAAATCGCTGTCGTGTATTAATAGATACATTTGTTTCAATCGCTTCATGTGTCGCAGTTCGCGTCACCTCGCTGCTAAATGTAGCCTTAACCTTAGCCTTAAAACGCACTAGCGGCCAGCCGCAATGCGACGTGCCGCTTGCGGTTGGCCGCACATCGATTTTTACATGAAACCGCATGATCTCAACGCACCGGCGCACGACGGCTGGCCGGAAATCAGTGCGTTGAGATCATGCGGCTTCATGTAAAAATCGATGTGCGGCCAGCCGCAAGCGGCACGCCGTATTGCGGCTGGCCGCTAGTGCGTTTTAAGGCTTAGTGTCTAAACACACTATGGCGAAGATACGCAACCGAATTTCGGCATGATTACGCCTGCAATGCTTTTTAAATTACCCGCGACACACCAGGCTGAAATTACGTCGCGTTTTATCTATATAAAAAACATAGACGCCGAAGTTCGGTCGCGTAATTTCGGCATGGTGTGGCGCCACACTTAGAGAGGAATATATCAGTTTGTGGCTAGAGACAGGTAGTACCTAAGTAGTTTTTCTGATTGTGTTAGTGTTTTAAGATTTTAAAAGGTGACTATAGAATAATATCGGGTCGGGTTCATTATCTACTCTGTGAATAAATCATCAATCCGTCTGCCAAAACATGTGGACATGAACTCACACTATCCACTAAAGATTTTTTTACTCAGATAAATTACGTGTAAATTAACAATTAATTTACACGTATTTTTTTTTAAATAAATTGTAACTTTTATTTTGTTTTTAGTTTTTATTGGCGGTCCATTTTTCTGCCCGCATTGCTGTCCATTGCTATAGATATACACTTTCAACCCATACCATTATTCCTCTCACCCCAGCTCCACCAAAAAGTATTACCCATTTTTTCACCATTTCATTAGCACAAGCACTTACGAAGCAGCTAATTTATTTTTATTGTTCCAACTGTTTACTACCACTAAAACTTACCTCTGGTGAATTTATACCGGCGGCCACAACCTTTGGTATAAATAAAGGGAGGATGTATTGTGCCATTGATTCTGAAGCTCTGCTGTTTCTTAGTGCTTTAGAATGCAATTGAGGGAGTATAATAGATGTGCTTATACCTTTTTTCGCCTTTTGTCGCAGTAACTAAGAAAAATCCGACCTTTAGTTAGACTACTACTGATTTAATTGTGTACAGTCCGCGAGGCCTAAGCTGAGCTTTGCATTTGTGTGAGAACGAATGCAGGGGGCTACACCCTAAGCACGAAGTCCGTGGTTTCGGCCTTAGTTACGAGCGTTTCGTACTCCTTATCACCTACGGACATACGATTATTTCGGAGCCGCAACTAAGAATGAATGACAACACGATTTGACAGTTGTCCTTAATACCGATGTGTTTTTGCCCGTCCGAAAAGTTGAACTTGACACTTGTTTTGTTCACTCCTATGTACGTTTCGGGCTACTTTCGGACGGGCGACTACCTAACTTCGTTGACGGACTTAGGGAGTAGGCCCCCAGACGCGTCCTTTGCTTGGTTTAAACCGCTTTATACTTCTTTTTAGCAATCGATTCTATGTGCACTCACACAAATGCAAAGCTCAGCTTACGCCTCGCGGACCTTATCTGTATATGTTTTAATGTCGCAGTAAGTTAGCCAAATCCGACGTTTAGCTTGATTCCTAAAGTTATCTAATTATGTATCAAGTTACAAAATACCAGGATTTAGTTACGATGTTTTTGATTCAAATTTAAAACGGGTTGCAGTATGAAAGCAATTTCGAAAGAATTCCAGAAATATTGACTCTATTTGCGTGATAACTAGCTCATTCAGTATTAACATTGGTTTTTCACAACAGAACCAACACGGGTTATTACGAGCGTAAACAAGACAATCTTACCAGACAGATGACATTGCTTCTTGTAACAGATACCTCGAATTATGTATTGTGATGTGAAGCCAGAATAAACACTGAAATATTTACACAAAAACATGTTTTCAAATTCTCATCTTCAACAGTAATTTTTCCTCATGAATCTCAGACAATTTTCTAAGTACACTATAATTCTCACTTAACTGAAAACAATATAAACTATCTACACATAAATGATAGATGATAATTTGTGTAAATCACACAGCGACCGTTACTCAGTGTAATTGGCCGGCTAGTAAATTATGTAAATCTCTATTACTTATGTTCAATTTACATAAGTATGATTTGTTGTACAACTACTAACATGGCAGTGGGCTAAAGTTCACATATTTATTAGTGGACATGGTTTAAAAATCTTGTTAGCTACCAAAGTAGCAGTTTTTGAATGACTTATGTGCTTGTCAGGGAGCTGTTGGCAGAAACTATTTCTGTTTTGTAAATGAGAATTGTTTTAAAGACCAATTGTATGATTTGTATGCATAATAAAATTGTAAGCCTATATAATATTTAATCGAGTTGTCTCATATCAATGACAGTTAGGTCTCATTTATGGAGACGCGTTGTGCGGCGCGGCCCGCATTGAATTCAAACCTAAGAGAGAGAGACGTTGTATGAGAGCGTTTACGGAGAAGCGATTTTACACGCGTTTGCTTGAAATGCAGGCGGAGCCCGCGGATGCCATCGCCGCGTCGCACGCGACGTTTATCGCGGCGGCGCACGCAGCGTTGCGACCAGCTATTCCTGCAATTCTCCATCCACTGTAAAACGTAGTGTCAACCGCGGCGGGGCCCGCGGCGTCGCACGTGCCGCATCTTCATAAACAACATCGTACATTGCCATATGTTTGTTTTTGCGCGTGTGATGATGCGGGCCGCTGCACGCGCCGCCGCTCCGTAAACAGAAAAATCGTACGACGCGCCGCGAGACGCCACGCCGCCCGCACGCGACACGCGACTCCCCGCGTCTCTGTAAATGAGGCCTTAGAATTTGTATTGGAACGAATCATCTGTCATATTGATGAGACTGAATCGACAGCTATTCATTTTGCATTGGGTTACTCACTTCGTATTTTAGTAATAATATTTTAATATTGTTTGTTAATTTATAAGAATCCTTTTTGGATAATTTTCCAATAGAATTTTGTTTAATTATATTCAGCATGTTTTGTTAAAATATTTGTATGCCGATTAGGCTAGACATAGCGTAAACTAAACTAATACCACCTGTTCACCCACCTATGTATGTTCTACAAATAAAATCTTTTGAATTTTGGTATTCAACTATCGAACTGGGCGGACTAAATCTATTTAGTTCTATGTAATCTGTATTTTATTATAGTAAATCTTATCTGTTCTACACATTGTACATTTTAAATAGGTATTTATCCGATTCCACGTGATTTTTGGTAATTTCAGCTCAAGAAAACATCAAAAACCCAAAATCATTCGCCAACTCTTATAACAAGCGTGCCAAACCACTGATGCAATCTTTTTCCAATACCACATTACCGCAAAAAGGCGACAAAAATTCAAAAGCCATTACCTCATATAACGCGAAAAGCAACATCGTACACAACAAAATGCAAAGAAAATCTATTAGCAACTCAAAAACCAATCTCGAACGTTATTATCGTGCGAGACTTCGCGAAGAATGTACGAGTTTCGCCGGTAACCGCCCAAGATCTAAATTCAACAAATGCCTACAAAAGCGAACCTACCTTATTACATCAGAAGAATTTTAACGAGATGCTAACTTGTTTACAAATTGAATTTTCCGAACGCAACAGCTTGTTGTATATATTAAGTTTGGACGAAAGTTCGATGATTTTGTACAAAATTTGTTGTTCGAACGAAGTAATTTTATTAAGAGAGGGACGTTTAAGTTGTTAGCCAATTCGGTGGTATTTTGTATTCATTTAATAGGCCCACGGTTCGATACCTCGTGAGGGAATGTTTCGGGAATTTGTTGTTAACTTGTAACACTCAATTATAAAGGGAAGTTTGCGAATGTGGAACAAATAGGCATTTGAACGTGTTTACTTATTTTCATTTCAGGTTTTCGGTAACAGAAATACTTTCCTGTCATACAGGGTGTCCCTGGAAGTATGGATCAAATCGAATAGGGGCGTGGGCAAGGTAATTTCAAAACTTGTAGTAGTAAAAACTTGAGTAAAATTTTTGCCAGACCAAAAAAGCTTTTGCAGTAAATGTTTTTTGTTATTGAACACATGTTTTCTAGCTGCGTAAAAGTATTACCACAAGAAAGACCTACTGTTCGCAAAAGTTCTGAATAAAAAAATGATAGCTCTGATAGTTTTTTTATGATTGTTTTCTATGCGAAGTGATTGAAAAAAGAACAAAATTGGTCATAACTTTTGAACCGTAAAAAATTGCACGGACATTCTCAGAGTTCAATAGTTTGGAAATGACATTGCCCACGCCGCTATTCGATTTGATCCATACTTCCAGGGACATCTTGTATAAATACGTGTCATACGTATCTATCATCTGTGTTCTTTCGCACGCTAAGGTAGTTAGTATTGCACAAATTATCGCCGCATATAAAACTAAACGAAAAAAGATGTCCCTGTGTAACTGTTATTATAGATAAATTTATGGTTTTTAATTGAAGATTTTTTAGAGAAAGATCTGTGTCTAATAATGTGACGTATTTAATAAATCAAGAAAGTCGTAATATGGCATCATTTTTCAATCGAGATATCCTGAATTCTAACTACCTTTCCATAAATAGAACGTATTATATGGGAACCTTTTTCTTCTTTTATCTAGTCAGTGGTTAATCGTAATCGTAACTAATATTATAAATTTCTCATAGCTCATGATTAAGGGCTCCGTTTGGGTCCGAAACTAGTCGGGCAATCCCGAAAAATGCACGTGAGTAAACCGCAAATAATCATAAATATAATATTATAAATGCGAAAGTAAGTTTATTTGTTACCTTTTCACGCCTAAACCACTGAACCAATCATCCTGAAATTTTGCATATACGTTGTCAGGTGTAGAAAAACGGACATAGAGTACCATTCATCCCGAAAAAAGTGCAGTTCTCGAGGAAAACAACAATAACTTTCATAGATGGCGCCACGTGTCTTTCGAATCATGATTGAATTATTATATTACAGAAACTTTAGTAGTGCGTTAAGAGTTTTTTTTAATCTAAATTTACGCGAGCGAAGCCGCGGGCAAAAACTAGTAATCATATATTTTAAGAGTGGTATGGAACCACTAATTACTGTATAGTACCTAAAACCACCCGATAGATGTCGTCAGCACAAAAGAGAGGAGATCCGGGATCTTCGGTGGAACACACCGGTGGAGCCCCTCCTGTGCTAGCCTTTTGGCACGTCCCCGGAGAAACAACGTAACATATGGGTACCTACCAAACTTACGTATCTACTGCCCAAATTATTTCAACACAACACATACATTTACATCCACCGAATTCCATACAAAAACACCCAAATTAAGTCCTTAATAGGCATCATAACATGCCCGGAACATGATATTACAAGAGCACAGAGTATAAAATCATTATTAGGAACAAAATTACAATGGCGTTCATCAGGTGCCTATAATTGTATCCTCTTGTACCATTATGGGGCAAAATTACTCCCGAGAAAGCCACACCGTAAAAGGAACGTACTTTCTCTGGGCTATGTTACGGGATGCCGTTAGAATTTGGACATAGCTTTTTGTTTCTAATAATGTTATTAGCTGTGCTGGGCAGCTGTTTGTCAAGATGTTTCTACGCCGAAAACGGCAGAATAACAACATTGTAACAATATTCTGACAAATAAAGGTATTCTATTCTTCTATTCTATAAGAAAATGTTTAAGTATTGTGTTTGTTATCACTATACATATTCCTGCAGTAACGGATTATTGCTAGTTTTTAGAGCCTTGAATAATAAAGCTAAAAGTCTAGAACTTGACGCCTATCGAGACTTTGTCAAATGCTAAAGATTTACTTATTTTTACTAAGATTTTTAAGGTTGCCGGCTCATACACATTTTATGGCATTCACTGGAAAAGTTCATGTAGCCTATTTTTATTACGAGCTCAGTCACATTATAAATACTCGGATTTTACACATCAACTGCAACACCCGAACATCGATATCGGGTAATCCTAATTTGGTATCCAATCGAACCATTGATTCATGGTCACTTAACCATACATCCGACACTAACGAATACTTATGGTCAAACATTTGACATTGAACCGAATACCCCATACTTTCTCTTCCGAATAAAAATATGGTGTGTGGAAAACATGTTACAACGTAACATACGGTACGGTGTTTTTTCGTTGTTACTGATTTAAATACCGACGGTGACATTCGTTATTTTGAATTGTAAATTACGATTTGGTGTGAAAACTTTCGATAGGTCACACGGTCACGAATAGTGGACATAGGTAGCTCGTAAGCTCCCACTAGTTGGAATGCAGAGGTCAGGCGAATAGCGTGACTAAAAATTTGTTTGACAATTTTGGCGTCACGCAACTACAGTAGTAACTGAAAAAACTCTCACTTGGGGTACAGGTAAAACCAGCGCCGCCCTACCAGCGCTTATCGGTACTGGTCCGTGCAGGTAACCGCTACATAAAGGAAGCGGGTAGAAGCAGGGGCTGGCATTTTTCAGGGGGGGGTTTCCGTAACCGCCACGCTTGGCAGGCGGATTGGCAATCGCAGTATGGTTGTTAAAGTACTCAGAGAACGCTGCTGCCTGTTGTACGGACAAACATGATTTTTAGCCGCTGTTCGTCCGTCCGTCTGTCACCAGGCTGTATCTGATGAACCGTAATAGTTAGACAGTTGAAATTTTCACAGATGATGTATTCCTGTTGCCGTTATAGCAATAAATACTAAAAAACAAAATAAAATAAATATTTAAGGGGGCTCCCGTACAATAAACGTGATTTTTTTCCGTTTTTATACATAATGGTACGGAACCCTTCGTGTGCGAGTCCGACTCGCACTTGGCCGGTTTTTAGGTTATATTTTGTCAAATGCGATAATAAATGAAGTAAAGGCAACTTCTTGGTAAACTTGATCCTTCAATGTAGAAAATGAAGTGGTTGATTCCATTTGTAATACAACACAGCTACAATTAGAACGAACAATACTTAGCTACTATAACAAGGTACGTTAAACCACCATAAAGCTTGTCACTCGTCACCTCAACTAACTACCCCCATAACAATTTGAAACAAATATGAGCGACAATTTCGAGCTCTATTTAAAACAATACGACTACGTCACCCCACAATTATTTTAATCACCATATTAGCACGCGATTACGAACTGTAAACCAGTATATGTTGATACTCGGACAAAATTAAATGAAGAACTTAAATGTACTGAATTTTATATATGTTACCGGCAATGTGTAATCCGGTATTCTATACAATGCCTAGGCAATGTATAGAATGCCTAAAACGTTCAGGTAATGTATGAAATATTATTTATTTTATACTTTGCCTAGGCATTCTATACAATACCGAATGCGCAGCCGGTAATGTGTGAAAAAGACGAGAACGGCGAAGGGAAAGACGTGCGAGCAGGCAGTAAACTCCACGCGAGGCACAATAAAAACAAATGAAAAACTTAAGAAGATGTTTGTAAGGTTGTTTAAAGTAACAGTTAAAAGTAAAAGTTTAAAGTAACCTAATACGAAGGGAATGACGGGGGCTTCGCTCGCTCACTCTAGCCCCCGTCATCCCCTTCGAACCTAACCTATCCGTGTCGGGGTGCCCCAAATAAATGACCAAATCTATTTACTTCACACATTGCCGGTAACATATACACTTCAAATTAACTTGCAAAACTTCATAGAGTTACTAGGTATCATTAATGGAATACATTCAAATAAATAAAAAGCCGGCCAAGTGCGAGTCGGACTCGCGCACGAAGGGTTCCATACCATTATCTATAAAAACGGCAAAAAAATATGTTTGTTATATGGAAGCCCCCTTAAATATTTCTTTTATTCTGTTTTTAGTATTTGTTGTTATAGCGGCAACAGAAATACATCATCTGTGAAAATTTCAACTGTCTAACTATCACGGTTCATGAGATACAGCCTGGTGACAGACGGACGGACAGCGGAGTCTTAGTAATAGGGTCACGTTTTACCCTTTGCGTACGGAACCCTAAAAACAAATAAGACGATACGCATTGAATTGATAAACTTCTCATTTTCAAAGTCGGTTGAAGAAACTTTAGTGTATACTAGCGACCCGACCCGGCTTCGCACGTGTAAGTTTTATAGCTTAAAACCTTCCTCTTGAATCACTCTATCTATTAAAAAAAACCGCATCAAAATCCGTTGCGTAGTTTTAAAGATCTAAGCATACATAGGGACAGACAGACAGCGGGAAGTGACTATGTTTTATACTATATACACACGGCTACACTTCAAGCTATGCAAAACCAGTATAAGCTGACCGTTACTTGTGCGAAAAGATTATATAAAGCGACGCCAAGATAAACTGGTTTTGTATAGCTTGATGTGTAGCCGTGTGTACCTAGTGGAGAGTATAACCCTATGACTACGTGCGTGCTCGGGGCATTTAGGGTATTTTTTTCATTAAAAAATCTATTATTTCATGCCACGGCCAATAACGACACAAACAAACAAATAAATAGATTACGTACAATATTAAAATACTACTAAATAAAAACAAAAACATCAACCATTTTTTTATTTTTATTTAGTAGTATTTTAATCTATATATAAAAATGAATTGCTGTTTGCTAGTCTCGCTAAAACTCGTGAACGTCTGGACCAATTTGGCTAATTTTGATTTTGAAATATTTGTGAAAGTCCAAGGAAAGTTTAAACGGTGAGAAAATATGGAAAAATTGCGAGGAAAATAGTAAAAACAACAATTTAATTTTCCCATACAAACTGTTCCTGCCTGTCAAACATTCGATGTCCGAAATTCGGGTCCCCTCAAATCAAAAATATTGTGTATCCAAAAGCACTTCAATAAACAGATTTTACAACCAAACACTTTTTTTCTTTATGTGGCATTTCAACGCATAGGTACAGCTAGTTACAAAATAAAAACACTTATTCTTAGAAAGCAGCGCTACCGTAAAGTATCAAGACAGACTGGTCGTCTGCAACACAAAATGTAACCATTAGGGTCCGGTTGTCAAGTGATAACCCTTTGTACAGACGGTTAACACTCGTGAACCTCATGTTACGTGATATGCACTTTATGAAGCCTTTTAGCAATTATTTCACGTACATTTGAAAGGTATAATAGTTATAGTTACGGTAAGCTTTAATTATTTGGTTGGAGTGCTGGTAAATATGATGTGCGTGTAATTTGGCGTTACATAGGGCTAATGTATGGGGTGAAATAATGGAGCGAGTGTGAGGGCTGTCTTGTTTATTAGATGTCAGAAATAATTTTATGTGTTTTATGTGGGTATTCAGTTTAAAACCCAGACCCTGGCCACACTTATCAGACTTCGGAGAATATTTTTCATTCTGGCTGTAACCTGAATTGGACTCACAATGTTAGTCGGTAAGGGGATACAAATCCAAAAAGGTATTTAACTACCTATTACCACTATTACATTGAAAAAATTTTGTTCTTAATCTTTCTTCAAAAGTGATTAGTTTTAGAGAAATATGCTATGATATTATAATAATAAGAATGCTTTTTATATACTTATAATCACTTATCATCAGTTTTGTTTCATATTTGGCGTCACAGAGTATAGTAGTCCCATTTTTTGAATTCATAACTAAATCAGGACCGTAGATTTTTTGAAAAAAAAAAAAAAATTGGTATTTTAAATAAACGTATTTTGATGGTCATCGGTGATATTTTCAGTGGCCTGCCTATTAACCCCTTTCCAATTAACCTAATTAGGTATAAATTATGTATTAATGCTATTTGACGAATGTGTTAACTAATAATCGATTTCGAGTACATTGCATACATTGTTGTTAACTTAGTTGAAGAGGAAAACAAAAAAAATTGCATTATTCATTAAAAGACTAAACAAAAAGAACACATTAAAAACCTCTTTTTATTAGCCAAGAAATTGCTAATGCATAAAACAGACAATCTGACAGATATAACACAGATTTGACTTAAAAAGCTTTCCGTTTTCGAAGCAACGCTAAAACGCCAATCCATCAAAAAGTTTTCTTCAATAAAAATAAATGGGGGGTGAGGGGGTGAATTTGCATGCGTCATCTTGGGGTAAGTTATGGGGTGGTTTATAATCAGGGAAACGTGGTGAGTAAGCTGATTGATAGACCACACCCCTATGTTTTGGGGATGATTTTATAACCCTTGATCTTTGAGTTAGTTCACTTTGCTTCAAGGAAATGGTTCATGCATCATTAGAGTTCAATGGACAGATGAAATTAATAGCTCTTTTAAACATATGTTTTTTTTTTGTATTAGCCCAGTCACCAGGACGTAAAAAAGGGGTTTAACTTGCAAAATGTCCGTCAGTCCTGAATTTTGGATATTGATTGTCTACAAAACTGATCTGATTAAGTTTTGGCGTAAAACCCAAGATATGGAGTTATTTAATAAAAACTCATTTTTGGGGTCTTTAATCCAAGATGGCGGAGCGCGCCGAGGTCTTCCCAAGGTCGAAAACTTGATATTTTCATAAGAACACTTAAACATACCACATATCCAAAATTCGGGACTGACGGACGTTTTGTAAGTGAAAAACTACCTGGCGACTGGGCTGTATGTCTTACCGCTGATGGCCACAGTTGCTTGAAACACAGTTGATCATTATTTGTTTTTAGCTATACTTACCTAATATTTGGTGTATGGCCTGCAACTAGAAACAAATAGCGTTAAACTGTGTCTCGAGCAAATTAGTGGACCATGGTGTGGTTAGCCTAATGGTTAGGATACACGGCGACACATTACACTCGACACTCAGTGTCGACACCGAGTGTCGTAGTGTGTACATCGCTGTTACACTGAGTTGCGCATTAGCTCTGGTTTAATTTCAGTGTCGCGATTGCATTGTGTCGAAAGTCAGTGTCACCGTGTATATGTAACCTTAATTTTGCTAACTTTATATCAACTATTAACTCACTAGGCTATACAGAATCTTGAGCCTTTCCCTGTCACTGATGACGCTACTCCCTGACTCACATTTATTTACCCGACTACGGCGAAGCAAAAAGGAGGTATGTAGGTTGTAAACGAATTCGTGTAATTCCTTAAAACCACATGATCTACTACTGGTTTAGATTGGCCTCGCACGGGATGTAGCTTGATTAAAAATAAAAAATCAAATTCTTTTTTTTTTCATGCGGTTTTTTTAAGTGATCGTATCTAAACCTAGTAAGAATTCAGTATAAAAACTTTATTTTTTCAATTATAAATATTTTACTTGCGTGAGCATCTCGATGCCACGCATAATAATTGAATGAAAGCACGGCAACACGGCTAGCGGGCACGACTAATGCGATATCGCTCTTTGCAGTCAGTTAACTTGGGGCTCTAAAATGACTCAGAAGTAGAAAACCAAGATTTTAATCAGTTTTTTTTGATTTTCGGAAATACTCATTTAGGGTTAATCTGTGTCATCAGCAGATCACGTGGTTTGAAGGAATTACACCAATTCGTTTACACAATGTATACAGACGTTTTAGTATTGCTGGTTAACGGGAACGCCTTTACATAACATGCTGTATATTAGTATAAGTTGTTTATTTAATAGTCGATTAATATTGAATAGTTTGCACATAACAATTTCAGATGATAATGTTTTCTTGTTTCGTACTTTTGAGAGCGTGATTTTTCAGTAGTCGGGTTTTATTTACCTATGATGACGTTAGATCGGTATCGCCAACAGAAATCTAATCTTATTATTTACGGCCAGTTTCTTCATCAAAAGTAACAGCCAAAGTAACGTGACAAAGTCAAAGTAGGTAACGGTAAAATTTGTTTCTTCACACTTTCAGCTGTTGCTTTTACTGTTACTTTTGCCTCTAACCTTTACTGCTCAATAAGCTGCTGTGAAAGCTAAAATAAACGTCATTTTATCAAGTTGTAGGTTAGACCTTACTAACGGCAAGTTTCTTCATCAAAAGTAACAGCCAAAGTAACGTCACAAAAAACTTTAACTATGACATTTGACACTACTTGACAGTAAAATTGCAGTGATGCCAGCTGTAAAAAAAGCTACGACGACGTTTATGTTATGGCAGCTCCTTTGACTTGTAACTTTAGCTGTTACTTGAATGAAGAAACATATTTGCCGTAGTATCGGTAATGGTCAAGTAAAAGTTAATACTTTTTCTGATCACTTTAGCTGTCGATGAAGAAACTGGCTGTTAGGTGGTGTCTCCCGCCATTTTTAAGACGTCAAAGCTTCGTTGATCTGTTTCGATCGAGATCGCGTGCAGGTCTCATTAAATGAACTTTACCCTGGTGTTTTGTGTCTGTTTCCTTTTTGCGTATACCAAAAAGGAAAAAGACACAAAACACCAATATTTTTTTTTAATAAATATCCATTCTAGCAAGGATCATAAAACTAAATAGCTAAACGCGACAACAAAAACAAAACACCTTACAACAACGTCGCGGGCCTCGAGGACATGTTCATTATTGTTCATTACAAGCAGTTGCATCTTTATCTGACAGATTCACCCCATTAACCCTGCCGCCGCGACGATAAATCAAAACGTCATCAATCTATGTTGAAAAGTGCAGCGGTGATTAAGACGACGCTATGCCACTCGTTAGGGTTATCACGAGGATAATTTATCTTTCGTATCCGCGGTACTTAAAATGGTAGTTCTTGTAAAGGTTTTGTAAAGTAAGAACCATAGATATACAGTTGAACAGATAGTGCAAGTTGACCTCCCTTGCCTGTGACCAGTAGGAGCATCTATCCTAATTTTTAACTGACTTCAAAAAGGAGGAAGTTTTCAATTCGACGCTTTTAAATTCTGTTTTTAATGTATGTACTCCTATTTCTCCGAGATTTGTAAACCAATTTGTGTAATTCTGTTTTTCTTTGCTGCGGAATACTTTCGAGTTGGTCCCATATGAATTTCATTAAGTTTGGTTGAGTAGTTTTATTAAGCATTCGTTGTTTGAAAATGAATTTACATAGCCGAGTTCTGAAACTGTTAATTTTATAATATGTTTTTTAGTTACCTCTCGACGTTTTCCGTTTCTGCAAGCGCGGTTACAGGATGGGTGTGCGCCATATTTTGCTGCTAAAACGCGTATAAGGCGTGTACAATGTTTTCTCTCCAGCAGAAATTGCGCACGTTACTTAGGTAGTTCGAACAAAAAATGTGACACTTTTGTCTTCTTAAGACAATCTTGCCGTATCTATTCAACTCTTACATCTGTGATAAGAACTGTATTAATGATTGGGGTATTAAGAATTTTTGTTTTCTTTAGTTACACGGTTTGATAAAAATAGGGATAAGCTAAGCCTTCTTGAGACTGTTCGGTGGAGCGGTCTCCGGGGAAGGATAATGATCTGTAGAGGAGGATTACTATTGCTGTAAATTGTTGTAGTAGCCAAGGTGAAGATGAAGTAGTAGTGGGTGGAGGACGTTGCCGGAGAACGGACACGTGAGGACTTAAAATTTTAGAATGGAGATTCCGAATTGGCTGCAGAAATGTGGGCAGGCAACCTGCAACATTGTTTGACGATCTGATTTAGGACACGGGGAAGGAGTGAAAGCGATTGGCCCAAGATCCTTTAGAATGGCGTGCTGCTTATGAAGAGACCTTCATCTATATAAATAAAAAGAAAAGTCCTGACTGACTGACTCATCAACGCCCAGCCCAAACCCTTGGACTTAGAAAGCTGAAATTTTGCACAGAAGGAAGGATGGATTTTTCGAAATTCAACCCCTAAGGGAGTTAAATAGGGGATGAAAGTGTGTATGGAAAATCGTCACTTAACGGGTTCAAAATTTCATGCAAGTGAAGCTGCGGGCAAAAGCTAGTCCAGCATAGGATGGCTTCGGATTGAAGAAAAGAAATGTTTGTAATGTGTCGATAGATCCTAACAATAAAAATATGTTATATCATGATTGAAGGTGATGATGATGAAGATATGAAGTAGATGATGTCATCGACCGAATCTGGGGGTCTACTCCCTAAACACGAAGTCCATGGTTTCGGCCTTAGTTACGAGCGTTTCCTACTCCCTATCACCTACGGACATACGATTATTTCGGGGCCCGAACTAAGAATGAATGACAACACGATTTGACAGTTGTCCATATTACCGATGTGTTTTTGCCCGTCCGAAAAGTTGAACTTGACACATGTTTTGTTTACTTCTACGTTTCGGGCTACTTTCGGACGGGCGACTTACTTCGTTGACGGACTTAGGGAGTAGGCTTCCTGGTAATTAAAGTACATTCATTTTATTAATAGAGTTTTTTTGAATGTATCTTTTTCCGCCTCCTTTCCTCATATTTATTGCACCTAATTCACGAAAATATTTGTAAACAAAGTCTACTTATTATCACAAGTAAAAGGATAAGGAGGAAACAGAATGATATTTTGACAAACGCTCAACGTACATATTACAAGGAACGCACGCCAGCTGATGCGGAGCGCGGTAATTCACAAAATTCACAACATTTTCCACAAAAACACATACCGTAGCTGATAAAATGTATTCATAATATAATGTAGAGAATGTATACGTATAGATACTATAATGTATATGTATATAGAAAGAAAGAAAGAAAAATAATTTATTCAGCACAAAATAATAACATATAATAATAACATAATTAACTACCTATTTCTAATATATAAATTGCGCTGAAAAGGCGCTGGTTCAGCATATGCCAGACGGAATGCCTGGCGCTGGTTTTCAACCAGACCCTAGTGGCCCACGGATGGTAAGCCAGTACAAAAAATAAAAAAATATGAAATACTTAAATAAATAAAAACTAGTAAAAATAATACATAAATATAATTAAACTGGTTATAATAAAAATAAAAATATATATAAAATTAAATATAAAAATCCATAATGTGTTAGTAGTTTGTGTTTGTGTGCGATGTGATGTAGTGTGGGTAGACGTGCGCTGGCTATTGTGTTGGTTTCTTAGAAATTAAGATCATGGCGACAGCGCAGCGGCGAGACATAAATGCCATAGATAGTCATACGCTGAGAGGCAGCGACCACAACGCACGTCAACATTATCTAGTTGTGTGTTTCGATATTAAATAATAAATGTTCAGTCGTTTAGTAATAACGAAACAAAACATTTCAGTTGACACCAATTAAAATACGTAGATGTCATTGGTTGACACATTATGTGCAATGGATAAATTAAGGAGGATTTATATGGGTATGTAACGAGTTTTATTTTTGTATAATTGTGTCTTGTGCTTCAGTCATTCATACAGTAGGTACCTATGTAATATAATAATGATACGAACCTTTTTTTTTTTTTTTTTTTTTTTAGCTTTCCATAAAATAGGACACTGATGAGCGGTATATTATATTTGTCTCGGGATCCTATTACTAGGTCCGAAGCGAGCGGCTTTGTCACCCGAAGGCAAAACCCAGCAGGTGTGTATATAATATAATATCTAAAAGTAGTTCTAAGTAATTCTGTTTTATGAATATATTTATTGAATATTGCAGTAAGTGATGAATTGATATTATTAATTTTTAGGTCTCCTATGAAGCCGACGCGACACGACGAGGATCAGACCCGAGACATGAGGTGTCCAGCTTTACCAACAGCCAGTGCGAACGACCGAGAAGCGGAGAAATACATAAATGCAATGTTCACCACACATATAAGCACATAATAAGCGCGCACCCCAGCCTTCACTAGATAAGTGACGTGTTTGTATTTATTAGATTTAACTTCCGTTGTGCATCAATTAAGAACCGCCGTAGGTGTGCTCTAAAAGTATTTATTGTATTAAGGGATCTAATAGGCGGTGGTAAATTATTCCATATTTTTGACGCAGCATAACGGAATCCACCTCTGAATGCGGCTGTTTTATGTTGCGGAATAGACAACTGCAGTGAACATTGTCTGTTCCCACACTTGCGCCCGCTTGTCACCCAGCTCAGTTTTTTGTGCAGATAATCAGGTTCCCCATCCTTAACGATACCAAACATTAGGCATGCTAGGTGTAACTTTCGCCTAGACTTCATTTTGATTATGTAATGCTTATTTAAAAATGGGGTAACATGGCTTCTAGTTGTGATTGTAAAGCAAAAACGGGCACAGGCATTTTGGATCCTTTGAATAAGGCGGTCAGTACGCGATAATAAACGTGGACCATAAACTGTATCAGCATAGTTTAATTTGGACAGAACGAGTGACTCGACCAAACGCACACGTAGTTCCTCTGAAAGGAAAGGCCTCATCTTATACAGAATCTTTAAACGATAGAAACAGTTGCGAACTGATTCAGCTATATGTTTTTCATATCGAAGACTAGAGTCCATACATAACCCAAGGTTGCGAACATCGTCCACTCTTTCGATTGGCTCCCCCAGTAAAGTTAAATTCAAAGTAGGAACCGATAATAACATATTTTTAGTGCCAAGTAACATATATTTGGTTTTATTCGGGTTGAGAACCAAAGAGTGGCTTTCAGCCCACTCAGCAATCCTGGCGAGGTCATCGTTTAGTGCTGACACGGCTATTTCGTACTCGCTGGGTTTAAAAGATATGTATACCTGTACGTCATCGGCGTATATATGATAGTTACATTTATGAAGACAGTCTGTTATGTCCGCGCAGTATAAAATAAATAAAATAGGACCTAAGATCGACCCCTGAGGCACACCTCTATTAACGGTAACGAGATCAGAGAATGAAGAAGATCCATCTTGTAGACGGAGCTCCACGCGCTGCTGACGGTTATACAAATAACTGTGGAACCATTGTACGGCGTTTTGGTCGAATCCGTAGTATTGTAGTTTGGACAATAACAATGAAATATTTATACAATCAAAGGCGCGGGAGAAGTCCAGCAGTACCAGCAGTGTGCACATACCTTGATCTTGGGCTAACAGAATATTGTCAGTAACATCTAATAAAGCGGTACTGGTACTGCGTCGCTTCCTGAAACCAGACTGTAGTGAAGGGAGTATATCACCTTTCTCCAAGAAACTAGTCAATTGGTTACACACCAACTTTTCCATGACCTTAGACAGGCACGGCAAAATACTTATGGGCCGCAAATCCTTCATAGCTACTGGGTTCGAATTTTTAGGCAGTGGCCTGACTGTAGCTATCTTCCAGGTGTCAGGAAACGTAGATGTTTGTATAGACTTATTTACTATATTTGTGATAGTCTCGAGTGTATGCGGTAAAGTCAGCAATATCATATCGAGGTTAATGTTATCGCAGCCCTCAGCATTCGATTTGAGATGTGATATAAGGCGTGATATGTCGTCCTGACTGACTGGTGATATTGTAAACACAACATCACTATACCGCTGAGATTCGTAAAATGCTAATGTAGACGTTCTTATTACTGAGCTACCAGGAACATTTAAAAAATGAGAGTTGATTTGGTCTGGATCAGAAAAGTGAGTTGGAAGTTCCTGCGATCGCTTACCGGGCAATAAGGTCGATTTTAAATTTTTCCATAGCAATTTGGGATTTCTTATTTTGCTATTAATATTGTACTTGAAATAAGCGACCTTTTCCCTGTAAAGGGAAGTCACCACTAGAGACTTTAACTGGCAATAATATTCCCTCTTGACCACCGATTTTGTTTTGCGATATTTGGCTAACGCGTCGTCCCGCAGTTGCATCATAAGCTTTACAGTGTCCGTTACCCACGGGTATGACTTTTCTTTGATAACACATGTACGAAGTGGCGCGTGGGCATCAAACACCGCAGTGACATACAGTACAAACGCTTCAACCATCTCATTCACTGTTTCTAGCATTGAAACGCTATTCCAGTCCAATACAGATAAATCCATGTGGAGACTGTCCCTACATATATTTTTTATTGGCCTAAATTTAACAATGAAAGGTTTGGGTCTCTCTCGCTTAACATGAAATTCGCATACAATCGTAGAATGGCTATTAATGGACTTAAACGGTTCTACTAGTATATCCCTCACTCTAAGGTCTGTGCAAACCAAATCAATCAAAGATTCACTGGTCTCAGTGAAGTGAGTAGCAGATGTAACCACCTGTGTTAAGCTCAGGCAGTCAAGAAACTCGTTTATTCTTTGTGTTTTTCTCTCACTAGTTTTCAGGAGATTTACATTAAAATCGCCTAGTAACAAACAATTATCTATTTGTCCCAGAGCTGTTATGCTATCAGTCAAAGCGTCAAGAAAGAGATCCAAATCGAGCCAAGGGGGGCGATACGCGGTTCCAATTGCGATTTTTTTCCCATTAAGCGTTAGCGTAAGCCACATTTGCTCTACTGATTCGAACCGTGGATCAACGGAGATCGCCATCGTGCGCGCGCGCTGTCCGCGCCTAATGTAAAAACCGACACCCCCACCACGGCCCGAGCGCACGCTCACCGGCCGCGGCACGTGACGTAGACTATACCCCGGCACTATCGGCGCGCGCCCCTCCTCTCCTCTACGTAACCACGTTTCATTTATGGCTAAGACATCGAAACAGTGCCGTTCTATAACAGCGATAAGGTCATCGTGATTTGTACCGAGCGAGCCTGCGTTAAGAAGTCCAACCCTTAGATTCTTGTTACTCGGAGTCATATCTAACGTTGGTTATGTGTATATAATACGTATAATATTCATAATAGTGTAACGTGTCGTAGTATTCTGTAAATATGTGTATAGTACAAGGTGACAAATAAATATTCTGATATATCATCACTATGAGAAACAAATACCAAAAGTAAGGAACCGGCTTAACAAGTGTTATTTTGAATAATGTTGTTGTGAACCACACATTAAATAAACAAATATTAGATAAGACAACATATGAAAGATCGAAAACTAAACAATAACAATTCGCAAGACTAGCTCGGATCAATGAACACATGCAATTTTTATGAAAACATAACATGACTAAGTGAAGCAACCTAATTAGAGATACTATTATTATTAAGGTTTTGTTCCAATGCGGGTGCAGGGCCAAGGAAGCGATCAATGTCCGACTCACAGCGTATATAAAAGGCCTTGTCCCCGGGTTTGTTACGCGCGAGGATGCGGCCATGCTTAAACCATATAAACTGCCATCCGCGGAGCTGGCCGGCGTCTCGCGCCTCACGAAACAACCGACGGTTCGCCTTGGTGAGGCGCTCGTTGACATAGAAGCGGCGCGGGGGGCCAGGCAGGTCGAGGTCAGCTGATGTCGCACCACGTCGAACTCGAGCACCACTCAGCAACTGGTCACGTAGGTCGCGACGCGCCAGGCGAACGGTAAGCGGGCGCGGCCGGGGCTCCGGGCCGGCGGCATCCACCGCCACAACGCGTCGGGGTCCCAGGCGCTCGGCACTGACAATGTCCCGGGCTTCGATTGTCACGCCCAGCTTAGCTCCAATCTGTATCACCACATGGACTGGGTTCTCTCCACCTCCCTCGACCAGGTTAGCGATCTCAAGGTCGTTCGCCATTAATTCCTGATCCCGATCATTAAGATCCTGTTTAAGTTGGGCGATGACGTCACCCACCTCTGCTGAGCTCGGTGGCTGTCGCGACTCTAAGACCCTCACTCTTTCCTCCATGTTATCCACTTTGCAGTGGTAGGATTTAAGGGATGCTCTGATGTCCGCTATGTCACCTCTGAACAATTGCAGGTCTTCATTAATGCACCTTAAATTATCCCTTAACGTCCTCAGTTCGGTGGCGATGTCATTGGACAGGTCTTGCGTAGTCTCAACACTTAAAGTGCTGTTAGAGTGCTCGGATAGGTTCGGTGTAGAAACTCTTACCGGTGTCTCAGCTTTGTTCTCGAGCTTTTTCTTGCACTCGGGGCAATGCCAAGTCGCAGCTATGGTGCCTGAAGAAGGCAGATCTACACACCGCCGATGGTAACTTACGTTACATTGTTTACACTTGGCGGCCTCCGCCGGCGAAAGGAACCTACCACAGCCACCGCACTTTGACATATTTATAGATCGATAGATGGCGCTACTTGAGGTTTAATAGTTGATGGCAGATTCAAGGTGTTTATGTGAATCCAAACACCATAGAGTGAGGCACAATGTTCGGGTAAGGGTGCGCGCACACACTTGACTATTTCACCTTAGATTTTATGCTAGATATTTAAGAATGTTGTTTATATTTTCTATTATAGGGTAGTTTAGCGTATGATTTTAGTTCGTAGATTTTAATTATGTATTTTTAGTATATAACACTGCACAAAAACACTTGCCAACAATGTATGTTGTTCAACACATCGAGTTTGTTTCTTAACACAATAAAGTTTTAGAAATTGATGACACTTTTTATTTTAAAATTACAGTAATTAACAGAAAGAAGTACTGGTTTGACATCCGTGACGTCACTCATATGGTCGTATATACTATATATGGTCGTAGTGATGACAGCGGTATTTTGTTTGTAATGTAGTGTTTTTTCGATTTGGAAAACTTGAGTAGTAGTTTGAAGATACCCTACTAACAAAGAGCTAGTTTATTAAAAAGTAAAATTACCCTTTTACCCGACTACGGCAGAGAGGAAGGTTTATGAATCTTACTGGCTATGTACACACAACAAAAAAAGTTTGCGATCACTTTGAAAAATTATGTAGCCTTTTTGAAGCCGAATTTTCTAATCGGGATTCAAAGCGATAATTATCATGATAAATATAGATTGATAGTTATCTAGATACATATAAATCAGATTTCAGTTGGACTTTGAATTCGGAATCTTCACATACATAATTATGCTAGTGATCGCAAACTTTTTTTGATGTATGTATGTAGATATGTAGTTTGTGTCCGCGCACAGCTGAAACAACAGAGCCGATTACAACGAATGAGGCGTCCTTGGATTGTTCTTCATCCAGAGATTGTCCTGGGATACATGACGTCACAGGAAAACCAATATCACATAACTGAGCAGATTTAAACCTAAAAATCTTCAAAACCAGTTTGTAGAAATACATACTAAATTCGTTTAGGTACTGTTGCTTTCGTTTGACTCAACTTATGCGAAATATGCATATTTTACAGTTTAAAAAAGAGACAAAAACTTCTATTATTATTTTTCAACAAACCTCCACACAATTTCGCAGACACCATGTCGTGAACGCCGTCACTTCACTACGCTGTGGTATTTTCAACCGCGGGCTTGACACGGCGGCGGCGCGGCGGCGGGTTTGGAAAATTCATATAAAAATCACTCGCGACAGCGTCGCGGATTCACGTGAAATAACCGCATACATACGCAGTACTTTATGCCCACTCTGAATAACAGCAGTGTTCGATTTTTAAATGTTTATAAATAGAACATAAAGTACTGCATTCTATTGTGCAAAACACTCGACATCGCCTTATATGTGTTACGGGTAAAAGCCGAATGGCGGTTACACTTAGGTTTACCCGGGAACAACTAGGTGCAACCAGTAGCATTTGGTTAGAACTAGGTGTAGCTTAAATCGACGGAGCCCCACTGCGCGGTGCTCCTATTTCTGTCTACTGGGTTTAAAGTAACCTAACACGAAGGGGATGACGAAGATGAGATAATAGGCCAATCAAATTAGCTAAACCTGGACATAATTCGATAACTCGTTGTTTTTAGTATTTTATTGGATATTGATATTAAGTATCAAATATTAATTAGATATATAATGTAAAAAACCCGCGGTGGTAACCGTTTATTTAAAAAAAAATGAGATTTCGTACACTACTTAGCTTTTTTCTAAAAGCAAAATAGGTAACCAAATACCTTGTTAGTATAATTTTGGGGGGCATTCAAATGCTATCACCTAATAGCAAAATTAAACTGAAACCAAATTCGTATGTATGTTTTTCTTCAAAGTATTCATCTGTTCTCAATATCTAGATAAGCAAAAATGGTAACTATGGTGGTTGTATCTGATTAAGCTTTATTGCGTCTTTTTAGACATTTAAGACAAAAATTAAACATTTATTTCTTACGTTTTAATAATAATGTTTTTCTCAGTAGTTAAAAATCGAAACTGTGAAATTTTTGTTTAATAATAGGTTTTTGTGTGTTACAATCATGTTTTCATCAAAATTAAACATGTTAATGTTACGCTTTTAAAATTGAAAATATTATTGATGATACGCGCGAAAAAGTATTGGAGCGGGATGCATGCGGTGGGTGCGGGGCGGGGCGCGGCGTCAAAGGCAAGATGTCTTATCGAGTTAGTGAGGCCGCACACCAGAGATTCATTTGTATTACAATAATTTTAGCGCCACATTTGAACCGCGACACATTTATCGCCCCCGTATATTTGTATGTAAACGCGCACATCAAGGACACAGTTGTAGAAGGTGCAGTTTGTGGTGAGACGTTTGCCGCGCTTTACAAAAATGAAAGACAACATTGAATTTTACGTTGAGTTTATTGCAGAGGTTGAATTTAACCCTATTTTATTTAATCACACGCTCACTGTGTATAGCAACAGATGGATTACAGAAATGATATGGACTAAGATCGGCGAAAAATCTAATGAAAGGAAGTACCGACCTATACCTAACCTATACAATTTTGATTAAACGGATGAACCCAATAACGTCTATTTTTTCTCATTAATCGCCACATCAAAAAATCGTCGTCGTCAGACGATGATGTCGACATTCTGTTGCTAGTGCCACGTTACAACTGTGTTTCCGATGTGCGCATACACGATACATTTGTCGCCGCGTAAATTTTATCGCAATAATTGTGGCGCCCTAAATGTATGTTGCGTGTAGCGTGTGGTGCCGGTGTGCGGCCTCACTTAGGGATGCAGGAAGTCCCAAAAAGTATCGATATAAATCAAATTAATATTTAAAAAAATATATTAATTTCAAACTCGATACTTACATCGAAAAGAACAATCGATACATCGCTGAAATTTTCAAAAAAATATGTGGTTATGAAATTCTATTGTGTTTGTTTTTACGAGTCTAGTTCAATAAATATTTCACTATTACTATTCGTATAAATACCTAACTAGGAAACTTGCTATTGAAAATAAATCGTATTTGATACATTTTCGATACTTGATATTTTATACAACGTGGGCCCGGCTGTTTTCTCAGTTAAGTTAAGTAGCAAATTTACTTCCATGATCTTACAATAGCTGCAACGCCGTACAATGCACACCTACCTAACCTAACTGAGAAAACAGCTGATAATTACGCAACGGCTGAACCGATTTCCATCAAACTTATAATGATGCTGATTAAAACCAGCTTGCTGAGCTGCTATAACTGAGTATAGATAGACTTTAGCGTATTTTTTAAGAAAACTTTGAAGAGCTATTCCTCTTAAACTATTGACTTTTGGGGAAAGTTATAGAACAAAAGTTATTCATTATTATTGGTACTTTAATATTTTAGTGCCTACCCCCTTTACGACTAACCTTGTATAATGAGTTTTATTTGCTGTTATACATATACCGTACCATACTGCGATCGCCAACCCGCCTGCCAAGCGTGGCGATTATGGCAAACCCCCCCCAACATGGATAGCACAAAGAAGAAACGTCCCCTAGTCCCCGGCGGCACTGCTAGCCCTGGTCAAGGTAGCGGCCTAGGTAACGGCAGGGCGTAGGGTGCTAAGAATCCCCGGCAGAGATCCGGTTATCACAAACAACGACGACTGGACCTGGCAACGTACAACACGCGTACACTACGGACCGACGAGAAGATTACCGAACTCGAGGAAGAATTGAGCAGGTTACGCTGGGATATTATAGGGTTATCTGAAATCCGAAGAGAATCCCGGACTCGATAATCCTCAAATCCGGTAACTTGCTCTATTTCCGGGAGGGCGATAGACAGTCCCAGGGTGGTGTCGGGTTTATCGTCCACAAGTCCCTTGTGAACAACGTGGTGAAGATCGAGAGTGTGTCGACCAGAGTGGCGTACCTTATACTCAGAATATCCAAAGGGTATTCGTTGAAGGTCGTACAGGTATACGCCCCGACCTCGGCACACTCCGACGATGAGGTGGAGACCATGTATGAGGATATCTCCAGAGCCATGCATGGCTCTAAAACTCACTTCACTTTTGTCACCAGCTTTGTGGAAAAGGAGGGGCTCTTTATGATGAACTCCTTCTTCAGAAAGCGTGAGCATAGGAAATGGACCTGGCTGAACCCTGATGGTGCAACTAAAAATGAGATTGACTTCATTATGTCGACGAGGAAGCAAATATTCAAAGATGTCTCTGTGATCAACGCGGTGAAAACCGGAAGCGATCACCGCATGGTAAGAGGCACATTGAGTCTAAATATCAAGCTGGAAAGATCTCGACTGATGAAGTCTACGCTCCGTCCTGCACCGATCCAGGTCCATAACCCCGAGAGCTTTCAGATAGAACTTCAGAATCGTTTCGAATGCCTAGGGAGCTCCGTGGACGATTACAACGATGGGTTTGTGGAAACTGTCCATACTGTCGGGTCTAAGATCTTCAAGACCCGTCGTAGAAATAGAACCGAAAAGCTCTCTGACCCTACTCTTAAGCTCATGGACGCAAGCCACGAGATGATTCTGCAGTCTCCAGATGACACGCTTATGTACCGGCAGCTCAATAGACGGATCTCTAAGTCCTTGAAGTGCGATCTACGCCGATTTAATACAGAGCGTTTTAAGGAGTCGATTGAGCGGAACAAGGGCTCCAAAGTTTTTGCAAGAGATTTGTCTATTGGGCAGAGTCAGCTTATGAAACTGAAGACCGATGACGGCAGAATCGTATCCACCAAACTAGAGCTTTTGAGAGAGGTCGAGAAGTTCTATGGACAGTTGTACACTTCAACAAGCGAACCCGTTGCGAATCTGGCAAACGACCCAAGAGCTAGATTGATCCGACACTATACCGAAGACATCCCGGACGTCAGCCTGTACGAGATTAGGATGGCTCTGAAGTACCTTAAAAAGAACAAGGCGCCGGCGATGACGGAATTACGGCCGAACTTCTGAAGGCGGGTGGAAAACCGGTCCATAAGGCCCTTCAGAAGCTGTTTAATTCCGTCATACTCGAGGGGAAAACGCCACAGGCATGGAACAGAGGTGTGGTGATACTTTTCTTCAAAAAGGGTGATAATACCCTATTGAAGAACTACAAGCCCATCTCACTTCTGAGTCATGTCTACAAGCTGTTTTCAAGAGTCATCCCGAACCGTTTTGACGACTTCCAGCCTCCCGAACAAGCCGGATTCCGAAAAGGCTTTAGCACCGTAGATCACATACATACGCTGCGGCAGGTTATACAGAAGACCGAAGAATATAACCTGCCTCTTTGCTTAGCGTTTGTGGACTACGAGAAAGCTTTCGATTCGATCGAGACCTGGGCTGTACTGCAGTCTCTTCAACGGTGCCAGATTGACTATCGGTACATCGAAGTGCTGAAGTGTTTGTATGAAAACGCCACTATGTCAGTCCGATTACAGGATCAGACCTTGAAACCTATCCTTCTGCAGCGAGGTGTGAGGCAGGGAGACGTCATCTCTCCGAAACTGTTCGCCGCTGCACTGGAGGATGTCTTCAAGGTTCTGGATTGGAAGGGGCTAGGCATCAACATTAACGGCGAGTACATCACACATCTTCGGTTTGCCGACGACATAGTCATCATGTCTGAAACCATGGAGGACCTCAGTACAATGCTCGATGACCTTAGTAGAGCTTCCGAAAGAGTGGGTCTTAAAATGAACATGGATAAGACAAAGATCATGTCAAATATGCATGTAACACCCACTCCCATGAAGATCGGAGACTCTACACTCGAAGTTGTCGACGATTATGTTTACCTAGGGCAAACTGTCCAGTTAGGTAGGTCCAACTTCGAGAAAGAGGTTAATCGTCGAATCCGACTCGGCTGGGCAGCGTTCGGGAAGCTGTGTAGAATCTTTTCGTCCCAACAACCGCGGAGTCTCAAGACGAAAGTCTTTGACCAGTGCGTGTTGCCAGTGATTACATACGGTACTGAAACGTGGTCGCTCACAATGGGCCTCATAAGAAGGCTCAAGGTCACCCAAAGGGCAATGAAGAGGGCTATGCTCGGAGTTACCCTGCGTGATCATATCTGAAATGATGAGATTCGCAGGAGAACCAAGGTAACCGACATAGCTCGAAGAATTGCCAAACTTAAGTGGCAGTGGGCGGGGCACATTGCTCGCAGAACGGATGGCCGATGGGGCCGAAAGGTTCTGGAGTGGCGACCGCGTACCGGAAGACGCAGCGTGGTTAGGCCTCCCACAAGGTGGACCGATGATCTGGTGAAGGTCGCGGGAAACCGCTGGATGCGAGAAACACAGGACCGGTCGATGTGGCGATGCTTGGGAGAGGCCTATGTCCAGCAGTGGACGTCTTTCGGCTGAATGATGATGATGATGATACATATACCTGGTCTACCAAAATTTACAAAAAAATTGGAAAACAGTACCTACCTATCACAAAACAGTAAAATCATCATAATACCTCATCCTGAACAATTTAGTTATTATCGATCTAATGAACACAATATTTCAATAAATTTCGGCCCTAGTCGATCCGCGGTGCCACGTGTTCATAAAAGTTTGACAATCATTGACTATACAGGGTGGTAATTTGAAATGGGGCATGAAGGGCAACTACCTTAACCATTGTAGCTACAAGAAAACTTTCTTAGAAGACCACCCCTAACTTTTGGGATAATTTCAATCGGCATTCACAGATTTTGAAAAAAAAGTACAGTCAGCGAGAAAAATGGCTGTTTTAACAAAACTTTTTTATGATGGCAATCGATCCCATTTCCCATAAGGATCAAAAAACTCTTCCGGATCAACTGAGGTTTGAGTACTAGAAACGTCAGAAATAACAAAAAACTATTTGAGATGGGTTAGTTATAAGGGCAGCTACCTTAATCGTTGTCGCTACAGGAAAATTTTGATAGCAGACTGGCCATAGTTTTTGACATTATTTCGAACTGCATAAAAAGATAATGAAAAAAAAAATTGGTACAGTCAGCAAAAAAATGGTCAGTTCTTACAAAACTCTTTTATGATGCCAATCGATCCTATTTCCCATAAGGAACAAAATAATCTTCCGGACCTACTGAGGTAAAAGTACTAGAAACGTCAAAAATCACGAAAAACAACATTTTGTTGAAAGTGATGTTAAGGCTGAAAAAATAAATTATTTTATTTTCAAAATCTGTGAATGCAGTTCGAAATATTTTCAAAAAACATGGATAGTCTCTTAAAAACATTTTCCTCTAGCCACAACGATTAAGGTAGCTGCCCCTATTACTACCCCATCTCAAATAAGTTTTTTGCGATTTCTGACTTTTCTAGTACTCCAACCTCAGTTAGTCTGGAAGAGTCTTTTGATCCTTATGGGAAATGGAATCGATTGGCATCATAAAAAAGTTTTGTGAAAACAGCCCTTTTTCTCGCTGACTGTACTTTTTTTTCAAAATCTGTGAATGCCGATTTAAATTATCCCAAAAGTTAAGGGTGGTCTTCTAAGGACGTTTTCCTGTAGCTACAATGGTTAAGGTAGTTGCCCTTCATGCCCCATCTCAAATTACCACCCTGTATAGCCTATCGAATTCTTACTAGGTATATAATATTATAAAGAGGTAAAGTTTGTTTGTATATTGGAGGTAATCTCCGAAACTACTCATCCAATTTCAAAAATTCTTTCACCAATAGGCTAGCTAAGCTACGTTATCCGTGAGTGCCATAGGCTATATTTTATTATCAAAAAATTAGGGATCCGTAAGAAAATTACAATAATGTAACCCAAGGTATCAAAAATTTGCTTAAAAAAATATTATTTGGCGTACGCTGCGAAAACTATTGACGATACATAAAAATATTGTACTACATGTTTATAGCACTCTTCATTATCCACAAAAAAGTCCATGAGGATATACGGATATACGAGACATATACATGTCTAATTATTATAGGTAGGTCACATCAACCGTTTTTTTGTTCAAATGAGTCGATCAAAACACGAGTAGAATCGAAAGATGAAGACATTCCTATCATGATATTAATCCTTATCCAAGTAAATAGCTTCATAATCAAGGTTGATTATGTACATGTAAAATGCTCTTTAAATTATTCGAATCCACGAAGCAAATACGCTTCGTGTTCGAGTCGGACCTTTCGTTTAGAAGTGCTAAAAATAAGAAAAATGCCGCGGTGTGAGCGAACTGCCCAACGTTTAGTCTATTAGATATCTACACATTTTATTTTTTGTAAAGTGGAAACAATTGAATAGTAGTTTATAATCTATACAGGTTGTCCCTGGAAGTATGGATCAAATCAAATAGAGGCGTGGGCAAGGTTATTTCAAAACTTGTAGTAGTAAAAACTTGAGTAAAATTGCCAGACCAAAAAAGCCTTTGCAGTAAATGTTTTTTTTTATTTAACACATGTTTTCTAGCTGCGTAAAAGTACTACAACAAGAAAGGCATACTGTTCGCCAAAGTCCTAAAAAAAATGATAGCTCTGATAGTTTTTTTTATGATTTTTTCTATGCAGTGATTGAAAAAAAAAAAACAATTATTGGTCATAACTTCTGAATCGTAAAAAATTGCACCGACATTCTCAGGGTTACAAAGTTTGGACATGACATTGCCCACGCCCCTATTCGATTTGATCCATACTTCCAGGGACACCCTTTATATAATTAAGAAGAAGATAGCTCGACCCCTAGGGAAGGACAAAGGCAAATTTTTAATTCGTGACTTCGTCAGCATCCGTGATAATAACCGACATTCACGCGGTCGAAGTAGCGGGCAAAAACTAGTAATAATAGTGAGA
The DNA here is from genome assembly GCA_905220435.1 of Amphipyra tragopoginis. Classification (NCBI taxonomy): domain Eukaryota; kingdom Metazoa; phylum Arthropoda; class Insecta; order Lepidoptera; family Noctuidae; genus Amphipyra; species Amphipyra tragopoginis. Next base: position 4,044,060 of record HG991997.1, on the reverse strand, counting down.
TACAAAAATCGCTCGTTACTCGCGATAGCACGGTCGGGAAATGGGACACAAAGAAATTACGACCTTAACCTACAAGGAATAACGTTTATATTGAAATGTAACAAAGAAAAAATATCAATAAATGAATAATCGTGAACATTTATTGTTTAATGGGGATGAAGCAAAATTCTTGACCACAATTTTTTATTTTAGATTTTGAAAATATAGAGTAATCTAAGAAACCATTTTAAATATTTTTGTTATTTTCATTGTAATAATTTTTTTATTAATTATTTAAAATTCAGTATCATTTCTGATCTATGACGTCATAAGTGGCATAAAATCTTTGGGCCTTTGCCTCAATCCATATTCTAAAAACTGTAACAGTGATGTCAAATGTCAATAGTGTCAACTGTCAAATCAATGAAATAATAACCTCAGATTACTTATTATGTTCCTTGCCTTTAATTCATAACAAACAAAATACCACGTTACGCCGCTATTGCAATTAATCTCGATCGTACGCCCTTCATATTATTTACCGACCAACCAATCGCCATGAGTGATACTTTTATCAAAGCTGACTCGCGGAACCTTCCGAAAGTTGAGTTCCCGAACACGAACAAAAATTTTGTTTGGGTTATTTTTAGTGTCGTTCTTGCAGGTAGGAACAAAGCACTTCCTATATTCCATCGTTATTGCTTGACCGTCTCAATAAAACACTATAATAGTAAAAGTTGCATTTCTGTTGAGGATTGAGGTTATGTTTATTGTTTATTATTTATGACATTCACGTCAGGTGACCACGTCTATCATTTTTTTTATTTACAATCGTAGGCAAAGGCATTACTGCCATACTGCCAGCAATGACGTCATTTGGAGGATAAATTAAGGTCATTCACATATAACCCGAAATACTAATAATCCATGATTATTTTCCATTTCTAAATAGTGAGAGGTGATCAGTAACCTTATTCCTCGAAATGGTTTTCATATCATAACAGATTTAAAAAAAATGCACAATGCCCATTTGTTTACTAAGGTACTAAACATATTTTGAAGGCATGAATTAAACACTTTTGAAGTAGTTATGTATTTTGGCATTCCAAAAATTACAAACATTTGTGACTTTATATTTCCGCAAAGAGAATCTGTTTAATTTTTAATAATTTATTAACACACATGTTAAACTATGCAGAATAAACTGTTGAATTATAGTTATCTATAATTTCTGGTAAGATAATCCACAAAATCTGTAACTTACTGAACCTTCTTCATTAATGATAGTCCCGAAAGATTAATTAGTTTAATTTAGACGTTTTTTACTGGAATACAAGCGTCATATCATAATAAAGGTACTTTTACAAAGTTATTTATTATGCTGTACTTACGAAATCAAAATGTGTTGATAATTTAGTTTTTAATTTTTTTTACACTGACGCGGAGCTTTAAAATTTTTAATTCTATTTATTTTAACTATAATTAACAATACTTTATGTCATAGAAAAAGAAAATTACAGTTATCGAATTATGTCCAGGTTTAGCTAATTTGCTTGGCCTATAATAGCAATTTAACATTTTATTCATTGTTGCTAGATATGTAATGTAATGTGTAGTTCGATATTTTATTTATTTAGAGATTATGTACCTATTTATTAATTTTTATTTAGCACTAGCTGTACCTACTGTACTGTACACTAGCTGTACTTTTTCCTACTTACTACTTACCTTCAGAAACAAAATCAAAATAGTAACAAAAAGTTAAAAAACCATTTTCATGCGTGCAGTAAACAAATGAATAATATGCACATACTGAGATAATTTCGTTTTTTTAAATATCAAAATTGTCCTTCATAAGAACCTTCTCGAGAAAAATACAAACACAACAAAAAAAAAAATTGCGAAATTGGTCCAGCTGCTCACGCGTGATGTCGTGACCAAGGGAAATAGGGATTCGTTTTTATATACATAGATTTATTTAATTTATTACACTATTTATTATTCATTTATTTTTATTTCATTAATTGTAATTTAATTAAATTGTTGCATCAATTATTAAAAGTTCACATTCACGAGATATTTTTTTAAAACATTTCAATGGGCCTCCAATTCTTCGTTGCCCCAGGGGCCCCCAAACAAACAAATGCGGCCCTTTGCAGTACTATAATGCGTTAGGTTCAAGCAAACGAAGAAGTATAGGTACACCATTCACGATTGTGACACAAAACTACTCGGCACAGTAGTGAGTTTATTTCTAAACATTTCCAACCGAATATCGGATTGGTTTTAGATTTGTCATCTCTTTTATTTTTCTGTTCGGCTACACGAGTTTCACCGAAGTGTGTCTGTGAATATATCGATGGTATTTTTAAAACTACTGGCTGGTATGACAACGTATTTTTTAAAAGCACCCGCATTTTTTTCGTCTCTGAATTTTTATTTACTTCTTCTGTGTATCAGTACTCTATGGTTGTTGTTTTTTTTGATATCAAAAACATCGAATCGGATTTTGATGACGCTCGCTATTTTCGAATTCTGTGAAGTTGGAATAGAGTGTATCAAGTATCTGTTGCTTGTTGATTGCACTAGTTGAGGGTTAGAATAGGTGACTATTTAAAATGCCGAGGACACAGCTTTTATAGCATTAATGCGGAGGACATCGTGGCGTACACGTACGCCAAAAGGTCAAGTCCTTGGTGAGAGTGCAGCTGCTGAAATCGCGCCGTAACGCCAACTTCAAGGCGTTCGTGGCGCGTGTACCAAAGTGTCTTCTGCACCTCGTCATGGAAGAGAACTTTTGGCCGGAGGGAGTAGTGTTCCGTCGCTTCCGCGGACAAGTGCCACATGATCGCACAATGACATAGTGCTTAAGTAAAGTTTTACTAATATAGGCTTAAGTTTCTGTACTAATACAAATGTATTATTAGAATATACAGGGCGTCTCACGACTTTGCCACATGGAGGGGAAGTATCTTAAATACTGTAGATAGATAAATTTACTGAATGAAGACTACATTTTTATTTTAAAAACAATACGAACTGCATTCAAAGAATTTTAAATAATCACCTGTCTGAACCGGGAATCGAACCCGCTAAATGTGAAAACAAAAAAAACTGTAATTTTATTGTACTAATCGAAAGGCTTGATCAGATACATTTATTTCTTCTGAATAACATAGAATCTAAAATAAAAGGAACACCATGAAATTTAACATTTATTTGAAATAATAAGACACGTTTAACTGTGCAACTAACAAACAATTTAATTTATTAAATGCTCAAAATGTGTCTCTTCCTATTGCATACAAATTGTAACTCTTTTACTCTCGCATATCCTTGATTTATTCATTTTTTCATGGTGAATATTAGAAATAATACTTCGAAATATTAATGAAGCAGAAAGTAGTACAGTAGTAGTAGTATAAGCACGACATACAGAAAATGCTATTCATTATTCTGAACAAAATTTTAAATTAAATGTTATATTTCATGATGTTCCTCATAATTTAGATGCTATGTTATTTAGAAGAAAGAAATGTATGTCGTCTGCTGCTGCTGTATGCGGTCGGCTACAAACTCGTACCTTAAGACTGTAGAATTGCTTAACGAGTTATTTCTATCAGATAGCATAATGAGTCAAACAATAAAATGAATTAAACCAAATCTATGCTCAACCAAACCTCCATTATTTAATACAAGTAGATCAAAACGCCAAAATAAACCGCATCTTTAGAGCACTACCACAGCTTATTCAAAAATAAACGCCCAAAGACGTCCCAAAACCTTGTCATTAACCGACCAAGCCAACAAAATTAAAAACCATAATTTATCTTTATTGCAGCTCTCTAGTGTAAAAAAAAAGGAAAAAGAAAACACGAGGCTACCCTGATCTCGTTTTAATTGCCGAAAAGGGAAGCGGTCTGTACCGAAGTACCGAGATGGTACTCAAATTTAATTCCGCAAATCGCTTATAGCGTTGCAACCCTCTCGGTTGAATTCTTGACGGAATGGGATGAACAGGGAATGAAGTATGACTTAATGGAGGGAACTGTGGTTGGACTGCACGTGGTGTTCCGAGTTTAAATTGTTTATCTTTGTTTTTATTTTTTTAACTTGTAACAGAAGTCTGAAAATATACTTTAAGAGCGTACGAGGTACCCTATAAATAATCCTTTGGCGTAGCTGTTGGAATCGAAGTCCTAACAGTAGTTGAGTAAACCACATTGATAGTTTTCATCAGAAATATTCAAATACAGTCGTAAAAATCTGTTGGAAAGGTGGATATACGTGATTAATAAGGTACAGATAGGAGAGATTAGGTAAATTTTTACTTGCTACCCAAGTAACAAAAGCTTCTATAACCAGGGTGTTATAACACCAAATAGTGATATAGTAGGCCTATAGTGGTAACCATTGTAACTGCTTGTACTATAAAGGTTTTTAAAAGAGCGTTTTGGTTCTATAAGATTAAAGAGCATTTAAGTTCTATAATTTAGCTCTTAGAACGCTTACAGGACCATACAAAAGAATCTTTAAAGTGTTGAACTGTAATAGATACGAAAAAAGCGATTATGGTACTATTTAGTACTATAGGCGACCTTCCTGACACTTTTATGTATCTATTTTGCACTAATAATGCGTAAAAATAACTTTTACAGTACTAGTATTGTAGAAGTATCGAAAACATTATTACAGTATCAATCTGCACTATAAAAGTACCTTGCACAACCATTACGTAACCTTTTAGCTCCTTAAAAGCTCCCTTAACATCGCTATGGCGCTAATTCTGTAAAAGTCATGAAAACTCTTCTATAATACTAAATAGTACCATAGCGACTCCTTCAGTCCTAATGCAATTGCTAAATAACGTAAATTCTAAATAGCTCTATAAGTGAGTTTGTGTTACTGCTACGGTACTAAAGCGTGACATAAAAGCACTAAAATTAATAATTAATGGACTAATTCGTTTTCGGTGAAATAATGGCTGCTGTTTTCTGCCATGATAGCACATTAGCAGCACGGCTGGAGCCAATGTGTACTATAGCAGCCATAGTTGGGACCAGTCCTTATTTTATTAATTAAAATTTAATTAAAACACGAAAATTATGAGGGCGCATTGTCAAATTTGAAATGAGCATAATTATTTTATCGATACAATTATTTTCGCAAGTGCAAGTTATGGCAGAATTACGATCCATGAATGTTTTGAAGTTGTCCTTTTTATTACATGTTACGCAACAATTACCGATATATTTTCACAACACGAACAAAATGTGTGATAAAAAAGATCACTGGAATCGTTTACGGTGCAAAATAGCACTATAAAGATGTTTTGGTTACTTTTATAGTGCAAATTTGTGACATAAACGATGCAGAACACTATTTCAGTACTAAAAAGCGTTTCTCGATACTTTTACTTTTCAACTATAGAGCCGATTTATCACCGTGAGAGCCTGTATGTAATGTTTATAGAATAAATCAGTGATAAAACTAGGGCCTATTTGGGGTTCTGTAAACGTTTACAACACCATTATAGTACTAATCATAAACACTAATTAGCACGCTCCAAAACGTTCTCAGGACTTTTATAGTATCAAATTTTGTTACTTGGGTAAACACCTAGTTTAAAATAATTACTGTCTTGTGATTCTTGTTATTGAAATTAGTTTTGAAAAAAATTTTTTTTTGTTGAGTTCCTTATTTTTACAGGTGATTTATCTGCTTAAACTCTCAATCACCGTAATTATAGACACAATAGATAAGACAATTAAGTGTCGTCCTGTTACGACGGGCGGTACGCAACCGGTTAATATACTTTTGTTAGACGTTAAAATCCATAGTGGCAAGAAAGGCCGGGAAACGCATTTTTTTCTAATCTTTATACGTATATGCATAGTACGTATTACGTATACGTAATAACTTGTAAGTGTCCACTGCAAGCCACTGTTGCTGCGTCATACTATAAACCATTCTGAAGACCTAAAGTTAATCAAAATCAAAATCAAAAGTTTTTATTTCACATAAACCATTACAGGCGCTTATGAAAAGTCGAATTTAGGTGCACGGTTCCAATTAGTCGTTTCCTATGGAGAAGAACCGGCAAGAAACTCCATGGTTACTCTTTTAAAATCCATATCTTTAACAATTTCAGTGGGTACAGTTATGACTTAGATATGAGAGAGCAAAGTAGACTTAAGAGCAGGAACCACACAAAAAAACAAAATGAAAAATATGGTTACAAATTAACTAGGTATCCAGGCATCTAGCAAGTCTACAAAGCTCTCACATTTACAAAAGGTAAAAGGACGCTAAACTATATAAAACAAGTGACATGGTTAATTGTCATCAGAACACATTACAAAGAAAAATAATGCCATAATCACCATGGAAGGTGTAATAAGATAATAATAGGATTGAAGTATGAACTTTTAGCACCCATGTTGTAGCTGCTGCAGCTATCCTTTCGTCGTCGTCAGGTCGATTTTTTGATTTTTGTCAATAGCACCCAATGGAAACAAAATGGTGTTAGACTTGCATTTTTGATAATGATAATAAAGATGGTGAGTCGTTTTTCTTTTTTAAATACGTTGCCCCACAGTTACTCTTGTAATATTCCAAGAGTGACGATCCTTAAATACGTCCGGCGTACCCTGGGCTGTCAGCCTCGCTACCAACCTTGATGACTGACAAATCTTTTCACCACAGCATGAGCTATTCTCATACAGCTCGTGCGGACACGAGAGAAGAGAAGAGTACATAATACTCAAGTGTTGTAGGTGCATTTACAGATTCAAATTTTCACATGCACAAACACTTCGACCCGGAACCATTGTCTGTAGGCAATACTGACGTTGGAAGAGTGTTTACCACGACTTAAAACGCTTTTATAAACCTAAATCTTCTAAACTAATCCCTTGTAAAACAGCCGTCCAGTTTTATTTATTAATCGCAAACCAAGCCAACTGTCCACAACAGTAATTAAGCTAAGCTCAAGTTAATTCAGCTAGTGTAAGCTTAAGTGACCTTTCATTAGTCCCGATGGCCTACGTGTGTCGTGTGTCGCGTCCTTTAGCGATACTTAGCTAACTCAGTTCAAGTCTTATGAGCTTACGAGTTTGAGGAGAGTCTAAGTTAGATATTATGTGTCGTCATATTATAGTAAATGGATTTAAGCTGGGTGAATTAGACACTACCTCGGTGGTCTAGTGATTGCAAGCGCGACTGCTGAGCGTATGGTCTTGGGTTCGATCCCCAGGTCGGACAAAGTGTTATCAGGTTACACTTAGTAGCGACGCGAATTGCGGCATAATTGAAACAAATGTATTAATATTCATGTGTGTGGCTACACTATACACAAAAAACGGGTGCCCGGGTTTTAGCCGAGGAATTTATATCGAATCTCATTACGCCGACAACGATTCGATTTTTACCCTAATTTGATTTCGCCCAACGATTATTAGCCATCATAATTATTTGGCCAAAAAATCATTCGGAAATTTTGTTTTAGTCGAATACTTATTTCATTATTGTTTAATTTGTCAAATAAGTATTCACACAACATTATTTTCACATAGCGGAATGTAATGATAATCCGACTCTGCGCACCCCGACTACACGTGGTCATACTCTGTCCTACCTCTAGAGTGTTATTTAAAAGCGTGGAGCCAGAAGCGCGCGAAGGAGGTCCTGAGTGGAACGAGTGCACGAGGCCGAAGCGCAGTGAGTGGGGGGAGGTGGCGAGCGAAGCGAGTCGGTGACCTCCCGAGCGTAGCGCTGGTCGAGTGTGCGAGCGAAGCGAAGGACCAAACCCAGAAACACTTGCATGCTTTTTTGTTTGCATGGTGGGAAAATGAGCCATCTAACAAGTGTAAAGTGACCAATAATACAGTTGACTAATGAAACAGTGGCCAGCAGACTAGTCGGCGTAACAAAAAGTTACAAAACATAATTAGGGACTTTAATCATTTGGCGTTTTAACTATTCGGCGAAATGAAAAATGGCGAAAGGTTTTCGACCAGATAAAAATCGGTTAATAATATTTCGATATTCCAGCAGAGAACCACAAAAAAAACCGTTGCATATTGTGAAGCAACATGTGCAATTAAGACATATTTTTCAGTTGTTTATGTGTCGCATTCCCATCGCTGCTAAGTGTAGCTTTAGCCTGAGGAGCCATCCATTAATCATGTGATGTTTTTTTAGAATTTTTTAACCCCCCCCCACCTCCCCCTTGGTGATACGTGGTGAGATTTAAGACTACCCCCCTCCCCCACTAGTACCTAAAAAGAATCTCAACATTTTTAGAATATTATCTTTTATGCATAAAGTATAATCTAATTTTATTCTGAAACCAAGGACCATGGTAAAAATGTCTAGACAGAAAGGTTGCAGGTTGTTTTTGACTAGCATAAAAATTTTCGCTTTTCGGTTTAGAAATCGCGCATTTGACGAAAAAATAAATACACGTGATATCTTACTACGCCCCCCTCCTCCCTCTTTGTGATATTTCGTGATTTTTGCCAAACGCCCTCCCCCCCTTTCGAGCCTCACGTGATTAATGGACGGCCCCTAAAGGTTAGGTACAGAGGCTTCGTGGAAAACTAGAAACATCCGAAATTGAACGAAGAAAATCTATACTTAAACCAGCCCATTCATGTAAGTAAATGTTCTCATCAAATCAACTCAATCTTCAAACTCGAATTCTCAAGAAATTGTACAAACCCAAGCTCATGTAATTTGAAGAAATCTCACTAAATATTCTTCTCATTTTGAATGTGACAGGTGTTCTTGTGACGTCACGTCCGGTTTTTATTCCCAATAAAGATGGTGTGCGCTGCATCTAAATATGTTCTGAAATATGAACTGCTGAATACAAATGTGGATTTAAAAATGAAGAAAGTTGATTGGAGTTTTCTTGAGATTTGTTTTTCTGGGATGAAACAGCTCTCATTTTGATTAAGGAATAATGTATTTAGGATTACTTGGGTCCTTATTTTGCAGCTGAGTTTGTACTCATGTCTACTCCACTTATACAAGGTAAGTCGGAAAGGGCCGCAGGCCACTTAAAGTATCACTGATGATGATTATTATTATTTTTTACATTCAAATATTGAATTTTTTATATCCCACTACAATTTCATTTAAGTATATAATGCTCTGCCTTAATAGTCTGATATTGTTTTATATTTATAATTTTCGATAATATCATTTTCTTTCAACTACGTAGTAATGTTATCATTAATCACTACAAAACCGATCACAAAATACGTATTTTCTGCTTAGAAGCAAAACAGTGCAGAAATGTTGTATGCAATCTCATTACTGCACTGCAAACAGTGCAGAAATGTTGTATGAAATTTCATTACTGCACTGTTTTTCATTAGTGCAGTTTTTGAATTTTTTTTTTAGATATAAATTTACCACAGAGGTTTAATGTCTCCCGTTAAGTTTAATATTAATTCTTATGCATTAGATCAAAAAGATACTGGCTGAAAATAAAAATCGGCTGAATAAAACAGACATGGTGAAAAAAAAACAAATGGCGCGCATTTTGTACCATTGTAAAACTTTGATACTTCTTATTTAGCAAGAAAAGTTTTAAAAAATGGAAATAGATAGCGATATGTATGAATTCAAGTCCAGAAAGTATAAAGACAGCTGCAAATGAAATTGTTAATAACCTTTTGCCGCAAAAGTCGCAGGATAACCTTGTTTTCATTAACTTGAGTTTTTATTTTGAGTAGGTATATTTTATCACGGTAGGTAAATTGGTAGTTGAAAGAAAAGTAGATTACGTACCTTGCTGAAGTGAGTGATTAATGCACTCGTGTTAATTTCGTGTCCTCGCTTGCGCTCGGGCACCAACATAACACTCGTGCATTAATGACTCACTTTGCGCTCGGTGCAACAATCTACTATTTCTTCCAACTACGTAGTAATGTTATCATTAATCGCTACAAAACCGATCACAAAATACGTATTTTCTGCTTAGAATCAAAACAGTGCAGAAATGTTGTATGAAATTTCATTACTGCACTGTTTTTCATTAGTGCAGTTTTTGAATTTTTTTTTTAGATATAAATTTACCACAGAGGTTTAATGTCTCCCGTTAAGTTTAATATTAATTCTTATGCATTAGATCAAAAAGATACTGGCTGAAAATAAAAATCGGCTGAATAAAACAGACATGGTGAAAAAAAAACAAATGGCGCGCATTTTGTACCATTGTAAAACTTTGATACTTCTTATTTAGCAAGAAAAGTTTTAAAAAATGGAAATAGATAGCGATATGTATGAATTCAAGTCCAGAAAGTATAAAGACAGCTGCAAATGAAATTGTTAATAACCTTTTGCCGCAAAAGTCGCAGGATAACCTTGTTTTCATTAACTTGAGTTTTTATTTTGAGTAGGTATATTTTATCACGGTAGGTAAATTGGTAGTTGAAAGAAAAGTAGATTACGTACCTTGCTGAAGTGAGTGATTAATGCACTCGTGTTAATTTCGTGTCCTCGCTTGCGCTCGGGCACCAACATAACACTCGTGCATTAATGACTCACTTTGCGCTCGGTGCAACAATCTACTATTTCTTCCAACTACGTAGTAATGTTATCATTAATCGCTACAAAACCGATCACAAAATACGTATTTTCTGCTTAGAATCAAAACAGTGCAGAAATGTTGTATGAAATCTCATTACTGCACTGCAAACAGTGCAGAAATGTTGTATGAAATTTCATAACTGCACTGTTTTTCATTAATGCAGTTTTTTATTTTTTATTTAGATATAAATTTACCACAGAGGTTTAATGTCTCCCGTTAAGTTTAGTAGTAAATGAGAGTAAATGTATGCATTCCTATGCATTAGATCAAAAAGATACTGGCTGAAAATAAAAATCGGCTGAATAAAATAGAAATGGTGAAAAAAAAACAAATGGCGCGCATTTTGTACCATTGTAAAACTTTGATACTTCTTATTTAGCAAGAAAAGTTTTAAAAAATGGAAATAGATAGCGATATGAATTCAAGTCCAGAAAGTATAAAAACAGCTGCAAATGAAATTGTTAATAACCTTTTGCCGCAAAAGTCGCAGGATAACCTTGTTTTCATTAAGGTGAAAGATACGGGCTGTTCCCAGCACTTTTCCCGCTAGATGGCGCTGAAATCATTATTTTGAGTTTATTTCGTTTTATGTGAAATCTGAGCATTACAAAGTTGTAGAAGTAGTGTTCGCGACACCTGGTCATTACCTTTTAATGAACTTGATCATAACAATGCCTCAAAATCCACCCAATTTGACACAGAATCCCATAATAACATCTGTCATTGAATTTACACACTTTTACACACACATAGACGTATTCCCTACGTTTACAAAGTTTACCACTAGATGGCGTGCATTTAAAAAAGGGCTAAAATATTTTGTAGAAATACTCTCAATAGGGGTAGGCAGAACGACACCTACGATAAATTAAAACTAGTACTATTTTAGGAAAATAAAAGTTATATTTTAAGGCGTAAAACATTTAATTGATTAATAAAAAAAGGAAATAAATAATGTCAAATATACACAGTAAAATATAGTTTTATTTTATTACCTAAGTTTTTAGTAAAACAAAAATCTAAATCTTTATTGAGTTCAATAAGGTATTATTTCACCTTTTATAGTAAATACAAATTAAAAGCTTTATACAATGATTATGTAGATTCTAAACAAACTACTACAAAAAATTTTCAATTGAACAAAAATTATTTCTTCTTGTCTTGAAACCACTGCTTCACAGGTGCTACAAAGAAAAATAACTTTACTTAGTATATTTGTAAAAAATAACTTTACTTAGTATATTAGTACCAGCGTCACCATCATTGATTTTTAACCGACTTCAAAAAGGAGGAGGTTCTCAATTCGTCTGAATGTTTTTGTTTTTTTTTTTGAAGTTAGATTTCGGTGAGGTTGGCGGTGTTCGATTTAGCGGCATATTGGGCGTTCAAATGCACCAAAAGCAAAATAAAGCAACAATGAATGCGGATTTTTCTTTAATTAAGCAATGTTGCAGGCAGCAATTTGTGCAAGTATTAATTATAATATTTCAGAAATTTCTCCAATTTTTTCGTAAAAAAATCTCAGATTTTTCTGGTATTTTAGCAGCATAATAAAAAACATTCCAAAAAGTAATGTGTTTTGCGGAGGTTTGAACTTGATACTCACACGATCACGTTCACTTACAGTCCGGCCCATGTGTCATCGGACCAAGTCGTCGTTACTAAGAGAGTTGAAAATAGCGTTCTATTTAATAAAAATAGGTACTGTAGCTGCAGGTGTAAAGCTTGTCCTTGCATTCACTTTCAAGGACACTTGGCCCGGCGCACGCTAACACGATTTTTTATAACAACTTGTCTTGATTTGCTGTTGATAATTTTGATAATATTGTTAATTGTGTGTTGTAATTGTTTCAATATTTTATCACTGAGATGGTAATCACTAATTAATTGATCGTTTCACTGATAGTTTACACAATATTTTGCAATTTAAACAATTTTTTTTGAATTTAAAACACGGAACGTTCAAAAATACGTCTGCTCGCGACGGCGTCTCGGCGGGGGGCTATATGCATACAAAGTATTCTTTACCTGGTAAAAACATACCCCAAGATTGCTTTTTCACGAAATTTAATGTTGTGGTTACTTTGGTGACTTACTGAATAATTTAATTCATGGTTGACCATAAAATATACATAATGACAACATCGACACGTAGGTACGTAGGTAATTAGTATTGTAACGAGATTGCAGCGTCTAAAACCCAACTCACGGGCCAACTTGCTGTTTCTAATACTTACCCTCGAAATATACCTAGGTAATTTTATTTTACAATAAAATTGCGTATTTTGAATAATTAATAAAATTATTTACCTACCAATAATAAATTGCAATAATTATATTCAATTGAAATCAATTACATAAGTACCTACTAGACATATTGCAATTTGAATAAATTAAAATAGCATACAAAATATAACACGCAACAAATTCCGCGCGCAAATCCTAGTGCATCAACATTACGTTCAACAAATTGAAAATGTACATGCATTCGAATCATAGTCAAATTAGCTGGCAACGCAGCCGCCGTCAAGGTTACAGAAGACCGGCAACGCTGCATATTTTAATATCTATTTACAATATCGCCTGCACGCCATCTATCGCTTACAATTTTAAACTATAACAAACATGGCGCTTAGTTTGCTTGTCAAAACAAACCCACACATGTAAAGAAGTGTCAAATTTTGTCTGAATTTCATGATTGTTTTTCTCAGTAATTAGTGTAAGTTATTTCCTAAAGAGTGAATTCGCGAGCACATTTGATTGTAGAAAAGTGATAAAATGATTCGTTTTAAACAAAGAGTGTCTATTTTTAGCGTATAATCCCTACAAACATTGTATGGACGGTCCATCGGTACATGCACCTTAACTTGAGTTTTTATTTTGAGTAGGTATATTTTATCACGGTAGGTAAATTGGTAGCTGAAAGAAAAGTAGATTACGCACCTTGCTGAAGTGAGTGATTAATGCACTCGTGCTAATTTAGTGCCCTCGCTTGCGCTCGGGCACCAACATAACACTCGTGCATTAATGACTCACTTTGCGCTCGGTGCAACAATCTACTATTTCTAAACTGTAAAGTTTGAGCATCATGCAGCAATTAGTGATACACCTTTAATCATATCATATTACTGCCCATTGTCTGGTAGTATGAGTCTGTCATGCTCACTTAAATGTCCTGCTGATGATGGCGTTGTATATCCGGTCGTAGGGTTCCCTACAATATGGTTGAGCTAAGCGATGCGGATGTGCACGTCATGCTCGTGAACGGGTGCTGTCTGTCGGGACTGGTCAGCCCATAACTACTATGGCAATTCTAGAAGGCATATTTTCTTTTTCTATTTTCTACTCTTATGTGAATTTATTTATTACATTAACCTGCATTGTTCTCATTCTATGTCTCACACTACTGTAATGGATTTGTCATGAATAGTCATGATCTACTATTTTAAAAAGAGTATTCATGGAGTTTCTTGCCGGCTCTTCTCCATAGAACCTACCTTTTGGAACCGTGCACCTAGTTTTGACGTTTTAAAAGTGCCTGTAATCTGGTCTATTTGAAATAAAAACTTTGACTTTGACTTTAACGGTTTTAAAGGAAGTGTCAAAATGCGATAATTTTCATGTAAAACGATTTTGATTTTAGTTTTTTCAAAAATTCTTCATCCTTTTGTTACGAATTCAGAAAATGGAGCTTCTAATATATTTTGATCGTGGAGGTATTGAACTTTTGTATGGAACAGCTGATATTTTATTTTATATTTCAGTGTTGGTCCCACAGTAAAAGTTGTTCATATTCATGAGTACTGTGATCTGTAAAAGTTTGTCCACCTATTTTGATTGGACCTTATACAAATAATTTTGCATGAAAATAAAAATTCTCGAATTTTGAAATTAGGAATATATAAACTCTAGGAAGCGGTGAAGGGGGGATGTTTTTGGGGTAGTCTTTTGTAACATTGACGTTCAAAAAGAACTAAGTAATTCTAGCCTATTTTTGCCATTTTTGTCTATTGTTACTAATTCAACTGTTTAATATTATTCTAAAATACGTCTTTATAAACCTGTATGTTACCGTTGGCAGTGTATCGGCGAGGCCACTCTTTTGTCGCGGCCCCCTATCCATTGTCGCTGTCGTGCGACAAGTGCTTTTACCTTTGAAGGAAAGACTCGTTCATATGTTGAGTACTACCTGTATTTATAACGCAAGAAATGGACTTGGTTGGATATAAAATACAAGTTTAGTTTTAGTATACACTAAACCGGAAACTAGTTTCTTCAGAATCACTAGGAGAATCCATTGACATATTTTTTACACCACATTTTTTTTTCGTATATTTCACTTTTGTTTCAATAGGTTTCTATGCATAACAGTTGACGGGAATAGACACCTTGAGGCTTGAGACGGTCCGCTCGGTCAGTTTCCGTGTATTAGACAACCCCTGCATAGCACATCTCACACATTTTACATTCTACTGGCGAACTTAACGCAACATAAACTAAGGTGTAACTTGGAGATTTACTAAAAAAAATACATACTCCGGTGATTCTGATAATCTTGTTGGGGTGTCTCGGTTTTTGTGTATATTAAAAGTAGTGTTGAATAACAAGGGTTTTAAAAAAGTCAACACTAGCTAAATTTACTTATACCTACTGTGATAATAGGATACCCTGTTACTAAAGTTTCGAAGTATAAAGTTATAAGTAAGGCTTCATTTATTAGGGCGTGGGATCCGTGGCGCACACCCCCACGATTTTTGCTGCATTTTCCCATATACAAGGTTAGTCGGACAGGGGGTAGGTACTAATCCGCGGTTTTGGAGCAAGAGTTAATATTTCAAAATTCGATAATTTTTATTTTCGTGCAAAATCCTATCCTAACTTTCCTAATATTATAAATGCGAAAGTTAGTTTTTTTGTTTGTTACCTTTTCAGTTTCACGCCTAAACGACGCCGGATACTAAATGTTACAAAGACAAAAAGTCAATGGGCAACATAGTCCTAGTGTCAAAATGTACAAATTGCCTAGTGCCAAAATGTCATTTTGCCCAAATGCCGCTATGATAGAATACATTAAAGCTGTAATGTTCAATTGTACAAATTGCCCAGTGCCAAAATGTCATTTTGCCCAAATGCCGCTATGATAGATCAAATGAAATGACATTTCAATCATCTTTTTCAAGGATACCGGACTTTCAAGAAGTATTTATACTCAAAGAGATTAGATAGAGCAGAGATTTTAATTAGATATCCAGTGCAGAGAATTATGTTGATATCAAGTAGCAGATAGGTGTATGTAGGCTCAGTCGTTAGTGATCGTACCTTCGAAGTCCAGGTTTGCGGGTTCGAATCTTGACTGTGTGACAATTGGACCACGATGCATTTTGGCACAATTGTGTTTTATCTTTTGTACATTTTGACAATCTAACAATTAGACCCTTACGCATTATATCACAATTAGTTTTTGTCATTTGCACATTCATATACATTAAGACATTTGTACATTTTGACACTAGGACTATGTTGCCCATTGACTTTTTGTCTTTGTAACATTTAGTATCCGGCGTCGCCTAAACCACTGAACCGATCATCCTGAAATTTTGCATACATGTTGTCAGGTGTATAGAAACGGACATAGGGTACCTTTCATCCCGAAAAAAAGTACTGTTCTCGAGGAAAACAACAATAACTTTCATAGATGGCGCCACGTGTCTTTATCATAGAAACTTTAGTAGTGTGTCAAGAGTTTTTTGAGCTTAATTAACGCGAGCGAAGCCACGGGCAAAAGGTAGTTATTTATATATTCGTTTTTTCAATAAACCTTTGTCCCTACTTTAGTTACGAATTCATAATCCGTGACTCCATATTAAGAGCTATAGTGTAAACACAGCCAACCATAGCTGATCATAGACCGATTTTAGCGTATTTTTATGAAATCTTTGAACAGCTATTTCTCTTAAACTATTATCTTTTGGGGAAAGTTATAGGTATAACAAAAGTTATTTATTATTATGGGTACTTTAATAACCTTTCTGATTAGTACCCCCTTTCCGGCGAACCTTGTATACAAATTCAACTCGCATAATACGCGCGGAAAATCACGTCTTCATAAACGCTCTCATAATGCTTGAACTGACCGATTTACGCTCCGCATTACGCACCGCTTTACGCCCCGCATTACGCCCCGCCCTAAGCTCCGCGTCTCTATAAACGAGGCCTTAAAGTAGACTAACAGCTTCCTTTATTTATTTTTTCTTTTGAAAACTAGTGTGTCAGTAATTATCAGTGATAGATTTGGCTGATGTGATGCTATAGGAACAATAAAGTTATACGCGGCGTCTTACGTAGGTGGTTCAAAGCGACGCGAATTCAATGCGATGCGGTGCAAAGCGGCGGCTTTGTCATACTAGCTCGCGAACCGCCCGCCGCGCACCGCCCGCGCCTTCATTCAGTAACACTGTACGGCACCGCGTCCAGTTCGCGCGAAAATATCAAGCCAACTGATCGCGTTCGCTTCGCTTCGCGCCGCACCGCACTCCGGTTTTGTCACCGTGCGGTTTGGTCACGTAGGCCACTTCAATAGGTATCGAATATTTGTTGTTTTCGTGTCGCGCCGCGTCGGTTCGCGTCGCTTCTAGATCGCTCACGTAGGATGCCTCGTTAGTTATCACGAGAAGAAACATTTGCGTCTGAAAATGTATCATAATATACTTTACTGGTCTTTTCTTTTTGTTCAAGGAAAACAAAAAAAAAAACTCTTTTCCCCAACCTTGAATGCACGCACACCGTACGCTCACATAAAGGAAACGTCTAGGGTTGTCACACGGCGAAATGGCCTGTCATCTCAGACAAGCATTGTGCGCACTGTGTAATATCACTCAGGGTTGTATTTAAAAAATATCTGCTCGTGAAGAGCTCTTGTTTCGTGTTGGTGGGTTGATGGGCTTTGTTTTAGGAATAAATGTTATAAGAATACACACACGTTTTCATATATCACACATAAACATACTGAAATATAGATATAGTATGACGTTCGACGCAATAAGTGTGAGTGGCGCGGCGAAAATGGGCGAGTACCATTGGTTGTCCGATCAGATACATCGATGTAAGGGCCCGTCCACATCTCCACGTCACGACGTCGTCAACGTGGAACGGTGCGGTGACGCGGCACGGTGCATTGACATTCAAACCTTGTGGTCGACTGGTGACACAGATGGAACCACCATGAGATTCTTTTTGATTTAAAAAATAAGTAAATTTAAAAAGGAAACTCATCTTCTTAACGCGTGAGGAATTTTCGCGCCCTGAGTTAAATGACTGTGCAGAGTAATACCACGCTAGTCGTATCCACCAGCGGTCTCGGGTTGCCATTCATTTACTCGTATGCGTGGTACTGAAATGTTCTATCACAACGACGGTTGAAAGGCTAATTGGTCTAAGCGACATTTTTTGCGATATTGAGTTATATAGATATTCGGAATCAGCAAATTTTTCTCCGTCGTTTGAGTCAGGTTTCAAATTTTTTTGACTACTTTTTTGGCGCTTAGTACCCACAGCAAAACAGGCCTCATTTCTAAGCTCATTGAACTATACGACAAAAAATTAGACAAATTTGGGGACTCGGTGACTTAAGCTATTTTGATTTTTTGAACTTTTATAATGTGAGTCGATTAAAGCATTTGGCCTTTTTGCCATGGTTGTGGTTTTGTCCTTTGGCCTATTTTGCACTAAACCAAAACAGTAAGCTATGTCGTTTGGCCCATTTTGCATTCAACTTCATTAAAAAACCGTGTTTTAAAAACCGTGTCGCTTGAATCATTTTGCATTACCGGTTAAATAACCATAAATTGGCATACCGACCTCAAAAATATCTTACGGACGTTGCTGAATAATATTGATGCCTAAGCATCAATAATATTGATGCATAGCCATCATTTTTTATTTATTTAGGCCTTATTATATTATTGTAGATATTATCTACAATAATCTAATTAGGGTTCATTTTGTTTCTTACTGCAGTCCCTCTAATGGGGATCTGCATCAAACTACTTCACTCTGGTGCAGCACCATCATGTTGCTTAACTTGCTTGACTTGGCGCTAAATTCATTTTCTCTCGTATTATTTTATTCTAAGTCGATGCTTGAGCCAGTTTACTTTCAGCTATTTTATTTACGGTAGGCATTTGAACCATTTTGCCTTTAACATAAAATAACTAAATTTGATGCATTTTGGGCTAACCAACATAAATTTTCTAAAATAATACACAATTATCAACAGTAATAGCTTAAAAAACTTCCTTACTTAATTAGGGATATACTGTATTGAAGAAATAAAAGTCTATTAAATATTTGTTTTTTTATGTTTTTTTTTTCCAAAAAACTAAACTTTAAACCGTCCTCCTGCAAGTTTTACAAAATGTCGCTTAGATCAATTAGCCTTTCAACCGTCGACAATATTTTTATTGCAAACATTTTTTCGCTTATGTTTTATTTAAATTATATCAGGTGGTTTAGATACCATCACTCACCACTTTCGTAAGGCAAACAGATTAATTTATTATTTTATTTCTAACTAGCTTTTGCCCGCAGCTTCGTTTGCGTGAAATTTTGAACCCGTTAAGTGACGATTTTCCATACAAACTTTCATCCCCTATTTAGCTCCCCTAGGTGTTGAATTTCAAAAAATCCTTCCTTATTCCTTGTCTACATTATAAAGGGAACCTTAGTGCAAAATTTCAGCTTTCTAGGTC
Source organism: Amphipyra tragopoginis (assembly GCA_905220435.1). Lineage (NCBI taxonomy): Eukaryota > Metazoa > Arthropoda > Insecta > Lepidoptera > Noctuidae > Amphipyra > Amphipyra tragopoginis. The sequence continues at coordinate 4,024,734 of HG991997.1, read as the reverse complement.
CAAGGGTTTGGGCTGGGCGTTGATAAGTCAGTCAGTCAGGACTTTTCGTTTTTTTATGTAGATCAAGCTATTCTACCATGTGCACGGTACCTATACATTAGACTTTTATTACAAATGACAAATGATATTACAAAGATATAAGGTTCATATTGAATTGATTCACGCATCTATTATGTGGCTTTAAGTAACAACATGATTTCGTTTACATTCCGTAATACAGAGCTTAGCCTACTCCATTTCAATAAAACCAAACCGACTCGCTGCATAAAAATAGAACAATAACCATTAAAGTCGCAATAATAATATAATTTATACCTATTATTTGAGAATTTTTGCTCAATAAAATATTAATTAACGGATTAACCAATAATTCCCTTAATCCCACCTTATTCCTTAAACAATAAGGTTTGTTTTTGAATGAGTGAATATAGGCGAGCTTAGCACCACGATTAGCGAGCTATATCTGTATTTACGCTATCCCCCGCGCCGAGGATGAGCAGCGGCCTAGGGATGTTAGGGGGATGTTGCACACCCCTTATGTTTCATTAACGACTGCGACATAGAGTGGAGAAGGTTTAGATGTGTTGGAATAGATGGAATAGAATGTTTGTTCACAATGTAAAAATTATGAATTATAAGGCAATGGTGCGATTCCGTCATGTTGCGCACAAACTAAACTTTATTTAGTCTATTGCCATCTCTTTCACTCTAATAAAATAAGAAAGAGATAGACGTAAATAAGAGCTGTCAAAAGTTGAACTAAAATTTCCATAATAATTTAGACGAAACGTCAAAACGTGTCGACTAAAACGCGGTGAAGTTCAAGGCGTTATTAGTTTGACATCTCTAACTTAGTTCTTATCTATCACCGTCCTTTTCTCGCACTGCCTGTTCGTAAAAGATAGCGATTCTCTCATTTTAGTTTAGTTTGTGAACAAGAGAATCGGCACAAATATCTCACTTAAAAAAATCTTGCTGGTTTAATAGGTCGAACAAAGAGTGTAAGTGGTTTTCTAAGAAAATTCTCGGGATTAGAGCATAGTGCCTTCTAAATGACACATATCACATGGAAATAAATACCCTAATGGGCAAATTACGTCGGTGTGACGAGACGTTTAAACTTCATCATCACCATTAAAACTTGAAATGTATCCGACTTGAGCAATACAGCATGATTGGGGCCGCAAATCATAATTGCGAAGTTCATTACCGCGATGTACGTTACTGCGAAAGTTCTTTACTGCGAAAATAAAATGACAAACAGATAGCTGAAAGGTTAACCGCTAGCGGCCCGACCGACGAACCGGTTCGTCAGTGCCATTGTTTATCTATTGTGTCTATAATTACAGTACTTGAGACTTTAAGTTAGAACTGTGACCACTCAACGCACGAGCCGAGCGAGCGAAGCGAGCGGTGCCGCGGCAGCGGCCGGCGAGTGCCAGAATCTGTTTGTCATTTTATTTTCGCAGTAAAGAACTTTCGCAGTAACGTATATCGATATATTTACGAATCTTATGAAACTGCTGTAGCAAAATAAGGTTTAGCTACTCGAATCTATGTATTTCTTTGGCAATTCAAAGTTTTCAAAACAGTAAAACCACAAGGAAAATCCGCACAAAACACTTTCGGCCGTAGAAATTAACCACCCCTGTCTATCTATCTTTTTCTAAGCGATGCGTATCGTATCCGTCGACACAATGACCCCGCGTAAATCTCTAGCGTTCCCGGACTACCCGGACACCGGAATTCATAAATTATGATTCACTTGCTCACTGAAAACCTTTTTTATGGTAACGCTTATTCGGTATAAAAAGGGCGTTTTTATTTTACTCGTTTGTCGCTCCTTGCTATATTGAAGGGGATTGTGCGTATTTGAATGTATGGAGTATGTCCATCCTGGTTTGTGTGTTTCTTGCTCGATATATTGGTATTGGGAGAAAATACGTTTTCCAATCTGAAATGTCGGCTCATATCGGCTATGAATGAACATCTCAAAACTTCGTTGGTTAATAAATTCGCAATAGAGGGTATGCTGAAGCAATTAATGGATTTTTTTGCGAAAAGCAAGTAGTCTTTGTGAAAGAGCTCGTCCGGGGAAATACTACCACCAAATTGCGAATACTGGGTATGTCAAATGTATTCCTTTGCTTAAACTTTCTGATGGCAATTGTAAGTTGTACCTACTATGTGTATAGACTTTGAAATATTTATTATTGTAACCGATTTCAGTAATTGTAGTAGTGTATAGCTCCTTGTGAAACAGTTCGTCCGGGGAAATACTACCAAGGTTCTGCCGTCAAGCAGCATTGTTTTATTCCAGTTTGAAGGGCCGCTGAAATTACAAGCACATGAGATTTTGCCAATTTTGTCTCCAAGTTTGGCAACGCATCAGCAATCTTCCTAGTGTTGTAGGTGTACATAGCAGGCGATAAACACTTTCCACCAGGTGGTCCGTCACGTGGGCCTGTTTGCCAAGCAATAAAATTAATACTTTGCATGGTTTTATGTTTTTTTCATTTACTACTTGCCTGGCAATCAATTTCTATTCTTTCTGCTTTCGGCATTATGGAATTTTGTACAGACAATACAAGCAATTTTAATATTATAATAATAAATAATAATGGGTGGTGCCCCATCCCATTTTAGATTAAAGTTAGGGGCCTCTGCGCGTTGGACCTGTGTCCCCGTGTATGCCTTCCAAAGGACCGGACATCTTCTGCACGGAAGATGAGCCGTGATCTCAAAGAGATACAAGAATAATAAAATGTTTATTCATCTCATCATCACATTACAAAGTAACAGTAAATAAATAACATCTTATATAGAAGAGACTGGTGTCTGAGATAGGTAAAACCTGTGTTACAGATCACCAGGCAACCCTCTGACGAGACAAATTACATTACTAATATTGAGATTCTTGACGTTTAGTAGTTTATTCATTGAATACAAAGAAAGAAAGGACAGATTAACAATTATTAATTGTGAACTTAAATATATGTATTAAGAATGTTGGACATATGGACATAATGTAAGTGATTAGAGTGATCTATGAGTATGAATGAGTAGTAATGTAAGTGAGTGTGAATGTGTGATTGTGAGTGTAAATGTTGATTTGATGTAATGGAAGACATGTAAAACACAATAATTTACAACTGCGGTTTTAATAAACATTCCGTGGTAGTATAAATTCAGACTTTGGAGCCATGAACCGACCCTATATTGTTACACTGCAGTGGAAAATACTGGAACACAAGGTTGGAGCCACAGGAATACCTAGTATTCCATATTTAAATAGCCTGTGCTATAAGGTAAAAACAAGAAAACAGGTATCTTCGCTGTCATGTAAAAAAATACTTTATGATTCCTTTACGTTGCTGTTTTAATATACCGCGGTGAAGTTATTAACTGGGCTGTTTTAATTTACGCCGTGGAAAGGATAATTACTGGGTGCCTTTTGTCCAACTGACGTGTAATATCGTGGCCATGATTAATTGAGTTTGTATAAGGTATAAAACTTAAGATCGTGTTGCCAATCTAACTTGAATTATGTGATGAAAACTAGTATTACACGGTAAAAATAAATTATGAAACGTGTTTTATTTTTATTGGTTTTTGTAATATGGGAACTTGAAAGATAGGCATCAGTATTTGATATACTTTAAATAGGGGTAGATACAGAATTTCGACGCACAAAATATCAATGCACGTTACTGCGAAAGTTTACTATTTAGTATATTGAATCATTTGGGTTAGGTTAGGTTAGAACAGTGACCAAGACCAGATCCCCGTAATTGTTGGTGAATCAAGCTATTAAACTTTCGCGGTAACGTGCGTCGATATTTTGTGTGTCGAAATTCCATAGTCTACTCCTTTAAATAGGATGGTGGCAAAGGTAAACCGGTAGAGAATCAAGGAAATGTGCTTCTGTTGATCGTGAATGGAATCCGTTGCGAGGACATAAATAGGTAGGAGGTGGATTTACCTCGTGTGAGGACGGGCTAGAATATAAAACTTCCTCACCTTACGCTGGGAATAGACGCGTGTTGTAAGATTCAACAAAACCAAGCACGCTTGGTGGTAGGATCTATACGGTCCGTCTGGCTAGCTACCACCCTCACATTAAAGTCCGGCGCCAAGCAGTTAACTGTGTTCCGTCGTGTGTATATGAGAGCCAGAGGGTTATAGGAGAATCCTTCTATATCTCTGTTACTTGTATTCGTATGCTCCATCTTAGGCCCTATCTGCGACTACCATCAGTGTCGATTAGGGTTAAACGAGACCAAGTTAAATAATAACAAAAAGGTGATGCTCTCCTATCTTAATATTCTACTAATTATTCTATTATTTAATAACACTGCTTCGAGTGACGTCAAGGTGTTAACGCGGGTTGTCATTGTAAAAATAAAAAGAAAAAATCATATTCGGCCTCTTACTAATCGTAGTCAATTAGCTGACGTTTCTTTTTTAATTAAGTTAATTTCGAATGAAATTGACAGCCCTGAGTTATAGCAGAAACTTAATTTTAGCATCCCAAATAGGTCCCCTAGATATAATCCCCCTATTTCTACTTCGCATTGTTCCTCAAATAATAGGCAAAACTCATATATCGTGCGGGCAAGCAGAAATCTCAATAAGTTATGCAAAGAGTTCACCTTTGATCCATTTGTCATGAAAAGCTACACGGCAAGAAAGATGCTCAACCTTAAGTTTTTGATAATTTTTAAGCTTTACTTAAAATATATTTTGTAGTTGTCCTTCTTAAGTGCCCTTTAAGTTTTTTGATTTTAAAGTCTATCGCTAATCGTGAAAACCTGTAATTGGCTTTATGACACATACGAGTATTGTAATTTTTTTACTCTATTTTATAGCTGTTGGTTTTCCAAAATAAATAAATAAACCAGCGCTGTTGCATGTATCACAGCAGTATGCAGAGCGATGACCGTTTCGCATATTTAAGACGCGTAATTTCCCAACATTTTTGTTTCGCTTTTGTTACTTAATTTTGTGACGTATTCCACATTGGGCACCCGCTTTTACGGCACCCAAGTTAATGGCACCTGAGGTATTCCATATTCGGCACCTATCGGTATTTTTCGCAGGTGCCATTAGTGGAACAGTTTATTATTCAAAATTTTATTCCACTTTCGGCACCTACGAACCAGTAGGTACTAGTGATGGGACGTTTACTTTTTATAGGACGTTAAAATTAAAAATTCGATTAAAATCAGTAGTTTAATAACATGATAAAAGTATAACTTCTTTATGTATTTTAATATCACAATCGGTTTCCTTAATCACATATATTGCAAAATCAGCCTTGAGTTAAAATAGTTTTTTTTTTTTATGTTTTGAGGCTTTTTATCAAACATGATCATGCCAGCCTCATCGTACACAATAGAATTTAAAAACAAATACTTTTTAGGTTTACATACAATTATTTCTCTTCTTGATTAACTTTGTAATTCAAATTCAACTGTCTTTATTTATTAAAACTACCAGGAAAGCAGAAATGATCTGGAACTAAGTGCTTAAGCGACTTTACTACATAGCTTAATAATGCAAAATTATGATTTTTGAAATTGAATCAATTGTTGTTTTGAAAAGTACCAGGGTGACAACCTAAACGATGTCACTAAGATGTGCACCAATGATTAAACACAAAAAGGAATATAAAGTATTCCTTATTATTCACTATATCGATAGAAGTCTTAAAACTGTCCTATATCTTACCTATAACTGTCACTTAGTGATATCGTTTAAGCGCCTATTTTCTGTTCATTTCTGTCGCCCTGGTACTTTTCAAAACAACAAATGATTCAATTTCAAAACCTGTATTTTTACCATTAATGAGCTATGTATGTTAAGTCGCTTAAGCACCTAGTTCCAGTTCATTTCTGCTTTCCTGGTAGTTTTATAAATAAAGACAGTTGAATTTTAATTACAAAGTTAATCAAGAAGAGAAATAATTGTATGTAAACCTAAAAAGTATTTGTTTTTAAATTCTATTATGTACGATGAGGCTGGCATGATCATGTTTGATAAAAAGCCTCAAAACATTAAAAAAAAAAAAACTATTGTAACTCAAGGCTGATTTTGCAATATATGTGATTAAGGAAACCGATTTTGATATTAAAATACATAAAGAAGTTATATTTTTATCATGTTATTAAACTGTACTGATTTTAATCGAATTTTTAATTTTAACGTCCTATAAAAAGTAAACGTCCCATCACTAGTACCTACTGGTTCGTAGGTGCCGAAAGTGGAATAAAATTTTAAATAATAAACTGTTCCACTAATGGCACCTGCGAAAAAAACCGATAGGTGCCGAATATGGAATACCTCAGGTGCAATTAACTTGGGTGCCGTAAAAGCGGGTGCCCAATGTGGAATACGTCAATTTTGTTGTGTTGATGGTGCGCGTCATATTTAAGTCGCAAATAAACTTATTTTCTTTCTTTCAACTGATACTCGAAACTATAAGTCGCGCGGAGAAGGTTTGCCGATAGCCTCATGACGTCACGCGTCGATGTCGGTACGATTAGTAGGTAGGCCAGACGAGCGCGGGACGCGGTCGGTGAAGTGAGAGGGGCAGTCATCGGCAAACCTTCTGCGCGCGACTAGTAATAAAAATCCACTAAAATCACATCCTTGATATATTTCAACTCATAAGACAGATATATTAACTCTTAAAAATATTTTACGACCACCAGAAAATAATGTAAAAATATTAGATACTACACTACTTCGTCACGAGTTTATTACTATGCAGGCGTTAACACCCGTTTATAACCCCATAGTCATATTTTACGGTGTAAATGTCAGTTGACGTAATAAAACACATGACTGACTACCAACGGATAACGTCTCGACATGAATTTTAGATCTACACTGTATATAAAAATATATACACTCAATATATACAGGGTTACAGGGAAAGTCGTACTGAATATTAAAGGACGCTATTATTCAGGTCATTTCTGATGGATTTGATGCCGTAATACCTATGGTATCCGAAACTTAACCGTTATGGAGATATTGAATTTCTAAGATATTTTTCATATTGTGTAGTACAACACTTTGGCCTATTCAAATAGCATTTTTTAAATTAAACATTCTTTAATTCTAACCTTTGACGAGCTGTCTTTTTACGCTGTTAGTAGTAGGTTCAGTTTTTGTTAATCATTTTTATTAATTGACATCTCTAACAGGATACAAAAAAAAACAGACCCTAGGAGCTCGACAACGGTTAGAATTAAAGAATTTTCACTAAGTGTTTTTAACATACAAAAATGTATGGAACTTATTCTGCAAATAATTTTAAAAACTTCTACGTTTCTTTAGCTATTCAAAAAGGTATAACATCTACTAGGTATGTTCATAAAATCTTAAAAGAATGTTATTTGAATAGGCCAGTGTTGTACTACACAATATGAAAAATATCTTTGAAATTCAATATCTCCAGAACGGTTAAGTTTCGGACACCATATTACGGAATCAAATCCATCAGAAATGACCTGAATAATAGCATCCTTTAATATTCAGTACGACTTTCCCTGTAACCCTGTATATGCGTTAGTATATAAATTGTGTGTGTGTGTGTTTGTGCGCTATAAAACGTCGTAAAATTTATGAACTGTAAGGATATTCGCGACGACTTTTTACGCGACATGGGTTTATAGGTTTCATCTTAGGTAAGCCCATGCTGGCAGCAATAGGGACTTGGGTATTTAACAGCTAAGTGTAGAATATTACTTTGAAATGTATCGTTCATTTTAAAGCGTTTTTGTGATGTCTTTAAGCACACTAAGTAAAGTGTGGCCATAACCTATTTAATAAAAAGGTGGCTAATGAACAACATTTTGGAGATTTATTTAAAAAAAAAAGCATTATAAATACGTAAATATATATATACAGGGTGTTAACGAAATCGTGTAATTCCTTCAAACCGCGGGATCTACTGGTGATACAGATTAACCCTAAATGGGAATTTTCGAAAATAAACCAAAAAAAAATTTTTGGTTTTCAATTTCTGAGTCTTTTTAGAGCCTTGAGTTATTTGACTGCAAAGAGCGATATCACGTTAGTCGTTCCTGCCAGCCGTGTCGCCGTACTTTCATTAATTTATGCGTGGCATCGAAATGTTCTCAGAAATAAAATTATTTTTTTTTGCAAAAAAAAAATTCTTATTTTTTTACTGAATCCTTATTAGGTGGTTTAGATACGATCGGTAGCAAAGCCGCATGAAAAAAAAAGAATTTATTTTTTTTATTTTTAATCAAACTAAATCCCGTGCGGGGCCTATCTACACCAGTAGTAGATCATGTGGTTTTAAGGAATTACACGAATTCGTTAACACCCTGTATATATATTCAAAATCAAAATCAAATTTTTTTTATTTCACATAAACCAATACAGGCGCTTATGAAAAGTCGAATTTAGGTGCACGGTTCCAATTAGTCGTTTCCTATGGAGAAGAGCCGGCAAGAAACTCCATGGTTACTCTTTTAAAAAAAAGGGATATCTTTTACAATTTCAGTGAATACAGTAGGTACTATGAGAGAGAACAATGTAGTCTTGACCACCTTGGAGTATAGTACCAAGTCTTGAGTACAAAAATTAACCAAAAAGGGAAAAAAAAATAGAAAAAAAAAGAAATACAATATGAATAATAGTAATTTACACAATTATATGTATAGGAAGGTCCACAAAGTTCTCACACTTACAAAAAATAAAATGAAGCTAAATTATATAAAACAATTGACATACTTAAATGTCATCAAAACTTAGACAAAAAATCATTATAGAGTAAGATAAAAGATATCTTGAGAGTAATGATAGCAATAAAAATAAAAATAAATAATCATAATTGAGGATAGTTAATAGACATACACATACGTCGTTAATGAGGTACCAGGGAAGCCACATGTGCAGGAACTAGTGTTGGAGCTTGTGATCAACACAGCCATAGACTATACACTCCACAGCATAGGCTGAATGGAACACATTTTTTTTTTTGACACCTGTCATCTGTCATAACGTTAGAATATGCACTTGCTAATTGTTTCCCGCCAAAAATACGAATAGTAAAATTGTTCCCGCTAAATTAACACCGCATTAAAATTAATTGTTCTTGCACTGAGTATTCCTGCAGTTATTATTCCACTAAATTCCTTATAATTCCCGTACATGGTCCATAACGAGCTGGATAACGTATAATATAAAGAAGATCAGCGGTTATAATCAAGGAATTAAGAATTGTATTATCCACGCGTCGAGGAGGTTTGCCAGTGGATTGGATTGATCTCGAGCAAGCTATTAGCGGTGTACGGCGTTTATAATTAATTTAATATCGTCACCCAACACTCAGGTAGTATAAGTAAAGTAAATATTCATAAAAGGTCAGTATATTACCTATTGTATTGTGTTAGATGAAAATCATTAGGTACCTACTTGTTGCATTGTGATTAGTATTTTATTCAACAGCCAAACTAAGTTTAAAATCATACAGATTACAGTATAGTTAGCTTATTTGCTACATCATTTAAACTTATGTTAGGTATAAAGCTGTAACTAATACACATAATTATCTACTTAACAGTGTTTGTTAAGTGTTAGCAGGTATCTTAACATAATACATGTAAGTTGAGAGTGTTTGATATTAGAGCAAGTCATTGTTAAAAATAGTATTCAGAAAGTGTATAAAACACAGTTTCAGATGTGTATTAAAATAATATTGTTCGTTTTATAATTGTATTCCTGTATCAATTTCAGGTTGACAACACTCGTCTCCCAGTATGTCCGAGGAAAGGGATTTAGTTAAAAAGCGAGGTAGCTATAAAGGTCGTTTGACTGCGTTCATCAACTTTCTAGACTCACTTAAGGACAAAGAGTTATCAAACTGTGATGTGTCGGAATTGGAGTTGCGTATGGGCAAGATCGAGTCGTTGTACGAGCAGTATGATGAGGTACAGTTACGTCTGGAATGCATTGTAGATGATCTCAAATTACAATACTCTGAGCGTTCTGATTTCGAGTCTCGTTATTATCAATCCTTGTCCAGAGCACAAAATATTGTGAGTGATTTTAATAAAGATAATAAATCGATGGAAAGCTGTAAAAGTACACATGCTGGCATGCATAAGCCAGTTAAATTGCCAACGATTCAGTTACCAAAGTTTGGTGGATTATATTCTAATTGGCTAGAATTTCGCGACACCTTTACTAGTCTGATTCATTGTAACGACGACATTGACGAAATCAATAAGTTCCATTACTTGAGAGCATCTCTTGAGGGAACTGCTGCAGTAGTAATTAAATCCATTGAGTTTTCTTCGAGCAATTACTCTGTGGCATGGAAGGTGTTATGTGATCGATTTGACAACAAAAGATTACTGGTGCAAAATCATGTGTCCGCATTGTTTAATATCGAGTCGATCTTAAGGGAATCTTCTGTTGCAATAAAAGGTTTGATCGATCACTTAAATAAAGATTTGCGTGCATTGGAGTTGTTAGGGGAACCTGTTAAATTCTGGGACACACTTTTGATTTATATTGTTACTCGCAAGCTTGATCAAAGGACCTATCGTGAATGGGAAGAGTACAAAGGTAGGATGGACAAAGACAGCACGATCACGTTTGATGCATTTATGCAATTCTTACGTAATCGAGCCGATCTAATCGAGACCTTAGAAATAGTTCGCAATAATAATTCCCAAACGTCAGGTAAATCAGGCCCTAAGATCAAGTCTATGGTAGCAACACAATCTAACGGTTCTAGCACTGAATCAGCTCCTAAAGTATGTCCTAAATGTAATAACAATGATCATATTTTAAACAATTGTCCACAGTTTCTCGCATTAAACAATGACGATCGTCTCAAACTACTGCCCAGTTATAAAGTCTGTTTCAACTGTTTTCATTCAGGTCACTATGCTAATAAATGTAAAAAACCAGGTTGCAAACTATGCAAACGTAGGCATAACACACTAATTCACATAGATTCTAAAGGCACTATTGCGAATACACTTCGTGATAACAACAACTTGTCTGCATCGTTTTCTTCACCGTCTACTACCACTGATACAAATACCGTAGCCTTGTCAGCTAACATTGAATCTCCCCGTGGTCATAAGCAGCAAGATGTGTTGTTGTCGACCGCCCTGGTCAAGCTGCGGGACCACAACGGCTGCGTGCATCTCGCTCGCGCGGTTCTTGATAGTGGCAGCACCTCGTCATTTATAACGGACAGGTTGTGTAAACAACTCAATCTAATAACTAGCCAAGTAAATAAATCTATTCTAGGCATCAACAATGTCACTTCGCATGTAGGCAAAACTTGTCGTGTTAAGGTGACATCATTAGATGATAGTTTTGTTTTCGAACTTAATTGTTTTGTTCTGCCATACATTACAAGTAACGTACCGTGCCGTGAAATAAACATTTCTGATTTCAAAATACCATCAAATATTATTTTAGCTGATCCTACTTTTTATAAGGCCGCTAATATTGATTTATTAATCGGCGCTGACCTCTTTTGGGAGTTGTTAGGATCGCAAAGACTAAAGCTAGGTACCGGAAAACCAATATTATGTGAAACCCGTTTAGGATGGATAGTTTCCGGTCCAATTACTCAAAATTATATTTCACTGCTGTCGAATGATGTAAATTGTAATTTTTCTAAAATGGTTTCCGATGGCAATAGTGACTGGGAAAGGCTTAGAACAGAATTGACAAAGTTCTGGCAATTAGAGGAGGTGAATGCGAAATCTTCCAATTCTTACATGCCAGAAGAAAAGATGTGTGAGGATCATTTCGTTAAAAATACGACACGATTGTTTGATGGTCGTTTTTGTGTTCGCATACCCCTTAAGAAAGATCCTTCAGTTCTGGGCAATTCTTTTAAGAAAGCTGCACATTGTTTACAGTCTTTAGAGCGTAGGTTAAATGTTAAGCCAGACTTTAGTAGAATGTATCACGATTTTTTGTTAGAATACGAGTCGCTTGTTCATATGACAAAAATTAATAAACCTAATTTGTGTACTGGTTATTTTATTCCTCATCACGGAATATTACGTGAGTCGAGTAGCACGACCAAACTTCGTGTTGTCTTCAACGCAAGTTGTCCTACTTCGACGGGAGTGTCTTTTAATGACCTACAGATGGTCGGTCCTACTGTGCAGGACGATCTGTTGTCTATTATTCTTCGTTTCAGGTTCCACAAGTATGTCTTATCTGCGGATGTGGAGAAGATGTATAGACAAATAGTCGTCCACCCGTCAGATAGGTATTTGCAACAGATTGTTTGGCGTGACACTGTTTGTGAGCCGATTAATGTTTATGAATTAAACACCGTCACGTACGGTACGGCTAGTGCACCGTTCCTCGCGACACGATGCCTTAAACAAATAGGACTCGATTGTAGGAACCCTAAAATATCTGATATCATCAGACATGACTTTTACGTTGACGACTTACTGACAGGAGGGAATGACGTAGACGAAGCAAAATTCATTCGCACTGAAGTTACGAAAGCGCTTGCGTCGGCATGTATGCCATTGAGAAAGTGGAAGTCAAATGAACCTCAACTAGTGTCGGATTGTGTTCCTGCGTCAGGCAACTTGCCGGCGTCATTAGACTTAAACATTGGACCTAATGAGCCTGACAGATTGCTTGGTCTTGGATGGTATGTCAGTGCTGATGAGTTAGGGTTTCCTTTATGTTTAACTAAGTCCTCGAATGGGTATACTAAGCGTGATTTGCTATCCGTGATTGCGCGAATTTTCGACCCCTTAGGTTTGTTGGGTCCTATTGTTATCACTATGAAGGTATTGTTACAGAAATTGTGGTTAGACAAATTGTCATGGGATCAACCATTACCTAATGAGATTTGGAAACCATGGGATATTATAATTAAGTCTTTGCCTCTTTTAAATCATTTCCGTATTCCGCGAATTGTAGTCTGCAATTTATATACGGAGCTAGAACTCCATATTTTCACAGATGCGTCTGAGGCCGCATATGGTGCCTGCGTCTACATTCGCAGTGTTAGTGATAAGGGTGAGCATTTGGTTCGTTTATTGATGGCCAAGAGACGAGTGGCTCCCATAAAGCCTACAACAATCCCGCGGCTGGAGTTGTGTGGTGCAGTAGTAGGTTCTCGTCTCTGTGAGAAGGTGATGAGTTCACTGCGAGTGAAGATCAGCCGGGTCTATTGTTGGACTGATTCAACCATCGTGTTGGGATGGCTACAGATGATGCCTACCAAACTTCAGCCGTTTGTACGCAACCGCGTTGCTGAAGTTTTGGATAAGGCGGGTAACTGTACATGGCGGCACGTCCCAACCGATCAAAACCCAGCAGATCTCATATCTCGTGGGGTGGATATCAGTGTTCTGCAGGGATTGGATCTGTGGTGGCATGGACCAAAATTCTTAGAACTAGACCCGTCTGGCTGGCCTTCACAAATAAAGTGTCCAGGACTGGAGTCGTTACCGGAGACTCGACCTAATGTAGTGTTAAATGCTGTCATTAATGATTTAAAAAGTGAGATTTTGATTGATTTTAGTCGTTATTCTAATTACTCGCGGCTGATACGTTCTATTGCTTATCTATTGCGATTTATAAAGTCATGCAGAAAACATTATCCAAAGGTTAATTATTTGTCACACGATGAGTTACAAGATGCACTAAATGTTGTAATTATTCAAAGTCAGTCTCAATCATTTCCCGAGTACGAATTACTTTTAAATAAAAGGAGCTTACCTAAAGGGAGCGCCCTTCTTAAGTTCAATGTTTTTTTGGACGACAAAAATATTATGCGAGTAGGAGGACGTCTCAATAATTCTAATTTTGCTTATAGTAAAAAGCACCCTATATTATTACAGTCCACTCATAAGTTAACAAAATTATTATTTCATTTCGAACATAGAAGATTGATGCATGCTGGCCCACAATTATTGCTAGCTTCCATTAGGGAATCTTACTGGCCGATAGGAGGTCGTAACTTGGCAAAGGTCTGTTATCACAAGTGTGTTTTGTGCCACCGTATGAAGGGTAAGGTCGTAACTCCGTTAATGGGTAACTTACCACAAGAACGCCTTCGTCCAGGTTATCCCTTTGAGAGCACGGGCGTTGATTATGCTGGCCCTATTATGTGTGCAAGTCGTCAAGGTCGTGGATGCAGGCTAGTAAAGGTGTATGTCGCAATTTTCATTTGTTTTACGACCAAGGCCATCCATTTGGAGCTCGTTGGCGATTTAACTAGCAATAGCTACTTACTGGCTTTGTATCGTTTTATTTCTCGGAGAGGTAAACCCCTTGATATATTCTCGGATAACGGTACCTCATTTGTCGGTGCGTACAGCGACCTTTCTAAATTTTTAAAAATTAAATAGTTCGTCCTTGTGTGAAAGTGCAGCGAACGATGGAATAAGGTTCCACTTTATACCCGCATATACCCCGCATTTCGGTGGACTCTGGGAGGCGGGTGTCAAGTCAACAAAATACCACCTTCTAAGAGTGTTGGGAAATTGTAATTTGACGTTCGAGGAGCTGTACACCGCACTAACTAAGATTGAAGCCATTTTGAACTCTCGTCCACTGACGCCGATTTCTTCAGATCCTGCAGATTATACTCCGCTTACGCCAGGACATTTTCTTATTGGGCGGTCTCTTACTTCCTTACCGCAACCTGACTACCAGGATTACTCTATCAACCATCTATCTCGCTTCCAACGAATCGAACAACTCCGCCAACACTTCTGGAGCAGATGGAGTAAGGAGTATGTTGCAGAGTTACAAGTACGGTCCAAATGGCGTTCCTGCAAAGATGCTCTAAAATTAAACTCGTTGGTCGTGATTAAGGAGGATAATCTTCCTCCTCTGAAGTGGAGACTTGGACGAATTGTGGCTGTGCACCCGGGAACAGATGGCATCGCTCGTGTAGCTGACATCAAGACCTCGACTGGAGTCGTTCGGCGGGCATTCAACAGAATCTGCCCATTGCCCGTGTCTTCGGAATCTGGTTGAAACCGTTGCTTTCAACGCCCGGGGGCATGTTGGAGCTTGTGATCAACACAGCCATAGACTATACACTCCACAGCATAGGCTGAATGGAACACATTTTTTTTTTTGACACCTGTCATCTGTCATAACGTTAGAATATGCACTTGCTAATTGTTTCCCGCCAAAAATACGAATAATAAAATTGTTCCCGCTAAATTAACACCGCATTAAAATTAATTGTTCTTGCACTGAGTATTCCTGCAGTTATTATTCCACTAAATTCCTTATAATTCCCGTACAACTAGAGCCAAACATCCCTGTCCTCGACGTAGTCCTTAATCTTGTAGTATGCTTTTTGAGTGAGGACACGTTTAATATGGGTTTTGAATTTTCCCTCGGTAAGATCAGTTACAGATTTCGGCAGTTTGTTATAAAAACGTACGCCATTGCCCAAAAATGACTTACTAGTTTTGCTTAGTCTAAATTTAGGTATCACAATTTTATGTTTATCCCGTGTATTTTTATCATGAAAATCACTCCTAACATTAAACAAATGCAAATTTTTGCGTACATATAAAATATTTTCTAAGATATAGAGTGACGGCAAAGTGAGTATTTTAATATCATTAAACACGTTTCTAAGGGACTCGCGGGAACCCAGGTTGTAAATGGCACGGATTGCTCTCTTTTGTAAAATAAAAACCGAATCGACGTCGGCTGCTGAGCCCCACAACAGAATGCCGTAGGACATAATGCTGTGGAAATAAGCGAAGTATACTAGCCTAGCTGTAGCCACATCAGTCAGCTGCCTAATTTTCCTAACTGCATATGCAGCAGAACTTAACCTCGCCGACAGGGCAGTAATGTGAGCACCCCACTGCAATTTTGAGTCAATGGTTATACCTAGGAATACGGTTTCATTAATTGTATCAAGTTTGTTGCCATCAAGCATTAAATTTAAACCTACTTGGGGTACATTTGGTAGAGAAAATCTAAGGCATTTTGTTTTATTTGCATTAAGTAATAGATTATTAGCTGTAAACCATTTGGAAAGAACAGTTAGGCTCTCATTGACATGTAAAACGTCCCTATCTTTCCTATCTATTTTAAAAATTAGGGAAGTATCATCAGCAAATAAAATTATATCAGATAAATTGGACATCATAAAAGGGAGATCATTTATATAAACTAGAAATAGAAAAGGCCCAAGAATTGAGCCCTGAGGCACGCCCATCTTAACCAGAGACCCCGACGATATAGCACCATTGACACCCACCTTTTGCTGTCTATTTGTTATTGGCCTGTAACTGTCCCACTGCAGGGCACAGGCCACTTCTCATACAAAGAAGGAACGAGCATTAATCACCACGCTTGCTTACTGAGGATTGGCGATTTCAGACTATTAAATCCAGGTTACCTCACGATGTATTCTTTACCGTATGTCAGTGGCGACTTAGATTAACTAAGAAAGTACATATACGACATTGATTAAGTCACATTGGCACATGCCTGGGTTTGAACCCTCAACCCGGTGCTTAACAGGGTCTTTAAACTAACGGCAAGTAGGTACGACATTTTTAAAAATAAGTACTTAAAATAGAACCTGCATCCGTGGAATACAATTGAGATGATACAAACAATCTCTTCATTTTGTGTAACAGTTTCATATAAAAAGTCTTAGCGTGCGTCCTGAGTGACGGTGCACCGCGCAGGCAGACTGAACGGCGCGTTAAATAAACGTTCGAAACGTTTGAATTTTGATATCGACATTATTAAAACCAAAATAAAATAAACGAAACACTAAACAAAACAACAAACTTTCCCGCGTGCACTAAGGACAGGTATCGACGGTAAAGCCACGGTAAATCCGTTCCGCAATCCGCAATACGCCCGTGCGCCGTCACTCAGGACGCATACTTAGGCTAGACTGTAGCAAATAGGAAAAAGGCAAGCGTTCAACCGCTAGGCTATCACTGCTTTACCAATTCCTCTAATACCCGCTCTAGCTCATTCCTTGCACCACATCCATTGTTCTCAGAAACTAGAAATAAATGACGAATTAAGTTCGTACAGAAGCGATCTCGACTTTGACACGTGACGTGACACGTGTCTGTCATAAAGTCACGTGTAAAATTGTCGTAAACGCCGTGATATTTAATACTTGGCAATATAAACCTTGAGTATAATATCAATTTGGGACTTAAATTGATTTATATACGAATGGGAAAGAGAACATGTAAAATTGTTTGTTAGTTACCTACCTTCTCATTTTTTTTACTTTAAATTAATACTGGTAAGAGCTTTTTACTTGTATTTATACAGGATGTCTCAACATCAAGCCGGGAACAAATGATAGGGCAGTATACAGAAGTTCAAGAAAAAAAAAACGTCTTCGAGATTAAGTCAACGAGGAAAAAATTTTACGTGGTAAATCCATCTATGGAATTACGACACCACATTTTTTTAAATGTGTTTTTTTTAAACAAAAAAAAGTATACAACATTACATATTTTTTTCTGAACTTTTATAAACTTTTTTTTTAAAACATTTTTCTCCTGGACTTGGTTTGACGTGAGTTTGAGTTTCGATCTATAATTATGTTGATTCATTGTGAAGTGTGTTGATCCTACTAATATTATTAATGTGAATGCTTGTGAAGATAGATGTTTCTTACACGCGGAAAAACGCGTTTTTATAAACGCTCGAATATACCTATCGCCATGTTTAAATTATTCATTTTACGCCCTGCATCACGCTCCGCTCTAAGCATCGCGTATTCATAAACAAGGCCTAAAGCTGTGTACGCACAAACGAACACGAACACGAATATCGAACACGTTGTTTGCATGTGCGTACCATTACCAAACAGTGTGTTCGGCGAACACGTTTCGTGACATACAGGATGTTAACGAATTCGTGTAATTCCTTCAAACCGTGTGATCTACTGGTGACACTGATTGACCCTGCATAGGTTTTTTTCAGAATCAACAAAAAAAAGTTTTCAAAAAATAACCATGGTAATCTGTATCTGAGTAATTTTAGCGTCCCAAGTTAACTGACTGTGAGGAGCGATATCGCGCTAGTCGTGCCCGTCAGCTGTGTCGCCGTGCCTTTTGTTCATTTATGCATGGCATCGAATTTTTCTATCAAATAAAAATTTTATATGGGAAAAAAAGCTTTTTTTTCTTTTTTAATCAATCTAAATCCCGTGCGGGGCTAATCTATACCATTAATAGATCATGTGGTTTGAAGGAATTACACGAATTCGTTTACACCCTGTAGTAATCCATGTTCGATGTTCGTTCGTGCATGTGTACGCATGAACGAACGGCTTTAGAGATTCATCAATATTTAATACCAATAGACTTGATAATAATACTTCTAACACTATTCCTACAATTTCAAAGTCTGACGGGTATTGGCAAACTTCTCGTCAGTTAGTATTATCACAGTTTAGAACTAGGATTTGATATTAGTGGAGTTAGTACAACTTTAAGTGACGCTTTAGTCTATTGGCGTAGTCTGAGCCAGTCTTATCCGTCTTATTAGACGATTTACTTATAATGTTTTCTGTCTGAAATAAATGAATAAATACATAAAAAACCGTCAATAATTAAGTAGGTACAATTAACAAATACGAGTATTAGTGCAGTAATTTAAATATTATGAACAAAATATTTAATTAAAATATGAAATAAATAAATAAACTGACTGCTGAGCGTGAGGTCCTGGGTTTGATCCCCAGGTCGGGCAAAGTGTCATTGGATTTTTCCGTGTGGAATTTCTCAGTAGCAGCCCGGAGTCTGGATTTGTGCCCCGTCTATGGCAATAGGCTCGCCCCCTATTACATGGGACTTAATCATAACTATAAATAAACAAATAAAATAAAGTAAATAAATAAAACGGCGAAATGAGGGTAAACTATACAACTCTGCCCAACCTTTCGGGTATTACAGGCTTGGTGTTATGTGTGTTTTTAATAAAAGGTTTTGTAAATAAAGTAGAAAACATTACCACTAGACGCCTCAGAATATTCTTTTAAAGTCTTTCATTACTTACTCGCACACTACACTTTGTGTTAACTTTATATTTATTTATATATCTATGTACACTATGTTCGGCAATTAAGATAGTACTCACTAGATTTTCGGTTTTCATTTGTGGCGCTTCATTACTTCGCTCGAAAGAAGGTTGTTGTTGCGATTTCAGACCATTAAGTCCAGGTTTCCTCAAGATGTTTTAGATTAACTAAAAAAGTATAAATGACGCGGTAAAAGTCACATTGGTACTTACTTGCCTGGGTGTGAATCTGCAACGAAAGTAAACGAGAGTGTTAGGAATAGAAAATAATTTATATTATTATAATCGCCAAGCTTGGCAAACATATTGGTCATGGTCATAAAAGTTTATTACCACTGGTACAGAAGAGAACAGTAACTCGATCTTTTCGAAACCCACAGTTGGAGAGAAGGCGAAAGATCAGTATCTTTGCTAATACCACCCATACCTACTCTGTACTCAAACCCTTAATCTATGTCTACACCAGTGCGCTTTTATATTCATCTTGCGTCTTCGTCTGAAGCATGCGTGAAGCGCCATAGCGCATGCAATACCACATGCTTTAATACTAATTCGACAAAAGCGCATGTCTCTAGCGCACGCTAATCTGTCTATTGTATGTCGACTGACGACTGACCGAGGCGCCTCGGTATAGACGATAAGCTGCATGCGTCTTATGGCAATCAATATTGCATGCGCTTGACGCAAGAGGAATTGAAAGTTGAAAGCGCAAGATGAACATAAAAGCGCACTGGTATAGACATATCATTAGTCACCATATACAACATGCAAGGACGGTAAGGGGCTGCCCTATTTTTTTACTGAGAACAACGCTACGGTACTTACAAAACCCCTGCCAAAATTTTAATTTCGCTAAAACAAATTCGTTAATGGGTGTCCTATACGAAGCCGTATGCTCATAATAAGCATACCAAAATGACTATTTAGTCACACACCACCCCACCCCTTTCCTTTTCCGAGTAATGATATATCTCTGTTTTTATCGCGCATGTGTAACTGTGAATCATGCCTAAAAAGTCCTTTTAATTACGCTATGAACATTTGCGAGGGATCCTGCGTGAATTATATGAATTTGAATGTATTTTATATGAAATTATTTTAGCTTTATTTTGGTAAAATTCGCTGAAAACCTTTGTTTTGGTTGATAGAAATTATTTTGGTGAAATGTGATTTTATTAGGGTATGGTCAGATCTGGCGCTAGCCTGTCTGTAAAAGTATTAAAACACTGGTGTGGGCTCAATGTGTCACGTGAATAGACAAGAAGCTCTTGAAACTAATAACATTCTGCGATCACCAATCCCCCACATGTTCAGCTGGCAGAGCAAGTTTATCGTAGCACACACACACACTGAGTGTGCTTCAGATCTGCATGATGTAATTCCCCCCTGCCTTTTTTCTATCGGACGGCTAGAAGCACGTAAAAGCGCCATTGGTTCATGGTTGATATACCAAAACCCCGAACGAAGCGCTTTGATTCCACTTTTATTGTGAAAACCGCCAAACAGTGGAATGCGCTGCCTGAACGGGTGTTTCCCGACAGCTACAATCTGGGAGTCTTCAAGTCACGAGTGAATCGGTTTCTTCTGGGCAAGCGTGCTCCATCGTAGACCGCACCATCGCTTAACATCAGGCGAGATGGGGGCCAAAAGAAGACCGATGGTAAAAAAAAACCACACACACACACCGCGCTAGCACTCACACACACACAAAGACCCAATAGTCATGAAGACATTTCCAAAATTGTTATTTAGAATTAATTAATTAAAAATCAAATCAAGTATAAACTGATACCCAATAACAGTGGCAAACTATTTCTCCTTATTTTATTTTTTCTATTGTACTGCTTTAGCTGCTATACTGTCGATTATCTGTGTGTTATTGCTTCTATTATCCATACAGTGACATTATGGATATCGAGCTAACCGTCGATATTGAGGTGGGTTTCTACTACTGAACGGTCTCCAGCCAAATTTCTCCTTAAAGGTACAAGTTCGTAGCCGACTGCATACAGCAGCAGCAGACAACGTATCGTTACGACACGTTACACGTCGCAGCGTCATGTCGCTGCAGTCATGATTTCGAACCCAACAGCAGATGGCTGCAGCAGACGACACGTCGTATTCCAGTTAGTTCTGAATGTTCCCTGAGACAAGATGTGTGACCTGTTTGAGATTAGCGATCGCGATTTACTTTTGTTTTTGTTAGATGCATCGTACAGTGCAGGATATTGGGCCACCTGGTTTATCAGTTTTTCTTCCTCGGTATTGGAAAAACTCATTTTTTGAGAATGTTTCTACGTGTCGTCGCTCCAGCGTCGGTGGCACTACTGATCTGCGGTCGGACGACACGTCGTCTGCGGTCGTACGACGTGTCACTAGCTGCGGAAGGTATTTCATAGAAATACATAGAAACCAGTAGTGTTGTAGCGACACCTCGTACCTTCCTCGTACCTCGTACCTTAACACATGTTGCTCAGCAACTTAGCTGGAGAATAGCTTTCATCCAACATTTTGCAATTTAACACGTTTTTATATACCATCTATAACTGCACTATGTAAGGCAACTACCTGTATTTGTAAATAAAGTTACAATCATTATAAAGCTAGCATCATTTCCATCATCATTACCACCGCTTATCTACCCACTGCTATATGTCTCTATTCTAGTACACCACTCCTTACGTTCCGCAGCTAAGCTTGTAAGTAATAACAGCGCTCTGAGAGCTAACTGTAAAAAGACTGATCTGAGCTTAGCTAACTAGGTGCAGCTTACGGAGAGCGGATAGCGCTGCAGGGCCGATCACCGAGCGTAATTTGAGTGCACTTTTTAGTCGTAACATCGTTCGAAGTCTACGATCTGCTTATCGGGAAATTCTGTGTGATGCCGGCGAACGAAATGTTGCCTGTATTTTCGTACTTATGTGGTAACAACATACCTACAGAAATACTTGCAATTTACAGTTCAATTGCCTTGAATAATCTCTATTTTCTCTCATAATCTAAACTATTAATCTTATAATATTTACACAAACAATATTTACATAATTACAAATAAAAGTATGTACAAATAAAAAAAAATATCCTAATAAAACTGTAAACTAAAATAGGGAATCAAAATATTCCTCCGCATCGCTGTCGACTGGTAACGTGTTCAGAAGGCTGGCAGCATTGTCACGTTGTATGGCAATGCTAATCCTTTGACCAAAATAGAGGCCAGCCTTCGGCTCACGACAAGTATCGACTAGCCGCTTTGCGACATCTCTGAATAGGAGTTGGGCACTTGGACCCCACGGCCCGAGTGTTTCGACCCCAAACGGCTCGAAAATATAATTACTAATAAAGTTATTATATTTTCGCACTCCTACACGATTCTATTAGCTCTATGACACAAGTCATATAAATTATAATTGATAGTAACATCTTCCTAATTTAAACATATTATATTTTATGCTACTTTCCACAATCTTGTAATTAACTGGATCAGAATCTGGCATTGTCATTTAAGGCTGTCTTCAATTTATCGGCTGATAAAAAAACCTAGTGAACAAACACTCACTCTCAAACTGTGTCACACATCTGTCCATAGCCTAATTAATACATCTGTGAAATAAATGTACACATACATCAATACATACTATACACATAACGTTCGTTATAAATTGTCTCGTTTATATAAGAAGATGGATATTATATTTACCTTCCCGTCTTTGTTCTAAATCATGAGGAATCTTTTCCTTAATTTTCTCAAACATTCCGACTCTATTTTCCTTGGGAACGAACAGAAAACCTCGTTAGTGGCAATAATAGTGTTCAAAGAAAAGTGCCAGAATGCCATTCTTGACCGAAAGTGCCGTGAATATTTGAGGATTTTGTGATGAAATATATGGGATAGAAATTGGAGCGGTACCGACGTTGACTTCGATTTATACAAGAGGGCTAGAAATAATATAGGATTCCTTATAAAATAAGTTATGCGGTTGATATAGTTACCATGTTATAGAGCACTGAAGCCAACAACTACGGAATTCTAAAGAAAGAAATCATCTTTGCTTTTCTTGTTCTATTTGTTGTTTTAACTTTTTCTTTAGCAACACGGGTACCTTCTAAGGCTGGTATTCCACCTATCAAATATATTTGTCCAATGTTCGTTTGATCAAAGAAACTGGATGATTTTAATTAAGAATTTCAAAGAAAAGACATTTGATCAAATATTGGATATCGATATTGGACAAAGATATTTGATAAGTGAAATACCAGTCTTAATCAAGTTTATCTGTTCGTGTTTTACCAAAGAGCGACTAAAGTCTGACAAGTCGTCAGTCATGACGACAGTAAAGTTGTTGTCTTCTTAAAACTATAATTGGGAGTAAATAAATCGAGCCACTACTATTTTTCACGTCGGTATAATTGTTATTATTTTTGGTATTATGGAACAGATCAATTCTAAACATATATCGCCTATAAGGTTATTTGACAACCTTTACAATGAGGGTAGTTTTTTTGTATTTTGAATTATGTAATTCATGAAATCAAAACTAAAAACCAGGACACATGAAACAAGGAGTGGCTAGATTTCTTTGCTCCCAAGTGTAGATTATGTCTATCCACATTACCTTTTTATGTAATGGGTTGGCAAATAGGCTGGCGGCTCCTGATCGATAGTAGTTACAGCCACCATAGCCATACGTCTACAACACCAAGACAATTCAGCTGTCCCATTTCAAAACCTAGTAAGGGCTTAAAACGAAATTTTACAGGAAAGAGCATAAACGTTAAATCGGTCAGCCTTTGAAAAGTATTTATGTTAGGTAAAACCATGTGGTTAAAGTGACTTACTAGGTTTTAAAATTATCACAGGTAGTGAACAGCACTTACTAGGTATCGATGCTTAAACATATCTGCTTATTATGTGAGTTTTCAACGCTGGTGTTTTTGTGTTTGGTAGAGAGTTTCTAGGTTAACAAGCTTATGCAATAAAACGATTTTTATAAAAAGTTTCCCTTACTAGGTTTTGAAATGGAACAGCTGAATTGTTAATGCGTCGCTAAGCTTAGAGACAAAGTTGAAAAATCTCCGAAATTGAAATACAGTAATGCTGCTAGGCGGCAGAAATTGGTATGTATAGTTCATCTCCGGACGAGCTCTTTCACAAGAAACTCGACTGTAACTAAAAGATATTGTCATCGTCCCCAATGACATTCAAAGTGAATATACAGTGTGTCCGGTCATGGACTAGTGATATTCTAGGTACTTATATAACAATTGTTCTAGTACACAAATACACTATACACTAGGGTCCAATCCACTTCCATTTTTTTGTTGAGATATTCTGTACGTGTGTACAAAACAAGTCATATCTCTCAAAGTTTTGGTCCTACTAAGATAAAAGTAGGCTATTAACCTACTAAGATATAAGTCGGAGGGCAACAATATTGTCTATCGTTTACATTACGATACAATGGGAGTAGTTGTTAATTGGGGTTTCTAGATCAGATCTGCGATCTGATCTAGAAGCCCCCAATTAACACTGTTCATCTATTCAAACAATATAGTATTACCACTTTTACAGACAAGTTCTTGAATATTTCCCGAATTTAATGCATCATACATGTTTTGATAGGTGAAGTAGACAATCAGTCAATCTATCAATATTTTGTCAATTCACCCAGATCGTGATCCAGATCGACCAAATATACAAGAGTAACTTTCAACCTCAGTTTCACTTTTCATCTGATTGAAATTGAAATTTCTTTCAAACTGATTTAAATAAAAGGAATTTCATCCTCCGGTAGAATCTGGTAACATAAAATGTCTTCTGAATCAGGTAACACCAATTCACGCATTACGTTCCTCATTGATGATGTGTCGGTGTCCCGACACTTTGCTGAACCCGCTTCAAATTTTTCAGGACCGATCTGCATTTCGTTAACTCGGGAGAATGTTAGCTCTCTATTACCACTTTTACAGACAAGTTCTTGAATATTTCCCGAATTTAATGCATCATACATCTTTTGATAGAATAAATCTTCTTGCGTTGTATCTCTCACCTGAGGTTTTGATGAATCTGCGCTCGAACTTTTACGAGTGGGCTGCTTATCACGGACAAATATAGCCTCACCATTAGCGTTCCGAATAATAATTTTACAAATGCCTTCAGAAGCATATTTCACTGAATCTTGCATCGTAGCTAATATAATTTATTTATTAAATTGTTAAATTCAGTTTATGATTCAACCTTTCGACTACAACTGTAGGAATCGAATGACGCATCAAATGACTGTCAGTAATTTATAGTTACTTAGACTCCTTTTCTTTTAGTAGCTTATTCAGCAGACAATCAATCTCATCAATCTATCCTGATTCATTTTAGAATAATTTTATACTTTTGTTTCTTTTAAAAATAGACGTTTTGATTTGTCAACATAATCTGTTCCTTTTACAGCATTTAAGTAAAAGCAATCAGGAAAAAATATAGCATGTTGCATCCAAGGATCATCGTAATACTCCCAATCTTCGATGCTGCCTCCACACGAAAAGCACATAACTTTATCGTTTAAACCACTTCCACAGTAAAAAAAACCTGCATCAGCCATTTCCATCACCAATCTTCGTTTTGAATCTACTGTAGCCCAATAATGTCGAAATGAACACAATCGAATTTTATGTTCATTATATATTTCATATCGCGGGCAGAAATAATTTTGAATCATTTTTAAGAAGGTCTCGATACGGGTATGTATAAAAGAATAATGAAGTCTTGTATCTGGTGTTCTCAATTTATAAAGATGTGGTGCTCCGAATCATAATGGAGCAGAAATTACCTAAATGATAGCACATTTCGTTGTGGTATTCTACGTCTAATGCATTTATTATGAAATAAAACACGTTTACGCATAGAAAAAAAACATTTATTCTGATTTAATATGTAGGCATATGTGTTATGATATAAAGAGCTAACAAATTACTTAACTTATATTTTTCAGGGCAGCCCTTATTTTCTAAATTATAAACAATTAAAAATACGTTTATCATCAATCCACTTTTTTAAACATGTTACATTTTTTAAAGCACATACATTTGAATGATACACACAGCTAAATATATTACTAAACATTCCGTAATCACCAAATATTTTTTGTAAACTAGGACAGTTCTTGTCTTCTAAATTAAATACATTATCATGTTTTACAATGTTTCTTAGCCACAACACTTTTTCACATCCTTTAACATAAATGTTTTTATCTCTCAGATAAGGTTCAATATATTGCAGCAATTTTACGTATGGTATAAAACCTTCTTTCCAGAAAATTTTTCTATTTCTCTCTATCCAATTTACTTGCAATTTTTCTTTTTTTGTAAGATTGTAAAAAGGAAATGGTGGTTTGATTAATAACACCATAATTTGATTTCCGCATGCTATTGCTATTTCTTTCACGATAAACTCGTTACTTTCGGTCTTAAACCCTTGCACATCGACTATGGCGTTCATAACAATTTCCTTACAATACTGCTTAAGGGTTTATATTCGATCAGACGATCGTTGATTATTAAACAATAGGCAGATGTATTTTCTGGTATATCTTCAGAACTTTCTATTTCTAGTCTCACATCTACAGCCCCAGTTTTCAAGGCTTCGTTCTGCCTTGAGCAATCAATTACAAATAAAGGAGCCTTTTCCTTAAATTCACGCAAATCAAGCATCGGTTCCGACCGGGTGTTATAATAAGACTGACGAAATTGGGTAAACATTTCATATAATATACAATATTTGTCTTCAGAAAATTTTGCATTAACCGATTCGTATGGATAATATTGAGAATTTAAAAAAAGAGTAACATTAGTTATTTTACCATGGTCAAATATTGAACAGTCTCTAGTTTTCATATTTTTTCTATTTGTCTGCAAACCAAAGATCACATACCTTGGTTTTTCGAGTTGTGATGCAGTCTTCACAACCCAGGAATGTTTTGTAGTTCTAGGCAATAAAGGGTATTCGTATAAGTCCCAATTTCTAAAAGCTATTTGAATAGGACGATCCTTTTCTAAATATTTAAGTAAAGATAATCTTTCCCGATCTGAAACTTTTATATGAGGCACACGCCATTGCAGTCTCTCTATCTTTACTTCAATGGAGTCATTATTATTATCAAGTGTAACACTGTTGACATTCGAACTGCTTCTATTGAGTATAAGTTCATGTTTACAGTTAATCATAATTTTATTATAATCTTCCGCAAATCCTAAAACTTTATTTAGTGGTATAAGGGCACTAAAAATACCATCATTATCTTTAACCCCGTTCAAATTCCAACCCCAAATAGCAGCAGCCTTACTTTCCCCCTCGCTCATAGACAGATATGATTTTAGAGTGGTAGTAATACCTGCATTTTTTATCCGGTCTATCTCAACACCGTTAATTTCATATCGAATGTCTTGAAATAAGAATGTTATATGATTATTAGTAAAATTAACAATCTTTCGTGTTAGTTTTCCTGCTGCATCTTTCGAAGCTACAGTGGCTCGACCTTCTATGTAAATGTAGCTGGCTGAAGGTAATACGTACAAATCTTGTTGATGTATGGGTATACGTATTTCATCATTTTCATTAAAACTGTTGGTATATGGATTATAAGTATGAATTTCATAACTCACTATAGAGTTATCGATTTGTGGTAAACCATTCACCTGAAGAATACTCATAATTTAAATCCCAAAGCTCGAAGAAATAATTTGTTATCTTTAGTTAATTTTTTTATGGTTCGTATATGTCTTCGTCTTCTGACGGAACGAGAACTAGTAAAGCTATTAACTTTGGCAGATGATTTTATATTATAAACTATCATTTTTTTCTCACTCTATATTGACATTCGTCTCTTGTAACAGATAATGTTAAAGTGTTGTCTTATGAGTATGGTACATAACATTAAACCTTTTTTTAAAGTGATGATTTGATAAAACCATGCTTTTTCCAAAACTTTTTAAGAAATTTAATGCATAAATGTCCGCAATTGAATAAGTTATTATTTTGCAAATTATTGTAATTATAATTGATACTGTCAGAACCTACATAGCGAACAAATTCTATTGGAGGTTTCAAGTTGCCGTAACTGTCAAAGTATTCAATATATTCATTTAAAATTATATAGGCTACCCAATGTGTACCAGAATGTTTAGAACTATCTAAATTTATGATTCCACACTCTTTTAAAAACGGAGACTTCGGTAAAGTATCCCTCATATACACTCCGCGAAAATATGGAACGTCTTTAGTAAAATATATGATATCTATATTGGTAAGAGCACGGTTAGGTAGCCTATGATTTAGTTTTTTTTCTTTGAATTTGTATATATTCCAAGTCCATCCTTGTAATGGTTTAGCCGCAGTCCATTTCCAATACATACACCTTCTGCATTCTTATTATGACTTTTCATTTCTTCTAAACACTTTCTTGCAACTTTATATTCATTTATGGTTTTGACAATACCGGCAATTCCACTTGCAATACTGCCAGCAGCAGACAAACCAGCAAATATTGGTATTAAAGGTAGAACACCGCCAGACTTAGGAATTGGAATGATACGTGGAACCTTGGCAGATGAATCACGATTCAATTCTCTAGCAGCAGCGTAGGCAAATTCTATTAGCTTTTTCCTACACTTCGGTTTAATTTTTTTAATGCACTTTTTGGTATGGGTTACTAAACTTTTAAAGTTTTTTTTGAGTCCAGCTCCAGAACTTACTTTTGTTAACATTATATTGTTAACTAAATTGGCAGCAATTTTTTCTCCTGTTCTTGCATCGGAAGATAAAGCACGCATTTTTGCCATTTTCAATAAAATTATATCTGCCTTGTGACGATCTTTCAAACTTTTGGAATTATTATAAGCAATATCGTGATGTTTACAATATTCGTCTAATTTGTTTACACCCCTATCACCTCGAGCCAATCTTTCACGTAATCTAGTTCCTGGACCGCAATAATTATATCCAGGTAAATGGAGCTCAAATGGTAAATTATTAATTAAATTATTAACAAGTCCTTCTCCTTTCATGTATACAAACAGAATGGAACCGTTATCATAGAGCATGATGTTATATTGACAAACCACTCATAAAACATTTGTATCGCTAATCCAACTATTTTCACAGGATGATAACCCCAACCATTTCACTAAAACTTTTCTGCCTTTTCGTTTCAAAATTTTTTCAACAAGGTAAATGTCAGGATGTTTAGTTTTTTGTAATTCTTGATCATAAAATGCTCCTAAAATAGGTTGCTCTTTAGCATCTTGTAATAAGTATGTAATAGGATTTGTGTTTTGAACTTTACTGATCATAAATATCTCTGTAGACCAATTAGGAGTGTAACCTTTTTCAAAACAACCTTTATGTTTACTTATTCGTACAAAATCACCTGTCTTAAACTTACGACGTATTGTTTTCGTTAGATTTTGATTGCAATATCTCTGTAGCAGTTTAATTTTATTGCTGTGATTCACTTGAACGGGGGGTAAACCAATTGTTCTGTGTATGGTATGATTATATCTATTAATGATATTTGCAAGTGTCCCGTCCGTCCATTTATAATTCCCTTTAAAACTAAATTCCTTGAAAAGCTTACTTTTTATCGTCCTTATTAACCGTTCAACAATTGAAGCCTTTTTCGTTGAATAAGTGCTGTAGTGGTTGATAGAATTATTTAATAATATTTTTTTAAAACTTTTATTGTAAAATTCTGTTCCTAGATCTGTTTGCAAGTTTCTAGGGATACGTTTTTCTCTAGTCAATAAAGTATTGAAAGCCTCAGATACAGTTTGTTTATTTTTTTGTTTCAGTGGAATAGCCCAAGCAAACTTTGAGAATCCATCAATGACGATTAAAATATATTTGCAGTTGTTGTTAAATTTGGAGAAACTTTGCATATCCATTAAATCAGCTTGCCAAAGATCATCGATATCTTTTAATATTACATGTCTTCGAGGAAAATTTATTCTTGAACTTCTATGAATTTCGTTTATAATTTCTCTTTTCACTTCACTCATTATTTCAACTGTCACTTCTGAATTACAAAATTAGACTAAGTAACAGTTTATATGATAAGCCCTTTTATTCTTGTATTACACCCGCTTCTTTTAGCTCTTCAATAATTGATAAAATTTCGTTGTCAAGATTAGTATTACCTGCAGTTTTAGAAGCAATCAAAAGTTTAAGCCTGTCCACTAATTCATTAGGATCATCCCAATAAACAAGTTCAGTATTTTTTTTATATTTTTTAAGATACGGTAGACCAGCACCTCTTTTTTGGTTAGATTTAACGTCTGTAGGTTCTTGTAAGCAATTATGAGAGTCGGAAAATAACGGTTTGATCACTTGAGAATATTTTAGACCTTTATCACCTTTAATTTGTCCTGCAGCTTTAAAGTCTCTTTTATGAGCATTAGTTGTGGTGAGTATTTCTTTGTAAACCAATTTATCTTTCAAATTGACCAAACTTAAATCAGGCTTTTTGCGAAGCAATAGTTCTTTTAGACCAGGTGTTATTTTATACTGTTTATTAGCTATGCAAATGTTATACACTTTACCAGAGTTCTCATGAGTGGTAGAGAAATTAACTATTGTATTTCCGATCATATGTTTGTTATTGTCACTACGTACGCCAAATGGTATATTCATATCTTCATATATTTCAATAATATCTTCTTTTCTCAACGATGCATTAGTATCTTTTGCTAATTCGTTATCTCCTTCATCTTCTGAATAAAAATTTTCTAAAGAGCTTGACTCGTTAGATGATTCATGTTTGTACATATCATAAGATTTATCACGCAAAAATATTTTTGAACCTATATCAGTGTGTTTAATTTGGTCATCACTAGTATCACCATTTTTTATTGTAGAAATTTGTTTGTTAGCTACGATTGCATTAAGAGGGTCTGCGAGGGGCTTAAAAAAATATTTCAAATGAGTGTCGGTGTTAAACTCATAATCTTTCATTTGTTTCACTTTTTCCTTTATAGCGTCCGCAGACTTTATTAATTGATCTGTAATGTTGTGGTCCATTATACGACTTATACTGAGAAGTATTTAAGCTCAAATGATTATAATTTTTTTGCAGTCTTAGTTTATATAACCATTAGTCACAATAAATAAAGTTGTCAAATGATTGTCTATATCTGCCTTTGTTTAATTCACAATCTTTATTAATAGTCAAAAAATCATAAGGATGTATCCAGATTTTAGAACACAGATCTTTGAATTTCGACCACTCTATATCAGAACTAACATGTTCATTGTATATATGTTTCATATTAACTTCATCTTGCTTAAAAATTATCAAAAAGTTAACATTGTCGCGTAATAACTGCTTTGGTATTTTTGAATACGTTTGAGATAAATAAAAACAATCTATACTTCTGTGTCTGCCCATTGTAAAATAATTTCGTATGTTAATTTGCTTTTCACAAACCACATCATCAAAAATGATAATAGAATTTGGTAATGCATCATTAGGATGAATAACTTCATCGTCAGAGTTAAATACAAAAAGATTTACATTGGGCACTCTTGCTAAGATCTGTTTTAGAAAACAATATTTTGGTTGAAAGCTAGTCTTCGAATACAAGTAAACATTTTTAAACTTTAAACCGTTTTTGTGAACCAACAAACTAATCATGACGTTAGTTTTTCCACAATTTGAAGGACCACATATTATACATCTTATATTATTTGGCAGAAGAACACTATGCTTTGCGTGTAGCTTATTTTCCTTCACCTCAATATTTTTAACTTCTAACGAAACGGGTTGCTTGACCCACTTCATGTTTGTATCTGTCACAAAAAATAATATATTCTAGTATTTATAATGCTTATCAGAAACGCTAAGTAATTATAATTCCAATTAATCAGATCATTTTTTTAGAATATATTTCGTTACTGATATGTTCATGACTAAATAAACGTATCGTATATAGTTCGACAAAAAGTGTTTAGGTAATGTTGACAAAGGATATTAATAAAACAGCGAATGAGAAAGTAAATATCAATATAATTAATTATTCAATGTTATTAATTAAATAAAGTAAGTTTAAATTGACAAGTAGATTATAACGCACTTACAAAAAAGTAATAGGTACAAAATTACTGTAATGTTGTATTTATTTAAAATATTGTAGCACAATGCCCCCATGGTAATGTATCTACTTGATTTGGTAGTATCTGTCTCTTGTCGTCACTTTTATTGAAAACTACTTTATCTACCTCCTGGGAAAACAATACGTGTTTTATTGATTTGATAGTATTCATTTTGCATTTATATTTTTTGTTACTCATTAATGCTTTATTATAATTATTTAAACGTAATCGCTTTGTTACATACTTAGTTACACCTTTAGCTTTCTTAATTTCTCCGTTTAAACTGTTTATACAGTAAAGCTTAGCTCTAAGCCCAGTGAATTCAGTAATAATATCACCCCCAAGCTCATCTTTAAATAGGCCTGGAATTTGTGCGTTGACTCTGGGCATATGATAGCTATTGTTAACATCAAAATTACTAGTATCAAATTTCAGTATTTCTTCTTTCATATCTTGATATATATCTGAAGTCTTAATAAAATAAAGCAAACTGTCTGTGTCTGTATAGCAAAGCCTTACTTTATTTTTATATTTATTTTTAATATAGTCATAGTGAAATTTGTATAAATGCTGTTTTGCATATTCCAGAACCGTAAAGCCAATATATATCGGCCTGTCAAGAATTATTTTGTCTGGACTTAAATGAACAGCAACAAAGTTTTCTGAAAAAATTGTAACATTTTTTAAATTAGGTTTCGCAATTAATTTCGCGGCACCGAGGCTTTTGTTTGTTTTGTTGTCTGTATCATTCCATGTCGTCACTAATTTAATGTTAACTTGTTTTCGTCTATTTTCAATAGTTTTTCCAAATACAGCATTGTTCATTAGCTTAAATAAGTTTTTTTCAAAAGGCGAAGATGAAGCTTGACGTAATTGAGTATTTAAGTCAATATATTTCTGTAAAAACTTTTCTTGCCTAAATATTAGTATACGGTGAATCTTTTTTAGAACAAGCCCGTTTTTTATACATTCTTTTAAATGAACGTAATGTATGACATATTTACATTTATCATATAAGTTTGCAATCAATTTTGGGTTTTTGCCCCCTGGAGGAGTAAATTTTTCTGCTGCAAAAGGTAAATCACGATGAGCTTTATGTAAGTAGTCTGGATAAACCAAATCAACTTCTAAGATGTACCCATAATCTGAATCATCTGGTATGCTTGTTATATTAATTGTACATATTTCTTCAGGTGACAAAAATCGGAAACCAGATATTGGTAATTTTTTTGTCATCGCGTAACCGTACAGATTATTGCAGTCAAGATATATCAAGTAAGTCGATGCTTCAGAGACATCAAAATTAGGTAAATATTTATTATTAGCTTTTGCATTACGAAGAGAGCACTGTGCTAAGCCTCCACGTATACCTTTTTCTAAAAGCTCATACATCTCTAAATCATTAATTAGTTCTAACTGAACCTTTGTAAACAACAACATCGCATCCCAGCTCAAGCTGGGTGCGGAGATATAATAAGCTGGATCAAGGTTATAATGCCGTAAACAAGTATCCCTAAATTTTTCGAATACATCACAAAGTAACAACACATCTGTTTTTAAATACAAATCTGTATATTCACCAAGAGATTTAATTCTAAAACTTTGCCATATTTTTTGTGCATGTCTGTATTCATCATCGGTTATATGTTCACATTTTAAACTATTGTAAAAACATTCTTTGGGAGGAAGATCTTTTTGATCGTATTTTGAAAAAGAATCCATATAATCGTAAGGATAAACGCCTTTTTGATGCAATAATTTTACCAAGTTTGTTTCATGGAATTCATTTGATAAATTAATAAAGTCATTATCACTTAAATTTTTAGATAAGACATCCAAACTAGTGTTAAGGAATTGGAATGAATCAATAAATTTTATTTGAACAGGGTGTGAAATATTACTGTTTTTAATAATTTTAGTAACCGACATGTACTTTTCTTTAGTTTTCGGTATTATTTTAAAATCGCCTTCATATTTTGCTAACTCTTTGATAAATAAATGGCAATCATAACCTGCCAAGTTATGGAAAAATACCGGCACGAATGAGCACACCCGGTACATTAAGTTGCAATGGGAGTGTGCAGCACCTCGATATTGTGATGTCACATGATCATGATCTCTCACCTTGTCATCAAATAATAACTGTTTACATATATGACATACAGTGGCATTATTAAAGTTATTTTCTTGATATACCGTTAAGGGCAACATAGGTTGTTTATTTGATAATATACGACAAATTTCTTCTACGTCCTTTAGCAAATTTCGAACAAAGATTTCAACACAGTCTGGTCCTCTATATGTTACATATTTATTTAAATGACGATCATGTGAGCAACAAATATAATAACCAAAACTAGAGGGTTCGTGAACTTTGTACATACGAGTACTCTGTGTTATACATTCGTTATGGTCTAGTAGAATACTTTCAAAGTCTGCATATATAACAAAGTTAATTTTTTGTTGCCTTTCATAATTTTTAAATTGTAGAATAGTATTTTTCTCTGGTAGTATAGTCAATATTTTGTTACACATATGTGAGTTGTACTTTACTTCACTTGTGAAACATTGCAAACATAAATCACATAAATACATTTTACCTTTATGATGAGTGACTTGCCGTTTAACCAGTCGTAAAAGACTTTTGATTAAGCAATAGTGACCTTTGCCATTTTTCTCAAAATACAACAAGTTCACATGATTGCGCTTTCTTGAATAAGTCACATATAAAGGACCAGTTACAATGTTTTTATCTAATCCATAAATATTAACACTTATGTCAGAATTTTTCTTTTCAAAGTTTCTAATATCAGTGTATGATGGTGGAAACGTCATATCATCTATATTGAGCACTGTGGAGTAATGCGGATATGAATTCGTTCTGCAAACATTACTTTTTTGCGGAAATAATGCTGCCACAATACTCCACAGGAAACAGTGATTATCATTGTTCTGTATATTAATACAACTTTTTGAATGTTTCACTACACTCGGTAACTCTATATACGAGCCACCCCTCAAAGGATTGTATTTGTTAATATTAATCTCTAGATGACTCATGAAGAGACAAGTCCAACCAGATTCACAGTGTTTAAATTCAGATAGTTTTCTTTGAAATGTATGTATAACATTTAAATATAATTCATTAATATCGGTACTGTGATGTATTGATACATACTTTGTGTTAAATGATTTGAGCTCTTGCTTTCCTGACTTTGGTAGAACAAAGTAAGCAAAAAGTTCGAAGTTCACTTTAACGCAAATATGTTTTACAATACAAACACTAATTAATTTTATGACATGTTCTTGATTATCCATTAGGAATGCCTCTGGTGTGAGGTACTCTTCTGATGGATTAAGTCTGTATGTAATTATTCTCTTTTTAAACGCCGTAGCAATTATATCAACATTCTCAAATTCAGATTTTAATAGGCAATTCGATTTATGAAAATTCGTTCTCAAGTGATATTGAAATTCGTTTTTAGGTATTTCAATTTGACAGTATATACAATTCAATAAATTATTAGATCTTGCGATGGAAGGGCGTGTAACTGTAAACAAAGATACAACATAAACATTAATTATATGTATTTATTGTAAATAAAACTTATATTTCAGAATACAAAATTATAATCATGTGAGTAAATATGCGATACAATGATATCGATAAAATTATATAAGTCAATAAAAAACCTAGGTAATGAATACATTAACATTAGATCAAATACCTAGGTAACTAGGTACAAGTACTATAGGTAATTAGTAAGTAAGATACACAAAATAAACGAATACCATTAATGCACTATTCTAAATGCAGGCGTCTTTCCTGGTTAAGAAAGTTTCTCTTTTGTAGCATTCTGAATAATTAGAACGTCAGTGGTAACCAAACCTTTCTCGATGGGACAGTAAAAATCGTAACTTGCTAAATGCCATAAAATTGCTCACAATTCAGAGAGTTAACCAGTACGGATTTACGAAAGCCTTAATTCAGGATAATATAATAGTGGTACGGTCAGCAACAAAAGTAGCTGAACATTTGAGTTTTTAAACTTGACAATAATTAGAAAACTAATTGTTTTAAAATAAAAACTTTAATAGATATCTAGAGCTGCTAGGTACTAAGTATGTCTGAAAGTTTTTGTTTCCTACCAAATAGCTAATTACTGCAACGTTTAAAAACTCAAATGTTCAGCTACTTTTGTTGCTGTCTGTACAAATAACATAATAAGTATTAAACAAGTATATTTTTACCCGTAACTACCTATTTATAAATGGTCAGTAATAATTACTGATAAAAGTAGGAGTGCAATTGCGGAACTCTTTCCGGGTGGCAGTAATAAAGTTAGTTAGGTGCTGCCACGCGTCTGTGTTTTGGTCAGTACGATTTTTGACGCAGACAATTGCATGACGCCATCTATTCAGCGGTTGCACCTTCTCTATTTCATCACAACTATATACCTTTATCTCTACATAGTGTGTCCCCGGTTTACAATCGAAAGTTTGTCGCGATTGTCCATTGGCAAGTCTTCTACTAATGTAGGATTGTAGCTGCGGAAAAGGTTTACCCTGGGCTGAAGGCTGCTCCACAGCGTCGTCTTCACTGTCGCTCCCGAAGATATCATGAACCGTTGCCTTCTTCGGAGCGATTGGCTTGATAATTGGTTTCTTCTTACCCCATGATGAAGACTGCGGCGCACACATAGGAGCAGGACTCGCTTGTGATGTACTCGGTGCCGACAGTGAGCACGACGGGGAGGCCGATTGCTTCCTTTTTTTTGACCTCTTCTCAGGTTCACGTGGCTGAACTTCGTCGTCGGATGGGAACATCGCGTCAGCATTTACTTGATGGGACCTGAAAAAATAAAATAGAAATGATTATAATTTCAATCAATAACGGGAGACTTGCATTTTGCAATCATTATGTTTATGTATTCTGTTCTGTAACATTGTCATGATAGAACTTCAATGTGAAAACTAACAACAATAGAAAACAAGGATACTAAATTATATTAGATACTTAGTTAAGTATAGTGTGACGAAAAAAAACAAACAGTATTACTATAATGAATGAATGAGCCACATGTTTAAATTAGAGTTAATAGATTTACTGAATTAATTATTACAATAACTAATCAGCTTGACATAAACCAATCCGATACAACATCACTGAGATCACTTTTCACATCCGAATGAATAGAACATTATATTAGTGATGTTATAATAGAGAAAAAAATAATGTGTTAATAATTATGACTTACATTTTTTAAGGGTGTAGTCCTCGATGTTGATATTGTCCCGGCAGAGATATGTAATGATGCTCCAGATGTCCACGTCCCGATTTATATACCAACAAATCTACGTCATTTTTGATCCATAAAAGGACAGTAAGACTTACTAAAAATCCTGAGTCAATTTTTTCTCTATTTATGGGAAATGCTTACCTAGCACTAAGTACATACTAGTCTTATACCCTGACTTTACTTTTGCATTAATATCATGATAAATATATGAGAACATTGTCAACGAACAAACATACATTTGGATCTCTCATATAAGTATTGAATTATTGTAAACAAACCAGCGCCGGCGTCGGTCCGTCGGCAGAGTCCTGTTACATCAAACCATTTTTGTAAAGTTCGGGAATGACATTTGATTTTCAACCTTAAAAACATGTTTTAAAATAATATATAAGTTGTGAATTAAATAGAAAAAATCAAATCTAATTCTCAGTCCAGGTTGACAGGGTGGATTTTATAAGTAACTGTCATGTCGGTAAGTTTTTTTTTTATTACTATTCTGAAATAAATTGTTAAATGATGTAATGTATGTTGAAATATAGTATATAATTAATGTGCCTTTTTTTTGTTACATTTCCAGGATTCGCAAGATCTATTCATTTTCCCTCCTATGGAACCTCGGCTAGTGCAAAACGAGGTTGGCGAGGAATCGTCGAGGCGTTTGAATCTGAAGAGATCAAATGATGGAACGCATTACAGTTTTGTGAAGCGGCCTTTAAAAGGATCAAAGATAATCCGCATCGAAATATACGATGCAAAAGATTTTGCCAATCGCGAAGAAAGTTCATGCAATTGCAAAGCGGACTTGTGCGTACAACATGTTGTTAAACATACCATGATGGATGGTATATATCAATCAACAAAGGACCTCATAGTTAGGATCCAAGAAAATTTGGAAAATGTTTTTTAATGAATAGATAGGTCGTAAATATTTACTTACCTAATACATAGACCTACCTAAGTACTATTATAGTTATAATAATAATTATATGACGCCTTATTAAGTACCTACCCACGTGTAACTAGTATGTACCTACTTCATAGTTATAGATAAAGACTTTGTGTAACATTAAAATAAACGCTAATTTAAAAAAAGTGCATTTTCATTTAGTGGATAGCTATTGTTATTATTATGTAATATCCCTATTATTTATTACCTATCCAAACTTGTACTATCATAAATAGATTTTGAAGAAAAAATTGTTTAAAATACTCAAACACTACAGTAGGTGTGATGTAATATATAGATACGTAACATAAATTAATTACAAAGTTAAATGCATGCATACATATTTCTATTGGTAACGAAAGAATGCAGCCATCTTCCATATTAAGAAAACAGTTTCATGTTTAGCACAACGGCAAGCGCCACACACGATGTCAACATTACTACTTACTAGTGTCTAGACTATTTATAAAACACGCATTATGCATGATTCATTCATTCAATTCACATTCAGCATCGTAACCCTTTGTACCTTTGTTTGTACTTTAAATAAATGTTAAAATATATTGTTTGAATAGATGAACAGTGTTAATTGGGGGCTTCTAGATCAGATCGCAGATCTGATCTAGAAACCCCAATTAACAACTACTAATGGGTTCACATTTTCATAATTTTAAGATAGAAAATATCTTGACTCAACAAAAAAGCAAAATGGCTGTCAAATAGCGGGGAAGTGGATTGGACCCCAGTGTGTAGTGTATTTGTGTACTAGAATAGTTGCTTTATAAGTGCCTAGAATATTGCTAGTCTATGACCGGACACACTGTATAGTTTTCCTTATTACTG
Organism: Amphipyra tragopoginis; assembly: GCA_905220435.1. Classification (NCBI taxonomy): domain Eukaryota; kingdom Metazoa; phylum Arthropoda; class Insecta; order Lepidoptera; family Noctuidae; genus Amphipyra; species Amphipyra tragopoginis. Next base: position 3,985,427 of record HG991997.1, on the reverse strand, counting down.
CTTGAGGAAAACGTAAAATACAACGATTCCAGCTTTAATGAAAATTACTGAAGTCCACAGCTGGTCAACAACTACTTAAAAAGGCTGCTAAAGTTAATGCCAATGCGTTATTACGCTGTTCAAGCCTAGCGTTTAATAGAATAGAATAGAATATACCTACTTTATTACACACCAAAATTGTAACACAGCTCTTACTCGTATACAATATCATATATTGAAGGGTACAATGGTGGTCTTATCGCTGATAGCGATATCTACCAGACAACCTTTGGATGAACAGGAAGACAATGAATAAGATAGAATTGAAGATTCAATTTTAATGTTCGAGCGTTCCCGCGTCGTATAATCATCTCGTATGTTTCTCTATGCCCACAACCGCGCCCCAGGCTGGAATCCGTTTGTCACCGGCCCTTTGACGGAACGTATTTAGGACAAAAAACCCTTTGCCAAGGAATGGACTCCTATCTTCATCACATTTTGTGTTTACCCTTGCGGGGCTTGCAAATAGACTCTCGGAGTACTGAGGATTCTTTATTGTAAGTTGCTTATCGTAAAATTTTTTTGAGTGGATGGGTATCGGGGTATCTAGGTTTTGTGTATTAATAAATATATGCTGGGCCTATGGCAAAAAAAGGTTAGATACCTACGTGATAAAATAAATATCTTATGTCCAAGGTTGAGACATTGGGTTGAGATATAAGGGCCTTATCACAGTGGCGATTTGCGAGCGAGTTCAAAGCGAAGCGCGAGCGAAGCGGGCTCGCCGCGAGTTTGCAGCGAGCGAATGCAGGATTTAACGTGATATAAAAACTATGCCAATCGATTCTCCTAGTGATTCTGAGCAAATTAGTTTCAGGTTTAGTGTATACTAGGGATGTTACGGAGCTTCGACTCCGACTCCTATAAGTCGGAATTTCCGATTGATATTACACCTCCGGTTCCGACTTCGGCTCCGATACTTTTAAATCGGAGGTTTGAATAGGAGGTTGAAGCAGTTTTTTTATCATCTACGCCTATATTATGTAGGTTTATTATTTTTATTGAAATTAAAGAGGCTGACTGAATTATGTATTTACTATAACATAAAAAATAACTTCACGCCTTATTCCCCGAAGGGTTGGCAGAGGTGTATAGTACACCCACGTTTCGCCGTTATGTTTAAGTCCCATGTAATAGGGGGCGAGCCTATTGCCATCAACCGTGCACAAATCCAGACTACGAGCTGCTACTGAGAAATTCCACACGGAAAAACCTAATAACACTTTGCCCGACCTGGGGATCGAAATCAAGACCTCACGCTCAGCAGTCGCACTTGCGACCACTAGACCAACGAGGCATTTTATTTTATTAGGTCTGTCCTTAACACATCTCTCTTCTGCTAACACCGAATCCGCCTCCAACTCCGATTCCGGTTCCGAATCCAACAAACAATATTTAAAAACTCTGACTCCGACTTCGGTTCCGATAAAACCACCTCCGTAACATCCCTAGTGTATACTAAAACTAAACTTGTATACAAGCCAGGTTGCTGGTGATTGGTCACGATCCCGTGGCAGGATTCTAGGACATGTTTTCCACTATCAAATAATTTTGTAATTCGAAAGTGAACCATTTTCGTGACATTATTTCAAAGTTGCCACCTCCTTTTAAAAATAATATCTCGAAAATGGTTATCTTTTGCATTCAGCATTACTGGGTTGTTAGATAGAGGATAACATGTCCTAAAACCCTGCCACGAAGTCGGTGGCTACTATTTGTTTCAGTGTAGAATTGCACCGACTTCTGAAACTGTTAATTTTATGTTATGGTCTTTATTTTACTCAGTTTTTTTGAAGTCGGTTTTACTTTTTTAAAGTGAAGTTTTTTATTAAATACGTTTTAGTGCCATAAAACCTCTTCATAACCCTTCTTTTTGGCTTTGTCGTAGCCGAGTATAAGCCCTTTCATACGATTCCTTACATGATATAATTCAAATTCAAACATTCCGGAAAGTGGGAGGGGGGATTTGATGCACCCCCTCTTCTTTTCCAGTAGTCAGTTACCAACAACACATATAAACAAAGCAATAGTACTGAAGTAACAAAAAAAAATACAACCGAATTGAGAACCTCCTCCCTTTTGAAGTCGGTTAAATTATCTTTACGCTGACACTCTCCCCCTTATTACAAAAGATGGTTTAAACCAAGACTAAGCTAAACCCAGGTTTATAATATACCCATCACTTTCTTATGTCATATAAAAAAAAGAGACGGGGATATTTTAAAACCTAGGTTTTTCTTAGACCATCTTTTGTAATAAGGGGGAATAAGTTTAGTGTGAGTGGTGCAAATATGAGCGACTGTCATTGATTGTTTGATCAGGTACATTGATGTAACTTATTAGTTGCATCGTACTGTTGCACAAAATCAAATTCAGTCTATCCCAAACCAGTAACTCTACATGTATTTCCAACGTTTAATTCCAAATACCTTTTATCTTAATGTTTAAAAGCGCAGTTAGCATCTAGTCTAACTTGCACAACAGATACAAGTTGGAACTTGGAACAAGTTTAGTGCAAGTTAGCGGCTAACGTGCCGGTAACTTGCACGTTAAGCTAAGTGTACATGCGGTTTAGAAGGAGATTGTTGAAATGGACGTTTAGATCTATTAGCCTGTAGGATTATAGATCTGTCTGGGGTGGAGGATAATAGGTGAGTAATGGTTGATGTTGGTGTGGTTCGATTTTGACAATACAACAATATTCATTGCGTAGTACATAGTTGTGGAGAAGTCGGATTGTAAGTACATACGTTGCTATGGAAATTGTTCACATGTTAAAATCAAAGCTATTGAAATTACGAATGTTAAGCCTGATTTACACAGGGTTAGTAACTGACTCTGGAGAGGCGGCATGGCGCCCTCAGCTTCCGGCTGACGCAGGTGCTCTCGGGACATGGATGTTTCGGGAAGCACCTATGTCGCATAGGCCGTGAGCAGACGTCCGGTTGTCACCACTGCGTCGACTGCCCGGAAGACACGGCGCTGCACACGTTGCAGGAGTGCCCTACGTGGGCGACGCAGCGCCGCGAACTAGTCGCGGCGATCGGTGGTGACCTCTTGCTTCCGACCGTGGTTCTGTCCATGGTCAAGAGCGAGAGTGCGTGGGAAGCTGTCGCCTCCTTTTGCGAGGTGGTGATGGCGACTAAGGAGGGAGCGGAGAGAGAGAGAGAAGCGACGGCCACCCTAGTGTGTGGCCTGCGGGCGGCGGGTTAGGGGACCCGTCGCCCGACCAGTAACAGGCCCGAGAAGGCGGCGCGCATATGTTTCGTGCGCGCCTCTCAGGAGGACGTGGGGCAGGAACCTACAGAGGGAGAAGTCCGCCAGGGGCTGGCGGACCGAAGCCTGCCGGGGTTGCGGTGCATGCAGCTGCGAATCCTGCGACCCCGGCCAAGGGTCAGGAGGAGGAACACCGTGGGTTTTTAGCCGGTAAGAGTCCGGCATAACCCTTCGTCTTCCCCAGGCGAAGGGTATCCATGAGAATTTTCCCACGAGAAAAGAAAAAAAAAAAGGTTAGTAACTGACTCCAAACTAAATTTATTTGGAGTCAGTACAGCGCTGTCGTGATCAATTTACACTAGGTAAGTATCGGGTCAGCACTGGCTAGTTTCGAGTTTGGAGTCATTTACTTACCCTGTGTAAATCAAGCTTGATACGCAATTGCTCCGCTGGTTCTGTCTTCCCTTGATGGTTTAAAAGGCAACTATACAGGTTGTATCCGAATTCGTGTACATAATTCATTTAAACCGCGTGATATACTGGTGTGATGACACTGATTGACCCGGCGTGGGTTTTTTAGAACCAACAAAATAATTTTTTGATTCATTTTTGCGACCCGAATCGCGCAAGGCGATATCGTCAGCCCGCCAGTTGTGGCACCGTGATTCAATTCATTAATGCATTGCACGGGATATATAGAAAAGTTATACAAAAAAAAAAATGTGGCATTGTTTTTTTCTTTTCTTCTTATATGGTTTAGATACCCATACACATCACCAAAAATATATTAGAGGAAGTTTGTAAGTAGCGCCAGTGACAGAAAAGTTGAAAGGGAACCGTTTGTCTTGGTATGGGCATATGAAAAGGAGGGATGAAACGCATGTGACGAAAAGAATTATGAACATAAATGTGGATGGATGGAGAGGAAGAGGGAGGCCAAAGAAAAGATGGATGGATTATGTGAAGAATGATATGAAAGAGAAGGGAGTCAGTGATATCATGACGGGTGACAGGACGGAATGGAAGAAGAAAACGTGTTGCGCCGACCCCAAGTAACATGGGATAAGGGCAGGAAGAAGAAAACACACCACCAAAAATAGCAGCAAGAAAAAAAATTTTTTTTTTGTCCAGCTGAATCCCCTACCTTGTTAAATCTATATCAGTAATAGATCACGCGGTTCTAAGAAGTCACACGAATTCTTTTACACTCCGTCTAAGCAATTAGGGATTATTTCGAGAGAATGCTCATCAAACTTTGATTATGTACAAATTGTGTTTGCCAAAGTCATCATCGCATTCAAGCATAGCTGGGGTTCAAAGGTGCTCCCTACTTTTAACAAAGTTATCTTTATAGGCCACTGTACAAGTTGCGTCTGTTATAGCCACTTCTCATTAAGTGTGCGTCTGCATGTGTGACGTAAAACTGTAACAAGTACTTCAAAATATTATGACGTCATAAAGTGCATGCCCAATCTGGAGGGATGCTTGTTTTTGTTTACTATACTCAGCGTAGACGTAGCGTGATCATTTAGACGTGTTTGCGGAGCTGGCATGGTCAGAAACAACACAAAATAGAGAGGTTTGGAAAAGAAAAGGGGAGGCCTTTGATCTGCAGTGGGACAGTAAATAGGTTAGTAAAAGAAATAAAAAACATTCGTGGATCTCTTGTTGATTTGTCAGCAGAAATTGAGTTCTACAAGGTTAGTCGGAAAGGGGGTACTAATCCGAAGCCCACTTATAGTATCGCTGATGACTGTTTGAAAGCAAGTGTTAAAATTGAAAATTCGATTTTTTTTTCCAAATGATTTGATTTTTATTTTAGTTTTTTCAAAAATTCTTTATCATTGCTTTAGTTACAAATTCAGAAAATTGTGCTTCTAATTCATGACCCCAAATATGACCTAAAATGTAAACACAGCTATCATAACTGGGGATAGATAGATTTTAGACATTATTTTTTGAGATTTTTGAACAACTGTTTCTCTTAAACTATTGAGTTTTGGGAAAAGTTGTAGAACAAAAGTTATTCATTATTATGTGTACTTTAACACCCTTTCGAATTAGTATCCCCTTTCTGACTAACCTTGTATAAGTTCAGTTTAAAATTAAACAGTAGTATAGTTAGGTTTGTTTCTAGTGCAGGTGGAACAACGGATATTTAAGTGAGGCGCCAAGCAGTTTACTGTGTTCCATCGTGTGTATGTGAGAGCCAGAGAGGTACAGGGGAATCCCGCTATATCTTCTTCTATTATCTTACTTGGATTCGTATGTTCCTACTGAGACCCTGTCTGCGTCTACCATCAGGTGCATGAAAAGAGCCTCCACGAGTGTCGATACTTAAGTATGTCTGGCGCACCCTGGGCAGTCAGCCTCGCTACCAACCTTGCTGACTGGCTGATCTTTTCACCACAGCTGAGCTTGTTTTGTATAGCTCGTGCTGACACGAGAGAAGAAAGAATCAGGTGCAACTAGAGTTAAACGCAACCAAGTCAAATAAATAAAATAATCCATAAGTATTCATATAATAGCACTCAAACGGTGTAACATCGTGAGGAAATCTGCGCACTGAGAGGACTCCAAAAAGTTTTAGTCTGCCAGCATCAGACCAGAGTGGTTGACTTGTGGGATAATATCATAACATCATGCCTGTATTCCGCGAAGGATTGGGCAGAGGTGTATAGCACATTCTCATTTCGCCTTTGTGTTTAACTGCCATGTAATAGAGGCGAGCTTATTGCCATCAACCAGGCACAAATCCAGACAACGGGCTGCTACTGAGAAATTTCACATGGTAAAACCCAATAACACTGTCCGACCTGGGGAGCTTACCCAGGACCTTATGCTCAGAAGTCGCGCTTGCGACCACGAGACCAAAGAGGCAGTCGTAATAATGTGCTGATGTTATGTGTCGCATAATAATAGGCTGATTAATGATTATGCTCTTGGTCCTTTACAGATTGAAGTACGTTATTTTGCTTTAGAGAATATGAATGCTTGATGCGTCTTTAACAATATCCAAGATAAGCCATACTTTAATTTGTATTCCGTATAATATTATTATTTAAAGCCCATACTCGTTTTAAGACCACCGGTTCTACACTTCTCATCAAAAAAATCGAAACACTTCCGAAATTATCTTTGTGGCGACAATTAAACAAAAAACAAGCATTAATTCATTATAGAAAAAACATAATTTAGTAGCTGGAAGTTTGGCCTTTACAATGGTGTACGAAACTTCCAAAAATTAGTTTTTTTTTTTAAATTTTATTCCTTTAAATGAATGTAACATTGATTTGAGATAAACGTGTGTTTAGAGTTGGAGTACATTTGTCGTGCAAAAAACGCAAAATAACGCATTACTTTAAAATTTTCTGTTTGTAATTTGTTGATTAGGCTTTGTGACGTCTGATAAAAAGTTTTTTTTCTAACACACAATGCATACTTCACCCGCAGCAGCCGCCCAAGAAGTGGCATTGCTGGATTCTGGGACTAGTCAGCGTGTTGTGGCTGCAAGATTGCATCTAAGCCTCTTGTCTGTTCATAGAGTGTACCAACGCTATCGGGAGACTGGTTTATTTACGCGCCGTCCAGGATCTGGTAGGAATCGGGTCACTTTTGAGTGAGACGGCCGGTTTATTGCAACCGTTTGTTTGCAAAATCGACGCCTTCGCGCTTTTCAACTGCAGCAGTAGTTCCGAGTAGTTCGAAGGGCGACTGTAAGTGACTCTACGATTTGAAGATGATTGAAGGAACGTAGACTGGTACCACACAAGCCAGCTAATGGGTCAAAATTAACAACAGACCATCGAAGAGCTCACCAAAAAAAATCGAAACACCGCGCAAGTTTTTGTTTTGAATGGATTATTAGAAAAACATGTTTTTTTTTTTTTAAATAATTACGAAATGCCATTTAATAGTAGGTAGCATAAGGTTTAGAATTCCTTATGTTGATGTTCCATAATTTTACTCTCGTCAGAAAAGAGAACCTTGCTCATTTGTAGGTTTGAACAATTTAAATGCACAAGTGCAAAGTTAAGGCGCGCTCTTCGATGGTCTGTGGTTAATTTCGGCCCATTAGCTGGCTTGTGTGGTACCAGTCTACGTTCCTTCAATCTTCTTCAAATCGTAGAGTCACTTACAGTCGCCCTTCGAACTACTCGGAACTACTGCTGCAGTTGAAAAGCGCGAAGGCGTCGATTTTGCAAACAAACGGTTGCAATAAACCGGCCGTCTCACTCAAAAGTGACCCGATTCCTACCAGATCCTGGACGGCGCGTAAATAAACCAGTCTCCCGATAGCGTTGGTACACTCTATGAACAGACAAGAGGCTTAGATGCAATCTTGCAGCCACAACACGCTGACTAGTCCCAGAATCCAGCAATGCCACTTCTTGGGCGGCTGCTGCGGGTGAAGTATGCATTGTGTGTTAGAAAAAAAACTTTTTATCAGACGTCACAAAGCCTAATCAACAAATTACAAACAGAAAATTTTAAAGTAATGCGTTATTTTGCGTTTTTTGCACGACAAATGTACTCCAACTCTAAACACACGTTTATCTCAAATCAATGTTACATTCATTTAAAGGAATAAAATTTAAAAAAAAAACTAATTTTTGGAAGTTTCGTACACCATTGTAAAGGCCAAACTTCCAGCTACTAAATTATGTTTTTTCTATAATGAATTAATGCTTTTTTTTTGTTTAATTGTCGCCACAAAGATAATTTCGGAAGTGTTTCGATTTTTTTGATGAGAAGTGTAGTTCAAATTTATTGTTATTGTGTAGCCACTGTTACGATTATTTGTTCCTATATCTAAATTCATAATAAACGACCATAAGTATTGGACCAGGAACAAATCCAAACAGGTGTGGTCACTTCGATAGATATATAACACAATATAAATGATTTTGTGCGCCATTGATTGTAAAATATGGTGTCTTGATCAACCAGACCGACAGTTTGTAGTTTAGTTTTGTATTTCTTAGAATATTATCGAGGGGCTACATAACAACCACGCAAATCGTAACGATTTGCAAGTTTTTTTGTGGATGGGTTCGTTACACATGAAAAGAAAGAAAAAAAAAATAGCGAAAAAGTTTCAAATTTCTACGCTCAAGCGAACGCACACGCATACTTAATATTAAAAACACAATATTTCTTAAAATTAATGGTAAACTACTTATAAGGTGTTAAAAAATCAACTCTAAGAATTTATGCCTGTCCATACAATTCAAATAAAATATTTTTTTGATTTGCGTGGAAAGTTATAAAAACAATACTCGAATTTGTATTTGAAAAGTTGTAGAACAAAAGTTGTTCAATTTCCGATACCGAGTAACCCCATAAAATTCTTAGAGTTGATTTTTTAATACCTTGTATATTCTAAACAATAAAAGAAAAAACTTAAATTCGAACATAAATTGCAGGGTTCACCAAAAAAACTATGTTTAATATAATCTATGGTGCACAGGTTACCTAGACATCTATCTACTAAAAATATACTGAATACGTTGAATTTGCGCGTCGCATGTACATACGTTAAAATTTAGGTTGTTGCTCAGCTGCTTGCAATTGCATATGGAGAGCCCTTCCGTGTCTCGGAGAGCATGTTAAGCCGTCGCGTCGGTCCCGAGTGTCATACGAATACCTATGACAGTCGTTATGGGTAGTCAGAAGCCCGAAAGTCTGACAACAGGTCTTACCTTAGGATATCGGCGTTACTCTGTAACTGGGTTGAGGGAGTCCGATGGCAGTCGCTTCGTGTAAAATACTGGTGTTCAGCCGCATCTAGTTAGATTGGAAGTTGACCCCAACATGGTTGGGCAAAGACTAGGCACAGAAATAAAGATAGCATCAACTGACCACCAAGTACAGAAAGTAAATGCTCTTTTACCATGCTATTTGTGTTATGAAAGTCGAAATAATAAAGCAAGAAAACGTAAAAAATAAAAATGGAGTATCAAGAAAAGTCGACTATTTCGACATTATTTCAACAGTCTCCCTTTCAAAACAGACGCCCCTACCAGACAACTTTCACAAAATTGTACAATTATGATAATGAAGGATTGAGAAAAACGAATTTTAAGTTCCCCACCCCTTTAGGCAATAAAGGGCGATAACATTCTAAGAAATGTTGTTCTGCCTATCATTTTCCCAACTATCCTGGGATCAGCTTCCAGTCAAACTAGATGCGTCTGAACACCAGTATTTTACAAAGAGCGACTGCTATCAGACCTCCGCAACCCAGTTACTGGGCAATGCCTATATCCTAAAGTAAGACCGGTTGTCAGACAATAGCTATGTCTACACTAGTGCGCTTTCATGTTCATCTTGCGTCTTCGTCTGAGGCATGCGTGAAGCGCCATAGCGCATGCAATAGCGCATACCTTAATACTAGTTCGACAAAAGCGCATGCCCCTAGCACACGCTAATCCGTCTATTGTATGTCGACTGACGACTGACCGAGGCGCACCGGTGTAGACGATAAGCTGCATGTGTTAGATTATTCCAATAATTTAACTTTGTTTATTACACAAATTCACGTCTTATTAATAATATTAAATGTCTACCTAATCATTTAAGTCATTATACTTACTTATTTAACTTATGTACCACTTAAAAATGTGTTTTATAATTATAACCTTGTTTACTTGTGATAAACAACATAACACCGGTTCCTTATCAAAATATTATACAATACTATTACGAAAGACATTTATAATATAGTTTAAACTGTGTTCTATTATTATTGTTTTGTATAATATCATATTTAACTGTTTGCACAGAAATAACGTGACTTGTTCACTAATTAAGCCATTGTAAGACCAAGTATGTAATGTAACTAATTAATATCAACATATTTACTTTATTTTATATAATTTTATGAATTTGTATTAAAATCATAGGATGTGACGTCACTTGTTTACTACCGATCATATTAGCGGTTGCTCCGCCATACTCGGCACATTCGCTCCGCAGTAGTCACACCGAACGGACCTAAGTTAAGTACCCTTATCTTGTTGATGGGTTTTTATGTGTATTTATGTGTATTTCTTAGTAAATATTCTACTGAATATTTACTAATATATTTTAATGTATAATATGTGTATTTCGCTTGATATTGCTGCTATGATCTGGTCTATAGTATCTGACTAGCTTGTCCTTCTTATTTTCTATTCTTATGAATTATTACATATTACATATATTGTGAATATCATGTAACTAACAACTAACCCAAATATAAGTACTCTCAGTGGTGGAGAGTCTATGTTGGTTTCATTTACCATACCCCCTTTGCCCCTGAAAGGTAGGTATTGGTCTTAACTGTAATGCTATGCTCACTATATATTTCTATAACCATATCAGCCCACATTATTGCTATTCCTAATATCTAGTACATTGATATTGCTAAAGTATTGTTCAAGTGAAATTAGTAATTATTGGTATACTTTAGTCAAAGATATTTGTAGTTTTCATAATAAACTATTCATGGTAAATAATTCTGGTTTATATACTATTCTATCTTTCTCTCATTACATTTATACATACCTACAGCTATATTTATATGATTATATGTCTATATAATCGAACATCAGAAGTGGGATAGATCTCTGGCCTTGCATAACAAATTATTAATCAATTTAATTATTTTAAGGATGGATGCTGTCGCAACTCCACTTCAAATCGACGATGACATCGCGCTGCCGATTCTTGTTCCCGAGAAGTACGACGACGGACGACGGAGCTGCGAACTGGTGTACGAGCATTGTGGCCCTTTCGAAGGACTTCACGTGGAGCGGTGCGGCGTCAAGACAGCGGATATAAGCCGATCTTGGATGACATCGCCCTGCCAATGTTTTACCCCTGACAAAAATTGTGAAGAGATTCAAGACTGTGGCTAAAGCCGGTAAGGCCCTCAGGGGCTCTGAACATTAATTTGACTGATGTAAATATTAATGTACCCTCCTGATAAAACTTTATAGTATAATAAAATAAATAAATGTTTAACTCAATCTATTACAATGAAATTGCAAGTCTGGCCTGGTTGATAGATTTGAATATCGAACGTTATCATAGTCTCATCTCACTGATCACATCCAGTTGCGTCTTGATCCGTATAAAATTAAAAATCTGATAATTATTTAGTAATACCCACATGTTATAAATAAGAAAAAAATATTATTACGAATATTTTTTTATCGTCAATTGTATTATTTGGAAATCGTAAAATATAGCCTTTTATTTTTAATTAGTCCATGACTTATTGTGTATAGTAACTGGATTGCTTAGTGATTTGTTCTAGTGAAATGTAGTTGGCCGACAAGAAGTGTGTATTTCTCATGTAAGTGAATGATAATAATATGTAATCCTTATTAGAAGTAGAGTGATGAATATTTCATTAATTAAAAGGAAGTCAGATAGTATTTCGTGTAAAATAAATATGGTATCTATATTTGTTTGTGTAAATAAATGCGTTGCAGTTGTATTAGAGTTTGTGGTGAAATGCAAACCGGGGTTGGCCAAAGGCAACGCCTGGAAAAAGCTGAAACCCTAACATGACGAAGCAATTGTTATAGGGCTGGAACCCAGGCGGGTGATGCCATGATAAATGGCTAGATCCAAGGCGGGTGATGCCATGTTGATAAAGCAGAATCCGGGCGGGTGATGCCAAATGAGATGGCTAGATCCAAGGCGGGTGATGCGATAAATTGATAAATGAAAATGCAGAAAAAAATGAATGTCTTGAAAATATTCATACCTATTTGTTTTTATTGGTTTTGCTATAATTCTTGTTGCAGAATGGTGCAAAATAGTTTAAAATAAAAAGTAGTTTGTTACTACTTATGGTTTAAAATTTAGTTTTTGTAGATTAAAACAGGAATTTGTATTTATAATTGATGATAAATTGTTATGATGGCTTCCGTTAAGGATTGGTTTATCATATTTATTTTTAAATAAGAAATAATTTGACTTATTTTCGTTAAAGATGTTAGTATATTATGGTATTTTTGCAAGAAGGTTGTATTAGTAGCACAATGTTGAAATGTTATGTTTACAACGTCATGTTAGTTTCATAATTAATTGAGATATTTAGGTACCTAATCATGAAATATTTTAAGAGGTTAATGACGATCTTGCAAAAAAAAAATGAAACCTTTAATAAATTTACAAAGGAATCATAGACAAGTTACTGTTCTATGATAAAGATTATGTTATTTGAAATAGGGACATCTAGTGTTCTGAGAGAAATAACTATCAATCATTTGATATGATTATAATAGATGGCGTTGTAATCAATAAACAATCTTGAAGTAATTATTTCGAAAATATTATTGGTCACAATGATGTTCCTAAATGAGTGTGCCATATGATGCAATGTATAATGAATGTTATGGGTTGAATTGTGGTGTGAATCTACGAAAACTTAATATTAAGACATGAATGTTATTCGAATTATAAACATGACATTATTATCTACTTATATGTTTAAGAGTCTTTTGTTTCACTTCTAACAAGGAAGCAACTGACCGTTGTCAGAAAGACAATGCATTATTTGTAATGAGCTAAAAGTATATTTGGAAGTAAATACTTCAGGGACAAAGTTTATGTCAGTATGACCGAGAAGGGGTATTGGAAATTTGAGAAATATAATAGTTGCAAAAGAAAAAAAAATCGCCTATGGCCTGGAGAGTGGACTGAACTAAACGTTGTTGTAGGAGATTTATTATAATTAGTTTAAGAGATGATTGTATTATTATGGATTATGGATGGATTAAAGCCTTAGCTGTGGTATGACATTCACTGGCTGCGGGTGATTAAGCTTCACTGACTGCGGGTGTTTGGTCTGCCCAGTGAGGTCCGATTATTGATTATAGCATGTAGGAGATTTATTATAATTAGTTTAAGACATGATTGTATTATGGATTATGGATGGATTAAAGCCTTAGCTGTGGTATGACATTCACTGGCTGCGGGTGATTAAGCTTCACTGACTGCGGGTGTTTGGTCTGCCCAGTAAGGTCCGATTATTGATTATAGCAAGATGATTATGAAACGATTACTGATATATGTAAACAAAATGTACCTATATGTAATAAGAATATTGTGTTTGTACTTCGAGAGCGAAGTACTTGTCAGTATGGCCGTGTTAGATTATTCCAATAATTTAACTTTGTTTATTACACAAATTCACGTCTTATTAATAATATTAAATGTCTACCTAATCATTTAAGTCATTATACTTACTTATTTAACTTATGTACCACTTAAAAATGTGTTTTATAATTATAACCTTGTTTACTTGTGATAAACAACATAACACCGGTTCCTTATCAAAATATTATACAATACTATTACGAAAGACATTTATAATATAGTTTAAACTGTGTTCTATTATTATTGTTTTGTATAATATCATATTTAACTGTTTGCACAGAAATAACGTGACTTGTTCACTAATTAAGCCATTGTAAGACCAAGTATGTAATGTAACTAATTAATATCAACATATTTACTTTATTTTATATAATTTTATGAATTTGTATTAAAATCATAGGATGTGACGTCACTTGTTTACTACCGATCATATTAGCGGTTGCTCCGCCATACTCGGCACATTCGCTCCGCAGTAGTCACACCGAACGGACCTAAGTTAAGTACCCTTATCTTGTTGATGGGTTTTTATGTGTATTTATGTGTATTTCTTAGTAAATATTCTACTGAATATTTACTAATATATTTTAATGTATAATATGTGTATTTCGCTTGATATTGCTGCTATGATCTGGTCTATAGTATCTGACTAGCTTGTCCTTCTTATTTTCTATTCTTATGAATTATTACATATTACATATATTGTGAATATCATGTAACTAACAACTAACCCAAATATAAGTACTCTCAGTGGTGGAGAGTCTATGTTGGTTTCATTTACCATACCCCCTTTGCCCCTGAAAGGTAGGTATTGGTCTTAACTGTAATGCTATGCTCACTATATATTTCTATAACCATATCAGCCCACATTATTGCTATTCCTAATATCTAGTACATTGATATTGCTAAAGTATTGTTCAAGTGAAATTAGTAATTATTGGTATACTTTAGTCAAAGATATTTGTAGTTTTCATAATAAACTATTCATGGTAAATAATTCTGGTTTATATACTATTCTATCTTTCTCTCATTACATTTATACATACCTACAGCTATATTTATATGATTATATGTCTATATAATCGAACACATGCGTCTTATGGCAATCAATATTGCATGCGCTTGACGCAAGACGAATTGAAAGTTGAAAACGCAAGATGAACATGAAAGCTCACTGGTGCAGACATACCATTTCGGGCTTCTAATTACCCGTAACGACTGTGAGGGGTTTCGATGTGTAACGAACGGTCACCCATCACAGGACTAACCGCGGCAAGCTAAACTTAACCTAGCAAATCATATGATCGCTGTGTTTGGTAATTAGCCACGAGAGCATCGCACTATCGTTATTTCTGTATTTTCTAAAAAATAATAAAAATTAATTCAATTTTCTTGGATGCGTGAGCCTGTCTGATGGCAACTCCACCTCAGTAAGATGCGATCTTTAGCGAGAGAAACTTAAGCCTCCTGAACAGTTCATCGAGCCATCAGAGAGTCTTCCACCTGGGCACGCGTTGCCGTGGCTGACTTAGAAGACTTTAAACAGACTCCGCACCCAGGTCGGCCGCAGCAAAGAGAATCTCCTGAGGTGGGGTTTCGCAGATGGCACCGATCTTCAGTGCCTATGCGGCGTCTTTCCACAGACCATGGCCCACCTTTTGTGTTGCGCCGCATGCCCTGTCACCTGCACACGTGAGGACCTAATGACTGCGTCAGCGGATGGTGTTGCCGTGGCTGAATTTTGGTCCAAACAATTTTTTTTACAAAATTATAATATTTTGTACTTAACTTTTACGTATTTAATTGCCATCAATACGCTAAGAAGAAGAAGAATAAAAATAATGTTTCCTACTATGCCATCTGTAGGTGTCACGCTCCACAACCTCACACCCAACTCATCGAAACCAATCCATTAAACAGAAAACAAACCAAATCAAAAACACAATAGCCCATTAATGTACCTAATAAATAAAGGAGTGCCCACTAAAAATCATCTTACAAGACCAACAGTCAGACGAACACAATTGGAAAGAACTTCCCAGCGAACAATTTTAAACTAGAAATCGACGTGCATTGGACGTCTTAACTTGTTTCGACTTGAACAAAGAAGTCTTGGAAAATGTTGGATTTTTAAGCCACTTCGTGGATCTACAGGTACTTCCGAAGATTAGGTTTCGGTATTTTGTTCGATGCTCTTTTTGTGGTGTTCCTCTGCTTTTTCAATGTTCGTGGCGGATGGAATTGTGTTAGTTTTTTCTTGACTGCCTTTGTCTATTTTTATGGCTTTGTGTTTGGCCGTAGAATACTTTTTATGGTTTTTTTATGGCTACCGTCTCAGGCTAGACTTTGGCTGCATTATTTGGCTAAAGTGCTTGACTATTTTCATTAGCTGCTGTTTTTGGCTATGTATCTTTGTTTACTGATTGTATTAATAGAATAGAATAGAAAAACATTTGTTAAATATACGATATATTTGACAGCACATATGTGTGTATTAGTTTATCTTATGTTTGTTTCCCACGGTGCGTGATATTGCGAGCTCGCACTGACGCACCATAGGAAGACTCTTCCGTGGTAACGCAGATGCGTGCGGAGCGGTGCGCCGTATCCACATCACGCACCCTCTTAATGTGGCTTCCCACGGTGCGTGATTTTACGGATGATACCACGCACAGCCGGTGCGCGCTACCACGCACCGTGGGAAGCCAGCTTTATAAAACGATTTTGACTGTAATGGCGTCGAATAAAAGAACAGTTGTTTATATCAAGTTTGATGCCAAAAATACGGATTTTGGCGGGTCGACTGACCGCATTCACCTTCTTTAATATCTTTGACTACCTACTGATTATGGTTAACTAGAGGTCGCTCGCGGCTCCACCCGCATGGTTGTCATTTATGGCGGGATAAAAGTAGCTTATATCCTTCGCCAGGTTCCAGACTATCTATGTACCAAGTTTCATCAAAATCGGTTCAGGGGTTTAGGCGTGAAAATGTAACAGACAGACAGACAGAGTTACTTTCGCATTCTTATTCTCTTAATCACCGTAATTAGTAGGGATTTTTTTTATACTGCCCTTGGCTCTTTTTGAATCTTACTCGCTTGGCTTTTTATCTCCAATCTATTGGGGCTTCGAATTATTTACATTTATTTGCCTACACGTTTTATGTAACAGTATTCAGCCTCGATTTGTGGTGCCTCACGTTAGAATAGTCTATAGAGTTAATTCAATTACTAAACGATCGCTTTCGAGTTTAAAGACTTTAGCAAAGAGTAGTTCACGTTGGGTACTCTTTGTTTTAAACCTTTATTTAATTAGTACTTTAATGAAATTCCAAGACGCCATCCGAATTAATTTTGAACTGTTCTAAAAGATGTAGCTACTGGAGGCATTATGAACTTAATTGTCCTCGTTACGTTATAATTTAAACTTATAGGCTAGATATATCAACCCACATGAAAATAATGTTAAAAAAAGGGACTCAGGGCTAAAGGTCACAGCTCATTAGAGCCACCCGGCATCCGTCCCGCATCGCATCGTATTCTTTATATGAACTTGTATGGATGAGTGCTTACTACATCAATTCCGTAGCGTCACCGGATCGCCTCGGGCGTTTGCCGTCCACGCGCGGACGACGAGTTGACCACTCGGTGACAACTCGCTGCTCGCATGCTTACCTTGCGTTGCTGCGCATTGCCAACGCACAAGTCCCGAGTGAACCGCGCGCTGCCATCGAGTGGACTCCTCCAACGACTCCTCTGGTTGACCATGCGACGTTTACTGGTGATAACGCGGCGTCCAGCCGTGAACCATCCGCTGACAACGAGTGGAAACCAAGCGACGAGGCTGTAAGGTCAGAGGTATTTGTGGAGTGGAATGATAGTCACGACTGCCCAAATAATACTCTCCTTTATTTTAAGATACACATGATTATATAGGGTTGATTACATACACATAGGTACAACATACATTGACGTCAACTATTCACTACATACACCACACCTCCCATGGCGAGGTAAAAATAAAATAAAATTACAATTTTGTTTTATTTAAAACAAAAATTAGTGACTTAACTAGGTATACAAAAAAAATATAATGATTAATTATGATGGTACAATTTTGTTCTGTTTTTGTGAATGATATCTACTTTACCATTCTTTATTATTTTGACATTAGGTGACTCATCACATATAACTCTATATGGTCCCGAATAAACATTATCTAACTTATTACACATATTATTTTTAACTAAAACTAAGTCATCAAGATGGTAGGTAACAGGATTTATATTTTTGTCATATCGTTCTTTTTGTACTAATTTACTTTGGATTAGGTTGTCTCGTGCATCTTTCTGTGACTTTTGCAATCGAAATTTTAACTCAAATGGGTAATAATCAATGTTATAAAGTGGATCAACAACTCTATTAGTCAAATTACTTGGTAAAGAGTACTTTTTTCCGAAAACTAACTCATA
This sequence comes from Amphipyra tragopoginis, assembly GCA_905220435.1. Lineage (NCBI taxonomy): Eukaryota > Metazoa > Arthropoda > Insecta > Lepidoptera > Noctuidae > Amphipyra > Amphipyra tragopoginis. The sequence continues at coordinate 3,967,546 of HG991997.1, read as the reverse complement.
AGGGGAATATTTCGTTGCTGAATGTACTGAAGTATTGTAGGAAAATGACCAAAATGGGAGCCATGTACTCCATGTCTCTGGATGGTTGTCTGTTTGAATGCGGAGAAATGAATTCAAATGCTTATGCGTGTTTTCCAAAGCACTGATACTTTGGTGATGATAAGCGGTTGAGTTTATTTGTTTAATATTTAATAGATTACATACCTCCTTGAATACTGATGACAGGAACTCAGTACCGCGATCCGTCGCTATCACCTTGGGTACTCCATACCTTAATATAAAATTATGAACTAACGCTTTCGCTACTTCTTCCGTTCTTTTTGTAACTAAGGGATATGCCTCAATGTATTTGGTGAGTTCGCACTGCAACGTGAGAATATAACTATAATTATAATTATCCCTATCCAGAGGTCCTACTAAGTCAATATATATTTTTTCAAAGGCAATAAGTGCTGTTGTTGTTATTTCCATTGGTTGTTTGATATTGTGCGGCGAATATTTTTGTTTCTGACATTTGTCGCACCGCTTTATAAACTCTTTGATATCATTTTCTAATCCTATCCAATAGTAATATTTTTTTATATTGTTGTACATTCGTCTCATACCCGCATGGCCACTTGTGGGTAAGAGATGAAAATCGTTCAATATCACTCGTTTATCATCTTTATTCTCTATTCGGTGTACATTCTTTACTATATGTAAGTGTGGGCCGGTCCACTTCTTTATTTTATCTATTTCATTTAATAACTTTTCTATAAAAATGTTATTCTTATTACTTTTTATTAAATATATCTCTGTAATATTTAAACCTTTACAAAAATCTTGTAAGTCTCTCACAAATTCGGCTCGCGATATTTGCGATGGAGAAGATACATATTTAACGTAGATAGTCTTTTCATTAGGAATATACATAAATGTATTACCCTCTTTACCAATAACACCACTTTTCCTAAAAGTCTCTAATTTGGAAGCATCAATAAAACGCAATTCCACTGATTCGTTTAAAATACTAGTACTGTGAGTGTTTACAGCGTTTGGTTGATCAGACCGAACGGCAGTTGTACCACTCATTCCTATTTTGGAAGTATTGTCAATCAAGTTTCTTTTTTGAGCTCTTGTCATAACCAACAAACACAACTCGTGCATATGTTTTAAATCATTACTTGTTATGGAAATTCGAGACAATGCGTCTGCAGCCGCATTTTCCGAACCCTTAATATGTTCTATCGTAAAATCATATTCTTCTAATAATAACCTAAATTTAAATAATCTACTTGATGGGTCTTTCATGTTAAATAATGAAATTAAAGGTCTGTGGTCTGTGAAAATTTTGAAATGTTTTCCGTACAAATATGGGCGAAAATGTTTGATTGCCCAAACTATCGCCAGCAATTCCTTGTCAATTGTCGGATAATTTATTTCTGATTTGTTAAGTGTCCTACTAGCAAAAGATACAGGCCTACCGTTTTTATTTGACAAAACTGCACCAATTGCATAATTTGAAGCATCTGTCTGCAGGTTAAACTCGTTTTGTTCTGAAAAATCCGGATACTGCAAAACCGGTGGAGATAAGATTTTTCCTTTTAACATATCAAATGACGACTGACACTTTTCATCCCATATAAATGTAGCATTTTTACAACATAATTTGTTAAGTGGATAAGCTAGCTCAGCAAAGTTTGGAATAAATTTTCTATAGAAATTTACAAATGCAACAAACCTCCTCGTCTCATCTACATTAGTTGGACATGGATAATTTTGTACAATATTTCTTTTATCCTGGTCAGGTAATATTCCGTTTCCAGATACCACATGGCCTAAATATAGCAATTCCTTCTTTAAAAAATTACATTTCTGCGGGTTTAATTTTAAATTTACTTTTCGTAATCGTTCGAAAACGTCTTGCAGATTCTTGTTATGACTACCTAAACTTCTACCAAAAACTACCAAATCATCTAAATAAATTAGGCATTTTTCATACGTTAAGCCAGACATGGCCATAGTCATCATTCTGGAAAATGACCCTGGACTTGTTTTGCTGAATTGCTTGAATGTACTTTCTGCTTTCCTGTTCTAGATCAATATTGTAGTAACCTTGATACATATCTAAATGTGAAAAATAAACCGAGCCTGATAAAGAATCGAGTACTTCGGAAATATTGGGAAGTGGAAACCTGTCGTCTTCAATACAGTTATTTAATTTACGGTAATCTATAACTAGTCTCCACTTTTTCTGACCTGTACCATCAGTCTTTTTAGGAACTAGTAATACTGGACTAGACCATTCGCTGCGACAAGGTTCTATGATCCCTTCTTTCAACATTTTATCAATTTGTTGCTTAATTTCTCCTTTCTGTGAATGTGGTAACCGATATGGCTTTGTAAATACAGAAGTTACATTTGGTTTTAAACTAATTGAATGTTTATAAATACTTGTTGTTGTTAATTTATCTCCTGGTAAATAAAAAATATCCGAATACTTTGCGCATAAATTTTCAATAGATATCTGCTCTTCTTTATTAAGATGTTTAAGGTTCAATACCGAAAATAATTGTTTTACTCTACTTGCATCACGCTCTGATTTATCAAAATTACAAACATGGTAGTTACACAATTTTTCTATAAACGGATTAATGTCCGTTAATGTACACGATTTATCCGTTGTATTTAATATCTTAATTGGTATTAGCCCATTAACTGGTGTTGATATACAACTGGCCAAAAATATTCCATCACTAATTTCTTTAGAATGTACTACACACTGTTCTGTAAAAACAGTCCTAAAATAATGAATAGATTCACATCTCTGGAAAATATCAATTGTGTTTTCAAAACTCAGTAAAGGTAAAACTATTTTAAAATTGCTCCTAGTCAACAATGTTAAAGCATTATTACTGAAATCTAATACACACCTATGTTTATTAATAAAATCTTGACCGATGATGCCATTAGCCCTACATGGTAGAGTATCGAAAACATAAAACTTATTACAATTAAGGTGATGATCACCCGAAGATAACGTTAAACAAACGTATCCCATTGCATGGACTTTACCACCAATTCCATTTATGACTATGTCCTCTTTTTGGATTGGAATGTTTTGCTCTAGAACATATTTATATTTCAAAGCCGAAATTGTAGCACCGGTGTCAACTAACCATGAATATGTTTTGCTATTAGAAGATAACTCAATATAATAGTTAGCATCAGTTGCTAAAATAATTCTATTATTCACGAAAAAACTCATTTTCAAAGACTTGATTTTCTGGTCCCGTTAGAACATTAACCGCGTGTTTATTTGTATCTTTGGGGTCTTGGCTTATCCCTTGGTTACCGTGATTCCACCTACCTCTACCACGCCATGATGATCCTCGGCCTCGCTGTGCTGCCCCGCGGCTCTGCTGATGCGCCTGTTGGCCCACACGAGGGTTGTGGTAGCCTCGATGGTCACTGGAATCATTGTTACGACCCCTGTTATAGTATGTCCTGTTATAATTATTATTTTGAAAACCTTGATTACTTCCACGGTTATTCTGTTGTCTTCCTCTAGAAGAATACATACCTAAGATCTCGCCGGAATCCGAAGACGGGCCAGCTATGGATGTTTCTTCATCCTTTGCACCTTGTATAGCGTCCTTCATCGACTCGTAGTTCCTAGCTGCAATGATAGTTGAAAGACGGCGGTTTCGCAAGCCATCGGCAAACCTTTTGATAATTAGCTTTTCATTCAAGGGTTTAATCGTTTTATATGTCTCTAAATTACCTTCGGCTTGTGACACCGTCAGGTCCACGAAAAGTTCCGAAAGTTTGGTACCATAGTCTTGAACTGACAGTTCGTTTTGCTTTAACTGATTAATTTTATTTTGGATTGCAAAAGGTGACTTTTTAGGCAATAACACTCTACGCATGTCATTTATCAAATCCACAACATTAGAGTAATCTGACTGTAACTGCAATTTTGCGTGCTGAGACAACCTGCTCTTCAAAACAAACTGTACTAACTTCTTTTTACACTCATCACTAGCCAACAGCGAGCTATAGTATTCTACATTATCAATTAATTGTTTAAGCGAACATTCATTATCAGTTGTTATCATAGGTAATAAACTAAGAGCTACTTTCAAATTAAAAGACTCCATTTTAATATCTTCACTACTACTACTCGTACTTGACATAGCACATAAATCAAAAATTTGTTTATACAATGATTTAAAATCGATGCAAAATTTATCTATTAATATCTTTTCATTTTGCCCTTCTTTATATCCTCAGATATCTCTTTTATTACATCAGTATATTTATTATAAATTTCCTCTGATTCATATAACTTTTTCTCTGATATATTTCCTTGCCTACGTTTAGGGCCAATTTTAATCAAATATATTTTAATACATTTCAATTCTTTGTATAAAAGTTCCAAAACATCTGCCATTACTTACCATCATTAGTTGTTTAAACACTTTATTTATTACAGTTACGAGTACAATGTAACATATTATTTACCTACTACGATTATAACGATTATGATGAAGCACTTAACCAATAAAGTTCTAAGTCCATTTTACGACGCCTGTTGTTTTCTGGGTCTAAGATTCCTTTCGTATAGCCGATCAGTTTATATCTTATGTCCGATTTAAATTCACTGAATTTACCACATTATTTTTTTTTTATTTTTTTACACTTATATTTTTAGCACTTTCAATTAGACCGCAGGTGTGTTACCGTGTGTAGCCGTTATCTTAATTTTCATACTATCTGGCCCCTCGGCTGTCCTTTCTCTGAGGAATGTCCAGACTGCCTCGCTCCAGATCTTCTAGATATCGCACTCCTGTATATCTCTTGATTTATCCAGCGTACATGACAACGCCGATACACCCGTAGCATAAAATACAGCACGCCGAGCCCCAGAACCAGCACTACTATGGTCATCAGTATGGTGATAGTGGAAATATGAAATTTCATCTCCTCTAGATGCGTATTATTACTTCCTCCGGCTGCGTTTTGCACCACCACGGTATCGTCTTTAGTTTGCGTACTTCCCATTTTGTATAAACTTATATTTTTCGTGGACAATGAATCGAACTCGACTTGTCAATGCCGCGAACGTAATAAACACTTGCAAAAAATTATTATAATTCATCTTAGCACGGCTTCACTTAGTCCAATTGATTAGAATATACAACCCTTATATGGCACGGCGGTGTGGGTAACGCGAGCGCGCGGCGATGTCCGCTGGCAGGGTCGCCATGTAAGTTGCGGTGCATGCAGCTGCGAATCCCGTGACCCCGGCCAAGGGTCAGGAGTAGGAACACCGTGGGTTTTTAGCCGGTAAGAGTCCGGCATAACCCTTCGCCTTCCCCAGGCGAAGGGTATCCATGAGGATTTTCCCACGAAAAAAAAAAAAAAAAAAAAAAAAAAAAAAAAAAAAAAAAAAAAAAAAAAAAAAAAAAAAAGGGTCGCCATGTAAGGTCAGAGGTATTTGTGGAGTGGAATGATAGTCACGACTGCCCAAATAATACTCTAGACTCTACATACACATAGGTACAACATACATTGACGTCAACTATTCACTACATACACCACAAGGCGATGCGGGTCGCGTGCTGGGTGGCTCTAATGAGCTGTAACCTTAATTCACAACCACGCGGATCATACGATTTGCAAGGTTAAGCTGCGCTTGACGTGGTCAGACCGTGGATGGGTGACCATTCGTTGCACATCGAGACTCCTCCGTGTCTTGAAGAGCACGTTAAACCGTCGGTCCCGGGTATCATACGAATACCTATGACAGTCGTTACAGGTAATCAGAAGCCCGAAGGTCTGACAACCGGTCTAACCTTGGGATATCGGCATTGCCCAGTAACTGGTTGCGAAGGTCTGATGACAGTTGCTCTGTGTAAAAATACTGGTATTCAGCCGCATCTAGTTAGACTGGAAGCTGACCCCAACATAGTTGGGAAAAGGTTAGACCTCGTTCAGGGCAACGCGGGGCGTTGCGCGGCGCGTTTGGCGTCGCGTCGCGCGTTTTCTCCGTTCACGGAGAAGCGCCACGTGAAGCGGCAGGCGGGGCCCGCGGCCCCAGCCGCCGCGTTGCCCGCACAAATACAAACACATGGTACTGTGTAGTTCCGTTTATGAAGACGCGGGGCGTCGTGCGGCGCGTGCTACGGTGCGTGGAGAATGACGGTGTCCGCCGCAGCTTCCGCTTTTGGCAGTTTTCTTTGGACATCAAACAACGCAGACGTGTCGTTACAATGGAGTATGATTTCATCGACAGGTATTACCTACTAGAAGATAATTGCAACATACAACAAACTCGCTCGCCTTCGATGCCAAAAACAAACTGACACACGCGTATGCGAGCCACGCGGCGGACGACGTGAACGGTGGCAGCTGTGGTACACGCGGTGGCGGCCGCCGCGTGTTCCGCTGCGTGTAGCGCTCAATATCAAACAAAACGCGCGTGATGATGCTTCTACATGACCGCTCTCATACATTACCATATGTTTGATTAGACCGCGCGACGCGACGCCAGATGCGCCGCGCAACGCTCCGCATCTTCCTGAACGAGGCCTTAGGAGGAAGATGAAATAAAACGTTTTCTATGGAGTAAACAGTTCCACGCACAACAGCATCTGCAATCTCACTAATTTGTACGTACATCCTAAAACTAACCTACTTCCTCCAAATTTGACAGCAAATAATCCTTCATCAAGTACACACGAGTAATTAGAAGCAAAGGTGCCTTAATTAATGTTAACGAACTCATTAACGAACTTGGCGTTTATTGTTTGTAGCTAACACGTTAGGTGTAATTGCCGCAGATAAATATTGATGTTTAATTAATGTTTCGATATGTGGTTGATGTTCTGTTCGTGTTATGATAGTTGATAACTGTTCAAGTTATGTTTGCCTGGTAGAGTGATGTTGCGTTTGATGGTTATAAATAAAAAATAAAAAAAATAAAATTAGTTTATTGCAAGTAACAAGACTCATATACAAACAAATACATAAAAGGATACAGACAGGATAACAAGCACAGACGAAAACGAACACTCACAAGGTAACAATATGTCTGTTGCAGCATTACCGGATATATGGGCAATCCAGTCTGTTGGCGATCATCGCCAGGACGGTGTTGGCGCTACCCCGCACTCTGCGCACCAGAGACGCGCACCGCTTGCGCATCGTCGCGTAAAAGCAGTCGGTGCGCGCCTCCGCGAACATGCCCGAGGCGCTGCAGTAGCGGGGCAGCCTCAACACCGCCCTGAACGCGTTATTGAACTGGACGCGGAGGTTAGGAACTTAGGATTATATGTTATGGATATACCTTTATCCATTACCATATTACATGTGCCTAGTTGAAAATGATAATATTGACGATTGATATCCCGATATTAGCTATTGTTATGATGAAGTGGTTTCTACAAAGCGTTGCTTATTATTTTACCTGTAAGTAGTGCGGCGGGCGTTAGATGATACTTATAAATTTTTTTCTTGGAGCAGTTTTGCGGATTTACTTCTATCCTAATAGACAAGGTGTTCCAAAACTCAACGACAAGCCGGGTTTTGGGAGGTTTTAATTGAAACCAAAAGAATCCCACGCAGGGTCGATAGAATTGAATACACCTACAAATTCGGATCCACCGTATAGGTATATACCGGATGTTCCAAAACACAACGCCAAGTCAGGATGATAGGGGCAGTTTATGACGGATCAGGTTCTTGACCAAATACCTCTACACACTCACAAAATGACTTTCGGTGCTAGGCAACGGCACTGTCAGCAACGACAATCAGTGGTCAGGACAATAGGACCGTCATACATACTTCGCTATAGACCTTTATTCTGCAGAAAGTAATAGTGTTGGAGGGTTTGATGTGTTAAATGAATTCTTTATGACCCGTCATACTTCGCTATAGACCTTTATTCTGCAGAAAGTAATAGTGTTGGAGGGTTTGATGTGTTAAATGAATTCTTTATTAAATTCTTGCTGATACTAAATTTATTTTCGGTTATAATCTTAATTATACATGCAACTGAAGCGCGAAAAAGTACAGTAGTTATACAAGGTTAGTCGGAAAGGGGGTACTAATCCGAAGCCCACTTATAGTATTTTTTTTTTTTTTTTTTTTAATCTTTGTTATTTAGGAACTTTTAACAATATGTTACGCCAGTTCCATCGTAACCTGATCAAAACATAAATACATACAACAATTAACTAATTAATAAACTAATGCAGCCTCTACCGACATTGGTTTGGCTAAATTACTATTAAATACTCGTATATTCGACTGCGAATTCCATTGCAGTATATTAAGATCGAATTCCTTTAAATTGTTAGGAGCCATTGTTGAAAAGGCTAATTACTTTCTGTAGCAAATTCCACTCTTTTACAAAGCTTAAAACAAATCGAATAATTTCTTCAATAATAATATCAGTTACTAACTTGATTTTAACACTAATACTTGACTTGGAGAAGTAAATTTCTTTCAGTTTATCCAATAGCCTTTTTAAATAAAATATATTTCTATATGTGTCCTTCTGTTGGTCATCCGCACTTTCATTACATTCGCTTCTCTTTTGCCCCGTCTCAAAGACCTCATCCTTTTCACACTGTCTCTTTTGTATATTAATTATTTTCTTCGGTTTTGCAGACAATTGCGAGTTTTCAGGTTCCTCCATAGTAATGTGTCGAATTGCCTCGTCGGCATGAGACCTTTGTGGTACTGAATCTATCCATTCTGAATGATATTGTGATAGCAAGACATCTCTGTAGGTCTTTTCTTTGTTTAGCGAAAGTGGGATTTGACAAGTTTGAGTTAAGTTATCTTCTATAATAATCCTTTCTTTATTCTGTTGAAGTTTACTTTTGTTGAGATACAACATTAATGCTTTTCTATAGGTACAATTTTCTTCACACATGATTTGTCGGATGGCTTTTTCTTTAATAAAGATGGGACACGATTTATTCAATGACATGTGCGGGCCTTTACAATTTACGCATTTAAAGGATTCAGTTCCACAGTTGATGTGATTTCCCCCGCATTTTGGACTTATAGTATCGCTGATGACTGTTTGAAAGCAAGTGTTAAAATGTCAAAATTCGATATATTTTTTTTCCAAATAAAACGATTTTTAGTTTAGTTTTTTCAAAAATTCTTCATAGGGATGAAGAATTTTTGAAAAAACTAAAAAAAACTAAAAAAGCAGGGGCTTTAGTTACAAATTCAGAAAATGGTGCTTCTAATTCATGACCCCAAATATGACCTAAAATGTAAACACAGCTGATCATAACTGGGGATAGATAGATTTTAGAGTTTTTTTTTTGAGATTTTTGAACAACTGTTTCTCTTAAACTATTGAGTTTTGGGAAAAGTTGTAGAACAAAAGTTATTCACTATTATGTGTTCTTTAACACTCTTTCGGATTAGTACCCCCTTTCTGACTAACCTTGTATATGACAGTTTTGGCACATCTCTATTGCGCAATGACGTCTTCTCCCATTGGCCGCTTTATTAAACGTCATTCGTAGGCAATAAGATTAAGGCTTAAGTGCTTATTACATTTGGCTGAATTAAGTCGTCTTAATTCAGTCGTTACTGAATTAAGTCAAGTGTAATCGCAATAAGCAACCTAGGATCCTAAATTCAGTAGCAAGGATGGTTTCTGACTGACTAAATCATTTAGAAGCTTATTTAGAAACGCATTTAGGAACGTGTAAACGCATTTAGTTACTAACTTCCGTCCACAGACCGCCGCTGCGTGAGGATGTATAGTTTTATTTTGACCAAAGAGTATAGTAATATATGGGAATAGAGAGCCCTCTCGCGAGATTCTTTGTAGATTTTTGCATGGTATTAACACAATCTAACTCCTTACAGTCGGTCAACGTAGAACATTGTCGCAGAGCAATCGTGCGGGGGGTTGCGGGGTAAAGGAGCGAAGGTTATGTCCTGAGTAGCCATACTGCATACCTACTCGGGACATAAATTCCAGGGCTCGCACTTTTTGATTTCGAATTTGATTGACATCGTTCATAGAAATTATATTAATTGTATGTATGTTGTACCTATTACGATAATTTTATTACAAAGTCTGTTTACTAATCCAAGATGGCGGCATACATACATTTTCAAATGATTGTTCGTGGGAAGTCATTTCCACGGTTTTCGGGGTCACTGATGCCGAAAATAACGTCAAAATCCAAATCCAAGATGGCAGCCATGAAAATTAGTAAATTGGTGGACATGGGTGTCAAATCCATTGTTTCCTGGGGTGCGGATGCTGAAAATGAAGTCAAAATCGAAATCCAAGATGGTGGCAGTAAAAATGTCAAATTAGTCGTCATGGGTGTCATTTCCATGGTTGTCGGGGGTACTGATGTTGAAAATGAGGTCAAAATCCATTTCCAAGATGGCGGCTTTTAAAATTTCAATTTAACCACCATGGGTGTCATTTCCATGGTTTTCGTGGATGCTGATGACGAAAATGAGGTCAAAAACTATATTCAAGATGGCGGACATGAAAATTTTCAAATTAACCGTCATGGGTGTCAAATCCATGATTTTCGGGGACGCTGATTACAAAAACAAGATCCATTCTCAAACACCAAGATAGGGACCACGTTTTACCTGGCAAATTACATTTAACAGATAATTTTTTTTGACCGCCGTATATGATCGAGGAATACTTAGACTTTATTTCCAGCATCAGCATCCACGAAAGCCATAGAAGTAATAACCATGAATAATAAGTAATTTTCTATGGCTCCTTCTTGGATTTGGGAATATTTTATGACTCTTACCTACCCCCGCAAGCGTTAGTCACTGCGACTGTAACCTCGACAAAATTTGTAGTTTTAAATATTGTTAGAAAATTCCAGGATAAGATGGCGAAATTGCTGCTACATACCTTTGCATTATTTTGTCAATCGTCAAAATTACGCATGTGTGGTTTTCTTTTTGCGTGTCACTGTTTCTATAAAACGTTAATTAATTTGGACGTTTGTTTGACAAAGTTTGTGTAATTTGTTTTATGTGACAACCCTATGACAAGTGTTACCAATTTTGACATTTCATTTTCACGAGAGAAGTGAAGGTTACGCTATTCAAAGCTTATTGCCAGTCCTTCTACTCGAGCGGCCTGTGGGTGAGATATACGCAGCGAGCCTACAGAGCCCTGCGCACTCAGTACAATAATGCGTTCAGGATGTTGTTGGGTCTGCCGTGGCGGTGCAGCGCGTCTGGAATGTTTGCTGAGGCACACACTGATGGTTTCCAGGCCATCATGCGCAAAAAAGCAGCTTCACTGCTGGCCCGTATTCGGGGGAGCAACAACGGCATTCTGAACGCAATAGCTGTACGTTCTGACTGTCCCTTTCAGGATCAGTGGGTAAAGTCTTGTGTAGGTGTGGCGAGTCATGGCAAATTCTAATCCTAAGTTAATATTATAAATGCGATAGTAAGTTTGTTTGTTTGTTACCTTTTCACGCCTAAACCTCTGAACCGATCATCCTGAAATTTTGCATATACGTTGTCAGATGTACAGAAACGGACATATGGTACCTATCATCCCGAAAAAAGAAAGTACTGTTCCCGAGGAAAACAACAGTAATGATAATAGATGGCGCCACGTGTCTTTCGAATCATGATTGAATTATATTGGAATTTTAATTGTATACTAGGTTAAGGTTTCTATGGGTCTATGCCACCCGAAATAAAGTTTATTATTATTATTATTATTATAGGACCTGTCAAATGTATGGGTGGGCGTTGACCCACTGTATGTAGTAAGTAGGTACACTGTGGTATTAATATGTGATTTTTGTATTTGCGAAAAATGATCGCCTACGTCAAGTACGTCACCCCCCCCCCCCCTTTGAGTTTCTGTCGATGCGTGAGGACGTATGGTTTTATTTTGTATTCCCGAATAAAAAAGTGTAGTGCGAGTGCGGTGCGCAGCGTGGGTACCTACGAAATGACGAAAGAAATAGAAGTTATGCTCAATATTTCAGAGCTGTATAAATATATGCCCTATCTTTGGGACAAAAATGACAAAAAATTCCTGAACAAAAATGTACGAAATGAGGGCTTCCAATTGCTACTGAGTTTATATAAAATATAGACGAATCGGCTACAATAAAGGCCAGGGCTAGGCAAAGGCCAATTTTTTGTTGTCTGGATAATACTGGAGCCATCCTCGCACACGACACGTCCGACTCCGTCGCGCTTTAACTGGCAACTTATTCAGTAACTAAAGTGTGACCATCTTATAAATGGCGAATCTGCCACAGACTGGGCAAAAAATCTACCAAAATCTGCCACACTTTGCGCCAAAAATGCCAAAAATATGCCTTTAAGGAAACTGAAAAAAATACACAATGAATTCAATGAAATTTCTTTAATCAATAAAAATATTTAAGTTTTCTTATGCGTTATTATACTTAAACACTACTTACTCTACGTATCCGCATTTGCCTTCAAATTTTTGGTATACATAGATTTTGACGACATCTTTTTGATCATGTTTTTAGTTGGTTATGTAGGAGACACAGTCGCCGTGTCTTTTGTTGTAATTAAAGCTGACACAATACATGTTGATTTAGGAACCTATTCTTTATTTTTGTTTTGTTATATTCACCAGACAGAAGATTCTTTCGCACAAAGCGTTGGACATCGGCAAACATAATAACGCTTTCGCGAAATTTGTAATATTTGGATTTGGATATTTTGTAGCCCCATTCGCGTCCAGGATTTTTCCAATCGCTCCCCAAAATTTGTCTACACTCAAAATTGTGCTGGTGGCGCTACTTCCACCTGATTCTAACAAGTCTCTTGGAAACCAAATCAATAAAGAAGTATTCCAGTTTGATTACAGTACATAATCATCTGACGCACTTGTTTAAATAAGCGGGAAATCCTCGTATAATTTGGCCATGAAACAGAAGTTGCCAGTTCGAAAAAATCATTTGTAATCTCATTATACATATATAAAACCTGATGTACTGTATACTTTTAAAAAAGATAATTCAAATTATGTAATGTGAATTGTCATGAAATCATTTAAATCTGCCGAAATCTGCCACTTTTGTGAATCGTCAGCATGATCTGCCACAGATAAAATTTTGGAGCGAAATCTGCCAAAATGGCAGAAATCTGCCACAAATGGTCACACTGACTAAATTTAGGACAGTGTGATCAGAAGCTTCTAATTTGCCCTTCTGAATTAAGACGTCTTAATTCAGCCAAATGTAATAACGGTTTTAGAATAAGTACTAAAGCATAGAAGCCGCCTCAGTACTTGAAAAACGTACAGGGGCATCTGTCAAATAAGAGCAATTTCGAGATTTTGAGCCAAAGCCTAGCTACCAAATTAAATTGCCCGCCACT